>CP141156.1:87505000-90005000 GCA_035233585.1 Antiaris toxicaria
TTTACCTTGCTTGGTTGTTGTCTTGGTGTTGGAGATGAAATTCAAGCTAGATTTGATGTGAAATTCAAAACAAAATTTTTGGTTCAAGGAGGTTTTCACCCACGGTTTTTTGGCTGGAAAATTTGACAAGAGTTTAGTTGTGTTTTTCAAATTTTTTCTTGAATTTTTGATGCCTATTTATAGGCAAAAACCAAGGGGCTTTTTGTAATTTTTTTCCAACAATTTCTTAATTGTTCAAGGACCAAAAAGTAAAGGTTTTTGGGTCAAAATAAAATTTTTCTTTCTCCCTTTCCACATGGCCGAATGGCCTTTCAACAAAATGCCATAAATTTTTTTAAATTGTTTTCTAAGTGAATTTTGGCATGATCTTGGCCTTTGATCAAAAAGCAAACCAATCCTAGCCATATACCTTTTAAAAAGATTTCTAATTTGATGAAAATTAATTTGCTTTATGACATCATCATAGTGATGTCATCAACTATTCATATTAATCTCTAATTAATTCATGGTCAATTTTTGACTGTTATCTGATCCGAACGGAACTTTACCGAAATCGCGTAGGTGAGTTCTCAGCGCCTCCCGTGCGGTCGGTTTGTCTTATTTTGCTTCCGTTTGATCAGAATTCTCTACTGTAAATTTCTATTGTTCTAGTACATTTCAATGCACTCTCTAGGGTTTTCGGCTCTGATTTCAAACCGTCTTACCTAATTATGTCCGGTAGGATTTTCCATCCCCAAACTCACCCACTTTAACACTGCCAGAATATTTTACACTATTTACAACAGTATTGAAATACAACTTTTTCACATTTTATTCATTAATATTGTTATTTACATACAATTTTTAACATAATTCGAGAATCTAAAATTCCCAGTTATCACATTCACCCCTCCTTATAAAATTTTCGTTCTCGAAAATTTGGAACAAGTAGGGGTACAAGTTCTTCATTTCGTCCTCACGTTCCCATGTAGCCTCTTCGATGTTGTGATTTTTCCACAGCACTTTGACTAATGGGATCGTTTTATTTCTCAAGACTTTATTTTTGCGTGCCAGTATTTGAATAGGTCTCTCCTCATAAGTCAGATCTTCTTGAATCTGGATCGGCTCATGTTTCAGCACGTGGGATGGATCCGATATGTACTTCCATAGCATCGACACGTGAAACACATTATATACTGCCGACATTTATGGAGGTAACCTTACCAATGCGTTCAATGATCTCATATGGTCCAATATATCTTGGACTTAACTTTCCCTTCTTTCCGAATCGCATTATCCCTTTCATCGGGGAGACTCTTAGGAATACGAAATCTCCTTCATTGAACTCCAGGAATCTTCGTCTTTTGTCCGCGTAGCTCTTCTGTCAGTTCTGGGCTGTCTTCATCCGCTGCTGTATTTTTGTAACTGCATCTACTGTTTCTTGGATGAAATCAGTTTTATGTAGTCGTTTCTCTTGTAGGTCATACCAGTGAACTGGTGATCTACACTTCCTTCCGTACAAGGCTTCATAAGGTGCCATACCTATCGAAGTTTGGTAGTTGTTGTTATACGAGAATTCTACCAAGGGAAGTTTCTCATTCCAGCTCCCTGGGAAATCTATTGTACATGCACGCAGCATATCTTCAAGAGTCTGAATGGTTCGCTCAGATTGCCCGTCTGTTTGCAGATGAAATGCTGTGCTCAGGCGTACTTCTGTTCCCATCGCCTCTTGTACGCATGTCCAGAAGTTTGAAGTAAATCTTGGATCACGATCTGATACAATGGATTTAGGAACTCCATGTAGTCTGACTATGTGGTTAACATACAGTTCTACCAACCTTTCCAACGAGAAGGTCATCTTTACTGCGATAAACCTTGTTGTTTTTGTTAGTCTATCTACAATAACCCAGATGGCATCATAGCCTTCTCGGGTCTTTGGTAGTCCCATCACAAAGTCCATCGTGATATACTCCCACTTCCATTCTGGAATTTCTAACGGCTCTAGCTTTCCACCTGGATAACGATGTTCAGCCTTAACCTTCTGACACGTCATACACTTGCTTACAAATTCCGCTATATCCTTCTTTATCCCTTTCCACCAGAATTGCAGCTTCAGATCCTGGTACATCTTGCTGACTCTGGAATGTATTAAGTAAGGTGTTTTATGGGCTTCAGCCATAATTTGCATTCTTAATCTTTCATTATCTGGAACTTGAATTCTCCCTTGATGTAGGATTAATCCATCTTCAAATGTTTCTCCTTGCGGGCTTGCTAATGTTAGGTCTTGCTTCTGAGCTTCTCTGATGTCCTTATACAATGTTGACTCCAGTTGTATTGCAGCTAGCTTTCCAGTTATCAGCTCCATCTCCAACATGTTGATTTCCTGCTGTAATGGCCTTGGGAGCTTTTTAATCGGTAGTTGCTGTGGAACGGTAGATTTCCTACTTAACGCATCTGCAACTCGATTGGCCTTTCCTGGGTGATAGAAGATTTCACAATCATAATCCTTTACCAGCTCCAGCCATCGCCTTTGCCGCATGTTTAGCTTCTTTTGTGTGAAAAAATATTTCAGACTCTGATGATCTGTATAAATCTGACATTAAGCTCCATATAGGTAGTGACGCCAGATTTTTAATGCAAACACTACTGCGGCAAGCTCCAAATCGTGCGTGGGATAATTTTTCTCATGGTCTTTTAATTGACGCGAGGCATAGGCAATCACCTTATCGCCTTGCATCAGGACAACCCCTAATCCCATTTTTGAAGCGTCGCTGTATATCACGAACATCTCTCCTTCCGTCGGAAGTGTAAGTATTGGCGCACTCGTGAGTCATTTCTTCAGTTCTTGGAAACTTTTCTCGCACTGCTCAGTCCATTCATATTTCCTTTCTTTGCATGTAAGTGCTGTGATAGGAGCGGCAAGTCGCGCAAATCCTTCAACGAATCTTCTATAATAGCCGGCCAGACCTAAGAAACTTCGTATTTCTATCACGCTCTTAGGTACAGGCCACTCGTTGATCACCTCCACTTTAGCAGGATCCACTGTGATTCCTTCTTTGGAAACCACATGTCCGAGGAAATGTACTTTATTCAGCCAAAATTCGCATTTAGAGAACTTGGCATAGAGTTGATGTTCTCTTATTGTTTGCAGAACACTCTTCAAATGCTCTTCGTGCTCCTCTCGAGTCTTTGAATATATAAGAATGTCATCGATGAACACAATAATAAACTTATCTAAATATTCCTTAAAGACTCGATTCATCAAATCCATAAAAGCTACTGGTGCATTTGTTAACTCAAACGGTATTACCAAAAATTCGTAATGACCGTAACGGGTTCGAAATGTAGTCTTGTGGATATCACTCTCCTTGATCCTCAATTGATGATATCCTGATCGCAGATAAATCTTGGAGAATACGGCTACACCTGTGAGTTGATAGAATAAGTCATCAATCCTAGGTAGCGGGTACCTATTCTTGATAGTAACCTTATTCAGTTCCCGATAATCAATACACATCCGGAATGAGCCATCTTTCTTCTTAACAAACATCACTGGAGTACCCCATGGGGAATAGCTTGGGCGTATGAATCCTTTGTCAAAAAGTTCCTTCAGTTGCTCTTGTAATTCCTTTAACTCTGCTGGTGCCATCCGGTACGGTGCCTTTGAGATTGGTGCAGTTCCTGGTATCAGCTCAATCTCGAAGGAAATTTCTCATTCAGGTGGCAGTCTTGGTAATTCTTTTGGAAAAACATCAATGAATTCCTTTACAATAGGGACGTCTTGCGGTTGGAGCTTCGGTTCCTTTGTCACGTGTAGAACACATGCTAGGTATGTAGCACAGCCGCTAGACATCATCCTTTTAGCTTCCATCGAGTTGATCATTATCTTCTATGATCTTCGTGACATGTCGAGATACTCGAATCCTTCTTCTTCATCAGGTTGAAACCTTATCATCTATTTCCGGCAATCGATCGTAGCTCGATACTTCCCTAGGAAATCCATTCCTAGTATCACATCGTAGTCGGCAAGTTCCATCACGATCAATTCTGCAAATAACTCCCTATTTGCCACAATTATTGGCACATGTGGTAACCAGTAATTGGACATCAGGACTTCCCCCGAGGGTAATGCAGTTTTAAATGTCATACCCATGTGGTCTTGAGGGTATCCTATCCTATTAGCAAATTGGTGTGAAATGAAAGAGTGCGTAGCTCCATAGTCAAATAAAACAGACGCCAAATTATTAGTGACAGAAAGCTGACCTGTCACTACATTTGACGTTCCCGCTTCTGCTTCCTCCTTCGTGTAGACCATAATTCTTGCATCTGTTCGAGGCAAGCGTTCTAGTCTTTCTGGCCTCTTAGAATGGGATGACCCTTCAGCTTTGACCTGTAGTGCATGTGCCTGAGGACGTTGTTGTGTCTGCGATGAACTTTGCACATTCTGCCTATTTTCTGGGTAGTTTTTGGCGAAGTGACCGTCCTTCCCACACTGAAAACAGGCGTTTGGGGCCAGTCTGCATCGACCTGAATGTCTTTTCCCACAGCTCACACAGTTTCAAACCATAGGACTGGCATTATTGTTTGTTCTCCTTTGCTGGTTCTGGTTCCCGAGATTATTTGCTTTTCTCTTTCCCTGAGACTGCTGGCCTGAAGTGCCGGGCTGTCCAGCCTTGACAATCAAACTCTGTTTGCTGCTTTGTCTAGTTTGAGGTCCAGCTTGTATGGCTTTGGTCAAGATTGTTTCTTTTTTCTTCGCATTCCAGACCTTCTCTCTTTCTTCCTTTTATCTAATCAGATAATACTCTGCCCTTAACGCACGGCTAACACAATCAGAAACGGTGTCAGGCGGCGTCAACCCACTGTCCACCAATGCTGAAATCTCAGGACGAAACATCCCTAGCATCTTCTGGATTTTCTCCCTCTCAGTGCTGACAGTGTATGGGCAAAGTCTGGATAACTGATCAAACTTATTGCAGACTTCTATCACGGTCATATCTCCTTGCTTTAGTTCTGTGAACTCTCTTTGTTGTGGTCGCAATAGTGCTGGATTGTAATACTTCTGATTGAATTTTTCCAGAAAATCCAACCAGGACATGGTATACATGTTTCTTCTTAGCTTAACCGACTCCCACCAGAACCTTGCATCCTTTTTTAGGACAAAAGATGCACACAGAATTTTCTCCTGGTCATTTAACTCCATAAACTCCAATATTGTATGGAGTGAAGACAACCACTCCTCAGCATCCAGAGGGTTGGTGGAGCCCTCAAACTCTGGTGGCCTCATGCATCGGAATCTTTCATACAATGGCTCGATATTATTCCTGGGTTGTGGTTGGGGTTGTACCACTTCTTCTTGTGCCACTGGAGGTACTTCCGGTTCTGGTACTGCCATTTGAGGGGCTTGGTCTTCTTCATGTTCCTGTCTCCTCTCCATTTGCTCTAGTCTTTGTCTTAACTCAGCATTTTCCCTCATTTGAGCTTCTATCAAGGCTTCTAGCTCGTCCACTCTCTCTGATAGCACTGGACGTCCTCGCATATTCCGTAGATTTCTTGGGTTCACCATCTTATCCTACTTCCTAAAATCGCATAAGAGTCAATCATTAGGTTTTTCACAATCATATTTTTATAATATAAATTCAAATAATTTTAATCATCACATAATTTTAACATTTCACACATTGCATATGTCAAAATATGGTTATCATTCCTTTTCACTTCAAAAGTACATTAGTTTGAAGGCTTTCCCCAAAATAGCCTTTCAACGTTGTCATATATACACATATACAGTTATATATATACATACTTATACAAGACATGCATTTCTACAACTAATCTTCTGGCTGAGGTTCCTCTGGAATTGCCAAAAACTCGATTGGATTCATTTCTTCATTGTCTGTTCCGTTTCTGGCCTCAGTCGACGTTGAACCTTCAGTTGGGTCTACTTCCTCTGGTTGTCTTGACAGACTTGCCTCATGATCATTTGCCATCGGCCCGGATCCGTATAGGCGGTCTAACATCGCTTCTTGTAGTAACTGCTCTCGCCTCTTGCGTACTATGCGCTCCATCATCATTTCCTCCTCTATTTTATCTACATTAATAATAAACTCGCAAGTAGCAGGGTATAGAGGGGTTACTCTCTGTCATAAGTCTAGGGTGAGTCCCTTCCAAAATATATCACAAAAGTTATCATTTGTGATATTAGTTAGAGGACACGCCCTCACGATGCTATCTTGGAATCGGACTGCATATGAAAATACGGTGTCACTCAACATCATTTGCTGCCTCTCTGCCTTCAGAACAAAATCTCTGATATCCGCATAACTAGGCATGGCCGGTGGTGATGGCACTGTCCTACTCTCAGAAGGGCCTGCAACTGGTGCCGAGCTCTTTTGTGGGAACTGCTCCAGCATGACTTGGCGAAACTTAACCCAATCCATCGCTAGCAGCATCTCCTGATCGCAATATTCCCAGTACAGCCGTGCATCCTCACGGAAGGTGCCAATGGCCATCAGAACCCAGCAATCCTGATCGATATCACACTGGCGCATGATGACCTCAATATCGTGTAGCCAGTCTCTCGTAGAGATCCCCTGTTGACCTCCCTCGAATGATGGTGGATGACTGCCTCTAAATGCATGTACGGCTTGTACAGATACTCTGGCCCCTATACGGCCCCGTTCTCCCACCACTGGAATATCTACTGCCACAGAAGGGTTTACTATTGGTCGCGGGGGTGGTGCCTGTACAGGTGCTGGCGCTACTATCCTCGGCGCTAGTGGTTCAGGTACAGGTGGTCGCTGTATCTCTCATCTCATCATAGACGGTCTGATCACGGGCCTAGTCCATACCCGGATCGGTCCTCTAGGTCGGTATGGATGAGGTCTCACATATGGTGGTCTAGTCATCTTAACTCTTACAAAATATATAACTTCGAATAAATGAAAGTTAACTAATCTTAAAGAAGCTAACTTACTTGGATTGATGAGCAGATCGCACTTCGTGTCAATAGGGATATTGTCAACCTGGCTCTGATACCAACCTGTGACGTCCCCAGATTCCAACCTCTCGCAATCGTCATGAATTGACTCTATGGCAGACCAAGACCGTTCGTGTGTTGAATCCGAGTCGTCAGTTTTAAACTCTTTTATTCAAACTTCTTAAACACAAGGGCCTAAAATTTCGCCAAAATTTTTTTTTTCTTTAATACATACTTTTTCTTATGATTGTTAGATAAGAAAGCGATGTAAAATATAATACTGGCTTTTCCACGTCTGAAATAAGTACAACATATTTAATAACAGATATAATATTTATATGTACTATATTTTTTTTTTCTCTTCAAACATATTTTCTTTACTCAAAAAGCTCAGCAGAAAACTTATGGCAGGACCATGTCCACGGTGAGTTCCCTATCCCTTTAACACGCTCGCATCCTGCCGCCATCCATGTATCTACAAGATAGGTTTCTTACCTACAACATGAACAAACTGATGAGCTAACAGGCTCAGTAAGTTCAAACATCCATAATAAGAATCATACTGATTCAAAGACAAGAAAAACTCAATCTCCTATGAATAGTACTATTCACCATGAATAGTCAGTTGACCTTTGATCAGTGAATAGTATCAGTTATCCTAACTGGTTACTATTCACTTTACTCTATCAGAATACTATTCACATACCCTAACCGAATTTACCTTACTCTAGTGTAAGCTTCGGTTATGCTCAATTATGATTTTCATTATTTTATTGATTGTTTATTCTCTATTTGATTTCTAGTTTAGAGCTCTGTTTATGGCAGTACCGATGATTATTAGCGCGCTGACTGGGAGGGTCTAAGAACCGACCTTAGAACATCGTCCTCCACAGTCCTGATAACCCCGTAGGATTTAAACAAACCTCCACTACTGTGACGACCAGAGAATTTTAGCGGTGTGACCTAGTTTAATCTAGGGTTTTCTATGAGTTCTGTAAGTAAGAATGTAAAGAAACACTATGGTTGTAATTAGACAAATTATAGTGTTGATAGAAATAAATAAATGTTTTGGAGGAATTAAAATCTCCAAAAATAAGTAGAGAATAAAGTATATGAGTAAGAAAGTGAATTCAGGCCCAAAACGCTCAAAAAGGAGTAGTTTCGGTATCTGAACAGTATAAAGATAAGAATATGGCAAGTCAAAGTAAGAGCACAGTAAGAAAAGTACAAATATATGTATATAATAATTTGTACTATTTAAAGAGTGAAATAGATGTATTTATATTGTTTAGAATATATTAAAATATTCTAACAATACTGACGAGTAAGGATTCAATGTGGGAAAAATTCACTGAGTTGAAACGGGTGAAACGGTGCCAAAACCGGCATTGAAAACCCTAACAGGAGCTCAAAAAGACGAAAAATTTCCGGAATTGATTTTGATCAAACGGAAGCAATTTAAATTGATCCGACTGCACAGGAGACCTCAGGAACACACCGGGACGATTCCAGGAAAATTTCGGCTCGAACCGGTATCGGTCAAAAAGTAGTCGAATTAATGTGAATAGTAAAAGTCAAAGTCAACTTTGTTTTAGCAATTATGACATCATAAATCCATTTACAAAATGGAAAGAAATATGGTGGTTGGTAGAATGAATGGCCATGATTCACTTACTTTTTGATCCAAAGGCCAAGATTTAGCCAAAAATTAACCATTTTAATTTTTGAAAATGTTGGAAAGAAATGGCGTTGAAAGGTGGTGAATTTTCATTGGTTAATGGCCAAATTAATTGGCTTTCCTCCATGCATAAGTCGGCAAATTTGGGACATAAAGGCCGAGACAAAAATTGAAAGCAAAACATAACAAAATTTTTTCTAAGTTGTTTCCATGGTGAGCCGTGAGTGACCAAAGGAGAACCAAAGGATTTCTTCAACTTTTCTTCACAAAAAGAGTGTCAAAGTGTTCCTAGAAGACAAAGGAAGCATTAGACCAAGGTAACTCCCTTTTTCACTTAATTTTTCATGGTTTTTCTTCATAAAATCCGTGGGTGAATAGTGAGAAAAAAGATGGAAAATTTTTGGTTGTTTTCCATTGAATTGATGTTGGGTTTTGTTAAGGATGAAATAAGGAAGAAAACCATGTAATTTGTTTAAAGAAAAACCAAAATTTTGTGGGTTTTTCAAGGGTAAATGCGTGGGTTACCTTAAGTAACCAATGAGAAAAAGTTGTGGTTTAATTGCTAACTTGCTTCCAAGTTTAAATTTGTGAAGAAAAAAGCTTGTATTTCCTTGTGAAAAGCTTGAGAAAAATTTTTGGTGTGAATTGCCTAATGTGACCGTGAGTGTACTAAAGGTTTGGAAGAAAAATTTTGCATGAATTATGTGGTATTTGGTTAATTTAAATCATGCAATTTAATGTGTAAATGGTGGAAATGTGATTGAAAGAATGAAACAAAAATGTTTGACATGTTTAGCATTCAAGGGCCGTGGGTTATACAAGGGTAAAACCCTAAGAAATTTGGTTGAAAAGTACAAGAAACTGGGCTTGAAAAGGTGTTAAAAAAATGACATTTGAATGGCCTAAAGTGTGGTGAAAGTTTGACAAATTTTTGGTTCGGTTTGGTTGTGAAAACCGAAACCAAATTAAGGGCAAAATTGTGAAAAAAATTTGGTAATGTGGGTGATAATGTGAAATTTGAAATTTGTGGGCTTTTATGTAAAAGTTTGGAAAACTTTTACATAAAATAGGCTTGTGGTATAGTACGTGGTAGGTACATATGGTTCGAGGCGTACCTAACGCCGGAAGCCTTAAATTTACGCCGAAATTTCGAAAACGGCTTTCGGGGTAAAATAGGAATTAAAAATAAAAGTTTAGGGTCGGGTCAGAAACCCGAGTCCCTAACGGAGAATTGAATAGGGAAAACCTAAGGGGTGATTCGTGAATAGTAGACCGTCCCCTAAAAATGTAAAATGCGAGTGAAACGGAAAAACCGACCCCGAGGGGGGGGGGCGTTTTTGGAAATGAAATAAAGGTCCGAGTCGGGTACGGAAAATCCGAGCCTCGGAGACCTAGGTCGGGAATGTCTAGATGAACGTTTTAAATACTAGTGAAACGTCCATTTGAGGCTCCGAAACGATAGAAAATCACTAAACCGACGTAAGGGTCGGAATAGTGCTTCCCGAGGGTCGGGAAAGTGAAAAGTGGAAATAAAATAGAAGCGAACCCGGTAATGATTAGAAAAGAGTCAGAAAAGTTCCTGAGGGCCAAAAATGCAGTCTGGATCAATAAAATTCCATCAGGGGTAAAACTGCAATTTTGCCAAAATATAGGGGCAAAATCTTAATTTTGCAAAAGTTAGGGAAAATTGGGGAAATGATAAATAAAGCCCAAAAAGTTGTAAATAGGTTCTATTTAAGCTTTTTAATGAAAAATAAAAGCTATAAATGGAAATGAAATTAACAGATAAAGTTTGTCTGTTGGATCCAAAAATCGACCTACAAGGAGGGCGATCAAAGATCCTAGAGAGAAAAAGAGAAGAGATTGATAAGGTAAGTACAGACATTTAATTGTCTACTCATGAATGGACTTACCCTAGAGTTGTGTTATATGTATATATACATTTAAGCTATTCAGTTTGTGACATGATACTAACATGTTCACGAGAATAGTAAGCAAGATTAGAAAAAGAAAAGAGGAATAAGTTAAGTCAAATAATAAGACTTAAAAGTTAAGGTTGGCATACCGGCCTCCCCAGTTGTGAGGTTCAAAGCTAGCCTCCACCCCAGTTGTGTGGCGCTGCCTCGTTAATAATGAGGTAATTGATGGCTTAACTTCCAGCCTCCACCCCAGTTGTGTGGCGTTGCCTCGTTAATAATGAGGTAGTTTATGGCTTGACTTACTGCCTATAAGGTAAGTAGTCCAGAGATGACCTTAGGGTTGATTGGTGGGTCGCTCCCCTGATCCTCTATTGGTCTGCGCGCACTAGGTACGTCCAACCATGGGCCCACAAGTGAAAGATTAAGCAAGATAAAGTAAAACAAAGAAAAGAAAGAGATAGAATAGAAAGAACAAGTAGTATAAGAGAAAAAAAAAATTATTGTTCATAAGTTGACTAACCCTAAGTGTGGTGTATTCAGCTTATTTACTTGTATGTTTGTACTTACTGAGCGTTAGCTCATTAGTCTATTCGTGATGTAGGTAATAAAGGAAAGCAACCAGCAAGATGAAACAAGAGTAGCGGACTGGCAGGCAGATCCCAGCGATGTCATGGACGGGTTATGGTTCCGTTTCGTAGAGTTCCGCTGTCATCAAAGTGTAAAAGAAAGAAAGTGTAATAGTGAGGTATATGTAGAAAGATAAGATAAGAGTGCAGTATGTAAAGTAGTGAAACAAGCTTAAAAGTATGTTTCTATTTTTACGTACTTTAAAGTAACAAGACTCCAAAATATATTTTGGGAAAAAGTATTAAGAAGTATGTATATATTTATGTATACACAATTTTCAAGAATTAGTAATTTCCTCCAGTTAAAAAGAAAAAAAAGAAAAAAAAATATTCCTAGTTTTTCAAGAACAAATCTTTTAAACCCCAAGGAGAAGAAAGTTATAGAGACAAGCAAGCTAAGTAAGACTAAGCAAAGAATAAAGAAAGCAAGCAAGATAAGGTGGACGACCTAAGCTAGAGGGGTCGCCCACAACTACTGTGTTGGAGGGGCGATACGCCTTAATGGTGTCATTACCATCTTTCAATTTATAGTTTTGACCAAGTGATCATATACATCATCCTAAGATCACTATCCCCCGTTGCCCGTAGGTCTTACTTATTCTCGTTAATTGGGGTATGTTATACTAACTAATCCCCAATTGTGCGTAAGAATTTATATCTAGTGAGCAGCTAGTGTAGAATAGGTTCACATAGTATTTCATGTTGCAGACACGAAAATGCTTGAAATTACCAATACTGCGCTAATGTCCACTTCCGGAACTCCTCCGCAGTTCTATCTTTATTTTGGGTTCCTACAGACATAATAGTGTCTGTTAATACCCTTTTTATTTATCATCTAAAATATATATTTATTTTACTTAACAATTCTACACATTTAAATTTTATTTGTGGTACACGGTCTGCAACACGCCCGTGTTCCAGGTCGTGTACCTCTCGGGTCTATTTTACACGGCCATGTTATTTTCTTCTTTAGCCGTGTAACTGTACACGGCTCGATACACGCCCGTGTTCAAGCCCGTGTACCTCTCGGGTTATAAAATTTTTCCTATACACAGCCGTGTATCCCTTTACACGCCCGTGTTCCTCAAAAATATTTAGAATTTTAACTCTAAAATCTTTATTTTGAGTTTTATAATTTTATCTAAGTTATCCTAAGTCTTTTAGGGTTCTTTCCGAGCCTTTTTGGAAATTTTTAGTCAAAATGACTATTTTGCCCCTAACGGGTTTCGGAACCATAATTGGCTTCATTCTATTGTTTTTTCCAAATTTTCTAAGTCTAATAATTTTAAAATAATATTTCCTAAGCTTTCGTATCATTTTACAGCTTAAATTGCAGCAAAATCTCAACTTCATTTTTCTCGACCCTCGATTACTATTCATCCGTCACCTTGGGTCGTTTTTTTTTTTTTTCATTTTTCGAGCGTTTCGGAGTCTCAAATGGCCTTTTCCCTACTTACTAAACGCTATTCATCCCGTCCCCGACCCTCAGACCTCGAGAGGCTCGGGTTTCCTATCCCGACCTAAAATTTTCCATCGTTTCCCAAAATACCCCTAAAATCGATTTTTTTCCTGTTTTAGGCATTTTAGTGATTTAGGGTCGGTTTACTATTCCGTTCGGGTTGATTTTCCATTTCTGATCATAATTCACCGAGGGGTCTCAATTTCCTTTCCGAGTTCAATATTTTTACCCCTCGTTCCCTGAAATGCCCTTTAGCCGATTTTAGAAATTTCGCCGGCATTTCCGCTTATATTTTAAGGTTTCCCGGCGTTAGGTACGCCTCAGAACCTTTGTACCTGCCAGTACTATACCAGAGGCCTATTTTATACAAAGTTTCCAAACTTTATATAAAAACTTTCCATATGATTCAACATTTACAAGTCACATCACATATTTATTTATTTTTTCCAAACCAACCCTAGTTTACTAGGTTTTTTTCATCTAATAAATTTTCATCACCACACATGATTATCTTATGCTTCCCAATGTATAAAACAACATTCAAAACTTAACAAAACATGCATTCTAACCCTAGATATAGCCACAGATTTTATGCCAAAAATAGAAAGAAAATTTTACTTTCTTTCCTAGGGTTTTTATCAACTTTTATCAACATTAAAATTCTTCCCATTTCATCACATTCATGCCCATGGTTTTAGCAAGAATTCTACCTCAAACTTTTCTTGTTTCTTAAGTCCATTTCATGCTTAACTTATCATATAATTGAATGATCATTAATCACTAAATTAAAACAACAAAATTCATGAAATTTTCACACCCTAGGAGCCACGAATTTTTCAAGGAAAACATGCAAAATTTTGATTGTTTTTCTATCCTAATTCATGCTTTGAATATCACAACATCAACCAATCATAGAATCAACAATTAAACAATTTTTTTCCATTGTTTTTCAACTTTCCATACCCACGGTTTTTAATGAAAAAAACCAAAGAAAAATGCTTCAAATTTGAGGTTTACCTTGCTTGGTTGTTGTCTTGGTGTTGGAGATGAAATTCAAGTTAGATTTGATGTGAAATTCAAAACAAAATTTTTGGTTCAAGGAGGTTTTCACCCACGGTTTTTTTGGCTGGAAAATTTGACAAGAGTTTAGTTGTGTTTTTCAAGTTTTTTCTTGAATTTTTGATGCCTATTTATAGAAAAAAACCAAGGGCCTTTTTGCAATTTTTTTCCAACCATTTCTTAATTGTTCAAGGACCAAAAAGTAAAGGTTTTGGGGTCAAAATAAAATTTTTCTTTCTCCCTTTCCACATGGCCGAATGGCCTTTCAACAAAATGCCATAAATTTTTTTTAGTTTTTTTCTAAGTGAATTTTGGCATGATCTTGGCCTTTGATCAAAAAGCAAACCAATCCTAGCCATACACCTTTCAAAAAGATTTCTAATTTGATGAAAATTAATTTGCTTTATGACATCATCATTGTGATGTCATCAACTATTCATATTAATCTCTAATTAATTCGTGGTCAATTTTTGACTGTTATCTGATCCGAACGGAACTTTACCGAAATCACGTAGGCAAGTTCTCAGCGCCTCCCGTGCGGTCGGTTTGTCTTATTTTGCTTCCGCTTGATCAGAATTCTCTACTGTAAATTTCTATTGTTCTAGTACATTTCAATGCACTCTCTAGGGTTTTCGGCTCTGATTTCAAACCGTCTTACCCAATTATGTCCGGTAGGATTTTCCATCCCTGAACTCACCCACTTTAACACTGCCAGAATATTTTACACTATTTACAACAGTATTGAAATACAACTTTTTCACATTTTATTCATTAATATTGTTATTTACATACAATTTTTAACATGATTAGTGGCACCCGAATCAATGACCCAAGTGTCTTTCGATTCTTCCACCAAATACGTTTCTAGATATAGAAGTTCCTACATAGAAACACACATAAACCCCTACATAGAAACAAACACATGATTAGTGGTACCCAAATCAATGACCCAAGTGTCTTTCGATTCTTCCAACAAACACGTTTCTAGATATAGAAGTTCCTTACCTTCCTTGCCTTTGGCGGCTAGGAATTCCTAGCAAGCTTTCTTGAAGTGACTTACCTTCCCACAACAGAAGCACTTGGACTTTTTAGGGTCCTTGGGCTTCTTGTTCTTGTTCTTCTTCTTCTTCCCATCTGTGACAGGAGGATTAGAAGAATTGGAAGCCGCTTACTTCTTGTTTGGCCTCTTCCTCTTCCGTGAGGGTTTGGAAGATTCTACTAAGTTTGCCTCTCCCTTTGGTTGGACTGCATCCCCGTCCTTGATCATGCGCTCATAAGCTTATAGTTGCTTCATGAGCTCGGTGAGTCCTAACTCCCTTGTCACCAGATTATATGTGGCTTTAAACCCCATAAAATCTTTAGACAGAGTTTTAAACACCATCTCGATCTGGGTATTGTAGTCCAATTCAGTAGCCTCAGTGAAGAATCCCATAAGAGTGATCATATTGTCCTTCACTAGAGTACCTGCCTTTTGCTTAGAGTTCATAATACTGGTGATAGCAGACTGTCGAGCCAATTTTTCTTGGCCTCCGAACATGTCTTCCAAATTTTCCATGATCTCCCTAGTAACTTGATAAGTCTCATGCTGCTTTTGTAAAGTACTTGTCATGCTAGCTAGAATGTAGTACTAAGCTATCTCATTGGATTCTCTCCAACGAGTATAGGCAACTGGGATCTCTTCAAGTGGAGTGTCAGGTTTGGGCCCAGGTGGGCATGGTTCATCCAGTACGAACTTGTGTCTCTCGCAGCTGAGAACTATCGGCAGATTTCTTTTCCAGTCTTTATAATTATCACCATTAAGTTTATTCTCAGTAAGTATTGAAATAAGGGGTGTCGGTGACATTTTGAACTGAAATAAAATTATACTAGACATCATTACAAAGCCCAAGCAAATATAGAGATAATTTAGTAAATAAAACATATAAGTATGTTCCTACATAAAACTTGAAAAACATGTAGCATTGTAATGGTAATTCTCAACACCTATTGCACCAAGCCACCGAGAGGTGGTCATGAGACAAAAAGCCAAAACATGGACCCCATCCAATTAATATATGTTGCCTTAAATCCTCCAAAGTTAAGATATATATTAATAACCGCTTATTTTGGCCACCAGTTTAGTTAACAGAGCTTCTAGGGAAGGTTAATAACTAAACGAGTCTTGAGTGTATAACCATTATTTACGTAGTCTGATCCATGTCCAACCAAGCCACCAAGGGGTGGTCATGAATAGAATTATGCCCGAACATGTTTTCTACATAGGAGATTCAACCTAGTATACCAGCGGCAGTAAACACCCACTGAGGGGTGTGGTCAGGGTAGAATTGGCGCGAGGCATTACTATGCTTTCACATATGGATCAACAATGGAGGTCGTGGGTTTTGTTTGAAACCCTCTCCCACTCAATATTTTAAAAAAATGTAAGTTTTGACAAATATGTATGATCAATATAGTCTGAGAGGCATTCACCTATTCTATATGACATGTTATCAAATATGCATACTCCATCAATACATATTTATCCATCTATTACATATCACAGAAAAAATAATTGACGAAAAAATAATCAAGCCATAGTCCCATCCTAGAATTAAGAAAATAAAGATTACAAAATTCCATCCAAAGCATTCTTTGGGTCTGGAATTTTGTTCCTTCTTCTTGTATCCATCTTCATGTAGTCTCTCCATTTATTTCTCGTCCCAAGAATCATTTAAAATTTTAAATTTCAAAAAGTTAAATTTCAAATTCAAATTTCAAATTCGAATTTCAAATTTAAATTTCAAATTCAAAATTTTAAACAATTTAAATTTCATGTGTAATAATATGTAATTTCAAAATTTTCAAATTTTCAATTACATATTATTAATCATGATTTAAAATTAAATCTCAAATTTAAATATCGAAATTTTTCATTTTTCGGCCAGTCTGCCCATGGGGCCCAGAGGCCCACAGCCGCTGTGGGCAGCCCTTCGAGGGGCTGGCAGCCCACGCCAGGCTAGGTGTAGCTCTGCTTTGCCTGCAGCCTTAGGCTGCACGCCCAGGTGGGTGTAGCAGCCACCAGGTTGCAGGCAGCGCCTGCAGCCATGTGCTATAGCCCAGGGCCTCGGCAGCCCTTGGGGGGGCCACAGCCACCCCTGGCTGTAGGCATAGCCAGCGACCGTGGGTGATCCAACCCTGGACAGGGGTTGAAGCAACCCCATCTTACCCGAGGGTAGGGGTTGTAGCCCCACCAAGGCCGGTGGCACATCCCGAGGGGTTTGGTCCTTGATTTTCGTGTCATATTCCAATTTACCCATTAGGATTTCCAAAAATTAATTTGAATCCTAATTAAATTGGAATTTTCCACACAAATAAAATTTCAATCTTTAAATTAAATTTAACTTTTGTGAAAAAATAAATTACGGTCTTCAAACTTCAATCTCCTCCAAGAATAATTATATAAAATTTCCTAAACTGTTTCTGATATACAAAATTCTAATCCTAATAATTCTAAGAGACAAAAAATTAAAATCCATGGGAAAATTACGATGATGATAAACCGCTCTCATGGTTACATAAAAATTCCTAGATATAATTTTCTAAATTCTAAGGAACCATAACCGGCATAAACAAGCATGCTTATAACAATTTAAAAAACTAAAATAACCACATACTACATACATAATTCATGATAACAACATAAAGGAATCTTAGAATGCCACTCTCTAAATATCAAATCCATACATAAATAAAAGACTAACTAATTATCTAATTTATGTGCATGGCATAGTCACGAGATGGCTCTGATATCAATTGTAAGAAAAAATCAATAAAAACGCATCAAAGTGATGCAACAGAATTACAAAAAATTTTAAAGATCATTAAATATCTCGTGATGCCATATACAATAAACTAACAATAATATAAACTTATACCTTAGAGGATGCCAAACTGCAGGAGGAATGACCGGAGGGCTTCAACCAACTAGCATTCTGTACTATTCTCCAATTCTCGGATGGCAGAGTGTGTGGGCACTCGATTCCTCGACTAGTATGCTAGCACTGCTAGTCTTTTTCTGACCACCCAGATCTCTAAAGAACTTATTATCTTGGTGAGTTATGCAACAATAAGCCTGCTCACCTGAGAGTCTATAGTCTGAGAGAACTGGAGTGGCAGGACTCCCATTTATAGACTGGCATGAGATGATCCCTTAAATTTGAATTGGAGTAGGAGTAGATTTTCTCCCTTATCCACTACACAAAATCCAAAAATCCTAGGCCAAAATCCAAGTAAAATTTTCAACCATTTTAGGATTTTGCATTCAAAATTCAAGCAGGATTTTAACCTGAATTTTATCTCCTCATTTATCCATAAAAAACCGATTTCCCCTAATGCCAAAAACATGACTAGATTTGGCCATTAAAATATGAGGAGAACCAAAATTCAAATAGGATTTTCTAGCTTGAATTTTATGTCACCCTTATCCACATAAAAATTGAAAATCTCCCTTGGATTTATCCATAAATTTTCGACCACTTTGTGAGGGAGAAAACAAAATTCAACTAGGATTTTCTTGCTTGAAGTTCCCTTTAACCTTATCCACAAAAACCGAAAATATCTAGGAGGGATTCCCTCAACAAACTTGGGCCACTCTTGCTCGGTTTAGGATTCAAAATTTAAGTAGGATTCAAACAAGATTTTCCTCTCCATTATCCATATTAAATCTGAAATTCACCATGTGGATTTATCCACAACTAATTTGAACTTTACTTGGATTGTGATTCAAAATTTGAACTCAAATTTCAAAGTTTAAATATCAAAATTCAAACTTCAAATTCAAATTTCAAATTTAAATTTCGAATTCAAATTTCAAATTTCAAATTTAATTTCAAATTCATATTTCAAATTTGAATTTCAAATTTAAATTTCAAATTTAAATTTCAAATTCAAAATTTAGATTTCAAATTTCAAACTCTACAAAAGTTATATTTCAAATTTTGTTCTCATGGATAATTTTCTACAACTCCAATTCAATCTCAAATAAAATTATGGCAATTTTATTTGGAGTTCGAATAATTGTATACTCTATTATCCCAAACAAAATCTGAATTCAGCCGGAGAGAATCTTGTCCCCCATCCTGATCCTATATCAACACCATCCATTCAAAGTCAACTAGCTGATAAGCATACACAGATCAATTTTCCATTTGTTAAGGAATTATGTGGAGCTAGTGGAGGAACCAATTAGACATATATAATCAGGCACCCGTGAATCCATATGATCATCATTTTGTACCGAACAACTCAATCATATGATCACTAATTTCAGAGTCATACCACTATAAACTTAAAACTGAACTCCCAATTATATACCGTATTACAAAAACCTGTGACAAACTAATGTCCAATGACCTTATCATGTATGCAAAACCCTTATATGATATATATGACCAGCTTTAGGTCAAAGTTTGTTCAACCTATTGATCAGGCTTGCGACGCCCCGTAGCCCTGAATGGCCCGGACTGTCACTTAAAAACTACTACTTGTACTGATACTTATACTTACTTGTAAATCATTAATACTTACTTAAACTTATTAACTTAGATACCAAAATTTTAGGAATTTTTTTTTATATACATACGTATTTACTATTTACATACATATACTCTTAAAATACAAAGACCAAATCATAGGGAGTTCATTTATACATACATGCATACCTTTAAAATTCTTTATCTAATTATTGTTCAAAATATTCTATACAAAATATACTATTCAAATATACTGTTTACTGTGCGGAAGTTTAAACTCGTGGTGGCATCCATAACCTTGCCCCCACATCTACCTTCGCCGCCGTCATCACCTATTTATGTTTAAGCCATAGGATGCTTACGTACAGCATGAATGCACACTGTGAGCTTTATGCCCAATAAGTACAACATGTCATCCGCAAAACATGTTTAAATCATATACATACTTAAAACCATATAAGTATGTCATAAACCAACACATCTCACTGAAACATTCCACATACCAGAACAACACATATCACTGAATGCAGAATTGAATCATAACATACTGAATGCATAACAAAAACATCATGTACTGCATGCATGTCTACTATAGCTGGAAGCATAGTGAACTATAACTAATGCATACCATGTACAATGCATGATCCGGTTATGCTCATTTATGCTTTAATATTCTTTTTCTTTCCTATGTTTAACTCAGGGCCTGTTTGTCAGTACCAAGTGCGTGCAGATCATCAGAAACGCTCGTGATCACTTAACTTAAGAGCCGTCAATGGAGGCTTATCTCATCTTACTTAAACTTGAAAAACCTCTTCAATAGAAAAGGCTGGTATGACACGCTTTATTAAATTCCATCTTGTTTATCTAATTTGGCCATATGCTCTACTAAGTTGTCCCTAATCTTACGCGATCGGGATGTATGGCATTTAACTTGTTCTTTCATTAATCTACGCGATTATGAAACTATATGCCCTTATACATGCGGTGCAACGACTTGTGCATGGTATGCATACTTAACATACTGTAAAAATCATTATTTAAAATCATTTTCCTGATGCTATAGATGGAGCTGTACTTACCTAGTTTGCAACAAACTTGTACTCTCGGCTTAGTCAACTTACAGGTAACTACATGTCATTAATAACATATCTCATCAATAATCTTGCTGAGTCACTAATACTGTCAGCGTCTAAAGTAGATACTGCGTATGGTACTGATAGTCGTCGGTACTAACTTGCTTTCTTCTGGTGAGTTTGATTTTCTAGGTGTGATTAATTAATTTATTATCCAATAAATTAATTAATATCGTTCTTTAGTCACTATTACCGTTAGTGACTACAACTCGTGTTTTTGTATGGGATCGACGCCCATCAGTACCCTATTGATCTACTTTAGGAATTTGGTATCTAAATTCTATCGTGTTTGATTAATTGTCTACTTGATAGATTAATCATCATCCCTCACCATTTCGTTCAAACTCGATCCTTGACTGGTTGACCGACCAGTCAACTGATTGGTTACCTCGTGCGTCGTTAACTAAGTAGTCTACCAGATTACTTTGCTTGTTTGGTGTGGTAGCCTACCGGGCTACCTCTACTGTGTTATTTTGAAAATTGTCTTGGTTACCTTGTAAAATTTTTGAGAAAATTATGTGCTTTGAAACCGTCCCCTTATCACCCCGTTAGAAGGTGGGGGCATTTTATTTCCATTTTCTTGAATGAGTGATTGTCACACATAGATTGATTTTTCTAGAACTTGCTTTGTTATGCATATTGAGACCACATTGTTGAGTTGGATGCATTAAGATGATAAGGGCATTTAGGTTTAGCCATTTTAGCTTTCTTAAAAGGCCTACCCTGATTTTTACCCCTAGAAAGCTAATTTTGAGCCTTAGCCTTTCTTTGGAAATTAACCATGACATGAGCAACATCAAACTTCTTTGATTTCCCCTCTTTTGAACCTTGAATCGAAGGATTGTATGAGCTTGTTTACATGGAAATTCAAATCATCAATGAGAATGTGGCGGCTCGCCCTGAATTGAGGCTACAGTACTAGCATAGTACAGCTTTAAAGTCTGCTATGGTAGACCGTTACCTCAATGGGTCGCCGACATCTTACTTATATCTTGTTCTTGTTAAATTACTATTTGTAATTTAGATGATTTTTATTTTGAAAACCAAGGGATTTTTTTAAAACTATTGGTGATTGTAAACTGTAAAAATCTAAGCATCATAAAACATAAGATATGCTACTGTTATACTGGTCGCACATAATTTACATCATGATATATTTTCAAGATATAATTTAAAATCAGCTCTCAAAACAACACTCAAAATCTGCACAGCGAAAAACATCAGCAGGACCATTCCCCTCGCTGAGCCCTGGAGGCAGATGTAATCCCACTCCTTGTCCATCCACTGTCTACTGGTGTACAAGTTTCTTACCTGTAACATGAATAAACTGGTGAGCAACAGGCTTAGTAAGTTCAAACATACATGCAGGAACACAAAACACAAAATCATGAAAGTACTACTCACATGAATAGTAATTTTGACTTTTGACATGAATAGTAAGGTTGACTTTGACCGATACTATTCATGTCAACTGATATATAAGCTACTACACATACAGTTAGTACGTTTTATGCTCAATTATGGCAGTTCTGAAATCTTAAGTCTTTATCTGATGCTGAATTCTGCTATTGGGCCCTTGAACTGGTCGTATCGTAATGCGTGCGGAACTGAGAGGGACTCTGGGGAGCGACCCACTGGCCAATCCTCTATAGTCTGAATATATCAGACTTTCAAACCCAGGATGTATCACCAGTAGTTTGGAGTCCTATTATAACTGTAACTGAAATCTGAGAAACCTCCACCTGTGTGGGAGGCTGGTACGCCAGTACTGATTTAATTTCTGAGTTTCTGGTGGTTCCTGACTAGTGGCAATTATGCTGCCTTCAAGGTCTAGAACTCTTTAAATTATTCTGTAGTTTATTTTGTAGTTCTCTTAAGTTTTTATCTTTTGTATTAGTGTGCTTATAGCACCTAACTACTAAATTTCTGTCATCTATAGCACATAAACATACTGAGTAAATTCATGCAGCAAACAAATAAATGTCTAAACTTACCGGTATTTTACTAGCAATTCCTTTCCTGAGTCAACCCACTTCCTTAATTCGCCTTTTGGTTGCTTTCCTATAACCGAAATAAATTGCGGTTATTTTTACTATTTACTTCATATCTAAAATATAGTGAAAGTATAAAATTTCTAATTAGAACTCATTCTGTAATTATTATACTGCGCGAAATACTATTCCAGACCTTAATATCGCTTTTTTGAACTTTCTGAAAAAAAGACTGTTTTGCCCTCGACTTTTGGCAAAAATGACCATTTCGTCCTTAGCAGGATTTTCTCTCATTTTTCTAACTTATGATACTATTTTAGCCTTTAGAAATTTACTAAAATAATTCTGAGGCTTTTACGGTCTTTTTCTAGCAATCTAGAAAAATTTAGTCAAAATGACCATTTTGCCCCTAACGGGACTTTAGACCGGGAAATCCTCGTTTTATCATTTTATATGGGTTTTCTGATCCCAAAAATCCTAAAATAACGTTTCTTAGGTCCCATCGAGCTTTTACGGTATTTTTTACCAAAGCGCTCGGGTTACTATTCACCCGACCCTCGGGTGGTACTATTCCGACCCTCGGGGTCGTTTCTCGTTTTTCTAGCCTTTCTGGACCTCAAATGGCTATTTCACAAGTTATGTAATCGTCCCTTATTCTCTTTTCGAGCTTAGGTTTCCGAGGGGCTCGGGTTTCCGGTTCCCGACCCTATTTTTACCCCTCGTTTACCAAATTGCCCTTTAGGCATCTTGAAAATTTCGGCTGCATTTTCGTTGAATTTCTAGGTTCTCGACATTTAGGAAACGCCTCAAAACCATCTATTCTATTTTACCCTACCAAGTACTATACCACAAGCCTAATTTTACGTAAAAGTTACAAACTTTTTACGTAAAATATCATCACAAAACTTGCTCATTTTTAACGGGATTCCAACCCGTTCTTTATTATTTTTAGGCTCGGTTTTATACTCAAATCACACATTCACATGGCTTAGCAAAACTTTCTCATTTTCCACTAAACCTATACACGGTTTTCATGGCCAACATACATACCAAATTTATTTTTTCCTTATTCCTCACTTTGTGTATCATTTCATCACACATTACATCATAAAACCCTAGCATAAGCCATCAAAATTCATACATTAACCTTTAGTTAGCCACGGATTTTCCTTGGAAAATCAACTTCAAAATTTTATTTTCATTTCCATTCCTTTTCCTTATTTTCTACACATGAACAATGTTATCTTTAAAAATACAAATTCACCAACACAAACCACATTTTTCTTCTTTCTTCCCCACGGTTTTCAATTGAAAAACAAGCACCAACATTTAGTGTTTTTCAATTTCATTTCATCCATTTCTTTTATTTCCTTTATACATGAATTTCAACATCAAAAATCAAACAAAACATCATGAAAATTTCATCTTTCCAAATCCTAATAACCCACAGTTTTGGTGAAGAAAAACACCTACAAAACTTGCTTTTCATGCTCATGATTTCACACTTGTTTTAATCATTCACCATTTACACACTTTCAAGCATAAATCAATGAAACCAAAATTGATTTTCTTCTCATTAAAATAGCCCATATCACACGGTTTATCCTCATGAAAAACAAGAAGAAATCATGCCAAAGTAGAAGATTACCTTGCTTGCTTGATAACTTGAACTTTGGGATGAATTTTTCACACTTTCTTGCACAAACTTGAAGAAAATTTTCTGATTTCAATGGGGGAGGTGCACGGCTACTCTAATGGCTGAAAACCAGAATTTTTTTCTAGTTTCTAAGTCCCCAAAATCGTGTATATAACCAGCTAAAAACTTTTTGTGTAATTTTTATACTCTTTAGGGGCTGTTTTACAATTAATCAAAGAGGACCAGATTTTTTTTTCTGATTTTGGCCCCAAAATCCACCGCCTATAACCCTAGAAACTTCTTGAATTTTTACTTAAGTTTCCTTTGACTTTTCTAGTTGACTTTGCATCTTAGCCATTGATTTTTCTTGACTTTAAACCCTAGCCCTTGGATTGGAATGTATCCTTACTTCCTTTCAAAAATTAACACTCAATCTTTGACTCCTTATATATATATTTAGAGTCAAACCAAAAATTTTTACACCGAAATCGCGTAGACAAGTTCCTGAGACTGTCCGCACGATCGGTTTTCCTTATTTCGCTCCAGTTTGCCTAAAAATTGATACCGTAAGTATTTCATCTTTCAGTGGTTTACAGTATATTTTCAAAATTTTCGAAACCGAAAAGGCATATTTTGTCCGATTTCGGTTCGGTAAAATTTTTCGTTTCTGATCACACTCTTGTCTGCACTGTCCGAACATTTCTGTGCCTTCTAAATAGTATTAAAACATATGTTTTCCAGTTTTACACATAAAAATCATTGAGTACACAAGTTACTAGGAGTAGTAAAATTTCTCAATTATGACATTCTACCCTCCTTATAAAATTTTCATCCTCGAAAATTAGAATAAGTGAGGGTATAAAGTTCTCATCTACTCTTCACGTTCCCATGTAGCCTCTTCCACACTGTGGTTTCTCCATAAAACCTTAACTAGTGGGATCGTCTTATTTCTTAACACCTTCTCTTCTTGTGCCAAAATCTGCACTGGTTGTTCCAGATAGGTCAAATCTTCTTGAACTTGTATCGGTTCATACTCCAACAAATGTGAAGGATCGGGTATGTACTTTCTTAACATTGACACATGAAAGACATTGTGTACCGCTGACAAATCTAGGGGTAATGCTAATCTATAAGCTACCTTCCCAATGCGTTCAATTATTTCAAATGGCTCAATATATCTTGGACTCAGTTTTCCCTTTTTACCGAATCGCATTACGCCTTTCATTAGCGATACCTTGAGAAACACATAATCCCCCTTTTCGAACTCCAAGAATCTTCACCGTTTGTCTGCGTAACTTTTTGTCAGCTTTGAGCGATCTGCATTCTTTTCTGAATCTTTGCAACTGCCTCGGTAGTTTCTCTTATGAATTCAGTCTTATGCAGCTGCTTTTCTCGTAGATCATACCAATGAATGGGAGACCTACACTTTCTTCCATACAGAGCCTCATAAGGTGCCATTCTTATGGAAGTTTGGTTACTATTGTTGTATGAAAATTCTATCAGCGGCAGTTTCTCATTCCAACTCCCGGGGAAATCTATAACGCAGGCTCTGAGCATATCTTCCAATGTCTGGATAGTTCGTTCTGATTGTCCACTTGTTTGGGGATGAAAAGCTGTACTAAAGTGTAACTCGGTCCCCATAGCTTTTTGTACACACTCCTAAAATGCAAAAGTAAATCGTGCATCTCGATCTGATACTATAGACTTTGGCACTCCATGTAGCGAATAATATGGGTCACATACAACTGTGCTAATTTCTCCAATGTGAAAGTTGTCTTCATGGCTATGAATCGTGCCGTCTTGGTTAGCCTGTCAACAATTACCCAGATAGCATCATACCGTTCTCTGGTCTTGGGAAGTCCTACCACGAAATCCATGGTAATATGCTCCTATTTCCACTCTGGAATTTCTAAGGGTTCAAATTTTCCTCCTGGATGTCTATATTCGGCCTTTACTCTTTGACAAGTCAGGCATCTACTCATGAACTCTGCAATATCTTTCTTCATTCCTTTCCACCAAAACTGTATCTTGAGACCTTGATACATTTTGCTGGCTCTAGGATGAATAGAATACGATGTTTCATGAGCTTCTACCATGATTCGTCTTCTCAGTCCTTCAGTAGTCAGAACATAGATTCTTCTTCAGTACAGAAGCATTCCATCAGTGGACATGCTTATATCTGATTCTTTATTTTCTGAGGCTTCTTCTCGGAGTTTTATCGCACCTGGATCCTGCTTCTGGGCTTCTTTAATATCTTCATACAAAGAAGATTCTAATCATAAAGCTGATAACCTCCCAGTTATTAACACCAATTGAAGGGAGTTAATTTCTTACTGCAAGGCTCTTGCTAGCTCTTCTATGGACAACTTCTGTGGTGTGGTTGACTTTCTGCTCAATGCATCCGCTACTCGATTTGCCTTTCCTGGATGGTAGAGGATTTCACAGTCATAGTCTTTCACCAACTCTAACCATCTTCTTTGTCGCATGTTTAACTCCTTTTGTGTGAAGAAGTATTTCAAACTCTGGTGAACAGTGAAGATTTGACACTCAGCCCCATATAAATAGTATCGCCAGATTTTGAGTGCGAACACTACAGCAGCAATTTCTAGGTCATGAGTGGGATAGTTTTTCTCATGGTTCTTTAACTGGTGCGACGCATAAGCTATCACCTTATCGTTCTGCATGAGTACAGCTCCTAAGCCTATCTTTGAAGCATCACTGTAAATCGTAAACTTTTCACCCTCCATAGGTAAAATAAGGATAGGTGCACTCTTCAATCGCTTCTTCAACTCTTGAAAACTTCTTTCACACTCTAGCGTCCACTCGTATTTCTTTTCCTTACGAGTGAGAGCAGTGAGAGGTGCAGCTAATCTTGTAAATCCCTC
Organism: Antiaris toxicaria; assembly: GCA_035233585.1. Taxonomy (NCBI): domain Eukaryota; kingdom Viridiplantae; phylum Streptophyta; class Magnoliopsida; order Rosales; family Moraceae; genus Antiaris; species Antiaris toxicaria. The sequence continues at coordinate 87,531,855 of CP141156.1, forward strand.
TATGAATCTTGTGTAGTAGCCAACTAACCCTAAGAAACTACGTATTTCAGTTACGGTCTTAGGAGTAGGCCACTCATTAATTGCTTCCACCTTGGTTGGATCTACTGCTATGCCTTCCTTTGTCACCACGTGTCCAAGGAAATGCACTTTATTCAACCAGAATTCACACTTAGAGAATTTTGCATACAGTTGATGGCTTCTCACAATGTGAAGGACAATTCATAGATGCTCCTCATGCTCCTTGTGAGTCTTCGAATATATAAGTATGTCATTGATAAACATGATAACAAACTTATCAAGAAACTCCTTGAAGACTCTGTTTATCAAATCCATGAACGCTGCTAGAGCATTGGTCAATCCGAATGGCATCACTAAAAATTCATAGTGACCGTATCAGGTTCTGAACGCTGTTTTAGGAATATCACTCTCACGGATTCTCAACTGATGATAGCCTGAACGTAAATCAATCTTTGAGAATACCGCTGCTCCCTTTAACTGGTCAAATAGGTCATCAATCTTAGGTAATGGATACCTATTCTTGATGGTAACCTTATTCAACTCTCTATAATCAATGCACATCCAGAGAGTTCCGTCCTTCTTTTTAACGAATAGTACTGGAGCGCTCCATGGGGAATAGCTTGGTCGGATAAATCCCTTATCAAGTAGCTCTTTTAATTGCACCTATAGTTCTTTCAATTTTGCTGGCGCCATATGATATAGAGCCTTGGAAATTGAAGCATTCCCTGGCATAATCTCAATCTTGAATGAAATCTCTCTTTCTGAAGGTAACCTTGGCAACTCCTCTGGAAATACATCGAGGAATTTATTGATAACTGGAACATCTTCTGGTTGCAATTTCTTTTCTTCAGTCACATCTGTCACTTATGCCAGGTATCCCATACAGCCACTAGCCATTAACTTTTTTGCTTTCATCAAACTGATCAACATCTTTTTCGATTGACGAGATGTGTCGACATATTCAAAACTTTCCATGTCGTCCGGTCAAAAGACTATTTTTCGCTTCCGATAGTCGATGGTGGCTCGGTATTTTTCCAACAAATCCATTCGGATCACATCATAGTTGACGATCTTCATTATGATCAAATCAACATATAGCTCCTTACTTGCCACAATTACCGGTACATGATGTAACTAGTAATCTGACAACATCACTTCCCCTGAGGGTAGAGCTGTCCTAAAGTCATTCCTATAGGGTCTTTAGCATACCCTATTTTATCAGCAAATTCATGGGACACAAAGGAATGTGTAGCTCCTGAGTCAAAAAGGACACATGCCACATGGTTAAATACAGAAATCTGACCTGTAACTACGTTGGATGTTCCCGCTTCAGCATCTTCCTTAGTAAAAACTGTAACTCGAGCATTTGGTCGTGAAGTCTGTTCTGGGCGTTCAGACCATACTAGTGGCACTCCTGAAGGCCATTCAATCCTTCCTTGTAAGGCATGAGCTTGAGGTAGTTGCTGATCTTGAGGATATTATTGGCGCTGTTGCACTGGTCCTGGAATATTCTGGCGGTTCATTGGACAATTCTTTGCAAAATGCCCTTCTCTTCTGCACTGATAGCAAGCAGTAATGCCAATTTTGCATTGGCCTGGATGCCTCCTTCCACACATAACACATGTAGGAAAACTTAGCCTTGTGCCCTGACTGGTCTTCCACTGTTGATTGCGGGTGTCCTGACTCCTATTCCCAGAAAAATTTCCTTTTCTTTTACCCTGCTGTTGTTAGGAGCCTTGAGGGTTGGACTAGTTTGGTCTACTCTGGCCAGATTTGCTACCCTATCCTGTCTGCATCCCTGCTTGTGCTGATTTGGCAAGGATCTTCTCTTTTTTCTTAGCTTCCCAAACTTTCTCTCTTTCCTCTTTCTGCCTGAGCAAATGATATTCAGCCTTGAGGGCTCTGCTTACATAGTCAGCCACTGAAGTAGGCGGCACTGGCCCACTGTCAACTACTACAGCTATTTCTGGCTTGAACATGCCAATCATTTTCTGAATCTTTTCTCTTTCTGTTGGCACCACATATGAACATAACCAGGATAACTGATGAAATCTCCTGCACACTTCACTCATAGACTGGTTTCCCTGTTTTAAAAGTAAACTCTTTTTGTTGACGACGAAGAGCAGCTGGATCATAATACTTCTGATTAAACTCTTCCAAAAATTCTTCCAAAGTCATGTTGGTCACATCTCTCCTTATGTGGACTGTATCCCACCAAAAACAAGCATCCTTTTTCAGCACAAAGGACGTACACAAAATCTTCTCTTAATCTGTTAAATTCATGAAGTCGAAGATCCTTTGCAGTGAAGAAAGCCACTCCTCTACCTCAAGTGGGTCAATCGAACCTTCAAACTTCATCCAACAGAATCGTTCATATAAGGTTTCCTGATTCACCCTCGGTTGAGGCTGCTGAACTTCTAGAATGACTTGTGACTCTGCTGGTACTGTCTCAGCCACCTGGGAAGCATTGCTCTCTTCTTGGGCTTATCTTTGTTGTTCCATAGCGGAAAGTTGCTGTCACAGTTCGACATTTTCTTTCATTTGATTTTCGAGGAGAGCTTGTACTTCCTCCAACCTCTCAACTAGTGTAGGGCGTCGGCCTCTTCTGGCATTGATTTTGCTCTCTTTCTTCTAATCTTGCAAAATAGCCAATCATTAGATTTCCCATAATTAATTTTTGGAATTTTGAGCGGGAATTTTAAACATATTATTTACTATGAAGCATACACCATAAAACATTTCATGTCATTCCATAACACTTTCTTACATCATACATAGCATACACAACATTTACATATATTGTAACATATCTGTCCTAGCTTTTCCACACATACAAACACATATACATATTACACATAGGGTGGATTGACCCACTTTTAGGATTCAACTATCCTATTTATTTTGCCCTGTCGGAAATTCCTCGGGGTCTTCATCATCTTCCTCAGAATCATCTCCCCTGGATGCCCCTGGGTCATGAGTTGCATTTGTCCTTTGTCAGGAGGGACCAGCCTCGTGATCATTAGCCATCGGTGCAGGTCCATATAGACATGTCAGTACCCCGTCTTCATGAGTTTGCTCCCATTGGTGCTTTTCCAAGCATTCTCGTAATTGCGCTCTCTCAATTCTGATGGCACTAACGATGAAATCGCGTCTAGGGATGGAATGGAGCAGGCTCACTCTTCGCTTCAACTCTAGGGTGAGTCCCTTCTAAAACATTTCACGAAAATCTTCGTCAGAAAAATTTAGGAGTGGGCACCTTTTAACAACATTCTCATCATAGCACACTGCAGAAGTCAAAACCATATCTTCAGGTGTCATCTGAAATCTCTCTACTCTCTGAAGATAATCCCTCACATCTGTTATCCGAGGTAATGATGGTGAGGGTGTGCTCTCCTCTCTAGCCGGAGGATCTAGAGTCGTCTCTGGGCTTCTTCAAAGGAATTGTTGTCTCATGGTCACGCAAAATTCAGCCCAACTAAGCCTCAACAATGTCTCTTGATTGCAGTATTCCCAATAAACTCAAGCATCTCCTTGAAAAGTACTTACTACAAGAATGACCCAGTAATCTCTGTCGATATCGCATGATCGACAAATCAGCTCCACAGTGTGTAGCCAACCATGTACTTGTGGTGACTGACGTCCTCCATCAAAAGTAGAGGGCAAGCAAGCTCTAAATGCCCGGGTAGTCTTGGCAGAAACTCTTGAGCCGATATGGTCTCATCCACCAACTACTGGTATATCAACTACTACAGGTGGGGGATGGCAACTGGTGGAGGGGTTGGTGCCCTGGCGGTATCTAGTACCTCGGCTCGGGGAACAGTAGGGTTTGGCGAGTGTGGAAAGCGTACAGTCTATTGTCGAGGTGGGGACGGTCTAATTATGGATCTGGTCCACACCCTTGGAGGACCCCTACCTCGATATGGATGTGGTCGGTAGTAAGGTGGCCTCGTCATCTGGCTCCTACATAAGGTTCACTTTATACAAATAAACATACTACTAATCACAAAGATAAACTTAACTTACTTGGATCAACGAGTGGGATGCGCATTGGGCCTTGAGGGACATGGTCAACTACTCTGATACCATATGTGGCGGCCCGTCCTGAATTGAGGCTACAGTACTAGCATAGTAGAGCTTTAAAGTCTGCTATGATAGACCGTTACCTCAATAGGTCACCGGCATCTTACTTATATCTTGTTCTTGTTAAATTACTATTTGTAATTTAGATGATTTTTATTTTGAAAACAGAGGGATTTTTTTTAAACTACTGGTGATTGTAAACTGTAAAAATCTAAACATCATAAAACATAAGATACGCTACTATCATACTGGTCGTACATAATTTACATCATGATATATTTTCAAAATATAATTTAAAATCTGCTCTGAAAACAACACTCAAAATCTGCATAGCGAAAAACATCAGCAGGACCATTCCCATCGCCCAGCCCTGGAGGCAGATGCAATCCCGCTCCTTGTCCGTCCACTGTCTACTGGTGTACAGGTTTTTTACCTGTTACATAAATAAACTGGTGAGTGACAGGTTCAGTAAGTTCAAAAATACATGCAGGAACATAAAACACAAAATCATGAAAGTACTATTCATATGAATAGTAACTTTGACTTTTGATCATGAATAGTAAGGTTGGCTTTGACTGGCACTATTTATGTCAACTGATATATAAGCTACTACACATACAGTTAGTATGTTTTATACTCAATTATGGCAATTCTAAAATCTTAGTCTTTATCTGATACTGAATTCTGCTATTGGGCCCCTGAATTGATCGTACCGTAATGCGCGCATAACTGAGAGGAACTCTGGAGAGCGACCCACTGGCCAATCCTCTATAGTCTAAATATATCAAACTTCTAAACCCGGGATGTATCACTAGCAGTTTGGAGTCCTATTATAACTGTAACTGAAATCTAAGAAACCTCCACCTATGTGGGAAGCTGGTACGCCAATACTGATTTAATTTTTGAGTTTCTGGTGGTTCCTGACGGTGGCAATTATGCTACCTCCAGGGTCTATAACTCTTTAAATTATTCTGTAGTTAACTCTGTAGTTCTCTTAAGTTTTTATCTTTTGTGTTAGTGTGCTTATAGCACCTAACTACTAAATTTCTGTCACCTATATCACATAAACATACTGAGTAAATTCATGCTGCAGACAATTAAATGTCTGAAGTTACCGGTATTTTACTAGTGATTCCCTTCCTGAGTCAATCGGCTTCCTTAATTCGCCTTTTGGTTGCTTTCCTATAACCGAAATAAATTGCGATTATTTTTAGTATTCACTTCATATCTAAAATATAGTGAAAGTATAAAATTTCTAATTGGAACTCTTAATTATTCGTTTTGGGATTCATATTTTTAATTCTATAATTATTATACTGCACGAAATACTATTTTGGACCTTAATATCGCTTTTCTAAACTTTTTGACAAAAAGACCGTTTTGCCTTTGACTTTTGGCAAAAATGACCATTTCGTCCTTAGTGAGATTTTCTCTCATTTTTCTGACTTATGACACTATTTTAGCCTTTGGAAATTTACTAAAATCATTCTGAGACTTTTACGGCCTTTTTCTAGTAATTTAGAAAATTTTAGTCAAAATGACCATTTTGCCCATGACGGGACTTTAGATAGAGAAATCCTCGTTTTATCATTTTATATGGGTTTTCTGATCCCAAAAATCCTAAAATAATGTTTCTTAGGTCTTACCGAGCTTTTACGACATTTTCTGCCAAAACACTCGAGTTACTATTCACCCGACCCTTGGGTGATACTATTCCGACCCTCGGGGTCTTTCTTGTTTTTCTAGCCTTTCAGGACCTCAAATAGCTATTTCACTAGTTATGTAATTATCTCTTATTCTCTTCTCGAGTTTAGATTTCCAAGGGGGCTCGGGTTTCCGATTCCTGACCCTATTTTTACCTCTCGTTTATCAAATTACCCTTCAATCGTCCTGAAAATTTCAAGAGCATTTTCGCTGAATTTTTAGGTTCCCGGCGTTTAGGAAACGCCTTGAAACCATCTATCCTATTCTACCCTGCCAAGTACTATACCACAAACCTAATTTTACGTAAAAGTTACAAACTTTTTACGTAAAATATCATCACAAAACTTGCTCATTTTTAACGGATTCCAGCCCATTCTTTATTAGTTTTAGGCCCGGTTTTATACTCAAATCACACATTCACATGGCTTAGCAAAACTTTCTCATTTTCCACTATACCTATACACGGTTTTCATGGCCAAAATACATACCAAATTTATTTTTTCCTTATTCCTCACTTTGTGTATCATTTCATCACACATTACATCATAAAACCCTAGCATAAGCCATCAAAATTTCATACATTAACCTTTAGTTAGCCACGGATTTTCCTTAGAAAATCAACCTCAAAATTTTATTTTCATTTCCATTCCTTTTCCTTAATTTCTACACATGAATAATGTCATCTTTAAAAATACAAATTCACCAACACAAACCATATTTTTCCTCTTTCTTCCCCATGGTTTTCAATTGAAAAACAAGCACCCACATTTAGTGTTTTTCAATTTCATTTCATCCATTTCTTTGATTTTCCTTTCCACATGAATTTCAACATCAAAAATCAAACAAAACATCATGAAAATTTCATCTTTCCAAACCCTAATAACCCATGGTTTTGGTGAAGAAAAACACCTACAAAACTTGCTTTTCATGCTCATTATTTCACACTTGTTTTAATCATTCACCATTTATACACTTTCAAGCATAAATCAATGAAACAAAAACTGATTTTCTTCTCTTTAAAAAATCCCATATCACACGGTTTTTCCTCATGAAAAATAAGAAGAAATCATGCCGAAGTAGAAGATTACCTTGCTTGCTTGATAACTTGAACTTTGGGATGAATTTTTCACACTTTCTTGCAGTAAACTTGAAGAAAATTTTCTGATTTCAATGGGGGAGGTGCACGGTTGCTCTAATGGCTAAAAACGAGAATTTTTTCTGGTTTCTAAGTCCCCAAAACCGTGTATATAATCAGCCAAAAAGTAGGGACTAAGTTGCAGATGATTTAACGGTATTTTAGCAAACTTTTTGTGTAATTTTTCTACTCTTTAGGGGCTGTTTTGCAATTAATCAAAGAGGACCAGATTTTTTTTTTCTGATTTTGGCCCCAAAATCAGCCACCTATAACCCTAGAAACTTCTTGAATTTTTGCTTAAGTTTCCTTTGACTTTTCTAGTTGACTTTGTATCTTAGCCATTGATTTTTCTTGACTTTAAACCGTAGCCCTTAGATTGGAATGTATCCTTACTTCCTTTCAAAGATTAATGCTCAATCTTTGACTCCTTATATATATTTGGAGTCAAACTTTTGACTAAAATTCAAACCGAAAAATTTTGCACCGAAATCGCGTAGACGAGTTCCTGAGGCTGTCCGCGCGATCGGTTTTCCTTATTTCGCTTCGGTTTGCCTAAAAATCAATACCGTAAGTATTTTGTCTTTTAGTGGTTTACAGCATATTTTCAAAATTTTCAAAATCGAAAATGCATATTTTGTCCGATTTCAATTCGGTAAAATTTTCTGTTTCTGATCACACTCTTGTCTGCACTGTCCGAACATTTCTGCACCTTCTGAATAGTATTAAAACATATGTTTTCTAGTTTTACACATAAAAATAATAGAGTACACAAGTTATATAAAATTTCTAAGAACAGTAAAATTTCTCGATTATGACAGAGAATATTGAAAGATGTTGGGAATAAAGTAATTCGAGTTACAAGTTTCGTGTTCTAAAAAAATAAAAAAAAATAAAAAAAAGAGACTGAAAAGTCTTAGAATGAAGACAACACTTGAAAAGACTGAAATCAAATTTCATGTGGAGAAGCTTGTATAATTCTTTCGATGAAATTGGTTCTTCAAAAAAAAAAAAGGAAAATTTCCTTGATTATCAAACCGTGCCTAGACCCCATTATAACCTGTTTCAAGACCCTTAGATTTTTACATTCAACTCATTATTTAGTGGTGGAGATGTGATATATTAGCAAGCCTATGGTAAAGATCTTTTTATGTTTTAACTTGAGAGCTTGTTGATACCCTAAACACCTTGAGCGTATTCAGAGCATCCAATGAGAGGATATTAAATCCTACAGCATTTTGACTTTGAAAGATTGTTTGAGTGATTGTTCATTTGTGTTGGTTTATGAAGATTCATTTTATGAATTACTTGTTCCTTATTCGTGTTTAAATTTGAGTCTTTAAAGCATGAGAATTTGAATCATAGAAGGATGAGTAAAGATAGGAGAAGGGCTTAAAAGTGAATACTTAGCAGGATTCGCGTGGAAAAATTCAAAGCTCAAGAAGGAAAACGATCAAAAGAGGTTTTTGCTTAAGGTGCGGGCATGTTCTATTTACCCAGCGTGTTCAAAGAATAAGTTTGCAGATAGGGCATGGGCATGCCTTAATAGTCCGTGCGATTTTGACTTATAGAGATGAATTTATTTGGAAACCGAGATATGAATGACAGCTGGAAAGATTTGTTTACTTATCCTTATCTCTCGGAAAGTATCCCGATTGTTAGGATTCCCTATTAAAGTGAGATTTGCTTTTAAATAGATTTCTATTTTTTATGAGGGCAACCATTATATAAGGGGAAGATATATTTTTTCCCAAAAAGGAGGAACTATCATATTCTTTCTGATTTTCTCTTTTCTTTTAGGCATTCTTCTCTTTGTTATGGATTGCTATATATTTTATTCTAGCTGAAGGATAATTAAAGTTTTGGTTCTTCCAGAATTGTGAGATCTAATTAATCTTCATTATTCTTTTGTTCTTCACTATTTATATATTTTCTATGTTTCTTGATATTATTGTTTTGATTAGTTGATACAAAAAGAGCTCATTGTTCAATTGTCCAAATAATATACTGCCATTTTAGAACTTTAAATCTGTAATTGTTTAAATGTACCAATGATAGTGGTAAAATAACATAATTGATGTTATGAAGATATATAATCTAGTCTAAATGAACTGAGCTTGTGTGTTTATTGGCTAGAATTGGTCGTCTCTCTATTTATTAATGCTGTTAGTAAATTAAATCCTAAGAGCTTATTTGGGGTTGTTTATTTGCAAGAGAAGTAATCAAAGAGCTAGTTTTGATTATCGAGGAAGTAAGGAGAGATAGGTTATTAGAACTTATTAATAATCATAACCAGTTTAGTCAAGAATAAAAGAAACTATCTTTGAATCAATGTTCAATTCACTGAATCAAAATTGAGATTATACCTTTAGCTAGATATTTGTCTTGAATTGATTTCTTATTAAACTGTCTTTATGAATTGATTTCTTATTAAACTGTCTTTCTTTTAATAATTACAATTGCCTCTTTTTAGATTGTGTTATTTTTTTATTTTAAAACTTTTTTTTTTATTGCTTGCTTCAAATAAATCTAACCAATCCCTGTGGAGATGACCTTGCTTATCACTACTACAGTTTATATCTCTAAGAGCAGGAATTATTATTATTGTTGGATTCAACACCCATCAGTAAAACACAAACTTTTTACGTAAAAATATATATAAAACCTTAGTCGTTTCTAATGATGTTTCAGTTTGTTTTTATCTATTCTCATACTCGATTTTTATCCACATTCCACACACACATTTCTCCTCACAAATTTTCCATTTCCTCACCAAAACATGCCCATAGATTTTGTTGAAAATCAAGCCTCAAAATTGAATTTTTTTGCTTCTAATATCTTCCTAACTTAAACACATATCAATACCATTTTTCTCAAATCAAGAAACTACGTAAAACATGCTAAAATTTTCATTCAACACTCCTTGAATGCCCACGGTTTTCACTTGGAAAATCATGAACCAAAATTTTGTTTTTAAACTCTAATCCATTCCTTGATTCAATGACATGTTAACCTAGCTCTTTAGAGTAAAACTAACAAAATAAAGACTTGAAATCCATCACCAACAGGCCACGATTTTTCTTTAAACATCATGCGTCAATTTTTCATTTTTAGCCTCTAATCCATTACTTTCTTCAACCACATGCCAACCTTACTTTCTAGAGCAAAAATTAACAAAACAACAACTTGAAACTCATCACAAAATGCCCACCTATAGCCCCACGGATTTCTATTGGAAAACATGCGTGAAGTTTTGTTTTTCACACTTCCAATTCATTCTTTGCTTCATTTACATTCTGACATAGCTTTTTAAAGCAAAATCTAACCAAACACAAACTTGAAATTCTTCACACCCTTCCCACGGTTTTCAACAGAAAAATAGAGAGAAAAAGCTTACAAATGGAAGCTCACCTTACTAGTGTTGATCACTTGAGCTTGGGGTGACTTTGGAACAAGTTTTGGTGGGAAAATTTTTGAAAATCTTAGCTTAGAGATGGTGGTGGCTCACGAAAGAACAGGGGCAGCGAAAGACTGAAATTTTGTTGATTGTTTTCTAGTTTTTGAAGCTGGAAACTGTGTACTTAAGGTAGCCAAAAAAAAAAAATGAATGACCAAGTTGCAAAGGTTTTGGGCAAATTAGCAACTCTTTAGGGGTTTCTTAAAAACTTTTAAGGGGTTTTTTTGCAATTATCAAAATTTTTTTTTTCTGATTTTTCTTCACTCCCCACTCTAAATCTGCCACCTTTCATACTAGATAATTCTTGAATTTTTTTACCAAATTTCTTTTGACTTTTTGGGTTGACTTTGAATCTTAGCCATTAGATCAAAGAGACTTTAAAACCCTAGCCTTTGGATCATTGTGTATCCTAGAATTCTTATGAGTGTCATATGCCATAGTCTTTCATTCAGTATATTCTCGTGGTCAAACTTTTGACCAAAAGTTAAATCAAATGAAATTTCATCGAAATCGTGCCAACGGGTTTCTAAGGCCGTCCACGCGATCGGTTTACCTAACTTCACTTTCATTTGGCCAAAAATCCATGCCACAGGTTTTTCATCTTTTTCCTAGCATTAGTTTACCCTAGGTATCCTTTTAGGTTTTCCAATACCGAAAGGGCACCGTTCATCCTATTTCGGTTTGATAAAATTTCCTATCACCGAATTCCTTTTCTTTAACATTGTTAGAACATTTTATTATGTTTTAAACAATATTAAATCATACATTTTACATTTTAAATAGAAAAATCATTGTATACATACAATGTACATGTTTTTTGATAACAATAAAATTTCTCGGTTGTCACAGTCTACACTGACCATTCAGCTATAAAGTATCTCATTGTCAAGAAGGATGCCAAGACGAGGTTGATTAGATGGGTACTATTACTTCAGGAGTTTGATTTGGAGATCAAAGATAGAAAAAGGACCGAGAATCAAGTGGTTGACCATCTATCAAGATTGGAGTCTAGGATGACAGAGGGAGATGAGGAACCGATCAAGGAAACCTTTCCTGATGAGCAACTTTTCAGAATCAAACAGCTGACCATACCATGGTATCCAGAGATAGTGAACTACTTGGTGAGTGGTCTGCTTCCGACTGAGTTGACAAGCCAACTGAGGAGGAGGTTCTTCATGACATCAAGTTTTACTACTAGGATGAGCCATATTTGTTCAAGCAATGTGCTGACTAGATTATGAGACAATGTGTTACTGAGGAAGAAGTGATTGGTATACTCCAACATTGCCATTCATCTCCTTATAGCGGTCACTTTGGAGGGTTTAGAACAGCAATAAAAGTCTTGCAATCTAGATTCGTTTGGCCATCTCTTTTCAAGGATGCTTATGAGTTTGCCAAGACTTATGACAGATGTCAGCGAGTTGAAAATATTTCTCAAAGACATGAAATGCCCTTAAATCATATTATGGAGGTCGAGATATTTGACGTTTGAGGCATAGATTTCATGGGACTATTTCCTTCATTATATAGCAATCAATATAAGCCATGGATTATATGTCTAAATGGGTGAAAGCTTCAGCATTTCCTACAAATGATTCCAAAGTGGTGGTAAAGTTTCTGCACAAGAACATTTTTACATGCTTTGGGACCCTTAGAGCAATCATAAGTGACAAAGGGACTCACTTCAGGAGCAAACAGTTTGAAAGCATCTTGACTAAATATGGAGTAAGGCATAAAATTGCTACAGCATACCACCCTCAAACTAGTGGACAGGCTGAAGTTTCCAATAGGGAGATAAAAAGAATTCTTGAAAAAGTTGTCAACCCCACGAGAAAGGATTGGTTGGCTAGATTGGATGACACTTTGTGGGCATACAGGACAACTTACAAAACTCCCTTGTGTGACGTCCCGTGCCCTAGGTGGCCCGGACCATCACTGTAAAACTACTATTTCTTTACTTTTACTTATACTTTCTTACAATTGAATATTGCTTACTTAAAATATCTTTCATAGGTTACCCTAATTTTAGAAGAATTTTTTTTAAATGCGTACGTATTTACTATTCATGTACATGTACTATTAAAAGCGGAATTTGAAACATAATAAATTTAATCTTGTAAACATACTTATACTATTGATTTTTTGAAATAGTATTTTCGAATAGTATCAATCGGCTGCTATTCGAAAATACTATCAACTATTACTATTCAAAAATATTGTGTAACCATTACTATTCAAAACTACTATTTAACGTTTACTATTTAAAAGTACCAATTACAGGTACTGTACTGTTACTGTTTAAAATACTATTTACTTAAACTGTGCGGAAGTTAAACTCGTATGGTGTTCATAACCTCGCCTCACATCCACCTCCGGCGCCGTCATTGCCCATCGTGGCTTATGCCATAAGACGCTTACCTACAGCATGAACACACTCTGTGAGCTTTACGCCCAGTAAGTACAATATATTAACCGCAAAACATGTTTAAACATAATACATACTTAAAAACGCATAAGCATGCAAGATAGTCACATATACCACTTAGCATATACCATATCATCACATATCATGTCATAGCATACAAACTTTACATACCATATGCATACAGATTACTTCATGTAAATGCATGTATCTTACTGTAGCTGAAAGCATAGCGAACTAATGCGGACAGTGAACTATGCATGATCCAGTTATGTTCATTTATGCTTTAGTACTCTTTTCTTTCTCTTGTTTACTTAGGGCCCATGTGTCAGTACCATGTGCGCGCAGACCAACGGTAACACCCGAGGTCAACTAATGTCGAAGAGCCATCAACTGATGCTCAACTTTTGGCTTTAACTTTCTTTAATTGGAAACCCCTTCGACTGAAGGAGCCGGTACGACACACCTATTTATTTCTATCTTGTTTAACTGTTCTAACCATATGCTTCTCTAAGCTGTCCCCAATCCTACGCGATAGGGATCTATGGCTTCTAACTTGTTCTTTCATCAATCTACGCGATTGTGAAACTATATGCTCTTATGTATGCTGTGCAACATCATGTATATGTAAGGCATACTTAACATACTGTAAAACGATCATTTTAACATCATTTTATTCATGCTGCAGGCGGAGTTGTACTTACCTAATTGCAAGCACTTGTATTCGTGCCTTTAGAAATTTACGGGTTACTACCTGTCATCAATAACGTCTCCTATTAATATCTTCTCTAAGTCACCAATACTGTTAGTAACTAAAGTAGATAATTACTCGATACCGATTGCCGTTGGCACTACTTACTCTCTATCACAAGAGTTAACTTATTCGTATGTGGTTAACTAATTTATGGCCTCATAAATTAACTACCACGTCCTTAGGCTACTTTTGCCTATACTCGTGTTTTCATGTGGTACCGGGGTCCCTCAGTACCCTATTGGCCTATCTGGGAATTTGATGTCTAGTTTCCATCGCGTTTGATTAACTGTCTTCTTGACAGTTAAATCAACGTTCCTCACAATGTTGCTCTGAATACGGTCCTTGACTGATTTACCGATCAGTCAACCAACCGATTACCTCGCGTTTTGGCAACTAGGTAGCCCATCGGGCTACTATGCGTAGGCTTGGTATAGTAACCGTCCGGGTTACTTTGCTTGTTTAGTTGTGGTAGTCTACCGGGTTACCTTGCATTTTTGGTTTAGTAGCCACCCAGGCTACCTCTACCATATTGCACTAAAAACGTCCTTTGTTCTGTGTGAAACCTTTCTTAGGGTTAGGCACGAACCCTTTTTGAAAAACTTGTTTAAATCTAGGAATTCTTACAAAAAGGATTTTTTTTTTTCACTTTGAAAGGGGTATGGCGTCCCCACGTTTTTTTAAAAGCAAAGAGTTTGAAATGGTTTGAAAGGGGTATGGTGTCCCCACATTTTGGAAAACGAGTCTCACCTCACCCTGTTGGAGGATGAGGGTGCTTTTGTGGAAATCCTTTCTAAGTCATTTAAAGGGAACACATGGTGAATGTGCTCAAAAGTGTGGTGTTGGACCACTTTTTGAAAATAATTTGAAACTTGTTCGAAAAGGCTTTGTTTGAGAATTTGGCGTTAATGAAACTTTTCATCCTCGACGAAATGAATGATTATTGTGTTTATTTCGGAACCTAGCTCTAACTCTAACGGCTCCTAAATTCATCAAACCCGTGGCCTTTGTGCCCAGTTTTTATAAAAGTTCCAGTTTTACACAATTTTAAAAACAGGTCTATTGGGGGTCCAAAACAGCCGAATTTTTAAAACCCTCGTGGGTCATTTTCAAGGCTTCGTCGAGATCTAAAACTTTTGTGTTTTGACCAAAGTCTGGTTCAGCCTCCAAAAGGGTCATTTTAATAAAAATATGAGACTGCTCATTTGGTCTGGATTTGTTACCCCCAGTTTTGGACAATGAACAAAAACCAGCCGAAAAGTCTATCGTAGGTTCATTTTTGGCCAATGGCTATTTGATGCAAAAATGACCGTATCAAAATTTCCTTAAAACTTTATGTTTTACCAAATCCCAGATTCAGAATCTAAGTGGATGAAAATGGCCAAAATCCGTGGCTTATCCTGGGGACAGATTTTGTGTTCAGCCACCCTCTACACACTCGTGCGCACACATATCTCAAACCACTTGTAAACTAAAGTAAACACAACTACAACCACAAAAACTTTAAAAACTGAAAGCTAAGGGCTCAAATAACTTAGTACAACCCATGTGCATAAACAAATACACATAAATCTCCTTTGATCAAAAACTTAAAAACAACTAACCACAAAAGATGGAGGTTTTTCGGTTTATACCTTAGAGTGCTTTGATCCAAGCACAACCGAGCCAAGGGTGGCTATCAAGACTTCATGGAAAACAAAGGGGGTTGAGGGTTCACTTATGCTAGAATGAGAACACAAGGAAAACAAAACGTTTCTTAATATCAAGCCAAGATGAAAAACTAAACCACAGAAAAATTTCAGTTCTAGGGTCTTACCGAAACTACCTTGGAAGAATGCACCTCTAGCAACTTGTGTGGCCAAACTTTTGTGTGAAAGTTATGTGAAAATATGGGTGGTTTAGGGGCTAAAGAGGGGTCGGATTTTCTAAAGAGAAAGGGGAGAGAAATCTGTATTTTTCTTGAGAGTTTTTGTGAGCAAATGGGAAAAGTGAGACCTAAGGGTGGTTGCACCTTTTTATAGGCAACTCTAAGCAACTTTACTTAACTCTAAGCCCTCTTAATTAAGCCATAATTTAGCTCAATTGAGGGACAAAAATCTGTGCTGTAGCCCTTAAATTTTCGGAGTCCATGATGGAGGGTGAAAGGGAGCAAATTTGCATTAAACGATCATGGTCCTCTTGTCCTTAAAACCTCATTTTTTAATCTAAAAACTCCAACACATCCCTTGATTTAAGGTATCATTTTCAGCTGGTTTTGCAGCTAGTTTTGCAGCTGCTTTCCTAACCAAAGGGGGCACGATTTGGTTGGGGTAAAGGTCCAACCAAATTTGTTCTGTGCAGTCTAGTTTTCTACTGCGTTTTTCGGCCCTTTCTCGGCAGTGTTCTAATTTTCATCCTCTAAATCCAATTTTTGTGCTGATGATTTCTAATTGTTTTATACTGTCTAAGAGCCCATTCTATGTCAAATCACTATTCATTTCCTATACTGTGGTTGTGTCTACACTGTGTTGTCCTTTCGCACGCAAACCGGGGCGTTCCTAGGCAAAATTTCAGACACAGTCTCTCTTGACTAATTCAGATGTTCTGATTTCAATTTTATCAGTCTTATGTCCGTTTGGGGTCGTCTGGACCATTTTTTGAGATCTGTGTGGTCCCACCTCGAAAAACATGTCAGGTGCCTGTTTGACTAATTTGGGTGTCCTAAGTCTAGATATATCAGTTTTGAGTCAAACTAAGGCCGTCTTGTCCAGTAACTTGACACTGCATCTTGCACTATTCACTATTCATGGTTCACTGTTCTCTGTTCTAACTGACTAGTCCGAGTGTTCTGACTCCAATTTTGTCCGTCTCTGGGTGAGAAGAGGTCATCCAGACCATTTTCTCGATACTATACCCCTACTAGTGCGATTTCTCACTGTTGTGCTCAGATGTTCAGTCCGAGCGTTCTAGTGATCTGCTCAGCAGTCTTGTGTCAGGAAATGGTCATCCAGACCAGTTTCATGACACTACGTATCTCATAAACTTATACACATAACAGGGTAGACCGGGTTCTGTCGATTACCCCTTTTCACTATATAAATATTAATAAACAGTACTGCACCTGTTTAGTCTATTCAACTGGAATTTATGCTGTATTTATCAACTTAATTACTCATTTCATACTAATTAAGTTTCATGCATTACGAAAGTCTTCAAATTGGCTCTCTGTTCAGTACACGGCCTTCTACACGGGTTCTAACACGGGCGTGTATGGCTCGAGCATGGGCGTGCACTAGCCGAGCTTTCTTAACACGGCTGTGTCTTGGACCATGCTCACTTTACCAGAGTGGTACACGGCCACTTACACAGCGGTGTACCTGACCATGTAAAACTACACGGCCATGTTAACTCACACGGCCTCTCTCATAAAATAATCCGATCAGTACACGGTTTATCACATGACCATATACCTAACCATGTTCGATGTATTTGCACTAAAAATGCATCAAATTATTCCTTAACTTCTCATTGAATAATTTGTTGCGTTACAGGGATGGGGTGGTCCTTACACCTTGGGAGCATCTCCATATAGATTTGTATTTAGAAAAGCATGCCACTTGCTAGTGGAATTGGAGCACATGGTGTATTAGGCAATTTCCAAGCTTAATGTGGATGCTTATGCCACAAGAGAAAAAAGGATGCTGCAACTTAATGAGCTAGAAGAATTTCACATGTAAGCCTATGCAAATGCGAAGTTATACAAGGAGATGTTAGGAAATGCCCTAAGCATTAGAGACATTTTGATGTATTTATTTTGAACTGGATAATAAAATTATATATAGAGGTTATTCATTACATTGCTATCTATCCTCGTTTTATTTACATGTTAAAGTAAACGTAAGCAAATATAGCTCCCTGACTGCTTGTGTTAAACTGTTAGAACGTTGTATGCAATGGACTTTTGTATGCGAGAAGACAATGCTCTAAAGTTAGCGGTCTAAACTATGGTCTGTAGCCTATGGGGTTAGACCGAGCATCTAACTCATGTTAAGACTATTATGTTGTCTAAAGCCTTGGATGGGACGGTTTGCCTTGACTGTCTGGAGTTAGACTCCCAAGTAGAGACATAGATATGTTGCTTGGGGTGACATATTAGACCGGGACTAAAGCGTGATTGATCTACGAAGTCCGCTTTGAATGGATCGATCTGCTTTTGACGTTCATTGTGTAGTAACCTTAATCCTGAGTAAAAGAACAGCTTCATGTATATGACTTGTGTACTTTGATGTTCCAATGGCTAAAGCGTCTCAGAGGTAGTAAGCTTATAAACCGATTCGTTGGGTGCATGACTTGTATACGATGAAGGGTTCGTTTACAGATATCGGAATCATAGCTCTAATAAGGAGTTAAGGGTATCCTCTTAAAGGCATTATACTGAATGTGAAAATGGACAAGGCCTTGGGTCGTCTGCTGGGCGGATGACTTCTTATTGACATATGGTGAATAATCATTTTCTTATTTCGGTAGTATAATGGAACTTTAAGATAGCCTGATCAGTAGGATTAAACGGACTTTGGCCTAAGGCTGATCATGGATATCATATGAGGGTTCTGCATACATGACAAGGTCATTGGACGATAGCTTGTCACAGGCTTACGTAATACGACAGATAATTGGGAGTTCAGTTTCAGGTTTATAGTGGTGTGACTCTAAAATTAGTGATCATATGATTGAGTTGTTTGGTAAAGAATGATGATCATATGGATTTGCGGGAGCCCGATTATATATGTCCAATCAGTCCCTCTACTAGCTCTACATAATTCCTTAACGTTTGGCAAATTGATTTGTGTATGCTATTGGCTAGTTTATTATGCATGGATGGTGATGACATAGGATTAGGATGGTAGACAAGATTCTCTCTGGTTGGATTCAGCTTTTGTTTTAGATAATAGAGTACACAATTGTTCGAACTCCAAATAAAGTTGTCATGATTTTATTTGAGATTGGATTGGAGTTGTAGAAAATTATCTATGAAAACAAGAATTTGAAATACAACTGTTTTGTGGATTTTGAAATTTGAAATTTGAATTTTGAATTTGAAATTCGAATTTGAAATTTAAATTTGAATTTTGAATTTTGAATTTTGAAATTTGAATTTTGAATTTGAAATTCGAATTTGAAATTTAAATTTGAAATTTGAAATTTGAAATTTGAAATTTGAATTTGAAATTCGAATTTGAAATTTGAAATTCAAATTTTGAATCACAGTCCAAGTGGGATTCAAATTTGTTGTGGTAAATCCATAAGGAATGAAATTCGAATTTGAGTTATATATGGAGAGGATAATCTTATTAGAATCCTACTTGAATTTTGAATCCAAATCCTAACTAAAGTTGGACGAAAATTTTGAGGATTATCCTCAATGGATTTTCGGATTTTTTGTGGATAAGGTTCAAGGAAAAATTCAAGTTTCAATCCCAGTTGAATTTAGATTCTCTCCTCCCAGATAATGGCCAAATTTTGGAGTGAATCTCCTAGGAGATTTTCGGTTATTTTGGATAAGGATGAGATAAGATTCAAGCTAGAAAATCCTAGTGGAATTTTGATTCTCCCTTATCCAAAAGTGGCCGAATTTTTTGTGGAGATTTTCTCCTTAGAATTTTCAGATTTTTTGGTTGAAAAAGGGAGATAAAATTCTAGTTAAAATCTTGTTTAGATTTGGATTGGATTTATCCCATAATGGCCGAAATTTATTGGGATTTTCCCTTAGATAATTTCAGATTTTATGGTTGTAGATAAGGGAGAATATCTTCTCCTAATCCAATTTGAATTCAGAGAATCACCTCATGCAGGTCTATAAATAGAGGTCCTGCCACTCCAATTCTCTCAGACCATAGACTCTCAGGTGAGCAGGCTTATTGTTACACAGCCCACCGCGACAATAAGTTCTTTAGAGATCTGGGTGGTCGGAAGAAGACTAGCAGTGCTAAAATACCGATCGAGGTTCAGAGTGCCCACACACTTACCCATTCGGGAATTGGAGAATAGTAGAGAAGGCTAGTTAGTTGAAGCCCTCCGGTCGTTCTCCTCCTGCAGATTGGCGTCCTTGAGGTATGAGTTTTATTTGTTGTTGGTTTATTGTATATGGCATCATGAGATATTTAACGATTTAAAAATTTTTATTGTTCCGCTGCGCCACTCTGATACGTTTTTACCAATTTATTTTCCTATAGGAGAAAGTCAAGAAATGGCATGACAACAAAATCTTTCCACGAAAGTTTGAAGCAGGGCAACTAGTTTTCCTCTTCAATTTAAAGCTTAAGCTCTTTCCAGGGAAATTCAAGTCAAGATGGTCTAGTCCCTTCAAGATTGCAGAATTATTTCCTCATGGTGCAGTGGAACTTATGGAAGAAAAATTAGGAAGGAAGTTCAAGGTGAATGGTCAGTGTCTCAAGCATTATTAGGGACACACATTTGATAGGGAGAAGACTTCCATCTCCTTGAAAGATCTAGATTAGTAAAAAGGGAAGTAGTCAAGCTATCGACTTTAAAACAAGTGCTTGTCGGAGGCACCACAATGTTAATCTGTTTTTCTTGTTTTACTCTTGTTTATTTTCTTTGATTCTTTGAATTTATTTTGTTTGATTGATGTGTGTATTTTATCTAAGTTGTTAATGTGTGGTTATATGGTGTTTGATTGCAGGGAGTAAGGGAGTGAATGCCTCTAGAGTAGTAGGATAAAAACTAGAATAGGAAGAAGAAAGAAAAATTTTAATTTCAATAGAGTCCAGTTGCTACAGCATTGCTGTAGCATCGATGCAGCAAAATTGGAATGCAGAGAAGTGGCATATGGCATCAGTCAAAAAAAAAAAATTTCTGCCACATGACATGACCCACATGACCCACTGGAAACCCTACACCTTTTGGCCCACACCCCTTTCTTTCTTTCATTCTCCCTTCGAACGTACCCCACCTCACCTTCAAACTCCATAACCATCCTTAAATCTTTCTAACTATACCATCCTTTCCTTAAAACTGGTTCCCACACTCTTCAAAAATTTCAAATTTTCAAAATTTCCATAGCCATTTCCTCTATAAAACTGATTCCATCCCTCAACTTCATCCCTTATGTTCTTTGCAAATTTTGTTCCATTTTTCTTTCTCTGTTGCTGAAACTATCATCACCATTTCTATTTTCATGGCCAAGCCATCATTTTCCTTTAACAATCCGCCATCAACATTCAACAAGGAAGCACAAGGGTGAAGGTTGAAGAAGGAAAAGAGTCTATTTTGGGAGGAATAGGGGAAAGAAACCAGTGGATAGAGTTTATCCATAAACAAGGCTTAAACAAAGTGTAAGGGTTCTCATTCTCCTTTTATGTTGTTATTTGCCTGATGGTTGATGTGGATGTGTGGTTAGGAGTCAATTTTGGTCGTTAAAAAAAATTTTGACTAGAGATTCTATTGCAAGGTTTTATATTGGTATGGTCAGTATTATTAGGTGAAGTGTAAGACTAGTGGTATTTTCTTTTTTAGTGGAAGCTATGATTGTGTGGTGTTCGGTGAAAAAAAAAAGTTTTGCAGCGTGAACAGCGAGTTTTAGGGCAGGATAAAATGGGGAAGAAGAGTATGGCCCTAAGAGCTACAGTGATCAATAAGTTTGTATCCAACGAAGCAGCAGAGCGGTATGAAAAATAGGTGTCAAAAAAAACCCTGTATTTAGAAAAAGGTTCTTGCTAAAGGCTACATCCACCATGGGCTACTCCGAGCCAATTTACTCTATAATCAACATATATAATTGGCGGAAGTTTTGCATGCAACCTGAGGAAGCCATTGTACCTTTGGTTCAAGAGTTTTATGCCAACTTCTCTGAAGGTCACCCAGAACCCATGGAGGTGAGAGGTGTTCCAGTGAAAATGAAGCCATCTAACATCAACATCCTTTATGAGTTGGAAGAGGCAGAGGATAATTATCTAAGATTGATTGAAAATGTCACTGATGACTTGCTACAAGAAGTGATCACCACCTTATGTGTAGAGGGAACATAGTGGAATATATCAGCCTAGGGAGCATACACATTCCCTTGACACAATCTAAAGCACAACCTAAAAGTGTGATACCATTTTTTAAAATCAAGATTAATGCCATCCACACATGTTCAGACGGTGTCAAGAGATCGAGCTATACTCCTCTACTGCATCATTACGGGAAAGCAGTTCAATATAGGCAAGTTTATTTATGAGGAGATATGCAGTTGTGCCCTAAAATCATCGGGGCACCTTTGGTTCCCATCTTTGGTCTCAAAACTTTGTGAACACAGTGAAGTGGTCTTTAACGAAAATGAAGAGAGACTAAAGGTGTCCGGGATCATCCCCCTAACTGTAGTGGCTCAGATTGCACAATAAAATTTGAAGCAATCAAAGGGTACCATGGTAGAGGATGATGTTGAAGAGGCTGGTCCATCGAACCGTCCCTCATGCAGCACTAATACTACAACATCAAGCAGCAAAAGAGAAATCCTTACAGAAATTGCCCAAGGCTTGAGGATGCTGGAGCAAAGAGTGAGTCTGCAGGAAATCCAGCAGTATGAAATAATGCAAATGCTACAGCAAATGCAAAGGTAGCAAAGGCACTATTAGCAAAATGCAAGACAGAGGGATGTAGCTCTTCAGCAATTACTATAGCAAACATCCACCCGATCACTCTACTCATTCCCTGTCTTCCCCAACAACATACTAGAGGAAGAAGGCTCCCAAGAAGCTGAGGAAAATTAAACGTCTAGGCAACTTACCTATGGCCCTAGGGAGTCTTTACCCCTTTCCTTTTTTTTATCTTTTAAGTTCTTGTTATTTTTAGACTTCTTTGAGCAGTGAGGACACTACTTATTTAAAAGTTTAGGGGTGTTTTGTTTTTGTTTTATTTTGTTTCTGAATTCATATTTATATTTTTATCTTATTATTTTGCTGTACTTTGTTGCATGTTCTGTTGTGTTTTGTTTTAAGTATTCAGATTTGGAGTGTTTTTGTTAGTCTTAGGGTCAGTTTTAGGTTCAGTTTGTGTTTGATGTGATTGTCCCTATTTTTCATTATACATTCTGGTATTGCTACAGCATGGATTCATAACCGAAAAAAAAAACTTGTTTTAAATTTTGTTTTGGTGTGCTTTCTCATCTGTGGATTCATTGGTTGCATCTGGCGAGTCAGTGAATTCTGCAAGGAAGTCTACTAGGACCTGGGCCTTAATGGCAACTGAGGCATGTACTCGATCTCAAATTCACTCAGCTCAATTGACCACTTTGCAAGTCTCTTTGATAGCTCGGGATTTTGCAAGACCTGCCGTAATAGGTAGCTAGTAAGCACCTTAATAGGATGCCCTTAGAAGAAAGGCCTAAGCTTTCAGGCAATGGTCACCAATGTGAGTGCTAACTTTTCCAATGGAGTATATCTCTCCTCGGCACCTTGGAATGATTTACTATTATAATACATCGAGTGTTGAGTTCTTCCATCTTGGTAGACCAAGACCACACTTACAGCTTTATCGGAGACTGCCAGGTAGAGGTAGAGGGCTTCCCCTATACTTGGCTTAGACAGCAGTGGTGGACTTGCCAAGTAGTCCTTCAAATCCTGGAATGCTTCTTTACATTTTTCTCCCCAGTGGAACTTGTCCTTGCCTTTTGTGGTTTCCTTCAAAGCCTGGAAGAAAGGATGACACCTGTCTATTGCTCGAGCCACGAATCGAGATAGGGCCTTAATCATCCCAGCTAGTTTTTGCACCTCCTTGAAGGATCATGGAGGATGCAAGTCGATAACTACTTAGGCTTTTGCAGGGTTGACTTCTATCCCATGGTGATCACCATGCCCAAGAAATTTTCCAGACTCTACCCTGAAGGTGCACTTTGTAGGGTTCAACTTCATATGATACTTGCAGAGTAGCTCGAAGCATTCTCTCAAGTCCTCTATATGCCTAGTAGCTTTCTCACTTTTTACAAGCATGTTGTCTACATAGACTTCCATTGTCTTTCCAATTTGCTCTGCAAACATTTTATTTACAAGCCTCTAGTATGTTGCTCTAGCATTCTTCAGCCCAAATGGCATTATCCGGTAACAATAGAGTCCCTAGTTTATGGTGAAGCTATCTTTGCCTGGTCAGCTTCACTCATCAGGATCTGATTGTACCCTAAATATGCATCCATGAAGCTTAGCAACTCATACCCTGTCGTGGCGTCCATAAGTTTGTCAATGCGAAGTATAGGAAAACAGTCTTTTGGGCATGCCTTATTTAGGTCCATATAATCGATACAAACTCGCCACTTCCCATTGGTCTTCTTAACAAGTACTACATTTGCACACCACTCTAGGTAGCTTACTTCTCGAATGAAGTTAGCATCCAAGAGCTTCTTTACTTCTTAGTTAATGGCAATGTATCATTCTGGGTTGAAAGCTCTCCTCTTCTACATCACAGGTTTAACTCTAGGATTCATATAGAGGTGGTCGCATATGATGGAAGGATCAATACCTGGCATGTCCTTATGTGACCAAGCAAAAACGTCCTTGTGATCCCACAAGAATGCTTCTAACTCCTTCCTGATCTCTGGGTAAAGCCAGGATCCAAGTTGGATCGTTCGCTTAGGATACTCGGCGTCCAGGGAGAAGGGCACGAGGTCTTCCACTGCTAGAGCATGGGATTCCTTATGTGGTAATCTAAGGTCCAAGTTATCTAACTTTTACACTTCTCCTTCGGGGAATTCGATGTAATCAACTTTAAAAAAGGAAAACACAGAAGCTGCTCGGCAGACATTGTTCACCACTTAGACATAACAATCCCTAGCACTACCTTGGTCTCCTTTGAATATTCCTACACCCGTGGGTGTGGAGAACTTCATAGTAAGGTGGTAAGTTGAGACGACGTGTGATAACCGAGAAATTCTAAGGTTCTCAGAAGAAATTTAAATTGTATGTATATGACAACTTTTAATATATGAAATATGAAAATGTTGTGTTTTAACATTTTTAGAACGTGATAAAATGTTCAAACAATGTTAAAGGGTGTCAATTTGGAGATGGAAAATTTTCCTGAACCAAAACAAGTGAAACGGTCCCAAACTAGAATTGAAAACCATAGATGGTACACCGTATGCACGAAAAGACAAAATTTTTTGGTAATGATTTTTTGTCAAACGGAAGCAAAATAAGACAAACCGATCGCACACGAAGTGCCAGAAACCTGCCTACGCGATTTCGATAAATTTTCATTCGGTTTGACTTTTGGTCAAACTTTGACCATGAATTAATATGAGGAATTAATTAGATGATGTCACCCATGACCTCATTAAATGATGTAATAAATGTGATAATAATAAGAGAAAAGGTGTTAATTGGATCCAAAGGCCATGGCTTAAAGTAATCTTGAATGGAAGGTTAGGATCAAGCCAAAAATGAAAAGAAAATTTAGCATATTTTTGGATAAAATGGACTGTTTTTATGCGGTGGAAAGGCAAAAAAATAAGCCAAAATTTTGCAATTTAGTCCCCCAAAAAGTTGTTAAAAATTCCCTTGAAACAATCCAAATTGCATAAAACTTTTGCAAAGAAGTACTTCCCTTATTTGGCTGCCTTTATATTCAGCTAAGGACTAAAAATTTCAACCAAAAATAGAGCAAAAACTTACCTCCTTGCTACTATTTCCCAGCCGTGACCTTCCCTCCATTTTCAAGTGAAAAAGTTTGCAAATTTGTCACCAAATTTACTCCAAAACACCTTCCATGCTTCAAATGTTCAAGCTATCAAGGTGAGCCTCCATTTTGCACTCTTTCCTTGCCATTTTATGCTTCAAAACTGTGGTATGTTTAGGGAGAAAAGAATGTGAAAATTTTAATTCAAACTTTGTTGTTGTAGTTTGGTTGATTGTGTTGTGAATAGGATGTATTTTGAGACAAAATTTTTGTGCCTTGGGTTAATGAAAAACCGTGTGTGGAATGGTGAGTGGAACAATGTTTGATTGAAGAAAATTTTATGGGTTTTGTGCTATGCTAGGCTAAGATTAATATGGAAAACAAACTTGTGCAATTGGTGGAATTGAAAACCAAATTTGGCTTAGGTTTACTTAAGAAACCCGTGCCCTATGTGGAAAAAATTGTGTGAGGAAATTTGTTAGGTTTTTAGTGTAGAAATGTGCATTAAAAACCTTGATCTTGAAGTGTAATAAAATGAGTTTTGTGGTGAAAATTTTTGGTGTTGATTTATATATGAAAACCATGGCCAAAATTGAAGAAAAATAATGAATTGATGTGTTGAATTGAAAGGTTGGTAATGTGGAAAAATTTTATGTAAAAGTTGGTACTTTTACGTAAAATAGGCCTTTGGTAAAGTAAGTGACAGGTACTAAAATTCTGAGGCGTACCTAAACATCAGGAAAACCTAGAAATGCTGTCGAAAATTTTAAAACGGCATTAGGGGCATTTCAAGAAACGAAAGATAAAATTGTGTTCGGAAATAAAAACCGAGACTCCTCAATAAATTAGGTTCAGAATTGAGAAAGTCAATATTTGAGGAATAATAAACGTATCTTTCTAAAGTTCTAAAACGTTGAAAGAACGGGACAAGAAAATAGTGTTAAGGGTATTTTAGGAAATAAGAAGTAAATTTGTGGATAGATTGAAAACCCGAGCTCCCTCCGTGACCTAGGCTTGGGAAAGGACAATAGACGTTTTAAGAGTAGTGAAATACTCATTTGAGGCTTTGAAATGTAAGAAAAACGAGAAACGACCCTAGGTGTCAGAATAGTACCACCCGAGGGTTGGGTGAGAATAGTCACTGATTTTACAGCAAATAATGCTGTAAAAATATATCGAGGCCTAAGAAAATTATTCCATGATTTTTGGGCTTAGAAAGTTTAGTCAAAATGTTGAAACAAAATTTTTACTATCCATTGACCCGCCAGGGACAAAATGATCATTTTGACCAAAAATTTCTAAAATGGCCAGAAAGGACCATGAATGCCTTAGAATAGTTAAAATAAAATTCTAAGAGCTAAATCTAAGTTTCAAACTAACGGAAATTAGGTTTACGATAAAAAAGTGAACTAGGGGCAAAACGTTAATTTTGTCAAAAGTTGGGGACAAAATGGTCATTTTGTCAAAAGTTGGAAAAATGGCCATTAAGGCTAGAAATGGTATTCTGAGACCATAATTGAGAGTTTTAAGGCCTGGTTCAAGATTTCAGAAGGAGAAAAATGAGAAAATTTCCGCTAGGTGCAAAATGGTAATTTTGCCAAAAGTTGGCAGAAAAGTCAAAACCGAGATGTTAGACCTTAAAGTCTATTATTAGAGATTCGGACTCAGAATTTTTATATTTTTGCTATGTTTTTAAGCATAAAATAAATATGAGGAAATAATCATGGATTATTTCTGTTATAGGAATCAAACCAAAGAGCGACGAGGAACCATCAACAAATTCCCAGGAGTGGACGTTAGCACAATTTTGGTAAGTTTAGATATCTTTTTGTCTGTAATATAAACCTACTTGTTATATTTATGTACTCTATGTACATTATGTGAGGCCGTGCTGCGGGCACTATAGTGTGGTTAACCTAACACACACATAACTGACTTAATAAGTCTAAGTTGTGTATTATAGGTACACTATGGAATAATGTGCTACGGGCACTAAAGTGTGAATAATTTAATACATACCATAAACAAAAGAAAATGAATATGCTATGGGCACTAAAGTGTTCTTAGCCGTTAGGTGATGATAATGCCGCTGGGTTGGAACCAGAAGAAAGATGGTAATAAAACCAAAGCTGGCGTACCAGCCTCCAGTATGGTGGGGGTTTTGTTTCATATGAGGATAACAACTTCGAGTCATGACAGACTGTGGAAGAGTGGCCAGTGGGTAGCTCCCCAGAGTCCCTCCTAGTCAGTACGCATAACGATACGACCAATGATGGGGCTTAAAACCAAAACATAAAGAAGATAATGACCAAAAATTGAAATGATAACCATAAGAGAGCATAACCGAGCATAATAGGCACTAACTTTACGTATAGTATTCTCGGTCAAAGCTGACATGAATAGTATCAGGTCAAAGTCAAAGTTACTATTCATAATCAAAGTCAAAGTTACTATTCATGATAAATACATAGTAAAAATTATTATTCATGATTAGAATCTCTGTTAATTCTAGCATTTATATTTGAATTTACTGAGCTTGTAGCTCACCAGTATGTTCATGTTGCGGGAGGCGTGTGCCAAAGGGGATAGGGAATCTACTGTGGAACCAGTCTTTCGCTAAGTGTTTTGAATAGGAGACTTGAGGAAGGAAAAGATGTATATTTTAAAAAGGGTTGAATTATGTATTTTTGTAAATTATATTCCGTATTTACAAAATGACTATCATAGTAAAGTTTTATTTACTACACAGTTTAACAGGAAAAATATTTTGAGAATGAAGTTTTAAAAAAAAAGGCTCAAAATTTGTGCCCTTAAAGAAGAAAGTTTAGAACCAAAAGTGAGTTTTGGCGACCTAATGAGGTTCACGGAATATTTCAATCGGCTGAGGAGTTTGATTGTAATAGTTTCATCTAATTAGAGTTGGGGATGCCACGGGTGGTATCAGAGCAGCTTAACCATATCCCTACTGGCACAATACACGTCCTGCCATCAATCGAAGTAAGTTAGCTTTCTTTAAGATAGTTAAATATTTGTTTATACGGCGATATATATTTTGTAGGGTATAAGATGATGAGGCCACCATATATGCGACCTCAACCATATAGACCGAGAAGACCATTCAAAGTAAGGACAAGGTCCATTATTAGGCTGTCTATGTCTCAACGACCGGTACATAGACCCCCGACGCCTGAGCCGTGAGCGCCACGGGCTAGGGTACTGTCACCAGTAAGAGTGCCTCTTCCACCAGTTGAGATCGATATCCCGGTAGTAGGATGACATTTGCATGTAGGAGTGAGGGTTTCCATCGTGTTGTATAGGCTTTGCAGGCCAATTGTCCACCCAATTTTAAGGGAGGTCAGCAAGCGATGTCTACGAGGGATTGGCTCTACGCCGTTGAGATGATTATGCACTTGTGCGATATTAACGAGGACTGCTGGTTATGTTGGCAGCCAGCACATTTCAGGGAGATGCATGGATGTTTTAGGAGTATTGCGACCAGGATATGCTGTTAAGGCTTGACTGAGCTGAGTTTAGGCATATCATGATATAGCAATTTCCACCTAAGAGTTCGGCACTAGTCCCAGACCCTTCGGAGAGTAGAGTAGTGACATTGCCACCTCCCTTACCAAGATTTACAGATATTAGAGAGTTTGTTCTCTGTGTGGAGAGGCTCCAAATGCTGCTCAGTGACATTGTATTCACATATACAGTGTAATTTGAGGAGAGCATCGTGAGAAGATGTCCTCTACCAACCTCACTAATGGGGATTTTTGTGATATATTTTGGAAGGGACTTACGGTAGAGCTACGACAGAGGGTAACTCCACTATATCCTCTTACTCTACGGGAGTTCATGGCCATAGTAGCTAAAGCTGAAGAAGAGCTATTGTTGGAGCGCATAGTACACAATAGGCACGAACAAGGATTATAAGAATGGATGTTAGATCGTCTTTTTGGGACTCAACCTATGGCAAATGACCATAAGGCTGGTCCATCTAGGCGACGTAATGAGACAAGTCCCAATCAGGGAACGTCATCCAAGACCAGTGATGGGTTGGATAAAGAGGAGGAAGATCCGGAAGAAGTTCCTTCAAATCCAGATCAACAAGGGGATTAAAATGTAAAGATGCATAAATATATATATGTGTACATGTATGATTGAAGGGAAAGGCCATTTTGAGTAAAAGGCCCTAAAGTTGATGTGTATATAGACGCTGAGACATATATAAATGTTATGAAATGTTATATTATGAAATTATAATATGTTGAAATTATGATGTGTTGATATAACATAATGTTTAAAATTTATTTTCTATATATTACAAAATATATTTATGAAAATTCAACATTGACAGTTGTGCTGTTTTGAAACAGAAAGAGCATGATGAACACATGGAGAGGACGATGATTGTCGGATAGAATGGAAGAGCTTATAACTCTTCAAGAAACTCAAATGAAGGAGAATGCAAAATTACGACAATGACTAAATGATATAAAATAAAGGCAAGGCCAGGAAGAAGGCCAAACCTCACAGAAAGCTGCAACTGAACAACCAGTGCCACCTGTTATGCCTGAAGAGGTACAAACACCTCAACTTCAACCCAGAATAAATCAAGAGCCACTATATGAGCGATTCCATCAGATGAAACCATCGAAATTTATGGGCTATACAGATCCTTTGGAGGTAGAGGAATGGCTTTTCTCTATTCAGATGATCCTAGAATTTATGGATCTGACGGAATAGGAGAAAGTCTTGTGTGCATCTTTTGTTCTAAGAAAAGATGCAAGGTTCTGGTGGGACACCATCAGAATGAGGAAAAATGTAGCAACTATGACATGGAATGAATTTTTAGAGGAATTCTCTCAAAAGTACTATGATCTACATCACTAAGACCACAGCAAAAAGAGTTTGTTGAGTTAAAGCAAGGGGATATGTCAGTCAGTGAAGTCTGCAAGAAGGTTTGATCAACTATCCAGACTGTGTCCATATATGGTCCCCACTGAGAGGGAGAAGATACAGAAAATGATCAAGATGTTCCAATCAGATATATCTACCTTAGTAGACAGTGGACCAGTGCCACCAACTTTTGTAGCAGACTATATAAGCCGAGCCTTAAGAGCCGAATATCATCTGGCTTAACAAAAAGAAGAGAGAGAGAAAATATGGGAGGCCAGGAAAAAGGAAAAAGTCTTGGCTAAATCTTCTCAAGTTGGAACCCTGACTGGCCAGAGCAGCAAGCCACATCAAAATGCGAGGCCAGGATAGTCTAATGCTCTAGGCCTACAGTCGCAGAATAAATGGAAAGGCAATTTTTCAAAAAATCAAAATCAGAATAGCCAGAACCAACAGCGAAAGCTGAATAAAAATGCTAGACCAACTATTCCCAATTGTGCAACATGTGAGAAGAGGCATCCAAGCCGATGCTAATATGGCCCAAGTACCTATTTCCAGTGTGGGAAAGAAGGCCATTTTGCTAGAAACTATCCAAATAATCAACAAAATGTGCAGGGCACATTTCAACTTCAGCAACAACATCCCCAAGCCCATGCGTTACAGGCTAAATTCGAAGGGCTTCCAATAGTATAGGAGAAATAGGAATGCATGCCTCGTGCAGATGCTCGTGTCATGGCATACACTAAAGAGGATGCGGAAGCTAGAACGTCGAATATAGTGACAGGTCAGCTTTCTGTCACTAATCATTTGGCGTCTATTTTATTTGATTCTAGAGCTATGCATTCTTTCATTTCGTGTGAATTTACTAACAGGATAGAGTATCCTAAGCATAGCATAGGTAAGACATTCAAAACAGCCCTACCCTCAGATGATATATTGTTGTCCAATTATTAGTTACCTCATGTACCAATAATTGTGGCAAATAGGGAACTATACGCAGAATTGATCATGATGAAGCTAGTCGACTATGACGTGATCTTAGGGATGGATTTCCTAAGAAAATATCAAGCCACGACCGATTGTCGACGCTGAAAGATAGTATTTCGACCTGATCAGGAAGAAAGTTTCGAATACATTGATTCGTCACGCAAATTGAGGAAGAGGATGATTAACTCGTTGGAGGCAAGTATACTAATGTCTAGTGTACTGACTCATAAATTTCTTCATTCTCGGAGATTATGTATATTGTACATATATAATAATTTTAATGTTTTAAAAATATGCAAAATACGTGATTTAATATTATTTAGAACGCAATAAAATGTTCTAACAATGTTAAAAGAGAGGAATTTGAGGATAAAAAATTTTACCGAATCAAAAAGAAGACAAACGATGTCCATTTGGTATCGAAAACCCTAGCCGAGGATTAAGGTGCACTAAAAGATGAAAATTTACGATAATGATTTTCAGCCAAACGACAGTGAGATAAGGTAAACCGATCGCATAGAAGGCATCAAAAACCCGCTTACGTGATTTCGGTAAATTTCCATTTAGTTTGACTTCTCGTCAATTTTTGACCATGAGTTAATATAAGAAATTAATTGGATGATGTCATACTTTATGTCATCCATATGATGTAATAAATGAGATATTCTAGAAAGAAAAAAAGAGGTTGGTAGGATCAATGGTAGAAATTTAAAGTGATCTTGATGGATAACCAAGATTTTGCCAAAATGGCATGTGGTAAATTAAGGAAATTAGGTTAAATATTGTGGATAAGGATGATTAGGTCAGATAAAAATCAGAAAAAAGTTTAGTAAATTATGTTTTGACCCCAAAAAGTTGCTAAAAGGTCCTTAGAATTTTTACAACTAAACCCTTCTTCTTTTTTTTTTTTTTTTTGCCATATAAGTCTGTTTCTAGCCTTAGAAACTAGAAAAAATTTTCAGAAAATTTCAGTCCTCTTAGCTCCTGCAGCCGTGTGCCATTCTACCCCTATAGGCCAAGTTTTCTTCAAGGTTTCTCAACCAAATTTCACCCCAAACTCAAGTAGACACTAGTTGTGAGGTAAGCCTTAAGTTTTCAAGTTTTCTTTGAAAATTCTGAAGAAGAAAACAGTGCCTGTAGGTGCAGATTTTTTTTAGATGAAATTTAATTTTTATTATGTTAGTTTGATCTTAAGAAACTATGTTGGTATAAAATAAAAGAAAGGAAAGGATTAGGCTTTTGAAACCAAAGTTTGGTGGTGATTTTTAAAGAGAAAACCGTGTGAAAAGCCTGTGAAATTATGTTGAGTTTTTTTTTTTAGTTGAAATCTTGACTAAATTATGTTTAAAGTGTTAGGTTGTTATGAGAATGAGATAAAGAATGCATGAGAAGTTTAGAAACAAAGTTTTGATGTCATGTTTATTGATAAAAAAACCATGGGTGTCGTGAAGAAAATGAATGGAGTTAGAGCTGATTCTTAAGGTTTACATGAAAAATTTTACGTAAAAAGTTTATACTTCTTACGTAAAATTAGGCCTTTGGTTTAGTAAGTGGCAGGTACCATGGTTTTGAGGCATTACCTAAACGCCAAGAACCAAGAATTTAAGCAGAAATGCTGCCGAAAATTTTAGAGCCACATAAATAGATATTTTGGAAAATGAGGAGTAAAATAAGATCAAAGGTTGAAAACCCGAGCCCTCGATGACTTAGGTTAAAGAAAAGGATGACGGACGCTTTAAAGACTAGTGAAACATCTATTTGGAGCTTTGAAATGTGAGAAAAAGAGGATTAACGACTGAGTGATTATTGATATAGTGCCACCCAAGTAACAGGAAAGGGGTAAACCAAGAAATCTCCGAAAATGCATGGAAAAGACCAAGAGTGTCTTAGAATAGCCTAAATAAATTTTTAAGAGCCATAACTAAGATTTTTAAGGCTAAAAACTAAGTTTTGTATAGTACACGGGCGTGTAGTAAGAAGAAATTTTGAACACGCCTAGGCCGCACAGCCAGGGACATGGCCATGTAGTGAAAATATTAACCACCAGAGAGTTACACAATCAGAAACACGGCTGTGCATTAGGCTGTGTACATAGACAGGTCATACGGCCATGTATAGGAGGACTTTAGTGGCAAGAGAGGTACACGATCATGAACACGGTCGTGTACTAGACCGTCTATTATTTATAAGTAATGTAATGTTTGATGACAATGTAAATGAAATGAATAGGTAAAAACTTATAGATGGCAATGGAAAATTAACAAACAATATTTGGTTTATAGGAATTCAATTGCGAAGTGATAAAAGAACATTGGAGGAATCAAAGAAGTTGAGCTTAGCACAATTATTGTAAGTACAGACATTTATTTGTCTACTTACAAATTGACTATTGTATGTTTGTCACTGACATTCACGAAGTCATGATAGGAAGTTTACAATATAAATGT
Organism: Antiaris toxicaria; assembly: GCA_035233585.1. Taxonomy (NCBI): domain Eukaryota; kingdom Viridiplantae; phylum Streptophyta; class Magnoliopsida; order Rosales; family Moraceae; genus Antiaris; species Antiaris toxicaria. The sequence goes on from CP141156.1 coordinate 87,565,395, forward strand.
TATAATGAAAGATAAACATAAGCAAGATAATAAGACTGAAGAGTTAAATATTGGCGTACCGGCTTCTTACAAAATGAGGTTTCAAGAATGGTTATCTAATCCAATGGGATTCTACCCCAAAGGTGCAGAATTTTAATGTTAAAGTTCGACAGTGAGGTTGGTTGGTGGGTCACTCCCCCTCCCCTCATTGGTCTGCGCGTATTACGGTAGACCATTGAATGGGGCCCGCAAGTAAAACCAAAGTAAAGTAAAGAAAGAAAAAAATATCATGATACAAATGAAAGAAAGAAAAATTAAAATGAAAGAACGAAAATTTAAGTTAGCATAATGTGACTAACATAAGTGCATGAGCAGATTTAATGTCATATATGTATGTTTGTACTTACTAAGCTTTAGCTCACAAGTCTATTCATGATGTAGGGAATAAGGGTAATCAACTAGTGTCATGAATGAAATAGCTGAAGGGACTAGCAGACAAATCCTAGAAGTGTCATGGAGTGGAAATGGATCTCACTACGATTTTCAGCTGCCAACGGAAAGTATATGTCATGTAAAAAAATGAAACAAGGATGAATGTATAGTATATTTAAAATATATGTTTTCAATGAAACAATGATTCGTGTACTTAATGAATGTTTTCAAAAAATGTATATGATGAAAAAAAAAATATTTCACTAAAGATCAGTAGTTTTCAAATATGAAGTTTAGACTATATGTAATAAAGAATTTAAAGTGTGAAGTAAAAGTATAAGACATAAAGAAATAAGTTTAAGTAAAGTAATGTAGTCGACAGCCTGAGCAAGTCGGGTCACCAATATCTAGTGGCTGTGCTGGATACCTAGCTTATGTAACAAGATGTGATAGAAGAATAGAAACTTCAACCAGAAGACATTCCTATTGTCAATGAGTTTCTTGATGTTTTTCCAGAGGAATTACCTGGATTACCGCTTGAACGAGAAATCTCCTTTGAGATTGAGTTAATGCCAGGAACTGCACCTATTTCAAAGGCGCCATATCGTATGGCACCAGCGGAGTTGAAAGAACTACAAGTACAGTTAAAGGAGCTACTCGACAAGGGATTCATTCAATTGTGCTATTCCCCATGGGGTGCACCAGTGCTGTTTGTCAAGAAGAAGGATGGAGCTTTCTGCATGTGCATAGACTATCGGGAGTTGAACAAGGTCGCTGTCAAGAATAGGTATCCATTACCTAGAATTGATGACTTGTTCGATCAACTTAAAGGCGCAGCGGTATTCTCCAAGATTGATCTACGATCAGGATATCATCAGCTACAGATCAAGGAGAGCGACATTCCCAAGACAGCGTTTAGAACCCGCTATGATCATTACAAATTTCTTGTGATGCCATTTGGATTGACTAATGCTCAGCCGCATTCACGGACTTGATGAACAGAGTCTTCAAGGAGATTTTAGATAAGTTTGTCATTGTGTTTATCGATAACATACTTATATATTCAAGGACTCATAAGGAGCATGAGAAGCATTTAAGGATTGTTCTTCATATTATAAGGGAGTACCAACTCTATGCCAAATTCTCCAAGTGTGAATTTTGGCTAGATAAAGTGCATTTTCTTAGACACGTGGTCTCTAAAGAAGGAATCGTTGTAGATCCTGCAAAAGTGGAAGCAATCAATGAATGGCCTGTACCTAAGAACGTAACAGAGACATGGAGTTTCTTAGGTTTAGCTGGCTATTATAGGAGATTCGTAGAGGGATTCGCACGACTCACTGCACCTCTCACAACTCTAACTCACAAAAAGAGGAAGTATGAGTAGACTGATGAGTGCTAAAGAAGCTTCTGAGAGCTAAAGAAGCAACTAAATAGCACACTGATTCTTATGCTTCTTACTGAATGGGAAAAATTCGTGATATATAGTGATGCATCGAAAATAGGCTTAGGAGTAGTCTTGATGCAAAGCGACAAAGTAATTGCCTACGCTTCACGTCAACTGAAAGATCATGAAAAGAATTATCCCATGCACGACTTGGAACTTGCTGCAGTAGTAGTCGCACTTAAGATTTGGCCACACTATTAATATGGAGTTCAGTGTCAGATTTACACTGACCATCAGAGCTTGAAGTACTTCTTTATGCAAAAGGAGCTGAATATGTGGCAGAGAAGATGGTTGGAGTTAGTAAATGATTACGATTGTGAGATCCTTTACCATCCCGAAAAGGCTAACTGTGTAGCAGATGCTTTGAGTAAAAAATCTACTCGTTGAACTTAGAGCTTGTCGATAGAAAAGCTCCGAAGGCCATTACAACAAGAGATCAACTCGTTGAAGTTAGAGCTGATATTTGAAAAATTGGCTGCACTCCAACTAGAGTCATCATTATTTGAGGATGTTAGAGAGGCTCAAAAACGAGATCCAAATCTAGCAAGCCCTTGAGAAAGGAGTTCCAAAGATGGATTGATTTTATATCAAGGAAGAATTCATGTTCCAGCTGATGAAGGACTAAAAAGGTGAATCGTGTCAGAAACTCATGAAACACCATATTCAATTCATCCCAAAGGCAGCAAGATGTACCAGGATTTAAAGTTACAATTTTGATGGAAAGGAATGAAGAACGATATTACGAAATTTGTGAGTCAATGCTTGACTTACTAAAAAGTTAAGGCCGAATATCAACATCCGGGAGGTAAATTAGAACCTCTGGAAATTCCTGAATGGAAGTGGGAGTACATCATAATGGACTTTGTAGTGGGATTACCGAGGACTCGAGAGGGTTATGATGCCATTTAGGTCATCGTTGATAGGTTGACAAAAATGGCGCAATTCATAGTAATGAAGATGACGTTTTCACTAAAAAGATTAGCAAACCATTATGTAACCCATGTCGTCAGACTACATGGCGTTCCTAAATCTATCGTGTCAGATCGAGATGCACGATTTACTTCAAATTTTTGGAAGTGCGTGTAAGAAGCCATGGGAACAGAATTACGTCTCAGTATGGCTTTTCATCCTTAAACGGACGGGCAGTCTGAGCAAACTATTCAGACATTGGAAAACATGCTTCGTGCCTGTGTCATGGATTTTTCGAGAGTTTGGAACAAGAAGCTACCATTAGTAGAATTCTCGTATAACAATAGCTACCAAGCTTCCATAAGAATGGCACCCTATGAAGTTTTATATGGGTGAAAGTGCAGATCGCCCATTCCCTGGTACGATCTGTGAGAAAAACAATTGCACAAGACGGATTTTGTGTAGGAAACAACAGATGCGGTTACGAAAATATAGAGGCGAATGAAGATTGCACAAAGTCGACAGAAAAGCTATGCGCATAAGCGACGAAGATCCCTTGAGTTCAACGAAAGGGATTTCATATTTCTTAAAGTATCACTAATGAAAGGGATAATGTGTTTCAATAAGAAAGGAAAATCAAGTCCAATATGCATTGGACCATTTGAGATTATCGAAAGCATTGGAAAGGTTGCCTATGAGTTGGCATTTCCTCTCGAACTATCGACGGTACATAATGTTTTCCATGTATTGATGCCAAGGAAATATGTACCAGATCCATCACATGTATTAAAGCATGAACCTATTTAGGTATAAGAGGATCTGACATATGAAGAACAGCCTGTTCAAATTCTAGCACGTGAGGAAAAAGTATTAAGGAATAAGACGATTCCGCTAGTCAAAGTCTTGTGGAAAAATCACAATATTGAAGAGTCTACATGGGAATGCAAAAAAGAAATGAAGATGTTGTACCCTCACTTGTTCTAAATTTTCCAGGATGAAAATTTTATAAGGAGGGGTGAATGTGATAACCAAGAAATTCTAAGGTTCTCAGAAGAAATATAAATTATATGTATATGACAATTTTTAATGTATAAAATATGAAAAAGTTGTGTTTTAATATTGTTAGAACGCGATAAAATGTTCTACCAGTGTTAAAAGGTGTAAATTCGATGATAGAAAATTTTCTTGAACCGAAATGGGTGAAACAATCCCAAACCAGAACCGAAAACCCTAGATGGTGCACCATATGCACAAAAAGATGAAATTTTTTGGTAATCATTTTTGGTCAAACGGAAGCAAAATAAGGCAAACCGATCGCACAGGAGGTGCCAGAAACCCGCCTATGCAATTTCGACAAATTTCCATTTGGTTTGACTTTTGGTCAAACTTTGACCATGAATTAATATGAGGAATTAATTAGGTGATGTCACCCATGACCTCATTAAATGATGTAATAAATGTGATAATAATAAGGGAGAAGGTGTTAGTTAGATCCAAAAGCCATGGTTTAAAGTAATCTTGAATGGAAGGCTAGAATCAAGCCAAAAATGCAAAGAAAATTTGGCATATTTTTGGATAAAATGGACTGTTTTAAGGCGGTGGAAAGGCAAAAAAATCAGCCAAAATTTTACAATTTAGTCCCCCAAAAAGTTGCTAAAAAGTCCCTTGAAACAAGCCAAATTGCATAAAATTTTTACAAAGAAGTCCTTCCCCTGTTTGGTTGCCTTTATAGTCAGCTAAGGACTAAAAATTTCAGCCAAAAACAGAGCAAAAACTTGCCTCCTTGCTGCTCTTTCCCAACCGTGACCCTCCCTCCATTTTCAAGCCAAAAAGTTTGCAAATTTGTCACCAAATTTACTCCAAAACACCTTCCAAGCTTCAAGTGTTCAAGCTATCAAGGTGAGCCTCCATTTTACACTCTTTCCTTGCCATTTTATGCTTCAAAACCGTGGTATGTTTGGGGGGAAAGGATTGTGAAAAATTTGATTCAAAGTTTGTTGTTGTGTATAGGACGTATTTTGAGACAAAATTTTGGTGCCTTGGGTTGATGAAAAACTATGTGTGGAGTGGTGAGAGGAACAATGTTTGATTGTGGAAAATTTTATGAGTTTTGTGCTATGCTAGGCTAAGATTAATGTGGAAAACAAACTTGTGCAATTAGTGGAATTGAAAACCAAATTTGGCTTAGGTTTACTTAAGAAACCTGTGGCCTATGTAGAAAAAGTTGTGTGAGGAAATTTGTTAGGTTTTTGGTGTGGAAATGTGCATTAAAATCCTTGATCTTGAAGTGTAATAAAATGAGTTTTGTGGTGAAAATTTTTGGTGTTGATTTATAAAAATTGAAGAAAAATAATGAATTGATATGTTGAATTTAAAAGTTGGTAATGTGGAAAAATTTTACGTAAAAGTTGGTACTTTTGCATAAAATAGGCCTTTGGTATAGTAAGTGGCAGGTACTAAGGTTCTGAGGCAGACCTAAATGTCGGGAAACCTAAAATTTAAGCGGAAATGCTGTCAAAAATTTTAAAACGGCATTAGGGGCATTTCAAGAAATGAAGGATAAAATTGTGCTCGAAAATGAAAACTGAGACCCCTCGATAAATTAGGATCAGAATTGAGAGAGTAAGTATTTGAGGAATAGTAAACATATCTTTTTAAAGTTTTAAAACATTGAAAGAACGGGAAAAGAAAATAATGTTAAGGGTATTTTAGGAAACGAGGGATAAGTTTGTGGGTGGGATTAAGAACCTAAGCTCCCTCGATGATCTAGGCTCGAGAAAGGACAATAGACGTTTTAAGAGTAGTGAAACACTCTTTTGAGGCTTCGAAATGTGAGAAAAACAAGAAACGACCCTAGGTATCAGAATAGTACCACCCAAGGGTCGGGTGAGGAATAGTCATCGATTTTGTAGCAAATAATGCTGTAAAAATATATCGAAACCTAAGAAAATTATTCTATGATTTTTGAGCTTAGAAAGTTTAGCCAAAACATTGAAACGGAATTTTTACGGTCCATTGACCCGTTAAGGGCAAAATGGTCATTTTGACCAAAAATTTCTGAAATGGTCGAAAAGGACTATGAGTGCCTTAGAATGGTTAAAATAAAATTCTAAGAGCTAAATCTAAGTTTTAAATCAACGGAAAGTAGGTTTACGGGGAAAAAGTGAACTAAGGGCAAAATGATCATTTTGTCAAAATTTCGGGACAAAATAGTCATTTTGTTAAAAGTTGAAAAAAAGGCCGTTAAGGCTAGAAATGGTATTCTTAGACCACAATTGAGAGTTTTAAGGCCCAGTTCAAGATTTAAGAAAGAGAAAAATGAGAAAATTTCCACTATGGGCAAAATGATAATTTTGCCAATGGTTGGCGGAAAAGTCAAAACCGAGATGTTAGACCTTAAAGTCCATCATTAGAGATTCAGACTTAGAATTTTTATATTTTTACTATGTTTTTAAGCATAAAATAAATATCGGGAAATAATCGTGAATTATTTCTGTTATAGGAATCAAACCAAAGAGCGACGAGAAACCGTCGACAGATTCCCAAGAGTGGATGTTAGCGCAATTTTGGTAAGTTTAGACATCTTTTTGTCTGTAACATGAACCTACTTGTTATATTTATGTACTATACTGTTAGGAAATGCCCTAAGTATTAGAGACATTTTGATGTATTCATTTTGAACTGGATAATAAAATTATACATAGAGGTTATTCATTACATTGCTATCTGTCCTCGTCTTATTTACATGTTAAAGTAAATGTAAGCAAATATGGCTCACTGACTGCTTGTGTTAAAACTGTTAGAATGTTGCATGCAATGGACTTTTTGTATGCGAGAAGACAATGTTCTAAAGTTAGCAGTCTAAACTATGGTCTGTAGTCTATGGGGTTAGACCGAGCATCTAACTCATGTTAAGACTATTATGTTGTCTAAAGCCTTAGAGGGGACGGTCTGTCTTGACTGTCTGGAGCTGGACTCCCAAGTAGAGACATGGATATGTTGCACGGTGGTGACATATTAGACCGGGACTAAAGCGTGATTGATCTACGTAGTCCGCTATGAGCGGATCAATCTGCTTTTGACGTTCATTGTGCAATAACCTTAATCCTGAGTAAATGAACTACTTCATGTATATGACTTGTGTACTTTGATGTTCCAATGGCTAAAGCGTCTCAGAGGTAGTAAGCTTATAGACCGGTTCGTTGGGTGCATGACTTGTATACGATGAAGGGTTTATTTGCAGATATCGGAATCATAGCTCTGAGGAGTTAAAGGTATCCTCTTAAAGGTATTATACTGAATGTGAAAATGGACAAGGCCTTGGGTCGTCTGCTGGGCGGATGACTTCTTATTCACATATGGTGAATAATCATTTTCTTGATTCGGTAGTATAATGGAACTTTAAGATAGCCTGATCAGTAGGATTAAACGGACTTTGACCTAAGGCTGATCATGGATATCATATGAGGGTTTTGCATATATGACAAGGTCATTGGATGGTAGCTCGTCACAGGCTTACGTAATACGGTATATAATTGGGAGTTCAGTTTTAGGTTTATAGTGGTGTGACTCTGAAATTAGTGATCATATGATTGAGTTGTTCGGTACAGAATGATAATCATATGGAATCACGGGAGCCCGATTATATATGTCCAATCAGTCCCTCTACTAGCTCCACATAATTCCTTAACGTTTGGCAAATTGATTTGTGTATGCTATTGGCTAGTTTATTATGCATGGATGGTGATGACACAGGATTAGGATGGTAGACAAGATTCTCTCCGGTTGGATTCAGATTTTGTTTTGGATAATAGAGTACACAATTATTCGAACTCCAAATAAAGTTGCCATGATTTTATTTGAGATTGGATTGGAGTTGTAGAAAATTATCCATGAGAACAAGAATATGAAATACAACCGTTTTGTGGAATTTGAAATTTGAATTTTGAAATTTGAAATTTGAATTTTGAAATTTGAATTTTGAATTTTGAATTTGAAATTTGAATTTGAAATTTGAATTTGAAATTCGAATTTGAAATTTGAATTTGAAATTTAAATTTGAAATTTGAAATTTGAAATTTGAAATTTGAATTTGAAATTTGAATTTGAAATTTGAAATTCAAATTTTGAATCACAGTCCAAGTAGGATTCGAATTTGTTGTGGAAAATCCACAAGGTTTGAAATTCGAATTTGAGTTGGATTTGGAGAGGATAATCTTGTTAGAATCCTACTTGAATTTTGAATCCAAATCCCAACAAAAGTGGGCGAATTTTTTGAGGATAATCCTCAATGGAAAATTTGGTTTTTGTAGATAAGATTAAAGGGAAAATTCAAGTTTCAATCCTAGTTGAATTTGGATTCTCTCCCTCCCTAAAAGTGGCCGAAATTTTGGAGCCTTAATCCTAGGAAATTCGGTTATTTTTGGATAAGGTTGAGATGAGATTTAGCTTGAAAAATCCTAGTGGAATTTTGATTCTTCCTTATCCTAAAAGTGGCCGAAAATTTGGAGAAGATTTTCTCCTAAAGATTTCAGATTTTTTGGTTGAAAAAGGGAGATAAAATTCTAGTTAAAATCTTGTTGAGATTTGGATTGGATCTATCCTAAGAAAACCGAATTTTTAGTGGAGATTCTCCCTTGGAAAAATTCGGATTTTATGGGTTTGGATAAGGGAAAATATCTTTTCCTAATCCAATTCAAATTCAGAGATTCACCTCATGCAGGTCTATAAATAGAGGTCCTGCCACTCCAGTTCTCTCAGACCACAGACTCTCAGGTGAGCAGGCTTATTGTTGCACAGCTCATCGTGACAATAAAGTTGTTTAGAGATCTGGGTGGTCGGAAGAAGACTAGCAGTGCTAGCATACCGATCGAGGTTCAGAGTGCCCACACACTCAGCCATTCGGGAATTAGAGAATAGTAGAGAAGGCTAGTTGGTTGAAGCCTCCGGTCACTCTCCTCCTGTTCATTGGCGTCCTTGAGGTATGAGTTTTAATTGTTGTTGATTTATTGTATATGGCATCATGAGATATTTAACAATCTTAAAATTTTTATTGTTCCGCTGTGCCACTCTGATACGTTTTTACCGAATTATTATCCTACATATACGTACATTATGTGAGGCTTTGCTGTGGGCACTATAGTGTGGTTAACCTAACACACACATAACTGACTTAATAAGTCTAAGTTGTGTACTCTAAGTACACTATGGAACAATGTGCTACAGGTACTAAAATGTGAATAATTTAATACACACCATAAACGAAAGAAAATGAATGTGCTACGGGCACTAAAGTGTTCTTAACCGTTAGGTGATGATAATGCCACCCAATTGGAACCATAAGAAATATGGTAATAAAACCAAAGCTGGCATACCAACCTCCAGTATGGTGGGGGTTTTATTTCATATGAGGATAACAACTTCGAGTCATGATAGACTATGGAGGAGTGGCCAGTGGATAGCTCACTAGAGTCCCTCCCAGTCAACGCGTATAATGGTACGGCCAATGATGTTGCCCAAAACCAGAACATAAAGAAGATAATGACCAAAAATTGAAATGAAAACCATAAGAGAGTATAACCGAGCATAATAGACACTAACTTTACATATAGTGTTCTCGGTCAAAGCTGACGTGAATAGTATCAGGTCAAAGTCAAAGTTACTATTCATGATTAATAATACTATTCACGGTAAAAATTATTATTAATGATTTAGAATCTCTGTTAATTCTAGTATTTATGTTTGAACTTACTGAGCCTGTAGCTCACCAGTATGTTCATTTTGCAGGTAAGAAACCTGCTCAACAGTAGGTTGGCTATGGATAACAGCGAGAGGCGTGTGCCAAAGGAGATAGGGAATCTAATGTAGAACCAGTCTTTCGCTGAGCATTTTAAAAAGGAGACTTGAGGAAGGAAAAGATGTAAATTTTAAAAAGGGAAATTATGTATTTTTGTAAATTTTGTTTCGTATTACAAAATGACTATCATAGTAAAGTTTTATTTACTACACAGTTTAAAAAGAAAACTATTTTGAGAATGATGTTTTTCAAAAAAAAAAAAAAAGGGCTCAAAATTTGTGCCCCTAAAGAAGAAAGTTTAAAACTGAAAGTGAGTTTTGGCGACTCAATGAGGTTCACGGACTATTTCAATCGGCTGAGGAGCTTGATTGCAATACTTTCATCTAACCAGAGTTGGGGATGCCACACAACGTGTGACAACCGGGAAATTTCATCATTCTCGGAAAATCGGCACATAGAATATACACGATGAATTCCATATTTAAAATGTAAAATGTAGTGATTTTATGTGTATACGCGTGTGTGTCATACACAATATCAAGAAATCGGTCAAGATGACCTTTTCTTAATATAAAACTGATATATTTAGAATCAGTATGCTCAAATTAGTCAATGAGCATAAAAAGTAAATTTTAACCAAGAAACATGCAGTATCAAGAAATTGGTTAAGATGACCTTTTCTTGAAATAAAGCTGATATATTTAGAATCAGCATGCTCATATTAGTCAATTGAGCACAAAAAGAAAATTTTGACCGGGAAATCGCAGTACCAGAAAACTAGTTGAGATGACCTCAAATGAATGAAAAACTGATATATTTGGGTTCAGCACGTCCAAATTAGTTGGTATAGCCTATGTTAAAATTTTCACACAAAAAAAGTATAAAAAGGGTGGAAAAGTCAGAAATTGCAAGAAAGCCCTCATTCTTTTTCTTCCCTTTCTCTTTCCTCACTCCACCATGTATGAACAGTAACCACAAACCGGAAACAGCTTCTGTTTTCGACATCGCCGGTCTCGTTGGAAAGCTCTCACCGAGCTAAGTCCAACAGTATGCATACTCGACGGAATCGCCATCAGAGGACGCCGCACACGTAGCCCGAAGCTGCCGGAGGTACAGATTTTCCCGACATCGTATCTTCACCATCCGACCTCCGATCGACATGATTCCGGTCCCTATAGATTCATGGTGAAGAGTAGAACAAAACCCATGTCTTGTTTCATCTCAATGGCCGCAGGATCGCACCGCCCAAGTCCGTCCATCGCTGCCACCATCGCTGCTGTGGAAGTCACCGATTCCAGCGGAGGTGAGCGACATCGCCGGGCTCAAAATGCTCAGAATAGTGCGGGAAACAAAAGCCCTAAGCCAATTTCGAGAAACAACCATGGGATGGCGAAGATCAGACCTCACCACCGCCGCTCGCCATTGGAGGGTTCATTTTTTACGATTTGGTAAACTGACACCGGAATTGGGTTCCTCTCGTCAAGATCTACAAATTAGTGTCCACCATTGCTCACGCTGCCACTGGTCAACGACAGTCAACATCGGTCAATGGTGGTCAATGCCGGTCAACAGCAAACCGAACCCCAAAATTTGAAGTATGGCGTGTTGGCCTATTTTCAACATTCCGGACACATTCGTGGCGTCGGAATTGTAGGACGGAATTTCAAACATAATGAACTGTGAATCAAAGTGTAATGACTGCCCTGTTTATGTAACCTAATTACTATGTAAAGAGCAATTAAGTTAATAAATCTAGAATAATTTTTTCCAGTTGAATGAATTCAACAGGTACAGTAACGTTTAATTACTATTTATGCAGTAAAAGGGGCAACCGACAGTAAATCGGTTCACCTTATTACAAGTGTGTGTGTGTGTGTGCGCTTGTGAGACACGCAGTATCAAGAAACCAATATAGACGACCATTTCCTGACACAGAACTGGTAAACGAGTCATCAGTATGCTCAGATTGGTTATCTAAGCACAGCAGCAATAATTACCCTAACAGATGTACAGTATCGAGAAAAATGGTCTAGATGACCTCTTCTCACCCAGAAACTGACAAAATCAGAGTCAGAACGCTCAAACTAGTCAGTTAAATAGAAAGCGGTTAATAGCGAATAGTAGATATGCAGTATTAGGTTAATGGCCAAGACGACCTTAATTTGACACAAAACTGATATATTTACAGTCAGCAAGCTCAATTTAGTCAATTGAGCATAAAGCGTAAAATTTTGTCTGAGAGATACGTAGTATCGGCAAAGGGGTCAAGATGACCTTTCTCGGCCCGAAACTGATATATTTAGACTCAGAACGCTCAAATTAGTCAATTGAGCGCAAAACACATTATTCGAGGTGGGTCACACAGATCTCGAAATCTGGTCCAGACGACCTCAGATAGACGTAAAACTAATAGATTCGAAATCAACACGTCCAAATTAGTCAGGACAAATTGTGTTTGCAATTTTGCACGAAACAGCCTTGTTATGCGTGTACAGTGTCAACACAGTGTAAGCACAACCATAGTACAGGAAATGAACAGTAAAATAAACTCAGAATGGGCTCACAGGCATTACAACCCAACCAAAAATAATCAATATAAGAAACAGATCATGAAAACCCAATCTTGGTCAAAATCTAGAACACAGTTGACAAAGGGTCGAATACCGAAAAAAGGAAATTAGACTGTGAAGAGGAGACTTTGTAGATAAATTTTCCCCTTAGAAAATTGTGCACATGTAGTACAAACAAGGCCAAATGCAGCCCTAAAAACAGGGAAAATTTTTCCCTAAAATAAGGAATGTGTTGGCTACTTTTGATTAAAACAAGAAATAGTTTTGTCACATGACCAAACCATGCATTTAAGGCATTTTGGCCTCCTTTTCGGTGTAGCCCCTTCGAATTTTGTGTGGGCAGATGGCAGGGAATTTGTTCCCCAATTTAGCTAAGTTTTGGCTTAATTAAGTGAGCTTTAGGTTGATTAATCTTGGTTAGTTTTGTCTATAAAAGGAGGTTCTTGGCCTAGGGTGTTATTTTCTTCTTTTTGCACACCCAAAACACCAACCCTTTTCCTCTTCCTTTCTCATCTGTAGCCGAACCCTTTCCAGCCCCAAAAACCAACCATTTCCCAGCCAAGAAACCCAACCAAAGTTAGCCAAAAACTTACCAAAAAATCAGCCTCACTTTAGTTGTGTTGGAAACATCCCTTCAAGATCATTTCAAGATCACTCAAGGGTAAATTGCTAGGATTTTCTCTTGTGTTTTTAGTTGGTTTTAGTTTGACATTAAGAGAATATATTTTTGTGTTTTCTCCTAGCCAAGACTGACCCTCTTTTGTTTACCAAGGACCACATGGATTTTGGTCACCCACCCCTTGGTCCAGATTGTGCTTGGTTCATAGCACACAAGGTAAAATCAAAAACCCTCTTTTTGTGGTTTAGCTCTTTTTAAGTTTTAATCAAGGAAATTTATGTGTATTTATTTGAGTAATGGGTTGTAATAATCTTTGTTTTGAGCCCTTAGTATTTTGGTTATGTATTTTTGTGGTTGTGTGCTTGAGCTTTAAGTTTTTGTGGATGGATATGTGAATAGACGCTTTAGGGTTGGTTGGAAACCAACCTATCTTAGTTTTTAGGCCACGGTTTTGGCCATTTTTGACCATGTTATGTTCTGATTTTGAGATTTGGTAAAACATGAAGTTTTTAGGAATTTCATTATGATCATTTTTGTGTCAAATAGCCTTTAGCCAAAAATGACATTAAAATAGGTTTTTCGAGTAGTTTTTAACCAGAGTTCAAAACTGGGACCAAAATCCAAAGTCACAAGAACAGTCTCGGATTTTTATAAAAATGGCCAAGTTAGAGTCTGAACCGGATCTTGGACTCAACACAAAAGTTTTAGATCTCGTCGAAACCTTTAAGATGACCTATGCAAGTTTTAAAAATTTGGCCATTTCAGGCTCTAAATAGAGCAGTTTTTAAACAAGCATAAAACTGGAATTTTTCCTAAAACATGGCACAGTTTTAGCCATCGGTTTGATAGGTTTAAGATCTGTTAGAGTGTGATTTGAGCTCCGAGATGAATACGAGAGTTATTCATCTCGTCGAGGACTAAAAGTTTCATGTTCACCAAATTTACAAATTAAATCATTTCAAATAAGTTTTAAATAGTTTTCGGTAAGATGGTTCAAGAACCACTTTTAAAAATGAACACCAAAATGTGTTCTTCCCCTTTTAAAATTGAAAAATGGTTTTGATAAAACGCCCCCACCTTCCAATGGGGTGATATAGGGACGGTTTCAAAGAGCATATATTTTCCTTAAAATTTTTATAGGACTTCTAAAACAACTTTCTTAAAAATAAATAAAACGGTAGAAGTAGCCCGATTGGTTACCACACCAAATATGCGAATAACCTGGTAGGCTACATAGTCAACGATGTGCGAGATAACCGATCAGTTGACTAGTCGGTTAACCAGTCAATGACCGAGTTTGAACGAGATATTGAGAAACGGTGATTGATTTGTCAATCGACAAATTAATCAAGCACGATTAGAAATTAGATATCAAACTCCCAAAGTAGAGCAGTTGGGTACCGATGGGCATCAGTACTATACAACAATAAAATTTATAGTCACTAACGATAGTAGTGACCTAAGAGCGACGTTAATTAATTTATTGGGTAAATAAATTAATTAATCACGATTAGATAATCAAAACTCTCCAAAAAGAGAGCAAGTTAGTACCGACGGTAATCGGTAACATACGTTAATAGTTGCTTTAGTCACTAACGTTACTAGTGACCCAGTGATGAGTATTGATGGACTACGTTACGATAACAAGTAGATACCTGTAATTTGACAAGGACGAGAGTACAAGTTTTGCCTGCCAATCAGGTAAGTACAACTCCGCCTACAGCATGAGCAAAAATGAGTTTAAAGTGTTGTTTTTACACTATGTTAAGTATGCAAATCATGTAAAGTTGTTGCATAGCATGTTATAAGAGCATACAGTTTCATAATCACGTAGATTAATGAAAGCATGAGTTACATGCCATTAGATCCCCATTACGTAAGATTAGGAGAAAGCCTAGTAGAGCTTATGCCATGAGGATATCAGCTATGATTCAACAATTGGATAATCATGAAGCGTGTCGTACCGGCTTCTCCCGCTTGAAGAGGTTTTCCAGTTTAAGTATGACGAGCCTAAGCCGATGGCTCTTAATACATAACGGGCCAAGGCCCATAAAGAATGTTTGTGGTTTTGGTGAATCCGTAGATCCGCGAGCATTCGGTATTGACACTCGGGCCCTCAGTAATGTAAGAAAGATAATGAAGCATAATATGAGCATAATCGATTCATGCATTGTTCACGATATGCCTCAGCTATAGTTACAACATGTTTCCAGTTATAGTAGATATGCATTCAGTCACATGATGTTTTCTATTATGCATTCAGTTATGTGATGTTTCAGTTATGTTTTCAGTTTTGTGTGGTGCTTTGGTTTTGTATCTAGTATGTGGAATGATTCCATGTATGGTACATATTGGCACATGATATGCTTATATGTTTTTAAGTATGAATTATAATTTAAACATGTTTTACGGATGACATGTTGTACTTACTGGGCATAAAGGTCACAGTGTGTATTCATGTTGTAGGTAAGCGACCTATGGCTTAGACCCCGATGGATGGTGATGGCGGCAAAGGCAGATGTGAGAGTGAGGTTGTGGATACCACCGCAACTGTTGACTTCTGCATAGTATTAAACAAACAATTTATTTTGGAGTAGTACACAGTTAAACAATTTCATAAGTATGTATGTACGATTGAACTTTAGTTGTTTACTTTATATACGCACGTGAATAGTAGAACGTACGTATATATATATAAAATACCCCTAAAATACTAGTAATAAGTATGTAAGTTTGAATAATAGATTTCAAGTAAGTTCAAGTATCAGCAAGTTTTAAGTGATGGTTCGGGCCACTCAGGGCTCGGGCTATCACAATTGGTATCAGAGCGGTATCCTGCCACCCTACCTCACATCGCCACATGCCTGCCTCATCTGTCCAAGTAAGTTAGTTTTTATTTTTCAGTGCTAGTGTGTAAATTAACATTTAAGCTATAATAGGCGATAATGGCTGCACCAGTAGACCCCCACCAAATATCTGAAGATTGACAGGTGACATGACTTTTGCTGCCATGCAACTAGACCGATACAATGGTCGTCACTCACACGAGCTCCCATATTGGATCCGTTGTATGTAGGCTATCTTCCAAGCGTGCTATATCCCACCTCACCTACAGGTGAATTTAGCAAGTAGCAGGCTGGAGGGACCATCAATGGCCTGATGGGATGAACGATGTACGAACGGGGATCCAATAATGCACTGGGCTGAATTCTGCCAAGACCTCCGCTGTGACGTCCCGTACCTTACCATACCATCCAGTAGAGCTCTGACGCCGACCGTGATCGCTGGCAACCTCGTGGGTCGTCGTCCTCTTACTTAATATACTTAACTTTTCATTTTTTTATGTTCTCTTTTTAAAGTGGAAGCAATTTCGATAGCAATTTTATTTAACTTACATATTATACCTATATCTCTATCATACTCTTGTAACATATAATTCATAAATTTCTTTCTTTCAACTTCCTTTTTGAACGCTCAGCGAAAGACTCATAGTAGTACCATACCCTCGCCCAGTCCCTTGGCACATGCAGATCCATCCGTTGTCCATCATATTACTTTAAACTAACAGGTTACTTACCTGCAATATATGAACAACTAATGAGCTAGATGCTCAGTAATTTCAAACATACATTCATTAACTTATAAATACTAGTAATATATATTAATACTAGAATATATGACATCACGTATAGACACATCATACACATCATCAAAACATAACATAATATGTTAGCCTCTTCATGCTCATTTATCTCTTCGCTCATTGTTCTTATCATTCTATCGATCATCTCTTATCATTCTATTCTAATCTCTTCATTTCTTTTCTTTTCATTCCTATCATTTCTTAACTTTCCGTTCTAAACTTTCTTATCTTTTCTATCGTTTTATCACAATTTCTTAATCTTTCATATCTTAAAAGCCAGTAACATATACACTAGCATAGCATCATGTAAAAACATGTCATTCACATCATACACATAACATCAAATACATCACATCACATATATTAATTCTATTATGTTCTTTTAAACTTCATTTTATTATTTATTTATTTTTCATCGATTTCATTATGTCATTCTTTCATGTCGTTCATTTCTTTTCATGTCGTTCGTTTCTTTTCTTATCGTTCTTTACTTTTCTTTTCTTTTCGTATCATTTCTTTTCTTTTCTTTTCACTTTCCTTTGGTGGGCCGTTGCTGGTCGCACGTTAAAGATTACCGCTTCCTTTTCTGAGGGGGTGATCTTTAACTACCGCACCTTCGGGGTAGTGTCCAACCTATAAACTACCGCACCTTCGGGGTAGCACCACATCTGCGTGGAGGATATAGATATTAACCTCGCCTACGGGAGGCCGGTATGCGAACAACTTAAGTTTTCAGTTATTATCTTGTTTGCTTTTATTTTTCTTATATTGATTTTTCATTATACATCTTTTTCATGACATTAATAATCTTTCCTTTCTCATTTTTCATAGAACATTTCATGGGACATTTGTTCTTTCGTTGTTCTATCTTTCTTTCATAATTCTTTCTCATTGACATCTCATTCTTTCATTCTCATTTCGTAAGACATATATCGTTATTTTATGTTGTTGTTTTTCTTTTCTTAATTCTTTACTTTGCTTGTGTGAATTATGTCAGTTACACTTTAGCATATATAGCACATATTACTTATATATCATCACATCACATCATAACAAACAAAATACGTTTAGTTATGTGCAGACAATTATTCTCTGTTTATCATTTGCATCATTCTATCTATCGTATCTTATCATCATACTCTTATCGATTATAGCCTATCATTACTTCTCTTTCTTGTCTAACTCTTCAATTTCATATCACTTTTCATGAAACATCTATCATTTTGTTCTCATAAAACACACCCTTTCTTAATTCCTTTCATTACCGATCATCGTTGCTCTATCAATCATAACTTAACTTCCATAAAACTTTTCATAAACATCTATTCTTTCCTTTCATATCTCATCTCTTTTTTATGCATTCTATCATAACATTCTCATTCTTACACTTTCCATTCTTTTATCTCTCTTTCTCATATCTTTACTCTCATAAAGCTTTTATAATACATTTCCTTCGTAATTCAATATATATATATATATTTTATAAATTATTTATTAAAACCTATCTTTTAACATCATCATAGTATTGCTATGGTGTTACTATAGCATCATCATAAATCGCATCATGACATTTCCATACAAAACATATAAATACAATAAGCTTGTTCATAGTTGCAGACGGGTAAATATCTGAACTTACTCATAGCGTGCTTATCCTCTTCTTGGAATCCATCGACGTCCTTTGTCGCGTCTGGATCGGGTTCCTACAAACAAACTTTGTCCGTTAATCACATTTTTAATTTATAACTTTTATTTTATTAAAAAGCTTGATTCTGATCTTATAACCCTTAATTATAGCCTTAGGACAGCTTTCTAAACCTTAATGGCCATTTTCGAATTTTTCTCCAACTTTTTGAAAAATTACGATTTTATCCCTAATTTTTGACAAAATTACAATTTTTCCCTTGGCATGACTTTTCATAACTTAAACCTCAATTTTGGCTTTTACAAACTTCATTACCCTATTCCGGGGTCATTGGGGCTCTTTTCCCATAATTTGATAATCTTTGGGCAAAATAGTTATTTTGCCCCTGGTGGGTCGTTTAACCATAACATTTTCATTTTCATATTTAGGCTAGATTTTATAAACCCAAAATCATCTAATTAACTCTTTAAATCTTATCAGACCTTTTTCGGATCAATTCTTATCATTTTGCTAATTTTTCACATTCCTGGCCCTCGGGAAATATTATTCCGACCTAAGAGTCGGTTTACTAATCGTAACTTGCTCATTCCTTTTTCCATGCCCTAATTCCTCGAGGGGGCCTGGGTTACCTTCCCGATTATATTTTTACCCCTTGTCTCCCATTAGTACGTGATAGAATAATTGTGTACTCTATTATCCAAAACAAAATCTGAATCCAACCGGAGAGAATCTTGTCGACCATCCTAATCCTATGTCAACACCATCCATGCATAATAAACTAGCCAATAGCATACACAAATCAATTTTGCCAAACATTAAGGAATTATGTGGAGCTAGTAGAGGAACCAATTGGACATATATTATCGAACTCCTGCAAATCCATATGATCATCATTCTTTACCAAACAACTCAATTATATGATCACGAATTTCAGAGTCACACCACTATAAACCTAAAACTGAACTCCCAATTATCTACCGTATTACGTAAGCCTGTGACAAGCTATCGTCCAATGACCTTGTCATGTATGCAGAACCCTCATATGATATCCATGAACAGCCTTAGGCCAAAGTCCGTTTAATCCTACTGATCAGGCTATCTTAAAGTTCCATTATACTACCAAATAAAGAAAATAATTATTCACCATATGTGAATAAGAAGTCATCCGCCCGGCAGACGACCTAAGGCCTTGTCCATTTTTACATTCAGTATAATGCCTTTAAGAGGATACCCTTAACTCCTCATTAGAATTATGATTCCGATATCTGTAAACGAACCCTTCATCGTATATAAGTCATGCAGCCAACGAACCGGTCTATAAGCTTACTACCTCTGAGATGCTTTAGCCATTGGAACATCAAAGTACACAAGTCGTATACATGAAACTATCCATCTACTCAAGATTAAGGTTACTACACAATGAACATCAAAAGCAGATCGATCCACTCAAAGCGGACTTCGTAAATTAATCACGCTTTAGTCCCAGTCTAATATGTCACCACCAAGCAACATATCTATGTCTCTACTTGGGAGTCTATACTCCAAACAGTCAAGACAAACCGTCCCCTCCAAGACTTTAGACAACATAATAGTCTTAACATGAGTTAGATGCTCGGTCTAACCCCATAGACTACAGACCTTAGTTTAGACTGCTTACTTTAGAACATTGTCTTCTCGTATACAAAAGTCCATTGCATGCAACGTTCTAACAGTTTTAACACAAGCAGTCAGTGAACCATATTTGCTTACATTTACTTTAACATGTAAATAAAACGAGGACATATAGCAATGTAATGAATAACCTCTATATATAATTTTATTATCCAGTTCAAAATAAATACATCAAAATGTCTCTAACGCTTAGGCATTTCCTAACAATCTCCCACTTGCCCTAAGCCCGCAGATGTGCCATGTTATGCATCCCCATCACCTCTACGTGCCTGTCAAAGCTTTTAGCCAACAAAGTCTTAGTAAAGGGATCGGCAATGTTGTCCTCGAACGCGATCTTACATACATCTACTTGGCCTGTCTCTACGTGCCCTCTAATAATATGATATCTCTGATCTATGTGCTTGATCCTCTTGTAGTGCCGAGATTCCCTTATGTTGGCAATAGCCCCAGTGTTATCACAATAAAGTGTGATAGGCTTGTCAACACTTGGAATGACCTCAAGGTCTCTAAAGAACTTGCAGAGCCAAACCGCTTCTTTAGATGCCTCAGCCGCAGCCACATACTCAGCCTCCATAGTAGAGTCAACTGTGCAGCCCTGCTTCACGCTCCTCCGCATAATGGCACCTCCTCCGAGCAAGAACACTGATCCAGATATCGATTTCCTCGAATCCTTGCAAGTCTGGAAGTCTGAATCCGTGTATCCTACGGATGTTAGGTCCCCTCCAAAATACACCAACATATAATCCCTCATTCTCTTAAGATACTTGAGTATATGCTTTACTGCTTGCCAGTACTTGATTCCAGGATTCTCTTGATATCGACTCACCATACCTACTGTAAAACATATGTTCGGGCGAGTGTAAAGCATAGCGTAAATAAGACTACCCACAACAGATATATAAGGGACCTTATTCATACACTCTCTTTTTTCCGATATCTTTGGACAGTCATCTAATGAAAGAGTTAGACCGACAATAGAAGGTTGTATACCTTTCTTTACCTCTTGCATTGCATATTTATCAATTATTTTATCTATGTATGAAGCCTGGGATAATGCTATCATTTTGTTCTTTCGATCTCTAAAGAGACGAATGCCTAGAACATAATTAGCTTCTCCCAAGTCCTTCATGTCAAACTGTTGGTGTAACCAAAGCTTGACCGACGATAAGTTCCCTACATCATTCCCAATTAGTAGTATATCATCGATATAGAGTATCAGAAAGACCACTTTTCCATCCTTAATACGTTTATAAACACAGGGTTCATCAACATTCTGCTCAAAACTGAAAGTCTTGATCGCTTGATCAAATCTCTGGTTCCATGAGCAGGATGCTTGCTTTAATCCATAAATGGATCTAAGCAACTTGTAGACTTTCCTTTCTTGGCCTTTCGCTACGAACCCTTCGGGCTGTATCATATAGATACACTCTTTAAGATGGCCATTCAAGAATGCCGTCTTGATATCCATTGCCAGATCTCATAATCGAGAGCTGCAGTAATGGACAGAAGAATACGGATAGACTTCAGCATAGCAACAGGTGAAAAAGGTTTCATCATAATCGATTCCAGCCTTTTGCGTATACCCCTTTGTAACCAGTCTAACTTTGAAAGTTTCCACTCTCCCTTCCGCATCCTTCTTTCTTTTGTAGACCCATTTGCATCCAATGGGTTTTATCCCATCCGGCAAATCTATAAGTTCCCAAACAGAGTTGGATTTCATAGAATCCATCTCATTGTTCATAGCCTGTTTCCAAGATTTAGAATCAACATCATTTATAGCTTCATCATAGGTAACCAGATCATCCTCATGCTCATGAGCCTCGGCTTGGTATACCTCAGTATCATACATGAAGAAATTAGGTTTCTTCGAAACCCTCCCACTATGATGAGGCACCCTAAATTTTTGATCATCCGCAGGTCTTTCACCGAAACTCAGACTTACGTCCAAGACCGAAACCTGTGGAGCAGTTCTTTCACCCGATAACTCCTCTAGCACCACTTTGCTTTGAGACTTAAAGTCATTTATGTGACTTTCCTCCAAGAATGTCGCATGGGTTAAAACAATGACTTTTTATTCCTTCGGGTTATAGAACATACCTCCTTTAGTTCCCTTTGGATATCCTATAAATATGTACAGTTCTGATCTTGGTTCCAATTTCTTCGCATCCCCATCCAGTACATGCGTCGGGCAGCCCCATATTCTCATATGTCCAAGGGAGGGCTTCCTGCCACGCCACAATTCATACGGAGTTCTGGGAATTGACTTGCTCGGAACCTAGTTCAGAATATAGTACGCCGTTTGTAAAGCATATCCCTAAAATGATAATGGCAGTGTTGAATAACTCATCATGGACCGTACCATATCCAACAAGGTCCTGTTTCTCCTTTCGGCTACACCATTATGTTGTGGACTATCAGGTGCAGTCAATTGGGATAATATCCCGTTCTCTACAAGATGTCTTAGAAATTCGTCGGAGAGGTATTCGCCACCTCAATGAGATCGAAGTGTCTTTATGGATTTATCCAATTGCTTTTCCACTTCCGCACGATACTCTTTGAACTTGTCAAAGGTTTTGCTCTTACGGTGCATCAGATACATATATCCATACCTCGAGTAATCGTTTATAAAGGAGACATAATACTCGAACCCTCCTGTACCGTGATGTTCATGGGGCCACATACGTCAGTGTGCACAATTTCTAAGAGCTCCTGAGCCCTAGTACCCTTAGCTCCAAAAGACCTCTTAGTCATCTTTCCCTCTAGACAAGACTCACATTGAGAAAGGCGTACCTCCTCCAGAGATTCTAGAGGACCGTCTTTCACCAATCTTTGAATCCTATCCTGATTAGTATGTCCAAGTCTTAAATGCCAAAGATACGCCTTGTTAGAGTGAGAAACTTTCAACTTTTTAGAGTTATCTATTAATTCGGTGTCAAGTAGTGAGTACATATTTGGTTTGATCAAATATAGGTTTCCATCCATCCATCTAGAACAGATAAAAGACTTATTTCTACGAATATCAACTCTTTTACTAAAGAAACTGAATAAGAATCCTTTATTAAACAAGCTACCGATATAAGGTCCCTCCTAAAATTAGGAATATAAAAACAGTCTTTCAATAAAATAAACCTAAATTCATCAAAGTAAAGATAAATATCTCCCACTGCCTCAGCCACCACCAAACTACCGTCTCCAGTCCGCAACGAGAGGCTCCTATCATGTAGACTTCTCGTTTCCACGAACCCCTGCATAGAAATACAAACATGATTAGTGGTGCCCAAATCAATGACCCAAGTGTCTTTTGATTCTTCTACTAAACACGCTTCCAAGTAGTGAAGTTCCTTACCTTCCTTGCCCTTGGCGGCTAAGATTTCCCGACAAGCCTTCTTAAAGTGACCTACCTTCTCACAGCGAAAGCATTTAGACTTTTTAGGATCCTTGGGCTTCTTGTTATTCTTCTTCTTCTTCCCATCCGAGACGAGAGGATTAGAAGAACTGGAAGCCGCTTGCTTCTGATTTGGCCTCTTTCTCTTCCATGAGGGTTTGGAAGATTCTACCAAATTGGCCTCTCCTTTGGGTTGGACCGCATCACCATCCCTGATCATCCGCTCATAAGCTCGGAGTTGCTTCATGAGCTCTGTAAGTCCAAACTCCCTTGTCGCCAGATTGTATGCGGCCTTAAACCCCATAAAATCTTTAAACAGAGTTTTGATCACCATCTCAATCTGGGTGTTGTAGTCCAACTCAGCATCATTCTCAGCAGCTTCAGCGAAGAATCCCATTAGAGTGATCATATGGTCCTTCACCGGAGTACCCGCCTTTTGCTTAGAGTTCATAATACTGGTTATAGCAGACTATCGTGCTAACTTTTCTTGGCCTCCAAACATGTCCTCCAGATTTTCCATGATCTCCCCAGCAACTTGATAAGTCTCACGCTGCTTTTGTAAAGCACTCGTCATACTAGCCAGAATGTAGCATTGAGCTATCTCATTGGATTCTCTCCAACGAGTATAGGCAACCGGGACCTCCTCAAGCGGTGTGTCAGGTTTGGGCCCTGGTGGGCATGGTTCGTCCAGTACGAACTTGTGTCTCTCGCAGCTGAGAACTATCAACAGATTTCTTTTCCAATCTTTCTAATTATCGCCATTCAGTTTATTCTCAGTAAGTATTGAAATGAGGGGTGTCGGTGACATTTTGAATTGAAATAAAATTATACTAGACATCATTACAAAACCCAAGCAAATATACATATAATTTAGCAAATAAAACAAACAAGTATGTTCCTACATGAAACTTGAAAAACATGTAGTATTACAACGGTAATTCTCAGCACCTAATGCCCCAAGCCACCGAGGGGTGGTCATGAAACAAATAGCCAGAACATGGACCCCGTCCAATTAATATATGTTACCTTAAATCCTCCAAGGTTAAGATATATATTAATAACCGCTTATTTAGCCACCAGTTTAGTTAATAGAGCTTCTAGGGAAGGTTAATAACTAAACGAGTCTTGAGTGTATAACCATTGTTTACGTAACCCGATCCACGTCCTACCAAGCCACCGAGGGGTGGTCATGTATAGGATCGTACTCGAACACGTTTTCCACATAAGAGATCCAATCTAGTATACCGGCGGCGGTAAACACCTAACGAGGGGTGTGGTCAAGGCAAAACTGACACGAGGCGTTACCATGCTTTCACATATGGATAAACAATGGAGGCCGTGAGTTTTATTTGAAACCCTCTCCCACTCAATATTTTGAAAAACATGCAAGTTTTGACAAATATATATGATCAATATACCTATCCTATATGACATGTTATCAAATATGTATATAAAACATCCATCAATATATATTTATACATCCATAACATATCACAGAAAAAATAATTGACAGAATAACCAAGTCATGATTCCATCCTAGAACAATAAAGATTACAAAATTCTATCCAAAGCATTCTTTAGGTCTTGAATTTTGTTCCGTCTTCTTGTATCCATCTTTATGTAGCCTCTCCATTTATTTCTCATCCCATGAATCATTTAAAATTTAAATCCCAAAAATTTAAATTTCAAATTCAAATTCCAAATTCGAATTTCAAATTTAAATTTCAAATTCAAATTTTTAAACAATTTTAAACATCGTGTGCAATAATATGTAATTTCAAAAATTTCAAATTTTCAATTACATATTTTTAAACATGATTTAAAATTAAATCTCAAATTTAAAAATCAAAATTTTTGATTTTTTTGAACCGTCGCCCCCACCGCCCCCGGAAGCTGGCAGCCGCCGTGGGTAGCCCCCAGCCCCCGGGGGCCTGGCAGCCCACGGCCGCCCCATGTGCAGCCGCAGCACCTGCAGCCACAGGCTGCGGCTAGGGGCCTGGTAGCCCACGGCCGCCCCATGTGCAGCCCTGCCGGGCTGCAAACAGCACCTGCAGCCACAGGCTGCACGCCTAGGCTGCAGCCAGCCTTGGGAAGGCCACGGCCACCCTCGGCTACAGGCCAAGCCTGCGGCCGTGGGTGGTCATGGCCTGTCAAGGGGCTGCCGCAGCCCCATCCTGCCCGAGGGCAGGGGCTGCTGCCTTACCAAGGCCCGACGGCCTATCCCGAGGGGTCGTGTCTCAATTTTCGTGTCATATTCCAATTTACCCATTAGGATATTCATAAATTAATTTGAATCCCAATTAAATTGAAATTTTCCACACAATCAAAATTTCAATCTTTAAATCAAATTTAACTTTTGGAAAAAATAAATTACGGTCTTCAATCTTCAATTTCCTCCAAGAATAATTACATAAAAAATCCTAAACCGTTTCCGGTGTATCATAATAATTCTAAGAGAAAAAATTAAAAATCCATGGGAAAATTACATTATTAATAAACTACCCTCATGGTTACATAAAAATTCCTAGATACAATTTTTCTAAATTCTAAGGAACCATAACCGACAAAAACAAGTATGCTTATAATAATTCAAAAAATTAAAATAACCACATATTATATACATAATCCATGATAACAATATAAAGGAATCCTAGAATGCCACTCTCTAAATATCAAATTCATACATAAACAAAAAGACTAATTAATTGTCTAATTTATGTACATGGCATTGTCATGAGATGGCTCTGATACGAATTGTTGGATATAAATCGATAAAAACGTATTAGAATGGCGCAGCGGAACAATAAAAAATTTTTAAAATCGTTAAATATCTCATGATACCATATACAATAAACCAACAACAATTTAAACTCATACCTCAAGGACGTCAATCTGTAGGAAGAGAATGATCGGAGGGCTTCAATCAACTAGCCTTCTCTACTATTCTCCTATTTCTGAATGGCTGAGTGTGTGGGCACTCTGAACCTCGATCGGTATGCTAGCACTGCTAGTCTTCTTCAGACCACCCAGATCTCTAAAGAATTTATTGTCACGGTAAGTTATGTAACAATAAGCCTGCTCACCTGAGAGTCTGTGGTATGAGAGAACTAGAGTGGCAGGACCTCTATTTATAGACTTGCATGAGGTGATTCTCTGAATTCGAATTGGATTAGGAGAAGATATTCTCCCTTATCCACAACCAAAAAATCTGAATTTTCCAAAGGGAAAATCTCAACAAATTTTTCGTCCAACTTAGGATTATCCAATTCAAATCTAAACATGATTTTAACATGAATCTTATCTCCCTTTTTCAACCAAAAAAAATCTGAAAATCCAAGGGGAAAAATCCCAACAAAAATTTCGGTCACTTTTGGATAAGGAAGAATCAAAATTCCACTAGGATTTTCAAGCTTGAATCTTATCTCATCCTTATCCAAAATAACCAAAAATCTCCTAGGAGATCTTCCTCAAATTTTCGGCCATAATCAGGGAGGAGAGAATCCAAATTCAACTGGGATTAAAACTTGAATTTTTCCTTGAACCTTATCCACAAAAAATCCAAAATTCCCATGAGGATAATCCTTAAAATTTTCGTCCATTATTGCTAGGATTTGATTCAAAATTCAAGTAGGATTCTAACAAGATTTTCCTCTCCATATCCAAATCAAATTCGACTTTCATTCCTTGTGGATTTACCACAAGAAATTCGAATCCCACTTGGACTGTGATTCAAAATTTGAATTTAAAATTTAAAATTTAAAATTTAAAATTTAAATTTCAAATTCAAATTTTAAATTCGAATTTCAAATTCAAATTTCAAATTTTTCAAAATTCAAATTTCAAAATCCACAAAATAGTTGTATTTCAAATTCTTGTTCTCATAGATAATTTTCTACAACTCCAATCCAATCTCAAATTAAATCATGGCAACTTTATTTGGAGTTCGAATAATTATGTACTCTATTATCCAAAACAAAATCTGAATCCAACCGGAGAGAATCTTGTCAACCATCCTAATCCTATATCATCACCATCCATGCATAATAAAATAGCCAATAGCATACACAAATCAATTTTGCTAAATGTTAAGGAATTATGTGGAGCTAGTAGAGGGACCAATTGGACGTATATTATCGGGCTCCTGCAAATCCATATGATCATCATTCTTTACCGAACAATTCAATCATATGATCACTAATTTCAGAGTCACACCACTATAAACCTGAAACTGAACTCCCAATTATATACCGTATTACATAAGCCTATGACAAGCTATCGTCCAATGGCCTTGTCATATATGCAGAACCCTCATATGATATCCATGATCAGCCTTAGGCCAAAGTCCATTTAATCCTACTGATCAGGCTATCTTAAAGTTCCATTATACTACCAAATAAAGAAAATAATTATTCACCATATGTGAATAAGAAGTCATCCACCCAGCAAACGACCCAAGGCCTTGTCCATTTTCACATTCAGTCTAATGCCTTTAAGAGGATACCCTTAACTCCTTATTAGAGCTATGATTCCGATATCTGTAAACGAACCCTTCATCGTATACAAGTCATGCACCCAACGAACTGGTCTATAAGCTTACTACCTCTGAGACGCTTTAGCCATTGGAACATCAAAGTACACAAGTCGTATACATGAAGCTGTCCATCTACTCAGGATTAAAGTTATTACACAATGACGTCAAAAGCAAATCGATCCACTCAAAGCGGACTTCGTAGATTAATCAGGCTTAAGTCCCGGTTTAATATGTCACCACCAAGTAACATATCTATGTCTCTACTTGGGAGTCTATGCTTGAGACAGTCAAGACAAACCATCCCCTTTAAGGTTTTAGATAACATAATAGTCTTAACATGAGTTAGATGCTCGGTCTAACCCGATAGACTACAGACCTTAGTTTAGACTGCTTAGTTTAGAACGTTGTCTTCTCGCATGCAAAAGTCCATTGCATGCAATGTTCTAATAGTTTTAACACAAGTAGTTAGGTAGCCATATTTGCTTACATTTACTTTAACATGTAAATAAAACGATGACAGATAGCAATGTAATGAATAACCTCTATATATATAATTTTATTATCCAGTTCAAAATAAATACATCAAAATATCTCTAATGCTTAGGGCATTTCCTAACAATATGACGGTGATTGCGTGAGCTACGACAGTGCAATCTGGTCGTCGTTGGGCTGAAAGAAGGCTTGGGTTTTGTAGTACTCTTCACCATGAATCTTTTAGGACTAGAATCGTGGCAATCGGAGCTCGGACGGCGGAGAAATCTCACTGGAAATATTTCGGCTCCAGCGGCCTTTAAGCAGCGTGTGCGGTGGCGTGGTGCGGCCATTCCGTCGCGTTGACCCACTGTTGGACTCAGCTCGGCGAGAGCTTTCCAACGGTGCCGGCGGTGTCATGAACGGAGGCCGTACGTGAAAGTTGATTACTGTTCATATTCGATAGAATTTTGGGGTGAAAATCTGATTTTTTTGAAATTATGGGGAATTTCTGAATTTAACTCCCAAGATTTCCTATTTATACTCCCCTCCCCAAAATTTTTAACTTGGGCTATCCTGACTAATTTGGACGTACTGAATCCAAATTTATCACTTTTATCTTAATCCAAGGTCATCTCGACCAGTTTCCGGTGCTGCGTATTTTTTGCATTCTTGGTAGAAATTTCTGTTTTGTGCTCCATTGACTAATTTGAGCGTCCTGATCCCAAATATATCAATTTCGGGTTGGAAAAAATATCGTTTTGATCCTTTGCCCGATACTGTATATTTCCGAGTCAAAATTCCTTTTTTGTGCTTCATAGCCTAATTTGAGCATACTGATTCCAAATATATCAGTTTTATGTCAAGATAATATCATCTTGACCTACTTCTTGATACTGTGAGTGGCATACACGTGCTCACACCTAAAATCACTGTCAATCATTTTTCATCCTTTAACATTGTTAGAACATTTTATTTAGTTCTAAACAATATTAAATCACTTAATTTCACATTTTAACGCTTAAATTCATTGTGTATTTATTCTCCGAGAAATATAAATTTTCCCAGTTATTACATTCACCCCTCCTTATAAAATTTTCGTCCTCGAAAATTAAGACAAGTAGGGTTTCAACGTCTTCATTTCTTCTTTACATCTTGTGTAACTTTTCAATATCGTGATTTTCGTTTTCTATGACATCTTCATAAGCTAGATCTTTCTTGGATTGGAATCTTCTTGCATGTACCCCCAAAAATTTTGGATGAACCATGCATCTCTACGTATCTGTACATCTCTGTACATTCGTGCATCATTACCATGAATTACACTGTCGTAGTCTAATGTTTCCTTTCATAAACATATTTAGTAAAATTTCTATGAAATTCACATTAAGTAACGTCATATCATTATGGGATATTACTTAACATCATTTCATCATTTTAACATTTCATAACATTTACATATCATACACATATAATCATATACATTTCATCAATAAGGCTTTATATGTAGCCTTTCATTTCAAATATACTCATATACATACATATACATTTATACATTATTCGTCTTTTCCATCCAGATCAATAAGAAATTTCTCCGAATCTTGACTTTCTCCTATATCATCTCAATCATTCCTAGCCTCGGTGGACTTTTCTTGATCTACATTTACCTTAACTTAGTTCCATTGTGAGTCCTCTCCAACCTATGTTGTAGAAGTCCTCATCAGTTCCTCGTAACGCACAGCATACATTAGAACTATATCACCGAACGTCGACTGTAATTTCTTGGTCCGATGAACAAATTCTCACATATCCACAACTCTAGGGAATATAGGCGGTGTCACGTCCCCCGTGCCCATGAGGAAATTGGGATTGATACTTGGCTCCTCTGAGGGAGTTGCTCGATCATGGCATGACGAAACTCGGTCCAGTTAGAGCTCATCCTGGTCACAAGAATCCCAGTACACATGAGAGCATCTTCCTGAAAGGTGCATACATGTCACAGCCATTATGACCCAATTATCTTGATCAACGGTGCACAGTCAGAGAATCATCGTAATATCATGAACCTAGTCCTGTATTCCCATAGAGTACTGGAGTGCTGTTTGCCCTCGAAACTTGGTGGAAAACTGATCTCGTCCATCTTCTAATCAGTCCTCTAACATCGTACTCATACCATACCACCCACGATCGTACCGTGAGTTCGTCATCTTGCCCTTTAAAAATTATTTATTTTATATAATAAATAATTACTAACATAAAACAAATCTAACTTACTTGGAATGACGGCAGGATGTGCAGTGTGCCAGGAGGGATATGGTCAACCTTTCACTCTGATATCACCTGTGACGCCGAACTCTGACGCCGACTGTGATGGCTGGCAACCTCATAGGTTGTCGTCCTCTTACTTAACATACTTAACTTTCCATTTTTTTATGTTCTCTTTTTAAAGCGGAAGTAATTTCTATAGCAATTTTTTTTTAACTTACATATTATATCTATATCTCTATCATACTCTTATAATATATAATTCATAAATTTCTTTCTTTCAACTTCCTTTTTGAACGCTCAGCAAAAGACTCATAGTAGTACCATACCCTCGCCCAGTCCCTTGGCACATGCAGATCCGTCCGTTGTCCATCATATTACTTTAAACTAACAGGTTACTTACCTGCAATATATGAATAACTAATGAGCTAGATGCTCAGTAAGTTCAAACATACATTCATTAACTTATAAATACTAGTAATATATATTATTACTAGAATATATGACATTACATATAAACACATCATGCACATCATCAAAACATAATATAATATATTAGCCTCTTCATACTCATTTATCTCTTCGCTCATTGTTCTCATCATTCTATCGATCATCTTTTATCATTCTATTCTAATCTCTTCATTTCTTTTCTTTTCATTCCTATCATTTCTTAACTTTCCATTCTAAACCTTCTTATCTTTTCTATCGTTTTATCACAATTTCTTAACATTTCGTATCTTAAAAGCCAGTAACATATACACTAGCATAACATCACGTAAAAACATGTCATTCACATCATACACATAACATCAAATACATCACATTACATATATTAATTCTATTATGTTCTTTTAAACTTCGTTTTATTATTTATTTATTTTTCATCGATTTCATTATGTCATTCTTTGATGTTGTTCGTTTCTTTTCATGTCGTTCGTTTCTTTTCTTATCGTTCTTTACTTTTCTTTTCTTTTCGTATCATTTCTTTTCTTTTCTTTTCACTTTCCTTTGGTGGGCCCGTTGCTGGTCGCACCTTAAAGATTATCGCTTCCTTATCTGAGGGGTGATCTTTAACTACCGCACCTTCGGGGTAGTGTCCAACCTATAAACTACCGCACCTTCGAAGTAGCACCACATCTGTGTGGAGGATATAGACATTAACCTCGCCTACGGGAGGCTGGTACACCAACAACTTAAGTTTTCAGTCTTATTATCTTGTATGCTTTTATTTTTCTTATATTAATTTGCGTTGTACATCTTTTTTATGACATTCATAATCTTTCTTTTCTCATTTTTCATAGAACATTTCATGGGACATTTGTTCTTTCGTTGTTCTATCTTTCTTTCGTAATTCTTTCTCATTGACATCTCATTCTTTCATTCTCATTTCGTAAGACATTTACCGTTGTTTCATTTTGTTGTTTTTCTTTTCTTAATTCTTCACTTTGCTTGTGTGAATTATGTCAGTCACACTTTAGTATATATAGCACATATTACTTATATATCATCACATCACATCATAACAAACAAAAATATGTTTAGTTATGTGCAGATAATTATTCTCTGTTTATCATTTGCACCATTCTATCTATTGTATCTTATCATTATACTCCTATCGATCATAGCTTATCATTGCTTCTCTTTCTTGTCAACTCTTCACTTTCATATCACTTTTCATAAAACATCTATCCTTTCGTTCTCATAAAATACACCCTTTCTTAATTCCTTTCATTACCAATCATCGTTGCTCTATCAATCATAACTTAACTTGTATAAAACTTTTCATAAACATCTATTCTTTCCTTTCATATCTCATCTCTTTTTTATGCATTCTATCATAACATTCACATTCTTACTCTTTCCATTCTTTTATCTCTCTTTCTCACATCTTTACTCTCATAAAGCTTTTATAATACATTTCCTTCGTAATTCAATATATATACATACATATATTTTTATAAATTATTTATTAAAACCTATCTTTTAACATCATCATAGTATTGCTATAGCGTTATGTCACGGCCCAAAATTTAGACACGTGACACGGCAGCCAAATCATAATATCAACCCGATATTTAAGGAAAACATTTATTACAAAAACAACGGGTCAACATTATAATTTAGCTAAGCCTAATTATAAAGTAGCATCATAACCACAAAATAAAATAAAGGGGAAAATAAATGCTTTTTAATGCGGAAGTCAAACACAAAATCGGTTTTCAAAAGAAATTACCAACCATAAAATATTCCCAAGCATGAAATTTGAATAACGTGAAATAAAGTACAAACTTAAAGTCTCATTACATCAGAACGAGAAACAGAAAGAAGAAGATGGAGAAAACGGATAGCATTATCTTCAGTAGTAACGGATATCTCAACGAATTTCGGAACTGCTACCTCCCGTACCTGGAAGTAGTCATTTCGAAATTACAAAGAAAAAGGGACGTGAGCGCTGGCTCAGTAGGACAGAAACAAAGGTGGGTTAACAGATAACATTTAAAAGTATGGCATAATATTCGTTTTCAAAAATAATCAACAATTTAAAAAAAATACATGACATAATAATCATAAAAAAAAATAATCAACAATTTCGCGAAAAACATTTTTAATACAAGTTTTATTTTGCTGAGGACTTAGCGTAGCTGCAATATACATGCCCCAATATTAAAATAATAAATCATTAAAACAAACCATCATATTATGAGTGAGGACTTGTCGTAGCTATAATATACGTGCCTCGAATTTGAATTATCCTAGATCATCTCGTTACGGTCTAAATAGGCTGAACGGCCCTGCGCAGGTTTAGGGACCTTCCCCCATGGCGTCAACTCTGGGACGCATGCATCATTTACAATGATCGTGAACTAGAGCTCAATTATGTTCATCGGATTATTCAAAAGATGGTATTTACCAAGTTATATTATGTCATTAATCAAAACACGCTTTAAAATACACATTTAATTACCAAATACGTTGCATGCGTTTATTTCATCAAAAACAATATAATAATTTCATAAACTGAAAACAGCATGCCATCGATAAAATAGGGAAATTTAAAACACTTGACTACTCTCAGAAAAGGCTAGAACGTCCTACCTCGATTATCGCACAAGCGTTACGATAACGTGATCCACAAATCCAGCAAGAACGTCAAATAAATCCTATAATCACAACATATGATCAGTCTAGGTCTAGACATAATCATCCAATCATTTTAGTGTGCCACAAAAGATTTCAAAACGTTTAATAAATATTTGGGATTTAAAATTTGTGAAAAACTCTAAGTTAGGATATTTCTGGTCATGGGCAGACTGACCTAGGCTGATTGTAAAATCAATATCAATTCATTTTTAATCCCAAAAATTCTAAATTTTTAATATGTTAAACTAGACATCGGTAGCTTTAATTCCATATAATTTTTATAATTTTTACACATCATTTGGTCATTCAATGAGGCCAAAAACCGAGGGGTTGTTTTCAGGCATAAAATCTGGGTTTCAGTTTCAGTTCAAAAACTGGCAGTTCTGTCCGCCTATATTAGAAAAATATTTTGACTTAGCAAACGGATGAGTTTGGTTCTGAAATTTTGCAGGCATTTAGGGGACATCTTGAATTAAATTTTAGGCTCAAGAATCACTCAAAAATCGTTTTTAAAACTCAAGTTATGGCTGACACAAATTTACTGTTCATATGGTAATTTTCCAGATTTCCGTTTTTCTGTGTCCGAATTTCGATTAGCCTCAAACCAATTCAATTTTCATCCAATGATCACGAAATTTTGTGGAAAACCTTATTTATATGTCATTAACACAACCAAGAATTAAATTGGCAAAAATCATAAAATTTACACATGTGATAATAGGGTTTTTGAAAGGGAACAAAGAGGCAAAATTTTTAGGGTTTGAGAGAGAGATTCACACCTTGTTTGTGCTGCACTATTTTTGATGCTTGGTCTCCTTTTTGGCTGAATTTGTGTGAGTGTTGGAGTCTTCAAAACAGTAGGGAAAACAGTGGAGAAAATCATATAAAAATTCAGATTTAAAACTAAAAGGAGAAGAAAGGAAAAAGTTTGATTTCTCACCTTGTTTTTGTCTCAAAAATTGTTGAATCTTTGAGCTGCCTTTTGATAGGCTTTGTTTGCTGTTTTGGGTGTGTTTTGGGAGAGAAAATTCAGAGAGGAGAGAAGGGAAAGCTGGCCGAATTTTTGAGTGTGAAAGGAAGGGTGAATGAGAGTCAAAACAGGGTTTTTATACTAGGTTTTCTTTCTTTCCCTTTCTCTTCCTTGTTTGGCCGAAATTTCTAAGGGTAAAAGGGAAAGTTTTTGTGCTGTTTTGAGGCTAGGGTTCTCTCTCTTATTTCCCTTTAGGTGGCCAAAATTATCCCTTAGTTTTTAAGGAAAAATAATTTGAATTTTGGTTGAGTTTTGACCTAGCTTTTAATTCAAATAAAATCTCCTTTATTTCCTACACTTTATGGCCGAAATTCTTCTTTATATTTAAGGAATGAAATTTAAATTTAAATCCTCCTTGGATTTGTGGAATTTAAATTTTAATTAAAAATCCCAAGTGATGGCCGAATATTTTAAGGTTTTTTTTTTTGAAGTTAAAATTGTTGACTTTTTGAGCGGAATTTGACTAGGAAACCAACCTAGGGTTTCCAAAAGATTTTTAATTAATTTTTGGCACACTAATTTTATTTAAATTATATATTGACCCTTAAATAGAATTTAAGGCGTCACACGTTACTATAGCATCATCATAAATCACATCATCACATTTCCATACAAAACATATAAATACAATAAGCTTGTTCATAGTTGCAGACGGGTAAATGTCTGAACTTACTCATAGCGTGCTTATCCTCTTCTTGGAATCCATCGACCTCCTTTGTCGCGTCTAGATCAGGTTCCTACAGACAAACTTTGTCCGTTAATCACATTTTCATTTATAACTTTTATTTTATTAAAAAGCTTGATTCTGATCTTATAACCCTTAATTATAGCCTTAAGACAGCTTTTTAAACCTTAATGGCCATTTTCGAATTTTTCTCCAACTTTTTGAAAAATTACGATTTTACCCCTAACTTTTGACAAAATTACAATTTTGCCCTTGGCGTGATTTTTCATAACTTAAACCTTAATTTTGGCTTTTACAACTTCATTACCCTATTCCTGTGTCATTGGGGCTCTTTTCCCATAATTTGATAATCTTTGTGCAAAATGGCCATTTTACCCCTAGTGGGTCATTTAACTATAACATTTTCATTTTCATACCTAGGCTGGATTTTCTAAACCCAAAATCATCTAATTAACTTTTTAAATCTTATCGGACCTTATCTGGATCAATTCTTATCATTTTGTCAATTTTTCACATTCCCGGCTCTCAGGAAGTATTATTCCAACCTAAGAGTCGGTTTACTAATTGTAACTTGCCCATTCCTTTTTCCATGCTCTAATTCCTCGAGGGGGCTCGGGTTACCTTCCCAATCATATTTTTACCCCTTGTTTCCCATATTACCCCTAGTGCCGTTTTTAGAAATTTCAGCAGCATTTCCGCTTAATTTTGGAGGTTCTAGCGTTTAGGAAACGCCTGAAAACCATCTATCCTGATCTAATTCTATCACGTACTATACCAGAGGCCTAGATTTTATGTAAAACTCATACTGTTTATGTAAAATCGTTACATTATCATATATTTTTATTTTCCTCAATTACAGCCATTTTCTTCTTTTTACATACATTCTTTTCCATAACTTTCATACCAATAATTATAAAACCATATAATAGTCGCAAACAATTAAATTGCGGAACATAAAGAGGTAAAGATTTATACCGAATTACAGTCCGGTCTCGACGGCATAAATCCTAATTCTTCGTTCTTTATATCTGAGGTCCCGTCTTACAAATCCGACTCTGTAGATGCGTCCGGAACGTCGAAAATAGGCCAACAGGCCAAACTTTCAAAATTGGTCAACGGTCGCCATTGACCGGCGTTGACTACCGTTGACCGTCCGTTGACCGGCGTTAACCAACGACGACGGTGGAAGGTGGGAGTCTATCTTGAAGATCTCAACGAGAGGAATCCATTGGTGGTCTCAATTTCATGTTTGGAGGCCCCTATTGCCAGAAAATCCCCCTCGAAAGATCAGTGACGGTGGCGGCTTTGGAACTCTGTAGTGCCGTGGTGGTTTTTCAAAATTACCCTGGGGCTTTTCTTCCCCATGCCGAGGCATCCCTTTCTGCCCGGGTGGTGCACCTCAACATCGCCGGAAACAGCGAGTCTCGCGGGGCGATACGACGACGATGGCGTGAGCTACGGCGGCGCAATTCGGCCGTCGTTGGGCTGAAAGAAAGCTTGGGTTTTGTAGTACTCTTCACCACGAATCCTTTGGGACCGGAATCGTGGCAATCAGAGTTCGGACGGTGGAGAAATCTCACCGGAAAGATTTCGGCTTCGACGGCTTTCAGGCGGTGCGTGTGGCGGCATGCGACGGCCGTTCCGTCGCATCAACCCACCATTGGATTCAGCTCGGCGAGAGCTTTCTAACGGTGCCGGCGGTGTCGTGAACGAAGGTCGTACGTGAAAGTTGGTTACTGTTCATATTTGGGAGAATTTTGGGGTGAAAATCTGATTTTTTTGAAATTATAGGGAATTTCTGAATTTAACCCCCATGATTTCCTATTTATACGCCCCTCCCCAAAATTTTTAACTTGGGATATCTTGACTAATTTGGACGTGCTGAATCTAAATTTATCAGTTTTATCTTAATCCGAGGTCATCTCGACCAGTTTCCGATACTGCGTATTTTTCCCATTCCCGGTAGAATTTTCTGTTTTGTGCTTCATTGACTAATTTGAGCGTCCTGATCCCAAATATATCAATTTCAGATTGAAAAAATATTGTTTTGATCCTTTTCCTGATACTATATATTTCCCAGTCAAAATTCCTTTTTTGTGTTTTATAACCTAATTTGAGCATACTGATTCCAAATATATCAGTTTTATGTCAAGATAATATCATCTTGACCTACTTCTTGATACTATGAGTGGCACACACTTGCTCACACCTAAAATCACTGTCAATCATTTTTCATCCTTTAACATTGTTAGAACATTTTATTTAGTTCTAAACAATATTAAATCACTTAATTTCACATTTTAACGCTTAAATTCATTGTTTATTTATTCTCCGAGAAATATAAATTTTCCCGATTATTACATCCGTGATACTGTTGGACCAGCTAGGGACAGGGATATCTGAAGTGACAGGCACGAGAGGCGATACGATACCCTCTCTGGTATCTGGGATGCCTATGAGGGGGAGACCATGGCACATTACTGTCAAAGGTTCATGGACGCCATGTTACCTCACATTCCTTTAGACAGACCATTTACGGAGATAGCCGATCTTTTATAGAAGGAAGTTCCGTGGTACATGAGGGATCTCGTCCGCTACCCTCCACATCACGAGGACTTGAGGCGTCTTATCTAGGAGATAGTAAACGCCAAGAGGGAGGTGATCAATCCCAGGAACACAGCACAAGCCCAAGACGTTGCAGCAGCTACCAATATAAAGGGTAACCCGGAAGGCCTAGCACACTAACAAGCCGACGAGGACCCCGTGGCCGAGCATCAGCTAGAAGCACCTGAGGATGACAGGAAACGACGGAAGACCCCAAACCAGCCCCTTTGATTCTCGAACACCCCTTAGAAGTAGACGGTAATGAAGATGATGACGAGGATATTCATGACGCCCATCCTGAGAATGAGGGAGAGGAGATCCCTGACCACTTCAGCGATGATGAATGGATGGGGATGTATGAGCCTCAAGTCATTATAGCCAGCGATGACAAGTCAGTTTCGACTGGGGAGACGAAGAGGAGGACCTAGAGGAGTTCCCTTTCAATGATAGTGACGATGAGGAGATGTCTGATGCAGAATCAGGATTGTCCTTCGAGTAGCAATGGCCCTTTTCGTGGGAATCTTAACTATGTAGATGTATGATAGAGAAGCAGTAGCTTGTTCCCACTAGACTTAGCCTAACATACCCTTTTAGGATTGTATACTGGGAAGTGTGTGTCACCCCCATCGGACTAGAAGTTTGTATATATTTTTGTGAAAATATTATG
The DNA here is from genome assembly GCA_035233585.1 of Antiaris toxicaria. Classification (NCBI taxonomy): domain Eukaryota; kingdom Viridiplantae; phylum Streptophyta; class Magnoliopsida; order Rosales; family Moraceae; genus Antiaris; species Antiaris toxicaria. Next base: position 87,603,882 of record CP141156.1, read on the forward strand.
AAAAGCAGTACTATTTTGCCCAAGGGCCTAGATACGATTTTTCCACACATGACCATAGTGTGACAGAAAGTGCAGGACGAATCCTGGCACTCAGGCAATATTTCAATGCAATGTGGTAAATCGTATTGAACATCACAATATAAGAAAGAGGAAGATGTACTATGTATACATATATCTATGATAGTCGAGTAAGAAAGAAAATGATATGTGACATAAATTCCAAATATAGAAATAAAAGACTCATATTTTCCTTTCTCGCTGTATGATAGGGTTACGTAGGAAAGCATGATAAGAACATGAGCACAGACAAACCAAGCATCTCGAGAGGATGAATTAATGACGCAGCTCGCAGCTATGTGAGAGATGATGGAGAACCAGCAACAGAAACTAAACCAGCTTAGGGAACGGCTGGGCCAGCAACCCCAGGCACCAAAGACAGCAAAGGTGCTAGTCCAAGAGGCTCCAATAGCCCCAGAAACTCCAAGGGAGCAAGCAGCTCCTCCAACCCAGATGGCGCCAGCACCCTCAACCGAAGCTACTCCCGCAGCTACCAATGTTCTTCCGCCAACCCCTAGAAAAGGTGACTTGTATGAGAGATTCTGGCACGTGAAAGTGCCAGAGTTCGAAGGGACTACCAACCCCATAGAGGCCGATGATTGGCTAATAGACATCCAAATGATCTTGGACTTTATGGAATTAGCCAACAGAGAAAAGGTGATGTGTGTATCCTTTGCCCTGTACAAGGGGGCACGACAGTGGTGAAAGATGGTAGCTATCAGGAGAAACGTCAATAAAATAAGCTGGACAGAATTCATAGATGAGTTCAAAGAAATATACTTCAACGACGAGGCACTAGTGGCACAGCAAGATAAATTCAACAGCCTGCGCCAAGGCAGTATAACTGTCATGGAAGTAGTCAAGAAGTTTGAGCAGCTAGCTTGACTTTGTCCAGATTTGGTGCTTATGGAGAAAGAAAGAGTTAGAAGAATGTTGAAGATGTTCCGAACGGACATCATGTTCCAGGTCTGCAGTGGTAGCCATGGACCAATGACAGTGGTGGAGTGCATCAGTAAAGCTATCTAAGCCAAATACTGATTGGCTCAGGATAAGGAACGAAGGGCTCAGATCTTCAAAGCCCGGAGGGAGAAAAAGACCTAAGCTAAGCAGATTAAGGGAAAGCAAAACCCCGAGTCACAACACAAGAGGCAGAATGTGGGGACCGACCAACACAGCAGGCAGTCCCACAATAACAATAACAAGCGGAAGGGGAACCCAGGCAACCAAGGTTCGCAAAAGAATTTTTCCCAGAAGAAGAGCAAGAGGGGAGGAAATGGCAATCAATACTCGTCATACCCAAAATGTGGGAGAAAACACCCGGGAGAGTGCAGACAAGGAGCAAGTGGCTACTTCATTTGTGGCAAGGAAGGCCATTACGCCAAAAACTGCCACTCCAACACGCAAAACCAGTAGAGCCAAGCCCATATAATAAGTGGCCAAGTTCACACCACCCAGACCAGGATCGAAGGCCCTTTGATCATCCAAAGCAAACTGGAGGCTCCAAACACCTAAGGAAGGATCTATGCTTTTACGAGAGATGATGCAGAAGCTGGAACTTCAACAATGGTGGCAGGTCAGCTTTCTATTGCCAACTCAGCTGTATTAGTTTTGTTTGATTCTGGAGCCACCTATTCATTCTCATCATCAGAATTTGCTAGAAAGATAGATAGGAGCTTAGATAGAATGGAACAGACCTTCCGAACTACTCTTCCCTCAGGGGAAGTTTTGTTGTCTAATTATTAGATATGCCATGTGCTAGTAGTTATCTGTGGGCGAGAATTGAGTATTAACCTAATTGTCATCGACACGTACGACTATGATGTAATTGTGGGGATGGACTTCCTCACAAAGTACAATGCCATCATAGATTGTCGAAGGCAGGAGGTTACTTTCGAACGAGTCGGATGTAAAAAGTTCATCTACAAGGGCTTGTCGCTAAGGCAACCAAAGACAATGATCTCAGTAGTGAAGGCTCGCAAGATGCTATCCAGTGGATACACGGGATTCCTAGCACATATAGTAGATAAGACTCAAGGAGTAGAGATAAGACTCGAGAACGTGCTAATAGTCAGGGAGAATCTCATTCGAGACTGAATGTCTATGAGGATCAGCCCCCATCTCTAAAGCCCTATACAGAATGGGCCCTGTAGAGCTAAAGGAGCTCCAAACCCAACTAAAGGACTTAATAGACAAGGGATTATTCGATAGAGTTGTTCACCTTAGGGAGCACCCGTACTATTTGTGAAGAAGAAAGATGGAATACTGAGGATGTGCATCGATTATAGAGAGTTGAACAGGATCACGATTAAGAACAAGTATCCGTTACCATGGATTAACAATCTATTTGATCAGCTCTGAGATGCTACAGTGTTCTCGAAGATCGATCTACACTCAGGGTACCATCAACTACGAATCAGGAATGAGGATATACCCAAAATGCCTTTCGAATGTGGTACGGACACCATGAGTTCCTCATTATGTCATTCGAACTAACAAACGCTCCAGTAGCCTTCATAGATTTGATGAACTGCATGTTCAAGGACTTTTTGGATAAGATTATCATTGTGTTCATCGATGACATACTTGTATACTTTAAGATGAAGGAGGAGCACGAAGAGCACTTAAGGACCATCTTACGCAAGCTATGGGACCATCAGTTGTATGCCAAGTTCTCCAAGTGCGAGTTTTAGCCGGAAAAGGTCCATTTCCTAGGCCACATAGTCTCCAAGGAGGGAGTATCTGTCGACCCGATGAAAATTGACGCAATTAGCATGTGGCCAACTCTAAGAAACGTGACGAAGATACGCAGTTTCCTAGGCCTAATAGGGTATTACCGGCGCTTCGTCGAAGGCTTTTCAAAGCTAGCCGCTCCACTTAGCACACTTACCAAGAAAAGAAAGAAAAATGAGTGGATCAATAAGTATGAGGAAAGCTTTCAGGAGCTGAAATGGAGACTCACAAGCGCTCCAATACTGACTATTCCAGATGCTGGTCAGGGAAACTTCGTGATTTATAGTGACACATCTAAGATCGGATTAGAAGCTATGTTGATGCAGAGTAGTAAATGTTAGGAAATGCCCTAAGCATTAGAGATATTTTGATGTATTTATTTTGAACTGGATAATAAAATTATATATAGAGGTTATTCATTACATTGCTATCTGTCCTCGTTTTATTTACATGTTAAAATAAATGTAAGCAAATATGACTCCCTGACTGCTTGTGTTAAACTGTTAGAACGTTGCATGTAATGGACTTTTGTATACAAGAAGACAATGTTCTAAAGTTGGCGGTCTAAACTATGGTCTGTAGTCTATGGGGTTAGACCGAACATCTAACTCATGTTAAGACTATTATGTTGTCTAAAGCCTTGGAGGGGACGGTTTGTCTTGACTGTCTGGAGCTAGACTCCCAAGTAGAGACATAGATATGTTGCTTGGTGGTGACATATTAGACCGGAACTAAAGCGTGATTGATCTACGAAGTCCGCTTTGAGTGGATCGATCTGCTTTTGACGTTCATTGTGCAGTAACCTTAATCTTGAGTAGACGGACAGTTTCATGTATATGACTTGTGTACTTTGATGTTCCAATGGCTAAAATGTCTCAGAGGTAGTAAGCTTATAGACCGGTTCATTGGGTGCATCACTTATATACGATGAAGGGTTCGTTTACAATATCGGAATCATAACTTTAATGAGGAGTTAAGGGTATCCTCTTAAAGGCATTATACTGAATGCGAAAATGGACAAGGCCTTGGATCGTCTGCTGGGCGGATGACTTCTTATTCACATATGGTGAATAATCATTTTCTTTATTCGGTAGTATAATGGAACTTTAAGATAGCCTGATCAGTAGGATTAAACGGACTTTGGCCTAAGGCTGATCATGGATATCATATGAGAGTTCTGCATACATGACAAGGTCATTGGATGATAGCCTGTCATAGGCTTACGTAATACGGTATATAATTGGGAGTTCAATTTTAGGTTTATAGTGGTGTGACTCTGAAATTAGTGATCATATGATTGAGTTGTTCGGTAAAGAATGATGATCATATGGATTTGCGAGAGCCCGATTATATATGTCTAATCAGTCCCTCTACTAGCTCTACATAATTCCTTAACGTTTGGCAAATTGATTTGTGTATGCTATTGGCTGGTTTATTATGCATGGATGGTGATGATATAGGATTAGGATGGTAGACAAGATTCTCTCCAGTTGGATTCAGATTTTGTTTTGGATAATAGAGTACACAATTGTTCGAACTCCAAATAAAGTTGCCATAATTTTATTTGAGATTGGATTGGAGTTGTAGAAAATTATCCATAAGAACAAGAATTTGAAACACAACTGTTTTGTGGATTTTGAAATTTGAATTTTGAAATTTGAATTTTGAAATTTGAAATTTGAAATTTGAATTTGAAATTCAAATTTGAAATTTGAAATTCAAATTTGAATCACAGTCCAAGTGGGATTCGAATTTGTTGTGGTAAATCCACAAGGAATGAAATTCGAATTTGAGTTGGATATGGAGAGGATAATCTTGTTAGAATTCTACTTGAATTTTGAATCCAAATCCTAACTAAAGTTGGACAAAAATTTTGAGGATTATCCTCAATGATTTTCGGATTTTTTGTGGATAAGGTTCAAGGAAAAATTCAAGTTTCAATCCTAGTTGAATTTGGATTCTCTCCTCCCAAAAGTGGCTTAATTTTTATGAAGATTTTCTCCTTAGAATTTTCAGATTTTTTGGTTGAAAAAGGGAGATAAAATTCTAGTTAAAATCTTGTTTAGATTTGGATTGGATTTATCCTAAAGTGGCCAAATTTTATTGTTGGGATTTTCCCTTGGAAAATTCGGATTTTGTGCTTGTGGATAAGGGAGAATATCTTCTCCTAATCCAATTCAAATTTAGAGAATCACCTCATGCAGGTCTATAAATAGAGGTCCTGTCACTCCAGTTCTCTCAGACCACAGACTCTCAGGTGAGCAAGCTTATTGTTGCACAGCCCACCGTGACAATAAGTTCTTTAGAGATCTGGGTGGTTGGAAGAAGACTAGCAGTGCTAGCATACCGATCGAGGTTCAGAGTGCCCACACACTCAGCCATTCAGGAATTGGAGAATAGTAGAGAAGGTTAGTTGGTTGAAGCCCTCCAGTCATTCTCCTCCTGCAAGATTGGCGTAATTGAGGTATGAGTTTTAATTGTTATTGGTTTATTGTATATGGCATCATGAGATATTTAACGATCAGAAAAATTTTTTATTATTCCGCTGCGCCACTCTGATATGTTTTTACCGATTTATTTTCCTACAGTAAAGTAGTCCGTATGCTTCACGACAGCTCAAGGACCACGAGAAGAACTACCCTACGCATGATCTGGAGCTAGCAGCGACAGTTTTTGCACTCAAGATATGGAGGCACTATCTATACGGTGTCAAGTGCGAAATCTACACAGATCACTAGAGCCTTAAGTACATCTTTACACAGAAAGAACTCAACATGAGGCAGTGAAGATGGCTAGAATTGGTAAAGGATTACGACTACGAGATCCTATACCATCTAGGAAAAGCCAACAAGGTGGTCGATGCGCTAAGTCAAAAACATTCTTCGTCGCTTATGGCTATCAGTGCCTTGTCGAAAGCGCTACAAAGAGAGCTATTCAGCAGTGAGATCGATATTTTGATAGGGATGCTATCTGACATGACCCTCCAATCGACGCTCCTAGAAGAAATCAAGATCGGTCAAGACCTCGATTTGTCCCTAATCAAGCTTAGAAAGGATGCTACGGAGGATAAGAGTTCACAGTTTAGAGTCTTTAAGGACAACATACTCTACTACAGAGATAAAGTGTATGTTCTGAAAGATAAAGAACTCAAGAAGTGAATCCTTTCGGAAGCTCACGAGATGCCATATTCCGTACATCCAGGGGTGAACAAAATGTACAAGAACCTAAAGGAAAGTTTTTGGTGGCCTGGAATGAAGAATGACGTCACCGAGTTTGTTGCCAGATGCCTTACGTGTCAGAAGGTTAAGGTAGAACATCAACGACCAGTAGAAGATCGAGCTGCTCGAATGAAAATGGGACCAGATTATGATGGATTTCATAGTCGAATTACCAAGGACGTCAAGCGGTAATGATGCAATCTGGGTGATTGTAGATAGATTAATAAAATCAGCTCGATTTCTAGCCATGAAAGTTAGCTACTTGGTGGAACGACTAGCAAAAATTGATGTAGCTCAGATAGTGAGATTGTACGGAGTGCCAAAGGCTATCATCTCAGATCGTGACAGATGATTCACTTCCAGATTTTAGCAGAGCATCCAAGCCGTATCAGGGACCAGATTGAAGTTCAGCATAGCATTCCATCCTCAGACCAACAGTCAGTCCGCGAGGACCATACAGACATTAGAGGATATGTTGAGAGCCTGTGTCCTCGACTTAAAGGAAACTAAGACCAGAAGCTACCCTTGATTAGTCCGCGATCAGAAGCTACCCTTAGACCGACGGTCAGTCTGTGAGGACCATACAGACATTAGAGGATATGTTGAGAGCCTATGTCCTAGACTTCAAAGGAAACTAGGACCAGAAGCTACCCTTGATCAAGTTCTCATATAATAACAATTACAATTCCTCGATCGATATGGCACCGTACAAGGTGTTTTACGGGAGAAAATGCATATCTCTGGTTCACTGGCACAAGACCGGAGAGAAACAGCTTACTAGTATGGACTTCATTAAGAATACCATGGTAGACGTGAAGCTGATACGAGAGAGATTGGATACAGCGCACAGTCGCTAAAAGAGTTATGCAGATAAGTGCTGTAGACCCCTCGAGTTTCAAGAAGGAGACTCAGTCTTTCTCGAGGTGGCACCCATGAAAGGGGTGATGCGCTTTGGAAAGAAGGGAAAACTTAGTCCTAGGTACATAGGACCCTTCGAGATAATCGAGAAAGTCAGTAAGGTGGCTTACAGATTAGCACTTCTTCCCGAGTTAGCTTCAGTGCACAATGTGTAGGAAATAAATTGGTAAAAACGTATCAGAGTAGCGCAGCAGAACAATAAAAATTTTTCAAGATCGTTAAATATCTCATGATGCCATATACAATAAATCAACAACAATTTAAACTTATACCTCAAGGACGCCAATCTGCAGGAGGAGAATGATCGGAGAGCTTCAACTAACTAGCTTTCTCTACTATTCTCCAATTCCTGAATGGCTGAGTATGTAGGCACTCTAAACCTCGATCGGTATGCTAGCACTGCTAGTCTTCTTCCGACCACACAGATCTCTAAAGAACTTATTATCACGGTGAGTTGTGCAACAATAAGCCTATTCACCTGAGAGTCTGTGGTCTAAAAGAACTGGAGTGGCAGGACCTCTATTTATAGACTTGCATGAGGTGATCCTTTGAATTCGAATTGGATTAGGAGAAGATTTTCTCCCTTATCTACTCACAAAATCTGAATTTTTCATGGCCTTATCCAACCAAAAATTCGTCCACTATTGGAGATTATCCAATCCAAATTTAAACATGATTTTAACTAAAATTTTATCTCCTCATTCCCTCATAAAAACCGATTCCCCTTTGTGCCAAAAACATGACTAGATTTGATCATTAAAGTGTGAAGAGAATCAAAATCCAAATAGGATTTTCTAGCTTGAATTTTATCTCATCCTTATCCAAATAAAACCAAAAATCTTCTTGAGATTTGCCCTCAAAATTTCGGCCACTTTTAGGGAGGAGAGAATCCAAATTCAACTGGGATTGAAACTTGAATTTTTCCCTGCATCCTTATCCATAAAAACCGAAAATATCTTGGAGGATATTCCTCAACAAAATTCGGCCACTTTTGTTAGAGTTAGGATTCAAAATTCAAGTAGGATTCAAACAAGATTTTCCTCTTCATAATCCAACTCAAATTCGAATTCTAGCCTTGTGGAATTATCCACAAAGAATTCGAATTCCACTTGGACTGTGATTCAAAATTTGAATTTTAAATTTCAAAATTCAAAATTCAAATTCAAATTTCAAATTTCAAATTTAAATTTCAAATTCAAATTTCAAATTTGAATTTTAAATTTAAATTTCAAATTCAAATTTCAAATTCAAAATTTAAATTTCAAATTTCAAATTTCAAAATCCACAAACAGTTGTATTTCAAATTTTTATTCTCATGGATAATTTTCTACAACTCCAATCCAATCTCAAATAAAATCATGGCAAATTTATTTGGAGTTCGAATAATTGTGTACTCTATTATCCAAAACAAAATCTGAATTCAACCGGAGAGAATCTTGTCCTCCATCCTAATCCTATGTCAACAGCATCCATGCATAATCAACTAGCCAATAGCATACACAAATCGATTTGCCAATCGTTAAGGAATTATGTAGAGCTAATAGAGGGACTAATTGGACATATATAATCGGGCTCCCGTGAATCCATATGATCACCATTCTTTACGTAACAACTCAATCATATGATCACTAATTTCAGAGTCACACCACTATAAATCTAAAACTAAACTCTCAATTATATACCGTATTACATAAGCCTGTGACAAGCTATTGTCCAATGACCTTGTCATTTATGCAGAACCCTCATATGATATCTATGATCAGTCTTAGGTCAAAGTCCGTTTAATCCTACTGATCAGGCTATCTTAAAGTTCCATTATACTATCGAATAAGAAAATGATTATTCACCATATGTGAATAAGAAGTCATCCGCCCAGTAGACGACCTAAGGTCTTGTCCATTTTCACATCCAGTATAATGCCTTTAAGAGGATACTCTTAACTCCTTATTAGAGCTATGATTCCGATATCTGTAAACAAACCTTTCATCGTATACAAGTCATGCACCCAACGAATCGGTCTATAAGCTTACTACCTCTGAGATGCTTTAGCCATTGGAACATCAAAGTATGCAAGTCATATACATGAAGTAGTTTATTCACTCAGGATTAAGGTTATTGCACAATGAACGTCAAAAGCAGATTGATTCACTCATAGCGGACTACATAGATCAATCACACTTTAGTCCCGGTCTAATATGTCACCACCAAGCAACATATCTATGTCTCTACTTAGGAGTCTATACTCCAAACAGTCAAGATAAACCATCCCCACCATGGCTTTAGACAACATAATAGTCTTAACATGAGTAGATGCTCGGTCTAACCCCATAGACAACAGACCTTAGTTTAGACTGCTTACTTTAGAACATTGTCTTCTCGGATACAAAAAGTCCATTGCATGTAACGTTCTAACAGTTTTAACATAAGCAGTCAAGGAGCCATATTTGCTTACATTTACTTTAACATGTAAATAGAATGAGGATAAACAGTAATGTAATGAATAATCTCTATATATAATTTTATTATCCAGTTCAAAATAAATACATCAAAATATCTCTAATGCTTAGGGCATTTCCTAACACAATGCCTTCCAAGTCTCAATGCTAAGAAAGTATGTGCCAGACAACTCCCATATTCTAAGTCAAGAACCGGTCGAAGTACACGCTGCTCTGACCTATGAGGAGAAACCTATGCAGATCTTAGCCAGGGAAGAAAAGGTGCTTAGAAATAAAGTCATACCCCTCATAAAGTGTTGTGGCGGAATCATAATATTGAGGAAGCCACATCGAAATGGGAAGAAGATATAAGAAGAGACTTCTCAGAATTATTCTAATTTTCGAGGACAAAAATTTTGTAAGGGGGGCAGCTGTAATGATCGCCCTATTCATGTAACCTAGTTATTATGTAAAGAGTAATTAAGTTAACGAATCCAGCATAATTTTTTCTAGGTGAATGAATTAAATAGGTACAGTAACGTTTAATTACTATTCATGTAGTGAAAGAGGCAACCAACAGTGAAATCATTTCATCTTATTACATATGTGTGTATGCGTGTGAGACACGCAGTATCAAGAAACCGGTTCAGATGACCATTTCTTGACACAGAACTGGTAAGCGAGTCATCAGTATGCTCAGATTGGTTATTTGAGCACAGCAGCTATAATTACCCTAACAGATGTATAGTATTGAGAAAAATGGTCCAGATGACCTCTTTTCATCCAGAAACTGACAAAATTGGAGTCAGTACGCTCAGACTAGTCAGTTAAACAAAAGTGAATACTAGATACGCAGTGTTAGGTTAATGGCCAAGACGGCCTTAATTTGACATAAAACTAATATATTTACAGTCAGCAGGCTCAATTTAGTCAATTAAGTACAAAGCGTGAAATTTTATTTGAGAGATACATAGTATCGAGAAAATGGGTCAAGACGACCTTTTCTCAGTCCGAAACTGATATATTTAGACTCAAAACGCTCAAATTAGTCAATTGAGCACAAAACACGTTTTTTGAGACGGGATCACGCAGATCCAAAAACTATTCTAGACGACCTCAGATGGATGTAAAATTGATAGATTTGAAATCAGCACGTCCAAATTAGTCAGGATAGACTGTGTTTGCAATTTCGCACATAACAGCCTCGTTATGCGTGCGCAGTGTCAATACAATGTAGGCACAACTACAGTACAGGAAATGAACAGTAAAATAAACTCAGAATGGGCTCATAGGCATTACAGCCCAACTAGGAATAATTAGTATAAGAAACGAATAAAGAAAACCTAATCTCGGTCAAAATCTAGAACACTGTTGAGAAAGGGTTGAATACCAAAAGAAGGAAATTAGACCGTGAAGAGGAGACTTTGCAGATAAATTTTTCCCCTAGAAAATCATGCACATGCAGTACAAATAAGGCCAAATGCAGCCCTAAAAACAGGGAAAATTTTTCCCTAAAATAAGGAATGTGTTGGCTACTTTTCATTAAAATAAGGAATAGTTTTGTCATATTACTAAACCATGCATTTAAGGCATTTTGGCCTCCTTTTAGGCGCTTCAAATTTTATGTAGGCAGATGGTAGGGAATTTGTTCCCCTATTTAGCTAAGTTTTGACTTAATTAAGTGAGCTTTAGGTTGATTAATCTTGGTTAGTTTTGTCTATAAAAGGAGGTGCTTGGCCTAGGGTGTCATTTTCTTCCTTTTGCACACCCAAAACACCAACACTTTTCCTCTTCCTTTCTCATCTGCAGTTGAACCCTTTCTAGCCCCCAAAACTGACCATTTCCCAGCCAAGAAACCTAGCCAAAGCAGTCAAAAACTTACCAAAAAATCAGCCTCACTTTAGTTGTGTTAGAAACATCCTTAAAAGATCATTTCAAGGTCACTCAAGGATAAATTGCTAGGATTTTCTCTTGTGTTTTTAGTTGGATTTAGTTTGATATTAAGAGAAGATATTTTTGTATTTTCTCCTAGCCAATACCGACCCTCTTTTGTTCACTAAGGACCACACGGATTTTGGTCACCCACCCCTTGGTCTGGATTGTGCTTGCTTCATAGCACACAAGGTAAAACCAAAAACCCTCTTTTTGTGGTTTAGCTCTTTTTAAGTTTTGATCAAGGAAACTTATATGTATTTATTTGAGCAATGGGTTATAATAATCTTTGTTTTAAGCCCTTAGCATTTTGGTTATATATTTTTGTGGTTGTGTGCTTGAGCTTTAAGTTTTTGTGGATGGATATGTGAATGGACGTTTTAGGGTTGACTGGAAACTAACCTGCCTCAGTTTTTAGGCCATGGTTTTGGCCATTTTTGACCATGTTATGATCCGATTTTGGGATTTGGTAAAATACAAACTTTTAAGAAAAATTCGTTATTTTTACGTCAAATAGCCTTTGGCTAAATATGACAATAAAACAGGTTTTTCGAGTAGTTTTTAACTGGAGTTCAAAACTGGGACCAAAATCTTGAGTCATGGGAACAGTCTTAAATTTTTATAAAAATGACAAACTTAGAGTCCGAACCGGATCTTAGACTCAGCATGAAAGTTTTAAATCTCATCAAAACCTTTAAGATGACCTATGCGATTTTTAAAAATTTGGCCGTTTCGGGCTCTAAACAGAGCAGTTTTTAAACAAGCATAAAACTAAAATTTTTCCTAAAACTGGGCACAGTTTTAGCCACTGGTTTGATGGGTTTAGGTCCTGTTAAAGTGTGATTTGAGCTCTAAGATGAACACGAGAGTTGTTCATCTTGTCGAGGACTAAAAGTTTCATCGTCAAATTTATAGATGAAATCATTTTAAACAAGTTTTAGACAATTTTCAGTAAGATGGTTCAAGAACCACTTTTAAAAACGAACACCAAAATGTGTTCTTCCCCTTTTAAAATGGAAAAATGGTTTTGATAAAACGCCCATACCTTCCAACGGGGTGATATGGGGGCTGTTTCAAAGAGTATATATTTTCTCTAAAATTTTTATAAGACTTCTAAACCAACTTTCTCAAAAATAAATAAAACGGTAGAAGTAGCCTGATTGGCTACCATACCAAATATGCGAGTAACCCAGTAGGCTACATAGTCAACAATGCGCGAGGTAACTGTTTAGTTGACTGGTCTGTTAACCAGTCAATAACCGAGTTTGAACGAGATAGTAAGAAACGGTGATTGATTTGTCAGGTAGACAAATTAATCAAGCACGATTATAAATTAGAAATCAAACTCCCAAAGTAGAGCAATTGGGTACCGATGGGCATCGATACCATACAACAATAAAATTTATAGTCACTAATGATCCAAGAGCAATGTTAATTAATTTATTGAGTAAATTAAATTAATTAACTACGATTAGAGAATCAAAACTCTCCAAAAAAAGAGCAAGTTAGTACGGACGGCAATCAGTAACATACGTTAATAGCTGCTTTAGTCACTAATGGTACTAGTGACTCAGCAAATGAATATTGATGGAATACATTATGATAACAGGTAGATACCTATAATTTGACTAAGGCGAGAGTACAAGTTTTGCCTGCCGATCAGGTAAGTACAACTCCGCCTACAGTATGAGCAAAAATGAGTTTAAAGTGTTGTTTTTACATTATGTTAAGTATGCAAATCATGTACAGTTGTTGCATAGCATGTTATAAGAGCATACAGTTTCATAATCCCGTAGATTAATGAAAGCATAAGTTAAATGCCATTAGATCGCTATTACGTAAGATTAGGGGAAACCCTAGTAGAGCTTATGGCATGAGGATATCATATATGATTCAACAATTAGGTAATCATTAAGCATGTCGTACCGGCCTCTCCTGCTTGAAGAGGTTTTCCAGTTTAAGTATGACGAGCCTAAGCTAATGACTCTTAATACATAACGGACAAAGGCCCATAAAGAAAGTTTGTGGTCTTGGTGAATCTGTAGATCCGCGTGCATTCGGTACTGATACACGAGCCCTTAGTAAAGTAAGAAAGATAATAAATAATGAAGTATAATATGAGTATAATCGGTTCATGCATTGTTCACGATATGCCTTAGCTATATTTACAGCATGTTTCCAGTTATAGTAGATATGCATTCAGTTACATGATGTTTTCTGTTATGTATCCAGTTTTGTGATGTTTCAGTTATGTTTTCAGTTCTGTGTGATGCTTTGGTTTTGCATCTAGTATGTGGAATGATTCCGTGTATGGTACATGTTGGTACATGACATGCTTATATGTTTTTAAGTATGAATTATAATTTAAACATGTTTTGTAGATGACATATTGTACTTACTGGGCGTAAAGCTCATAGTGTGTGTTCATGCTGTAGTTAAGCAACCTATGGTTTAGACCCCAATGGACGATGATGGCAACAGAGGTGGATGTAAGGGCGAGATTATGGATACCACCGCAAGTGTTAACTTCCGCATAGTATTAAACAAACAATTTATTTTGGAGTAGTAACCAATTAAACAATTTCATAAGTATGTATGTATGATTGAACTTCAGTTGTTTTAGACCTATGCATCTATAAAGTATATCTGCGTACATGAATAGTAGAACGTACATATATATATATAAAATACTGCTAAAATTCTAGTAATAAGTAAGTAAGTTTGAGTAATAGATTTCAAGTAAGTTGAAGTATCAGCAAGTTTTAAGTGATGGTCCGAGCCACTCAGGGCTCGGGCTGTCATACAAAGTTTGTACGTGCGAGATCGAACGGCTCCGATGATCGTCGATTAGAGCCAACCTACCCGTTGGACATCATTGAACAACTCCGATAGTGATCTCGACTACTCTCATTCCTCAATTTATTAATTGGAATGATTAAATGTTAATTATAGACTATTGGTATGAAAAATGATCAGATAAGAAAATGTGTGAAATGTAAAGATTTTTAGGTAAAAAGTTTATATTTTTACGTAAAAATTAGGCCTCTTGTTTAGTACGTGACAGATTAGAATTTGGTTAGATGGTTTTGAGGCATCTTCTAAACGCCAGGAACCCAAAAATTAAGCGGAAATGCTGTCAAAATTTATAAAACGGCACAAAGGGGTATTTTAGGATACGAGGAGTAAAAACGTGGTCGGGATGGAAAACCGAGCCCTCTCAGTGACCTAGGTCCGAGAAAGAAGGATGGACATTTTGAGGATTAATGAAACGTCCATTCGGAATCCCAAAACGTAAGAAAAAGAGGATTAACAACTGAGTGTTGGAAAAGTGCTGCCTGGGTATCGATAAATAGTAAATCGAGAAATTGCGGCAAATAATGCTGCAAAAATTTAGTAAAGCCTAAGAAAAATTATTTTATGATTTTTGAGCTTAGAAAATCCAATCTAAGCATTAAAATGAAAATGATATGGCTCAAAGACCTTCAGAGGCAAAACGGTCATTTTGATCAAAAATTTCAAGAATGATAGAAAATGGTCCTAATAGACTTAGAATGGCTTATTAAGATTCTAAGGGCCAAAACCAAGTTGTAAATCAAAGGAAAGTAAAGTTGTGATAAAAAATTCCGTTAGGGATAAAATGGTAATTTTGTCAAAAGTTAGCAGAAAAGTTATAAATGGGATATTAGACCCCTAAGTTCATGATTGGGAAATAAAATGTAGAATTTTTACGTTTTATTAAGCTTTATGTATGAAATGAGGATTGAAAATAACCGTTATCATTTCAGTTATAGGGACCCGATCCAGACGCGACAAAGTAACGTCTGCGGATCTAGAAAACAAGAAAGGAGATGCTAGCGAAGTATATGTAAGTTTAAACATTGCACTGTCTGCAACATGAATTTACTTGACATGTTTATGTCTATGTGTGATATATTGTAAGTTCAAACATTTTCCTGCCTGCGACATAAATTAACTCCTATGTCTATAAATTGACATATCTATGTGTTATGTCTAAGTCATACATGAGTTGACTTGATATGTCTACGTGCTATGTATAAAATGTAAATGATATATGTAGGGTGCTATATGCACAACAGTGTGTCTAACAGAATATACACAAAAAAAGAAAGAAATGTAAAGTATTCCAGAATAAGGGGCAATGAGAATGTCACTTGGTCGGAACCATATGAAAGACAGTAAGGAAAGATAAGAATAAGCAAGATAATAAGATTGAAACTTTAAACGTAGGTGTACCGGCCTCCGAAGGTGAGGTTTCATATTTATGGCTTCTAATCCGACGGTGGTACGTCCCAGGTACAGAAGTTTAAAGTTCAAGTTACATCAAGGTACGACCATTAATAGGGCCCGCAAGTGAAACTAAAGTAAAGCAAAGAAAAAAAAAGAATAGAACGATACGAAAGAAAAAAAGAATAATGAAAAATGAAAAAAAGAAAAAATAAATAAACATAATGAGATTAACATAAGTTGATGTGCATAAGTAATGCATGTTATTTGTTATGTTAATGATCCGTGCTATGTTTTATGTTAAGGATGGTTAAGCATACGTAAGTATGTTTATGATTGTGGCACCCCCGAATCCAACCACGCGAAACTGTCATGAACTGACTCTGTTGCCGACCAAAATAGCTCGTGAGTTGAATCCGGATCGCCATTTAAAACTCTTTTTCTCTCAACTCTTAATTTACGCGGCCTAAAATTTCGCCTATATTTTTTTTCTTTTTAATACATACTTTCCTTAAAAGAAAGCTAAGTATAAAAGTCATGTAAAGTATAATACTAACTTTTAGTTGTCTTTTTGAGTACAACATAATATACAACATACAATATATATATACTGTGTTTTTCAAAATACATTCTCTTCAATTCACTAACTTATCGCTCAGCAGAACACTGGTAGCAGGACCGAAATCCACGGTGGATTCCCTATCCTATTGATACACGTACATCCTACCGCCATCCATATAGTCTACTGAACAGGTTTCTTACCGGTAATATAAACAAACTGACGAGCTAATAGACTCAGTAAGTTCAAACATACTTAGTAAGAATCGCATAAATTCAAAAACATCAATAATATAATTCCCTATGAATAGTACTATTCATCTATAAATAGTACTATTTATCACAAATAGTAATTTTTTCCTTAATTGGTTATTATTCACATTACCATAACCGATTACTATTCACATTACTCTAACTGATTACTATTCATAATACCCTAGCCGAGTCCACTACACTTAGTGTTAGCGTTGATTATGCTTACTTATGGCTTTCATCACATTATTGACTATTATCTTTGTTTATATTTCAATTTGAGCTCATTGTGGTGGTACCGATAATTTATTACACGCTGACTAGGAGGGCCTAGGGAGCGATGTGGGCGACCCCTCTAGCTTAGGTCGTCCACCTTATCTTGCTTGCTTTCTTTATTCTTTGCTTAGTCTTACTTAGCTTGCTTGTTTCTATAGCTTTCTTCTCCTTGGGGTTTAAAAGATTTGTTCTTGAAAAACTAGGAATATTTTTTTTTCTTTAACTGGAGGAAACTACTAATTCTTGAAAATTGTGTATACATAAATATATACGTACTTCTTAATACTTTTTCCCAAAATATATTTTGGAGTCTTGTTACTTTAAAGTACGTAAAAATAGAAATATACTTTTAAGCTTGTTTCACTACTTTACATACTACACTCTTGTCTTGTCTTTATACATATATCTCACTATTACACTTTCTTTCTTTTACACCTTGAGTACAGCGGAATTCTGCGAAACGGAACCATAACCCGTCCATGACATCGCTGGGATCTGCCTGTCAGTCCGCTACTCTTGTTTCATCTTGCTGGTTGCTTTCCTTTATTACCTACAGCACGAATAGACTAATGAGCTAAAGCTCAGTAAGTACAAACATACATACAAGTAAATAAGCTGAATACACCACTCTAGGGTTAGTGAACTTAGGACCAATTATTTTCTTTAGTCCTATACTACTTGTTCTTTCTATTCTATTTCTTTCTTTTCTTTGCTTTACTTCATCTGCTTAATCTTTCACTTGTGGGCCCGTGGTTGGACGTACCTAGTGCGCGCAGACCAATAGAGGATCAGGGGAGCGACCCACCGATCAACCCTAAGGTCATCTCTAGACTACTGACCTTATAGGTAGTAAGTCATGCCATAAACTACCTCATTATTAACGAGGCAGCGCCACACTTCTGGGGTGGAGGCAGGAAGTTAAGCCATAAACTACCTCATTATTAACGAGGCAGCGCCACACTTCTGGGGTGGAGGCTATCTAGGAACCTCACAACTGGGGAGGCCGGTACGCCAACCTTAACTTTTAAGTCTTATTATTTGACTTAACTTATTTCTCTTTTATTTTTCTAATCTTGCTTACTATTCTCGTGAACATGTTAGTATCATGTCACAAACTGAATAGCTTAAATGTGTATATATATATAACACAACTTTATGGTAAGTCCATTCGTGAGTAGACAATTAAATATCTGTACTTACCTTATCAATCTCTTCTCTTCTTCTCTCTAGGATCTTTGATCGCCCTCCTTGTAGGTCGATTTTTGGATCCTACAGACAAACTTTGTCTGTTAATTTCATTTCCATTTATAGCTTTTATTTTTCATTAAAAAGCTTAAATAGAGCCTATTTACAACTTTTTGGGCTTTATTTATCATTTCCCCAATTTTTTTCCCAACTTTTGCAAAATTACGATTTTACCCCTATATTTTGGCAAAATTGCAGTTTTGCCCCTGACGGAATTTTATTGATCCAGACTGCATTTTTTGGCCCTCAGGAACTTTTCTAACTCTTTTCTAATCATTACCGGGTTCGTTTCTATTATATTTCCACTTTTCACTTTCCCAACCCTTACGTCGGTTTAGTGATTTTCTATCGTTTCGGAGCCTCAAATGGACGTTTTGCTAGTATTTAAAACGTTCATCTAGACTTTCCCGACTTAGGTCTCCGAGACTCGGATTTTCCGTACCCGACTCGGACCTTTATTTCATTTCCAAAAACGCCCCCCCCCTCGGGGTCGGTTTTTCCGTTTCACTCTCATTTTACATTTTTAGGGGACGGTCTACTATTCACGAACCACCCCTTAGATTTTCCTTATTCAATTCTCCGTTAGGGACTCAGGTTTCCGACCCGACCCTAAACTTTTATTTTTAATTCCTATTTTATCCCGAAAGCCGTTTTCGAAATTTCGGCAGCATTTCGGCGTAATTTTAAGGCTTCCGGCGTTAGGTACGCCTCGAACCATATGTACCTGCCACGTACTATACCACAAGCCTATTTTATGTAAAAGTTTTCCAAACTTTTACATAAAAGCTCACAAATTCCAATTTCACATTTTTAACCACATTACAAAATTTTTTCACAATTTTGCCCTTAGTTTTGGTTTCGGTTTTCACCACCAAACCGAACCAAAGTTTCTCAAACTTTTCAACCACTTGTTAGGCTATTAAATGTCATTTTTCTAACACTTTTTCAAGCCCATTTCCTTGTACTTTTCAACTAAATTCTTAGGGTTTTTTAAACACTTAAACCCACGGCCTCATTAGTGAAAAACATGCCATCATTTTTGTTTCATGCTTTGAATCAAAAATTTCATTATTCACATCATAAAATGCATGATTTCGATTAACCAAACATCATATGAAACATGCAAAATTTTCACCAAAACCCTAAGTAAACCCACGGCCACTTTGAGTAAATGAACACCAAAATTTTTCCAAGCTTTTCCATAGTGAAATTCATGCTTTATTCTTAACAAAACATAAGTTAAAAGCATGTTAACACATAAATCACACAAATTTCTCATTGCTTACCAATGGTAACCCACGGGTTTTCCTTTGGAAAACCAACCAAAAATTGGTTTTTCTTTAAACCAATTGCATGGTTTTCTTCCTCATTACACCCTTAACAAAAACCATCATCAACTTAATGAAAAACAACCAAAACTTTTCCATCTTAATTCACTATTCACCCCACGATTTTCATGAAGAAAAACCAAGAAAAATTTCAATCCAAGGGAAGTTACCTTATTCACTTTCTTCCTTTGTCTTCAAGTGATGTTTTGCCACACTTTTTGTATAGAAAACTTGAAGGAATTACTTGGTTTTCCTTTGGTCACCCACGGCTCCCATGGAAGAAAAACTTAGCAAATTTTTCTCTTAGTTTTTGCTTGAAATTTGGTCTCGGCCTTTTGATACAAAAGTGGCCGA
Organism: Antiaris toxicaria; assembly: GCA_035233585.1. NCBI lineage: Eukaryota > Viridiplantae > Streptophyta > Magnoliopsida > Rosales > Moraceae > Antiaris > Antiaris toxicaria. Next base: position 87,623,430 of record CP141156.1, read on the forward strand.
CTTATGCATGGAAGAAAGCCAATTAATTTGGCTCTAAACCAATCAAATTTCAACACCTTTCACCCTAATACTTTCCACCTTTTTCAAAAATTAAAAATGGTTAATTTTGGCCAAATCTTGGCCTTTAGATCAAAAGCAAATTAAATCATGGCCATTCATCCTACTTAACACCATATTTCTTTCCATTTGGTAAATGGATTTATGATGTCATAATTACTAAAGTGAAAGTTGACTTTGACTTTCACTATTCACATTAATTCGACTACTTTTTGACCAATGCCGGTTCGAGTCGAAATTTTCCTGAAATCTTCCCGGCGTTTTCCTGAGGTCTCCTGTGCAGTCGGATCAACTTAATCTGCTTCCGTTTGATCAAAATCAATCTCGGAAGTTTACCGTCTTTTTGAGCTCCGGTTAGGGTTTCAATGCCGGTTTTGGCACCGTTTCACCCGTTTCAACTCAGTGAATTTTTCCAACACTGAATTCTTACTCGTCAGTATTGTTAGAACATTTTAATATATTCTAAACAATATAAATACATCTATTTCACTCTTTAAATAGTACAAATTATTATATACATATATTTGTACTTTTCTTACTGTGCTCTTACTTTGACTTGCCATATTCTTATCTTTATACTGTTCAGATACCGAAACTACTCCTTTTTGAGCGTTTTGGGCCTGAATTCACTTTCTTACTCATATACTTTATTCTCTACTTATTTTTTTGGAGATTTTAATTTCCTCCAAAACATTTATTTATTTCTATCAACACTATAATTTGTCTAATTACAACCATAGTGTTTCTTTACATTCTTACTTACAGAACTCATAGAAAACCCTAGATTAAACTAGGTCACACCGCTAAAATTCTCTGGTCGTCACAAGCGACCCTAGAGTTTCTTTCTCTCCAGCCCTCATTATATCCTCATAAGATCTGTAAAACCTCCACCACAACATTGTAGGGGTGGTACACTTTTAATGTTTTCTAAAGACACGTTCTCTTCAATTCACTAACTCTCAAAGCCCAGCGGAAGACTTATGGCAGGATTAAGCTCACGGTAAATTCCCTATCCCACTGACACGCGCATATCCTGCCACCATCCATTAATCTACTGGATAGGTTTCTTACCTGCAACATAAACAAACTGATGAGCTAACAAGCTCAGTAAGTTCAAACATACTTAATAAGAATCACAAACATCAAAAATACAACTTCCTATGAATAGTACTATTCATGAAGAATGATACTATTCACCATGAATAGTGACTTTGATTTTTGATCGATGAATAGTAACTGTTGCCTTAACAGGTTACTATTCATATTACCCTAACCGGTTACTATTCACATTACTCTAACCGATTACTATTCACATTAACCTTAACTGATTCCTATTCACATTAACCTAACCGAGTTTACTTTACTTAGTATAAGTTTCGGTTATGCTCATTTATGGCTTTCGTCATATTATTGATTATTCTTCCTCTATTTGTATTCTGGTGTTGAGCTCTTTTATAGCAGTACCGATAATTTATTTTGCGCGCTGACTGGAAGGGTCTAGGGAATGACCCTAGACCTTCTTCCTCCATTGCCCTTATTATATCCTCGTAGGATCTAAACAACCTCCACCACAACGTTGGAGAGGCAGTATGCCTTAAATGATTTTATTACCATCTTTTTTAATTATAATTTTGACCAAGTGACATTAATCGTCACCTCAAGGTCACTAACCTCCATCGCCCGTAGGCCTTAGATATTCTTTTCCTTTTATTACGTGGGACTTGCTATACTAACTAATCCCCAAATGCCCATAAGACTTGATACCTAATGTACAACTAATACATAACAAAGTAATACAGTATTTTATGTTGCAGACATGAAAATACTTGAACTTACCAATATTGCGATAATGTCCACTTCCGGAACTCCTCCGCAATTCTATCTCTAATTTGGGTCCCTACAGATATAATATTGTCTGTTAATAACCTTTATTAATTATCACTTTATAAATATATTTATTTTATGATAAATTTTTCAAAACATTTCAATTCTTTATGTGGTATACGGTCTGCAACACGCCCGTGTCCCTGACCGTGTACCTCTCAGTTTTATTTTACACGACCGTGTTTCACTGTACACGCCTGTGTACTAATTAAACTCTAGATTTTAACTCTAAAATCTCTATTTTGGGTCCTAGAATTTTTATTTAAATTATTCTAGGTCCTTTATGGTCCTTTCCGAGCCTTTCAGAAATTTTTGGTTAAAATGACCACTTTGCCCATGACGGGTCTCGGAATCGTAACTATTCTGTTCTATCATTTTCCTCAAATTTTCTTAGACCAAATATCTTAAAATAATATTCCTTAGGATTCTGTATCATTTTATAGCTTTTTATACTATAAAAACCTAATTATTCACTTTCTGACCCTCAGTTACTATTCATCCATCACCTAGAGTCGTTTCTCGTTTTTTCTAGTGTTTCGGAGCCTCAAATGGGCATTTCACTACTCCTGAAATGTTTTTCATACCGTCCCCGACCCTCGGTCCCTGAGGAGCTCAGGTTTCCTATCCTGATCTAATTTTTTCTCGTTTCCCAAAATACCCCTAATATGATTTTTTTTTCCTGTTTTGGGCATTTTAGTCATTAAGGGTCGGTTTACTATTCCTCTTGGATTGGTTTTCCATTTTCAATCCTAATCCACCGAGGAGACCCAGTTTCCTTCCCGAGTCTAATATTTTTACCCCTCGTTTTCTGAAATGCCCTTATGCCGTTTTGAAAATTTCGGCAGCATTTCCGCTTGTATTTTAAGGTTTTCCCGATGTTAAGTATGCCTCCAAGCCTTTGTACCTGCCATGTATTATACCAGAGGCCTAATTTATACAAAATCACTAAACTTTGTATAAAAATTTTCTACATTAACCAGTATTCAAAAATCAATACACAGCAACAAATTCTTTCCAAATATAGCCTCGGTTTATCATGTTAATTATCACCAAGTGTTTTTCATCACAATATTCCATTATCACATATAACTCTTAGGTTTTTCAAATGTGCAAATCAACATTAAAACCTAACCAAATTTTCATTTCAACCCCAGCATTAGCCACGGATTTTTATGCTAAAGCACTCTAGAAAATTTGTTTTCTTTCCTAGGGTTTTATCAACATTACTCATCATTGTTCAATACTAAGAATTTTCCATTTCCTAGTGTTTACTATCCATGGATTTTATCATGAAAAATACATTAAAATTTCTTGTTTCTAAATTCTAATTCATGCTTAATTCACACGCCACTAAATGATCATAAACACTAACTCAAATCACTAAATTTCCAAATCATTTTCCACACAAAAAGTGCCACGGATTTCATGGAAACCAAGCATAAATTTTTTGCTTGTTTCTTAAACCTAATTCATGTTTCAAATTCTAAAACATCAAACCGATCAACAATCAACATCAAAACATCAAATTTCTCACTATTTTTCCTCATCAATAGCCACAAATTATTTTTTGAAAAATTTAAAAAAGAAAGCTTCAAAATTGTGGCTTACCTCCTCCAATTGATCACTTGATGTCTAAGCTTGAATTGAAGTCTAATTTTGGTGTGAAATTTTGACAAATTTTGGCTTAAATGAGGGGGAAACCCACTAATTTTGGCTGTTAGAGAATGACAAGAGTTTGGCCAAATTTTTCTATTTTTTGAATGAATTTTGAAGCCCATTTATAGGCAAAAGCTAAGGACCTTTGTGTAATTTTTTTCCAACAATTTGCTAATTGTTCAAGGACTAAAATGTAATATTTTTGGGTCAAAAATAAAATTTTTGGTTGTTCCCTTTCCACGTGGCCGAATGGCCTTTTTTAAAATTTTTTTCCCATGTTATTTTGGCAAGATCATGGCCATTGATCAAAAAGGAAATTAATCCTAGCCTTACACCTTTCCACATTACTTTCCAAACCTAAAAAAAAAAATACATATATGACATTATAATGGTGATGTCATCCTATTATATTAAGGGATTAATTCCCTAATTAATTTGTGATTAAATTTTGACCAAAAGTCAAACCAAACAGAACTCTACCGAAATCATATAGGAGGGTTCCGGGCACCTTCGGTGTGATCAGTTTGTTTTATTTTGCTTCCGTTTGGTCAAGATTCTCTATCGTAAATTTTTATCGTTTTAGTGCATTCCAATGTACTCTCTAGGGTTTTTAGCTCCGTTTTCAAACCATCTCACCCGATTATGTTTGGTAAGATTTTCCATCTCTGAACTCACTCACTTTAACACTGCCGAAACATTTTTACAGTATTCACAACAGTATTAAAACACAACTTTTTCACATTTTATTTATTAAAATTGATACATATATACAATTTTAATCTATTCCGAGAATCTAAAATTCCCGATTATCACATTCACCCCTTCTTATAAAATTTTCGTCCTCGAAAATTTGGAACAAGTGGGGGTACAGATTCCTAATTTCGTCTTCTTGTTCCCATGTAGCCTTTTCAACGTTGTGATTTCTCCACAGCGCTTTGACTAATTGGATCGTTTTATTCCTCAAAACTTTATCTTCATGTGCCAAAATTTAAACAGGCCTTTCTTCATAAGTCAGATCTTCTTGAATTTGGATCGGTTCATGTTTCAACATATGGGATGGATCCGATATATACTTTTGTAGCATCGACACGTGAAACACATTATGCACTCCCGACATTTCTGGAGGTAACGCCAATCTATTAGCGACTTTACCAATGCGTTCGATAATCTCATATAGTCCAATATATCTTGGACTTAATTTCCCTTTCTTTCCGAACCACATTATTCCTTTCATCGGCGAAGCTCTTAGGAATACGAAATCCCCTTCGTTGAACTCCAGGGATCTTCATCTTTTATCTGCATAGCTCTTTTGTCGACTCTAGGCTATTTTCATCCGTTGCTGTATTTTTGTAACTGCATCCACTGTTTCTTGTACAAAATTTGTTTTATGCAGTCGTTTTTCTTGTAAATTATACTAATGAACCGGTGATCTACACTTCCTTCCATATATAGCTTCATAGGGTGCTATACATATCGAAACATGGTGGCTGTTATTGTACGAAAACTCTACCAATGGAAGTTTCTTGTTCCAGCTCCCCAGGAAATCGATTGTACATGCGTGAAGCATGTCTTCTAGTGTTTGAATTGTCCGCTCAAATTGCCCATCCGTCTGTGGATGAAATGCTGTGCTCAGACGCACTTCTGTTCCCATAGCTTCTTGTATACATGTCCAGAAATTCGAAGTGAATCGTGGATCACGATCTGATACAATGGATTAAGGAACTCCATGTAACCTGACTATGTGGTTAACATACAAGCTCGCTAACTTTTCTGATGAAAAGGTCATTTTCACTGAAATGAACCTTGCCGTCTTTGTCAACCTATCGATAATAACCCAAACGGTATCATAACCTTCTCGGGTCTTCAGTAATCCTACCACAAAGTCCATTGTGATATGTTCCCATTTTCATTCAGGAATCTCCAATGGCTCTAATTTTTTGCCTGGATGATGATGTTCAGCCTTAACCTTTTGGCACGTTATACATCTGCTTACAAACTCAGCAATGTCTTTCTTTATCCCTTTCTACCAGAATTGTAACTTCAAATCCTGGTACATCTTACTGGCTCCGGGATGTACTGAATATGGCATTTCATGGGCTTCTGCCATAATTCACCTTTTTAATCTTTCATCATCTAGAACTTGAATTCTTCCCTAATGTAGGATTATTCCATCTTTAGGCACTCCCTCTTGAGGACTAGCTAGCTTTGGGTCTCATTTTTTAGCCTCTCTGACATCCTCATACAACGTTGATTCTAGTTGCAATGCAGCCAATTTTCCAATTATCAGCTCCACCATCAGCATATTGATTTCTTGCTGCAATGGCTTTGGAAGTTTTCCAATCGGTAGTTGTTGTGAAACAGTAGATTTTTTACTTAACGCATCTACAACGCGATTGGCTTTTCTGAGATGATAGAGGATTTCACAATCATAGTCTTTTACCAGCTCTAGCCATCTCCTCTGCCACATATTTAGCTCTTTTTACGTGAAGAAATACTTTAGACTTTGGTGGTCAGTTTAATTCTGACACTGAGCTCCATATAGATAGTGTCGCCAGATCTTCAATGCGAATACTACCGCGGCAAGTTCCAAGTCATGCGCAGGATAATTCTTCTCATGGTCCTTTAATTGACACGAGGCATAGGCGATCACCTTGTCACCTTGCATCAGGACAGCTCCTAATCCCATCTTCAAGGCGTCACTGTAAATCACGAACATCTTGTTAGGAAATGCCCTAAGCATGAGTGACATATTGATATATTTATTTTGAACTGGATAATAAAATTATATATAGAGGTTATTCATTACATTATTGTTTGTCCTTATTTTATTTACATGTTAAAGTAAATGTAAGCAAATATGGCTCACTGACTGCTTGTGCTAAAACTATTAGAACGTTGCATGCAATGGACTATTATATGTGAGAAGACAATGTTATAAAGTAAGCGGTCTAAACTAAGGTCTGTAGTCTATAGGGTTAGACCGAGCATCTAACTCACATTAAGACTATTATGTTGTCTAAAGCCATGGTGGGGACGGTTTGTCATGACTGTTTGGAACATAGACTCCCAAGTAGAGACATAGATATGTTACTTGGTGGTGACATATTAGACCGGGACTAGACTAAAGCATGATTGATCTATGTAGTCCACAATGAGTGGATCAATCTGCTTTTGACATTCATTATGCAATAACCTTAATCCTGAGTAAATGAACCACTTCATGTATATGACTTGTGTACTTTGATGTTCCAATGACTAAAGCATCTCAGAGGTAGTAAGCTTATAGACCGGATCGTTGGAACATGACTTGTATACGATGAAGGGTTTATTTACAGATATCGGAATCAAAGCTCTAAGGAGTTAAAGGTATCCTCTTAAAGGCATTATACTGGATGTGAAAATGGACAAGGTCTTGGGTCATCTGCTGGGCAGATGACTTTTTATTCACATATGGTGAATAATCATTTTCTTATTCAATAGTATAATGGAACTTTAAGATAGCCTGATCAGTAGGATTAAATAGACTTTGACCTAAGACTGATCATGGATATCATATGAGGGTTTTGCATATATGACAAGGTCATTAGACAGTAGCTCGTCACAGGCTTTCGTAATACGGAATATAATTGGGTGTTCAATTTCAGGTTTATAATGGTGTGACTCTGAAATTAGTGATCATATGATTGAGTTGTTCGGTACAGAATGATGATCATATGGATTCACGGGAGCCCGATTATATATGTCTAATTGGTCCCTCTATTAGCTCCACATAATTCCTTAACAGTTGGCAAATTGATCAGTATATGCTTATTGGCTAGTTGATTATGCATGAATGGTGTTGACATAGGATTAGGATAGTGGACAAGATTCTCTCCGGTTGAATTCATATTTTGTTTTGGATAATAGAGTATACAATTATTCGAACTCAAAATAAAGTTACCATAATTTTATTTGAGAATGGATTGGAGTTGTAGAAAATTATCCATGAGAACAAAAATTTGAAATACAACTTTTTGTGGATTTTGAAATTTGAATTTTGAAATTTGAAATTTAAATTTTGAATTTGAAATTTGAATTTGAAATTTAAATTTGAAATTTGAATTTGAAATTTAATTTTGAATTTTGAATTTGGAATTTTGAATTTTGAATTTTGAAATTCAAATTTTGAATCACAATCCAAGTGGAATTCGAATTCTTTGTAGATAATTCCACAAGGTTAGAATTTGAATTTGAGTTGGATTATGGAGAGGAAACTCTTGTTTGAATCCTACTTAAATTTTGAATCCTAATTCTAACAAAAGTGGTCGAATTTTTGTTGAGGAAAATCCTCTAAGATATTTTCGACTTTTATGGATAAGGATGCAGGGAAAAATTCAAGTTTCAATCCCAGTTGAATTTAGATTTTCTTCTCCCTAGATTGGCAGAAATTTTGAGGATAATCTCAAGGGTTTTTTCGGTTTTCTTTATAGATAAGGATGAGATAAAATTCAAGCTAGAAAATCCTATTTGAATTTTGATTCTCCTCACACTTTAACAGACGAATCTGGACAGGTTTATGGCCTTAGGGAAATTCAGTTTTATTGGATGAGTGAGGAGATAAAATTCAAGTAAAAATCCTGTTTGAATTTTGAAAGCAAAGATCCTTAGAATAGTTGAAATCTTTTGGTGGTTATTGGCCCTAGAAAATTTGAAATTTTGGTTGTGGATAAGGGAGAAAATATTCCCCTAATCCAATTCGAATTCAAAAGATCACCTCATACAAGTCTATAAATAGAGGTCCTGCCACTCCAATTCTCTCAGACCACAGACTCTCAGGTAAGCAGGCTTATTATTGCATAACTCACAGTGATAATAAGTTCTTTAGAGACTGGGTGGTCGGAAGAAGACTAGTAGTGCTAGCATACCGGTCGAGGAACCTAGTGCCCACACACTTTGCCATCCGGGAATTGGAGAATAATAGAGAATGCTAGTTGGTTGAAGCCCTCCAATCATTCTCCTCCTACAATTGGCATCCTCTTGAGGTATGAGTTTTATTGTTGTTAATTTATTGTATATGGCATCACGAGATATTTAACGATCTTGAAAAATTTTTATTGTTCCGCTGCGCCGTTCTGATGCGTTTTTACCGACTTATTTCCTACAATTGGTATTAGAGCCATCTCGTGACTATGCCATGTACATAAATTAGACAATTAGTTAGTCTTTTATTTATGTATGGATTTGACATTTAGAGAGTGGCATTCTAGGATTCTTTTATGTTGTTATCATGTATTATGTATGTAGTATGTGGTTATTTTAATTTTTTAAATTATTATAAGCATGCTTGTTTTATGTCGATTATGATTTCTTAGAATTTAGAAAATTGTATCTAAGAATTTTTATGTAATCACGAGAGCGGTTTATCATCACTATAATTTTCCCATGGATTTTAATTTTTGTCTCTTAGAATTATTATGATTAGAATTTTTGTACGCCGAAAACGGTTTAGGAAATTTTATGTAATTATTCTTGGAGGAGATTGAAGTTTGAAGACTGTAATTTATTTTTCCCAAAAGTTAAATTTAATTTAAAGGTTGAAATTTTGATTGAGTGGAAAATTCCAATTTAATTAGAATTCAAATAAATTTTTGAGGTCCTAATGGGAAAATTGGAATATGACACGAAAATCGAGGCACGACCCTTTGGGATAGGTCATCAGCCTTGGTGGGGCTGCAGCCCATGCTCTCGGGCAGGATGGGGCTGCGACAGCCCCTGTCCAGGCCAAGACCACCCACAGCCACAGGCTTTACCTGCAGCCAGGGGTGGCCGTGGCCCACCCAAGGGCCGGCCAGCCCTTGGGTGTGTAGCCCATGACCGCAGGCGCAGCCCGCAGCCTCGTGCAGCCCATGGCTGCAGGCACTGCCTGCAGTCGGCTGGACTGCACCCGGCCAGTGGCAGTGGGCTGCAAGCCCCCCCGGGGGGATGAGGGCTATCCACGGCGGTTGCGGGCCTTCGGGGGCCCGTGGGCCGACGAGCCGAAAAACGAAAATTTTGATTTTGGAATTTGAGATGTAATTTTAAAATCATGTTTAAAAATATGTAATTAAAAATTTAAAGTTTTTGAAATTACATATTAATGCACATGACATTTAAATTGTTTAAAATTTGAATTTGAAATTAAAATTTAAAATTCGAATTTGAGATTTGAATTTGAAATTTAAATTTTTGGAATTTAAATTTTAAATGATTCTTGGGATGAGAAATAAATGGATAGGCTACATAAAGATGGATACAAGAAGACGGAATAAAATTCAAAATCCAAAGAATGCTTTGGATGGAATTTTGTAATCTTTATTTTCTTTGTTCTAGGATGGAACCATGGCTTAGTTATTTTTCCGTCAATTATTTTTTCTATGATATGTCATGGATGTATAAATATGTATTGATAGATGTTATGTATACATATTTGATAACATATCATATAGGATAGGTGAATACTACTCATACTATATTGATCATACATATTTGTCAAAACTTGCATGTTTTTCAAAATATTGAGTGGAAGAGGGCTTCAAACAAAACCCATGGCCTCCATTGTTGATCCATATGTGAAAGCATGGTTATGCCTCGCGTTAGTTTTTCCCTGACCACACCTCTCTGTAGGTGTTTACCACTGCCGATATACTAGGTTGGATCTCCTATGTGGAAAACGTGTTCGGGCACAATTCTATTCATGACCACCCCTCGGTGGCTTGGTAGGACGTGGATCAAGTTACGTAAATAATTGTTATACACTCAAGACTCGTTTAGTTATTAACCTTCCCTAGAAGCTCTGTTAACTAAACTGGTGGCCAAAATAAGCGGTTATTGATATATGTCTTAACCTTGGAGGATTTAAGACAACATATATTAATTGGACGGGGTCCATGTTCCAGCTATTTGTCTCATGACCACCCCTCGGTGGCTTGGGGTAACAAGTGCTGAGAATTACCATTGCAATGCTACATGTTTTTTCAAGTTTCATGTAGGAACATACTTGTATGTTTTATTTGCTAAATTATCTGTATATTTGCTTGGGTTTTATAATGACGTCTAGTATAATTTTATTTCAGTTCAAAATGTCACCGACACTCCTCATTTTAGTACTTACTGAAAATAAGCTGAATGGCAATAATTATAAAGATTGGAAAAGAAATCTACAGATAGTTCTCAGCTGCGAGAGACATAAGTTCGTGTTGGACGAACCATGCCCACCTGTGGCCAAACCTGACACACCGCTTGAGGAGGTCCTGATTGCCTTACTCATTGGAGAGAATCCAATGAGATAGCTCGGTACTACATTCTAGCTAGCATGACTAGTGCTTTACAAAAGCAGCATGAGACTTATCAAGTTGCTAGGGAGATCATGGAAAATCTGGAAGACATGTTCGGAGGCTAAAAAAAATTGGCTCGACAGTCTGCAATTACCAGTATTATGAACTCTAAGCAAAAGGCAGGTACTCCGATGAAGGACCATATGATCATTCTAATGGGATTATTTGTTGAGGCTACCGAGAACAGTGCTGAATTGGACTACAACACTCAGATCGAGATGGTGTTCAAAACTCTATCAAAAGATTTTGTGGGTTTAAGGCCGCATATAATCTGGTGACAAGGGAGTTAGGACTAACCGAACTCATGAAGCAACTCTAAGCTTATGAGCGGATAATCAGGGATGGGGATGCGATCCAACCAAAAGGAGAGGCCAATTTGACGGAATCTTCCAAACCCTCACAGAAGAATAAGAGGCCAAATAAGAAGCAAACGGCTTCTAGTTCTTCTAATCCTCCTGTCTAGGATGGGAAGAAGAAGAATAAGAAGTCTAGGGACCCTAAAAAGTCCAAGTGCTTTCACTGTGGGAAGGTAGGTCATTTTAAGAAGGCTTGCCGGGAATTCCTAGCCGCCAAGGGCAAGGAAGGTAAGGAACTTCATTATGTAGAAGCGTGTTTGGGGGAAGAATCGAAAGACACTTGGGTCATTGATTCAAGCACCACTAATCATATTTGTGTTTCTGTGTAGGAGTTCGTAGAAACGAGAAGTCTACACGATAGGAGCCTCCCGTTGCGGACCAGAGACGGTAGCTTGGTGGTGGCTGAGGCAGCGGGAGATGTTTATCTTTACTTTGATGAATTTAGGTTTACATTATTGAAAGACTGTTTTTATGTTCCTAATTTTAGGAGGAACCTTATATCAGTAGCTTGTTTAATAAATGATTATTATTCAGTTTCTTTTAGTAAAAGAGTTGATATTCGTAAAAATAAATATTTTATCTGTTCTGGATGGATGAATGGAAACCTATATTTGATCAAACCAAAGATGTACTTACTGCTTGACACCAAATTAATAAATAACTCTAAAAGGTTGAAAGTTTCTCACTCAAACAAGGCGTATCTTTGGCATTTAAGACTTAGTCATATTAATCAGGATAGGATTCAAAGGTTAGTGAAAGACGATCCTCTAGAATCTCTGGAGGAGGTACGTCTTCCTCAATATGAGTCTTGTCTTGAGGGTAAGATGACTAAGAGATCTTTTGGAGCTAAGGGTACTAGGGCTCAGGAACTCTTAGAAATTGTGCACACTGACGTATGTGGCCCCATGAACGTCACAGCATGAGGAGAGTTCGAGTATTATGTCACATTTATAGACGATTACTCGAGGTATGGATATGTGTACCTGATGCACCGCAAGAGCAAAACCTTTGATAAATTCAAAGAGTATCGTGCGGAAGTAAAAAAAAGCAATTGGGTAAATCTATAAAGACACTTCGATCTGATCGAGGTGGCGAATACCTCTCCGATGAATTTCTAGGACATCTTGTAGAAAATGGGATATTATCCCAATTGACTGCACTTGGTACTCCACAATAGAATTGTGTAGTCGAAAGGAGAAACAGGACCTTATTGGATATGGTACTATGACGGCCCCCACGTACGTTACCATACCAACCAGCCGAACTCTGATGCCGACCAGGATGGTTGGCAACCTCGTGGGTCGTCGTCCTCTTACTTAATATACTTAACTTTCTATTCTTAACGTTCTCATTTTAAAACGGAAGCAATTTCTAGAGCAAAAAAAATTTTTTTTTTAACTTACATATTATGCCTATATCTCTATCATACTCTTATAACATATAATTCATAAATTTCTTTCTTTCATCTTCCTTTTTGAACGCTCAGCGAAAGACTCATGGTAGTACCATACCCTCGTCCAGTCCCTTGGCATATGCAGATCCGTCCGTTGTCCATCATATTACTTTAAACTAACAGGTTACTTACCTGCAACATATGAACAACTAATGAGCTAGATGCTCAGTAAGTTCAAACATACATTCATTAACTTATAAATACTAGTAATATATGTTATTATTAGAATATATGACATCACGTATATACACATCATACACATCGTCTATACATATCCTCGAAACATAACATATTATGTTAGCCTCTTCATGCTCATTTATCTCTTCGTTCATCGTTCTTATCATTCTATCGATCATCTCTTATCATTTCAATCTAATCTCTTCATTTCTTTACTTTTCATTCCTATCATTTCTTAACTTTCTATTCTATGCCTTTATAACTTTTCTATCGTTTTGTCCTCATCTTTTATCTTTTAGTATCTTATAAGCTAGTAACATATACGCTAGCATAACATCACGTGTAAACATGTCATTCACATCATACACATAACATCAAATACATCACATCACATATATAATTCTATTATGTTCTTTTAACTTTGTTTTATTATTTATTTATTTTTCATCGATTTCATTACGTCATTTTTTCATATCATTCGTTTCTTTTTTTATCGTTATTTACTTTTCTTTTCTTTTTGTATCATTTCTTTTCTTTTCTTTTCTTTTCACTCTCTTTTCCTTTCTTTTCTTTTCACGCTCTTTTCTTTTCTTTTCTTTTCACGCTCTTTTTCTTTCTTTTCTTTTCTTTTCATGCACTCTCCTTCTTTTCTTTTCTTTTCTTTTCACGCTCTTTTCCTTTCGTTTCTCTTCTTTTCACGCTCTTTTCTTTTCTTTTCTTTTCATGCTCTTTTCTTTTCTTTTCACTCTCCTTTCGTTTCTTTTCTTTTCACTTTCCATTGGTGGGCCCGTTGTTGGACGTACCTATTTGCGCGCGGACAGTGGGAGGAGGGGGAGCGACCCACCAACCTACCTCACAGTCACATAAAAACCGCACCTTCGGGGTTGGTCCATCCTATAATCTACCACACCTTCGGGGTAGCACCACATCTGTGCGGAGGATATAGACCGGAAGTCTCGACCTTGTAGGGAGACCGGTATGCCAACAACTTAAGTTTTCAGTCTTATTATCTTGTAGGCTTTTATTTTTTTTATATTGATTTTTCGTTGTACATCTTTTTCATGACATTCATAATCTTTCCTTTCTCATTTTTCAAAAAACATTTCATAGAACATTTGTTCTTTCATTATTTTTCTTTTCTTAATTCTTTACTTTACTTGTGTGAATTATGTCAGTCACACTTTAGCATAGCCTATATAGCACAAATTACTTATATATCATTACATCACATCACATCACAACAAATAAAAACACATTTAGTTAAATGCAGATAATTATTCTCCGTTTATCATTTGTATCATTCTATCTATCGTATCTTATCATCATAGCCTATCGTTCTATTCCATCAATCACATCTTATTGTTATGTTCTAATCCTTTTATCATACCTTTCATTTTAACCTATCATTTCTTCTCTTTCTTGTCTAACTCTTTACTTTCATATCATTTTTCATAAAACATCTATCCTTTTGATCTCATAAAACATCCCTTTCTTAATTCCTTTCATCACCGATCATCGTTGCTCTATCAATCATAACTTAACTTCCATAAAACTTTTCATAAACATCTATTCTTTCCTTCATATCTCATCTCTTTCTCACATCTTTACTCTCATAAAGCTGTTATAATACATTTCCTTCCTAATTCAATATATATTCATATATATATTTTTATAAATTATTTATTAAAACCTATCTTTTAACATCATCATAACATTGCTATAGCATTACTATAGCATCATCATAAATCACATCATGACATTTACATACAAAACATATAAATACGATAAGCTTGTTCATAGTTGCAGACGAGTAAATGTTTGAACTTACTCATAGCGTGCTTATCCTCTTCTTACTTATCCTCTTCTTAGAATCCATCGACGTCCTTTGTCGCGTTTGGATCGGGTTCCTACAGACAAACTTTGTCCGTTAATCACATTTTCATTTATAGCTTTTATTTTATTAAAAAGCTTGATTCTAATCTTATAACCCTTAATTATAGCCTTAGGATAGCTTTTTAAACCTTAATGGCCCTTTTTGCGTTTTTCTCCAACTTTTGAAAAATTACGATTTTACCCCTAACTTTTGACAAAATTACAATTTTGCCCTTGATGTGATTTTTCATAACTTAAACCTCAATTTTGGCTTTTACAAACTTCATTACCCTATTCCGGGGTCATTGGGGCTCTTTTCTCATAATTTGAGAATCTTTGGGAAAAATGACCATTTTGACCCTGATGGGTCGTTTAATCATAACATTTTCATTTTCGTACTTAGGCTGGATTTTCTAAACCAAAAATCATCTAATTAACTTTTTAAATCTTATCAGACCAATTTTTAAATCATCCGGATCAATTCTTATCATTTTACTAATTTTCACATTCCCGACCCTCAGGAAGTACTATTCCGACCAAAGAGTCGGTTTCATGTTTTCCTTGGGTTCTAGGGTTTCGAAGGGTCGGTTTACTAATCGTTACTTGCCCCTTCCTTTTTCCATGCCCTAATTCCTCGAGGAGGCTCGGGTTTCCTTCCCGATCATATTTTTACTCCTCGTTTCCCATATTACCCTTAGTGCCGTTTTTAGAAATTTCGGCAGCATTTCTGCTTAATTTTTGAGGTTCCAGCGTTTAGGAAACGCCTAAAAACCATCTATCCTGATCTAATTCTATCACTTACTATACCAGAGGCCTAGATTTTACGTAAAACTCATACTGTTTACGTAAAATCGTTACATTATCACATATTTTTCTTTTCCTCCATTACAGTAATTTTCTTCTTTTCACATACATTCTTTTCTATAATTTTCATACCAATAATTATAAAATCATATAATAGTCCCAAACAATTAAATTACGAAACGCAAGAGGTAGGGATTTATACCGAATTGCAATCCGGTCTCGACGGCATAAACCCTAATTCTTCATTTTTCATATTTGAGGTCCCGCCTTAGGACGACCAGAGAATTTTAGCGGTGTGACCTAGTTTAATCTAGGGTTTTCTATGAGTTCTGTACGTAAGAATGTAAAGAAACACTATGGTTGTAATTAGACAAATTATAGTGTTGATAGAAATAATAAATGTTTTGGAGGAATTAAAATCTCTAAAAATAAGTAGAGAATAAAGTATATGAGTAAGAAAGTGAATTCAGGCCCAAAACGCTCAAAAAGGAGTAGTTTTGGTATCTGAACAGTATAAAGATAAGAATATGGCAAGTCAAAGTAAGAGCATAGTAAGAAAAGTACAAATATATGTATATAATAATTTGTACTATTTAAAGAGTGAAATAGATGTATTTATATTGTTTAGAATATATTAAAATGTTCTAACAATACTGACGAGTAAGAATTCAGTGTTGGAAAAATTCACTGAGTTAAAACGGGTGAAACGGTGCCAAAACCGGCATTGAAAACCCTAACCGAGCCAATAAAAGATGGTAAACTTCCGGGATTGATTTTGATCAAACGGAAGCAGGTTAAATTGATCCGACTGCACAGGAGACCTCAGGAACACGCCGGGACGATTTCAGGAAAATTTCGGCTCGAACCGGCATCGGTCAAAAAAGTAGTCGAATTAATGTGAATAGTGAAAGTCAAAGTCAACTTTCACTTTTGCATTTATGACATCATAAATCAAGATTAATAAATGAAAGAAATAAGGTGGTTGGTGGCATTAATGGCTAGGATTTAATCACCTTTTGATCTAAAGGCCAAGATTTGGCCAAAAATATACCTTTTTAATTTTTGAAAAATGGAGAAAGAATTAAGCATGAAAGGTGTCACAATTTCATTGGTTTAGAGCCAAATTAATTGGCTTTTGGTTTGCATAAGTCGGCCACTTTTGAATCAAAAGGCCGAGACAATATTTTCAAGCCAAACCAAGAACAAAAAAATTCTAAGTCTCGTCCATGGGGGAGCCGTGAGGGACCAAAGGAGAACCAAGCTTTTTCTTCAAAATTTCTTCACAAAAAGAGTGTCAAAGTGTTCCTAGAAGACAAAGGAAGCATTAGACCAAGGTAACTCCCTTTTTCACTTAATTTTTCATGGTTTTTCTTCATAAAATCCGTGGGTGAATAGTGATAGGAAGATGGAAAAATTTTGGTTGTTTTTCATGGAAATTGATGTTGGGTTTTGATAAGGTTGTAATAAGTAAGAAAACCATGTAATTTGTTTAAAAAAAAAAACCAAATTTTGGTTGGTTTTTCAAGGAAAAATCCGTGGGTTACCATGGGTAATCAATGAGAAAAAGTTGTGGTTAATTGCTAACATGCTTTCTAAGTTGAAATTGGTGAAGAATAAAGCATGTATTTCATTATGGAAAAGCTTGAAAAAAATTTTGGTGTGCATTGCTTAATGAGGCCGTGGGCTTCCTAATGATTTGGAAGAAAAATTTTCATGCTTTTAGGTGATGTTTGGTTAATTGAAATCATGCATTTTATGATGTGAATGATGAAATTTTGATTGAAAGAATGAAAAGAAAATTTGGCATGTTTTTCATTAATGTGGCCGTGGGTTTTAAGTGTTTAAAAAACCCTAAGAATTTGGTTGAAAAGTACAAGGAAATGGGCTTGAAAAAGTGTTAGAAAAATGGCATTGAATAGCCTAAAAAGTGGTTGAAAAGTTTGAGAAATTTTGGTTCGGTTTGGTGGTGAAAACCGAAACCAAAACTAAGGGCAAAATTGTGAAAAAATTTTGTAATGTGGTTAAAAATGTGAAATTGGAATTTGTGAGCTTTTATGTAAAAGTTTGGAAAACTTTTACATAAAATAGGCTTGTGGTATAGTACGTGGCAGGTACATATGGTTCGAGGCGTACCTAATGCCGGAAGCCTTAAAATTACGCCGAAATGCTGCCGAAATTTCAAAAACGGCATTCGGAGTAAAATAGGAATTAAAAATAAAAGTTTAGGGTCGGGTCGAAAACCCGAGTCCCTAGCGGAAAATTGAATAAGGAAAACCTAAGGGGTGGTTCGTGAATAGTAGACCGTCCCCTAAAAATGTAAAATGCGAGTGAAACGGAAAAACCGACCCCGAGGGGGGGGCGTTTTTGGAAATGAAATAAAGTTCCGAGTCGGGTACGGAAAATCCGAGTCTCGGAGACCTAGGTCGGGAATGTCTAGATGAACGTTTTAAATACTAGTGAAACGTCCATTTGAGACTCCGAAACGATAGAAAATCACTAAACCGACGTAAGGGTCAGAATAGTGCTCCCGAGGGTCGGGAAAGTGAAAAGTGGAAATAAAATAGAAGCGAACCCAGTAATGATTAGAAAAGAGTCAGAGAAGTTCCTGAGGGCCAAAAATGCAGTCTGGATCAATAAAATTCCGTCAGGGGCAAAACTGCAATTTTGCCAAAATATAGGGGCAAAATCGTAATTTTACAAAAGTTGGGAAAAATTGGGGAAATGATAAATAAAGCCCAAAAAGTTGTAAATAGGTTCTATTTAAGCTTTTTAATGAAAAATAAAAGCTATAAATGGAAATGAAATTAACAGACAAAGTTTGTCTGTAGGATCCAAAAATCGACCTACAAAGAGGGCGATCAAAGATCCTAGAGAGAAAAAGAGAAGAGATTGATAAGGTAAGTACAGACATTTAATTGTCTACTCACGAATGGACTTACCCTAGAGTTGTGTTATATATATATACACATTTAAGCTATTCAGTTTGTGACATGATACTAACATGTTCACGAGAATAGTAAGCAAGATTAGAAAAAAGAAAAGAGGAATAAGTTAAGTCAAATAATAAGACTTAAAAGTTAAGGTTGGCGTACCGGCCTCCCCAGTTGTGAGGTTCAAAGATAGCCTCCACCCCAGTTGTGTGGCGCTGCCTCGTTAATAATGAGGTAGTTGATGGCTTAACTTCCAGCCTCTACCCCAGTTGTGTGGCGCTGCCTCGTTAATAATGAGGTAGTTTATGGCTTGACTTACTGCCTATAAGGTAAGTAGTCCAGAGATGACCTTAGGGTTGATTGGTGGGTCGCTCCCTTGATCCTCTATTGGTCTGCGCGCACTAGGTACGTCCAACCACGGGCCCACAAGTGAAAGATTAAGCAGATAAAGTAAAGCAAAGAAAAGAAAGAAATAGAATAGAAAGAACAAGTAGTATAGGACTAAAGAAAATAATTGGTTCTAAGTTGACTAACCCTAGAGTGGTGTATTCAGCTTATTTACTTGTATGTATGTTTGTACTTACTGAGCTTTAGCTTATTAGTCTATTCGTGCTGTAGGTAATAAAGGAAAACAACCAGCAGTATGAAGCAAGAGTAGCGGACTGGCAGGCAGATCCCAGTGATGTCATGGACGGGTTATGGTTCCGTTTCGCAGAATTCCGCTGTACTCAAGGTGTAAAAGAAAGAAAGTGTAATAGTGAGGTATATGTATAAAGACAAGACAAGAGTGTAGTATGTAAAGTAGTGAAACAAGCTTAAAAGTGTGTTTCTATTTTTACGTACTTTAAAGTAACAAGACTCCAAAATATATTTTGGAAAAACAAAAAGTATTAAGAAGTACGTATATATTTATGTATACACAATTTTCAAGAATTAGTAGTTTCCTCCAGTTAAAAAAAATATATATATTCCTAGTTTTTCAAGAACAAATCTTTTAAACCCCAAGGAGAAGAAAGTTATAGAAACAAGCAAGCTAAGTAAGAATAAGCAGAGAATAAAGAAAGTAAGCAAGATAAGGTGGACGACCTAAGCTAGAGGGGTCGCCCACACGCCTTCCAAATCCAACTCCGCGGATGCATCCGGAACATCGAAAATAGGCTAACGGGCCAAACTTCCAAAATTGGTCAACGGTCGCCGTTGACCGGCGTTGACCGTCATTGACCGGCCGTTGACTCGCCGTTGACCGGCGGTTGACGGCGGCGACGGTGGCAAATGAGTAGCCCATCTTGAAGATCTCGACGTGAGGAACTCATTGGTGGTGTCAATTTCACCAATTGAAACTCCTATGGCCGGAAATCGACCCTCGAAAAACCGACGGCGACGGCGGTGTTAGATCTTCATTTTCCGGTGATTGTTGCCCAAAATTGATTTGGGGCTTTTGATCTACGCGTTGTTCTGAGCATTTTGATACCAACCTTGCAACTCAACTCCGCCGGAATCGTCAGATTCCACGACGGCGACGATGACGATGACGGGCGGAGTTGGTTGGCGAGATCCGGCGGCTGTTGGGCTGAAACACCACCTGGGTTTTGTTCTACTCTTCACCACGAGTCTTTTGGGACCGGAATCAGCTTGATCGGATGTCGGACGGCGGAGATACAGCGTCGCAAAGTTTCTGGTGGCCGGCGGCTTCAGGCGGCGCGTGCGGCTACGTGCGGCGACCGTTCTGTCACGTCGACCCACCGTTAAACTCAGCTCGGGGAGAGTTTTCCAACGGTGCCGGCGGTGTCATGAACAGAGGCCGTACATGAAAGTTGGTTACTGTACACATTCGGGTAGAGAGAGAAAGAGAAGTGAGGAAAGAGAGTGTGTGTGTGGACAAATGAGGAAATTTCACTTTTTTCGCTTTTTATATACTTTTTCGTCCAAAATTTCAACATGGGCTTTCCTGACTAATTTGGGCGTCCTGAATCCAAATATATCAGTTTTATTTTCATCTGAGGTCATCTTGACCAATTTCCGATACTGTGAATTTTAGGTCAAAAATTATCCTTGTGCTCAATTATCAAATTTGAGCGTGCTAATAGGCTATCCTAACTAATTTGGGAGTGCTGAACCCAAATTTATTAGTTTTATGTCAAGATAATATCATCTTGACTTACTTCTTGATACTGTGAGTGGCACACACGTGTACACACATAATATCACTATCAATCATTTTTCATCCTTTAACATTATTAGAACATTTTATTTTAGTTCTAAACAATATTAAATCACTTAATTTTACATTTTAACGCTTAAATTCATTGTGTATTTATTTTCCGAGAAATATGAATTTTTCTGGTTATTACAGGTACGGTCCATGATGAGTTATTCAACGCTGCCGTTATCATTTTGAGGATATGCATTATAAACGGCGTGCTATACTCTGAGCCAGGTTCCAAGCAAATCAATTCCCAGGACTCCGTATGAATTGAGCGTGGTAGGAAGCCATCCCTTAGACATATGAGAATATGGGGCTGCCCGACACATGTACTGGACGGGGATGCGAAGAAGTTGGAACCAAGAACAGAATTATGCATGTTTGTAGGGTATCCTAAGGGAACTAAGGGAGGTCTGTTCTATAACCCAAAAGAACAAAAAGTCATTGTTTCAACCCATGCGACATTCTTGGAGGAAAGTCACATGAATGACTGTAAGTCTCGAAGCAAAGTGGTGCTAGAGGAGTTATCGGGTGAAAGAACTACTCCACAGGTTTCGGTCTTGGGCGCAAGTTTGAGTTCTGGTGAAAGACCTGCAGACGATCAACAATTTAGGGTGCCTCGTCGTAGTGGGAGGGTTTCGAAAAAGCCTAATTTCTTTATGTATGATGCTGAGGTATACCAGGCCGAGGCTCATAAGCATGAGGATGATCCGGTCACTTATGATGAAACTATAAATGATGTTGATTCTAAATCTTGGAAACAGGCCATGAACAATGAGATGGATTCTATGAAATCCAACTCTGGGAACTTGTAGATCTACCGGATGGGATAAAACCCATTGGATGCAAGTGGGTTTATAAAAGAAAGAAGGATGCGGAAATGAGAGTGAAAACTTTCAAAGCTAGACTGGTTACAAAGGGGTACATGCAAAAGGCTGGAATCGATTACGATGAATCCTTTTTGCTTTTTGCTTTTTGCTAGCTGAAGTTTATCCGTATTCTTCTGTCTATTGCTGCAGCTCTCGATTACAAGATCTGGCAAATGGATGTCAAGACGGCATTCTTGAATGGCCATCTTGAGGAATGTATCTACATGATACAGACCAAAGGGTTCGTGGTAAAAGGCCAAGAAAGAAAAGTCTGCAAGTTGCTTAGATCTATTTATAGATTAAAGCAAGCATCCCGCTCATGGAATTAGAGATTTGATCAACGATCAAGACATTTGGTTTTGAGCAGAACGTTGATGAACTCTGTGTCTATAAACGCATTAAGGATGGTAAAGTGGTCTTTCTAATACTCTATGTCGATGATATACTGCTCATTGGAAATTATGTAGGGAACTTATCATCGGTCAAGCTTTGGCTCCACCAACAGTTTGACATAAAGGACTTAGGTGAAACTAATTATGTTCTAGGCATTCGTCTCTTCAGAGATCGAAAGAACAAATGATAGCATTATCCCAGGCTTCATACATAGATAAAATAATTGATAAATATGCAATGCAAGAGGCAACGAAAGGTTCACAACCTTCCATTGCCGGTCTAACTCTTTTATTGGATGATTGTCCCAAGACATTGGAAGAAAGAGAGCATATAAGTAAGGTCCCTTATGCATCCGTTGTGGGTAGCCTTATGTACGCTATTGTGGCGGCCCGCCCTTTATAGAGATCATATAATGCTATTACAGTTAAGTTTCATAGCTAACTGCAATAGATTGTATTCTCATGAGTCGCTGGCTAATCTATCTCTCTTTAAAACTTGGTATTTTTGGAGGATTTTTTTTTTAAACATAACATAAAACATTATCCACTAATCACTTTGTTTGCAAGTACAAAGTAATTTACATAATACAGTACTTTCGCAAAATACATATTATTACAAAAGAACTGTTTTCTTTCCCTCTTGTTTAACGCTCAGCAAAAAACTCTGGCAGGACCATATCCCTTGGCTTCCCATCCTATTTGACACTTGCTATCTCGTCCGTCATCCAACCATACAAATCTAATGAGCTGGTTACTTACCTGTAACATGAGCAAAAATGGTGAGCTACAGGCTCAGTAAGTTCAAACATGCAAGAAATAGAATTTCTATGAATAGACTATTCATTATAAATAGTAACTTTGACCACTATTCACCATAAATAGTGACTTTGACCACAACACAGTATATCAACAGTACATCAACCTCAATGTTAGTACTCTCACGAAACTATCTTATGCTCAATTATGGTATAGTTTTAGTTTTAAGGTAATTATCTTTATTTACGTTCTGGTTTTGAGCTCATGTTGGCCGTATCATTTTAGTGCGTATGACTGGGAGCAAAACATTAGTGCTGACCTCCATAGCCTTAATCTCATCATCATAACCCTGAAGGCAAAGTATACCTCCCCCGTACAGGAGGCTGGTACACCAAAAGTGGTTTCATAACCGACTTTCTTAAAGTTCTAACTCGGTGACTTCATATTGCCCCGTGGTTAGGAATGGTTCACATTTTAATTTCATGTGAATGAGTTTCATTAACGTCGCTCTAGTGCCCGAAACACAATTTATTATGTGTCCCATTGTCAATAGTGCCCGTAGCACATTTCGTCTCTTTCTCTGTTTTATCATAGTGCCCGTAGCACATATGTTCCTAACGTATAGTTAGTACATTAAAGTTAGCAATAATAATACTATATGTTGCAGACAAATAAATGTCTGAACTTACAGTACGTCTGCCAATGTCTGCTTCTTGGGATCCTTCAATGTCCCTTTTTCTGGTTGGCTTTGAGACCCTAACTTTGTCTGTAAATTTCATTTTCATTTGTAGTTTTTATTTTAAATAAAAAGCTCAAATTTGGCCTTAAAACCTTTAATTAAACCTTATGACAGCTTTCTAAGCTTTATTAACTATTTTCAAATTTTTCCCCCAACTTTTGTAAAATTATGATTTTACCCCTAAATTTTGGTAAAATTGCAATTATACCCCTGATGGGATTTTCTCTACTTAACAATTTACTTTTGATGCTCAGGAACCTTATTCTACCATTCCGGGGTCTTTAGGGCTCTTTTTCCCTTTTTTAGAAAATTCTGGTCAAAATGATCATTTTGCCCCTGTCGGGTCATTTTACCTCAAATTCTCATTCAAGATTCTTAGACCTAATTTTCTAAGCCCAAAAATCCTCAAATCATTTTTTAAAATTTTACCGGATCTTTTCCGGAAAATTTTCTTTCATTATCCCGAATTTTCACTTCTCGACCCTCGGAAAGTACTATTCTGACCCTTACGTTGGTTTCGTGTTTTTTTATCGTTTCGGAGTCTCAAATAAGCGTTTTACTAATACTTAAAACGTTCATCTGGACTTTTTCGATTTAGGTCTTCGAGGCTCAGATTTTCCTTACCCAACTCGGACCTTTGCTTCGTTTTCCAAAAGCGCCCCCCCTTGGGGTCGGTTTTCAGTTTCACTCGCGTTCTACATTTTCAAGGGGACAAGTTACTATTCATGAACCACCCCTTAGGATTCCTCATTCAATTTTCCTTAAGGGACTCGGGTTTTTGACCCGACCCTAAACTTTTACTCTCGATTCCCCTTTTTGCCTTTAATGCCGTTTTTGAAATTTTGGTAGCATTCCGGCGTAAATTCAAGGCTACCAGCGTTAGGTACGCCTCAAACAATGTGTACCTGCCACGTACTATACCAGAGTCCTATTTTATGTAAAAGTTTCCCAAACTTTTACATAAAAATTGTACAATCACTAATTTATAAATCAACCACAATGTACAAAATTTCTTTCACTTCCCCCCTTAATTAAGCCACGGTTTTGAAGTTACCAACCCTAGCAAAATTTTTCTTCATTTTCACCACATTATGCTCGGTTTTTTACACTTAACCCATAACATAATTTTTATTCCAAAACAGCCCTTAATTAACAAAATTTTTTCATCAAAACCCTAATACCAATAATCGGTTTTCACTTAGGGTTTTCACACTAACTTTTATCAAATTTTTTCAACCAAGTCTTTCTTTTAATTTGGCCTTTCCTATGCTATATCTTAGCACATTTTTAATCAAAATTCACTTGGTTTTCACATGGTAACCCTAGGGTTCACCACATGTAACATACGGCCTTACCATTGCAAACATAACCAAAATTCTTTTCAAAGTTTTTCCATCACACCAAGGCTTGATTTCAAGCATTAATCAACATCCAAAACACAAAATTTTCTATCATTTCCTCTTAGGTTTCCCATGGCTACACTATGCCTAATTTTGCACGAAAATTTTTCTAACCGAATTTCAATATGAAACTTATGTTTCCAACTTTCCAAAACATATTTTCACACAACAACAACAACATATTCAATCAAAATTTCATCACCAAAATAACCCCTTTGAACCCACGGATTTCATGGAGAAAACAAGCCAAACTTAAATTTTTTTCATGCAATTCCAATACATGAGTGGCCTTAACTAATATATCACAAAACCAATACATAATTTCATCAAATCCACAACAAAATTTCATCATTTTCTTCCCACTATTCCCACGGATTTCATGACCAAAAATGGGGAAAAAATTACAAGTTTTAAAGCTCACCTTAGTTACTTGGATGCTAGCTAGTCAAACTTGAATTCTTGCTTCCAAAACTTGAAGAATTCCTTTACTTCTCTAAGATAGCTCACGTATTCCCCTTGGAACCAAACTAGAAAATTTTTCTTGGTTTTCTTTTGGCTTTGTTTTGCTATGGTTTGGCTTCCAAATTGGCCAAATCTTTGTTGTTAAGGAAGCCATATTACTTTGGCAATTTTGGGATAATTCACCCATGAAAACCAATCAAATTTTGCCACCTTTCTTGCTAATTCTTTCCACCATTTTTCAAAAATAAAATGGGTGAAATTTTGGCCAAATCTTGGCCTTTAGATCAAAGATGCTTTTAATCCAAGCCATCCATCTTACCTACCACCTTAATTATCCATTTAATAAACACTTTAATGACATCATTAATGATGAGTCATTATATTTACTTTTTGACTTCACTATTCATGTTACTTTTGACCGAATTTTGACCCGAGCGAAATTTTCCCAAAATTGCCCCGGTGGGTTCTTAAGGTCTCCGGTACAGTCGGATTAATTTATTCTGCTTCCGTTTGATCAGAATCAATTCCGGAAGTGTTTTTCGTCTTTTAGTGCACCATAGGCACTGGTTAGGGTTATCAATGTCGTTTTGACACCATTTCACCGGTTTTGATTTGGCAAAATTTCTCAACACTGAATTATTATCTGCTAGCATTGTCAGAATATTTTAGTACATTCTAAACAATATAAATTCATATATTTTACTCTTTAAACAGTACAAGTTGTCACGCATATACAATTGTATATTTTCTTCCGAGAATGCCAGATATCCCCGATTACCATAGCTATGCTTTGTACTCACCTGTGTGACAACCGGGAAATTTAGGCAATTCTCGGAAGAAAATATACAAATGTATGTATATAACAATTTGTACTATTTAAAGAGTGAAATAAATGTATTTATATTGTTTAGAATATATGAAAATGTTCTAACAATACTGACGAGTAAGAATTCAGTGTTGGAAAAATTCACTGAGTTGAAACGGGGGAAACGGTACCAAAACCGGCATTGAAAACCCTAACCGGGACAATAAAAGACGGAAAACTTCCGGGATTAATTTTGATCAAACGGAAGCAGTTTAAATTGATCCGACTGCACAGGAGACCTCAGGAACACGCCGGGACGATTTCAGGAAAATTTCGGCTCGAACCGGTATCGGTCAAAAAGTAGTCGAATTAATGTGAATAGTGAAATTCAAAGTCAACTTTGCTTTAGCATTTATGACATCATAAATCCCTTTAATAAATGGGATTAAAATGGTGGTTAGTAGCATTAATGGCCATGATTCATTTGCTTTTTGATCTAAAGGCCAAGATTTGGCCAAAATTCACCATTTTAAATTTTTGAAAATGTTGGAAAGAATTAAGGTGAAAGGTGTTGAGTTTTGATTGGTGGAAAGCCAAATTAATTGGCATTTTAGTTGCTTAAGTCGGCAACTTTAGTGAATAAAGTGGCCGAAACCAATTTTCAAGCAAAAAACCAAAGAACAAAAATTTGCTAAGTTTTTTCCTTGGTGGAGCCGTGAGGAACCAAGAGGAACCAAGCTATTCCTTCAATTTTCTTTCACAAAAATTGTGTCAAAGCATTCCTTGAAGACAAAGGAAGCAAGGGAACAAGGTAATTCCCCTTGGATTAAACTTTTTCTTGGTTTTTTTTTTCAATAAAAACGTGGGATGAATAGTGGAAAAAGATGGAAAAATTTTTGGTTATTTTCAATGATTTGATGCTTGGGTTTTGTTAAGGGTGTAATTAGGAAGAAAACCATGCAATTGGTTTAAAGAAAAACCAAAATTTTGTTGGTTTTCCTTTGGTAAAACCGTGGGTTACCTTGAGTAATCAATGAAGAAATTGTTGTGTTTATGTATTAACATGCTTTCAAGTTAAATTTTGTTAAGAATAAAGCATGATTTACATTATGGAAAGCTTGAAAAAAAATTTTTGGTGTGAATTACCTAATGTGGCCGTGGGATTACTTAGGGTTTGGAAGAAAAATTTTGCATGGTTTATGTGATATTTGGATGATTTAAATCATGCATTTTATAATGTAAATGATGGAATTATGATTGAAAGCATGAAACAAAAATGTTGTGCATGTTTTTCATTAAGTGGCCGTGGGTTATAAGTGATTAAAAACCCTAAGAATTTGGTTGAAAAATGCAATGAAAATGGGCTTGAAAATGTGTTAAAAAATGACATTTTAATAGCCTAAGATTTGGTGAAAATTTGAGATGTTTTGGTTAGGTTTTGATTGTCAAAACCGTGGCCAAAAACTAAGGGTAAAAATGAAAAGTTTTTGGTGTAATATGGGTTAAAATGCAAATTAGAATCTTGTGAGATTTTATGTAAAAGTTTGGAAAACTTTTACATAAAATAGGCTTGTGGTATAGTACGTGGCAGGTACATATGGTTCGAAGCGTACCTAACGCCGGTAGCCTTAAAATTACGCCGAAATGTTGCCGAAATTTAGAAAACAGCATTTGGGGTAAAATGGAAATAAAAATAAAAAGTTTGGGGTCGGGTCGGAAACCCGAGTCCCTAATGAAAAATTGAATAAGGAAAACCTAAGGGGTGGCTCGTGAATAGTAACCTGTCCCCTTAAAAATTTAAAACGCAAGTGGAATGGAAAAACCGACCCCGAAGGGGGGGGCGTTTTTGGAAATGAAATAAAGGTCCGAGTCGGGAACGGAAAATCCGAGCCTCGGAGACCTAGGTCTGCAATGTCTAAATGAATGTTTTAAATACTAGTAAAAAGTCCATTTGAGGCTACGAAACGATAGAAAATCACTAAACCGACGTAGGGGTCGGAATAGTGCTTCCCGAGAGTCGGGAAAGTGAAAAATGAAAATAAAATAATAACGAACCCGGAAATGATTAGAAAAGAGTCAGAAGAGTTCCTGAGAGCCAAAAATGCAGTCTGGATCAAGAAAATTTCCGTCAGGGGCAAAATCGTAATTTTGCCAAAATATAGGGGTAAAATCGTAATTTTGCCAAAATACAGGGGCAAAATCGTAATTTTGTAAAAGTTGAGAAAAATGGGGAAAATGATAAATAAAGCCTAAAAAGTTATAAATAGGTTTTATTTAAGCTTTTAAATGAAAAATAAAAGCTATAAATGGAAATGAAATTAACAGACAAGGTTTTGTCTGTAGGATCAAAAAAAATCGACTTACAAGGAGGGCGATCAAAGATCCACGAGAGAAAAAGGGAAGAGACTGATAAGGTAAGTTCAGACATTTACCTGTCTGCAACAGATAGCATTATTGTTGCTAACTTTGATGTACTAACTATAAGTTAGGTACATATGTGCTACGGGCACTATTATAGAGTAGAGAGAGAGACGTAATGTGCTACGGGCACTATTGAGAATGGACACATTGTTAATTGTGCTTCGGGCACTAGAGCGAGGTTAATGAAACTCACTCACTTAAAATTAAAATGTGAGCCATTCCTAACCACAGGACAATGTGAAGTCACCGGGTTAGAATTTTAAAAAGTCGGTAATGAAACCACTTTCTGGCGTACCAGCCTTCCGTACAGGGAGGTACTTTTGCCTTCGGGCCTATGAGATTAAGGCTGTGGAGGCCAGTACTGATGTACCGCTCCCAGTCATGTATAATTTTGCCTTCGGGGCTATGAGATTAAGGCTGTGGAGGTCAGCACTAATGTACCGCTCCCAGTCATGCGCACTTAAATGGTACTGCCAACCTGAGCTCAAAACCAGAACATAAGCAAAGATAATTACCTAAAACTGAAACTACGCCATAATTGAGCATAAGACAGTTTAGTGAGAGTACTAACATCGCGGTAGATATACTGTTGTGACACTGTGTGTGTGGTCAACCTTACTATTCACATATGAATAGTGGTCAAAGTTACTATTCATGTATGAATAGTGGTCAAAGGACTATTCATCATGAATAGCCCTATTCATAGAAATTTTATTTCTTGCATGTTTGAACTTACTGAACCTGTAGCTCACCATTTTTGCTAATGTTGCAGGTAAGCGACCAGCTCAGTAGCTTGTTTGACTGGATGCGGACGGGAGGGCGCGTGTCAAATCGGATAACTGGGCGAGGGATATGGTCCTGCCAGAGTCTTTCCGCTGAGCGATAAAAAGGGAAGGAAAAAAAAAAGAAACACTCTTTTGTAATATTATATATTTACGAAAGTACTGTAATATGTAAATTACTTTGTACTTGCTAACAAAGTAAATAGTGGGAAATGTTTTACATGATGTTCAAAGAAAAAAAAAATTCCCAAAAACGTCATGATTTAAAAAGAGAGAGAGATAAGCCGGCGACCCATGAGAGTACAATCTATCGCAGTTAGCAATAAAGCTCAACTGTAATAGTATTGTATGATCTCTACGAGGGGCGGGCCGCCACAGTTGGTATCAGAGCCGGTATACGGTTGGTGAAGTTTAGAATACCAACTGCTGCCACAGTTGGTATCAGAGCCTGTTTGAGATTGGTCTAGTTTATAATACCAACTGCTGTCACAGTTGGTATCAGAGCGGAATTACGGTTGGTTTAGTTTGGATTACCAACTGCAGTCACAATTGGTATATCAGAGCAGTGTGACCATATCCTGATTTGACACTTCGCGCATCCTGCACCGCTATCCAAGTAAGTAGTTTACTTAAGTTTAGTTAATTATTTTCTTATATGAAAATAATTATGTTATAGGTAGCAAGATGACCAGACCTCCATATGTGAGACCACCGCTACCACGACCGAGAGGAGTATTACGGGTATGGACGAGACCTATTGTGAGGCCGTCTATTTCCCAACGACCGGTAATCAGACCCCCGGTGCCCGAAAGACCTCCGGTACCAGCACCAGCGCCAGTAGATGTAGTACAGCCACGACCGATAGTTCATTCACCGGTGGTAGTGGACATTCCAGTTGTTGGTGGACGCCAACATATTGGGGTGAGAGTTTCGGCACGGGCAGTACAGGCATTTCGAGCTAGCAGTCCCCCTATGTTTGACGGTGGACGACAGTCAATGGAGGCGAAGGACTGGCTCCATGCCATCGAAAAGATTATGGTGATATGCGACATCGATCGAGATATGTGGATCCAGTTGGCCATCAATATGTTTCAGGGAGATGCTCGAGTATTTTGGCAGTATTGCGATCAGGAGATTTTATTAGGATTCAGTTGGGCTGAGTTCTGTCAGCAGTTGGCTGATCAGTTTCCGCCTAGGGATCCAACACTGGCTCCAGCACCTCCAGAGAGACGAGAGGCTGATACACCTGTGTATCCCGGATTTGATGAGGTTAGGGACTACATTCTCCAGACTGAGAGGATGGTCATGCTGTCTGGTGAGACAGTTATGTCTTACACAGCACGATTTGAGGAGACCATTAGGAGGAGATGTTCGTTGCCCAACCTCACTGAAGCAAACTGTTGTGAGCTGTTCGGGAGAGGTTTACCCATGGAGTTGAGACAGCGGGTGATCAAGTTATTTCCTCCGACGCTCCAAGAGTTTGTGGTGACGATCAGGACGATCGAGAGAGAGATTCTGATTGAGCATCTGACACAGAGTCGATGAGAGACACTGGGTCAAGATGAGATGTTTGCACGCATCTTCGGACCGAGAAGAATGATGAATGATCATGAGGCTGGACCATCTAGACCACGAGGAGGGGATGACTCAGGACAAGGAGCATTGCCTAGAGGCGGTGACGATTCAGATGATCCCGATGACGATGAGGATCCAGAAGAATATCCTCTAGTCCCAGACACAGGGAATGCGTGACCAGTAGATGTATACATGTACATAAGTAGCTTAGAGAGAAAAGCTCTTTTGTATAGACTTATGGCCATGATGTATAAATGGCCGATGTATATATGACTGGTGATGATTATGTATGACATATAAATGTTTTGCTATGAATGAAATATCAAAATGATTATATGTTGTACGATGATGTGTTACGATGATGTGGCTTTACATTACCCTAAATTTCGTGAATTGATATGATTTTACGAATGTGGTTATGGAAAAGCTAACGGTGAATTATTGTGCCATAAAAGGACAATAGGCAAGATGGTGGATTTGCGTAATCGACCAGAGGGACGAGAGCGATGTCCTAATGTTATGGAGAGATTGGATCAGATACAAGCCCTACTAGAAGCTCAGATGCAAGAAAATGCTAATCTGAGGCGACGGGTAGAGGAGCTAGAACAGAGACAAGGCTCTGAGGGTACCCAAGTAGAACAACAAGCTGAGGTAGATCCGGTTATCCCTCCAGCTGCTGTAAATGAGAGAGTTCCTGAACAGCAACCGGTATTAAACCTGGAACCCCTCTATGAAAGATTCAGGCGTATGAGGCCGCCAGAATTTGAAGGGTCTACAAATCCTCTAGAGGCTGAAGACTGGTTGTCGTCATTGCAAGTGATCATGGAATTTATGAACCTAACTGACCGGGAGAAGGTTGCATGTGCGTCCTTTGTACTGAGAAAAGATGCTCGTTTTTTGTGAGACACTGTACGAATGAGAAAAGACGTGTCTACCATGAGTTGGGCGGAATTTCTGGAAGAATTTAACCAGAAATATTATGACCCTGCATCTCTGAGACAACAGCAGAAAGAGTTCTCAGAATTGACGCAAGGAAACATGTCGGTAAGGGAAGTTTGCCGAAAGTTCGACCAGTTATCCCGGTTATGTCCCTATGTATTCCCTACTGAGAGGGAGAAGATACAGAAAATGATCGAGATGTTTAGACCAGAAATTGCTGCATTGGTAGATACTGGACAAGTACCGCCTACTTCTGTAGCAGATTGTGTGAGTCGGGCCATCAGAGCTGAGTTTCACGTAGCCCGGCAGAAAGAGGAAAGAGAAAAACACTGGGAGGCCAAGAAGAAGGAGAGGGCTTTGGCGAAGTCTACACAAGCTGGTCAATCGAGCAAGCCTAGTCAGAATGCTAAACCAAGCCAGGGCAATAATCAAGGATCCCAGCAAAACAAGAGAAAAGGCAATTTTTCTGGAAATCGCCAGGGAAATAGTCGAAACCAGCAGCGGAGAACAGCTGGTAATGCGGAATCCAATGTACAAAATTGTCCTACATGCGGGAAGAGACATTCTGGACAATGCAGATTTGGGCCACTTGTTTGTTATGAATGTGGAAAGGAAAGCCATTATGCCAGAAACTGTCCAAATAGGCAGGGTGGACAAGGCACTTCCCAACAACACCAGACACGCCCACAAGCTCATTCCCTTCAGGCCAGAGTTGAAGAGTCACCAGTAAGGCCGCAACGCCAGGAGCGTATGCCACGTGCCGATGCTCGTGTGATGGCCTACAGTAAAGAGGATGCAGAGGCAGGAACGTCGAACGTGGTGACAGGTCAGCTTCCTGTCGCTAGTCATGTAGCCTCTGTACTATTCGATTCCGGTGCTACGCATTCTTTTGTTTCCTATGAATTTGCTGACAAGATAGGACTTCCTAAGGACAATATGGGAAGGGTATTTAAGACAGCTTTACCCTCTGGGGAAGTATTGTTGTCCAAATACTGGCTACCTCATGTACCAGTATATGTGGCAAATAAGGAACTATATGCGGAGTTGATCGTAATGAAGATCGCGGATTACGATGTGATTCAAGGCATGGATTTCCTAGGGAAATACCGAGCTACGATCGACTGCCGAAATCGAAAGATAGTATTCCAACCTGAGAAAGAAGAGAGTTTCGAATATGTCGACACTTCTCGAAAACCCGGGAAGATGATGATCAGTTCACTGAGAGCAAGCAAGCTGATAGCCAGTGGTTGTATGGGATATCTGGCATATGCGGTGGATACTACAGAGGAACAGAAGCTGCGACCTGAAGATGTTCCTGTGGTTAATGAATTTCTTGATGTATTTCCAGAAGAGTTACCAGGGATACTTCCAGAGAGAGAAATCTCGTTCGAAATTGAGTTGATGCCTGGAACAGTACCTATTTCCAAAGCACCATACTGCATGGCTCCAGTGGAGTTAAAGGAGCTACAGGTACAATTAAAGGAGCTTTTAGATAAAGGATTCATCAGGCCGAGTTTTTCTCCATGGGGTGCACCTGTGTTATTCGTCAAGAAAAAGGATGGAACATTCCGGTTGTGCATTGATTATCGGGAGTTGAATAAGGTCACGATCAAAAATAGGTATCCGTTACCTAGAATTGATGACCTATTCAACCAGTTAAAAGGTGCAGCGGTATTTTCCAAGATCGACTTACGATCAGGATATCACCAGCTGAGAATTAAAGAAAGTGATATTCCTAAGACGGCGTTTAGGACTCGTTATGGTCACTACGAGTTTCTTGTGACGCCATTTGGATTAACAAATGCACCGGCAGCGTTCATGGACTTAATGAACTGAATTTTTAAAGAGTATTTGGATAAGTTTTTCATTGTATTCATTGATGACATTCTTATATACTCAAAGACTCATGAGGAGCACAAGGAGCATCTGAGGATCGTGCTGAATACGATAAGAAAGCATCAACTGTATGCCAAATTCTCAAAATGTGAGTTTTGGCTGGATAGAGTACATTTCCTCGGACATGTTGTATCCCAGGAAGGTATTGCTGTAGATCCGACTAAAGTAGAGGCAATTAACCAGTGGCCTGCACCCAAGAGTGTGACGGAAATACGCAGTTTCTTGGGGTTAGCTGGTTATTATCGACGATTTGTAGAGGGATTTACGCGATTAGCTGCACCTCTTACTGCTCTTACACGCAAGGAAAGGAAGTACGAGTGGACTATGGAATGCGAAAGAAGCTTCCAGGAGTTAAAGAGGCGACTGACAAGCGCACCAATCCTTACGCTTCCCACTGAAGGGGAGAAGTTTGTGATCTACAATGATGCATCGAAAATAGGATTGGGAGCAGTCCTGATGCAAGACGGTAAGGTGATTGCTTATGCTTCCCGTCAATTAAAGGAGCATGAAAGGAATTATCCTATGCATGACCTTGAACTTGCTGCAGTAATGTTCGCCCTTAAAATTTGGCGACACTATCTTTATGGAGCTCAATGTCAGATTTTCACTGATCACCAAAGCCTGAAGTATTTCTTCACGCAAAAAGAGCTCAATATGCGGCAAAGGCGATGGTTGGAATTGGTGAAGGATTATGATTGTGAAATCCTATACCATCCAGGGAAGGCCAATCGTGTAGCGGATACTCTAAGTAGAAAGTCTACCATATCGCACCAGCTACCAATAAACAGGCTTCCGAAGCCATTGCAGCAAGAAATAAATTCTTTGAACTTGGAGCTGATATCTGGAAGACTAGCTGCACTCCAAGTGGAATCATCGCTATTGGAGGATATAAAGGAAGCTCAGAGGCGAGATCCAACAATGACAAGTTCTCAAGAAGGAATTTCCAAGGATGGAATGATCCTTTATCAAGGAAGGATAAATGTTCCAGCTGATGAGGAACTTAGAAGACGGATCATGTCAGAAGCCCATGAGACACCCTATTCGGTTCATCCCGGAGCTAGCAAGATGTATCAGGACTTGAAGTTACAATTCTGGTGGAAAGAGATGAAGAACGATATAGCGAAATTCGTGAGCAGATGCATGACCTGTCAGAGAATCAAAGCGGAACATAAAAATCCAGCGGGAAGATTGGAACCGTTGGAGATTCCTGAATGGAAATGGGAACACATCACGATGGATTTTGTAGTGGGACTCCCAAAAACCCGAGAAGGTTATGATGCCATCTGGGTTATTGTGGACAGACTGACCAAGACGGCACGGTTTATAGCTGTCAAGATGACTTTTTCGTTGGAAAAGTTTGCTCAGTTGTACGTAACTCATGTCGTCAGACTACATGGAGTACCAAAATCCATTGTGTCAGATCGAGATGCACGATTCACTTCGAATTTCTGGAAGTGCGTGCAAGAGGCCATGGGTACTGAATTGAGACTCAGTATGGCTTTTCATCCGCAAACAGAAGGACAGTCGGAGCGGACAATTCAGACCTTAGAGGACATGCTTCGAGCTTGTGTGATGGATTTTGCGGGAAATTGGAATGAGAAGTTACCATTAATTGAATTCTCGTACAATAATAGTTATCAAGCTTCTATAGGCGTGGCCCCTTACGAGGCTTTGTATGGACGGAAATGCAGATCACCATTACACTGGTATGATTTACGAGAGAAGCAGTTGCATAAGACGGATTTCATAAAAGAGACTTCCGATGCAGTTGCTAGAATCCAGCGTCAAATGAAAATTGCGCAAAGCCGACAAAAGAGTTATGCGGACAAGAGGCGGAGATCCTTAGAGTTTGATGAAGGAGACTTCGTGTTTCTCAAGGTATCGCCCATGAAGGGGATTATGCGTTTCGGTAAGAAGGGGAAACTGAGTCCAAGATATATTGGACCTTATGAAATTATCGAACGCATTGGAAAGGTCGCTTACAGATTAGCGTTACCTCCAGAATTGTCGGCAGTGCATAATGTATTTCATGTGTCGATGCTGCGAAAGTATATACCAGATCCGTCCCATGTGTTGAAGCATGAGCCTATTCAAATCCATGAGGATTTGACATATAAGGAACAACCTATTCGAGTACTAGCTCGTGAAGAGAAAGTACTGAGGAATAAGAAAATCCCACTAGTGAAGATTCTGTGGAAAAATCACAACATTGAAGAAGTTACGTGGGAACGAGAAGACGAGATGAGGAGTTTATACCCCCACTTGTTCTAATTTTCGAGGACGAAAATTTTATAAGGAGGGGTGAATGTGACAACCGGGAAATTTAGGCAATTCTCGGAAGAAAATGTACAAATGTATGTATATAACAATTTGTACTATTTAAAGAGTGAAATAAATGTATTTATATTGTTTAGAATATATGAAAATGTTCTAACAATACTGACGAGTAAGAATTCAGTGTTGGAAAAATTCACTGAGTTGAAACGGGTGAAACGGTACCAAAACCGGCATTGAAAACCCTAACCGGGACAATAAAAGATGGAAAAATTCCGGGATTAATTTTGATCAAACGGAAGCAGTTTAAATTGATCCGACTGCACAGGAGACCTCAGGAACACGCCGAGACGATTTCAGGAAAATTTCGGCTCGAACCGGTATCGGTCAAAAAGTAATCGAATTAATGTGAATAGTAAAAGTCAAAGTCAACTTTCCTTTAGCATTTATGACATCATAAATCCCTTTAATAAATGGGATTAAAATGGTGGTTGGTAGCATTAATGGCCATGATTCATTTGCTTTTTGATCTAAAGGCCAAGATTTGGCCAAAATTCACCATTTTAAATTTTTGAAAATGTTGGAAAGAATTAAGGTGAAAGGTGTTGAGTTTTGATTGGTGGAAAGCCAAATTAATTGGCCTTTTAGTTGCTTAAGTCGGCAACTTTAGTAAATAAAGTGGCCGAAACCAATTTTCAAGCAAAAAACCAAAGAACAAAAATTTGCTAAGTTTTTTCCTTGGTGGAGCCGTGAGGAACCAAGAGGAACCAAGCTATTCCTTCAATTTTCTTTCACAAAAATTGTGTCAAGGCATTCCTTGAAGACAAAGGAAGCAAGGGAACAAGGTAATTCCCCTTGGATTAAACTTTTTCTTGGTTTTTTTTTCAATAAAATCGTGGGATGAATAGTGGAAAAAGATGGAAAAATTTTTGGTTATTTTCAATGATTTGATGCTTGGGTTTTGTTAAGGGTGTAATTAGGAAGAAACCATGCAATTGGTTTAAAGAAAAACCAAAATTTTGTTGGTTTTCCTTTGGTAAAACCGTGGGTTACCTTGAGTAATCAATGAAGAAATTGTTGTGTTTATGTATTAACATGCTTTCAAGTTAAATTTTGTTAAGAATAAAGCATGATTTACATTATGGAAAGCTTGAAAAAAAATTTTTGGTGTGAATTACCTAATGTGGCCGTGGGATTACTTAGGGTTTGGAAGAAAAATTTTGCATGGTTTATGTGATATTTGGATGATTTAAATCATGCATTTTATAATGTAAATGATGGAATTATGATTGAAAGCATGAAACAAAAATGTTGTGCATGTTTTTCATTAAGTGGCCGTGGGTTATAAGTGATTAAAAACCCTAAGAATTTGGTTGAAAAATGCAATGAAAATGGGCTTGAAAATGTGTTAAAAAATGACATTTTAATAGCCTAAGATTTGGTGAAAATTTGAGAAGTTTTGGTTAGGTTTTGATTGTCAAAACCGTGGCCAAAAACTAAGGGTAAAAATGAAAAGTTTTTGGTGTAATGTGGGTTAAAATGCAAATTGGAATCTTGTGAGCTTTTATGTAAAAGTTTGGAAAACTTTTACATAAAATAGGCTTGTGGTATAGTACGTGGCAGGTACATATGGTTCGAGGCGTACCTAACGCCGGTAGCCTTAAAATTACGCAGAAATGCTGCCGAAATTTCGAAAACAGCATTCGGGGTAAAATGGAAATAAAAATAAAAAGTTTGGGGTCGGGTCGGAAACCCGAGTCCCTAACGAAAAATTGAATAAGGAAAACCTAAGGGGTGGTTCGTGAATAGTAACCCGTCCCCTTAAAAATTTAAAACGCAAGTGGAATGGAAAAACCGACCCCGAAGGGGGGGGCGTTTTTGGAAATGAAATAAAGGTCCGAGTCGGGAACGGAAAATCCGAGACTCGGAGACCTAGGTCTGCAATGTTTAAATGAACGTTTTAAATACTAGTAAAACGTCCATTTGAGACTCCGAAACGATAGAAAATCACTAAACCGACGTAGGGGTCGGAATAGTGCTTCCCGAGAGTCGGGAAAGTGAAAAATGAAAATAAAATAATAACGAACCCGAAAATGATTAGAAAAGAGTCAGAAGAGTTCCTGAGAGCCAAAAATGCAGTCTGGATCGAGAAAATTTCCGTCAGGGGCAAAATCGTAATTTTGCCAAAATATAGGGGCAAAATCGTAATTTTAACAAAATACAGGGGCAAAATCGTAATTTTGTAAAAGTTGAGAAAAATGGAGAAAATGATAAATAAAGCCTAAAAAGTTATAAATAGGTTTTATTTAAGCTTTTAAATGAAAAATAAAACCTATAAATGGAAATGAAATTAACAGACAAGGTTTTGTCTGTAGGATCCAAAAAAAATCGACCTACAAGGAGGGCGATCAAAGATCCACGAGAGAAAAAGGGAAAAGACTGATAAGGTAAGTTCAGACATTTACCTGTCTGCAACAGATAGCATTATTGTTGCTAACTTTGATGTACTAACTATAAGTTAGGTACATATGTGCTACGGGCACTATTATAGAGTAGAGAGAGAGACGTAATGTGCTACGGGCACTATTGAGAATGGACACATTGTTAATTGTGCTTCGGGTACTAGAGCGAGGTTAATGAAACTCACTCACCTAAAATTAAAATGTGAACCATTCCTAACCACGGGACAATGTGAAGTCACCGGGTTAGAATTTTAAAAATTCGGTAATGAAACCACTTTCTGGCGTACCAGCCTTCCGTACAGGGAGGTACTTTTGCCTTCGGGGCTATGAGATTAAGGCTGTGGAGGCCAGTACTGATGTACCGCTCCCAGTCATGTATAATTTTGCCTTCGGGGCTATGAGATTAAGGCTGTGGAGGTCAGCACTAATGTACCGCTCCCAGTCATGCGCACTTAAATGATACTGCCAACCTGAACTCAAAACCAGAACATAAGCAAAGATAATTACCTAAAACTGAAACTATGTCATAATTGAGCATAAGACAGTTTAGTGAGAGTACTAACATCGCGGTAGATGTACTGTTGTGACACTGTGTTGTGGTCAACCTTACTATTCACCATGAATAGTGGTCAAAGTTACTATTCACATATGAATAGTGGTCAAAGGTACTATTCATGATGAATAGTCTATTCATAGAAATTTTATTTCTTGCATGTTTGAACTTACTGAGCCTGTAGCTCACCATTTTTGCTAATGTTGCAGGTAAGCGACCAGCTCAGTAGCTTGTTTGACTGGATGCGGACGGGAGGGCGCGTGTCAAATCGGATAACTGGGCGAGGGATATGGTCCTGCCAGAGTCTTTCCGCTGAGCAATAAAAGGGGAAGGAAAAAAAAAAGAAACAGTCTTTTGTAATATTATATATTTACGAAAGTACTGTAATATGTAAATTACTTTGTACTTGCTAACAAAGTAAATAGTGGGAAATGTTTTACATGATGTTCAAAGAAAAATAAAATTTCCCAAAAACATCATGATTTAAAAAGAGAGAGAGATAAGCCGGCGACCCATGAGAGTACATGTGACGCCCCGTGCCCTCAGCGGCCCGGACCGTCACTGTAAACTCTATTACTTGCTTCTTTAAAAACGATACTTAAACTTGCTGAATTTAATACTATAAATTTAGAGGGATTTTTTTTTTCTTTTTTTTTTTTTATATACACGTACGTATTTACTATTCACGTACGCATACTATTAAAATGCGGAATTTGAAAAACATAAGGATTTCAATTATACATACATAATTATATACATGTTTATCTGATTACTATTCACCAGATACTATTTAAATATACTACTCGTACATATACTGTTTACTGTTCCAAAATACCATTTAACCTTTACTATTTAAAATACTATTTAACTGTCACCATTCAAAATATTATTTACTCATACTGTGCGGAAGAATACTCGCGGTGTATCCATAACCTCATCCTCACATCCACCTCCGCCATCATCATCGTCCCTTGATGTTTACGCTATAGGATGCTTACCTACAGCATGAACACACTCCGTGAGCTTTACGCCCAGTAAGTACAACATGTTAACCGCAAAACATGTTTAAAACATAGCACATACGTAAAATCATAGGCATGACATATATCACTTAATAAATCACATATCATATAAGCATATCACATATCAGCTCACATATCATGTCATCACATAACATGTCATAACACTGAATATAAAACTTCACATACTTTATGCATGACAGAAGCATCGTGTACTGTATGCACTCTACTGAAAAAGAAAGCATAGCGAACTATAACTAATGCATGATCCGGTTATGTTCATTTATGCTTCAAACTTTTCTTTTCTTTTCTTGTCTATTTAGGGCCCATGTGTCAGTACCGTGTGCGCGCAGACCAACGGTAACGCCCGAGGTCAACTAATGCCGAAGA
This sequence comes from Antiaris toxicaria, assembly GCA_035233585.1. Taxonomy (NCBI): domain Eukaryota; kingdom Viridiplantae; phylum Streptophyta; class Magnoliopsida; order Rosales; family Moraceae; genus Antiaris; species Antiaris toxicaria. The sequence continues at coordinate 87,663,908 of CP141156.1, forward strand.
GCTATCAACTGATGCTCAACTTGTGGCCTGAACTTTCTTTAACTGGAAACCCCTTCGACTGAAGGAGCCGGTACGACACACCTATTTATTTCCATCTTGTTTAACTGTTCTAGCCATACGCTTCTCTAAGCTGTCCCCAATCCTACGCGGTAGGGATCTATGGCTTCTATCTTGTTCTTTCATCAATCTACTCGATTGTGAAACTATATGCTCTTATGTATGCTGTGCAGCATCGTGTGCAAGATACATACTTAAAATACTGGAAAAGCATCATTTTAAATTCATTTTATCCATGCTGTAGGCGGAGTTGTACTTACCTGTCAGCAGACAGTTTATACTCTCGCCTTCGTCACAATACAGGTACCTCCCTGTAATCATAATGCATTACATTAACATTCACTCTTAGGTCACCGTGGTCATTAGTGACTAATAAAAATTCTCGTTATGTGGTACCGATCCTTGTCGGTACTAATTGCCCTCTTCTTAAGAATTTGATTTTCTAATCATTGTTAATTAATTTATTTACCCAATAAATTAATTAACATCGCTCTTAGGTCACTCTATCGTTAGGAACTAATAAACTTATTGTTGTGTGGTACTGATGCCTATCGGTACCCGACTGCTCTACTTTGGGAAATTTGATATCTAATTTTTTTAATTGTGCTTGATTAATTTGTCTACTTGACAAATTAATCACTGTCTCTCACTATCCCATTCCGACTTGGTCCTTGACTGGCTAACCAACCAGTCAACATACTGAATACCTCTCGTATGACCATTTAGCCTGTCGGGTTACCGTTACCGATGTAATCGCCCCAAATTTTATACTTCGATCGCACCCGTCCCTCGGTTGGTACTATTCTGACATAGGGGTCGTTTTCTTACATTATGAAATTTCTAATGGGGCGGTTCACTAATCCTCACAACGTCCGTCCTTCTTTCCCGGACTTAGGTCATCGAGGGAGCTCGGGTTTCCATCCCGATCACATTTTCAGCCCTCGTTTCCTAAAATACCCCTTTGTGTCGTTTTAGAAATTTCGGCAGCATTTCCGCTTAATTTTTAGGTTTCCGGCGTTTAGGAAATGCCTCAAAACCATCTAACCTATTCTAACCTGCCACGTACTAAACCAGAGGCCTAATTTTTACGTAAAAGCTCCGCTTTTTACGTAAAAATATTCACATTTTCTCACATTTTCTTTTTCGATATTTCACCCTTTTTTCTTACAATTCCTCAAGTCAGTAAACCATAATTAATACATAATTATTTCCAATATTAAATTGAGGAATAAATAGATCAACACTACTAATAAAATCATTCCCGTCGACGGTCGGACGAACCGTTCGGTCTCGACCGCGCAATCTTTGAATCGTCGTTCTTCACTTTTGAAACTCCAGTTTGCAAATCCGATGCCGCGGATGTGTCCGGAACGTCGAAAATAGGCCAACGGGCCATTCTTCAATTTTCGGTCTCCGGGTCGCCGTTGACCGGTGTTGACCGGCCGTTGACCGGCGTTGACCACGGCGGCGATGGAAGTGGCGACCACCATCTTGAAGAGCTCGACGAGAGGAACCCATTGGTGGTGTCAATTTCACGAATCGAGGCTCCTATCACCGGAAATCGGCTCTCGAAAAGTCGGCGACGGCGGCGGCGTTGGATCTTCATTTTTCCGGCGTTGTTGCCCAAAATTGATTTGGGGATTTTGATCTACGTGTTGTTCTGAGCATTTTGACACCGACCTTGCAACTCAACTCCGCCGGAATAGCGAGATCCGACGGCGGCGATGGCGACGGCGACAGCGAACCTGGGGCGGCGCGATTCGGTGGCTGTTGACATGAAATGAAGCCTGGGTTTTGTTCTACTCTTCACCACGAATCCATTGGGACCGGAATCGTGGCATTTGGACGTCGGACGGTGGAGATACGGCGGTTTGAAAAATTCGGCCACCGACGGCTTTGGGCGGCGCGTGCGGCGTGCTCCGGCGTCGGTTCGGTCGACTCGGCCCGCCGTTGGAATCAGCTCGTCAGAGCTTTCCAATGGTGCCGGCGGTGTCAAAAACGGAGGCCGGATTCGATGGTCGGTCACTGTTCATCTTCGTGTGGTGTGGGGAGGGAGAAAATGAGATTTGGAAAAATATGGGGGCTATTTCTCTAGAATCCCCAAAATTTCGTCCTTTATACAAATTTTTTGAAAAATTTTAAGATAGGCTATACTGACTAATTTGGGCGTGCTGAACCCAAATATATCAGTTTTATCTTCATCCGAGGTCGTCTCGACCAGTTTCCCGATACTGTATGGTTCCCGGTCAAAAATTACTTTTTGTGCTCAAATGACTAATTTGAGCATTCTGATTCCAAATATATCAGTTTTATATCAAGAAAAGGTCATCTTGACCAATTTCTTGATACTGTGGTTAGGCCTACACTGTGTTGACACTGTGCACGCATAACGAGGCGTTTTTGCGTGAAATTTCAAACACAGTCTCTCTTGACTAATTTGGACGTGCTGATTTCAAATTTATCAGTTTTACGTCCATCTGAGGTCTTCTGGACCAGTTTTCAGGATCTGCATGACCCCGTCTCGGAAAACGTGTCAGGTGCCCAATTGACTAATTTGGGCGTCCTGAGTCTAAATATATCAGTTTCGGAGCGAGAAAAGGTCGTCTTGACCCTCATCCCGATACTGCGTATCCCTTAAACAAAATCTACATTTTATGCTCAATTGACCAGATTGAGCCTGCTGACTATTAATATATCAGTTTTGTGCCAGATTAAGGCCGTCTTGACCACTAACCTGACACTGCGTTTCTCACTATTCACTATTCACTAATCTCTGTTCACTATCTGACTGACTAATCTGAGCGTTCTGACTTTGATTTGTCAGTCTATGGGCGAGAAGAGGTCATCTAGACCACTTTTCTCGATACTGTACATCTATTAGGGTAATTATCACTGCTGCGCTCAGATGACCAGTCTGAGCGTACTGATGACTAGCTCATCAGTTCTGTATCATGAAATGGTCGTCTAGACCGGTTTCTTGATATTGCGTGTCTCAACGCATACTCACATAATAGGGTGGACCGATTTCACTGTCGATTACCCCTTTCACTGCATGAATAGTAATTAAACGTTACTATTCCTGTTTAATTCATTCAACTGAAAAGCACACTGTGCTTATTAACTTAATTACATCATTACATAGTAATTAAGTTTCATAATTCATGAGAGTCATTACAGTGGCTCTCGGCTCATTACACAGCCTTCTACACAGACTCTTACACGTGCGTGTGCAACGCAACACGGGTGTGTACATTTCAGACACGAGCATGTACTAGTTGAGACTACTCAACACGGCCACGTCTTTGAAATACATTCATCTATCTGAGCAGTACACAGCCTCTTACACGATTATGTACTTGACCGTGTTTCTTAAATTGTACTAAAAGACATTAAATTATGTCCATTTTATTCCTTAATGACTTATTACATGGTAAGTAGGTGCCATAAAAATGGCGGTCATTACAGTACAATCCATCGCAGTTAGCAATAAAACTCAACTATAATAGTATTGTATGATCTCTACGAGGGGCGAGCCGCCACAGTTGGTATCAGAGCCGGTATACGGTTGGTGAAGTTTAGAATACCAACTGCTGGCACAGTTGGTATCAGAGCCTGTTTGAGATTGGTCTAGTTTATAATACCAACTGCTGTCACAGTTGGTATCAGAGCGGAATTACGGTTGGTTTAGTTTGGATTACCAACTGCAGTCACAGTTGGTATATCAGAGCAGTGTGACCATATCCTGATTTGACACTTCGCGCATCCTGCACTGCTATCCAAGTAAGTAGTTTACTTAAGTTTAGTTAATTATTTTCTTATATGAAAATAATTATGTTATAGGTAGCAAGATGACCAGACCTCCATATGTGAGACCACCGCTACCACGACCGAGAGGAGTATTACGGGTATGGACGAGACCTATTGTGAGGCCGTCTATTTCCCAACGACCGGTAATTAGACCCCCGGTGCCCGAAAGACCTCCGGTACCAGCACCAGCACCAGCGCCAGTAGATGTAATACAGTCACGACCGATAGTTCATTCACCGGTGGTAGTGGACATTCTAGTTGTTGGTGGACGCCAACATATTGGGGTGAGAGTTTCGGCACGGGCAGTACAGGCATTTCGAGCTAGCAGTCCCCCTATGTTTGACGGTGGAAGACAGTCAATGGAGGCGAAGGACTGGCTCCATGCCATCGAAAGGATTATGGTGATATGCGACATCGATCGAGATATGTGGATCCAGTTGGCCATCAATATGTTTCAGGGAGATGCTCGAGTATTTTGGCAGTATTGCGATCAGGAGATTGTATTAGGATTCAGTTGGGCTGAGTTCTGTCAGCAGTTGGCTGATCAGTTTCCGCCTAGGGATCCAACACTTGCTCCAGCACCTCCAGAGAGACGAGAGGCTGATACACCTGTGTATCCCGGATTTGATGAGGTTAGGGACTACATTCTCCAGACTGAGAGGATGGTCATGCTGTCTGGTGAGACAGTTATGTCTTACGCAGCACGATTTGAGGAGACCATTAGGAGGAGATGTCCGTTGCCCAACCTCACTGAAGCAAACTGTTGTGAGCTGTTCTGGAGAGGTTTACCCATGGAGTTGAGACAGCGGGTGATCAAGTTATTTCCTCCGACGCTCCAAGAGTTTGTGGTGACGATCAGGACGATCGAGAGAGAGGTTCTGATTGAGCATCTGACACAGAGTCGATGAGAGACACTAGGTCAACATGAGATGTTTGCACGCATCTTCGGACCGAGAAGAATGATGAATGATCATGAGGCTGGACTGTCTAGACCACGAGGAGGTGATGACTCAGGACAAGGAACATTGCCTAGGGGCGGTGACGATTCAGATGATCCCGATGACGATGAGGATCCAGAAGAATATCCTCTAGTCCCAGACACAGGGAATGCGTGACTAGTAGATGTATACATGTACATAAGTAACTTAGAGAGAAAAGCTCTTTTGTATAGACTTATGGCCAAGATGTATAAATGGCCGATGTATATATGACTGGTGATGATTATGTATGACATATAAATGTTTTGCTATGAATGAAATATCAAAATGATTATATGTTGTACGATGATGTGTTACGATGATGTGGCTTTACATTACCCTAAATTTCGTGAATTGATATGATTTTACGAATGTGGTTATGGAAAAGCTAACGGTGAATTATTGTGCCATAAAAGGACAATAGGCAAGATGGTGGATTTGCGTAATCGACCAGAGGGACGAGAGCGACGTCCTAATGTTATGGAGAGATTGGATCAGATACAAGCCCTACTAGAAGCTCAGATGCAAGAAAATGCTAATCTGAGGCGACGGGTAGAGGAGTTAGAACAGAGACAAGGCTCTGAGGGTACCCAAGTAGAACAACAAGCTGAGGTAGATCCGGTTATCCCTCCAGCTGCTGTAAATGAGAGAGTTCCTGAACAGCAACCGGTATTAAACCTGGAACCCCTCTATGAAAGATTCAGGCGTATGAGGCCGCCAGAATTTGAAGGGTCTACAAATCCTCTAGAGGCTGAAGACTGGTTGTCGTCATTGCAAGTGATCATGGAATTTATGAACCTAACTGACCGGGAGAAGGTTGCATGTGCGTCCTTTGTACTGAGAAAAGATGCTCGTTTTTGGTGGGACACTGTACGAATGAGAAGAGACGTGTCTACCATGAGTTGGGCGGAATTTCTGGAAGAATTTAACCAGAAATATTATGACCCTGCATCTCTGAGACAACAGCAGAAAGAGTTCTCAGAATTGACGCAAGGAAACATGTCGATAAGGGAAGTTTGCTGAAAGTTCGACCAGTTATCCCGGTTATGTCCCTATGTAGTCCCTACTGAGAGGGAGAAGATACAGAAAATGATCGAGATGTTCAGACCAGAAATTGCTGCATTGGTAGATACTGGACAAGTACAGCCTACTTCTGTAGCAGATTGTGTGAGTCGGGCCATCAGAGCTGAGTTTCACCTAGCCCGACAGAAAGAGGAAAGAGAAAAACACTGGGAGGCCAAGAAGAAGGAGAGGGCTTTAGCGAAGTCTACACAAGCTGGTCAATCGAGCAAGCCTAGTCAGAATGCTTAACCAAGCCAGGGCAATAATCAAGGATCCCAGCAAAACAAGAGAAAAGGCAATTTTTCTGGAAATCGCCAGGGAAATAGTCGAAACCAGCAGCGGAGAACAGCTGGTAATGCGGAATCCAATGTACAAAATTGTCCTACATGCGGGAAGAGACATTCTGGACAATGCAGATTTGGGCCACTTGTTTGTTATGAATGTGGAAAAGAAGGCCATTATGCCAGAAACTGTCCAAATAGGCAGGGTGGACAAGGCACTTCCCAACAGCACCAGACACGCCCACAAGCTCATTCCCTTCAGGCCAGAGTTGAAGAGTCACCAGTAAGGCCGCAACGCCAGGAGCGTATGCCACGTGCCGATGCTCGTGTGATGGCCTACAGTAAAGAGGATGCAGAGGCAGGAACGTCGAACGTGGTGACAGGTCAGCTTCCTGTCGCTAGTCATGTAGCCTCTGTACTATTCGATTCCGGTGCTATGCATTCTTTTGTTTCCTATGAATCTGCTGACAAGATAGGACTTCCTAAGGACAATATGGGAAGGGTATTTAAGACAGCTTTACCCTCTGGGGAAGTATTGTTGTCCAAATACTGGCTACCTCATGTACCAGTATATGTGGCAAATAGGGAACTATATGCGGAGTTGATCGTAATGAAGATCGCGGATTACGATGTGATTCAAGGCATGGATTTCCTAGGGAAATACCGAGCTACGATCGACTGCCGAAATCGAAAGATAGTATTCCAACCTGAGAAAGAAGAGAGTTTCGAATATGTCGACACTTCTCGAAAACCCGGGAAGATGATGATCAGTTCACTGAGAGCAAGCAAGCTGATAGCCAGTGGTTGTATGGGATATCTGGCATATGCGGTGGATACTACAGAGGAACAGAAGCTGCGACTTGAAGATGTTCCTGTGGTTAATGAATTTCTTGATGTATTTCCAGAAGAGTTACCAGGGATACCTCCAGAGAGAGAAATCTCGTTCGAAATTGAGTTGATGCCTGGAACAGTACCTATTTCCAAAGCACCATACTGCATGGCTCCAGTGGAGTTAAAGGAGCTGTAGGTACAATTAAAGGAGCTTTTGGATAAAGGATTCATCAGGCCGAGTTTTTCTCTATGTGGTGCACCTGTGTTATTCGTCAAGAAAAAGGATGGAACATTCCGGTTGTGCATTGATTATCGGGAGTTGAATAAGGTCACGATCAAAAATAGGTGTCCGTTACCTAGAATTGATGACCTATTCGACCAGTTAAAAGGTGCAGCGGTATTTTCCAAGATCGACTTACGATCAGGATATCACCAGCTGAGAATTAAAGAAAGTGATATTCCTAAGACGGCGTTTAGGACTCGTTATGGTCACTACGAGTTTCTTGTGATGCCATTTGGATTAACAAATGCACCGGCAGAGTTCATGGACTTAATGAACAGAATTTTTAAAGAGTATTTGGATAAGTTTTTCATTGTATTCATTGATGACATTCTTATATACTCAAAGACTCATGAGGAGCACAAGGAGCATCTGAGAATCGTGCTGAATACGATAAGAAAGCATCAACTGTATGCCAAATTCTCAAAATGTGAGTTTTGGCTGGATAGAGTACATTTCCTCGGACATGTTGTATCCCAGGAAGGTATTGCTGTAGATCCGACGAAAGTAGAGGCAATTAACCAGTGGCCTGCACCCAAGAGTGTGACGGAAATACGCAGTTTCTTGGGGTTAGCTGGTTATTATCGATGATTTGTAGAGGGATTTGCGCGATTAGCTGCACCTCTTACTGCTCTTACACGCAAGGAAAGGAAGTACGAGTGGACTATGGAATGCGAAAGAAGCTTCCAGGAGTTAAAGAGGCGACTGACAAGCGCACCAATCCTTACGCTTCCCACTGAAGGGGAGAAGTTTGTGATCTACAGTGATGCATCGAAAATAGGATTGGGAGCAGTCCTGATGCAAGACGGCAAGGTGATTGCTTATGCTTCCCGTCAATTAAAGGAGCATGAAAGGAATTACCCTATGCATGACCTTGAACTTGCTGCAGTAATGTTCACCCTTAAAATTTGGCAACACTATCTTTATGGAGCTCAATGTCAGATTTTCACTAATCACCAAAGCCTGAAGTATTTCTTCACGCAAAAAGAGCTCAATATGCGGCAAAGGCGATGGTTGGAATTGGTGAAGGATTATGATTGTGAAATCCTATACCATCCAGGGAAGGCCAATCATGTAGCGGATACTCTAAGTAGAAAGTCTACCATATCGCACCAGCTACCAATAAACAGGCTTCCGAAGCCATTGCAGCAAGAAATAAATTCTTTGAACTTGGAGCTGATATCTGGAAGACTAGCTGCACTCCAAGTGGAATCATCGCTATTGGAGGATATAAAGGAAGCTCAGAGGCGAGATCCAACAATGACAAGTTCTCAAGAAGGAATTTCCAAGGATGGAATGATCCTTTATCAAGGAAGGATAAATGTTCCAGCTGATGAGGAACTTAGAAGACGGATCATGTCAGAAGCCCATGAGACACCCTATTCGGTTCATCCCAGAGCTAGCAAGATGTATCAGGACTTGAAGTTACAGTTCTGGTGGAAAGAGATGAAGAACGATATAGCGAAATTCATGAGCAGATGCATGACCTGTCAGAGAATCAAAGCGGAACATAAAAATCCAGCGGGAAGATTGGAACCGTTGGAGATTCCTGAATGGAAATGGGAACACATCACGATGGATTTTGTAGTGGGACTCCCAAAAACCCGAGAAGGTTATGATGCCATCTGGGTTATTGTGGACAGACTGACCAAGACGGCACGGTTTATAGCTGTCAAGATGACTTTTTCGTTGGAAAAGTTTGCTCAGTTGTACGTAACTCATGTCGTCAGACTACATGGAGTACCAAAATCCATTGTGTCAGATCGAGATGCACGATTCACTTCGAATTTTTGGAAGTGCGTGCAAGAGGCCATGGGTACTGAATTGAGACTCAGTATGGCTTTTCATCCGCAAACAGACGGACAGTCGGAGCGGACAATTCAGACCTTAGAGGACATGCTTCGAGCTTGTGTGATGGATTTTGTGGGAAATTGGAACGAGAAGTTTCCATTAATTGAATTCTCGTACAATAATAGTTATCAAGCTTCTATAGGCGTGGCCCCTTACGAGGCTTTGTATGGACGGAAATGCAGATCACCATTACACTGGTATGATTTGCGAGAGAAGCAGTTGCATAAGACGGATTTCATAAAAGAGACTTCCGATGCAGTTGCTAGAATCCAGCGTCAAATGAAAATTGCGCAAAGCCGATAAAAGAGTTATGCAGACAAGAGGCGGAGATCCTTAGAGTTTGATGAAGGAGACTTCGTGTTTCTCAAGGTATCGCCCATGAAGGGGATTATGCGTTTCGGTAAGAAGGGGAAACTGAGTCCAAGATATATTGGACCTTATGAAATTATCGAACGCATTGGAAAGGTCGCTTACAGATTAGCGTTACCTCCAGAATTGTCGGCAGTGCATAATGTATTTCATGTGTCGATGCTGCGAAAGTATATACCAGATCCGTCCCATGTGTTGAAGCATGAGCCTATTCAAATCCATGAGGATTTGACATATAAGGAACAACTTATTCGAGTACTAGCTCGTGAAGAGAAAGGACTGAGGAATAAGAAAATCCCACTAGTGAAGATTCTGTGGAAAAATCACAACATTGAAGAAGCTACGTGGGAACGAGAAGACGAGATGAGGAGTTTATACCCCCACTTGTTCTAATTTTCGAGGACGAAAATTTTATAAGGAGGGGTGAATGTGACAACCGGGAAATTTAGGCAATTCTCGGAAGAAAATGTACAAATGTATGTATATAACAATTTGTACTATTTAAAGAGTGAAATAAATGTATTTATATTGTTTAGAATATATGAAAATGTTCTAACAATACTGACGAGTAAGAATTCAGTGTTGGAAAAATTCACTGAGTTGAAACGGGTGAAACAGTACCAAAACCGGCATTGAAAACCCTAACCGGGACAATAAAAGACGGAAAACTTCCGGGATTAATTTTGATCAAACGGAAGCAGTTTAAATTGATCCGACTGCACAGGAGACCTCAGGAACACGCCGAGACGATTTCAGGAAAATTTCGGCTCGAACCGGTATCGGTCAAAAAGTAGTCGAATTAATGTGAATAGTGAAAGTCAAAGTCAACTTTGCTTTAGCATTTATGACATCATAAATCCCTTTAATAAATGGGATTAAAATGGTGGTTGGTAGCATTAATGGCCATGATTCATTTGCTTTTTGATCTAAAGGCCAAGATTTGGCCAAAATTCACCATTTTAAATTTTTGAAAATGTTGGAAAGAATTAAGGTGAACGGTGTTGAGTTTTGATTGGTGGAAAGCCAAATTAATTGGCCTTTTAGTTGCTTAAGTCGGCAACTTTAGTGAATAAAGTGGCCGAAATCAATTTTCAAGCAAAAAACCAAAGAACAAAAATTTGCTAAGTTTTTTCCTTGGTGGAGCCGTGAGGAACCAAGAGGAACCAAGCTATTCCTTCAATTTTCTTTCACAAAAATTGTATCAAAGCATTCCTTGAAGACAAAGGAAGCAAGGGAACAAGGTAATTCCCCTTGGATTAAACTTTTTCTTGGTTTTTTTTTTTCAATAAAACCGTGGGATGAATAGTGGAAAAAGATGGAAAAATTTTTGGTTATTTTCAATGATTTGATGCTTGGATTTTGTTAAGGGTGTAATTAGGAAGAAAACCATGCAATTGGTTTAAAGAAAAACCAAAATTTTGTTGGTTTTCCTTTGGTAAAACCATGGGTTACCTTGAGTAATCAATGAAGAAATTGTTGTGTTTATGTATTAACATGCTTTCAAGTTAAATTTTGTTAAGAATAAAGCATGATTTACATTATAGAAAGCTTGAAAAAAAATTTTTGGTGTGAATTACCTAATGTGGCCGTGGGATTACTTAGGGTTTGGAAGAAAAATTTTGCATGGTTTATGTGATATTTGGATGATTTAAATCATGCATTTTATAATGTAAATGATGGAATTATGATTGAAAGCATGAAACAAAAATGTTGTGCATGTTTTTCATTAAGTGGCCATGGGTTATAAGTGATTAAAAACCCTAAGAATTTGGTTGAAAAATGCAATGAAAATGGGCTTGAAAATGTGTTAAAAAATGACATTTTAATAGCCTAAGATTTGGTGAAAATTTGAGAAGTTTTGGTTAGGTTTTGATTGTCAAAACCGTGGCTAAAAACTAAGGGTAAAAATGAAAAGTTTTTAGTGTAATGTGGGTTAAAATGCAAATTGGAATCTTGTGAGCTTTTATGTAAAAGTTTGGAAAACTTTTACATAAAATAGGCTTGTGGTATAGTACGTGGCAGGTACATATGGTTCGAGGCGTACCTAACGCCGGTAGCCTTAAAATTACGCCGAAATGCTGCCGAAATTTCGAAAACAGCATTTGGGGTAAAATGGAAATAAAAATAAAAAGTTTGGGGTCGGGTCGGAAACCCGAGTCCCTAACGAACAATTGAATAAGGAAAACCTAAGGGGTGGTTCGTGAATAGTAACCCGTCCCCTTAAAAATTTAAAACGCAAGTGGAATGGAAAAACCGACCCCGAAGGGGGGGCGTTTTTGGAAATGAAATAAAGGTCCGAGTCGGGAACGGAAAATCCGAGCCTCGGAGACCTAGGTCTGCAATGTCTAAATGAACGTTTTAAATACTAGTAAAACGTCCATTTGAGACTCCGAAACGATAGAAAATCACTAAACCGACGTAGGGGTCAGAATAGTGCTTCCCGAGAGTCGGGAAAGTGAAAAATGAAAATAAAATAATAACGAACCCGGAAATGATTAGAAAAGAGTCAGAAGAGTTCCTGAGAGCCAAAAATGCAGTCTGGATCGAGAAAATTTTCGTCAGGGGCAAAATCGTAATTTTGCCAAAATATAGGGGCAAAATCGTAATTTTGCCAAAATACAGGGGCAAAATCGTAATTTTGTAAAAGTTGAGAAAAATGGGGAAAATGATAAATAAAGCCTAAAAAGTTATAAATAGGTTTTATTTAAGCTTTTAAATGAAAAATAAAAGCTATAAATGGAAATGAAATTAACAGACAAGGTTTTGTCTGTAGGATCCAAAAAAAATCGACCTACAAGGAGGGCGATCAAAGATCCACGAGAGAAAAAGGGAAGAGACTGATAAGGTAAGTTCAGACATTTACCTGTCTGCAACAGATAGCATTATTGTTGCTAACTTTGATGTACTAACTATAAGTTAGGTACATATGTGCTACGGGCACTATTATAGAGTAGAGAGAGAGACGTAATGTGCTACGGGCACTATTGAGAATGGACACATTGTTAATTGTGCTTCGGGCACTAGAGCGAGGTTAATGAAACTCACTCACCTAAAATTAAAATGTGAACCATTCCTAACCACGGGACAATGTGAAGTCACCGGGTTAGAATTTTAAAAATTCGGTAATGAAACCACTTTCTGGCGTACCAGCCTTCCGTACAGGGAGGTACTTTTGCCTTCGGGGCTATGAGATTAAGGCTGTGGAGGCCAGTACTGATGTACCGCTCCCAGTCATGTATAATTTTGCCTTCGGGGCTATGAGATTAAGGCTGTGGAGGTCAGCACTAATGTACCGCTCCCAGTCATGCGCACTTAAATGGTACTGCCAACCTGAGCTCAAAACCAGAACATAAGCAAAGATAATTACCTAAAACTGAAACTATGCCATAATTGAGCATAAGACAGTTTAGTGAGAGTACTAACATCGCGGTAGATGTACTGTTGTGACACTGTGTTGTGGTCAACCTTACTATTCACCATGAATAGTGGTCAAAGTTACTATTCACATATGAATAGTGGTCAAAGGTACTATTCATGATGAATAGTACTATTCATAGAAAATTTTATTTCTTGCATGTTTGAACTTACTGGGCCTGTAGCTCACCATTTTTGCTAATGTTGCAGGTAAGCGACCAGCTCAGTAGCTTGTTTGACTGGATGCGGACGGGAGGGCGCGTGTCAAATCGGATAACTGGGCGAGGGATATGGTCCTGCCAGAGTCTTTCCGCTGAGCGATAAAAAGGGAAGGAAAAAAAAAAAGAAACAGTCTTTTGTAATATTATATATTTACGAAAGTACTGTAATATGTAAATTACTTTGTACTTGCTAACAAAGTAAATAGTGGGAAATGTTTTACTTGATGTTCAAAGAAAAAAAAAATTTCCCAAAAACGTCATGATTTAAAAAGAGAGAGAGATAAGCCGGCGACCCATGAGAGTACAATCTATCGCAGTTAGCAATAAAGCTCAACTGTAATAGTATTGTATGATCTCTACGAGGGGCGGGCCGCCACAACCTGGACATATGTTTTGTAGTAGGTATGATGAGTCGATATTAAGCAAATCCTAGAACCAAGTACTGGCAAGCAGTAAAGCATATACTCAAGTATCTTAAAAGAACGAGGGATTATATGCTGGTGTATTCAGGAGGGGACCTTATAGGAAATAAATCGGTAAAAACGTATCAGAGTGGCGCAGCGGAACAATAAAAATTTTTCAAGATCGTTAAATATCTCATGATGCCATATACAATAAACCAACAACAATTTAAACTCATACCTCAAGAACGCCAATCTGCAGGAGGAGAATGACCGGAGGGCTTCAACCAACTAGCCTTCTCTATTATTCTCCAATTCCCGAATGGCTAAGTGTGTGAGTACTCTGAACCTCGATCGGTATGCTAGTACTGCTAGTCTTCTTCCAACCACCCATATCTCTAAGGAACTTATTGTCACGGTGAGTTGTGCGACAATAAGCCTGCTCACCTAAGAGTCTGTGGTCTAAGAGAACTGGAGTGACAGGACCTCTATTTATAGATTTGTATGAGGTGATCCTTTGAATTCGAATTGGATTAGGAGAAGATTTTCTCCCTTACCCACTCACAAAATCTGAAATTATCAAGGGCCAATATCCACCAAAAGAATTCGGTCACTTCTTGGATTTTCTATTCAAAATTCAAATAGGATTTTAACTAGAATTTTATCTCCCCATTCCCACAAAAAATCGATTCCCCTTTATGCCAAAAACATGACTAGATTCGGTCAATAAAGTGTGAGGAGAATCAAAATCCAAATAGGATTTTCTAACTTGAATTTTATCTCATCCTTATCTATAAATAACCAAAAATCTACATGAGATATGCCCTCAAAATTTTGGCCATAATCAAGGAGGAGAGATTTCAAATTCAACTGGGATTGAAACTTGAATTTTTCACTGAACTTATCCACAAAAAATCTGAAAATTCCATGAGGATAATCCTCAAAATTTTCGACTAAGTTTGTTAGGATTTGGATTCAAAATTCAAGTAGAATTCAAACAAGATTTTCCTCTCCATATCCAACTCAAATTCGAATTTCATTCCTTGTTGATTTACCACAAGAAATTCGAATCCTACTTGGACTGTGATTCAAAATTTGAATTTCAAATTTCAAATTTGAATTTCAAATTTCAAATTTAAATTTCAAATTCAAATTTCAAATTTCAAATTTCAAATTTCAAATTTCAAATTTCAAATTTCAAATTCAAATTTCAAATTTTAATTTCAAATTCAAATTTCAAATTCAAATTTCAAATTTCAAATTTCAAAATTCAAATTTCAAAATCCATAAAATAGTTATATTTCAAATTCTTGTTCTCATGGATAATTTTCTACAACTCCAATCCAATCTCAAATAAAATCATGGCAACTTTATTTGGAGTTCGAATAATTATGTACTCTATTATCCAAAACAAAATCTGAATTCAACTGGAGAGAATCTTGTCCACCATCCTAATCCTATGTCAACACCATCCATGCATAACCAACTAGTCAATAGCATACTCAAATCAATTTGCCAAACGTTAAGGAATTATGTGGAGCTAGTAGAGGGACCAATTGGACATATATAATCGAGCTCCCGCGAATCCATATGATCATCATTCTTTACCGAACAACTCAATCATATGATCACTAATTTCAGAGTCACACCACTATAAACCTGAAACTGAACTCCTAATTATATACCGTATTACGTAAGCCTATGACAAGCTATCATCCAATGATCTTGTCATGTATGCAGAACCCTCATATGATATCCATGATCAGCCTTAGGTCAAAGTACGTTTAATCCTACTGATTAGGCTATCTTAAAATTCCATTATACTTCCAAATAAGAAAATGATTATTCACTATATGTGAATAAGAAGTCATCCACCCAGCAGACGACCCAAGGTCTTGCCCATTTTCACATCCAGTATAATGCCTTTAAGAGGATACCTTTAACTCCTTATTAGAGCTATGATTCCGATATCTGTAAACAAACCCTTCATCGTATGCAAGTCATGTACCCAACGAACTAGTTTATAAGCTTACTACCTCTGAGACGCTTTAGCCATTGGAACATCAAAATACACAAGTCATATATATGAAGCTATTCATCTACTCAGGATTAAGGTTACTGCACAATAAACGTCAAAAGCATATCGATCCACTCATAGCGGACTACCTAGATCAATCACGCTTTAGTCTCGATCTAATATGTCACCACCAAGCAACATATCTATGTCTCTACTTGGGAGTCTATGCTCCAGATAGTTAAGACAAACCATCCCCACCATGGCTTTAGACAACATAATAGTCTTAACATGAGTTAGATGCTCAGTCTCCATAGACTATAGACCTTAGTTTAAACCGCTTATTTTAGAACATTGTCTTCTCGCATACAAAAGTCCATTGCATGCAACGTTCTAACAGTTTTAATACAAGCAGTCAGGAAGCCATATTTGTTTACATTTACTTTAACATATAAATAGAATGAGGACAAACAGCAATGTAATGAATAACCTCTATATATAATTTTATTATCCAGTTCAAAATAAATACATCAAAATGTCTCTAATGCTTAGGACATTTGCTAATAGACCTAATACCCATAGGATACACGGACTCAGACTTCCAGACTTGCAAGGATTCGAGGAAATCGACATCAAGATTAGTGTTCTTACTCGGAGGAGGCGCCATTGTGTAGAGGAGCGTGAAGTAAGGTTGCGCAGTTAACTCTACGATGGAGGCTGAGTATGTGGCTGCAACTGAGGCATCTAAAGAAGCGGTTTGACTTCGCAAGTTCTTTAGAGACCTTGAAATCATTCCGGGTGTTGACAAGCCTATCACACTTTAATGTGATAACACTGGAGCTATTGCCAACACAAGGGAATCTCGGCACCACAAGAGGACCAAGCACATAGATCGGAGGTATCACATTATTAGAGGGCACGTGGAGATAGGACAAGTAGATGTATGTAAGATCACGTCCGAGGACAACATTACCGATCCCTTTACTAAGACTTTGGTGGCTAGAAGCTTTGAGAGGCATGTAGAGGTGATGGGGATGCGTAACATGGCACATCTACTGGCTTAGGGTAAGTGGGAGATTGTTAGGAAATGCCCTAAGCATGAGTGACATATTGATGTATTTATTTTGAACTGGATAATAAAATTATATATAGAGGTTATTCATTACATTGCTATTTGTCCTTATTCTATTTACGTTTTAAAGTAAATATAAGCAAATATGGCTCACTGACTGCTTGTGTTAAAACTATTAGAACGTTGCATGCAATGGACTTTTGTATGTGAGAAGATAATGTTCTAAAGTAAGCGGTTTAAACTAAGGTCTATAGTCTATGGAGACCGAGCATCTAACTCATGTTAAGACTATTATGTTGTCTAAAGCCATGGTGGGGATGGTTTGTCTTGACTGTCTGGAGCATAGACTCCCAAGTAGAGACATAGATATATTGCTTGGTGGTGACATATTAGATCGGGATTAAAGCGTGATTGATCTACGTAGTCCGCTGTGAGTGGATCGATCTGCTTTTGATGTTCATTGTGCAATAACCTTAATCCTGAGTAGATGGACAGCTTCATGTTTATGACTTGTGTACTTTGATGTTCCAATGGCTAAAGCGTCTCAGAAGTAGTAAGCTTATAGACCGGTTCGTTGGGTGAATGACTTATATATGATGAAGGGTTTGTTTACAAATATCGAAATCATAGCTCTAAGGAGTTAAAAATATCCTCTTAAAGGCATTATATTGGATGTGAAAATGGATAAGACCTTGGGTCGTTTGCTGGGCAGATGACATCTTATTCACATATGGTGAATAATCGTTTTCTTATTTGGTAATATAATAAAACTTTAAGATAGCCTGATCAGTAGTATTAAACAGACTTTGACCTAAGACTGATCATGGATATCGTGTGAGGGTTTTGCATATATGAAAATGTCATTAGACAGTAGCTCGTCACAGGCTTTCATAATATAGAATATAATTAGGAGTTCAGTTTCAGGTTTATGGTGGTGTGACTCTGAAATTAGTGATCATATGATTGAGTTGTTCAGTACAGAATGATGATCATATGGATTCACGGAAGCCTGATTATATATGTCCAATTGATCCCTCTACTAGCTCCACATAATTCCTTAACGGTTGGCAAATTGATCAGTGTATGCTTATTGGCTAGTTGATTATGCATGGATGGTGTTAACATAGGATTAGGATGGTGGACAAGATTATCTCCGGTTGAATTCATATTTTGTTTTGGATAATAGAGTACACAATTATTCGAACTCCAAATAAAGTTACCATGATTTTATTTGAGATTAGATTGGAGTTGTAGAAAATTATCCATTAGAACAAAAATTTGAAATACAACTTTTCGTGGATTTTGAAATTTGAATTTTGAAATTTGAAATTTAAATTTTGAATTTTGAATTTGAATTTTGAAATTTGAAATTTAAATTTTGAATTTGAAATTTGAATTTGAAATTTAAATTTGAAATTCGAATTTGAAATTTGAATTTGAATTTTGAATTTTGAATTTTGAATCACACCCCAAGTGGAATTTGAATTTTTTGTGGATAATTCCACAAGGTTAAAATTCGAATTTGAGTTGGATTATGGGGAGGAAAATCTTGTTTAAATCCTACTTGAATTTTGAATCCTAATTCTAACAAAAGTGGCCGAATTTTTGTTGAGGAAAATCCTCCAAGATATTTTCAGTTTTTATGGATAAGGATGCAGGGGAAAATTCATGTTTCAATCCCAGTTGAATTTGGATTCTCTCCTCCCTATATTGGCCGAAATTTTGAGGATAATCTTAAGGGTTTTTTTGGTTTTCTTTATGGATAAGGATGAGATAAAATTCAAGTTAGAAAATCCTATTTGAATTTTGATTCTCCTCACACTTTAATAGACGAATTTGGACAGGTTTATGGCCTTAGGGAAATTCGGTTTTATTGGATGAGTGAGGAGATAAAATTCAAGTAAAAATCCTGTTTGAATTTTAAAAGCAAAGATCCCTAGAATGGCTGAAATCTTTTGGTGGTTATTGGCCCTAGAAAATTCGAATTTTTGGTTGTGGATAAGGGAGAAAATATTCTCTTAATCCAATTCGGATTCAAAGGATCACCTCATGCAAGTCTATAAATAGAAGTCCTGCCACTCCAGTTCTCTCAGACCACAAACTCTCAGGTGAGCAGGCTTTCTTGCATAACTCACCATGACAATAAGTTCTTTAGAGATCTGAATGGTCGGAAAAAGACTAGTAGTGCTAGCATACCGGTCGAGGAACCAAGTGCCCACACACTCTGTCATCCGGGAATTGGAGAATAGTGGAGAAGGCTAGTTGGTTGATGCCCTCCAGTTATTCTCCTCCTACAGTTGGTGTCCTCTTGAGGTATGAGTTTTATTGTTGTTAATTTATTGTATATGGCATCACGAGATATTTAACGATCTTGAAAAATTTTTATTATTCCGCTGCACCGCTCTGATACGTTTTTACTGATTTATTTCCTACACATCTCCCCTTCAGTAGGAAGTGTAAGTATTGGCACACTGGTTAGTCGTTTCTTCAGTTCTTGAAAGCTTTTCTCGCACTCTTTGGTCCACTCATACTTCTTTTCCTTACGTGTAAGAGTCGTGATAGGAGCGGCAAGTCGTGTGAGTCCTTCAATAAATCTCCTATAATAGTCAGCTAAGCCCAAGAAACTTCGTATTTCCATCACGTTCTTAGGTGCGAGCCACTCATTGATTGCCTCTACTTTTTCAGGGTCTACAGCGATTCCTTCCTTGGAAACTACATGTCCAAGAAAATATACTCTATCTAGCCAGAATTTGCATTCGGAGAATTTGACATAAAGTTGATGCTTCCTTATCGTCTATAGGATAATTTTCAGATGTTCTTCATGCTCCTCACGAGTCTTTGAATATATGAGTATATCATCGATAAACACAATGACAACTTATCCAAATATTCCTTAAAGACTCGATTCATCAAATCCATAAAAGCAGCTGGCGCCTTTGTTAACCCAAACGACATTACAAGGAATTCGTAATGACCGTAGCGGGTCCGAAATGTGGTCTTGTGGATGTCACTCTCCTTGATCCTCAGTTGATGGTATCCTGATCGTAGATCAATCTTGGAGAATACTGTTGCGCCTTTTAGTTGATCGAACAAGTCATCAATTCTAGGTAACGGATACCTATTCTTGACAGTGACCTCGTTCAACTCCCATTAGTTAATGCACATACAAAATGATCTATCCTTCTTCTTGACAAACAACACTGGAGCACCCCATGGATAATAGCTCAGACGTATAAATCCTTTGTCAAGAAGCTCCTTCAACTGCTCCTGTAACTCTTTAAATTCTGTCAGTGCCATTCGGTATGGTGCCTTTGAAATAGGTATAGTTCCTAGCATTAGCTTGATCTTAAAGGAGATTTCTCGTTCAGGCGGCAATCCTACTAACTCCTCTGGGAAGACATTGATGAATTCCTTCACGATAGGAACATTTTCGAGTTGAAGCTTCTGTTCCTCCATCACGTTTATTATGCATGCTAAGTATCCAACACAACTGCTAGATATTAGCCTTCTTGCCTTCATCGAGTTGATCATTATCGTCCTTGGTTTATATGATGATTCAGCATATTCGAATCCATCTTCCTGGTCAGGTTGGAACCTTATCTTCCGCTTCCGGCAATCGATCATGGCTTGATACTTTCTTAGGAAATCCATTCCTAGTATTACATCATAGTCAGCAAGCTTCAACATGATCAATTCTGCAAACAACTCCTTATTTGCCATAATTATTGGTATATAGGGCAACCAATAATTTGACATCAATACTTCCCCTGAAGGTAGAGCTATTCTAAATGTCATACCTATATTGTCTTTTGGGTATCCTATCTTGTTTGCAAATTGGTAGGAAATAAATGAATGCATAGCACCAGAGTCAAATAAAATAGACGTCAAATTATGAGTGACAGAAAACTGACCTGTCACTACATTTGACGTTCCGGCTTCCACATCTTCCTTGGTATACACCATCACTCGAGCATCTGTTCGGGGTAAACGTTCTGATCTTTCCTGTCTCTCAGAATGAGAAGAACCTTCAGCCTTGGCTTGGATTGCATGCGCTTGGGGACATTACTGCTGTGTCTGGAACAAACCCTGCACACTTTGCCTATTTTCAGGGCAGTTTTTGGCAAAATTGTCATCTTTTCCACATTGAAAACAGGCATTTGCGCCAGTCTACATCTGCCTGCATGTCTTTTCCCATAGACTACGCAGTCCCAAACAATAGGTCCAACATTGTTGTTCAATCTCCTTTGCTGATTCCTATTTCCAGAATTATTTCTTTTTCTCTTCTCCTGGGACTGCTGACCAGAAGTACTTGGCTGTCCAGTCTTAACATTTGAATTAGGCTTGCTGCTCTGTCCAATTTGAGATACAGCTTGAGTAGCCTTGGCTAATGCCTTCCCCTTCTTCCTAGCATCCCAAATCTTCTCTTTTCCTCTTTCTGTCAAACCAGATAATATTCAGCCCTCAATGCTCTACTTACATAATCAGATAAAGTAGTGGGCGGTGTCAATCCGCTGTCCACCAATGCTGAGATTTCAGGGCGAAACATTCCCAGCATCTTCTGAACTTTCTCCCTCTCCGTGGAGACAGCATACGGGCACAGTCAAGATAGCTAATTGAACTTGCTACAAACTTCAATTACTGACATGTCCCCCTGCTTTAATTCCGCAAACTCTCTTTGTTGTGGTCGCAGTAGTGCGGGATTATAATACTTCTAATTAAATTCCTCCAAGAAATCTATCCATGACATTATGTACATGTTCCTTCTTAACTTAACTGACTCCCACCAAAACCTTGCATCCTTTACAGTTTTATTTGCTAGAAAATCACAATTATTCACTTCTCGACCCTCGATTACTATTCATCTATCACCTAGGGTCTTTTCTCGTTTTTCTAGCATTTGAGAGCCTCAAATGGGTATTTCACTACTCCTGAAACGTTTTTTTTTCATCCCATCTGCGGGTCTCGGTTCCCAAGGGGCTCGGGGTTTCCTATCCTGATCTAATTTTTCTCTCTCGTTTCCTAAAATACCCATAACGTGAATTTTTCCTGTTTTAGGCATTTTAGTCATTAAGGATCGGTTTACTATTCCTCTTAGGTTGGTTTTCCATTATCAAACCTAACACACCAAGGGGTCCTGGTTTCCTTCCCAAGTCTAATATTTTTACCCCTCGTTTTTCAAAATGCCCTTATGTCATTTTAGAAATTTCGACAGCATTTCCGCTTGTATTTTTAGGTTTCCCGGTATTAGGTACGCCTCAGAACCTTTGTACCTGCCACGTACTATACTAGAAGCCTATTTTATACAAAGTTACCAAACTTTGTATACAAATTTTTCACATTAACCAATATTCAAAGATCAACACAAATATCATCAAATTTTTCCCAATCATAGCCTCGGTTTATTATGGTAAACAATATCAAATATTTTTCATCACAACATTCAATTATCACATATCACTTTTAGGTCTTCAAATGTTCATATCAACATTAAAAACCAAGCAAAATTTCATTCTAATCCTAGCATTAAGCCACAGGTTTTTCATGCTAAAACACATAGGAAATTTTGTTCATATTCCTAAGGTTTTTTATCCACATTTCTCATCATTATTCAACACCAAAAATTTTCTCATTTTCACCAGACATAGGCCATGGATTTTATGAGAAACAAGCATCAAAACTTTTTGTTACTTGATTCTAATTCATGCTTAAATCAAAATGTTACCAAATGAACATAAACCACCAAGCAAATTATCAATTTTTCCACATCATTTCCACCCCACAAGGCCACGGATTTTTTTCATGGGAACATGTAAAATTTTTGCTTATTTCTTGGTTCTAAATCATGCTTCATTTATCCTAACATCAAACCAATCATAACACCAAACAAAACATCAAATTTTTTTCAATGTTTTCTACACCAATAGTGGCACGGATTTTTGCAAGAAAAAGCATGAAAAATGCTTCAAATTGGAAGCTAACCTTATGAACTTGTTCCCTTGCAACCTTGGCTAGAATTGGAAGTTAGTTTTTGTATGAAATTTTAATAATTTTTGGGCTTGGAAATCACTAAGGGGGCACAGATTTTTGTAGCAAAAATTGGCAAGAGTTTGGCCAAGTTTTCTTATTTTTTTCAATGAATTTTGAAGCCTATTTATAGGCAAAAGCAAGGGACCTTTTGGTATTTTTTTTTCCAACAATTTGCTAATTGTTCAAGGACTTAAATGCAAACTTTTTTGGGCCAAAAATAAAAATTTTGACTGCCTCCTTTCCATGTGGCCAAGTGCCATTTTTCCCCATTTTTTCAAATTTTTTCCAAGCCATTTTAGCTTGATCTTGGCCATTGATTACTAAAGCAACTAATCCTAGCCATACACCTACCTTATCTTTCTTTCCAAGCTTTGATTTTTCTATTTATGACATTATATTTTGATGTCATTCATGACAGCATGAGTTAATCTCATATTAATTCATGAATTAATTTGTGGTCAAATTTTGACCGAAAGTCAAACCGAACGAAACTTTACTGAAATCGCGTAGGCGGGTTCCGGGTGCCTCCGGTGTAATCGGTCTGTCTTAATTTGCTTCCGTTTGGCCAAAATTCATTACCGTAAAATTCTATCTTTTAAAGTGCACTCCCTAGGGTTTTCGGCTCTATCTTCGAGCTGTATCACCCATTTCTGTTCAATAAAATTTTCCATCCCCGAACTCACTCACTTTAACACTGTCAGAACATTTTCACAGTATTCATAACAGTATTAAAACATAACTTTTTCATATGTTATTCACTATAATTGATACATACATACAATTTTAATTTACTCCGAGAATCTAAAATTCTCGGTTATCACATTCACCCCACCTTATAAAATTTTCGTCCTCAAAAATTTAGAATAAATAGGGGTATAATTTTCTAATTTCTTCTTCTCGTTCCCATGTAGCCTCTTCGACGTTGTGATTTCTCCATAGCACTTTGACTAATGGGATTGTTTTATTCCTCAAGATTTTGTCTTCTCATGCCAAGATTTGAACAGGCTTCTCTTCGTCTATCAGATCTTCTTGGATCTGGATTAGCTCATATTTGAGTATATGAGACGAATCCTATATATACTTCCACAGCATTGACACGTGGAATACATTATGTACTGCCGACATTTCTGGAGGTAACGCCAATCTATAGGTAACCTTACCAATGCGTTCAATGATCTCATATGGTCCAATATATCTTGGACTCAATTTTCCTTTCTTACCGAAACGCATTATTCCTTTCATCGGTGAGACTCTGAGAAATACAAGATCCCCTTTGTTAAATTCTAAGGATCTTCGTCGTCTATCTGCATTTTTGTCAGTCGTTGTTGTATTTTTGCAACCGCGTCAGCCGTTTCTTGTACAAAATCTGTCTTGTGCAGCTGCTTTTCTTGTAGATCATACCAGTGAATCGGTGATCTATATTTTCTTCCATATAAAGCTTCATAGGGTGCCATACCTATCGAAACTTGATAGCTATTATTGTATGAAAACTCTACCAATGGAAGTTTCTCGTACCAGCTTCCTGGGAAGTCTATCGTACATGTGTGGAGCATATCTTCTAGCGTTTGAATTGTTCACTCAGATTACCCATCCATCTGTGGATGAAATGCTATGCTCAGACGTACTTTTGTTCCCATAGCTTCTTGCACACATGTCCAGAAATTTGATGTGAATCGTGCATCACGATCTGACACAATGGATCTAGGAACTCCATGTAACCTGACTATGTGGTTAACATACAAGTTCGCTAACTTTTCCAATGAAAAGGTCATTTTCACAGCAATGAACCTCGCTGTCTTTGTCAATCTGTCGACAATAACCCAAATAGCATCATAACCTTCTCGGGTTTTCGGTAATCCTACCACAAAGACCATTGTAATATATTCCTATTTCCATTCAGGAATCTCCAAAGGTTCTAATTTTCCACCTGTATGACGATGTTCAGCCTTAACTTTCTGGCATGTCATACATCTGCTTACAAATTCTGCAATGTCCTACTTCATCCCTTTTTACCAGAATTGTAGTTTTAAATCCTGGTACATCTTACTGGCTCCGGAATGCACTGAATATGGCGTTTCATTGGCTTTTGCCATAATTCACCTTCTTAGTCCTTCATCATTTGGAATATAAATTCTTCCTTGATGTAGGATTAACTTGTCTTCAAACACTCTCTCCTGAGGACTTGCTAGCTTCGAATCTTGTTTCTGAGCCTCTCTAATGTCCTCATACAGCGTTGATTCTAATTGTAGTGCAGCCAATTTTTCAGATATCAACTCCATCTTCAATGTGTTGATTTCATGCTACAATGGTCTTGGAGATTTTCCAATCGACAATTGCTACGGAATAGTAGATTTTCTACTTAATGCATCTACAACTCGATTGGCTTTACCGGGATGGTAGAGGATTTTGCAATCATAATCCTTTACTAGCTCCAGCCATCTCCTTTGTGGCATATTCAGCTCCTTCTATGTGAAGAAATATTTTAAACTCTGATGGTCAGTATAAATCTGACACTAAGCTCCATACAAATAATGTCGCCAAATCTTCAATGCGAACACTACTGCAGTAAGTTCCAAATCATACATGAGATAATTTCTCTCGTGGTCTTTTAATTGATGCGAGGCATAGGCAATTATCTTATCGCCTTGCATCTTCGAGGCGTCACTGTAAATCACGAAGATCTCCCCTTCAGCAGGAAGTGTAAGAATTGGCGCATTGGTTAAACGTCTTTTCAGCTCTTGGAAGCTTCTTTTGCACACCTCCGTCCACTCGTACTTCCTCTTTTTGCGTATCAAAGCCATGAGAAGTGCAGCAAGTCGTGCGAATCTCTCTATAAATCTTCTATAATAGCCGGCTAAACCTAAGAAACTTTATATTTTCGTCACATTCTTAGGTACTGGCCATTCATTGATCGCCTCTACTTTTGCTGGATCCACAGCGATTCCTTTCTTAGAGATCATATGAATAAGGAAATGTACTCTATCTAGTCAGAATTCGCATTTAGAGAATTTGGCATAGATTGATGCTTCCTTATCGTCTGCAGGACAATCCTCAGATGTTCTTTATGTTCCTCGTGAGTCTTTGAATATATGAGTATGTCATTAATAAACACAATGACAAACTTATCTAGATACTTATTAAAGGCTCGATTCATCAAGTCCATAAATGCAGCTGGCACATTTGTTAACCCAAACGACATTACAAGGAATTCGTAATGACCGTAACGGGGCTTAAATGCGGTCTTGTGGATATCGCTTTCCTTGATAAGCAGCTGATAATATCCCGATCGCAGATCGATCTTAGAGAATACTACTACGCCTTTAAGTTGGTCAAACAAGTTGTCAATTCCAGGTAACGGATACCTATTTTTGATAGTAACCTTATTTAACTCCCGGTAGTCGATGCACATTCGAAATGATTCATCCTTCTTCTTGACAAACAGTACGGGAGCACTTCATGGGGAATGGCTCGGATATATAAATCCTTTATCAAGAAGCTCCTTCAGTTGCTCTTGTAACTCCTTCAGCTGCTCTTGTAACTCTTTCAACTCTGTTGGTGTCATCTGATATGGGCATTAGTTCAATCTCAAAAGAGATTTCTCGTTCTGCCGACAATCCAGGTAATTCTTTTGGAAAGACATCGATAAACTCCTTCACAATAGGAACATTTTTGGGTTGAAGCTTCCGTTCCTCTTTTACATCCACTATGTATGCTAAATATCCAGCACAGCCGCTCGACATTAGCCTTCTTGCCCTCATAGAGTTGATCATTATTGTCCTTGGTTTGCGTGACGATTCGACATATTCGAATCCATCTTCCTGGTCGGGTTGGAACATTATCTTCCACTTTCGGCAATCGATCGTGGCTTGATACTTCCCTAGGAAATCCATTCGTAGTATTATATCATAATCGACAAGCTCCATCATGATCAATTCTGCATACAACTCCCTATTTGTCACAATTATTGGTACATGAGACAACCAATAATTTGACATCAATACTTCTTCTGAGGGTAAAGCCGTTCTAAAGGTCAAACCTATATTATCTTTAGGATAACCTATCTTGTTCGCAAATTGGTAGGAAATAAATGAATGCGTAGCACCAGAATCAAATAAAACAGACGCCAAATGACTAGCGATAGAAAACTGACCTGTCACTATATTGGATGTTCCTGCTTCCGCATCTTCTTTGGTATACACCATTACTCTAGCATGTTAGGAAATGCCTTACGCATTAGAGACATTTTGATGTACTTATTTTGAACTGAATAATAAAATTATATATAGAGGTTATTCATTACATTGCTGTTTGTCCTCATTCTATTTACATGTTAAAGTAAATGTAAGCAAATATAGCTCCCAGACTACTTGTGTTAAAACTGTTAGAACGTTGCATGCAATGGACTTTTGAATGCGAGAAGACAATATTCTAAAGTAAGCGATATAAACTAAGGTCTGTAGTCCATGGGGTTAGACCAAGCATCTAACTCATGTTAAGACTATTATGTTGTCTAAAGCCATGATGGGGATGGTTTGCCTTGATTGTCTGGATCATAGACTCCCAAGTAAAGACATAGATATGTTGCTTGGTTGTGACATATTATAACGGGATTAAAGCGTGATTGATCTACGTAGTCCGCTATGAGTGGATCAATCTGCTCTTGACGTTAATTGTGCAGTAACCTTAATCCTGAGTAAATGAACTACTTCATGTACATAACTTATGCACTTTGATGTTTTAATAGCTAAAGCGTCTCAGAGATAGTAACCTTATAGACCGGTTCGTTGGGTGCATGACTTGTATACGATGAATGGTTTGTTTACAGATATCGGAATCATAGCTCTAATAAAGAGTTAAGGGTATCCTTTTAAAGGCATTATACTGCATGTGAAAATGGACAAGACCTTGGGTCGTCTGCTGGGCAGATAACTTCTTATTCACATATGGTGAATAATTATTTTCTTATTCGGTAGTATAATGGAACTTTAAGATAGTCTAATCAGTAGGATTGAACGGACTTTGACTTAAGGCTGATCATGGATATCATATGAGGGTTTTGCATACATGACAAGGTCATTGGACAACAGCTTGTCACAGGCTTACGTAATAAGGTATATAATTGGGAGTTTAGTTTCAGGTTTATAGTGGTGTGACTCTGAAATTAGTGATCATATGATTGAGTTGTTTGGCAAAGAATGATGATCATATAGATTCACGGGAGCCCGATTATATATGTCCAATTGGTCACTCTACTAGCTCCACATAATTCCTTAACGATTGGCAAATTGATTTGAGTATGCTATTGGCTAGTTAATTATGCATTGATGGTGTTGACATAGGATTAGGATGGTGGACAAGATTCTCTCCTGTTGAATTCGGATTTTGTTTTGGATAATAGAGTACACAATTATTCAAACTCCAAATAAAGTTATCATGATTTTATTTGAAATTGGATTGGAGTTGTAGAAAATTATCTATGAGAACAAAAATTTGAAATACAACTGTTTGTGGATTTTGAAATTTGAATTTTGAATTTTGAATTTGAAATTTAAATTTGAAATTCGAATTTGAAATTTGAATTTGAAATTTAAATTTGAAATTTGTAATTTGAATTTGAATTTTGAATTTTGAAATTTGAAATTCAAATTTTGAATCACAGTCCAAGTGGAATTCGAATTCTTTGTGGAAAATTCCATACGGCTAGAATTCGAATTTGAGTTGGATTATGAAGAGGAAAATCTTGTTTGAATCCTGCTTGAATTTTGAATCCCAATCCTAACTAACTTGATCGAAAATTTTAAGGAATATCCTCCTAGAATTTTCAGTTTTTTGCGGATAAGATTCAGGAAAAAATTCAAGTTTCAATTCCAGTTGAATTTGAATTCTTTCCTCCCTAAAAGTGGCCGAAATTTTGAGGGAAAATCTCAAAGAGATTTTTTATTATTTATGGATAAGGATGAGATAAAATTCAAGCTAGAAAATCCTATTTGGATTTTGATTCTCCTCACACTTTAATAACCGAATCTAGTCATGTTTTTGGCAAAAAGGGGAATCAGTTTTTAGGAGAGAATGAGGAGATAAAATTCAAGATAAAATCTTATTTGAATTTGGATTGGATAATCTCAAAAGTGGACGAATTTTTTGGTTGGATAAGGCCATGAAAAATTCGGTTTTTGTGAGTGGATAAGGGAGAAAATCTTCTCCTAATCCAATTCGAATTCAGATGATCACCTCATGCAAGTCTATAAATAGAGGTCATACCACTCCAGTTCTCTCATACCACAGACTTTCAGGTGAGCAGGCTTATTGTTGCATAACTCATCGTGACAATAAGTTCTTTAGAGATCTGGGTGGTCGGAAGAAGACTAGCAGTGCTAGCATACCGATCGAGGTTTAGAGTGCCCACACACTCAGCCATTTAGGAATTGGAGAATAATAGAGAAGGCTAGTTGGTTGAAGCCCTCCGATCATTCTCCTCCTACAGATTGGCGTCCTTTGAGGTATGAGTTTAAATTGTTGTTAGTTTATTGTATATGGGATCATGAGATATTTAACGATCTTAAAAAAATTGTTATTGTTCCGCTGCTCCACTCTGATATGTTTTTATCAATTTATTTCCTACATAGCATCCGCACGAGGTAAACCTTATGGCCTTTCTTGCCTTTTTATGGATGAAGGACCTTCACTCTTTGCCTGGATTGCATGTGCTTGGGGACGTTGCTGCTGTGTCTGGAACGAACCCTGCACATTTTGCCTATTTTCAGGACAATTCCTGGCAAAATGGCCATCCTTTCTATGTTGGAAACATGCGTTTAGGGTAAGTCTGCATCTGCCTGCATGTCTTTTTCCACAAACTACGCAGTCACGAACAATAAGTCTAGCATTGTTGTTCAACCTCCGCTGCTGGTTCCTATTTTCCAAATTATTCCCCTTTCTCTTCCCTTGTGACTACTAGCCAAAAGTGCTTGCTTGCCCGCCTTAGCGTTCAAACTCGGCTTACTGCTTTGTCCAGCTTGGGATCCAACTTGTATAGCTTTTGCCAAAACCTTCTGGGCATCCCAAATCTTTTCTTTTTCTTCCTTTTGTTTAATCAGGTAATACTCTGCCCTCAATGCATGACTAACACAATCAGACACAGTAGTGGGCGGCATCAACCCACTATCCACCAATGTTGAGATTTTGAGACGGAACATTCCCGGCATCTTCTGAATTTTCTCCCTCTCAGTGGAGACAGCGTATGGGCACAGTCGAGACAGTTGGTCGAACTTGCTACATACTTCAATCATTGACATGTCCCCCTGCTTCAACTCTGCAAACTCTCTTTGTTGGAGTCAAAGCAATGCGAGATTATAGTACTTTTGGTTTAATTCCTCCAAGAAATCTAGCCATGACATTGTGAATATGTTCCTTCTCAACTTGACTAAATCCCACTAAAATCTTGCATCCTTCTTCAGAACAAAGGATGCACATATAATCTTTTCTTAGTCATTCAACTCCATAAATTCCAATATTATATGGAGTGAAGACAACCACTCTTCTGCTTCCAAAGGGTTTGTGGAGCCCTCGAACTTTGACGGCTTCATTCGTCAAAATCGTTTATAAAGTGGTTCTTGATTGACTCTAGGTTGGGGTTGATGTTCTACTATTTCAATCTCGGGTTCAATTGGCAGCATTTCTTATTTAGCTACAGCCATTTATGGGTTTTGGTCTTCTTCCTGGCCTTGCCTTTGCTCCATCTATTCTATTCTTTGTCTTAGCTCAGCATTTGCCTTCATCTGAACCTCCAACATAACTTCTAGTTCATCTACTCTTTCTGACAGGACTGGACGCCCTCTTATGTTTCTTAGGTTTCACGGATTCACCATCTTTTCTATTTCGTATAATCGCATGAAAATCGATCGTTAGATTTTCCATAAACATATTTTTGCAGTATAAGTAAAAATAGTTTTCAATCATCATATAATTTCAACATTTCATCATTTGAACATATCAAAATATGATTGTCATTTCATTTCAAAATTTTTGCATGCACATCAACTCAAAGGCTTTTTTTTTTTAAAAAGGCCTTTCGATATAATCATATATACACATGTACAGATATATATACATTTATACATCACATATGTTTCTACATCTAGTCTCCTGGCTGAGGTTGATCCGGAATTGTCAAAAATTCCTCTGGATCCACTTCATCCTCACCTGTGCTGTTTCTAGCCTCAGATGGCACTGATCCTTCAGCGGGACCCGTACTCTCGCGCTGTCTTGATGGACTAGCCTCATGATCGTTTCCCATAGGTCTTGATCCGTACAGGTGATCTAACATTGCTTTCCATAATAGCTGTTCACGCCTCTTGCGCACCATGCACTCTATCATCAGCTCTTCCTCCACTTTAGCCACAATAACAATAAACTCTCGTAAAGTGGTAGGATATAAAGGGGTTACCCTCTATCTTAGATCTATAGCGAGCCTCTTCCAGAGAATGTCATAGAAATCCTCCTCAGTGAGGTTAGACATAGGGTATCTCCTCACTACATTCTCTTCAAACCGTACTGCATAAGTGAACACTGTATCGCTCAGTAGCATCTGAAGTCTCTCAGCTTGGAGAACAAACTCTCTCACATCTGTGTATCTAGGCATCGCTAGGGGTGGAGCCACTACCCTACTCTCCGGAGAATCTGGTACCGGTGATGCTGGACTCTTCAGCGGGAACTGCAGTATCATAATGTGTCAGAACTCAGCCCAGTCTAGTCCCAACAACATCTCCTGGTCACAGTACTCCC
Organism: Antiaris toxicaria; assembly: GCA_035233585.1. NCBI lineage: Eukaryota > Viridiplantae > Streptophyta > Magnoliopsida > Rosales > Moraceae > Antiaris > Antiaris toxicaria. The sequence continues at coordinate 87,695,353 of CP141156.1, forward strand.
AATACATCCATGCATCCTCACGGAATGTGCCTACTACCATCAACACCCAACAATTCTCGTCTATATCACATTGACATATAATCACCTCTATGTTATGTAGCCAATCACGAGTAGAGATCCTCTTTTGACCTCCCTCAAAAGTGGGTGGATGACTACTTCTGAATGCATGTACCGCTCGTACCGATACTCGGGATCCTACATGATCTCGTCCTCCCACCACTGGAATATCTACAGCTACTGGTAGATTTACAACTGGTCGAGGAGGTAGTGCTTGTACCGGTGCCAGTGCTACAATCCTTGGCGCTAGCAACTCAAGTATTGGTGGACGAGGCACTGCTCGACGAATCATCGACGGTCTGATCACGGGCCTAGTCCATACCCGGATCGGTCCTCTCGGTCGGTATAGGTGGTGTCTCATATAAGGTAGTCTAGTCATTGTATGTCCTACAAAAATATATAACCTCGTATAAACGACAAGTTAACTAGTCTTAAAGAAAGCTAACTTACTTGGATTGACGAGCAGGTCGCGTTTCGTGCCAATAGGGATATGGTCAATCGCTCTGATACCAACCTGTGGTGCCCCCGAATCCAACCACGTGAAACTGTCATGAACCGACTTTATTGCCGACCAAAACAGCCCGTGAATCAAATCTAGATTGCCATTTAAAACTCTTTTTCTCTCAACTCTTATTTTACGTAGCCCAAAATTTTGCCCATAATTTTTTTTCTTTTTAATACATACTTTCCTTAAAAGAAAGCTAAGTATGAAGCCATGTAAAGTATAATACTAACTTTTAATTGTCTTTTTGAGTACAACATAATGTACAATATACAATATATATATTATGTTTTTCAAAATACATTATCTTCAATTCACTAACTTATCGCTCAGTGGAAGACTGGTAGCAGGACTAAAATCCACAATGGATTCCCTATCCCATTGACACGCGCACATCCTGTAGCCATCCATATAGTCTATTAGGCAGATTTCTTATCTGTAACATGAACAAATTGATGAGCTAACAGACTCAGTAAGTTCAAACATACTTAGTAAGAATCGCATAGATTCGAAAACATCAATAATACAATTCCCTATGTATAGTACTATCCATCCATGAATAATACTATTCATCATAAATAGTAATTTTTATCCTAATCGGTTACTATTTACATTACCTTAATCGGTTACTATTCACATTACCTTAACCGGTTATTATTCACATTACTCTAACTGATTACTATTCATAATACCCTAACCGAGTCCACTACACTTAGTGTTAGCATCGGTTATGCTTAATTATGGCTTTCGTTACATTATTGACTATTATCTTTGTTTATATTCCGATTTGAACTCATTGTGGTAGTATCGATAATTTATTGCGCACTGACTAAGAGGGCCTAGGGAGCAACCCTAGAGCTTCTTCCTCTCCAGCCCTCATTATATCCTCGTAGGATCTGTAAAACCTCCACCACAATGTTAGAGGGGCGGTACGCCTTTAATGTTTTATTACCATCTTTCAATTATAATTTTGACCAAGTGACATTAATCGTCACCTCAAGGTCATTAACCTCCATCGCCTATAGGCCTTAGATATTCTCTTTCTCTTATTATGTGGGATGTGTTATACTAACTAATCCCCCAATGTCCATAGGATTTTATGCCTAATGTACAACTAGTACATAACGAAATAATACAGTTTTTCATGTTGCAGACATGAAAATGCTTGAACTTACCACCACTGCGATAATGTCCACTTCCAGAACTCCTTCGTAGTTTTATCTCTAGTTTGGGTTCCTACAGATATAATATTATCTGTTAATACCTTTTATTAATTATCACTTTGGATATATATTCATTTCACTTCACAATTCAACATATTTCAACTTTATTTGTGGTACATAGCCTGCAACACGCCCATGTTCCAGCCCGTGTACCTCTCGAGTTCACTCTACACAGTCGTGTTTCATAGTACACGCCCGTGTACTATTTAAACTCTAGATTTTTTACTCTAAAATCTTTATTTTGAGTTCTAAAATCTTATTTAAGACATTCTAGATCCTTTACGGTCCTTTCCGAGCCTTTCGGAAACTTTCGATCAAAATGACCAGTTTGCCCCTAACGGGTCTCAGGACTGTACTATTTCGTCATATCATTTTTTTTTTCTTGAATTTTCCATAGGCTTCTGTATCATTTTACAGGTTTATTTGTTATAAAATCACAATTATTCACTTCCCGACCCTCAGTTACTATTCATCTGTCGCCTAGGGTTGTTTCTCATTTTTCTAAAGTTTCAAAACCTCAAATGGGTATTTCACTACTCTTGAAACGTTTTTTTTTTCATCTCGTCTGCGGGTCTCGATTCCCGAGGGGCTTGGGGTTTTCTATCCCGATCTAATTTATCTCCCTCGTTTCCTAAAATACCCCTAACGTGAATTTTTCCCGTTTTAGGCATTTTAGTCATTAAGGATCAGTTTACTATTCCTCTTGGGTTGGTTTTCCATTATCAAACCTAACACACCGAGGGATCCCATTTTCCTTCTCGAGTCTAATATTTTTGCCCCTCATTTCCTGAAATGCCCTTATGCTGTTTTAGAAATTTCGGCAGCATTTCCATTTATATTTTTAGGTTTTCCAGCATTAGTTACGCCTCAGAACTTTTGTACCTACCACGTACTATACCAGAGGCCTATTTTATACAAAGTTATCAAACTTTGTATAAAAATTTTCCACATTAACCAATATTCAAAGATTAACACACACATCATCAAATTTTCCTAATCATAGCCTCGGTTTATCATGGTAAACAATATCAAATATTTTTCATCACAACATTCACTTACCATATATCACTTTTAGGTCTTCAAATGTTCATATCAACATTAAAAACCTAGCAAAATTTCATTCTAATCCTAGCATTAAGCCACGGGTTTTTCATGCTAAAATATAGGAAATTTTGTTCACATTCTTAGGGTTTTTTATCCACATTTCTCATCATTGTTCAACACCAAAAATTTTCTCATTTTCACCAAACATAGGCCACGGATTTTATGAGAAACAAGCATCAAAACTTTCTTATTACTTGATTCTAATTCATGCTTAAATCAACATGTTACTAAATGAACATAAACCACCAAGCAAATTATCAATTTTTCCACATCATTTCCACCCTACAAGGCCACGAATTTTTTTCATGGGAACATGCAAAATTTTTGCTTGTTTCTTGGTTCTAAATCATGCTTCATGTTATCCAAACCAATCATAACACCAAACAAAACATCAAATTTTTTTTCAATGTTTTTTACACCAATAGTGTCACGGATTTTTGCAAGAAAAAGCATGAAAAATGCTTCAAATTGGAAGCTAACCTTATGAACTTGTTCCCTTGCAACCTTGGCTAGAATTCGAAGTTAGTTTTTGTATGAAATTTTAACAATTTTTGGGCTTGGAAATCACTAAGGGGGCACGGATTTTTGCAACAAAAATTGGCAAGAGTTTGGCCAAGTTTTCTTATATTTTTCAATAAATTTTGAAGCCTATTTATAGGCAAAAGTAAGGGACCTTTTGGTAATTTTTTTTCCAACAATTTGCTAATTGTTCAAAGACTTAAATGCAAACTTTTTTAGGCCAAAAATAAAAATTTTGGCTGCCTCCTTTCCATGTGGCCGAGTGCCATTTTTCCCCATTTTTTCAAATTTTTTTCCAAGCCATTTTAGCTTGATCTTGGCCATTTATCACTAAAGCAACTAATCCTATCCATACACCTACCTTATCTTTCTTTCCAAGCTTTGATTTTTCTATTTATGACATCATATTTTGATGTCATTCATGACATCATATTTTGATGTGAGTTAATCTCATATTAATTTATGAATTAATTTGTGGTCAAATTTTGACCAAAAATCAAACCGAACGAAACTTTACCGAAATCGCGTAGGCGAGTTTGGGGCGCCTCCAATGCGATCGTTCTATCTTAATTTGCTTCCATTTGGCCAAAATTCATTACCGTAAAATTCTATCTTTTAGTGCACTTCGGTGCACTCCCCAGGGTTTTCGACTCCATTTTCATGGTGTATCACCCATTTCTGTTTGGTAAGATTTTCCATCCCCAAACTCACTCACTTTAACACCGCCGGAACATTTTCACAGTATTCACAACAGCATTAAAACACAATTTTTTCATATTTTATTTACTAAAATTGATACATACATACAATTTTAATTTACTCAGAGAATCTAAAATTCCAAGTTATCACAACGATGCTTAAGTATATTTATGATGTTTTACATATTTAAGTATGATAAGTATATTCATGATGTTAAATATGAAAGTATATTCATGATGTCAAATATATTAAGTATGCTCATGATGTTAAGTACAAAAGTTTGTTCACAATGTTAAGTATGTTAAGTATGTTTAAAGTATGTTGAAGCATGCAATAAGTATGATTATGATGTAAAGTATATTCAAGTATGTACAAGTATATTTACAAGATGATGTACGTTAAGTATGAATTTTAAGCAATGTATGATATATGTTATGTAATGTTCTGATGTCACAATCGGTATCAGAAGTACTTTGTCTTATATGGTGTGAGTTATTATATGTCATATATGTATGTTTGAACTTACTAAGCCTGTCGTTCACAAGTTTGTTCATGTTACAGGTAAGCAACCAGCACGACGATTAGATAAGTGGTGGATGACGAATTAGATCTGCGTGTGCCAAGGGATTGGGTATAGGTTATGGTACTACTATGAGTCCTCCGCTGAGCTGTTTGAAAGAATGTAAAATTAAAATAATGTTGAAATGAAATGTTTATGATGCAACAAAGTTTAAATTACGTAAGATTTTTATGTAGTAATGATTTACGATGTAACAGTTTCTATTACGAAATGCCCTAAGCATTAGAGACATTTTGATGTATTTATTTTAACTGGATAATAAAATTATATATAGAGGTTATTCATTACATTACTATCTGTCCTCAATTTATTTACATGTTAAAGTAAATGTAAGCAAATATGACTCCCTGACTGCTTGTGTTAAAACAATTAGAGCGTTGCATGCAATGGACTTTTGTATGCGAGAAGACAATGTTCTAAAGTAAGCGGTCTAAACTAAGGTCTGTAGTCCATGGGGTTAGACCGAGCATCTAACTCATGTTAAGACTATTATATTGTCTAAAACCTCGAAGGGGACGGTTTGTCTTGACTGTCTAGAGCATAGACTCCCAAGTATAGACATAGATATGTTGCTTAGTGGTGACATATTAGACCGGGACTAAAGCATGATTGATCTACGAAATCCGCTTTGAGTAGATCAATCTGCTTTTGACGTTCATTGTACAGTAACCTTAATCCTAAGTAGATGGACAGTTTCATGTATATGACTTGTGTACTTTGATGTTCTAATGGCTAAAGCGTCTCAGAGGTAGTAAGTTTATAGACCGGATCGTTGGGTGCATGACTTGTATACGATGAAGGATTCGTTTACAGATATCGGAATCATAGCTCTAATGAGGAGTTAAGGGTATCCTCTTAAAGGCATTATACTGAATGTGAAAATAGACAAGACCTTGGGTCGTCTGCTGGGCGGATGACTTCTTATTCACATATGGTAGATAATCATTTTCTTTATTCGGCAGTATAATGGAACTTTAAGATAGCCTGATCAGTAGGATTAAACGGACTTTGACCTAAGGCTGATCATAGATATCATATGAGGGTTCTGCATACATGACAAGGTCATTGGACGATAGCTTGTCACAGGCTTATGTAATACGGCATATAATTGGGAGTTCAGTTTCAGGTTTATAGTGGTGTGACTCTGAAATTAGTGATCATATGATTGAGTTGTTGGGTAAAGAATGATGATCATATGGATTTGCGGAAGCCCGATTATATATGTCCAATTGGTCTCTCTACTAGCTTTACATAATTTCTTAACGTTTGGCAAATTGAATTGTGTATGATATTGGCTAGTTGATTATGCATGGATGGTGTTGACATAGAATTAGGATGATGGACAAGATTCTCTCCGGTTGGATTCAGATTTTATTTTAGATAATAGAGTACACAATTATTCGAACTCCAAATAAAGTTGCCATGATTTTATTTGAGATTGGATTGGAGTTGTAGAAAATTATCCATGAGAACAAGAATTTGAAATACAACTGTTTTGCGGATTTTGAAATTTGAAATTTGAAATTTGAATTTGAAATTCAAATTTGAAATTTGAATTTGAATTTGAAATTCGAATTTGAAATTTGAAATTTGAAATTTGAAATTTGAATTTGAAATTTGAAATTCAAATTTTGAATCACAGTCCAAGTAAGATTTGAATTTCTTGTGGTAAATCCACAAGGAATGAAATTCGAATTTGAGTTGGATATGGAGAGGAAAATCTTGTTAGAATCCTACTTGAATTTTAAAACCAAATCCTAACAATAATGGACGAAAATTTTGAGGATTATCCTCATGGAATTTTTAGATTTTCTATGGATAAGGTTTAGGAAAAATTTTAAGTTTCAATCCCAGTTGAATTTGGATTCTCTCTTCCCTAGATTATGGTCGAAATTTTGAGGGAAGATCTCTTCTAGATTTTCGGTTATTTTGGATAAAGATGAGATAAGATTCAAGCTTGAAAATCTTAGTGGAATTTTGATTCTTCCCTTATCCTAAAGTGGTCAAAATTTTGTTCGAATTTTCCCCTTAGATTTTCGGATTTTTTGGTTGAAAAAGGGAGATAAAATTCTAGTTAAAATCTTGTTTGAATTTTGAATGGAAAAATCCTAAAGTGGCCGAATTTTCTTGTTGGGATTTGGCCTTGATAAATTCAAATTTTTTGGTTGTGAATATGGGAAAATATCTTCTCCTAATCCAATTCAAATTCAGAGGATTACCTTATGTAAGTCTATAAATAGAGGTCCTGCCACTCCAGTTCTCTTAGACCACAGACTCTCAGGTGAGTAGGCTTATTATTGCACAACTCACCGTGACAATAAGTTCTTTAGAGATCTGGGTGGTCAGAAAAAGACTAGCAGTGCTAGCATACCGATCGAGGTTCAGAGTGCCCATACACTCAGCCATTCGGGAATTGGAGAATAGTAGAGAAGGCTAGTTGGTTGAAGCCCTCCGATCATTCTCCTCCTGTAAATTGGCGTCCTTTGAGGTATGAGTTTAAATTATTATTGGTTTATTATATATGGCATCATGAGATATTTAACGATCTTGAAAAATTTTTATTGTTCCGCTGCGCCACTCTGATACGTTTTTACTGATTAATTTCCTACAATTGGTATCATAGACATATCATAACTATGCCATGTATATAAATTAGACAATTAATTAGTCTTTTTATTTATATATAGATTTGATATTTAGATAGCGGCATTTTAGGATTCCTTTATGTTGTTATTATGGATTATGTATGTAGTATGTAGTTTTTTTAATTTTCTGAATTATTTTAAGCATGCTTGTTTTTGCCGGTTATGGTTCCTTAAAATTTAGAAAAATTGTATCTAGTATTTTTTATGTAACCATGGGAGCAGTTTATTAACACTGTAATTTTCCCATTGATTTTAATTTTTGTCTCTTAGAATTATTATGATTAGAATTTTTTGTACACCGGAAAAGGTTTAGGAATTTTTATGTAATTATTCTTTGAGGAAATTGAAGATTGAAAACCGTAATTTATTTTTCCCAAAAGTTAAATTTAAGTTAAAAGTTGAAATTTTGATTGTATAGAAAATTTCAATTTAATTGGGATTCAAATTAATTTTCGGAAATCCTAATGGGTAAATTGGAATATGGCATAAAAATCGAGACACGACCCCTCGGGATAAGCCATCGGGCCCTAGTGGGGCTGCAGCCCCGGCCCTCGGGCAGGATGAGGCTGCGGCAGCCCCTGTACAGGACATGACCACCCATGGCCGCAGGCTTGGCCTGCAGCTGAGGGTAGCCATGGCCTACCCAAGGCTGGCGGCAACCTGTGGCTGTAGGGGCAGCCTGTGGCTGTAGGCGCTGCCTGCAGCTTGCCAGCTGCTGCGCTCAGCCTAGGCGTGTAGCCTGGCGCTGCAAGCTTGGCTTGCAGTCCGGCAGGGCTGCACATGGGGCAGCCGTGGGTTGGGGGCTGCCCACGGTGGCTGCTGGCTTCCGGGGCCGGTGGGGCAACAGTTCAAAAATCGAAAAATTTTGATTTTTAAATTTGAGATTTAATTTTAAATCATGTTTAAAAATATGTAATTGAAAATTTTAAAATTTTAAAATTACATATTATTACACATGATGTTTAAAATTGTTTAAATTTTGAATTTGAAATTTAAATTAGAAATTCGAATTTGGAATTTGAATTTGAAATTTAAATTTTTGGATTTTAAATTTTAAATAATTCTTGGGATAAGAAATAAATGGAGAGGCTACATAAAGATGGATACAAGAAGATGGAACAAAATTCAAGACCCAAAGAATGCTTTGGATGAAATTTTGTAATCTTTATTTTCTTTGTTCTAAGATGGAACCATGGCTGGGTTATTCTATCAATTATTTTTTCTGTGATTTGTCATGGATGTATAAATATGTATTGATAAATGTTTTATATGCATATTTGATAACATGTCATATAGGATAAGTGAGTGCCGCTCATACTATATTGTTCATACATATTTGTCAAAACTTGCATGGTTTTCAAAATATTGAGTGGGAGAGGGTTTCAAACAAAACCCACAGCCTCCATTGTTGATCCATATGTGAAAGCATGGTAACGCGTCGCGTCAGTTCTGCCCTGACCACACCCCTCGGTAGGTGTTTACCGCCGCCGGTATACTAGATTGGATCTCCTATGTGAAAAACGTGTTCGGGTATGATCCAATTCATGACCACCCCTCGGTGGCTTGGTAGAACGTGGATCGGGCTACGTAAACAATAGTTATACACTTAAGACTCGTTTAGTTATTAACCTTCCCTAGAAGCTCTGTTAACTAAACTGGTGGCCAAATAAGCAGTTATTAATATATGTCTTAACCTTGGAGGATTTAAGACAACATATATTAATTGGACCGGGTCCATGTTCTGGCTATTTGTTTCATGGCCACCCTTCGGCGGCTTGGGGCAATAGGTGCTGAGAATTACCATTACAATGCTACATGTTTTTCAAGTTTCATGTAGGAACATACTTGTATGTTTTATTTGCTAAATTATCTGTATATTTGCTTGGGCTTTGTAATGATGTCTAGTATAATGTTATTTCAGTTCAAAATGTCACCGACACCCCTCATTTCAATACTTACTGAGAATAAATTGAATGACGATAATTATAAGGATTGGAAAAAAAAATCTATTGATAGTTCTCAACTGCGAGAGATACAAGTTCGTACTGGATGAACCATGCCCACCAGGGCCTAAACCTGACACACTGCTTGAGGAGGTCCCGGTTGCCTATACTCGTTGGAGAGAATCCAATGAGATAGCTCAATGCTACATTCTGGCTAGCATGACGAGTGATTTACAAAAGCAGCATTAGACTTATCAAGTTGTTGTGAAGATCATGGAAAATCTAGAGGACATGTTTGGAGGCCAAGAAAAATTGGCTCGACAGTCCGCTATAACCAGCATTATGAACTCTAAGTAAAAGGCAGATACTCTGGTGAAGGATCATATGATCACTCTAATGGGATTCTTCGCTGAAGTTGCCGAGAATGGTGCTGAGTTGGACTACAACACCCAGATCGAGATAGTGTTCAAAACTCTGTCCAAAGATTTTGTGGGGTTTAAGGCCGCATACAATATGGCGACAAGAGAGTTAGGACTAACCGAGCTCATGAAACAACTCCAAGCTTATGAACGGATGATCAGGGATGGGGATGCGGTCCAACCCAAAGGAGAGGCCAATTTGACGGAATCTTCCAAACCCTCACAGAAGAGGAAGAGGCCAAATCAGAAGCAAGCGGCTTCCAGTTCTTCTAATCCTCCTGTCTTGAATGGGAAGAAGAATAAGAAAACAAGAAGCCCAGGGATCCTAAAAAGTCCAAATGCTTTCACTGTAGGAAGGTAGGTCACTTCAAGAAGGCTTGCGGGGAAATCCTAGCCGCCAAGGGCAAGGAAGGTAAGGAACTTTACTATTTGGAAGCATGTTTGGTGGAAGAATCGAAAGACACTTGGGTCATTCATTCTGATGCCACTAATCATGTTTGTGTTTCTATGCAGGGGTTCATAGAAACGAGAAGTCTACATGATAGAAACCTCTCGTTGCGAATTGGAGACGGCAACTTGGTGGTGGCTGAGGCAGTAGGAGATATTTATCTTTACTTTGATGAATTTACGTTTATTTTAACAAAAGACTGTTTTTATGTTCCAAACTTTAGGAGGAACCTTATATCGGTAGCTGATTTAATAAAGGATTATTTGTGACGGCCCGCCCCTCGTAGAGATCATACAATACTATTACAGTTAAGTTTTATCGCTAACTGCGATAGATTGTACTCTCATGGGTCGCCGGCTAATCTCTCTCTCAGTAAATCATGACGTTTTTGGGGAAATTTTTTTTTTTTCTTTAAACATCATGTAAAACATTTCCCACTATTTACTTTGTTGGCAAGTACAAAGTAATTTACATAATACAATACTTTCGTAAAATATATACTATTACAAAAGAACTGTTTTCTTTTTCCCTTCTCTTTTATCGCTCAGCGGAAAGACTCTGGCAGGACCATCTCCCTCGCCCATTTATCCCATTTGACACACGCTATCCCGTCCGCCATCCAGTCAATTAAAGCTACTGAGCTGGTCGCTTACCTGTAACATAAGCAAAAATGGTGAGCTACAGGCTCAGTAAGTTCAAACATGCAAGAAATAAAATTTCTATGAATAGACTATTCATCATGAATAGTACTGTTGACCACTATTTCATACGTGAATAGTAACTTTGACTACTATTCATATATGAATAGTAACTTTGACCACAACACAGTATATCAACAATACATCTACCGCGATGTTAGTACCCTCACGAAACTGTCTTATGCTCAATTATGGCATAGTTTCAGTTTTAGGTAATTATCTTTGCTTATGTTTTGGTTTTGAGCTCAGGTTGGCAATACCATTTAAGTGCGCATGACTGGGAGCGGTACATTAATGCTGACCTCCACAGCCTTAATCTCATAGCCCCGACGGCAAATAGTACATGACTGGGAGCGGTACATCAGTGCTGACCTCCACAGCCTTAATCTCATAGCCCCGAAGGCAAAAGTACCTCCCTGTACGGAAGGCTGGTACGCCAGAAAGTGGTTTCATTACCGACTTTTTAAAGTTCTAACCCGTTGACTTCACATTGTCCCGAGATTAGGAATGGTTCACATTTTAATTTTTTAGGGGAGTGAGTTTCATTAACCTCGCTCTAGTGCCCGAAGCACAATTAACAATGTGTCCATTCTCAATAGTGCCCGTAGCACATTACGTCTCTCTCTCTACTCTATAATGGTGCCCGTAGCACATATGTACCTAACTTATAGTTAGTACATCAAAGTTAGCAACAATATTGCTATATGTTGCAGACAGGTAAATGTCTGAACTTACCTTATCAGTCTCTTCCCTTTTTCTCTCTTGGATCTTTGATCGCCTTCCTTGTCGGTCGATTTTTGGATCCTACAGACAAAACCTTGTCTATTAATTTCATTTCCATTTATAGCTTTTATTTTTCATTAAAAAGCTTAAATAAAACCTATTTAAAACTTTTTAGGCTTTATTTATCATTTTCCCCATTTTTCTCAACTTTTGCAAAATTACGATTTTACCCCTATATTTTGGCAAAATTGCAATTATGCCCCTGACGGAATTTTCTCGATCCAAACTGCATTTTTGGCTCTCAGGAACTTTTCTGACTCTTTTCTAATCATTACCGAGTTCGTTTCTATTTTATTTTCATTTTTCACTTTCTCGACCCTCGAGAAGCACTATTCCGACCCTTACGTCGGTTTAGTGATTTTCTATCGTTTCGGAGCCTCAAATGGACGTTTCACTAGTATTTAAAACGTTCATCTAGACATTCTCGATCTACGTCTCCGAGGCTCGGATTTTCCGTTCCCGACTCGGACTTTTATTTCGTTTCCAAAAACGCCCCCCCTCGGGGTTGGTTTTTTTCAGTTTCACTCCCGTTTTACATTTTCAAGGGGATAGGTTACTATTCATGAACCACCCCTTAGGTTCCCTTATTCAATTTTCCGTTAGGGACTCGGGTTTCCGACCCGACCCCAAACTTTTATTTTTAATTTCCATTTTACCCCGAATGCCGTTTTCGAAATTTCGGCAGTATTTTGGCGTAATTTTAAGGCTACCGGCATTAGGTACGCCTCAAACCATATGTACCTGCCACGTACTATACCACAAGCCTATTTTACGTACAACTGAGCAAACTTTTCCATCGAAAAAGTCATCTTGACAGCTATAAACCGTGCCGTCTTGGTCAGTCTGCCCACAATAACCCAGATGGCATCATAACCTTCTCGGGTTTTTGGGAGTCCCATTACAAAATCCATCGTAATGTGTTCCCATTTTCATTCAGGAATCTCCAGAGGTTCCAATCTTCCTGCTGGATGTTTATGCTCCGCTTTGATTCTTTGACAGGTCATGCATCTGCTCACGAATTTTGCTATATCATTCTTTATCCCTTTCCACTAGAACTGTAATTTCAAGTCCTGATACATCTTGCTAGCTCCGGGATGAACCGAATACGGTGTCTCGTGGGCTTCTGACATGATCCGTCTTCTAAGTTCCTCATCAGCTGGAACATTTATCCTTCCTTGATAGAAGATCATTCCATCCTTGGAAATTCCTTCTTGAGAACTTGTCATTGTTGGGTCTCGTCTTTGAGCTTCCTTTATGTCCTCAAACAACGATGATTCCACTTGGAGTGCAGCCAATCTTCCAGATATCAGCTCCAAGTTCAAAGAATTTATCTCTTGCTGCAATGGCTTCGGAAGCCTTTTTATCGGTAGCTGGTGCGATATGGTAGACTTTCTACTTAGAGCATTCGCTACACGGTTGGCCTTTCCTGGATGGTATAGGATTTCACAATCATAATCCTTTACTAGTTCCAACCATCTTCTTTATCGCATATTGAGCTCCTTTTGCGTAAAGAAATACTTCAGGCTTTGGTGATCAGTGAAAATCTGACATTGAGCTCCATAGAGATAGTGTCGCCAAATTTTAAGTGCGAACACTACTGCAGCAAGTTCAAGGTCATGCGTAGGGTAATTCTTTTCATGATCCTTTAATTGACGGGAGGCATAGGCAATCACCTTGCCGCCTTGCATTAGGACTGCTCCCAATCCTACTTTAGATGCATCACTGTAGATTACAAACTTCTCCCCTTCAGTGGGAAGCGTAAGGATTGGTGCGCTTGTCAGCCGTCTCTTTAACTCCTGGAAGCTTCTTTCGCATTCCATAGTCCACTCATACTTCCTTTCCTTGCGTGTAAGAGCAGTAAAAGGTGCAGCTAAACGCACAAATCCCTCTACAAATCGTCGATAAAAACCAGCTAACCCCAAGAAACTACGTATTTCCGTCACATTCTTGGGTGCAGGCCACTGGTTAATTGCATCTACTTTCGTCGGATCTACAGCAATACCTTCCTAGGACACAACATGTCCGAGGAAATGTACTCTATCTAGTCAAAACTCACATTTTGAGAATTTGGCATACAGTTGATGCTTCCTTATCGTATTCAGCACGATCCTCAGATGCTCCTGGTGCTCCTTATGAGTCTTTGAGTATATAAGAATGTCATCAATGAATACAATGACAAACTTATCCAAATACTCTTTAAAAACTCTGTTCATTAAATCCATGAACGCTGCCGGTACATTTGTTAATCCAAATGACATCACAAGAAACTCGTAGTGACCATAACGAGTCCTAAACGCCGTCTTAGGAATATCACTTTCTTTAATTCTCAGCTGGTGATATCCTGATCGTAAGTCGATCTTGGAAAATACCGCCGCGCCTTTTAACTGGTCGAATAGGTCATCAATTCTAGGTAACGGATACCTATTCTTGATCATGACCTTATTCAACTCCCGGTAATCAATACACAAACGGAATGTTCCATCCTTTTTCTTGACGAATAACACAGGTGCACCCCATGGAGAATAACTCGGTCTGATGAATCCTTTATCCAAAAGCTCCTTTAATTGTTCCTGTAACTCCTTTAACTCCACTGGAGTCATGCGGTATGGTGCTTTGGAAATAGGTGCCGTTCCAAGCATCAACTCAATTGCGAACGAGATTTCTCTCTCTAGAGGTATCCCTGGTAACTCTTCTGGAAATACGTCAAGAAATTCATTAACTACGGGAACATCTTCAGGTTGAAACTTCTGTTCCTCTGTAGTATCCACCACATATGCCAGATATCTCATACAACCACTGGCTATCAGCTTGCTTGCTCTCAGCGAACTGATCATCACCTTCCCGGGTCTTCGAGAAGTATCGACATATTCGAAACTCTCTTCTTCCTCGGGTTGAAATACTCTCTTTCGATTTCGGCAGTCGATCGTAGCTCGGTATTTCCCTAGGAAATCCATGCCTAGAATCACATCGTAATCTGCGATCTTCATTACGATCAACTCCGCATATAGTTCCCTATTTGCCACATATACTGGTACATGAGGTAGCCAGTAATTGGACAACAATACTTCCCCAGAGGGTAAAGCTGTCTTAAATACTCTTCCCATATAGTCCTTAGGAAGTCCTATCTTGTCAGCAAATGCATAGGAAACAAAAGAATGCGTAGCACCGAAATCAAACAGTACAGAGGCTACATGACTAGCGACAGTGAGCTGACCTGTCACTACGTTCGATGTTCCTGCCTCTGCATCCTCTTTGCTGTAGGCCATCACACGAGCATCAGCACGTGGTACACGCTCCTGGCGTTGCGGCCTTACTGGGGACTCTTCAACTCTGGCCTGAAGGAAATGAGCTTGTGGGCGTGTCTGGTGCGGTTGGGAAGTGCCTTGTCCACTCTGCCTATTGTTTGGACAGTTCGTGGCATAATGGCCTTCCTTTCCACATTCATAGCAAATAAATGGCCCAAATCTGCATTGCCCAAAATGTCTCTTCCCGCATGTAGGGCAATTTTGTACATTAGATTCTGCATTTCCAGCTGTCCTTCGCTGCTGGTTTCGATTATTTCCCAGGTGATTCCCAGAAAAATTGCCTTTTCTCTTATTTTGCTGGGATCCTTGATTATTGCCCTGACTTGGTTTAGCATTCTGATTAGGCTTGCTTGATTGACCAACTTGTGTAGACTTAGCCAAAGCCCTTTCCTTCTTCTTAGCCTCCCAGTGCTTCTCTCTTTCCTCTTTCTGTCGGACTACGTGAAACTCAGCTCTGATGGCCCGACTCATACAATCTGCTACAGAAGTAGGCGGTACATGTCCAGTGTCTACTAATGCAACAACTTCTAGCCTGAACATCCCGATCATTTTCTGTATTTTCTCCCTCTCAGTAAGGACTACATAGGGACATAAACGGGATAACTGGTCGAATTTTCGACAAACTTCGCTCACCGACATATTTCCTTGCGTCAATTCTGAGAACTCTTTCTGTTGTTGTCTCAGAGATGCAGGGTCGTAATATTTCTGGTTAAATTCTTCTAGAAATTCCGCCCAACTCATGGTAGACACGTTTCTTCTCATTCGTACAGTGTCCCACCAAAAACGAGCATCATTTCTCAACACAAAGGACGCACATGCAACCTTCTCCCGGTCAGTTAAGTTCATGAATTCCATGATCACTTGCAAGGATGACAACCAGTCTTCAGCCTCTAGAGGATTAGTAGAACCTTCAAATTCTGGTGGCCTCATACGCCTAAATCTTTCATAGAGGGGTTCCAAATTTAATACCGGTGGCGGTTCAGGAACTCTCTCATTTACAGCAGCTGGAGGGATAACCGGATCTACCTCAGCTTCCTGTTCTACTTGGGTACCCTCAGAGCCTTGTCTCTGTTCTAACTCCTCTACCCGTCGTCTCAGATTAGCATTTTCTTGCATCTGAGCTTCTAGTAGGGCTTGTATCTGATCCAATCTCTCCATGACATTAGGACGTCGTTCTCGTCCCTCTGGTCAATTTCGCAAATCCACCATCTTGCCTATTGTCCTATTATGGCACAATAATCCACCGTTAGCTTTTCCATAACCACATTCGTAAAATCATATAAATTTATGAAATTCAGGGTAATGTAAAGCCACATCATCGTAACACATTATCGTACAACATATAATCATTTTGATATTTCATTCATAGCAAAACGTTTATATATCATACATAACTATCACCAGTCATATATACATCGGCCATCATATACATCTTGGCCACAAGTCTATACAAAAGAGCTTTCCTCTCTATAAGCTACTTATGTACATGTATACATCTACTGGTCACACGTATCTTTGGCATTTAAGACTTGGTTATATTAATCAGGATATGATTCAAAGATTAGTGAAAGACGGTCCTCTAGAATCTCTAGAGGAGGTATGTCTTCGTCAATGTGGTCTTGTCTAGAGGGAAAGATGACTAAGAGGTCTTTTGGAACTAAGGGTACTAGGGCTCAGGAGCTCTTAGAAATTGTGCACACTGACGTATGTAGCCCCATGAACGTCACAGCACGAGGAAAGTTTGAGTATTATGTCTCCTTTATAGATGATTACTCGAGGTATGGATATGTTTATCTGATGCACTGCAAGAGCGAAACCTTTGACAAGTTCAAAGAGTACCGTGTAGAAGTGGAAAAGCAATTGGATAAATCCATAAAGACACTTCGATCTGATTGAGGTGGTGAATACCTCTCCGACGAATTTCTAAGACATCTTATAGAGAATGGGATATTATCCAAATTGACTGCACCTGGTACTCCATAACAGAATGGTGTAGCCGAAAGGAGAAACAGGACCTTGTTGGATATGGTACGGTCCATGATAAGTTATTCAACGCTGCCATTATCATTTTGGGGATATGCTTTAAAAACGGCGTGCTATATTCTGAACCAGGTTCCAAACAAGTCAGTTCCCAGGACTCCGTATGAATTGTGGTGTGACAAGAAGCCCTCCCTTGGACATATGAGAATATGGGACTGCCCGGCACATGTGCTGAATGGGGATGCGAAGAATTTGGAACCAATATCAGAATTGTACATGTTTGTAGAGTATCCAAAGGGAACTAAGGGAGGTCTGTTCTATAACCCGAAGGAACAAAAAGTCATTGTTTCAACCTATGCGATATTCTTGGAGAAAAGTCACATGAATGACTTTATGCCTCAAAGCAAAGTGGTGCTAGAGGAGTTATCGGGTGAAAGAACTGCTCCACAGGTTTCGGTCTTAGATGCAAGTCCGAGTTTTGGTGAAAGACCTGCAGACGATCAACAATTTAGGGTGCCTCGTCGTAGTGGGAGGGTTTCGAAGAAACCTAATTTCTTCATGTATGATGCTGAGGTATACCAGGCCAAGGCTCATGAGTATGAGGATGATCCGGTCACCTATGATGAAGCTATAAATGATGTTGATTTTAAATCTTGGAAACTGGCTATGAACAATGAGATGGATTCTATGAAATTCAACTCTGTTTGGGAACTTGTAGATTTGTCGGATGGGATAAAACCCATTGGATGCAAATGGGTCTATAAAAGAAAGAATGATATAGAAGGGAGAGTAGAAACTTTCAAAGCTAGACTGGTTGCAAAGGGGTACACGCAAAAGGCTGGAATCGATTATGATGAAACATTTTCGCCTGTTGCTATGCTGAAATCTATCCGTATTTTTCCGTCTATTGCTGCGGCTCTCGATTACGAGATCTGGCAAATGGATGTCAAGACGACATTCTTGAATGGCCATCTTGAAGAGTGTATCTATATGATATAACCCGAAGGGTTCGTAACGAAAGGCCAAGAAAGGAAAGTCTACAAGTTACTTAGATCCATTTATGGATTAAAGCAAGCATCCCGCTTATGGAAACAGAAATTTGATCAAGCGATCAAGATTTTAGGTTTTGAGCAGAATGTTGATGAGCCCTGTGTTTATAAACGTATTAAGGATGGAAAAGTGGTCTTTCTGATACTCTATGTCGATGATATATTACTCATTGGGAATGATGTAGGGAACTTATCATCGGTCAAGCTTTGGTTACACCAACAGTTTGACATGAAGGACTTGGGAGAAGTTAATTATGTTCTAGGCATTCGTCTCTTCAGAGATCGAAAGAACAAAATGATAGCATTATCCCAAGCTTCATACATAGATAAAGTAATTGACAAATATGCAATGCAAGAGGCAAAGAAAGGTATACAACCTTCTATTGCCGGTCTAACTCTTTCATTGGATGATTGCCCCAAGACATCGGAAGAAAGAGAGCATATGAGTAAGGTCCCTTATGCATCCGCTGTGGGTAGTCTTATATACGCTATGCTTTGCACTCGCCTGGACATATGTTTTGCAGTAGGTATGGTGAGTCGATATCAAGCGAATCCTGGAACCAAGTACTGACAAGCAGTAAAGCATATACTCAAGTATCTTAAGAGAACGAGGGATTATATGCTGGTGTATTCTAGAGGGGACCTAACATCTGTAGGATACACGGACTGAGTCTTCTAGACTTGCAAGAATTCGAGGAAGTTGACATTAGAGGGCACGTGGAGACAGGACAAGTAGATGTATGTAAGATCGCGTCCGAGGACAACATTGCCGATCCCTTTACTAAGACTTTGATGGCTAGAAACTTTGAGAGGCATGTAGAGGTGATGGGGATGTGTAACATGGCATATTTGCTAGCTTAGGGCAAGTGAGAGATTGTTAGGAAATGCCCTAAGCATTAGCGACATTTTGATGTATTTATTTTGAACTAGATAATAAAATTATATATAGAGATTATTCATTACATTGCTATCTGTCCTCAATTTATTTACATGTTAAAGTAAATGTAAGCAAATATGACTCCCTGACTGCTTGTGTTAAAACTGTTAGAACATTGCATGCAATGGACTTTTGTATACGAGAAGACAATGTTCTAAAGTAAGCGGTCTAAACTAAGGTCTGTAGTCTATGGGGTTAGACCGAGCATCTAACTCATGTTAAGACTATTATATTGTCTAAAGCCTTGGAGGGGACGGTTTGTCTTGACTGTCTGGAGTATAGACTCCCAAGTAGAGACATAGACATGTTGCTTGGTGTTAACATATTAGACTGGGACTAAAGCGTGATTGATATACGAAGTCTGCTTTAAGTGGATCGATCTGCTTTTGACATCATTGTGCAGTAACCTTAATCCTGAGTAGATGGACAGCTTCATGTTTATGACTTATGTACTTTGATTTTCCAATGGCCAAAGTGTCTCAGAGGTAGTAAGCTTATAGACCGGTTCGTTGGGTGCATGACTTGTATACGATGAAGGATTCATTTACAGATATCGGAATCATAACTCTAATGAGGAGTTAAGGGTATCCTCTTAAAGACATTATACTGAATGTGAAAATAGACAAGGCCTCGGGTCTTCTGCTGGGCGGATGACTTCTTATTCACATATGGTGAATAATCATTTTCTTTATTCGGTAGTTAATGGAACTTTAAGATAGCCTGATCAGTAGGATTAAACGGACTTTGACCTAAGGCTGATCATAAATATCATATGAGGGTTCTGCATACATGACAAGGTCATTGGACGATAGCTTGTCACAGGCTTACATAATACGATATATAATTGGGAGTTCAGTTTCAGGTTTATAGTAGTGTGACTCTGAAATTAATGATCATATGATTGCATTGTTCGGTAAAGAATGATGATCATATGGATTTATGGGAGCTCGATTATATATGTCCAATTGGTCCCTGTACTAGCTCTACATAATTCCTTAATGTTTGACAAATTGATTTGTGTATGCTATTGGCTAGTTGATTATGCATGGATGGTGTTAACATAGGATTAGGATGGTGGACAAGATTCTCTCCGGTTGGATTCAGATTTTGTTTTGGATAATAGAGTACACAATTATTCGAACTTCAAATAAAATTGTCATGATTTTATTTAAGATTGGATTGGAGTTGTAGAAAATTATCCATGAGAACAAGAATTTAAAATACAACTGTTTTGCAGATTTTGAAATTTGAAATTTGAAATTTGAATTTGAAATTTGAAATTCAAATTTTGAATCACAGTCCAAGTAGGATTCGAATTTCTTGTAGTAAATCCACAAGGAATGAAATTCGAATTTAAGTTGGATATGAAGAGGAAAATCTAATTAGAATCCTACTTGAATTTTGAATCCAAATCCTACAATAATTGATGAAAATTTTGAGGATTATCCTCATGGAATTTTCAGATTTTTTGTGGATAAGGTTCAGAGAAAAATTCAAGTTTCAATCCCAATTGAATTTGGATTCTCTCCTGCCTAGATTATGGCCGAAATTTTGAGGGAAGATCTCTTGTAGATTTTCAATTATTTTGGATAAGGATGAGATAAGATTCAAGCTTAAAAATCCTAGTGGAATTTTGATTCTTCCCTTATCCTAAAGTGGTCGAAATTTTGTTCAGATTTTCCCCTTAGATTTTCGGATTTTTTGGTTGAAAAAGGGAGATAAAATTCTAGTTAAAATCTTGTTTGAATTTTGAATGGAAAAATCCTAAAGTGGCTGAATTTTCTTGTTGGGATTTGGCCTTGATAAATTCAGATTTTTTGGTTGTGGATAAGGGAGAATATCTTCTCCTAATCCAATTCAAATTCAGATGATCACCTCATGCAAGTCTATAAATAGAGGTCCTGCCACTCCAGTTCTCTTAGACCACAGACTCTCAGGTGAGCAGGCTTATTGTTGCACAACTCACCATGACAATAAGTTCTTTAGAGATCTGGGTAGTCGGAAGAAGACTAGCAGTGCTAGCATACCGATCGAGGTTCAGAGTGCCCACACACTCAGTCATTCGGGAATTGGAGAATAGTAGAGAATGCTAGTTGGTTGAAGCCCTCCGGTCATTCTCCTCCTGCAAGATTGGCATCCTTGAGGTATAAGTTTAAATTGTTATTGGTTTATTGTATATGACATCATGAGATATTTAACGATCATGAAAATTTTTTATTGTTCCGCTGCGCCACTCTGATACGTTTTTACCGATTAATTTTCTGCAGTTTCAAATACGAAACGCCCAGTTTAAAAGAAAGTTTAAAAGAAAAGGTTTACAAAAAAAAAATTTGTACATGTTAAAATGACAAAGTTTAAAAGTATAAGAATAAGTAAGTTTGAGTATGTTGTCGGCGACCTATGAGACGACTGTCTATCACAGTCGGGTTCAGAGCTCAACCGTGATAGTGCCGTCGGGCCTCCACGAAGGGCAGGCCATCACACGACGACCTTGAGAGCATTCATAGTCAGTCGGCTAAGTATAATGTTGTACACCGATGGCTTGTCTACCACAATGAACTCGACTATGCGGGTGACCTTTTCCACGCCATCTCCTATCGTGACTGGCAAATCAATTAAACCAGTTGCTCTGACATAATCCCCAACAAAGCCATACAATGGGTTCTGCACAGTGTCAAAGTTGCTCCTGTAATCTTCATTCTATTGAAGGCACTCATGAATAGGATATCTGCCGAACTCCCATTATTTATCAGTACTCGTAAGATGGTATTGTTGGCGATTTGGATCCTTCCAACTAGGGTGTCATTATGGGGGTGTAAGAGCTTATTGTCTTCCTCTTCTGTGAATGTAATTGGCATACTCTCTTATCGAGAAACTTTAGCCATGTGTTCAGCCAAATTGATGTAATCACCCTACATCACTTGCCTAGCTTGTCTGGCGTAAGTGTGTTGACCGCTTGAAGTGTCCCCGGTGGCTGACCCACCAAATATAGTTGTGACCACATGGTTAGCCTGCCCTGCCGCATCTGTTTTGTCACCTCCTGCCCTAGAGGAGGGGGTGGCCTTGGTGGTCGGTCTCCCCGACCATCCTGCTCGGTACGCCTCTAAACCGGTGTTAAGACACGCTTTACAAACTCTCATAGGTGCCCTCTCGTATGAGTGTTTCGATCTGGTCTTGAAGTTGTATGCGCTTTTTTGTGTCGTGCCCTAAGTCCCTATGGAAGTTGCAATACTTGTTCTGGTTCCTTTTTGCCTGATCAGACCTAAATGGTAGGGGGTCCTTTAGGAGCCCGCGATTATTGATCTAATTCATGACATGATCAATGGAGGCGACTAAAGGGGTGTATTACTAAAACTTCTCAGTAGGGGTCTTCACGTCTAAGTTTTGCCTTTGCTTTGGTTTTTTCTACTCGGCAAGTGTAGAATCTTGCCCAGCATCCTCCTTTCTCTTATTCTTCTCCCCAACTTTACTGGTTTCCCCAACATTATGTCACCCTATAATATACTCCTCGATATCATAATGTTTTTGTGTGATGCCCCACAAGTGAGCAAAGGATGGGCGTGCATCATATGTGATGGTCCACAATAATTTCTCGTCCTTACTCCTTCTCTGAAAGCATCGATCAAGGTAACATCGGCACAGGTCTTGACTTGTATGATGGCTTTATCGAACCTAATGAGGTAATCTTTTAGGGGTTCATCCTTACTTTGTTTGACTCGGTACAGGTAGAAAGTCTCCTTTTTCCTAATTTTAGCATTCAAAAAGGCCGTTGAGAAGGCTTTAGAAAGCTGACGAAAAGAGCTAATGGATCCTGGAATGAGTCATCTATACCATTGCCGAGCAACACCTGACAGTGTGAAACAGAAGGCCTTGCACAAAGCTGCCTTATTACCATTCTATATGAGCATCAACGCCTGATAATTCTCTAAGTGCTCATCAACATCTGCAGTACCATTATATGCCGCTATGGTCGGCATCTTAAATCTCTCCGAATACGAAGCAGCCATGATATCTGGGGTGAAAGGAGAATCAATTCTTTCTGTAGACTCCAGGCCATATCTCTGGTTCATTAACAAGTCTACTTGCCGTTGTAACTGGGCTATTTAGTCATCGTTTTCGCGTGCCCTCGGCTGTCCAATCAGTTCTGTTGGGACCCAGCTTGCTGAGTGTTCTCAATGGTCTAGGTGCCGGGTAGGTGGGAAGCCGAGCCTATCAACGACTGAAGTTCGCGTACGTGCAGTTAGATCATGCTGTACTTGGTTTACTCCCCGAAGGAAGTTCCCTTGCATATGGGTGTTCACCGACCATTCCGGTCTATCACAAGCATGACGCCTAGTTGCTTGGCTTCCTGGCTGCCTAGAACGGTTCCTTTACTCCCGACCATGATTTTGGTCCTCTTGATTCGCAGAGCCCTCAGGGTGTCCTTGTTGGCTACCCGGCGGGGACTGTCTGCCACTTTCTTTGGAACCAGCGATCTTGATCTCGACTTGCGGGGGAGGGAGTCTTTCCTGGACGTTTCGTAGAGTCTCGGTCAGTGTTTGAACCATCTGGGTCAGGTTCTAAACAGCACCGTTAAGGATCTCGGTTTTGGTTGGTCTTTTCTGTTGGTGCCTTGCTCCTCTTCCTCTACATGCACCTCGGCTATTGACTGCCGAGTTAGGCTGTCCAGAATCCCTTGGACCTTGGGGTTGTTCTTGGGCTACAATTCTCCATTTCCTCGTTAGGTAGAGTAGAGAAGAATCACAAATGTTGGAAGGTCGTTTGAAAGGCGAGGGGCCTCCTTCGAGCACCAAAATGTTGACGTCGATATTCGATCTTAACATTACGTGTGGCCGTGCATGGTGCTTGTCTGCTTGACAAGCCTCAACACCACATATTATGGCCTATGATGGACTTCTGAAAAGTGTAGAACAGGGTTGCAGACCAGTCGAGCAGGGTGGTAGATCAATCAGGTAGGGCGGCGGGCCAGCAGAGCAGCCGAGTAGGGCTACGCGGACCAGTGGACCAGCGGACCATGATGGCAGACCAACTAGGTAAGGATGTGAACCAGCGGAGCAACGAGGCAGGTGGCAGAGCAACAAGCAGGGCTGCGGATTAGCGGAGCAACCGAGCAGGGCTGCGGATTAGCGGAGCAGCCGAGCAAGGCTGCAAACTAGTGGACCAGGATGGCAGACCATCCAGGTAGGGCCATGGACTAGCAGAGCAGCCAGGCAGGGCTACGGACCAGCAGACCAGTCGGGCAGGGTTGCGGACCAGGATGGTGGACCAGCCAGGCAGGGCTGCAGACTAGCGGAGCAAAGTGGCAGACTAGCCAGGCAGGGCTGCAGACTAGCGGAGCAAGGTGGCAGACCAGCCAAGCAGAGCTACAGACCAGCGAAGCAAGGTGGCAGACCTGCACAAGTAGAGAACAGAGCCTAAGAATGATGGGGCACCTGTGTGGTGCCGGCCAAAGGTACTCCGAAACTCAAGTCAGAGAGGTTGCAGAGCAACAGAGCAGAGTTAATTGGGAAAGAAGAATGAGCTTACCTTTGGCCTCCATGAGTTTGGTATTTATAGAGAGCTAATCGAATCGGGTTCCAGTCGGGTCCTGCTCGGCCTGGTTGGGCTACCCCGCTAGGGAGGGTGACCCAGGGATGAAGTGTCTTTTTGTGGTTTTGCCATGTGTCTTAGGTAGGAGCGGGAATTTTGGGGCACTGTTTGGCTGTCGAATTTCGTCAGAGCAGGCAAGCTATGATCTGCTTAGCTGCCGGGTAGCTGGGCAATATCCTGCTCTGCATCCTGCATTTTCTGCTTGGCAGCTTAAGGATAAAATCGAGCAAACCAGTCAACCAGCCTTGCCGAGCAGCATACCAAGATTAGAGGAATTGAGATTGTTAGATAATTTTGAATAATTTGAGGATTCCCCCCAACACCTATTATTTAATGGCATTCAGATTTATCTACGTAAGTAGCACGATTTGGCATTTTGAAAAATATATCCAATTTTCTTTTGCGGAAGTAAGCCTAGATAGTAATTGCATGTTGTGATATTCATAATTGTATTAAGATGTATAATGTAAATGATGATTTGTTTAGAAACTATGATGTTGGCGAAGCCTGTGAAAGATATTGAAAGATGAAGAGGAAATCGACAACATACAAATTACCATGTTGTCATATTCATAATCGTCTTTTGATACAAATTACAATATATGAACCAATTCAAGTACCAAATAACACAAACAATATAAAAACAGTATGTATCCCAATTATTATAATAATTAGAATTAATAATTTTTTAGTTAAATATTACTTCTACTATTAAGAATTACTTAATAATATACTTGGAACTATTTATTATAATTAATATAATTTTAATTAATATAATAATATTTAAATATTATGATTATTAATTATTAATTTATTTTTCTATTAAAAAATTTAATTATTTTTTAATTTTTATTATTCATAATAATTTTTTTAAAAATAAATATAAATATATTTTCATATAAAATACCTAAGATATTTTTAAAAATATAATCAAATAGAATTTTATTTTTTTTAAGAATACACATTTAAAAAATATAAGCAAACACATTTTTAAAATAATATCAACACAATTTTTAAAATTTTCTTAGGGCACATTTGGAGGCTATTCTCCAACCTTCAAAAATTAATTTTTTTCAAAATTTTATCATTTTTTACTATTTACATATTTAAAACACTATAATAAATTCTGAATTTTAAAAATTCATAATTTTGTATATATAAATTTAAATAAAATAATTTTTTTTAAATTATATAAAATTTCAAAAAAAAGTAAAACAATATCTTTATTAATATCTTTTTTCTAAATATATTTTTTAAAATAACTTTTTTCTAATCTAAGAATAATGTGTCCAGCTTCTCCTCCAAACTCCCCACTATTTTTTATGTTTTAAAAACCAACCGCCTCCTAAAAGTCGCGAGATGCAATATCAGAGGACGTTCTATCTTCTGTGTATACTTTACTATAATATTCGATTAGTGTCCCCCCGTTTCTCCGCTCCCTCTCTCGAATTTAAATCCAAGCCCCAATAGCCCCTCAACAAACAAAGCCCTAGACTCCGATTCCCCAAATCCTCAGAATCTGGCCGAGAAAATTTCCCCAACAATTTTTCCCAGAGATTTCTCGTCGTGCATTTCCGAGTTTGAGGTTTTTCTCGGCTCTCGATTCGTCGGCTGGAAACGATGGGAAGCAGAAAAAAGGAAGAGCGTAACGAGAAGATCATAAGAGGACTGATGAAGCTCCCTCCCAATCGGAAATGCATTAACTGTAACAGCCTGGCAAGTCGTTTTCCGAATTCTGTTTGGCTTTCGAGAAAGCTTGGGAAAATTGAGAAATTAAGATGAAATTTGTTGCCTCTTTCCTTTTTGTATATTCTAACTTCACAACTTTTCTGTTGTATTTGTACAGGGTCCTCAGTACGTTTGTACCAATTTTTGGACTTTTGTTTGTGTGGCGTGCGGTGGAATTCAGTGAGTATTTGATTTTGATTTCGAGGATTTTGAGATTCTTTAGGTGTTAGTCGTTGTCTCCTTGCAAATATGCTTGTCCTCATGTTATGATATATATATATTTATATATGCATGTATGTATGTATGTATGTATGTATGCATGTATGCACCAGAAAAGGAAATTTTTCTAGGGAGAGCATTGTCATTATCTTTTGGTCTTTTCGTAACTAAACTTTAATCTCGGTATTGTCTGAATATTTTGTGTGCTGTAATTGTTTATTGTTATCCTAATTATGCTACAAGTTTATGTTCTGTGGAAGTTTCTTTAAAATAAATCGCTGGAAGTTGGAGTAGAAAGAACATTTTACATCCTTAGAAGGGCCTGTAGGATTTTGTGTATTTTCCTTATTTTTACAGTCAATGGGTATTGATTGCTAAATTTTGCTACCTTTTTTTTTTAATTATAGAATATGATTTTTATTTTTAGTGGATATTGTTAGTTCTCTCTAAATTGGAGGTTTTTCCTGTAGGATTTTGTGTATTTTCCTTATTTTTACAGTCAATGGGTATTGATTGCTAAATTTTGCTACCTTTTTTTTTTAATTATAGAATATGATTTTTATTTTTAGTGGATATTGTTAGTTCTCTCTAAATTGGAGGTTTTTCCCCCCTTCTCTTTTCTGGCTCTAACTTTATCGTTGATATGATTTTTTTTTCCTGCTTCTTTCTCCAACGTTGATTGCCAAGTTTTGCTTCTCTTTCTTTTGCTGTCCAAGTCTACATTTTCAGATTCAATTTTAGCCTAGTCATCCAGACTCTAATCCCTGCCTTTCTTTTTCTAGTACAAGAGCTCAAGCACAATACGAAAAAACAATATTTGAATATTGCACAACTTCAATGGATATGTCAAAGTCGAAAATCCATAGGTTTGGTACTTAACCATTTTAAAACGTTCCTCGTGAGTCAATGTCTATGGTATTGAGAAATGGGTTTTCAACCCTTCATATGATCCCTTTCCTTTTTCATCCACCCATAGTTAGCAACTTAACCTACCAAGCAAAGCAGCCCCATCCCCTTTGGAATAGAATGCTATCTTGATATTTCAACCAACAATCTAGATGGGATGAGATTAGCCAAGCCAATTCAAACTAATTAATTACCTCTTTCTTTCTTTCTTTCTATTTATTTATCTCGAGGATTGGATTCCTCATATTAAGAGCTCTCAAAACAATAATCTCAAAACAGGGTTGGGTCAATTTGGCTCCCCAAAAGATCAACAATCTTGTTCATTTCACACAACGCATCACATACATCAGCAATGCCATAGGTTTTTTAAATTTAGTCCTCCCTTTTTTCCCCTCCATGTAGTAATGTTAAACAAGTTAAAAGGCTCTTGAATGAGTGTAATTTATTTATCCTGTTGTGAACAAGTTGTATTTGAGAGTTCCTATTAATCTGTACATACTTGGATGCCCTCCAGTGATGATTGCTCTGGTGATTTTGAGGTTAAAGTGATATTAATCCCTTTAAGATTGTGTTAGGACTCCGGTGCATTTCACATACGTGAGGCGCAACCGGAAACATGGGCAGGAGGGCCATGAGAATAAGTAATGATATATAAGTTGTTAGGAATCGGTTATAATTTGTTAGACTTCTGGGGATTGGGAAAATTAGTTACAGAAAGAGAGACTAGAGGCGGGAAAAACAGGGAGGGAAAGTTAGTATTTATAGGCAATAAAAATAGGTAAGAAAAAACAGGAAAAATCTGAGTGAGAAAGTGGGTCAGGGAGAGCTAGCAGACCTCTCAAACGTCTGCAAATATATCTGTAATCATTTTCTCTTTCAATACCACAGTCACAGTCAATTCAATTGTTTTTTTTTTTTTCCGATTCATGTCCCGACCAAATTCATATCAAATTGGTATCAGAGCTCTCACCACCTGGGGGTATGGCGGCCAAGAGAGTGGATGAACGCTTAGGCACGGTGGAAGAACAGGTGGGCTCGGTGCGCGAGGAGATGCAAAGAGAGTTCGATAGAATGAGAGAAGATCTGGTCAGGATTCCGGCCTTAGAGAGGAACCTCGAGATGGTAATGGGGAAATTGGACCTGTTGTTGAAGCAACCTAGACCGACGAGCAAGGACAACAAGGACCCAACGTCATCAACTCCAACGTCAACCGCTACTGTAGTGGGACGATCGGAAGAGACATCTCGCGAAGGAGAAGGGAGGTGGGAGAACCGTGACCGCAGGATTGAGTTACCGATTTTTGATGGAGAAAATCCCGACGGGTGGGTCTACAGAGCCGAAAGGTTTTTCAACCTAACCAGATGTCCGACAGAGAGAAGCTCGAGGCCGCGGTCATCAACCTAGAGGGAGAGGCGCTGGTCTGGTTCCAATGGGAAGATCGCCGAAGGATGGTCCGCAGCTGGGAGGAGCTGAAAAAAATGGTCGTTGACCGGTTTCACCCAACTCAGGAGGGTACCATCTGTGAACAATTCCTGTCGTTAATCCAAACTGGGTTGGTAAGGGAGTATAGGAGATTGTTTGAACTTCATGCGGCGGCTCTGGAAAATATGCCGGAATCGGTGTTAGAAGGCAATTTCATTATTGGACTGAAACCAGAGATTCGAGCAGAAGTTAGGATGATGCAACCGAGTGGGCTGGCGAGAATCATGGACTTTGCCCAACGGGTTGAAGAAAGAAACAATTCCAGAATGGGCCAGAAAAACATAACCCCGGGATCGCTGGGCCGAGGCCCAAGTTCAACTTACAAAGGGCTACAGAGTTTCGGAGGAAACAATCGGATCCCACAAGCCCTGGGAAGCCGAACACCGACCGCTCCAGAGAAAATGACGATGAGTTCAAGAAACGAGTCAAATTTTCGCCGCCTCACCGACGCCGAACTACAGTCAAGGAGGGAGAAGGGCTTATGCTTCCGCTGCGACGAGAAGTATACGGTGAGCCACGTTTGCAAAAGGAAAGAGTTACAGGCCGTCGTCATCCACGATGAAGACGTACCAAGACAGAAAGAGGTTAAAGAGGAAGATGAGGTGAGTATTTCGGATCTAGCCGAGATCTCCTTAAATTCGGTGGTTGGTTTGACCACCTCGAAGACCATGAAGATTATAGGGAAGATCGGTGCACAGGAGGTGGTGGTCTTGATTGATTCAGGGGCCATACACAATTTCATCGTAACAGAGATCGTCAAAAAGCTGGGTATTCCGATGGTGACAACCGAGGGTTACGGAGTGGTCATGGGCATCGGTTTGTCAGTACGGGGGGAAGGAGTATGCAAAGGGGTGGTAATATCTCTGCAAGAAATAGAAATCGTTGAGGATTTCCTTCCTTTAGAGCTGGGGAGCTCGGACGTGATTCTAGGCATGCAGTGGTTAGGGTCTCTCGGGGGCATGCACGTTAATTGGCAGGCCCTCACAATGAAGTTCAAGATAGGAGAAACCCAGGTCACGCTTCAAGGTGACCCGGGACTGTGCAGATCATTAATCTCTCTAAAGTCCATGATGAAAGTTGTTCGGGGAGAAGGAGAAGGGTTGATGCTGCAACTCAACCAAGTAGGGATAGAAGAAATGGAGGACAACGGGGAAACGACAGAGGCCTTGCAGAAGCTGCTCAACCGATTTGAGTCGGTCTTCCACATGCCTGACGGGCTGCCACCCACTCGGGCTAGAGACCATGCCATTGTGCTCAAGGAAGGGACGACTCCGATCAACGTCCGGCCATATCGCTACCCGCAGTTTCAAAAAGACGAAATAGAAAGACTGGTCCGAGATATGCTACGAGTAGGTATCATTCAACCGAGCACAAATCCGTTTTCAAGCCCAGTACTATTAGTAAAAAAGAAAGACGGCAGCTGGAGGTTCTGCGTAGACTACAGGGCTGTGAACCGAGCAACAGTTCCAGATAAATACCCAATTCCTATCATTGACGAACTTCTAGATGAATTACATGGGGCAGGTGTGTTTTCTAAATTGGACTTAAAATCAGGTTATCACCAGATTAGAGTACGGGTGGAAGACATCCCAAAAACAGCTTTTCGGACCCACGAAGGGCATTACGAATTCCTGGTAATGCCCTTCGGCCTGACAAACGGTCCGGTGACATTCCAGGCAGTCATGAATGAGGTATTCAGGCCTTATCTCAGAAAATTCGTGTTGGTTTTCTTCGACGACATCTTGGTTTATTCAGCAACGATGGAGGAGCATTTGTTACACCTGGAGACCGTTTTGTACACCCTGCAACAACAGCAATTTTTCGTCAACAGAAAGAAATGTCACTTCGGACAGCCTCAACTTCAATATCTAGGACATATCATATTAGGGGATGGAGTAACAGCGGACCAACAGAAGATTGAAGCAATGATTCAGTGGCCGATCCCTCGGAATTTATGGGAATTGAGAGGATTTCTGGGGCTTACAGGGTATTACCGCAAGTTTGTGGAAGGGTATGGGAAATTAGCATGGCCTCTCACCGAGCAGTTAAAAAAAAGACAAGTTCGGGTGGAATAAGGCAGCCAACGATGCTTTTACAAAGCTCAAGATAGCCATGACAACATTGCCAGTTCTAGCTCTATCGGACTTCTCAAAACCATTCATAATTGAAGCTGATGCATCAGGAGGCGGATTGGGGGCAGTTCTAATGCAGGACCACCGACCAGTAGCCTTCTTTAGTCATGTACTCTCCCCTCAAGCCCGTCTCAAGTCCATTTATGAAAGAGAACTGATGGCCATTGTAATGGCTGTACAAAAATGGAGACCATATCTGCTGGGGCACAGATTTGTGGTGAAGACTGATCAGAGGAGCTTAAAGTATTTACTGGAGCAAAGGTTGGTCAGTAGTGAACACCAAAAATGGCTTTCTAAACTACTAGGATACGACTTTGTGATATAGTACAAACCAGGGTCGGGTAATAAGGCAGCCGATGCATTGTCAAGGTTACCAGCTGCAACATCAATCAATTTGATGTCGATACAACAACCTATGGACTTCACAGAATTGCAGAAAGAAGTTCTGCAAGATGGGCGCCTATCACAGATTGTGGCAGACATTCAGCAAGGGAAAAACTCATTCCCTGGGTTCACCCTTGAGCAGGATCGACTACACTTTAAGGGCAGGTTAGTGGTATCCAAATCATCCTCCTTCATCCAAAAGTTACTTCAAGAATTCCATAACAGTCCCATAGGGGGTCATTCAGGAGTGTTGCGAACATATAAGCGCCTGGCCAACCACTGGTATTGGATAGGGATGAAAAGAGACGTACAAGAATATATAGCCTCATGCCCCACCTGCCAACTAAATAAAACTCAAACACTGTCTCCCGGGGGGTTATTGCAACCCTTACCATTACCCGATAAAGTCTGGGAGGATTTGACTATGGATTTCATAGAGGGACTTCCTAAGCCTGAGGGATTCAATGCGATATTCGTAGTGGTGGACCGGTTAAGCAAGTATGCACACTTCCTGGCACTACGGCACCCTTTTACAGCCCAGACTGTGGCTAAGATATTCACAAAACGAAGTTATCCGTTTGCATGGAGTCCCTCGCTCAATCATTTCCGACAGGGATAACATATTTCTTAGCAATTTTTGGACCGAAATTTTCAAATTGCAGGGGATAGAGCTTAAGCGAAGCACGGCGTACCATCCCCAAACCGATGGCCAGACCGAAGTTGTAAACAGGTGCATTGAAGCTTACTTGCGCTGTTTCTCTACAGGGAAACCAAAACAGTGGGTGACTTGGCTTGCTTGGGCAGAATATTGGTACAACACCTCGTTTCACACAGCAGCCAAAACAACCCCTTTCAGGGTTCTATATGGCCGAGATCCACCCCCACTGATCAGGGTAGGAACGAGGCTGACTAAGGTAGTTTCTGTGGAACAACTGTTGCAGAATAGGGATGAAGTTCTAGAGGAGCTTAAGGAACAACTAACACGGGCTCAAGGGAAAATGAAAAGTATTGCAGATGGGAAAAGAAGCGACGTGCAGTAT
Organism: Antiaris toxicaria; assembly: GCA_035233585.1. Lineage (NCBI taxonomy): Eukaryota > Viridiplantae > Streptophyta > Magnoliopsida > Rosales > Moraceae > Antiaris > Antiaris toxicaria. The sequence continues at coordinate 87,727,724 of CP141156.1, forward strand.
GAAGTGGGAGACAGGATATATCTGAAGTTGAGGCCATATCGACAAAAGACATTAGCTAAAAGAAGGAACGAGAAATTGGCCCCTCGGTACTATGGACCCTATAAAATCCTAGATCGCATAGGGGCAGTAGCCTACAGACTACAGATACCAGAGTGCCCCAACATTCATCCTGTGTTCCATGTATCACAGTTAAAGAAAGCAGTGGGAGCCGAGGAACCAGTCCAAGACATTCCGCCACAACTCAACGACGAGATGGAATTGATCGTAGAGCCAGCTGAAGTTCTCGGTGTCTGGCCAAGTTTGAGAGGCCCTCAGGGTACTCAGGAAGTATTGATCCAATGGCAGGGCTTGCCAACGTTTGAAGCAACATGGGAACCATGCACTGTAATCCAACAGCAATTTCCCTTGTTTCCCCTTGAGGACAAGGTGAAAGTTTGGGCGGCGGGTAATGTTAGGACTCCGGTGCATTTCACATACGTGAGGCGCAACCGGAAACATGGGCAGGAGGGCCATGAGAATAAGTAATGATATATAAGTTGTTAGGAATCGGTTATAATTTGTTAGACTTCTGGGGATTGGGAAAATTAGTTACAGAAAGAGAGACTAGAGGTGGGAAAAACAGGGAGGGAAAGTTAGTATATATAGGCAATAAAAATAGGTAAGAAAAAACAGGAAAAATCTGAGTGAGAAAGTGGGTCAGGGAGAGCTAGCAGACCTCTTAAACGTTTGCAAATGTATCTGTAATCATTTTCTCTTTCAATACCACAGTCACAGTCAATTCAAATTTTTTTTTTTTTCCGATTCACGTCTTGACCAAATTCATATCAGATTGTTCGGCAAATCCTAATGCATAATTCTTACAAAAATTGATGAACATGTATGTTATGAAATAGACACAAACCTAGTGTTCTAAAAAAAAAAAAAAAAAAAAAACCTCTTTTAGAGTGTTTTGCACCAGAATAACAATAAATAGAATACTAAGTGAAGCAAACTGAATGAGAATTATTAAAACATATCCTGCAAAGTGGGAACAGTAATGAGAAATATTTCGCAAGAGTGATTGATTTCTTGGATAAAGCACATAATGTTGTTGACATATTAACTTGTCCCCCCCATAAAATGGATAAATCCTGCTTCTTATCGCCCAAATGACCACCCAAACACAGCTATCTCAACACAATCTTGTAATGCTGAGGCCAATTTTCTAGATACGAGCCAGATCGGATTCTCTACACATAAAGAACAAGCATGTTTGAACCAGTTTCTTTCAACATGCTGCAATGCAAAATCTTGGCAACTGCACACTAAAGAAACAAGTGATAAATGCGTCTAATATGTTCTTTAATATGAAGTAATGTTTGTATTAAGAGGCAAAAAAGTGAAATCATAGGTAGGAAGGTTCATGTCTTTTACCACTTTTAATACTCTCTCTTCCACATACCAGTTTTGATACTTATTTTGCATAGATGATTGTGTTTTATTTAATCCTCCTTTGATAGACAAGACAGGATGTGAATGCTGCAGTCTCATAATACCTTTCTGATGTGATTTTTCTCTTTAAATTATAGTGTCATGTTGTCTAAGGTGTAGTAGGTCATGTATACAAGATTAGTTCTTAAGCAATAGATTCTGCAGGTGCATATGCTTGGTTCTTTAAAAAATTATAGTGCTTTATTGATTTTTTACCCTTTATCCTCGTCTATGTGACTAAGAATTATGCTGAAAAGACTTTATAGTATTAGGTACATTGCCTTTTGGTGTGGCTTTACTCCAGATGAGCATTGTGTGAGTAGCATAACACGCATATTAGTCATGGACAAATTGGAGAAGCCTTTAAATTCTGTTTTTGTATCCTCTAGATCCAGAGTTCATTGCATTTTCTCCCAACAAGTTATATTTATTAACTTAGTTATTTGTTGCTCAAGTATTGGTGTGGACTATGCCACTAGGAGGATCATTTGATTTGGATACTAAGGTTTTGCTGATTGCTTTATCAGCTTAGATTGGGTTCTTGTAACTTTTATATGCATATGAATTACTTTATGTCATTTAGGAACGTGATTTTTGCTTTCTTTCTACATAAAAACTTTTATCTTTCAAGAATGGCTCTTTCTACTGGATGTATTATGGATAGTTCATCAATCAAATCTTTAGAAGGCTTGTTATTGTTGTTGGTTGTTCCCTCATGATAAAGCATCCATATTTTTGTTTCTCCAGCCGTGAGTTTACTCACAGAGTAAAATCTGTATCAATGGCCAAGTTTACTTCCCAAGAAGTTGAAGCACTTCAAAACGGTGGAAATCAGGTTCGGTCTTGATTATGTATATGTGTCTGTGCATGTGTGTGTTTGTCCGGAAAATGAGTTCCTATTCTCATCTTGATTAGCCATGTGATTATTTCAGCGTGCAAGAGAAATATATTTGAGGGATTGGGACCTTCAGAGGCAGCGATTACTCGACAGCAGGTCAGAACCTATACAAATTATGGCAAATGTTAAGGCCATGTTGACCACAATCATAAAGTTTTATAATCATATTTCCTTCTTGTAGTAATGCTGACAAAATCCGAAAGTTCATTAAGGATGTGTATGTAGATAGAAGATATGCAAGAGTAAAAATATCTGACAAGCCTCCAAGAGATATGCAGGTAAGATATGCTCAAGCTTTAAACTCTTGATTAATATCTTTTTATTTGTTTAATTAGCATTTGAAATCATTATGTATCATAACTCTGGTTATGTATATGCTTACCCTAATGTAACATATAATTAACCTTCTATGAGGCATGAGTTCTAGCTTAAGATGTGTCGTTATTTTTATTTGACAGAATCGTGGAGTTTGTGAAGATGAAACAAGACGCACTAGTTCTTATCATTCCTATTCTCAAAGTCCACCTTATGATTATCAGTATGAGGATCGACGATATGGAAAACAAGCAGCTGCACTAACAAGGAAACCCGGATCAGATAGGGGACGCTACGAATGGAAGGTGTCTAGCTTTGTCTACAGTCCTGGTCGCCTTAGTGAGCAAATGTATGATGACAGAATTGCCAATGAGGATGCTTTTTCCAGAGTTTCGGACTATTCTACATCAAGTGGAGGTGATCCATTCAGATCAGGTACACAGTCCCCAAATTTTCAGAAGGATATTGGTTTAAGCAGTCCCCCTTTTCAGCATTCAAGGGACATGTTTAGTGAAGATCTTAGTAGCCAAGCAAGAGGTTCATTTACGGAGGTATTTTGTACACTCTAGTAAGTAATTGTACATCATCTAGTTACTAATCACGTCTGTCCAATTATGAATGTGAGTTTTTGAGAAAAGAGAGTGAATGATTTTTCTCATTGATTTTACAAAGATGTTTTTATAGCAGCTGGCTGCCATATACAAACCAGATTTCTAAGAAAGAATAAATCAAACAAAAAGAAATCTTTCCTAAAACAAGAAAGCCAACTTCATAAAATTGGAAACTAAAATCTGGATTCTTGATTTCTGGTTGCCAGATTTAGCTACTAAATCCTACAATTAATCCTACCAAATCCTACAATTAATCCCTAATAATCTAAACTAACTTTGGAAAGAATTCAATACTCCTCCTCAAGCTGGGTTGTAGATGTTGTTTAGACACAGCTCGTGATTCAATTCTTCAAAGTTAGTTCTTGGAAGAGCTTTAGTAAGAATATTCGCCGTTTGAAGTCTTGTGGGAGTGTAGACTGGCTGCATAATGCCATTGTCAACCTTTTTTGATATGAAATGTCCATCAACCTCAATATGCTTTGTTCTGGCGTGATGCACGGGATTCTTGGCAATGTTTATGGTAGCTTGGTTGTTACAGAATATCTTGGTCGGCTTCTCCCTAAATACACCTAGCTTACGAAGAAGTCTCTGTATCCACATACCTTCACAGATTCCAAGAGCAAGTGTTCTAAACTCAGCTTCTGCATTACCCTTTGATACTACAGATTGTTTCTTGCTTCTCTAGGTCACGAGGTTTCCTCATACATAAGAATAATACCCAGAAGTAGATCATCTGTCTGAAACATCTCTTGCCCAATCTGCATTTGAAAAGACTTCAATTTCTCTGTTGTCACTTTTTCTATATAGCACACTTCTTCTTGTTGTCATCTTAAGATACCTCAAGATCTTGTACATAGCTCTCATATGTTCTTCTGTCGGGTTGTTCATGAATTAACTCACAACACTAACAGAGAACCCAATATTAGGCCGTGTGTGTGAGAGATAGATAAGTCGTCCTACGAGCTACTGATATCTCCCCTTGTCGATTAGAGTACTATCTTTTTTAGTCCTTATCTTCTTAGTTGAGTCCATTGGTGTTTTTGTAGGTTTGCATCCTAGCATAAGTCTAGAACATAAAAGTTATGCTGGGAGACAAATTTGCCTCTTCTTGATCGTGCCACCTCCATACCAAGGAAATATCTGAGATTGCCAAGTTCTTTGATTTCAAATTCCTTGGCTAAAAACTTCTTTAAAGTGATTAATTCTTTCTCATAGTCACCAGTTAGAATAATATCATCAACGTATAATTAGGATTGCTATTTGTCTTTTTGTAGAGAACTTTACGAATAGTGTGTGATACGCCTGGCATTGTGTAAATCCGTGTCTTACCATAGACTTTGCAAACCTGTCAAACCAAGCACGAGGAGATTGCTTGAGTCCGTATAGAGATTTTCTAAGCTTGCATACTTTGTTGCTATTGAGGGGAGTTTCTAGTCCTGGAGGTATCTCCAGATACACTTCTTCTTCCAGATCACCATTCAGGAATGCATTCTTGACGTTCAGTTGATTTTAAGGCTAGTCTTTATTTGCAGCAAGAGAAAGAAGAACCTTGATAGTGTTGAGTTTCGCCACTGGAGCAAATGTTTTTTGGTAATCGATTCCATAAGACTATGTGAAACCCTTAACTACAGGTCGGGCTTGAAATCTCTCAATACTTCCATCAACCTTGTGTTTGACTCTAAAGATCCATTTACAACCAACAGGTTTCTTGCTCGAGGGAAGATTTGAGATTACGCATGTACCATTTTTCTCCAAGGCTCTAATTTCTTCACTCTAATTTCTCTACGAACAGGGTGATTTGTAAAGAGGAATGAATCAAATTTTCAGAAATAGTAGTGGGAGCAATTTTAGAGGCTGTCTGAGAGACGCTCGAGGCATCCTCAGAAACATCACCTCTACTTACTCCAATTAAAGCCTTCCTATACATTGTTTTCTACAACCCAATGTTTGGTCTAGGCTCTAGTACCATGAACACAAACAAACCAAGGAGAAAAACAAGGAAGAATAAAACACTACAAAAACTTTTTTATTTTTTGATGAATAATTCGATTACAAAGGCTGCCTTCTATAGGCAAGTCTACAAAATCTAAAAAAGGAAACATTCAAATAAGAGTAACTTCATAAACTTTGGGATCCTAAAATAACAAGAATATTCCTAGGTAGATACTTCTTAGGATCCTAAATACTAAGAATATTCCTAGGAGAATATTTCCAAGGATATTTCCATAACTTCCAACCAGCTAGCTTGCCATGAATCTTTCAACAAGTTTCTCTAAGATGACTTGGCTTGCGGTAGTGGTCACACCAAAGTCTTCCTTTCCTTTGCCGATTTTCATTATTGTTTGATGGTGGTCCTTGTGTTGCAAGGGCAGATCCTTCAAGTGTTGGAGTGGAGTTTTGAGATCCCAACATCAACTTTTTCCGGCATTCTTCACGTCCAACTTCTGAGAAAGCCTCCCGAAGATTTGGAAGAGGCTTGGTCCCCATCTCTCTCCTCTTGAATTTATCCCGATTCTTGTTAAGGCCGAGAAGGAATTTGAACGTTCGTTTCTACTCCACAGTCTTTCAGCATAGGGCTGCATCTTCCGGACACTTCCATGAGTGGACTTCGAACATGTTAATGTGTTGCAAACAGCGAGCGAGTGTGTTGAAATATTGTGTTATCGTAAGATCTCCTTGGTGTAGATCATGTAATTTGGCTTTGATTTCAAAAAGTTTTGATGTGTTTTCAGAACTTGAGTATGTTTCTTTAACGGCATTCCAGATCTCCTTTGTCATCCCGTACAAGAGAAAATTTTCTCCTAGGTCATTGGTCATTGAATTGATCAATCATGACATTACCATATGATTTTTGGTTTTCCAGATTTTTACCTTGGATCAGTTTTCTCTGAAATTGTAACTTCTTTCGTGAGATATTCATCTTTTCCCCGACCACAAATGAGCATCATTACTAATTGGGACCATTGGAGAAAATTATTCCCGTCAAGCTTGTGACGGGTGATGAGGAGTGGAGAGCCATCTGCTCCTCCATGGCTGTTTGTAGCAGTAGCTCCGGTTTCTAGCATGGAGGAGACTTTGGATGAGGAGCCTTGTCTCTCGGTAGCTATTCCAAATTTTGCCATGAAGATGGATCAAAGATGGAGAGAGAGGCATGGGTTTTAAGGGATGGAGAGACTCGGTTTTTCAGAGGTAGGCTCTGATTTTTGAGAAAAGAGAGTGAATGATTTTTCTCATTTATTTTACAAAGAATGGTACACTGTTTTTTTAACAGCTGGCTGCCATATACAAACAAGATTTCTGGGAAAGAATAAAGCAGACAGAATGAAATCTTTCCTAAAATAAGAAAGTCAACTTTAGAATTTGGGAAACTAAAATATGGATTCTTGATTTCTGGCTGCCAGATTTAGCTACCAAATCCCATAATTAATCCCTAATAATCTAAACTAACTTTGGAAAGAATTCAATGATGAACAATTGGGGAGAAAGGGAAACCTTCTAAAACTATCTGTTGAGTCGTATAAAGCTGTTGAAAACTTTTGCTTTCTCGAATGTATCTGTCACTTCCATCTCTTTTCTTTTAGTTTTTTCTTGTTGTATTTCTTATTTGCTTTTATTTTCCTTGCTTTAGAGGGTACCTCATCCTCTTCCCTATGGTATTTGATTAATTTATCATTAAAGTTCTTTTATATAAAAAAAGTAGTTGTACTTCATGCACCTCAGACAAAAGGTATAAGAGAATTTCATTGACTCATTTTCTTTAAAATTTTGTTTCTTTTCTTGATATATATATATATTTTTGTAGAGTGCTAGTTTATCATTCCGTGCAATACCCGGACCACTTTATAAAACTTTTCTTTTCCAGTTCATCTTATTTGTCTTCAGATCAGATGGTGTTCGTGATTCAATCAGTTCATTTTCATGTCGGTTTAGGGGTGTCCAAATGAATTAAACAGCACCTTGGTTTTGGGGTTACCTCTTCATACATATTGCATCCTAAAATCGACAGGCTTAGAATTTGAGTTGAAAGACTTAATTTTCATTGATAGTGTAACGACTATATATACAAGCTGCTCTACACAAAATCAGGAAGCAAATAAACTAATTTCCTATTTTACAGATATACATAATCTTTATTCTAGGAAACAAATCAGCCTTAAGAATAGGAAAAAAAAAAAATTCCTGACTATTTCCTAAAATAGGTCCGGGATTTGCAACACTACCCCTCAAGCTGGACTATATATGTTGATCAATCCCAGCTTGCTAGTCAAATCAGCAAATCTAGGTTTTGGTAGACTCTTTGTCAAGACATCAGCCACCTGTTGTGACGTTGGTAGATAGATCATACAAATGTTGCCCTTATTGATTTTTTCCTTGATAAAATGTCGGTCTATCTCCATATGTTTCATTCTGTTATGGTGAACTGGATTGTGAGTAATATTAATTGTTGATTTATTGTCACAGTACAGTTTCATGGGACCATCACTAGAAATCTTTAAATCCTCCATGAGTCTTGTTAACCAGATACCTTCGCATATCCCATGAGCCATGGTGCGGAACTCTGCTTCTGCACTACTGCGAGCTACAACTTGTTGTTTCTTACTCCTCCACGTGACAAGATTACCCCAGACATAAGTACAATACCCTGAAGTTGATCGCCTGTCCAAAATACTTCTAGCCCAATCTGCATCTGTAAAAACTTCAATGACTCTGCTTTCACCCTTTTTAAAGAACAGTCCTCTTCCTGGTGTTCCCTTTTAAGTATTTCAAGATTCTGTAAACTGCCTCCAAATGTTTCTTCTTAGGTGAGTGCATAAATTGACTCACCATACTGACTGCAAAAGCAATGTCACGTCTGGTATGAGAGAGATAGATAAGTAAAAGATAATAGAAAGAAAAGTACTCCTAAACACTGTCAAGAAATATGAAAGAAAAATTGTTTCTGAAATTGAACAATTTTTCAGTGTACAAATAATCTATCACCATGGCTTTAAATAGCCGAGTATTGCCTAGGGTCAACTATACAATTAATACTCTAGGGTCAACTATACAATTAATACAATCTCCCATAATTAGAATAAATGAATTTACCAAAAATAAAATGAGCCTAAAATATACTGATTACCCAAAAATTCTATAGCTAATTTACAGTCTTATCTAATTACACGGTTTCACACACTCCCCCTCAAGCTCAACTGTACACATTGAAAAGATTAACCGCTCAAAATCCAGTTTCCAAAGACTCATTGTTAAAATGTCTGCTGTCTGCTTGGTTGTTGGGATGTATATGATGCAGATTGTTCTATCCTCCATCTTTTCCTTAATGAAGTGTCTATCTACTCCCACATGTTTTGTTCTGTTATAATAAACCGGATTATGACAAATGTTGATGGTTGTCTTGTTGTCACAAAACACCTTTATAGACTCTTGTGCTTCTAGGCGCAATTCAGTCAGTAGATTCTTTAGCCACAAAGCTTCACAAAGACCATGAGCCAAAGATCTTAGTTCAGCCTTAGCGCTGCTTCTGGCTACTACCGTTTGCTTCTTACTTCTCTATGTAACCAGGTTGCCCCATGCATATGAACAATAACCAGATGTCGACCGTCTGTCAATAACCGATCTTGCCCAGTCTGCATCAGTAAAGGTTTCAATGTTCCTTTTTGTGGTTTTCTCGAACAGAAGGCCTCGCCCCGGAGTTCCCTTTAAATATCTAAGTATCCGATTAATAGCCCCCTAGTGTTCTTCTTAGGATCATGCATAAACTGACTAACATAGTTTACAGCAAAATCAATATCAGGTCTTGTATGGGCTAGGTATATCAATTTGCCAACTAATCATTGGTATTTCCCCCTATCCACTGGGCTGGTTGACCCCTGATCCTTGAACTTGAGATTGGGATCTATGGGAGTATCCATTGGCTTGCATCCCAACATACCTGTTTCTGCAAGTAAATCAAGGATATACTTCCTTTGTGAGACAGAAATTCCTGCTTTACTTCTGGCGACTTCCATTCCTAAGAAATATTGAAACTTCCCTAAGTCTTTCATTTCAAATTCAGATGAGAGACCCTTCTTGACACGCGACATCTCTTTCAAGTCATCTCCTGTAAGGATAATATCAACATATACTATAAGGATGGATATCTTACCCTCTCGGTGTTTGTAGAAGAGAGTATGGTCAGCTTGAGTCTGCATATATCGTTGTCCTTTTACAGCTTTCGAGAAACGATCAAACCAAGCCTGAGGTGACTGTTTTAAGCCGTACAGAGTCTTGCGTAACTTGCACACTTTATTCTCATCATAGTTAAACCCAAGGGGAGGATCCATAAACACTTCTTCTAGCTCCCCGTTCAGGAAAGCATTTTTAACATCAAGTTGCTCTAATGGCCAATCTAGATTTGCAGCTAAAAATAAGAGAACTCGTACAGTGTTGATCTTGGTAACAGGAGCAAACGTTTCTTTGTAATTAACACCATACGTTTGAGTAAAACCTTTAGCTACTAACCTAACTTTGTATCTTTCAACTGTGCCATCCGCATTATATTTTACTGTGAAGACCCACTTACAGCCAACTATTCTTTTATCTCATGGTTTTTCAACAACTTCCCAATTCTCATTTTTCTCAAAAGCGTGTACCTCTTCAAGTAGGGCAGCCTTCCACTCAGGACTTTTTATGACTTCTTCTGCATTTGCTGGGATATTCTCATTAGACAGATTGACAACAAACGTCATCAACCGTTCTGAAAGATGCCCGTATTTTACGGAGTTTGAAATGGGGAATCTTGTGCAGGCTCGAGAGGCTTTCCTGAGAGCAATAGGATCCTCATATATTTTCGGACACGACTCCGAGACAGGCAACTGAGAATGCTCAAGATTTTTGATATTCCTTTTTTGTTTCCTTTGAGAATAAGTCAGAAGTTCTTTTTTTGAAATTAGTTGTTTGTCTGGGAAATGATTTTTGGATCACGGAGTCAGGAAAGCGAATCCTTCACTATCTAGCATCATGGAATCAGAATTTGGCTCGTTTGCATTCTCTCCCTGAGGCAAATGACGTGTATAGTATGGAAGGTTTTCAAAAAATGTGACATTAACAGACGTGAAGTATTTTCGCTGGTCTGGAGAATAGCATATGTAAGCCTTCTATGACGAGGAATATCCTAGGAAGATACATTTGTGAGAGTGAAGATCAAGCTTAGATCGACCCTGAGAAGGGTTATGGACGAAGGTCACACAACCGAAGACACGGGATTCAAGGGTTAAGAATAATCTATAGGTAGGGTAGGAAGATGTGAGTGTGTTTAAGGGTGTTTTGAACTGGAGTACTTTGGATGGCATGCGATTAATGAGGTAGCAAGCGGTAAGGATAGCATCCCCCTAGAAAAACTTGGGAACATGTGCTGCAAACATAAGGGAACGTGCCACCTCCAAAAGATGTCTATTTTTGTGCTTCGCCACCCCATTTCGTTTTGGGGTATCAAGGCATGAACTTTGGTGTAGAATCCCTTTAGTTTGAAAAAATTCCCCAAGAATGGAATTGAAGTACTCAGTACCATTATCAGTACGGAGTAATTTTATTTGTGTGTCAAACTGAGTATGGATCATTTGGTAAAAATTTTTAAAAACTGCAGCGGTATCAGATTTGTCTTTAAGAATATACACCTAACTGACACGTGTATGATCATCGATAAAGGTAATAAACCATTTTTGAGATTTAAGTGTTGGAACACGGGAAGGCCCCCAAATGTCATTGTGAATCAAAGTAAATGGTTTAGATGGGCGATATGGTTGTGGAGGAAGAAATTGATGTGTATGCTTAGCCATTTGACAGACTTCACATTGCAAAGGAATATTTTTATTTCGAAAAGAGAAGGAAATACATATTTCATGTAGGTAAAATTAGGATGGCCTAGACGATAATGTAATAACATTATTTGATTATTCAAAGAGACAGAAAGAGCACATGAATTATTCTTAGAAAACAAGAAATAGAGGCCGTTGATGACTCTAGCACTGCCAATCGTCCTCCCCGTTGTCGCATCCTGAAAAACACAAGAAGTAGAAGTGAAGTTAACACGGCACTGGTTATTTGCTGTCAATTTACACACAGAGATAAGGTTGTAGGAAAGCTGTGGAACATGTAAAACATTTTTTAGACAAAAAGAGGGGCTTATTTGGACTGTGTCTATGCCCGCAACAGGCGAAAAAGAGCCATCAGCCACTTGAACCTTTTTTTGTCCAGAACTAGGAGTATAAGTCTGAAATGAAGTTGCACAGCCAGTCATGTGATCACTAGCACCTGAATCCACAATCCACCACTCACCTTTCTCAGTCATGTCAGGCATAGGAGCACCTGAGATACCTTGTTGAGCCATAAGAGAGGTGCTAGGCTTGGTAAGAAACACCCAGAAGTTGACAAAGGTGATTGACTTGGGCTTGAGTAAGTTTTATTTCACCAGTTGCATTCTTAGGAGAGGATTCAGCCGCAGCAGCTGTGGCAGCAGCCTTTCGTTGCTTGGCGAAGACAAAGTTTGCAGGTTTTCTATGCAATTCCCAGCATTTATCACGCGTGTGCCAGGACTTGTGGCAGTGGTCACATTTAGGTACAGGCCTGGAAGGTTGTGCAGGTTGTGAGACGCCAGATTTGTACACGGCTAAAGTTGAGACATCAGCAGCAAGGGATAAGGGGCTGGCAAGCATAACCCGATGCCGATGTTCCTCCCTTCGCACTTCTGAAAAAACTTCATCAATGGAGGGAAGATACCGAAGACCAATAATTCTGCCACGGACCTCATCAAGGTGTTTGTTGAGACCTGCCAAGAAATCATAAATACGGTCTTTTTTTGCAATTTGTCGATAAAGGGTAGCATCATTAGGATGGTGTCATTGTATAGTGGAAAACATATCCACCTCCTACCACAATTTTCGAAGAGTGATAAAATATTGGGTTACATCGAGTTCCCCTTGACGAAGTTCTTTTGTCTTATTCCGTAATTTAAACAATTGTGAGGTGTTGTTCAAATCCGAATAAGCCAATTGAACAGTATCCCAAATTTCTTTAGTTGAAGAATAAAAAAGGAAGGTCTCACCAATATTATCTTCCATGGAGTAGAGGAGCCAGGCCTACTCGGGGTCATCAGGCGGCTGATGTGGAGAAGATCCATCAAGAAAATCGATTTTCCCTTTTTCCCGAATTGCAATGGCAGCACAACGAGACCATTAAAGAAAATTTCGACCATTAAGTTTAACATGGGTGATTTGAAGAGTAGGAGGTGTATTATCAAACATGGTAGTGGGAGTAATTTTGGGAATCAACTAAGACACCAAGGAAGGTGGGGTCGAGTTGCCTTCACCGCTTGCTCCAGACATGGTTAACTTCTCAAATTTCTATTATCTTCTTTCTCTCTGATACCATAAAAGATAATAAAAAAAAAGTAATCCTAAACACTGCCAAGAAATATGAAAGAAAAACTGTTTCTGAAATTGAATAATTTTTCAGTGTATAAATGATCTATCACCATGGCTTTAAATAGCCGAGTATTGCCTAGGGTCAACTATATAATTAATACCCTAGGGTCAACTATACAATTAATACTCTAGGGTCAACTATACAATTAATACAATCTCCTATAATTAGAATAAATGAATTTACCAAAAATAGAATGAGCCTAAAATAAATTGATTACCCAAAGATTCTATGGCTAAATTACAGCCTTCCCTAATTATACGATTTCTCACAATAAGTCTACCTACTAACTTTTGATATGATTCTTTATCAACATTGTGGTCATCTTCTTCCAATCCAAGTCTCAGATTTAGTTCCATTGGAGTGTCAGTTGGTCTACACCCTAGCATGCCAGTTTCCTGAAAAAGGTCCAAAATATACTTTGTGAAAGAGATATACCAGATCTGCTCCTTGCAACCTCCATTCCCAAGAAGTATTTGAGCGTTCCCAAGTCCTTCAATTCGAATTCTTTACTCAAATATGCCTTTAGTCGTTCCACTTCTTCTCGATCATCTCCTGTCACTATGATATCATCGGCATAAACAATTAGTATTGCCTTTCTTCCTTCCTTCGAGTGTTTGATAAAGAGAGTGTGATCAGATTGAGCCTGTAGACATTCACTGGATTTTACTGCTTTGGTGAATTTGTCAAACTATGCCCGAGGAGATTGCTTTAGCCCATAGAGAGATTTTTTCAGTTTACACACCTTCCCTTTGTCCATATCAAATCCTAGAGGCAAATCCATATAAACTTCTTCATGTAAGTCCCCATTTAGGAATGCATTCTTCACATCTAGTTGTTGAAGAAGCCAATCCAGATTAGCATCTAGAGATAGTAAAACTCTAATTGTATTAAGTTGGCTGCAGGTTAAAAGGTCTCCAAGTAATTTATACCATAGGTTTGAGTAAACCCTTTAGCCACAAGTCTTGCCTTGTATCTCTCTATGCTTCCATCTGCATTATGCTTGATGGTAAAGACCCATTTACATCCTACTGTCTTTTTATCTCTAGGCAGATTTACAACTTCCTACGTTTCGTTCTTCCTTAAGGCATCTAATTCTTCCTTAATGGCTTGTCTCCTGATAGACCGCCAATCAGGTTTACATACCAAAGGAAAAGGAAGGGTAAAATGGGACAGGTGGCATAAGGGGGATTCTTGGGAGCATACTTCTTACGTGAGCTGTGTGGTGACTAGAGAATATAATATAGACAAATATTATAGATATTATTTGTAATAATTAGAAGTTAGTCGGTTTCGGGAGGGCATAAGTAAGGTGTAGGGGGGTAGGGGTGTGGTAGAGAATTTTCTGGTTAGTTGTGGGAGAGCGGTAGCACTCTCGAATCTGCCGTCACCCTTTTCTTTGTAAATTTTGCCAAACAATATCATTTCTATTTTTCTCTTTGGTTGTTTTTTCCATTTACTTGCTACAGAACCCTATCAAATTGGTATCAGAGCCTTGTCGATCCTCGATGGCACAGAAGAAAACAGAGACAAGGTTGGACGCTATGGAGCAAGAATTAGGAGGGTTGAAGGAGCAGCTACAGAGGTTACCGGGGATTGAGCATTCAGTGGAGCTACTAGCACAAAATGTAGTCCGTGCACTGCAAGCGGTGGAAGAAACGCAGAAAATGGTGATGTTACTAGCAAATCATCGACCACCTACTGGGAAGGCGGTGGAAGTCGTAGATACGTCAGGGAGCATGACGGAGGGAACTGCTCGATCAGAAAAAGTAACACCGGAGCAGTCAGAGATACCTCCGAGTTAGGAGGCGCGGCCGATACGACGCCCCGAAGGCCCTGGAGTATCGGGAGGAGGATGGGGAATTTTAGAACCAACACCGATGACTGGAGGGGACTGGAAGGGATTGGCTGGGTGGTCGAAAACTCGAAATGCCGATCTTCGCAGGAGAAAATCCAGACGGCTGGGTATTCCTGGCAGAGCGCTACTTCCACGTGAATCGGCTGACACCAACAGAACAGATGATGGCAGCGGGAATCAGCCTAGACGGAGAGGCTCTTTCCTGGTACCAATGGACAGAATCCAGAGCCCCATTTATAAACTGGGATGATTTCAAACATCGGCTGTTGCGTCGTTTCCGAAAGACACAAAACGGAACCCTTCATGAACAATTTCTGGCAATCAGGCATTAAGGAACGGTAGTTGAATGCAGACGCGATTTCGAACTTCTGTCGGCGCCATTGTTGAGATTACCAGAGGAGGTTCTAGGAAGCACCTTAATGAAAGGATTGAAGCCTGAGGTAAGGGTTGAACTAAGGCTGATGAGGCCTGAAGGACTGGGCCCAATGATGGAATTGGCCCAATTGATAGAAGATAAAAATATAGCATTAAGAGGTCCACGCATTGAGAGAGGACCCCCAGCCCAAATCGGGAAGCCTCCAGATGCTTTTGTTTCCCGATCAATCCAACTCGGGGAGCGACCTTCAGTTCAAAGAAAAGAGCAGCCGATCAAGAAGCTGACCGACATAGAGTGGGCGGCCAGACGAGCGAAGGGACTGTGTTTTAAGTGTGATGAAAAATATACCCCTAGCCATCGCTGCAAAAACAAGGAGCTGCGGGTAATGTTGGCCTTCGACGATGAAGAGGAAGAAGAAGAGGGAGCGCAGGCCGAGAAGATGGGGGAAGAAATGGACCAGCCGGAGATTCCACAAACGGTAGAGTTATCATTAAACTCAGTTATGGGTCTGTCAACACCGAGGACAATGAAGCTGAAAGGGACCATCAAAGAAACTGAGGTAACTATCTTGATCGATTGTGGTGCCACGCACAATTTCGTTAGTTTGGAATTAGTTGTTGCCTTAGAATTGCTGACAGTCAATATCAATAATTATGGGTTGATCATAGGCACGGGAGTGGCTATAAATGGGAATGGAATCTGTCGGGGAATAGTCGTCATGATGTAGGGACTTACCATAGTGCAGGATTTCCTTCCCATTGAGCTAGGCAGTACATATATAGTGCTAGAAATGCAGTGGCTGAGTACGTTGGGTAGCATGGAGGTCAACTGGAACCAGCTCACAATGAAATTCAATTTAGGGAACTCTTTGGTGACACTACAAGGCGACCCCAGCTTAAACAAACAGTGCGTTTCCCTTAAGACCATGATTCGAGATATCAAGTAAGAGGGACAGGACGTGTTGGTGGAGTTGGGTACAATGTCCGCCCTTGACCGACCCGCTTTGGAGCCCATTCCAGAGGTAGTGCAAGTTGTATTGAGGAAGTACAAGGCAACCTTTGAATTACTTGAGGGGTTGCTACCAGCCCGAGAAGTAGACCATGCCATCCGATTAGTAGAAGGGACCACTCCAATCAATGTCAGACCTTATAGATACCCACATATACAAAAAAATGAAATTGAGTGGTTGGTAAAAGAAATGCTCATGGCCGGCATTATACAACCCAGCTTTAGCCCTTTATCTAGTCCGATCCTCCTTGTTAAAAAGAAGGATGGAAGCTGGCGTTTTTGTGTGGATTATCGGGCTCTCAACTGAGCCACCATACCAGACCATTTTCCTATCCCAGCCATTGACGAGTTGCTAGATGAACTCCACGGTGCAACCATTTTTTCCAAGCTTGATCTCAAATCAGGATATCATCAGATTCGAGTCCGCCAAGAAGATGTTCCGAAAACGGCCTTTCAGACTCACGAGGGGCATTATGAGTTCCTGGTAATGCCCTTCGGGTTAACCAATGCCCCTGCGACCTTCCAATCTCTCATGAACAAGATATTCCGACAGTTTCTTCGAAGGTTCGTGCGTTTTTTTTTTTACGATATCTTAGTTTACAGCCAGAATTTAGAAACTCATGTGCAGCACTTATCCACGGTATTCGAGATACTCACCAAGGAGAGCCTATTTGTGAATCGAAAGAAGTGTTCCTTTGCTCAATCACAAATAGAATATTTGGGCCATTTAGTGTCTGCTTCAGGCGTAGCCGCAGATCCTAGCAAGATTGAAGCAATGGTTCAGTGGCCTTCTCCAACATCTCTTAAGGAATTACGGGGATTCTTTGGACTTACAGGCTACTACCGCCGGTTTGTTACAGGGTATGGGTCACTCACTCAGCCGCTGACAAGGTTACTCTGCAAGGATGCCTTCTACTGGGATGCAGAGGCCGAAGGTGCTTTTACTAGACTCAAGCAAGCAATGACCTCCCTTCCGGTTTTAGCCTTACCTGATTTCTCCAAAACCTTTATAATCGAGACCGATGCTTCCGGTTCAGGTTTGGGGGCGGTGTTGACACAGGGAAATGGACCAATTGCATACTTTAGCCAGGCTCTTTCAGAGCGTGCTCGACATAAATCAGTATACGAGCGAGAATTAATGGCCATAGTCCTAGCCGTTCAGAAATGGAGGCATTACTTGTTGGGACGCTGGTTCGTGGTCCGCACCGACCAGCAAGCACTCCGATATCTTTTGGAGCAGCGTGTTGTCTATGATGAGTATCAAAGGTGGCTATCCAAACTATTAGGCTATGATTTCGAAATCCAGTATGAGCCAGGATTAGAAAACAAAGCTGCTGATGCACTGTGTAGACAACCTGACAACGTGGAGTTCACCACTTTGACACTACCTGTAGTATTGGATGTCCAGACCGTGGCCGCACAAGTAGATGCTGACCCACTCCTGTCCCGCATCAAGAGGGATCTTGTTATTAGTCCAGATACGCAGCCCAAGTATTCCATAGAGTAAGGCTGCCTCCTGCATCGAGGACGACTAGTCTTACCCCGAGGGTCTAGCCTGATCCCTAACATTCTTCAGGAGTTTCATGGAAGCTTAGTCGGTTGGCACTCGGGATTTCTCAGAACATATAAGCGGATCTCAGCCGACTTGTATTGGGCAGGTATGAAAAAGGACATAAAATAGTTTGTGGATAAATGTGCCGTCTGCAACAGAAAAAGACCCAGGCCTTGTCCCCTGCAGGAGTCTTGCAACCATTCCCCATTCCCCATTCCCCAACTGATTTGGGAAGACATTACTATGGACTTCATAGAGGGTCTGCCAAAGTCCTAGGTACGACTATTTTTGTGGTAGTAGACAGGTTAAGCAAATATGCTCATTTCATGGCGATCAAGCACCCTTACACTGTCACTTCTGTGGCAATTGTCTTTTTCTAAGAAATAGTACGCCTACAAGGGTTTCCCCGTTCCATAGTATCCGATCGTGATAAAGTCTTCCTAAGCCATTTTTGGAGGGAGTTATTCCGGCTACAAGGAACCAGTTTGAGAAGAAGTACAGCATACCACCCATAGACGGATGGGCAAACGGAGGTGGTAAATCGGTGCCTGGAAACTGATCTACGATGTTTCTCCTATGATAAACCCAAGACGTGGAGCAAATGGTTGGCTTGGGCAGAATATTGGTACAACACTACATACCATTTCTCAATTGCAACTACACCGTTCCGTGCGGTATATGGACGAGACCCCCCTCCTGTATTGCGTTTTGGTATGGGAAGCACCCCCAATTCCTCGGTGGAACAACAACTACAAGAGCGGGATGCCATTTTGGATGAATTAAAGGCGCACTTAACTCGCGCCCAAGCCAAAATGAAGGCTTCTGCTGATCGGCGTTGTAGGGATGTACAATTGTAGGAAGGCGACTTGGTATATGTGAAGCTTAGACCTTATCGACACCGCTCCTTGGCCACGAAGCTCAATGAAAAACTCTCCCCTCGATTCTTTGGCCCATTCAAAGTCACCCAGCGTATAGGACAGGTAGCATACCAGTTGGACTTGCCTCCCTCTTCATCAATCCACCTGGTGTTTCACATATCCCAACTCAAGCGCTCCTTGGGACCTGGAACCCCTTGCCAACCGCTACCCGCTGCTCTGGGCCCAGAACTGGAATTGTTGGTGGAACCCGAATCAGTCCTGGACATCCGTCACCTAAAAGGGGACCCCAACTTGGATCCTGAAATCTTAATCAAATGGAAGGGACTGCCAGAGTTTGAAGCCTCATGGCAGCCGGCCAGCCTTGTTGCTAAGCAATTTCCTCACTTCCACCTTGAGGACAAGGTGCCTCTTGTACCCGGGGGTAATGATAGACCGCCAATCAGGTTTACATACCAAAGGAAAAGGAAGGGTAAAATGGGACAGGTGGCATAAGGGGGATTCTTGGGAGCATACTTCTTACGTGAGCTGTGTGGTGACTAGAGAATATAGCATAGACAAATATTATAGATATTATTTGTAATAATTAGAAGTTAGTTAGTCGGTTTCGGGAGGGCATAAGTAAGGTGTAGGAGGGTAGGGGTGTGGTAGAGAATTTTCTGGTTAGTTGTGGGAGAGCGGTAGCACTCTCGAATCTGCTATCACCTTTTTCTTTGTAAATTTTGCCAAACAATATCATTTCTATTTTTCTCTTTGGTTGTTCTTTCCATTTACTTGCTATAGAACCCTATCATCTACATTCTGGAATAGTTAGAGCCTCATGAACAGATTTTGGTATCTTTGTTTTAGAGATATTAGTAACATAGCAACAGAATTTTGGAGATAACCTATCATAGGAAACAAAGTTAGTAATAGGATGCCTCGTGCACGATCTCACCCCTTTCCTAAGAGCAATTGGTAGATCATCTTGTCCTGGTGGAAGCTGTATTTGAACAGGAGCTTCAAGAGCAGATTCTTCCTCGGTCTGATGGGTTGTTTCAATCCCAGAGCATTCCATTGGGTCTGACTCTTGACAAGGCTGAGTTTGGGGTATATCAACCCTCTGTTGACGTTGTTTTCTTGAGTATACACGAAGATTAGGAATGTCTAGCTGATTCTCCACCCTTTGCTGTAGGGTATCAGACTCAGGTGCAATGGGATTATAAAAGAGAATAGAAGGAATAGAACCCTAGTAACCTGTACTGAAGAATAAAATACTTCACTATCTTTCTTCAATGTATTACATCCGGCTATATAGCCAAGGGAAAGAAAAAACTGATCCCAAATCAGAGGGATTGACCCTAAATTAAATCTCCTATTTTTAGCTATTCTAAATAAGGAATAATTACAAGGATTTACAGGATACAACAAATCAACTAAAAAAGGAAAGATTGAACCAGATTTCCTACACTCCCCCTCAAGCTTGGCTGTAGATGTCTAGAAGCCCAAGCTTGTGGACTAAACTCTCAAAGTCTGGTTTCCAAAGACTCTTGGTCAGAACATCGGCTGTTTGACTCTCAGTTGGGACATAGATGATACACACCACTCCTTTTTCTATTTTTTCTTTGATGAAATGTCGGTCTATTCCCACGTGTTTGGTTCTGTCGTGGTAAACTGGATTGTGAGTGATGCTAATGGCAGCCTTGTTGTCACAGTATAGCTTTAGGGGTTCATCTGCTTGCTGTCTCAATTCATCCAGTAAATCTTTCAGCCACATCATTTCGCACAAACCATGAGCTAAAGATCTCAATTCAGCCTCTGCACTGCTTCTGGCCACCACAGTCTGTTTCTTGCTTCTCCAAGTGACTAAGTTTCCCCAAACAAATGAACAGTACCCCGAGGTTGATCTTCTATCTGTAATCGATCCAGCCCAATCTGCGTCTGTGTATGCTTCAATACCTCGTCTGGTATTTTTCTTGAACAACAACCCTCTCCCTGGAGATCCCTTTAAGTACCTCAAAACTCGCATAACTGTGGCCATGTGTTCTTCTGTAGGTGCATGCATAAACTGGCTAACATAGCTTACAGCGAAGCTAATGTCAGGTCTAGTATGTGAAAGGTAGATTAGTTTGCCAACTAACCTCTGGTATCTTCCTCTGTCTACCGGGATGCTTTTCTTTAGACTGCCTAACTTCACATTGGGATCCATAGGCGTATCTGCAGGTTTGCAACCCAACATGCCAGTCTCCTTTAACAAATCCAGGACGTACTTTCTCTGTGACACTGAGATTCCTTCTCGGTTTCGTGCAATCTCCATACCGAGGAAGTATTGGAGTTTACCTAGATCTTTCATTTCAAACTCTGAAGCAAGGCCTTTCTTGACTCGAGTAATCTCCACAATATCATCACCTGTGATAATAATATCATCTACATAGACTATTAGGATAGTTACCTTACCCCCTTTGTGTCTGTAGAAGAGTGTATGATCTGTCTGAGCTTGCACATAACCTTGTCCTTTAATTGCTTTCATGAATCTGTCAAACCAAGCACGCGGGGACTGTTTGAGCCCATATAAGCTTTTTCGTAGCTTGACTACCCTGCCATTTCCTCCGTTATTGAATCCTGGTGGTAAGTCCATAAAGACATCCTCTTCAAGTTCTCCATTCAGAAAGGCATTCTTGACGTCTAGCTGCTGAAGGGGCCAATCTAGGTTTGCAGCAAGGGATAGAAGGACCCGTACCGTATTGATTTTTGCAACTGGGGCAAACGTCTCTTGATAATCCACACCATACATCTGTGTATAGCCTTTTGCAACTAATCTGGCTTTATACCTTTCAATGGTTCCATCTGCCTTGTATTTCACCGTGAAGACCCACTTGCACCCAATAATGGTCTTATCCTTTGGTTTTTCTACCACATCCCAAGTCCGGTTCTTTTCTAAGGCTCGTATTTCTTCCAAGATAGCAGCTTTCCATTCAGGGTTTTTCAACGCTTCTCCAACGTTTTTGGGAATTTCCACATCTGTCAAATTCGTGACAAACGTCTTGTAACGTTTAGAGAGCTTGTTGTACCCAACAAAGTTCGAGATAGGATGCTTAGTACACGGCCTTGGTTCCTTTCTCACAGCAACAGAGGTTTCCATACCGTGAATCTCAGGATCCGAATTCAGGTTCGAAGATTGAGATTGCTGAGGCTCGATATCCTTCGCTTTCTCCCGATTTTTTCTCCTAGAATAAGTTAGCAATTTCCGATCAACAGTAGGAATAGGTTGTGGGGTACTTTGTTTGAGTGAACTGGACAGTTTTGGATTAAGTACACCATTGTCTATTTGAAAATATTCCCAGAAATTTGGATCACTCCCACTCTCCCCCTGAGGCAAATTTTTGGTGTAGAAGGGTTGATTCTCGAAAAAAGTAACATCGGTTGAGACATAGTATTTGCGTTTCTGAGGACAATAACACCGATAACCTTTTTTTGTAGCAGAGTATCCGAGGAAAACACATTTGAGGGAGCGAGGGTCCAGCTTTGATTTTCCTGGGCTTGGGTCATGGACAAAGGTGACACACCCAAAAATACGGGATTCAAGTTGGGAGAAAGAACGATAGTGCGGGAAGAGGACAGAGAAAGTTTCAAGAGGTGTTTTGTAGTCTAGTATTTTTGATGGAAGGCGATTGATTAAATAGCAAGCAGTTAAAACAGCATCCCCCCAAAAATGTTTTGGTACACTCGTTGAGAACATTAGAGCACGTGCGATTTCAAGAAGGTGACGGTTTTTTCGTTCAGCCACACCGTTTTGTTTGGAGGTATCAATACAAGAACTTTGGTGTAAAATGCCATTTGTGTTGAAAAATTCACCAAGAATAGAGTTAAAGTACTCAGTGCCATTATCGGTTCTAAGAATGCGAATTTTGGTATTGAATTGCGTTTGAACCATTTGGTAGAAATTTTTAAAAACTGGTGAGGTGTCGGATTTGTCCTTGAGAACGTAAACCCATGATACACGCGTGTGATCATCAATAAAAGTAACAAACCATTTTTGAGAGGAGATGGTTGGAACACGTGAAGGACCCCAAATATCGCTATGTATTAGTGTAAATGGTGTGGATGGACGATAAATTTGAGGAGGTAAAAAAGTGCGTGTGTGTTTTGCCAATTGACAAATATCACACTGAAATGTCAAACTTTTATTAGAAAATAAATGAGGGAACAAATGTTTCATATAAGAGAAACTTGGATGACCCAAACGAAAGTGCATTAACATTACTTGTTTTTCTGTAGAAACAGAGGACAGACACATAGGAAGACTAACATTATTCTGGAGAGAAGAAACCGCAAGATAGTAAAGTCCATGCGATACCCTAGCACTGCCAATCTTCTTCCCCGTCTCCAAATCCTGAAAAACACAAGCATGTTTGGAGAAATTAGCACCACATGACAAATCATTAGTCAACTTCGATACAGAAATTAGATTGTATGTCAATTTCGGGACATGAAGGACATCTTGTAAAAAGATAGACTGCGATAACCGTATTTTTCCTTTACCCGCCACAGTAGAAAAAGTGCCATCAGCCAATTGAACTTTTTGCTGACCCGAACTAGGTGTATAGGAAAGGAAAAATTTGGAATTACCAGTCATGTGGTCGGTAGCTCCCGAATCAACAATCCATTGCTCACCTGGGTTTAGCATAGTCTCAACGGAGGGTGCCAAAGTACCTTGATGAACCATGAGAGACGTGTTCAGGGCCGAAGTAGAGGCAGGTGCAGGGCTGGAAGCAGCGGCAGATTTGCTTGAGAGCAAGTTGCAGAGGTGATCAACCTGTGCTTTGGTAAAATTGACAGTCCCCGGTGTGTCAAGCTGCTGGTTGCCTTGTTTTTTTCGCAGCCTATTGGGAACCCAGTTTTCTGGTTTTCCATGAAGTAACCAGCACTGGTCACGAGTGTGATAGGCCTTGTTGCAGTGGTCACACCATGCGGTGTCGGTGCTGGCTTTTTGTCTAGCAGTAGGTGGGCGTGGCGCAGCAAGAGCAGAGGCAACGGAAGATGGAACTCGGTGTGCAGCCAAGGCAGAAGATTCGACTTGGGAAAGCAGGCCATCACCCAGCATAACTCGTCGGCGGTGTTCCTCGCGGCGCACCTCAGCGAAAATTTCATCCAGAGACGGAAGAGGACGGAGACCTAGGAGACGGCCACGAACATCATCAAGATCCTTATTCAAGCCAGCCAAGAAATCATATATGCGATCCTTCTGCACAATTTGTTTGAAGAGTAGAGCGTCGGCAGGATTCTTCCACGAAGCAGAGTGAAACATATCAACTTCTTGCCACAGTTTTCGAAGGGCGCTGTAGTACTGGGTCACGGATTGGCCATCTTGGCGTAAATTTCTGGCTCGAGTGCGCAACTCAAAGAGTTGAGAGGAGTTGTCCACATCAGAATAAGCCAAGACAAGGTTGTCCCATATTTCTTTTGCAGTGGAACAAAATAGATACGTCTCACCGATTTCATCTTCCATGGAATGAATGAGCCAAGCCATCACGATAGAATTGCTGGCATCCCATTGAGCATAAGTCGGATCATCTGCGGTTGGTCGTGAGGAGGTCCCATCGATAAAGGCAATTTTGCCTTTTCCACGGATTACCATAGCCGCAGATCGAGACCAAGACAAGAAGTTCTTCCCGTTTAATTTTTGCGGGGTGATTTGAAAATTCAGCGAAGAATTTTCAGTTACAGGTGGAACATTTGTAGAAACGGATGGAGAGACACCGGATTGGGTCTCAGAATCAACATCTCCGGTTGTTCCTGACATGGTTCCGTTCAACCTCTTATTCCCCCTTAATGCTCTGATACCATAAAAGAGAATAGAAGGAATAGAACCCTAGTAACCTGTACTGAAGAATAAAATACTTCACTATCTTTCTTCAATGTATTACATCCGGCTATATAGCCAAGGGAAAGAAAAAACTGATCCCAAATCAGAGGGATTGACCCTAAATTAAATCTCCTATTTTTAGCTATTCTAAATAAGGAATAATTACAAGGATTTACAGGATACAACAAATCAACTAAAAAAGGAAAGATTGAACCAGATTTCCTACAGATTATAATTAGGTGGGACGGAAGTAAATGGGATTGGTAAGGGTGCATTGGAATCCGTGAGTTGCAAGGATGATTCCTGAGACTCTTCTTCAATTAAATTCTCCCCTTGAAGATGAGGCGAAGTGGAGTATGGTTGGGACTCGAGAAAGGTAACGTCTTTGGATACAAGCACATGTTTAAGAGTAGGTGAGAAGCACTTGTATCCTTTTTGAGTAGGGGAATAGCCAATGAAGATACACTTAGTGGACCTGGGATCAAGCTTTGAGAGATTATGGTTTTGAAGGTGTACAAAGACAGAGCATCCGAAGAGTTTTAGTGGTAAAGTGGACAGGGCAAAATGAGGATAGGAGTTTTGCAGGATAGAGAGAGGTGTTTTGTACTTTAGGACTCTAGAAGGCATTCTATTTATGAGGAATGAGACTGTGAGAACTGCTTCCCCCCAGAGATACTTGGGAACATTCATGGTGAACATAAGTGATCGAGCTACATCCAAGAGGTGACGGTTCTTCCTTTCAGATACACCATTTTGTTGCGGTGTATCTGTACAAGAACTCTGATGGATTATTCCATGTTGGGATAGGTATGGGCTGAGAATGGAGTTGAAATATTCTCTTGCATTATTTGTTCTGAGAACTTGAATTTGAGTTTGGAACTGGGTTTGAATCATGCGATGGAAGTTTTGAAAGGTGGTTGTGGCCTCAGATTTTTCTTTCAGGAGATACACCCAACATACTCTTGTATAATCGTTAATGAAAGAAATGAACCAACAAGTTCCAGAAATGTTTTTGACTCGAGATGCCCCCCAAATATCACTATGGATTAGTGAAAAAGGACGTGAATCAATGTATGGTTTAAGAGGATAGGGTACTCTAGTATGCTTTGCAAGTTGACAGATTTCACATGAAAAAGAATTTGCATTTTTATTCAAGAATAAATCTGGGAACAATCGTTTGAGATATTGAAAATTGGGATGGCCTAACCTACGATACCATAACATTATTACATCATCATTTGAAACTGTTAAAGCTCTCCTATCGGTAGACAAGGGTCGGTCTCTGTTGAAATCTTCATCCACAAAAAGGTAGAGTCCATCTTGCATTCTAGCATTGCCAATCATCTTCCCAAAGGTCGGTTCCTGTATTTCACAAAAATAAGAGGAAAACTTAACTCAACACTTTTGATCGTGAGTCAATTTGCTTATAGATAACAAATTGCATGATAAATTAGGGACATGGAGGACTGAGTGAAGAATCAAGTTTTCATTAAGCTGGATTGAACCTTTTCTGGCCACTGACGAGTTCCATCAGCAATTTGAACTCGAGATTGATCATTGACCGGTGTGTAAGTATAGAACAGGGAAGCATTACCTATCATGTGGTCTGAGGCTTCTGAATCTAAGATCTAGGAGTTATAAGAATCTGGTCCAAGAGCTTTAGTATGGAAGGCAGTACTTTTGTAGGCAAAAGTCCAGGCAGCCGTGCTGGGATTGGAATTAGTTTCTACATTCAAAAGCCAGTACAACTGTTCAAGTTGAGTCTTTGTGAGTCGTACATTAGTGCTCTCCTCATTATTGGATGTTTCTTCCTGTTTTGGGCCTAATGCAGTCATTAGAGCCCCGGTTTCCCAGAGCTTCGAGGTTTCCAGTTGGCTGGTTTGCCATGAAGCTCCCAGCATGTCTCTCGATCGTGGCCCACTTTGTTACAATGAGTACACTAGGGTCTTTCTCCTTTCTTATGAGGCCTGCTATGTTGAGGATTTTCTCCAGAATGTGCTGAAGAGTCCTGTTGTCCACAAGTTTAAAGGGCTGTATTTTCCACCGGTCGTTCTCCAACAATGGTGGTTGGTGTGGAGTCAATCTTCTCCCCAAGCATCACTCTCCTCCAGTTTTCTTCACGTCTCACCTCAGCAAATGCTTCTCCAATAGTTGGAAGGGGCCTTCTCCCCAATATTCTCCCACGAACTTCATCGAGTTCCCGATTAAGTCCAGCAAGAAAGTCGTACAGCCGTTCTTTATCGAGATGTTGTTTGAACTTGACATGATCATCAGCATCTCCCCAGTCCGCTTCATAAAACATATCCAATTCTTGCCAAAGCGGTTTTAGGGCATTATAATAACCAATAACATCAAGATTATCCTGCCTGAGATTTTTCAATTTAATCTTTATTTCAAATACCTGCGAAGCATTCTCAAGATCCGAATAATTCTCCTTAACAGCATCACAAATTGCCTTTGCTGTTTTGAAGAGAAGATAGGTATGACTGATATGGACCTCCATTGAATTAATAAGCCAGGCCATTACGATTGAATTGTTCAACTCCCAGGCTTGGTACGTCGGATCGTCTGTATTTGGTTTTTTGATTTCTTCCGTGATATAGCCCATCTTTCCTCTTCCACGAAGGATCATAAGGACTGATTGCGACCGCTGGAGGAAATTTTTTCCATCCAGTTTGTGATTCGTGATTTGCAACAAGGATGAATCTCCATAAACTGGTACAACATTGATGCTAGTAAGGGACGAAGGCTTTGTTGTGGGTAAGGAACTGGAATCATCTTTTCCTTCCACGATGGGTGATCAATTTTTATGGATGTTCAGTATGGCAGAGGAAAAAAAATACTCTGTTCTGGGATACCAAAAACAGAGGAAAACAGAGGCAGGTTGATCACCAGTGAGTGCTGAAAAGAAAAAAAAAAAAAAAAATTGACGAGCGGCTTTGATACCATAAAATCGACAGGCTTAGAATTTGAGTTGAAAGACTTAATTTTCATTGATAGTGTAATGACTATATATACAAGCTGCTCTACACAAAATCAGGAAGCAAATAAACTAATTTTCTATTTTACAAATATACACAATCTTTATTCTAGGAAACAAATCAGCCTTAAGAATAGGAAAAAAATATTCCTGACTATTTCCTGAAATAGGTCTGAGATTTGCAACACCTATTACTCCATATTCTTTAATAATAATAATAATAACAACAATTTGTTATTATTATAATTATTATTATATTGTTTTTGTTGTTATTAGTATGTTGTCCCTTTTAATCATCTCATTTCAGTTGTTTCTTATTCAGAGAAGTAGGTCTGCTGGAAGCTTCAGATCAACTGATAGCAACTTTATGTCTCAAAAGTCATTTAATTCAGGAGGGTTAACAGATGATGTCTCACAATCTGAACAGGCTGCTGGAACTCGTCAAGAACAATCATCCTTTCCTGGATCATCTATTCCTGGAAGTTCTGTTAGTTTGGACCTTTTCAAGGTACCAACCATACTGGAAACTGTCTCTTCAGCAGCGGCAATTGATCTATTTAAGTTACCAGAAGTGCCATCCTCTATTGCGGCGGATTTATTTCAGCCATCACATGTGTCTTCAGCTTCACCTGCTAACAAAGTTCAACCTTTGCAAACTTCTGCAACTTCTTTAGAATTTTTGGCAGTTATTGCTCAGCCACAGTCAACTGCAACCTCCAATGAAAAACTACCAGAGTTTTCATTCCCTAAAAATGAAGGATGGGCAACGTTTGACATGCCTCAGTCCTCAGCACCTATACCAAGCAGTGAGAAAATTAGCCCCACGGTTTTGGCTTCTGGCAATGAAGGGTCTGTAGGAAAGGTTGATCTGTTTTCATCCTTGGATACAAGCACGCGGTGGCCAACATTTCAAAATTCCAGTTTAGACGGGCCTCCTTCAAATATGTCTACTGTATGGGACAATAGTTTGCAGGGTCTAACAGCTCCCAATGCCTCAAGCACTCAGGTATTCGATGTACAATATAATCTGTGGTTTTCTTTTTGGGGTCTGAGAATTTATTAAGAATGCAATGACTACAAAGAGTAAAATGGAAGCATAAATTCAACCAACTTGGTTAATTTTCTCTGTTGTTTCAGAAATTGAAACAGTTATGGAATGCTTTTAAAGACCCTCTGGGGCAACCACCCACAGAGGATTTTAAGCAGAATGGTGAACTATTAGTAGGAACGGATAAGTTTTCTTCAATTGCTCAGCATTTTGGCTTAACTGCTTTTGAGGTTGGTTGCATGAAGCCTTATTGTACTTTTACATTGTTTTTGTTTTCTCCCCCTCTTCTTCTGAAAGACGATGCTCATTCGTTCAACAGATCTCCAGTTCAGATACCATTCAAAGGGCTGCCTCCTATGGTGAACCACCGCATACTTCACCGGTGCTTCCTTTAATGGTTTGTACTTTGTTCACTTCCTCGTTTTTTGGATGATTTTAGCCAGGGGTTTGCCTTGCTTTTGTGTTTATTTTTGGTTTTTAGTTTTTAGTTTTTATTTTTTGTTAAAAAAAAAAAAAAAAAAACTACTCACAATATGCTTTGCTTTCAGCAGGGAGAAACCAAATCGCGTTCAACTGAGCACAAGTCAAACAACCCATTTGATCTTCCTTATGAATCAGAGCTGGAAGAAAACAATATGGTAAACTATCGTAGAGTTGACTCGTCTGTGGTAGTCCTTTTCTTTCTTTATTTTTTTTCCCCCTCCTTGCCAACTTTCTTTGTCTCTTTGGTTTCTACAATTCTTGAACTGTCTATACTGAAGTTCAATTACATAACTCTTTGCAATTTTTATGGAAATTGACAGGATGAATCTTGCAAAGTGATATAGAATTAATTAATGACGATGAAGTTTCTGTTAGTACACATGTTAAAATCTATGATAACTAATTACTTACCCCTTTGTTAGTCAATCTATGTCATATCATAACTTTGACTACTTTTCAAATTACTCTTTGAAACCCTTTTAAGTTTTACACAAGCCAAAGGCTAGTTGAGAAGACTTTGCAAATGTTCATAGCCATAGGTGTGTGTCCAAGATCCAAGATTTGTGTACCATTCTCCTGTAAAAGTTTATGTAGAATTAGAAAATTCTTATTCATAGGGTTCTTGTAGAAGTAATTTGTATTATTTAGGAATGATTGGAGATATGGAATCAATTCCTATTATCTCTAATTATGGTAGTTTCCTATTTTCTTAGTTTCCTTATTTAGAGAAGTAGGATGTGTATCCTATAAATGTACCATGTATTATACTTTGTTAATAGCAGAAAATAATTTCTCTCTCTGAAATCAACATGGTATCAGAGCCGCCTTTATTCTACTAGCTGAAACCTTAAAATTCATCCCTATCTGGCCTGCTTCTTTCCAAAACCTTGGCCTGCTTTTCGTGAAATCCAGAGGACCATTCAAGATGACAAAGTATGGCATGACAAGTCAACAAAGTGTCACTTCTGAGGTCACCTCCGATGGATCATTAGCAACTAATGCAGGAAATTTTGAAAGTCATCTTCTCTCCATCACCGGACACAAGCTCAATGGTCATAACTACCTTCAATGGTCACAATCTATAATGATGTTCATATGCGACAAGGGGAAGCACGACTACATCATAGGGATTTCGGCCCAACCAGCAGCCAATGATCCAAAATACCGATTGTGGAAGACTGAAAACAACATGGTTATGCCATGGCTCATCAATTCCATGACCACTGAAATTGGAGAAAATTTTCTCCTATATGGAACTGCAAAAGAAATCTGGGATGCAGCCAAGGAGACTTATTCCAAATTTGACAATTCATCTGAACTATTCGCTGTAGAAAGTGTTCTTCATGACTTACGCCAAGGAGACCTCATAGTGACTCAATACTTTACTGTATTGACAAGAAATTGACAGCAATTAGACATGTTTGAGGAGCACAATTGGAAATGTCCTGAGGATGCCCTGAGATACAAGCAGATCATTGAGAAGAAAAGGCTTTACAAATTTTTGTTAGGCCTTAATAAAGAACTTGATGAAGTCAGAGGAAGAATAATGGGATTGAAGCCTCTACCTAATCTTCGGGAAGCTTTTTCTGAAGTCCGCATGGAGGAAAGCAGGAAAAAGGTGATGCTCGGGCCATCCACAGCTGCACACAGCCCCGAAGTTTCTGCCTTTGCTGTCCACGGCAATCAGTCCTACACAGGAGATAATAAACAGAAAAAGGGAAGACCTTGGTGTGATCATTGTCGTAAATTAGGACACACCAGGGAGAATTGCTGGAAAATCCATGAAAAACCAGCAGATTGGAAGCCTTCCCGATCTTCTAGTTCGAAGGAGGAACGAGGAAATGCAGCTGCCAAAGATGAACCTGCTCAGCCACCTGATAGCAACCTGTTTAGCAAAGAACAGATTGAATTCTTGAAGAATTTGTTTAATCCTCAACCACTGAGTACTTCTATAATTGGAACAGGATCTCTAGTTCATAAAGATAACTCTCTGAAAGCTCTATTGGCCTCTAGAGGAGTCAATAATGCCTGGATTGTTGACTCAGGAGCGTCAGATCATATTGCTGGAGACTCAAGGGTGTTTGAGACATATAACTCATGCCAAGATAATATTTCTGTTGGAATTGCATATGGCTCTCTCTCTCGTGTGGTTGGGAAAGGCTCAGTATGCTTGTCCAAAGATCTTACTCTGAGCTCTGTTCTTTATATTCCTAACTTGAATTTTAATCTATTGTCTGTCAGTAAACTCACTCAGGAACTTAATTGTATTACTAAATTTCATTCGAACTTGGCTGAATTTCAAGAATTGAGTTCGGGGAGGACGATTGGCAATGCTATGATGTGCTCGGGGCTTTATATCCTTAAAGGTGAAGGTTTTCCTGAACAACAACCTCCTATGGCAGATTTGACCAAACAACAACCCACAAAAATTTCACTTTCTGTTTCTTCTTTAAATAATGAGAGTGCAATCATGTTATGACACTATAGATTAGGACATCCCAATTTCAGCTATCTCAGACTTGTACCTTCTTTGTTCAATAATAAAAGTTCAAAAGTTTTTCAGTGTGAAATATGTCAACTTGCCAAACATTCTCGTAATTCTTATCCAACTCAATCTTACAAAGAATCAAGACCTTTTTCTATGATTCATAGTGATGTTTGGGGAAAATTTAGAGTTAAAAATATTACGGGAACTCAATGGTTTCTTTTGTTTGTGGATGATCATACTAGAATAACCTGGGTATACCTCATGAGAGAAAAATCAGAAGTTGGGGAAATTTTTTAGAAATTCAACACAATGATCCAAAACTAATACCAAACCAAAATCCAAGTATTTCGAACAGACAATGCTAGAGAATATTACAAACATTTTCTAGGGGAATACTTGGATAGTCAGGGGATTATACATCAAAGCTCATGTGTAGATACTCTACAACAAAATGGAGTAGTAGAGAGAAAAAACAGACATATCCTTGAGGTTGTTAGGTCCCTAATGTTTTCTACAAATGTACCTAAACACTTCTGGGGGGAAGCCGTTCTCACTGCCACCTACCTCATAAATAGGATGCCATCCCGTACCCTAAGTTTCCAAACTCCAATACAAAAACTTCTCTTGGCCTACCCTCAAAACCGAACCATCTCCACCATACCTCTCAAAATTTTTGGGTGCACTGTATTTGTCCATATCCACAAACAAAACTGTGGCAAGCTTGACCCAAGAGAACTGAAATGCATCTTTGTAGGTTACAATCCAAATCAAAAGGGGTATAAATGTTACTCTCCTATCACAAAACGATTCTATACCTCGATGGATGTTACCTTCTTCGAGAATGAACCATTTTATCCCAAAACCGGCATTCAGGGGGAGAACTGAAATGCATCTTTGTAGGTTACAATCCAAATCAAAAGGGGTATAAATGTTACTCTCCTATCACAGAACGATTCTATACCTCGATGGATGTTACCTTCTTCGAGAATGAACCATTTTATCCCAAAACCGGCATTCAGGGGGAGAGTGAACAAGAATACCAATCTTGGGATCAAATTTGGGATGTCAATAGCACCATAAGTCCTCAACATATCATGTCCAGCCCTAGTACAAGTCATACAAATGATGGGAACCCTGCCCATGTCCAAATTCAGTGTCCAAACACAGAAGAAACCTTACCAGAGTTAGAGTCACTCACACGTGAACTTGTTTCCGAGTCAAATCCACATCTCCTTAGCCCTGTCCACCACCTGAAACCTGCCAACAATGGTGAGTTCATTGTATATTCAAGGAAAAAGAGAACTCAAGAGGATATAGAGCATCGAACATCATCAGAGCAAAACCAAGAGTCCAATCCAAATGAGATTTCTTACAATTCACCAGGTAATACAAGTCCTGAGAAAACTGGTGGTGACCTTATAGCTGATGATCTTCCTATTGCACTACGAAAAGGAGTAAGATCATGCACCAGTCATCCCTTATACAACTTCATCTCATACAAGAAGCTATCTCCAAATTATGAAGCATTTGTTGCAAACTTGGATAGCACTCAGGCTCCTAATACAATTCAAGAAGCTATGAAAATTCCCCAATGGAAAGCTGCAGTATTAGAAGAGATGAATGCATTGAAGAAGAATGGCACTTGGGAACTGTCAGAACTTCCAAAAGGAAAACAATCAGTGGGATGTAAGTGGATTTTTACTGTCAAGTGCAAAGCAGATGGCAGTGTGGACAGGTTCAAGACTAGAGTGGTAGCTAAGGGCTTCACTCAGTCTTATGGTATCGACTATCAGGAGATATTTGCACCAGTTGCAAAGCTAAACACTATCCGTGTATTATTGTCTTTAGCTGCAAATCTCAATTGGCCCCTACACCAACTTGATGTCAAAAATGCCTTCTTGAATGGAGAATTAGTTGAAGAAGTCTACATGGATATTCCACCTGGTTTTGTAACCCCAGCCAATATGAACAAGGTATGCAAACTTAGAAAATCCCTCTATGGTTTGAAACAATCTCCAAGGGTATGGTTTGATAGGTTTAACAAAACTATACAAAAGTATGGTTACTCTCAGTGTCAAACAGATCATACACTATTTGTCAAACACTCCTCAGATGGAAAATTGGCCATTCTAATTGTCTACATAGACGACATAATACTGACAGGGAATCATGAAAATGAACTGATCAAACTCAAGGAGATGCTTGCAAAAGAATTTGAGACTAAAGATTTGGGAGATTTAAAATACTTTCTAGGAATGGAAGTAGCTCGGTCAAGGAGGGGAATCGCAGTATCTCAGAGAAAATATGTACTGAATCTTTTAAAAGAGACTGGGATGCTTGGATGCGAACCAGCTGATACTCCTATGGATTCCAACACTAAACTCGGAGCGAGAAAAGAAAGTCCACCAGTAGACAAGGGGCGATACCAGAGACTCGTGGGAAAGCTTATTTATCTCTCGCACACGTCCAAATATAGGATTTGTTGTAAGTGTTGTAAATCAGTTCATGAATGAACCCTCTGAAGAACATCTCAATGCAGTGAATCGAATCTTGAGATACTTGAAGATAACTCCTGGAAAGGGCCTATTCTTCGGGAAAACTACAAGGAAGGATATTCAAGTATTCACTGATGCAGATTGGGCAGGCTCAGTAACTGATCGAAGATCTACATCAGGGTACTGCACCTATGTATGGGGGAATCTTACTACCTGGCGAAGCAAAAAACAACCAGTGGTGTCAAGAAGTAGTGCAGAAGCAGAGTTGAGAGCAATGACACTGGGTATTTGTGAAGGAATGTGGTTAGACCGTCTTTTGATTGAATTAAAGATTGGGAATTATCAGATTTTAGGGTTTGAATGAATGTATCTATTGATTAGCCAATAGGCTATATATATACAAAAGATTATAGCACCAAATCAGGAAACTACTAACTACTCCTAACTGAAATCCCTAAACTTATGGGATTTACACATACACACGTTTTCCCACACTCTCCCTCAAACTGATGAATTGAAATTTTCCATTCCCAGCTTGGATACAATTCTCTCAAATGTTGAACTATTTAGCCCTTTGGTGAGGATGTCGGCAAGTTGCTCATTTGTTGATACATAAGGAGTACAAATTAGGCCATTATCCAACTTTTCCTTGATGAAATGTCTATCGACATCGATATGCTTCGTTCGATCATGCTGAACCGGGTTATGAGCTATGCTTATTGCCGACTTATTGTCATAATAGAGTTCCATAGGCCCATCACAGTTAATCTTTAAATCTTCTAGGATGATCTTTAGCCAGAGTAGCTCACATACGCCTTGTGCCATTGTACGAAACTCTGCTTCAGCACTAGACCGTACTACAACGCTCTGCTTCTTGCTTCTCCATGTCACAAGATTCCCTCCAAGAAACGTACAATACCCGGTTGTTGATCTCCTGTCCACAATTGATCCTCCATAGTCAGCATCAGTATAAGCTTCAAGTGTCATTCTTCCATTCCTCTCAAACAAAATTCCTCTTCCTGGTGTCCCCTTAAGATATTGCAAAATTCGATATGCAGCTTGCAAATGAACCTCTCTTGAACTATGCATGAACTGGCTGATCAAGCTTACTGCATAAGCTATATCTGGTCTGGTATGCGACAAGTAGATGAGTCGTCCTAAGAGACGTTGATACATCTCTCTATCTACCGTGGCATCTTCCTCTGCATTTCCCAATTTATGATTTGGATCTATGGGAGTTCTTGCGGGTTTACATGCAGCTTGACCTGTCTCCTTGAGCATATCAATAACATACTTCTGTTGGGATATAAAAATTCCTTTTCTGGAGTGTGCAACTTCAATTCCCAGAAAATACTTCAATCTTCCCAAAACCTTGATCTCAAACTCCTTAGTTAGGCGTTGACTCAAGATGTGTTTTTCCCTCTCATCATCTCCTGTTACAATAATATCATCCATATATACAAGCAAGACTGTTACTCCCCCTGAAGTCGAGTGCTTAATGAACAATGTATGATCTCCTTGATTTTGTTTGTATCTCATAGCCAACATAACTCTAGCAAATCTCCCAAACCATGCCCGAGGCGATTGCTTCAAACCATACAAAACTTTGTTCAGCTTACATACTGTATTGGCCCTTATGTTCTTTCTATAGCCTAGTGGAACCTCCATATAAATCTCTTCCTCAAGCTCTCTGTGCAGGAACGCATTCTTCACATCAAATTGTTGCAATTCCCAACTCAAGTTGGCAGCTAGAGATAGAACAACCCTAATCGTATTCATCTTTGCAACTGGAGCCAACGTTTCTAAATAGTCAATTCCATAAGTCTGCGTATATCCTTTGCCTACCAACCTCGCTTTATATCTCTCAATCGATTCATCAGCCCTATACTTCACAATATAGACCCACTTGCAACCCACGGGCCTTTTTCCTGTTGGCAACTCAACCAACTCCCACATTTTGTTCTTCTCTAGAGCCTCCATTTCCACGTCCATGGCTTGCTTCCATTCTCCATCAGACAATGCCTCAGACAATGTGGTTGGAATGATAATGGTATTAAGGTTAACAAGAAAGGCTTTATAGGTAGGCGAGAATTTTTTAAAGGATAGGTATTGTGACAGGGGATATAGTGGCTGTTTGGTGCATTTTCTTGTCCCTTTCCTAAGTGCAATTGGAAGGTCCTGATCGTCCTCATTATTTGAAGGTTCGGTTTCACTCTGTAAAGCTGGAGAATCAGAAATTGTTACCTCATTTAAAAGACTGGGATCAGATTCTTGAACCAGCACAGATCCTGGAACATTATTCTTTTGCCTCGAGTACACCAAGTTCTTACCAAATCTCACGTTTTCTGAAGCAGATTCCGAAGGATTAGAAACAATTTCTGGATCAGTGGTAACTGTAAATTCGGGTTGAGACGATGATGGTGAAAGGTCGGGTAACTCAAGAAGAAAACCTTCCAAACTACCCTTATCTTCCCTAAGTTTCGTAAATAAAGAGGGAAACAAAGCTCTAACAATCTTAAACGATGGATGCCCTAACTGACCATGGTAGTAAAGGATTTTTTCTTTATTGGATAACATAGACTCAAACATGAGAGAATTAGGAAATCTGCTTTTGAACACGTTTGATCTGGTTGGTTCTTCAAGGTAGTAAAGACCATCCCACTTTCTAGCATGTCCAATCGTCCTCCCCGAATCCTTTTCCTGAAATACACAATAACTGTTATAAAAAACCACATTACAGAGTAAATCTTGTGTGAGTTTCTGTATAGAGACAAGGTTAGTGGATAATTTAGGAACATGGAGGACTTTTTTTAAAGTTATAAATGGGTTGATTTGGACATCTCCTATACCGGCTACAGTTGCTACGGATCCATCTGCTGTGGCAATTTTCTTATTACTTGGACATGGTGAGTATGTGGAAAAAAATTTGGATGAATGGGTCATGTGGTCGGTGGCTCCTGAATCCATGATCCAAGAGTGCTTAAAGGGTGTTTCCGAGGCATTTAATCCGAATGAAAAAGGATGCTCACCTGAATACGCCAAGGAACAAGTACCTATAGGTTTCTCCATATTACTGAGGAATGATCTCACCCTTTCCACCACCTCCTGATTAAGACCCGCTGGTTCCTGCTTAGCATCTCCCTATGTTGCCTCAGTAGCAGCATGAGCTTGTCCATTACCCTGTGATGCACCACCTTTCTGCCCCCACTCACGGCTAGGAGGCTTCCCGTGCAATTTCCAGCATTTCTCTCGTGTGTGACGTGCCTTTTTGCAGTAGGTGCACCATAATTCATCACGATTTTGGGTCTTGGACTGACCATTCTTTTCACCTTCGAAAGCAGCCTTCTTTTCTAATCCTGCTGAACCAGTTTTGGCACTTCCAGCCACCATAACTGAGCTATCTGTGGGAGACTCAAGCATCAGAGTCTTTCTACTTTCTTCACTTCTGATAATGGCCACCACTTCATTGAAACATGGAATCTCCTGTTTTCCGAGAATTTGAATCTTGACTTGATCAAACTCTGGATTTAATCCCACAAGGAAATCATAAACTCTATCTCGTTCAATAAAGTCCTTAAGTATTGCAGCATCATCCGGACACTTAGTCTGAATCACCCTATAGTGATCAAGCTCTTGCCGCAAGGATTTCAGTTGATTGGCATACTTAGTCACAGTCCTGCTTCCTTGTTTCGCAGCCATAGTTTTAACTTTTACTTCATACACCTGAGCCGCATTTCTAGCCTTCGAGTATGTCTGTTGGATTGCGCCCCAAATGTCTTTGGCTGTAGCCATGAATATAACTGTGTCACTTATCTCTGGTATCACTGAACCCCATAACCATGCCATGATCATGGAATCCCCTTCGTCCCACTCTTCAAACCCTGACTCACTTGGCTTCGGCCCTGTCCCCAACAAATGGCCGATCTTCCCTTTGCCTTTCAGAATCGTACGAACAAGTTGGGACCACTTAAGGTAATTCTTCCCATCCAATCTGTAAGCAGCCTGAATGGCTTGAAATTCTCTCGATGGTTGGGTTCTACCTCCGTCGTCTAATGAAGTTACTGATTTTTTACCTCCTGATCTCTCTCCCTTTTTTTTTTTAAAACGACCTGTAGTTTTTTTTTTTCCCCAGACCCAAAAACGACACGTCGTTTTCTTGGGTTAAAAACGACGACTTGCCTTCCTTTCATTGTTCCTCCTTCTTCAAAACTTAAATCTTTCACGATAAACACCGGCGAACCAAAATGCAGAAGCCCACGCGACAGAGGCAGCGGCAGCAGGGGCAGCGGCGACAGTAAACTTGAAATCGCAACCAGTTTTTTATTTTCGTCGGGCTCTGGTCGCGTGTTCGTCTGGCTCTTTCTTTGCGCGAGAATCTGGGCTTGCTTGCAGATGCGAGGATGGAGACGAGTAGGCTCTGCAATCTCGGCAATGAAGGCCGAACAGCTGAAAAAGAAAAAATTTTCTGGGCGATGAAGATCGCTGGGTAGAAGAAGAAATATTTTCTGGCGATGAAAACCAAGGGCTACGGTGGCGATGAAGGCCAAGGAGAGGTGCGGCGATGAAGGCCAGAAGAGAATGCAATGAAGGCTAATGGCTGTTAAGAAAAAAAATGCTCTGTTTTCTGTTATCAAGAACAAAGCACGGTTGCAATTCACAGAGAAAAAAATCCTAAAGCTCTGATACCATATCAGATTTTAGGGTTTGAATGAATGTATCTATTGATTAGCCAATAGGCTATATATATATAAAAGATTATAGCACCAAATCAGGAAACTACTAACTACTCCTAATTGAAATCCCTAAACTTATGGGATTTACACATACACACGTTTTCCTACAGGAATCCAAGTCCAATTAAGGTGCATTGTGATAATCAATCCGCCATCAGCATTGCAAATAATCCTGTACACCATGATCGAACAAAGCACGTGGAGATAGATCGACACTTCATCAAAGAAAAGATAGAGACTGAGATCATCAATGTGGTGCACACACCAACCAGCCAGCAGACTGCAGACATACTCACCAAGGCATTACCAAGGAAGGCCTTTGACGAGTTGAGTTTCAAGCTTGGCATGATTAACATCTATGCCTAGCTTGAGGGGGAGTGTAGAATTAGAAAATCCTTATTCATAGGATTCTTGTAGAAGTAATTTGTATTATTTAGGAATGATTGGGGATAAGGAATCAATTCCTATTATTTCTAATTATGGTAGTTTCCTATTTTCTTAGTTTCCTTATTTAGAGAAGCAGGATGTGTATCCTATAAATGTACCATGTATTATACTTTGTTAATAGCAGAAAATAATTTTTCTCTTTCTCTGAAATCAACAGTTTCGTTTTATTTTTGTAGTAAATTGAATGAATATTTTTGATTGCTTAAATATGAGGCATTTAATGCATGTTTACTAGACCGTACGGGATTTTGATTGGAAAGGTAATGAGATGGAAAGGAACAACAATAAGGATCATTGATTCCATTCGTAGTGATCCTTTCCTTTCTAGAGTTTCAGGTGTTGGAAAGGGAAACAATCCAATTTCCTTTCTAGAGTTTCATAAACTTAGGAGTATGAGTGTTGTCAATGTAATTATTTAAAGATCCTTTTAAATAATTAACTAATCAATCATTGAATTATAACATGTGAATTTAATAAGGGAATACAAGTAAATTTGGCATTCATTCCCTTTAACCAGTAATCAATGCTAAGGGGATGTAAGTATTGGTATTCATTTTCCTCATCCCCTGTATCGTTTGGGTCCACTTAATTTTCATTATTGATTTTGTAAGTAAACACATGATTAGATGGGAAAGGAAACCACCCCTTTCCATTTCCCTTTGATGCAAAGTAGACGCACACTTAACGTAGAGTATATAATGTCATTATATTCTACTAGGCTTGCTTATTGAATACCAAAGGGTGTGTTCGTGTAGTTGTGAAAACTGAGTAGGACTGGATATATGATTCCTTGTCAAAAAGGTCTTGTTGGCACAATTTGTTTTTTCTATGCATTTTGTGGATGTTTAGACATTATGTCCGTTTCTCTAGCCTCAAGGTTTAGGATGAGGCTTATGCCTCGTATATAGAAGGCAAGCCACGAGGCTTAATATTTTTCTAGACTTTGGGCTTTATGAAACATGTTTTACACTTCTCAAGTTTCTTTAGTGTTTTTATATGGTTTAAAGTTGAGGCTTATGCCTCTCACCTCACGAAGGCAAAACACCTCAATACTTAGATTAGCCTTGATAAACATTGGTGCAGATGAAGCTATTCTAGTTCTCAACCTTTTGTTCCAAGCTGATATATTTGCTTAAAATTGTCTTAAAGACTTAATTCTATATTTTTGATCTTGTGCGGCATTCTTTAACCAAGCAAGACCTTTTTATGTGGAGAAAAGAGACAGAAAGAAGCAAGGAAAGGAAAGGTGATTTGTTGCGGAACTAACTACAAAGAAACATTATATAGATATCAGAAAAATACAGATGTCTAGCTGTTTGTATAACATGCTGTCTTCTCTTATTTCCATTTGGGGGAGACTTTATACTATATGCATACATGTTTAAAATCTAGGGCATTCGAGAGTTATAGTTATGGCTGTTCAGCATATGTAGTGCGGTGCATAAGAGATGAGATAATGGACACTACTAGCTATGTTTCATTACTTTGCTCATATATGTTTCAATTTTGTCAATTATCTAAATTGCTAGGTTGGTACCTAAATTTTTAAGTTTGTGCAACTTTGGTTCTTGTTCTTTTTTTCGTAGTTAGAGTGAGCCTAAACTATTAAAAGTGTTGATATAGTAGTCCTTTCCGTTGATTTGTGGGTGGAATCGGTCGGTTAGCATTATTTTTGGACCTAATTACTAACGGATTCCGTCCAAAAATTAATGGAAAGCATTGTTTT
This sequence comes from Antiaris toxicaria, assembly GCA_035233585.1. NCBI lineage: Eukaryota > Viridiplantae > Streptophyta > Magnoliopsida > Rosales > Moraceae > Antiaris > Antiaris toxicaria. The sequence continues at coordinate 87,768,391 of CP141156.1, forward strand.
AGCAACATTTATCCCCTGTTTGGATCATGTGTCCATTTTCGAAAAGGAAAATTTTCTTGTTCTAAATGACAGTTTTCTTGTTTTGAGAATGATATGGCTTTTGGATGTGTAAAAATTTTTTTTTCTTGAAGACGAAGAGTTGTTTGGAATGAGAAGAAATTTTGAGAATGGGATAGCTTTCCTTTTTCAAAATGAGAAGAAAGATAAAAGTTGGGACAAACACTCTTGCAAATATTTCCTATTTCCGAAATTGGACATGCCAGCCAAACAAGGGGTTAATAGTTTAGGAGCATTCCAGCTACCAAAAAAAAAAAAAAAAAAGAAAGAGATCAGGGACCAAAATTGCACAACTTAAAAGTTTAATTTCATTTTAAAGGGATAACTCTTTTAACGTAGATGGGATAGTGTAGTTTGGAAAGATAATGGATATGGTATGATAAACTCAGAGGGATGCATTCATTAAAAATTGGTAGTGCAAATTTTACAGTTTTGTCGGTAAATTAAGCAGTGAAGCACTTTTTATTTACTTGACTTTATAAAAAAATTCACTAAATTCTATTGGGGGTGTATAAGCCAAGCAATTGATAAATGTTCTTAATTTGGCTCCTTGGCTATTATTAATTTTTACCTTTTTTGATTAAATGGTTTTTGTTCTTGTTGTTAAGTAATACTAAAGAAAGCAAATTCAAATTGTAAGTAAGCTGCTGCTGTATGTTCACATTCTTGCATTCTATACATGATGGGCGAGCTGACATCAAAGTCTGCTTTACTAATATCATCATGGGTTTAACATCTTCAATGTGAATTTATTAATTACCCTCCTGTATTTTACTTGGTGCATATCTTTCTCCAGAATCTAATGCTTTGCCAAATGGCTGATCAAATTCAAATCTTTTCTTGGATACTATCTTGATTTAAGTTCAGTTCCATCACCCATGGAATTAAATAAGAGTAGAGGGAGGATTGCGCATGAGGAGATTACGAATTTTCTATTTTATTTTTTTAATTGTCAGTTTCTGGACATGAGCTCCTTCCATACTGCTCTACCACCTGACCAGCTGTCTTCCAACTTCGTTGGCGGTGTCTCTCAATCTTGTTTCCCTCCAAATTCAGTGGCACCTTATATCCCTTCTCTAGGACAAGGTAGGCTTGTACTTTATAACGTCAGGGCTGCAAATATGTTAATTCAGTGGGAGTTTGTTTTAATTAAATTCTTTTTGATTAATAATAAAATAATTTTGTATTTTGATGCTTCTGTTTCTCTTTTCTTGTTTCAATTTTATGTAGGTGGGGTAGCGTATCTGGCCCTGCAAGCGCCCAGCTCTCAAATACCGTAAGTTATTTTCTTGTTTCATATCATTGTGGCCATATGATCTCCCCTTGTTAGTGGAAATCATGACCTCTTTCTCCATTTGCTTTGTACGCCACTGTTTTGTGAAGTGTCCCTCTACTTTTTGGCATGGTTTAATGCTGCGTTCCTTCCCCCCTGTTGGGGCCGCAGTGATAAATTAATTGGATGATAGACCAATAGTACAGGTACTTGTCCTATTGGATTGTAGAAATAAAATAAAATTGACCAGACAAGAAAGAACCTGGAGATCAGACCAATTGATATGACAGATATCAGAGAGAGTGGTTCTTAGCTAGTATTATATTTTTGTGAAATACCGTTAAGAAAATATCACTCCCAATCATTGATTTCACAAGATAATATGCACAAATGGTAGGTCGATTGAAAGAAATATTCCGACAAGCTTACATACCAAGGAATGTCATAGCTAGTTGTTAATTTTTATCAAAATACCCTTGAGAAAAAATTAGACCGACACTCATTGACTTAGCAAAATAATATGCACTTCTACTAGATTGAAAGAAATATGCCATTACGGGGGTGTTTGGTAAACGTATTGCGTTTTAATTGCATTTGAATACAATTCTTTTTTGAGTGTTGTATTTGGTTGAAAAGTATTTGTTTTGTATTTGAATAAAATGTGTGTTTGGATGAAAAGTATTTTAGAGTTGAGAAGTTAATGTGATTGGTAAAAGTAGAGATAAATAGTTAAGGTTTAAAAGTTGATGTGATTGTTTTAAAAAACTTTTGAATAATAATTGTTTTCATAGCACTGTTGAAAATGATTGTATTTGAATGTAAAACTTTGCATTTGATGTAAAATTAGTTTTCGTAGCACTAAAAAATGTTCTCCAAACACACCATAAGCTTCTATACTAAGTAAATAGATTAACCACCCTTTAGCCAGTCAAATTATATGGGATCTTTACTCATTGTTGTTGGAGAAAAAATTTGTAAACCTTTTTGATACCTTGTAATTATTAAATTTTGTCAACTATTATTATATTACAGAAGAGATTAGAGACGGAACGAGTTTAGAATTTAGAGAGAGGAAGAAGAACGAGTGAGAGATTGATGAATTTCGATATGATTAATCAATTATTAAGTCTGACTTGAAATGGAAATTCCAAGTCCTGTTTGTATAAAAGAAAATAACAAGTATGAGCAACTAACAAATATGGAAAGAACTAACTAGGAACTGAAATAGTTTTATAAAACTGATGGAAACTCCGATAAAATATTAAAAAATTACACTTAAACATACTTTCTATTTTTATCATCTCATTATTGTTTTTCATCAGATTGAGTCTAGAAAGTAGAAACCTATGCAAGATAACTAGAGGGGGGGGGGGGAAAAAAAAAAAGGGTAAAACAGCACCAATGGTTCTAATGGGACTGCTACCTAAAAGTGCATGACCAACCAATTCCCACGTTTTGTCATGACTTATGAGCCAGTGTTGAATGACTAATACCACTTGCATCACTCGATAAATTATCATCTCTGCTTATTCTGCAGGAATGCGCCGGCACAAGGGCCTGTTGCATCTATTGGAGGAAACCCTTTTGCATAGTATTATCTTTTAAGGGATGAGTAGTGCTTCCATCTTTTTTAGCTGGTAGAAGTTAAATAGTGTTCATTCATAGCCTCTCATTTTTCTCTCTCCATTTGTTTAAATATTATATCCTAGGTATTTATGTATTATGGTATTTTTGTTTGCATTCGTTGTAAAATATAAGATTTCTGCGTAAACTTTAAGCGTGTCTGCAAGGCTTTAAAATTGTCTTATTTATAGTTATACTTGAACGGTTTACAATTTTGGAGCATATATTCTTTTCCTGTTTCCTTTTTGGCTGTTGATGACTTCTCGCATCCAAGGACTGTAATGTTGAGAAAACCAGTTTGCAGGGCCATCACTCTTGGTTCTATATTTTGGGCATTTATTTAGTTCACACGCATGGTTCCACGTTTTGGCTTCACAAAACAAGATATTATAGAAAGGACGATTTGTAATACCCAACCACCAAATTTTAAATTTGAATAATTACTTATTAAACTCCTCTGTTATCATTAAGTACCTCCAACTAAGTTATTATTTTAATCTTTTTCCCCAACCTTCCATGATTAACCCGTTTTTTATCCAAGTAAGTTATTATTTTAGTAACTTACAGTTTCGTTTTTAAGTAACGTTTATTCTTTATTCTTAATTTTTTAAAGCAAAGTCAATGCTTTATCTGATCAGCATTAATTAGGATTAAGAGTATGTGTACTGTATTTAAACTAGTCTTCTGTTTGTGCTTTAAAAGATGAGGTTTGTAAAAAGGATCTTTTAAATCATTTTTGTTTTAAAAGTAATTTTGTACAAGGGTATTTCAGTAATAAAAAATTGATTAAAGACGACGTGGGGGAAAGTAAATTGAGGGTGACAATAGATGCCTCTTTGCAATTTCACCTCATCTAAATTTTAATTGAGAAAAGGGAAATGAGAACTAGCAATGGGAGAGGTACCTTTTCCAGAGGAGACTATTGGAATTAAAATAGTAAGAGTTAAAAGGTATATGATTAGTTTGACATTGTTGTGCTGTAAAAAATTATTATTGTAGTTATCTTGCAAGTTCAAAGTTACTGTCTTTAGAAGTAGGTAGGTATTTGGTAAACTTTTTTTTTAATGTCGTGAATATCACAAGCAGAATTTAAGTATTTGGTAAATTATGAATAAATTATTATGTAGAAGTATGATGATAAAAAAGGATATATTTTTAATAACACCTAGATGTGTGAATAATGTATTTTAATAATAATATTTTCTCATATAAAATAGGAATAATAACTATAACAATAGTATTTTTTAAAAATTATTTATTATCAACTTTTTTCTCAAATATTATTTACTATCAACTTTTTTTCTTCAAATAGTTGTTATCATTTTTAAGCACACAGAAAATTAAGATAATAAAAGTTCTCTCTAAATAAAATAAATTATAAAATTATAATTTACAATTTCAAATTATTTTTAAGAGAAAAAATTATAAATTTTATACAATAGTAGAATATAATTTTATTATTATAAATAAATTGCATAAATTGAAATTATTATTTATTATTTAGGGTATTTTAATAAATTTATATAATGGTAGTAGAAGTTGTGTAGAAATAAACCCTTTCCTACTTCTCAAATTCTATTATGTTGCAGTAGATTTTAAAATCTACTCGACAAAAGTAGGGTTTACCAAATACTCCTAACCTATTGCAGTAAATTTATATAATGGTAGTAGAAGTTGTTGTGTAGAAATAAATCCTTTCCAACTTCTTAATTTCTATTATGCTGCAGTAGATTTTAAAATCTACTGGACAAAAGCAGGGTTTACCAAACATTCCTAACCTATTGTAGATTATTTTTTAATTTAAAAATAGCCTCTAAAAACAATGATAAATAAGCTAAAAAAATTATTATAGCAACCCATGGAGTGGATTAAAATCCACCTCCTCATACGAGCCCTACAAGCTTGAGGGTGAGGAAGGGAAAGTTTTTTTGACAACATGATTTAGAGAAATATTGTTGGGATGGAGTGCCAATTAATGTCAAATTTTAAATTCAGTTTAAAATTTCTATCCAATGAAGTGAAATCTTTGATGATAAATTTGAAAAACGCTAAGCTTGATGGTAACTTTACCACCATATGTAAAAAAATATTAAATTTGATATTTGATTGTTATGGTTTTTTTACGTAAGAATATTTGATTGTTATGGTTTGACAAAGTGGTTGTTATAACATTAAAATAATATTATATTCGGGCACAAAATTTCAAATATGTTAATTTTCCCGTTTAGCACCTTCTAGCACCTTCTTCATTTCTGCTCTCCAAAAACTTCTTCATTTCTGCTCTCCAAAAACTTTATTAAAATAGAAAAAGTATACATAGGGAAGAAAAAAGTGAAAAAAGCGCACACTAGCACTAAAATAAAAATCCATGCGTGTAGGCAAGAAACAGGAAAAAAACTAAAAACTGAAATAAAACAGAATGCTTTGTTTAGCACGTTACACTCAAAAAGGGTTTTACGCGAAAAATTGAGAGACGATCCCAAAAGCCAGAGACAAAACTCTTCGCTAGCATTTCCAGATGTGCCTTGTTAGAAAACTTTTAGCCAAAATCCTGGGGGAAAAAGACTAGAAGGAAAAAGAAGTGCACATCTACCTAGTAGGTCGAAATGGTAATTCGGTAAACATGTCAAGTTACCATGAAATTCATCAATCTAAAATGTTGAAAGTTGGAACCACCATTGGGTACTTTCTAGATGCGTCCCGTGAGATGCTAATTTATTTACTACTGCATTGCCTTCTGGATGGATGTGAAACGCTATGTAGTTGATTATGCGAAGAAAATGAATAGCCTTTTTCCATTTGCACCTTTATCTCCATGGAACTGAAAGACTTCCGTTGCAACATGTTGACAACGTATGTGGAATCACTTTCGAACCATAAGTTGTTCATTTATAAAGTTTTGTATATTTAACAGCAATTATAAATCCCATGATCTCAACCTCAATAAGTTCGAAAAATACCTCCACAACCAGCAAGAGCTGGCAAACTATTTGCTAAACCATCAGTATTAATTTTATGCCAACCCAGAGAAGGTGGCTGTCAGCAAACTCCTGTAATTGATGAAGCTCGTCCAGATTGGCCTCTAATTTTAAGACGGTGAAGGATAAGCAAAATTCGAAACTGAATTTTGCTTACAACCAGTGTCAATTATATCTGATTCACGGACACAGGCACAAATGCAATTTAAAGCTTGATGAATATAGGGTTGTTTACCTTAAAAAATTACTTTATTCCCGATTTTCCAATTCATCCAGTGAGCCATGATAATCGATGAAGTCCAAAGATTATAAATTTGGCGACTACATTTATATTTAAATGTAGCCTGAAGCAATTGATTTGCCATAGAAGAACGATCCAAAGTAATGCTAAATAGATCCTCCATATGATCCCATATAGTCGTCGAAAAACTACAATCTATGAACAAATGATTCTTCAGCTTTCATGCAAGATCTGAAGCATGAAGAAAGAGAAGTACCACAGGATGGAAAGGACTTTTCAATAGCCAATCTTCTATCCTAGATTTTCATAGTATTGAAAGCTTTGCATGTGCCAATTTTCATCGTCATGTTATGATACGGAGGAGGTGCTGGGGGCAACAGACGGAAGACACGATGGGCTGCCAGAGAGGACTAATGAAGAAGCAAAAGAATCCAGCTGGCAGGAAGGAGAAGCAGACATGGAAGGGCAGGAACCATTCGGCTAGCAAGAAAAAGAAGCAGACATGGCAGAGCAGGAAGCATTAGCACGAAGGAGAACAAAAAGGGCTATCAGAAGACCTGCGAGATATGAGGAGTGAAATAAGAGAGAAAGGCTGTTGTAAGCGTAGAATACTGGAAGTTGTAGCTATAGGAATTGTAAGAAGAGAATGTAACAAATTGTAACTGAATTCTGTTGTAAGCATGAGACTAGTTGGGAATAAAAACAGAGATACCAAAACAGAGGGCATCATCTGGCAAGTATTATTCAGAATCCCTGTTTCTCATCTTCTCCTATTTCTTCTCAACTTTATCAACTTCTCTTTCCTTCTTTTTACTGGTATCTGCTTGGGTCTTATCAATTGGTCCTTTCATTGTTATCCATGGCGGCGCCCGCAACTCGTTTGAAAAGTATGGATGACAGGATGGATAGGCACGAGCAGACAATTCAACAAGTCCAGGGGGATGTGTGTCAGATTCGTGAAGATGTTCAGGCGGTGTTCACTCAATTGAATGATTTGTCATTCAAATTTGCAACTATGTTCGCGGATTGGCAATCAAGTTCTTCCACGTAGAGCAGGGGCGATCAAGACGGAGTAGGAGATACGAGAGGTCAGACTTCAGCGAATATGAAACCCATGAGGATTGATGTTCCTCGGTTTGAAGACGGAGACCCTCAAGGGTGGATTTTCAAGATCCAACAGTATTTTGGCTTTCACAATGCAACAGAGGAGCAACGTTTGCAGATCGCACCCTTGTATTTTGATGGGAAAGCTCTCGCCTGGTATCAATGGCGTCAGAAAAATACCAAGATTTTATCTTGGGAGAGTTTCTTGCACTCCTTACAAGTGAGATTCGGGCCCTCGGAATTGGAAGACTATCAGGGGAAGCTAACGAGATTGGTTCAGACGGGATCGATAATGGAGTATCAAGAAGCGTTCGAGCAATTGTCCAACAAAGTTGATGGGTTGTCTGAATCATTCCTCTTGAGTTGTTTTGTCTCAGGTCTGAAACCCAATATCCAACATGAAGTCGCCTCATTTCAACCGACATCCTTAACCAAAGCTATGGCCCTTGCGAAGATTCAAGAACAAAAACTCCAATACAAGAACAACCCACCGAAACTTTTCTCACCCCACCCACCAATCTTACAAACGCCACCACCTAATCAGCTTAATACCTCATCGTCCTTCTCAAAACCAGTGCTCACCACAAGCTCCAAACCACCATATTATCCCAATGCAAACTTCAATCGCGTAAATTCCCAAACTCGACCAGGAGTTCAAAAATTATCCTAGAGTCAGATTCAAGCCAGACGCGAAAAAGGTCTATGCTTCTATTGTGATGAAAAATATACCTTTGGGCCTAAATGCAGAGCTTCAGCCCATATCCTGATTGTGCCTGATTTTGAAGAATTGACTTGTGAAGGGTTGGAGGAAAAGAACGGGCCGAAGGGAAGAGATGAGGAAATTGAATGGAATAGACCACCACCCCAGAATAGTTTACATGCCATGTCTGGAGTTGTGATGCCTCAAACATTGAAATTCAGAGGAGCTATAGGAAAATTAGAACTACAGATTTTAGTGGATGGGGGTAGCACACACAATTTTTTGCAGTCCAGAGTGGTTTCGATGCTAAACTTACCAGTTTCAAATGACAAACAGTTCGAAGTAATGGTGGGGAATGGAGAAGTATTTAAGTGTGAGGGAATGTGCGTTGCTGTACCAGTGCAAATTCAAAAGAGAGTGTTTCTTGTCGACTTCTATATCTTACCCATTCAAGGAGCTGAGATGGTCTTTGTGACAACTGAGAAATTTTATCATTTTCGGAAAATCGATACATGAAATATATATAATGAATTCCATATTTAAAATGTGAAATTTAGTGATTTTATGTGTGTACATGTGCGTGTAACACACAATATTAAAAAATTAGTCAAAATGACATTTTCTTGATATAAAACTGATATATTTAGAATCAGTATGCTCAATTTAGTTAATTGAGCACAAAATATAAATTTTGACCGGGAAACATGCAGTATCAAAAAATTAATCAAGATGACCTTGAATGAAGTTGAAACTGATAAATTTGGGTTTAGCATGCCCAAATTAGTCAGTATAGTATATCAGCATGCTCAAATTAGTTAATTGAGCACAAAGATAATTTTTGACCGGGAATTTGCAGTACCGGAAAATGGACAAGATGATCTCGGATGAAAATGAAACTGATATATTTGGGTTCAGCACGCCCAAATTAGTCAGGATAACTCATGTTAAAATTTTGGACAAAAAAAGTATATATAAGGGCGGGAAATCAGAAATTTCAAAATAAACCCACATTTTTTCCTCTTCTTCTCTTTCCTCCCACACACCATCGGTGAACAGTAACCGACCGCCAGAAAAGGTGTCCGTTTTCAACACCGCCGGTCTTGTTGGAAAGCTCTCACTGAGCTGAGTCCAACGGTGGGCTGAGTCGACGAAACCAACGCCAAAACACGCCGCACACGCAGCCCAAAGTCGCCAGAAGCCGAGAATTTCGTGATGTCATTTCTCCACCGTCTGACGTCTGATCAAGGTGATTCCAGTCCCAAAAGTTTTGTGGTGAAGAGTAGAACAAAACCCAACCCTTGTTTCACCTCAACAGTTGCCGGATCGTGCCGTCGTAAGCTTCTTCGTCGCTGTTGCATTGCCGCCGTGAAAGTCGTCGTTCCCGGCGGAGGTGAGCGACACTGCCCAGCCAGAAATGTTCAGAATAGGCCGAAAATCGAAAGCCCCAAGTTAATTTTGAGAATCAACGCCGGCACGACGGAGAACCAACCTCGCCGCCGTCGTTCAATTTTCAGGGTTTTGATTCCGGTGATAGGAGGCTCGATTGATGAAATTGACACCACCAATGGGTTCCTCACGTCGAGATCTTCAAGATGGTGACTGCCTTTTTCATCGCCGCTGCAGTCAATGCCGGTCAACTGTGACGCCCCGTGCCCTCAGCGGCCCGGACCGTCACTGTAAACTCTATTACTTGCTTCTTTAAAACCGATACTTAAACTTGCTGAATTTAATACCATAAATTTAGAGGGATTTTTTTTTATATACACGTACGTATTTACTATTCACGTACGCATACTATTAAAATGCGGAATTTGAAAAACATAAGGATTTCAATTATACATACATAATTATATACTTGTTTATCTGATTACTATTCACCAGATACTATTTAAATATACTACTCGTACATATACTGTTTACTGTTCCAAAACACCAATTAATCTTTACTATTCAAAATACTGTTTAACTGTCACCATTCAAAATACTATTTACTCATACTGTGCGGAAGAATACTCGCGGTGTATCCATAACCTCATCCTCACATCCACCTCCGCCACCATCATCGTCCCTTGATGTTTACGTTATAGGATGCTTACCTACAGCATGAACACACTCCGTGAGCTTTACGCCCAGTAAGTACAACATGTTAACCGCAAAACATGTTTAAAATATAGCACATACTTAAAATCATAGGCATGACATATATCACTTAATAAATCACATACCATATAAGCATATCACATATCAACTCACATATCATGTCATCACATAACATGTCATAACAGTGAATATAAAACTTCACATACTTTATGCATGACAGAAGCATCATGTACTGTATGCACTCTACTGAAAAAGAAAGCATAGCGAACTATAACTAATGCATGATCCGGTTATGTTCATTTATGCTTCAAACTTTTCTTTTTCTTTTCTTGTCTATTTAGGGCCCATGTGTCAGTACCGTGTGCGCGCAGACCAACAGTAACTCCCGAGGTCAGCTAATGCCGAAGAGTCATCAACTGATACTCAACTTTTGGCCTTAACTTTCTTTAACTGGAAACCCCTTCGACTGAAGGAGCCGGTACGACACACCTATTTATTTCCATCTTGTTTAACTGTTCTAGCCATACGCTTCTCTAAGCTGTTCCCAATCCTACGCGGTAGGGATCTATGGCTTCTATCTTGTTCTTTCATCAATCTACTCGATTGTGAAACTATATGCTCTTATGTATGCTGTGCAGCATCGTGTGCAAGATACATACTTAAAATACTGGAAAAACATCATTTTAAATTCATTTTATCCATGCTGTAGGCGGAGTTATACTTACCTGTCAGCAGACAGTTTATACTCTCGCCTTCGTCACAATACAGGTACCTCCCTGTAATCATAATGCATTACATTAACATTCACTCTTAGGTCATCGTGGTCATTAGTGACTAATAAAAATTCTCGTTATGTGGTACCGAATCGGTACTAATTGCCCTCTTCTTAAGAATTTAATTTTCTAATAATTGTTAATTAATTTATTTACCCAATAAATTAATTAACATCGCTCTTAGGTCACTCTATCGTTAGGAACTAATAAACTTATCGTTGTGTGGTACCGATGCCTATCGGTACCCAACTGCTCTACTTTGCGAAATTTGACATCTAATTTTTAATCGTGCTTGATTAATTTGTCTACTTGGCAAATTAATCACGGTCTCTCACTATCCCATTCCAACTTGGTCCTTGACTGGCTAACCGACCAGTCAACTGACTGAATACCTCTCGTATGACCATTTAGCCTGTCGGGTTACCGTTACCGATGTAATCGCCCCAAATTTTATACTTCGATCGCACCCGTCCCTCGGGTGGTACTATTCTGACATAGGGGTCGTTTTCTTACATTACGAAATTTCTAATGGGCCGGTTCACTAATCCTCACAACGTCCGTCCTTCTTTCCCGGACCTAGGTCATCGAGGGGGCTCGGATTTCCATCCCGATCACATTTTCACCCCTCATTTCCTCAAATACCCCTTTGTGCCGTTTTAGAAATTTCGGCAGCATTTCCACTTAATTTTTGAGTTTCCGGCGTTTAGGAAACACCTCAAAACCATCTAACCTATTCTAACCTGCCACGTACTAAACCAGAGGCCTAATTGTTACGTAAAAGCTCTGCTTTTTACGTAAAAATATTTACATTTCTTCACATTCTCTTTTTCGACATTTCATCCCTTTTTCTTACAATTCCTCAAGTCAGTAAACCATAATTCATACATGATTATTTCCAATAATAAATTGAGGAATCAAGAGATCAAAACCACTACCAAAATCGTTCCCGTCGGCGGTCAGACGAACCGTTCGGTCTCGACCGCACAATTTTTGAATCGTCGTTCTTCACTTTTGAAACTCCGGTTTGCAAATCCGATGCCGCGGATGTGTCTGGAATATCGAAAATAGGCCAACGGGCCATTCTTCAATTTTCGGTCTCCGGGTCGCCGTTGACCGTCGTTGACCGGCGTTGACCACGGCGTTGACCAGTGTTGACCACGGCGGCGATGGGAGTGGCGACCACCATCTTGAAAAGCTCGACGAGAGGAACCCATTGGTGGTGTCAATTTCACCAATCGAGGCTCCTATCACCGGAAATCGGCCCTCGAAAAGTCGGCGACGGCGGCGGTGTTGGATCTTCATTTTCCGGCGTTGTTGCCCAAAATTGATTTGGGGCTTTTGATCTACGTATTGTTCTGAGCATTTTGACACCCACCTTGCAACTCAACTTCGCCGGAATAGTGAGATCCGACGGTGGCGACGGCGACGGCGAACATTGGGCGGCGCGATCCGGCGGCTGTTGATGTGAAATGAAGCCTGGGTTTTGTTCTACTCTTCACCACGAATCCATTGGGACCGGAATCGTGGCATTTGGACGTCGGACGGCGGAGATACGGCGGTTTGAAAAATTCGGCCACCGGCAGCTTTAGGCGGCGCGTGCGGCGTGCTCCAACGTCGGTTCGGTCGACTCGGCCCACCGTTGGAATCAGCTCGTCGAGAGCTTTCCAATGGTGCCGGCGGTGTCGAAAACGGAGGTCGGATTCGATGGTCGGTCACTGTTCATCCTCGGTGGTGTTGGGGGAGGAAATGGGATTTGGAAAAATTATGGGGCTATTTTTCAATAGTCCCAAAAATTCTGTCCTTTTATACTAATTTTTTGAAAAATTTTAAGATAGGCTATACTGACTAATTGGGCGTTCTGAACCCAAATATATCAGTTTTATCTTCATCCGAGGTCGTCTCGACCAGTTTCCCGATAATGTATGGTTCCCGGTCAAAAATTACTTTTTGTGCTCAAATGACTAATTTGAGCATTCTGATTCCAAATATATCAGTTTTATATCAAGAAAAGGTCATCTTGACCAATTTCTTGATACTGTGGTTAGGCCTACACTGTGTTGACACTGTGCACGCATAACGAGGCGTTTTCGCGTGAAATTTCAAACACAGTCTCTCTTGACTAATTTGGACGTGCTGATTTCAAATTTATCAGTTTTACGTCCATCTGAGGTCTTCTAGACCAGTTTTCGGGATCTGTATGACCTCGTCTTGAAAAACGTGTCAGGTGCCCGATTGATTAATTTGGGCGTCCTGAGTCTAAATATATCAGTTTCGGGACGAGAAAAGGTCGTATTGACCCTCATCCCGATACTGCGTATCCCTTAAACAAAATCTATATTTTGTGCTCAATTGACCAGATTGAACCTGCTGACTATTAATATATCAGTTTTATACCAGATTAAGGCCGTCTTGGCCACTAACCTGACACTGCGTTTCTCACTATTCACTATCTGACTGACTAATCTGAGCGTTCTGACTTTGATTTTGTCAGTCTCTGGGCGAGAAGAGGTCATCTAGACCACTTTTCTCGATACTGTACATCTATTAGGGCAATTATCACTTCTGCGCTCGGATGACCAGTCTGAGCGTACTGATGACTAGCTCATCAATTCTGTATCATGAAATGGTCGTCTAGACCGGTTTCTTGATATTGCGTGGCTCAACGCATACTCACATAATAGGGTGGACCGATTTCACTGTCGGTTGCCCCTTTCACTGCATAAATAATAATTAAATGTTACTATTCCTGTTTAATTCATTCAACTGAAAAGCACACTGTGCTTATTAACTTAATTACATCATTACATAGTAATTAAGTTTCATAATTCATAAGAGTCATTACAGTGGCTCTCGGCTCATTACACAGCGTTCTACATGGACTCTTACACGTGCGTGTGCAACGCAACACGGGCGTGTACATTTTGGACACGGACGTGTACTAGTTGAGACTACTCAACACGGCCATGTCTTTGAAACACATTCATCTATCTGAGCGGTACACAGCCTCTTACACGGCCGTGTGCTTGACCGTGTTACACTACATGGCTATGTACACTCACACGGCTACTAACAGATACACAGTCCGAATGGCATACGGTCACTCACACGGCCGTATACCTGACTGTGTTACTTAAATTTGCACTAAAAGGCATTAAATTATGTCCATTTTATTCCTTAATGACTTATTACAGGTAAGTAGGTGCCATGAAAATGACGGTCATTACATCAACGGTCGGTCAACACCTGTCAACGGCGGTTAACGGTGACCGATGACCAAAAATTGAAAAATGGCCCGTTGGCCTATTTTTGACATTCCGGACACATCCGCGGCGTCAGAATTGCAAGACGGGATTTCAAAAGTGAAGAATGGTGAAATCAAGTTTGTCCGCGCAAGACCGAACGGTTCGTTCGATCGCCAGTGGGATGATTTCGGTAGTGACTTCGGTCCCTTCATTCCTGAAATTTATGTTTTGGAATGATTATGTATTAATTATGTATTTTTTGGCATGTGAAATTGTAAGAAAAATGGACTATGTGTATGAAAAATAGTCAAATAAGAAAATGTGTAAAATGTAAAGATTTTTACATAAAAGTTGAGTTTTACGTAAAAATACAGGCATCTGGTATAGTACGTGATAGATTAGAATATGTTAGATGGTTTCGAGGCGTTTCCTAAACGCCGAGAACCCAAAAATTAAGCAGAAAAGTTGCCGAAATTTGAAAAATGGCACAAAGAGGTATTTCAGGAAACGAGAGATAAAAATGTGGTCGGGATGGAAACCCGAGCCCCTTCGGTGGCCTAAGCCTGAAAAAGAGGATTAACAACCAAGAGTCAGAATAGTACCACCCGAGGGTCGGGTGTGAAATAATTGTAGAAATTACAGCGATTAATGCTGTAAAAATTTATTAAGGCCTAAGAAAGATGAATATATGACTTTTGGGTTTAGAAAATCCCATTAAAAAGTTAAAATAAAGATTTTACGGCCCAAAGGCCTGTCAGGGGCAAAATGGTCATTTTGACCAAAAATTTTAAAAAGGTCTAAAAGGGGTCGTTAAGCCTTTAAGTTCATCGTTTTATGATTTTTGGATTTAGAAAATCTAGTCTTAGTATTAAAATAATAAGATTCACAATCAGGGTAAAGGTACTATTCACGTAAATAGTACTATTTATGGTAAATAGTACTATTCATGGTCAAAGTTACTATTCAAGGTCATTTTGACCAAAATTTCTAAAATGCTCAAAAAGGACCGTTAGAGCCTTGAAATAGCTTAAATAGAACTCTTAAAGCCAAAATCAAGTTTTAAGTCGAAGGAACGTAAGAAAACCCCGTTAAGGGCAAAACGGTAATTTTTGTCAAAGATTTAGGAAATAGTCAAAATGAACCGTTGGAGCTTCAAACATGATTCAAAGACTCTAGTGAGGATTTTAAAGGCCAAAAGTAAAGTTTAAGTGAGAAAAATCCCGCTAGGGGTAAAATGGTAATTTTACCAAAAGTTCGGGATACAAAGGTTATTTTTTCAAAAGTTAGTGGAAAAGTGACAAATGAGTTTAATTAAGAGTTTAAGGTCAAGTTCAAGATCTTAAAAGAAGAAAAGTACTTAAATGAAAGTATGACCATTAATCAAAATTACTATTCATCGTAATTTTTGACAGAAGTTGACGGAAAATTTATAAATGGGATATTAGATCCCTAATTCATGATTGGGAAATGAAACGTAGAATTTTTACGTTTTATTAAGTTTTATGTATGATTTAAGTAACGAAAATAACTGTGATTATTTCAGTTATAGGAATTCGATACAGACGCAATGAAGGGGCGTCTACGGACTAAGAAAGCAAGAAAGGAGATACAAGCAGAAGTATCAGTAAGTTTGAACATTTAATTGACTGCAACATAAATTGACTTATATGTCTATGTGGTTTATGTGCAGCATGTAAGTTCAAATGTTTCCATGTCTGCAACATGAATAGAATATTATGTCTAAGGGTCCTATGTGATAAGTTTCAGATATTTCCATGTTTGCAATATGTATGGACTTTTATGTATTACATGTTGTAAGTTCAAGCATTTAGTTGACTGTAACATGAATGGACCGGTAATGTTATGAACTAGGTGTTATGTCTAAGTCAAATGTAAATTGACTTGACATGTTTATGTCTATGTGTTATATGTACTAAGTTCAGACATTTTATTGTTCGCTACATGAATTTACGTAATATGTTTATATGTTATGTATGAAATGTAAAGTAAATATGTAAGGTGTTATATGCACAAAGGTGTATTTAATAAAACACACACAATGAAAAAAAGACATGAGAAGTGTTCCAGACCATGGAGGTAATGATAATGTCACCTGGTCGGAACCATATGAAGGACAGTAAGGAAAGACATGAATCAGCAAGATAATAAGACTGAAGCTTTAAATGTTAGATGTTTATGTGTTAGGTCTAAGTCAAATATGAATTGACTTCTATGTTTAAGTGTTATATATAGTAAGTTCAAATATTTTCCTGTTTGCAACATGAACTGACTACAGTATGTCTGTTAAACGATAAGATGCAATGATATGATTGCTATGAAAACTATGTGCATATGTTTATGTCTACGTGTCATGTCTAAGTCAAACATGAGTTGACTTGACATGTTTACGTGCTATGTATAAAATGTAAATGACATGAATGTTATAAAAATCATGTTACGAACTATGCATCATGTCTAAGTTAAATGTAAATTTACTTGATATGTTTATGTCTATGTATTATATGCAGTAAGTTCAGATAATTTAAATGTCTGTAACATGAAATTACGTAATATGTTTATACGATATGTATGACATGTAAAGCATGTCCAAGGTGCTATATGCACACTAACATGTGAAATACAATACACACAAGTAAATAAAGAAATATAATAAGTGTTCCAGTCCAAGGAGGTAATGATAATACCATCGGTTAGGAACCACATGAAAGATGGTAATGAAACCACATTGGCGTACCGGCCTCCCACACAGGTGGAGGTTCCTCATGTTCAGTTATGATATGGCTTCCAAACCGATGGTGGTACGTCCCGGGTGCGGAAGTCTGATGTTCAAGTAGACTGTAGAGGATTGGCCAGTGAGTCACTCTCCAGAGTCCCTCTCAGTTATGCACGCATTACGGTATGATCAATCATGGGGTCTAAAACCAGAACGTAATGAAAGATAAAGACTCAAGACTAAGAATGCAGTCCATAAATGAGCATAAGATATACTAACACTACGAATACCGATGCAGTCAAAGTTACTGTTCACGGTCAACAGTACTGTTCACAGTCGACGGTACTATTCATGGTCAGAGTTACTATTCATAATGAATAGTAATGTAAAAGCAATGCATGTTATTTATTATGTTAATGATCCATATTATGTTTGATGTTAACAACGTTTAAGCATATATTAAATATATTATGTTTAAAATATGATATGTTCACGATGTTAAAGATATTAAGTATGTTTACGATGTTACGTACGTTAAGTATGTTAAGTTTAAATTATGATATGTTTACAATGATAAGCATGAAATTCTGTTCAAGATGTTAAAATATGTTAAAAGTATGTTAAGTACGAAAGTATGTTCAGGATATTAAGTATGTTTAATGTAATGACCGCCATTTTCATGACACCTACTTACCATGTAATAAGTCATTAAGGAATAAAATGGACATAATTTAATGTCTTTTAGTACAATTTAAGTAACACGGTCAGGTACACAGCTGTGTGAGTGACCGTGTGCCATTCAAACTGTGTATCTATTAATAGCCGTGTGAGTGTACATAGTCATGTAGTGTAACACGGTCAAGTACACGATCGTGTAAGAGGCTGTGTACCGCTCAGATAGATGAATGTATTTCAAAGACATGGTCGTGTTGAGTAGTCTCAACTAGTACATGTCTGTGTCTGAAATGTACACGCCCGTGTTGCGTTGCACACGCACGCGTAAGAGTCCGTGTAGAAGGCTGTGTAATGAGCCGAGAGCCACTGTAATGTGACAACCGGGAAATTCAGGCAATTCTCGGATGAAAATGTACAAATGTATGTATATAACAATTTGTACTATTTAAAGAGTGAAATAAATGTATTTATATTGTTTAGAATATATGAAAATGTTCTAACAATACTGACGAGTAAGAATTCAGTGTTGGAAAAATTCACTGAGTTGAAACGGGTGAAACGGTGCAAAATCGGCATTGAAAACCCTAACCGGAGCAATAAAAGACGGAAAACTTCCGGCATTGATTTTGATCAAACGGAAGCAGTTTAAATTGATCCGACTGCACAGGAGACCTCAGGAACACGCCGAGACGATTTCAGGAAAATTTCGGCTCGAACCGGTATCGGTCAAAAAGTAGTCGAATTAATGTGAATAGTGAAAGTCAAAGTCAACTTTTGCTTTAGCATTTATGACATCATAAATCCATTTAATAAATAAAAAGAAGATGATGATTGGTAGAATTAATGGCCATGATTCATTTGCCTTTTTGATCTAAAGGCCAAGATTTGGCCAAAAATACACCTTTTTAATTTTTGAAAATTATGAAAAGAATTAGGTTGAAAGATGTCTAATTCTCATTGGTGGAAGGCTAAATTAATTGGCCTTTGGTTTCATTAAGTCGGCAACATTGTGATAAAGTGGCCGAAACTTGTTTCAAAGCCAAAACCAAAAGAAAGAAAATTTCTTCTAAGTGTTCATGGAGAATACGTGAGCCACCAAGGAGAACCAAGCAAATCTTCCAAAATTTCTTCACAAAAGTGGTATCAAACACTTCATTGAAGGCAAAGGAAGCAAGAAAGTAAGGTAACCTTCTTTGGTTTGCATTTTTTCTTGGTTTTTCTTCAAGAAAACTATGGGATGAATAGTGAAAAAGATGGAAAAATTTTTGGTGGTTTTCAATGATTTGATGCTTGGGTTTTGTTAAGGGTGTAATTAGTAGGAAAACCATGTAATTTGTTTAAAGAAAAACCAAATTTTGGTTGGTTTTTCAAGGGTAAATCCGTGGGTTACCTTAGGTAACCAATGAGAAAACTTTGTGGTTAATTGCTAACATGCTTTCAAAGTTGAAATTGGTGAAGAATAAAGCTTGTATGTCATGGTGAAAAGATTAAAAAAATTCTTGTTGTGAATTACATTAAATGGCCGTAGGGTTTAATAATGATTTGGAAGAAAATTTTTGCATGGTTTATGTGGTATTTGGTTGATTGGAATTATGCAATTTAATATGCAAATGATGAATTTATAATGGAAAGAATGAAACAAAATTGTTTGGCATGTTTTCATTCTTTGGCCGTGGGGTACAAGTGTGTAAAAACCCTAGGAAAATTGGTTAAAAATGCCAAGAAAATGGGCTTGAAAATGTGGTAAAAACATGACATTAAATGGCCTAAAGTGTGGTGAAAGTTTGACAAATTTTTGGTTCGGTTTGGTTGTGAAAACCGAAACCAAATTAAGGGCAAAATTGTGGAAAAAATTTTGTGATGTGGGTTAAAATGTGAAATTGGAATTTGTGGGTTTTTATGTAAAAGTTTGGAAAACTTTTACATAAAATAGGCTTGTGGTATAGTACGTGGCAGGTACATACGGTTCGAGGCGTACCTAACGCCGGAAGCCTTAAAATTACGCCGAAATGCTGCCAAAATTTCGAAAATGGCATTCGGGGTAAAATGGAAATTAAAAATAAAAGTTAGGGTCGGGGCGGAAACCCGAGTCCCTAACGAAAAATTTTGAATAAAAAAAAAAATTTTAAGGGGTGGGTCATGAATAGTAACCCGTCCCCTTGAAAATGAAAAACGTGAGTGAAATTGAAAAAAAAACCGACCCCGAGGGGGGCATTTTTGGAAACGAAATAAAGATCCGAGTCGGGAACGGAAAACCCGAGCCTCGGAGACCTAGGTCGGGAAAGTCTAGATGAATGTTTTAAATACTAGTGAAACGTCCATTTGAGGCTCCGAAACGATAGAAAATCGCTAAACCGACGTAAGGGTCAGAATAGTGCTTCCCGAGGGCCGGGAAAGCAAAAAGTGGAAATAAAATAAAAACGAACCCGGTAATGATTAGCAAAGAGTCAGAAATATTCCTGAGAGCCAAAAATGCAGTCTGGATCGAGAAAAAATTCTGTCAAGGGTAAAATCGTAATTTTGCAAAAGTTGGGGGAAAATGGTGAAAATAATAAATAAAGCCTAAAAAGTTATAAATAGGTTTTATTTAAGTTTTTTAATGAAAAATAAAAGCTATAAATGGAAATGAAATTAACAGACAAGGTTTTGTCTGTAGGATCCCAAAATCGACCTACGAGGAAGGCGATTCAAGATCCAAGAGAGAGAAAGGGAACAGTCTGATAAGGTAAGTTCAGACATTTACCTGTCTGCAACATATAGCAATATTGTGCTAACTTTAATGTACTAACTATAAGTTAGGTACATATGTGCTACGGGCACTATTATAGAGTAAAGAGAGAGACGTAATGTGCTACGGGCACTATTAAGAATGGACACATTGTTAATTGTGCTTCGGGCACTAGAGCAAGGTTAATAAAACTCACTCAACTAAAATTAAAATGTGAACCATTCCTAACCACGGGACAATGTAAAGTCACCGGGTTAGAATGTTAAAAAGTCGGTAATGAAACCACTTTCTGGCGTACCAGCTTTCCGTATAGGGAGGTATTTTTGCCTTTGGGGCTATGAAAATAAGGCTGTGGAGGTCAGCACTAATGTACCGCTCCCAGTCATGTACTATTTTGCCTTCGGGGCTATGAGATTAAGGCTGTGGAGGTCAGCACTAATGTACCGCTCCCAGTCATGCGCACTTAAATGGTACTGCCAACCTGAGCTCAAAATTATAATATAATTAAAGATAATTATCTAAAACTGAAACTATGCCATAATTGAGCATAATACAGTTTAGTGAGAGCACTAACATCGCGGTAGATGTACTAGTGTGATACAGTGTTGTGGTCAACCTTACTATTCACGTAAGAATAGTGGTCAAAGTTACCATTCACGTATGAATAGTAGTCGACGGTACTATTCACGATGAATAGTACTATTCATAAAAATTTCATTTCTTGCATGTTTAAACTTACTGAGCCTGTAGCTCACCATTTTTGCTAATGTTGCAGGTAAGCGACCAGCTCAGTAGCTTGTTTGACTGGATGCGGACGGGATGACGCGTGTCAAATAGGATAACTGGGCGAGGGATATGGTACTGCCAGAGTCTTTCCGCTGAGCAATAAAAAGGAAAAAAAAAAAAGAAGAAAGAAACAGTCGTTTGTAATATTATATATTTTACGAAAGTACTGTAATATGTAAATTACTTTGCACTTGCCAACAAAGTAAATAGTGGGAAATGTTTTACATGATGTTTAAAAAAAAAAAAAAACAAAAACAAAAACAAAAACAAAAAATTTTTCCCCAAAAACGACATGATTTTAAGAGAGAGAGAGACAAGCCGGCGACCCATGAGAGTACAATCTATCGCAGTTAGCGATAAGCTCAACTGTAATAGTATTGTATGATCTCTAAGAGGGGCGGGCCGCCACAGTTGGTATCAGAGCGGAATTACGATGGATCTAGTTTGGATTACCAACTGCCGTCACAGTTGGTATATCAGAGCAGTGTGACCATATCCTTATTTGACACTTCGCGCATCCTGCACCGCTATCCAAGTAAGTAGTTTACTTAAGTTTAGTTAATTATTTTCTTATGTGAAAATAATTATTTTACAGGTAGCAAGATGGTGGATTTGCGTGATCGACCAGAGGGACGAGAACGACGTCCTAATGTTATGGAAAGACTGGATCAGATACAAGCCCTGCTAGAAGCTCAGATGCAAGAGAATGCTATTCTGAGGCGACGGGTAGAGGAGCTAGAACAGAGACAAGGCCCTGAGGATACCCAAGTAGAACAGGAAGCTGAGGTAGATCCAGTTATCACTCCAGCTGCGGTATATGAGAGAGCTCCGGAACCACAACCAGTATTAAATCTAGAACCCCTCTATGAAAGATTCAGGCGTATGAGGCCGCCAGAATTTGAAGGGTCTACAAATCCCTTAGAGGCTGAAGACTGGTTGTCATCATTGCAAGTGATCATGGAGTTCATGAACCTAACCGACCGAGAAAAGGTTGCATGTGCGTCTTTTGTGCTGAGAAAAGATGCTCGTTTTTGGTGGGACACTGTACGAATGAGAAGAGACGTTTCTACCATGAGTTGGGCAGAATTTCTGGAAGAATTTAACCAGAAATATTACGACCCTGCATCTCTAAGACAACAACAGAAAGAGTTTTCAGAATTGACGCAAGGAAACATGTCGGTAAGCGAAGTCTGCCGAAAGTTCGATCAGCTATCCCGTTTGTGCCCTTATGTAGTCCCTACTGAGAGGGAGAAAATACAGAAAATGATAGGGATGTTCAGGCCAGAAATTGCGGCATTAGTGGATACTGGACAAGTACCACCTACTTCTGTAGCAGACTGTGTGAGTCGGGCCATCAGAGCTGAGTTTCATGTAGCCCGACAGAAAGAGGAAAGAGAAAAACACTGGGAGGCTAAGAAGAAGGAGAGGGCTTTGGTGAAGTCTACACAAGCTGGCCAATCAAGCAAGCCTAGTCAGAATGCTAAACCAAGCCAGGGCAATAGTCAAGGTTCCCAGCAAAACAAGAGGAAAGGCAATTTTTCTGGAAATCGCCAGGGCAATAATCGAAACCAACAGCAGAGAACAGCGGGTAATGCGGAATCAAATGTGCAAAATTGTCCTACATGCGGGAAGAGACATTCCGGGCAATGCAGATTTGGGCCACTTGTTTGCTATGAATGTGGAAAGGAAGGCCATTATGCCAGAAACTGTCCAAATAGACAGGGTGGACAAGGCACTTCCCAACAGTACCAGACGCGCCCACAAGCTCATTCCCTTCAGGCCAGAGTTGAAGAGTCACCAGTGAGGTCGCAACGCCAGGAGCGAATGTCACGTGCTGATGCTCGTGTGATGGCCTACAGCAAGGAAGATGCAGAGGCAGGAACATCAAACGTGGTGACAGGTCAGCTTCCTGTCGCTAGTCATGTAGCCTCTATACTATTCGATTCCGGTGCTACGCATTCTTTTGTTTCCTATGCATTTGCTGACAAGATAGGACTTCCTAAGGATAATATGGGAAGAGTATTTAAGACAGCTTTACCTTCTGGGGAAGTATTGTTGTCCAGTTACTGGTTACCCTATGTACCAGTATATGTGGCAAATAGGGAACTATATGCGGAGTTAATCGTAATGAAGATTACGGATTACGATGTGATTCTAGGCATGGATTTTCTAGGGAAATACCAAGCTACGATCGACTGTCGAAATCGAAAAATAGTATTCCAACCCGAGGAAGAAGAGAGTTTCGAATACGTCGACACTTCTCACAAACCCAGGAAGATGATCATCAGTTCACTGAGAGCCAGCAAGCTGATAGCCAGTGGTTGCGTGGGATATCTGGCATATGTGGTGGACACTACAGAGGAACAGAAGCTTCAAGCTGAAGATGTTCCTGTGGTTCATGAGTTTCTTGACGTATTTCCGGAAGAGTTACCAGGGATACCGCCAGAAAGAGAAATCTCGTTTGAAATTGAATTGATGCCTGGAACAGCACCTATTTCCAAAGCACCATACCGCATGGCTCCAGTGGAGTTAAAGGAGCTGCAGGAGCAATTAAAGGAGCTTTTGGATAAAGAATTCATCAGGCCGAGTTTTTCTCCATGGGGTGCACCTGTGTTATTTGTCAAGAAAAAGGATGGAACATTCCGACTGTGCATTGATTATCGGGAATTGAATAAGGTTACGGTCAAAAATAGGTATCCGTTACCTAGAATTGATGACCTATTCGACCAGTTAAAAGGCGCAGCAGTATTTTCCAAGATCGATTTACGATCAGGATATCACCAGCTGAGAATTAAAGAGAGTGATATTCCTAAGACGGCGTTTAGGACTCGTTATGGGCACTACGAGTTTCTTGTGATGCCATTTGGATTAACAAATGCACCAGCAGCGTTCATGGACTTAATGAACAGAATTTTTAAAGAGTATTTGGATAAGTTTGTCATTGTGTTCATTGATGACATTCTTATATACTCGAAGAGTCATGAGGAACACAAGAAGCATCTGAGGATCGTGCTGAATACGATAAAGGAAGCTCAGAGGCGAGATCCAACAATGACAAGTTCTCAAGAAGGAATTTCCAAGGATGGAATGATCCTTTATCAAGGAAGGATAAATGTTCCAACTGATGAGGAACTTAGAAGACGGATCATGTCAGAGGCCCATGAGACGCCCTATTCGGTTCATCCCGGAGCTAGCAAGATGTATCAGGACTTGAAGTTACAGTTCTGGTGGAAAGGGATGAAGAACGATATAGCGAAATTCGTGAGCAGATGCATGACCTGTCAGAGAATCAAAGCGGAACATAAACATCCAGCAGGAAGATTGGAACCGTTGGAGATTCCTGAATGGAAATGGGAACACATTACGATGGATTTTGTAGTGGGACTCCCAAAAACCCGAGAAGGTTATGATGCCATCTGGGTTATTGTGGATAGACTGACCAAGACGGCACGGTTTATAGCTGTCAAGATGACTTTTTCGTTGGAAAAGTTTGCTCAGTTATACGTAACTCATGTCGTCAGATTACATGGAGTACCAAAATCCATTGTATCAGATCGAGACGCACGGTTCACTTCGAATTTCTGGAAGTGTGTGCAAGAGGCCATGGGTACTGAATTGAGACTCAGTACGGCTTTTCATCCGCAAACAGACGGACAGTCAGAGCGGACAATTCAGACGTTAGAAGACATGCTTCGAGCTTGTGTTATGGATTTTACGGGAAATTGGAACGAGAAGTTACCATTGATTGAATTCTCATACAATAATAGTTACCAAGCTTCTATAGGCATGGCACCTTACGAGGCTTTGTATGGACAGAAGTGCAGATCACCATTACACTGGTATGAATTGCGAGAGAAGCAGTTGCATAAGACGGATTTCATGCAAGAGACTTCCGATGCAGTTGCTAGAATTCAGCGTCAAATGAAAATTTCGCAAAGCCGGCAAAAGAGTTATGCGGACAAAAGGCGGAGATCCTTAGAGTTTGATGAAGGAGACTTCGTATTCCTCAAGGTATCGCCTATGAAGGGGATTATGGGCTTCGGTAAGAAGGGGAAACTGAGTCCAAGATATATTGGACCTTATGAAATTATCGAACGCATTGGAAAGGTCGCTTACAAATTAGCGCTACCTCCGGAATTGTCGGCAGTGCATAATGTATTTCATGTGTCGATGCTGAGAAAGTATATACCAGATCCGTCCCATGTGCTGAAGCATGAGCCTATTCAAATCCACGAGGATTTGACATATGAGGAACAACCTATTCAAGGACTAGCTCGTGAAGAGAAAGTACTGAGAAATAAGACAATCCCACTAGTGAAGATTTTATGGAAAAATCACAACATTGAAGAAGCTACGTGGGAACGAGAAGATGAGATGAGGAGTTTATACCCCCATTTGTTCTAATTTTCGAGGACGAAAATTTTATAAGGAGGGGTGAATGTGACAACCGGGAAATTCAGGCAATTCTCGGATGAAAATGTACAAATGTATGTATATAACAATTTGTACTATTTAAAGAGTGAAATAAATGTATTTATATTGTTTAGAATATATGAAAATGTTCTAACAATACTGACGAGTAAGAATTCAGTGTTGGAAAAATTCACTGAGTTGAAACGGGTGAAACGGTGCAAAATCGGCATTGAAAACCCTAACCGGAGCAATAAAAGACGGAAAACTTCCGGCATTGATTTTGATCAAACGGAAGCAGTTTAAATTGATCCGACTGCACAGGAGACCTCAGGAACACGCCGAGACGATTTCAGGAAAATTTCGGCTCGAACCGGTATCGGTCAAAAAGTAGTCGAATTAATGTGAATAGTGAAAGTCAAAGTCAACTTTTGCTTTAGCATTTATGACATCATAAATCCATTTAATAAATAAAAAGAAGATGATGATTGGTAGAATTAATGGCCATGATTCATTTGCCTTTTTGATCTAAAGGCCAAGATTTGGCCAAAAATACACCTTTTTAATTTTTGAAAATTATGAAAAGAATTAGGTTGAAAGATGTCTAATTCTCATTGGTGGAAGGCTAAATTAATTGGCCTTTGGTTTCATTAAGTCGGCAACATTGTGATAAAGTGGCCGAAACTTGTTTCAAAGCCAAAACCAAAAGAAAGAAAATTTCTTCTAAGTGTTCATGGAGAATACGTGAGCCACCAAGGAGAACCAAGCAAATCTTCCAAAATTTCTTCACAAAAGTGGTATCAAACACTTCATTGAAGGCAAAGGAAGCAAGAAAGCAAGGTAACCTTCTTTGGTTTGCATTTTTTCTTGGTTTTTCTTCAAGAAAACTATGGGATGAATAGTGAAAAAGATGGAAAAATTTTTGGTGGTTTTCAATGATTTGATGCTTGGGTTTTGTTAAGGGTGTAATTAGTAGGAAAACCATGTAATTTGTTTAAAGAAAAACCAAATTTTGGTTGGTTTTTCAAGGGTAAATCCGTGGGTTACCTTAGGTAACCAATGAGAAAACTTTGTGGTTAATTGCTAACATGCTTTCAAAGTTGAAATTGGTGAAGAATAAAGCTTGTATGTCATGGTGAAAAGATTAAAAAAATTCTTGTTGTGAATTACATTAAATGGCCGTAGGGTTTAATAATGATTTGGAAGAAAATTTTTGCATGGTTTATGTGGTATTTGGTTGATTGGAATTATGCAATTTAATATGCAAATGATGAATTTATAATGGAAAGAATGAAACAAAATTGTTTGGCATGTTTTCATTCTTTGGCCGTGGGGTACAAGTGTGTAAAAACCCTAGGAAAATTGGTTAAAAATGCCAAGAAAATGGGCTTGAAAATGTGGTAAAAACATGACATTAAATGGCCTAAAGTGTGGTGAAAGTTTGACAAATTTTTGGTTCGGTTTGGTTGTGAAAACCGAAACCAAATTAAGGGCAAAATTGTGGAAAAAATTTTGTGATGTGGGTTAAAATGTGAAATTGGAATTTGTGGGTTTTTATGTAAAAGTTTGGAAAACTTTTACATA
The DNA here is from genome assembly GCA_035233585.1 of Antiaris toxicaria. Lineage (NCBI taxonomy): Eukaryota > Viridiplantae > Streptophyta > Magnoliopsida > Rosales > Moraceae > Antiaris > Antiaris toxicaria. The sequence goes on from CP141156.1 coordinate 87,795,399, forward strand.
AAATAGGCTTGTGGTATAGTACGTGGCAGGTACATACGGTTCGAGGCGTACCTAACGCCGGAAGCCTTAAAATTACGCCGAAATGCTGCCAAAATTTCGAAAATGGCATTCGGGGTAAAATGGAAATTAAAAATAAAAGTTAGGGTCGGGGCGGAAACCCGAGTCCCTAACGAAAAATTTTGAATAAAAAAAAAAATTTTAAGGGGTGGGTCATGAATAGTAACCCGTCCCCTTGAAAATGAAAAACGTGAGTGAAATTGAAAAAAAAACCGACCCCGAGGGGGGCATTTTTGGAAACGAAATAAAGATCCGAGTCGGGAACGGAAAACCCGAGCCTCGGAGACCTAGGTCGGGAAAGTCTAGATGAATGTTTTAAATACTAGTGAAACGTCCATTTGAGGCTCCGAAACGATAGAAAATCGCTAAACCGACGTAAGGGTCAGAATAGTGCTTCCCGAGGGCCGGGAAAGCAAAAAGTGGAAATAAAATAAAAACGAACCCGGTAATGATTAGCAAAGAGTCAGAAATATTCCTGAGAGCCAAAAATGCAGTCTGGATCGAGAAAAAATTCTGTCAAGGGTAAAATCGTAATTTTGCAAAAGTTGGGGGAAAATGGTGAAAATAATAAATAAAGCCTAAAAAGTTATAAATAGGTTTTATTTAAGTTTTTTAATGAAAAATAAAAGCTATAAATGGAAATGAAATTAACAGACAAGGTTTTGTCTGTAGGATCCCAAAATCGACCTACGAGGAAGGCGATTCAAGATCCAAGAGAGAGAAAGGGAACAGTCTGATAAGGTAAGTTCAGACATTTACCTGTCTGCAACATATAGCAATATTGTGCTAACTTTAATGTACTAACTATAAGTTAGGTACATATGTGCTACGGGCACTATTATAGAGTAAAGAGAGAGACGTAATGTGCTACGGGCACTATTAAGAATGGACACATTGTTAATTGTGCTTCGGGCACTAGAGCAAGGTTAATAAAACTCACTCAACTAAAATTAAAATGTGAACCATTCCTAACCACGGGACAATGTAAAGTCACCGGGTTAGAATGTTAAAAAGTCGGTAATGAAACCACTTTCTGGCGTACCAGCTTTCCGTATAGGGAGGTATTTTTGCCTTTGGGGCTATGAAAATAAGGCTGTGGAGGTCAGCACTAATGTACCGCTCCCAGTCATGTACTATTTTGCCTTCGGGGCTATGAGATTAAGGCTGTGGAGGTCAGCACTAATGTACCGCTCCCAGTCATGCGCACTTAAATGGTACTGCCAACCTGAGCTCAAAATTATAATATAATTAAAGATAATTATCTAAAACTGAAACTATGCCATAATTGAGCATAATACAGTTTAGTGAGAGCACTAACATCGCGGTAGATGTACTAGTGTGATACAGTGTTGTGGTCAACCTTACTATTCACGTAAGAATAGTGGTCAAAGTTACCATTCACGTATGAATAGTAGTCGACGGTACTATTCACGATGAATAGTACTATTCATAAAAATTTCATTTCTTGCATGTTTAAACTTACTGAGCCTGTAGCTCACCATTTTTGCTAATGTTGCAGGTAAGCGACCAGCTCAGTAGCTTGTTTGACTGGATGCGGACGGGATGACGCGTGTCAAATAGGATAACTGGGCGAGGGATATGGTACTGCCAGAGTCTTTCCGCTGAGCAATAAAAAGGAAAAAAAAAAAAGAAGAAAGAAACAGTCGTTTGTAATATTATATATTTTACGAAAGTACTGTAATATGTAAATGACTTTGCACTTGCCAACAAAGTAAATAGTGGGAAATGTTTTACATGATGTTTAAAAAAAAAAAAAAACAAAAACAAAAACAAAAACAAAAAATTTTTCCCCAAAAACGACATGATTTTAAGAGAGAGAGAGACAAGCCGGCGACCCATGAGAGTACAATCTATCGCAGTTAGCGATAAGCTCAACTGTAATAGTATTGTATGATCTCTAAGAGGGGCGGGCCGCCACAGTTGGTATCAGAGCGGAATTACGATGGATCTAGTTTGGATTACCAACTGCCGTCACAGTTGGTATATCAGAGCAGTGTGACCATATCCTTATTTGACACTTCGCGCATCCTGCACCGCTATCCAAGTAAGTAGTTTACTTAAGTTTAGTTAATTATTTTCTTATGTGAAAATAATTATTTTACAGGTAGCAAGATGGTGGATTTGCGTGATCGACCAGAGGGACGAGAACGACGTCCTAATGTTATGGAAAGACTGGATCAGATACAAGCCCTGCTAGAAGCTCAGATGCAAGAGAATGCTATTCTGAGGCGACGGGTAGAGGAGCTAGAACAGAGACAAGGCCCTGAGGATACCCAAGTAGAACAGGAAGCTGAGGTAGATCCAGTTATCACTCCAGCTGCGGTATATGAGAGAGCTCCGGAACCACAACCAGTATTAAATCTAGAACCCCTCTATGAAAGATTCAGGCGTATGAGGCCGCCAGAATTTGAAGGGTCTACAAATCCCTTAGAGGCTGAAGACTGGTTGTCATCATTGCAAGTGATCATGGAGTTCATGAACCTAACCGACCGAGAAAAGGTTGCATGTGCGTCTTTTGTGCTGAGAAAAGATGCTCGTTTTTGGTGGGACACTGTACGAATGAGAAGAGACGTTTCTACCATGAGTTGGGCAGAATTTCTGGAAGAATTTAACCAGAAATATTACGACCCTGCATCTCTAAGACAACAACAGAAAGAGTTTTCAGAATTGACGCAAGGAAACATGTCGGTAAGCGAAGTCTGCCGAAAGTTCGATCAGCTATCCCGTTTGTGCCCTTATGTAGTCCCTACTGAGAGGGAGAAAATACAGAAAATGATAGGGATGTTCAGGCCAGAAATTGCGGCATTAGTGGATACTGGACAAGTACCACCTACTTCTGTAGCAGACTGTGTGAGTCGGGCCATCAGAGCTGAGTTTCATGTAGCCCGACAGAAAGAGGAAAGAGAAAAACACTGGGAGGCTAAGAAGAAGGAGAGGGCTTTGGTGAAGTCTACACAAGCTGGCCAATCAAGCAAGCCTAGTCAGAATGCTAAACCAAGCCAGGGCAATAGTCAAGGTTCCCAGCAAAACAAGAGGAAAGGCAATTTTTCTGGAAATCGCCAGGGCAATAATCGAAACCAACAGCAGAGAACAGCGGGTAATGCGGAATCAAATGTGCAAAATTGTCCTACATGCGGGAAGAGACATTCCGGGCAATGCAGATTTGGGCCACTTGTTTGCTATGAATGTGGAAAGGAAGGCCATTATGCCAGAAACTGTCCAAATAGACAGGGTGGACAAGGCACTTCCCAACAGTACCAGACGCGCCCACAAGCTCATTCCCTTCAGGCCAGAGTTGAAGAGTCACCAGTGAGGTCGCAACGCCAGGAGCGAATGTCACGTGCTGATGCTCGTGTGATGGCCTACAGCAAGGAAGATGCAGAGGCAGGAACATCAAACGTGGTGACAGGTCAGCTTCCTGTCGCTAGTCATGTAGCCTCTATACTATTCGATTCCGGTGCTACGCATTCTTTTGTTTCCTATGCATTTGCTGACAAGATAGGACTTCCTAAGGATAATATGGGAAGAGTATTTAAGACAGCTTTACCTTCTGGGGAAGTATTGTTGTCCAGTTACTGGTTACCCTATGTACCAGTATATGTGGCAAATAGGGAACTATATGCGGAGTTAATCGTAATGAAGATTACGGATTACGATGTGATTCTAGGCATGGATTTTCTAGGGAAATACCAAGCTACGATCGACTGTCGAAATCGAAAAATAGTATTCCAACCCGAGGAAGAAGAGAGTTTCGAATACGTCGACACTTCTCACAAACCCAGGAAGATGATCATCAGTTCACTGAGAGCCAGCAAGCTGATAGCCAGTGGTTGCGTGGGATATCTGGCATATGTGGTGGACACTACAGAGGAACAGAAGCTTCAAGCTGAAGATGTTCCTGTGGTTCATGAGTTTCTTGACGTATTTCCGGAAGAGTTACCAGGGATACCGCCAGAAAGAGAAATCTCGTTTGAAATTGAATTGATGCCTGGAACAGCACCTATTTCCAAAGCACCATACCGCATGGCTCCAGTGGAGTTAAAGGAGCTGCAGGAGCAATTAAAGGAGCTTTTGGATAAAGAATTCATCAGGCCGAGTTTTTCTCCATGGGGTGCACCTGTGTTATTTGTCAAGAAAAAGGATGGAACATTCCGACTGTGCATTGATTATCGGGAATTGAATAAGGTTACGGTCAAAAATAGGTATCCGTTACCTAGAATTGATGACCTATTCGACCAGTTAAAAGGCGCAGCAGTATTTTCCAAGATCGATTTACGATCAGGATATCACCAGCTGAGAATTAAAGAGAGTGATATTCCTAAGACGGCGTTTAGGACTCGTTATGGGCACTACGAGTTTCTTGTGATGCCATTTGGATTAACAAATGCACCAGCAGCGTTCATGGACTTAATGAACAGAATTTTTAAAGAGTATTTGGATAAGTTTGTCATTGTGTTCATTGATGACATTCTTATATACTCGAAGAGTCATGAGGAACACAAGAAGCATCTGAGGATCGTGCTGAATACGATAAAGGAAGCTCAGAGGCGAGATCCAACAATGACAAGTTCTCAAGAAGGAATTTCCAAGGATGGAATGATCCTTTATCAAGGAAGGATAAATGTTCCAACTGATGAGGAACTTAGAAGACGGATCATGTCAGAGGCCCATGAGACGCCCTATTCGGTTCATCCCGGAGCTAGCAAGATGTATCAGGACTTGAAGTTACAGTTCTGGTGGAAAGGGATGAAGAACGATATAGCGAAATTCGTGAGCAGATGCATGACCTGTCAGAGAATCAAAGCGGAACATAAACATCCAGCAGGAAGATTGGAACCGTTGGAGATTCCTGAATGGAAATGGGAACACATTACGATGGATTTTGTAGTGGGACTCCCAAAAACCCGAGAAGGTTATGATGCCATCTGGGTTATTGTGGATAGACTGACCAAGACGGCACGGTTTATAGCTGTCAAGATGACTTTTTCGTTGGAAAAGTTTGCTCAGTTATACGTAACTCATGTCGTCAGATTACATGGAGTACCAAAATCCATTGTATCAGATCGAGACGCACGGTTCACTTCGAATTTCTGGAAGTGTGTGCAAGAGGCCATGGGTACTGAATTGAGACTCAGTACGGCTTTTCATCCGCAAACAGACGGACAGTCAGAGCGGACAATTCAGACGTTAGAAGACATGCTTCGAGCTTGTGTTATGGATTTTACGGGAAATTGGAACGAGAAGTTACCATTGATTGAATTCTCATACAATAATAGTTACCAAGCTTCTATAGGCATGGCACCTTACGAGGCTTTGTATGGACAGAAGTGCAGATCACCATTACACTGGTATGAATTGCGAGAGAAGCAGTTGCATAAGACGGATTTCATGCAAGAGACTTCCGATGCAGTTGCTAGAATTCAGCGTCAAATGAAAATTTCGCAAAGCCGGCAAAAGAGTTATGCGGACAAAAGGCGGAGATCCTTAGAGTTTGATGAAGGAGACTTCGTATTCCTCAAGGTATCGCCTATGAAGGGGATTATGCGCTTCGGTAAGAAGGGGAAACTGAGTCCAAGATATATTGGACCTTATGAAATTATCGAACGCATTGGAAAGGTCGCTTACAAATTAGCGCTACCTCCGGAATTGTCGGCAGTGCATAATGTATTTCATGTGTCGATGCTGAGAAAGTATATACCAGATCCGTCCCATGTGCTGAAGCATGAGCCTATTCAAATCCACGAGGATTTGACATATGAGGAACAACCTATTCAAGGACTGGCTCGTGAAGAGAAAGTACTGAGAAATAAGACAATCCCACTAGTGAAGATTTTATGGAAAAATCACAACATTGAAGAAGCTACGTGGGAACGAGAAGATGAGATGAGGAGTTTATACCCCCATTTGTTCTAATTTTCGAGGACGAAAATTTTATAAGGAGGGGTGAATGTGACAACCGGGAAATTCAGGCAATTCTCGGATGAAAATGTACAAATGTATGTATATAACAATTTGTACTATTTAAAGAGTGAAATAAATGTATTTATATTGTTTAGAATATATGAAAATGTTCTAACAATACTGACGAGTAAGAATTCAGTGTTGGAAAAATTCACTGAGTTGAAACGGGTGAAACGGTGCAAAATCGGCATTGAAAACCCTAACCGGAGCAATAAAAGACGGAAAACTTCCGGCATTGATTTTGATCAAACGGAAGCAGTTTAAATTGATCCGACTGCACAGGAGACCTCAGGAACACGCCGAGACGATTTCAGGAAAATTTCGGCTCGAACCGGTATCGGTCAAAAAGTAGTCGAATTAATGTGAATAGTGAAAGTCAAAGTCAACTTTTGCTTTAGCATTTATGACATCATAAATCCATTTAATAAATAAAAAGAAGATGATGATTGGTAGAATTAATGGCCATGATTCATTTGCCTTTTTGATCTAAAGGCCAAGATTTGGCCAAAAATACACCTTTTTAATTTTTGAAAATTATGAAAAGAATTAGGTTGAAAGATGTCTAATTCTCATTGGTGGAAGGCTAAATTAATTGGCCTTTGGTTTCATTAAGTCGGCAACATTGTGATAAAGTGGCCGAAACTTGTTTCAAAGCCAAAACCAAAAGAAAGAAAATTTCTTCTAAGTGTTCATGGAGAATACGTGAGCCACCAAGGAGAACCAAGCAAATCTTCCAAAATTTCTTCACAAAAGTGGTATCAAACACTTCATTGAAGGCAAAGGAAGCAAGAAAGCAAGGTAACCTTCTTTGGTTTGCATTTTTTCTTGGTTTTTCTTCAAGAAAACTATGGGATGAATAGTGAAAAAGATGGAAAAATTTTTGGTGGTTTTCAATGATTTGATGCTTGGGTTTTGTTAAGGGTGTAATTAGTAGGAAAACCATGTAATTTGTTTAAAGAAAAACCAAATTTTGGTTGGTTTTTCAAGGGTAAATCCGTGGGTTACCTTAGGTAACCAATGAGAAAACTTTGTGGTTAATTGCTAACATGCTTTCAAAGTTGAAATTGGTGAAGAATAAAGCTTGTATGTCATGGTGAAAAGATTAAAAAAATTCTTGTTGTGAATTACATTAAATGGCCGTAGGGTTTAATAATGATTTGGAAGAAAATTTTTGCATGGTTTATGTGGTATTTGGTTGATTGGAATTATGCAATTTAATATGCAAATGATGAATTTATAATGGAAAGAATGAAACAAAATTGTTTGGCATGTTTTCATTCTTTGGCCGTGGGGTACAAGTGTGTAAAAACCCTAGGAAAATTGGTTAAAAATGCCAAGAAAATGGGCTTGAAAATGTGGTAAAAACATGACATTAAATGGCCTAAAGTGTGGTGAAAGTTTGACAAATTTTTGGTTCGGTTTGGTTGTGAAAACCGAAACCAAATTAAGGGCAAAATTGTGGAAAAAATTTTGTGATGTGGGTTAAAATGTGAAATTGGAATTTGTGGGTTTTTATGTAAAAGTTTGGAAAACTTTTACATAAAATAGGCTTGTGGTATAGTACGTGGCAGGTACATACGGTTCGAGGCGTACCTAACGCCGGAAGCCTTAAAATTACGCCGAAATGCTGCCAAAATTTCGAAAATGGCATTCGGGGTAAAATGGAAATTAAAAATAAAAGTTAGGGTCGGGGCGGAAACCCGAGTCCCTAACGAAAAATTTTGAATAAAAAAAAAAATTTTAAGGGGTGGGTCATGAATAGTAACCCGTCCCCTTGAAAATGAAAAACGTGAGTGAAATTGAAAAAAAAACCGACCCCGAGGGGGGCATTTTTGGAAACGAAATAAAGATCCGAGTCGGGAACGGAAAACCCGAGCCTCGGAGACCTAGGTCGGGAAAGTCTAGATGAATGTTTTAAATACTAGTGAAACGTCCATTTGAGGCTCCGAAACGATAGAAAATCGCTAAACCGACGTAAGGGTCAGAATAGTGCTTCCCGAGGGCCGGGAAAGCAAAAAGTGGAAATAAAATAAAAACGAACCCGGTAATGATTAGCAAAGAGTCAGAAATATTCCTGAGAGCCAAAAATGCAGTCTGGATCGAGAAAAAATTCTGTCAAGGGTAAAATCGTAATTTTGCAAAAGTTGGGGGAAAATGGTGAAAATAATAAATAAAGCCTAAAAAGTTATAAATAGGTTTTATTTAAGTTTTTTAATGAAAAATAAAAGCTATAAATGGAAATGAAATTAACAGACAAGGTTTTGTCTGTAGGATCCCAAAATCGACCTACGAGGAAGGCGATTCAAGATCCAAGAGAGAGAAAGGGAACAGTCTGATAAGGTAAGTTCAGACATTTACCTGTCTGCAACATATAGCAATATTGTGCTAACTTTAATGTACTAACTATAAGTTAGGTACATATGTGCTACGGGCACTATTATAGAGTAAAGAGAGAGACGTAATGTGCTACGGGCACTATTAAGAATGGACACATTGTTAATTGTGCTTCGGGCACTAGAGCAAGGTTAATAAAACTCACTCAACTAAAATTAAAATGTGAACCATTCCTAACCACGGGACAATGTAAAGTCACCGGGTTAGAATGTTAAAAAGTCGGTAATGAAACCACTTTCTGGCGTACCAGCTTTCCGTATAGGGAGGTATTTTTGCCTTTGGGGCTATGAAAATAAGGCTGTGGAGGTCAGCACTAATGTACCGCTCCCAGTCATGTACTATTTTGCCTTCGGGGCTATGAGATTAAGGCTGTGGAGGTCAGCACTAATGTACCGCTCCCAGTCATGCGCACTTAAATGGTACTGCCAACCTGAGCTCAAAATTATAATATAATTAAAGATAATTATCTAAAACTGAAACTATGCCATAATTGAGCATAATACAGTTTAGTGAGAGCACTAACATCGCGGTAGATGTACTAGTGTGATACAGTGTTGTGGTCAACCTTACTATTCACGTAAGAATAGTGGTCAAAGTTACCATTCACGTATGAATAGTAGTCGATGGTACTATTCATGATGAATAGTACTATTCATAGAAATTTCATTTCTTGCATGTTTAAACTTACTGAGCCTGTAGCTCACCATTTTTGCTAATGTTGCAGGTAAGCGACCAGCTCAGTAGCTTGTTTGACTGGATGCGGACGGGATGACGCGTGTCAAATAGGATAACTGGGCGAGGGATATGGTACTGCCAGAGTCTTTCCGCTGAGCAATAAAAAGGAAAAAAAAAAAAGAAGAAAGAAACAGTCGTTTGTAATATTATATATTTTACGAAAGTACTGTAATATGTAAATTACTTTGCACTTGCCAACAAAGTAAATAGTGGGAAATGTTTTACATGATGTTTAAAAAAAAAAAAAAAAAAAACAAAAACAAAAACAAAAAATTTTTCCCCAAAAACGACATGATTTTAAGAGAGAGAGAGACAAGCCGGCGACCCATGAGAGTACAATCTATCGCAGTTAGCGATAAGCTCAACTGTAATAGTATTGTATGATCTCTAAGAGGGGCGGGCCGCCACATGTAATGACTCTCATGAATCATGAAACTTAATTACTATGTAATAATATAATTAAGTTAATAAACACAGTGTGCTTTTCAGTTGAATGAATTAAATGTGAATAGTAATGTTTAATTACTATTCATGCAGTGAAATGGGCAACCGATAGTGAAATCGGTCCACCCTATTATGTGAGTATACGTTGAGACACGCAATATCAAGAAACCGGTCTAGACGACCATTTCATGATACAGAACTGATGAGCTAGTCATCAGTACGCTCAGACTGGTCATCCGAGCGCAGCAGTGATAATTGCCCTAATAGATGTATAGTATCAAGAAAAGCGGTCTAGATGACCTCTTCTCGCCCATAGACTGACAAAATCAAAGTCAGAACGCTCAGATTAGTCAGTCAGATAGTGAAAAGTGAACAGTGATTAGTGATTATTGAATAGTGAGAAACGCAGTGTCAGGTTAGTGGCCAAGACGGCCTTAATCTGGCATAAAACTGATATATTAATAGTCAGCAGGCTCAATCTGGTCAATTGAGCATAAAATGTAGATTTTGTTTAAAAGATACGCAGTATCGGGATGAGGGTCAAGACGACCTTTTCTCATCTCGAAACTGATATATTTAGACTCAGGACGCCCAAATTAGTCAATCGGGCACCTGACACGTTTTTCAAGACGGGGTCATACAGATCCCGAAAACTGGTCTAGAAGACCTCAAATGGACGTAAAACTGATAAATTTGAAATCAGCACGTCCAAATTAGTTAAGAGAGACTGTGTTTGAAATTTCACGCGAAAACGCCACGTTATGCGTGCACAGTGTCAACACAGTGTAGGCCTAACCACAGTATCAAGAAATTGGTCAAGATGACCTTTTCTTGATATAAAACTGATATATTTGGAATCAGAATGCTCAAATTAGTCATTTGAGCACAAAAAGTAATTTTTGACCAGGAACCATGCAGTATCGGGAAACTGGTCGAGACGACCTCGGATGAAGATAAAACTGATATATTTGGGTTCAGCACGCCCAAATTAGTCAGTATAGCCTATCTTAAAATTTTTCAAAAAATTAGAATAAAAGGACGGAATTTTTGGGACTATTGAAAAATAGCCCCCATAATTTTTCTAAATCCCATTTCCTCCCCCAACACCACCCGTAGGTGAACAGTAACCATCAGTCGAATCCGACCTCCGTTTTCGACACCGCCGGCACCATTGGAAAGCTCTCGATGAGCTGATTCCAACGGTGGGCCGAGTCGACCGAACCGACGCCGGAGCATGCCGCACGCGCCGCCCAAAGCCGCCGGTGGCCGAATTTTTTAAACCGCCGTATCTCCGCCGTCCGACGTCCAAATGCCACGATTCCGGTCCCAATGGATTCGTGGTGAAGAGTAGAACAAAACCCAGGCTTCATTTCACGTCAACAGCCGCTGGATCGCGCCACCCAAGGTTCGCCGTCGCCGTCGCCGTCGCCATCGCCGCCGTCGAATCTTGCTATTCCGGCGGAGTTGAGTTGTAAGGTCGGTGTCAAAATACTCAGAACAACACGTAGATCAAAAGCCCCAAATCAATTTTGGGCAACAACGCCGAAAAATGAAGATCCAACACCGCCGCCATCGCCGACTTTCGAGGGCTGATTTCTGGTGATAGGAGCCTCGATTGGTGAAATTGACACCACCAATGGGTTCCTCTCGTCAAGCTCTTCAAGATGGTGGTCGCCACTCCCATCGCCGCCGTGGTCAACGCCGGTCAACGGCGACAGGAGACCGAAAATTAAAGAATGGCCCATTGGCCTATTTTTGACGTTCCGGACACATCCGCGGCATCGGATTTGCAAATCGGAGTTTCAAGAGTGGAGAACATCGATTCAAAGATTGTGCGGTCGAGACCGAACGGTTTGTCCGACCGCCGACGGGAACGATTTTGGTAGTGGTTTTGATCCCTTGATTCCTCAATTTATTATTAGAAATAATTATGTATGAATTATGGTTTACTGACTTGAGGAATTGTAAGAAAAAGGGATGAAATGTCGAAAAAGAGAATGTGAATGTGGCGCCCCGCCCCTCGTAGAGATCATACAATACTATTATAGTTAAACTTTATCGCTAAATGCGATAGATTGTACTCTCATGGGTCGCCGGCTTATCTCTCTACTCTTTTTAAAATCATGCCGTTTTTGGGGAAATTTTTTTTTATATCATATAAAATCTTTTTCCACTATTTATTTTGTTGACAAGTACAAAGTAATTTAAATATTACAGTACTTTCGTAAAATATGCATAATTACAAAAGAACTGTTTCCCCCTTTTTCCCTTCACTTTAACGCTCAGCGGGAAGACTCTGGCAGTACCATATCCCTCACCCAGTTATCCCATTTGACACGCGCCATCCCGTCCGCATCTAGTCAAACAAGCTACTGAGCTGGTCGCTTAACTGCAACATTAGCAAAAATGGTGAGCTACAGGCTCAGTAAGTTCAAACATGCAAGAAATAAATTTTCTATGAATAGTACTATTTATCATGAATAGTATCGTTGACCACTATTCATACGTGAATAGTATCTTTGACCACTCATCATGATGAATAGTAAGGTTGACCACACCACTGTATCACACTAGTACATCTACCGCGATGTTAGTGCTCTCACTAACTGTCTTATGTTCAATTATGGCACAGTTTCAGTTTTAGGTCATTATCTTTGATTACGTTCTGGTTTTGAGCTCAGGTTGGCAGTACCATTTAAGTGCGCATGACTGGGAGCGGTACATTAGTGCTGACCTCCACAGCCTTAATCTCATAGCCCCGAAGGCAAAATTGTACATGACTGGGAGCGGTACATCAGTGCTGACCTCCACAGCCTTATCTCATAGCCCCGAAGGCAAAAGTACCTCCCTATACGGAAGGCTGGTACGCCAGAATGTGGTTTCATTATCGACTTTTTAACATTCTAACCCGGTGACTTCATATTGCCCCGTGGTTAGGAATAGTTCACATTTTAATTTTAGGTGAGTGAGTTTCATTAACCTCGCTCTAGTGCCCGAAGCACAATTAACCATGTGTCCCATTCTTATAGTGCCCGTAGCACATTTCGTCTCTCTCTCTATTCTATCATAGTGCCCGTAGCACATATGTACCTAACTTAGAGTTAGGACATTAAAGTTAGCACAATATTGCTATATGTTGCAGACAGGTAAATGTCTGAACTTACCTTATCAGACTGTTCCCTTTCTCTCTCTTGGATCTTGAATCGCCTTCCTTGTAGGCCGATTTTAGGATCCTACAGACAAAATCTTGTCTGTTAATTTCATTTCCATTTATAGCTTTTATTTTTCATTAAAAAGCTTAAATAAAACCTATTTATAACTTTTTAGGTTTTATTTATTATTTTCACCATTTTCCCCTAACTTTTGCAAAATTACGATTTTGCCCCAATATTTTGGCAAAATTGCAGTTTTGCCCCTGACGGAATTTTATTGATCCAGACTGCATTTTTGGCTCTCAGGAACTTTTCTGACTCTTTTCTAATCATTACCGGGTTCGTTTCTATTTTATTTCCACTTTTTGCTTTCCCGGCCCTCGGGAAGTACTATTCCGACCCTTACGTCGGTTTAGCGATTTTCTATCGTTTCGGAGTCTCAAATGGACGTTTCACTAGTATTTAAAACGTTCATCTAGACTTTCCCAACCTAGGTCTCCGAGGCTCGGGTTTTCCGTTCCCGACTTGGACCTTTATTTCATTTCTAAAAACGCCCCCCCCCTCGGGGTCGGTTTTTCAATTTCACTCACGTTTTTCATTTTCAAGGGGACGTGTTACTATTCACGACCCAGCCCTTAAATTTTTTTCCTTATTAAATTTTTCCGTTAGGGACTCGGGTTTCCGTCCCGGCCCTAACTTTTATTTTAAATTCCTATTTTACCCCGAATGCCGTTTTTGAAATTTCGGCAGCATTTCGGTGTAATTTTAAGGCTTCCGGCGTTAGGTACGCCTCGAACCGTATGTACCTGCCACGTACTATACCACAAGCCTATTTTATGTAAAAGTTTTCCAAACTTTTACATAAAAACCCACAAAATTCCAATTCCACATTATCACCCACATAACAAAATTTTTTCACAATTTTACCCTTAATTTGGTTTCGGTTTTCACAACCAAACCAAACCAAATTTTGTCAAACTTTCACCACACCTTAGGCCATTCAAATGTCACGTTTTTAACACATTTTCAAGCCCATTTTCTTTGCATTTTCAACCAATTTTCCTAGGGTTTTTACCCCTGTATAACCCACGGCCAAAGAATGAAAACATGACAAACAATTTTGTTTCATTCTTTCCATTATAAATTCATCATTTGCATATTGAAATGCATAATTCCAATCAACCAAATACCACATAAAACCATGAAAATTTTTCATCCAAACCATTATTAAACCTCACGGCCATTTAATGTAATTCACACCAAGAATTTTTTTAAGCTTTTCACCATGACATACAAGCTTTATTCTTCACCAATTTCAACTTTGAAAGCATGTTAACAATTAAACCACAACTTTTTCTCATTGGTTACTTAAGGTAACCCACGGATTTACCCTTGAAAAACCAACAAAATTTCAGTTTTTCTTTAAACCAATTGCATGGTTTTCTTCCTTATTACATCCTTAACAAAACCCAACATCAAATTAATGAAAAACAACCAAAAATTCTCCATCTTTTTCCCACTATTCACCCACGGATTTCTTGAAGAAAAACCAACAAAAAGTCAAGTGCAAGGGAAGTTACCTTAGTCAATTGCTTCCTTTGTTTTCAAGGAACACTTTGACACACTTTTTGTGAAGAAAAATTGAAGGAATATCTTGGTTTCTCTTTGGGTTGCTCACGTACACCATGGAAGAAATGCCTTAGAATTTTTTTGTTTGGTTTTTGTCTTTCAAATGTTTCGGCCATTTCATTCCCAAGTTTTGCCGACTTATGCATGAAAGAAAGCCAATTAATTTGGCCTTTAACCAATCAAATTCCAACACATTTCAAAGCCATTTCTTTCCACCTTTTTCAAAAATTAAAAATGTTAAATTTTGGCCAAATCTTGGCCTTTAGATCAAAAAGCAAATGAATCATGGCCATTAATGCAACCAACCACCATTTTCTTTCTATTTATTATATGGATTAATGATGTCATAATTGCTAAAGTAAAAGTTGACTTTGACTTTTACTATTCACATTAATTCGACTACTTTTTGATCGATATCGATTCGAGCCAAAATTTTCCTGAAATCGTCCCGGCGTGTTCCTGAGGTTTCCTGTGCAGTCGGATCAATTTAATCTGCTTCCGTTTGATCAAAATCAATCCCGGAAGTTTATCGTCTTTTATTGGCTCGGTTAGGGTTTTTAATGCCGATTTTGGCACCGTTTCACCCGTTTCAACTCAGTGAATTTTTCCAACACTGAATTCTTACTCGTCAGTATTGTTAGAACATTTTCATATATTCTAAACAATATAAATACATTTATTTCACTCTTTAAATAGTACAAATTGTTATATACATACATTTGTACATTTTCATCCGAGAATTGCCTGAATTTCCTGATTGTCACAGTGAAGAAATGTGAATATTTTTACGTAAAAAGTGAAGCTTTTACGTAAAAATTAGGCCTCTGGTTTAGTACGTGGCAGGTTAGAATAGGTTAGATGGTTTTGAGGCGTTTCCTAAACGCCGCAAACCCAAAAATTAAGCGGAAATGCTGCCGAAATTTCTAAAACGGCACAAAGGGGTATTTTAGGAAATGAGGGGTGAAAATATGATCGGGATGGAAACCCGAGCCCCCTCGATGACCTAGGTCCGGGAAAGAAGGACGGACGTTTACAGGATTAGTGAACCGCCCAATTAGAAATCTCGAAATGTAAGAAAATTCCCCTAGATCAGAATAGTGCCACCCGAGGGACGGGTGTGATCTAAGTATAAAATTTGGGGCGATTACATCGGTAACGGTAACGGTAACCCGACAGGCTAAATGGTCATACGGGAGGTATTCAGTCAGTTGACTGGTCGGTTAGCCAGTCAAGGACCAAGTTGGAATGGGATAGTGAGAGACAGTGATTAATTTGTCAAGTAGACAAATTAATCAAGCAGGATTAAAAATTAGATATCAAATTTCCCAAAGTAGAGCAGTTGGGTACCGATAGGCATCGGTACCACACAACGATAAGTTTATTAGTTCCTAACGATAGAGTGACCTAAGAGCGATGTTAATTAATTTATTGGGTAAATAAATTAATTAACAATGATTAGAAAATCAAATTCTTAAGCAGAGGGCAATTAGTACCGATAAGGATCGGTACCACATAACGAGAATTTTTGTTAGTCACTAATGACCACGGTGACCTAAGAGTGAATGTTAATGTAATGCATTATGATTACAGGGAGGTACCTGTATTGTGACGAAAGCGAGAGTATAAACTGTCTGCTGACAGGTAAGTACAACTCCGCCTACAGTATGGATAAAATGAATTTAAAATGATGCTTTTCCAGTACTTTAAGTATGTATCTTGCACACGATGCTGCACAGCATACATAAGAGCATATAGTTTCACAATCGAGTAGATTGATGAAAGAACAAGTTAGAAGCCATAGATCCCTACCGCGTAGGATTGGGGACAGCTTAGAGAAGCGTATGGCTAGAACAGTTAAACAAGATGGAAATAAATAGGTGTGTCGTACCGGCTCCTTCAGTCGAAGGGGTTTCCAGTTAAAGAAAGTTAAGGCCAAAAGTTGAGCATCAGTTGATGGCTCTTCGGCATTAGTTGACCTCGGGCATTACCGTTGGTCTGCGCGTACACGGTACTGACACATGGGCCCTAAATAGACACGAAAAGAAAAGAGAAGTTTGAAGCATAAATGAACATAACCGGATCATGTATTAGTTATAGTTCGTTATGCTTTCTTTTTCAGTAGAGTGCATACAGTACACGATGCTTCTGTCATGCATAAAATATGTGAAGTTTTATATTCAGTGTTATGACATGTTATGTGATGACATGATATGTGAGCTGATATGTGATATGCTTATATGGTATGTGATTTATTAAGTGATATATGTCATGCTTAGGATTTTAAGTATGTGCTATATTTTAAACATGTTTTGCGGTTAACATGTTGTACTTACTGGGTGTAAAGCTCATGGAGTGTGTTCATGCTGTAGGTAAGCTTCCTATAGCGCAAACACCAAGGGGCGATGATGGCGGCAGAGGTGGATGTGAGGATGAGGTTATGGATACACCGCGAGTAGTCTTCCGCACAGTATGAGTAAATAGTATTTTGAACGGTGACAGCTAAATAGTATTTTGAATAGTAAAGGTTAAACGGTATTTTGGAATAGTAAACAGTATATGTATGAGTAGTATATTTAAATAGTATCTGGTGAATACTAATCAGATAAACAAGTATATAATTGTGTATGTATAATTTAAATCCTTATGTTTTTCAAATTCCGCATTTTAATAAGTATGCATACATAAATAGTAAATATGTACGCGTATAAAAAAAAAAAAATTTCCCTCTAAATTTATGGTATTAAATTCAGCAAGTTTAAGTATCGGTTTTAAAGAAGAAGTACAAGTAAAAGTTAAAGAAGCAAGTAATAGAGTTGACAGTGACGGTCTGGGCCACTGAGGGCACGGGGCGTCATAGTTGGTATCAGAGAGGTATCCTGCCATTCTATCTCACATTGCCGCATGCCTGCCTCATCTGTCCAAGTAAGTTAGTTTTATTTTTAGTCGGTAAATGTTTATCTATTGAAGATAACATTTTATAGTAATGAGATGACGAAACCTATGATGGCGAGGATAAGACGAAGAGATGCTGAGATCATTATACGAAAATCATGACCGTGCAGTGCTAGAGAACTGCTCAGAGAAAGAACATGGATTGCTGCCCGAGTTGTACCGATCTTCGGGGCTAGTTGGCCACTAAGTTTCGAGTGGTAAACAGTACTCCTGCACTTTATGAGAATGTCAGGACTGGTTTCACATTATTAAAGTGATTCCCCGATTGTACGTCATTGACCAGGATAACTGAGTCCAGTTGGCTGTTGATATCTCTCAGGAAGATACTCTCGTGTGTATCGAGATCCTGATAACCAGGATGAGCTCTTAACTGTATGGAGTTTCGCCATACCACGATCGAGCCAATCTCTGAGAGCAGTCCAGCATCAGCCTCAGTTTTTCCTTATGGGCAAGTGGGGAGTGAAACCGTCTAAGTTCCCTAGAGTTATGGATATACGAGAATTTGTTCATCGGACTGAAAGACTGCAGCTGATGTCCGGCGATACAGTTCTAACGTATGCTGCTCGCTACAAGGAACTGAAATGGACTTCTACAATACATGCCGAGACAAAAGTGGATCAAGACAGGAGAAGACCCAAAGAGAGAAAGAGACCTTGCCAAACAGAACTAGAAGAGCGATCAAGTAGAACTAGCACCCCAACTGGTCGATGAAGAGTTCATGGCCGAGCACCAGCCAGAAGTACACAAGGGCAATAAGGAGCCGATGGAGAACCCCGAACCAGCCCGTATGTCTCCTGAACACCCCATGAAAGAGGAAGATAACGAGACTCTTTCCGACGCCCATCCCGACGATGAGGGAGAGGAGATCCCCAACCGCTTTTGTAATGACGAATAGATGGGGATGTACGAACCCCAAGTCATCATAGCCAGCGATGACGAGATCAGTTTCGACTAAGAAGAAGAGAACCCAGAAGAGTACTCACTCAGTGATAGTGACGATGAGGAGATGTCTGATACTGAATCAGGATTGTCCTTCCAATAGTAGTAACCCTTCTGTGAGAATGTTAGTTATGAAAAAAATATAGAGGGAAGCAGTAGCTCTCCCCCGTCAGTTGTAGCATAATGTACTTGTTAGGATCGTATAAGGGAAGTGTGTGTCACTCCCACTGAACTAGAATCTTGAATATATGTATATATATTATGTGAAATATATTATGAGATAAGCAGTAATGCTTTGCCCTAGGGGCCAGATATAATTTTTTTTCCACAGTGTGAGTATGATATGACAGAAAGTGCAAGACGAATCCTAGCACTCAGACGATGTCCCAATACAATGCGGCAATTGTATTGAACATCATAGTATGAGAGAAAGAAAGATGGATATAGTGTGTATATTTATATCCATAATGTTTAAATAAGATTGTTAAGTAAGAAAGAAAATGATATGTGATACGAGTCCCAAGTACAGAATTTAAGAGACATATTTTCCTTTCCCGCTGTACGATAGGGTTACCTAGGAAAACATGGCAAGAACGAGAGCTTAGTTAAACCCAGCATCCTGAGAGGATGAGTTGATAGCACAGATCGCAGCCATGCTAGAGATGATGGAGAACCAGTAACGGGAGCTAAACCAGCTTAGGGAACAGCTGGGCCAGCAACCCCAGGCACCACAGTCAGTAGAGATGCCAGCACAGGAGGCTCTAGCAGCCCCAGAAACTCTGAGGGAATAAGCAGCTCCTCCAGCCCAGGAGGCACTAGTGCCTATAGTAATGGCTACTCTCATAGCAGCAATTGTTTTTTTTGCCAATCCCTAGGGAAGGCGACTTGTATGAGAGATTCCAACACATGAAAGCGTTAGAATTCTTAGGAATCACCAACCCTATAGAGGCCGATGATTGGCTAACGGATATCCAAGTAATCTTGGATTTTATAGGGTTAATAGATAGAGAGAGAAAGTGATGTATGCACCCTTCACCCTGCACAATGAGGTGCGTTAGTGGTGGAAGATAGTAACCATTAGGAGGAACATTAGAGAGATGAGCTGGAGCGATTTCATTGAGGAATTCAAGGAGATGTACTTTAACGAGGAAGCACTAGTAGCGCAGTAAGACGAGTTCGACAACCTGCACCAAGGTAGTATGACTGTTATGGAGGCAGTCAAGAAGTTTAAGCAGTTGGCTCAACTTTGTCCAGATTTGGTACCGACCAAAAGGAGAAAGTCAGACGAATGCTGAAGATGTTCAGAACGGAAATCACAGTTTAGGTCTGTAGTGGAAGCCACGGACCAGCGACACTAGCAGAATGTGTCAGCAAGACTATCTGAGCTGAGTACTGGTCGGCTCAGGATAAGGAAGGAATGACAGCCAATACCTGACATGCACGAGATGCGAAAAGAGGCACCCAGGAGAATGCAAACAGAGAGCAAGTGGTTGTTTCATCTGTGGCAAGGGAGGCCACTATGCCAAAAAAAAAAAAAAAAAAAAACTTAGGACACAACGTTGTCATAAACTGTTGAAGGCGGAAAATCATTTTCGAACCAATCGGATGTGAAAAGTTCATCTATAAGGGTTTGTCGCCAGAGCAACCAAAGATGATGATATCAGCAGTGAAGGCTCGCGAGATGCTATCCAGTGGATGCACGGACTTCCTAGAATACGTAGCAGATAAGACTCGAGGAATAGAGATAGGACCCGAGAGCGTGTCGATAGTCAGGGAATTCGTGGAGATATTTCCAGAAGGTCTTCTAGAACTCTCGTCAGAGCGCGAGATCTCGTTCTACACGGAACGTTTACCAGAATCAGCCCCCATCTCCAAGGCCCTATACAGAATGGGCTCTGCAAAGCTAAAGGAGCTCCGAGCCCAGCTGACAGACTAAATAGACAAGGGATTCATTCGACAAAACTGTTCACCCTGGGGAGCACCCGTACCATTCGTGAAGAAGAAAGATGGACCACTGAGAATGTGCATCGACTACAGAGAGTTTAATAGGATTACGATTAAGAACAAGCATCCATTGCCACGGGTTGACGATCTAATTGATCAGCTCCAAACGCTGCAGTGTTCTCGAAGATCGATCTACGTCCCGGGTACCATCAACTACGAATCAGGAATGAAGATGTACCCAAAATAGCCTTTCAAACGCGGTACGGATATTACGAGTTTCTGTTCATGTCGCTCAGATTAACGGACGCACCAGCAACTTTCATGAACCGGATGAACCGCATGTTCAAGGACTATTTGGATAAGTTTGTCATTGTGTTCATCGATGACATACTTATACACTCTAAGACAAAGGAAGAGTATGAAGAGCACTTAAGGATCATTTTACACATGTAATAGGACCATCAGTTATACGCCAAGTTCTCCAAGTACAAGTTTTGACTGGAGAAAGTCCATTTCCTGGGCCACGTAGACGCCAAGGAAGGAGTATCTATGGACCTGATGAAAATTGATGTAGTTAGCACGTGGCAAGCTCAGAGGAACGTAACGGGAATTCGCAGTTTCTTCAAACTAACAGGATGTTACCTACACTTAGCTGAAGGCTACTCAAAGTTAGCTGCTCCGCTCACAGCGCTCACCAAGAAGGGAAAGAGGTATGAGTGGACCGACAAGTGTGAGAAAAGCTTTTAAGAGCTGAAATAAAGACTCATAAGCACTCCAATGCTGACCATTTCAAATGTTGTTTAGGGAAACTTCATGATTTATAGCGATGCATCTAAAACCAAGTTGGAAACTGTGTTGATGCAGAGTGGTAGAGTAGTCACGTATGCTTCACGACAACTCAAAAACCTTGAGAAGAGCTACCCAACGCGTGATCTGGAGCTAGTAGCGATAGTTTTTACGATAAAAGCATGGAGGCACTGCCTGTACGGAGTCACGTGCGAGATTTACATCGACCACTAGAGCCTCAAATGTATCTTCACGCAGAAAGAGCTCAACATGAGGCAGCGTGGATGGCTAGAGTTGGTAAGGATTACGAACGTGAGATCCTATACCATTCGGGGAAAGCCAATAAAGTGGCCGATGCGCAGAGTCAGAAGTATTTTACTACGCTTATGGCTATCAATGCCTTGTCAGGAGCGCTACAAGGGAGTTATGCAGCAGCAAGATCAAGATTTTGACAAGGAGGTTGTCTGACATGACCCTTCCAATCGACGCTCTAAGAAGAGATCAAGATCGGTCAAGGCTTCGATTTGTCCCTGCTCAAGTCCAGAAAGGAAGCTATAGAGGACAAGGGTTCAGAGTTTAAGATCCTTAAGGATGACATACTCTACTACAGAGATAGAGTGTGTGTTCTGAAAGATGAAGAACTCAAGAAGTGAATCCTTTTGGAACCTTACGAGACGTCATATTCCGTACATCCGATAGCGAATAAGATGTACAAGTACCTGAAGGAAAGCTTTTAGTGGTCTGAAATGAAGAATGACATTGTCGAGTTCGTTGCCAGATACCTTACGTGCCAGAAGGTTAAGGCAGAACACCAGCACCCAGCAGGATAATCGTAGAAAATTAAGCTACCCGAGTAGAAATGGGACCAGATTACGATGAATTTTATAATCAGATTGCCGAAGACGTCAAACGATAATGACACAATTTGGGTGATTGTAGAAAGACTGATGAAATCAGTTAGATTTTTAGCAATGAAAGTTAGCTACTCGGTGGAACGACTAGTAGAAATCTATGCGGCACAGTTCGTGAAACGACACGGAGTACCAGAGTCGATCGTCTCAGATCGTAGTGGATGCTTTGCCTCCAGATTTTGGTGAAGTGTTCAGGCTGCATTACGGTCCAAGTGAGAGTTTAGCATAGCATTTCATCCTCAGACCGACAGTTAGTCTAAGAGGACCATATAGGTGTTAGAGGACATGTTGAGACTTGCGTCCTAGACTTCAAAGGAAATTGAGATCAGAAGCTACCATTGAGCGAGTTCTCGTACAACAGCAACTATCATTCCTCGATAGGAATGGCACCGTACGAGACACTCTGTGGAAAGGAATGTAGATCCCTGGCTCATTAGTACGAAACCGGAGAGAAACGGCTAGTTAGCTCAGACATCATCAAGAATACCATGGCAGACGTGAAGCTGATACGAAAAATGTTAGATACAGCGCACAGTCGACAGAAGAATTTTGACGATAAGCGCCGTAGACCCCTCGAGTTTCAACTAGGAGACTCGGTCTTTTTCAAGGCGGCACCCATGAAAGGGGTGATGCGCATTGAAAATAAAAGAAAGCTCAGTCCTAGGTATATAGGACCCGTGGGATAATAGAGAAAGTCGGGAAGGTGGCTTATAGACTAGCACTTCCTCCCGAGTTAGCTACAGTACACAATGTCTTTCACATTTTGATGTTGAAGAAGTACGTGCCAGACAGCTCCCATGTTCTTAGCCAAGAATCCGTTGTAGTATACACTGATTCGACGTACGAGGAGAGACCCGTCCGGATCCTAGTTAGAAAGGAGAAAGTACTTAGGAATGAAGTATACCGCTAGTAAAAGTGTTGTGGTGGAATCATAGTGTTGAGGAAGCCACATGAGAATGGGAAGAAGACATGAGAAGAGACTTCCCAGAATTATTCTAATTTTCGAGGACGAAGATTTTGTAAGGGGAGTAGGTTGTAATGACCGCCATTTTCATGACACCTACTTACCATGTAATAAGTCATTAAGGAATAAAATGGACATAATTTAATGTCTTTTAGTACAATTTAAGTAACACGGTCAGGTACACAGCCGTGTGAGTAACCATGTGCCATTCGGACTGTGTATCTATTAATAGCCGTGTGAGTGTACATAGTCATGTAGTGTAACACGGTCAAGTACACGATCGTGTAAGAGGCTGTGTACCGCACAGATAGATGAATGTATTTCAAAGACATGGTCGTGTTGAGTAGTCTCAACTAGTACATGTCTATGTCTGAAATGTACACGCCCGTGTTGCGTTGCACACGCACGCGTAAGAGTCCGTGTAGAGAGCCACTGTAATGACTCTCATGAATCATGAAACTTAATTACTATGTAATAATATAATTAAGTTAATAAACACAGTGTGCTTTTCAGTTGAATGAATTAAATATGAATAGTAACTTTTAATTACTATTCATGTAGTGAAATGGGCAACCGATAGTGAAATCGGTCCACCTTATTATGTGAGTATCCGTTGAGACACGCAATATCAAGAAACCGGTCTAGACGACCATTTCATGATACAGAACTGATGAGCTAGTCATCAGTACGCTCAGACTGATCATCTGAGCGTTGTAGTGATAATTGCCCTAATAGATGTACAGTATCGAGAAAAGCGGTCTAGATGACCTCTTCTCGCCCATAGACTGACAAAATCAAAGTCAGAACGCTCAGATTAGTCAGTCAGATAGTGAAAAGTGAACAGTGATTAGTGATTAGTGAATAGTGAGAAACGCAGTGTCAGGTTAGTGGCCAAGACGGCCTTAATCTGGCATAAAACTGATATATTAATAGTCAGCAGGCTCAATCTGGTCAATTGAGCATAAAATGTAGATTTTGTTTAAAAGATACACAGTATCGGGATGAGGGTCAAGACGACCTTTTCTCATCCCGAAACTGATATATTTAGACTCAGGACGCCCAAATTAGTCAATCGGGCACCTGACACGTTTTTCAAGACGGGGTCATACAGATCCCGAAAACTGGTCTAGAAGACCTCAAATGGACGTAAAACTGATAAATTTGAAATCAGCACATCCAAATTAGTTAAGAGAGACTGTGTTTGAAATTTCACGCGAAAACGCCACGTTATGCGTGCACAGTGTCAACACAGTGTAGGCCTAACCACAGTATCAAGAAATTGGTCAAGATGACCTTTTCTTGATATAAAACTGATATATTTGGAATCAGAATGCTCAAATTAGTCATTTGAGCACAAAAAGTAATTTTTGACCGAGAACCATGCAGTATCGGGAAACTGGTCGAGACGACCTCGGATGAAGATAAAACTGATATATTTGGGTTCAGCACGCCCAAATTAGTCAGTATAGCCTATCTTAAAATTTTTCAAAAAATTAGTATAAAAGGACGGAATTTTTGGGACTATTGATAAAATAGCCCCTATAATTTTTCCAAATCTCATTTCCTCCCCCAACACCACCCGTAGGTGAACAGTAACCATCAGTCGAATCCGACCTCCGTTTTCGACACCGCCGGCACCATTGGAAAGCTCTCGACGAGCTGATTCCAACGGTGGGCCGAGTCGACCGAACCGACGCCGGAGCACGCCGCACGCGCCGCCCAAAGCCGTCGGTGGCCGAATTTTTCAAACCGCCGTATTTCCGCCATCCGATGTCCAAATGCCACGATTCCGGTCCCAATGGATTCGTGGTGAAGAGTAGAACAAAACCCAGGCTTCATTTCACGTCAACAGCCGTCGGATCGTGCCGCCCAAGGTTCATTGTCGCCGTCGCGATCGCCGCCGTTGAATCTTGCTATTCCAGCGGAGTTGAGTTGTAAGGTCGGCATCAAAATGCTCAGAACAACACGTAGGTCAAAAGCCCCAAATCAATTTTGGGCAACAAAGCCGGAAAATGAAGATCCAACACCGCCGCCATCGCCGACTTTTCGAGGGTCGATTTCCGGTGATAGGATCCTCGATTGGTGAAATTGACACCACCAATGGGTTCCTCTCGTCGAGCTCTTCAAGATGGTGGTCGCCACTCCCATCGCCGCCGTGGTCAACACCGGTCAACGGTGGTCAACGCGGTCAACGCCGGTCAACGGCGATCGGAGACCGAAAATTGAAGAATGGCCCGTTGGCCTATTTTTGACGTTCCGGGCACATCCGCGGCATCGGATTTGTAAACCGGAGTTTCAAAAGTGGAGAACATCGATTCATAGATTGTGCGGTCGAGACCGAACGGTTTGTCCGACCGTCGACGGGAACGATTTTGGTAGTGGTTTTGACCCCTTGATTCCTCAATTTATTATTAGAAATAATTATGTATGAATTATGGTTTACTGACTTGAGGAATTATAAGAAAAAGGGATGAAATGTCGAAAAAGAGAATGTGAAGAAATGTGAATATTTTTACGTAAAAAGCGAAGCTTTTACGTAAAAATTAGGCCTCTGGTTTAGTACATGGCAGGTTAGAATAGGTTAGATGGTTTTGAGGCGTTTCCTAAACGCCGGAAACCCAAAAATTAAGCGGAAATGCTGCCAAAATTTCTAAAACGGCACAAAGGGGTATTTTAGGAAACGAGGGGTGAAAATGTGATCGGGATGGAAACCCGAGACCCCTCGATGACCTAGGTCCGGGAAAGAAGGACGGACGTTTACAGGATTAGTGAACCGCCCAATTAGAAATCTCGAAATGTAAGAAAACGACCCCTAGATCAGAATAGTGCCACCCGAGGGACGGGTGTGATCTAAGTATAAAATTTGGGACGATTACATCGGTAACGGCAACCCGACAGGCTAAATGGTCATACGGGAGGTATTCAGTCAGTTGACTGGTCGGTTAGCCAGTCAAGGACCAAGTTGGAATGGGATAGTGAGAGACAGTGATTAATTTGTCAAGTAGACAAATTAATCAAGCAGGATTAAAAATTAGATATCAAATTTCCCAAAGTAGAGCAGTTGGGTACCGATAGGCATCGGTACCACACAACGATAAGTTTATTAGTTCCTAACGATAGAGTGACCTAAGAGCAATGTTAATTAATTTATTGGGTAAATAAATTAATTAATAATGATTAGAAAATCAAATTCTTAAGCAGAGGGCAATAAGTACCGATAAGGATCGGTACCACATAACGAGAATTTTTGTTAGTCACTAATGACCACGGTGACCTAACAGTGAATGTTAATGTAATGCATTATGATTATAGGGAGGTACCTGTATTGTGACGAAGGCCAGAGTATAAACTGTCTGTTGACAGGTAAGTACAACTCCGCCTACAGCATGGATAAAATGAATTTAAAATGATGCTTTTCCAGTACTTTAAGTATGTATCTTGCACACGATGCTACACAGCATACATAAGGGCATGTAGTTTCACAATCGAGTAGATTGATGAAAGAACAAGTTAGAAGCCATAGATCCCTACCGCGTAGGATTGGGGACAGCTTAGAGAAGCGTATGGGTAGAACAGTTAAACAAGATGGAAATAAATAGGTGTGTCGTACCGGCTCCTTCAGTCGAAGGGGTTTCCAGTTAAAGAAAGTTAAGGCCAAAAGTTGAGCATCAGTTGATGGCTCTTCGGCATTAGTTGACCTCGGGCGTTACCGTTGGTCTGCGCGCACACGGTACTGACACATGGGCCATAAATAGACACGAAAAGAAAAGAGAAGTTTGAAGCATAAATGAACATAACCGGATCATGCATTAGTTATAGTTCGTTATGCTTTCTTTTTCAGTAGAGTGCATACTGTACACGATGCTTCTGTCATGCATAAAATATGTGAAGTTTTATATTCAGTGTTATGACATGTTATGTGATGACATGATATGTGAGCTGATATGTGATATGCTTATACGGTATGTGATTTATTAAGTGATATATGTCATGCTTAGGATTTTAAGTATGTGCTATATTTTAAACATGTTTTGCGGTTAACGTGTTGTACTTACTGGGCATAAAGCTCACGGAGTGTGTTCATGCTGTAGGTAAGCTTCCTATAGCGCAAACACCAAGGGGCAATGATGGCGGCAGAGGTGGATGTGAGGATGAGGTTATGGATACACCGCGAGTATTCTTCCGCACAGTATGAGTAAATAGTATTTTGAACGGTGACAGCTAAATAGTATTTTGAATAGTAAAGGTTAAACAGTATTTTGGAATAGTTAACAGTATATGTATGAGTAGTATATTTAAATAGTATCTGGTGAATAGTAATCAGATAAACAAGTATATAATTGTGTATGTATAATTTAAATCCTTATGTTTTTCAAATTCCGCATTTTAATAAGTATGCGTACATAAATAGTAAATACGTACGCGTATAAAAAAAAAATTTCCCTCTAAATTTATGGTATTAAATTCAGCAAATTTAAGTATCAGTTTTAAAGAAGAAGTATAAGTAAAAGTTAAAGAAGCAAGTAATAGAGTTGACAGTGACGGTCCGGGCCACTGAGGGCACGGGGCGTCACAGTTGGTATCAGATAGGTATCCTGCCATCCTACCTCACATTGCCGCATGCCTGCCTCATCTGTCCAAGTAAGTTAGTTTTATTTTTAGTCGGTAAATGTTTATCTATTGAAGATAACATTTTATAGTAATGAGATGACGAAACCTATGATGGCGAGGATAAGACGAAGAGATGCTGAGATCATTATACGAAAATCACGACCGTGCAGTGCTAGAGAACTGCTCAGAGAAAGAACATGGATTGCTGCCCGAATTGTACCGATCTTCAAGGCTAGTTGTCCACTAAGTTTCGAGTGGTAAACAGTACTCCTGCACTTTATGAGAATGTCAGGACTGGTTTCACATTATTAAAGTGATTCCCCGATTGTACGTCATTGACCAGGATAACTGAGTCCTGTTGGCTGTTGATATCTCTCAGGAAGATACTCTCGTGTGTATCGAGATCCTTATGACCAGGATGAGCTCTTAACTGTGTCGAGTTTCGCCATACCACGATCGAGCCAATCTCTGAGAGCAGTCCAGCATCAGCCTCAGTTTTTCCTTATGGGCAAGTGGGGAGTGAAACCGCCTAAGTTCACGCACGCCGCACGCGCCACCTAAAGCTACCGGTGGCCGAATTTTTCAAACCGCCGTATCTCCGCCGTCCGAAGTCCAAATGCCACGATTCCGGTCCCAATGGATTCGTGGTGAAGAGTAGAATAAAACCCAGGCTTCATTTCACGTCAACAGCCGCCGGATCGCGCCGCCCAAGGTTCACCGTCGTTGTCGCCATCGCAGCCGTTGAATCTTGCTATTCCAGCGGAGTTGAGTTGTAAGGTCGGCGTCAAAATGCTCAGAACAACACGTAGATCAAAAGCCCCAAATCAATTTTGGGCAACAAAGCCGGAAAATGAAGATCCAACACCGCCACCATCGCCGACTTTTCGAAGGTCGATTTCCGGTGATAGGAGCCTCGATTGGTGAAATTGACACCACCAATGGGTTCCTCTCGTCGAGCTCTTCAAGATGGTGGTCGCCACTCCCATCGCCGTCGTGGTCAACGTCGGTCAACGGTGGTCAACGGCGGTCAACGCCGGTCAACGGCGACCGGAGACCGAAAATTGAAGAATGGCCCGTTGGCCTATTTTTGACGTTCCGGACACATCCGCGGCATCGGATTTACAAACCGGAGTTTCAAAAGTGGAGAACATCTATTCATAGATTGTGCGGTCGAGACCGAACGGTTTGTCCGACCGCCGACGGGAACGATTTTGGTAGTGGTTTTGATCCCTTGATTCCTCAATTTATTATTAGAAATAATTATGTATGAATTATGGTTTACTGACTTGAGGAATTGTAAGAAAAAGGGATGAAATGTCGAAAAAGAGAATGTGAAGAAATGTGAATATTTTTACGTAAAAAGCGAAGCTTTTACGTAAAAATTAGGCCTTTGGTTTAGTACATGGCAGGTTAGAATAGGTTAGTTGGTTTTGAAGCCGTTTCCTAAACGCCGGAAACCCAAAAATTAAGCGGAAATGCTGCCGAAATTTCTAAAACGGCACAAAGGGGTATTTTAGGAAACGAGGGGTGAAAATGTGATCGGGATGGAAACCCGAGCCCCCTCGATGACCTAGGTCCGGGAAAGAAGGACGGACGTTTACAGGATTAGTGAACCGCCCAATTAGAAATCTCGAAATGTAAGAAAACGACCCCTAGATCATAATAGTGCCACCCGAGGGACGGGTGTGATCTAAGTATAAAATTTGGGGCGATTACATCGGTAACGGTAACCCGACAGGCTAAATGGTCATACGGGAGGTATTCAGTCAGTTGACTGGTCGGTTAGCCAGTCAAGGACCAAGTTGGAATGGGATAGTGAGAGACAGTGATTAATTTGTCAAGTAGACAAATTAATCAAGCAGGATTAAAAATTAGATATCAAATTTCCCAAAGTAGAGCAGTTGGGTACCGATAGGCATCGGTACCACACAATGATAAGTTTATTAGTTCCTAACGATAGAGTGACCTAAGAGCGATGTTAATTAATTTATTGGGTAAATAAATTAATTAACAATGATTAGAAAATCAAATTCTTAAGCAGAGGGCAATTAGTGCCGATAAGGATCGGTACCACATAACGAGAATTTTTGTTAGTCACTAATGACCACGGTGACCTAAGAGTGAATGTTAATATAATGCATTATGATTACAGGGAGGTACCTGTATTGTGACGAAGGCGAGAGTATAAACTGTCTGCTGACAGGTAATTACAACTCCGCCTACAGCATGGATAAAATGAATTTAAAATGATGCTTTTCCAGTACTTTAAGTATGTATCTTGCACACGATGCTGCACAGCATACATAAGAGCATATAGTTTCACAATCGAGTAGATTGATGAAAGAACAAGTTAGAAGCCATAGATCCCTACCGCGTAGGATTGGGGACAGCTTAGAGAAGCGTATGGCTAGAACAGTTAAACAAGATGGAAATAAATAGGTATGTCGTACCGGCTCCTTCAGTCGAAGGGGTTTCCAGTTAAAGAAAGTTAAGGCCAAAAGTTGAGCATCAGTTGATGGCTCTTCGGCATTAGTTGACCTCGGGCATTACCGTTGGTCTGCGCGTACACGGTACTGACACATGGGCCCTAAATAGACACGAAAAGAAAAGAGAAGTTTGAAGCATAAATGAACATAACCGGATCATGTATTAGTTATAGTTCGTTATGCTTTCTTTTTCAGTAGAGTGCATACAGTACACGATGCTTTTGTCATGCATAAAATATGTGAAGTTTTATATTCAGTGTTATGACATGTTATGTGATGACATGATATGTGAGCTGATATGTGATATGCTTATATGGTATGTGATTTATTAAGTGATATATGTCATGCTTAGGATTTTAAGTATGTGCTATATTTTAAACATGTTTTGCGGTTAACGTGTTGTACTTACTGGGCGTAAAGCTCACGGAGTGTGTTCATGCTGTAGGTAAGCTTCCTATAGCGCAAACACCAAGGGGCGATGATGGCGGCAGAGGTGGATGTGAGGATGAGGTTATGGATACACCGCGAGTATTCTTCCGTACAGTATGAGTAAATAGTATTTTGAACGGTGATAGCTAAATAGTATTTTGAATAGTAAAGGTTAAACGGTATTTTAGAATAGTAAACAGTATATGTATGAGTAGTATATTTAAATAGTATCTGGTGAATAGTAATCAGATAAACAAGTATATAATTGTGTATGTATAATTTAAATCCTTATGTTTTTCAAATTCCGCATTTTAATAAGTATGCGTACATAAATAGTAAATACGTACGCGTATAAAAAAAAATTTCCCTCTAAATTTATGGTATTAAATTCAGCAAGTTTAAGTATCGGTTTTAAAGAAGAAGTATAAGTAAAAGTTAAAGAAGCAAGTAATAGAGTTGACAGTGACGGTCCGGGCTACTGAGGGCACGGGGCGTCACATTTAAAGCATGTCAAGAGTGAAAGTATGTTCACGATGTGAAGTATGTCAAGTATGATTATGATGTCAAGTATGTATAAGTATGTTTAATGTTATGTACGTTAAGTATGAAATTTAAAGTAATATATGATATACATTATGTTAATGTTCTGATGCCATAGTTGGTATCGGATATGTTCTGTCCGATGTAGTATGAATGATGATAAATACGTTTAAGTATGAATGTTAAGCAAGCATAACGTTATAAATTTAGTATTTATAGTGAATAGTACTATTCATGGTAATAAGCAAGTATAATGTGACTAACGTTCGTGTTATGCGCATGATATGTTAGATCTATTATGCATAAGTTTATATGCATAAGTCAATCATACTATGTTAAGTATGCTCTATATGATATTAAATAAGTATATTATGTTTAAATATGAATGTCTAAGTAATGAATGATATGTATATCAATGTTATTTAAGTATGAAATTATGTTTATGACGTTAAGAATATTTAAGTATATGTAAGTATAATTTACAATGCTTAAGTATATTTACGATGTTTTATGTATTTCAGCATGACAAGTATATTTATTATGTTAAATGTGAAAGTATTTACACGATAATAAGTATGATAAATATGTTATGTTTACGATGTGTAAACATACTTTAAGTATGTTATGTTTGCGATGTGTTGCATACGTTAAGTATGCTATGTTTACGATGTTCAAGTATACACAAGTATGACTACAATGTTTCAAGTATGTTAAGTATAAAAGCATGTTCATGATGCTAATTATGTCAAGTATGTTCACGATGTTAAAGTATGTTCAAGAGGTTCAAGTATGAAAGCATGTTCAAGAGATTAAAGTATGTTAAGTATGAGAGTATATTCATGATGTTAAGTATGAAAATATCGTTATGATATAAAGTATGTTCAGATATGTATAAGTATGTTGACCAGGCTATGTACGATGAGTATGAATGTTAAGCAATGTACGATATATGTTATGCAATGTTCTGAGACTACAGTAGGTATCAGAATTACTCTGTCCTATAGGGAGTGAATTATTATATGTCATGAATGTATGTTTGAACTTACTAAGCTTGTCGCTCACAAGTTTGTTTATGTTGCAGGTAAGCATCCTGCATGACGATAAGACAAGTGATGGATGACGAACGAGATTTGAATATGCCAAGGGACTGGGCGAGAGTTATGATACTACTATGAGTCTTCCGTTAAGCTGTTTAAAAGAGTATTGAAATGATGTTTTATGATGTATATCCAGTTATGATAAAGTAAAATGTTTACTATACTAAATGTTTTACGATGATACAATTTGCAAGTTTAAAGAAATAAAAAGTTTATTCCCTATTTTCATGTTCAAATAGGAAGTTAAAGTAAGCATGTTAAAGGAAGTATGTTAAAAGTAAGATACCAGCCATCATAAGTGATATCAGAATAAATTAAAAGCAAGTTAAAAGTAAGTTGTCGACAACCCAAATGGTTACAGTCTATCGTAGTTGGTAACAGTAGCTGACTGTAATAGTACTATTTAACCCTACGTCGGGCGGGACGTCACAGTCTTGGGCATACAGTGGGTACAATTGTTAGGGTTGATCTTAATTGATTACCAACATCTAACCATAGAATTCTCTTGGAATAATGAGACAATTCGTTTGCAAGGCGATCGACACATGTCACAGCAAGTGTCTATGAATCAACTACGGAAGATGCAAACTAGAGGTATAATTTCCTCAATGTTCTAGATCACATTGTTGTAGGAGGAAGGAGCAAAGTCGATAGCAGAGATTCAGGAAGATATGGAATAGCTACTCCAAGAGTTTCAATAGGTTTTTGCCGAAACTAAGACCTTACCCCCTCATAGACAATTAGATCATGAAATTCACTTACTGTCAAATGCCACACCAGTGAACGTGAGACCATATAGATACCCACATTTTCAAAAAAATGAGATCGAGAAACAAGTAGAAGATATGCTGAAATCAGGTATTATTCACCCTAGTACATCTCCTTTTTCTTCACCTGTTCTGTTGGTCAAGAAAAAAGACGAGTCGTGGAGATTTTGTATCGACTATAGAGCTCTGAACAGCATTACGGTCAAGGATAGATTTCCTATCCCCACTGTTGATGAGCTCATGGATGAGTTGCGAGGTGCTGTAATTTTTTCTAAGCTGGACTTACGAGCAGGTTATCACCAAATTAGGGTGAAACCCTGCGATATTCATTAAACAGCCTTTAGAACACACCAAGGGTATTATGAGTTCTTATTTATGCCATTTGGACTAACAAACACACCCTCTACATTCCAAGCTTGAATGAATACGATCTTACAAACTTTCTTAAGGAAGTTTGTGGCTGTGTTTTTTGATGATATACTGGTGTACAGCCTTAATTTGGATGAGCATTTGATCCACCTGCGAAAGGTATTACAGACCTTGCAGGACCATCAGTTTTTGGTAAAAAGAAGTAAGTGTGCCTTTGGCCAAAAATCAGTGGAGTATTTGGGGCATATTGTGTCTGTAAATGGTGTGAGTATGGATGAAAACAAGGTTAGGGCTATGCTAGAGTGGCCGAAACCCAAGAATGTCAAAGAATTGAGGGGATTCCTTGGGTTAACAAGTTACTACAGAAGATTTGTGAAGGGCTATGCTTCTATAGCTGCCCTACTTACTTACCTACTAAAAAAGGATGCCTATCAGTGGGATGAAGCAGCACAACAAGCCTTCAACAACCTAAAGATAGCAATGAGCTCAGCCCTAGTCTTAGTTTTGCTAGATTTCAATAGGGAGTTTGTATTGGAGACGGAGACGTCCAACTTTGAAGTAGGGGCTGTGACGCCCCGTGCCCTCAGCGGCCCGGACCGTCACTGAAAACTCTTATTACTTGCTTCTTTAACTTTTACTTATACTTCTTCTTTAAAACCGATACTTAAACTTGCTGAATTTAATACCATAAATTTAGAGGGAATTTTTTTTTTTTTTTTTTATATACACGTACGTATTTACTATTCACGTATGCATACTATTAAAATGCGGAATTTGAAAAACATAAGGATTTCAATTATACATACATAATTATATACTTGTTTATCTGATTACTATTCACCAGATACTATTTAAATATACTACTCGTACATATACTGTTTAACATTTACTATTCAAAATACTATTTAACTGTCACCATTCAAAATATTATTTACTCATACTGTGCGGAAGAATACTCGCGGTGTATCCATAACCTCATCCTCACATCCACCTCCGCCACCATCATCGTCCCTTGATGTTTACGCTATAGGATGCTTACCTACAGCATGAACACACTCCGTGAGCTTTACGCCCAGTAAGTACAACATGTTAACCGCAAAACATGTTTAAAACATAGCACATACGTAAAATCATAGGCATGACATATATCACTTAATAAATCACATACCATATAAGCATATTACATATCAGCTCACATATCATGTCATCACATAACATGTCATAACACTGAATATAAAACTTCACATACTTTATGCATAACAGAAGCATCGTGTACTGTATGCACTCTACTGAAAAAGAAAGCATAACGAACTATAACTAATGCATGATCCGGTTATGTTCATTTATGCTTCAAACTTTTCTTTTCTTTTCTTGTCTATTTAGGGCCCATGTGTCAGTACCGTGTGCGCGCAGACCAACGGTAACGCCCGAGGTCAACTAATGCCGAAGAGCTATCAACTGATGCTCAACTTGTGGCCTGAACTTTCTTTAACTGGAAACCCCTTCGACTGAAGGAGCCGGTACGACACACCTATTTATTTCCATCTTGTTTAACTGTTCTAGTCATACGCTTCTCTAAGCTGTCCCCAATCCTACGCGGTAGGGATCTATGGCTTCTATCTTGTTCTTTCATCAATCTACTCGATTGTGAAACTATATGCTCTTATGTATGCTGTGCAGTATCGTGTGCAAGATACATACTTAAAATACTGGAAAAGCATCATTTTAAATTCATTTTATCCATGCTGTAGGCGGAGTTGTACTTACCTGTCAGCAGACAGTTTATACTCTCGCCTTCGTCACAATACAGGTACCTCCCTGTAATCATAATGCATTTACATTAACATTCACTCTTAGGTCACCGTGGTCATTAGTGACTAATAAAAATTCTCGTTATGTGGTACCGATCCTTGTCGGTACTAATTGCCCTCTTCTTAAGAATTTAATTTTCTAATCATTGTTAATTAATTTATTTACCCAATAAATTAATTAACATCGCTCTTAAGTCACTCTATCGTTAGGAACTAATAAACTTATCGTTGTGTGGTACTGATGCCTATCGGTACCCGACGGCTCTACTTTGGGAAATTTGATATCTAATTTTTTTTTAATCGTGCTTGATTAATTTGTCTACTTGACAAATTAATCACTGTCTCTCACTATCCCATTCCGACTTGGTCCTTGACTGGCTAACCGACCAGTCAACTGACTGAATACCTCTCGTATGACCATTTAGCCTATCGGGTTACCGTTACCGATGTAATCGCCCCAAATTTTATACTTCGATCGCACCCGTCCCTCGGGTGGTACTATTCTGACATAGGGGTCGTTTTCTTACATTACGAAATTTCTAATGGGGCGGTTCACTAATCCTCACAATGTCCGTCCTTCTTTCCCGGACTTAGGTCATCGAGGGAGCTCGGGTTTCCGTCCCGATCACATTTTCAGCCCTCGTTTCCTAAAATACCCCTTTGTGCCGTTTTAGAAATTTCGGCAGCATTTCCGCTTAATTTTTAGGTTTCCGGCGTTTAGGAAACGCCTCAAAACCATCTAACCTATTCTAACCTGCCACGTACTAAACCAGAGGCCTAATTTTTACGTAAAAGCTCCGCTTTTTACGTAAAAATATTCACATTTTCTCACATTCTCTTTTTCGATATTTCACCCTTTTTTCTTACAATTCCTCAAGTCATTAAACCATAATTAATACATAATTATTTCCAATATTAAATTGAGGAATAAATAGATCAACACCACTACCAAAATCGTTCCCGTCGGCGGTCGGACGAACCGTTCGGTCTCGACCGTGTAATCTTTGAATCGTCGTTCTTCACTTTTGAAACTCCAGTTTGCAAATCCGATGCCGCGGATGTGTCCGGAACGTCGAAAATAGGCCAACGGGCCATTCTTCAATTTTCGGTCTCCGGGTCGCCGTTGACCGGCGTTGACCGCCGTTGACCGGCGTTGACCACGGCGGCGATGGAAGTGGCGACCACCATCTTGAAGAGCTCGACGAGAGGAACCCATTGGTGGTGTCAATTTCACGAATCGAGGCTCCTATCACCGGAAATCGGCTCTCGAA
The DNA here is from genome assembly GCA_035233585.1 of Antiaris toxicaria. Classification (NCBI taxonomy): domain Eukaryota; kingdom Viridiplantae; phylum Streptophyta; class Magnoliopsida; order Rosales; family Moraceae; genus Antiaris; species Antiaris toxicaria. The sequence goes on from CP141156.1 coordinate 87,831,669, forward strand.
AAGTCGGCGACGGCGGCGGCGTTGGATCTTCATTTTTCCGGCGTTGTTGCCCAAAATTGATTTGGGGCTTTTGATCTACGTGTTGTTCTGAGCATTTTGACACCGACCTTGCAACTCAACTCCGCCGGAATAGCGAGATCCGACGGCGGCGATGGCGACGGCGACGGCGAACCTGGGGCGGCGCGATTCGGCGGCTGTTGATGTGAAATGAAGCCTGGGTTTTGTTCTACTCTTCACCACGAATCCATTGGGACCGGAATCGTGGCATTTGGACGTCGGACGGCGGAGATACGGCGGTTTGAAAAATTCGGCCACCGGCGGCTTTGGGCGGCGCGTGCGGCGTGCTCCGGCATCGGTTCGGTCGACTCGGCCCACCGTTGGAATCAGCTCGTCGAGAGCTTTCCAATGGTGCCGGCGGTGTCAAAAACGGAGGCCGGATTCGATAGTTGGTCACTGTTCATCTTCGTGTGGTATGGGAGGGAGAAAATGTGATTTGGAAAAATATGGGGGCTATTTTTCTATAATCCCCAAAATTTCCTCCTTTATACTAATTTTTTTGAAAAATTTTAAGATAGGCTATACTGACTAATTTGGGCGTGCTGAATCCAAATATATCAGTTTTATCTTCATCCGAGGTCGTCTCGACCAGTTTCCCGATACTGTATGGTTCCCGGTCAAAAATTACTTTTTGTGCTCAAATGACTAATTTGAGCATTCTGATTCCAAATATATCAGTTTTATATCAAGAAGAGGTCATCTTGATCAATTTCTTGATACTGTGGTTAGGCCTACACTGTGTTGACACTGTGCACGCATAACGAGGCGTTTTCGCGTGAAATTTCAAACACAGTCTCTCTTGACTAATTTGGACGTGCTGATTTCAAATTTATCAGTTTTACGTCCATCTGAGGTCTTCTGGACCAGTTTTCGGGATCTGCATGACCCCGTCTCGAAAAACGTGTCAGGTGCCCGATTGACTAATTTGGACGTCCTGAGTCTAAATATATCAGTTTCGGGGCGAGAAAAGGTCGTCTTGACCCTCATCCCGATACTGCGTATCCCTTAAACAAAATCTACATTCTATGCTCAATTGACCAGATTGAGCCTGCTGACTATTAATATATCAGTTTTGTGCCAGATTAAGGCCGTCTTGGCCACTAACCTGACACTGCGTTTCTCACTATTCACTATTCACTATTCACTGTTCACTATCTGACTGACTAATCTGAGCGTTCTGACTTTGATTTTGTCAGTCTATGGGCGAGAAGAGGTCATCTAGACCACTTTTCTCGATACTGTACATCTATTAGGGCAATTATCACTGCTGCGCTCAGATGACCAGTCTGAACGTACTGATGACTAGCTCATCAGTTCTGTATCATGAAATGGTCTTCTAGACCGGTTTCTTGATATTGCGTGTCTCAACGCATACTCACATAATAGGGTGGACCGATTTCGCTGTCGATTACCCCTTTCACTGCATGAATAGTAATTAAACGTTATTATTCCTGTTTAATTCATTCAACTGAAAAGCACACTGTACTTATTAACTTAATTACATCATTACATAGTAATTAAGTTTCATAATTCATGAGAGTCATTACAGTGGCTCTCGGCTCATTACACAGCCTTCTACACAGACTCTTACACGTGTGTGTGCAACGCAACACGGGCGTGTACATTTCAGACACGAGCATGTACTAGTTGAGACTACTCAACACGGCCATGTCTTTGAAATACATTCATCTATCTGAGCAGTACACAGCCTCTTACACGATCATGTACTTGACCGTGTTTCTTAAATTGTACTAAAAGACATTAAATTATGTCCATTTTATTCCTTAATGACTTATTACATGGTAAGTAGGTGTCATGAAAATGGCGGTTATTACAACCTACCCCCCTTACAAAATTTTCGTCCTCGAAAATTAGAATAATTCCAGGAAGTCTCTTCTCATGTCTTCTTCCCATTCTTATGTGGCTTCCTCAACACTATGATTCTGTCACAACACTTTTACTAGCGGTATACTTTATTCCTAAGTACCTTCTCCTCTCTGACTAGGATCCGCACGGGTCTCTCCTCGTACGTCGGATCAGCGTATACTACAACGGATTCTTGGCTAAGAACATGAGAGCTGTCTGGCACGTACTTCTTCAGCATCAAGACGTGAAAGATGTTGTGCACTATAGCTAACTCGGGAGGAAGCGTTAGTCTATAAGCCACCTTCCCGACTTTCTCTATTATCTCAAGGGTCCTATGTACTTAGGACTGAGCTTTCTTTTCTTTTCGAAATGCACCACCCCTTTCATGGGTGCCGCCTTGATAAAGACCAAGTCTCTTACTTGAAACTTGAGGGGTCTACGGCGCTTATCGTCAAAATTCTTCTGTCGACTGTGCGCTGTATCTAACGTTTCTCGTATCAGCTTCACGTCTGACATGGTATTCTTGATGATGTCCGAGCTAACTACTCGTTTCTCTCCAAACTCGTACTAATGAGCCAGAGATCTGCATTTCTTTCCACAGAGTGTCTCGTACGGTGCCATTCCTATCGAGGAATGATAGTTGCTGTTGTACGAGAACTCGCTCAATGGTAGCTTCTGATATCAATTTCCTTTGAAGTCTAGGACGCAGGTCTCAACATGTCCTCTAACATCTGTATGGTCCTCTCAGACTAACTGTCGGTCTGAGGATGAAATGCTATGCTGAACTCTCACTTGGACCGTAATGCGGCTTGAACACCTCGCCAAAATCTGGAGGTAAAGCGTCCACTACGATCTGAGACGATCGACTCTGGTGTTGCGTGCCATTTCACGAACTGTGCCGCATAGATTTCTACTGGTCGTTCCACCGAGTAGCTAACTTTCATTGCTAAAAATCTAACTGATTTCATCAGTTTTTCTACAATCACCCAGATTGCATCATTATCGTTTAACGTCTTCGGCAATCCGATTACGAAATTCATCGTAATCTGGTCCCATTTCCACTCGGGTAACTTAATTTCCTACGATTATCCTGCTGAGCGCTGGTGATCTACCTTAACCTTCTGGCACGTAAGGCAGCTGGCGACGAACTCGACAATGTCATTCTTCATTCCAAGGCACCAAAAACTTTCCTTTAGGTACTTGTACATCTTATTCGCTACCGGATGTACGGAATATGACGTCTCGTAAGGTTCCAAAAGGATTCGCTTCTTGAGTTCTTCATCTTTTAGAACACATACTCTATCTCTGTAGTAGAGTATGTCGTCCTTAAGGATCTTAAACTCTGAACCCTTGTCCTCTATAGCTTCCTTTTTGGACTTGAGCAGGGACAAATCAAAATCTTGACCGATCTTGATCTCTTCTTGGAGCGTCGATTGGAGGGTCATGTTAGACAATCCCCCTATCAAAATCTTGATCTTGCTGTCGCATAACTCCTTTGTAGCGCTCTTGACAAGGCACTAATAGCCATAGGCATAGTAATATGCTTCTGACTCTACGTATTGACCACTTTATTGGCTTTCCCTGGATGGTATAGGATCTCACGGTCGTAATCCTTACCAACTCTAGCCATCTACGCTGCCTCATGTTGGGCTCTTTCTGCGTGAAGATACATTTGAGACTCCAGTGGTCGATGTAAATCTCGCACGTGACTCTGTACAGGTAGTGCCTCCATGCTTTTATCGTAAAAACTATCGCTACTAGCTCCAGATCACGCGTTGGGTAGCTCTTCTCAAGGTTTTTGAGTTGTCGTGAAGCATACGCGACTACTCTACCACTTTGCATCGACACAGTTTCCAACTTGGTTTTAGATGCGGCGCTTAAATCACAAAGCTTCCTTGACCAACCCTTGTAGATGAACTTTTCACATCCGATTGGTTCGAAAATGATTTTTCGCCTTCAACAGTTTATGACAACGTTGTGTCCTAAGCCTTTTTTTTTTTTTTTGGCATAGTGGCCTTTCTTGCCACAGATGAAACAACCACTTACTCCTTGCTTACATTCTCCTGAGTGCCTCTTTCCGCATTTCGTGCACGTCGAGTTGGCTATCATTTCCTTCCTGGTCGTTTCTCTTCTGGGGGAAATTCTCCTGTGAATCTTGATTGCCTTAATTCCCCTTTTCTCTTGTTGTTATTATGGGAATGCCTACTATTCTGGCCGGTTCCCACATTCTGTCCTCTGTGTTGTAACTCGGGGTTTTACTTCCCCTGAGCCTGCTCAGCTTGCGTTTTCTCCTCCTTTCGTGCCTTAAAATTCTGCGCCTTTCGCTCCTTATCCTGAGCCGACTAGTACTCAGCTCAGATAGTCTTGCTGACACATTCTGCTAGTGTCGCTGGTCCGTGCCCTCCGCTACAGACCTAAACTGTGATTTCCGTTCTAAACATCTTCAGCATTCGTTTGACTCTCTCCTTTTGGTCGGTACCAAATCTGGACAAAGTTGAGCCAACTGTTCAAACTTCTTGACTGCCTCCATAACAGTCATACTACATTGGTGCAGGTTGTCGAACTCGTCTTACTGCGCTACTAGTGCTTCCTCGTTGAAGTACATCTCCTTGAATTCCTCAATGAAATCGCTCCAGCTCATCTCTCTGATGTTCCTCCTAATGGTTACCATCTTCCACCACTAACGCGCCTCATTGCGCAGGGTGAAGGGTGCGTACATCACTTTCTCTCTCTATCTATTAACCTTATAAAATCCAAGATTACTTGGATATCCGTTAGCCAATCATCGGCCTCTATAGGGTTGGTGATTCCTAAGAATTCTAACGCTTTCATGCGTCGGAATCTCTCATGCAAGTCACCTTCCCTAGGGATTGGCAGAAAATAATTGCTGCTACGAAAGCAGCCATTACTATGGGTGCTAGTGCTTCCTGAGCTGAAGGAGCTGCTTGCTCCCTCAGAGTTTCTGGGCTGCTAGAGCCTCCTGTGCTGGCATCTCTACTGACTGTGGTGCCTGGGGTTGCTGGCCCAGCTGTTCTCTAAGCTGGTTTAGCTCCCGCTGCTGGTTCTCCATCATCTCTCGCATGGCTGCGATCTGTGCTATCAACTCATCCTCTCAGGATGCTGGGTTTAACTAAGCTCTCATTCTTGCCATGTTTTCCTATGTAACCCTATCGTACAGCGAAAAAGGAAAATATAAGTCTCTTAAATTCTGTATTTGGGACTCGTATCACATATCGTTTTCTTTCTTACTTAACAATCTTATTTAAACATTATGGATATAAATATACACATTATATCCACCTTTCTTTCTCTCATACTGTGTGTTCAATACAATTACCGCATTGTATTGGGACATCGTCTGAGTGCTAGGATTCGTCCTGCACTTCCTGTCATATCATACTCACACTGTGGAAAAAAATTATATCTGGCCCCTAGGGCAAAGCTTTACTACTTATCTCATAATATATTTCACATAATATATATACATATATTCAAGATTCTAGTTCAGTGGGAGTGACACACACTTCCCCTATACGATCCCAACAAGTACATTATGCTATAACTGACGGGGGGGAGCTACTGCTTCCCTCTATATATATTTTCATAACTAACATTCCCGCAGAAGGGTTACTACTATTGGAAGGACAATCCTGATTCAGTATCAGGCATCTCCTCATCGTCACTATCGCTGAGTGAGTACTCCTCTGGGTTCTCTTCTTCTTCTCAACTGAAACTGATCTCGTCATCGCTGGCTATGATGACTTCGTCATTACTAAAGCGATTGGGGATCTCCTTTCCCTCATCGTCGGGATGGGCGTCGAAAAGAGTCGCGTTATCTTCCTCTCTCATGGGGTGTTCGGGAGACATACGGGCTGGTTCGGGGTTCTCCATCGGCTCCCTATTGCCCTCGTGTACTTCTGACTGGTACTCGACCGTGAACTCTTCATCGGCCAGTTGGGGTGCTGGTTCTACCGGGTCACCCTCCATAATGGCGGCTGCTATAATGCCTTGGGCTTGTGTAGGGTTCCCGGGGTTGAGCACTTTTCTCTCAGCATTCACTATCTCCTTGATAAGGCTTGCTAGTTCTGCTTGATCGCTCTTCTAATTTTGTTTGGCAAGGTCTCATTCTCTCTTTAGGTCTTCTCCTGTTTTGATCCACTTTTGTCTCGGCATGTATTGTAGAAGTCCATTTCGGTTCCTTGTAGCGAACAGCATACGTTAGAACTATATCGCCGGACATCAGCTGCAGTCTTTCAGTCCGATGAACAAATTCTCGTATATCCATAACTCTAGAGAACTTAGGCGGTTTCACTCCCTGCGTGCCCATAAGGAAAAACTGAGGCTGATGCTGGACTGCTCTCAGAGATTGGCTCGATCGTGGTATTGCAAAACTCGACACAGTTAAGAGCTCATCCTGGTCATAAGGATCCCGATACACACGAGAGTATCTTCCTGAGAGATATCAACAGCCAACAGGACTCAGTTATCCTGATCAATGGCGTACAATCGGGGAATCACTTTGATAACGCGAAACCAGTCCTGACATTCTCATGGAGTGCAGGAGTACTGTTTGCCATTCAAAACTTAGTGGACAACTAGCCCTGAAGATCAGTACAACTCGAGCAGCAATCCATGTTCTTTCTCTGAACAGTTCTCTAGCACTGCACGGTCGTGATTTTTCGTATAATGATCTCAGCATCTTTTAAGCTTGTCCTCGCCATCATAGATTTCGTCGTCTCATTACTATAAAATGTTATCTTCAATAGATAAACATTTACCGACTAAAAAATAAAACTAACTTACTTGGACAGATGAGGTAGGCATGCGGTGATGTGAAGTAGGATGGCAGGAAACCGCTCTGATACCAACTGTGACGCCCCGTGCCCTCAGCGGCCCGGACCGTCACTGAAAACTCTTATTACTTGCTTCTTTAACTTTTACTTATACTTCTTCTTTAAAACCGATACTTAAACTTGCTGAATTTAATACCATAAATTTAGAGGGAATTTTTTTTTTTTTTTTTTATATACACGTACGTATTTACTATTCACGTATGCATACTATTAAAATGCGGAATTTGAAAAACATAAGGATTTCAATTATACATACATAATTATATACTTGTTTATCTGATTACTATTCACCAGATACTATTTAAATATACTACTCGTACATATACTGTTTAACATTTACTATTCAAAATACTATTTAACTGTCACCATTCAAAATATTATTTACTCATACTGTGCGGAAGAATACTCGCGGTGTATCCATAACCTCATCCTCACATCCACCTCCGCCACCATCATCGTCCCTTGATGTTTACGCTATAGGATGCTTACCTACAGCATGAACACACTCCGTGAGCTTTACGCCCAGTAAGTACAACATGTTAACCGCAAAACATGTTTAAAACATAGCACATACGTAAAATCATAGGCATGACATATATCACTTAATAAATCACATACCATATAAGCATATTACATATCAGCTCACATATCATGTCATCACATAACATGTCATAACACTGAATATAAAACTTCACATACTTTATGCATAACAGAAGCATCGTGTACTGTATGCACTCTACTGAAAAAGAAAGCATAACGAACTATAACTAATGCATGATCCGGTTATGTTCATTTATGCTTCAAACTTTTCTTTTCTTTTCTTGTCTATTTAGGGCCCATGTGTCAGTACCGTGTGCGCGCAGACCAACGGTAACGCCCGAGGTCAACTAATGCCGAAGAGCTATCAACTGATGCTCAACTTGTGGCCTGAACTTTCTTTAACTGGAAACCCCTTCGACTGAAGGAGCCGGTACGACACACCTATTTATTTCCATCTTGTTTAACTGTTCTAGTCATACGCTTCTCTAAGCTGTCCCCAATCCTACGCGGTAGGGATCTATGGCTTCTATCTTGTTCTTTCATCAATCTACTCGATTGTGAAACTATATGCTCTTATGTATGCTGTGCAGTATCGTGTGCAAGATACATACTTAAAATACTGGAAAAGCATCATTTTAAATTCATTTTATCCATGCTGTAGGCGGAGTTGTACTTACCTGTCAGCAGACAGTTTATACTCTCGCCTTCGTCACAATACAGGTACCTCCCTGTAATCATAATGCATTTACATTAACATTCACTCTTAGGTCACCGTGGTCATTAGTGACTAATAAAAATTCTCGTTATGTGGTACCGATCCTTGTCGGTACTAATTGCCCTCTTCTTAAGAATTTAATTTTCTAATCATTGTTAATTAATTTATTTACCCAATAAATTAATTAACATCGCTCTTAAGTCACTCTATCGTTAGGAACTAATAAACTTATCGTTGTGTGGTACTGATGCCTATCGGTACCCGACGGCTCTACTTTGGGAAATTTGATATCTAATTTTTTTTTAATCGTGCTTGATTAATTTGTCTACTTGACAAATTAATCACTGTCTCTCACTATCCCATTCCGACTTGGTCCTTGACTGGCTAACCGACCAGTCAACTGACTGAATACCTCTCGTATGACCATTTAGCCTATCGGGTTACCGTTACCGATGTAATCGCCCCAAATTTTATACTTCGATCGCACCCGTCCCTCGGGTGGTACTATTCTGACATAGGGGTCGTTTTCTTACATTACGAAATTTCTAATGGGGCGGTTCACTAATCCTCACAATGTCCGTCCTTCTTTCCCGGACTTAGGTCATCGAGGGAGCTCGGGTTTCCGTCCCGATCACATTTTCAGCCCTCGTTTCCTAAAATACCCCTTTGTGCCGTTTTAGAAATTTCGGCAGCATTTCCGCTTAATTTTTAGGTTTCCGGCGTTTAGGAAACGCCTCAAAACCATCTAACCTATTCTAACCTGCCACGTACTAAACCAGAGGCCTAATTTTTACGTAAAAGCTCCGCTTTTTACGTAAAAATATTCACATTTTCTCACATTCTCTTTTTCGATATTTCACCCTTTTTTCTTACAATTCCTCAAGTCATTAAACCATAATTAATACATAATTATTTCCAATATTAAATTGAGGAATAAATAGATCAACACCACTACCAAAATCGTTCCCGTCGGCGGTCGGACGAACCGTTCGGTCTCGACCGTGTAATCTTTGAATCGTCGTTCTTCACTTTTGAAACTCCAGTTTGCAAATCCGATGCCGCGGATGTGTCCGGAACGTCGAAAATAGGCCAACGGGCCATTCTTCAATTTTCGGTCTCCGGGTCGCCGTTGACCGGCGTTGACCGCCGTTGACCGGCGTTGACCACGGCGGCGATGGAAGTGGCGACCACCATCTTGAAGAGCTCGACGAGAGGAACCCATTGGTGGTGTCAATTTCACGAATCGAGGCTCCTATCACCGGAAATCGGCTCTCGAAAAGTCGGCGACGGCGGCGGCGTTGGATCTTCATTTTTCCGGCGTTGTTGCCCAAAATTGATTTGGGGCTTTTGATCTACGTGTTGTTCTGAGCATTTTGACACCGACCTTGCAACTCAAATCCGCCGGAATAGCGAGATCCGACGGCGGCGATGGCGACGGCGACGGCGAACCTGGGGCGGCGCGATTCGGCGGCTGTTGATGTGAAATGAAGCCTGGGTTTTGTTCTACTCTTCACCACGAATCCATTGGGACCGGAATCGTGGCATTTGGACGTCGGACGGCGGAGATACGGCGGTTTGAAAAATTCGGCCACCGGCGGCTTTGGGCGGCGCGTGCGGCGTGCTCCGGCATCGGTTCGGTCGACTCGGCCCACCGTTGGAATCAGCTCGTCGAGAGCTTTCCAATGGTGCCGGCGGTGTCAAAAACGGAGGCCGGATTCGATAGTTGGTCACTGTTCATCTTCGTGTGGTATGGGAGGGAGAAAATGTGATTTGGAAAAATATGGGGGCTATTTTTCTATAATCCCCAAAATTTCCTCCTTTATACTAATTTTTTTGAAAAATTTTAAGATAGGCTATACTGACTAATTTGGGCGTGCTGAATCCAAATATATCAGTTTTATCTTCATCCGAGGTCGTCTCGACCAGTTTCCCGATACTGTATGGTTCCCGGTCAAAAATTACTTTTTGTGCTCAAATGACTAATTTGAGCATTCTGATTCCAAATATATCAGTTTTATATCAAGAAGAGGTCATCTTGATCAATTTCTTGATACTGTGGTTAGGCCTACACTGTGTTGACACTGTGCACGCATAACGAGGCGTTTTCGCGTGAAATTTCAAACACAGTCTCTCTTGACTAATTTGGACGTGCTGATTTCAAATTTATCAGTTTTACGTCCATCTGAGGTCTTCTGGACCAGTTTTCGGGATCTGCATGACCCCGTCTCGAAAAACGTGTCAGGTGCCCGATTGACTAATTTGGACGTCCTGAGTCTAAATATATCAGTTTCGGGGCGAGAAAAGGTCGTCTTGACCCTCATCCCGATACTGCGTATCCCTTAAACAAAATCTACATTCTATGCTCAATTGACCAGATTGAGCCTGCTGACTATTAATATATCAGTTTTGTGCCAGATTAAGGCCGTCTTGGCCACTAACCTGACACTGCGTTTCTCACTATTCACTATTCACTATTCACTGTTCACTATCTGACTGACTAATCTGAGCGTTCTGACTTTGATTTTGTCAGTCTATGGGCGAGAAGAGGTCATCTAGACCACTTTTCTCGATACTGTACATCTATTAGGGCAATTATCACTGCTGCGCTCAGATGACCAGTCTGAACGTACTGATGACTAGCTCATCAGTTCTGTATCATGAAATGGTCTTCTAGACCGGTTTCTTGATATTGCGTGTCTCAACGCATACTCACATAATAGGGTGGACCGATTTCGCTGTCGATTACCCCTTTCACTGCATGAATAGTAATTAAACGTTATTATTCCTGTTTAATTCATTCAACTGAAAAGCACACTGTACTTATTAACTTAATTACATCATTACATAGTAATTAAGTTTCATAATTCATGAGAGTCATTACAGTGGCTCTCGGCTCATTACACAGCCTTCTACACAGACTCTTACACGTGTGTGTGCAACGCAACACGGGCGTGTACATTTCAGACACGAGCATGTACTAGTTGAGACTACTCAACACGGCCATGTCTTTGAAATACATTCATCTATCTGAGCAGTACACAGCCTCTTACACGATCATGTACTTGACCGTGTTTCTTAAATTGTACTAAAAGACATTAAATTATGTCCATTTTATTCCTTAATGACTTATTACATGGTAAGTAGGTGTCATGAAAATGGCGGTTATTACAGGGGCAGTGCTTATGCAACAGGAACAACCCGTGTCTTACTTTAGTAAGAAGCTATCACTGCGGATGCAACAAGCTTTCGCATATGTGAGGGAGTTGTATGCCATCACCGAAGCGGTTAAAAAATGGCGGCAATACCTTCTTAGAAGGTGATTTATGATCAGAATAGACCAAAAAAGCCTCCGTGCCTTATTGGATCAGGTGGTTCAAACTCCAGAACAGCAGCAATACTTAGCCAAATTAATTGGCTTCTAATACTTTATAGTGTATAAATCGAGAAAGGAAAATCGAGTGGCGGATGCCTTGTCGAGGCAAACCGAGAAGACCAAGTCCCAATTTTTAGCTTTTTCCCAGGTTCGTTTTGAATTACTGGACAACTTGAGGCAGCAGAATAAAACTTCAACCTTTTTCTTGGAGCTATATAATCCTTGTCCAAGGAAGAAGCGAAAAGAGAAGAGTATGAAGTTCATGATGGGTTAATACTTCACAAAGGGAGGCTGCTGCTTGACCCCAAATCTTCTTTGGTCAAGCAGGTGTTAGAGGAGTGTCACTCGACATTATTAGGAGGATGTGGGGGAATTCAAAAGACAACTGCAAGGGTATGTTCAGCTTTCACGTGGCCTGGAGTTAAGAAGGATATTAAGAAGTTTGTTCAAGAGTGCGAAGTGTGCCAATGAATGAAGTCTTCCAACCAACTTCTGGCAGGACTACTTCAACCTTTACCCATACCAGAAAAGGTATGGGAAGATCTTTCAATGGACTTCATTACTGGCCTTCTGTTAGGAAATGCCCTAAGTATTAGAGACATTTTGATGTATTCATTTTGAACTGGATAATAAAATTATATATAGAGGTTATTCATTACATTGCTATCTGTCCTCGTCTTATTTACATGTTAAAGTAAATGTAAGCAAATATGGCTCACTGACTGCTTCTGTTAAAACTGTTAGAACGTTGCATGCAATGGATTTTTGTATACGAGAAGACAATGTTCTAAAGTTAGCGGTCCAAACTATGGTCTGTAGTCTATGGGGTTAGACTAAGCATCTAACTCATGTTAAGACTATTATGTTGTCTAAAGCCTTGGAGGGGATGGTTTGTCTTGACTGTCTGGAGCTGGACTCCCAAGTAGAGACATAGATATGTTGCTTGGTGGTGACATATTAGACAGGGACTAAAGCGTGATTGATCTACGTAGTCCGCTATGAGTGGATCAATTTGCTTTTTGACGTTCATTGTGCAATAACCTTAATCCTGAGTAAATGAACTACTTCATGTATATGACTTGTGTACTTTGATGTTCCAATGGCTAAAGCGTCTCAGAGGTAGTAAGCTTATAGACCGGTTCGTTGGGTGCATGACTTATATACGATGAAGGGTTTGTTTGCAGATATCGGAATTATAACTCTAAGGAGTTAAAGGTATCCTCTTAAAGGCATTATACTGAATGTGAAAATGGACAAGGCCTTGGGTCGTCTGCTGGGCGGATGACTTCTTATTCACATATGGTGAATAATCATTTTCTTAATTCGGTAGTATAATAGAACTTTAAGATAGCCTGATCAGTAGGATTAAACGGACTTTGACCTAAGGTTAATCATGGATATCATATGAGGGTTTTGCGTATATGACAAGGTCATTGGATAGTAGCTTGTCACAGGCTTACGTAATACGGTATCTAATTGGTTAGTAGCCTGGGCGTGCAGCCTCTGGCTGCAGGCGCTGCCTGCAGCCTGTCGGCTGCTGCGCCTAGCCTGGCGTTGCAGGCTTGGCCTGCAGCCCGGCAAGGCTGCACATAAGGGGCAGCCGTGGGCTGCTAGCCCCTTTGGGGCTGGTGGCTGCCCACGGCGGCTGCCGCCTTTGGGGGCGGCGGTGCGATAGTCCAAAAATCAGAAAATTTTGTTTTTTAAATTAGAGATTTAATTTTAAATCATGTTTAAAAATATGTAATTGAAAATTTGAAATTTTTTTGAAATTACATATTATTATATATGATGTTTAAAATTGTTTAAAATTTGAATTTGAAATTTAAATTTGAAATTCGAATTTGGAATTTGAATTTGAAATTTAAATTTTTGGAGATTTAAATTTTAAATAATTCTTGGGATGAAAAATAAATGGAGAGGCTACATAAAGATGGATACAAGAAGACGGAACAAAATTCAAGACCCAAAGAATGCTTTGGCTGGAATTTTGTAATCTTTATTTTCTTTGTTCTAGGATGGAACCATGGCTTGGTTATTCTGTCAATTATTTTTTCTGTGATATGTCATGGATGTATAAATATGTATTGATGGATGTTTTGTATGCATATTTGATGACATGTCATATAGGATAGGTGAGTGCCGCTCATACTATATTGATCATACATAATTTATCAAAACTTGCATGTTTTTCAAAATATTGAGTGGGAGAGGGTTTCAAACAAAACCCACGGCCTTCATTGTTGATCCATATGTGAAAGCATGGTAACGCCTCGCATCAGTTCTGCCCTGACCACACCCCTCGGTAGGTGTTTACCGCCGCCGGTATACTAGATTGGATTTCCTATGTGGAAAACGTGTTCGAGTACGATCCTATTCATGACCACCCCTCGGTGGCTTGGTAGGACGTGGATCGGGCTACGTAAACAATGGTTATACACTTAAGACTCGTTTAGTTATTAACCTTCCCTAGAAGCCCTGTTAACTAAACTGGTGGCCAAATAAGCGGTTATTAATATATGTCTTAACCTTGGAGGATTTAAGGTAACATATATTAATTGGACGGGGTCCATGTTCCGGCTATTTGTTTTCATGACCACCCCTCGGTGGCTTGGGGTAATAGGTGCTGAGAATTACCGTTGCAATGCTACATGTTTTTCAAGTTTCATGTAGGAACATACTTGTATGTTTTATTTGCTAAATTATCTGTATATTTGCTTGGGCTTTGTAATGATGTCTAGTATAATTTTATTTCAGTTCAAACTGTCACTGACACCCCTCATTTCAATACTTACTGAAAATAAGCTGAATGACGATAATTATAAAGACTGGAAAAGAAATCTATTAATAGTTCTCAGCTGCGAGAGACACAAGTTCGTACTGGACAACCATGCCCACCTGGGCCCAAACCTGACACACCACTTGAGGAGGCTCCGGTTGCCTATAATCATTGGATAGAATCCAATGAGATAGCTCGATGCTACATTCTTGCTAGCATGACGAGTGCTTTACAAATGCAGCATGAGACTTATCAAGTTGCTGGGGAGATCATGGAAAATCTGGAGGACATGTTCAGAGGCCAAGAAAAATTGGCTCGACAGTCCGCTTTCACCAGCATTATGAACTCTAAGCAAAAGGCGGGTACTCCGGTGAAGGACCATATGATCATTCTAATGGGATTCTTCGCTGAGGCTGCCGAGAATGGTGCTGAGTTGGACTACAACACCCAGATCGAGATGGTATTCAAGACTCTGTCTAAAGATTTTGTGGGGTTTAAGGCCGCATACAATCTGGCGACAAAGGAGTTAGGACTAACCGAGCTCATGAAGTAACTACAGGCTTATGAGCGGATGATCAGGGATGAGGATATGGTCCGACCTAAAGGAGAGGCCAATTTGATGGAATCTTCCAATCCCTCATGGAAGAGGAAGAGGCCAAATAAGAAGCAAGTGGCTTCTAGTTCTTCTAATCCTCCTGTGGCGCCCCGTGCCCTCAGCGGCCTGGACCGTCACTGTAAACTCTATTACTTGCTTCTTTAGCTTTTACTTATACTTCCTCTTTAAAACCGATACTTAAACTTGCTGAATTTAATACCATAAATTTAGAGGGATTTTTTTTAATATACGCGTACGTATTTACTATTCACATACGTATACTATTAAAATGCAGAATTTGAAAAACATAAGGATTTCAATTATACATACATAATTATATGCTTGTTTATCTGATTACTTTTCACCAGTACATAATTATATGCTTGTTATCTGATTACTTTTCACCAGATACTATTTAAATATACTACTCATACATATACTGTTTACTGTTCCAAAATACCGTTTAACCTTTACTATTCAAAATACTATTTAACTGTCACCATTCAAAATATTATTTACTCATACTGTGCGGAAGAATACTCGCGGTGTATCCATAACCTCATCCTCACATCCACCTCCGCCACCATCATCGTCCCTTAATGTTTACGCTATAGGATGCTTACCTACAGCATGAACAAACTCCGTGAGCTTTACGCCCAGTAAGTACAACATGTTAACCGCAAAACATGTTTAAAACATATCACATACGTAAAATCATAGGCATGACATATATCACTTAACAAATCACATACCATATAAGCATATCACATATCAGCTCACATATCATGTCATCACATAACATGTCATAACAGTGAATATAAAACTTCACATACTTTATGCATGACAGAAGCATCGTGTACTGTATGCACTCTACTGAAAAAGAAAGCATAGCGAACTATAACTAATGCATGATCCGGTTATGTTCATTTATGCTTCAAACTTTTCTTTTTCTCTTCTTGTCTATTTAGGGCCCATGTGTCAGTACCGTGTGCGCGCAGACCAACGGTAACGCCCGAGGTCAACTAATGCCGAAGAGTCATCAACTGATACTCAACTTTTGGCCTTAAATTTCTTTAACTGGAAACCCCTTCGACTGAAGGAGCCGGTACGACACACCTATTTATTTCCATCTTGTTTAACTGTTCTAGCCATACGCTTCTCTAAGCTGTCCCCAATCCTACGCGGTAGGGATCTATGGCTTCTATCTTGTTCTTTCATCAATCTACTCGATTGTGAAACTATATGCTCTTATGTATGTTGTGCAGCATCGTATGCAAGATATATACTTAAAATACTGGAAAAGCATCATTTTAAATTCATTTTATCCATGCTGTAGGCGGAGTTGTACTTACCTATCAGCAGACAGTTTATACTCTCACCTTCGTCACAATACAGGTACCTCCCTGTAATCATAATGCATTACATTAACATTCACTCTTAGGTCACCGTGGTCATTAGTGACTAATAAAAATTCTCGTTATGTGGTACCGATCCTTATCGGTACTAATTGCCCTCTTCTTAAGAATTTGATTTTCTAATCGTGGTTAATTAATTTATTTACCCAATAAATTAATTAACATCGCTCTTAGGTCACTCTATCGTTAGGAACTAATAAACTTATCGTTGTGTGGTACCGATGCCTATCGGTACCTAACTGCTCTACTTTGGGAAATCTGATACCCAATTTTTAATCGTGCTTGATTAATTTGTCTACTTGACAAATTAATCACTGTCTCTCACTATCCCATTCCGACTTGGTCCTTGACTGGCTAACCGACCAGTCAACTGATTGAATACCTCCCGTATGACCATTTAGCCTGTCGGATTGCCGTTACCGATGTAATCGCCCCAAATTTTATACTTCGATCGCACCCGTCCCTCAGGTGGTACTATTCTGACATAGGGTTCGTTTTCTTACATTACGAAATTTCTAATGGGGCGGTTCACTAATCCTGTAAACGTCCGTCCTTCTTTCCTAGACCTAGGTCATCGAGGGGGCTCGGGTTTCCATCCCGATCATATTTTTAGCCCTCGTTTCCTAAAATACCCCTTTGTACCGTTTTAGAAATTTCGGCAACATTTCCGCTTAATTTTTGGGTTTCCGGCGTTTAGGAAACGCCTCAAAACCATCTAACCTATTCTAACCTGCCACGTACTAAACCAGAGGCCTAATTTTTACGTAAAAGCTCCGCTTTTTACGTAAAAATATTCACATTTCCTCACATTCTCCTTTTCGACATTTCATTCCTTTTTCTTGCAATTCCTCAAGTCAGTAAACCATAATTCATACATAATTATTTCTAATAATAAATTGAGGAATCAAGGGATCAAAACCACTAACAAAATCGTTCCCGTCAGCGGTCGGACGAACCGTTCGATCTCGACCGCACAATCTTTGAATCGGTGTTCTTCACTTTTGAAACTTCGGTTTTTAATTCCGATGCCGCGGATGTGTCCGGAACGTCAAAAATAGGCCAACGGGCCATTCTTCAATTTTCGGTCTCCAGGTCACCGTTGACCGGCGTTGATGGCCGTTGACCACGGCGGCGATGGGAGTGGCGACCACCATCTTGAAGAGCTCGATGAGAGGAACCCATTGGTGGTGTCAATTTCACCAATCGAGGCTCCTATCACCGGAAATCGGCCCTCGAAAAGTCGGCAACGGCGACGGTGTTGGATCTTCATTATCCGGCGTTGTTGCCCAATATTGATTTGGGGCTTTTGATCTACGTGTTGTTCTGAGCATTTGATACCGACCTTGCAACTCAACTCCGCCGGAATAGCGAGATTCGACGGCGGCGATGGCGACGGCGACGGCGACGGCGAACCTTGGGCGGTGCGATCCGGCGGCTGTTGACGTGAAATGAAGCCTGGGTTTTGTTCTACTCTTCACCACGAATCCATTGGGACCGGAATCATGGCATTTGGTGGTCGGACGGCGAAGATACGGCTGTTTGAAAAATTCGGCCATCGGCGGCTTTGGACGGCGCGTGTGGCGTGCTCCGACGTCGGTTCGGTCGACTCGGCCCACCGTTGGAATCAGCTCGTCGAGAGCTTTCCAATGGTGCCGACGGTGTCGAAAACGGAGGTCGGATTCGACTGATGGTTACTGTTCATCCTCGTGTGGTGTTGGGGGAGGAAATGGGATTTAGAAAAATTATGGGGGCTATTTTTCAATAGTCCCAAAAATTCCGTCCTTTTATACTAATTTTTTGAAAATTTTTAAGATAGGCTATACTGACTAATTTGGGCGTGCTGAACCCAAATATATCAGTTTTATTTTCATCCGAGGTCGTCTCGACCAGTTTCCCGATACTGCATGGTTCCCGATCAAAAATTACTTTTTGTGCTCAAATGACTAATTTGAGCATTCTGATTCCAAATATATCAGTTTTATATCAAGAAAAAGTCATCTTGACCAATTTCTTGATACTGTGGTTAGGCCTGCACTGTGTTGACATTGTGCACGCATAACGAGGCGTTTTCGCGTGAAATTTCAAACACAGTCTCTCTTGACTAATTTGGACGTGCTGATTTCAAATTTATCAATTTTACGTCCATCTGTGGTCTTCTAGGCCAGTTTTCGAGATCTGTATGACCCTGTCTCGAAAAACATGTCAGGTGCCCGATTGACTAATTTGGGCGTCCTGAGTCTAAATATATCAGTTTCGGGGTGAGAAAAGGTCGTCTTGACCCTCATCCCGATACTGCGTATCTTTTAAACAAAATCTACATTTTGTGCTCAATTGACCAGATTGAGCCTGCTGACTATTAATATATCAGTTTTATGTCAGATTAAGGCCGTCTTGACCACTAACCTGACACTGCGTATCACACTGTTCACTAATCACTATTCACTATCTGACTGACTAATCTGAGCGTTCTGACTCTGATTTTGTCAATCTCTGGGCGAGAAGAGGTCATCTAGACCACTTTTCTCCATACTGTACATCTATTAGGGCAATTATCACTGCTGCGCTCAGATGACCAGTCTGAGCGTATTGATGACTAGCTCATCAGTTCTGTATCATGAAATGGTCGTCTAGACCGGTTTCTTGATATTGCGTGTCTCAACGCATACTCACATAATAGGGTGGACCGATTTCACTGTCGGTTGCCCCTTTCACTGCATAAATAGTAATTAAACGTTACTATACTCGTTTAATTCATTCAACTGAAAAACACACTGTGTTTATTAACTCAATTACATCATTGCATAGTAATTAAGATTCATAATTCATGAGAGTCATTACAGTGGCTCTCGGCTCATTATACAGCCTTATACACAGACTCTTACACGTGCGTGTGCAACGCAACACGGGCGTGTACATTTCAGACACGGGCATGTACTAGTTGAGACTACTCAACACGGCCATGTCTTTGAAATACATTCATCTATCTGAGCGGTACACAGCCTCTTACACGATCATGTACTTGACCGTGTTTCTTAAATTTGCACTAAAAGACATTAAATTATGTCCATTTTATTCTTTAATGACTTATTACATGGTAACTAGGTGTCATGAAAAAGGCAGTCATTACACCTCCTGTCTCGGACGAGAAGAAGAAGAAGAAGAACAAGAAGCCGAAGGACCCTAAAAAGTCCAAATGCTTCCATTGTGGGAAGGTAGGTCACTTCAAGAAGGCTTGCCGGGAATTCCTAGCCGCCAAGGGCAAGGAAGGTAAGGAACTTCTTTACTTGGAAGCGTGTTTGGTGGAAGAATCGAAAGACACTTGGGTCATTGATTCGGACGCCACTAATCATGTTTGTGTTTCTATACAGGGGTTCATGGAAACGAGAAGTCTACATGATAGGAGCCTCTCGTTGCGGACTGGAGATGGTAGCTTTGTGGTGGCTGAGGTAGTGGGAGATGTTTACCTTTATTTTGATCAATTTAGGTTTATTTTATTAAAAGACTGTTTTTATGTTCCTAATTTTAGGAGGAACCTTATATCGGTAGCTTGTTTAATAAAGGATTCTTATTCCGTTTCTTTTAGTAAAAGAGTTGATATTCGTAGAAATAAGTCTTTTATCTGTTTTGGATGGATGGATGGAAACCTATATTTGATCAAACCAAAGATGTACTCACTGCTTGACACTGAATTAATTGATAACTCTAAAAGGTTGAAAGTTTCTCACTCTAACAAGGCGTATCTTTGGTATTTAAGACTTGGTCATATTAATCAGGATAGGATTCAAAGATTGGTGGAAGACGGTCCTCTGGAATCTCTGGAGGAGGTACGACTTCCCCAATGTGAGTCTTCTTTAGAGGGTAAAATGACTAAGAGGTCTTTTGGAGCTAAGGGTACAATGGCTCAGGAGCTCTTAGAAATTGTGCACACTGACGTATGTGGTCCCATGAACGTCACAACACGAGGAGGGTTCGAGTATTATGTCTCTTTTATAGATGATTACTCGAGGTATGGATATGTGTATCTGATGCACCGCAAGAGCGAAACCTTTGACAAGTTCAAAGAGTATCGTGCGGAAGTGGAAAAACAATTGGATAAATCCATAAAGACACTTCGATCTGATCGAGGTGGCGAATACCTCTCCGATGAATTTCTAGGACATCTTGTAGAGAACGGGATTTTATCCCAATTGACTGCACCTGGTACTCCACAACAGAATGGTGTAGCCGAAAGGAGAAACAGGACCTTATTGGATATGGTACGGTCCATGATGAGTTATTCAACGCTGCCATTATCATTTTGGGGATATGCTTTACAAACGGCATACTATATTCTGAACCAGGTTCTGAGCAAATCAATTCCTAGAACTCCGTATGAATTGTGGCGTGGTAGGAAGCCCTCCCTTGGACATATGAGAATATGGGGCTGCCCGGCACATGTACTGGATGGGGATGCGAAAAAGTTGGAACCAATATCAGAATTGTGCATGTTTGTAGGGTATCCAAAAGGAACTAAAGGAGGTCTGTTCTACAACCCGAAGGAACAAAAAGTCATTGTCTCAACCCATGTGACATTCTTGGAGGAAAGTCACATGAATGACTTTAAGCCTCGAAGCAAAGTGGTGCTAAAGGAGTTATCGGGTGAAAGAACTGCTCCACAGATTTTGGTCTTGGACGCAAGTCTGAGTTCCAGTGAAAGACCTACAGATGATCAACAATTTAGGGTGCCTCGTCATAGTGGGAGGGTTTCTAAGAAACCTAATTTCTTCATGTATGATGCTGAGGTATACCAGGCCGAGGCTCATGAGCATGAGGATGATCCGATCACTTATGATGAAGCTGTAAATGATGTTGATTCTAAATCTTAGAAACAGGCTATGAACAATGAGATGGATTCTATGAAATCCAACTCTGATTGGGAACTTGTAAATTTGCCGGATGGGATAAAACCCATTGGATGCAAATGGGTCTACAAAAGAAAGAAGGATGCGGAAGGGAGAGTGGAAACTTTCAAAGCTAGACTGGTTGTAAAGGGAGACACGCAAAAGGCTGGAATCGATTACGATGAAACCTTTTCGCCTGTTGCTATGCTGAAGTCTATCCGTATTCTTCTGTCCATTGCTGCGGCTCTCGATTACGAGATCTGGCAAATGGATGTCAAGACGGCATTCTTGAATGGCCATCTTGAAGAGTGTATCTATATGATACAGCCCGAAGGGTTCGTAGCGAAAGGCCCAGAAAGGAAAGTCTGCAAGTTGCTTGGATCCATTTATGGATTAAAGCAAGCATCCCACTCATGGAACCAGAGGTTTGATCAAGCGATTAAGACATTTGGTTTTGAGCAGAACGTTGATGAACCTTGCGTTTATAAACGTATTAAGGATGGAAAAGTGGTCTTTCTGATACTCTATGTCGATGATATACTACTCATTGGGAATGATGTAGGGAACTTATCATCGGTCAAGCTTTGGTTACAAAAACAGTTTGACATGAAGGACTTGGGAGAAGCTAATTATGTTCTAGGCATTCGTCTTTTCAGATATCGAAAGAACAAAATGATAGCGTTATCCCAAGCTTCATATATAGATAAAATAATTGACAAATATGTAATGCAAGAGGCAAAGAAAGGCTCACAACCTTCTATTGCCGGTCTAACTCTTTCATTGGATGACTGTCCCAAGACATCGGAAGAAAGAGATCGTATGAGTAAAGTCCCGTATGCATCCGCTGTGGGTAGCCTTATGTACGCTATGCTTTGCACTCGCCCAGACATATGTTTTGTAGTAGGTATGGTGAGTCGATATCAAGCAAATCCTGGAACCAAGCACTGGCAAGCTGTAAAGCATATACTCAAGTATCTTAAGAGAACGAGGGATTATATGCTGGTGTATTCTGGAGGGGACCTAACACCCGTAGGATACATGGACTCAGACTTCCAGACTTGTAAGGATTCGAGGAAATCGACATCTAGATTAGTGTTTTTACTCGGAGGAGGCGGCATTGTGTGGAGGAGCGTGAAGCAGGGCTGCACAGCTGACTCTACTATGGAGGCTGAGTATGTGGCTGCGGCTGAGGCATCTAAAGAAGCGATTTGGCTCCGCAAGTTCTTTAGAGACCATGAGGTCATTCCGGGTGTTGACATGCCTATTACACTTTACTGTGATAATACAGGGGCTATTGCCAACACAAGGAAATCTCGACACCACAAGAGGACCAAGCACATCGATCGGAGATATCGCATTATTAGAGGGCATGTGGAGACAGGACAAGTGGATGTATGTAAGATCGCGTCCGAGGACAACATCGCTAATCCCTTTACTAAGACTTTGGTGGCTAGAAGCTTTGAGAGGCATGTAGAGGCGATGGGGATGCGTAACATGGCACATCTACTGGCTTAGGGCAAGTGGGAGATTGTTAGGAAATGCCCTAAGTATTAGAGACATTTTGATGTATTCATTTTGAACTGGATAATAAAATTATGTATAGAGGTTATTCATTACATTGCTATCTGTCCTCGTCTTATTTACATGTTAAAGTAAACGTAAGCAAATATGGCTCACTGACTGCTTGTGTTAAAACTGTTAGAACGTTGCATGCAATGGATTTTTGTATGCGAGAAGACAATGTTCTAAAGTTAGCAGTCTAAACTATGGTCTGTAGTCTATGGGGTTAGACCGAGCATCTAACTCATGTTAAGACTATTATGTTGTCTAAAGCCTTGGAGGGGACGGTTTGTCTTGACTGTCTGGAGCTGGTGTGACAACCGAGAAATTCAGGCAATTCTCGGAAGAAAATGTACAAATGTATGTATATAACAATTTGTACTATTTAAAGAGTCAAATAAATGTAGTTATATTGTTTAGAATATATTAAAATGTTCTAGGAAAATTGTTGAAAAATGCAATGAAAATGGGCTTGAAAATGTGTTAGAAAATGACATTTGAATAGCCTAAAAATTGGTGGAAAATTTGAGAAGTTTTGGTTAGGTTTTGATTGTCAAAACCGTGGCAAAAAACTAAGGATGAAAATGAAAAAAATTTGTGTAATGTGGTTCAAAATGAAAATTTAATTTTGTGAGCTTTTACGTAAAAGTTTGGAAAACTTTTACATAAAATAGGCTTATGGTATAATACGTGGCAGGTACATATGGTTCGAGGCGTACCTAACGCCGGTAGCCTTAAAATTACGCCGAAATGCTGCCGAAATTTCGAAAACCAGCATTTGGGGTAAAATGGAAATAAAAATAAAAAGTTTAGGGTCGGGTCGGAAACCCGAGTCCCTAACGGAAAATTAAATAAGGAAAACCTAAGGGGTGGTTCATGAATAGTAACCCGTCCCCTAAAAATATAAACCGCGAGTGAAACTGAAAAACCGACCCCGAGGGGGGGCGTTTTTGGAAACGAAATAAAGGTCCGAGTCGGGAACGGAAAATCCGAGCCTCGGAGACCTAGATCGGGAATGTCTATATGAACGTTTTAAATACTAGTGAAATGTCCATTTGAGGCTCCGAAACGATAAAAAATCACTAAACTGACGTAAGGGTCGGAATAGTGTTTCCCAAGGGCCGGGATAGTGAAAAGTGAAAATAAAATAGAAATGAACCTGGTAATGATTAGAAAACAGTCAGAAAAGTTCCTGAGAGCCAAAAAAATGCAGTCTGGATCGGGAAAATTTCCGTCAGGGGTAAAATTGTAATTTTGTCAAAATATAGGGGTAAAATCGTAATTTTACCAAAATACAGGGGCAAAATCATAATTTTGTAAAAGTTGAGAAAAATGGGGAAAATGATAAATAAAGCCTAAAAAGTTATAAATAGGTTTTATTTAAGCTTTTAAATGAAAAATAAAAGCTATAAATGGAAATGAAATTAACAGACAAGCCTTGTCTGGAGGATCCAAAAATCGACCTATAAGAAGGGCGATCAAAGATCCAAGAGAGAAAAAGAGAAGAGACTGATAAGGTAAGTTCAGACATTTACCTGTCTGCAACATATAGCATTATTGTTGCTAACTTTAATGTACTAACTATAAGTTAGGTACATATGTGCTACGGGTACTGTTATAGAATAGAGAGAGACATAATGTGCTACGGGCACTATTGAGAATGGACACATTGTTAATTGTGCTTCGGGCACTAGAGCGAGGTTAATGAAACTCACTCCCCTAAAATTAAAATGTGAACCATTCCTAACCACGGGACAATGTGAAGTCACCGGGTTAGAATTTTAAAAAGTCGGTAATGAAGCCACTTTCTGGCGTACCAGCCTTCCGTACAGGGAGGTACTATTTACCTTCGGGGCTATGAGATTAAGGCTGTGGAGGTCAGCACTGATGTACCGCTCCCAGTCATGTACAATTTTGCCTTCGGGGCTATGAGGTTAAGGCTGTGGAGGTCAGCACTAATGTACCGCTCCCAGTCATGCGCACTTAAATGGTACTGCCAACCTGAGCTCAAAACCAGAACATAAGCAAAGATAATTACCTAAAACTGAAACTATGCCATAATTGAGCATAAGACAGTTTAGTGAGAGTACTAACATCGCGGTAGATGTACTGTTGTGACACTGTGTTGTGGTCAAAGTTACTATTCACGTATGAATAGTGGTCAACAGACTATTCATGATGAATAGTACTATTCATAAAAATTTTATTTCTTGCATGTTTGAACTTACTGAGCCTGTAGCTCACCATTTTTGCTAATGTTGCAGGTAAGCAACCAGCTCAGTAGCTTGTTTGACTGGATGCGGACGGGATGGCGCGTGTCAAATGGGATAACTGGGCAAGGGATATGGTCCTACCAGAGTCTTTCTGCTGAGCGATAAAAAGGGAAGGAAAAAAAAGAAACAGTCTTTTGTAATATTATATATTTTACGAAAGTACTGTAATATGTAAATCACTTTGTACTTGCCAACAAAGTAAATAGTGGGAAATCTTTTACATGATGCTTAAAAAAAAAAAAAAATTTCCCAAAAACGTCATGATTTACTGAGAGAGAGAGATTAGCCGGCGACCCATGAGAGTACAATCTATCGCAGTTAGCGATAACTGTAATAGTATTGTATGATCTCTACGAGGGGCAGGTCGCCACAGTTGGTATCAGAGCAAGGCTTGAGATTGGTCTAGTTTAGAATACCAACTGCTGCCACAGTTGGTATCAGAGCCGAATTACGATGGATTTAGTTTGGATTACCAACTGCAGTTATAGTTGGTATATCAGAGCAGAGTTGACCATATCCCGATTTGACACTTCGCGCATCCTTTACCGCTATCCAAGTAAGCAGTTTACTTAAGTTTAGTTAATTATTTTCTTATGTGAAAATAATTATCTTATAGGTAGCAAGATGACCAGACCCCCTTATGTGAGACCACCGCTACCACGACCGAGAGGAGTATTACGGGTATGGACGAGACCTATTGTGAGGCCGTCTATTTCCCAACGATCAGTAATTAGACCCTCGGTGCCCGAGAGACCTCCAGTACCAGCACCAGCACCAGCACCAGTGCCAGTAGATGTAGTACAGCCACGACCGATAGTTCATCCACCAGTAGTAGTGGACATTCCAGTTGTTGGTGGACGCCAACACATTGGAGTGAGAGTTTCGGCTCGGGCAGTACAGGCATTTCGAGCTAGCAGTCCTCCTATGTTTGACGGTGGACGACAGTCGATGGAGGCGAAGGACTGGCTCCATGCCATAGAGAGGATTATGGTGATATGCGACATCGATCGAGATATATGGATCCAGTTGGCTATCAGTATGTTTCAAGGAGATGCTCGAGTATTTTGGCAGTATTGCGACCAGGAGATTTTATTAGGATTCAGTTGGGCTGAGTTCTGTCAGCGATTGGCTGATCAGTTTCTGCCTAGGGATCCGGCACCTGCTCCAGCACCTCCGGAGAGACAAGAGGCTGATACAACCGCGTACCCTGGATTTGACGAGGTTAGGGACTACATTCTCTAGACTGAGAGGATGGTCATGTTGTCTGGTGAGACAGTTATGTCTTACGCAGCATGATTTGAGGAGACCATTAGGAGGAGATGTCCGTTGCCCAACCTCACGGAAGCAAACTGTTGTGAGCTATTCTGGAGAGGGTTACCCATGGAGTTGAGACAGAGGGCGATCAAGCTATTTCCTCCTACGCTCCAAGAGTTTGTAGTGACGATCAGGACGATCGAGAGAGAGATTCTGATCGAGCATCTGACGCAGAGTCAATGAGAGACACTGGGTCAAGATGAGATGTTTGCACGCATCTTTGGGCCGAGAAGAATGATGAACGATCATGAGGTTGGACCGTCTAGACCACGAAGAGGTGATGACTCAGGACAGGGAGCATTACCTAGGGGCGGTGACGATTCAGATGATCCCGATGACGACGAAGATCCAGAAGAATATCCTCTAGTCCCAGATACAGGAGATGCGTGACCAGTGGATATGTATACATGTACATAAGTAGCTTAGAGAGAAAAGCTCTTTTGTATAGACTTGTGGCCAAGATGTATAAAAGGCCGATGTATATATGACTGGTGATGATTATGTATGACATATAAATGTTTTGCTATGAATGAAATATCAAAATGATTATATGTTATACGATGATGTGTTACAATGATGTGGCTTTACAGTACCCTAAATTCCGTGAATTGATATGATTTTATGAATGTGGTCATGGAAAAGCTAACGGTGAATTATTGTGCCATAATAGGACGATAGGCAAGATGGTGGATTTGCGAAATCAACCAGAGGGATGAGAACGACGTCCTAATGTCATGGAGAGATTGGATCAGATACAAGCCCTACTAGAAGCTCAGATGCAAGAAAATGCTAATCTGAGGCGACGGGTAGAGGAGCTAGAACAGAGACAAGGCTCTGAGGGTACCTAAGTAGAACAACAACCCGAGGTAGATCCGGTTATCCCTCCAGCTACTGTAAATGAGAGAGTTCCTGAACAGCAACCGGTTTTAAATCAGGAACCCCTCTATGAAAGATTCAGGCGTATGAGGCTGCCAGAATTTAAAGGTCTACAAATCCTCTAGAGGCTGAAGACTGGTTGTCGTCATTGCAAGTAATCATGGAATTCATGAACCTAACCGACCGGGAGAAGGTTGCATGTGCGCCTTTTGTGCTGAGAAAAGATGCTCGTTTTTGGTGGGACACTGTACAAATGAGAAGAGACGTGTCTACCATGAGTTGGGCGGAATTTCTGGAAGAATTTAACCAGAAATATTACGACCCTGCATCTCTGAGACAACAGCAGAAAGAGTTCTCAGAATTGATGCAAGGAAATATGTCGGTGAGCGAAGTTTGCCGAAAGTTCGACTAGTTATCCCGTTTATGTCCCTATGTAGTCCCTATTGAGAAGGAGAAAATACAGAAAATGATCGGGATGTTCAGGCCAGAAATTACTGCATTGGTAGATACTGGTCAGGTACTGCCTACTTCTGTAGCAGATTGTGTGAGTCGGGCCATCAGAGCTGAGTTTCACGTAGCCCGACAGAAAGAGGAAAGAGAAAAACACTGGGAGGCTAAGAAGAAGGAGAGGGCTTTGGCTAAGTCTACACAAGCTGGTCAATCGAGCAAGCCTAGTCAGAATGTTAAACCAAGCCAGGGCAATAGTCAAGGATCCCAGCAAAATAAGAGAAAAGGCAATTTTTCTGGAAATCGCCAGGGAAATAATCGAAACCAGCAGCGGAGAACAGCTGGTAATGCAGAATCCAATGTGCAAAATTGTCCTACATGCTGGAAGAGACATTCTGGGCAATGCAGATTTGGGCCACTTGTTTGCTATAAATGTGGAAAGGAAGGCCATTATGCCAGGAACTATCCAAATAGACAGGGTGGACAAGGCACTTCCCAACCGCACCAGACACGCCCACAAGCTCATTCCCTTCAGGCCAGAGTTGAAGAGTCACCAGTAAGGCCGCAACGCCAGGAGCGTGTGCCACGTGCCGATGCTCGTGTAATGGCCTACAGCAAAGAGGATGCAGAGGCAAGAACATCGAACGTAGTGACAGGTCAGCTCACTGTCGCTAGTCATGTAGCCTCTGTATTATTCGATTCCGGTGCTACTCATTCTTTTGTTTCCTATGAATTTGCTGACAAGATAGGACTTCCTAAGGACTATATGGGAAGGGTATTTAAGACAGCTTTACCCTCTGGAAAAGTATTGTTGTCCAATTACTGGTTACCTTATGTACCAGTATATGTGGCAAATAGGGAACTATATGCGGAGTTAATCGTAATGAAGATCATGGATTACGATGTGATTCTAGGCATGGATTTCCTAGGGAAATACCAAGCTACGATCGACTGTCGAAATCGAAAGATAGTATTCCAACCCGAGGAAGAAGAGAGTTTCGAATATGTCGACACTTCTCGAAAACCGGGGAAGATGATGATCAGTTCGCTGAGAGCAAGCAAGCTGATAGCCAGTGGTTGTATGGGATATCTAGCATATGTGGTGGACACTACAGAGGAACAGAAGCTGCGACCCGAAGACGTTCCTGTGGTTAATGAATTTCTTGACGTATTTCCGGAAGAGTTACCAGGGATACCTCCAGAGAGAGAAATCTCGTTCAAAATTGAGTTGATGCCTGGAACGGCACCTATTTCCAAAGCACCATACCGCATGGCTCCGGTGGAGTTAAAGGAGCTGTAGGAATAATTAAAGGAGCTTTTGGATAAACGATTCATCAGGCCGAGTTTTTCTCCATGGGGTGCACCTGTGTTATTCGTCAAGAAAAAGGATGGAACGTTCCGTTTGTGTATTGATTATCGGGAGTTGAATAAGGTCACGATCAAGAATAGGTATCCATTACCTAGAATTGATGACCTATTCGACCAGTTAAAAGGCGCAGCAGTATTCTCCAAGATCAACTTACGATCAGGATATCACCAGCTGAGAATTAAAGAAAGTGATATTCCTAAGACGGCGTTTAGGACTCGTTATGGTCACTACGAGTTCCTTGTAATGCCATTTGGATTAACAAATGCGCCGGCAGCGTTCATGGACTTAATGAACAGAATTTTTAAAGAGTATTTGGATAAGTTTGTCATTGTATTCATTGATGACATTCTTATATACTCGAAGACTCATGAGGAGCACAAGGAGCATCTGAGAATCGTGCTAAATACGATAAGGAAGCATCAACTGTATGCCAAATTCTCAAAATACGAGTTTTGGCTGGACAGAGTACATTTCCTCGGACATGTTGTATCCCAGGAAGGTATTGCTGTAGATCCGACGAAGGTAGATGCAATTAACCAGTGGCCTGCACCCAAGAGTGTGACAGAAATACGCAGTTTCTTGGGGTTAGCTGGTTATTATCGGCAATTTATAGAGGGATTTGCGCGATTAGCTACACCTCTTACTGCGCTTACACGCAAGGAAAGGAAGTACGAGTGGACTACGGAATGTGAAAGAAGCTTCCAGGAATTAAAGAGACGGTTGACAAGCGCACCAATCCTTACGCTTCCCACTGAAGGGGAGAAGTTTGTGATCTACAGTGATGCATCTAAAATAGGATTGGAAGCTGTCCTGATGCAAGACGGCAAGGTGATTGCCTATGCTTCCCGTCAATTAAAGGATCATGAAAGGAATTACCCTACGCATGACCTTGAACTTGCTGCAGTAGTGTTCATACTTAAAATTTGGCGACACTATCTCTATGGAGCTCAATGTCAGATTTTCACTGATCACCAAAGCCTGAAGTATTTCTTCACGCAAAAGGAACTCAATATGCGGCAAAGAAGATGGTTGGAACTGGTGAAGAATTATGACTGTGAAATCCTATACCATCCAGGAAAGGCCAACCGTGTAGCAGATGCTCTAAGTAGAAAGTCTACCATATCGCACCAGCTACCAATAAACAGGCTTCTGAAGCCATTGCAGCAAGAGATAAATTCTTTGAACTTGGAGCTGATATCTGGAAGACTAGCTGCACTCCAAGTGGAATCATCACTATTTGAGGATATAAAGGAAGCTCAGAGGCGAGATCCAACAATGACAAGTTCTCAAGAAGGAATTTCCAAGGTTGGAATGATCCTTTATCAAGGAAGGATAAATGTTCCAGCTGATGAGGAACTTAGAAGACAGATCATGTCAGAAGCCCATGAAACACCCTATTCGGTTCATCCCGGAGCAAGCAAGATGTATCAGGACTTGAAGTTACAGTTCTGGTGGAAAGGGATGAAGAATGATATAGCGAAATTCGTGAGCAGATGCATGACCTGTCAGAGAATCAAAGCGGAACATAAACATCCAGCCGGAAGATTGGAACCGTTGGAGATTCCTGAATGGAAATGGGAACACATTACGATGGATTTTGTAGTGGGACTCCCAAAAACCCGAGAAGGTTATGATGCCATTTGGGTTATTGTGGATAGACTGACCAAGACGGCACGGTTTATAGCTGTCAAGATGACCTTTTCGTTGGAAAAGTTGCTCAGCTGTACATAACTCATGTCGTTAGATTACATGGAGTACCAAAATCCATTATGTCAGATCGAGATGCACGATTCACTTCGAATTTCTGGAAGTGTATGCAAGAGGCCATGGGTACTGAATTGAGACTCAGTACGGCTTTTCATCCGCAAACAGACGGACAGTCGGAGCGGACAATTCAGACTTTAGAGGACATGCTTCGAGCTTGTGTGATGGATTTTGCGGGAAATTGGAACGAGAAGTTACCATTGATTGAATTCTTGTACAATAATAGTTACCAAGCTTCTATAGGCATGGCACCTTACGAGGCTTTGTATGGACGGAAGTGCAGATCACCATTACACTGGTATGATTTGCGAGAAAAGCAGTTGCATAAGACGGATTTCATAAAAGAGACTTCCGATGCAGTTGCTAGAATTCAGCGTCAAATGAAAATTACGCAAAGCCGACAAAAGAGTTATGCAGACAAAAGGTGGAGATCCTTAGAGTTTGATGAAGGAGACTTCGTGTTTCTTAAGGTATCGCCTATGAAGGGGATTATGCATTTCGGTAAGAAGGGGAAACTAAGTCCAAGATATATTGGACCTTATGAAATTATCGAACGCATTGGAAGGGTCGCTTACAGATTAGCGTTACCTCCAGAATTGTCGGCAGTGCATAATGTATTTCATGTGTCAATACTGAGAAAATATATACCAGATCCGTCCCATGTGTTGAAGCATGAGCCTATTCAAATCCACAAGGATTTGACATATGAGGAACAACCTAATCGAGTACTGGCTCGTGAAGAGAAAGTACTGAGGAATAAGATAATCCCACTAGTGAAGATTTTATGGAAAAATCACAACATTGAAGAATCTACGTGGGAACGAGAAGACGAGATGAGGAGTTTATACCCCCACTTGTTCTAATTTTCGAGGATGAAAATTTTATAAGGAAGGGTGAATGTGACAACCGGGAAATTCATGCAATTCTCGGAAGAAAATGTACAAATGTATGTATATAACAATTTGTACTATTTAAAGAGTGAAATAAATGTAGTTATATTGTTTAGAATATATTAAAATGTTCTAACAATACTGACGAGTAAAAATTCAGTGTTGGAAAAATTCACTGAGTTGAAACGGGTGAAACGGTGCCAAAACCGGCATTGAAAACCCTAACCAGGACAATAAAAGACGGAAAACTTCTGGGATTAATTTTGATCAAACGGAAGCAGTTTAAATTGATCCGACTGCACAGGAGACCTCAGGAACGCGCCGGGACGATTTTAGAAAAATTTCGGCTCGAACCGTTATCGGTCAAAAAGTAGTCGAATTAATGTGAATAGTGAAAGTCAAAGTCAACTTTTGCTTTAGCATTTATGACATCATAAATCCCTTTAATAAATGGGAAGAAAATGGTGGTTGGTAGCATTAATGGCCATGATTTAGTTTCTTTTTGATCTAAAGGCCAAGATTTGGCCAAAATTCACCATTTTAATTTTTTGAAAAATATGAAAAGAATTAGTGTTGAAGGGTGGTGAAATTTGATTGGTTAAAGGCCAAATTAATTGGTTTATTTGATGGTTAAGTCGGCCACTTTTGGGGAACAAAAGGCCGAGACAATTTTTCAAGCCAAACCAAGAACAAAATTTTTTCTAAGTCATTTCCATGGTGAACCATGAGCAACCCAAGGGAGACTAAGTGATTTCTTCAATCTTTCTTCACAAAAATTGTGTCAAACCATTCCTTGAAGACAAAGGAAGCAAGTGAACAAGGTAACTCCCCTTGGATTGAACTTTTTCTTGGTTTTTTTTCAAGAAAACCGTGTGATGAACAGTATTGAGAATGAAAAAAATTTTGGTTGTTTTCATTGATTTGGTGTTTGGGTTTTGTTAAGGGTGTGATTAGGAAGAAAACCATGTAATTGGTTTAAAGAAAAACCAAATTTTGTTGGTTTTCCAAGGGTAAAACCGTGGGTTACCATGGGTGATCAATGAGAAATTTTTGTGGTTTAAGTGTTAACATGCTTTCAATTCATATTTTGTTAAGAATAAAGCATGATTTGCATTATGGAAAGCTTGGAAAAAAATTTTGGTGTGGACTTACCTAATGTGGCCGTGGGTTACTTAGGGTTTGGTGGAAAATTTTGCATGGTTTATTTGATATTTGGATGATTTAAATCATGCATTTTATAATGTAAATGTTGGAATTGTGATTGAAAGCAAGAAAAGAAAAAATTTGGAGTATGTTTTTCTTAATTGGCCGTGGGTTATATGTGATTAAAAACCCTCAGAAAATTATTGAAAAATGCAATGAAAATGGGCTTGAAAATGTGTTAGAAAATGACATTTGAATAGCCTAAAAATTGGTGGAAAATTTGATAAGTTTTGGTTAGGTTTTGATTGTCAAAACCGTGGCCAAAAACTAAGGATGAAAATGAAAAAAATTTGTGTAATGTGGTTCAAAATGAAAATTTAATTTTGTGAGCTTTTACGTAAAAGTTTGGAAAACTTTTACATAAAATAGGCTTGTGGTATAATACGTGGCAGGTACATATGGTTCGAGGCGTACCTAACGCCGGTAGCCTTAAAATTACGCCGAAATGCTGCCGAAATTTCGAAAACCAGCATTTGGGGTAAAATGGAAATAAAAATAAAAAGTTTAGGGTCGGGTCGGAAACCCGAGTCCCTAACGGAAAATTAAATAAGGAAAACCTAAGGGGTGGTTCGTGAATAGTAACCCATCCCCTAAAAATATAAACTGCGAGTGAAACTGAAAAACCGACCCCGAGGGGGGGGGGGGGGTTTTGGAAACGAAATAAAGGTCCGAGTCGGGAACGGAAAATCCGAGCCTCGGAGACCTAGATCGGGAATGTCTATATGAACGTTTTAAATACTAGTGAAACGTCCATTTGAGACTCCGAAACGATAGAAAATCACTAAACTGACGTAAGGGTCGGAATAGTGCTTCCCGAGGGCCGGGAAAGTGAAAAGTGAAAATAAAATAGAAATGAACCCGGTAATGATTGGAAAACAGTCAGAAAAGTTCCTGAGAGCCAAAAAAATGCAGTCTGGATCGGGAAAATTTCCGTCAGGGGTAAAATTGTAATTTTGTCAAAATATAGGGGCAAAATCGTAATTTTGCCAAAATACAGGGCAAAATCGTAATTTTATAAAAGTTGAGAAAAATAGGGAAAATGATAAAGAAAGCCTAAAAAGTTATAAATAAGTTTTATTTAAGCTTTTAAATGAAAAATAAAAGCTATAAATGGAAATGAAATTAACAGACAAGGCTTTGTCTGTAGGATCCAAAAATCGACCTACAAGGAGGGCGATCAAAGATCCAAGAGAGAAAAAGAGAAGAGACTGATAAGGTAAGTTCAGACATTTACCTGTCTGCAACATATAGCATTATTGTTGCTAACTTTAATGTACTAACTATAAGTTAGGTACATATGTGCTACGGGCACTATTATAGAATAGAGAGAGACGTAATGTGCTACGGGCACTATTAAGAATGGACACATTGTTAATTGTGCTTCGGGCACTAGAGCGAGGTTAATGAAACTCACTCCCCTAAAATTAAAATGTGAACCATTCCTAACCACGGGACAATGTGAAGTCACCGGGTTAGAATTTTAAAAAGTCGGTAATGAAGTCACTTTCTGGCGTACCAGCCTTCCGTACAGGGAGGTACTATTTACCTTCGGGGCTATGAGATTAAGGCTATGGAGGTCAGCACTGATGTACCGCTCCCAGTCATGTACAATTTTGCCTTCGGGGCTATAAGGTTAAGGCTGTGGAGGTCAGCACTAATGTACCGCTCCCAGTCTGCGCACTTAAATGGTACTGTCAACCTGAGCTCAAAACCAGAACATAAGCAAAGATAATTACCTAAAACTGAAACTATGCCATAATTGAGCATAAGACAGTTTAGTGAGAGTACTAACATCGCGGTAGATGTACTGTTGTGACACTGTGTTGTGGTCAAAGTTACTATTCATGTATGACTAGTGGTCAATGATACTATTCATGATGAATAGTATTATTCATAGAAGTTTTATTTCTTGCATGTTTAAACTTACTGAGCCTGTAGCTCACCATTTTTGCTAATGTTACAGGTAAGCGACCAGCTCAGTAGCTTGTTTGACTGGATGCGGACGGGATGGCGCGTGTCAAATGGGATAACTGGGCAAGGGATATGGTCCTGCCAGAGTCTTGGCGCTGGGCGATGAAAAGGGAAGGAAAAAAAAGAAACAGTCTTTTGTAATATTATATATTTTACGAAAGTACTGTAATATGTAAATTACTTTGTACTTGTCAACAAAGTAAATAGTGGGAAATATTTTACATGATGCTTAAAAAAAAAAAAATTTTTCCCAAAAACGTCATGATTTACTGAGAGAGAGAGATTAGCCGGCGACCTATGAGAGTACAATCTATCGCAGTTAGCGATAAAGCTTAACTGTAATAGTATTATATGATCTCTACGAGGGGCGGGCCGCCACAGCTGGACTCCCAAGTAGAGACATAGATATGTTGCTTGGTGGTGACATATTAGACCGGGACTAAAGCGTGATTGATCTACGTAGTTTGCTATGAGTGGATCAATCTGCTTTTTGACGTTCATTGTGCAATAACCTTAATCCTGAGTAAATAAACTACTTCATGTATATGACTTATGTACTTTGATGTTCCAATGGCTAAAGCGTCTCAGAGGTAGTATGCTTATAGACCGGCTCGTTGGGTGCATGACATGTATACGATGAAGGGTTTGTTTGCAGATATCGGAATCATAGCTCTAAGGAGTTAAAGGTATCCTCTTAAAGGCATTATACTGAATGTGAAAATGGACAAGGCCTTGGGTCGTCTGCTGGGCGGATGACTTCTTATTCACATATGGTGAATAATCATTTTCTTAATTCGGTAGTATAATGGAACTTTAAGATAGCCTGATCAGTAGGATTAAACGGACTTTGACCTAAGGCTGATCATGGATATTATATGAGGGTTTTGCATATATGACAAGGTCATTGGATAGTAGCTCGTCACAGGCTTACGTAATATGGTATCTAATTGGGAGTTCAGTTTCAGGTTTATAGTGGTGTGACTCTGAAACTAGTGATCATATGATTGAGTTGTTTGGTAAAGAATGATGATCATATGGAATCACGGGAGCCCGATTATATATGTCCAATCAGTCCCTCTACGAGCTCCACATAATTCCTTAATGTTTGGCAAATTGATATGTGTATGCTATTGGCTAGTTTATTATGCATGGATGGTGATGACACAGGATTAGGATGGTAGACAAGATTCTCTCCGGTTGGATTCAGATTTTGTTTTGGATAATAGAGTACACAATTATTCGAACTCCAAATAAAGTTGCCATGATTTTATTTGAGTTGGATTGGAGTTGTAGAAAATTATCCATGAGAACAAGAATTTGAAACACAACCATTTTGTGGATTTTGAAATTTGAATTTGAAATTTGAATTTGAAATTTAAATTTGAAATTTGAAATTTGAAATTTGAAATTTGAATTTGAAATTTGAATTTGAAATTTGAATTTGAAATTTGAAATTCAAATTTTGAATCACAGTCCAAGTGGGATTCGAATTTGTTGTGGAAAATCCACAAGGTTTGAAATTCGAATTTGAGTTGGATTTGGAGAGGATAATCTTGTTAGAATCCTACTTGAATTTTGAATCCAAATCCCAACAAACTATGGACGAAATTTTGAGGATAATCCTTAATGGAATTTCGGTTTTTGTGGATAAGATTCAAGGGAAAAATTCAAGTTTCAATCCCAGTTGAATTTGGATTCTCTCCTCCCTGAAAAGTGGCCAAAATTTTGGAGATAATCTCCTAGAAAAATTCGGTTATTTTGGATAAGGTTTAGATAAGATTCAAGCTTGAAAATCCTAGTGGAATTTTGATTCTTCCTTATCCTAAAAGTGGCCGAATATTTGGAGAAGATTTTCTCCTAGGAAATTTCAGATTTTTTGGTTGAAAAAGGGAGATAAAATTCTAGTTAAAATCTTGTTTAGATTTGGATTGCATTTATCCTAAGAAAACCAAATTTTATTGTTGGATTTTCCCATGGAAAAATTCAGATTTTTTGGTTATGGATAAGGGAGAATATCTTTTCCTTGTCCAATTCGAATTCAGAGAATCACCTCATGCAGGTCTATAAATAGAGGTCCTGCCACTCCAGTTCTCTTAGACCACAGACTCTCAAGTGAGCAGGCTTATTGTTGCACAGCTCATTGTGACAATAAGTTCTTTAGAGATCTGGGTGGTCGGAAGAAGACTAGCAGTGCTAGCATGCCGATCAAGGTTTAGAGTGCCCACACACTCAGCCATTCGGGAATTGGAGAATAGTAGAGAAGGCTAGTTGGTTGAAGCCTCCGGTCATTCTCCTCCTGCAGATTGGCGTCCTTGAGGTATGAGTTTTAATTGTTGTTGGTTTATTGTATATGGCATCATCAGATATTTAAGGATCTAAAAAATTTTTATTGTTCCGCTGCACCACTCTGATACAGTTTTACCGATTTATTTTCCTACACCTTCCTAATTCCTAGGGATATGTGACTATTTTGGTAGTGGTGGACAGGCTGTTAACGCAAACTCACTTTTGGGCACTACCGAGAATGTATACTGTTACCCGTGTTGCAGACCTATTTTCACAAATAATTTGCAAGCTACGTGGTTACCTCGTTCCATAATTTCTGACCGAGACCTGGTATTCTTGAGCACCTTCTGGCGAGAGCTGTTTACCTTGGGTAGAACGACCCTCCGTCATAGTACCGCGTACCATCCCCAGACAGATGGCCAAACGGAAGTAGTTAATAGAGTTTTGCAGCAGTATTTACGATGCTTGGTGGCTGAATACCCCAGGCGTTGGTTCAAAATTATTCATTGGGTTGAGTATTGTTATAATACCTCATTCCATTCATCTCTAGCCATGTCACCTTTCAAAGTGGTTTATGGCAGAGACCCTCCTTCTATGCTAGACTATGTACCTATGACCACTAAAACTGAGTTAGTTGATAGATTGTTGTGTGATAGGCAGGAGCTGCTAGAGCAACTTAAGACCAACCTATTGAAGGCTCAACAACCATGAAAAAGACGGTAGATGAGCGAAGGCGTGATGAGCAATTTCAGGTGGGAGACTATGTGTGGGTGAAGTTGCAACCATATCGCCAGATTTCAGTGGCTAACAGACAATCCAACAAGTTGGGTGCAAGGTATTTTGGTCCATTCAAAGTACTTAAGAAGATCGGACTAGTGGCTTATCAGCTGGAGTTGCCAACGAGAGCCTGAATTCATGATGTGTTTCACGTATCACTACTAAAACGCTTTAAAGGGGAGTTCTCAGGAGCATCAATGCCTCTGCCACTAGATATCATAGGTTTCCATCCTGTTTTGGAACCTCTAGTGGTCTTACAAGAAAGGAAAGTGACCAAACAATGTAAGGAGATTGACCAAGTCTTGGTCTGCTGGAAAGGTTTGCCTCAGACCGCAGCAACTTGGGAAGAGGTAGAAGTGATGCAACAATTTTACCCGAGTTTCAACCTTGAGGATAAGGTTGAAGTGGATGAGGGGAGTATTGATACGGAGGAGGTGCTGGGAGCAACAGATGGAAGACACGATGGGCTACCAGAGAGGATTAATGAAGAAGCAAAAGAATCTATCTGGCAGGAAGGAGAAGTAGACGTGGAAGGGCAGGAACCATTCGGCTGGCAAGAAAAAGAAGTAGACGTGGCAGAGCAGGAAGCATTAGCTTGAAGGAGAACAAAAAGGGCTATCAGAAGACCAGCGAGATATGAGGAGTGAAATAAGAGAGAAAGGCTGTTGTAACCATAGAATACTGGAAGTTGTAGCTATAGGAATTGTAAGAAGAGATTGTAACAAATTGTAACTAAATTTTGTTGTAAGCATGAGACTAGTTGGGAATAAAAACAGAGATGCCAAAGCAGAGGGCATCATCTGGCAAGTATTATTCAGAATCCTTGTTTCTCATCTTCTTCTCCCTTCTAAATCTCTCATCTTCTCCTATTTCTTCTGAACTTCTCTTTCCTTCTTTTCTATTGGTATCTGCTTGGGCCTTATCATGTTACCACTGAAAGCTTTCTTATTAAGCATGTTCACCCCTTCAAAAGCCAATGCAATACGATCTTGGATCGGCCTTTACAGAATGAATCCAAATTGGTTTTCTAAGATGATACGCATTGCCAACAACCCCAGCCTATCTGCTATGATCTTAGTAAATATTTTGAATAAAAAATTACCAAGCATTATAGGGCGAAAACCATCAATAGAATTGGCCTCTTTTTCTTTAGGAATTAGAACAGAAAATTAGATTAATGGTTCTTGATAACATGAATTTATAAGAAAAATTCTCAAACTATGGAGATCACCTCTGACTTAACATTGTCGCAACACTTTTAATAAAAAGCACTGCTAAAACCATCCTGACCCGGAGCACCAGACACGTCCATAGAGAAAACCACGTCTTTAATCTCCTCTACAGAAGAAACCCAGCGAAATTCCAATTTTTAGTTATTGAGACCTTGACATCAATGATGGAGTCCCTTATAGAAAGATCAGTGTGCTATTCTAAGGAGAATTGAACAAATATTTGTAGAATTGGATCATATGTTCTTTAATAACATGCATCTTAGCCACAACCTCCTCCCTAATAGTAAGCATGGAAAAAGGTTGCTTCGCTTTGCAAATCTTAACAAGAGAGTGTATTACGAGTTTTAGAGAGAGAAATGAAAGAGAAGAAATTGATTGTTTCATTCAACTAACTTCTTAGATACATACAATCATATATATGTCCCAAACTAATTAACTTAACCTTAGTTATAAATAAACTATGGTTAAGCCTTTCTAACCATTCTAACTATAGGTAGTTACAACTAAAAACTAAAATAATAAACTCTTTACTAAAATTAACTGTGATGATAAAGAAATATGCAATATCAAGAAATTGGTTAAAATGACATTTTCTTGATATGAAACTGATATATTTAGAATCAGAATGCTCAAAATTAGTCATTTAAGAACAAAATGTAGATTTTGTTGAGAGGTACGCAGTATCGGGATAAGGGTCAAGACGACATTTTCTTGGCCTGAAACTGATATATTTAAACTCAAGATGCCCAAATTAGTCAATCAGGCACCTGACACGTTTTTCAAGATGGGCTCACACAGATCCCGAAAACTGATCGAGATGACCTCGAATGAAGTTGAAACTGATAAATTTGGATTCAACACATCCAAATTAGTCAGCATAGCCTATTTGTATGCTCAAATTAGCTAATTGAGCACAAAGGTAATTTTTGACCGAGAATTCACAGTACTAGAAACTGGTCAAGATGACCTCAGATGAAAATAAAACTGATATATTTGGATTCAGGACGCCCAAATTAGTCAGGATAGCCCATGTTGAAATTTTGGGAGAAAAAGTATATAAAGGGCGAAAAATCAGAAATTTCAAAAACAAGCCCATAACTTTCTCTCATTTTCTCTTTCCTCCCGTTACCCAAAAATGAACAGTAATCGACTATCGGAAACGGTGTCTGTTTTCGACACCGCCGGTGTCATCGGAAAGCTCTCACCGAGCTGAGTCCAACGGTGGGTCGACTCGACGGAACGGCCGCCACACGCCGCCGCACGCGCCGCTCGAATGTCGCCGGAGAAATCGCCGATATCTCCGCCGTCCGGCCACCGTTTGCCACGAAACCGGTCCCAAAAGTTTCGTGGTGAAGAGAGGAGCAAAACCCATGCCATCGATCGCCTTAACACCGGTGGAATCGCACTGCCCAAGCTTCGAAAAAGTCAGTGAAACACCGCTATGGAGCCGTTGTCGAAACGCCCGATTTCGGCCTAGTTGAAGTACGCCGTTGGTGCAGAAATGACCGCAGGGCTGAGGGGAGCAAAAGCCCTCAACCAATTTTGGGAAAAAAGTCCGGCACGGTGGAGTTCCACCGTCGCCGCCATGACCGTGGTTTTCGAGGGGATTTTCCGGTGATAGGGGCCTTCAAACATGAAATTGAGGCCACCAATGGATTCCTCTCATCGAGTTCTTCAAGATGGACTACTCATTTGCCAGCATCGCTGCCGTCAACCACCGGTCAATGCCAGCATTGACCGAAAATTTAAGAATGGCCCGTTGGCCTATTTTCGATGTTCCGGACACATCCGCGGCGTCAGAATTGGAAGACGGAGTCTCAAAAGCAAAGAACGAAGAATTAAAGTTTGTCTACGAGAAACCGAACAGTTCGTTCAATTGCCAGTGGGACGATTCCGGTAGTGACTTCAGTCCCTCCATTCCTGAAATTTATGTTTTTGGAATGAGTATATATGAATTATGTATTCTGGAATGTGAAATTGTAAAAAAAATAGACTATGTGTATGAAAAATAGTCAAATGAGAAAAAGTGAAAAATGTAAAGATTTTTACGTAAAAAGTTGAGTTTTTACGTAAAAATGTAGGCACTTTTTACGTAAAAATGTAGGCTCTAGTAGAGTACGTGGTAGAATAGAACTAGGTTAGATGGTTTCGAGGCGTTTCCTAAACGCCGGGAACCCAAAAATTAAGCGAAAATGCTGCCGAAATTTTGAAAATGGCACAAAAAAGTATTTTAAGAACCGAAGGGTAAAAGCGTGGTCGGGATGGAAACCCGAGCCCTTTCGGTGACCTAGACCTGAAAAAGAGCATAACGCTCGAGAGTCAGAATAGTACCACCCAATGGTCGGTAAATAGTAAACCAAGAAATTGTGGCAAATAAGGCCGTAAAAAAATTTAGTAAAGCCTAAGAAAAATTATTTTATGAATTTTGAGCTTAGAAGATCCAGTCTAAGTAATAAAATGAGAATGATATGACTCAAAGACCCATTAGGGGCAAAACGGTAATTTTGATCGAAAAATTTCAAGAATGATAGCAAAGGATCCTAATGGACTTAGAATGGCTTAATTAAGATTTTAAGGTCCAAAGCTAAGTTGTGAATCAAAGAAAAGTAAGGTCATAATGAGAAAAATCCCATTAGGGGTAAAATGGTAATTTTGCCAAAAGTTCAGGATAAAATAGTAATTTTACCAAAAGTTGGCGGAAAAGTTATAAATGGGATATTAGATCCTTAAGTTTATGATCGAGAAATGAAACATAGAATTTTTACGTTTTATTAAGTTTTATATATGAAAGAAGCATAGAAAATAACCGTTATTATTTCGGTTATAGGGATCCACACCAGACGATATGAAGAGACGTTTGCGGACCAAGAAAGCAAGAAAAGAAATGCTAGTAAGTAATAGTAAGTTTAAACATTTAATTGACTGCAACATAAATGAACTGGTCATGTTATGTGTTATGTGTTCTAAGTAGTAAGTTCGAATATTTAATTAACTGCAATATGAATAGACTATTATGTCTGAGTATGATATGTAGTAAGTTCAAATATGTGATTTGTCTGCAACATGAACTGACATGTTATGTTAGGTTTATGTTTAAGTGTTATATGGAATTCATATACGTGAGTGCTATATGCACTAAAGTGTGACTAACATAATTCACACTATAGAAAAGTTACATTAAGAAAGAAATGATTTATGAAATACAAACGAAAGAAAAGAAACAAAAGAAAGAAAAAAAAAAGAAAAGAAACAAAAGAAAGAAAGGAAAAGAAAATGAAAGAAAGAGAGAAAGAATGAATGAACGAACGAATGAAAAGATAAAGTAAAGAACGAGAAAGATAAGCAAGATAATAAGATTGAAAAGTTAAGGTTGACGTACCGGCCTCTCCAGCTGTAAGGTTTAAGAGCTAAGAATAGCCTCCATCCCAGATGTGTGGTGCTACCGCAAGCTTAAGGTAGTTAATGGCTAATGCACTACCCCAAGTTTGTAGTGTGAGATTGACCTTGGGGTTGATTGGTGGGTCGCTCCCCCGTTCCTCCATTGGTTTGCACACTCTAGGTATGTCCAACCATGGGCCCACAAGAAAAAGTGAAAGATAAGAAAAGTAAAGAAAAGAAAAGACAAATACAGAAAGAAAAGCA
This sequence comes from Antiaris toxicaria, assembly GCA_035233585.1. Lineage (NCBI taxonomy): Eukaryota > Viridiplantae > Streptophyta > Magnoliopsida > Rosales > Moraceae > Antiaris > Antiaris toxicaria. The sequence continues at coordinate 87,874,343 of CP141156.1, forward strand.
AAGAAAAGAAAAGAAAAGCTAAGAAAAGAAAAGAAAAGAAAAGAGAGTAAAGTAAAGCTTAGCAAAGAAAAGCTAAGAAAAGAAATGCTAAGAAAAGAAAAGCTAAGAAAAAAAAGTAAAGCTAAGAAAAGCAAAGAAAAGCAAAGAAAAGAAAAGAAAGTAAAGCTTAGCAAAGTAAAGCAAAGAAAAGCAAAGAAAGTAAAGCTTAGCAAAGAAAAGCTAAGAAAAGAAAGTAAAGCAAAGAAAAGCTAAGAAAAGCTAAGAGAAGAAAAGAAAAGAGACAGATAAAGAAAGAAAAGAAAAGAAGGAGATAGAACAACAGTTTAGAATATGATCCATCAGTCAAAGAAAAGAAACGGATTAGGATATGATCCATTAGTCAAAGAAAAGAAACGGATTAGGATATGATCCATCAGTCAAAGAAAAGAAACAGATTAGGATATGATCCATTAGTCAAAGAAAAGAAAGAGATTAGGATATGATCCATCAGTCAAAGAAAAGAAACAGATTAGGATATGATCCACTAGTAAAAGAAAAGAAAAGAAAAGAGAGATAAATAAAGAAAAAGAAGAAAGAAAGGAGATGGATAGACAGATTAGGATATGATCCACCAGTGAAAGTAAAAAGAAAGAAAAGAAAAGAAAGTAAAGCTAAGAAAAGCTAAGAAGAGCAAAGAAAAGAAAAGAAAGTAAAGCTAACAAAAGAAAAAAGAAGAAAGTAAAGTAAAGAAAAGCTAAGAAAAGCTAGGAGAAGAAAAGAAAAGAGACAGATAAAGAAAAAAAAAAGGAGAGAAATAGAACGAAGGAATAGGATATGATCTATAGAACAAGAAAAATGACATAATATGAAAGAAAGAACGAACAACGAAAATAAAAGTTAAGCAAGAAAAGAAACGAAGGTCATGAAAAAAAAGAAAAGAATGTCTTGAAAGAAAGAATGAAAGTAAACAAGCATAATGCGACTAACATGTATGCTTATGCTATGTTATACATAGATTGATATGCATAAGTCAGTTTTACAAAAGAACATCATGAAGAAGAAAGAATGAAAATAAATAAGCATAATGCGACTAACATGTGTGCATATGCTTAGCAAGAAAAGAAAAGAAGAAGAAAAGTATGACATGAAAGAATGAAAGAACAAAAGAACATCACGAAGAAGAAAGAATGAAAGTAAACAAGCATAATGCGACTAACATGTGTGCATATGCTATGTTGTGCATAGATTGATATGCATAAGTCAGTTATACAATTTTAAGTGTATTTGTGATGTTTAAGCATACATTAAGTATGCTATGTTTAAATTGAGGTGTATACATTGTTTTGTATAATGTTGAGTATTTTATGCTTAAGATGTTAAGCACACATTCTGTATGTTATGTTTAAATTATGTTATGCTAAAAGAACGTTGAGATTGTTCTCTCAATGTTAGAATATGTTATATATGAAGTTGAAAGTATAGTATAATGTGTGTTCATGTTCTGATGCCACAGTTGGTATCAGACATGTTCTGTCCAAAAAGTATGAGTTAGTATTTTTGTTATGAATGTAAGTTTGAACTTACTGAGCCTGTCGCTCATAAGTTTGTTTATGTTGCAGGTAAGCATCCTGCACGAAGATAAGACAAGTGATGGATGACGGATGTGATCTGCATGTGCCAAGGGACTGGGTGAGGGTTATGGTACTACTATGAGTCTTCCGCTGAGCTGTTTAAAAGAGTATTAAAATGATGTCTTATAATGTAAATGAAGTTAAGGCAATGTAAAATATTTATTATAGTAAATGTTTTACGACGCTACAGTTTCCAAGTAAAGTTTAAGAAAAGAAGAAAAAAAAATTTATTCCATATTTTCACGTTCAAATGGGAAGTTAGAGTAAGCATGCTAAAGAAAGTATGTTAAAAGTAAGATACCAGCTATTATAGATGGTATCAGAATAAGTTAGAAGCAAGTTAAAAGTAAGTTGCCGACGACCCAAGTGGTTACAGTCTATCGCAGTTGGCAACAGTAGCTGACTATAATAGTGCTGTTTAACCCTACATAGGGTGGGCCGTCACATTAACAAACTCTAAAAGAGTAATAATAAGTTGTATTATGACCCCTTTCTCCTATCCAATGTACCCTCACCTTGTCCTGCAAAAAATCCCTCTTGATTTTGTAAAACTCTATATAGATAATCTCCAGCCAGGAATTCCTGTGGGAAAAGAGCATCATTAAGTCCGTATATATTTTATTCTGAACCTCACCAAAACTGTCTTGAGCATTTTTGTAACACCCCTGTAGAACCTAAAACAAACTGGTACAGTTAAGTCAAGTGATATTAACATTTCTTTAATACTTGAGTGTTATGGTTTTAGTACCAAATATTCAGAAAGACAAAATTTATTTATCTTTATTTTCTTGTTTTTACATACAACATTTATATTAATAAAAAATTAGACATGAAGCTCTTTTCAAATCCATTGTTTCATATATATCCATTCACAAAACCATGACAGAGCTCTTTAATCAAAAATAAAAAATAGAGCTTCAAAATGAGTTATAAACACTGTTTTAAAAACATGGAATATGAATAAATCTCTGTTTGGCAGTGCTAGAGACTCAATCAACCCCTAAACATGTACTTCCTCATCTGCATCATAAGAATCTAACTAGCTAAAAGCTCCGTAAGATGAAAATCGTGCATGAACATGCATATTATATGCTAATGTAATCAATAATTTTATGCATTATTCAATTCAATTACATTTCTTTTTTAATTTATTCTTTTAAATATCCTTTAAGTTCGATACTTAACGAATAGTGATAGTCCGTGGTTTTTGGATTATTGACCAAAAATAAGAATAATATGGTGTTTCCCATACAGGCTTTACAACCTCAGGTATTATATTCTTTTTCATTTAATGCGCCTTTTTATGTCTTGATTTTTTAATATCAAGTATTTGCCACCATTGGTTGGGTCCACTGGTTCCACCCGCATCTCTTGTCTACCTGACCATCAATCAAGTATCACATTTAAAAAAAAAAAAGCCCTCATAACATTCAACATCTATATAAGAAACATGTGTAAATACCATTAATCATGAATTTTCCAAGCTTCATGAATTAAATATATGAATTTTGGTCAGACTATGTATCTTAATTCACCTTAGCCCTGCATTTACAAAGCCATTCATCATGTTCCCTAGTTTGCATGAAATTGTTAATTTGCCGCTTTCATCTTGTTTCCTTTTTTAATCTGATGAAAATTTCTGAATTGGTGTGTTTAAAATTGTTAATTACAAGATTAATGGTTAATTGAACATAATAACTAAAAAAATGCTAATTTTAACCTTAAAATTAATTTGACCTTTCCCATTATCACAAAAAAATTATTTCTCTTTCTAGCTCTCTTTCTCTCTAATGTGAATCAAACAAAATGTGCAAAATTTTTTGGATGATGATGCAATTGAAGTTGGCCTAAGAGCCGGTGACAATTGAACACCTACAGTGGTGAGAGCCATTGGAGAGCGAAGGAGGACAATGAGGTAGAGAAGATGAGAAGGAGCACAGAGTGGTCGGAGAGAGAAATGGTGAGGTGGCAGCCTTTGATTGGGTTGAGAGGAGAGAAAGAGAGAGAACAGGAGCAGCGAGGAGGATTGGGGATCGAGAATGGAGTGGATGGAGAGAAAGCAGGTGTCGAGAGAGAAGGCCGGAGTAAAGGTTCGGAAGAGAGAGGAGAGTGGAGCCATGGATGATTAAGGAAGTGAAGTCAAGATGGAGAGAGGGAGATATTAGTGAAGAATGAGTGAGTCAAATTGGTGAATGAGTGAGACTCAACGAGCGCCATTAAAGGAAGATTCAGAGCTTTTTCTAGGATTTTGGAAAATCTGTTGGGTTTTTTTATTTTTTAAATAAAATCTAGTCTCTTCATTGGCGTAGAAGAGAGGAAGATGAAAGAGGGAGGAGGATGAGAATGATAAGGGAGGTAGGGAGGGGAGCATAGTGGTTATCATCAATGGTTATGGAAGGTTTGCTGGCTGGTGAGGGTGGTCATGTTCATTTTTTTTAAACTTTTAGTTATTTTAATTTTTTAATTTTTCTTATTAATATTAATTTTTTGATTAATATTTTTTTTAATAATATGGGTTAATATTTTAAAATATTTGATTAATTTTTTTTAATGGGGTGTAATGTTAGTAAATCCGTTAGAGTGATAAATGGAACCAGATGGAAGAGGAAAAATGAATGTGAAACGCCCCCTGATTCCGACCACTCGCAACCGTCATGAATCGACTCTAAGGCCGACCAAGACGGCTCGTGTGCCGAATCCGAGTCGTCAGTTTTAAACTCTTTTGCTCACAACATTTAATTATCAGGGCCTAAAATTTCGCCCATAATTTTTTTTTCTTTAATACATACTTTCTTTTAAGAAACTAAGTAAGAAAGCCATATAATATACTAACTTTTATATATCTTAAATAAGTACAACATAGTATACAATATATATTATATATATAGATGTACTGTATATTTTGTTTTTAAACATATTTTCTTCAACTCAATAAGCTCAGCGGAAAACTTATGGTAGGACCAAGTCCACGGTGAGTTCTCTATCCCCTTGACATGCTCGCATCCTGCCGCCATCCAGAAATCTACTGGATAGGTTTCTTACCTGTAACATGAACAAACTGGTGAGCTAACAGGCTCAGTAAGTTCAAACATACTAGTAAGAATCATACTGATTCAAAAACACTGAAAACTCAATTTCTAATGAATACTACTATTCATCATGAATAGTGACTTTGACCAATGAATAGTAACAGTTACCCTAACTGGTTGCTATTCACTTTACCCTAACGGGATACTATTCACATATCCTAATCGAAATTACAACACTTTAGCGTAAACTTCGGTTATGCTCAATTACGATTTTTATCATTTTATTGATTGTTCACTCTCTCTATTTGATTTCTAGTTTAGAGCTCTGTTTATGGCAATACCGATAATTATTAGCGCGCTGACTGGGAGGGTCTAAGGAGTGACCTTAGAACATCCGCCTCCACAGCCCTGATATCCCCGTAGGGTCTGAAACAAACCTCCACCACTATGTTGGAGGGGCGGTACGCCTTAATGGTTTCTTTACCATCTTTTAATTTTATAGTCTTGACCAAGTGATATTAATCATCACCTTAAGGTCACTATCCTCCATTGCCCATAGGTCTTACTTATTCTCATTATCTAGGATATGTTATTCTAACTAGTCCCCAAATGTCTATAAGATTTTATGTCTAGTGTACATCTAGTATAGAATAAATCAACACAGTGTTTCATGTTGCAGACACGAAAATGCTTGAACTTACCAATACTGCGCTAGTGTCCACTTCCGAAACTCCTTCGTAGTTCTATCTCTATTTTGGGTTCCTACAGATATAATATTGTCTGTTAATACCCTGTTTTAATTATCACTTTAAATATACATTCATTTCACTCAACAATTCAACACATTTAAATTTTGTTTGTGGTACACGGCCTGAAACATGCCCGTGTACCTCTCGGGTTTACTCTACACAGCCATGTTGTTTACTATCCTAGCCGTGTAACTGTACACGGCTTGATATACGCCCGTGTTCAAGCCCGTATACCTCTCGGGTTGTAAATTTTTTTCCTATACACGGCCGTGTATTTCTTCTTGTGACGACCAGAGAATTCTAGCAGTGTAACTTAGTTTAATCTAGGGTTTTCTGTGAGTTCTATAAGCAAGAATGTAAAGAAACACTATGTTTGTAATTAGACAAATTATAGTGTTGATAGTAATAAATAGATGTTTTGGAGGAATTAAAATCTCCCAAAATAAGTAGAGAATAAAGTATACGAGTAAGAAAGTGATTTCAGGCCAAAACGCTAAAAAAGGAGTAGTTTCGATATTTGAACAATGTAAAGATAAGAATATGGCAAGTCAAAGTAAGAGCACAGTAAGAAAAGTAATTTAGGGTTTTTAAGAGTTTTAAGACAGTATTAGAAAAATTTGACATTACGGATGGCTAGACAAGTCCTCCGATATGTCACCCCAGAAATTTCATCATCTTCGATAAAATGATGAAGCATTTTAGGGCCAAAGAAAGCAAGAGATTACCCTAGGTAAAACCTAAGGTTACTAAAGGACAAAAAACTTCGTCATTGATTTTTAGCCCAACGACAGTAGAATAAGGTAAACCGATCGCACAGGAGGCATCAAAAACCCGCCTATGCGATTTCGGTAAAGTTTGGTTCGGTTTGACTTTTAGTCAAACTTTGACCTATGGATTAATTAGATGACATCATGGTGTTAGGAAATGCCCTAAGTATTAAAGACATTTTGATGTATTTATTTTGAACTGGATAATAAAATTATATATAGAGGTTATTCATTACATTGCTATCTGTCCTCGTTCTATTTACATGTTAAAGTAAATGTAAGCAAATATGGCTCCCTGACTGCTTGTGTTAAACTGTTAGAACGTTGCATGCAATGAAATTTTGTATGCGAGAAGACAATGTTCTAAAGTTAGCGGTCTAAACTATGGTCTGTAGTCTATAGGGTTAGACTGAGCATCTAACTCATGTTAAGACTATTATGTTGTCTAAAACCTTTGAGGGGACGGTTTGTCTTGACTGTCTGGAGCTGGACTCCCAAGTAGAGACATAGATATGTTGCTTGGTGGTGACATATTAGACAGGGACTAAAGCGTGATTGATCTACGTAGTCCACTATGAGTGGATCAATCTACTTTTGACGTTCATTGTGCAATAACCTTAATCCTGAGTAAATGAACTACTTCATGTATATGACTTGTGTACTTTGATGTTACAATGGCTAAAGCGTCTCAGAGGTAGTAAGCTTATAGATCGGTTCGTTGGGTGAATGACTTGTATATGATGAAGGGTTTGTTTGCAGATATCGGAATCATAGCTCTAAGGAGTTAAAGGTATCCTCTTAAAGGCATTATACTGAATGTGAGAATGGACAAGGCCTTGGGTCGTCTGCTGGGCGGATGACTTCTTATTCACATATGGTGGATAATCATTTTCTTAATTCGGTAGTATAATGGAACTTTAAGATAGCTTGATCAGTAGGATTAAACGGACTTTTGCCTAAGGCTGATCATGGATATCATATGAGGGTTCTGCTTACATGACAAGGTCATTGGATGATAGCTTGTCACAGGCTTACGTAATACGGTACATAATTGGGAGTTCAGTTTCAGGTTTATAGTGGTGTGACTCTGAAATTAGTGATCATATGATTGAGTTGTTCGGTAAAGAATGATGATCATATGTATTTGCGGAAGCCCGATTATATATGTCCAATCAGTCCCACCACTAGCTCTACATAATTCCTTAACGTTTGGCAAATTGATTTGTGTATGCTCTTGGCTAGTTTATTATGCATGGATGGTGATGACATAGGATTAGGATGGTAGACAAGATTCTCTCCGGTTGGATTCAGATTTTTTTTTGGATAATAGAGTACACAATTATTCGAACTCCAAATAAAGTTGCCATGATTTTATTTGAGATTGGATTGGAGTTGTAGAAAATTATCCATGAGAACAAGAATTAGAAATACAACTGTTTTGTGGATTTTGAAATTTGAAATTTGAAATTTGAAATTTGAAATTTCAAAATTGAAATTCGAATTTGAAATTTTAAATTCAAATTTTGAATCACAGTCCAAGTGGGATTCGAATTTGTTATGGTAAATCCACAAGGTTTGAAATTCGAATTTGAGTTGGATATGGAGAGGATAATCTTGTTAGAATCCTACTTGAATTTTGAATCCAAATCCTAACTAAAGTTGGACGAAAATTTTGAGGATTATCCTCAATGGATTTTCGGTTTTTGTGGATAAGGTTCAAGAAAAAAAATTCGAGTTTCAATCCCAGTTGAATTTGGATTCTCTCCTCCCAAAAAAGTGGCCGAAATTTGGAGCATATCTCCTAGGGAAAATTCGGTTATTTTGGATAAGGATGAGATAAGATTCAAGCTTGAAAATCCTAGTGGAATTTTGATTCTCCCTTATCCTAAAAGTGGCTGAAATTTTGAGGAGATTTTCTCCTTGGAATTTTCAGATTTTTTGGTTGAAAAAAGGAGATAAAATTCTAGTTAAAATCTTGTTTAGATTTGGATTGGATTTATCCTAAAGTGGTCGAATTTTATTGTTGGGATTTTCCCTTGGAAAATTCAGATTTTGTGCTTGTGGATAAGGGAGAATATCTTCTCCTAATCCAATTCGAATTCAGAGAATCACCTCATGTAGGTCTATAAATAGAGGTCCTGCCACTCCAGTTCTCTCAGACCATAGACTCTCAGGTGAGCATGCTTATTGTTGCATAGCCCACCGTGACAATAAGTTCTTTAGAGATCTGGGTGGTCGGAAGAAGACTAGCAGTGCTAGCATACCGATCGAGGTTCAGAGTGCCCACATACTTAGCCGTTCGAGAATTGGAGAATAGTAGAGAAGGTTAGTTAGTTGAAGCCCTCCGATCATTCTCCTCCTGCAAGATCTTGAGGTATGAGTTTTAATTGTTGTTGGTTTATTGTATATGGCATCATGAGATATTTAACAATCTAAAATTTTTTTTTTGTTCCGCTACGCCACTCTGATACGTTTTTACCGATTTATTATCCTACAATTGGTATCAGAGCCATCTCATGACTATGCCATGTACATAAATTAGACAATTACTTAGTCTTTGTATTTATGTATGGATTTGATATTTAGAGAGTGGCATTCTAGGGTTCCTTTATGTTGTTATCATGGATTATGTATAAAGTATGTGGTTATTTTTATTTTTTGAATTATTATAAGCATGCTTGTTTATGCCGGTTATGGTTCCTTAGAATTTAAAAAAATTGTATCTACGAATTTTTACGTAACCATAGGAGCAATTTATTAACACTGTAATTTTCCCATGGATTTTATTTTTTGTCTCTTAGAATTATTATGGTTAGAATTTTGTACACCGGAAACGGTATAGGAATTTTTATGTAATTATTCTTAGAGGAGATTGAAGATTGAAGACCGTAATTTATTTTTCCCAAAAGTTAAATTTGATTTAAAGATTGAAATTTTGATTGTGGAAAATTTCAATTTAATTGAGATTCAAATTAATTTTTTGGAGATCCTAATAGATAAATTGGAATATGACACGAAAATCGAGACACGACCTCGGGATAGGCCGATGGGCCTTGGTGGGGCTGCAGCCCCTGCCCTTGGGCAGGATGGGGCTGCGGCAGTCCCTGTGCAGGCCATAACCACCCACGGCCGCAGGCTTGGCTTGCAGCCGAGGGTGGCCGTGGCCTACCCAAGGCTGGCCGTAGCCTGGGCGTGCAGCCTATGGCTGCAGGCGCTGCCTGCAGCCTGCGGCTGCTGTGCCCAGCCTGGGTGTGCAGCCTGGCACTGCCTGCAGCCACTGGCTGCTGTGCCCAGCCTGGGCGTGCAGCCTGGCGCTGCAGGCTTGGCCTGCAGCCCGGCAAGGCTGCACATGGGCAGCCGTGGGCTGCCAGCCCCTCCGGGGCTAGTGGCTGCCCACGGCGGCTGCCGCCTTCGGGGGCGGTGGTGCGACGGTTCAAAAATCTAAAAATTTTGATTTTTAAATTTGAGATTTAATTTTAAATCATGTTTAAAAATATGTAATTGAAAATTTGAAATTTTTGAAATTACATATTATTACACATGATGTTTAAAATTGTTTAAAATTTGAATTTGAAATTTAAATTTAAAATTCGAATTTGGAATTTGAATTTGAAATTTAAATTTTTTTGAGATTTAAATTTTAAATGATTCTTGGGATGAGAAATAAATGGAGAGGCTACATAAAGATGGATACAAGAAGACGGAACAAAATTCAAGACCTAAAGAATGCTTTGGATGGAATTTTGTAATCTTTATTTTCTCTGTTCTAGGATGGAACCATGGCTTGGTTATTCTGTCAATTATTTTTCTAGTGCTATGTCGTGGATGTATGAATATGTTTTGATGGATGTTTTATATGCATAATTGATAACATGTCATATAGGATAGGTGAGTGCCGCTCATACTATATTGATCATACATAATTTGTCAAAACTTGCATGTTTTTCAAAATATTGAGTCGGAGAGCGTTTCAAACAAAACCCACGGCCTCCATTGTTGATCCATATGTGAAAGCATGGTAACGCCTCGCTTCAGTTCTACCCTGACCACACCCCTCGGTAGGTGTTTACCGCCACCGGTATACTAGATTGGATCTCCTATGTGGAAAACGTGTTCGGGTACGGTCCTATTCATGACCACCCCTTGGTGGCTTGGTAGGACGTGGATCGGGCTACGTAAATAATGGTTATACACTCAAGACTCGTTTAGTTATTAACCTTCCCTAGAAGCTCTGTTAACTAAACTGGTGGTCAAATAAGCAGTTATTAATATATGTCTTAACCTTGGAGGATTTAAGGCAACATACATTAATTGGACAGGGTCCATGTTTCGGCTATTTGTTTTCATGACCACCCCTCTGTGGCTTGGTGTAACAGGTGCTGAGAATTACCGTTACAATGCTAAATGTTTTTCAAGTTTCATGTAGGAACATACTTGTATGTTTTATTTGCTAAATTATCTGTATATTTGCTTAGGCTTTGTAACGAAGTCTAGTATAATTTTATTTCAGTTCAAAATGTCATCGACACCGCTCATTTCAATACTTACTGAGAATAAACTGAATGGTGATAATTATAAAGATTGGAAAAGAAATCTGTTGATAGTTCTCAGCTGCAAGAGACACAAGTTCGTACTGGACTAACCATGCCCACCAGGGCCAAAACCTGACACACCGCATGAGGAGGTCCCGGTTGCCTATACTCGTTGGAGAGAATGCAATGATATAGCTTGATGCTACATACTTGCTAGCATGATGAGTGCTTTACAAAAGCAGCATGAGACTTATCAGGTTGCTAAGGAGATCATGGACAATCTGGAGGACATGTTCGGAGGCAAGAAAAATTGGCTCGACAGTCCGCTATCACCAGCATTATGAACTCTAAGCAAAAGGCGGGTACTCCGGTGAAGGACCATATGATCACTCTAATGGGATTCTTCGCTGAGGCTGCAGAGAACGGTGCTGAGTTGGACTACAACACCCAGATCGAGATGGTGTTCAAAACTCTGTCTAAAGATTTTGTGGGGTTTAAGGCCACATACAATCTGGCGACAAGGGAGTTAGGACTAACCGAGCTCATGAAGCAACTCCAAGCTTATGAGCGGATGATCAGGGATGGGGATGTAGTCCAACCCAAAGGTGAGGCTAATTTGGCGGAATCTTCCAAACCCTCATGGAAGAGAAAGAGGCCAAATCAGAAGCTAGCGGCTTCCAGTTCTTCTAATCCTCCTATCTCAGATGGGAAGAAAAAGAAGAAGAACAAGAAGCCCAGGGACCCTAAAAAGTCCAAATGCTTTCGTTGTGAGAAGGTAGTTCACTTTAAGAAGGCTTGCCGAGAATTCCTAGCCGCCAAGGGCAAGGAAGGTAAGGAACTTCACTACTTAGAAGCGTGTTTGGTGGAAGAATCGAAAGACACTTGGGTCATTGATTCGGGAGCCACTAATCATGTTTGTGTTTCTATGCAGGGGTTCGTGGAAACGAGAAGTCTACATGATAGGAGCCTCTCGTTGCGAACTGGAGACGGCAGCTTGGTGGTGGCTGAGGTAGTGGGAGATATTTACCTTTATTTTGATCAATTTAGGTTTATTTTATTGAAAGACTGTTTTTATGTTCCTAATTTTAGGAGGAACCTTATATCAGTAGCTTGTTTAATAAAGGATTCTTATTCAATTTCTTTTAGTAAAAGAGTTGATATTCGTAGAAATAAGTCTTTTATCTGTTCTGGATGGATGGATGGAAACCTATATTTGATCAAACCCAAGATGTACTCACTGCTTGACACTGAATTAATAGATAACTCTAGAAGGTTGAAAGTTTCTCACTCTAACAAGGCGTATCTTTGGCATTTAAGACTTGGTCATATTAATCAGGATAGGATTCAAAGATTAGTGAAAGACGGTCCTCTGGAATATCTGGAGGAGGTACGTCTTCCTCAATGTGAGTCTTATCTAGAGGGTAAGATGACTAAGAGGTCTTTTAGAGCTAAGAGTACAAGGGCTCAGGAGCTCTTAGAAATTGTGCACACTGACGTATGTGGCCCCATGAATGTCACAGCATGAGGAGGGTTCGAGTATTATGTCTCTTTTATAGATGATTACTCGAGGTATGGATATGTGTATCTGATGAACCGCAAGAGCAAAACCTTTGACAAGTTCAAAGAGTATCGTGTGGAAGTGGAAAAGCAATTGGATAAATCCATAAAGATACTTTAATCTGATCGAGGTGGCGAATACCTCTCCGATGAATTTCTAGGACATCTTGTAGAGAACGGGATATTATCCTAATTGACTTCCCCTGGTACTCCACAACAGAATGGTGTAGCCGAATGGAGAAACAAGACCTTGTTGGATATGGTACGGTCCATGATGAGTTATTCAACGCTGCCATTATCATTTTGGGGATATGCTTTACAAACGACATGCTATATTCTGAATCAAGTTCCAAGCAAATCAATTCCCAGAACTCCGTATGAATTGTGGCGTGGCAGGAAGCCCTCCCTTGGACATATGAGAATATGGGGCTGCCCGGCGCATGTACTGGATGGAGATGCAAAAAAGTTGGAACTAAGATCAGAATTGTGCATGTTTGTAGGGTATCCAAAGGGAACTAAAGGAGGTTTATTCTATAACTCGAAGGAACAAAAGGTCATTGTCTCAACCCATGCGACATTCTTGGAGGAAAGTTACATGAATGACTTTAAGCCTCGAAGCAAAGTAGTGCTAGAGGAGTTATCAGGTGAAAGAACTGCTCCACAGATTTCAGTCTTGGACGCAAGTCCGAGTTTCGGTGAAGGACCTGCAGATGATCAACAATTTAGGGTGCCTCGTTGTAGTGGGAGGGTTTCGAAGAAACCTAATTTCTTCATGTATAATGCTGAGGTATACCAGGCCGAGGCTCATGAGCATGAGGATGATCCGGTCACCTATGATGAAGCTATAAATGATGTTGATTCTAAATCTTGGAAACAGGCTATGAACAATGAGATGGATTCTATGAAATCCAACTCTGATTGGGAACTTGTAGATTTGCCGGATGGGATAAAACCCATTGGATGCAAATGGGTCTACAAAAGAAAGAAGGATGCGGAAGGGAGAGTGGAACCTTTCAAAGCTAGACTGGTTGCAAAGGGGTACACGCAAAAGGCTGGAATCGATTACGATGAAACCTTTTCGCCTGTTGCTATGCTGAAGTCTATCCGTATTCTTCTGTCCATTACTGCGGCTCTCGATTGCGAGATCTGGCAAATGGATGTCAAGACGACATTCTTGAATGGCCATCTTGAAGAGTGTATCTATATGATACAGCCCAAAGGGTTCGTAGTGAAAGGCCAAGAAAGGAAACTCAGCAAGTTGCTTAGATCCATTTATGGATTAAAGCAAGTATCCAGTTCATGGAACCAAAGGTTTGATCAAGCGATTAAGACATTTGGTTTTGAGCAGAATGTTGATGAACCTTGTGTTTATAAACGTATTAAGGATGGAAAAGTGGTCTTTCTGATACTCTATGTCGATGATATACTACTCATTGGGAATGATGTAGGGAACTTATCATCGGTCAAGCTTTGGTTACACCAACAGTTTGACATGAAAGACTTGGGAGAAGCTAATTATGTTCTAGGCATTCGTCTCTTCAGAGATCGAAAGAACAAAATGATAGCGTTATCCCAAGCTTCATACATAGATAAAATAATTGACAAATATGCAATGCAAGAGGCAAAGAAAGGTTCACAACCTTCTATTGCCGGTCTAACTCTTTCATTGGATGACTGTCCCAAGACATCGGAAGAAAGAGAGCGTATGAGTAAGGTCCCTTATGCATCCGCTGTGGGTAGCCTTATGTACGCTATGCTTTGCACTCGCTCGGATATATGTTTTGCAGTAAGTATGGTGAGTCGATCTCAAGCGAATCCTAGAACCAACCACTAGCAAGCCGTAAAGCATATACTTAAGTATCTTAAGAGAATGAGGGATTATATGCTGGTGTATTCTGGAGGGGACCTAACACCCGTAGGATACACAGACTCAGACTTCCAGACTTGTAAGGATTCGAGGAAATCGACATCTGGATCATTGTTTTTACTCGGAGGAGGCGCCATTGTGTAGAGGAGCATGAAGCAGGGCTGCACAGCTGACTCTACTATAAAGGCTGAGTATGTGGCTGCGGCTGAGGCATCTAAAGAAGCGGTTTAGTTCCGCAAGTTCTTTAAAGACCTTGAGGTCATTCTGGGTGTTGACAAGCCTATCACACTTTACTGTGATAACACTAGGGCTATTGCCAACACAAGGGAATCTCGGTACCACAAGAGGACCAAGCACATAGATCGGAGATATCATATTATTAGAGGGCACGTGGAGACAGGATAAGTAGATGTATGTAAGATTGCGTCCAAGGAAAACATTGCCAATTCCTTTACTAAGATTTTGGTGGCTAGAAGCTTTGAGAGGCACGTAGAGGCAATGGAGATGCGTAACATGGCACATCTGCTGGCTTACGGCAAGTGGGAGATTGTTAGGAACTGCCCTAAGTATTAGAGACATTTTGATGTATTTATTTTGAACTGGATAATAAAATTATATATAGAGGTTATTCATTACATTGCTATCTGTCCTCGTTCTATTTATATGTTAAAGTAAATGTAAGCAAATATGGCTCCCTAACTGCTTGTGTTAAACTGTTAGAACGTTGCATGCAATGGACTTTTGCATGCGAAAAGACAATGTTCTAAAGTTAGCGATCTAAACTATGGTCTGTAGTCTATAGGGTTAGACTGAGCATCTAACTCATGTTAAAACTATTATATTGTCTAAAGCCTTGGAGGTGACGGTTTGTCTTGACTGTCTGGAGCTGGACTCCCAAGTAAAGACATAGATATGTTGCTTTGTGGTGACATATTAGACCGGAACTAAAGCGTAATTGATCTACGTAGTCCGCTATGAGTGGATTAATTTGCTTTTGACGTTCATTGTACAATAACCTTAATCCAGAGTAAATGAACTACTTCATGTATATGACTTGTGTACTTTGATGTTCCAATGGCTAAAGCGTCTCAGAGGTAGTAAGCTTATAGATCGGTTCGTTGGGTGCATGACTTGTATACGATGAAGGGTTTGTTTGTAGATATCGAAATTGTAGCTCTAAGGAGTTAAACGTATCTTCTTAAAGGCATTATACTGGATGTGAAAATGGACAAGGCCTTGGGTCGTCTGCTGGGCGGATGACTTCTTATTCACATATGGTGAATAATCATTTTCTTAATTCGGTAGTATAATGGAACTTTAAGATAGCCCGATCAGTAGGATTAAACAGACTTTAGCCTAAGGTTGATCATGGATATCATATGAGGGTTCTGCATACATGACAAGGTCATTGGACGATAGCTAGTCACAGGCTTACGTAATACGGTATATAATTGGGAGTTCAGTTTCAGGTTTATAGTGGTGTGACTCTGAAATTAGTGATCATATGATTGAGTTGTTTGGTAAAGAATGATGATCATATGGATTTGCGGGAGCCCGATTATATATGTCCAATCAGTCCCTCTACTAGCTCCACATAATTCCTTAACGTT
The DNA here is from genome assembly GCA_035233585.1 of Antiaris toxicaria. Taxonomy (NCBI): domain Eukaryota; kingdom Viridiplantae; phylum Streptophyta; class Magnoliopsida; order Rosales; family Moraceae; genus Antiaris; species Antiaris toxicaria. The sequence continues at coordinate 87,890,064 of CP141156.1, forward strand.
TGGCAAATTGATTTGTGTATGCTCTTGGCTAGTTTATTATGCATGGATGGTGATGACATAGGATTAGGATGGTAGACAAGATTCTCTCCGGTTGGATTCAGATTTTGTTTTGGATAATAGAGTACACAATTATTCGAACTCTAAATAAAGTTGCCATGATTTTATTTGAGATTGGATTGGAGTTGTAGAAAATTATCCATGAGAACAAGAATTTGAAACACAACTGTTTTGTGGATTTGGAAATTTGAATTTTGAAATTTGAAATTTGAAATTTGAAATTTGAATTTGAAATTTGAAATTTGAATTTGAAATTCGAATTTGAAATTTTAAATTCAAATTTTGAATCACAATCCAAGTGGGATTCGAATTTGTTGTGGTAAATCCACAAGGTTTGAAATTCGAATTTGAGTTGGATATGGAGAGGATAATCTTGTTAGAATCCTACTTGAATTTTGAATCCAAATCCTAACTAAAGTTGGACGAAAATTTTGAGGATTATCCTCAATGGATTTTTGGTTTTTGTGGATAAGGTTCAAGAAAAAAAATTCAAGTTTCAATCCCAGTTAAATTTGGATTCTCTCCTCCCAGAAAAGTGGCCGAAATTTGGAGCATATCTCCTAGGGAAAATTCGGTTATTTTGGATAAGGATGAGATAAGATTCAAGCTTGAAAATCCTAGTGGAATTTTGATTCTCCCTTATCCTACAAGTGGCCGAAATTTTGAGGAGATTTTCTCCTTGGAATTTTCAGATTTTTTGGTTGAAAAAAGGAGATAAAATTCTAGTTAAAATCTTGTTTAGATTTGGATTGGATTTATCCTAAAGTGGCCGAATTTTATTGTTGGGATTTTCCCTTGGAAAATTTAGATTTTATGCTTGTGGATAAGGGAGAATATCTTCTCCTAATCCAATTCAAATTCAGAGAATAACCTCATGCAGGTCTATAAATAGAGGTCCTGCCACTCCAGTTCTCTCAGACCACAGACTCTCAGGCGAGCAGGCTTATTGTTGCACAGCCCACCGTGACAATAAGTTCTTTAGAGATCTAGGTGGTCTGAAAAAGACTAGCAGTGCTAGCATACCGATCGAGGTTCAGAGTGCCCACACACTCAGCCGTTCGGGAATTGGAGAATAGTAGAGAAGGCTAGTTGGTTGAAGCCCTCCGGTCATTCTCCTCCGACAAGATTGGCGTCCTTGAGGTATGAGTTTTAATTGTTGTTGGTTTATTGTATATGGCATCATGAGATATTTAATGATTTAAATTTTTTTTTTGTTCTGCTGCGCCACTATGATACGTTTTTACTGTTAGGAAATGCCCTAAGTATAAGAGACATTTTGATGTATTCATTTTGAACTGGATAATAAAATTATACTTAGAGGTTATTCATTACATTGCTATCTGTCCTCGTCTTATTTACATGTTAAAGTAAATGTAAGCAAATATGGCTCACTGACTGCTTGTGTTAAAACTGTTAGAACGTTGCATGCAATGGATTTTTGTATGCGAGAAGACAATGTTCTAAAGTTAGCAGTCTAAACTATGGTCTGTAGTCTATGGGGTTAGACCGAGCATCTAACTCATGTTAAGACTATTATGTTGTCTAAAGCCTTGGAGGGGACGGTCTGTCTTGACTGTCTGGAGCTGGACTCCCAAGTAGAGATATGGATATGTTGCTTGGTGGTGACATATTAGACCGGGACTAAAGCGTGATTGATCTACGTAGTCCGCTATGAGTGGATCAATCTGCTTTTGACGTTCATTGTGCAATAACCTTTATCCTGAGTAAATGAACTACTTCATGTATATGACTTGTGTACTTTGATGTTCCAATGGCTAAAGCGTCTCAGAGGTAGTAAGCTTATAGACCGGTTCGTTGGGTGCATGACTTGTATACGATGAAGGGTTTGTTTGCAGATATCGGAATCATAGCTCTGAGGAGTTAAAGGTATCCTCTTAAAGGCATTATACTGAATGTGAAAATGGACAAGGCCTTGGGTCGTCTGCTGGGCGGATGACTTCTTATTCACATATGGTGAATAATCATTTTCTTAATTCGGTAGTATAATGGAACTTTAAGATAGCCTGATCAGTAGGATTAAACGGACTTTGACCTAAGGCTGATCATGGATATCATATGAGGGTTTTGCATATATGACAAGGTCATTGGATGGTAGCTCGTCACAGGCTTACGTAATACGGTATATAATTGGGAGTTCAGTTTTAGGTTTATAGTGGTGTGACTCTGAAATTAGTGATCATATGATTGAGTTGTTCGGTACAGAATGATGATCATATGGAATCACGGGAGCCCGATTATATATGTCCAATCAGTCCCTCTACTAGCTCCACATAATTCCTTAACGTTTGGCAAATTGATTTGTGTATGCTATTGGCTAGTTTATTATGCATGGATGGTGATGACACAGGATTAGGATGGTAGACAAGATTCTCTCCGGTTGGATTCAGATTTTGTTTTGGATAATAGAGTACACAATTATTCGAACTCCAAATAAAGTTGCCATGATTTTATTTGAGATTGGATTGGAGTTATAGAAAATTATCCATGAGAACAAGAATATGAAACACAACCGTTTTGTGGAATTTGAAATTTGAATTTTGAAATTTGAAATTTGAATTTTGAATTTGAAATTTGAATTTGAAATTTGAATTTGAAATTCAAATTTGAAATTTGAATTTGAAATTTAAATTTGAAATTTGAAATTTGAAATTTGAAATTTGAATTTGAAATTTGAAATTTGAAATTCAAATTTTGAATCACAGTCCAAGTAGGATTCGAATTTGTTGTGGAAAATCCACAAGGTTTGAAATTCGAATTTGAGTTGGATTTGGAGGGGATAATCTTGTTAGAATCCTACTTGAATTTTGAATCCAAATCCCAACAAAAGTGGGCGAATTTTTTGAGGATAATCCTCAATGGAAAATTCGGTTTTTGTAGATAAGATTCAAGGGAAAATTCAAGTTTCAATCCTAGTTGAATTTGGATTCTCTCCCTCCCTAAAAGTGGCCGAAATTTTGGAGCCTTAATCCTAGGAAATTCGATTATTTTTGGATAAGGTTGAGATGAGATTGAAAAATCCTAGTGGAATTTTGATTCTTCCTTATCCTAAAAGTGGCCGAAAATTTGGAGAAGATTTTCTCCTAAAGATTTCGGATTTTTTTGGTTGAAAAAGGGAGATAAAATTCTAGTTAAAATCTTGTTGAGATTTGGATTGGATCTATCCTAAGAAAAACCGAATTTTTAGTGGAGATTCTCCCTTGGAAAAATTCGGATTTTATGGGTTTGGATAAGGGAAAATATCTTTTCCTAATCCAATTCAAATTCAGAGATTCACCTCATGCAGGTCTATAAATAGAGGACCTACCACTCCAGTTCTCTTAGACCACAGACTCTCAGGTGAGTAGGCTTATTGTTGCATAGCTCATCGTGACAATAAAGTTCTTTAGAGATCTGGGTGGTCGAAAGAAGACTAGCAGTGCTAGCATACCGATCGAGGTTCAGAGTGCCCACACACTCAGCCATTCGGGAATTGGAGAATAGTAGAGAAGGCTAGTTGGTTGAAGCCTCCGGTCACTCACCTCCTGTTCATTGGCGTCCTTGAGGTATGAGTTTTAATTGTTGTTGATTTATTGTATATGGCATCATGAGATATTTAACGATCTTAAAATTTTTATTGTTCCGCTGCGCCACTCTGATACGTTTTTATCGGTTTATTATCCTACATTTACCGATTTATTATCCTACACATGGATGATGTCATAATTAGGAATAAGAAATTAGAAGAAAAAGCGTGGTAGGTAGGATGAATGGCTAAGATTAAAGGTAGGTAAGATCAAGGGCTAAGATTAAGCCAAAAATGTAAAGTTGAATTATTTAAAAAATTTTGTGCATAAGGGCTGAATAGGTCGGTTTTACAGCTGGAAAGACGGCCAAAATAATTATGTTTTGACCCTAAAAAGTTTGCAAATAAACCCTTAAAAAGTTGCTAAAATGTCCCTATAGAAAATTGCTAAAAAGCCCTCCTTTTTGGCCTTCCTTTATAAAAATGTTTTTGGCTTCATGAAATCAAAATTTTTTTTTTCTGAAATTACAGCCCCTTTGCTGCCCTTTGAAGCAGTGACTCTTCCCCTCCATTGAGCTTGAGTTTCTTCAAAGTTTGGTGTCAAAATCTTAAGCAAAGTTCTTCCTAAGCAAGTGTTGAGTAACATAGCAAGGTAAGCTTGAAATTTCAAGCTTTTCTTTGGTATTTTGAAGCAAAAATCCGTGGCTATGTTGAGTAGAAAAGAATGAGAAAAGTTTAGTTCAAACCTTGTTGTTTAAGGTTAACTAGTTTGCATCATAGTTAAAGAGAAATTTAGAAGCTTGAAACAAGAATTTTTTATGTTAGTTTTGTGAGGAACCCGCAGCTAAGTGTATGGGTTCAAAGAATTTCAAATTTGATTTAATTAAATTGTTGTTTTAAAGTGTGCTTTGATATGTAAAACAACTAGAAAGAAAATTTGAAAGCTTAAAACCAAAGTGGGATTTGGTTTGTTTCAAGAAAAACCATGTATGTTACTAGGGTTTGGAAAGAATTTTGAGTTGGTTTTGGTTGATTTAAACATGTGTTTTTATGTGTAAAATGTTTAGAAAGAAAAGTTAAAAAGTTTGAAACAAAATTTTGTAAAAGTTTTCTAAGAAGGAACCATGTATACCTAGTGTGAAGAACATGTAAAAAATCATGTGATTTAGTATTGTGGTAAGTTAGAATGATGTAGAATATAAGTTTGTGTAAGTGGTTGAATTGAAAACCAAAGTTTGGTTAGGAGTTAGCATAAAACCCGTGGCATCCAAGTGAGATTTCAATAAGAATTTTATTTGGTTTTGGTGTTGAATACGCCTTAAAAACCAAGAAGAAAAGTAAGAGAAAGAATGTTGAAAGAAAGAAAGTTTTGGTGTTGGAAACCTAAACTAAAACCGTGGTTAATGTGAGTGAAAAATAAAGACTTTGTGTGTGATTTGTACATTGAGAATGTGGAAGGTTTTTACGTAAAAGTTTAGAAACTTTTACGTAAAATAGACCTCTGGTATAGTACGTGACAGGTTTAGATTAGGATAGATGGTTTTGAGGCGTTTCCTAAACGCTGGAAACCTAAAATTTAAGCGAAAATGCTGCCGAAATTTTTAAAGCGGCATTAAGGGCATTTCAGGAAACAAGCGATCAAAATATGCTCGGAAATGAAAACTGAGATCTCTCGGTACCTTAGAGTTTGAAGTAAGAAAGCAAGTCTAGCAAAATAGTAAATCAACCCCTAAAATCTAAAATGCCGAGAGGATGGAAAAAATAATAATAATAATAACGTCAAGAGCGTTTTGGGTAACAAGGGTAAAGTTTAGGGTCGGGATGGAAAAAACCCGAGCCCCTCGGAGACCTAGGTCGAGAAGAGAATAAGGAACGTTTTTAAGATTAGTGAAAAGCTCGTTTGAAGCTCCGAAACGCTAGAAAAACGAGCCACGACCCTAAGGGTCGGAATAGTACCACCCGAGGGACGGGTGATAAGTAAATAGTGTAATCGTAACAATTAAGTTGTAATAATTTACCGAGACCTAGAAAAGATTGTTTTAAGATTTTAGGGACTCAGAAAATCCCGTTTAAGCACCAAATGAGAATGTTACGACCCCAAGACCCGTTAGGGGCAAAATGGTCATTTTGACCAAAAAGTCTAGAAAAGTCAAGAAAGGGGCGTTAAACCCTCCAGTTAGCTATTTTATGGTTCTCGAACTTAGGGAACCCAGTCTAAGCAGAAAAATAGAAACGTCCCCTGGCCCAGTTACTATTCACGTGTATGGTACTATTCACGCGCATGGGCACTATTCATGTGAATAGTACTATTCACCGTCAAAAATTACTATTCACCCAGTTTATCAAAATTTCTGAAATACTCGGAAATAGTTACTAGAGCGCTAGAAAAGTCTAAACAGAGTCATTAGGACTTTAAATGTCGTTATAAGACTTTAATTAAGATTTTAAAAGTTGAAGTTCAGATTTTAGTATAATAAAGTCAGTTAATGAAAATGTATTAACTGATGACATTATGTCTTTAGGAAATTCAACTAGAGACGGGCAAAGGAGCTCGATGGACCACAGAAGTTTATACTAGCACAAGTGCTGTAAGTACAGACATTTAATTGTCTATTCACGAATTGACTTGCCATAGAGTTGTATTATATATACACACACATTTAAGTTATTCAGTTTGTGACATGATACTAACATGTTCATGAGAATAGTTAAGCAAGATCAGATAAAGAAAAGAGGAATAAGATAAGTCAAATAATAAGACTTAAAAGTTAAGGTTGGCGTACCGGCCTCTCCAGTTTTGAGGTTCAAAGATAGCCTCCACCCCAATTGTGTGGCGCTGCCTCGTTAATAATGAGGTAGTTGATGGCTTGACTTGCTACCTATAGGTAGTAGTCCAGAGATGACCTTAGGGTTGATTGGTAGGTCACTCCCCTGATCCTCTATTGGTCTGCGCACACTAGGTACGTCCAACCACGGGCCTACAAGTGAAAGATTAAGCAAGATAAAGTAAAGCAAAGAAAAGGAAGAAATAGAATAGAAAGAATAAGTAAAGCATAGGGTAAGAAAATAATTGGTCATAAGTTGACTAACCCTAAGTGTGGTGTATTCAGTTTATTTACTTGTATGTTTGTACTTACTGAGCTTTAGCTCATTAGTCTATTCGTGATGTAGGTAATAAAAGTAAGTAACCAGCAATATGAAACAAGAGTAGCGGACTGGTAGGCAGATCCCAGCGATGTCATGGACGGGTTATGATTCCATTTCGCAGAGTTCCGCTATAATCAAAGTGTAAAAGAAAGAAAGTGTAATAGTGATGTATATGTATAAAGATAAGACAAGAGTGTAGTATGTAAAGTACTGATACAAGCTTAAAAGTATGTTTTTATTCTTACGTACTTTAAAGTAACAAGACCGCAAAATATATTTTGGGAAAAAAAATATTAAGTAGTACGTATATATTTATGTATACACGATTTCAAAGAACTAATAGTTTCATTCAGTCAAGTTTAAAAAGAAAAAAAAATATTCCTAGTTTTTCAAGTACAAATCTTTTAAACCCGTAAAGAAGAAGAAAGTTATAAAGACAAGCGAGCTAAGTAAGAATAAGCAAAGAATAAAGAAAGCAAGCAAGATAAGGTGGACGACCCAAGTTAGAGGGGTCGCGCCCACACTTCTACACTCTCGTGTTCTTCAAAATTTTTAGATTTTTAACTCTAAAGTCTTTATTTTGAGTCCTAGAATTTTATCTAAGTTATTCTAGGTCTTTTAGGGTCCTTTCCGAGCCTTCCAGAAATTTTTGGTCAAAATGACTATTTTACCCCTAACGGGTCTTGGGGCCGTAACTATTCCGTTCCATCATTTTTTTTCAAATTTTCTAAACCCAAATATTTTAAAATAATATTCCCTAGGCTTCTGTATCATTTTATAGCTTAAATTACTACAAACTCTTAATTTCATTTTTCCCGGCCCTCGGTTTCTATTCATCATCACCTAGGGTCGTTTTTTTTCCATTTTTCGAGCGTTTAAGAGCATCAAATGGCCCTTTCACTACTCCTTAAACATTATTTATCCCATCCCCGGCCCTCGGTCCTTGAGAGGCTTTGGTTTCTTATCCCGTCCTAAATTTTTCCCTCGTTTCCCAAAATACTCCTAACATGGATTTTTTTTTTCCTGTTTTAGGCATTTTATTCTTTTAGGGTCGGTTTACTATTCCTTTTAGGTTGGTTTTCCATTTCTGACCCTAATCCACCTAGGGATCCCGGTTTCCTTCTCGATTCCAATATTTTCACTCCTTGTTTTCTGAAATGCCCTTATGCCGATTTTAAAAATTTTGACAGCATTTCTGCTTATATTTTAAGGTTTCCTGGTGTTAGGTACACCACATAACCATTGTACCTACCACATACTATACCAGAGGCCTATTTTATACAAAGTTTTCAAACTTTGTATAAAAATTTTTCCACATGATTCATTATTCAAGAATCAACACAGATAACAACACTTTATACCAAACTAGCCTTGGTTTACACGTTAATCAACACCAAAAAAAACATTTCATCACAATATATCACTCTTAGGTTTTCTATTGTATAATACAACATCAAAACCTAACAAAACATGCTTTCTAACCCTAGCATAGCCACGGATTTTCATGCATAAACACATAGAAAATCTTATTTTCTTTCCTAGGGTTTTTATCAACACTTTTCAACATTAAAAATTTTCCATTTCTTAGTGTTCATACCCATGGTTTTAGCAAGAAAATTACATCAAAATTTTCTTGTTTTCTTATTCTAATTCATGCTTAATTCAACATATAATTGAATGAACATAACACTAAACCAAAACATCAAAACTCATGCATTTTTCACACTATTGAAGCCACGGTTTTTCAAGGGAAACATGAAAAATTTTTGCTTGTTTCTAAACCCTAATTCATGCTTTAAATACTACAACATCAAACCAATCATATAACCAACAAAACAACAATTTTTTCATTATTTTTCAACACTCCAAACCCACGGATTTTCTATGGAAAATCAAGGAAAAATGCTTCAATTTAGAAGCTCACCTTAACTAATTGTTGGCTTGATGTTAGAAATGCAATGTAAGCTAAGTTTGGTGTGAATTTTGGAACAAAATTTTGGCTTTCAAAGGGGGAGAAGGCCGTGGTTTTGGCTGAAGAAAAAAGGCAAGAATTTGGTTGATTTTTTCCATTTTTTTGATTGAATTTTGATGCCTATTTATAGGCAAAAACGAAGGACTTTTTAATAAATTTTTTTCAACTATTTGCTAATTGTTCAAGGACTAAAAAGTAAGGATTTTGGGGTCAAAATCAAATTTTTTTCTTCTTCCTTTCCACATGGCCGAATGGCCTTTTTCCAATTTTCTAAAAATTTTTTTTTAAGGCTTTTTGGTATGATCTTGGCAATTGATCATAAAGTAGGCTAATCTACACCATACACCTTTCAAAATTACTTTCCAAATTAAGGAAAATAATTTTGTATTATGACATAATCAAGGTGATGTCATCTTACTATTTATATTAATTCACTAATTAATTCGTGGTCAATTTTTGACCGAAATCCGATCCGAACGGAACTTCATCGAAATCGCGTAGGCGGGTTCTAGGCGCCTCTGGTGCGATCGGTTTGTCTTATTTTGCTTTCGTTTGATTAGAATTCTCTACCATAAATTTCTATTGTTTTAGTGCATTTTAATATGGCGGCCCGCCCCTCGTAGAGATCATACAATACTATTACAGTTGAGCTTTATCGCTAACTGTGATAGATTGTACTCTCATGGGTCGCCGGCTAATCTATCTCTCTTTCCATCATGACGTTTTTGGGGGAATTTTTTTTTTTCCTTAAACATCACGTAAAACATTTTCCACTATTTACTTTGTTGGCAAGTACAAAGTAATTTACATAATACAGTACTTTTATAAAATATATACTATTACAAAAGACTGTTTTTTTTCCTTCTCTTTGATCTCTCAGTGGAAAGACTCTGGCAGGACCATATCCCTCGCCCACTTATCCCATTTGACACGCGCCATCCCGTCCACCATCCAGTCAACAAAACTACTGAGCTGGTCGATTACCTGCAACATAAGCAAAAATGGTGAGCTACAGGCTCAGTAAGTTCAAACATGCAAGAAATAAAATTTCTATGAATAGTACTATTTATCATGAATAGTCCGTTGACCACTATTCATACATGAATAGTAACTTTGACCACAACACAGTATATCAACAGTACATCTACTGCGATGTTAGTACCCTCACGAAACTGTCTTATGCTCAATTATGGCATAGTATCAGTTTTAGGTAATTATCTTACATTATGTTCTGGTTTTGAGCTCAGGTTGGCAGTACCATTTAAGTGCGCATGACTGGGAGCGGTATATTAGTGCTGACCTCCACAGCCTTAATCTCATAGTCCCGAAGGCAAAATTGTACATGACTGGGAGAGGTACATCAGTGCTGACCTCCACAGCCTTAATCTCATCATAGCCCCGAAGGCAAAAGTACCTCCCTGTACGGAAGGCTGGTACGCCAGAAAGTGGTATCATTACCGACTTTTTAAAATTCTAACCCGGTGACTTCATATTGTCCCGTGGTTAAGAATGGTTCACATTTTAATTTTAGGTGAGTGAGTTTCATTAACCTCGCTCTAGTGCCCGAAACACAATTAACAATGTGTCCATTCTCAATAGTACCCGTAGCACATTACGTCTCTCTCTCTACTCTATAATAGTGCCCGTAGCACATATGTACCTAACTTATAGTTAGTACATCAAAGTTAGCAACAATAATGCTATATGTTGTAGACAGATAAATGTCTGAACTTACGTTATCAGTTTCTTCCCTTTTTCTCTCTTGGATCTTTGATCGCCCTCCTTGTAGGTCGATTTTGGGATCCTACAGACAAAACCTTGTCTGTTAATTTCATTTCCATTTATAGCTTTTATTTTTCATTAAAAAGCTTAAATAAAACCTATTTATAACTTTTTAGGCTTTATTTATCATTTTCCCCATTTTTTCTCAACTTTTACAAAATTACGATTTTACCCCTATATTTTGGCAAAATTACAATTTTACCCCTGACGGAATTTTCTCGATCCAGACTGCATTTTTGGCTCTCAGGAACTTTTCTGATTCTTTTCTAATCATTACCGGGTTCATTTCTATTTTATTTTCACTTTTAACTTTCCCGACCCTTGGGAAGCACTATTCCGACCCTTACGTCGGTTTAGTGATTTTCTATCGTTTCGGAGCCTCAAATGGACGTTTTACTAGTATTTAAAACGTTCATCTAGACATTCCCGATCTAGGTCTCCGAGGCTCGGATTTTCCGTTCCCGACTCGGACCTTTATTTCGTTTCCAAAAATGCCCCCCCCTCGGGGTCGGTTTTTCAGTTTCACTCACGTTTTACATTTTCAAAGGGACGGGTTACTATTCATGAACCACCCCTTAGGTTCCCTTATTCAATTTTCTGTTAGGGACTCGGGTTTCCGACTGTAGGAAAATAAACCGGAAAAAACGTATCAGAGTGGCGCAGCGGAACAATAAAAATTTTAGATCGTTAAATATCTCATGATGCCATATACAATAAATCAACAACAATTAAAACTCATACCTCAAGGATGCCAATGAACAGGAGGAGAGTGACCGGAGGCTTCAACCAACTAGCCTTCTCTACTATTCTCCAATTCCCGAATGGCTGAGTGTGTGGGCACTCTGAACCTCGATCGGTATGCTAGCACTGCTAGTCTTCTTCCGACCACCCAGATCTCTAAAGAACTTTATTGTCACGATGAGCTGTGCAACAATAAGCCTACTCACCTGAGAGTCTGTGGTCTAAGAGAACTGGAGTGGCAGGACCTCTATTTATAGACCTGCATGAGGTGAATCTCTGAATTTGAATTGGACTAGGAAAAGATATTTTCCCTTATCCAAACCCAAAAAATCCGAATTTTCCAAGGGAGAATCTCCACAATTAAATTCGGTTTTTCTATATAAATCCAATCCAAATCTTAACAAGATTTTAGCTAGAATTTTATCTCCCTTTTCCAACCAAAAAATCCGAAATTCACAAGGAGAAAATCCTCCAAATTTTTGGCCACTTTTAGGATAAGGGAGAATCAAAATTCCACTAGGATTTCTCAAGCAAAATCTCATCTTAACCTTATCCAAAAATAACCGAATTTCCTAGGATTAGGGATCCAAAATTTCGGCCACTTTTGGGAGGAGAGAGAAACCAAATTCAACTAGGATTGAAGCTTGAATATTCCCTTGAATCTTATCCACAAAATCCGAAATCTTTCATGAGGATTATCCTCAAAATTTCGTCCCTTATTTGTTGGGATTTGGATTCAAAATTCAAGTAGGATTCTAACAAGATTATCCTCTCCAAATCCAACTCAAATTCGAATTTCAAACCTTGTGGATTTTCCACAACAAATTCGAATCCTACTTGGACTGTGATTCAAAATTTGAATTTCAAATTTCAAATTCAAATTTCAAATTCAAATTTCAAATTTCAAATTTCAAATTTCAAATTTAAATTTCAAATTCAAATTTCAAATTCGAATTTCAAATTCAAATTTCAAATTCAAATTTCAAATTCAAAATTCAAATTTCAAATTTCAAAATTCAAATTTCAAATTTCAAATTTCAAAATTCAAATTTCAAATTCCACAAAACGGTTGTGTTTCATATTCTTGTTCTCATGGATAATTTTCTACAACTCCAATCCAATCTCAAATAAAATCATGGCAACTTTATTTGGAGTTCGAATAATTGTGTACTCTATTATCCAAAACAAAATCTGAATCCAACCGGAGAGAATCTTGTCTACCATCCTAATCCTGTGTCATCACCATCCATGCATAATAAACTAGCCAATAGCATACACAAATCAATTTGCCAAACGTTAAGGAATTATGTGGAGCTAGTAGAGGGACTGATTGGACATATATAATCGGGCTCCCGTGATTCCATATGATCATCATTCTGTACCGAACAACTCAATCATATGATCACTAATTTCAGAGTCACACCACTATAAACCTGAAACTGAACTCCCAATTATATACCGTATTACGTAAGCCTGTGACGAGCTACCATCCAATGACCTTGTCATATATGCAAAACCCTCATATGATATCCATGATCAGCCTTAGGTCAAAGTCCGTTTAATCCTACTGATCAGGCTATCTTAAAGTTCCATTATACTACCGAATCTAGAAAATGATTATTCACCATATGTGAATAAGAAGTCATCCGCCCAGCAGACGACCCAAGGCCTTGTCCATTTTCACATTCAGTATAATGCCTTTAAGAGGATACCTTTAACTCCTCAGAGCTATGATTCCGATATCTGCAAACAAACCCTTCATCGTATACAAGTCATGCACCCAACGAACCGGTCTATAAGCTTACTACTTCTGAGACGCTTTAGCCATTGGAACATCAAAGTACACAAGTCATATACATGAAGTAGTTCATTTACTCAGGATTAAGGTTATTGCACAATGAACGTCAAAAGCAGATTGATCCACTCATAGCGGACTACGTAGATCAATCACGCTTTAGTCCCGGTCTAATATGTCACCACCAAGCAACATATCCATGTCTCTACTTGGGAGTCCAGCTCCAGACAGTCAAGACAGACCGTCCCCTCTAAGGCTTTAGACAACATAATAGTCTTAACATGAGTTAGATGCTCGGTCTAACCCCATAGACTACAGACCATAGTTTAGACTGCTAACTTTAGAACATTGTCTTCTCGCATACAAAAGTCCATTGCATGCAACGTTCTAACAGTTTTAACACAAGCAGTCAGTGAGCCATATTTGCTTACATTTACTTTAACATGTAAATAAGACGAGGACAGATAGCAATGTAATGAATAACCTCTAAGTATAATTTTATTATCCAGTTCAAAATGAATACATCAAAATGTCTCTAATACTTAGGGCATTTCCTAACAATCTCCCACTTGCCCTAAGCCAGTAGATGTGCCATGTTACGCATCCCCATCGCCTCTACATGCCTCTCAAAGCTTCTAGCTACCAAAGTCTTAGTAAAGGGATCAGCGATGTTGTCCTCGGACGCGATCTTACATACATCCACTTGTCCTGTCTCCACATGCCCTCTAATAATGTGATACCTCCGATCGATGTGCTTGGTCCTCTTGTGGTGCCGAGATTCCCTTGTGTTGGCAATAGCCCCTGTATTATCACAGTAAAGTGTGATAGGCTTGTCAACACCCGGAATGACCTCAAGGTCTCTAAAGAACTTGCGGAGCCAAACCGCTTCTTTAGATGCCTCAGCCGCAGCCACATACTCAGCCTCCATAGTAGAGTCAGCTGTGCAGCCCTGCTTCACGCTCCTCCACACAATGGCGCCTCCTCCGAGTAAAAACACTGATCCAGATGTCGATTTCCTCGAATCCTTACAAGTCTGGAAGTCTGAGTCCGTGTATCCTACGGGTGTTAGGTCCCCTCCAGAATACACTAGCATATAATCCCTCGTTCTCTTAAGATACTTGAGTATATGCTTTACTGCTTGCCAGTGCTTGGTTCCAGGATTCGCTTGATATCGACTCACCATACCTACTGCAAAACATATGTCCGGGCGAGTGCAAAGCATAGCGTACATAAGGCTACCCACAGCGGATGCATAAGGGACCTTACTCATACGCTCTCTTTCTTCCGATGTCTTGGGACAGTCATCCAATGAAAGAGTTAAACCGGCAATAGAAGGTTGTGAGCCTTTCTTTGCCTCTAGCATTGCATATTTGTCAATTATTTTATCTATGTATGAAGCTTGGGATAACGCTATCATTTTGTTCTTTCGATCTCTGAAGAGACGAATGCCTAGAACATAATTAGCTTCTCCCAAGTCCTTCATGTCAAACTTTTGGTGTAACCAAAGCTTGACCGATGATAAGTTCCCTACATCATTCCCAATGAGTAGTATATCATCGACATAGAGTATCAGAAAGACCACTTTTCCATTCTTAATACGTTTATAAACACAAGGTTCATCAACGTTCTGCTCAAAACCAAATGTCTTAATCGCTTGATCAAACCTCTGGTTCCATGAGCGGGATGCCTGCTTTAATCCATAAATGGATCTAAGCAACTTGCAGACTTTCCTATCTTGGCCTTTTGCTACGAACCCTTCGGGCTGTATCATATAGATATACTCTTCAAGATGGCCATTCAAGAATGCCGTCTTGACATCCATTTGCCAGATCTCGTAATCGAGAGCCGCAGCAATGGACAGAAGAATACGGATAGACTTCAGCATAGCAACAGGCGAAAAGGTTTCCTCGTAATCGATTCCAGCCTTTTGCGTGTATCCCTTTGCAACCAGTCTAGCTTTGAAAGTTTCCACTCTCCCTTCCGCATCCTTCTTTCTTTTGTAGACCCATTTGCATCCAATGGGTTTTATCCCATCCGGCAAATCTACAAGTTCCCAAACAGAGTTGGATTTCATAGAATCCATCTCATTGTTCATAGCCTGTTTCCAAGATCTAGAATCAACATCCTTTATAGCTTCATCATATGTGACCGGATCTTCCTCATGCTCATGAGCCTCGGCCTGGTATACCTCAGCATCATACATAAAGAAATTAGGTTTCTTAGAAACCCTCCCACTACGACGAGGCACCCTAAATTGTTGATCGTCTGCAGGTCTTTCACTGGAACTCGGACTTGCGTCCAAGACCGAAATCTGTGGAGCAGTTCTTTCACCCGATAACTCCTCTAGCACCACTTTGCTTCGAGGCTTAAAGTCATTCATGTGACTTTCCTCCAAGAATGTCGCATGGGTTGAGACAATGACCTTTTGTTCCTTCGGGTTATAGAACAGACCTCCTTTAGTTCCCTTTGGATACCCTACAAACATGCATAATTCTGATCTTGGTTCCAACTTCTTTGCATCCCCATCCAGTACATGTGCCGGGCAGCCCCATATTCTCATATGTCCAAGGGAGGGCTTCCTACCACGCCACAATTCATACGGAGTTCTAGGAATTGATTTGCTCGGAACCTGGTTCAGAATATAGCACGCCGTTTGTAAAGCATGTCCCCAAAATGATAATGGCAGCGTTGAGTAACTCATCATGGACCGTACCATATCCAATAAGGTCCTATTTCTCCTTTCGGCTACACCATTCTGTTGTGGAGTACCAGGTGCAGTCAATTGGGATAATATCCCATTCTCTACAAGATGTCCTAGAAATTCATCAGAGAGGTATTCGCCACCTCGATCAGATCGAAGTGTCTTTATGGATTTATCCAATTGCTTTTCCACTTCCGCACGATACTCTTTGAACTTGTCAAAGGTTTCGCTCTTGCGGTGCATCAGATACACATATCCATACCTCGAGTAATCATCTATGAAAGAGACATAGTACTCGAACCCTCCTCGTGCTGTGACGTTCATGGGGCCACATACGTCAGTGTGCACAATTTCTAAGAGCTCCTGTGCCCTTGTACCCTTAGCTCCAAAAGACCTCTTAGTCATCTTACCCTCTAGACAAGACTCACATTGGGGAAGTCGTACCTCCTCCAGAGATTCCAGAGGACCGTCTTTCACCGATCTTTGAATCCTATCCTGATTAATATGACCAAGTCTTAAATGCCAAAGATACGCCTTGTTAGAGTGAGAAACTTTCAACCTTTTAGAGTTATCAATTAATTCAGTGTCAAGCAGTGAGTACATCTTTGGTCTGATCAAATATAGGTTTCCATCCATCCATCCAGAACAGATAAAAGACTTATTTCTACGAATATCAACTCTTTTACTAAAAGAAACTGAATAAGAATCCTTTATTAAACAAGCTACCGATATAAGGTTCCTCCTAAAATTAGGAACATAAAAACAGTCTTTCAATAAAATAAACCTAAATTGATCAAAATAAAGATGAACGTCTCCCACTGCCTCAGCCACCACAAAGCTACCATCTCCAGTCCGCAACGAGAGGCTCCTATCATGTAGACTTCTCGTTTCCACGAACCCCTGCATAGAAACACAAACATGATTAGTGGCGCCCGAATCAATGACCCATGTGTCTTTCGATTCTTCCACCAAACACGCTTCTAAGTAATGAAGTTCCTTACCTTCCTTGGCCTTGGAGGCTAGGAATTCCCGGCAAGCCTTCTTGAAGTGACCTACCTTCCCACAGTGGAAGCATTTGGACTTTTTAGGGTCCTTTGGCTTCTTGTTCTTCTTCTTCTTCTTCCCGTCCGAGACAGGAGGATTAGAAGAACTGGAAGCCACTTGCTTCTTATTTGGCCTCTTCCTCTTCCGTGAGGGATTGGAAGATTCCGCCAAATTGGCCTCTCCTTTAGGTCGGACCACATCTTCATCCCTGATCATCCGCTCATAAGCCTGTAGTTGCTTCATGAGTTCGGTAAGTCCTAACTCCTTTGTCGCCAGATTGTATGCGGCCTTAAACCCCACAAAATCTTTAGACAGAGTCTTGAACACCATCTCGATCTGGGTGTTGTAGTCTAACTCAGCACCATTCTCGGCAGCTTCAGCGAAGAATCCCATTAGAGTGATCATATGGTCCTTCACCGGAGCACCAGCCTTTTGCTTGGAGTTCATAATGCTGGTGATAGCGGACTGTCGAGCCAATTTTTCTTGGCCTCCGAACATGTCCTCCAGATTTTCCATGATCTCCCCAGCAACTTGATAAGTCTCATGCTGCTTTTGTAAAGCACTCGTCATGCTAGCAAGGATGTAGCATCGAGCTATTTCATTGGATTCTCTCCAACGATTATAGGCAACCGGGACCTCCTCAAGTGGTGTGTCAGGTTTGGGCCCAGGTGGGCATGGTTCGTCCAGTACGAACTTGTGTCTCTCGCAGCTGAGAACTATTAATAGATTTCTTTTCCAATCTTTATAATTGTCGCCATTCAACTTATTTTCAGTAAGTATCGAAATGAGGGGTGTCGGTGACATTTTGAACTGAAATAAAATTATACTAGACATCATTACAAAGCCCAAGCAAATATGCAGATAATTTAGCAAATAAAACATACAAGTATGTTCCTACATGAAACTTGAAAAAACATGTAGCATTGCAACGGTAATTCTCAGCACCTATTGCCCCAAGCCACCGAGGGGTGGTCATGAGAACAAATAGCCGGAACATGGACCCCGTCCAATTAATATATGTTGCCTTAAATCCTCCAAGGTTAAGACATATATTAATAACCGCTTATTTGGCCACCAGTTTAGTTAACAGAGCTTCTAGGGAAGGTTAATAACTAAACGAGTCTTGAGTGTATAACCATTGTTTACGTAGCCCGATCCACGTCCTACCAAGCCACCGAGGGGTGGTCATGAATAGGATCGCACCCGAACACGTTTTCCACATAGGAGATCCAATCTAGTATACCGGCGGCGGTAAACACCTACCGAGGGGTGTGGTCAGGTCAGAACTGACGCGAGGCGTTACCATGCTTTCACATATGGATCAACAATGGAGGCCGTGGGTTTTGTTTGAAACCCTCTCCCACTCAATATTTTGAAAAAACATGCAAGTTTTGACAAATTATGTATGATCAATATAGTATGAGCGGCACTCACCTATCCTATATGACATGTTATCAAATATGCATACAAAACATCCATCAATACATATTTATACATCCATGACATATCACAGAAAAAATAATTGACAGACTAACCAAGCCATGGTTCCATCCTAGAACAAAGAAAATAAAGATTACAAAATTCCATCCAAAGCATTCTTTGGGTCTTGAATTTTGTTCCGTCTTCTTGTATCCATCTTTATGTAGCCTCTCCATTTATTTCTCATCCCAAGAATTATTTAAAATTCAAATCTCCAAAAATTTAAATTTCAAATTCAAATTCCAAATTCGAATTTCAAATTTAAACTTCAAATTTAAATTTTTAAACAATTTTAAACATCATGTGTAATAATATGTAATTTCAAAAATTTCAAAATTACATATTTTTAAACATGATTTAAAATTAAATCTCAAATTTAAAAATCAAAATTTTTCTGATTTTTGGACCGTCGGACCGCCGCCCCCGTAGGCGGCAGCCGCCGTGGGCAGCCACCAACCCCGGAGGGGCTGGCAGCCCACGGCCGCCCCTTGTGCAGCCTGCCGGGCTGCAGGCTAAGCCTGCAGCACCAGGCTGCACGCCCAGACTGGGCGCAGCAGCCGGCAGGCTGCAGGCAGCGCCTGCAACCAGAGGCTGCACGCCCAGGCTGCGGCCAGCCTTGGGCAGGCCACGGCCACCCCTGGCTGCAGGCAGAGCCTGCGGCCGTGGGTGGTGTGGGCCTGCACAGGGGCTGCCGCAGCCCCATCCTGCCCGAGGGCAGGGGCTGCAGCCCCACCAAGGCCCGTGGGCCTATTCCGAGGGGTCGTGTCTTGATTTTCGTGCCATATTCCAATTTACCTATTAGGATCTCCAAAAATTAATTTGAATCCCAATTAATATTGAAATTTTCCACACAATCAAAATTTCAACCTTTAAATCAAATTTAACTTTTGGAAAAAATAAATTACGGTCTTCAATCTTCAATCTCCTCCAAGAATAATTACATAAAAAATTCTAAACCGTTTCCGGTGTACAAAAATTCTAACCATAAATATTCTAAGAGACAAAAATTAAAATCCATGGGAAAAACACAGTGTTAATAAATTGCTCCCATGGTTACATAAAAAATTCCTAGATGCAATTTTTCTAAATTCTAAGGAACCATAACCGGTATAAACAAGCATGCTTATAATAATTCAAAAAATTAAAATAACCACATACTTTATACATAATACATGATAACAACATAAAGGAACCCTAGAATGCCACTCTCTAAATATCAAATCCATACATAAATAAAAAGACTTAGTAATTGTCTAATTTATGTGCATGGCATAGTCATGAGATGGCTCTGATACCAATTGTAGGAAAATAAACCGGAAAAAACGTATCAGAGTGGCGCAGCGGAACAATAAAAATTTTAGATCGTTAAATATCTCATGATGCCATATACAATAAATCAACAACAATTAAAACTCATACCTCAAGGATGCCAATGAACAGGAGGAGAGTGACCGGAGGCTTCAACCAACTAGCCTTCTCTACTATTCTCCAATTCCCGAATGGCTGAGTGTGTGGGCACTCTGAACCTCGATCGGTATGCTAGCACTGCTAGTCTTCTTCCGACCACCCAGATCTCTAAAGAACTTTATTGTCACGATGAGCTGTGCAACAATAAGCCTACTCACCTGAGAGTCTGTGGTCTAAGAGAACTGGTGTGACGCCCCAGGTTCGCCGTCGCCGTCGCCATCGCCGCCGTCGGATCTCGCTATTCCGGTGGAGTTGAGTTGCAAGGCCGGTGTCAAAATGCTCAGAACAACACGTAGATCAAAAGCCCCAAATCAATTTTGGGCAACAACGCCGGAAAAATGAAGATCCAACGCCGCCGCCGTCGCCGACTTTTCGAGAGCCGATTTCCGGTGATAGGAGCCTCGATTCGTGAAATTGACACCACCAATGGGTTCCTCTCGTCGAGCTCTTCAAGATGGTGGTCGCCACTTCCATCGCCGCCGTGGTCAACACCGGTCAACGGCCGGTCAACGCCGGTCAACGGCGGTCAACGGCGACCCGGAGACCGAAAATTGAAGAATGGCCCGTTGGCCTATTTTCGACGTTCCGGACACATCCGCGGCATCGGATTTGCAAACTGGAGTTTCAAAAGTGAAGAACGAAGATTCAAAGATTACACGGTCGAGACCGAACGGTTCGTCCGACCGCCGACGGGAACGATTTTGGTAGTGGTGTTGATCTATTTATTCCTCAATTTAATATTGGAAATAATTATGTATTAATTATGGTTTAATGACTTGAGGAATTGTAAGAAAAAAGGGGGAAATATCGAAAAAGAGAATGTGAGAAAATGTGAATATTTTTACGTAAAAAGCGGAGCTTTTACGTAAAAATTAGGCCTCTGGTTTAGTACGTGGCAGGTTAGAATAGGTTAGATGGTTTTGAGGCGTTTCCTAAACGCCGGAAACCCAAAAATTAAGCGGAAATGCTGCCGAAATTTCTAAAACGGCGCAAAGGGGTATTTTAGGATACGAGGGCTGAAAATGTGATCGGGATGGAAACCCGAGCTCCCTCGATGACCTAAGTCCGGGAAAGAAGGACGGACATTATGAGGATTAGTGAACCGCCCCATTAGAAATTTCGTAATGTAAGAAAACGACCCCTATGTCAGAATAGTACCACCCGAGGGACGGGTGCGATCGAAGTATAAAATTTGGGGCGATTACATCGGTAACGGTAACCCGATAGGCTAAATGGTCATACGAGAGGTATTCAGTATGTTGACTGGTTGGTTAGCCAGTCAAGGACCAAGTCGGAATGGGATAGTGAGAGACAGTGATTAATTTGTCAAGTAGACAAATTAATCAAGCACGAAAAAAAAAAAAATTAGATATCAAATTTCCCAAAGTAGAGCAGTCGGGTACCGATAGGCATCAGTACCACACAACGATAAGTTTATTAGTTCCTAACGATAGAGTGACCTAAGAGCGATGTTAATTAATTTATTGGGTAAATAAATTAATTAACAATGATTAGAAAATTAAATTCTTAAGAAGAGGGCAATTAGTACCGACAAGGATCGGTACCACATAACGAGAATTTTTATTAGTCACTAATGACCACGGTGACCTAAGAGTGAATGTTAATGTAAATGCATTATGATTACAGGGAGGTACCTGTATTGTGACGAAGGCGAGAGTATAAACTGTCTGCTGACAGGTAAGTACAACTCCGCCTACAGCATGGATAAAATGAATTTAAAATGATGCTTTTCCAGTATTTTAAGTATGTATCTTGCACACGATGCTGCACAGCATACATAAGAGCATATAGTTTCACAATCGAGTAGATTGATGAAAGAACAAGATAGAAGCCATAGATCCCTACCGCGTAGGATTGGGGACAGCTTAGAGAAGCGTATGGCTAGAACAGTTAAACAAGATGGAAATAAATAGGTGTGTCGTACCGGCTCCTTCAGTCGAAGGGGTTTCCAGTTAAAGAAAGTTCAGGCCACAAGTTGAGCATCAGTTGATAGCTCTTCGGCATTAGTTGACCTCGGGCGTTACCGTTGGTCTGCGCGCACACGGTACTGACACATGGGCCCTAAATAGACAAGAAAAGAAAAGAAAAGTTTGAAGCATAAATGAACATAACCGGATCATGCATTAGTTATAGTTCGCTATGCTTTCTTTTTCAGTAGAGTGCATACAGTACACGATGCTTCTGTCATGCATAAAGTATGTGAAGTTTTATATTCAGTGTTATGACATGTTATGTGATGACATGATATGTGAGCTGATATGTGATATGCTTATATGATATGTGATTTATTAAGTGATATATGTCATGCCTATGATTTTACGTATGTGCTATGTTTTAAACATGTTTTGCGGTTAACATGTTGTACTTATTGAGCGTAAAGCTCACGGAGTGTGTTCATGCTGTAGGTAAGCATCCTATAGTGTAAACATCAAGGGACGATGATGGTGGCGGAGGTGGATGTGAGGATGAGGTTATGGATACACCGCGAGTATTCTTCCGCACAGTATGAGTAAATAATATTTTGAATGGTGACAGTTAAATAGTATTTTGAATAGTAAATGTTAAACAGTATATGTACGAGTAGTATATTTAAATAGTATCTGGTGAATAGTAATCAGATAAACAAGTATATAATTATGTATGTATAATTGAAATCTTTATGTTTTTCAAATTCAGCATTTTAATAGTATGCGTACGTGAATAGTAAATGCGTACGTGTATATAAAAAAAAAAAAAAAAATTCCCTCTAAATTTATGGTATTAAATTCAGCAAGTTTAAGTATCGGTTTTAAAGAAGAAGTATAAGTAAAAGTTAAAGAAGTAAGATAGAGTTTACAGTGACGGTCCGGGCCGCTGAGGGCTCGGGGCGTCACAGTTGGTATCAGAGCGGTTTCCTGCCATCCTACCTCACATCGCCGCATGCCTGCCTCATCTGTCCAAGTAAGTTAGTTTTATTTTTGTCGGTAAATGTTTATCTATTGAAGATAACATTTTATAGTAATGAAACGATGAAATCTATGATGGCGAGGATAAGATGAAAAGATGCTGAGATCATTATACGAAAAATCACGACCGTGCAGTGCTAGAGAACTGCTCAGAGAAAGGACATGGATTGCTGCCCGAGTTGTACCGATCTTCAGGGCTAGTTGTCCACTAAGTTTCGAGTGGCAAACAGTACTCCTGCACTCCATGAGAACGTCAGGACTAGTTTCACGTTATCAAAGTGATTCCCCGATTGTACGCCATTGATCAGGATAACTGAGTCCTGTTGGCTGTTGATATCTCTCAGGAAGATACTCTCGTGTGTATCGGGATCCTTATGACCAGGATGAGCTCTTAACTGTGTCGAGTTTCGCCATACCACGATCGAGCCAATCTCTGAGAGCAGTCCAGCATCAGCTCCAGTTTTTCTCTATGGGCAAGCAGGGAGTGAAACCACCTAAGTTCTCTAGAGTTATGGATATACGAGAATTTGTTCATCGGACTGAAAGACTGCAGCTGATGTCCGGTGATACAGTTCTAACGTATGCTGTTCGCTACAAGGAACCAAAATGGACTTCTACAATACATGCCGAGACAAAAGTGGATCAAGATAGGAGAAGACCCAAAGAGAGAAAGAGACCTTGCCAAACAGAATTAGAAGAGCGATCAAGCAGGACTAGCAAGCCTTATCAAGGAGATAGTGAATGCTGAGAGAAAAGTGCTCAACCCCGGGAACCCTGCACAAGCCCAAGGCATTATAGCAGCCGCCATTATGGAGGGTGACCCGGTAGGACCAGCACCCCAACTGACCGATGAAGAGTTCATGGCCGAGCACCAGCCAGAAGTACACGAGGGCAATAGGGAGCCAATGGAGAACCCCGAACCAGCCCGTATGTCTCCCGAACACCCCATGGAAGAGGAAGATGACAAGACTCTTTCCGATGCCCATCCCGACGATGAGGGAAAGGAGATCCCCAACTGCTTTAGTAATGACGAATAGATGGGGATGTACGAACCCCAAGTCATCATAGCCAGTGATGACGAGATCAGTTTCGACTGAGAAGAAGAGGAAAACCCAGAGGAGTACTCACTCAGCGATAGTGATGATGAGGAGATGCCTGATACTGAATCAGGATTGTCCTTCCAATAGTAGTAACCCTTCTGCGGGAATGTTAGTTTTGAAAATATATAGAGGGAAGCAATAGCTCTCCCCCGTCAGTTATAGCATAATGTACTTGTTGGGATCGTATAGGGGAAGTGTGTGTCACTCCCACTGAACTAGAATCTTGAATATATGTATATATATTATGTGAAATATATTATGAGATAAGTAGTAAAGCTTTGCCCTAGGGGCCAGATATAATTTTTTTCCACAGCGTGAGTATGATATGACAGAAAGTGCAGGATGAATCCTAGCACTCAGACGATGTCCCAATACAATGCGACAATTGTATTGACATCACAGTATGAGAGAAAGAAAGGTGGATATAGTGGGTATATTTATATCCATAATGTTTAAGTAAGATTGTTAAGTAAGAAAGAAAATGATATGTGATACGAGTCCCAAGTACAGAATTTAAGAGACTTATATTTTCCATTTTCGCTGTACGATAGGGTTACATAGGAAAACATGGCAAGAACGAGAGCTTAGTTAAACCCAGCATCCCGAAAGGATGAGTTGATAGCACAGATTGTAGCCATGCGAGAGATAATGGAGAACCAGCAGCGGGAGCTAAACCAGCTTAGAGAGCAGCTGGGCCAGCAACCCCAGGCACCACAGTCAGTAGAGACGCCAGCACAGGAGGCTCCAGCAGCCCAAGAAACTCTTAAGGAGCAAGCAGCTCCTCCAGCCCAGGAGGCACTAGCGCCTATAGTAATGGCTACTCTCATAGCAGCAATTGTTTTTTTTTGCCAATCCCTAGGGAAGGTGACTTGCATGAGAGATTCCGACGCATGAAAGCGTTAGAATTCTTAGGAATCACCAACCCTATAGAGGCCGATGATTGGCTAACGGATATCCAAGTAATCTTGGATTTTATAGGGTTAACAGATAGAGAGAGAAAGTGATGTACGCATCCTTCACCCTGCGCAATGTGGCGCGTTAGTGGTGGAAGATGGTAACCATTAGGAGGAACATTAGAGAGATGAGCTGGAGCGATTTCATTGAGGAATTCAAGGAGACGTACTTCAACAAGGAAGCACTAGCAGCGCAGTAAGACGAGTTCAACAACCTGCGCAAAGGTAGTATGACTGTTATGGAGGCAGTCAAGAAGTTTGAGCAGTTGGCTCAACTTTGTCCAGATTTGGTACCGACCAAAAGGAGAGAGTCAGACGAATGCTGAAGATGTTCAGAACGGAAATCACAGTTTAGGTCTGTAGCGGAGGGCACGGACCAGCGACACTAGCAGAATGTGTCAGCAAGACTATCTGAGCTGAGTACTAGTCGGCTCAGGATAAGGAACGAAAGGCGCAGAATTTTAAGGCACGAAAGGAGGAGAAAACGCAAGCTGAGCAGGCTCAGGGGAAGTAAAACCCCGAGTTACAACACAGAGGACAGAATGTGGGAACCGGCCAGAATAGTAGGCATTCCCATAATAACAACAAGAGAAAAGGGGAATTAAGGCAATCAAGATTCACAGGAGAATTTCCCCCAGAAGAGAAACGACTAGGAAGGAAATGATAGCCAACTCGACGTGCACGAAATGCGGAAAGAGGCACTCAGGAGAATGTAAGCAAGGAGTAAGTGGTTGTTTCATCTGTGGCAAGAAAGGCCACTATGCCAAAAAAAAAAAAAAAAAAAAGGGCTTAGGACACAACGTTGTCATAAACTGTTGAAGGCGAAAAATCATTTTCGAACCAATCGGATGTGAAAAGTTCATCTACAAGGGTTTGTCGCCAGAGCAACCAAAGACGATGATATCAGCAGTGAAGGCTCGCGAGATACAATCCAGTGGATGCACGGACTTCCTAGTATACGTAGCAGATAAGACTCAAGGAATAGAGATAGGACCCGACAACGTACCGATAGTCAGGGAATTCATGGAGATATTTCTAGAAGATCTTGCAGGACTCCAACCAGAGCGCAGGATCTCGTTCGAGACTGAACGTCTACTAGAATCAGCCCCATCTTTGAGGCCCCCTACAGAATAGGCCCTATAGAGCTAAAGGAGCTCCAAGCCCAGCTAAAGGACTAAATAGATAAGGGATTCATGCGATAGAGCTATTCACCCTGGAGAGCACCCATACCATTCGTGAAGAAGAAAGATGGACCACTGAGAATGTGCATCGACTACAGAGAGTTGAACAGGATTACGATTAAGAATAAGCATCTGTTGCCGCGAGTTAACGATCTATTTGATCAGCTCCAAGACGCTGTAGTGTTCTCGAAGATCGATCTACATCCCGAGTACCATCAACTACAAATCAGGAATGAAGATGTACCCAAAACAGCATTTCAAACGTGGTACGGACATTACGAGTTTCTGTTCATGTCACTCAGATTAACGGACGCACCAGCAACTTTCATGAACCGGATGAACCGCATGTTCAAGGACTATTTGGATAAGTTTGTCATTGTGTTCATCGATGACATACTTATACACTCTAAGACGAAGGAAGAGTACGAAGAGCACTTAATTATCATTTTGCGCATGCAACAGGACCATCAGTTATACACCAAGTTCTCCAAGTACGAGTTTTGACTGGAGAAGGTCCATTTTCTAGGTCACGTAGACCCCAAGGAAGGAGTATCTGTGGACCCGATGAAAATTGATGCAGTTAGCGCGTGGCCAGCTCAGAGGAACGTAACGGGAATTCACAGTTTCTTTAAACTAACAGGATGTTACCTACACTTAGTCGAAGGCTACTCAAAGTTAGCTGCTTCGCTCACAGCGCTCACCAAGAAGGGAAAGAGATATAAGTGAATCGACAAGTGCAAGGAAAGCTTTCAAGAGCTGAAATGAAGACTCATAAGCACTCCAATGCTGACCATTTCAAATGTTGGTCAGGGAAGCTTTGTGATTTAAGCGCCACATCTAAAACCAAGTTGGAAACTGTGTTGATGTAGAGTGGTAGAGTAGTCGCGTATGCTTCACGACAACTTAAAAAAAAAACCTTGAGAAGAGCTACCCAACGCGTGATCTGGAGCTAGTAGCGATAGTTTTTACGATAAAAGTATGGAGGCACTACCTGTACGGAGTCACGTGCGAGGTTTACACCGACCATCAGAGCCTCAAGTGTATATTCACGCAAAAAGAGCTCAACATGAGGTAGCATAGATGACTAGAGTTGGTAAGGATTACGACTGCGAGATCTTATGCCATCCGGGGAAAGCCAATAAGGTGGCCGATACGCAGAGTCAGAAGCATATTACTATGCCTATGGCTATTAGTGCCTTGTCAAGAGCGCTACAAAGGAGTTATGCTACAGCGAGATCAAGATTTTGATAGGGAGATTGTCTGAGATGACCCTCCAATCGACGCTCCAAGAAGAGATCAAGATCGGTCAAGATTTTGATTTGTCCCTGCTCAAGTCCAAAAAGGAAGCTATAGAGGACAATGGTTCAGAGTTTAAGATCCTTAAGGACGACATACTCTACTACAGAGATAGAGTGTGTGTTCTAAAAGATGAAGAACTCAAGAAGCGAATCCTTTTGGAACCTTACGAGACATCATATTCTGTACATCCGGTGGCGAATAAGATGTACAAGTACCTGAAGGAAAGCTTTTGGTGGCTTGGAATGAAGAATGACATTGTCGAGTTCGTCGCCAGATGCCTTACGTGCTAGAAGGTTAAGGCAGAACACCAGCGCCTAGCAGGATAATCATAGAAAATTAAGCTACCCGAGTAGAAATGGGACCAGATTACGATGAATTTCGTAGTCGGATTGCCGAAGATGTCAAACGATAATGACGCAATCTGGGTGATTGTAGATAGACTGACGAAATCAGCTAGATTTTTAGCAATGAAAGTTAGCTACTCGGTGGAACGACTAGTAGAAATCTATGCGGCATAGTTCGTGAAACGGCACGGAATACTAGAGTCGATCGTCTCAGATCGTAGTGAATGCTTTACCTCCAGATTTTGGCGAAGTGTTCAAGCCGCATTACGGTCCAAGTGAGAGTTCAGCACAGCATTTCATCCTCAGACCGACAATTAGTCTGAGAGGACCATACAGATGTTAGAGGACATGTTGAGACCTGCGTCCTAGACTTCAAAGGAAATTGGAATCAGAAGCTACCATTGAGCGAGTTCTCATACAACAGCAACTACCATTCCTAGATAGGAATGGCACCGTACGAGACACATTGTGGAAGGAAATGCAGATCTCTGGCTCATTAGTACGAGTCTGGAGAAAAACGACTAGTTAGCTCGGACATCATCAAGAATACCATGGCAGACGTGAAGCTGATACGAGAAACGTTAGATACAGCGCACAGTCGACCGAAGAATTTTGACGATAAGCGCCGTAGACCCCTCAAGTTTCAAGTAGGAGATTCGGTCTTTTTCAAGGCGGCACCCATGAAAGGGGTGATGCGCATTGAAAATAAAAGAAAGCTCAGTCCTAGGTACATAGGACCCTTGAGATAATAGAGAAAGTCGGGAAGGTGGCTTATAGACTAGCACTTCCTCCCGAGTTAGCTATAGTGCACAACATCTTTCACGTCTTGATGCTGAAGAAGTACGTGCCAGACAGCTCTCATGTTCTTAGCCAAGAATCCGTTGTAGTATACGCTGATCCGACGTACGAGGAGAGACCCGTGCGGATCCTAGTCAGAGAGGAGAAGGTACTTAGGAATAAAGTATACCGCTAGTAAAAGTGTTGTGACAGAATCATAGTGTTGAGGAAGCCACATAAGAATGGGAAGAAGACATGAGAAGAGACTTCCTGGAATTATTCTAATTTTCGAGGACGAAAATTTTGTAAGGGGGGTAGGTTGTAATGACCGCCATTTTCATGACACCTACTTACCATGTAATAAGTCATTAAGGAATAAAATGGACATAATTTAATGTCCTTTAGCAAATTTAAGAAACATGGTCAAGTACACGACCGTGTAAGAGGCTGTGTACCGCTCAGATAGATGAATGTGTTTCAAAGACATGGCCGTGTTGAGTAGTCTCAACTAGTACATGCTCGTGTCTGAAATGTACATGCCCGTGTTGCGTTGCACACGCACGTGTAAGAGTCTGTGTAGAAGGCTGTGTAATGAGCCGAGAGCCACTGTAATGACTCTCATGAATTATGAAACTTAATTACTATGTAATGATGTAATTAAGTTAATAAGTACAGTGTGCTTTTCAGTTGAATGAATTAAACAGGAATAATAACGTTTAATTACTATTCATTCAGTGAAAGGGGTAATCGACAGCGAAATCGGTCCACCCTATTATGTGAGTATGCGTTGAGACACGCAATATCAAGAAACCGGTCTAGACGACCATTTCATGATACAGAACTGATGAGCTAGTCATCAGTACGCTCAGACTGGTCATCTGAGCGCAGCAGTGATAATTGCCCTAATAGATGTACAGTATCGAGAAAAGTGGTCTAGATGACCTCTTCTCGCCCATAGACTGACAAAATCAAAGTCAGAACGCTCAGATTAGTCAGTCATATAGTGAACAGTGAATAGTGAATAGTGAATAGTGAGAAACGCAGTGTCAGGTTAGTGGCCAAGACGGCCTTAATCTGGCACAAAACTGATATATTAATAGTCAGCAGGCTCAATCTGGTCAATTGAGCATAGAATGTAGATTTTGTTTAAGGGATACGCAGTATCGGGATGAGGGTCAAGACGACCTTTTCTCGCCCCGAAACTGATATATTTAGACTCAGGACGCCCAAATTAGTCAATCGGGCACCTGACACGTTTTTCGAGACGGGGTCATGCAGATCCCGAAAACTGGTCCAGAAGACCTCAGATGGACGTAAAACTGATAAATTTGAAATCAGCACGTCCAAATTAGTCAAGAGAGACTGTGTTTGAAATTTCACGCGAAAATGCCTCGTTATGCGTGCACAGTGTCAACACAGTGTAGGCCTAACCACAGTATCAAGAAATTGATCAAGATGACCTCTTCTTGATATAAAACTGATATATTTGGAATCAGAATGCTCAAATTAGTCATTTGAGCACAAAAAGTAATTTTTGACCGGGAACCATACAGTATCGGGAAACTGGTCGAGACGACCTCGGATGAAGATAAAACTGATATATTTGGGTTCAGCACGCCCAAATTAGTCAGTATAGCCTATCTTAAAATTTTTCAAAAAAATTAGTATAAAGGAGGAAATTTTGGGGATTATAGAAAAATAGCCCCCATATTTTTCCAAATCAGATTTTCTCCCTCCCATACCACACGAAGATGAACAGTGACCAACTATCGAATCCGGCCTCCGTTTCTGACACCGCCGGCACCATTGGAAAGCTCTCGACGAGCTGATTCCAACGGTGGGCCGAGTCGACCGAACCGACGCCGGAGCACGCCGCACGCGCCGCCCAAAGCCGCCGGTGGCCGAATTTTTCAAACCGCCGTATCTCCGCCGTCCGACGTCCAAATGCCACGATTCCGGTCCCAATGGATTCGTGGTGAAGAGTAGAACAAAACCCAGGCTTCATTTCACGTCAACAGCCGCCGAATCGCGCCGCCCCAGGTTCGCCGTCGCCGTCGCCATCGCCGCCGTCGGATCTCGCTATTCCGGTGGAGTTGAGTTGCAAGGCCGGTGTCAAAATGCTCAGAACAACACGTAGATCAAAAGCCCCAAATCAATTTTGGGCAACAACGCCGGAAAAATGAAGATCCAACGCCGCCGCCGTCGCCGACTTTTCGAGAGCCGATTTCCGGTGATAGGAGCCTCGATTCGTGAAATTGACACCACCAATGGGTTCCTCTCGTCGAGCTCTTCAAGATGGTGGTCGCCACTTCCATCGCCGCCGTGGTCAACACCGGTCAACGGCCGGTCAACGCCGGTCAACGGCGGTCAACGGCGACCCGGAGACCGAAAATTGAAGAATGGCCCGTTGGCCTATTTTCGACGTTCCGGACACATCCGCGGCATCGGATTTGCAAACTGGAGTTTCAAAAGTGAAGAACGACGATTCAAAGATTACACGGTCGAGACCGAACGGTTCGTCCGACCGCCGACGGGAACGATTTTGGTAGTGGTGTTGATCTATTTATTCCTCAATTTAATATTGGAAATAATTATGTATTAATTATGGTTTAATGACTTGAGGAATTGTAAGAAAAAAGGGGGAAATATCGAAAAAGAGAATGTGAGAAAATGTGAATATTTTTACGTAAAAAGCGGAGCTTTTACGTAAAAATTAGGCCTCTGGTTTAGTACGTGGCAGGTTAGAATAGGTTAGATGGTTTTGAGGCGTTTCCTAAACGCCGGAAACCCAAAAATTAAGCGGAAATGCTGCCGAAATTTCTAAAACGGCGCAAAGGGGTATTTTAGGATACGAGGGCTGAAAATGTGATCGGGATGGAAACCCGAGCTCCCTCGATGACCTAAGTCCGGGAAAGAAGGACGGACATTATGAGGATTAGTGAACCGCCCCATTAGAAATTTCGTAATGTAAGAA
Source organism: Antiaris toxicaria (assembly GCA_035233585.1). Taxonomy (NCBI): domain Eukaryota; kingdom Viridiplantae; phylum Streptophyta; class Magnoliopsida; order Rosales; family Moraceae; genus Antiaris; species Antiaris toxicaria. The sequence goes on from CP141156.1 coordinate 87,921,366, forward strand.
AACGACCCCTATGTCAGAATAGTACCACCCGAGGGACGGGTGCGATCGAAGTATAAAATTTGGGGCGATTACATCGGTAACGGTAACCCGATAGGCTAAATGGTCATACGAGAGGTATTCAGTATGTTGACTGGTTGGTTAGCCAGTCAAGGACCAAGTCGGAATGGGATAGTGAGAGACAGTGATTAATTTGTCAAGTAGACAAATTAATCAAGCACGAAAAAAAAAAAAATTAGATATCAAATTTCCCAAAGTAGAGCAGTCGGGTACCGATAGGCATCAGTACCACACAACGATAAGTTTATTAGTTCCTAACGATAGAGTGACCTAAGAGCGATGTTAATTAATTTATTGGGTAAATAAATTAATTAACAATGATTAGAAAATTAAATTCTTAAGAAGAGGGCAATTAGTACCGACAAGGATCGGTACCACATAACGAGAATTTTTATTAGTCACTAATGACCACGGTGACCTAAGAGTGAATGTTAATGTAAATGCATTATGATTACAGGGAGGTACCTGTATTGTGACGAAGGCGAGAGTATAAACTGTCTGCTGACAGGTAAGTACAACTCCGCCTACAGCATGGATAAAATGAATTTAAAATGATGCTTTTCCAGTATTTTAAGTATGTATCTTGCACACGATGCTGCACAGCATACATAAGAGCATATAGTTTCACAATCGAGTAGATTGATGAAAGAACAAGATAGAAGCCATAGATCCCTACCGCGTAGGATTGGGGACAGCTTAGAGAAGCGTATGGCTAGAACAGTTAAACAAGATGGAAATAAATAGGTGTGTCGTACCGGCTCCTTCAGTCGAAGGGGTTTCCAGTTAAAGAAAGTTCAGGCCACAAGTTGAGCATCAGTTGATAGCTCTTCGGCATTAGTTGACCTCGGGCGTTACCGTTGGTCTGCGCGCACACGGTACTGACACATGGGCCCTAAATAGACAAGAAAAGAAAAGAAAAGTTTGAAGCATAAATGAACATAACCGGATCATGCATTAGTTATAGTTCGCTATGCTTTCTTTTTCAGTAGAGTGCATACAGTACACGATGCTTCTGTCATGCATAAAGTATGTGAAGTTTTATATTCAGTGTTATGACATGTTATGTGATGACATGATATGTGAGCTGATATGTGATATGCTTATATGATATGTGATTTATTAAGTGATATATGTCATGCCTATGATTTTACGTATGTGCTATGTTTTAAACATGTTTTGCGGTTAACATGTTGTACTTATTGAGCGTAAAGCTCACGGAGTGTGTTCATGCTGTAGGTAAGCATCCTATAGTGTAAACATCAAGGGACGATGATGGTGGCGGAGGTGGATGTGAGGATGAGGTTATGGATACACCGCGAGTATTCTTCCGCACAGTATGAGTAAATAATATTTTGAATGGTGACAGTTAAATAGTATTTTGAATAGTAAATGTTAAACAGTATATGTACGAGTAGTATATTTAAATAGTATCTGGTGAATAGTAATCAGATAAACAAGTATATAATTATGTATGTATAATTGAAATCTTTATGTTTTTCAAATTCAGCATTTTAATAGTATGCGTACGTGAATAGTAAATGCGTACGTGTATATAAAAAAAAAAAAAAAAAAAATTCCCTCTAAATTTATGGTATTAAATTCAGCAAGTTTAAGTATCGGTTTTAAAGAAGAAGTATAAGTAAAAGTTAAAGAAGTAAGATAGAGTTTACAGTGACGGTCCGGGCCGCTGAGGGCTCGGGGCGTCACAACTGGAGTGGCAGGACCTCTATTTATAGACCTGCATGAGGTGAATCTCTGAATTTGAATTGGACTAGGAAAAGATATTTTCCCTTATCCAAACCCAAAAAATCCGAATTTTCCAAGGGAGAATCTCCACAATTAAATTCGGTTTTTCTATATAAATCCAATCCAAATCTTAACAAGATTTTAGCTAGAATTTTATCTCCCTTTTCCAACCAAAAAATCCGAAATTCACAAGGAGAAAATCCTCCAAATTTTCGGCCACTTTTAGGATAAGGGAGAATCAAAATTCCACTAGGATTTCTCAAGCAAAATCTCATCTTAACCTTATCCAAAAATAACCGAATTTCCTAGGATTAGGGATCCAAAATTTCGGCCACTTTTGGGAGGAGAGAGAAACCAAATTCAACTAGGATTGAAGCTTGAATATTCCCTTGAATCTTATCCACAAAATCCGAAATCTTTCATGAGGATTATCCTCAAAATTTCGTCCCTTATTTGTTGGGATTTGGATTCAAAATTCAAGTAGGATTCTAACAAGATTATCCTCTCCAAATCCAACTCAAATTCGAATTTCAAACCTTGTGGATTTTCCACAACAAATTCGAATCCTACTTGGACTGTGATTCAAAATTTGAATTTCAAATTTCAAATTCAAATTTCAAATTCAAATTTCAAATTTCAAATTTCAAATTTCAAATTTAAATTTCAAATTCAAATTTCAAATTCGAATTTCAAATTCAAATTTCAAATTCAAATTTCAAATTCAAAATTCAAATTTCAAATTTCAAAATTCAAATTTCAAATTTCAAATTTCAAAATTCAAATTTCAAATTCCACAAAACGGTTGTGTTTCATATTCTTGTTCTCATGGATAATTTTCTACAACTCCAATCCAATCTCAAATAAAATCATGGCAACTTTATTTGGAGTTCGAATAATTGTGTACTCTATTATCCAAAACAAAATCTGAATCCAACCGGAGAGAATCTTGTCTACCATCCTAATCCTGTGTCATCACCATCCATGCATAATAAACTAGCCAATAGCATACACAAATCAATTTGCCAAACGTTAAGGAATTATGTGGAGCTAGTAGAGGGACTGATTGGACATATATAATCGGGCTCCCGTGATTCCATATGATCATCATTCTGTACCGAACAACTCAATCATATGATCACTAATTTCAGAGTCACACCACTATAAACCTGAAACTGAACTCCCAATTATATACCGTATTACGTAAGCCTGTGACGAGCTACCATCCAATGACCTTGTCATATATGCAAAACCCTCATATGATATCCATGATCAGCCTTAGGTCAAAGTCCGTTTAATCCTACTGATCAGGCTATCTTAAAGTTCCATTATACTACCGAATCTAGAAAATGATTATTCACCATATGTGAATAAGAAGTCATCCGCCCAGCAGACGACCCAAGGCCTTGTCCATTTTCACATTCAGTATAATGCCTTTAAGAGGATACCTTTAACTCCTCAGAGCTATGATTCCGATATCTGCAAACAAACCCTTCATCGTATACAAGTCATGCACCCAACGAACCGGTCTATAAGCTTACTACTTCTGAGACGCTTTAGCCATTGGAACATCAAAGTACACAAGTCATATACATGAAGTAGTTCATTTACTCAGGATTAAGGTTATTGCACAATGAACGTCAAAAGCAGATTGATCCACTCATAGCGGACTACGTAGATCAATCACGCTTTAGTCCCGGTCTAATATGTCACCACCAAGCAACATATCCATGTCTCTACTTGGGAGTCCAGCTCCAGACAGTCAAGACAGACCGTCCCCTCTAAGGCTTTAGACAACATAATAGTCTTAACATGAGTTAGATGCTCGGTCTAACCCCATAGACTACAGACCATAGTTTAGACTGCTAACTTTAGAACATTGTCTTCTCGCATACAAAAGTCCATTGCATGCAACGTTCTAACAGTTTTAACACAAGCAGTCAGTGAGCCATATTTGCTTACATTTACTTTAACATGTAAATAAGACGAGGACAGATAGCAATGTAATGAATAACCTCTAAGTATAATTTTATTATCCAGTTCAAAATGAATACATCAAAATGTCTCTAATACTTAGGGCATTTCCTAACACCGACCCGACCCCAAACTTTTATTTTTAATTTCCATTTTACCCCAAATGCCGTTTTCGAAATTTCGGCAGCATTTCGGCGTAAATTTAAGGTTATCGGCGTTAGGTACACCTCGAACCATATGTACCTGCCACGTACTATACCACAAGCCTATTTTATGTAAAAGTTTTCTAAACTTCTACATACAAGCTCACAAAATTCAATTCTCATTTTTAACCACATTACACAATTTTTTTTTTCAATTTTGCCCTTAGTTTTGGTCTCGGTTTTTACACTCAAAACCTAACCAAAATTTCCCAATTTTTCAACCAAATTTTAGGCTATTCTAATGTCATTTTCTTACACATTTTCAAGCCAATTTCATTGCATTTTTCAACACAATTCCTAGGGTTTTTAACCTTTACAATGCACGGCCAAATTAAGAGAAACATACACCAATTTTTTTTTTTCATGCTTTCAATCACAAATCCATCATTTCCGTAATAAATTGCATGATTTAAATCATCCAAACATCAAATAAATCATGCCAAATTTTTTTTTTTCAAACCCTAATTAACCCACGGCCTTTTAGGGTAATTTCACACCAAATTTTTTTTCCAAGCTTTCCATCATGCAAATCATGCTTTATATTAAACCAAAATATGATTTAAAGCATGTTAACACTTAAACCACAACAATTCATCATTGATTACTCATGGTAACCCACGGTTTTACCCTTAGAAAACCAACAAAAATTTGGTTTTTCTTTAAACCAAATACATGGTTTTTCTCCTAATTACACCCTTAACAACATCCAAGCACCAAATCAATCAAAACAACCAAAAATTTTTCCATCCTTTGCACTATTTATTACACGGATTTCTTGAAGAAAAATCAAGAAAAGTTTCAAACTAAGGAGAGTTACCTTGTTCACTTGCTTCCTTTGTTTTCAAGGAAGGGTTTGACACCAATTTTGTGAAGAAAGCTTAAAGATTTCACTTGGTCTCTCTTGGGTTGCTCATGTACTCACCATGAAAGCACTTAGAAAAATTTTTGTTCTTTGTTTCCACGTGAATAGCTTCAGCCCCTTTTGTTCCCAATTTTGCCGACTTAACCACAAAGATAGCCAATTAATTTGGCTTTCAACTAATCAAAAATCACCACCTTTCAAGCCTAATTCTTTCCAAAATTTTCAAAAATTAAAATGGTGGAATTTTGGCCAAATCTTGGCCTTTAGATCAAAAAGCAACTTAATCTTGGCCATTAATGCTACCAACCACCATTTTCCTTCTATTTATTAAATGGATTTATGATGTCATAAATGCAAAAGCATATGTTGACCTTGACTTTTACTATTCACATTAATTCGACTACTTTTTGACCGATACCGTTTCAAGCCGAAATTTTCCTGAAATCGTCCCGGCGGGTTCCTGAGGTCTTCTGTGCAGTTGGATCAATTTAAACTGCTTCCGTTTGATCAAAATCAATCCCGGAAGTTTTTCGTCTTTTATTGCCCCGGTTAGGGTTTTCAATGCCGTTTTTGGCACCGTTCCGCCCGTTTCAACTCAGTGAATTTTTCCAACACTGAATTCTTACTCGTCAGTATTGTTAGAATATTTTAATATATTCTGAACAATAAAAATACATTTATTTCACTGTTTAAATAGTACAAATTGTTATATACATACATTTGTACATTTTCTTGCGAGAATGCCTAAATTTCCCGGTTGTCACATTAAATGCACTCTCTAGGGTTTTCGACTCTGATTTCGAACCGTCTCACCCAATTATGTCCGGTAAGATTTTCCATTCCCGAACTCACACACTTTAACACTACCAGAACATTTTTACACTATTCATAACAGTATTAAAACACAACATTTTCGTATTTTATTTATTAAAATTGTTACATACATATAATTTTGATCTACTCCGAGAATATAAAATTCCCGGTTATCACAGAATGATTTTATGTAGACTAGAGGATCTGATGAACGATTTTATAAATGCAGGGATAAGGTGAACAAGGGTACATAGTTCGGGGTGAATTTGTATAATTAATCTAAAATTTATATCACAAACAGACATCAAAATTCATTTCAAAATAAGAAAACTAACATCCTATGATTTTTGTGACATAAAAAATTTAAGTTTCAGCTTACCTTGAGTCAAATGTATTAATTGTGAAAATTTGGGTCCTCTTGGAAGATTTGGTATGCTAAATGGCCTAACATAATTAGGTCATACACTTTTCAATCTTTTGTAAACAAACTTATATCAACCATATGATTTCATAAGCAAATTCAGGTTTCCACATTTCACAAACAATTCAAAACACTCAAAATCAATAAGGATAGCAACTAAATCTAAAAACATAGTCAAATACATCAAAACCAAACATAATATAAACTTGGTTCTAACCACAAATTAATCAAACTAGTTTCTATTGTCTCTATCTATTAAAGGCACTTCTAAACACCATATAAGCATTATAAAATCAATGGGAACAAGCAAAATAATCAAAATACACGTGCTATTAATTTTTGCTAAAATTGGCTCAACTAGCCTGGTTTGGCTTCAAATTTGTCCAACATGAGTTTTCAACAATACAAAAAATAATTTAATCATGTAATCATATTAATACAACATAAATGCATCATAAGAAAGGAAAACGGAGATACCTTGATCAGATTGGAATTTATGACAGCCCTAACTGTGCGGAAGCTTAACAGCACTATCACAGTCGAGCTTTGAAGCCAACTGCGATAGTCTGTCACCTTATGGGTCATCGGTAACTTTTAACATGCTTTCTTTGTTTAACATACTTACTTTAACTTTAATATACTTTAAAATCTTAATTATTTTAGCTTTCCCATTTTAACTTGTACATAAAATTAAGAAGAATTTTTTTTAAATCTATTTTAAATCATACATATATAAATACACTTGTCATAACATTTTATATTTCATAAAATACTTGTGCTCTTGTTTCATTAAAATACTTCGTAACATAACATACTTTCAAACTAGTCTCGTTTCTTTACATATGCATTTACATTTCTCTTTCAATGGAAAACATAGCGGATCCATTTCCCAATCCATGACACTTAGAGAATCTGCTTGTGAGCCCATCAGTTTCCTTTCTTATAATGCAGGTAGCTTGCCCTTGTTACCTACATAACGAATAAACTAGTGAGCTAAAGTTCAATAAGCACAAACATACATTTATAACATCACATACACATACATTACTTAAAATTCATACTCAACTTACTCAACATCGTAAACATGCTTAATGTATACTTAAACATCGTAAGCATACTTAAGTATACTTAAACATCGTAAACATAACATACTTAACATATGATTAACATTGTAAACATACGTAAATATACTTAACGTATGTTTAACATCGTAAACATACGTAAATATACTTAAACATACTTAACGTAGAACATTTAACATAGCACATAGCATCAAACATGGGTTAGCGTATATTATGCTTATTTATTTTCGTTCTTTCATTTTCGTTATTCTTTCTTTCTTTCGTGTCATTCTATTCTTTTCTTTTTCTTTACTTTACTTGAGTTTCACTTGCAGGCCCCATTCGATGGTCGTACCATAATACGCATAGACCAATGAGGGGAGGGGGAGCTACCCACCAACCAACCTCACGGCTGAACTGTAACGTTAAACTTCTGCACGATTGGGGACAGTATCCCGTCAGATTGGATAGCGATTCTTTGAAACCTCACCTTGTAGGAGGCCGTTACGCCAACATTTAAAGCTTCAGTCTTATTATCTTGCTTATTCTTATCTTTCCTTACTTTAACTTGTCATTCTTTCTGGCTCTATGAACATGTTAAAATATCATGTCACAATTGCACGATTTCCATATTGTGCAAAGCCTGAAAATTTTCTTGTCATTTTGTAAAACATTTCTTTCATAAACATTTTATAAAAAAGTTCTTTCATAACATAGCTTTCACAACATTCACATCATAACATCTTATCACTAAACAGACATATGATAATCAGTTCGTAAGTAGACAAATAAATTTCTGTACTTGCAGTGTTTGAGCTAGTGTGAGCTTCTTCGAGTCCTTTATGATTCCTTTCATGTCACTAGTTGGGTTTCCTATCATCAGAATAATCAACCATTAATTGTCATGGCTTATTTCATACTTAAAACTTAGTAAAACGTAAAAATTCTACATTTTATTTCCTAATAATGGACTTAGGGGTCTAATGTCCCATTTTGAGCTTTTCCGCCAACTTTTGGAAAAATACCTATTGTGTCCCGAACTTTTGGTAAAATTACCATTTTGTCCCTTAGCGGGAATCATAAAGTCCTAATGGTTCATTTTGGTCATTTCCTAAATTTTTGACCAAAATGACCATTTTACCCTTAAAGGCTCTTTCTTACTTTTCTTCAGCTTAACACTTGATTTTGGCCTTTAAAATCTTAGTTAAGGCCTTAGGATACTATTTTAAGCCTTAACGTCCCTTTTTCTAATTTTTGGAAAAATGACCTAGCGGGATTTTTCTTCTTAAATCAACTTTTCCTTGACTTAAAACTTAATTTTGGCCTTCAGAATCTTAATTAAGCTATTCTAAGGCCCTAACGGTCATTTTCTTATATTTTTAAAATTTTTGGTCAAAATGACCATTTTTCCCCTTGTGGGTCTTTGGGCCGTAAAATTTTCATTTAAATATTTTGATGGGATTTTCTAAGCCCAAAAATCATAAAATAAATTTTCTTAGGCTTTGCTAAATTTTTAAGGCATCATTTGCTGCAATTTCTTGATTTACTACTCACCGACCCTCAGGTGGCACTATTCCGACCCTCAGTCGTTAATCCTCTTTTTCTTACGTCTCGGGGCTTCGAATGGACATTTCACTATGTCATAATTGAAAAATTTTACCGTTCTCAAAAATGTTGTATAATGTATGTACATTATGACATTTATGTACAAAGTTGTAAAAAGTATGATTTAATACTATTTAGAATGTGATTAAATGTTCTGACGGTGCCAATGAGAGCGTGTTCAGGAACAGAAAATTTTACCGGACCGAAATCAGACAAAATATGCCTTTTCCGTTTCAAAAATTCTAAAAGTATACTGTATCATACTAAAAGACGAGATACTTACGGTATTGATTTTTAGTCAAACCGGAGTGAAATAAGGAAAACCGATCACACAGACAGCCTCAGAAACTCGTCTATGTGATTTTGGTGTAAAACCGTTCAGTTTGAATTTTGGTCAAAAAGTTTGACTCAAATAATTATGAGAAGTCAAAGATTGGGTATGGAACTTTGAAAGGATGTAAGATTACATTCAAATCAAAGGGCTAGGGTTTAAAGTCAAGATAATCTAATGGCCATGATTCAAAGTCAACATGAAAAGTCAAAGAAAGTGTTGAACAAATTCAAGATTGTTCTAGGGCATTAGGTGGCAGAAATTTAGAGGGAAAAACAGAAAAAAAAAATATGCCCATTTTGTTTAATTATAAAGCAGCCCCTAAAGAGTACATAAATTACACAAAAAGCTTGCAAAAAGGTCCCTAAAAGTTTTACAAATTGGTCCCTCCTTTTTGGCTTCAAATATGCGTGGTTTTTGGCAAGGAGAAACCAGAAAAAAAAATCTATTCTTCAGCCCCTTTTGCAGCCGTGAGCTTCTCCCCCAAAACAGAAAAACTTTCTTCAAAATTTCTTCAAGAAAGTGTGTGAAATTAGTCTCTAAGTTCAAGAAATCAAGGAAACAAGGTGAGCTTCCATTCTTGCATGGTTTTTCTTTGTTTTTCCATGAAAAATCTGTGTGGTTATGGGCTGTTTTGAAGGGAAAAATTTCAGTTTTACATGGTTGATTCTTGCTTAAAAGTGTGTTAATGGCATGAGATTAAAACAAGTATGAAATCATGAGCATGAAAAATTAAGTTTACGGCATTTTCACTCACAAAATCCGTGGGCTATGCATGATGTAGAAAGGTGAAGTTTTGGTGTTATTTTGCTTAGTTTTTGGTGTTGAAAATCATGTGGAAATGAAATAAAAGAAAGGAATGAAATGGATTTGAAAAACACAAATTTTTGTGTTTCATTTCTTATGAAAACCATGTGAAACCCTAAGTGAAATGTGAAACTTTGTGTTGATGAAAGTGTATGGTGAATATGGTTTTGATTGGGTGTGGAAACCAAGAAATGGAAACGGAAATGAAAACAAAAAAATTTGAGGTTGATTTTCAAGAAAAATCCGTGGGCAATAAGTGTTCGAATGGAAAGAAAATCTTCTTGATTAGGGTAATGTTTTTAATTTTATAATTTAGGTGGATATGCAATGAGATTGTAGAAAAAGTTAAAAACAAGAAAAATTAGATTTTGGTACTTGTTAGTAACCAAAATCAATGGCTTGGTTTAGTGAAAATGAGAACTTTTGTTAGGGTTATGTGAATGTGTAAGTTATGTTTTAAACTGGGCCTAAAAATGTAGAAAAACGGATTTAAATCCCGTAAAAACAAGTAAGTTTAATTGGAAAATTTTACGTAAAAAGTTTTTAACTTTTACATAAAATTAGGTTGTGGTATAGTACGTGGCAAGATAGTATAGGGTAGACGGCTTCGAGGTGTTTTATAAACTCCGAGAACCTAAAATTTAAGCGGAAATACTATCGAAAATTTTATAACAGTACGAAGGGTATTTTAGGAAACGAGGGGTAAAAATAGGGTAGGGAACCGGAAACCCGAGCCTCCTCAGGGACCTAGGCTCGAGGAAGGGCAATGGACAATTTTGAAAATAGTAAAATGTCCATTTGAGGTCTCAAACGATTAGAAAAACGAGAAACGACCCTGAGGGTCGGAGTAGTACCACCCGAGGGTCGGGTGAATAGTAACCTGAGCATTTCGGTAAGAAATATCGTAAAAGCTAGGTAAGACCTAAGAAAGATTATTTTATGATTTTTGGGACTAGAAAACCCTGTTAAAACGCTAAAACGAGAATTTTACAATCTAAGGTCCCGTCAGGGGTAAAATGGTCATTTTGACCAAAATTGTCCAAAACGCTAAAAAAGGACCATAAAAGCGTCAAAATAATTAAATTAAGTTTTTAAAGGCCAAAATAAGATTGTAAGTCAGCAAAATGGGGAAGAATCCTGCTAAGGATGAAATTGTCATTTTGTCAAAAGTTAGGGGCAAAATGGTCATTTTACCAAAAGGTTAGGAAAAGTGATATTAAGATCCAGAATGGTAACCTAAGCCGTATAATAAATACAGAAGTGAAAATATGAATCCCAAACGAATAATTAGGGATCTAGAATAAGAAATTTTATATTTTACAATATTTTAAATATGAAATGAATAGTAAAAATAAACGTGATTTATTTCAGTTATAGGGAATCAACAAAAAGGCGATAAAAGGATGCTGGTTGACCCAGGAAAGGAAACCTAGCAAAATATCTATAAGTTCAGACATTTATTTGTCTGCAACATGAATCTTGCTATGTTTATATGTTATGTATGACATGTAAACAAGTATTAAGGTACTATATGCACACTAACGTGGAAAAATAAATAACCACAAATAAAGAACATGATGTAAAGAGTTCCAGACCTAGGAGGCAGTCATAATGCCACCGGTCAGGAACCACATGAAAGTCGGTAACAAAACCAGTATTGGCGTATCGGCCTCCCACACAGGTAGAGGTTTTTCATGTTCAGTTATGATATGGCTTCCAAATTGATGGTGGTACGTCCCGGGTATGGAAGTCTAATAGTATGTAGACTATAAAGGATTGGCCAGTGGGTCGCTCCCTAGAGTCCCTCTTAGTCATGCGCGCACTACGGTACGACCAATTCAGGGGTCCAACACCAGAACTTAATACAAGATAAAGACCAAAGACTTAGTATTTGCCATAATTGAGCATAATATGTACTAACTGTATGTGTAGCAGCTTAGGTCAAAGTTAACATGAATAGTATCGATCAAAGTTAACCCTACTATTCATGGTCAAAGATCAAAGTTACTATTCATATGAATAGTATTTTATGATTTTATGTTTTATGTTCTAGTATGTATGTTTGGACTTACTGAGCCTGTCGCTCATGAGTTTATTCATGTTACAGGTAAGAAGCCTATACACCAGTAGCTAGTGGATGGACTGGGAGCGGGATCTGCATCTGCTGTCATTGCCAAGCAAGGGGAATGGTCCTACTTATGTTTTCCGCTGAGTAGATTTGGAAGTTATTTTGGATGTTTGTAATACGATGTAAATTAAGTACAATCAAATATGATATGTATTACAGTATGTGTTTTTATGATGTTTTACGAATTTATAGTTTCAAGATAAGTTTAAAAAAAAAAAAGAAAAAAAAATCCCCAGTTTTCATAATAAAATTTAAGTTTAAATTACGATCAGTAAATAACAAAGGCGAGTTATAAGTAAGTTGCTGGCGACCCATTAAGGTGACAGTCTATTATAGTGGACTTCAAAGCTCTACTATGCTAGTGCTGTTAGCCTCCATGAAGGGCGGGCCGCCATAGTTGGTGTCAGAGCAGTTGACCATATCCCTCAAGGCCTGATGCGCATCCTGTTCGTCAATCCAAGTAAGTTAAGTTTATTTTTATAATTAGTAAAATGTTTATTTATATTAAGTGAGCCTTATGTAGGAGCTTGATCACGAGACCACTTTACTTCTGACCACATCCATACCGAGCTAGGGGTCCTCTAAGGGTATGGACCAGACCCATAATTAAACCGTCCCCACCTCGACAACCGAAGGTATGTTCTCCAGCACCTGCCAACCTTGCTACTCCACAAGCAGAGGCACTGGCAACCACCAGGGCACCAACCACTCCACTGGTACTTCATCCCTCACCAGTAGTAGTTGATGTCCTGGTTGTTGGCGGGCAAGACCATATCGGTTCGAGAGTTTCTGCTAGGGCTACCCAGGCTTTTAGGGCTTGTTAGCCACCTATATTTGACGGAGGATGTCAGTTAGTGCAAGTACAGGACTGGCTACATACAGTGGAGCTGATTTGTCGATCCTATGATATAAACCGAGATTACTGGGTTATTCTTGCTGTCGGCACATTCCAAGGAGATGCCTGAGTTTATTGGGAATACTGCGACCAAGATGCATTACTGAGGCTTAACTGGGCTGATTTTTGGGTGACTATAAGACAATAATTTACCCAAAGGAGCCCAAAGATGACTTCAGACCCTCCGGTAAATGAGGAAAGTATGCCACCGCTTACATTACCTCGAATAATGGACATCAGGGATTATCTTCAGAGAGTTGAAAGATTTTAGATGACGCCTAGGGACATGATGCTTACATATGTAGTGCGATTCGATGATAATATTGTTAAAAGGTGCCCACTCCCAAATTTTTCTAATGAAGATTTTCGTGAAATGCTTTAGAAAGGACTCACCTTAAAGCTGAAATGAAGGGTGAGTCTACTCCATTCCATTCCTAGGTGTGAGTTTGTCTCTAGCGCCATTAGAGCTGAAAGGACGCAGCTAAGGGAATGCATGGAAAAGCATCAATGGGAATAAGATCACGAGGAGGGGCTGTTGACATGTTTATATGGACCACCACCGAGGGCTAATGACCATGAGGCAGGTTCGTCACGACAAAGGGCAAATGCGACTCGTCATCAGGGGACGTCTATAGGTGATGACTCCAATGGTGATGATGATGAAGACCCAAAGGAATTTCCCTTGGGTCAAAATGAATAGGACAGTCGAGTATGAAAGTGTGTAAATACACCCTATATGTAAATATGTATGTATGTAAAAAGCTAAGACAAATATCGCCTAGATGTTACAACATATGTGAATGTTCATGTATGATATGTATGATACCAGGAAAATGCTATGAAATGACATGAGATGTTTTGAGGTGTTTACGCTCCACAGTAAATGATATGTTTAAAAATTTTCACTACATTCCCAAGATTATTTATGGAAAATCTAACTCTTGATTATTGTGCAAGGTTAGAAGAAAGAGAACACAATGAGTGCAAGAAAGGGACGACGTCCTACACTAGTAGATAGAGTGGAGGAACTGCAAGCTCTCCTAGAGAATCAAATGAAAGAGAATGCAGAATTATGACAACGGTTGTCTGCTATGGAACAACGACAGGGCCAAGAAGAAGGCCATGCCTCGCAGGCGATAGAAACAGTACCAGCAGTGCCGCTGGTTGTTCTAGAGGTTCAGCAACCTCAACCTAGGGTGAACCAAGAACCCTTATATGAATGATTCCATCAGATGAAGCCACCGGAGTTCGAGGGCTCAATTGATCCACTTGAGGTAGAGGAGTGGCTTTCTTCTCTGTAGATGATTCTTGACTTCATGAATTTAACTGATCAAGAGAAAATTCTGTGCACATCCTTTGTACTTAAGAAGGATGCTCGTTTCTGGAGGGACACAGTCTGTATGAGGAGAGATGTAACCACGATGACTTGGGATGAGTTTCTGGAGGAATTTAACCAGAAATATTATGATCCAGCTACCCTACGCCCCCAACAAAAAGAGTTTGCTGAACTGAAACAGGGGAGCCAGTTTGTGAGCGAAGTATGCAGAAGATTTGATCAGCTGTCTCGGTTATGTCCTTATGTGGTTCCAACTGAAAGAGAAAAGATTCAGAAGATGATTGGCATGTTCAGGCCAGAAATAGTCGCTTTAGTTGACAGTGGGCCAATACCACCTACCTCAGTGGTAGATTGTGTAAGCAGGGCCCTCAGAGCTGAATTCCTTCTGCTGAGGCAGAAAGAGGAAAGAGAATAAGTCTGGGAAGCAAAGAAAAAGGAAAACATTCTAGCCAAGTCAGCATAAACAGGGATGCAGATTGGACAAGGCAGTAAGTCTGGTAAGAACCTGTGGGCGGACCCCTCTAGCTTGGGTTGTCCACCTTATCTTACTTGCTTTCTTTATTCTTTGCTTATTCTTACTTAGCTTGCTTGTCTTTATAACTTTCTTTTTCTTTAGGGGTTTAAAAAATTTCTACTTGAAAAACTAGGAATTTTTTTTCTTTTTAAAACTTGACTGAATGAAACTATTAGTTCTTTGAAATCGTGTATACATAAATATATACTTACTACTTAATATATTTTTCCCCAAAATATACTTTGCAGTCTTGTTACTTTAAACTACGTAAAAATAAAAACATACTTTTTGTAATGACCGCCATTTTCATGGCACCTACTTACCATGTAATAAGTCATAAAAGAATAAAATGGACATAATTTAATGTCTTTTAGTGCAAATTTAAGAAACACGGTCAAGTACATGATCGTGTAAGAGGCTGTGTACCACTCAGATAGATGAATGTATTTCAAAGACATGGCCGTGTTGAGTAGTCTAAACTAGTACATGCCCGTGTCTGAAATGTACACGCCCGTGTTGCGTTGCACACGCACGTGTAAGAGTCCGTGTAGAAGGCTGTGTAATGAGCCGAGAGCCACTGTAATGACTCTCATGAATTATGAAACTTAATTACTATATAATGATGTAATTAAGTTAATAAGCACAGTGTGCTTTTCAGTTGAATGAATTAAATGGGAATAGTAACGTTTAATTACTATTCATGTAGTGAAAGGGGCAAGCGACAGTGAAATCGGTCCACCCTATTATGTGAGTATGCGTTGAGACACGCAATATCAAGAAACCGGTCTAGACGACCATTTCATGATACAGAACTGATGAGCTAGTCATCAGTACGCTCAGACTGGTCATCTGAACGCAGCAGTGATAATTGCCCTAATATATGTACAGTATCGAGAAAAGCGGTCTAGATGACCTCTTCTCGCCCAGAGACTGACAAAATCGGAGTCAGAACGCTCAGATTAGTCAGTTAGATAGTGAATAGTGAATAGTGAGAAACGCAGTGTTTGGTTAGCGGCCAAGACGGCCTTAATCTGGCATAAAACTGATATATTAATAGTCAGCAGGCTCAATCTGGTCAATTGAGCATAAAATGTAGATTTTGTTTAAAAGATACGTAGTATCAGGATGAGGGTCAAGACGATCTTTTCTCGCCCCGAAACTGATATATTTAGACTCAGGACGCCCAAATTAGTCAATCGGGCACCTGACACGTGTAGGAAAATAAACCGGTAAAAACGTATCAGAGTGGCGCAGCGGAACAATAAAAATTTTTAGATCGTTAAATATCTCATGATGCCATATACAATAAATCAACAACAATTAAAACTCATACCTCAAGGATGCCAATATGCAGGAGGAGAGTGACCAGAGGCTTCAACCAACTAGCCTTCTCTACTATTCTCCAATTCCCGAATGGCTGAGTGTGTGGGCACTCTGAACCTCGATCGGTATGCTAGCACTGTTAGTCTTCTTCCGACCACCCAGATCTCTAAAGAACTTTATTGTCACGATGAGCTGTGCAACAATAAGCCTGCTCACCTGAGAGTCTGTGGTCTGAGAGAACTGGAGTGGCAGGACCTCTATTTATAGACCTGCATGAGGTGATTCTCTGAATTCGAATTGGACTAGGAAAAGATTTTCTCCCTTATCCAAACCAAAAAATCCGAATTTTCCAAGGGAGAATCTCCACAATTAAATTCGGTTTTCTAGGATAAATCCAATCCAAATCTAAACAAGATTTTAACTAGAATTTTATCTCCCTTTTTTCAACCAAAAAATCCGAAATCTTTAGGAGAAAATCTTCTCCAAATTTTCGGCCACTTTTAGGATAAGGAAGAATCAAAATTCCACTAGGATTGAAACTTGAATTTTCCCTTGAATCTTATCTACAAAAACCGAATTTTCCATTGAGGATTATCCTCAAAAAATTCGCCCACTTTTGTTGGGATTTTGATTCAAAATTCAAGTAGGATTCTAACAAGATTATCCTCTCCAAATCCAACTCAAATTCGAATTTCAAACCTTGTGGATTTTCCACAACAAATTCGAATCCTACTTGGACTGTGATTCAAAATTTGAATTTCAAATTTCAAATTCAAATTTCAAATTTCAAATTTCAAATTTCAAATTTAAATTTCAAATTCAAATTTCAAATTCGAATTTCGAATTCAAATTTCAAATTCAAATTTCAAATTCAAAATTCAAATTTCAAATTTCAAAATTCAAATTTCAAATTTCAAAATTCAAATTTCAAATTCCACAAAACGGTTGTGTTTCATATTCTCATTCTCATGGATAATTTTCTACAACTCCAATCCAATCTCAAATAAAATCATGGCAACTTTATTTGGAGTTTGAATAATTGTGTACTCTATTATCCAAAACAAAATCTGAATCCAACCGGAGAGAATCTTGTCTACCATCCTAATCCTGTGTCATCACCATCCATGCATAATAAACTAGCCAATAGCATACACAAATCAATTTGCCAAACGTTAAGGAATTATGTGGAGCTAGTAGAGGGACTGATTGGACATATATAATCGGGCTCCCGTGATTCCATATGATCATTATTCTGTACCAAACAACTTAATCATATGATCACTAATTTCAGAGTCACACCACTATAAACCTGAAACTGAACTCCCAATTATATACCATATTACGTAAGCCTGTGACGAGCTACCATCCAATGACCTTGTCATATATGCAAAACCCTCATATGATATCCATGATCAGCCTTAGGTCAAAGTCCGTTTAATCCTACTGATCAGGCTATCTTAAAGTTCCATTATACTACCGAATCTAGAAAATGATTATTCACCATATGTGAATAAGAAGTCATCCGCCCAGCAGACGACCCAAGGCCTTGTCCATTCTCACATTCAGTATAATGCCTTTAAGAGGATACCTTTAACTCCTCAGAGCTATGATTCCGATATCTGCAAACAAACCCTTCATCGTATACAAGTCATGCACCCAACGAACCGGTCTATAAGCTTACTACCTCTGAGACGCTTTAGCCATTGGAACATCAAAGTACACAAGTCATATACATGAAGTAGTTCATTTACTCAGGATTAAGGTTATTGCATAATGAACATCAAAAGCAGATTGATCCACTCATAGCGGACTACGTAGATCAACCACGCTTTAGTCCCGGTCTAATATGTCGCCACCAAGCAACATATCCATGTCTCTACTTGGGAGTCCAGCTCCAGACAGTCAAGACAGACCGTCCCCTCCAAGGCTTTAGACAACATAATAGTCTTAACATGAGTTAGATGCTCGGTCTAACCCCATAGACTACAGACCATAGTTTAGACTGCTAACTTTAGAACATTGTCTTCTCGCATACAAAAGTCCATTGCATGCAACGTTCTAACAGTTTTAACACAAGCAGTCAGTGAGCCATATTTGCTTACATTTACTTTAACATGTAAATAAGACGAGGACAGATAGCAATGTAATGAATAACCTCTATGTATAATTTTATTATCCAGTTCAAAATGAATACATCAAAATGTCTCTAATATTTAGGGCATTTCCTAACAATCTCCCACTTGCCCTAAGCCAGCAGATGTGCCATGTTACGCATCCCCATCGCCTCTACATGCCTCTCAAAGCTTCTAGCTACCAAAGTCTTAGTAAAGGGATCAGCGATGTTGTCCTCGGACGCGATCTTACATACATTCACTTGTCCTGTCTCCACATGCCCTCTAATAATGTGATACCTCCGATCGATGTGCTTGGTCCTCTTGTGGTGCCGAGATTCCCTTGTGTTGGCAATAGCCCCTGTATTATCACAGTAAAGTGTGATAGGCTTGTCAACACCCGGAATGACCTCAAGGTCTCTAAAGAACTTGCGGAGCCAAACCGCTTCTTTAGATGCCTCAGCCGCAGCCACATACTCAGCCTCCATAGTAGAGTCAGCTGTGCTGCCCTGCTTCACGCTCCTCCACACAATGGCGCCTCCTCCGAGTAAAAACACTGATCCAGATGTCGATTTCCTCGAATCCTTACAAGTCTGGAAGTCTGAGTCTGTGTATCCTACGGGTGTTAGGTCCCCTCCAGAATACACTAGCATATAATCCCTCGTTCTCTTAAGATACTTGAGTATATGCTTTACTGCTTGCCAGTGCTTGGTTCCAGGATTCGCTTGATATCGACTCACCATACCTACTGCAAAACATATGTCCAGGCGAGTGCAAAGCATAGCGTACATAAGGCTACCCACAGCGGATGCATAAGGGACCTTACTCATACGCTCTCTTTCTTCCGATGTCTTGGGACAGTCATCCAATGAAAGAGTTAAACCGGCAATAGAAGGTTGTGAGCCTTTCTTTGCCTCTAGCATTGCATATTTGTCAATTATTTTATCTATGTATGAAGCTTGGGATAACGCTATCATTTTGTTCTTTCGATCTCTGAAGAGACGAATGCCTAGAACATAATTAGCTTCTCCCAAGTCCTTCATGTCAAACTGTTGGTGTAACCAAAGCTTGACCGATGATAAGTTCCCTACATCATTCCCAATGAGTAGTATATCATCGACATAGAGTATCAGAAAGACCACTTTTCCATCCTTAATACGTTTATAAACACAAGGTTCATCAACGTTCTGCTCAAAACCAAATATCTTAATCGCTTGATCAAACCTCTGGTTCCATGAGCGGGATGCCTGCTTTAATCCATAAATGGATCTAAGCAACTTGCAGACTTTATTATCTTGGCCTTTTGCTACGAACCCTTCGGGCTGTATCATATAGATACACTCTTCAAGATGGCCATTCAAGAATGCCGTCTTGACATCCATTTGCCAGATCTCGTAATCGAGAGCCGCAGCAATGGACAGAAGAATACGGATAGACTTCAGCATAGCAACAGGCGAAAAGGTTTCCTCGTAATCGATTCCAGCCTTTTGCGTGTATCCCTTTGCAACCAGTCTAGCTTTGAAAGTTTCCACTCTCCCTTCCGCATCCTTTCTTTTGTAGACCCATTTGCATCCAATGGGTTTTATCCCATCCGGTAAATCTACAAGTTCCCAAACAGAGTTGGATTTCATAGAATCCATCTCATTGTTCATAGCCTGTTTCCAAGATCTAGAATCAATATCCTTTATAGCTTCATCATATGTGACCGGATCTTCCTCATGCTCATGAGCCTCGGCCTGGTATACCTCAGCATCATACATAAAGAAATTAGGTTTCTTAGAAACCCTCCCACTACGACGAGGCACCCTAAATTGTTGATCGGCTGCAGGTCTTTCACTGGAACTCGGACTTGCATCCAAGACCGAAATCTGTGGAGCAGTTCTTTCACCCGATAACTCCTCTAGCACCACTTTGCTTCGAGGCTTAAAGTCATTCATGTGACTTTCCTCCAAGAATGTCGCATGGGTTGAGACAATGACCTTTTGTTCCTTCGGGTTATAGAACAGACCTCCTTTAGTTCCTTTTGGATACCCTACAAACATGCACAATTCTGATCTTGGTTCCAACTTCTTCGCATCCCCATCCAGTACAGGTGCCGGGTAGCCCCATATTCTCATATGTCCAAGGGAGGGCTTCCTGCCACGCCACAATTCATACAGAGTTCTAGGAATTGATTTGCTCGGAACCTGGTTCAGAATATAGCACGCCGTTTGTAAAGCATGTCCCCAAAATGATAATGGCAGCGTTGAGTAACTCATCATGGACCGTACCATATCCAATAAGGTCCTGTTTCTCCTTTCGGCTACACCATTCTGTTGTGGAGTACCAGGTGCAGTCAATTGGGATAATATCCCATTCTCTACAAGATGTCCTAGAAATTCATCGGAGAGGTATTCGCCACCTCGATCAGATCGAAGTGTCTTTATGGATTTATCCAATTGCTTTTCCACTTCCGCACGATACTCTTTGAATTTATCAAAGGTTTCGCTCTTGCGGTGCATCAGATACACATATCCATACCTCGAGTAATCATCTATGAAAGAGACATAGTACTCGAACCCTCCTCGTGCTGTGACGTTCATGGGGCCACATACGTCAGTGTGCACAATTTCTAAGAGCTCCTGCGCCCTTGTACCCTTAGCTCCAAAAGACCTCTTAGTCATCTTACCCTCTAGACAAGACTCACATTGGGGAAAGCTCTCGACGAGCTGATTCCAACGGTGGGCCGAGTTGACCGAACCGACGCCGGAGCACGCCGCACGCACCGCCCAAAGCCGCCGGTGGCCAAATTTTTCAAACCGCCGTATCTTCGCCGTCCGACCTCCAAATGCCACGATTCTGATCCCAATGGATTCGTGGTGAAGTTTAGAACAAAACCCAGGCTTCATTTCACATCAACAGCTGCCGGATCGCGCCGCACAAGGTTCGCTGTCGCCGTCGCTGTCGCCATCGCCGTCGTCGTATCTCACTATTCCGGTGGAGTTGAGTTGCAAGGTGGGTATCAAAATGCTCAGAACAACACGTAGATCAAAAGCCCTAAATCAATTCTTGTCAACAACGCCGGAAAATGAAGATCTAACACCGCCGCCGTCGCCGACTTTTCGAGGGCCGATTTCCGGTGATAGGAGCCTCGATTGGTGAAATTGACACCACCAATGGGTCCCTCTCGTCGAGCTCCTCAAGATGGTGGTCGCCACTCCCATCGCCGTCGTGGTCAACGCTGGTCAACGGCCGGTCAACAGCGGTTAACGGCGATCCGGAGACCGAAAATTGAAGATGGCTCGTTGGCCTATTTTCGACGTTCCGGACACATCCGCGGCATCGGATTTGCAAACCGGAGTTTCAAAAGTGGAGAACGATGATTCAAAGATTGTGCGATCAAGATCGAACGGTTTACCCGACCGCCGACGGGAACGATTTTGGTAGTGGTTTTGATCCCTTGATTCCTCAATTTATTATCAGAAATAATTATGTATGAATTATGGTTTACTGACTTGAGGAATTGTAAGAAAAAGGGATGAAATGTCGAAAAAGAGAATGTGAGGAAATGTGAATATTTTTACGTAAAAAGCGGAGCTTTTACATAAAAATTAGGCCTCTGGTTTAGTACGTGGCAGGTTAGAATAGGTTAGATGGTTTTGAGGCGTTTCCTAAACGCCGGAAACCCAAAAATTAAGCGGAAATGCTGCCGAAATTTCTAAAACGGCACAAAGGGGTATTTTAGGAAACGAGGGGTGAAAATGTGATCGGGATGGAAACCCAAGCCCCCTCGATGACCTAGGTCCGGGAAAGAAGGACGGACGTTGTGAGGATTAGTGAACCGTCCCATTAGAAATTTCGTAATATAAGAAAACAACCCCTATGTCAGAATAGTACCACCCGAGGGACGGGTGCGATCGAAGTATAAAATTTGGCGCGATTACATCGGTAACGGTAACCCGACAGGCTAAATGGTCATACGGGAGCTATTCAGTCAGTTGACTGGTCGGTTAGCCAGTCAAGGACCAAGTCGGAATGGGATAGTGAGAGACAGTGATTAATTTGTCAAGTAGACAAATTAATCAAGCGATTAAAAATTAGATATCAAATTTCCCAAAGTAGAGCAGTTGGGTACCGATAGGCATCGGTACCACACAACGATAAGTTTATTAGTTCCTAAAGATAGAGTGACCGAAGGGCGATGTTAATTAATTTATTGGGTAAATAAATTAATTAACAATGATTAGAAAATCAAATTCTTAAGAAAACGGCAATTAGTACCGATAAGGATTGGTACCACATAACAAGAATTTTTATTAGTCACTAATGACCACGGTGACCTAAGAGTGAATGTTAATGAAATGTATTATGATTACAGGGAGGTACCTGTATTGTGACGAAGGCGAGAGTATAAACTGTCTGATGACAGGTAAGTACAACTCCGCCTACAACATGGATAAAATGAATTTAAAATGATGCTTTTCCAGTATATTAAGTATGTATCTTGTACACGATGCTGCACAGCATACATAAGAGCATATAGTTTCACGATCGAGCAGATTGATGAAAGAACAAGATAGAAGCCATAGATCCCTACCGCGTAGGATTGGGGACAGCTTAGAGAAGCGTATGGCTAGAACAGTTAAACAAGATGGAAATAAATAGGTGTGTCGTACCGGCTCCTTCAGTCGAAGGGGTTTCCAGTTAAAGAAAGTTAAGGCCAAAAGTTGAGCATCAGTTGATGGCTCTTCGGCATTAGTTGACCTCGGGCGTTACCGTTGGTCTGCGCGCACACGGTACTGACACATGGGCCCAAAATAGACAAGAAAAGAAAAGAAAAGTTTGAAGCATAAATGAACATAACCGGATCATGGATTAGTTATAGTTCGCTATGCTTTCTTTTTCAGTAGAGTGCATACAGTACACGATGCTTCTGCCATGCATAAAGTATGTGAAGTTTTATATTCACTGTTATGACATGTTATGTGATGACATGATATGTACGCTGATATGTGATATGCTTATATGGTATGTGATTTATTAAGTGATGTATGTCATGCCTATGATTTTACGTATGTGCTATGTTTTAAACATGTTTTGCGGTTAACATGTTGTACTTACTAGGCGTAAAGCTCACGGAGTGTGTTCATGCTGTAGGTAAGCATCCTATAGCGTAAACATCAAGGGACGATGATGGTGGCGGAGGTGGATGTGAGGATGAGGTTATGGATACACCGCGAGTATTCTTCCGCATAGTATGAGTAAATAATATTTTGAATGGTGACAGTTAAATAGTAAAGATTAATTGGTATTTTGGAACAGTAAATAGTATATGTATGAATAGTATATTTAAATAGTGTCTGGTGAATATTAATCAGATAAACAAGTATATAAGTGTGTATGTACAATTGAAATCCTTATGT
Organism: Antiaris toxicaria; assembly: GCA_035233585.1. Lineage (NCBI taxonomy): Eukaryota > Viridiplantae > Streptophyta > Magnoliopsida > Rosales > Moraceae > Antiaris > Antiaris toxicaria. The sequence continues at coordinate 87,944,952 of CP141156.1, forward strand.
TTTTCAAATTCCACATTTTAATAGTATACGTACGTGAATAGTAACTACGTACGCGTATAAAAAAAATCCCTCTAAATTTATGGTATTAAGTTCAGCAAGTTTAAGTATCGGTTTCAAAAAGGGAGTATAAGTAAAAGCTAAAGCAACAAGTACGAGTTTACAGTGACGGTCCGGGCCGCTGAGGGCACGGGGCGTCACTGTTGGTATCAGAGCGGTTTCCTGCCATCCTACCTCACATCGCCGCATGCCTGCCTCATCTGTCCAAGTAAGTTAGTTTTATTTTTTAGTCAGTAAATGTTTATCTATTGAAGATAACATTTTATAGTAATGAAACGACGAAATCTATTATGGCAAGGACAAGATGAAAAGATGCTAAGATCATTATATGAAAAATCACGACCGTGCAGTGCTAGAAAAATCACGACTCCTGCACTCTATGAGAATGTCAGGATTGGTTTCGCATTATCAAAGTGATTCCCCGATTGTACGTCATTGATCAGGATAACTGAGTCCTGTTGGCTGTTGATATCTCTCAGGAAGATACTCTCGTGTGTATCGGGATCCTTATGACCAGGATGAGCTCTTAACTGTGTCGAGTTTCGCCATACCACGATCGAGCCAATCTCTGAGAGCAGTCCAGCATCAGCCCCGGTTTTTCTCTATGGGCAAGCAGGGAGTGAAACCGTCTAAGTTCTCTAGAGTTATGGATATACGAGAATTTGTTCATCGGACTGAAAGACTGCAGCTGATGTCCGGTGATACAGTTCTAACGTATGCTGTTCGCTACAAGGAACCGAAATGGACTTCTACAATACATGTCGAGACAAAAGTGGATCAAGACAGGAGAAGACCCAAAGAGAGAAAGAGACCTTGCCAAATAGAATTAGAAGAACGATCAAGCAGGACTAGCAAGCCTTATCAAGGAGATAGTGAATGTCGAGAGAAAAGTGCTCAACCCCGGGAACCCTGCACAAGCCCAAGGCATTATAGCAGTCGCCATTATGGAGGGTGACCAGGTAGAACCAGCACCCCAACTGGCCGATGAAGAGTTCATGTCCGAGCACCAGCCAGAAGTACACAAGGGCAATAGGGAGCCGATGGAGAACCCCGAACCAGCCCGTATGTCTCCCGAACACCCCATGAAGGAGGAAGATAACGAGACTCTTTTCGACGCCCATCCCGACGATGAGGGAGAGGAGATCCCCAACCGCTTTAGTAATGACGAATATATGGGGATGTATGAACCCCAAGTCATCATAGCCAGCGATGACGAGGTCAGTTTCGACTAAGAAGAAGAGAACCCAGAGGAGTACTCACTCAGTGATAGTGACGATGAGGAGATGTCTGATACTGAATCAGGATTGTCCTTCCAATAGTAGTAACCCTTCTGCGAGAATGTTAGTTATGAAAAAATATAGAGGGAAGCAATAGCTCTCCCCCGTCAGATGTAGCATAATGTACTTGTTGGGATCGTATAAGAGAAGTGTGTGTCACTCCCACTGAACTAGAATCTTGAATATGTGTATATATATTATGTGAAATATATTATGAGATAAGTAGTAAAGCTTTGCCCTAGGGGCCAGATAAAAATTTTTTCCACAAGTGTGAGTATGATATGACAGAAAGTGCAGGACGAATCCTAGCACTCAAACGATGTCCCAATACAATGCGGCAATTGTATTGAACATCACAGTATGAGAGAAAGAAAGATGGATATAGTGTGTATATTTATATCCATAATGTTTAAGTAAGATTGTTAAGTAAGAAAGAAAATGATATGTGATACGAGTCCCAAGTACAAAATTTAAGAGACTTATATTTTCCTTTCCGCTGTACGATAGGGTTACATAGGAAAACATGGCAAGAACGAGAGCTTAGTTAAACCCAGCATCTCGAGAGGATGAGTTGATAGCACAGATCGCAGCCATGCGAGAGATGATGGAGAACTAGCAACCGGAGCTAAACCAGCTTAGGGAACAGCTGGGCCAGCAACCCCAGGCACCACAGTCAGTAAAGATGCTAGCACAGGAGGCTCTAGCAGCCCCAGAAACTCTGAGGGAACAAGCAGCTCCTCCAGGCCAGGAGGCACTAGCGCCTATAGTAATGGCTACTCTCATAGCAGCAATTGTTTTCTGTCAATCCCTAGGGAAGGTGACTTATATGAGAGATTCTAGCGCATGAAAGCGTTAGAATTCTTAGGAATCACCAACCCTATAGAGGCCGATGATTGGCTAATGGATATCCAAGTAATCTTGGATTTTATAGGGTTAACAGATAGAGAGAGAAAGTGATATGCGCATCCTTCACCCTGCGCAATGAGGCGCGTTAGTGGTGGAAGATGGTAACCATTAAGAGGAACATTAGAGAGATGAGCTGGAGCGATTTCATTGAGGAATTCAAGGAGATGTACTTCAACGAGGAAGCACTAGCAGCGCAGTAAGACGAGTTTAACAACCTGCGCCAAGGTAGTGTGACTGTTATGGAGGCAGTCAAGAAATTTGAGCAGTTGGCTCAAATTTTTCCAGATTTGGTACCGACTAAAAGGAGAGAGTTAGATGAATAATGAAGATGTTCAGAACAGACATCGCAGTTTAGGTCTGCAGCGGACGCCACGGACCAGCGACACTAGCAGAACATGTCAGTAAGGCTATCTGAGCCGAGTACTGGTTGGCTCAGGATAAGGAGCAAAAGACGCAGAATTTTAAGGCACGAAAGGACGGAAAAACGCAAGCTGAGCAGGCTCAGGTGAAGCAGAACCCCGAGTTACAATACAGAGGACAGAACATGGGAACTGACTAGAATAGCAGGCATTCCAACAACAACAACAAGAGAAAAGGGGAACCAGGGCAACCAAGATTCATAGGAGAATTTCCCCCAGAAGAGAAACGATCTGGAAGGAGATGACAGCCAATACCCGACGTGCACGAGATATGGAAAGAGGCACCCAGGAGAATGCAAGCAGAGAGCAAGTGGTTGTTTCATCTGTGGCAATAAAGGCCACTCTGCCAAAAACTGGCACTCCAACCTGTAGAATCGACAGAATCAACCCCACACTGGGAATAATCAACTTCACACCAACCAGACCAGGATCGAAGACCCTTCAATCACACAAGGTATACTGAAAGCTTCAGACAGCTAAGGGAGAATCTATGCTTACACGGGGAGTGACATTGAAGCTGTAACTTCTGCAATGGTGACAGGCCAGCTTTCTATCGCCAACTTTGATGTGTTAGTTCTACTTGATTCTGGAGCCACCCATTCGTTACATCATCAGATTCTGCCAAAAAAAAAAAAAGCTTAGGACACAACGTTGTCATAAACTGTTGAAGGCGGAAAATCGTTTTCGAACCAATCGGATGTGAAAAGTTCATCTATAAGGGTTTGTCACCAGAGCAACCAAAGACGATGATATCAACAGTGAAGGCTCGCGAGATGCTATCCAGTGGATACACGGACTTCCTAGTATACGTAGCAGATAAGACTCAAGGAATAGAGATAGAACCCGTTATCGTTGGTTAACAATTTATTAGATCAGCTCCGAGACGCTGCTGTGTTCTCGAAGATCGATCTACGTTCAGGGTACCATCAACTATGAATCAGGAAAGAAGATGTACGCAAAACAGCCTTTCAAACGCGGTACGGACATTACGAGTTTCTGTTCATGTCGATCAGATTAACGGACGCACCAGCAACTTTCATGAACCGGATGAACTGCATGTTCAAGGGCTATTTGGATAAGTTTGTCATTGTATTCATCGATGACATACTTATACACTCTAAGATGAAGGAAGAGCACTTAAGGATCATTTTGCGCATGTAACAGGATCATCAGTTATACGCCAAGTTCTCCAAGTATGAGTTTTGACTGGAGAAGGTCCATTTCCTGGGCCACGTAGACCCCAAGGAAGGAGTATCTGTGGACCTGACGAAAATCGATGCAGTTAGCACGTGGCCAGCTCAGAGGAACGTAACGGGAATTTACAGTTTCTTCAAACTAACAGGATGTTACCTACACTTAGTTGAAGGCTACTCAAAGTTAGCTGCTTCGCTCACAACGCTCACCAAGAAGGGAAAGAGGTATAAGTGAATCGACAAGTGTGAGGAAAGCTTTCAAGAGCTGAAATGAAGACTCATAAGCACTCCAATGCTGACCATTTCAAATGTTGGTCAGGGAAGCTTTGTGATTTAAGCGCTGCATCTAAAACCAAGTTGGAAACTGTGTTGATGCAGAGTGGTAGAGTAATCGTGTATGCTTCACGACAACTCAAAAACCTTGATAAGAGCTACCCAACGCGTGATCTGGAGCTTGTAGCGATAGTTTTTACGATAAAAGCATGGAGGCACTACCTGTACGGAGTCACGTGCGAGATTTACATCGACCACCAGAGCCTCAAATGTATCTTCACGCAGAAAGAGCTCAACATGAGGCAGCATAGATGACTAGAGTTGGTAAGGATTACGATCGCGAGATCTTATGCCATCCCAGGAAAGCTAATAAGGTGGTCGATGCGCAGAGTCAGAAGCATATTACTATGCCTATGGCTATTAGTGCCTTGTCAGGAAGCGCTACAAAAGAGTTATGTAGCAGTGAGATTAAGATTTTGACAAAGAGGTTGTCTGACATGACCCTCCAATCGATGCTCCAAGAAGAGATCAAGATCGGTCAAGGCTTCGAATTGTCCCTGAACAAGCTCAAAAAGGAGGCTATGGAGGACCAAAGTTCAGAATTTAAGATTCCTAAGGACGACATACTCTACTACAGAGATAGAGTGTGCGTTATGAAAGATGAAGAACTCACGAAGCGAATCCTTTTGGAACCTTACGAGACGTCATATTCCGTACACCTAGTGGCGAATAAGATGTACAAGTACCTGAAAGAAAGCTTTTGGTGGCTTGAAATGAAGAATGACATTGTCGAGTTCGTCGCCAGATGCCTTACGTGCCAGAAGGTTAAGGCAGATCACCAGCGCCCAGTAGGATAATCGTAGGAAATTAAGTTACCAGAGTAGAAATGGAACCAAATTACGATGAATTCGTAGTCGGATTGCCGAAGATGTCAAACGATAATGACACAATCTGGGAGATTGTAGACAGACTGATGAAATCAGTTAGATTTTTAGCAATGAAAGTTAGCTACTTGGTGGAACGACTAGTAGAAATCTATGCGGCACAGTTCGTGAAACGACACGGAGTACCAGAGTCGATCGTCTTAGATCGTAGTGGACACTTTACCTCTAGATTTTTGGCGAAGTGTTCAGGCTACATTACGGTCCAAGTGAGAGTTCAGCATAGCATTTCATCCTCAGACTAACAGTTAGTCTAAGAGGACCATACAGATGTTAGAGGACATGTTGAGACCTGCGTCCTAGACTTCAAAGGAAATTGGAATCAGAAGCTACCATTGAGCTAGTTCTCATACAACAGCAACTATCATTCCTCGATAGGAATGGCACCGTACGAGACACTCTGTGGAAGGAAATGCAGATCTCTGGCTCATTAGTACGAGTCTGGAGAGAAACGACTAGTTAGCTCGGACATCATTAAGAATACCACGGTAGACGTGAAGCTGATACGAAAAACGTAAGATACAGTGCACAGTCGACAGAAGAATTTTGACGATAAGCGCCATAGACCCCTCGAGTTTCAAGTAGCGACACCCATGAAAAGGATGATGCGCATTGAAAAGAAAGGAAAGCTCAATCCTAGGTACATAGGACCCTTGAGATAATAGAGAAAGTTGGGAAGGTGGCTTATAGACTAGCACTTCCTCCCGAGTTAGTTACAGTGCACAACGTCTTTCACGTCTTCATGCTGAAGAAGTACGTGCCAGACAGCTCCCATGTTCTTAGCCAAGAATCCATTGTAGTATACGCTGATCCGACATACTAGGAGAGACCCATGCAGATCCTAGTCAGAAAGGAGAGAGTACTTAGGAATGAAGGATACCGCTAGTAAAAGTGTTGTGACAGAATCATAGTGTTGAGGAAGCCACATGAGAATGGGAAGAAGACATGAGAAGAGACTTCCTGGAATTATTCTAATTTTCGAGGACGAAAATTTTGTAAGGGGGGTAGGTTGTAATGACCGCCATTTTCATGGCACCTACTTACCATGTAATAAGTCATAAAAGAATAAAATGGACATAATTTAATGTCTTTTAGTGCAAATTTAAGAAACACGGTCAAGTACATGATCGTGTAAGAGGCTGTGTACCGCTCAGATAGATGAATGTATTTCAAAGACATGGCCGTGTTGAGTAGTCTAAACTAGTACATGCCCGTGTCTGAAATGTACACGCCCGTGTTGCGTTGCACACGCACGTGTAAGAGTCTGTGTAGAAGGCTGTGTAATGAGCCGAGAGCCACTGTAATGACTCTCATGAATTATGAAACTTAATTACTATGTAATGATGTAATTAAGTTAATAAGCACAGTGTGCTTTTCAGTTGAATGAATTAAATGGGAATAGTAACGTTTAATTACTATTTATGCAGTGAAAGGGGCAACCGACAGTGAAATCGGTCCACCCTATTATGTGAGTATGCGTTGAGACACGCAATATCAAGAAACCGGTCTAGACGACCATTTCATGATACAGAACTGATGAGCTAGTCATCAGTACGCTCAGACTGGTCATCTGAGCGCAGCAGTGATAATTGCCCTAATAGATGTACAGTATCGAGAAAAGCGGTCTAGATGACCTCTTCTCGCCCAGAGACTGACAAAATCCGAGTCAGAACGCTCAGATTATCAGTTAGATAGTGAATAGTGAATAGTGAGAAACGCAGTTTTAGGTTAGTGGCCAAGAGGGCCTTAATCTGGCATAAAACTGACATATTAATAGTCAGCAGGCTCAATCTGGTCAATTGAGCATAAAATGTAGATTTTGTTTAAAAGATACGCAGTATCAGGATGAGGGTCAAGACGACCTTTTCTCACCCCGAAACTGATATATTTAGACTCAGGACGCCCAAATTAGTCAATCGGGCACCTCACACGTTTTTCAGGACGGGGTCATACAAATCCCGAAAACTGGTCTAGAAGACCTCAGATGGACGTAAAACTAATAAATTTGAAATCAGCACGTCCAAATTAGTCAAGGGAGACTGTGTTTGAAATTTCACGCGAAAACGCCTCGTTATGCGTGCATAGTGTCAACACAGTGTAGGCCTAACCACAGTATCAAGAAATTGATCAAGATGACCTTTTCTTGATATAAAACTGATATATTTGGGTTCAGCACGCCCAAATTAGTCAGTATAGCCTATCTTAAAATTTTTCAAAAAATTAGTATAAAGGGGTCGAAATTTTTAGATTTTTGTAAAAAGGGCCCCCATTATTTTTTTTCCTATCTTTTCCTCCCCCAACACCACACGAGGATGAACAGTGACCAACCATCGAATCCGGCCTCCGTTTTCGACACCGCCAGCGCCATTGGAAAGCTCTCGACGAGCTGATTCCAACGGTGGGCCGAGTTGACCGAACCGACGCCGGAGCACGCCGCGCGCGCCGCCCAAAGCCGCCGGTGGCTGAATTTTTCAAACCGTCGTATCTTCGCCGTCCGAACTCCAAATGCCATGATTCTAGTCCCAATGGATTCATGGTGAAGTGTAGAACAAAACCCAGGCTTCATTTCACGTCAACAGCCGCCGGATCGCGCCGCCCAAGGTTCGCCATCGCCGTCGCCGTCGCCGTCGTCGGATCTCACTATTCCAGTGGAGTTGAGTTGCAAGGTGGGTATCAAAATGCTCAGAACAACACGTAGATCAAAAGCCCCAAATCAATTTTGGGCAACAACGCCGGAAAATGAAGATCCAACACCGCCGCCGTCGCCGACATTTCGAGGGCTGATTTCCGGTGATAGGAGCCTCGATTGGTGAAATTGACACCACCAATGGGTCCCTCTCGTCGAGCTCTTCAAGATAGTGGTCGCCACTCCCATCACCGCCGTGGTCAACGCCGGTCAATGCCGGTCAACGGCGGTCAACGGCGACTCGGAGACCGAAAATTGAAGAATGGCCCGTTGGCCTGTTTTCGACGTTCCGGACACATCCGCGGCATCAGATTTGCAAACTGGAGTTTCAAAAGTGGAGAACGATGATTCAAAGATTGTGCGATCGAGATCGAACGGTTCACCCGACCGCCGCGGGAACGATTTTGGTAGTGGTTTTGATCCCTTGATTCCTCAATTTTTTATCAGAAATAATTATGTATGAATTATGGTTTACTGACTTGAGGAATTGTAAGAAAAAGGGATGAAATGTCGAAAAAGAGAATGTGAGGAAATGTGAATATTTTTACGTAAAAAGTGGAGCTTTTACGTAAAAATTAGGCCTCTGGTTTAGTACGTGGCAGGTTAGAATAGGTTAGATGATTTTGAGGCGTTTCCTAAACGCCGAAAACCCAAAAATTAAGCGGAAATGCTGCCGAAATTTCTAAAACGGCACAAAGGGGTATTTTAGGAAACGAGGGGTGAAAATGTGATCGGGATGGAAACCCGAGCCCCCTCGATGACCTAGGTCCGGGAAAGAAGGACGGACGTTGTGAGGATTAGTGAACCGTCCCATTAGAAATTTCGTAATGTAAGAAAACAACCCCTATGTCAGAATAGTACCACCTGAGGGACGGGTGCGATCGAAGTATAAAATTTAGGGCGATTACATCGGTAACGGTAACCCGACAGGCTAAATGGTCATACGGGAGGTATTCAATCAGTTGACTGGTCGGTTAGCCAGTCAAGGACCAAGTCGGAATGGGATAGTGAGAGACAGTGATTAATTTGTCAAGTAGACAAATTAATCAAGGGATTAAAAATTAGATATCAAATTTCCCAAAGTAGAGCAGTTGGGTACCGATAGGCATCGGTACCACACAACGATAAGTTTATTAGTTCCTAAAGATAGAGTGACCTAAGGGCGATGTTAATTAATTTATTGGGTAAATAAATTAATTAACAATGATTAGAAAATCAAATTCTTAAGAAAAGGGCAATTAGTACCGATAAGGATTAGTACCACATAACAAGAATTTTTATTAGTCACTAATGACCACGGTGACCTAAGAGTGAATGTTAATGAAATGTATTATGATTACAGGGAGGTACCTGTATTGTGACGAAGGCGAGAGTATAAACTATCTGATGATAGGTAAGTACAACTCCGCCTACAACATGGATAAAATGAATTTAAAATGATGCTTTTCCAGTATATTAAGTATGTATCTTGTACACGATACTGCACAGCATACATAAGAGCATATAGTTTCACAATCGAGTAGATTGATGAAAGAACAAGATAGAAGCCATAGATCCCTACTGCGTAGGATTAGGGACAGCTTAGAGAAGCGTATGGCTAGAACATTTAAACAAGATGGAAATAAATAGGTGTGTCGTACCGGCTCCTTCAGTCGAAGTGGTTTCCAGTTAAAGAAAGTTAAGGCCAAAAGTTGAGCATCAGTTGATGGCTCTTCGGCATTAGTTGACCTCGGGCGTTACCGTTGGTCTGCGCGCACACGGTACTGACACATGGGCCCTAAATTGACAAGAAAAGAAAAGAAAAGTTTGAAGCATAAATGAACATAACCGGATCATGGATTAGTTATAGTTCGCTATGCTTTCTTTTTCAGTAGAGTGCATACAGTACACGATGCTTCTGTCATGCATAAAGTATGTGAAGTTTTATATTCACTGTTATGACATGTTATGTGATGACATGATATGTGAGCTGATATGTGATATGCTTATATGGTATGTGATTTATTAAGTGATGTATGTCATGCCTATGATTTTACGTATGTTCTATGTTTTAAACATGTTTTGCGGTTAACATGTTGTACTTACTGGGCGTAAAGCTCACGGAGTGTGTTCATGCTGTAGGTAAGCATCATATAGCGTAAACATCAAGGGACGATGATGGTGGCGGAGGTGGATGTGAGGACGAGGTTATGGATACACTGCGAGTATTCTTCCGCACAGTATGAGTAAATAATATTTTGAATGGTGACAGTTAAATAGTATTTTAAATAGTAAAGATTAATTGGTATTTTGGAACAGTAAATAGTATATGTATGAATAGTATATTTAAATAGTGTCTGGTGAATATTAATCAGATAAACAAGTATATAAGTGTGTATGTATAATTGAAATCCTTATGTTTTTCAAATTATGCATTTTAATAGTATACGTACGTGAATAGTAAATACATACGCGTAAAAAAAAAAATCCCTCTAAATTTATGGTATTAAGTTCAGCAAGTTTAAGTATCGGTTTCAAAAAGGGAGTATAAGTAAAAGCTAAAGAAACAAGTAAGAGTTTACAGTGACGGTCCGGGCCGCTGAGGGCACGGGGCGTCACACTTTTAAGCTTCTTTCACACTTAACATACTACACTCTTGTCTTATCTTTATACATATGCTTCACTATTACACTTTCTTTCTTTTACACTTTGATTACAGTGGAACTCCGTGAAACGAAACCATAACCCATCCATGACATCTTTGGAATCTGCCTGCCAGTCCGTGACTCTTGTTTTATATTGCTGGCTGCTTACCTTTATTACCTACATCACGAATAGACTCATGAGCTAAAGCTCAGTAAGTACAAACATACAAGTAAATAAGCTGAATACACCACACTTAGGATTAGTCAACTTATGACCAATTATTTGCTCATTCCTACACTTTACTTATTCTTTCTATTCTATCTCTTATTTTTCTTTGCTTTACTTTATCTTGCTTAATCTTTCACTTGCGGGCCCATGGTTGGACGTACCTAATGCGCGCAGACTAATAGAGGATTAGGGGAGTGACCCACTAATCAACCCTAAGGTCACCTCTGGACTACTACCTATAGGTAGCAAGTCAAGCCATCAACTACCTCATTATTAACGAGGTAGCACCACACAATTGGGGTAGAGGCTATCTTTGAACCTCAAAACTGGAGAGGCCGGTACGCCAACCTTAACTTTTAAGTCTTATTATCTGACTTATCTTATTCTTCTTTTCTTTATCTGATCTTGCTTAACTATTCTTGTGAACATGTTAGTATCATATCACAAACTGAATAACTTAAATGTGTATATATATATAATACAACTATATGGCAAGTCAATTCGTGAATAGATAATAAAATATCTGTACTTACAACACTTGTGCTAGTGTAAACTTCTGTGGTCCGTCGAGCTCCTTTGCCCGTCTCTAGTTGAGTTTCCTAAAGACACAATGTCATCTGTTAATACATTTTCATTAACTGACTTTATTATACTAAAATCTTAACTTTAATTTTTAAAATCTTAATTAAAGTTTTATGACGACATTTAAAGTCCTAACGACTCTGTTTAGACTTTTCTAGGGCTCTAGCAACATTTTCGAGCATTTCAAAAATTTTGGTAAACTTGGTGAATAGTAACTTCTGACGATGAATAGTACTATTCACGTGAATAGCCCATGCACGTGAATAGTAATTGGGCCGGGGGACGATCCTATTTTTCTACTTAGACTGGGTTCCCTAAATCAGAGAACCATAAAATAGCTAACTGAAGGGTTTAACGCCCCTTTCTTAACTTTTCTAGACTTTTTGGTCAAAATGACCATTTTGCCCCTAACGGGTCTTGGGTTGGTACCATTCTCATTTTGGTGCTTAAGCGGGATTTTCTGAGTCCCTAAAATCTTAAAACAATTTTTTCCAGGTCTCGGTAAATTTTTACAACTTAATTGTTGCAATTACACTATTTACTTGTCACCCATCCCTCGGGTGATACTATTCTGACCCTTGAGGTCATGGCTCATTTTTCTAGCATTTTGGAGCTTCAAACGAGCTTTCACTAATCTTAAAAAAATTCCATATTCTCTTCCCAACTTAGGTCTCTGAGGGGCTTGGGTTTTTCCATCCCGACCCTAAACTTTACCCTTGTTACCTAAAACGCCCTTGACGTTATTTTTTTTTTCCCGTCCTCTCGGCATTTTAGATTTTTGGTTTCGGTTTACTATTCTGCTAGACTTGCTTTCTTACTTCTAACTCTAAGGTACTGAGGGATCTCGGTTTTCATTTCTGAGCATATTTTTATCGCTCGTTTCCTGAAATGCGCTTAATGCTGCTTTAAAATTTCGGCAGCATTTCCGCTTAAATTTTAGGTTTTCGGCGTTTAGGAAATGCCTCAAAACCATCTATCCTAATCTAAACCTGCCACGTACTATACCAGAGGCCTATTTTATGCAAAAGTTTCTAAAATTTTACGTAAAAAATTTCCACACTTTCATTGTACAATTCACACACAAAGTCTTTATTTTTCAATCACTTAGGCCACGGTTTTAGTTTAGGTTTCCAACACCAAAACTTTCTTTCTTTCAAGCATTCTTTCTCTTACTTATCACAACACTAAAATCACATGATTTTTACATGTTCTTCACACTAGGTATACATGGTTTCCCTTTAGAAAACCTTACAAAATTTTGTTTCAAACTTTTTAACTTTTCTTTTTAAACATTGTACACATCAACACACATGTTTAAATCAACCAAAATTAACTCAAAATTCTTTCCAAACCCTAGTAACATACACGATTTTTCTTGAAACAAACCGAATCCCACTTTGGTTTTAAGCTTTCAAACTTTCTTTCTAGTTGTTTTACATATCAAAACACACTTTAAAACAACAATTTAATTAAACCAAATTTGAAATTCCTTGAACCCATACACTTAGCCACGGGTTCCTCATAAAACTAACATGAAAAATTCTTGTTTCAAGCTTCTAAATTACTCTTTAACTATCATGCCAACTAATTAACCTTAAACAACAAAGTTTGAACTAAACTTTTCTCATTCTTTTCTACTCAACATAGCCATGGATTTCTTCTTCAAAATACCAAAGAAAATCTTGAAATTTCAAGCTTACCTTGCTATGTTACTCAACACTTGCTTAGGAAGGACTTTGCTTAAGATTTTTGGCATCAAACTTTGAAGAAACTTAAGCTCAATGAAGGGGGAGAGTCAAGGCTTCAAAGGGCAGCAAAGGGGCCGTAATTTCAGAAAAATTTTCTGATTTTATGAAGCCAAAAACGTTTTTAAAAGGGAGGCCAAAAAGCAGGGCTTTTTAGCAATTTTCTTTAGGGACTTTTTAGCAACTTTTTAATGGTTTATTTGCAAACTTTTTGGGGTCAAAATATAATTATTTTGGCTGCTTTTCCAGCCGCAAAACCGACCTACTTCAGCCCTTATCCACAAAATTTCAAAAAAAAAAATCAACTTTGCATTTTTGGCTTAATCTTAGCCCTTGATCTTACCTACCATTAATCTTAACCATTCATCCTAACTACCACCCTTTTTCGTCTAATTTTCTTATTCTTAATTATGACATCATCCATGATGTCATCCAATTAATCCATAGGTCAAAGTTTGACCAAAAGTCAAACCGAACCAAACTTTACCAAAATCGCGTAGGCGGGTTTATGACGCCTCCTGTGCGATCGGTTTACCTTATTCTATTGTCGTTGGGCTAAAAATCAATGACAAAGTTTTTTGTCCTTTAGTAACCTTAGGTTTTACCTAGGGTAATCTCTTGGTTTCTTTGGCCCTAAAATTCTTCATCATTTTACCGAAAATGACGAAATTTCTTGGGTGACATACCAGAGGACTTATCTAGCCATCCGTACTGTCAAATTATTCTAATATTGTCTTAAAACTCTTAAAAACCCTAAATTACTTTTCTTACCGTGCTCTTACTTTCACTTGCCATATTCTTATCTTTACACTGTTCGAATACCGAAACCACTCCCTTTTGAGCGTTTTGGCCCGAAATCACTTTCTTACTGTTAGGAAATGCCCTAAGCATTAGAGACATTTTGATGTATTTATTTTGAACTGGATAATAAAATTATATATAGAGGTTATTCATTACATTGCTGTCTGTCCTCGATTTTATTTACATGTTAAAGTAAATGTAAGCAAATATGGCTCCTTGACTGCTTGTATTAAAACTGTTAGAACGTTGCGTGCAATGGACTTTTGTATGTGAGAAGACAATGTTCTAAAGTAAGCGGTCTAATCTATGGTCTGAAGTCTATGGGGTTAGACCGAGCATCTAACTCATGATAAGACTATTATGTTGTCTAAAGCCTTAGAGGGGACGGTTTGTCTTGACTGTCTGGAGTAGGACTCCTAAGTAGAGACATAGATATGCTGCTTGGTGGTGACATATTAGACCGGGACTAAAGTGTGATTGATCTAAGAAGTCTGCTTTGAATGGATCGATCTGCTTTTGACGTTCATTGTGCAGTAACCTTAATCCTGAGTAGATGGACAGCTTCATGTATATAACTTGTGTACTTTGATGTTCCAATGGCTAAAGCGTCTCTGAGGTAGTAAGCTTATAGACCGGTTCGTTAGGCGCATGACTTGTACACGATGAAGGGTTCGTTTACAGATATCGGAATCATAGCTCTAATGAGGAGTTAAGGGTATCCTCTTAAAGGCATTATACTGAATGTGAAAATGGACAAGGCCTTGGGTCGTCTGCTGGGCGGATGACTTCTTATTCACTTATGGTGAATAATCATTTTCTTTATTCGGTAGTATAATGGAACTTTAAGATAGCCTGATCAGTACGATTAAGCGGACTTTGGCCTAAGGCTGATCATGGATATCATATGAGGGTTCTGCATACATAACAAGGTCATTAGACGATAACTTGTCACAGGCGTACATAATACGGTATAAAATTGGGAGTTCAGTTTCAGGTTTATAGTGGTGTGACTCTGAAATTAGTGATCATATGATTGAGTTGTTCGATAAAGAATGATGATCATATGGATTTGCGGGAGCATGATTATATATGTCCAATTGGTCCCGCTACTAGCTCCACATAATTCCTTAACGTTTGGCAAAATTGATTTGTGTATGCCATTGGCTAGTTTATTATGCTTGGATGGTGTTAACATAGGATTAGGATGGTGGGCAAGATTCTCTCTGGTTGGATTCAGATTTGTTTTGGATAATAGAGTACACAATTATTCGAACTCCAAATAAAATTGCCATGATTTTATTTGAGATTGGATTGGAGTTGTAGAAAATTATCCATGAGAATAAGAATTTGAAATACAACTGTTTTGGGGATTTTGAAATTTGAATTTTGAATTTTGAAATTTGAAATTTGAAATTTGAAATTTGAATTTGAAAGTTGAATTTGAAATTCAAATTTGAGATTTGAATTTGAAATTCGAATTTCAAATTTGAAATTTGAAATTTGAAATTTGAATTTGATATTTAAAATTCAAATTTTGAATCACAGTCCAAGTGGGATTCGAATTTCTTGTGGTAAATCCACAAGAAATGAAATTCAAATTTGAGTTGGATGTGGAGAGGAAAATCTTGTTAGAATCCTACTTGAATTTTGAATCCAAATCCTAACAATAATGGACGAAAATTTTGAGGATTATCCTCATGGAATTTTTGGATTTTTTGTGGATAAGGTTCAAGGAAAAATTCAAGTTTCAATCCCAATTGAATTTGGATTCTTTCCTCCCTGATTATGGCCAAAAATTTGAGGAAGATCTCTTAGGAGATTTTCGGTTATTTTGGATAAGGATGAGATAAGATTCAAGATTGATAATCCTAGTGGAATTTTAATTCTTCCCTTATCCTAAAGTGGCTGAAAATATTTGGGGAAGATCCTCTAGGATTTTCGGATTTTTTGATTGAAAAAAGGGAGATAAAATTCTAGTTAAAATCTTGTTTAGATTTGAATTGGATAATCCTAAGCTGGCCAAAAATCTGTTGGGATTTTCCGCTTGGAAAATTTAGATTTTTTGGTTGTGGATAAGGGATAATATCTTCTCCTGATCCAAATCAAATTTAGAGAATCACCTCATGCAAGTCTATAAATAGAGGTCCTGCCACTCCAGTTCTCTGAGACCACAGACTCTTAGCCGAGCAGGCTTATTGTTGCATAACTCACCGTGAAAATAAGTTCTTTAGAGATCTGGGTGGTCGGAAGAAGACTAGCAGTGCTAGCATACTGATCGAGGTTCGGAGTGCCCACACACTCAGCCATTCGGGAATTAGAGAATAGTAGAGAAAACTAGTTGGTTGAAGCCCTCCGGTCATTCTCTTCCTGCAAGATTGGCGTCCTTGAGATATGAGTTTAAATTGTTGTTGGTTTATTTTATATGGCATCATGAGATATTTAATGATCTTGAAAAATTTTTATTGTTCCGCTGCGCCACTCTGATACGTTTATATCGATTTATTTTCCTACAATTGGTATCAGAGCCATCTCATGACTATGCCATATACATAAATTAGACAATTACTTAGTCTTTTTATTTATGTATGGATTTGATATTTAGAGAGTGGCATTCTAGGATTTCTTTATGTTGTTCTCATGTATAAAGTATGTGGTTATTTTAATTTTCTGAATTATTATAAGCATGCTTGTTTATGCCGGTTACGGTTCCTTAGAATTTAGAAAAATTGTATATAGGAATTTTTTATGTTACCATGGGAGCAGTTTATTAACACTATAATTTTCCCACGGATTTTAATTTTGTGTCTTAGGATTATTATGATTAGAATTTTTTGTACACTGGAAACGATTTAGGATTTTTTATGTAATTATTCTTTGAGGAGATTGAAGATTGAAGACCGTAATTTATTTTTCCCAAAAGATAAATTTAATTTAAAGGTTGAAATTTTGATTTTGTGGAAAATTTTAATTTAATTGGGATTCAAATTAATTTTTGGAGATCCTAATTGGTAAATTGGAATATGGCATGAAAATCGAGACACAACCCCTCGGGATAGGCCGTCGGGCCTTGGTGGGGCTACAGCCCCTTGGCAGGCCATGACCACCCATGGCCGCAGGCTTGGCCTGCAGCTGAGGGTGGCCGTGGCCCTCCCAAGGCTGGCCGCAGCCTGGGCGTGCAGCTTGTGGCTGCAGGGGCTGGCTGCAGCTTGCCGGCCGCTACGCCCAGCCTAGGTGTGCAGCCTGGAGCTATGTGGCGGCCCGCCCCTTGTGGAGATCATACAATACTATTACAGTTGAGCTTTATCGCTAACTGCGATAGATTGTACTCTCATGGGTCGCCGGCTTATCTCTCTCCTCTTTTTTAAATCATGACGTTTTTGGGAAATTTTTTTTTTTCTTTAAACATCATATAAAATCTTTTTCTACTATTTACTTTGTTGATAGGTACAAAGTAATATAAATAATACAGTGCTTTTGTAAAATATATATAATTACAAAAGAACTGTTTCCCCCTTTTTTTTTTCTTCACTTTAACGCTCAGCGGCAAGACTCTGGCAGTACCATATCCCTCGCCCAGTTATCCCATTTGACACGCGCCATCCAGTCAAACAAGCTACTGAGCTGGTCGCTTACCTGTAACATTAGCAAAAATGGTGAGCTACAGGCTCAGTAAGTTCAAACATGCAAGAAATAAAATTTCAATGAATAGTACTATTCATCATGAATAGTACCGTTGACTACTATTCATCCATGAATAGTAACTTTGACTACTATTCATACGTGAATAGTAAGTTTGACCACAACACTGTATCACACTAGTACATCTACCGCGATGTTAGTGCTCTCACTAAACTGTCTTATGCTCAATTATGGCACAGTTTCAGTTTTAGGTCATTATCTTTAATTACATTCTGGTTTTGAGCTCAGATTGGCAGTACCATTTAAGTGCGCGTGACTGGGAGCGGTACATTAGTGCTGACCTCCACAGCCTTAGTCTCATAGCCCCGAAGGCAAAATTTTACATGACTGGGAGCGGTACATCAGTGCTGACCTCCACAGCCTTATCTCATAGCCCCGAAGGCAAAATAGTACCTCCATGTACGGAAGGCTGGTACGCCAGAAAGTGGTTTCATTACCGACTTTTTAACATTCTAACCCGGTGACTTCACATTGTCCCGTGGTTAGGAATGGTTCACATTTTAATTTTAGGTGAGTGAGTTTTATTAACCTCGCTCTAGTGCCCGAAGCACAATTAACCATGTGTCCCATTCTTATAGTGCCCGTAGCACATTTCGTCTCTCTCTCTACTCTATAATAGTGTCCGTAGCACATATGTACCTAACTTATAGTTAGTACATTAAGGTTAGCACAATATTGCTATATGTTGCAGACAAGTAAATGTCTGAACTTACCTTATCAGACTGTTCCCTTTCTCTCTCTTGGATCTTGAATCGCCTTCCTTGTAGGCCGATTTTGGGATCCTACAGACAAAACTATGTCTGTTAATTTTTTTCCCATTTATAGCTTTTATTTTTCATTAAAAAGCTTAAATAAAACCTATTTATAACTTTTTAGGTTTTATTTATTATTTTCACCGTTTTTCCACAACTTTTACAAAATTACGATTTTGCCCCTGTATTTTAGCAAAATTACAGTTTTGCCCCTAACGGAATTTTATTGATCCAGACTACATTTTTGGCTCTCAGGAACTTTTCTGACTCTTTTCTAATCATTACCGGGTTCGTTTCTATTTTATTTCCACTTTTTGTTTTCCCGGCCCTCGGGAAGCACTATTCCGACCCTTACGTCGGTTTAGCGATTTTCTATCGTTTCGGAGCCTCAAATGGACGTTTCACTAGTATTTAAAACGTTCATCTAGACTTTCCCGACCTAGGTCTCCGAGGCTCGGGTTTTCCGTTCCCGACTCGGACCTTTATTTCATTTCCAAAAACGCCCCCCCTCGGGTCGGTTTTTTTTTCAATCTCACACGCGTTTTTCATTTTTAAGGGGATGGGTTACTATTCACGACCCACCCCTTAAATTTTCCTTATTCACTTTTCCGTTAGGGACTCGGGTTTCTGTCCCGGCCCTAACTTTTATTTTAAATTCCTATTTTACCCCGAATGCAGTTTTCGAAATTTCGGCAGCATTTCGGCGTAAATTTAAGGCTTCCGGCGTTAGGTATGCCTCGAACCGAATGTACCTGCCACGTACTATACCACAAGCCTATTTTATGTAAAAGTTTTCCAAACTTTTACATAAAAGCCCACAATTTTCCAATTTCACATTATCACCCACATTACAAAATTTTTTCACAAATTTACCCTTAATTTGGTTTCGGTTTTCACAACAAAACCGAACCAAATTTTGTCAAACTTTCACCACATTTTAGGCCATTCAAATGTCACATTTTTAACACATTTTCAAGCCCATTTTCTTGGCATTTTCAACCAAATTTCTTAGGGTTTTTACACACTTAAAACCCACGGCCAAAGAATGAAAACATGCCAAATAATTTTGTTTCATTCTTTAAATCACATTGCCACCATTTACACATTAAATTGCATGATTTCAATCAACCAAATACCACATAAACCAACCAAAATTTTCCTTCCAAACCATTAACAAACCCACGGCCACTTTATGAAATTCATGCCATAAATTTTTTTCAAGCTTTTCATAATGAAATACAAGCTTTATTCTTCACCAAATTAAGCTTAGAAAGCATATTCACCATTAACCAAAACTTTTTCTCATTGGTTACCTAAGGTAACCCACGGATTTACCTTTGAAAAACCAGCCAAAATTTGGTTTTTCTTTAATGAATTAGCATGGTTTTCATCCTTATTTCATCCTTAACAAAACCCAACATCAATTCAATGGAAAACAACCAAAAATTTTCCATCTTTCTATCACTATTCACCAACGGATTTAGTGAAGAAAAACCATGAAAAATTGAGTGAAAAAGGGAGTTACCTTAATCAATTGCTTCCTTTGTCTTCAAGGAGTGTTTTGACACACTTTTTGTGAAGAAAATTTGAAGAGAAAACTTGGTTTCCCTTGGGTGGCTCACGTACATGCCATGGAAGATAACTTAGAATTTTTTTCTCTTTGGTTTTGCATGAAAAATGGTTTCGGCCTTTCACTCCAAAAGTGGCCGACTTATGCCACTAAAAGACCAATTAATTTGGTCATTAGCCAATGGGATTTAGGCACCTTTCAAGCCATTACTTTCCATAATTTTCAAAAATTAAAAAGGGTGAATTTTGGCCAAATCTTGGCCTTTAGATCAAAAGGTGATTAAATCCTAGCCATTAATGCCACCAACCACCTTATTTATTCCATTTAATAAACTTGATTTATGATGTCATAAATGCAAAAGTGAAAGTTGACTTTGACTTTCACTATTCACATTAATTCGACTACTTTTTGACCGATGCCGGTTCGAGCCGAAATTTTCCTGAAATCGTCCCGGCGCGTTTCTGAGGTCTCCTGTGCAGTCGGATCAATTTAATCTGCTTCCGTTTGATCAGAATCCATCCCGGAAGTTTACCGTCTTTTATTGCTCCGGTTAGGGTTTTTAATGCCGATTTTGGCACCGTTTCACCCGTTTCAACTCAGTGAATTTTTCCAACACTGAATTCTTACTCGTCAGTATTGTTAGAACATTTTCACATATTCTGAACAATATAAATACATTTATTTCACTCTTTAAACAGTACAAATTGTTATATACATACAATTGTACATTTTCGTCCGAGAATTGCTTGAATTTCCCGGTTGTCACAAGCTACAGGCTTGGCCTGCAGCCTGGCAGGGCTTCACATGGGGCGGCCGTGGGCTGCCAGCCCCCCGGGGGTTGGGGGCTGCCCACGGCGGCTGTCGACTTCCGGGGGTGGTGGGGTGACGGTTCAAAAATCGAAAAATTTTGATTTTTAAATTTGAGATTTAATTTTAAATCATGTTTAAAAATATGTAATTGAAAATTTAAAATTTTTGAAATTACATATGATTACACATGATGCTTAAAATGGTTTAAAATTTGAATTTGAAATTTGAATTTGAAATTCGAATTCAGAATTTGAATTTGAAATTTAAATTTTTGGAATTTAAATTTTAAATGATTCTTGGGATGAGAAATAAATGGAGAGGCTACATAAAGATGGATACAAAAAGTGTTAGGAAATGCCCTAAGCATTAGAGACATTTTGATGTATTCATTTTGAACTGGATAATAAAATTATATATAGAGGTTATTCATTAGATTGCTATCTGTCCTCGTTTTATCTACATGTTAAAGTAAATGTAAGCAAATATGGCTCACTGACTGCTTGTGTTAAAACTGTTAGAACGTTGCATGCAATGGACTTTTGTATGCGAGAAGACAATGTTCTAAAGTTAGCGGTTTAAACTATGGTCTGTAGTCTATGGGGTTAGACCGAGCATCTAACTCATGTTAAGACTATTATGTTGTCTAAAGCCTTGGAGGGGACGGTTTGTCTTGACTGTCTGGAGCTGGACTCCCAAGTAGAGACATAGATATGTTACTTGGTGGTGACATATTAGACCGGGACTAAAGCGTGATTGATCTACGTAGTCCGCTATGAGTGGATCAATCTGCTTTTGACGTTCATTATGCAATAACCTTAATCCTGAGTAAATGAACTACTTCATGTATATGACTTGTGTACTTTGATGTTCCAATGGCTAAAGCGTCTCAGAGGTAGTAAGCTTATAGACCGGTTCGTTGGGTGCATGACTTGTATATGATGAAGGGTTTGTTTGCAGGTAGCGGAATCATAGCTCTAAGGAGTTAAAGGTATCCTCTTAAAGGCATTATACTGAATGTGAAAATGGACAAGACCTTGGGTCGTCTGCTGGGCGGATGACTTCTTATTCACTCATGGTGAATAATCATTTTCTTAATTCGGTAGTATAATGGAACTTTAAGATAGCCTGATCAGTAGGATTAAACGGACTTTGACCTAAGGCTGATCATAGATATCATATGAGGGTTTTGCATATATGACAAGGTCATTGGATAGTAGCTCGTCACAGGCTTACGTAATACTGTATATAATTGGGAGTTCAGTTTCAGGTTTATAGTGGTGTGACTCTGAAATTAGTGATCACATGATTGAGTTGTTCGGTACAGAATGATGATCATATGGAATCATGAGAGCCCGATTATATATGTCCAATCAGTCCCTCTACTAGCTCCACATAATTCCTTAACGTTTGGCAAATTGATTTGTGTATGCTATTGGCTAGTTTATTATGCATGGATGGTGATGACACAGGATTAGGATGGTAGACAAGATTCTCTCCGGTTGGATTCAGATTTTGTTTTGGATAATAGAGTACACAATTATTCGAACTCCAAATAAAGTTGCCATGATTTTATTTGAGATTGGATTGGAGGTGTAGAAAATTATCCATGAGAACAAGAATTTGAAACACAACCGTTTTGTGGATTTTGAAATTTGAAATTTGAAATTTGAAATTTGAATTTTGAATTTGAAATTTGAATTTGAAATTTGAATTTGAAATTCGAATTTGAAATTTGAATTTGAAATTTAAATTTGAAATTTGAAATTTGAAATTTGAAATTTGAAATTTGAATTTGAAATTCGAATTTCAAATTTGAAATTCAAATTTTGAATCACAGTCCAAGTGGGATTCGAATTTGTTGTGGAAAATCCACAAGGTTTGAAATTCGAATTTGAGTTGGATTTGGAGAGGATAATCTTGTTAGAATCCTACTTGAATTTTGAATCCAAATCCCAACAAACTATGGACAAAATTTTGAGGATAATCCTCAATGGAATTTTGGTTTTTGTGGATAAGATTCAAGGAAAAAATTCAAGTTTCAATCCCAGTTGAATTTGGATTCTCTCCTCCCTGAAAAATGGCCGAAATTTTGGAGATAATCTTCTAGGAAAATTCGGTTATTTTGGATAAGGTTGAGATAAGATTCAAGCTTGAAAATCCTAGTAGAATTTTTGATTCTCCCTTATCCATAATGGCCGAATTTGTGGAGAAGATTTTCTCCTACGAAATTTCGGATTTTTTGGTTGAAAAAGGGAGATAAAATTCTAGTTAAAATCTTGTTTAGATTTGGATTGGATTTATCCTAAGAAAACCGAATTTTATTGTTGGATTTTCACATGGAAAAATTCAGATTTTTTGGTTATGGATAAGGGAGAATATCTTTTCCTAGTCCAATTCAAATTCAGAGAATCACCTCATGCAGGTCTATAAATAGAGGTCCTGCCACTCCAGTTCTCTCAGACCACAGACTCTCAGGTGAGCAGGCTTATTGTTGCACAGCTCATCGTGACAATAAAGTTCTTTAGAGATCAGGGTGGTCGGAAGAAGGCTAGCAGTGCTAGCATACCGATCGAGGTTCAGAGTGCCCACACACTCAGTCATTCAGGAATTGGAGAATAGTAGAGAAGGCTAGTTGGTTGAAGCCTCCAGTCATTCTCCTCCTGCAGATTGGCGTCCTTGAGGTATGAGTTTTAATTGTTGTTGGTTTATTGTATATGGCATCATGAGATATTTAACGATCTAAAATTTTTTTATTGTTCCGCTGTGCCACTCTGATACGTTTTTATCGATTTATTTTCGTACAAAAAGACGGAACCAAATTCAAGACCCAAAGAATGCTTTGGATGGAATTTTGTAATCTTTATTTTCTTTGTTCTAGGATGGAACCATGGCTTGGTTATTCTGTCAATTTTTTTTCTGTGATATGTCATAGATGTATAAATATGTATTGATGGATATTTTATATGCATATTTGATAACATGTCATACAGGATAGGTGAGTGTCGCTCATACTATATTGATCATACATATTTGTCAAAACTTTCATGTTTTTCAAAATATTGAGTGGGAGAGGGTTTCAAACAAAACCCACGGCCTCCATTGTTGATCCATATGTGAAAGCATGGTAACGCCTCGTTTCAGTTCTGCCCTGACTATACCCCTCGGTAGGTGTTTACCGCCACCGGTATACAAGATTGGATTTCCTATGTGGAAAATATGTTCGGGTACGATCCTATTCATGACCACCCCTCGGTGGCTTGGTAGGACGTGAATCAGGCTAAGTAAACAATGGTTATATACTCAAGACTCGTTTAGTTATTAACCTTTCCTAGAAGCTCTGTTAACTAAACTGGTGGCCAAACAAGAGGTTATTAATATATGTCTTAACCTTGGAGGATTTAAGGCAACATATATTAATTGGAAGGGGTCCATGTTCTGGCTATTTGTTTTTCATAACCACCCTTCGGTGGCTTGGGGCAATAGGTGCTGAGAATTACTGTTACAATGCTACATGTTTTTCAAGTTTCATATAGGAACATACTTGTATGTTTTATTTGCTAAATTATTTGTATATTTGCTTGGGCTTTGTAATGATGTCTAGTATAAATTTATTTTAGTTCAAAATGTCACCGACACCCCTCATTTCAATACTTACTAAAAATAAACTGAATGGCGATAATTATAAGGATTGGACACAAGTTTGTACTGGATGAACCATGCCCACTAGGGCCCAAACCTGACACACCGCTTGAGGAGGTCCCGGTTGCCTATATTCATTGGAGAGAATCCAATGACATAGCTCGATGCTACATACTGGCTAGCATGACGAGTGCTTTACAAAAGCAACATGAGACTTATCATGTTACTGGGGAGATCATGGAAAATCTGGAGGACATGTTCAGATGCCCAGAAAAATTAGCTCGACAGTCCGCTATAACCAACATTATGAACTCTAAGCAAAAGGCGGGTACTCCGGTGAAGGACCATATGATCACACTAATGGGATTCTTCACTGAGGCTGCCGAGAACAGTGCTGAGTTGGACTACAACACCCAGATCGAGATGGTGCTTAAAACTCTGTCTAAAGATTTTGTGGGGTTTAAGGCTGCATACAATCCGGTGACAAGGGAGTTAGGACTAACCGAGCTCATGAAGTAACTCCGAGCTTATGACGGATGATCAGGGATGGGGATGCAGTCCAACCCAAAGGAGAGGCCAATTTGACGGAATCTTCCAAACCCTCACGAAAGAGGAAGAGACCAAACCAGAAGCAAGCGACTTCCAGTTCTTCTAATCCTCCTGTCTTAGATGGGAAGAAGAAGAACAACAACAAAAAGCCCAGGGCCCTAAAAAGTCCAAGTGCTTTTGCTGTGGGAAGATAGGTCACTTTAAGAAGGCTTACCCAGAAATCCTAGCCGCCAAGGGCAAGGAAGGTAAGGAACTTCACTATTTGGAAGCATGTTTGGTGGAAGAATCGAAAGGCACTTGAGTCATTGATTCGGACGCCACTAATCATGTTTGTGTTTCTGTACAGGGGTTCGTGGAAATAAGAAGTCTACATGATAGGAGCCTCTCGTTGCGGACTGGAGACGGCAGCTTGGTTATGGCTGAGGCAGTGGGAGATAATTACCTTTAGTTTGATGAATTTAGGTTTATTTTATTAAAAAACTATTTTTATGTTCCTAATTTTAGGAGGAACCTTATATCGGTAGCTTGTTCAATAAAGGATTCTTATTCAGTTTCTTTTAGTAAAAGAGTTGATATTCATAGAAATAAGTCTTTTATCTATTCTGAATGGATGGATGGAAACCTATATTTGATCAAACCAAAGATGTACTCACTGCTTGACACTGAATTAATAGATAACTCTAAAAGGTTGAAAGTTTCTCACTCCAACAAGGCGTATCTTTGGCATTTAAGACTTGGTCATATTAATCAGGATAGGATTCAAAGATTGGTGAAAGACTTGGTCTTGTGGGCGACCCCTCTAGCTTAGGTCGTCCACCTTATCTTGCTTGCTTTCTTTATTCTTTGCTTAGTCTTACTTAGCTTGCTTGTCTCTATAACTTTCTTCTCCTTGGGGTTTAAAAGATTTGTTCTTGAAAAACTAGGAATATATTTTTTTTTTTAACTGGAGGAAACTACTAATTCTTGAAAATTGTGTATACATAAATATATACGTACTTCTTAATACTTTTTCCCAAAATATATTTTGGAGTCTTGTTACTTTAAAGTACGTAAAAATAGAAACATACTTTTAAGCTTGTTTCACTACTTTACATACTGCACTCTTATCTTATCTTTCTACATATACCTCACTATTACTCTTTCTTTCTTTCACACTTTGATGACAGCGGAACTCTGCGAAACGGAACCATAACCCGTCCATGACATCGCTGGGATCTGCCTGCCAGTCCGCTACTCTTGTTTCATCTTGCTGGTTGCTTTCCTCTATTACCTACATCACGAATAGACTAATGAGCTAACGCTCAGTAAGTACAAACATACAAGTAAATAAGCTGAATACACCACACTTAGGGTTACTCAACTTATGAACAATTATTTTTTTTTCTCTTATACTACTTGTTCTTTCTATTCTATCTCTTTCTTTTCTTTGCTTTACTTTATCTTGCTTAATCTTTCACTTGTGGGCCCGTGGTTGGACGTACCTAGTGCGCACAGACCAATAGAGGATCAGGGGAGCGACCCACCAATCAACCCTAAGGTCATCTCTAGACTACTTACCTTATAGGCAGTAAGTCATGTGGCGGCCCGCCCCTTGTGGAGATCATACAATACTATTACAGTTGAGCTTTATCGCTAACTGCGATAGATTGTACTCTCATGGGTCGCCGGCTTATCTCTCTACTCTTTTTGAATCATGACGTTTTTGGGAAAAAAATTTTTTCTTTAAACATCATATAAAATCTTTTTCCACTATTTACTTTGTTAATAGGTACAAAGTAATATAAATAATACAGTGCTTTTGTAAAATATATATAATTACAAAAGAACTGTTTCCCCTTTTTTTTCCCTTCACTTTAACGCTCAGCGGCAAGACTCTGGCAGTACCATATCCCTCGCCCAGTTATCCCATTTGACACGCGCCATCCCGTCCGCATCCAGTCAACAAGCTACTGAGCTGGTCGCTTACCTGCAACATTAGCAAAAATGGTGAGCTACAGGTTCAGTAAGTTCAAACATGCAAGAAATAAAATTTTTATGAATAGTACTATTTATCGTGAATAGTACTGTTGACACTATTCATATGTGAATAGTAACTTTGACCACTATTCATGGTGAATAGTAAGGTTGACCACACCACTGTATCACACTAGTACATCTACCGCGATGTTAGTGCTCTCACTAACTATCTTATGCTCAATTATGGCATAGTTTCAGTTTTAGGTCATTATCTTTGATTACGTTCTGGTTTTGAGCTCATGTTGGCAGTACCATTTAAGTGCGCATGACTGGGAGCGGTACATTAGTACTGACCTCCATAGCCTTAATCTCATAGCCCCGAAGGCAAAATTGTACATGACTGGGAGCGGTACATCAGTGCTGACCTCCACAGCCTTAATCTCATAGCCCCGAAGGCAAAATTGTACATGACTGGGAGCGGTACATCAGTGCTGACCTCCACAGCCTTATCTCATAGCCCCGAAGGCAAAAGTACCTCCCTATACGGAAGGCTGGTACGCCAGAAAGTGGTTTCATTACCGACTTTTAACATTCTAACCCGGTGACTTCACATTGTCCCGTGGTTAGGAATGGTTCACATTTTAATTTTAGTTGAGTGAGTTTTATTAACCTCGCTCTAGTGCCCGAAGCACAATTAACCATGTGTCCCATTCTTATAGTGCCCGAAACACATTACGTCTCTCTCTCTCTTCTATCATAGTGCCCGTAGCACATATGTACCTAACTTATAGTTAGTACATTAAAGTTAGCACAATATTGCTATATGTTGCAGACAGGTAAATGTCTGAACTTACCTTATCAGACTGTTCCCTTTCTCTCTCTTGGATCTTGAATCGCCTTCCTTGTAGGCCGATTTTGGGATCCTACAGACAAAACTATGTCTGTTAATTTCATTTCCATTTATAGCTTTTATTTTTCATTAAAAAGCTTAAATAAAACCTATTTATAACTTTTTAGGCTTTATTTATTATTTTCACCATTTTCCCCTAACTTTTACAAAATTACGATTTTGCCCCAATATTTTGACAAAATTACAGTTTTGCCCCTGACGGAATTTTATTGATCCAGACTGCATTTTTGGCTCTCAAGAACTTTTCTGACTCTTTTCTAATCATTACCGGGTTCGTTTCTATTTTATTTCCACTTTTTGCTTTCCCGGCCCTCGGGAAGCACTATTCCGATCCTTACGTCGGTTTAGCGATTTTCTATCGTTTCGGAGCCTCAAATGGACGTTTCACTAGTATTTAAAACGTTCATCTAGACTTTCCCGACCTAGGTCTCCGAGGCTCGGGTTTTCCGTTCCCGACTCGGACCTTTATTTCATTTCCAAAAACGCCCCCCCTCGGGGTCGGTTTTTCAATTTCACTCACGTTTTTCATTTTCAAGGGGACGGGTTACTATTCACGAACCGCCCCTTAGGTTTTTCTTATTCACTTTTTCCGTTAGGGACTTGGGTTTCAGTCCCGGCCCTAACTTTTATTTTAAATTCCTATTTTACCCCGAATGCCGTTTTTGAAATTTCGGCAGCATTTCGGCGTAATTTTAAGGCTTTCGGCGTTAGGTACGCCTCGAACCGTATGTACCTGCCACGTACTATACCACAAGCCTATTTTATGTAAAAGTTTTCCAAACTTTTACATAAAAACCCACAAAATTCCAATTCCACATTATCACCCACATAGCAAAATTTTTTCACAATTTTACCCTTAATTTGGTTTCGGTTTTCACAACCAAACTGAACCAAATTTTGTCAAACTTTCACCACATTTTAGGCCACTCAAATGTCACGTTTTTAACACATTTTCAAGCCCATTTTCTTGGCATTTTCAACCAATTTCTTAGGGTTTTTACCCTTATACAACCCACGGCCATTTAATGAAACACATGCCAAACATTTTTGTTTCATTCTTTCAATCACATTGCCACCATTTACACATTAAATTGCATGATTTAAATTAACCAAACATCACATAAAAGCATGCAAATTTTTCTTCCAAACCCTTAGGAAACTCACGGCCACATTATGTAATTCATACCAAAAATTTTTTTCAAGCTTTTCATAATGAAATACAAGCTTTATTCTTCACAAAATTAAACTTGGAAGCAAGTTAGAAATTAAACCACAAACTTTTCTCATTGGTTACTCAAGGTAACCCACGGATTTTCCCTTGAAAAACCAACAAAATTTCGGTTTTTCTTTACACAATTTGCATGGTTTTCTTCCTTATTACATCCTTAACAAAACCCAACATCAATTCAATGGAAAACAACCAAAAATTTTCCATCTTTTTCTCACTATTCACCCACGGATTTTAAGAAGAAAAACCATGAAAAATTAAGTGAAAAAGGGAGTTACCTTGGTCTAATGCTTCCTTTGTCTTCTAGGAACACTTTGACACTCTTTTTTGTGAAGAAAAGTTGAAGAAAATCTTGGTTTCCCTTGGGTGGCTCACGTAGACTCCATGGAAGAAACTTAGAAAATTTTTTTCTTTTGGTTTGGCATGAAAATGTGGTCTCGGCCACTTTATCAAAATGTTGCCGACTTAACCATGCAAGAAAGCCAATTAATTTGGCTCTAAACCAATGGAATTTTGACACCTTTCATGCCTAATTCTTTCTCCATTTTTCAAAAATTAAAAAGGGAAAATTTTGGCCAAATCTTGGCCTTTAGATCAAAAGGTGATTAAATCCTAGCCATTAATGCCACCAACCACCTTATTTATTTCATTTATTAATCTTGGTTTATGATGTCATAAATGCTAAGGTGAAAGTTGACTTTGACTTTCACTATTCACATTAATTCGACTACTTTTTGACCGATACCGGTTCGAGCCGAAATTTTCCTGAAATCGTCCCGGCGTGTTCCTGAGGTCTCCTGTGCAGTCGGAACAATTTAATCTGCTTCCGTTTGATCAAAATCAATCCCGGAAGTTTACCGTCTTTTATTGGTTCGGTTAGGGTTTTCAATGCCGGTTTTGGCACCGTTTCACCCGTTTCAACTCAGTGAATTTTTCCAACACTGAATTCTTACTCTTCAGTATTGTTAGAACATTTTCACATATTCTAAACAATATAAACACATTTATTTCACTCTTTAAATAGTACAAATTGTTATATATATACAATTGTACATTTTTCATCCGAGAACTGCTTGAATTTCCCGGTTGTCACAAGTCAAGCCATAAACTATCTCATTATTAACGAGGCAACGCCACACAACTGGGGTGGAGCCTGGAAGTTAAGCCATCAACTACCTCATTATTAACGAGGCAGCGCCACACAACTGGGGTGGAGGCTAGTTTTGAACCTCACAACTGGGGAGGCCGGTACGCCAACCTTAACTTTTAAGTCTTATTATTTGACTCAACTTATTCCTCTTTTCTTTTTCTAATCTTGCTTACTATTCTCGTGAACATGTTAGTATCATGTCACAAACTGAATAGCTTAAATGTGTATATATCTATAACACAACTCTAGGGTAAGTCCATTCGTGAGTAGACAATTAAATGTCTATACTTACCTTATCAATCTCTTCTCTTTTTCTCTCTAGGATCTTTGATCGCCCTCCTTGTAGGTCGATTTTTGGATCCTACAGACAAACTTTGTCTGTTAATTTCATTTCCATTTATAGTTTTTATTTTTCATTAAAAAGCTTAAATAGAACCTATTTACAACTTTTTGGGCTTTATTTATCATTTCCCCAATTTTCCCCAACTTTTACAAAATTACGATTTTGCCCCTATATTTTGGTAAAATTACAGTTTTGCCCCTGACGGAATTTTATTGATCCAGACTGCATTTTTGGCCCTCAGGAACTTTTCTGACTCTTTTCTAATCATTACTGGGTTCGCTTCTATTTTATTTCCACTTTTCACTTTCCCGACCCTCGGGAAGCACTATTCCGACCCTTACGTCGGTTTAGTGATTTTCTATCGTTTCGGAGCCTCAAATGGACGTTTCACTAGTATTTAAAACGTTCATCTAGACATTCCCGACCTAGGTCTCCGAGGCTCGGATTTTCCGTACCCGACTCGGACCTTTATTTCATTTCCAAAAACGCCCCCCCTCGGGGTCGGTTTTTCCGTTTCACTCGCATTTTACATTTTTAGGGGACGGTCTACTATTCACGAATCACCCCTTAGGTTTTCCCTATTCAATTCTCCGTTAGGGACTCGGGTTTCCGACCCGACCCTAAACTTTTATTTTTAATTCCTATTTTACCCCGAAAGCCGTTTTCGAAATTTCGGCGGCATTTCGGCGTAAATTTAAGCCTTCCGGCGTTAGGTACGCCTCGAACCATATGTACCTGCCACGTACTATACCACAAACCTATTTTATGTAAAAGTTTTCCAAACTTTTACATAAAAGCCCACAAATTTCAAATTTCAAATTTCACATTTTCACCCACATTACCAAATTTTTTTCACAATTTTTCCCTTAATTTGGTTTCGGTTTTCACAACCAAACCGAACCAAAAATTTGTCAAACTTTCACCACACTTTAGGCCATTCAAATGTCATTTTTTTTAACACATTTTCAAGCCCATTTTCTTGTACTTTTCAACCAAATTTCTTAGGGTTTTACCCTTGTATAACCCACGGCCATTGAATGCTAAACATGTCAAACATTTTTGTTTCATTCTTTCAATCACATTTCCACCATTTACACATTAAATTGCATGATTTAAATTAACCAAATACCACATAATTCATGCAAAATTTTTCTTCCAAACCTTTAGTAAACTCACGGTCACATTAGGCAATTCACACCAAAAATTTATCTCAAGCTTTTCACAAGGAAATACAAGCTTTATTCTTCACAAATTTAAACTTGGAAGCAAGTTAGCAATTAAACCACAACTTTTTCTCATTGGTTACTTAAGGTAACCCACGGATTTACCCTTGAAAAACCAACAAAATTTTGGTTTTTCTTTAAACAAATTACATGGTTTTCTTCCTTATTTCATCCTTAACAAAACCCAACATCAATTCAATGGAAAACAACCAAAAATTTTCCATCTTTTTCTCACTATTCACCCACGGATTTTATGAAGAAAAACCATGAAAATTTTAGTGCAAAAGGGAGTTACCTTGGTCTAATGCTTCCTTTGTCTTCTAGGAACACTTTGACACTCTTTTTGTGAAGAAAAGTTGAAGAAATCCTTTGGTTCTCCTTTGGTCACTCACGGCTCACCATGGAAACAACTTAGAAAAAATTTTGTTATGTTTTGCTTTCAATTTTTGTCTCGACCTTTATGTCCCAAATTTGCCGACTTATGCATGGAAGAAAGCCAATTAATTTGGCCATTAACCAATGAAAATTCACCACCTTTCAACACCATTTCTTTCCAACATTTTCAAAAATTAAAATGGTTAATTTTTGGCTAAATCTTGGCCTTTGGATCAAAAAGTAAGTGAATCATGGCCATTCATTCTACCAACCACCATATTTCTTTCCATTTTATAAATGGATTTATGATGTCATAATTGCTAAAGCAAAGTTGACTTTGACTTTCACTATTCACATTAATTCGACTACTTTTTGACCGATACCGGTTCGAGCCGAAATTTTCCTGGAATCCTCCCGGCGTGTTCCTGAGGTCTCCTGTGCAGTCGGATCAATTTAAATTGCTTCCGTTTGATCAAAATCAATCCCGGAAATTTTCCGTCTTTTTGAGCTCCTGTTAGGGTTTTCAATGCCGGTTTTGGCATCGTTTCACCCGTTTCAACTCAGTGAATTTTTCCCACACTGAATCCTTACTCGTCAGTATTGTTAGAACATTTTAATATATTCTAAACAATATAAATACATCTATTTCACTCTTTAAATAGTATAAATTATTATATACATATATTTGTACTTTTCTTACTGTGCTCTTACTTTGACTTGCTATATTCTTATCTTTATACTGTTCAGATACCGAAAC
This sequence comes from Antiaris toxicaria, assembly GCA_035233585.1. Classification (NCBI taxonomy): domain Eukaryota; kingdom Viridiplantae; phylum Streptophyta; class Magnoliopsida; order Rosales; family Moraceae; genus Antiaris; species Antiaris toxicaria. Next base: position 87,977,646 of record CP141156.1, read on the forward strand.
TACTCCTTTTTGAGCGTTTTGGGCCTGAATTCACTTTCTTACTCATATACTTTATTCTCTACTTATTTTTGGAGATTTTAATTCCTCCAACACATTTATTTATTTCTATCAACACTATAATTTGTCTAATTACAACCATAGTGTTTCTTTACATTCTTACTTACAGAACTCATAGAAAACCCTAGATTAAACTAGGTCACACCGCTAAAATTCTCTGGTCATCACAGAGCTGGCGAATACCTCTCCGACGAATTTCTAGGACATCTTGTAAAGAAGGGGATATTATCCCAATTGACTGCACCTGGTACTCCATAACAGAATGGTGTAGCCGAAAGGAGAAACAGGACCTTGTTGGATATGGTATGGTCCATGATGAGTTATTCAGCGCTGCCATTATCATTTTGGGGATATGCTTTATAAACGGCGTGCTATATTCTGAACTTGGTTCCAAGCAAATCAATTCCTGGAACTTCGTATGAATTGTGGCGTGGCAGGAAGCCCTCCCTTAGACATATGAGAATATGGGGCTGTCCGGCACATGCACTGGATGGGGATGTGAAGAAGTTGGAACCAGGATCAAAATTGTGCATGTTTGTAGGTTATCCAAAGGGAACTAAAGGAGGTCTGTTCTATAACCCAAATGAACAAAAAGTCATTGTTTCAACCCATGCGACATTCTTGGAGGAAAGTCACATGAATGACTTTAAGCCTCGAAGCAAAGTGGTGCTAGAGGAGTTATCAGGTGAAAGAACTGCTCCACAGGTTTTTGTCTTGGACACAAGTCCGAGTTCTGGTGAAAGACCTGTAGACGATCAACAATTTAGGGTGCCTCATCGTAGTGGGAGGGTTTCGAAGAAATCTAATTTCTTCATGTATGATGCTGAGGTATAGCATGCCGAAGCTCATGAGCATGAGGATGATTCGGTCACCTATGATGAAGTTATAAATGATGTTGATTCTAAATCTTGGAAACAGGATATGAACAATGAGATGGATTCTATGAAATCTAACTCTGTTTAGGAACTTATAGATTTGCCAAATGGGATAAAACCCATTGGATGCAAATGGGTCTACAAAAGAAAGAAGGATGCGGAATGGAGAGTGGAAACTTTCAAAGCTAGACTGGTTGCAAAGGGGTACATGTAAAAGGCTGGAATCGATTATAATGAAACCTTTTCGCCTGTTGCTATGCTGAAGTCTATCCGTATTCTTCTATCCGTTGCTGCGGCTCTCGATTACGAGATCTGGCAAATGGATGTCAAGATGACATTCTTGAATGGCCATCTTGAGGAATGTATCTACATGATACAGCCCGAAGGGTTCGTAGCGAAAGGCCAAGAAAGGAAAGTCTGCAAGTTGCTTAGATCTATTTATGGATTAAAGCAAGCATCCTACTCATGGAACCAGAGATTTGATCAAGTGATCAAGACTTTTAGTTTTGAGCAGAACGTTGATGAACCCTGTGTTTATAAACGTATTAAAGATGGAAAAGTGGTCTTTCTGATACTCTATGTCGATGATATACTACTCATTGGGAATGATGTAGGGAACTTATCATCGGTCAAGCTTTGGTTACACCAACAGTTTGACATGAAGGACTTGGGATAAGCTAATTATGTTCTAGGCATTCATCTCTTCAAAGATCGAAAGAACAAAATGATAACGTTATCCCAAGCTTTATACATGGATAAAATAATTGACAAATATGTAATGCAAGAGGCAAAGAAAGGTACACAACCTTCTATTGCTAGTCTAACTCTTTCAATGGATGACTGTCCAAAGACACCGGAAGAAAGAGAGCATATGAGTAATGTCCCTTATGCATCCGCTGTGGGTAGCCTTATGTACACTACGCTTTGCACTTGCCCGGACATATGTTTTGCAGTAGGTATGGTGACTCGATATCAAGCGAATCCTGGAACCAAGTACTGGCAAGCAGTAAAGCGTATACTCAAGTATCTTAAGAGAACAAGGGATTATATGCTGGTGTATTTTGGAGGGGACCTAACACCCATAGGATACACGGACTGAGTCTTCCAGACTTACAAGGATTTGAGGAAGTTGACATTAGAGGGCAAGTGGAGACAGGATTAGTGGATGTATGTAAGATCATTTCCGAGGACAACATTGCCGATCCTTTTACTAAGACTTTGGTGGCTAAAAGTTTTGAGAGGCATGTAGAGGCGATGGGGATGCGTAACATGGCACATCTACTGGCTTAGGGCAAGTGAGAGATTGTTAGGAAATGCCTTAAGCATTAGAGACAGTTTGATGTATTTATTTTGAACTGGATAATAAAATTATATATAGAAGTTATTCATTACATTGCTATTTATCCTCGTTTTATTTACATGTTAAAGTAAATGTAAGCAAATATGGCTCCCGACTGCTTGTGTTAAACTGTTAAAATGTTGCATGCAATGGACTTTTGCATTTGAGAAGACAATGTTCTAAAGTAAGCGATCTAAACTTTGGTCTATAGTCAATAGGGTTAGACCGAGCATCTAACTCATGATAAGACTATTATGTTGTCTAAAGCCTTGGAGGGGACGGTTTGTCCTGACTGTCTGGAGCTGGACTCCCAAGTAGAGACATAGATATGTTGCTTTGTGGTGACATATTAGACCAGGACTGAAGCGTGATTGATCTACGAAGTCTGCTTTGAGTGGATCGATCTGCTTTTGACGTTCATTATGCAGTAACCTTAATCCTGAGTAGATGGATAGCCTCATGTATATGACTTGTGTACTTTGATGTTCCAATGGCTAAAGCGCCTCAGAGGTAGTAAGCTTATAGACCGGTTCGTTGGGTACGTGACTTGTATACGATAAAGGGTTCGTTTACAAATATCGGAATCATAGCTCTAATAAGGAGTTAAGGGTATCCTCTTAAAGGCATTATATGATAACCGGAAATTTTAGATTCTCGAATTATGTTAAAATTAATATGTAAATAACAATATTAATGAATAAAGTGTGAAAACATTGTATTTCAATACTGTTGTGAATAGTATAAAGTATTCTGACAGTGTGAAAGTGTGTAAGTTCGGGGATGGAAAATCCTACCTAACATAATTGGGTGAGATGGTTCGAAATCAGAACCGAAAACCCTAGAAAGTGCATTGAAATGTACTAAAACAATAAAAATTTACGGTAGAGAATTCTGATCAAATGGAAGCAAAATAAGACAAACCGACCACACGAGAGGCACTAAAAACTCGCCTACATGATTTCGGTAAAGTTCCGTTCGGATCGGATAACAGTCAAAAATTGAATAGTTGATGAATAGTTGATGACATCACTATGATGATGTCATAAAACAAATTAAATTTTTGTCAAAATTAGAAAGCTTTGAAAGGTGTATGGCTAGGGTTGATTTACTTTTTGATCAAAGGTCAAGATCATGCCAAAATTCACTTAGAAAAAAATTAAAAAAATTTTAGGCATTTTGTTGCAAGGCCATTCGGCCATGTGGAAAGGGAGAAAGAGAAATTTTATTTTGACCCCAAAACTCTTACTTTTTGGTCCTTAAACAATTAAGAAATTGTTGGAAAAAAAATTGCAAAAAGGCCCTTGATTTTTGCCTATAAATAGGCATCAAAAATTCAAGAAAAAATTAAAGAAATACAACTAAACTCTTGCCAAAAATTTCCAGCCAAAACCGTAGAGGAGAAACCCCTTGAACCAAAAATTTTGTTTGAAATTTCACACCAAATTTAGTTTGAATTTCACTTCCAACAACAAGACAACAACCAAGCAAGGTAAACCCTAAATTTGAAGCTTTTTCTTTGGTTTTTTTTTTTCTATTAAAAACCGTGGGTATGGAGAGTGAAAAACAATGGAAAAAAAATTGTTTAATTGTTGATTCTATGTTTGGTTAATGTGGTGATATTCAAAGCATGTATTAGGATAGAAAAACAATCAAATTTTGCATGTTTTTCTTGTAAAATCCGTGGCTCCTAGGGTGTGAAAACTTCATGAATTTTGTTGTTTTGTTTTAGTGTTGATGTTCATTCAATCATATGGAAAAAAATTAAGCATGAAATGAAAGTTAGAAACAAGAAAAATTTGAGGAAGAATTCTTGCAAAAATCGTGGGCATGATTGTGAGAAAATGGGAAAATTTAATGTTGATACAAGTTGATAAAAACCCTAGGAAAGAAAGAAAAATTTTCTTTCTATTTTTTGGCATAAAAACCGTGGCTATGTCTAGGGTTAGAATGCATGTTTTGTTTAGTTTTTAAATGTTAATTTTTACATTAAAAAGTATAAGAGTAATGTAGTGTGGTGATGAAAATTTATTTGATGTAAAAACCTAGTAAACTAGGGTTAGTTTGGAAAAAAAAAGGGATATGTAATGTGATTTGTAAATGTTGAAACATATGGGAAGTTTTTATACAAAGTTTGGAAACTTTGTACAAAATAGGCCTCTGGTATAGTACGTGGCAGGTACAAAGGTTCTGAGGCGTACCTAACGCCGGGAAACCTTAAAAATACAAGCAAAAATGCTGCCGAAATTTCTAAAATCGACTAAAGGGTATTTCGGGAAACGAGGGGTAAAATATTGAACTCGGAAAGGAAACCGAGACCCCTCGGTGGAATATGATTAGAAATGGAAAACCAACCCAAAAGGAATAGTAAACCGACCCTAAATTACCAAAATGCCTAAAACAGGAAAAAAATCGATGTTAGGGGTATTTTGGGAAACGAGGGAAAATTTTAGATCGGGATAGAAAACTCGAGCCTCTTGAGGTCCAAAGGGCGGGGACGGGATGAATAACGTTTAGTAAATAGTGAAAAGGCCATTTGAGGCTCCGAAACGCTCAAAAAATGGAAAAATGACCATAGGTGACGGATGAATAGTAACCGAGGGTCGGGAAAAATAAAGTTGAGATTTTGCGGCTATTTAAGCTGTAAAATGATACGAAAGCTTAAGAAATATTATTTTAAAATTTTTAGACTTAGAAAATTTGGAAAAAAAAAACAATAGAATGAAGCTAATTATGGTTCCGAAACCCGTTAAGGGCAAAATGGTCATTTTGATCAAAAATTTCCGAAAGAGCTCAGAAATAACTCTAAAAGACCTAGAATAACTTAGATAAAATTATAAAACCCAAAATAAGAATTTTAGAGTTAAAATTCTAAGAATTTTAAGAAACACGAGCATGTAGGGAAATACATGGCCGTGTATAGGAAAAATTTTATAACCCGAGAGGTACACGGGCTTAAACACGGGCGTTTATCGAGCGGTGTACAGTTACACGGGTAAGAAAGAAAATAACATGGCCGTGTAAAATAGACCCAAGAGGTGCACGGCCTGGAACACGGGCGTGTTATAGACTGTGTACCACAAATAAAATTTAAATGTATAGAATTGTAAGTAAAATATATATATTTTAGATAATAAATAAAAAGGGGTATTAACAGACACTATTATGTCTGTAGGAACCCACAATAAAGATAGAATTGCAGAGGCGTTTCGGGAGTGAACACTAGCGCAGTATTGGTAAGTTCAAGCATTTTCATGTCTGCAACATGAAATACTGTATTAATCTATTCTACACTAGCTACACACTAGATATAAAATCCTATGAATATTTGGGAATTAGTTAGTATAATATATCCTAAATCGAGAAAATAAGTAAGACCTACGGGCAATAGAGGATTGTGACCTTGAGGAGACTTATGCAACCACTTGGTCAAGACTATTGCAATGACCGCCATTTTCATGACACCTACTTACCATGTAATAAGTCAGTAAGGAATAAAATGGACATAATTTAATGTCTTTTAGTACAATTTAAGAAACACGATCAAGTACACGACCGTGTAAGAGGCTGTATACCGCTTAAATAGATGAATGTGTTTCAAAGACATGGCCGTGTTGAGTAGTCTCAACTAGTACACGCCCGTGTCTGAAATGTACACGCCCGTGTTGCGTTGTACACGCACGTGTAAGAGTCCGTGTAGAAGGCTGTGTAATGAGCCGAGAGCCACTGTAATGACTCTCATGAATTATGAAACTTAATTACAGTGTAATGATGTAATTAAGTTAATAAGCACAGTGTGCTTTTCAGTTGAATGAATTAAATGGGAATAGTAACGTTTAATTACTATTCATGCAGTGAAAGGGACAACCGACAGTGAAATCGGTCCACCCTATTATGTGAGTATGCGTTGAGACACGCAATATCAAGAAACCGGTCTAGACGACCATTTCATGATACAGAACTGATGAGCTAGTCATCAGTACGCGCAGACTGGTCATCTGAGCGCAGCAGTGATAATTGCCCTAATAGATGTACAGTATCGAGAAAAGCGGTCTAGATGACCTCTTCTCGCCCAGAGACTGACAAAATCGGAGTCAGAACGCTCAGATTAGTCAGTTAGATAGTGAATAGTAAATAGTGAATAGTGAATAGTAAGAAACGCAGTGTTAGGTTAGTGGCCAAGACGGCCTTAATCTGGCATAAAACTGACATATTAATAGTCAGCAAGCTCAATCTGGTCAATTGAGCATAAAATGTAGATTTTGTTTAAAAGATACGCAGTATTAGGATGAGGGTCAAGACGACCTTTTCTCGCCCCGAAACTGATATATTTAGACTCAGGACGCCCAAATTAGTCAATCGGGCACCTGACACGTTTTTCAAGACGGGGTCATACAGATCCCGAAAACTGGTCTAGAAGACCTCAGATGGACGTAAAACTGATAAATTTGAAATCAACACGTCCAAATTAGTCAAGAGAGACTGTGTTTGAAATTTCACGCGAAAACGCCCCGTTATGCGTGCACAGTGTCAACACAGTGTAGGCCTAACCACAATATCAAGAAATTGGTCAAGATGACCTTTTCTTGATATAAAACTGATATATTTGGAATCAGAATGCTCAAATTAGTCATTTGAGCACAAAAAGTAATTTTTGATCGGGAACTATGCAGTATTGGGAAACTGGTCGAGACGACCTCGGATGAAGATAAAACTGATATATTTGGGTTTAGCACGCCCAAATTAGTCAGTATAGCCTATCTTAAAATTTTTCAAAAAATTAGTATAAAAGGAAGAAATTTTTGGGACTATTGAAAAATAGCCCCCATAATTTTTCCAAATCCCATTTCCTCCCCTAACACCACACGAAGATGAACAGTGACCGACCATCAAATCCGGCCTCCGTTTTCGACACTGCCGGCACCATTGGAAAGCTCTCGACGAGCTGATTCCAACAGTGGGCCGAGTTGACCGAACCGACACCGGAGCACGCCGCACGCGCCGCCCAAATCCGCCGGTGGCCGAATTTTTCAAACCGCCGTATCTTCACCGTCCGACCTCCAAATGCCACGATTCCAATCCCAATGGATTCGTTGTGAAGTGTAGAACAAAACCCAGGCTTCATTTCACATCAACAGACGCCGGATCGCATCGGCCAAGGTTCGTCGCCGTCACCGTCGCCACCGTCGGATCTCACTATTCCGGTGGAGTTGAGTTGCAAGGTGGGTATCAAAATGCTCAGAACAACACGTAGATCAAAAGCCCCAAATCAATTTTGGGCAACAACGCCGGAAAATGAAGATCCAACACCGCCGCCGTCTCCGACTTTTCGAGGGCCGATTTCCGGTGATAGGAGCCTCGATTGGTGAAATTGACACCACCAATGGGTCCCTCTCGTCGAGCTCTTCAAGATGGTGGTCGCGACTCCCATCACCGCCGTGGTCAACACCGGTCAACGGCCAGTCAACGCCGATCAACGGTGGTCAACGGCGACCGGAGACCGAAAATTGAAGAATGGCCCGTTGGCCTATTTTTGACATTCCGGACATATCCGCGACATTGGATTTGCAAACCGAAGTTTCAAAAGTAGAGAACGATGATTCAAAGATTGTGCGATCGAGATCGAACGGTTCACCCGACCGTCGACGGGAACGATTTTGGTAGTGGTTTTGATCCCTTGATTCCTCAATTTATTATTGGAAATAATTATGTATTAATTATGGTTTACTGAATTGAGGAATTGTAAGAAAAAGGGATGAAATATTGAAAAAGAGAATGTGAGGAAATGTGAATATTTTTATGTAAAAAGCTGAGCTTTTACGTAAAAATTAGGCCTCTGGTTTAGTACATGGCAGGTTAGAATAGGTTAGATGGTTTTGAGGCGTTTCCTAAACGCCGGAAACCCAAAAATTAAGCGGAAATGCTGCCAAAATTTCTAAAACGGCACAAAGGGGTATTTTAGGAAACGAGGGGTGAAAATGTGATCGGGATGGAAACCCGAGACCCCTCGATGACCTAGGTCTGGGAAAGAAGGACGGACATTGTGAGGATTAGTGAACCGCCCCATTAGAAATTTCGTAATGTAAGAAAACGACCCCTATGTCAGAATAGTACCACCCGAGGGACGGGTGCGATCGAAGTATAAAAGTTGGGGTGATTACATTGGTAACGATAACCCGACAGGCGAAATGGTCATACGGGAGGTATTCAGTCCGTTGACTGGTCGGTTAGCCAGTCAAGGACCAAGTCAGAATGGGATAGTGAGAGACAGTGATTAATTTGTCAAGTAGACAAATTAATCAAGCACGATTAAAAATTAGATATCAAATTTCCCAAAGTAGAGCAGTTGGGTACCGATAGGCATCGGTACCATACAACGATAAGTTTATTAGTTCCTAACGATAGAGTGACCTAAGAGCGATGTTAATTAATTTATTGGGTAAATAAATTAATTAACAATGATTAGAAAATTAAATTCTTAAGAGAAGGGCAATTAGTGCCGATAAGGATTGGTACCACATAACAAGAATTTTTATTAGTCACTAATGACCACGGTGACCTAAGAGTGAATGTTAATGAAATGCATTATGATTACAGGGAGGTACCTGTATTGTGACGAAGGCGAGAGTATAAACTGTCTGATGACAGGTAAGTACAACTCCGCCTACAGCATGGATAAAATGAATTTAAAATGATGCTTTTCCAGTACTTTAAGTATATATCTTGCACACGATGCTGCACAACATACATAAGAGCATATAGTTTCACAATCGAGTAGATTGATGAAAGAACAAGTTAGAAGCCATAGATCCCTACCGCGTAGGATTGGGGACAGCTTAGAGAAGCGTATGGCTAGAACAGTTAAACAATATGGAAATAAATAGGTGTGTCATACCGGCTCCTTCAGTCGAAGGGGTTTCCAGTTAAAGAAAGTTAAGGCCAAAAGTTGAGCATCAGTTGATGGCTCATCGGCATTAGTTGACCTCGGGCGTTACCGTTGGTCTGCGCGCACACGGTACTGACACATGGGCCCTAAATAGACAAGAAAAGAAAAGAGAAGTTTAAAGCATAAATGAACATAACCGGACCATGCATTAGTTATAGTTCGCTATGCTTTCTTTTTCAGTAGAGTGCATACAGTACACGATGCTTCTGTCATGGGTAAAGTATGTGAAGTTTTATATTTAGTGTTATGACATGTTATGTGATGACATGATATGTGAGCTGATATGTGATATGCTTATATGGTATGTGATTTATTAAGTGATATATGTCATGCTTATGATTTTAAGTATGTACTATGTTTTAAACATGTTTTGCGGTTAACATGTTGTACTTACTGGGCGTAAAGCTCACGGAGTGTGTTCATGCTGTAGGTAAGCTTCCTATAGCGCAAACACTAAGGGGCGATGATGGCGGCGGAGGTGGATGTAAGGATGAGGTTATGGATACACCGCGAGTATTCTTCCGCACAGTATAAGTAAATAGTATTTTGAACGGTGACAGTTAAACACTATTTTGAATAGTAAAGATTAATTGGTATTTTGGAACAGTAAACAGTATATGTATGAGTAGTATATTTAAATAATATCTGGTCAATAGTAATCAGATAAACAAGTATATAATTGTGTATGTATAATTTAAATCCTTATGTTTTTCAAATTCCGCATTTTAATAAGTATGCGTACATGAATAGTAAATACGTACGCGTATATTAAAAAAAAAATTTTCCCTCTAAATTTATGGTATTAAATTCAGCAAGTTTAAGTATCGGTTTTAAAGAAGAAGTATAAGTAAAAGTTAAAGAAGCAAGTAATAGTTTTCAGTGACGGTCCGGGCCGCTGAGGGCATGGGGCGTCACAGTTGGTATCAGAGCGGTTTCCTGCCATCCTACCTCACATTGCCGCATGCCTGCCTCATCTGTCCAAGTAAGTTAGTTTTATTTTTTAGTCGGTAAATGTTTATCTATTGAAGATAACATTTTATAGTAATGAAACGACGAAATCTATGATGGTGAGGATAAGATGAAAAGATGCTGAGATCATTATACGAAAAATCACGACCGTGTAGTGCTAGAAAACTGCTCAGAGAAAGAACATGGATTGCTGCCTGAGTTGTACCGATCTTCAGGGCTAGTTGTCCACTAAGTTTTGAATGGCAAACAGTACTCCTGCACTCTATGAGAATGTCAGGATTGGTTTCGCGTTATCAAAGTGATTCCCTGATTGTACGTCATTGATCAGGATAACTGAGTCCTGTTGGCTGTTTATATCTCTCAGGAAGATACTCTTGTGTGTATCGGGATCCTTATGACCAGGATGAGCTCTTAACTGTGTCGAGTTTCGCCATACCACGATCGAGCCAATCTCTGAGAGCAGTCCAGCATTAGCCCCAGTTTTTCTCTATGGGCAAGCAGGGAGTGAAACCGCCTAAGTTCTCTAGAGTTATGGATATACGAGAATTTGTTCATCGGACTGAAAGACTGCAGCTGATGTCCGGCGATATAGTTCTAACTTATGCTGTTCGCTACAAGGAATCGATATGGACTTCTACAATACATGCCGAGACAAAAGTGGATCAAGACAGGAGAAGACCTAAAGAGAGAAAGAGACCTTGCGAAACAGAATTAGAAGAGCGATCAAGCAGGACTAGCAAGCCTTATCAAGGAGATAGTGAACGCTGAGAGAAAAGTGCTTAACCCTGGGAACCCTGCACAAGCCCAAGACATTATAGCAGCCGCCATTATGGAGGGTGACCAGGTAGAACCAGCACCCCAACTGGCTGATGAAGAGTTCATGGCCGAGCACCAGCCAAAAGTACACAAGGGCAATAGGGAGCCAATGGAGAACCCCGAACCAGCCCGTATGTTTCCCGAACACCCCATGGAAGTGAAGATGACAAGACTCTTTCCGATGCCTATCCTAACGATGCGGGAGAGGAGATCCCCGACCACTTTAGTAATGACAAATAGATGGGGATGTACGAACCCCAAGTCATCATAGCCAGTGATGACGAGGTCCGTTTCAGCTGAGAAGAAGAGGAGAACCCAGAGGAATTCCCACTCAGCGATAGTAATGATGAGGAGATACCTGATACTGAATCAGGATTGTCCTTCCAATAGTAGTAACCCTTCTGCGGGAATGTTAGTTATGAAAATTTATAGAGGGAAGCAGTAGCTCTCCCCCGTCAGTTATAACATAATGTACTTGTTGGGATCATATAGGCGAAGTGTGTGTCACTCTCTCTGAACTAGAATCTTGAATATATGTATATATATTATGTGAAATATATTATGAGATAAGTAGTAAAGCTTTGCCCTAGGGGCCAGATATAATTTTTTTTTCCACAGTGTGAGTATGTTATGACAGGAAGTGCAGGACGAATCCTAGCATTCAGACGATGTCCCAATACAATGCAACAATTGTATTGAACATCACAGTATGAGAGAAAGAAAGATGGATATAGTGTGTATATTTATATCCATAATGTTTAAGTAAGATTGTTAAGTAAGAAAGAAAATGATATGTAATATGAGTCCTAAGTACAGAATTTAAGAGACTTATATTTTTCTTTCCCGCTGTACGATAGGGTTACATAGGAAAACATGGTAAGAACGAGAGCTTAGTTAAATCCAGCATCCCGAGAGGATGAGTTGATAGCACAGATCGTAGCCATGTGAGAGATCATGGAGAACCAGCAACCGGAGCTGAACCAGCAACCAGAGCTAAACCAGCTTAGGGAACAACTGGACCAGCAACCCCAGGCACCACAGTCAGTAGAGATGCCAACACAGGAGGCTCTAGCAGCCCCAGAAACTCTGAGGGAGCAAGCAACTCCTCCAGCCCAGGAGGCACTAGCACCTATAGTAATGGCTACTCTCGTAGCAGCAATTGTTTTTTGTCAACCCCTAGGGAAGGTGACTTATATGAGAGATTCTGGCGCATGAAAGCGTTAGAATTCGAAGGAATCACCAACCCTATAGAGGCCAATGACTGGCTAACGGATATCCAAGTAATCTTGGATTTTATAGGGCTAACAGATAGAGAGAAAGTGATGTGCGAATCCTTCACAATGAGGCGCGTCAGTGGTGGAAGATGGTAACCATTAGGAGGAACATTAGAGAGAAGAGCTGGAGCGATTTCATTGTAGAATTCAAGGAGATGTACTTCAACGAGGAAGCACAAGTAGCGCAATAAGACGAGTTCAACAACCTGCGCCAAGGTAGCATAACTATCATGGAGGCAATCAGGAGGTTTGAGCAGCTGGCTCAACTTTGCCAAGATTTAGTACCGACTAAAAGGAGAGAGTCAGATGAATGCTGAAGATGTTCAAAACGGAAATCGCAGTTTAGGTCTGTAGCGGAAGCCACGCTACAGACCAGTGACACTAGCAAAACATGTCAGTAAGGCTATCTGAGCTAAGTACTGGTCAGCTCAGGATAAGGAGCGAAAGGCGCAGAATTTTAAGGCACGAAAGGAGGAGAAAACGCAAGCTGAGCAGGCTCAGGAGAAGCAGAACCCCGAGTTACAACACAGAGGGCAGAATGTGGGAACCGGCCAGAATAGCAGGCATTCCCATAACAACAACAAGAGAAAAGGGGAATTAGAGCAACCAAGATTCACAGGAGAATTTCCCCAGAAGAGAGACGACCAGGAAGGAATGACAGCCAATACCCGACGTGCACGAAATGCGGAAAGAGGCACTCAGGAGAATGTAAGCAAGGAGTAAGTGGTTGTTTCATCTGTGGCAAGAAAGGCCACTATGCCAAAAAAAAAAATTGCCATTCCAACCTGTAGAATCGACAGAATCAATCCCGCACTGGGAATGATCAACTTCACACCAACCAGACCAGGATCGAAGACCCTTCAATCACACAAGGTATACTGAAGGCTTCAGACAGCTAAGGGAGAATCTATGCTTACACGGGGAGTGACGTTGAAGCTGTAACTTCTGCAATAGTGACAGGCCAGCTTTCTATCGCCAACTTTGATGCATTGGTTCTACTTGATTTTGGAGCCATCCATTCGTTGCATCATCAGATTCCACTAGAAAGATAGGTAGGAGCTTAGATAGGATGAAATAAACCTTAAAATGTCACTTCCTTCAGGGGAAGTATTATTGTATAATTACTGGACACGTCAGGTGCCAATAATTATCTGCGGGTGAGAATTGAGCGCTAACCTAATCATCAGCGACATGATCGATTATGACGGAATCTTGGGAATGGTTTTCCTCGTAGGACACAACGTTATCATAAACTGTTGAAGGCGGAAAATCGTTTTTAAACCAATCGGATGTGAAAAGTTCATCTACAAGGGTTTGTCGCCAGAGTAACTAAAGACGATGATGTCAGCAGTGAAGGCTCGCGAGATGCTATCCAATGGATGCACGGACTTCCTAGTATATGTAGTAGATAAGACACGAGGAATAGAGATAGGACCCGAGAACATGCCGAAAGTCAAGGAATTTGTGGGGATACCTCCAGAAGGTCTTCTAGAACTCTCGTCAGAGCGGAGATCTCGTTCGAGACTGAATGTTTACCAGAATCAGCCCCCATCTCCAAGCCCAGCTGAAGGACTAAATAGGCAAGGGATTCACTCGACAGAGCTATTCACTTTAGGGAGCACCCGTACTATTCGTGAAGAAAAAAGATGGACCACTGAAAATGTGCATCGACTACAAAGAGTTGAACAGGATTACGATTAAGAACAAGCATCTGTTGCCATCGGTTGATGATCTATTTGATAATCTCCGAGACGCTGCAATGTCCTCGAAGATCGATCTACGTTCAGGGTACCATCAACTACGAATCAGGAATGAAGATGTACCCAAAACAGCTTTTCAAACGCAGTACGGACATTATGAGTTTCTGTTCATGTCGCTCAGATTGACGGACGCGCCAGTAGCTTTCATGAACCGGATGAAGCGCATTTCAAGGGCTGTTTGGATAAGTTTGTCATTGTGTTCATTGATGACATACTTATACACTCTAAGACGAAGGAAGAGCACGAAGAGCACTTAAGGATCATTTTGCGCATGCAACAGGACCATTAGTTATGCGCCAAGTTCTCCAAGTATGAGTTTTGGCTGGAGAAGGTCCATTTCCTAGGCCATGTAGTCCCTAAGGAAGGAGTATCTGTGGACCCGATGAAAATTGATGCAGTTAGTGCGTGACCAGCTCCGAGAAATGTGATGGAGATCCACAGCTTCCTAGGCTTAGTGGGATACTACCGACATTTTGTCGAGGGTTTTTCAAGGCTAGCCGCACCATTCACAGCGCTCACCAAGAAGGGAAGGAGGTATGAGTGGACCGACAAGTGTGAGAAAAGCTTTCAAGAGCTGAAACGAAGACTCACAAGCACTCCAATACTGACCATTCCAGATACTGGTCAGGGAAGCTTTGTGATTTAAAGCGACGCATCTAAAACCGAGTTGGAAATTGTGTTGATGCAGAGTGGTAGAGTAGTCGCGTTTACTTCACGACAACTTAAAAACCCTAAGAAGAGCTACCCAACGCGTGATTTGAAGCTAGCAGCGGTAGTTTTTGCGTTAAAAGCATGGAGGCACTACCTGGAAGGAGTCAAGTACGAGATTTACACCGACCACTAGAGCCCCAAGTGTATCTTCACGCAGAAAGAGCTTAACATGAGGCAGCGTAAATGGTTAGAGTTGGTAAAGGATTCCGACTATAAAATCCTATATCATCCGGAAAAAGCTAAAGAAGTGGTCAATGCGTTGAGTCAGAAGCATATTACTATGCCTATGACTATTAGTGCCTTGTCAGGAGCGCTACAAAGGAGCTATGCGACAGCGAGATCAAGATTTTGATAGGGAGATTGTCTGACATGACCCTCCAATTGACGCTCTAAGAAGAGATCAAGATCGGTCAAGGTTTCGATTTGTCCCTGCTCAAGTCCAGAAAGGAAGCTATAGAGGACAAGGGTTCAGAGTTTAAGATCCTTAAGGACGACATACTCTACTACAGAGATAGAGTGCGTGTTCTGAAAGATGAAGAACTCACGAAGCGAATCCTTTTGGAACCTTACGAGACGTCATATTCCGTACATCCGGTGGTGAATAAGATGTACAAGTACCTGAAAGAAAGCTTTTGGTGGCTTAGAATGAAGAATGACATTGTCGAGTTCGTCGCCAGATACCTTACGTGCCAGAAGGTTAAGGCAGATCACCAGCACCCAGCAGGATAATCGTAGGAAATTAAGTTACCCGAGTGGAAATGGGACCAGATTACGATGAATTTCGTAGTCGGACTGCCGAAGACGTCAAACGATAATGACACAATCTGGGTGATTGTAGACAGACTGATGAAATCAGTTAATTTTTTTTTAGCAATGAAAGTTAGCTACTTGGTGGAATGACTAGCAGAATCCATGCGGCACTGTTCGTGAAACGGCACGGAGTACCAGAGTCGATCGTCTCAGATCGTAGTGGATGCTTTACCTCCAGATTTTGGCAAAGCATTTTAGCCGCATTACGATCCAAGTGAGAGTTCAGCACAGCATTTCATCCTCAGACCGACAGTTAGTCTGAGAGGACCATACAGATGTTAGAGGACATGTTGAGACCTGCGTCCTAGACTTCAAAGGAAATTGAGATCAGAAGCTACCATTGAGCGAGTTCTCGTACAACAGCAACTATCATTCCTCGATAGGAATGGCACCGTATGAGACACTCTGTGGAAGGGAATGTAGATCCCTGGCTCATTAGTACGAAACCGGAGAGAAACGGCTAGTTAGCTCAGACATCATCAAGAATACCATGGTAGACGTGAAGCTGATACGAAAAACGTAAGATACAGTGCACAGTCGACAGAAGAATTTTGACGATAAGCGCGATAGACCCCTCGAGTTTCAAGTAGCGACACCCATGAAAAGGATGATGCGCATTGAAAAGAAAGGAAAGCTCAGTCCTAGGTACATAAGACCCTTGAGATAATAGAGAAAGTCGGGAAGGTGGCTTATAGACTAGCACTTCCTCCTGAGTTAGTTACAGTGCACAACGTCTTTCACGTCTTCATGCTGAACAAGTACGTGCCAGACAGCTCCCATGTTCTTAGCCAAGAATCCGTTGTAGTATACGCTGATCCGACGTACGAGGAGTGCAGATCCTAGTCAAAGAGGAGAAGGTACTTAGGAATGAAGTATACCGCTAGTAAAAGTGTTGTGACAGAATCATAGTGTTGAGGAAGCCACATGAGAATGGGAAGAAGACATGAGAAGAGACTTCCTGGAATTATTCTAATTTTCGAGGACGAAAATTTTGTAAGGGGGGCAGGTTGTAATGATCACCATTTTCATGACACCTACTTACCACGTAATAAGTCATTAAGGAATAAAATGGACATAATTTAATGTCTTTTAGTACAATTTAAGAAACACGTTCAAGTACACGGCCGTGTAAGAGGCTGTATACCGCTTAGATAGATGAATGTGTTTCAAAGACATGGCCGTGTTGAGTAGTCTCAACTAGTACACACCCGTGTCTGAAATGTACACGCCCGTGTTGCGTTGTACACGCACGTGTAAGAGTCCGTGTAGAAGGCTGTGTAATGAGCTGAGAGCCACTGTAATGACTCTCATGAATTATGAAACTTAATTACGGTGTAATGATGTAATTAAGTTAATAAGCACAGTGTGCTTTTCAGTTGAATGAATTAAATAGGAATAGTAACGTTTAATTACTATTCATGCAGTGAAAGGGACAACCGACAGTGAAATCGGTCCACCCTATTATGTGAGTATGCGTTGAGACACGCAATATCATGAAACCGGTGTAGACGACCATTTCATGATACAGAACTGATGAGCTAGTCATCAGTACGCTCAGACTGGTCATCTGAGCGCAGTAGTGATAATTGCCCTAATAGATGTACAGTATCGAGAAAAGCGGTCTAGATGACCTCTTCTCACCTAGAGACTGACAAAATCGGAGTCAGAACGCTCAGATTAGTCAGTTAGATAGTGAATAGTGAGAAACGCAGTGTTAGGTTAGTGGCCAAGACGGCCTTAATCTGGCATAAAACTGACATATTAATAGTCAGCAGGTTCAATCTGGTCAATTGAGCATAAAATGTAGATTTTGTTTAAAAGATACGCAGTATCAGGATGAGGGTCAAGACGACCTTTTCTCGCCCCGAAACTGATATATTTAGACTCAGGACGCCCAAATTAGTCAATCGGGCACCTGACACGTTTTTCAAGACGGGATCATACAGATCCCGAAAACTGGTCTAGAAGACCTCAGATGGACATAAAACTGATAAATTTGAAATCAGCACGTCCAAATTAGTCAAGAGAGACTGTGTTTGAAATTTCACGCGAAAATGCCTCGTTATGCGTGCACAGTGTCAACACAGTGTAGGCCTAACCACAGTATCAAGAAATTGGTCAAGATGACCTTTTCTTGATATAAAACTGATATATTTGGAATCAGAATGCTCAAATTAGTCATTTGAGCACAAAAAGTAATTTTTGACCGGGAACCATGCAGTATCGGGAAACTGGTCGAAACGACCTCGGATGAAGATAAAACTGATATATTTGGGTTCAGCAAGCCCAAATTAGTCAGTATAGCCTATCTTAAAATTTTTCAAAAAATTAGTATAAAAGGACGAAATTTTTGGGACTATTGAAAAATAGCCCCCATAATTTTTCCAAATCCCATTTCCTCCCCCAACATCACACGAGGATGAACAGTGACCGACCATCGAATCCGGCCTCCGTTTTCGACACCGCCGGCACCATTGGAAAGCTCTCGACGAGCTGATTCCAACGGTGGGCCGAGTTGACCGAACCGACGCCGGAGCACGCCACACACGCCGCCCAAAGCCGCCGGTGGCCGAATTTTTCAAACCGCCGTATCTTCGCCGTCCGACCTCCAAATACCACGATTCCGGTCCCAATGGATTCGTGGTGAAGTGTAGAACAAAACCCAGGCTTCATTTCACGTCAACAGCCGCCGGATCGCACCACCCAAGGTTCGTTGTCACCGTCGCCGCCGTCGGATCTCACTATTCCGGTGGAGTTGAGTTGCAAGGTGGGTATCAAAATGCTCAGAACAACACGTAGATCAAAAGCCCCAAATCAATTTTGGGCAACAACGCCAGAAAATGAAGATCCAACGCCGCCGCCATCGCCGACTTTTCGAGGGCCGATTTCCGGTGATAGGAGCCTCGATTGGTGAAATTGACACCACTAATGGGTCCCTCTCGTCGAGCTCTTCAAGATGGTGGTCGCCACTCCCATCGCCGCCGTGGTCAATGCCAGTCAACGGTCGGTCAACGCCGGTCAACGGCGGTCAACGGCGACCGGAGACCGAAAATTGAAGAATGGCCCGTTGGCCTATTTTTGAAGTTCCGGACATATTCGCGACATCAGATTTGCAAACCGAAGTTTCAAAAGTAGAGAACGATGATTCAAAGATTGTGCGATCGAGATCGAACGGTTCACCCGACCGCCGACGGGAACGATTTTGGTAGTGGTTTTGATCCCTTGATTCCTCAATTTATTATTGGAAATAATTATGTATTAATTATGGTTTACTGACTTGAGGAATTGCAAGAAAAAGGGATGAAATATTGAAAAAGAGAATGTGAGGAAATGTGAATATTTTTATCTAAAACGCTGAGCTTTTACGTAAAAATTAGGCCTCTGGTTTAGTACGTGGCAGGTTAGAATAGGTTAGATGGTTTTGAGGCGTTTCCTAAACGCCGAAAACCCAAAAATTAAGCGGAAATGCTGCCGAAATTTCTAAAACGACACAAAGGGGTATTTTAGGAAACGAGGGGTGAAAATGTGATCGGGATGGAAACCCGAGCCCCCTCGATGACCTAGGTCCGGGAAAGAAGGACGGATGTTGTGAGGATTAGTGAACCGTCCCATTAGAAATTTCGTAATGTAAGAAAATGACCCCTATGTCAGAATAGTACCACCCGAGGGACAGGTGCGATCGAAGTATACAATTTGGGGCGATTACATTGGTAACGATAACCCGACTAGCGAAATAGTCATACGGGAGGTATTCAGTCAGTTGACTGGTCGGTTAGCCAGTCAAGGACCAAGTCAGAATGGGATAGTGAGAGACAGTGATTAATTTGTCAAGTAGACAAATTAATCAAGCACGATTAAAAATTAGATATCAAATTTCCCAAAGTAGAGCAATTGGGTACCGATAGGCATCGGTACCACACAACGATAAGTTTATTAGTTCCTAACGATAGAGTGACCTAAGAGCGATGTTAATTAATTTATTGGGTAAATAAATTAATTAACAATGATTAGAAAATTAAATTCTTAAGAGAAGGGCAATTAGTACCGATAAGGATTGGTACCACATAACAAGAATTTTTATTAGTCACTAATGACCACGGTGACCTAAGAGTGAATGTTAATGAAATGCATTATGATTACAGGGAGGTACCTGTATTGTGACGAAGGCGAGAGTATAAACTGTCTGATGACAGGTAAGTACAACTCCGCCTACAGCATGGATAAAATGAATTTAAAATGATGCTTTTCCAGTACTTTAAGTATGTATCTTGCTGTAGGAAAATAAATCGGTAAAAACGTATCAGAGTGGCGCAGCGGAACAATAAAAATTTTTATATCGTTAAATATCTCATGATGCCATATACAATAAATCAACAACAATTAAAACTCATACCTCAAGGATGCCAATGAACAGGAGGAGAGTGACAGGAGGCTTCAACCAACTAGCCTTCTCTACTATTCTCCAATTCCCGAATGGCTGAGTGTGTGGGCACTCTGAACCTCGATCGGTATGCCAGCACTGCTAGTCTTCTTCCGACCACCCAGATCTCTAAAGAACTTTATTGTCATGATGAGCTGTGCAACAATAAGCCTGCTCACCTGAGAGTCTGTGGTCTTAGAGAACTGGAGTGGCAGGACCTCTATTTATAGACCTGCATGAGGTGATTCTCTGAATTCGAATTGGACTAGAAAAAGATTTTCTTCCTTATCTTTAACCAAAAAATCCGAATTTTTCCATAGGATAATCCTAACAATAAATTCGGTTTTTCCTAAGATAAATCCAATCCAAATCTTAACAAGATTTTAACTAGAATTTTATCTCCCTTTTTCAACCAAAAAATCCGAAATTCACAAGGAGAAAATCCTCCAAAAGATTTCGGCCATTATGGATAAGGGAGAATCAAAAATTCCACTAGGATTTTCGAGCTTGAATCTTATCTCAACCTTATCCAAAAATAACCGAATTTTCCTTGGATAAAGGCTCCAAAATTTCGGCCACTTTTAGGGAAGGAGAGAATCCAAATTCAACTAGGATTGAAACTTGAATTTTCCCTTGAATCTTATCCACAAAAACCGAATTTTTTCATTGAGGATTATCCTCAAAAAATTCGCCCACTTTTGTTGGGATTTGGATTCAAAATTCAAGTAGGATTCTAACAAGATTATCCTCTCCAAATCCAACTCAAATTCGAATTTCAAACCTTGTGGATTTTCCACAACAAATTCGAATCCTACTTGGACTGTGCTTCAAAATTTGAATTTCAAATTTCAAATTCAAATTTCAAACTCAAATTTCAAATTTCAAATTTAAATTTCAAATTCAAATTTCAAATTCGAATTTCAAATTTCAAATTTCAAAATTCAAATTTCAAATTTCAAAATTCAAATTTCAAATTCCACAAAACGGTTGTGTTTCATATTCTTGTTCTCATGGATAATTTTCTACAACTCCAATCCAATCTCAAATAAAATCATGGCAACTTTATTTGGAGTTCGAATAATTGTGTACTTTATTATCCAAAAACAAAATCTGAATCCAACCGGAGAGAATCTTGTCTATCATCCTAATCCTGTGTCATCACCATCCATGCACAATAAACTAGCCAATAGCATACACAAATCAATTTGCCAAACGTTAAGGAATTATGTGGAGCTAGTAGAGGGACTGATTGGACATATATATTCGGGCTCCCGTGATTCTATATGATCATCATTCTGTACCGAACAACTCAATCATATGATCACTAATTTCAGAGTCACACCACTATAAACCTGAAACTGAACTCCCAATTATATACCGTATTACGTAAGCCTGTGACGAGCTACCATCCAATGACCTTGTCATATATGCAAAACCCTCATATGATATCCATGATCAGCCTTAGCTCAAAGTCCGTTTAATCCTACTGATCAGGCTATCTTAAAGTTCCATTATACTACCGAATCAAGAAAATGATTATTCACCATATGTGAATAAGAAGTCATCCGCCCAGCAGACGACCCAAGGCCTTGTCCATTTTCACATTCAGTATAATGCCTTTAAGAGGATACCTTTAACTCCTCAGAGCTATGATTCCGATATCTGCAAACAAACCCTTCATCGTATACAAGTCATGTACCCAACGAACCGGTCTATAAGCTTACTACCTCTGAGACGCTTTAGCCATTGGAACATCAAAGTACACAAGTCATATACATGAAGTAGTTCATTTACTCAGGATTAAGGTTATTGCACAATGAACGTCAAAAGCAGATTGATCCACTCATAGCGGACTACGTAGATCAATCACGCTTTAGTCCCGGTCTAATATGTCACCACCAAGCAACATATCCATGTCTCTACTTGGGAGTCCAGCTCCAGACAGTCAAGATAGACCGTCCCCTCCAAGGCTTTAGACAACATAATAGTCTTAACATGAGTTAGATGCTCGGTCTAACCCCATAGACTACAGACCATAGTTTAGACTGCTAACTTTAGAACATTGTCTTCTCGCATACAAAAGTCCATTGTATGCAACGTTCTAACAGTTTTAACACAAGCAGTCAGTGAGCCATATTTGTTTACATTTACTTTAACATGTAAATAAGACGAGGACAGATAGCAATGTAATGAATAACCTCTATATATAATTTTATTATCCAGTTCAAAATGAATACATCAAAAATGTCTCTAATACTTAGGGCATTTCCTAACAATCTCCCACTTGCCCTAAGCCAGTAGATGTGCCATGTTACGCATACCCATCACCTCTACATGCCTCTCAAAGCTTCTAGCTACCAAAGTCTTAGTAAAGGGATCAGCGATGTTGTCCTCGGACGCGATCTTATATACATCCACTTGTCCTGTCTCCACATGCCCTCTAATAATGTGATACCTCCGATCTATGTGCTTGGTCCTCTTGTGGTGCCGAGATTCCCTTGTGTTGGCAATAGCCCCTGTATTATCACAGTAAAGTGTGATAGGCTTGTCAACACCCGGAATGACCTCAAGGTCTCTAAAGAACTTGCGGAGCCAAACCGCTTCTTTAGATGCCTCAGCCGCAGCCACATACTCAGCCTCCATAGTAGAGTCAGCTGTGCAGCCCTACTTCACGCTCCTCCACACAATGGCGCCTCCTCCAAGTAAAAACACTGATCCAGATGTCGATTTCCTCGAATCCTTATAAGTCTGGAAGTCTGAGTCCGTGTATCCTACTGGTGTTAGGTCCCTTCCAGAATACACTAGCATATAATCCCTCGTTCTCTTAAGATACTTGAGTATATGCTTTACTGCTTGCCAGTGCTTGGTTCCAGGATTAGCTTAATATCGACTCACCATACCTACTGCAAAACATATGTCCGGGTGAGTGCAAAGCATAGCGTACATAAGGCTACCCACAGCGGATGCATAAGGGACCTTACTCATACGCTCTCTTTCTTCCGATGTCTTGGGACAGTCATCCAATGAAAGAGTTAAACCGACAATAGAAGGTTGTGAGCCTTTCTTTGCCTCTAGCATTGCATATTTGTCAATTATTTTATCTATATATGAAGCTTGGGATAATGCTATCATTTTGTTCTTTCGATCTCTGAAGAGACGAATGCCTAGAACATAATTAGCTTCTCCCAAGTCCTTCATGTCAAACTGTTGGTGTAACCAAAGCTTGACCGATGATAAATTCCCTACATCATTCCCAATGAGTAGTATATCATCGACATAGAGTATCAGAAAGACCACTTTTCCATCCTTAATACGTTTATAAACACAAGGTTCATCAACGTTCTTCTCAAAACCAAATGTCTTAATCGCTTGATCAAACCTCTGGTTCCATGAGCGGGATGCCTGCTTTAATCCATAAATGGATCTAAGCAACTTGCAGACTTTCCTATCTTGGCCTTTTGCTACGAACCCTTCGGGCTGTATCATATAGATACACTCTTCAAGATGGCCATTCAAGAATGCCGTCTTGACATCCATTTGCCAGATCTCGTAATCGAGAGCCGCTGCAATGGACAGAAGAATACGGATAGACTTCAGCATAGCAACAGGCGAAAAGGTTTCATCGTAATCGATTCTAGCCTTTTGCGTGTACCCCTTTGCAACCAGTCTAGCTTTGAAAGGTTCCACTCTCCCTTCCGCATCCTTCTTTCTTTTGCAGACCCATTTGCATCCAATGGGTTTTATCCCATCTGGCAAATCTACAAGTTCCCAAACAGAGTTGGATTTCATAGAATCCATCTCATTGTTCATAGCCTGTTTCCAAGATCTAGAATCAACATCCTTTATAGCTTCATCATATGTGACCGGATCTTCCTCATGCTCATGAGCCTCGGCCTGGTATACCTCAGCATCATACATAAAGAAATTAGGTTTCTTAGAAACCCTCCCACTACGACGAGGCACCCTAAATTGTTGATCGTCTGCAGGTCTTTCACTGGAACTCGGACTTGCGTCCAAGACCGAAATCTGTGGAGCAGTTCTTTCACCCGATAACTCCTCTAGCACCACTTTGCTTCGAGGCTTAAAGTCATTCATGTGACTTTCCTCCAAGAATGTCGCATGGGTTGAGACAATGATCTTTTGTTCCTTCGGATTATAGAACAGACCTCCTTTAGTTCCCTTTGGATACCCTACAAACATGCACAATTCTGATCTTGGTTCCAACTTCTTCGCATCCCCATCCAGTACATGTGCCGGGCAGCCCCATATTCTCATATGTCCAAGGGAGGGCTTCCTGCCACGCCACAATTCATATGGAGTTCTAGGAATTGATTTGCTCGGAACCTGGTTCAGAATATAGCACGCCGTTTGTAAAGCATGTCCCCAAAATGATAATGGCAGCGTTGAGTAACTCATCATGGACCGTACCATATCCAATAAGGTCCTGTTTCTCCTTTCGGCTACACCATTCTGTTGTGGAGTACCAGGTGCAGTCAATTGGGATAATATCCCATTCTCTACAAGATGTCCTAGAAATTCATCGGAGAGGTATTCGCCACCTCGATCAGATCGAAGTGTCTTTATGGATTTATCCAATTACTTTTCCACTTCCGCACAATACTCTTTGAATTTATCAAAGGTTTCGCTCTTGCGGTGCATCAGATACACATATCCATACCTCGAGTAATCATCTATGAAAGAGACATAGTACTCGAACCCTCCTCGTGCTGTGACGTTCATGGGGCCACATACGTCAGTGTGCACAATTTCTAAGAGCTCCTGTGCCCTTGTACCCTTAGCTCCAAAAGACCTCTTAGTCATCTTACCCTCTAGACAAGACTCACATTGGGGAAGTCGTACCTCCTCCAGAGATTCCAGAGGACCGTCTTTCACCAATCTTTGAATCCTATCCTGATTAATATGACCAAATCTTAAATGCCAAAGATACGCCTTGTTAGAGTGAGAAACTTTCAACCTTTTAGAGTTATCAATTAATTCAGTGTCAAGCAGTGAGTACATCTTTGGGCTGATCAAATATAGGTTTCCATCCATCCATCCAGAACAGATAAAATACTTATTTCTACGAATATCAACTCTTTTACTAAAAGAAACTGAATAAGAATCCTTTATTAAACAAGCTACCGATATAAGGTTCCTCCTAAAATTAGGAACATAAAAACAGTCTTTCAATAAAATAAACCTAAATTGATCAAAATAAAGATGAACGTCTCCCACTGCCTCAGCCACCACAAAGCTACCATCTCCAGTCCGCAACGAGAGGTTCCTATCATGTAGACTTCTCGTTTCCACGAACCCCTGCATAGAAACACAAACATGATTAGTGGCGCCCGAATCAATGACCCATGTGTCTTTCGATTCTTCCACCAAACACGCTTCTAAGTAATGAAGTTCCTTACCTTCCTTGCCCTTGGAGGCTAGGAATTCCCGGCAAGCCTTCTTGAAGTGACCTACCTTCCCACAGTGGAAGCATTTGGACTTTTTAGGGTCCTTCGGCTTCTTGTTCTTCTTCTTCTTCTTCCCGTCCGAGACAGGAGGATTAGAAGAACTGGAAGCCACTTGCTTCTTATTTGGCCTCTTCCTCTTCCGTGAGGGATTGGAAGATTCTGGCAAATTGGCCTCTCCTTTAGGTCAGACCGTATCCTCATCCCTGATCATCCGCTCATAAGCCTGTAGTTGCTTCATGAGCTCGGTAAGTCCTAACTCCTTTGTCGCCAGATTGTATGCAGCCTTAAACCCCACAAAATCTTTAGACAGAGTCTTGAACACCATCTCGATCTGGGTGTTATAGTCCAACTCAGCACCATTCTCGGCAGCCTCAGCGAAGAATCCCATTAGAGTGATCATATGGTCCTTCACCGGAGTACCCACCTTTTGCTTGGAGTTCATAATGCTGGTGATAGCGGACTGTCGAGCCAATTTTTCTTGGCCTCCGAACATGTCCTCCAGATTATCCATGATCTCCCCAGCAACTTGATAAGTCTCATGCTGCTTTTGTAAAGCACTCGTCATGCTAGCAAGGATGTAGCATCGAGCTATTTCATTGGATTCTCTCTAATGATTATAGGCAACCGGGACCTCCTCAAGTGGTGTGTCAGGTTTGGGCCCAGGTGGGCATGGTTCGTCTAGTACGAACTTGTGTCTCTCGCAGCTGAGAACTATTAATAGATTTCTTTTCCAATCTTTATAATTGTCGCCATTCAACTTATTTTCAGTAAGTATTGAAATGAGGGGTGTCGGTGACATTTTGAACTAAAATAAAATTATACTAGACATCATTACAAAGCCCAAGCAAATATACAGATAATTTAGCAAATAAAAAAACATACAAGTATGTTCCTACATGAAACTTGAAAAAAACATGTAGCATTGCAATGGTAATTCTCAGCACCTATTGCCCCAAGCCACGGAGGGGTGGTCATGAGAACAAATAGCCGGAACATGGACCCCGTCCAATTAATATATGTTACCTTAAATCCTCCAAGGTTAAGACATATATTAATAACCGCTTATTTGGCCACCAGTTTAGTTAACAGAGCTTCTAGGGAAGGTTAATAACTAAACGAGTCTTTAGTGTATAACCATTGTTTACGTAGCCCGATCCACGTCCTACCAAGCCACCGAGGGGTGGTCATGAATAGGATCGCACCCGAACACGTTTTCCACATAGGAGATCCAATCTAGTATACCGGCGGCGGTAAACACCTACCGAGGGGTGTGGTCAGGTCAGAACTGACGCGAGGCGTCACCATGCTTTCACATATGAATCAACAATGGAGGCCGTGGGTTTTGTTTGAAACCCTCTCCCACTCAATATTTTGAAAAACATGCAAGTTTTGACAAATTATGTATGATCAATATAGTATGAGCGGCACTCACCTATCCTATATGACATGTTATCAAATATGCATACAAAACATCCATCAATACATATTTATACATCCATGACATATCACAGAAAAATAATTGACAGAATAACCAAGCCATGATTCCATCCTAGAACAAAGAAAATAAAGATTACAAAATTCCATCCAAAACATTCTTTGGGTCTTGAATTTTGTTCCGTCTTCTTGTATCCATCTTTATGTAGCCTCTCCATTTATTTCTCATCCCAAGAATTATTTAAAATTTAAATTTCCAAAAAATTTAAATTTCAAATTCAAACTCCAAATTCGAATTTCAAATTTAAATTTCTAATGCAAATTTTAAACAATTTTAAACATCATGTGTAATAATATGTAATTTTAAAAATTTCAAATTTTCAATTACATATTTTTAAACATGATTTAAAATTAAATCTCAAATTTAAAAATCAAAATTTTCAAATTTTGGACCGCCGCACCACCGCCCGTGAAGGCAGCAGCCGCCGTGGACAGCCACCAACCCCGGAGGGGCTGGCAGCCCACGGTTGCCCCTTGTGCAGCCTGCCGGGCTGCAGGCCAAGCCTGCAGCGCCAAGCTGCACGCCCAGGCTGGGCGCAGCAGCCGGCAGGCTGCAGGCAGCGCCTGTAGCCAGTGGCTGCATGCCCAGGCTGCGGCCGGCCTTGGGCAGGCTGCGCCACCCTCGGCTGCAGGCCAAGCCTACGGCCGTGGGTGATGTTTGCCTGCATAGGGGCTGCCGCAGCCCCATCCTGCCCGAGGGCAGGGGCTGCAGCCCCACCAAGGCCTGTCGGCCTATTCCGAGGGGTCGTGTCTCGATTTTCATGCCATATTCCAATTTACCTATTAGGATCTCCAAAAATTAATTTGAATCCCAATTAAATTGAAATTTTTCACACAATCAAAATTTCAATCTTTAAATTAAATTTAACTTTTGGGAAAAATAAATTACGGTCTTCAATCTTCAATCTCCTCCAAGAATAATTACATAAAAAATTCCTAAACCGTTTCCGGTGTACAAAAATTCTAACCATAAAAAATCTAAGAGATAAGAATTAAAATCCATGGGAAAATTACAGTGTTAATAAACAGCTCCCATGGTTACATAAAAATTCCTAGATACAATTTTTCTAAATTCTAAGGAACCATAACCGGTATAAACAAGCATGCTTATAATAATTCAAAAAATTAAAATAACCACATACTTTATACATAATACATGATAACAACATAAAGGAACCCTAGAATGCCACTCTCTAAATATCAAATCCATACATAAATAAAAAGACTAAGTAATTGTCTAATTTATGTGCATGGCATAGTCATGAGATGGCTCTGATACCAATTGTAGGAAAATAAATCGGTAAAAACGTATCAGAGTGGCGCAGCGGAACAATAAAAATTTTTAGATCGTTAAATATCTCATGATGCCATATACAATAAATCAACAACAATTAAAACTCATACCTCAAGGACGCCAATGAACAGGAGGAGAGTGACCGGAGGCTTCAACCAACTAGCCTTCTCTTCTATTCTCCAATTCCCGAATGGCTGAGTGTGTGGGCACTCTAAACCTCGATCGGTATGCCAGCACTGCTAGTCTTCTTCCGACCACCCAGATCTCTAAAGAACTTTATTGTCACGATGAGCTGTGCAACAATAAGCCTGCTCACCTGAGAGTGTGTGGTCTGAGAGAACTGGAGTGGCAGGATCTCTATTTATAGACCTGCATGAGGTGATTCTCTGAATTCGAATTGAACTAGGAAAAGATTTTCTTCCTTATCTTTAACCAAAAAATCTGAATTTTTCCATAGGATAATCCTAACAATAAATTCGGTTTTTCCTAAGATAAATCCAATCCAAATCTTAACAAGATTTTAACTAGAATTTTATCTCCCTTTTTCAACCAAAAAATCCGAAATTCACAAGGAGAAAATCCTCCAAAAGATTTCGGCCATTATGGATAAGGGAGAATCAAAAATTCCACTAGGATTTTCGAGCTTGAATCTTATCTCAACCTTATCCAAAAATAACCGAATTTTCCTTGGATAAAGGCTCCAAAATTTCGGCCACTTTTAGGGAAGGAGAGAATCCAAATTCAACTAGGATTGAAACTTGAATTTTCCCTTGAATCTTATCCACAAAAACCGAATTTTTTCATTGAGGATTATCCTCAAAAAATTCACCCACTTTTGTTGGGATTTGGATTCAAAATTCAAGTAGGATTCTAACAAGATTATCCTCTCCAAATCCAACTCAAATTCGAATTTCAAACCTTGTGGATTTTCCACAACAAATTCGAATCCTACTTGGACTGTGCTTCAAAATTTGAATTTCAAATTTCAAATTCAAATTTCAAACTCAAATTTCAAATTTCAAATTTAAATTTCAAATTCAAATTTCAAATTCGAATTTCAAATTCAAATTTCAAATTCAAATTTCAAAATTCAAAATTCAAAATTCAAAATTCAAATTTCAAATTCCACAAAACGGTTGTGTTTCATATTCTTGTTCTCATGGATAATTATCTACAACTCCAATCCAATCTCAAATAAAATCATGGCAACTTTATTTGGAGTTCGAATAATTGTGTACTCTATTATCCAAAAACAAAATCTGAATCGAACCGGAGAGAATCTTGTCTATCATCCTAATCCTGTGTCATCACCATCCATGCATAATAAACTAGCCAATAGCATACACAAATCAATTTGCCAAACGTTAAGGAATTATGTGGAGCTAGTAGAGGGACTGATTGGACATATATATTCGGGCTCCTGTGATTCCATATGATCATCATTCTGTACCGAACAACTCAATCATATGATCACTAATTTCAGAGTCACACCACTATAAACCTGAAACTGAACTCCCAATTATATACCGTATTACGTAAGCCTGTGACGAGCTACCATCCAATGACCTTGTCATATATGCAAAACCCTCATATGATATCCATGATCAGCCTTAGGTCAAAGTCCGTTTAATCCTACTGATCAGGCTATCTTAAAGTTCCATTATACTACCGAATCAAGAAAATGATTATTCACCATATGTGAATAAGAAGTCATCCGCCCAGCAGACGACCCAAGGCCTTGTCCATTTTCACATTCAGTATAATGCCTTTAAGAGGATACCTTTAACTCCTCAGAGCTATGATTCCGATATCTGCAAACAAACCCTTCATCGTATACAAGTCATGTACCCAACGAACCGGTCTATAAGCTTACTACCTCTGAGACGCTTTAGCCATTGGAACATCAAAGTACACAAGTCATATACATGAAGTAGTTCATTTACTCAGGATTAAGGTTATTGCACAATGAACGTCAAAAGCAGATTGATCCACTCATAGCGGACTACGTAGATCAATCACGCTTTAGTCCCGGTCTAATATGTCACCACCAAGCAACATATCCATGTCTCTACTTGGGAGTCCAGCTCCAGACAGTCAAGACAGACCGTCCCCTCCAAGGCTTTAGACAACATAATAGTCTTAACATGAGTTAGATGCTCGGTCTAACCCCATAGACTATAGACCATAGTTTAGACTGCTAACTTTAGAACATTGTCTTCTCGCATACAAAAGTCCATTGCATGCAACGTTCGAACAGTTTTAACACAAGCAGTCAGTGAGCCATATTTGCTTACATTTACTTTAACATGTAAATAAGACGAGGGCAGATAGCAATGTAATGAATAACCTCTATATATAATTTTATTATCCAGTTCAAAATGAATACATCAAAAATGTCTCTAATACTTAGGGCATTTCCTAATACTTGCACACAATGCTGCACAGCATACATAAGAGCATATAGTTTCACAATCGAGTAGATTGATGAAAGAACAAGTTAGAAGCCATAGATCCCTACCGCGTAGGATTGGGGACAGCTTAAAGAAGCGTATCGCTAGAACAGTTAAACAAGATGGAAATAAATAGGTGTGTCGTACTGGCTCCTTTAGTCGAAGGGGTTTCCAGTTAAAGAAAGTTAAGGCCAAAAGTTGAGCATCAGTTGATCGCTCATCGGCATTAGTTGACCTCGGGTGTTACCGTTGGTCTGCGCGCACACGTTACTGACACATGGGCCCTAAATAGACAAGAAAAGAAAAGAGAAGTTTGAAGCATAAATGAACATAACCGGACCATGCATTAGTTATAGTTCGCTATGCTTTCTTTTTCAGTAGAGTGCATACAGTACACGATGCTTCTGTCATGCATAAAGTATGTGAAGTTTTATATTCAGTGTTATGACATATTATGTGATGACATGATATGTGAGCTGATATGTGATATGCTTATATGGTATGTGATTTATTAAGTGATATATGTCATGCTTATGATTTTAAGTATGTGCTATGTTTTAAACATGTTTTGCGGTTAACATGTTGTACTTACTGGGTGTAAAGCTCACGGAGTGTGTTCATGCTGTAGGTAAGCTTCCTATAGCGCAAACACTAAGGGGCGATGATGGCGGCGGAGGTGGATGTGAGGATGAGGTTATGGATACACCGCGAGTATTCTTCTGCACAGTATGAGTAAATAGTATTTTGAACGGTGACAGTTAAACACTATTTTGAATAGTAAAGATTAATTGGTATTTTGGAACAGTAAACAGTATATGTATGAGTAGTATATTTAAATAGTATTTGATCAATAGTAATCAGATAAACAAGTATATAATTGTGTATGTATAATTTAAATCCTTATGTTTTTCAAATTCCGCATTTTAATAAGTATGCGTACATGAATAGTAAATACGTACGCATATATTAAAAAAAAAAAATTTCCCTCTAAATTTATGGTATTAAATTCAGCAAGTTTAAGTATCGGTTTTAAAGAAGATGTATAAGTAAAAGTTAAAGAAGCAAGTAATAGTCTTCAGTGACGGTCCGGGCCGCTGAGGGCACGGGGCGTCACAACTGTAAATTGAAAGATGGTAAATAAAACCATTAAGGCGTACCGCCCCTCCAACATAGTGGTGGAGGTTTGTTAAATCCTACGGGATTATTAGGGCTGTGGAGGACGATGTTCTAAGGTCACTCCTTGGACCCTCCCAGTCAGCGCGCAAATAATCATCGGTACTGCCAGAAACAGAGCTCTACATTAGACATCAAATAGAGAATAAACAATCAATAAAATGATGTAAATCATAATTGAGCATAACCGAAGCTTACACTAGAGAAAGGTAATTTCGGTTAGGTAAATGAATAGTATCTTGATAGAGTAAAGTGAATAGTAATCAGTTAGGGTAACTGGTACTATTCACCAGTCAAAGGTCAACTGTACTATTTATGGTGAATAGTACTATTCATGGTGAATATTACTATTCATAAGAGATTGAGTTTTTCTTATCTTTGAATCAATATGATTCTTACTATGTATGTTTGAACTTACTGAGCCCGTTAGCTCATCAGTTTGTTCATGTTGCAGGTAAGAAACCTGTTCTGTAGATATATGGATGGCGGCAGGATGCGAGCGTGTTAAAGGGATAGGGAACTCACCGTGGACATGGTTCTGCCATAAGTTTTCCGCTGAGCTTTTTGAGTAAAGAAAATATGTTTGCAGATAAAGACTACAATACATATAAATATTATATTTGTACTAAATATGCTGTACTTATTTCAGACATGGAAAAAAAAATAGTATTATATTTTACATTGCTTTTTTAATTAATATTCATAAGAAGAAGTATGTATTAAAGAAAAAAAAATTTTAGGGCGAAATTTTAGGCCCTTGTATTTAAGAAGTTTTAGTAAAAGCGTTTAAAACTGACGACTTGGATTCAGCACCCGAACGGTCTTGGTCGGCCATAGAGTCGATTCATGACGGTTGCGAGTGGTTGGAATCTGGGGACGTCACACATTATACTGAATGTGAAAATGGACAAGGCCTTGGGTCGTCTGCTAGGCAGATGACTTCTTATTCACATGTGGTGAATAATCATTTTCTTTATTCGGTAGTATAATGGAACTTTAAGATAGCCTGATCAGTAGGATTAAACAGACTTTGACCTAAGGCTGATCATGGATATCATATGAGGGTTCTGCATACATGACAAAGTCATTGGACGATAGCTTGTCACAAGCTTACGTAATACGGTATATAGTTGGGAGTTCATTTTCAGGGTTATAGTGGTGTGACTCTAAAATTAGTGATCATATGATTGAGTTGTTTGGTAAAGAATGATGATCATATGGATTTGCGGGAGCCCGATTATATATGTCCAATTAGTCCCTCTACTAGCTCCACATAATTCCTTAACGTTTGGCAAAATTGATTTTTGTATGCTATTGGCTAGTTTATTATGCATGGATGGTGTTGACATAGGATTAAGATGGTCGATAAGATTCTCTCCAGTTAGATTCAGATTTTGTTTTGGATAATAGAGTACACAATTATTCGAACTCCAAATAAAGGTGCCATGATTTTATTTTAAATTGGATTGGAGTTGTAGAAAATTGTCCATGAGAACAAGAATTTGTAATACAACTGTTTTGTGAATTTTGAAAATTGAATTTTGAAATTTGAAATTCGAATTTTAAATTTGAATTTGAAATTCTAATTTGAAATTTTAATCTGAAATTTAAATTTGAAATTTAAAATTTGAAATTTGAATTTGATATTTGAAATTCAAATTTTGAATCACAGTCCAAATGGGATTCGAATTTCTTGTGGTAAATCTACAAGGAATGAAATTCAAATTTGAGTTGGATATAGAGAGGAAAATCTTGTTAGAATCCTACTTGAATTTTGAATCCAAATCCTAATAATAATGGACGAAAATTTTGAGGATTATCCTCATGAAATTTTCGGTTTTTTTGTGGATAAGGTTCAAGGAAAAATTTAAGTTTCAATCCCAGTTGAATTTGGATTCTCTCCTCCCTGATTATGGCCAAAAATTTGAGGAAGATCTCTTAGGAGATTTTCGGTTATTTTGGATAAGGATGAGATAAGATTCAAGATTGATAATCCTAGTGGAATTTTGATTCTTCCCTTATCCTAAAGTGGCCGAAAATATTTGGGGAAGATCCTCTAGAATTTTTGGATTTTTTGGTCGCAAAAGGGGAGATAAAATTCTAGTTAAAATCTTGTTTAGATTTGAATTGGATAATCCTAGTATTGGCCGAAATTTTGTTGGGATTTTCCCTTGGATAATTTCAGATTTTATATTGTGGATAAGGGAGAAAATCTTCTCCTAATCCAATTCGAATTCAGAGAATCACCTCATGTAAGTCTATAAATAGAGGTCCTGCCACTCCAGTTCTCTTAGACCACAGACTCTCAGGTGAGCAGGCTTATTGTTACACAACTCACCGTGACAATAAGTTCTTTAGAGATCTAGGTGGTCGAAAGAAGACTAGCAGTGCTAGCATACCGATCGAGGTTCAGAGTGCCCACACACTCAGCCATTCGGGAATTGGAGAATAGTAGAGAAGGCTAGTTGGTTGAATCCCTCCAGTCATTCTCCTCCTGCAAGATTAGTGTCCTTGAGGTATAAGTTTAAATTATTGTTGGTTTATTGTATGTGGCATCATGAGATATTTAATGATCTTTAAAAATTTTTATTATTCTGCTGCGCAACTTTGATACGTTTTGTGGCGGCCCGCCCCTCGTAGAGATCATACAATACTATTACAGTTGAGCTTTATCGCTAACTGCGATAGATTATACTCTTATGGGTCGCCGGCTTATCTCTCTCTCTTTTTAAATCATGACGTTTTTAGGGAAAATTTTTTTTTTCTTTAAACATCATGTAAAACATTTCCCACTATTTACTTTGTTGGCAAATACAAAGTAATTTACATATTACATGTAATGACCGCCATTTTCATGGCACCTACTTACCTGTAATAAGTCATTAAGGAATAAAATGGACATAATTTAATGTCTTTTAGTACAATTTAAGTAACACGGTCAGGTACACGGCCGTGTGAGTGACCGTGTGCCATTCGGACTGTGTATCTATTAGTAGCTGTGTGAGTGTACATGGCCGTGTAGTGTAACACGGTCAAGTACGCGGCCGTGTAAGAGGCCGCATACCGCTCGGATAGATGAATGTGTTTCAAAGACATGACCGTGTTGAGTAGTCTCAACTAGTACACGCTCGTGTCTGAAATGTACACACCCGTGTTGTGTTGCACACGACGTGTAAGCGTCCGTGTAGAAGGCTGTGTAATGAGCCGAGAGCCACTGTAATGACTCTCATGAATCATGAAACTTAATTACTATGTAATGATGTAATTAAGTTAATAAGCACAGTGTGCTTTTCAGTTGAATGAATTAAACGAGTATAGTAATGTTTAATTACTATTTATACAGTGAAAGGGACAACCGACAGTGAAATCGGTCCACCCTATTATGTGAGTGTGCGTTGAGACATGCAATATCAAGAAACCGGTCCAGACGACCATTTCATGATACAGAACTGATGAGCTAGTCATCAGTACGCTCAGACTGGTCACCTGAGCGCAGTAGTGATAATTGCCCTAATAGATGTACAGTATGGAGAAAAGTGGTCTAGATGACCTCTTCTCGCCCAGAGACTGACAAAATCGGAGTCTAAACGTTCAGATTATTCAGTCAGATAGTGAATAGTGAATAGTGAATAGTGAATAGTGAGAAACGCAGTGTTAGGTTAGTGGCCAAGACGGCCTTAATCTGGCATAAAACTGATATATTAATAGTTAGCAGGCTCAATCTGGTCAATTGAGCACAAAATATAGATTTTGTTTAAAAGATACGCAGTATCGGGATAAGGGTCAAGACGACCTTTTCTCCCTCCGAAACTGATATATTTAGACTCAGGATGCCCAAATTAGTCAATCGGGCACCTGACACGGTTTTCAAGACGGGATCATACAAATCCCGAAAACTGGTCTAGAAGACCTCAGATGGACGTAAAACTGATAAATTTGAAATCAGCACGTCCAAATTAGTCAAGGGAGACTGTGTTTGAAATTTCACGCGAAAACACCTCGTTATGCGTGCACAGTGTCAACACAGTGTAGGCCTAACCACAGTATCAAGAAATTGGTCAAGATGACCTTTTCTTGATATAAAACTGATATATTTGGAATCAGAATGCTCAAATTAGTCATTTGAGCACAAAAAGTAATTTTTGACCGGGAACCATGCAGTATCGGGAAACTGGTCGAGACGACCTCGGATGAAAATAAAACTGATATATTTGGATTCAGCACGCCCAAATTAGTCAGTATAGCCTATCTTAAAATTTTTCAAAAAATTAGTATAAAAGGACGAAATTTTTGGGACTATTGAAAAATAACCCCCATAATTTTCCAAATCCCATTTCCTCACCCAACACCACCCGTAGGTGAACAGTAACCATCAGTTGAATCCGACTTCCGTTTTCGACACCGCCGGCACCATTGGAAAGCTCTCGACGAGCTGATTCCAACGGTGGGCCGAGTCGACCGAACCGACGCCGGAGCACGCCGCACGCGCCGCCCAAAGCCGCCGGTGGCCGAATTTTTCAAACCGTCGTATCTCCGCCGTCCGACGTCCAAATGCCACGATTCCCGTCCCAATGGATTCGTGGTGAAGAGTAGAACAAAACCCAGGCTTCATTTCACGTCAACAGCCGCCGGATCACGCCGCCCAAGGTTCACCGTCGCCGTCGCCATCGCCGCCGTCGGATCTCGCTATTCCGGCGGAGTTGAGTTGCAAGGTCGGTGTCAAAATGCTCAGAACAACACGTAGATCAAAAGTCCCAAATATTTTGGGCAACAACGTCGGAAAATGAAGATCTAACACCGCCACCGTCACCGACTTTTCAAGGGCCGATTTCCGGTGATAGGAGCCTCGATTGGTGAAATTGACACCACCAATGGGTTCCTCTCGTTGAGCTCTTCAAGATGGTGGTCGCCACTCCCATCGCCGACGTGGTCAACGCCGGTCAACAATGGTCAACGCCGGTCAACGCCAGTCAACGGCGATCCGGAGACCGAAAATTGAAGAATGGCCCGTTGGCCTATTTTCGACGTTCCGGACACATCCGCGGCATCGGATTTGCAAACCGGAGTTTCAAAAGTGAAGAACGACGATTCAAAGATTGTGCGGTCGAGACCGAACGGTTCGTCCGACCGCCGACGGGAACGATTTTGGTAGTGGTTTGGATCCCTTGATTCCTCAATTTATTATTGGAAATAATTATGTATTAATTATGGTTTACTGACTTGAGGAATTGTAAGAAAAAGGGATGAAATGTCGAAAAAGAGAATGTGAAGAAATGTGAATATTTTTACGTAAAAGCGGAGCTTTTACGTAAAAATTAGGCCTCTGGTTTAGTACGTGGCAGGTTAGAATAAGTTAGATGGTTTTGAGGCGTTTCCTAAACGCCGGAAACCCAAAAATTAAGCGGAAATGCTGCCAAAATTTCTAAAACGGCACAAAGGGGTATTTTAGGAAAGGAGGGGTGAGAATGTGATCGGGATGGAAACCCGAGCCCCCCCTCGATGACCTAGGTCCCGTAAAGAAGGACGGACGTTTACAGGATTAGTGAACCGCCCAATTAGAAATCTCGAAATGTAAGAAAACGACCCCTAGATCAGAATAGTGCCACCCGAGGGACAGGTGTGATCTAAGTATAAAATTTGGGGTGGTTAAATTGGTAAAGGTAACCCGACAGGTTAATTGGTCAATACACGAGGTAGTTGGTCAGTTGACTGGTCGGTTAGCCAGTCAAGGACCGAGTCTGAACAGGACAGTGATTAATTTGTCAAGTAGACAAATTAATTAAGAGCGATTAGAAATTAGATATCCAATTTCCCAAAGTAGAGCAGTTAGGTACCGATAGGCATCGGTACCACACAACGATAAGTTTATTAGTTCCTAACGATAGAGTGACCTAAGAGCGATGTTAATTAATTTATTGGGTAAATAAATTAATTAACAATGATTAGAAAATCAAATTCTTAAGAAGAGGGCAATTAGTACCGATAAGGATCGGTACCACATAACGAGAATTTTTATTAGTCACTAATGACCACGGTGACCCAAGAGTGAATGTTAATGAAATGCATTATGATTACAGGGAGGTACCTGTATTGTGACGAAGGCGAGAGTATAAACTGTCTGATGACAGGTAAGTACAACTCCGCCTACAGCATGGATAAAATGAATTTAAAATGATGCTTTTCCAGTATTTTAAGTATGTATCTTGCACACACGCTGCACAGCATACATAAGAGCATATAGTTTCACAATCGAGTAGATTGATGAAAGAACAAGATAGAAGCCATAGATCCCTACCGCGTAGGATTGGGGACAGCTTAGAGAAGAGTATGGCTAGAATAGTTAAACAAGATGGAAATAAATAGGTGTGTCGTACCGGCTCCTTCAGTCGAAGGGGTTTCCAGTTAAAGAAAGTTAAGGCCAAAAGTTGAGTATCAGTTGATGACTCTTCGGCATTAGTTGACCTCGGGAGTTACCGTTGGTCTGCGCGCACACGGTACTGACACATGGGCCCTAAATAGACAAGAAAAGAAAAGAAAAGTTTGAAGCATAAATGAACATAACCGGATCATGCATTAGTTATAGTTCGCTATGCTTTCTTTTTCAGTAGAGTGCATACAGTACACGATGCTTCTGTCATGCATAAAGTATGTGAAGTTTTATATTCAGTGTTATGATATGTTATGTGATGACATGATATGTGAGCTGATATGTTATATGCTTATATAGTATGTGATTTATTAAGTGATATATGTCATGCTTATGATTTTAAGTATATGCTATGTTTTAAACATGTTTTGCGGTTAACATGTTATACTTACTGGGCGTAAAGCTCACGGAGTGTGTTCATGCTGTAGGTAAGCATCCTATAGCGTAAACATCCAGGGACGATGATGGCGGCGGAGGCGGATGTGAGGATGAGGTTATGGATACACCGCGAGTATTCTTCCGCACAGTATGAGTAAATAATATTTTGAATGGTGACAGTTAAATAGTATTTTGAATAGTAAAGGTTAAACAGTATTTTGGAACAGTAAACAGTATATGTATGAATAGTATATTTAAATAGTATCTAGTGAATAGTAATCAGATAAACAAGTATATAAGCATGTATGTATCATTGAAATCCTTATGTCTTTCAAATTCTGCATTTTAATAGTATACGTATGTGAATAGTAAATACGTACGTGTATATAAAAAAAAAATCCTTCTAAATTTATGATATTAAATTCAGCAAGTTTAAGTATCGGTTTTAAAGAGGAAGTATAAGTAAAAGTTAAAGAAGCAAGTAATAGAGTTTACAGTGACGGTCCGGGCCACTGAGGGCACGAGGCGTCACAGTTGGTATCAGAGTGGTTTCCTGCCATCCTATCTCACATCGCTGCATGCCTGCCTCATCTGTCCAAGTAAGTTAGTTTTATTTTTAGTCAGTAAATGTTTGTCTGTGGAAGATAACATTTTATAGTAATGAAACGACGAAATCTATGAGGGCGAGGATAAGATGAAAAGATGCTGAGATCATTATACGAAAAATCACGACCGTGCAGTGCTAGAGAACTGCTCAGAGAAAGAACATGGATTGCTGCCCGAGTTGTACCGATCTTCAAGGCTAGTTGTCCACTAAGTTTCGAGTGGCAAACTGTACTCATGCACTCCATGAGAATGTGAGGACTGGTTTCACGTTATCAAAGTGATTCCCTGATTGTACGCCATTGATCAGGATAACTGAGTCCTGTTGGCTGTTGATATCTCTCAGGAAGATACTCTCATGTGTATCGGGATCCTTATGACCAGGATGAGCTCTTAACTGTGTCGAGTTTTGCCATACCACGATCGAGCCAATCTCTGAGAGCAGTCCAGCATCAGCCCCAGTTTTTCTCTATGGGCAAGCGGGGAGTGAAACCGCCTAAGTTCCCTAGAGTTATGGATATACGAGAATTTGTTCATCGGACTGAAAGACTGCAGCTGATGTCCGGTGATACAGTTCTAACGTATGTTGTTCGCTGCAAGGAACCGATATGGACTTCTACAATACATGCTGAGACAAAAGTGGATCAAGATAGGAGAAGACCCAAAGAGAGATAGAGACCTTGCCAAACAGAATTAGAAGAGCGATCAAGCAGGACTAGCAAGCCCTATCAAGGAGATAGTGAATGCTGAGAGAAAAGTGCTCAACCCCGGGAACCCTACACAAGCCCAAGGCATTATAACAGCCGCCATTATGGAGGGTGACTCGGTAGAACCAGCAACCCAACTGGCCGATGAAGAGTTCATGGCCGAGCAGCAGCCAGAAGTACACGAGGGCAATAGGGAGCTGATGGAGAACCCCGAACCTGCCCGTATGTCTCCCGAACACCCCATGAAAGAGGAAGATAACGAGACTCTTTCCGACGCCCATCCCGACGATGAGGGAAAGGAGATCCCCAACCGCTTTAGTAATGACGAAGTCATCATAGCCAGCGATGACGAGATCAGTTTCAGCTGAGAAGAAGAGGAGAACCCAGAGGAGTACTCACTCAGCGATAGTGACGATGAGGAGATGCCTGATACTGAATCAGGATTGTCCTTCCAATAGTAGTAACCCTTCTGCGGGAATGTTAGTTATGAAAATATATAGAGGGAAGCAGTAGCTCTCCCCCGTCAGTTATAGCATAATGTACTTGTTGGGATCGTATAGGGGAAGTGTGTGTCACTCCCGTTGAACTAGAATCTTGAATATATGTATAAATATTATGTGAAATACATTATGAGATAAGCAGTAAAGCTTTGCCCTAGGAGCCAGATAAAATTTTTTCCACAGTGTGAGTATGATATGATAGGAAGTGCAGGACGAATCCTAGCACTCAGACGATGTCCCAATACAATGCGGTAATTGTATTGAACATCACAGTATGAGAGAAAGAAAGGTGGATATAATGTGTATATTTATATCCATAATGTTTAAGTAAGATTGTTAAGTAAGAAAGAAAATGATATGTGATACGAGTCCCCAGTACAGAATTTAAGAGACTTATATTTTCCTTTTCCGCTGTACGATAGGGTTACATAGGAAAACATGACAAGAATGAGAGCTTAGTTAAATCCAGCATCCCGAGAGGATGAGTTGATAGCACAAATCGCAGTCATGTGAGAGATGATGGAGAACTAGCAACCGGAGCTAAACCAGCTTAGGGAACAGTTGGGCCAGCTACCCCAGGCACCACAGTCAGTAAAGATGCTAGCACAGGAGGCTCTAGTAGCCCCAGAAACTCTGAGGGAGCAAGCAGCTCCTCCAGCTCAGGAAGCACTAGCACCCATAGTAATGGTTGCTTTCGTAGCAGTAATTATTTTCTGCCAATCCCTAAGGAAGGCAACTTGTATGAGAGATTCCGACGCATGAAAGCGTTAGAATTCTTAGGAATCACCAACCCTATAGAGGCCGATGATTGGCTAACGGATATCCAAGTAATCTTGGATTTTATAGGGTTAATAGATAGAGAGAGAAAGTGATGTACGCACCCTTCACCCTATGCAATGAGGCGCGTTAGTGGTGGAAGATGGTAACCATTAGGAGGAACATCAGAGAGATGAGCTGGTGCGATTTCATTGAGGAATTCAAGGAGATGTACTTCAACGAGGAAGCACTAGTAGCGCAATAAGACGAGTTCGACAACCTGCACCAAGGTAGTATGACTGTTATGGAGGCAGTCAAGAAGTTTGAGCAGTTGGCTCAACTTTGTCCAGATTTGGTATTGACCAAAAGGAGAGAGTCCGACGAATGCTGAAGATGCTCAGAACGGAAATCACAGTTTAGGTCTGTAGCGGAAGCCATGCTACAGACCAGCGACACTAGCAGAACATGTCAGTAAGGCTATCTGAGTCGAGTACTGGTTGGTTCATGATAAGGAGCGAAAGGCGTAGAATTTTAACGCACGAAAGGAGGAGAAAACGCAAGCCGAGCAAGCTCAAGAGAAGCAGAACCCCGAGTCACAATACAGAGGGCAGAATGTAGGAACCAGCCAGAATAGTAGGCATTCCCATAACAACAACAAGAGAAAAGGGGAATTAGGGCAATCAAGATTCACAGAAGAATTTCCCCAGAAGAGATACGACTAGGAAGGAACGACAGCCAATACCCGACGTGCACGAGATGCGGAAAGAGGCACCCAGGAGAATGCAAGCAGAGAGCAAGTGGTTGTTTCATCTGTGGCAAGGAAGGCCACTATGCCAAAAAAAATTGCCACTCCAACCTGCAGAATCGACCCCGCACTGGGAATAATCAACTTCACACCAACCAGACCAGGATCGAAGACCCTTCAATCACACAAGGTATACTGAAAGCTTCAGACAGCTAAGGGAGAATCTATGCTTACACGGGGAGTGATGTTGAAGCTGTAACTTCTGCAATGGTGACAGGCCAGCTTTCTATCGCCAACTTTGATGCGTTAGTTCTACTTGATTCTGGAGCCACCCATTCGTTGCATCATCAGATTCTGCCAAAAAAAAAAAGCTTAGGACACAACGTTGTCATAAACTGTTGAAGGCGAAAAATCGTTTTCGAACCAATCGAATGTGAAAAGTTCATCTGCAAGGGTTTGTCGCCAGAGCAACCAAAGACGATGATATCAGTAGTGAAGGCTCGCGAGATGCTATCCAGTGGATGCACGGACTTCCTAGTATACGTAGCAGATAAGACTCAAAGAATAGAGATAGGAACCGACAACATACCGATAGTCAGGGAATTCATGGAGATAATTCCAGGAGATCTTGCAAGACTCCAACCAGAGCGCGAGATCTCGTTCGAGACTGAACGTCTACTAGAATCAGCCCCATCTTTGAGGCTCCCTACAGAGCTAAAGGACTAAATAGATAAGGGATTCATTCGACAGAGCTATTCACCCTGGAGAGCACCCATACCATTCGTGAAGAAGAAAGATGGACCACTGAGAATGTGCATCGACTACAGAGAGTTGAACAGGATTACGATTAAGAACAAGCATCTG
Source organism: Antiaris toxicaria (assembly GCA_035233585.1). Lineage (NCBI taxonomy): Eukaryota > Viridiplantae > Streptophyta > Magnoliopsida > Rosales > Moraceae > Antiaris > Antiaris toxicaria. The sequence goes on from CP141156.1 coordinate 88,020,476, forward strand.
TTGCCGTGAGTTGATGATCTATTTGATTAGCTCTGAGACGCTGCAATGTCCTCGAAGATCGATCTATGTTCAGGGTACCATCAACTACGAATCAGGAAAGAAGATATACCCAAAACAGCCTTTCAAACGCGGTACGGACATTACGAGTTTCTGTTCTTGTCGCTCAGATTGACGAACGCACCAGCAGCTTTCATGAACTGGATTAACTGCATGTTCAAGGACTATTTGGATAAGTTTGTCATTGTGTTCATCGATGACATACTTATACACTTTAAGACGAAGGAAGATCACTTAAGGATCATTTTGCGCATGTAACGGGACCATCAGTTATACGCCAAGTTCTCCAAGTACGAGTTTTGACTGGAGAAGGTCCATTTTCTAGGCCACATAGACCCCAAGGAAGGAGTATCTGTGGACCTGACGAAAATTGATGCAGTTAGCACGTGGCCAGCTCAGAGGAACGAAACGGGAATTCACAGTTTCTTTAAACTAACAGGATGTTACCTATACTTAGTCGAAGGCTACTCAAAGTTAGCTACTCCGCTCACAGCGCTCACCAAGAAGGGAAAGAGGTATAAGTGAATCGACAAGTATGAGGAAAGCTTTCAAGAGCTGCAATAAAGACTCATAAGCACTCCAATGCTGACCATTTCAAATGTTGGTTAGGGAAGCTTTGTGATTTAAGCGCCGCATCTAAAACCAAGTTGGAAACTATGTTGATGCAGAGTGGTAGAGTAGTCGCGTATGCTTCACGACAACTCAAAAACCTTGAGAAGAGCTACCCAACGCGTGATCTAGAGCTAGTAGCGATAGTTTTTACGATAAAAGCATGGAGGCACTACCTGTACGGAGTCACGTGTGAGATTTACATCGACCACTAGAGTCTCAAATGTATCTTCACGCAGAAAGAGCTCAACATGAGGCAGCGTAGATGGCTAGAGTTGGTAAGGATTACGATCGTGAAATCCTATACCATCTGGGGAAAGCCAATAAAGTAGTCAATGCGTAGAGTCAGAAGCATATTACTATGCCTATGGCTATTAGTGCCTTATCAAGAGCGCTACAAAGGAGTTATGCGATAGCAAGATCAAGATTTTGATAGGGAGATTGTCTGACATGACCCTCTAATCGACGCTCCAAGAAGAGATCAAGATTGGTCAAGATTTTGATTTGTCCCTGCTCAAGTCCAAAAAGGAAGCTATAGAGGACAAGGGTTCAGAGTTTAAGATCCTTAAGGACGACGTACTCTACTACAGAGGTAGAGTGTGTGTTATGAAAAATGAAGAAGTCACGAAGCGAATCTTTTTAGAACCTTATGAGACGTCATATTCCGTACATCCGGTGGCGAATAAGATGTACAAGTACCTGAAGGAAAGCTTTTAGTGATTTGGAATGAAGAATGACATTGTCGAGTTCGTCGCCAGATACCTTACGTGCCAGAAGGTTAAGGTAGAACACCAGCGCCCAGCAGGATAATCGTAGAAAATTAAGCTACCCGAGTAGAAATGGGACCAGATTACGATGAATTTCACAATCGGATTGCCGAAGATGTCAAACGATAATGACACAATCTGGGTGATTGTAGAAAGACTGATGAAATCAGTTAGATTTTTAGCAATGAAAGTTAGCTACTCGGTGGAACGACTAGTAGAAATCTATGCGGCACAGTTCGTGAAACGGCACGGAATACCAGAGTCGATCGTCTCAGATCGTAGTGGACGCTTTACCTCCAGATTTTGGCTAAGTGTTCAAGCCGCATTACGGTCCAAGTGAGAGTTCAGCATAGCATTTCATCCTCAGACCGACAATTAGTCTGAGAGGACCATACAGATGTTAGAGGACATGTTGAGACCTGCGTCCTAGACTTCAAAGGAAATTGAAATCAGAAGCTATCATTGAGCGAGTTCTCATACAACAGTAACTACCATTCCTAGATAGGAATGGCACCGTACGAGACACATTGTGGAAGGAAATGCAGATCTCTGGCTCATTAGTACGAGTTTGGAGAGAAACAACTAGTTAGCTCAAACATCATCAAGAATACCATGGCAGACGTGAAGCTGATACGAGAAACGTTAGATACAGCGCACAGTCGACAGAAAATTTTTGACGATAAGCACTATAGACCCCTTGAGTTTCAAGTAAGAGACTTGGTCTTTATCAAGGCTGCACCCATGAAAGGGGTGGTGCATTTCGAAAAGAAAGGAAAGCTCCGTCCTAGGTATATAGGACCCTCGAGATAATAGAGAAAGTCGGGAAGGTGGCTTATAGACTAACGCTTCCTCCCGAGTTAGCTATAGTGCACAACGTCTTTCACGTATTGATGCTGAAAAAGTACGTGCCAGACAGCTCCCATGTTCTTAGCCAAGAATCCGTTGCAGTATACGCTGATCCGACGTACGAGGAGAGACTCGTGCGGATCTTAGTTAGAAAGGAGAAAGCACTTAGGAATGAAGTACACCGCTAGTAAAAGTGTTGTGGCGGAATCATAGTGTTAAGGAAGCCACATGCGAATGGGAAGAAGACATGAGAAGAGACTTCCCGGAATTATTCTAATTTTCGAGGACGAAAATTTTGTAAGGGGGGTAGGTTGTAATAACTGCCATTTTCATGGCACCAACTTACCTGTAATAAGTCATTAAGGAATAAAATGGACATAATTTAATGTCTTTTAGTACAATCTAAGCAACACGGTCAGGTACACGGCCGTGTGAGTGACCGTGTGCCATTCGGACTGTGTATCTATGAGTAGCTGTGTGAGTGTACATGGCCGTGTAGTGTAACACGGTCAAGTACGCGGCCGTGTAAGAGGCCGCATACCGCTCGGATAGATGAATGTGTTTCAAAGACATGACCGTGTTGAGTAGTCTCAACTAGTACACGCTCGTGTCTGAAATGTACACGCCCGTGCTGTGTTGCACACGACGTGTAAGAGTCCGTGTAGAAGGCTGTGTAATGAGCCGAGAGCCACTGTAATGACTCTCATGAATCATGAAACTTAATTACTATGTAATGATGTAATTAAGTTAATAAGCACAGTGTGCTTTTCAGTTGAATGAATTAAACGAGTATAGTAACGTTTAATTACTATTTATACAGTGAAAGGGACAACCGACAGTGAAATCGGTCCACCCTATTATGTGAGTGTGCGTTGAGACATGCAATATCAAGAAACCGGTCCAGACGACCATTTCATGATACAGAACTAATGAGCTAGTCATCAGTACGCTCAGACTGGTCACCTGAGCGCAGTAGTGATAATTGCCCTAATAGATGTACAGTATGGAGAAAAGTGGTCTAGATGACCTCTTCTCGCCCAGAGACTGACAAAATCGGAGTCTAAACGTTCAGATTATTCAGTCAGATAGCGAATAGTGAATAGTAAATAGTGAGAAACGCAGTGTTAGGTTAGTGGCCAAGACGGCCTTAATCTGGCATAAAACTGATATATTAATAGTTAGCAGGCTCAATCTGGTCAATTGAGCACAAAATATAGATTTTGTTTAAAAGATACGTAGTATCGGGATAAGGGTCAAGACGACCTTTTCTCCCCCCGAAACTGATATATTTAGACTCAGGACGCCCAAATTAGTCAATCGGGCACCTGACATGTGTTTCAAGACGGGATCATAAAGATCCCGAAAACTGGTCTAGAAGACCTCAGATGGACGTAAAACTGATAAATTTGAAATCAGCACGTCCAAATTAGTCAAGGGAGACTGTGTTTGAAATTTCACGCGAAAACGCCTCGTTATGCATGCACAGTGTCAACACAGTGTAGGCCTAACCACAGTATCAAGAAATTGGTCAAGATGACCTTTTCTTGATATAAAACTGATATATTTGGAATCAGAATGCTCAAATTAGTCATTTGAGGACAAAAAGTAATTTTTGACCGGGAACCATGCAGTATCGGGAAACTGGTCGAGACGACCTCGGATGAAGATAAAACTGATATATTTGGATTCAGCACGCCCAAATTAGTCAGTATAGCCTATCTTAAAATTTTTCAAAAAATTAGTATAAAAGGATGAAATTTTTGGGACTATTGAAAAATAGCCCCCATAATTTTCCAAATCCCATTTCCTCCCCCAACACCACCCGTAGGTGAACAGTAACCATCAGTTGAATCCGACTTCCGTTTTCGACACCGCCGGCACCATTGGAAAGCTCTCGACGAGCTGATTCCAACGGTGGGCCGAGTCGAGCGAACCGACGCCGGAGCACGCCGCACGCGCCGCCCAAAGCCGCCGGTGGCTGAATTTTTCAAACCGCCGTATCTCCGCCGTCTGACGTCCAAATGCCACGATTCCGGTCCTAATGGATTCGTGGTGATGAGTAGAACAAAACCCAGGCTTCATTTCACGTCAACAGCCGTCGGATCACGCCGCCCAAGGTTTGCCGTCGCCGTCGCCATCGCCGCCGTCGGATCTCGCTATTCCGGCGGAGTTGAGTTGCAAGGTCGGTGTCAAAATGCTCCGAACAAACACGTAGATCAAAAGTCCCAAATCAATTTTGGGCAACAACGTCGGAAAATGAAGATCTAACACCGCCGCCGTCGCCGACTTTTCGAGTGCCGATTTCCGGTGATAGGAGCCTCGATTGGTGAAATTGACACCACCATTGGGTTCCTCTCGTCGAGCTGTTCAAGATGGTGATCGCCACTCCCATCGACGCCAGTCAACGGCGACCCGGAGACCGAAAATTGAAGAATGACCCGTTGGCCTATTTTTGACGTTTCGGACACATCCGCGGCATCGGATTTGCAAACCGGAGTTTCAAAAGTGAAGAACGACGATTCAAAGATTGTGCGGCCGAGACCGAACGGTTCGTCCGACCGCCGACGGGAACGATTTTGGTAGTGGTTTTGATCCCTTAATTCCTCAATTTATTATTGGAAATAATTATGTATTAATTATGGTTTACTGACTTGAGGAATTGTAAGAGAAAGGGATGAAATGTCGAAAAAGAGAATGTGAAGAAATGTGAATATTTTTACATAAAAAGCGGAGCTTTTACGTAAAAATTAGGCCTCTGGTTTAGTACGTGGCAGGTTGGAATAGGTTAGATGGTTTTGAGGCGTTTCCTAAACGCCGGAAACCCAAAAATTGAGCGGAAATACTGCCAAAATTTCTAAAACGGCACAAAGGGGTATTTTAGGAAACGAGGGGTGAGAATGTGATCGGGATGGAAACCTGAGCCCCCCCTCGATGACCTAGGTCCAGGAAAGAAGGACGGACGTTTACAGGATTAGTGAACCGCCTAATTAGAAATCTCGAAATGTAAGAAAACGACCCCTAGATCAGAATAGTGCCACCCGAGGGACAGGTGTGATCTAAGTATAAAATTTGGGGTGGTTAAATTGGTAAAGGTAACCCGACAGGTTAATTGGTCAATACACGAGGTAGTTGGTCAGTTGACTGGTCGGTTAGCCAGTCAAGGACCGAGTCTGAACAGGACAGTGATTAATTTATCAAGTAGACAAATTAATTAAGAGCGATTAGAAATTAGATATCAAATTTCCCAAAGTAGAGCAGTTGGGTACCGATAGGCATCGGTACCATACAACGATAAGTTTATTAGTTCCTAACGATAGAGTGACCTAAGAGCGATGTTAATTAATTTATTGGGTAAATAAATTAATTAACAATGATTAGAAAATCAAATTCTTAAGAAGAGGGCAATTAGTACCGATAAGGATCGGTACCACATAACGAGAATTTTTATTAGTCACTAATGACCACGGTGACCCAAGAGTAAATGTTAATGAAATGCATTATGATTACAGGGAGGTACCTGTATTGTGACGAAGGCGAGAGTATAAACTGTCTGATGACAGGTAAGTACAACTCCGCCTACAGCATGGATAAAATGAATTTAAAATGATGCTTTTCCAGTATTTTAAGTATGTATCTTGCACACGATGCTGCACAGCATACATAAGAGCATATAGTTTCACAATCGAGTAGATTGATGAAAGAACAAGATAGAAGCCATAGATCCCTACCGCGTAGGATTGGGGACAGCTTAGAGAAGCGTATGGCTAGGACAGTTAAACAAGATGGAAATAAATAGGTGTGTCGTACCGGCTCCTTCAGTCGAAGGGGTTTCCAGTTAAAGAAAGTTAAGGCCAAAAGTTGAGTATCAGTTGATGACTCTTCGGCATTAGTTGACCTCGGGAGTTACCGTTGGTCTGTGCACACACGGTACTGACACATGGGCCCTAAATAGATAAGAAAAGAAAAGAAAAGTTTGAAGCATAAATGAACATAACCGGATCATGCATTAGTTATAGTTCGCTATGCTTTCTTTTTCAGTAGAGTGCATACAGTACACGATGCTTCTGTCATGCATAAAGTATGTGAAGTTTTATATTCAGTGTTATGTTATGTTATGTGATGACATGATATGTGAGCTGATATATTATATGCTTATATAGAATGTGATTTATTAAGTGATATATGTCATGCTTATGATTTTAAGTATGTGCTATGTTTTAAACATGTTTTGCGGTTAACATGTTGTACTTACTGGGCGTAAAGCTCACGGAGTGTGTTCATGCTGTACGTAAGCATCCTATAGCGTAAACATCCAGGGACGATGATGGCGGCGGAGGCGGATGTGAGGATGAGGTTATGGATACACCGCGAGTATTCTTCCGCACAGTATGAGTAAATAATATTTTGAATGGTGACAGTTAAATAGTATTTTGAATAGTAAAGGTTAAACAGTATTTTGGAACAGTAAACAGTATATGTATGAATAGTATATTTAAATAGTATCTAGTGAATAGTAATCAGATAAACAAGTATATAAGCATGTATGTATCATTGAAATCCTTATGTCTTTCAAATTCTGCATTTTAATAGTATACGTATGTGAATAGTAAATACGTACGTGTATATAAAAAAAAAATCCTTCTAAATTTATGGTATTAAATTCAGCAAGTTTAAGTATCGGTTTTAAAGAGGAAGTATAAGTAAAAGCTAAAGAAGCAAGTAATAGAGTTTACAGTGACGGTCCGGGCCACTGAGGGCACGGGGCGTCACATTACAGTACTTTCGTAAATATATAATATTACAAAAGATTGTTTCTTTTTTTTTTTTCCTTCCCTTTTTATCGCTCAGAGGAAAGACTGTGGCAGGACCATATCCCTTGCCCAGTTATCCCATTTGACACGTGCCATCCCGTCCGCATCCAGTCAAACAAGCTACTGAGCTGGTCGCTTACCCCCAACATTAGCAAAATGGTGAGCTACAGGCTCAGTATGTTCAAACATGCAAGAAATAAAATTTCTATGAATAGTACTATTCATCATGAATAGTATTTTGACCACTATTCATACGTGAATAGTAACTTTGACCACTATTCATACATGAATAGTAAGGTTGACCACAACACAGTGTCACAACAGTACATCTACCACGATGTTAGTACTCTCACTAAATTGTCTTATGCTCAATTATGGCATAGTTTCAGTTTTTGGTAATTATCTTTGCTTATGTTCTGGTTTTGAGCTCAGGTTGGCAGTACCATTTAAGTGCGCATGACTGGGAGCGGTACATTAGTGCTGACCTCCACAGCCTTAATCTCATAGCCTCGAAGGCAAATTTATACATGACTGGGAGCGGTACATCAGTGCTAACCTCCACAGCCTTAATCTCATAGCCTCGAAGGCAAAATTTACCTCCCTGTACGGAAGGCTGGTACGCCAGAAAGTGGTTTCATTACTGACTTTTTAAAATTCTAACCCGGTGACTTCACATTGTCCCGTGGTTAGGAATGGTTCACATTTTAATTTTAGGGGAGTGAGTTTCATTAACCTCGGTCTAGTGCCCGAAGCACAATTAACAATGTGTCCATTCTCAATAGTGCCCGAAGCACATTACGTCTCTCTCTCTACTCTATAATAGTACCCGTAGCACGTATGTACCTAACTTATAGTTAGTACATCAAAGTTAGCAACAATAATGCTATATGTTGCAGACAGGTAAATGTCTGAACTTACCTTATCAGTCTCTTCTCTTTTTCTCTCGTGGATCTTTGATCGCCCTCCTTGTAGGTCGATTTTTGGATCCTACAGACAAAACTTTGTCTGTTAATTTCATTTCCATTTATAGCTTTTATTTTTCATTTAAAAGCTTAAATAAAACCTATTTATAACTTTTTAGGCTTTATTTATCATTTTCCCCATTTTTTCTCAACTTTTGCAAAATTACAATTTTGCCCCTGTATTTTGGCAAAATTACGATTTTGCCCCAATATTTTGGTAAAATTACGATTTTGCCCTTGACGGAAATTTTCCCGATCCAGACTGCATTTTTGGCTCTCAGGAACTTTTCTGACTCTTTTCTAATCATTACCGGGTTCATTTCTATTTTATTTTCACTTTTCACTCTCCCGACCCTCGGGAAGCACTATTCCGACCCCTACGTCGGTTTAGTGATTTTCTATCGTTTCGGAGCCTCAAATGGACGTTTTACTAGTATTTAAAACGTTTATCTAGACATTCCCGATCTAGGTCTCCGAGGCTCGGATTTTCCGTTCCCGACTCGGACCCTTATTTCGTTTCCAAAAACGCCCCCCCCTCGGGGTCGGTTTTTCAATTTCACTCGCGTTTTAAATTTTTAAGGGGATGGGTTACTATTCATGAACCACCCCTTAGGTTTTCCTCATTCAATTTTCCGTTAGGGACTCGGGTTTCCGACCCGACCCCAAACTTTTTATTTTAATTCCCATTTTGCCCCGAATGCCGTTTTCGAAATTTCGGCAGCATTTCGGCGTAAATTTAAGGCTTCCGGCGTTAGGTACGCCTCGAACCATATGTACCTGCCACATACTATACCACAAGCCTATTTTATGTAAAAGTTTTCCAAACTTTTACATAAAAGCTCACAAAATTTCAATTTGCATTTTAACCCACATTGCAAAATTTTTTTCTCAATTTTGTCCTTAGTTTTGGTCTCGGTTTTCACAATCAAACCGAACCAAACTTCTCAAATTTTCAACCACATTTTAGGCTATTAAAATGTCATTTTTTTAACACATTTTTAAGCCCATTTTCATTGCATTTTTCAACCAAATTCTTAGGGTTTTTACCATATATAACCCACGGCCAATGAATGAAAAACATGCACAACATTTTTGTTTCATTCTTTCACTCATAATTCCATCATTTGCATATTAAAATGCATGATTTCAATTAATCAAACATCACATAAAACCATGCAAATTTTTCCACCAACCCTTGTTAACCCCACGGCCACATTAGGTAATTCACACCAACAATTTTTTTTCAAGCTTTTCACAATGCAATTCAAGCTTTATTCTTCACAAAATTTAACTTGGAAGCAAGTTAACAATTAAATCACAAAATTTTCTCATTGTTTACTTAAGGTAACCCACGGATTTACCCTTGAAAAACCAACAAAATTTCGGTTTTTCTTTAAACCAATTGCATGGTTTTCTTCCTTATTACACCCTTAACAAAACCCAAGCATCAAACCATGGAAAAACAACAAAACATTTTCCATCTTTTTCCCACTATTCACCCACGGTTTTCTTGAAGAAAAACCATGAAAAAGTTAAGTGCAAAGGGAGTTACCTTAGTCAATTGCTTCCTTTGCCTTCAAGGAATGCTTTGGCACACTTTTTGTGAAGAAAAATTGAAGAGATATCTTGGTTTCTCTTTGGGTTGCTCACGTACACCATGGAAGAACACTTAGCATTTTTTTCTCTTGGTTTTTGGCATGAAAATGTGTCTCGGCCTCTTTGTCACTAAAGTTGCCGACTTAAGCAACCAAAAGCCAATTAATTTGGCCATTAACCAATAAGAATTAAACATCTTTCAACACCATTTCTTTCCATAATTTTCAAAAATTAAAAATGATGAATTTTGGCCAAATCTTGGCCTTTAGGTCAAAAAGTAAATGGATCATGGCCATTAATGCTACCAACCACCATTTTCTTTCCATTTATTAAATGGATTAATGATGTCATAAATGCTAAAGTAAAAGTTGACTTTGACTTTCACTATTCACATTAATTCGACTACTTTTTGACCGATACCGGTTCGAGCCGAAATTTTCCTGAAATCGCCCCGGCGTGTTCCTAAGGTCTCCTGTGCAGTCGGATCAATTTAAACTGCTTCCGTTTGATCAAAATTAATCCCGGAAATTTTTCGTCTTTTATTGTCCCGGTTAGGGTTTTCAATGCCAGTTTTGCCACCGTTTCACCTGTTTCAACTCAGTGAATTTTCCCAACACTGAATTCTTACTCGTCAGTATTGTTAGAACATTTTCATATATTCTAAACAATATAAATACATTTATTTCACTCTTTAAATAGTATAAATTGTTATATACATACATTTGTACATTTTCATCCGAGAATTGCCTGAATTTCCCGGTTGTCACACGTTTTTATCGATTTATTTTTGTGACGTCCCCAGATTCCAACCTCTCGCAACCGTCATGAATCGACTCTATGGCCGACCAAGACCGTTCGTGTGTTGAATCCGAGTCGTCAATTTTAAACTCTTTTACTCAAACTTCTTAAACACAAGGGCCTAAAATTTTGCCAAAATTTTTTTTTTCTTTAATACATACTTTTCTTATGATTGTTAGATAAGAAAGCGATGTAAAATATAATACTGGCTTTTCCATGTCTGAAATAAGTACAACATATTTAATAACAGATATAATATTTATATGTACTATATATTTTTTTTGTCTTCAAACATATTTTCTTTACTCAAAAAGCTCAGCAGAAAACTTATGACAGGACCATGTCCACGGTGAGTTCCCTATCCCTTTAACACGCTCGCATCCTACCGCCATTCATGTATCTATAGGACAGGTTTCTTACCTGCAACATGAACAAACTGATGAGCTAATAGGCTCAGTAAGTGCAAACATCCATAATAAGAATCATACTGATTCAATGACAAGAAAAACTCAATCTCCTATGAATAGTATAGTTGACCTTTGACAGGTGAATAGTACCAGTTATCCTAACTGGTTACTATTCACTTTACTCTATCGGAATACTATTCACATACCCTAACCGAATTTACCTTACTCTAGTGTAAGCTTCGGTTATGCTCAATTGTGATTTTCATCATTTTATTGATTGTTTATTCTCTATTTGATTTCTAGTTTAGAGCTCTGTTTATAGCAGTACCGATGATTATTAGCGCGCTGACTGGAAGGGTCTAAGGAGTGACCTTAGAACATCGTCCTCCACAGTCCTGATAACCCCGTAGGATTTAAACAAACCTCCACCACTATGTTAGAGGGGCGGTACGCCTTAATGGTGTCGTTACCATCTTTCAATTTATAGTTTTGACCAAGTGATCATATACATCATCCCAAGGTCACTATCCCCCATTGCCCGTAGGTCTTACTTATTCTCGTTAATTGGGGTATGTTATACTAACTAATCCCCAATTGTGCGTAAGAATTTATATCTAGTGAGCAGCTAGTGTAGAATAGGTTCACACAGTATTTCATGTTGTAGACACGAAAATGCTTGAACTTACCAATACTGCGCTAATGTCCACTTCCGGAACTCCTCCGCAGTTCTATTTTTATTTTGGGTTCCTACAGGCATAATAGTGTCTGTTAATACCCTTTTTATTTATCATCTAAAATATATATTTATTTTACTTAACAATTCTACACATTTAAATTTTATTTGTGGTACACGGTCTGCAACACGCCCGTGTTCCAGGCCGTGTACCTCTTGGGTCTATTTTACACGGCCATGTTATTTTCTTCCTTAGCCGTGTAACTGTACACGGCTCGATATACGCCCATGTTCAAGCCCATGTACCTCTCGGGTTATAAAATTTTTCCTATACACGGCCGTGTATCCCTTTACACGCCCGTGTTCCTAAAAAATTTTTAAAATTTTAACTCTAAAATCTTTATTTTGAGTTTTATAATTTTATCTAAGTTATCCTAAGTCTTTTAGGGTTCTTTCCGAGCCTTTTCGAAAATTTTTGGTCAAAATGACCATTTTGCCCCTAACGGGTTTCGGAACCATAATTGGCTTCATTCTATTGTTTTTTCCAAATTTTCTAAGTCTAATAATTTTAAAATAAAATTTCTTAAGCTTTCGTATCATTTTACAGCTTAAATTGCTGCAAAATCTCAACTTCATTTTTCCCGACCCATGGTTACTATTCATCCGTCACCTTGGGTCGTTTTTTTTTCATTTTTCGAGTGTTTCGGAGGCTGAAATGGCCTTTTCACTACGTACTAAACGTTATTCATCCCGTCCCCGACCCTCGGACCTCGAGAGGCTCAGGTTTCTTATCCTGACCTAAAATTTTCCCTCGTTTCCCAAAATACCCCTAACATCGATTTTTTTCCTGTTTTAGGCATTTTAGTGATTTAGGGTCAGTTTACTATTCCGTTCGGGTTGGTTTTCCATTTCCGATGATAATTCACCGAGGGGTCTCGATTTCCTTTCCGAGTTTAGTATTTTTTACCCCTCGTTCCCCGAAATGCCCTTTAGCCGATTTTAGAAATTTCGACAGCATTTCCGCTTATATTTTAAGGTTTCTCGGCGTTCACTATGCCTCAGAACCTTTGTACCTGCCACGTACTATACCAGAGGCCTATTTTATACAAAGTTTCCAAACTTTGTATAAAAACTTTCCATATGATTCAACATTTACAAGTCACACCACATATTTATTTATTTTTTCCAAACTAACCCTAGTTTACTAGGTTTTTTTCATCTAATAAATTTTCATCACCACACATGATTATCTTATGCTTCCCAATGTATAAAACAACATTCAAAACTTAACAAAACATGCATTCTAACCCTAGATATAGCCACGGATTTTATGCCAAAAATAGAAAGAAAATTTTACTTTCTTTCCTAGGGTTTTTATCAACTTTTATCAACATTAAAAATCTTCCCATTTCATCACATTCATGCCCACTGTTTTAGCAAGAATTCTGCCTCAAACTTTTCTTGTTTCTTGTGTCCATTTCATGCTTAACTTATCATATAATTGAATGATCATTAATCACTAAATTAAAACAACAAAATTCATGAAATTTTCACACCCTAGGAGCCACGGATTTTTCAAGGAAAACATGCAAAAAATTTTGATTGTTTTTCTATCCTAATTCATGCTTTGAATATCACAACATCAACCAATCATAGAATCAACAATTAAATAATTTTTTTCCATTGTTTTTCAACTTTCCATACCCACGGTTTTTAATGAAAAAACCAAAGAAAAATACTTCAAATTTGAGGTTTACCTTGCTTGGTTGTTGTCTTGGTGTTGGAGATGAAATTCAAGCTAAATTTGATGTGAAATTCAAAACAAAATTTTTGGTTCAAGGAGGTTTTCACCCACGGTTTTTTTGGCTGGAAAATTTGACAAGAGTTTAGTTGTGTTTTTCAAATTTTTTCTTGAATTTTTGATGCCTATTTATAGGCAAAAACCAAGGGCCTTTTTGTAATTTTTTCCAACAATTTCTTAATTGTTCAAGGACCAAAAAGTAAAGGTTTTGGGGTCAAAATAAAATTTTTCTTTCTCCCTTTCCACATGGCCGAATGGCCTTTCAACAAAATGCCATAAATTTTTTTTTAATTTTTTTCTAAGTGAATTTTGGCATGATCTTGGCCTTTGATCAAAAAGCAAACCAATCCTGGCCATACACCTTTCAAAAAGATTTCTAATTTGATGAAAATTAATTTGCTTTATGACATTATCATAGTGATGTCATCAACTATTCATATTAATCTCTAATTAATTCGTGGTCAATTTTTGACTGTTATCTAATTCGAACGGAACTTTACCGAAATCGCGTAGGCGCGTTCTCAGCGCCTCCCGTGCGGTCGGTTTGTCTTATTTTGCTTCCGTTTGATCAGAATTCTCTACAGTAAATTTGTATTGTTCTAGTACATTTCAATGCACTCTCTAGGGTTTTCGGCTCTGATTTCGAACCATCTTACCCAATTATGTCTGGTAGGATTTTCCATCCCTGAACTCCCCCACTTTAACATTGCCAGAATATTTTACACTATTTACAACAGTATTGAAATACAATTTTTTCACATTTTATTCATTAATATTGTTATTTACATACAATTTTTAACATAATTTGAGAATCTAAAATTCCCGGTTATCACATTCACCCCTCCTTATAAAATTTTCGTCCTTGAAAATTTGGAACAAGTAGGGGTACAAGTTCTTCATTTTGTCCTCACGTTCCCATGTAGCCTCTTCAATGTTGTGATTTTTCCACAGCACTTTGACTAATGGGATCGTTTTATTCCTCAAGACTTTATTTTCGCGTGCCAGTTTTTGAACAGGTCTCTCCTCATAAGTCAGATCTTCCTGAATCTGGATCGGCTCATGTTTCAGCATGTGGGATGGATCCGATATGTACTTCCGTAGCATCAACACATGAAACACATTATGTACTGCTGACATTTCTGGAGGTAATGCCAATCTATAGGCAACCTTACTAATGCGTTCAATGATCTCATATGGTCCAATATATCTTGGACTTAACTTTCCCTTCTTTCTGAATCGCATTATCCCTTTCATCGGGGAGACTCTTAGGAATACGAAATCTCCTTCATTGAACTCCAGGAATCTTCGTCTTTTGTCTGCATAGCTCTTCTGTCGGCTCTGGGCTATCTTCATCCGCTGCTGTATTTTTGTAACTGCATCTACTGTTTCTTAGACGAAATCAGTTTTATGCAGTCGTTTCTCTTGTAGGTCATACCAGTGAACTGGTGATCTACACTTCCTTCCGTACAAGGCTTCATAAGGTGCCATACCTATCGAAGCTTGGTAGCTGTTGTTATATGAGAATTCTACCAATGGAAGTTTCTCATTCCAGCTCCCTGGGAAATCTATTGTACATGCACGCAGCATATCTTCAAGAGTCTGAATGGTTCACTCAGATTGCCCATCTGTTTGCGGATAAAATGCTGTGCTCAAGCGTACTTCTGTTCCCATCGCCTCTTGTACGCATGTCCAGAAGTTCGAAGTAAATCTTGGATCATGATCTGACACAATGGATTTAGGAACTCCATGTAGTCTGACTATGTGGTTAACATACAGTTCTACCAACCTTTCCAACGAGAAGGTCATCTTTACTGCGATAAAACTTGCCGTTTTTGTTAGTCTATCTACAATAACCCAGATGGCATCATAGCCTTCTCGGGTCTTTGGTAGTCCCATCACAAAGTCAATCGTGATATGCTCCCACTTCCATTCTGGAATTTCTAATGGCTCTAGCTTTCCACCTGGATAACGATGTTCAGCCTTAATCTTCTGACACGTCATACACTTGCTTACAAATTCTGCTATATCCTTCTTCATCCCTTTCCACCAGAATTGCAGCTTCAGATCCTGGTACATCTTGCTGACTCCGGGATGTATTGAGTAAGGTGTTTTATGGGCTTCAGCCATAATTTTCATTCTTAATCTTTCATTATCTGGAACTTGAATTCTCCCTTGATGTAGGATTAATCCATGTTCAGATGTTTCTCCTTGCGGGCTTGCTAATGTTGGGTCTTGCTTTTGAGCTTCTCTGATGTCCTTATACAATGTTGTGGGCGACCCCTCTAGCTTAGGTCATCCACCTTATCTTGCTCACTTTCTTTATTCTTTGCTTAATCTTACTTAGCTTGCTTGTCTCTATAACTTTCCTCTCCTTGGGGTTTAAAAGATTTGTTCTTGAAAAACTAGGAATATTTTTTTTTTCTTTAACTGGAGGAAACTACTAATTCTTGAAAATTATGTATACGTAAATATATACGTACTTCTTAATATTTTTTTTCTCAAAATATATTTTGGAATCTTGTTACTTTAAAGTACGTAAAAATAGAAACATACTTTTAAGCTTGTTTCACTACTTTACATACTACACTCTTGTCTTGTCTTTATACATATATCTCACTATTACACTTTCTTTCTTTTACACCTTGAGTACAGCGGAATTCTGTGAAACGGAACCATAACCCGTCCATGACATCGCTGGGATCTGCCTGTCAGTCTGCTACTCTTGTTTCATCTTGCTGGTTGCTTTCCTTTATTACCTACAACACGAATAGACTAATGAGCTAAAGCTCAGTAAGTACAAACATACATACAAGTAAATAAGCTGAATACACCACTCTAGGGCTAGTCAACTTAGGACCAATTATTTTCTTTAGTCCTATACTACTTGTTCTTTCTATTCTATTTCTTTCTTTTCTTTGCTTTACTTTATCTGCTTAATCTTTCACTTGTGGGCCCGTGGTTGGACGTACCTAGTGCGTGCAGACCAATAGAGGATCAGGGGAGCGACCCACCGATCAACCCTAAGGTCATCTCTGGACTACTGACCTTATAGGTAGTAAGTCATGCCATGAACTACCTCATTATTAACGAGGCAGCGCCACACTTCTGGGGTGGAGGCAGGAAGTTAAGCCATAGACTACCTCATTATTAACGAGGCAGCGCCACACTTCTGGGGTGGAGGCTATCTGGGAACCTCACAACTGGGGAGGCCGGTACGCCAACCTTAACTTTTAAGTCTTATTATCTGACTTATCTTATTCCTCTTTTCTGTTTCTGATCTTGCTTACTATTCTTGTGAACATGTTAGTATCATGTCACAAACTGAATAGCTTAAATGTGTATATATATATAACACAACTTTATGGTAAGTCCATTCGTGAGTAGACAATTAAATGTCTATACTTACCTTATCAATCTCTTCTCTTCTTCTCTCTAGGATCTTTGATCGCCCTCCTTGTAAGTCGATTTTTGGATCCTACAGACAAACTTTGTCTGTTAATTTCATTTTCATTTATAGCTTTTATTTTTCATTAAAAAGCTTAAATAGAACCTATTTACAACTTTTTGGGCTTTATTTATCATTTCCCCAATTTTCCCCAACTTTTGCAAAATTACGATTTTGCCCCTATATTTTGGCAAAAATTGCAGTTTTGCCCCTGACGGAATTTTATTGATCCAGACTGCATTTTTGGCCCTCAGGAACTTTTCTGACTCTTTTCTAATCATTATCGGGTTCGTTTCTATTATATTTCCACTTTTCACTTTCCCGACCCTCGGGAAGCACTATTCCGACCCTTACGTCGGTTTAGTGATTTTCTATCGTTTCGGAACCTCAAATGGACGTTTTACTAGTATTTAAAACGTTTATCTAGACTTTCCCGACCTAGGTCTCCGACGCTCGGATTTTCCGTACCCGACTCGGACCTTTATTTCATTTCCAAAAACGCCCCCCCCTCGGGGTCGGTTTTTCCGTTTCACTCTCATTTTACATTTTTAGGGGACGGTCTACTATTCACGAACCACCCCTTAGGTTTTCCCTATTCAATTCTCCGTTAGGGACTCGGGTTTCCGACCTGACCCTAAACTTTTATTTTTAATTCCTATTTTACCCCGAAAGCCGTTTTCGAAATTTCGGCAGCATTTCGGCGTAATTTTAAGGCTTTCGGCGTTAGGTACGCCTCGAACCATATGTACCTGCCACGTACTATACCACAAGCCTATTTTATGTAAAAGTTTTCCAAACTTTTACATAAAAGCTCACAAATTCCAATTTCACATTTTTAACCACATTACAAAATTTTTTCACAATTTTGCCCTTAGTTTTGGTTTCGGTTTTCACCACCAAACCGAACCAAAATTTCTCAAACTTTTCAACCACTTTTTAGGCTATTCAATGCCATTTTTCTAACACTTTTTCAAGCCCATTTCCTTGTACTTTTCAACTAAATTCTTAGGGTTTTTAAACACTTAAACCCACGGCCTCATTAGAAAACACATGCCAAATATTTTTGTTTCCTTCTTTCAATCACAATTTCCTCATTAACATCACAAAATGCATGATTTCAATTAACCAAACATCATATGAAACATGCAAAATTTTCACCAAAACCCTAAGTAATACCCACGGCCAACTTGAGTAAATGAACACCAAAATTCTTCCAAGCTTTTCCATAGTGAAATTCATGCTTTATTCTTAACAAAACATAAGTTAAAAGCATGTTAACACATAAATCACACAAATTTCTCATTGATTACCCATGGTAACCCACGGATTTTCCTTTGGAAAACCAATCAAAAATTGGTTTTTCTTTAAACCAATTACATGGTTTTCTTCCTCATTACACCCTTAACAAAACCCATCATCAACTTAATGAAAAACAACCAAAAATTTTCCATCTTAATTCACTATTCATCCCACGGTTTTCATGAAGAAAAACCAAGAAAAATTTCAATCCAAGGGAAGTTACCTTGTTCACTTTCTTCCTTTGTCTTCAAGTGATGTTTTGCCACACTTTTTGTATAGAAAACTTGAAGAAATAGCTTAGTTCTCCTTTGGTCACTCACGGCTCACCATGGAGAATAACTTAGAAAAAATTTTTGTTATGTTTTGCTTGAAAATTGGCTTCGGCCACTTTATTCCCAAACTTGCCGACTTATGCATGGAAGAAAGCCAATTAATTTGGCTCTAAACCAATGAAATTTTGACACCTTTCATGCCTAATACTGTGGCGGCCCGCCCCTCGTAGAGATCATACAATACTATTACAGTTGAGCTTATCGCTAACTGCGATAGATTGTACTCTCGTGGGTCGCCAGCTTATCTCTCTCTCTTTTAAAATCATGTCGTTTTTTGGGGAAATTTTTTTTTCTTTTTCTTTAAACATCATATAAAATCTTTTTTCACTATTTACTTTGTTGATAAGTACAAAGTAATATAAATAATACAGTACTTTTGTAAAATATATATATAATTACAAAAGAACTGTTTCCCCTTTTTTTCCCTTCACTTTAACGCTCAGCGGGAAGACTCTGGCAGTACCATATCCCTCGCCCAGTTATCCCATTTGACACGCGCCATCCCATACGCCATCCAGTCAAACAAGCTACTGAGCTGGTCGCTTACCTGTAACATTAGCAAAAATGGTGAGCTACAGGCTCAGTAAGTTCAAACATGCAAGAAATAAAATTTCTATGAATAGTACTATTCATCATGAATAGTATCATTGACCACTATTCATACGTGAATAGTACTTTGACCACTATTCATATGTGAATAGTAAGGTTGACCACACCACTGTATCACACTAGTACATCTACCGCGATGTTAGTGCTCTCACTAAACTGTCTTATGCTCAATTATGGCACAGTTTCAGTTTTAGGTCATTATTTTTGATTACGTTCTGGTTTTGAGCTCAGGTTGGC
This sequence comes from Antiaris toxicaria, assembly GCA_035233585.1. Taxonomy (NCBI): domain Eukaryota; kingdom Viridiplantae; phylum Streptophyta; class Magnoliopsida; order Rosales; family Moraceae; genus Antiaris; species Antiaris toxicaria. The sequence goes on from CP141156.1 coordinate 88,039,725, forward strand.
AGTACCATTTAAGTGCGCATGACTGGGAGCGGTACATTAGTGTTGACCTCCACAGCCTTAATCTCATAGCCCCGAAGGCAAAATAGTACATAACTGGGAGCGGTACATCAGTGCTGACCTCCACAGCCTTATCTCATAGCCCCGAAGGCAAAAGTACCTCCCTATACGGAAGGCTGGTACGCCAGAAAGTGGTTTCATTACCGACTTTTTTAACATTCTAACCCGGTGACTTCATATTGCCCCGTGGTTAGGAATGGTTCACATTTTAATTTTAGGTGAGTGAGTTTCATTAACCTCGCTCTAGTGCCCGACGCACAATTAACCATGTGTCCCATTCTTATAGTGCCCGTAGCACATTTCGTCTCTCTCTCTATTCTATCATAGTGCCTGTAGCACATATGTACTTAACGTATAGTTAGTACATTAAAGTTAGCACAATATTGCTATATGTTGCAGACAGGTAAATGTCTGAACTTACTTTATCAGACTGTTCCCTTTCTCTCTCTTGGATCTTGAATCGCCTTCCTTGTAGGCCGATTTTGGGATCTTACAGACAAAACTATGTCTGTTAATTTCTTTCCCATTTATAGCTTTTATTTTTCATTAAAAAGCTTAAATAAAACCTATTTATAACTTTTTAGGTTTTATTTATTATTTTCACCATTTTCCCTCAACTTTTACAAAATTACGATTTTGCCCTAATATTTTGGCAAAATTACAGTTTTGCCCCTGACGGAATTTTATCGATCCAGACTGCATTTTTGGCTCTCAGGAACTTTTCTGACTCTTTTCTAATCATTACCGGGTTCGTTTCTATTTTATTTTCACTTTTTGCTTTCCCGGCCCTCGGGAAGCACTATTCCGACCCTTACGTCGGTTTAGCGGTTTTCTATCGTTTCGGAGTCTCAAATGGACGTTTCACTAGTATTTAAAACGTTCATCTAGACTTTCCCGACCTAGGACTCTGAGGCTCGGGTTTTCCGTTCTCGACTCGGACCTTTATTTTATTTCCAAAAACGCCCCCCCCTCGGGGTCGGTTTTTCAATCTCACTCACGTTTTTCATTTTCAAGGGGACGGGTTACTATTCATGACCCACCCCTTAAATTTTTTCCTTACTCAATTTTTCCGTTAGGGACTCGGGTTTCCGTCCCGGCCCTAACTTTTATTTTAAATTCCTATTTTACCCCGAATGCCGTTTTTGAAATTTCGGCAGCATTTCGGCGTAATTTTAAGGCTTCCGGCGTTAGGTACGCCTCAAACCGTATGTACCTGCCACGTACTATACCACAAGCCTATTTTATGTAAAAGTTTTCCAAACTTTTACATAAAAACCCACAAAATTCCAATTCCACATTATCACCCATGTAATGACCGCCATTTTCATGGCACCTACTTACCATGTAATAAGTCATTAAGGAATAAAATGGACATAATTTAATGTCCTTTAGCAAATTTAAGAAACATGGTCAAGTACACGACCGTGTAAGAGGCTGTGTACCGCTCAGATAGATGAATGTGTTTCAAAGACATGGCCGTGTTGAGTAGTCTCAACTAGTACATGCTCGTGTCTGAAATGTACACGCCCGTGTTGCGTTGCACACGCACGTGTAAGAGTCTGTGTAGAAGGCTGTGTAATGAGCCGAGAGCCACTGTAATGACTCTCATGAATTATGAAACTTAATTACTATGTAATGATGTAATTAAGTTAATAAGCACAGTGTGCTTTTCAGTTGAATGAATTAAACAGGAATAGTAACGTTTAATTACTATTCATGCGATGAAAGGGGTAATCGACAGTGAAATCGGTCCACCCTATTATGTGAGTATGCGTTGAGACACGCAATATCAAGAAACCGGTCTAGACGACCATTTCATGATACAGAACTGATGAGCTAATCATCAGTACGCTCAGACTGGTCATCTGAGCGCAGCAATGATAATTGCCCTAATAGATGTACAGTATCGAGAAAAGTGGTCTAGATGACCTCTTCTCGCCAATGGACTGACAAAATCAAAGTCAGAACGCTCAGATTAGTCAGTCAGATAGTGAACAGTGATTTGTGAATAGTGAGAAACGCAGTGTCAGGTTAGTGGCCAAGACGGCCTTAATCTGGCATAAAACTGATATATTAATAGTCAGCAGGTTCAATCTGGTCAAGTGAGCACAAGATGTAGATTTTGTTTAAGGGATACGTAGTATTGGGATGAGGGTCAAGACGACATTTTCTCGTCCCGAAACTGATATATTTAGACTCAGGACGCCCAAATTAATCAATCGGGCACCTGACGTGTTTTTCGAGACGGGGTCATGCAGATCCCGAAAACTGGTCCAGAAGACCTCAGATGGACGTAAAACTGATAAATTTGAAATCAGCACGTCCAAATTAGTCAAGAGAGACTGTGTTTGAAACTTCACGCGAAAATGCCTCGTTATGCGTGCACAGTGTAGGCCTAACCACAGTATCAAGAAATTGGTCAAGGTGACCTCTTCTTGATATAAAACTGATATATTTGGAATTAGAATGCTCAAATTAGTCATTTGAGCACAAAAAGTAATTTTTGACCGGGAACCATACAGTATCGGGAAACTGGTCGAGATGACCTCGGATGAAGATAAAACTGATATATTTGGGTTCAGTACGCCCAAATTAGTCAGTATAGCCTATCTTAAAATTTTTCAAAAAATTTGTATAAAGGACGAAATTTTGGGGATTCTAGAGAAATAGCCCCCATATTTTTCCAAATCTCATTTTCTCCCTCCCCACACCACACGAAGATGAACAGTGACCGACCATCGAATCCGGCCTCCGTTTTTGACACCGCCGGCACCATTGGAAAGCTCTCGACGAGCTGATTCCAACGGTGGGCCGAGTCGACCAAACCGACGCCGGAGCACGCCGCACGCGCCGCCCAAAGCCGCCGGTGGCTGAATTTTTCAAACCGCCGTATCTCCACCGTCCGACGTCCAAATGCAACGATTCCGGTCCCAATGGATTCGTGGTGAAGAGTAGAACAAAACCCAGGCTTCATTTCACGTCAACAGCCACCGAATCGCGCCGCCCCAGGTTCGCCGTCGCCGTCGCCATCGCCGCCGCCGGATCTCGCTATTCCGGCTGAGTTGAGTTGCAAGGTCGGTGTCAAAATGCTCAGAACAACACGTAGATCAAAAGCCCCAAATCAATTTTGGGCAACAACACCGGAAAAATGAAGATCCAACGCCGCCGCCGTCGTCGACTTTTCGAGAGCCGATTTCCGGTGATAGGAGCCTCGATTCGTGAAATTGACACCACCAATGGGTTCCTCACGTCGAGCTCTTCAAGATGGTAGTCGCCACTTCCATCGCCGCCGTGGTCAACGGCCGGTCAACGCCGGTCAACGGCGACCCGGAGACCGAAAATTGAAGAATGGCCCGTTGGCCTATTTTCGACGTTCCGGACACATCCGCGGCATCGGATTTGCAAACTGGAGTTTCAAAAGTGAAGAACGACGATTCAAAGATTGCACGATCGAGACCGAACGGTTCGTCCGACCGCCGACGGGAACGATTTTGGTAGTAGTGTTGATCTACTTATTCCTCAATTTAATATTGGAAATAATTATGTATTAATTATGGTTTAATGACTTGAGGAATTGTAAGAAAAAAGGGTGAAATATCGAAAAAGAGAATGTGAGAAAATGTGAATATGTTTACGTAAAAAGCGGAGCTTTTACGTAAAAATTAGGCCTCTGGTTTAGTACGTGGCAGGTTAGAATAGGTTAGATGGTTTTGAGGCGTTTCCTAAACGCCGGAAACCTAAAAATTAAGCGGAAATGCTGCCGAAATTTCTAAAACGGCACAAAGGGGTATTTTAGGAAACGAGGGCTGAAAATGTGATCGGGATGGAAACCCGAGCTCCCTCGATGACCTAAGTCCGGGAAAGAAGGACGGACGTTTACAGGATTAGTGAACCGCCCAATTAGAAATCTCGAAATGTAAGAAAACGACCCCTAGATCAGAATAGTGCCACCCGAGGAACGGGTGTGATCTAAGTATAAAATTTGGGGCGATTACATCGGTAACGGTAACCCGATAGGCTAAATGGTCATACGAGAGGTATTCAGTATGTTGACTGGTTGGTTAGCCAGTCAAGGACCAAGTCGGAATGGGATAGTGAGAGACAGTGATTAATTTGTCAAGTAGACAAATTAATCAAGCACGATTAAAAAAATTAGATATCAAATTCTTAAGAAGAGGGCAATTAGTACCGACAAGGATCGGTACCACATAACGAGAATTTTTATTAGTCACTAATGACCACGGTGACCTAAGAGTGAATGTTAATGTAAATGCATTATGATTACAGGGAGGTACCTGTATTGTGACGAAGGCGAGAGTATAAACTGTCTGCTGACAGGTAAGTACAACTCCGCCTACAGCATGGATAAAATGAATTTAAAATGATGCTTTTCCAGTATTTTAAGTATGTATCTTGCACACGATGCTGCACAGCATACATAAGAGCATATAGCTTCACAATCGAGTAGATTGATGAAAGAACAAGATAGAAGCCATAGATCCCTACCGCGTAGGATTGGGGACAGCTTAGAGAAGCGTATGGCTAGAACAGTTAAACAAGATGGAAATAAATAGGTGTGTCGTACCGGCTCCTTCAGTCGAAGGGGTTTCCAGTTAAAGAAAGTTCAGGCCACAAGTTGAGCATCAGTTGATGGCTCTTCGGCATTAGTTGACCTCGGGCGTTACCGTTGGTCTGCGCGCACACGGTACTGACACATGGGCCCTAAATAGACAAGAAGAGAAGAAAAAAAAAAGAGAAGTTTGAAGCATAAATGAACATAACCGGACCATGCATTAGTTATAGTTCGCTATGCTTTCTTTTTCAGTAGAGTGCATACAGTACACGATGCTTCTGTCATGCATAAAGTATGTGAAGTTTTATATTCACTGTTATGACATGTTATGTGATGACATGATATGTGAGCTGATATGTGATATGCTTATATGGTATGTGATTTATTAAGTGATATATGTCATGCCTATGATTTTACGTATGTGCTATGTTTTAAACATGTTTTGCGGTTAACATGTTGTACTTACTGGGCGTAAAGCTCACGGAGTGTGTTCATGCTGTAGGTAAGCATCCTATAGCGTAAACATCAAGGGACGATGATGGTGGCAGAGGTGGATGTGAGGATGAGGTTATGGATACACCGCGAGTATTCTTCCGCACAGTATGAGTAAATAATATTTTGAATGGTGACAGTTAAATAGTATTTTGAATAGTAAAGGTTAAATGGTATTTTGGAACAGTAAACAGTATATGTACGAGTAGTATATTTAAATAGTATCTGGTGAATAGTAATCAGATAAACATGTATATAATTATGTATGTATAATTGAAATCCTTATGTTTTTCAAATTCCGCATTTTAATAGTATGCGTACGTGAATAGTAAATACGTACGTGTATAAAAAAAAAAAAAAAAATCCCTCTAAATTTATAGTCTTAAATTCAGCAAGTTTAAGTATCGTTTTTAAAGAAGCAAGTAATAGAGTTTACAGTGACGGTCCGGGCCGCTGAGGGCACGGGGCGTCACAGTTGGTATCAGAGCGGTTTCCTGCCATCCTACCTCACATCGCCGCATGCCTGCCTCATCTGTCCAAGTAAGTTAGTTTTATTTTTGTCGGTAAATGTTTATCTATTGAAGATAACATTTTATAGTAATGAAACGACGAAATCTATGATGGCGAGGATAAGATGAAAAGATGCTGAGATCATTATACGAAAAATCACGACCGTGCAGTGCTAGAAAACTGCTCAGAGAAAGAACATGGATTGCTGCTCGAGTTGTACCGATCTTCAGGGCTAGTCGTCCACCAAGTTTCGAGTGGCAAACAGTACTCCTGCACTCTATGAGAATGTCAGGACTAGTTTCATGTTATCAAAGTGATTCCCTGATTGTACACCATTGACCAGGATAACTGAGTCCTGTTGGCTGTTGATATCTCTCAGGAAGATACTCTCGTGTGTATCGGGATCCTTATGACCAGGATGAGCTCTTAACTGTGTCGAGTTTCGCCATACCATGATCGAGCCAATCTCTGAGAGCAGTCCAGCATCAGCCCCAGTTTTTCTCTATGGGCAAGCAGGGAGTGAAACCGCCTAAGTTCTCTAGAGTTATGGATATACGAGAATTTGTTCATCGGACTGAAAGACTGCAGCTGATGTCCGGCGATATAGTTCTAACGTATGCTGTTCGCTACAAGGAACCGATATGGACTTCTACAATACATGCCGAGACAAAAGTGGATCAAGACAGGAGAAGACCCAAAGAGAGAAAGAGACCTTGCCAAACAGAATTAGAAGAGCAATCAAGCAAGACTAGCAAGCCTTATCAAGGAGATAGTGAACGCCGAGAGAAAAGTGCTCAACCCCGGGAACCCTACACAAGCCAAAGGCATTATAGCAGCCGCCATTATGGAGGGTGACCCGGTAGGACCAGCACCCCAACTGGCCGATGAAGAGTTCATGGCCGAGCACCAGCCAGAAGTACACGAGGGCAATAGGGAGCCAATGGAGAACCCCGAACCAGCCCGTATGTCTCCCGAACACCCCATGGAAGAGGAAGATGACAAGACTCTTTCCGATGCCCATCCCGACGATGAGGGAGAGGAGATCCCCAACTGCTTTAGTAATGACGAATAGATGGGGATGTACGAACCCCAAGTCATCATAGCCAGCGATGACGAGATCAGTTTCGACTGAGAAGAAGAGGAAAACCCAGAGGAGTACTCACTCAGCGATAGTGATGATGAGGAGATGCCTGATACTGAATCAGGATTGTCCTTCCAATAGTAGTAACCCTTCTGCGGGAATGTTAGTTATGAAAATATATAGAGGGAAGCAGTAGCTCTCCCCCGTCAGTTATAGCATAATGTACTTGTTGGGATCGTATAGGGGAAGTGTGTGTCACTCCCACTGAACTAGAATCTTGAATATATGTATATATATTATGTGAAATATATTATGAGATAAGTAGTAAAGCTTTGCCCTAGGGGCCAGATATAATTTTTTTCCACAGCGTGAGTATGATATGACAGAAAGTGCAGGATGAATCCTAGCACTCAGACGATGTCCCAATACAATGCGACAATTGTATTGACATCACAGTATGAGAGAAAGAAAGGTGGATATAGTGGGTATATTTATATCCATAATGTTTAAGTAAGATTGTTAAGTAAGAAAGAAAATGATATGTGATACGAGTCCCAAGTACAGAATTTAAGAGACTTATATTTTCCTTTTTCGCTGTACGATAGGGTTACATAGGAAAACATGGCAAGAATGAGAGCTTAGTTAAACCCAGCATCCTGAGAGGATGAGTTGATAGCACAGATCGCAGCCATGCGAGAGATGATGGAGAACCAGCAGCGGGAGCTAAACCAGCTTAGAGAACAGCTGGGCCAGCAACCCCAGGCACCACAGTCAGTAGAGATGCCAGCACAGGAGGCTCTAGCAGCCCAGAAACTCTGAGGGAGCAAGCAGCTCCTTCAGCTCAGGAAGCACTAGCACCCATAGTAATGGCTGCTTTCGTAGCAGCAATTATTTTCTGCCAATCCCTAGGGAAGGCGACTTGTATGAGAGATTCCGACGCATGAAAGCGTTAGAATTCGTAGGAATCACCAACCCTATAGAGGCCGATGATTGGCTAACGAATATCCAAGTAATCTTGGATTTTATAGGGTTAATAGATAGAGAGAGAGAAAGTGATGTACGCACCCTTCACCCTGCGCAATGAGGCGCGTTAGTGGTGGAAGATGGTAACCATTAAGAGGAACATCAGAGAGATGAGCTGGAGCGATTTCATTGAGGAATTCAAGGAGATGTACTTCAACGAGGAAGCACTAGTAGCGCAGTAGGACGAGTTCGACAACCTGCACCAAGGTAGTATAACTGTTATGGAGGCAGTCAAGAAGTTTGAGCAGTTGGCTCAACTTTGTCCAGATTTGGTACCGACCAAAAGGAGAGAGTCAGACGAATGCTGAAGATGTTCAGAACGGAAATCACAGTTTAGGTCTGTAGCGGAGGGCACGGACCAGCGACACTAGCAGAATGTGTCAGCAAGACTATCTGAGCTGAGTACTAGTCGGCTCAGGATAAGGAGCGAAAGGCGCAGAATTTTAAGGCACGAAAGGAGGAGAAAACGCAAGCTGAGCAGGCTCAGGGGAAGTAAAACCCCGAGTTACAACACAGAGGACAGAATGTGGGAACCGGCCAGAATAGTAGGCATTCCCATAATAACAACAAGAGAAAGAGGGAATTAAGGCAATCAAGATTCACAGGAGAATTTCCCCCAGAAGAGAAACGACCAGGAAGGAAATGATAGCCAACTCGACGTGCACGAAATGCGGAAAGAGGCACTCAGGAGAATGTAAGCAAGGAGTAAGTGGTTGTTTCATCTGTGGCAAGAAAGGCCACTATGCCAAAAAAAAAAAAAGGCTTAGGACACAACGTTGTCATAAACTGTTGAAGGCGAAAAATCATTTTCGAACCAATCGGATGTGAAAAGTTCATCTACAAGGGTTTGTCGCCAGAGCAACCAAAGACGATGATATCAGCAGTGAAGGCTCGCGAGATACAATCCAGTGGATGCACGGACTTCCTAGTATACGTAGCAGATAAGACTCAAGGAATAGAGATAGGACCCGACAACGTACCGATAGTCAGGGAATTCATGGAGATATTTCCAGAAGATCTTGCAGGACTCCAACCAGAGCGCAGGATCTCATTCGAGACTGAACGTCTACTAGAATCAGCCCCATCTTTGAGGCCCCCTACAGAATAGGCCCTATAGAGCTAAAGGAGCTCCAAGCCCAGCTAAAGTACTAAATAGATAAGGGATTCATGCGATAGAGCTATTTACCCTGGAGAGCACCCATACCATTCGTGAAGAAGAAAGATGGACCACTGAGAATGTGCATCGACTACAGAGAGTTGAACAGGATTACGATTAAGAATAAGCATCTGTTGCCGCGAGTTAACGATCTATTTGATCAGCTCCAAGACGCTGTAGTGTTCTCGAAGATCGATCTACATCCCGAGTACCATCAACTACAGATCAGGAATGAAGATGTACCCAAAACAGCATTTCAAACGTGGTACGGACATTACGAGTTTCTGTTCATGTCACTCAGATTAACGGACGCACCAGCAACTTTCATGAACTGGATGAACCGCATGTTCAAGGACTATTTGGATAAGTTTGTCATTGGGTTCATCGATGACATACTTATACACTCTAAGACGAAGGAAGAGCACGAAGAGCACTTAATTATCATTTTGCGCATGCAACAGGACCATCAGTTATACACCAAGTTCTCCAAGTACGAGTTTTGGCTGGAGAAGGTCCATTTCCTAGACCACGTAGACCCCAAGGAAGGAGTATCTGTGGACCTGGCGAAAATTGATGCAGTTAGCACGTGGCCAGCTCAGAGGAACGAAACGGGAATTCACAGTTTCTTTAAACTAACAGGATGTTACCTACACTTAGTCGAAGGCTACTCAAAGTTAGCTGCTCTGCTCACAGCGCTCACCAAGAAGGGAAAGAGGTATAAGTGAATCGATAAGTGTGAGGAAAGCTTTCAAGAGCTAAGATGAAGACTCATAAGCGCTCCAATGCTGACCATTTCAAATGTTGGTCAGGGAAGCTTTGTGATTTAAGCGCCACATCTAAAACCAAGTTGGAAACTGTGTTGATGTAGAGTGGTAGAGTAGTCGCGTATGCTTCACGACAACTCAAAAAACCTTGAGAAGAGCTACCCAACGCGTGATCTGGAGCTAGTAGCGATAGTTTTTACGATAAAAACATGGAGGCACTACCTGTACGGAGTCACGTGCGAGATTTACATCGACCACTAGAGTCTCAAATGTATCTTCACGCAGAAAGAGCTCAACATGAGGCAGCGTAGATGGCTAGAGTTGGTAAGGATTACGACTGTGAGATCCTATACCATCCAGGGAAAGCCAATAAAGTGGTCAATGCGTAGAGTCAGAAGCATATTACTATGCCTATGGCTATTAGTGCCTTGTCAAGAGCGCTACAAAGGAGTTATGCGACAACAAGATCAAGATTTTGATAGGGGGATTGTCTAACATGACCCTCCAATCGACGCTCCAAGAAGAGATCAAGATCGGTCAAGATTTTGATTTGTCCCTGCTCAAGTCCAAAAAGGAAGCTATAGAGCACAAGGGTTCAGAGTTTAAGATCCTTAAGGACGACATACTCTACTACAGAGATAGAGTATGTGTTCTAAAAGATGAAGAACTCAAGAAGCGAATCCTTTTGGAACCTTACGAGACGTCATATTCCGTACATCCGGTAGCGAATAAGATGTACAAGTACCTAAAGGAAAGTTTTTGGTGCCTTGGAATGAAAAATGACATTGTCGAGTTCGTCGCCAGCTGCCTTACGTGCCAGAAGGTTAAGGTAGATCACCAGCGCTCAGCAGGATAATCGTAGGAAATTAAGTTACCCGAGTGGAAATGGGACCAGATTACGATGAATTTCGTGATCGGATTGCCGAAGACGTCAAACGATAATGATGCAATCTGGGTGATTGTAGAAAAACTGATGAAATCAGTTAGATTTTTAGCAATGAAAGTTAGCTACTCGGTGGAACGACCAGTAGAAATCTATGCGGCACAGTTCGTGAAATGGCACGGAATACCAGAGTCGATCGTCTCAGATCGTAGTGGACGCTTTACCTCCAGATTTTGGCGAGGTGTTCAAGCCGCATTACGGTCCAAGTGAGAGTTCAGCATAGCATTTCATCCTCAGACCGACAGTTAGTCTGAGAGGACCATACAGATGTTAGAGGACATGTTGAGACCTGCGTCCTAGACTTCAAAGGAAATTGATATCAGAAGCTACCATTGAGCGAGTTCTCGTACAACAGCAACTATCATTCCTCGATAGGAATGGCACCGTACGAGACACTCTGTGGAAAGAAATGCAGATCTCTGGCTCATTAGTACGAGTTTGGAGAGAAACGAGTAGTTAGCTCGGACATCATCAAGAATACCATGTCAGACGTGAAGCTGATACGAGAAACGTTAGATACAGCGCACAGTCGACCGAAGAATTTTGACGATAAGCGCCGTAAACCCCTCAAGTTTCAAGTAGGAGATTCGGTCTTTTTCAAGGCGGCACCCATGAAAGGGGTGATGCGCATTGAAAATAAAAGAAAGCTCAGTCCTAGGTACATAGGACCCTTGAGATAATAGAGAAAGTCGGGAAGGTGGCTTATAGACTAGCACTTCCTCCCGAGTTAGTTACAGTGCACAATGTCTTTCACGTTTTGATGTTAAAGAAGTACGTGCCAAACAGCTCCCATGTTCTTAGCCAAGAATCCGTTGTAGTATACGCTGATCCGACGTACGAGGAGAGACTCGTGCAGATCTTAGTTAGAAAGGAGAAAGTACTTAGGAATGAAGTATACCGCTAGTAAAAGTGTTGTGGCAGAATCATAGTGTTGAGGAAGCCACATGAGAATGGGAAGAAGACATGAGAAGAGACTTCCCGGAATTATTCTAATTTTCGAGGACGAAAATTTTGTAAGGGGGGTAGGTTGTAATGACCGCCATTTTCATGGCACCTACTTACCATGTAATAAGTCATTAAGGAATAAAATGGACATAATTTAATGTCCTTTAGCAAATTTAAGAAACATGGTCAAGTACACGACCGTGTAAGAGGCTGTGTACCGCTCAGATAGATGAATGTGTTTCAAAGACATGGCCGTGTTGAGTAGTCTCAACTAGTACATGCTCGTGTCTGAAATGTACACGCCCGTGTTGCGTTGCACACGCACGTGTAAGAGTCTGTGTAGAAGGCTGTGTAATGAGCCGAGAGCCACTGTAATGACTCTCATGAATTATGAAACTTAATTACTATGTAATGATGTAATTAAGTTAATAAGCACAGTGTGCTTTTCAGTTGAATGAATTAAACAGGAATAGTAACGTTTAATTACTATTCATGCGATGAAAGGGGTAATCGACAGTGAAATCGGTCCACCCTATTATGTGAGTATGCGTTGAGACACGCAATATCAAGAAACCGGTCTAGACGACCATTTCATGATACAGAACTGATGAGCTAATCATCAGTACGCTCAGACTGGTCATCTGAGCGCAGCAATGATAATTGCCCTAATAGATGTACAGTATCGAGAAAAGTGGTCTAGATGACCTCTTCTCGCCAATGGACTGACAAAATCAAAGTCAGAACGCTCAGATTAGTCAGTCAGATAGTGAACAGTGATTTGTGAATAGTGAGAAACGCAGTGTCAGGTTAGTGGCCAAGACGGCCTTAATCTGGCATAAAACTGATATATTAATAGTCAGCAGGTTCAATCTGGTCAAGTGAGCACAAGATGTAGATTTTGTTTAAGGGATACGTAGTATTGGGATGAGGGTCAAGACGACATTTTCTCGTCCCGAAACTGATATATTTAGACTCAGGACGCCCAAATTAATCAATCGGGCACCTGACGTGTTTTTCGAGACGGGGTCATGCAGATCCCGAAAACTGGTCCAGAAGACCTCAGATGGACGTAAAACTGATAAATTTGAAATCAGCACGTCCAAATTAGTCAAGAGAGACTGTGTTTGAAACTTCACGCGAAAATGCCTCGTTATGCGTGCACAGTGTAGGCCTAACCACAGTATCAAGAAATTGGTCAAGGTGACCTCTTCTTGATATAAAACTGATATATTTGGAATTAGAATGCTCAAATTAGTCATTTGAGCACAAAAAGTAATTTTTGACCGGGAACCATACAGTATCGGGAAACTGGTCGAGATGACCTCGGATGAAGATAAAACTGATATATTTGGGTTCAGTACGCCCAAATTAGTCAGTATAGCCTATCTTAAAATTTTTCAAAAAATTTGTATAAAGGACGAAATTTTGGGGATTCTAGAGAAATAGCCCCCATATTTTTCCAAATCTCATTTTCTCCCTCCCCACACCACACGAAGATGAACAGTGACCGACCATCGAATCCGGCCTCCGTTTTTGACACCGCCGGCACCATTGGAAAGCTCTCGACGAGCTGATTCCAACGGTGGGCCGAGTCGACCAAACCGACGCCGGAGCACGCCGCACGCGCCGCCCAAAGCCGCCGGTGGCCGAATTTTTCAAACCGCCGTATCTCCACCGTCCGACGTCCAAATGCAACGATTCCGGTCCCAATGGATTCGTGGTGAAGAGTAGAACAAAACCCAGGCTTCATTTCACGTCAACAGCCACCGAATCGCGCCGCCCCAGGTTCGCCGTCGCCGTCGCCATCGCCGCCGCCGGATCTCGCTATTCCGGCTGAGTTGAGTTGCAAGGTCGGTGTCAAAATGCTCAGAACAACACGTAGATCAAAAGCCCCAAATCAATTTTGGGCAACAACACCGGAAAAATGAAGATCCAACGCCGCCGCCGTCGTCGACTTTTCGAGAGCCGATTTCCGGTGATAGGAGCCTCGATTCGTGAAATTGACACCACCAATGGGTTCCTCACGTCGAGCTCTTCAAGATGGTAGTCGCCACTTCCATCGCCGCCGTGGTCAATGGCCGGTCAACGGCCGGTCAACGCCGGTCAACGGCGACCCGGAGACCGAAAATTGAAGAATGGCCCGTTGGCCTATTTTCAACGTTCCGGACACATCCGCGGCATCGGATTTGCAAACTGGAGTTTCAAAAGTGAAGAACGACGATTCAAAGATTGCACGGTCGAGACCGAACGGTTCGTCCGACCGCCGACGGGAACGATTTTGGTAGTAGTGTTGATCTACTTATTCCTCAATTTAATATTGGAAATAATTATGTATTAATTATGGTTTAATGACTTGAGGAATTGTAAGAAAAAAGGGTGAAATATCGAAAAAGAGAATGTGAGAAAATGTGAATATGTTTACGTAAAAAGCGGAGCTTTTACGTAAAAATTAGGCCTCTGGTTTAGTACGTGGCAGGTTAGAATAGGTTAGATGGTTTTGAGGCGTTTCCTAAACGCCGGAAACCTAAAAATTAAGCGGAAATGCTGCCGAAATTTCTAAAACGGCACAAAGGGGTATTTTAGGAAACGAGAGCTGAAAATGTGATCGGGATGGAAACCCGAGCTCCCTCGATGACCTAAGTCCGGGAAAGAAGGACGGACGTTTACAGGATTAGTGAACCGCCCAATTAGAAATCTCGAAATGTAAGAAAACGACCCCTAGATCAGAATAGTGCCACCCGAGGAACGGGTGTGATCTAAGTATAAAATTTGGGGCGATTACATCGGTAACGGTAACCCGATAGGCTAAATGGTCATACGAGAGGTATTCAGTATGTTGACTGGTTGGTTAGCCAGTCAAGGACCAAGTCGGAATGGGATAGTGAGAGACAGTGATTAATTTGTCAAGTAGACAAATTAATCAAGCACGATTAAAAAAATTAGATATCAAATTCTTAAGAAGAGGGCAATTAGTACCGACAAGGATCGGTACCACATAACGAGAATTTTTATTAGTCACTAATGACCACGGTGACCTAAGAGTGAATGTTAATGTAAATGCATTATGATTACAGGGAGGTACCTGTATTGTGACGAAGGCGAGAGTATAAACTGTCTGCTGACAGGTAAGTACAACTCCGCCTACAGCATGGATAAAATGAATTTAAAATGATGCTTTTCCAGTATTTTAAGTATGTATCTTGCACACGATGCTGCACAGCATACATAAGAGCATATAGCTTCACAATCGAGTAGATTGATGAAAGAACAAGATAGAAGCCATAGATCCCTACCGCGTAGGATTGGGGACAGCTTAGAGAAGCGTATGGCTAGAACAGTTAAACAAGATGGAAATAAATAGGTGTGTCGTACCGGCTCCTTCAGTCGAAGGGGTTTCCAGTTAAAGAAAGTTCAGGCCACAAGTTGAGCATCAGTTGATGGCTCTTCGGCATTAGTTGACCTCGGGCGTTACCGTTGGTCTGCGCGCACACGGTACTGACACATGGGCCCTAAATAGACAAGAAGAGAAGAAAAAAAAAAGAGAAGTTTGAAGCATAAATGAACATAACCGGACCATGCATTAGTTATAGTTCGCTATGCTTTCTTTTTCAGTAGAGTGCATACAGTACACGATGCTTCTGTCATGCATAAAGTATGTGAAGTTTTATATTCACTGTTATGACATGTTATGTGATGACATGATATGTGAGCTGATATGTGATATGCTTATATGGTATGTGATTTATTAAGTGATATATGTCATGCCTATGATTTTACGTATGTGCTATGTTTTAAACATGTTTTGCGGTTAACATGTTGTACTTACTGGGCGTAAAGCTCACGGAGTGTGTTCATGCTGTAGGTAAGCATCCTATAGCGTAAACATCAAGGGACGATGATGGTGGCAGAGATGGATGTGAGGATGAGGTTATGGATACACCGCGAGTATTCTTCCGCACAGTATGAGTAAATAATATTTTGAATGGTGACAGTTAAATAGTATTTTGAATAGTAAAGGTTAAATGGTATTTTGGAACAATAAACAGTATATGTACGAGTAGTATATTTAAATAGTATCTGGTGAATAGTAATCAGATAAACATGTATATAATTATGTATGTATAATTGAAATCCTTATGTTTTTCAAATTTCGCATTTTAATAGTATGCGTACGTGAATAGTAAATACGTACGTGTATAAAAAAAAAAAAAAAAATCCCTCTAAATTTATAGTCTTAAATTCAGCAAGTTTAAGTATCGTTTTTAAAGAAGCAAGTAATAGAGTTTACAGTGACGGTCCGGGCCGCTGAGGGCACGGGGCGTCACAACCCACATAACAAAATTTTTTTCACAATTTTACCCTTAATTTGGTTTCGGTTTTCACAACCAAACCGAACCAAATTTTGTCAAACTTTCACCACATTTTAGGCCATTCAAATGTCACGTTTTTAACACATTTTCAAGCCCATTTTCTTTGCATTTTCAACCAAATTTTCCTAGGGTTTTTACCCTTGTACAACCCACGGCCATTTAATGAAACACATGCCAAACATTTTTGTTTCATTCTTTCAATCATATTGCCACCATTTACACATTAAATTGCATGATTTAAATTAACCAAACATCACATAAAAGCATGCAAATTTTTCTTCCAAACCCTTAGGAACTCACGGCCACATTATGTAATTCATACCAAAAATTTTTTTTCAAGCTTTTCATAATGAAATACAAGCTTTATTCTTCACAAAATTAAACTTGGAAGCAAGTTAGAAATTAAACCACAAACTTTTCTCATTGGTTACTCAAGGTAACCCACGGATTTTCCCTTGAAAAACCAACAAAATTTCGGTTTTTATTTACACAATTTGCATGGTTTTCTTCCTTATTACATCCTTAACAAAACCCAACATCAATTCAATGGAAAACAACCAAAAATTTTCCATCTTTTTCTCACTATTCACCCACGGATTTCAAGAAGAAAAACCATGAAAAATTAAGTGAAAAAGGGAGTTACCTTGGTCTAATGCTTCCTTTGTCTTCAAGGAACACTTTGCCACTCTTTTTTGTGAAGAAAAGTTGAAGAAAATCTTGGTTTCCCTTGGGTGGCTCACGTAGACTCCATGGAAGAACTTAGAAAATTTTTTTTCTTTTGGTTTGGCATGAAAATGTGGTCTCGGCCACTTTATCAAAATGTTGCCGACTTAACCATGCAAGAAAGCCAATTAATTTGGCTCTAAACCAATGGAATTTTGACACCTTTCATGCCTAATTCTTTCTCCATTTTTCAAAAATTAAAAATGGTAATTTTTGGCCAAATCTTGGCCTTTAGATCAAAAGGTGATTTAATCCTAGCCATTAATGCCACCAACCACCTTATTTATTTCATTTATTAATCTTGATTTATGATGTCATAAATGCTAAAGTGAAAGTTGACTTTGACTTTCACTATTCACATTAATTTGACTACTTTTTGACCGATACCGGTTCGAGCCGAAATTTTCCTGAACTCGTGCCGGCGTGTTCCTGAGGTCTCCTGTGCAGTCGGATCAATTTAATCTGCTTCCGTTTGATCAAAATCAATCCTGGAAGTTTACCGTCTTTTATTGGCTCGGTTAGGGTTTTCAATGCCGATTTTGGCACCGTTTCACCCGTTTCAACTCAGTGAATTTTTCCAACACTGAATTCTTACTCGTCAGTATTGTTAGAACATTTTCATATATTCTGAACAATGTAAATACATTTATTTCACTCTTTAAATAGTACAAATTGTTATATACATACAATTGTACATTTTCATTCGAGAACTGCCTGAATTTCCCGGTTGTCACATTCACCCCTCCTTATAAAATTTTCGTCCTCAAAAATTAGAACAAATGGGGGTGTAAACTCCTCATCTCGTCTTCTCGTTCCCACGTAGCTTCTTCAATGTTGTGATTTTTCCACAGAATCTTCACTAGTGGGATTGTCTTATTCCTCAGTACTTTCTCTTCACGAGCTAGCACTTGAATAGGCTGTTCCTCATATGTCAAATCCTCGTGGATTTGAATAGGCTCATGCTTCAACACATGGGACGGATCTAGTATATATTTTCTCAGCATCGACACATGAAATACATTATGCACTGCCGACAATTCTGGGGGTAGCGCTAATCTGTAAGCGACCTTTCCAATGCGTTCGATAATTTCATAAGGTCCAATGTATCTTGGACTTAGTTTTCCCTTCTTACCGAAACGCATAATCCCCTTCATAGGCGATACCTTGAGAAACACGAAGTCTCCTTCGTCAAACTCCAAGGATCTTCGCCTCTTGTCTGCGTAACTCTTTTGTCAGCTTTGCGCAATTTTCATTTGATGCTGAATTCTAGCAACTGCATCAGAAGTCTCTTGCATAAAATCCGTCTTATGCAACTGCTTTTCTCGCAAATCGTACCAATGTAATGGTGATCTGCACTTCCGTCCATACAAAGCCTCGTAAGGTGCCATGCCTATTGAAGCTTCGTAACTATTATTGTACCAGAATTCAATCAACGATAACTTCTCGTTCCAATTTCCTGCAAAATCCATAACGCAAGCTCGAAGCATGTCCTCTAACGTCTGAATTGTCTGCTCTGACTGCCCGTCTGTTTGCGGATGAAAAGCCGTACTGAGTCTCAATTCAGTACCCATGGCCTCTTGCACACACTTCCAGAAATTCGAAGTGAATCGTGCATCTCGATCTGATACAATGGATTTCGGTACTCCATGTAGTCTGACGACATGAGTTATGTACAGCTAAGCAAACTTTTCTAGCGAAAAAGTCATTTTGACAGCTATGAACCGTGCCGTCTTGGTCAGTCTGTCCACAATAACCCAGATGGCATCATAACCTTCTCGGGTTTTTGGGAGTCCCACTACAAAATCCATCGTAATGTGTTCCCATTTCCATTCAGGAATCTCCAGTGGTTCCAATCTTCCTGCTGGATGTTTATGTTCCGCTTTGATTCTCTGACAGGTCATGCATCTGCTCACGAATTTAGCTATATCATTCTTCATCCCTTTCCACCAGAACTGTAACTTCAAGTCCTGATACATCTTGCTAGCTCCGGGATGAACCGAATAAGGTGTCTCGTGGGCTTCTGACATGATCCGTCTTCTAAGTTCTTCATCAGCTGGAACATTTATCTTTCCTTGATAAAGGATCATTCCATCTTTGGAAATTCCTTCTTGAGAACTCGTCATTGTTGGATCTCGCCTCTGAGCTTTCTTTATATCCTCAAATAGCGATGATTCCACTTGGAGTGTAGCTAATCTTCCAGATATCAGCTCCAAGTTCAAAGAATTTATCTCTTGCTGCAATGGCTTCGGAAGCCTTTTTATTGGTAGCTGGTGCGATATAGTAGACTTCCTGCTTAGAGCATCCGCTACACGATTGGCCTTTCCTGGATGTTAGAGGATTTCACAATCATAATCCTTCACCAGTTCCAACCATCGTCTCTGTCGCATATTAAGCTCTTTTTGCGTGAAGAAATACTTCAAGCTTTGGTGATCAGTGAAAATCTGACATTGAGCTCCATAAAGATAGTGTCGCCAAATTTTAAGTGCGAACACTACTGCAGCAAGTTCAAGGTCATGCGTAGGATAATTCCTTTCATGATCCTTTAATTGACGGGAAGCATAGGCAATCACCTTGCCATTTTGCATTAGGACTGCTCCCAATCCTATTTTCGATGCATCACTGTAGATCACGAACTTCTCCCCTTCAGTGGGAAGCGTAAGGATTGGTGCGCTTGTCAGTCGCCTCTTTAACTCCTGGAAGCTTCTTTCGCATTCTATAGTCCACTCGTACTTCCTTTCCTTGCGTGTAAGAGCGATAAGAGGTGTAGCTAGTCGCGCGAATCCCTCTACAAATCGCCGATAATAACCAGCCAACCCCAAGAAACTGCGTATTTCAGTCACACTCTTGGGTGCAGGCCACTGGTTAATTGCCTCTACCTTTGTCGGATCTACTGCAATACCTTCCTGGGATACAACATGTCCGAGGAAATGTACTCTGTCCAGCCAAAATTCACATTTTGAGAATTTGGCATACAGTTGATGCTTCCGTATCGTATTCAGCACGATCCTCAGATGCTTCTTGTGCTCTTCATGACTCTTCGAGTATATAAGAATGTCATCAATGAATACAATGACAAACTTATCCAGATACTCTTTACAAATCCTGTTCATCAAATCCATGAATGCTGCTGGCGCATTTGTCAATCCAAATGGCATCACAAGAAACTCGTAATGACCATAACGAGTTCTACACGCCGTCTTAGGAATATCACTTTCTTTAATTCTCAGTTGGTGATATCCTGATCGTAAGTCAATCTTGGAAAATACCGCTGCGCCTTTTAACTGGTCGAATAGGTCATCAATTCTAGGTAATGGATACCTATTTTTGATCGTAACCTTATTCAACTCCCGGTAATCAATGCACAATCGGAATGTTCCATCCTTTTTCTTGACAAATAACACAGGTGCACCCCATGGAGAAAAACTCGGCCTGATGAATCCCTTATCCAAAAGCTCCTTTAATTGTACCTGTAGCTCCTTTAACTCTACTGGAGCCATGCGGTATGGGGCTTTGGAAATAGGTGCTGTTCCAGGCATCAACTCAATTTCAAATGAGATTTCTCTCTCTGGAGGTATCCCTGGTAACTCTTCTGGAAATACGTCAAGAAACTCATTAACCACAGGAACATCTTCAGCTTAAAGCTTCTGTTCCTCTGTAGTATCCACCACATATGCCAGATATTCCATGCAACCACTGGCTATCAGCTTGCTTGCTCTCAGCGAACTGATCATCATCTTCCCGGGTCTTCGAGAAGTATCGACATATTCGAAACTCTCTTCTTCCTCGGGTTGGAAAACTATCTTTCGATTTCGACAGTCGATCGTAGCTTGGTATTTCCCTAGGAAATCCATGCCTAAAATCACATCGTAATCCATGATCTCCATTACGATCAACTCAGCATATAGTTCCCTATTTGCCACATATACTGGTACATAGGGTAACCAGTAACTGGACAACAATACTTCCCCAGAAGGTAAAACTGTCTTAAATACCCTTCCCATATTATCCTTAGGAAGTCCTATCTTGTCAGCAAATGCATAGGAAACAAATGAATGTGTAGCACCGGAATCGAATAATACAGAGGCTACATGACTAGCGATAGGAAGCTGACCTGTCACCACGTTTGATGTTCCTGCCTCTGCATCTTCTTTACTGTAGGCCATCACACGAGCATTAGCACATGACATTCGCTCATGGCGTTGCGGCCTCACTGGTGACTCTTCCACTCTGGCTTGAAGGGAATGGGCTTGTGGGCGTGTCTGGTGCGGTTGGGAAGTGCCTTGTCCACCCTGCCTATTTGGACAGTTCCTGGCGTAATGGCCTTCCTTTCCACATTCGTAGCAAACAAGTGGCCCAAATCTGCATTGCCCAGAATGTCTCTTCCCACATGTAGGGCAGTTTTGCACATTAGACTCTGCATTACCAGCTGTTCTCCGCTGCTGGTTTCGATTATTGCCCTGGCGATTCCCAGAAAAATTCCCTTTTCTCTTATTTTGCTGGGATCCTTGGTTGTTGCCCTGGCTTGGTTTCGCATTCTGACTAGGCTTGCTTGATTGACCAGCTTACGTAGACTTCGCCAAAGCCCTCTCCTTCTTCTTTGCCTCCCAGTGTTTCTCTCTTTCCTCTTTCTGTCGAGCTACATGGAACTCAGCTCTAATGGCCCGACTCACACAGTCTGCTACAGAAGTAGGTGGTACTAGTCCAGTATCTACCAATGCAGCAATTTCCGACCTGAACATCCCGATCATTTTCTGTATCTTTTCCCTCTCAGTAGGGACCACATAGGGACACAAACGGGATAGCTGATCGAACTTTCGGCAGACTTCGCTTACTGACATGTTCCCTTGCGTCAACTCTGAGAATTCTTTCTGTTGTTGTCTCAGAGATGCAGGGTCGTAATATTTCTGGTTAAATTCTTCTAGAAATTCCGCCCAACTCATGGTAGACACGTCTCTCCTCATTCGCACAGTGTCCCACCAAAACCGAGCATCTTTTCTCAGCACAAAAGATGCACATGCAACCTTCTCTCAGTCGGTTAGGTTCATGAACTCCATGATCACTTGTAATGACGACAACCAGTCTTCAGCCTCTAAGGGATTTGTAGACCCTTCAAATTCTGGCGGCCTCATACGCCTGAATCTTTCATAGAGGGGTTCTAGATTTAATACTGGTTGTGGTTCAGGAGCTCTCTCATGTACTACAGCTGGAGGGATAACTGGATCTACCTCAGCTTGTTGTTCTACTTGGGTACCCTCAGAGCCTTGTCTCTGTTCTAGCTCCTCTACCCGTCGTCTCAGATTCGCATTTTCTTGCATCTGAGCTTCTAACAAAGCTTGTATCTGATCCAGTCTCTCCATAATATCAGGATGTCGCTCTCGTCCTTCTGGTCGATTACACAAATCCACCATTTTGCCTATTGTCCTATTATGGCACAATAATTCACCGTTAGCTTTTCCATAACCACATTCGTAAAATTATATCAATTTACGAAATTTAGGGTAATGTAAAGCCACATCATCGTAACACATCATCGTACAACATATAATCCTTTTGATATTTCATTCATAGCAAAACATTTATATGTCATACATAACCACCACCAGTCATATATATACATCAGCCTGAGGTACAAAATGGCCACAAGTCTATACAAAAGAGCTTTTCTCTAAGCTACTTATGTACATATATACATATCTACTGGTCACTCATTCCCCGCATCTGGGACTAGAGGATATTCTTCTGGATCCTCATCGTCATCGGTATCATCTGAGTCATCACCTCTTCGTGGTCTAGACGGTCCGGCCTCATGATCATTCATCATTCTTCTCGGCTCGAAGATGCGTGCAAACATCTCATCTTGACCCAGTGTCTCTCGTCGACTCTGCGTCAGATGCTCGATCAGAATTTCTCTCTCAATCGTCCTGATCGTCACCATGAACTCTTGGAGCGTCGGAGGAAACGGCTTGATTACCCTCGGTCTCAGCTCCAAGGATAAGCCTTTCCAAAACAGCTCACAGCAGTTTGCTTCCATGAGGTTAGGCAACGGACATCTCCTCCGAATGGTCTCCTCAAACCGTGCTGCGTAAGACATCACTGTCTCACCAGACAGCATGACCATCCTCTCGGTCTGGAGAATGTAATCCCTGACCTCATCGAATCCAGGGTACGCAGGTGCATCAGCCTCTCGTCTCTCTGGAGGTGCTGGAGCAGGTGCTGGATCCCTAGGTTGAAACTGATCAGCCAACCGCTGACAGAACTCAGCCCAACTGAATCCCAATAAAATCTCCTGGTCGCAATATTGCCAGAACACTCGAGCGTCTCCCTGAAACATACTGACAGCCAACTGGATCCACATATCTCGATCGATATTGCATATCACCATGATCCTCTCCACGGCATGGAGCCAGTCCTTGGTCTCCATCGACTATCGTCCACCGTCGAACATAGGAGGACTGCTGGCCCTAAATGCCTGTACTGCCCGTGCCGACACTCTCACCCCAATATGTTAGCGTCCACCAACAACTGGAATGTCCACTACTACCGGTGGATGAACTATCGGTCGTGGCTGCACTACGTCTACTGGCACTGGTACGGGAGGTCTCTCGGGTACCGGGGGTCTGCTTACCGGTCGTTGGGATACAGACGGCCTTACAATAGGTCTCGTCCATACCCGTAATACCCCTCTCGGTCGTGGTAGCTGTGGTCTCACATATGGAGGTTTGGTCATCGTGCTACCTATAAGATAATTATTTTCACATAAGAAAATAATTAACTGAACTTAAGTAAACTACTTACTTGGATAGCAGTGCAGGATGCGCAAAGTGTCAAATCGGGATATGGTCACACTGCTCTGATATACCAACTGTGACAGCCGTTGGTATTCTAAACTTCACCAACCGTAAACCCGCTCTGATACCAACTGTGGCGGCCCGCCCCACGTAGAGATCATACAATACTATTACAATTGAGCTTATCGCTAACTGCGATAGATTGTACTCTCGTGGGTCGCTGGCTTATCTCTCTCTCTTTTAAAATCATGTCATTTTTTGGGGAAATTTTTTTTTCTTTTTCTTTAAACATCATATAAAATCTTTTTCCACTATTTACTTTGTTGATAAGTACAAAGTAATATAAATAATACAGTACTTTTGTAAAATATATATATAATTACAAAAGAACTGTTTCCCCTTTTTTTCCCTTCACTTTAACGCTCAGTGGGAAGACTCTGGCAGTACCATATCCCTCGCCCAGTTATCCCATTTGACACGCGCTATCCCGTACGCCATCCAGTCAAACAAGCTACTGAGCTGGTCGCTTACCTGCAACATTAGCAAAAATGGTGAGCTACAGGCTCAGTAAGTTCAAACATGCAAGAAATAAAATTTCTATGAATAGTACTATTCATCGTGAATAGTCCGTTGACCACTATTCATATATGAATAGTAACTTTGACCACTATTCATACGTGAATAGTAAGGTTGACCACACCACTGTATCACACTAGTACATCTACCGCGATGTTAGTGCTCTCACTAAACTGTCTTATGCTCAATTATGGCACAGTTTCAGTTTTAGGTCATTATCTTTGATTACGTTCTGGTTTTGAGCTCAGGTTGGCAGTACCATTTAAGTGCGTATGACTGGGAGTGGTACATTAGTGCTGACCTCCACAGCCTTAATCTCATAGCCCCGAAGGCAAAATAGTACATAACTGGGAGCGGTACGTCAGTGCTGACCTCCACAGCCTTATCTCATAGCCCCGAAGGCAAAAGTACCTCCCTATACGGAAGGCTGGTACGCCAGAAAGTGGTTTCATTACCGACTTTTTTAACATTCTAACCCGGTGACTTCATATTGCCCCGTGGTTAGGAATGATTCACATTTTAATTTTAGGTGAGTGAGTTTCATTAACCTCGCTCTAGTGTCCGAAGCACAATTAACCATGTGTCCCATTCTTATAGTGCCCGTAGCACATTTCGTCTCTCTCACTATTCTATCATAGTGCCCGTAGCACATATGTACTTAACTTATAGTTAGTACATTAAAGTTAGCACAATATTGCTATATGTTGTAGACAGGTAAATGTCTGAACTTACCTTATCAGACTGTTCCCTTTCTCTCTCTTGGATCTTGAATCGCCTTCCTTGTAGGCCGATTTTGGGATCCTACAGACAAAACTATGTCTGTTAATTTCTTTCCCATTTATAGCTTTTATTTTTCATTAAAAAGCTTAAATAAAACCTATTTATAACTTTTTAGGTTTTATTTATTATTTTCACCATTTTCTCTCAACTTTTGTAAAATTACGATTTTGCCCTAATATTTTGGCAAAATTACAGTTTTGCCCCTGACGGAATTTTATCGATCCAGACTGCATTTTTGGCTCTCAGGAACTTTTTTGACTCTTTTCTATGTTAGGAAATGCCCTAAGTATTAGAGACATTTTGATGTATTCATTTTGAACTGGATAATAAAATTATACTTAGAGGTTATTCATTACATTGCTATCTGTCCTCGTCTTATTTACATGTTAAAGTAAATGTAAGCAAATATGGCTCACTGACTGCTTGTGTTAAAACTATTGGAACGTTGCATGCAATGGACTTTTGTATGCGAGAAGACAATGTTCTAAAGTTAGCAGTCTAAATTATGGTCTGTAGTCTATGGGGTTAGACCGAGCATCTAACTCATGTTAAGACTATTATGTTGCCTAAAGCCTTAGAGGGGACGGTTTGTCTTGACTGTCTGGAGCTGGACTCCCAAGTAGAGACATGGATATGTTGCTTGGCGGTGACATATTAGACCGGGACTAAAGCGTGATTGATCTACGTAGTCCGCTATGAGTGAATCAATCTGCTTTTGACGTTCATTGTGCAATAACCTTAATCCTGAGTAAATGAACTACTTCATGTATATGACTTGTGTACTTTGATGTTCCAATGGCTCAAGCGTCTCAGAGGTAGTAAGATTATAGACCGGTTCGTTGGGTGCATGACTTGTATATGATGAAGGGTTTGTTTGCAGATATCGGAATCATAGCTCTGAGGAGTTAAAGGTATCCTCTTAAAGGCATTATACTGAATGTGAAAATGGACAAGGCCTTGGGTCGTCTGCTGGGTGGATGACTTCTTATTCACATATGGTGAATAATCATTTTCTTGATTCGGTAGTATAATGGAAATTTAAGATAGCCTGATCAGTAGGATTAAACGGACTTTGACCTAAGGCTGATCATGGATATCATGTGAGGGTTTTTCATATATGACAAGGTCATTGGATGGTAGCTCGTCACAGGCTTACGTAATACAGTATATAATTGGGAGTTCAGTTTCAGGTTTATAGTGGTGTGACTCTGAAATTAGTGATCACATGATTGAGTTGTTCGGTACAGAATGATGATCATATGGAATCGCGGGAGCCCGATTATATATGTCCAATCAGTCCCTCTACTAGCTCCACATAATTCCTTAACGTTTGGCAAATTGATTTGTGTATGCTATTGGCTAGTTTATTATGCATGGATGGTGATGACACAGGATTAGGATGGTAGACAAGATTCTCTCCGGTTGGATTCAGATTTTGTTTTGGATAATAGAGTACACAATTATTCGAACTCCAAATAAAGTTGCCATGATTTTATTTGAGATTGGATTGGAGTTGTAGAAAATTATCCATGAGAACAAGAATATGAAATACAACCGTTTTGTGGAATTTGAAATTTGAATTTTGAAATTTGAAATTTGAATTTTGAAATTTGAAATTTGAATTTGAAATTTGAATTTGAAATTCGAATTTGAAATTTGAATTTGAAATTCGAATTTGAAATTTGAATTTGAAATTCAAATTTGAAATTTGAAATTTGAAATTTGAAATTTGAATTTGAAATTTGAATTTGAAATTTGAAATTCAAATTTTGAATCACAGTCTAAGTAGGATTCGAATTTGTTGTGGAAAATCCACAAGGTTTGAAATTCGAATTTGAGTTGGATTTGGAGAGGATAATCTTGTTTGAATCCTACTTGAATTTTGAATCCAAATCCCAACAAAAGTGGGCGAATTTTTTGAGGATAATCCTCAATGGAAAATTTGGTTTTTGTGGATAAGATTCAAGGGAAAATTCAAGTTTCAATCCTAGTTGAATTTGGATTCTCTCCCTCCCTAAAAGTGGCCGAAATTTTGGAGCCTTAATCCTAGGAAATTTGGTTATTTTTGGATAAGGTTGAGATGAGATTTAGCTTGAAAAATCCTAGTGGAATTTTGATTCTTCCTTATCCTAAAAGTGGCCGAAAATTTGGAGAAGATTTTCTCCTAAAGATTTCGGATTTTTTGGTTGAAAAAGGGAGATAAAATTCTAGTTAAAATCTTGTTGAGATTTGGATTGGATCTATCCTAAGAAAACCGAATTTTTAGTGGAGATTCTCCCTTGGAAAAATTCGAATTTTATGGGTTTGGATAAGGGAAAATATCTTTTCCTAATAAAATTCAAATTAAAAGATTCACCTCATGCAGGTCTATAAATAGAGGTCCTGCCACTCCAGTTCTCTCAGACCACAGACTCTCAGGTGAGCAAGCTTATTGTTGCACAGCTCATCGTGACAATAAAGTTCTTTAGAGATCTGGGTGGTCGGAAGAAGACTAGCAGTGCTAGCATACCGATCGAGGTTCAGAGTGCCCACACACTCAGCCATTCGGGAATTGGAGAATAGTAGAGAAGGCTAGTTGCTTGAAGCCTCCGGTCACTCTCCTCCTGTTCATTGGCGTCCTTGAGGTATGAGTTTTAATTGTTGTTGATTTATTGTATATGGCATCATGAGATATTTAACGATCTAAAAATTTTTATTGTTCCGCTGCGCCACTCTGATTCGTTTTTACCGATTTATTTTCCCACAATTGGTATCAGAGCCATCTCATGACTATGCCATGTATATAAATTAGACAATTACTTAGTCTTTTTATTTATGTATGGATTTGATATTTAGAGAGTGGTATTCTAGGGTTCCTTTATGTTGTTATCATGTATTATGTATAAAGTATGTGGTTATTTTAATTTTTTGAATTATTATAAGCATGCTTGTTTATACCGGTTATGGTTCCTTAGAATTTAGAAAAATTGTATCTAAGAATTTTTTATGTAACCATGGGAGCAGTTTATTAACACTGTAATTTTCCCATGGATATTAATTTTTGTCTCTTAGAATTTTTATGGATAGAATTTTGTACACCGGAAATGGTATAGGAATTTTTTATGTAATTATTCTTGGAGGAGATTGAAGATTGAAGACCGTAATTTATTTTTCCCAAAAGTTAAATTTAATTTAAAGGTTGAAATTTTGATTGTGTGGAAAATTTCAATTTAATTGGGATTCAAATTAATTTTTGGAGATCCTAAAAGATAAATTGGAATATGGCACGAAAATCGAGACACGACCCCTCGGGATAGGCCGACGGGCCATGGTGGGGCTACAACCCCTGCCCTCGGGCAGGATGGGGCTGCGGCAGCCACTGTGCAGGCCCATACCACCCACGGCCGCAGGCTCTGCCTGCAGCCAGGGGTGGCCGTGGCCTGCCCAAGGCTGGCCGCAGCCTGGGCGTGCAGCCACTGGCTGCAGGCGCTGCCAGCAGCCTGCCGGCTGCTGCGCCCAGCCTGGGCGTGCAGCCTGGCGCTGCAGGCTTGACCTGCAGCCCGGCAGGGCTGTACAAGGGGCAGCCGTGGGCTGCCAGCCCCTCCGGGGTTGGTGGCTGCCCACGGCGGCTGCCGCCTACGGGGGCGGCGGTCCGACGGTCCAAAAATCAGAAAATTTTGATTTTTGAATTTGAGATTTAATTTTAAATCATGTTTTAAAAATATGTAATTAAAAATCTAAAATTTTGAAATTACATATTATTACACATGATGTTTAAAATTGTTTAAAATTTAAATTTGAAATTTAAATTTGAAATTCGAATTTGGAATTTGAATTTGAAATTTAAATTTTTGGAGATTTAAATTTTAAATAATTCATGGGATGAGAAATAAATGGAGAGGCTACATAAAGATGGATACAAGAAGACGGAACAAAATTCAAGACCCAAAGTATGCTTTGGATGGAATTTTGTAATCTTTATTTTCTTTGTTCTAGGATGGAACCATAGCTTGGTTATTCTGTCAATTATTTTTTCTGTGATATGTCATGGATGTATAAATATGTATTGATGGATGTTTTGTATGCATATTTGATAACATGTCATATAGGATAGGTGAGTGCCGCTCATACTATATTGATCATACATAATTTGTCAAAACTTGCATGTTTTTTAAAATATTGAGTGGGAGAGGGTTTCAAACAAAACCCACGGCCTCCATTGTTGATCCATATGTGAAAGCATGGTAACGCCTCGCGTCAGTTCTGACCTAACCACACCCCTCGGTAGGTGTTTACCACCGCCGGTATACTAGATTGGATCTCCTATGTGGAAAACGTGTTCGGGTGCGATCCTATTCATGACCACCCCTCGGTGGCTTGGTAGGACGTGGATCGGGCTACGTAAACAATCGTTATACACTCAAGACTCGTTTAGTTATTAACCTTCCCTAGAAGCTCTGTTAACTAAACTGGTGGCCAAATAAGCGGTTATTAATATATGTCTTAACCTTGGAGGATTTAAGGCAACATATATTAATTGGACGGGGTCCATGTTCCGGCTATTTGTTCTCATGACCACCCCTCGGTGGCTTGGGGCAATAGGTGCTGAGAATTACCGTTGCAATGCTACATGTTTTTTCAAGTTTCATGTAGGAACATACTTGTATGTTTTCTTTGCTAAATTATCTGCATATTTGCTTGGGCTTTGTAATGATGTCTAGTATAATTTTATTTCAGTTCAAAATGTCACCGACACCCCTCATTTCAATACTTACTGAAAATAAGTTGAATGGCGACAATTATAAAGATTGGAAAAGAAATCTATTAATAGTTCTCAGCTGCGAGAGACACAAGTTCGTACTGGACGAACCATGCCTACCTGGGCCCAAACCTGACACACCACTTGAGGAGGTCCCGGTTGCCTATAATCGTTGGAGAGAATCCAATGAAATAGCTCGATGCTATATCCTTGCTAGCATGACGAGTGCTTTACAAAAGGAGCATGAGACTTATCAAGTTGCTGGGGAGATCATGGAAAATTTGGAGGACATGTTCGGAGGCCAAGAAAAATTGGCTCGACAGTCCGCTATAACCAGCATTATGAACTCTAAGCAAAAGGCGGGTGCTCCGGTGAAGGACCATATGATTACTCTAATGGGATTCTTCGCTGAGGCTGCCGAGAATGGTGCTGAGTTAGACTACAACACCCAGATCGAGATGGTGTTCAAGACTCTGTCTAAAGATTTTGTGGGGTTTAAGGCCGCATACAATCTGGCGACAAAGGAGTTAGGACTTACCGAGCTCATGAAGCAACTACAGGCTTATGAGCGGATGATCAGGGATGAGGATGTGGTCCGACCTAAAGGAGAGGCCAATTTGGCGGAATCTTCCAATCCCTCACAGAAGAGGAAGAGGCCAAATAAGAAGCAAGCGGCTTCCAGTTCTTCTAATCCTCCTGTCTCAGACGGGAAGAAGAAGAAGAAGAACAAGAAGCCAAAGGACCCTAAAAAGTCCAAATGCTTCCACTGTGAGAAGGTAGGTCACTTCAAGAAGGCTTGCCGGGAATTCCTAGCCTTCAAGGGCAAGGAAGGTAAGGAACTTCATTACTTAGAAGCGTGTTTGGTGGAAGAATCGAAAGACACATGGGTCATTGATTCGGGCGCCACTAATCATGTTTGTGTTTCTATGCAGGGGTTCGTGGAAACGAGAAGTCTACATGATAGGAGCCTCTCGTTGCGGACTGGAGATGGTAGCTTTGTGGTGGCTGAGGCAGTGGGAGACGTTTATCTTTATTTTTGTGACAACCCGCCCTACGTAGGGTTAAACAGTACTATTACAGTCAGCTACTGTTGCCAACTGCGATAGACTGTAACCACTTGGGTCGTCGGCAACTTACTTTTAACTTGCTTCTAACTTATTCTGATACCATCTATAATAGCTGGTATCTTACTTTTAACATACTTTCTTTAACATGCTTACTCTAACTTCCCATTTGAACATGAAAATATGGAATAAATTTTTTTTTTCTTTTCTTAAACTTTACTTGGAAACTGTACCGTCGTAAAACATTTACTATAATAAATATTTTACATTGCCTTAACTTCATTTACATTATAAAACATCATTTTAATACTCTTTTAAACAGCTCAGCGGAAGACTCATAGTAGTACCATAACCCTCACCCAGTCCCTTGACACATGCAGAACCCATCCGTCATCCATCGCTTGTCTTATCTTCGTGCAGGATGCTTACCTGCAACATAAACAACTTGTGAGCGACAGGCTCAATAAGTTCAAACATACATTCATGACAAAATACTAACTCATACCTTTTGGACAGAACATGTCTGATGCCAACTGTGGTATCAGAACATGAACATACATTATACTTTACTTTCAACTTCATATATAACATATTCTAACATTGAGAGAACAATCTCAACGTTCTTTTAGCATAACATAATTTAAACATAACATACAGGATGTATGCTTAACATCTTAAGCATAACATACTCAACATTATACAAAATATTGTATACACATATCAACTTAAACACAGCATACTTAATGTATGCTTAAACATCACAGATACACTTAAAATTGTATAACTGACTTATGCATATCAATTTATGCATAACATAGCATATGCACACATGTTAGTCGCATTATGCTTGTTTGCTTTCATTCTTTCTTTCATGTCATACTTTTCTTCTTCTTTTCTTTTCTTGCTAAGCATATGCACACATATTAGTGGCATTATGCTTGTTTACTTTCATTCTTTCTTCTTCTAGCTTTTCTTAGCTTTACTTTACTTTCTTTTCTTTTCTTTGCTTTACTTTATCTTGCTTAATCTTTCACTTGTGGGCCCGTGGTTGGACGTACCTGGTGCGCGTAGACCAATAGAGGATCAGGGGAGCGACCCACCGATCAACCCTAAGGTCATCTCTGGACTACTGACCTTATAGGTAGTAAGTCATGCCATAAACTACCTCATTATTAACGAGGCAGCGCCACACTTCTGGGGTGGAGGCAGGAAATTAAGCCATAAACTACCTCATTATTAACGAGGCAGCGCCACACTTCTGGGGTGGAGGCTATTCTTAACGCTTAAACCTCACAACTGGGGAGGCCGGTACGCCAACCTTAACTTTTAAGTCTTATTATCTGACTTATCTTATTCCTCTTTTCTGTTTCTGATCTTGCTTACTATTCTCGTGAACATGTTAGTCTCATATCACAAACTGAATAGCTTAAATGTATATATATATATATAACACAACTCTATGGTAAGTCCATTCGTGAGTAGACAATTAAATGTCTGTACTTACCACATAATCATACTTAGACATAATAGTCTATTCATATCGCAGTCAATTAAGTATTCGAACTTACTACATAGAGCACATAGCACATAACATGACCAGTTCATTTATGTTGCAGTCAATTAAATGTTTGAACTTACTAATACTTGCTAGCATCTCTTTTCTCGCTTCCTTGGTCCGCAGACGTCTCTTCATATTGTCTGGCGCGGATCCCTATAACCGAAATAATAACGGTTATTTTCTATGCTTCTTGCATGTATAAAACTTAATAAAACGTAAAAATTCTACGTTTCATTTCTCGATCATAAATTTAAGGATCTAATATCCAATTTATAACTTTTCTGCTAACTTTTAGTAAAATTACTATTTTACCCTAAACTTTTGGCAAAATTACCATTTTGCCCCTAATGGGATTTTTCTCATTATAACCTTACTTTTCTTTGATTCGCAACTTAGCTTTGGCCCTTATTTACCATAATTTCTTGGTTTACTATTTACCGACCCTCGGGTGGTACTATTCTGACCCTCGAGCGTTAATGTTCTTTCTCGGGTCTAGGTCACCGAAAGGGCTCGGGTTTCCATCCCGACCACGTTTTTACCCTTCGGTTCTTAAAATACTCTTCTGTGCCGTCTTCAAAATTTCGGCAGCATTTCCGCTTAATTTTTGGATTCCCAGCGTTTAGGAAACGCCTCGAAACCATCTAACCTCGTTCTATTCTACCACGTACTATACCAGAGCCTATATTTTTACGTAAAAACTCAACTTTTTACGTAAAAATCTTTACATTTTTCACTTTTTCTCATTTGACTATTTTCATACACATAGTCCAATTTTCTTACAATTTCACATTCCAGAATACATAATTCATATATACTCATTCCAAAAACATTAATTTCAGGAATGGAAGGACCGAAGTCACTACCGGAATCGTTCCACTGGCGATCGAACGAACTGTTCGGTTTCGCTCGGATAAACTTTAATTCTCCATTCTTTGCCTTTGAGACTCCGTCTTGCAATTCTGACGTCGCGGATGTGTCCGGAACATCGAAAATAGGCCAACGGGCCATTCTTAAATTTTTGGTCTCCGGTCGCCGTTGACCGGCATTGACCGTCGTTGACCGACGTTGACTCGTCGTTGACCGGCGGTTGACGGCGGCGACGGTGGCAAATGAGTAGCCCATCTTGAAGAACTAGACAAGAGGAATCCATTGGTGACCTCAATTTCATATTTGGAGACCCCTATCACCGGAAAATTCCCTCGAAAACCACGGTCACGGCGGCGACGGTGGAACTCCGCCGTGCCGGACCTTTTTCCCAAAATTGGTTGAGGGCTTTTGCTCCCCTTAGCCCTGCGGTCATTTCTGCACCAACGGCGCACTTCAACTCGGCCGGAATCGGGCGTTTCGACGGCGGCTCCACGGCGGCGTTTCACCGACTTTTTCGAAGCTTGGGCGGGGCGATTCCGCCGGTGTTGAGACGATCGGCGGCATGGGTTTTGCTCCTCTCTTCACCACGAAACTTTTGGGACCGGTTTCGTGGCAAACGGTGGCCGGACGGAGGAGATATCGGCGATCGAATTTCTCGGCTCCGGCGGCATTCGAGCGGCGCGTGCGGCGGCGTGCGGCGGCCGTTCCGTCGAGTCGACCCACCTTTGGACTCAGCTCGGTGAGAGCTTTCCGATGACACCGGTGGTGTCGAAAACGGACACCGTTTCCGATGGTCGGTTACTGTTCATTTTCGGGTAGGGGGAGGAAAGAGAAAATAAGAGAAAGTTATGGGCTTATTTTTTAAATTTCTGATTTTTCGCCCTTTATATACTTCTTCGCCCAAAATTTCAACATGGGCTATCCTGACTAATTTGGACGTCCTGAATCCAAATATATCAGTTTTATTTTCATCTGAAGTCATCTTGACTAGTTTCCGGTACTGTGAATTCTCGATCAAAAATTACCTTTTTGCTCAATTAGCTAATTTGAGCATACAAATAGGCTATACTGACTAATTTGGACGTGCTGAATCCAAATTTATCAGTTTCAACTTCATTCGAGGTCATCTCGATCAGTTTTCAGGATCTGTGTGATCCCGTCTCGAAAAACGTGTCAGGTGCCTGATTAACTAATTTAGGCATCCTGAGTCTAAATATATCGGTTACGGGCCAAGAAAATGTCATCCTGACCCTTATCTCGATACTGCATACCTCTCAATAAAATCTACATTTTGTGCTCAAATGACTAATTTTGAGCATTCTGATTCTAAATATATCAGTTTCATATCAAGAAAATGTCATTTTAACCAATTTCTTGATACTGCATATTTCCTGATCATCACAATTTTGATCAATTTAGGTTTATTTTATTGAAAGACTGTTTTTATGTTCCTAATTTTAGGAGGAACCTTATATCGGTAGCTTGTTTAATAAAGGATTCTTATTCAGTTTCTTTTAGTAAAAGAGTTGATATTCGTAGAAATAAGTCTTTTATCTGTTCTGGATGGATGGATGGAAACCTATATTTGATCAGACCAAAGATGTACTCACTGCTTGACACTGAATTAATTGATAACTCTAAAAGGTTGAAAGTTTCTCACTCTAACAAGGCGTATCTTTGGCATTTAAGACTTGGTCATATTAATTAGGATAGGATTCAAAGATTGGTGAAAGACGGTCCTCTGGAATCTCTGGAGGAGGTACGACTTCCCCAATGTGAGTCTTGTCTAGAGGGTAAGATGACTAAGAGGTCTTTTGGAGCTAAGGGTACAAGGGCTAAGGAGCTCTTAGAAATTGTGCACACTGATGTATGTGGCCCCATGAACGTCACAGCACGAGGAGGGTTCGAGTATTATGTCTCTTTCATAGATGATTACTCGAGGTATGGATATGTGTATCTGATGCACCGCAAGAGCGAAACCTTTGATAAGTTCAAAGAGTATCGTGCGGAAGTGGAAAAGCAATTGGATAAATCCATAAAGACACTTCGATCTGATCGAGGTGGCGAATGCCTCTCCGATGAATTTCTAGGACATCTTGTAGAGAACGGGATATTATCCCAATTGACTGCACCTGGTACTCCACAACAGAATGGTGTAGCCGAAAGGAGAAACAGGACCTTATTGGATATGGTACGGTCCATGATGAGTTACTCAACGCTACCATTATCATTTTGGGGACATGCTTTACAAACGGCGTGCTATATTCTGAACCAGGTTCCGAGCAAATCAATTCCTAGAACTTCGTATGAATTGTGGCGTGGCAGAAAGCCCTCCCTTGGACATATGAGAATATGGGGCTGCCCTGCACATGTACTGGATGGGGATACGAAGAAGTTGGAACCAAGATCAGAATTATGCATGTTTGTAGGGTATCCAAAGGGAACTAAAGGAGGTCTGTTCTATAACCCGAAGGAACAAAAGGTCATTGTCTCAACCCATGCGACATTCTTGGAGGAAAGTCACATGAATGACTTTAAGCCTCGAAGCAAAGTGGTGCTAGAGGAGTTATCGGGTGAAAGAACTGCTCCACAGATTTCGGTCTTGGACGCAAGTTCGAGTTCCAGTGAAAGACCTGCAGACGATCAACAATTTAGGATGCCTCGTTGTAGTGGGAGGGTTTCTAAGAAACCTAATTTCTTTATGTATGATGCTGAGGTATACCAGGCCGATGCTCATGAGCATGAGGAAGATCCGGTCACATATGATGAAGCTATAAAGGATGTTGATTCTAGATCTTGGAAACAGGCTATGAACAATGAGATGGATTCTATGAAATCCAACTCTGTTTGGGAACTTGTAGATTTGCCGGATGGGATAAAACCCATTGGATGCAAATGGGTCTACAAAAGAAAGAAGGATGCGAAAGGGAGAGTGGAAACTTTCAAAGCTAGACTGGTTGCAAAGGGATACACGCAAAAGGCTGGAATCGATTACGAGGAAACCTTTTCGCCTGTTGCTATGCTGAAGTCTATCCGTATTCTTCTGTCCATTACTGCGGCTCTCGATTACGAGATCTGGCAAATAGATGTCAAGACGGCATTCTTGAATGGCCATCTTGAAGAGTGTATCTATATGATACAGCCCGAAGGGTTCGTAGCAAAAGGCCAAGATAAGAAAGTCTGCAAGTTGCTTAGATCCATTTATGGATTAAAGCAGGCATCCCGCTCATGGAACCAGAGGTTTGATCAAGCGATTAAGACATTTGGTTTTGAGCAGAACGTTGATGAACCTTGTGTTTATAAACGTATTAAGGATGGAAAAGTGGTCTTTCTGATACTCTATGTCGATGATATACTACTCATTGGGAATGATGTAGGGAATTTATCATCGGTCAAGCTTTGGTTACACTAACAGTTTGACATGAAGGACTTGGGAGAAGCTAATTATGTTCTAGGCATTCGTCTCTTCAGAGATCGAAAGAACAAAATGATAGCATTATCCCAGGCTTCATACATAGATAAAATAATTGACAAATATGCAATGCTAGAGGCAAAGAAAGGCTCACAACCTTCTATTGCCGGTTTAACTCTTTCATTGGATGACTGTCCCAAGACATCGGAAGAAAGAGAGCGTATGAGTAAGGTCCCTTATGCATCCGCTGTGGGTAGCCTTATGTATGCTATGCTTTGCACTCGCCCGGACATATGTTTTGCAGTAGGTATGGTGAGTCGATATCAAGCAAATCCTGGAACCAAGCACTGGCAAGCAGTAAAGCATATACTCAAGCATCTTAAGAGAACGAGGGATTATATGCTAGTGTATTCTGGAGGGGACCTAACACCCGTAGGATACACGGACTCAGACTTCCAGACTTGTAAGGATTCGAGGAAATCGACATCTGGATCAGTGTTTTTACTCGGAGGAGGCGCCATTGTGTGGAGGAGCGTGAAGCAGGGCTGCACAGCTGACTCTACTATGGAGGCTGAGTATGTGGCTGCGGCTGAGGCATCTAAAGAAGCGGTTTGGCTCCGCAAGTTCTTTAGAGACCTTGAGGTCATTCCGGGTGTTGACAAGCCTATCACACTTTACTGTGATAATACAGGGGCTATTGCCAACACAAGGGAATCTCGGCACCACAAGAGGACCAAGCACATAGATCGGAGGAATCACATTATTAGAGGGCATGTGGAGACAGGACAAGTGGATGTATGTAAGATCGCGTCCGAGGACAACATCGCTGATCCCTTTACTAAGACTTTGGTAGCTAGAAGCTTTGAGAGGTATGTAGAGGCGATGGGGATGCGTAACATGGCACATCTGCTGGCTTAGGGCAAGTGGGAGATTGTTAGGAAATGCCCTAAGTATTAGAGACATTTTGATGTATTCATTTTGAACTGGATAATAAAATTATACTTGGAGGTTATTCATTACATTGCTATCTGTCCTCGTCTTATTTACATGTTAAAGTAAATGTAAGCAAATATGGCTCACTGACTGCTTGTGTTAAAACTGTTGGAACGTTGCATGCAATGGACTTTTGTATGCGAGAAGACAATGTTCTAAAGTTAGCAGTCTAAATTATGGTCTGTAGTCTATGGGGTTAGACCGAGCATCTAACTCATGTTAAGACTATTATGTTGTCTAAAGCCTTAGAGGGGACGGTTTGTCTTGACTGTCTGGAGCTGGACTCCCAAGTAGAGACATAGATATGTTGCTTGGCGGTGACATATTAGACCGGGACTAAAGCGTGATTGATCTACGTAGTCCGCTATGAGTGAATCAATCTGCTTTTGACGTTCATTGTGCAATAACCTTAATCCTGAGTAAATGAACTACTTCATGTATATGACTTGTGTACTTTGATGTTCCAATGGCTAAAGCGTCTCAGAGGTAGTAAGCTTATAGACCGGTTCGTTGGGTGCATGACTTGTATACGATGAAGGGTTTGTTTGCAGATATCGGAATCATAGCTCTGAGGAGTTAAAGGTATCCTCTTAAAGGCATTATACTGAATGTGAAAATGGACAAGGCCTTAGGTCGTCTGCTGGGCGGATGACTTCTTATTCACATATGGTGAATAATCATTTTCTTGATTCGGTAGTATAATGGAACTTTAAGATAGCCTGATCAGTAAGATTAAACGGACTTTGACCTAAGGCTGATCATGGATATCATATGAGGGTTTTGCATATATGACAAGGTCATTGGATGGTAGCTCGTCACAGGCTTACGTAATACGGTATATAATTGGGAGTTCAGTTTCAGGTTTATAGTGGTGTGACTCTGAAATTAGTGATCACATGATTGAGTTGTTCGGTACAGAATGATGATCATATGGAATCGCGGGAGCCCGATTATATATGTCCAATCAGTCCCTCTACTAGCTCCACATAATTCCTTAACGTTTGGCAAATTGATTTGTGTATGCTATTGGCTAGTTTATTATGCATGGATGGTGATGACACAGGATTAGGATGGTAGACAAGATTCTCTCCGGTTGGATTCAGATTTTGTTTTGGATAATAGAGTACACAATTATTCGAACTCCAAATAAAGTTGCCATGATTTTATTTGAGATTGGATTGGAGTTGTAGAAAATTATCCATGAGAACAAGAATATGAAATACAACCGTTTTGTGGAATTTGAAATTTGAATTTTGAAATTTGAAATTTGAATTTTGAAATTTGAAATTTGAATTTGAAATTTGAATTTGAAATTCGAATTTGAAATTTGAATTTGAAATTTAAATTTGAAATTTGAAATTTGAAATTTGAAATTTGAATTTGAAATTTGAATTTGAAATTTGAAATTCAAATTTTGAATCACAGTCCAAGTAGGATTCGAATTTGTTGTGGAAAATCCACAAGGTTTGAAATTCGAATTTGAGTTGGATTTGGAGAGGATAACCTTGTTAGAATCCTACTTGAATTTTGAATCCAAATCCCAACAAAAGTGGGCGAATTTTTTGAGGATAATTCTCAATGGAAAATTCGGTTTTTGTGGATAAGATTCAAGGGAAAATTCAAGTTTCAATCCTAGTTGAATTTGGATTCTCTCCCTCCCTAAAAGTGGCCGAAATTTTGGAGCCTTAATCCTAGGAAATTCGGTTATTTTTGGATAAGGTTGAGATGAGATTTAGCTTGAAAAATCCTAGTGGAATTTTGATTCTTCCTTATCCTAAAAGTGGCCGAAAATTTGGAGAAGATTTTCTCCTAAAGATTTCGGATTTTTTGGTTGAAAAAGGGAGATAAAATTCTAGTTAAAATCTTGTTGAGATTTGGATTGGATCTATCCTAAGAAAACCGAATTTTTAGTGGAGATTCTCCCTTGGAAAAATTCGGATTTTATGGGTTTGGATAAGGGAAAATATATTTTCCTAATCCAATTCAAATTCAGAGATTCACCTCATGCAGGTCTATAAATAGAGGTCCTGCCACTCCAATTCTCTCAGACCACAGACTCTCAGGTGAGCAGGCTTATTGTTGCACAGCTCATCGTGACAATAAAGTTCTCTAGAGATCTGGGTGGTCAGAAGAAGACTAGCAGTGCTAGCATACCGATCGAGGTTCAGAGTGCCCACACACTCAGCCATTCGGGAATTGGAGAATAGTAGAGAAGGCTAGTTGGTTGAAGCCTCCGGTCACTCTCCTCCTGTTCATTGGCGTCCTTGAGGTATGAGTTTTAATTGTTGTTGATTTATTGTATATGGCATCATGAGATATTTAACGATCTAAAAATTTTTATTGTTCCGCTGCGCCACTCTGATATGTTTTTACTGGTTTATTTTCCTACATTCTAATCATTACCGGGTTCGTTTCTATTTTATTTCCACTTTTTGCTTTCCCGGCCCTCGGGAAGCACTATTCCGACCCTTACGTCGGTTTAGCGATTTTCTATCGTTTCGGAGTCTCAAATGGACGTTTCACTAGTATTTAAAACGTTCATCTAGACTTTCCCGACCTAGGTCTCTGAGGCTCAGGTTTTCCGTTCCCGACTCGGACCTTTATTTTATTTCCAAAAACGCCCCCCCCCTCGGGGTCGGTTTTTCAATCTCACTCACGTTTTTCATTTTCAAGGGGACGGGTTACTATTCACGACCCACCCCTTAAATTTTTTCCTTACTCAATTTTTCCGTTAGGGACTCGGGTTTCCGTCCCGGCCCTAACTTTTATTTTAAATTCCTATTTTACCCCGAATGCCGTTTTTGAAATTTCGGCAGCATTTCGGCGTAATTTTAAGGCTTCCGGCGTTAGGTACGCCTCGAACCGTATGTACCTACCACGTACTATACCACAAGCCTATTTTATGTAAAAGTTTTCCAAACTTTTACATAAAAACCCACAAAATTCCAATTCCACATTATCACCCACATAACAAAATTTTTTTCACAATTTTACCCTTAATTTGGTTTCGGTTTTCACAACCAAACCGAACCAAATTTTGTCAAACTTTCACCACATTTTAGGCCATTCAAATGTCACGTTTTTAACACATTTTCAAGCCCATTTTCTTTGCATTTTCAACCAAATTTTCCTAGGGTTTTTACCCTTGTACAACCCACGGCCATTTAATGAAACACATGCCAAACATTTTTGTTTCATTCTTTCAATCACATTGCCACCATTTACACATTAAATTGCATGATTTAAATTAACCAAACATCACATAAAAGCATGCAAATTTTTCTTCCAAACCCTTAGGAACTCACGGCCACATTATGTAATTCATACCAAAAATTTTTTTTCAAGCTTTTCATAATGAAATACAAGCTTTAGTCTTCACAAAATTAAACTTGGAAGCAAGTTAGAAATTAAACCATAAACTTTTCTCATTGGTTACTCAAGGTAACCCACGGATTTTCCCTTGAAAAACCAACAAAATTTCGGTTTTTCTTTACACAATTTGCATGGTTTTCTTCCTTATTACATCCTTAACAAAACCCAACATCAATTCAATGGAAAACAACCAAAAATTTTCCATCTTTTCTCACTATTCACCCACGGATTTCAAGAAGAAAAACCATGAAAAATTAAGTGAAAAAGGGAGTTACCTTGGTCTAATGCTTCCTTTGTCTTCAAGGAACACTTTGCCACTCTTTTTTGTGAAGAAAAGTTGAAGAAAATCTTGGTTTCCCTTGGGTGGCTCACGTAGACTCCATGGAAGAACTTAGAAAATTTTTTTTCTTTTGGTTTGGCATGAAAATGTGGTCTCGGCCACTTTATCAAAATGTTGCTGACTTAACCATGCAAGAAAGCCAATTAATTTGGCTCTAAACCAATGGAATTTTGACACCTTTCATGCCTAATTCTTTCTCCATTTTTCAAAAATTAAAAATGGTAATTTTTTGCCAAATCTTGGCCTTTAGATCAAAAGGTGATTTAATCCTAGCCATTAATGCCACCAACCACCTTATTTATTTCATTTATTAATCTTGATTTATGATGTCATAAATGCTAAAGTGAAAGTTGACTTTGACTTTCACTATTCACATTAATTCGACTACTTTTTGACCGATACCGGTTCGAGCCGAAATTTTCCTGGAATCGTCCCGGCGTGTTCCTGAGGTCTCCTGTGCAGTCGGATCAACTTAATCTACTTCCGTTTGATCAAAATCAATCCCGGAAGTTTACCGTCTTTTTGAGCTCCGGTTAGGGTTTCAATGCCGGTTTTGGCACCGTTTCACCCGTTTCAACTCAGTGAATTTTTCCAACACTGAATTCTTACTCGTCAGTATTGTTAGAACATTTTCATATATTCTGAACAATGTAAATACATTTATTCCACTCTTTAAATAGTATAAATTGTTATATACATACAATTGTACATTTTCATCCGAGAACTGCCTGAATTTCCCGGTTGTCATAAATACTTTCCACCTTTTTCAAAAATTAAAAAGGTATATTTTTGGCCAAATCTTGGCCTTTAGATCAAAAGCAAATTAAATCATGGCCATTCATCCTACCTAACACCAATTTCTTTCCATTTCTTAAATGGATTTATGATGTCATAATTACTAAAGTGAAAGTTGACTTTGACTTTCAGTATTCACATTAATTCGACTACTTTTTGACCGATACCGGTTCGAGTCAAAATTTTCCTGGAATCGTCCCGGCGTGTTCCTGAGGTCTCCTGTGCAGTCGGATCAACTTAATCTGCTTCCGTTTGATCAAAATCAATCCCGGAAGTTTACCATCTTTTTGAGCTCCGGTTAGGGTTTCAATGCCGGTTTTGGCACCATTTCACCCGTTTCAACTCAGTGAATTTTTCCAACACTGAATTCTTACTCATCAGTATTGTTAGAACATTTTAATATATTCTAAACAATATAAATACATCTATTTCACTCTTTAACTAGTACAAATTATTATATACATATATTTGTACTTTTCTTACTGTGCTCTTACTTTGACTTGCCATATTCTTATCTTTATACTGTTCAGATACCGAAACTACTCCTTTTTGAGTGTTTTGGGCCTGAATTCACTTTCTTACTCACATACTTTATTCTCTACTTATTTTTGGAGATTTTAATTTCCTCCAAAACATTTATTTATTTCTATCAACACTATAATTTGTCTAATTACAACCATAGTGTTTCTTTACATTCTTACTTACAGAACTCATAGAAAACCCTAGATTAAACTAGGTCACACCACTAAAATTCTCTGGTCGTCACAAATGTTGACTCCAGTTGTATTGCAGCTAGCTTTCCAGTTATCAGCTCCATCTCCAACATGTTGATTTCCTGCTGTAATGGCCTTGGGAGCTTTTTGATCAGTAGTTGCTGTGGAACGGTAGATTTCCTACTTAACACATCTGCAACTCGATTGGCCTTTTCTGGGTGATAGAGGATTTCACAATCATAATCCTTTACCAGCTCCAGCCATCGCCTTTGCCGCATGTTTAGCTCCTTTTGTGTGAAGAAATATTTCAGACTCTGATGATCTGTATAAATCTGACATTGAGCTCCATATAGGTAGTGATGCCAGATTTTTAATGCAAACACTACTGCAGCAAGCTCCAGATCGTGCGTGGGATAATTTTTCTCGTGGTCTTTTAATTGATGCGAGGCATAGGCAATCACCTTATCGCCTTGCATCAGGACAGCCCCTAATCCCATTTTTGAAGTGGCGCTGTATATCATGAACATCTCTCCTTCTATCGGAAGTGTAAGTATTGGCGCACTCGTGAGTCGTTTCTTCAGTTCTTGGAAACTTTTCTTGCACTGCTCAGGCCATTCATATTTCCTTTCTTTGCGCGTAAGTGCTGTGATAGGAGCGGCAAGTCATGCAAATCCTTCAACGAATCTTCTATAATAGCTGGCCAGACCTAAGAAACTTCGTATTTCTGTCACGCTCTTAGGTACAGGCCACTCGTTGATCGCCTCCACTTTAGCAGGATCCACTGCGATTCCTTTTTTGGAAACCACATGTCTGAGGAAATGTACTTTATTCAGCCAAAATTCACATTTAGAGAACTTGGCATAGAGTTGATGTTCTCTTATTGTTTGCAGAACACTCTTCAAATGCTCTTCGTGCTCCTCTCGAGTCTTTGAATATATAAGAATGTCATCGATGAACACAATAACAAACTTATCTAAATATTCCTTAAAGACTTGATTCATCAGATCCATAAATGCTGCTGGTGCATTTGTTAACCCAAACGGCATTACCAGAAATTCGTAATGACCGTAACGGGCTCGAAATGCGGTCTTGTGGATATCACTCTCCTTGATCCTCAATTGATGATATCCTGATCGCAGATCAATCTTGGAGAATACGACTGCACCTGTGAGTTGATCGAACAGGTCATCAATCCTAGGTAGCGGATACCTATTCTTGATAGTAACCTTGTTCAGTTCCCGATAATCAATACACATCCGGAATGAGCCATCTTTCTTCTTAACAAACAGCACTGGAGCACCCCATGGGGAATAGCTTGGGCGTATGAATCCTTTGTCAAGAAGTTCCTTCAGTTGCTCCTGTAATTCCTTTAACTCTGCCGGTGCCATCCGGTACGGTGCCTTTGAGATTGGTGCAGTTCCTGGTATTAGCTCAATCTCGAAGGAAATTTCTCGTTCAGGTGGCAGTCCTGGTAATTCTTCTGGAAAAACATCAATGAATTCCTTTACAATAGGGACGTCTTGCGGTTGGAGCTTCGGTTCCTTTGTCACGTCTAGAACACATGCTAGGTATGCAGCATAGCCACTAGACATCATCCTTTTAGCTTCCATCGAGTTGATCATTATCTTCTGTGATCTTCATGACGTGTCGAGATACCCGAATCCTTCTTCTTCATCAGGTTGAAACCTTATCATCCGTTTCCGGTAATCGATCGTAGCTCGATACTTCCCTAGGAAATCCAT
The DNA here is from genome assembly GCA_035233585.1 of Antiaris toxicaria. Classification (NCBI taxonomy): domain Eukaryota; kingdom Viridiplantae; phylum Streptophyta; class Magnoliopsida; order Rosales; family Moraceae; genus Antiaris; species Antiaris toxicaria. The sequence continues at coordinate 88,084,100 of CP141156.1, forward strand.
TCCTAGTATCACATCGTAGTCGGTAAGTTCCATCACGATCAATTTTGCAAATAACTCCCTATTTGCCACAATTATTGGCACATGTGGTAACCAGTAATTGGACATCAGGACTTCCCCTGAGGGTAATGCAGTTTTAAATGTCATACCCATGTGGTCTTAAGGGTATCCTATCCTATTAGCAAATTGGTGTGAAATGAAAGAGTGCGTAGCTCCACAATCAAATAAAACAGACGCCAAATTATTAGCGATAGAAAGCTGACCTGTCACTACATTTGACGTTCCCGCTTCTGCTTCCTCCTTCGTGTAGACCATAATTTTTGCATCTGTTCGAGGCAAGCGTTCTGGTCTTTCCGGCCTCTCAGAATGGGATAACCCTTTAGCTTTGACCTGTAGTGCATGTGCCTGAGGACGTTGTTGTGTCTGCGATGAACTTTGCACATTCTGCCTATTTTCTGGGCAGTTTTTGGCGAAGTGACCGTCCTTCCCACATTGAAAATAGGCGTTTGGGGCCAGTCTGCATCGACCTGAATGTCTTTCCCACAGCTCATACAGTTTCGAACCATAGGACTGGCATTATTGTTTGTTCTCCTTTGCTGGTTCCGATTCCCAGGATTATTTGCTTTTCTCTTTCCCTGAGACTGCTAGCTCGAAGTGCCGGGCTGTCCAGCCTTGACAATCAAACTTTGTTTACTGCTTTGTCCAGTTTGAGGTCCAGCTTGTATGGCTTTGGTCAAGATCTTTTCTTTTTTCTTCGCATCCCAGACCTTCTCTCTTTCTTCCTTTTGTCTAATCAGATAATACTCTGCCCTTAACACACGGCTAACATAATCAGAAACAGTGTCAGGCGGCGTCAACCCACTGTCCACCAATGCTGAAATCTCAGGACGAAACATCCCTAGCATCTTCTGGATTTTCTCCCTCTCAGTGGTGACAGTGTATGGGCAAAGTCTGGATAACTGATCAAACTTATTGCAGACTTCTATCACGGTCATATCTCCTTGCTTTAGTTCTGCGGACTCTCTTTGTTATGGTCGCAATAGTGCCAGATTGTAATACTTCTGATTGAATTCTTCCAGAAAATCCAACCAGGACATGGTATACATGTTTCTTCTTAGCTTAACCGACTCCCACCAGAACCTTGCATCCCTTTTTAGGATAAAGGATGCACACAGAATTTTCTCCTGGTCATTTAACTCCATAAACTCTAATATTGTATGGAGTGAAGACAACCACTCCTCAGCATCCAGAGGGTTGGTAGAGCCCTCAAACTCTGGTGGCCTCATGCGTCGGAATCTTTCATACAATAGCTCGATATTATTCCTGAGTTGTGGTTGGGGTTGTACCACTTCTTCTTGTGCCGCTGGAGGTACTTCCGGTTCTGGTACAGCCATTTGAGGGGCTTGGTCTTCTTCCTGTTTGTAATGACCGCCATTTTCATGGCACCTACTTACCATGTAATAAGTCACAAAAGAATAAAATGGACATAATTTAATGTCTTTTAGTGCAAATTTAAGTAACACAGTCAGGTATACGGCCGTGTGAGTGACCGTATGCCATTCAGACTGTGTATCTGTTAGTAGCCGTGTGAGTGTACATAGCCATGTAGTGTAACACGATCAAGCACACGGCCGTGTAAGAGGCTGTGTACCACTCAGATAGATGAATGTGTTTCAAAGACATGGCCGTGTTGAGTAGTCTCAACTAGTACACGCCCGTGTCCGAAATGTACACGCCCGTGTTGCGTTGCACACGCACGTGTAAGAGTCAGTGTAAAAGGCTGTGTAATGAGCCGAGAGCCACTGTAATGACTCTCATGAATTATGAAACTTAATTACTATGTAATGATGTAATTAAGTTAATAAACACAGTATGCTTTTCAGTTGAATGAATTAAATGGGAATAGTAACGTTTAATTACTATTCATGCAGTGAAAAGGGCAACCGACAGTGAAATCGGTCCACCCTATTATGTGAGTATGCGTTGAGACACGCAATATCAAGAAACCAGTCTAGACGACCATTTCATGATACAGAACTGATGAGCTAGTCATTAGTACGCTCAGACTGGTCATCTGAGCGCAGTAGTGATAATTGCCCTAATAGATGTACAGTATCAAGAAAAGCGGTCTAGATGACCTCTTCTCGCCCAGAGACTGACAAAATCGGAGTCAGAACGCTCAGATTAGTCAGTCATATAGTGAATAGTGATTAGTGATTAGTGAATAGTGAGAAACGCAGTATTAGGTTAGTGGCCAAGACGGCCTTAATCTGGCATGAAACTGATATATTTAGACTCAGGACGCCCAAATTAGTCAATCGGGCACCTGACACGTTTTTCAAGACGGGGTCATACAGATCCCGAAAACTGGTCTAGAAGACCTCAGATGGACGTAAAACTGATAAATTTGAAATCAGCACGTCCAAATTAGTCAAGAGAGACTGTGTTTGAAATTTCACACGAAAACACCTCGTTATGCGTGCACAGTGTCAACACAGTGTAGGCCTAACCATAGTATCAAGAAATTAGTCAAGATGACCTTTTCTTGATATAAAACTGATATATTTGGAATCAGAATGCTCAAATTAGTCATTTGAGCACAAAAAGTAATTTTTGACCGGGAACCATGCAGTATCGGGAAACTGGTCGAGACGACCTCGGATGAAGATAAAACTGATATATTTGGGTTCAGCACACCCAAATTAGTCAGTATAGCCTATCTTAAAATTTTTCAAAAAATTAGTATAAAAGGACGAAATTTTTGGGACTATTGAAAAATAGCCCCCATAATTTTTCCAAATCCCATTTCCTCCCCCAACACCACCCGTAGGTGAACAGTAACCATCAGTTGAATCCGACCTCCGTTTTCGACACCGCCAGCACCATTGGAAAGCTCTCGACGAGCTGATTCCAACGGTGGGCCGAGTCGACCGAACCGAAGCCGGAGCATGCCGCACGCGCCGCCCAAAGCCATCGGTGGCCGAATTTTTCAAACCGCCGTATCTCCGCCGTCCAACGTCCAAATGCCACGATTCCGGTCCCAATGGATTCGTGGTGAAGAGTAGAACAAAACCCAGGCTTCATTTCACGTCAACAGCCACCGGATCGCGTCGCCCAAGGTTAGCCGTCGCCGTCGCCATCGCCGCCGTCGAATCTCGCTATTCCGGCGGAGTTGAGTTGCAAGGTCGGTGTCAAAATGCTCAGAACAACATGTAGATCAAAAGCCCCAAATTAATTTTGGGCAACAACACCGAAAAATGAAGATCCAACACCGCCGCCGTCGCCGACTTTTCGAGGGTCGATTTCTGGTGATAGGAGCCTCGATTGGTGAAATTGACACCTCCAATGGGTTCCTCTCGTCGAGCTCTTCAAGATGGTGGTCGCCACTCCCATCGCCGCCGTGGTCAACGCCGATCAATGACCGATCAACGCCGGTCAACGACGGTCAACGCCGGTCAACAGCGACCCGGAGACCGAAAATTAAAGAATGGCCCGTTGGCCTATTTTCGACGTTCTGGACACATCCGCGGCATCGGATTTGCAAACCGAAGTTTTAAAAGTGAAGAACGCCGATTCAAAGATTGTGCGGTCGAGACCGAACGGTTCACCCGACCGTCGACGGGAATTATTTTGGTAGTGGTTTTGATCCCTTGATTCCTCAATTTATTATTAGAAATAATTATGTATAAATTATGGTTTACTGACTTGAGGAATTGTAAGAAAAAGGGATGAAATGTCGAAAAAGAGAATGTGAGGAAATGTGAATATTTTTACATAAAAAGCAGTGCTTTTACGTAAAAATTTGGCCTCTGGTTTAGTACGTGGCAGGTTAGAATAGGTTAGATGGTTTTGAGGCGTTTCCTAAACGCCGGAAACTCAAAAATTAAGCGGAAATGCTGCCAAAATTTCGAAAATGGCACAAGGGGGTATTTTAGGAAACGAGGGCTGAAAATGTGATCGGGATGGAAACCCGAGCCCCCTCGATGACCTAGGTCCAGGAAAGAAGGACGGATTAGTGAACCGCCCAATTAGAAATCTCGAAATGTAAGAAAATGACCCCTAGATCAGAATAGTGCCACCCGAGGGACGGGTGTAATCTAAGTATAAAATTTGGGGCGATTACATCGGTAACGGTAACCTGACAGGCTAAATGGTCATACAGGAGGTATTCAGTCAGTTGACTGGTCGGTTAGCCAGTCAAGGACCAAGTCGGAATGGGATAGTGAGAGACAGTGATTAATTTGTCAAGTAGACAAATTAATCAAGCACGATTAGAAATTAGATATCAAAATTCTCAAAGTAGAGCAGTTAGGTACCGATAGGCATCGATATCACACAACGATAGTTTTATTAATTCCTATCGATAGAGTGAGCTAAGAGCGACGTTAATTAATTTATTGAGCAAATAAATTAATTAACCATGATTAGAAATTAGAAAATTAAATTCTTAAGAGAAGGGAAATTAGTACCGATAAGGATTGGTACCAAATAACAAGAATTTTTATTAGTCACTAATGACCACGGTGACCTAAGAGTGAATGTTAATGAAATGCATTATGATTACAGGGAGGTACCTGTATTGTGACGAAGGCGAGAGTATAAACTGTCTGATGACAGGTAAGTACAACTCCGCCTACAGCATGGATAAAATGAATTTAAAATGATGCTTTTCTAGTATTTTAAGTATATATCTTGCACACGATGCTGCACAGCATACATAAGAGCATATAGTTTCACAATCGAGTAGATTGATGAAAGAACAAGTTAGAAGCCATAGATCCCTACCACGTAGGATTGGGGACAGCTTAGAGAAGCGTATGGCTAGAACAGTTAAACAAGATGGAAATAAATAGGTGTGTCGTACCGGCTCCTTCAGTCGAAGGGGTTTCCAGTTAAAGAAAGTTTAGGCCAAAAGTTGAGCATCAGTTGATGGCTCATCTGCATTAGTTGACCTCGGGCGTTACCGTTGGTCTGTGCGCACACGGTACTGACACATGGGCCCTAAATAGACAAGAAAAGAAAAGAGAAGTTTGAAGCATAAATGAACATAATCAGACCATGCATTAATTATAGTTCGCTATGCTTTCTTTTTCAGTAGAGTGCATACAGTACACGATGCTTCTGTCATGCATAAAGTATGTGAAGTTTTATATTCAGTGTTATGACATATTATGTGATGACATGATATGTGAGCTGATATGTGATATGCTTATATGGTATGTGATTTATTAAGTGATATATGTCATGCTTAGGATTTTAAGTATGTGCTATGTGTTAAACATGTTTTGCGGTTAACATGTTGTACTTACTAGGCATAAAGCTCACAGAGTGTGTTCATGCTGTAGGTAAGCTTCCTATAGCGCAAACACCGAGGGGCGATGATGGCGGCGGAGGTGGATATGAGGATGAGATTATGGATACACCGCGAGTATTCTTCCGCACAGTATGAGTAAATAGTATTTTGAACGGTGACAGTTAAATAGTATTTTGAATAGTAAAGATTAATTGGTATTTTGAATAGTAAACAGTATATGTATGAATAGTATATTTAAATAGTGTCTGGTGAATATTAATCAGATAAACAAGTATATAAGTGTGTATGTATAATTGAAATCCTTATGTTTTTCAAATTCCGCATTTTAATAGTATACGTATGTGAATAGTAAATACGTACGCGTATATTAAAAAAAAAATCCCACTATATTTATGGTATTAAATTCAGCAAGTTTAAGTATCGGTTTTAAAGAGGAAGTATAAGTAAAAGCTAAAGAAGCAAGTAAGAGTTTACAGTGACGGTCCGGGCCGCTGAGGGCACGGGGCGTCACACTGTTCCTGTCTCCGCTCCATTTACTCTAGTCTTTGTCTTAACTCAGCATTTTCCCTCATTTGAGCTTCTATTAAGGCTTCTAGCTTGTCCACTCTCTATGATAGCACTGGACGTCCTCGCATATTCCGTAGATTTCTTGGGTTCACCATCTTATCCTACTTCCTAAAATCGCATAAGAGTCAATCATTAGGTTTTTCACAATCATCTTTTTATAATATAAATTCAAATAATTTTAATCATCACATAATTTTAACATTTCACACATTGCATATGTCAAAATATGGTTATCATTCCTTTTCACTTCAAAAGTACATTAGTTTGAAGGCTTTCCCCAAAATAGCCTTTCAACGTTGTCATATATACACATATACAGTTATATATATACATACTTATACAACACATGCATTTTTACAAATAATCTTCTGGCTGAGGTTCCTCTGGAATTGCCAAAAACTCGATTGGATCCATTTCTTCATTGTCTATTCTGTTTCCAGCCTCAGTCGGCATTGAACCTTCAGCTGGGTCTACTCCCTCTGGTTGTCTTGACGGACCTGCCTCATGATCATTCATCGGCCCGGATCCGTATAGGCGGTCTAACATCGTTTCTTGTAGTAACTGCTCTCGCCTCTTGCGCACCATGCGCTCCATCATCATTTCCTCCTCTACTTTAGCTACATCAATAATAAACTCGCGTAAAGTAGCAGGGTATAGAGGGGTTACTCTCTGTTGTAAGTCTAGGGTGATTCCCTTCCAAAATATATCACAAAAGTTGTGACGCCCCGAGCCCTCAGCGGCCCGGACCGTCACTGTAAACTCTATTACTTGCTTCTTTAAAAACGATACTTAAACTTGCTGAATTTAAGACTATAAATTTAGAGGGATTTTTTTTTTTATACACGTACGTATTTACTATTCACGTACGCATACTATTAAAATGCGGAATTTGAAAAACATAAGGATTTCAATTATACATACATAATTATATACTTGTTTATCTGATTACTATTCACCAGATACTATTTAAATATACTACTCGTACATATACTGTTTAACATTTACTATTCAAAATACTATTTAACTGTCACCATTCAAAATATTATTTACTCATACTGTGCGGAAGAATACTCGCGGTGTATCCATAACCTCATCCTCACATCCACCTCCGCCATCATCATCGTCCCTTGATGTTTACGCTATAGGATGCTTACCTACAACATGAACACACTCCGTGAGCTTTACGCCCAGTAAGTACAACATGTTAATCGCAAAACATGTTTAAAACATAGCACATACGTAAAATCATAGGCATGACATATATCACTTAATAAATCACATACCATATAAGCATATTACATATCAGCTCACATATCATGTCATCACATAACATGTCATAACACTGAATATAAAACTTCACATACTTTATGCATAACAGGAGTATCGTGTACTGTATGAACTCTACTGAAAAAGAAAGCATAGCGAACTATAACTAATGCATGATCCGGTTATGTTCATTTATGCTTCAAACTTTTCTTTTCTTTTCTTGTCTATTTAGGGCCCATGTGTCAGTACCGTGTGCGCGCAGACCAACGGTAACGCCCGAGGTCAACTAATGCCGAAGAGCCATCAACTGATGCTCAACTTGTGGCCTGAACTTTCTTTAACTGGAAACCCCTTCGACTGAAGGAGCCGGTACGACACACCTATTTATTTCCATCTTGTTTAACTGTTCTAGCCATACGCTTCTCTAAGCTGTCCCCAATCCTACGCGGTAGGGATCTATGGCTTCTATCTTGTTCTTTCATCAATCTACTCGATTGTGAAGCTATATGCTCTTATGTATGCTGTGCAGTATCGTGTGCAAGATACATACTTAAAATACTGGAAAAGCATCATTTTAAATTCATTTTATCCATGCTGTAGGCGGAGTTGTACTTACCTGTCAGCAGACAGTTTATACTCTCGCCTTCGTCACAATACAGGTACCTCCCTGTAATCATAATGCATTTACATTAACATTCACTCTTAGGTCACCGTGGTCATTAGTGACTAACAAAAATTCTCGTTATGTGGTACCGATCCTTATCGGTACTAATTGCCCTCTTCTTAAGAATTTAATTTTCTAATCATTGTTAATTAATTTATTTACCCAATAAATTAATTAACATCGCTCTTAGGTCACTCTATCGTTAGGAACTAATAAACTTATCGTTGTGTGGTACTGATGCCTATCGGTACCCGACTGCTCTACTTTGGGAAAATTTGATATCTATTTTTTTTAATCGTGCTTGATTAATTTGTCTACTTGACAAATTAATCACTGTCTCTCACTATCCCATTCCGACTTGGTCCTTGACTAGCTAACCAACCAGTCAACATACTGAATACCTCTCGTATGACTATTTAGCCTATCGGGTTACCGTTACCGATGTAATCGCCCCAAATTTTATACTTCGACCGCACCCGTCCCTCGGGTGGTACTATTCTGACATAGGGGTCGTTTTCTTACATTACGAAATTTCTAATGGGGCGGTTCACTAATCCTCACAACGTCCGTCCTTCTTTCCCGGACCTAGGTCATCGAGGGAGCTCGGGTTTCCATCCCGATCACATTTTCAGCCCTCGTTTCCTAAAATACCCCTTTGTGCCGTTTTAGAAATTTCGGCAGCATTTCCGCTTAATTTTTAGGTTTCCGGCGTTTAGGAAACGCCTCAAAACCATCTAACCTATTCTAACCTGCCACGTACTAAACCAGAGGCCTAATTTTTACGTAAAAGCTCCGCTTTTTACGTAAACATATTCACATTTTCTCACATTCTCTATTTCGATATTTCACCCTTTTTTCTTACAATTCCTCAAGTCATTAAACCATAATTAATACATAATTATTTCCAATATTAAATTGAGGAATAAATAGATCAACACTACTACCAAAATCGTTCCCGTCGTCGGTCGGACGAACCGTTCGGTCTCGACCGTGCAATCTTTGAATCGTCGTTCTTCACTTTTGAAACTCCGGTTTGCAAATCCGATGCCGCGGATGTGTCCGAAACGTCGAAAATAGGCCAACGGGCCATTCTTCAATTTTCGGTCTCCGGGTCGCCGTTGACCGCCGTTGACCGGCGTTGACCGGCCGTTGACCGGCGTTGACCACGGCGGCGATGGAAGTGGCGACCACCATCTTGAAGAGCTCGACGTGAGGAACCCATTGGTGGTGTCAATTTCACGAATCGAGGCTCCTATCACCGGAAATCGGCTCTCGAAAAGTCGACGACGGCGGCGGCGTTGGATCTTCATTTTTCCGGCGTTGTTGCCCAAAATTGATTTGGGGCTTTTGATCTATGTGTTGTTCTGAGCATTTTGACACCGACCTTGCAACTCAACTCCGCCGGAATAGCGAGATCCGACGGCGGCGATGGCGACGGCGGCGGCAAACCTGGGGCTCGCGATTCGGCGGCTGTTGACGTGAAATGAAGCCTGGGTTTTGTTCTACTCTTCACCACGAATCCATTGGGACCGGAATCGTGGCATTTGGACGTCGGACGGTGGAGATACGGCGGTTTGAAAAATTCGGTCACCGGCGGCATTGGGCGGCGCGTGCGGCGTGCTCCGGCATCGGTTCGGTCGACTCGGCCCACCGTTGGAATCAGCTCGTCGAGAGCTTTCCAATGGTGCCGGCGGTGTCAAAAACGGAGGCCGGATTCGATAGTTGGTCACTGTTCATCTTCGTGTGGTATGGGAAGGAGAAAATGTGATTTGGAAAAATATGGGGGCTATTTTTCTATAATCCCCAAAATTTCCTCCTTTATACTAATTTTTTTGAAAAATTTTAAGATAGGCTATACTGACTAATTTGGGCGTGTTGAACCCAAATATATCAGTTTTATCTTCATCCGAGGTCGTCTCGACCAGTTTCCCGATACTGTATGGTTCTCGGTCAAAAATTACTTTTTGTGCTCAAATGACTAATTTGAGCATTCTGATTCCAAATATATCAGTTTTATATCAAGAAGAGGTCATCTTGATCAATTTCTTGATACTGTGGTTAGGCCTACACTGTGTTGACACTGTGCACGCATAACGAGGCATTTTCGCGTGAAATTTCAAACACAGTCTCTCTTGACTAATTTGGACGTGCTGATTTCAAATTTATCAGTTTTACGTCCATCTGAGGTCTTCTGGACCAGTTTTCGGGATCTGCATGACCCCGTCTCGAAAAACGTGTCAGGTGCCCGATTGACTAATTTGGGCGTCCTGAGTCTAAATATATCAGTTTCGGGGCGAGAAAAGGTCGTCTTGACCCTCATCCCGATACTGCGTATCCCTTAAACAAAATCTACATTTTATGCTCAATTGACCAGATTGAGCCTGCTGACTATTAATATATCAGTTTTATGCCAGATTAAGGCCGTCTTGGCCACTAACCTGACACTGCGTTTCTCACTATTCACAAATCACTGTTCACTAATCACTATTCACTATCTGACTGACTAATCTGAGCGTTCTGGCTTTGATTTTGTCAGTCTATGGGCGAGAAGAGGTCATCTAGACCACTTTTCTCGATACTGTACATCTATTAGGGCAATTATCACTGCTGCGCTCAGATGACCAGTCTGAGCGTACTGATGACTAGCTCATCAATTCTGTATCATGAAATGGTCGTCTAGACCGGTTTCTTGATATTGCGTGTCTCAACGCATACTCACATAATAGGGTGGACCGATTTCACTGTCGATTACCCCTTTCATTGCATGAATAGTAATTAAACGTTACTATTCCTGTTTAATTCATTCAACTGAAAAGCACACTGTGCTTATTAACTTAATTACATCATTACATAGTAATTAAGTTTCATAATTCATGAGAGTCATTACAGTGGCTCTCGGCTCATTACACAGCCTTCTACACAGACTCTTACACGTGCGTGTGCAACGCAACACGGGCGTGTACATTTCAGACACGAGCATGTACTAGTTGAGACTACTCAACACGGCCATGTCTTTGAAACACATTCATCTATCTGAGCGGTACACAGCCTCTTACACGGTCGTGTACTTGACCATGTTTCTTAAATTTGCTAAAGGACATTAAATTATGTCCATTTTATTCCTTAATGACTTATTACATGGTAAGTAGGTGCCATGAAAATGGCGGTCATTACAAAAGTTATCATTTGTGATATTAGGTAGAGGACACGCCCTCACGATGCTATCTTGGAATCGGACTGCATATGAAAATACGGTGTCACTCAACATCATTTGCTGCCTCTCTGCCTTCAGAACAAAATCTCTGATATCCACATAACTAGGCATGGCCGGTGGTGATGGCACTGTCCTACTCTCAGAAGGGCCTGCAACTGGTACCGAGCTCTTTTGTGGGAACTGCTCCAGCATGACTTGGCGAAACTCAACCCAATCCATCGCTAGCAGCATCTCCTGATCATAATATTCCCAGTACAGCTGTGCATCCTCACGGAAGGTGCCAATGGCCATCAGAACCCAGCAATCCTGATCGATATCACACTGGCGCATGATGACCTCAATATCATGTAGCCAGTCTCTCATAGAGATCCCCTGTTGACCTCCCTCAAATGATGGTGGATGACTGCCTCTAAATGCGTGTATGGCTCATACAGATACTCTGGCCCCTATACGGCCCCGGTCTCCCACCACTGGAATATCTACTGCCACAGGAGGGTTTACTATTGGTCGCGGGGGTGGTGCCTGTACTGGTGCTGGCGCTACTATCCTTGGCGCTAGTGGTTCAGGTACAGGTGGTCGCTGCATCTCTCGTCTCATCATAGACGGTCTGATCACGGGCCTAGTCCATACCCGGATCGGTCCTCTAGGTCGGTACGAGTGAGGTCTCACATATGGTGGCCTAGTCATCTTAACTCCTACAAAATATATAACTTCGAATAAATGAAAGTTAACTAATCTTAAAGAAGCTAACTTACTTGGATTGACAAGTAGATCGCGCTTCGTGTCAATAGGGATATTGCCAACTTGGCTCTGATACCAACCTGTGATGTCCCCAGATTCCAACCTCTCGCAACCGTCATGAATCGACTCTATGGCCGACCAAGACCGTTCGTGTGTTGAATCCGAGTCATCAGTTTTGAACTCTTTTACTCAAACTTCTTAAACACAAGGGCCTAAAATTTCGCCAAATTTTTTTTTTCTTTATTACATACTTTTTCTTATAATTGTTAGATAAGAAAGCGATGTAAAATATAATACTGGCTTTTCCATGTCTGAAATAAGTACAACATATTTAATAACAGATATAATATTTATATGTACTATATATATATTTTTGTCTTCAAACATATTTTCTTTACTCAAAAAGCCCAGCGGAAAACTTATGGCAGGACCATGTCCACGGTGAGTTTCCTATCCCTTTAACACGCTCGCATCCTGCCGCCATCCATGTATCTACAAGATAGGTTTTTTACCTGCAACATGAACAAACTGATAAGCTAACAGGCTCAGTAAGTTCAAACATCCATAATAAGAATCATACTGATTCAAAGACAAGAAAAACTCAATCTCCTATGAATAGTACTATTCATCATGAATAGTATAGTTGACCTTTGACCGATGAATAGTACCAGTTATCCTAACTGGTTACTATTCACTTTGCTCTATCGGAATACTATTCACATACCCTAACCGAATTTACCTTACTCTAGTGTAAGCTTTGGTTATGCTCAATTATGATTTTCATCATTTTATTGATTGTTTATTCTCTATTTGATTTCTAGTTTAGAGCTCTGTTTATGGCAGTACCGATGATTATTAGTGCACTGACTGGGAGGGTCTAAGGAGCGACCTTAGAATATCGTCCTCCACAGTCCTGATAACCCCGTAGGATTTAAACAAACCTCCACCACTATGTTGGAGGGGCGGTACGCCTTAATGGTGTCATTACCATCTTTCAATTTATAGTTTTGACCAAGTGATCATATACATCATCCCAAGGTCACTATCCCCCATTGCCCGTAGGTCTTACTTATTCTCGTTAATTGGGGTATGTTATACTAACTAATCCCCAATTGTGCGTAAGAATTTATATCTAGTGAGCAGCTAGTGTAGAATAGGTTCACACAGTATTTCATGTTGCAGACACGAAAATACTTGAACTTACCAATACTGCGCTAATGTCCACTTCCGGAACTCCTCCGTAGTTCTATCTTTATTTTGGGTTCCTACAGACATAATAGTATCTGTTAATACCCTTTTTATTTATCATCTAAAATATATATTTATTTTACTTAACAATTCTACACATTTAAATTTTATTTGTGGTACACGGTCTGCAACACACCCGTGTTCTAGGCCGTGTACCTCTCGGGTCTATTTTACACGGCCATGTTATTTTCTTCCTTAGCCGTGTAACTGTACACGGCTCGATACACGCCCGTGTTCAAGCCCGTATACCTCTCGGGTTATATAATTTTTCCTATACACGGCCGTGTATCCCTTTACACGCCCGTGTTCCTAAAAATTTTTTAGAATTTTAACTCTAAAATCTTTATTTTGAGTTTTATAATTTTATCTAAGTTATCCTAAGTCTTTTAGGGTTCTTTCTGAGCCTTTTCAGAAATTTTTGGTCAAAATGACTATTTTGCCCCTAATGGGTTTTGAAACCATAATTGGCTTAATTCTATTGTTTTTTTCCAAATTTTCTAAGTCTAATAATTTTAAAATAATATTTCCTAAGCTTTCGTATCATTTTACAGCTTAAATTGCTGCAAAATCTCAACTTTATTTTTCCCGACCCTCGATTACTATTCATCCATCACCTACTTACTAAATGTTATTCATCCCGTCCCCGACCCTTGGATCTCGAGAGGCTCGGGTTTCCTATCCCGACCTAAAATTTTCCCACGTTTCCCAAAATACCCCTAACATCGATTTTTTTCCTGTTTTAGGCATTTTAGTGATTTAGGGTCGGTTTACTATTCCGTTCGGGTTGGTTTTCCATTTCTGATCATAATTCACCGAGGGGTCTCAGTTTCCTTTCCGAGTTCAATATTTTTTACCCCTCGTTCCCCGAAATACCCTTTAGCCGATTTTAGAAATTTCGACAGCATTTCCGCTTATATTTTATGGTTTACCGGCGTTAAGTACGCCTCAGAACCTTTGTACCTACCACGTACTATACTAGAGGCCTATTTTATACAAAGTTTCCAAACTTTGTATAAAAACTTTTCATATGATTCAACATTTACAAGTCACATCACATATTTATTTTTTTTTCCAAACAAACCCTAGTTTACTAGGTTTTTTTCATCTAATAAATTTTCATCACCACACATGATTATCTTATGCTTCCCAATGTATAAAACAACTTTCAAAACTTAACAAAACATGCATTCTAACCCTAGATATAGCCACAGATTTTATGCCAAAAATAGAAAGAAAATTTTACTTTCTTTCCTAGGGTTTTTATCAACTTTTATCAACATTAAAAATCTTCCCATTTCATCACATTCATGCCCACGGTTTTAGCAAGAATTCTACCTCAAACTTTTCTTGTTTCTTAAGTCCATTTCATGCTTAACTTATCATATAATTGAATGATCATTAATCACTAAATTAAAACAACAAAATTCATGAAATTTTCACACCCTAGGAGCCACGGAATTTCAAGGAAAACATGCAAAATTTTGATTGTTTTTCTATCCTAATTCATGTTTTGAATATCACAACATCAACCAATCATAGAATCAACAATTAAACAATTTTTTTCCATTGTTTTTCAACTTTCCATACCCACGGTTTTTAATGAAAAAACCAAAGAAAAATGCTTCAAATTTGAGGTTTACCTTGCTTGGTTGTTGTCTTGGTGTTGGAGATGAAATTCAAAGCTAGATTTGATGTGAAATTCAAAACAAAATTTTTGGTTCAAGGAGGTTTTCACCCACGGTTTTTTTGGCTAGAAAATTTGACAAGAGTTTAGTTGTGTTTTTCAAATTTTTTCTTGAATTTTTGATGCCTATTTATAGGCAAAAATCAAGGGCCTTTTTATAATTTTTTTCCAACAATTTCTTAATTGTTCAAGGACCAAAAAGTAAAGGTTTTGGGGTCAAAATAAAATTTTTCTTTCTCCCTTTCCACATGGCCGAATAGCCTTTCAACAAAATGCCATAAATTTTTTTAAATTTTTTTCTAAGTGAATTTTGGCATGATCTTAGCCTTTGATCAAAAAGCAAACCAATCCTAGCCATACACCTTTCAAAAAGATTTCTAATTTGATGAAAATTAATTTGCTTTATGATGTCATCATAGTGATGTCATCAACTATTCATATTAATATCTAATTAATTCGTGGTCAATTTTTGACTGTTATCTGATTCGAACGGAACTTTACTGAAATCGCGTAGGCGAGTTCTCAGCGCCTCCTGTGCGGTCGGTTTGTCTTATTTTGCTTCCGTTTGATCAGAATTCTCTATCGTAAATTTCTATTGTTCTTGTACATTTCAATGCACTCACTAGGGTTTTCGGCTCTGATTTCGAACCTTCTTACCCAATTATGTCCGGTAGGATTTTCCATCCCCGAACTCACCCACTTTAACACTGCCAGAATATTTTACACTATTTACAACAGTATTGAAATACAACTTTTTCACATTTTATTCATTAATATTGTTATTTACATACAATTTTTAACATAATTCGAGAATATAAAATTCCCAGTTATCACAATTTTCCTACAGGATATTGAGAGGAAAATCTTGTTAGAATCCTACTTGAATTTTGAATCCAAATCCTAACAATATCGGACGAAAATTTTGAGGATTATCCTTATGGAATTTTCAGATTTTTTATGGATTAGTGTGGCGGCCCGCCCCTCGTAGAGATCATACAATACTATTACAGTTGAGCTTTATTGCTAACTGTGATAGATTGTACTCTCATGGGTCGCCGGCTTATCTCTCTCTATTTTTAAATCATGACGTTTTTTTTTTGGGAAAAATTTTTTTTTTCTCTTTAAACATCATGTAACCATTTCTCACTAATTACTTTGTTAGCAAGTACAAAGTAATTTACATATTACAGTACTTTCGTAAAATATATAATATTACAAAAGACTGTTTCTTTCTTTTTTTCTCCCCTTTTTATCGCTCAGCGGAAAGACTCTGGTAGGACCATATCCCTCGCCCAGTTATCCCATTTGAAACGCGCCACCCCGTCCGCATCCAGTCAAACAAGCTTCTGAGCTGGTCGCTTACCTACAACATTAGCAAAAATGGTGAACTACAGGCTCAGTAAGTTCAAACATGCAAGAAATAAAATTTCTATGAATAGTACTATTCATTGTGAATAGTCTGTTGACCACTATTCCTCCATGAATAGTAACTTTGACCACAACACTGTATCACACTAGTACATCTACCGCGATGTTAGTGCTCTCACTAAACTGTCTTATGCTTAATTATGGCACAGTTTTAGTTTTAGGTCATTATCTTTGATTACGTTCTGGTTTTGAGCTCAGGTTGGCAGTACCATTTAAGTGCGCATGACTGGGAGCGGTACATTAGTGCTGACCTCCACAGCCTTAATCTCATAGCCCCGAAGGCAAAATTGTACATGACTGGGGGCGGTACATCAGTGCTGACCTCCACAGCCTTATCTCATAGCCCCGAAGGCAAAAGTACCTCCCTATACGAAAGGCTGGTACGCCAGAAAGTGGTTTCATTACCGACTTTTTAACATTCTAACCTGGTGACTTCACATTGTCCTGTGGTTAGGAATGGTTCACATTTTAATTTTAGGTGAGTGATTTTCATTAACCTCGCTCTAGTGCCCGAAGCACAATTAACCATGTGTCCCATTCTTATAGTGCCCGTAGCACATTTCGTCTCTCTCTCTATTCTATCATAGTGCCCGTAGCACATATGTACCTAACTTATAGTTAGTACATTAAAGTTAGCACAATATTGCTATATGTTGCAGACAGATAAATGTCTGAACTTACCTTATCAGTCTCTTCTCTTTTCCTCTCGTGGATCTTTGATCGCCTTCCTTGTAGGTCGATTTTGGGATCCTACAGACAAAACCTTGTCTGTTAATTTCATTTCCATTTATAACTTTTATTTTTCATTTAAAAGCTTAAATAAAACCTATTTATAACTTTTTAGGTTTTATTTATTATTTCCACCATTTTCCCCCAATTTTTACAAAATTACGATTTTGCCCCCATATTTTGGCAAAATTACAGTTTTGCCCCTGACGGAATTTTATTGATCCAGACTACATTTTTGGCTCTCAGGAACTTTTCTGACTCTTTTCTAATCATTACCGGGTTCGTTTCTATTTTATTTCCACTTTTTGCTTTCCCGGCCCTCGGGAAGCACTATTCCGACCCTTACGTCGGTTTAGCGATTTTCTATCGTTTCGGAGCCTCAAATGGACGTTTCACTAGTATTTAAAACGTTCATCTAGACTTTCCCGACCTAGGTCTCCGAGGCTCGGGTTTTTCTGTTCCCGACTCGGACCTTTATTTCATTTCCAAAAACGCCCCCCCCTTAGGGGTCGGTTTTTCAATTTCACTCACGTTTTTCATTTTCAAGGGGATGGGTTACTATTCACGACCCACCCCTTAAATTTTTTCCTTATTAAATTTTTCCGTTTGGGACTCGGGTTTCCGTCCCGGCCCTAACTTTTATTTTAAATTCCTATTTTACCCCGAATGCCGTTTTTGAAATTTCGGCAGCATTTCGGCGTAATTTTAAGGCTTCCGGCGTTAGGTACGCCTCGAACCGTATGTACCTGCCACGTACTATACCACAAGCCTATTTTATGTAAAAGTTTTCCAAACTTTTACATAAAAACCCACAAAATTCCAATTCCACATTATCACCCACATAACAAAATTTTTTTCACAATTTTACCCTTAATTTGGTTTCGGTTTTCACAACCAAACCGAACCAAATTTTGTCAAACTTTCACCACATTTTAGGCCATTCAAATGTCACGTTTTTAACACATTTTCAAGCCCATTTTCTTGGCATTTTCAACCAATTTCTTAGGGTTTTTACCCTTATACAATCCACGGCCATTTAATGAAACACATGCCAAACATTTTTGTTTCATTCTTTCAATCACATTGCCACCATTTACACATTAAATTGCATGATTTAAATTAACCAAACATCACATAAAAGCATGCAAATTTTTCTTCCAAACCCTTAGGAAACTCACGGCCACATTATGTAATTCATACCAAAAATTTTTTTCAAGCTTTTCATAATGAAATACAAGCTTTATTCTTCACAAAATTAAACTTGGAAGCAAGTTAGAAATTAAACCACAAACTTTTCTCATTGGTTACTCAAGGTAACCCACGGATTTTCCCTTGAAAAACCAACAAAATTTCGGTTTTTCTTTACACAATTTGCATGGTTTTCTTCCTTATTACATCCTTAACAAAACCCAACATCAATTCAATGGAAAACAACCAAAAATTTTCCATCTTTTTCTCACTATTCACCCATGGATTTTAAGAAGAAAAACCATGAAAAATTAAGTGAAAAAGGGAGTTACCTTGGTCTAATGCTTCCTTTGTCTTCTGGGAACACTTTCACACTCTTTTTTATGAAGAAAAGTTGAAGAAAATCTTGGTTTCCCTTGGCTGGCTCACGTAGACTCCATGGAAGAAACTTAGAAAATTTTTTTCTTTTGGTTTGGCATGAAAATGTGGTCTCGGCCACTTTATCAAAATGTTGCCGACTTAACCATGCAAGAAAGCCAATTAATTTGGCTCTAAACCAATGGAATTTTGACACCTTTCATGCCTAATTCTTTCTCCATTTTTCAAAAATTAAAAATGGTAAATTTTGGCCAAATCTTGGCCTTTAGATCAAAAGGTGATTAAATCCTAGCCATTAATGCCATCAACCACCTTATTTATTTCATTTATTAATCTTGGTTTATGATGTCATAAATGCTAAAGTGAAAGTTGACTTTGACTTTCACTATTCACATTAATTCGACTACTTTTTGACCGATACCGGTTCGAGCCGAAATTTTCCTGAAATCGTCCCGGCGTGTTCCTGAGGTCTCCTGTGCAGTCGGATCAATTTAATCTGCTTCCGTTTGATCAAAATCAATCCTGGAAGTTTACCGTCTTTTATTGGCTCGGTTAGGGTTTTCAATGCCGATTTTGGCACCGTTTCAACTCAGTGAATTTTTCCAACACTGAATTCTTACTCGTCAGTATTGTTAGAACATTTTCACATATTCTAAACAATATAAATACATTTATTTCACTCTTTAAATAGTACAAATTGTTATATACATACAATTGTACATTTTTCATCCGAGAATTACCTGAATTTCCCGGTTGTCACAATAAGGTTCAAGGAAAAATTCAAGTTTCAATCCCAGTTGAATTTGGATTCTCTCCTCCCTGATAATGGTTGAATTTTTTGAGTGAATCTCCTCAAAGATTTTCAGTTATTTTGGATAAGGATGAGATAAGATTCAAGCTTGAAAATTCTAGTGGAATTTTGATTCTTCCCTTATCCAAAAGTGGTAGAAATTTTGTTCGGATTTTCCCCTTGGATTTTCAGATTTTTTGGTTGAGAAAGGGAGATAAGATTCATGTTAAAATCTTGTTTAGATTTGAATTGGATAATCCTAGTGTTGGCCGAAATTTTGTTGGGATTTTCCCTTGGATAATTTCGAATTTTATATTGTGGATAAGGGAGAAAATCTTCTCCTAATCCAATTCGAATTCAGAGAATCACCTCGTGCAAGTCTATAAATAGAGGACCTGCCACTCCAGTTCTCTTAGACCACAAACTCTCAGGTGAGCAGGCTTATTGTTGCACAACTCACCGTGACAATAAGTTCTTTAGAGATCTGGGTGGTCGGAAGAAGACTAGCAGTGCTAGCATACCGATTGAGGTTCAGAGTGCCTACACACTCAGCCATTCGGGAATTGGAGAATAGTAGAGAAGGTTAGTTGGTTGAAGCCCTCCGGTCATTCTCCTCCTGCAGATTGGCGTCCTTGAGGTATGAGTTTAAATTGTTGTTGGTTTATTGTATATGGCATCATGAGATATTTAACGATCTTGAAAATTTTTATTGTTCCGCTGCGCCATTTTGATACGTTTTTATCGATTTATTTCCTACAATTGGTATCAGAGCCGCCTCATGACTATGCCATGTACATAAATTAGACAATTAATTAGTCTTTTTATTTATGTATGGATTTGATATTTAGAGAGTGGCATTATAGGATTTCTTTACGTTGTTATTATGTATTATGTATAAATTATGTGGTTATTTTAATTTTTAAATTATTATAAGCATTCTTGTTTATGCCGGTTATGGTTCCTTAGAATTTAGAAAATTATATTTAGGAATTTTTTACGTAACCATGGGAGTAGTTTATTAATACTGTAATTTTTCCCATGGATTTTAATTTTTGTCTTTTAAAATTATTATGATTAGAAATTTTGTACACTGGAAACAGTTTAGGAAATTTTATGTAATTATTCTTGGAGGAGATTGAAGATTCAAGACCATAATTTATTTTTTCCCAAAAGTTAAATTTAATTTAAAGGTTGAAATTTTGATTGGGTGGAAAATTTCAATTTAATTGGGATTCAAATTAATTTTTGGAGATCCTAATGGGTAAATTGAAATATGGCACGGAAATCGAGGATCGATTCCTTCAGGACGGACCACCAGCCGTGATGGGTGCCCTCAGGCAGGATGGGGCTGCGGCAGCTCCTACCCATGGCTGCACCTCCCGGCCGCAGGCTTTGCCTACAGCCAGGGGTGGCCGTGGCCCACCCAACGGCAGCCAACCCATAGG
Organism: Antiaris toxicaria; assembly: GCA_035233585.1. Classification (NCBI taxonomy): domain Eukaryota; kingdom Viridiplantae; phylum Streptophyta; class Magnoliopsida; order Rosales; family Moraceae; genus Antiaris; species Antiaris toxicaria. Next base: position 88,104,753 of record CP141156.1, read on the forward strand.
CGTGCAGCCCATGGTTGCAGGCGTTGCCTGCAGCCTGGCGGGCTACTGCGCCAATCCGAGAGTGCAACCCATGGCTGCAGGCACTGCCTGCAGCTGACAGGGCCGCACATGGTGTGGCCGTGGGCTGCCAGTCCCCCGGGGGCTGGGGGCTATCCATGACGGCTGCCGGCTTCTGGGGCGGTGGGGCAACGGTTCAAAAATCAAAAAATTTTGATTTTTAAATTTGAAATTTGATTTTAAATCATGTTTAAAAACATGTAATTGAAAATTTAAAATTTTTGTAATTCCATATTATTACGCATGATGTTTGAAAATTGTTTAAAATTTTGAATTTGAAATTCGAATTTTAGAATTTGAATTTGAATTTTGAATTTTTGGACTTTAAATTTTAAATGATTCTTAGGATGAGAAATAAATGGAGAGGCTACATAAAGATGGATACAAGAAGACGGAAAAAAATTCAAGACCTATAGAATGCTTTAGATGGAATTTTGTAATCTTTATTTTCTTTGTTCTAGGATGGAACCATAGCTTGGTTATTCTGTCAATTATTTTTTCTGTGATATGTCATGGATGTATAAATATGTATTGATGGATGTTTTATATGCATATTTGATAACATGTCATATAGGATAGGTAAGTGCCGCTCATACTATATTGATCATATATATTTGTCAAAACTTGCATGTTTTTCAAAATATTGAGTAGGAAAGGGTTTCAAACAAAACCCACGGCCTCCATTGTTGATCCATATGTGAAAGCATGGTAACGCCTCGCGTCAGTTCTGCCCTGACCACACCCCTCGGTAGGTGTTTACCGCCGCTGGTATACTAGATTGGATCTCCTATATGGAAAATGTGTTCGGGTACGATCCTATTCATGACCACCCCTCGGTGGCATGGTAGGACGTGGATCGGTCTACGTAAACAATGGTTATACACTCAAGACTCGTTTAGTTATTAACCTTCCCTAGAAGCTCTGTTAACTAAACTGGTGGCCAAATAAGCGGTTATTAATATATGTCTTAACCTTGGAGGATTTAAGGCAACATATATTAATTGGACGAGGTCCATGTTCTGGTTATTTGTTTTCATGACCACCCTTCGGTGGCTTGGGGCAATAGGTACTGAGAATTACCATTGCAATGCTACATGTTTTTCAAGTTTCATGTAGGAACATACTTGTATGTTTTATTTGCTAAATTATCTGTATATTTGCTTAGGCTTTGTAATGATGTCTAGTATAATTTTATTTCAGTTCAAAATGTCACCGGCACCCCTCATTTCAATGCTTACTGAGAATAAACTGAATGGCGATAATTATAAAGATTGGAAAAGAAATCTGTTGATAGTTCTCAGTAGCGAGAGACACAAGTTTGTACTGGACGAGCCATGCCCACCAGGGCCCAAACCTGACACACCACTTGAGGAGGTCCCGGTTGCCTATACTAGTTGGAGAGAATCCAATGAGATAGCTCGGTGCTACATACTAGCTAGCATGACGAGTGCTTTACAAAAGCAGCATGAGACTTATCAAGTTGCTGGAGACATCATGGAAAATCTGGAGGACATGTTCGAAGGCCAAGAAAAGTTGGCTCGATAGTCTGCTATAACCAGTATTATGAACTCTAAGCAAAAGGTAGGTACGCCGGTGAAGGACCATATGATCACTCTAATGGGATTCTTCGCTGAGGCTGCCGAGAATGGTGCTGAGTTGGAGTACAACACCCAGATCAAGATGGTGTTCAAAACTCTGTCTAAAGATTTCGAGGGTTTAAGGCCGCATACAATCTGGTGACAAGGGAGTTAGGACTTACCGAGCTCATGAAGCAATTCCAAGCTTATGGGCGGATGATCAGGGATGGGGATGCGGTCCAACCCAAAGGTGAGGCCAATTTAGCAGAATCTTCCAAACCCTCACGGAAGAGGAAGATGCCAAATTAGAAGAAAACGGCTTCCAATTCTTCTAATCCTCCTGTCTCAGATGGGAAGAAGAAGAACAAGAATAAGAAGCCCAGGGACCCTAAAAAGTCCAAGTGCTTCTGCTGTGGGAAGATAGGTCACTTTAAGTAGGCTTGCCGGGAAATCCTAGCCGCCAAGGGCAAGGAAGGTAAGGAACTTCACTACTTAGAAGCGTGTTTGGTGGAAGGATCGAAAGACACTTGGGTCAGTGCTTCGGGCGCCATTAATCATGTTTGTGTTTTTATGTAGGGGTTCGTGGAAATGAGAAGCCTACATGATAGGAGCCTCTCGTTGCGGACTGGAGACGGCAGCTTGGTGGTGGCTGAGGCAGTGGGAGATATTTATCTTTACTTTGACAAATTTAGGTTGATTTTATTGAAAGACTGTTTTTACGTTCCTAATTTTAGGAGGAACCTTATATCAGTAGCTTGTTTAATAAAGGATTCTTATTCAGTTTCTTTTAGTAAAAGAGTTGATATTCGTAGAAATAAGTCTTTTATCTATTCTGGATGGATGGATAGAAACCTATATTTGATCAAGCCAAAGATGTACTCACTGCTTGACACCGAATTAATAGATAACTCTAAAAGGTTGAAAGTTTATCACTCTAACAAGGCGTATCTTTGGTATTTAAGACTTCGTCATATTAATCAGGATAGGATTCAAAGATTGGTGAAAGACGGTCCTCTAGAATCTCTGGAGGAGGTACGTCTTCCTTAATGTGAGTCTTGTCTAGAGGGAAAGATGACTAAGAGGTCTTTTGGAGCTAAGGGTAGAAGGGCTCAAGAGCTCTTAGAAATTGTGTACACTGACGTATGTGGGCCCATAAACGTCACAGCACGAGGAGGGTTCAAGTATTAAGTCTCCTTTATAGATGATTACTCAAGGTATGGATATATGTATCTGATGCACTGCAAGAGTGAAACCTTTGACAAGTTCAAAGAGTATCGTGTGGAAGTAGAAATGCAATTGGATAAATCCATAAAGACACTTAGATCTGATCGAGGTGGTGAACACCTTTTCGATGAATTTCTAGGACATCTTGTAGAGAACGGGATATTATCCCAATTGACTACACCTGGTACTCCACAACAGAATGGTATAGCCGAAAGGAGAAACAGGACCTTGTTGGATATAGTATGGTCCATGATGAGTTATTCAATGCTGCCATTATCATTTAGGGGATATGCTTTACAAACAGCGTGCTATATTCAGAACCAGGTTCCAAGCAAATCAGTTCTCAGAACTCTGTATGAATTGTGGCGTGGCAGGAAGTCCTCCCTTGGACATATGAGAATATGGGGCTGCCCGGCGCATGTACTGGATGGGGATGCGAAGAATTTGGAACCAAGATTAGAATTATGCATGTTTGTAGGGTATCCAAAGGGAATTAAGGGAGGTCTGTTCTATAACCCGAAGGAACAAAAAGTCATTGTTTCAACCCATGTGACATTCTTGGAGGAAAGTCACATGAATGACTTTAAGCCTTTTAGCAAAGTGGTGCTAGAGGAGTTATCGGGTGAAAGAACTGCTCCACAGGTTTCAGTTTTGGACGTAAGTCCGAGTTCCGGTGAAAGACCTGCAGATGATTAACAATTTGGGGTGCCTCGTCGTAGTGGGAGGGCTTCAAAGAAACCTAATTTCTTCATGTATGATGCTGAGGTATACCAGGCCGAGGCTCATGAGCATAAGGATGATCCAGTCACCTATGATGAAGCTATAAATGATGTTGATTCTAAATCTTGGAAATTGGCTATGAACAATGAGATGGATTCTATGAAATCCAACTCTGTTTGGAACTTATAAATTTGCCAAATGGGATAAAACCCATTGGATGCAAATGGGTCTACAAAAGAAAGAAGGATGCGGAAGGGAGAGTGGAAACTTTCAAAGCTAGACTGGTTGCAAAGGGGTACATGCAAAAGGCTGGAATTGATTACGATGAAACCTTTTCACCTATTGCTATGCTGAAGTCTATCCATATTCTTCTATCCGTTGCTGCAGCTCTTGATTACGAAATCTGGCAAATGAACGTCAAGACGGCATTCTTGAATGGCCATCTTAAGGAGTGTATCTACATGATACAGCCCAAAGGGTTCGTGGTGAAAGGTCAAGAAAGGAAAGTCTGCAAGTTGCTTTAATCCATTTATGGATTAAAGCAAGCATCCCGCTCATGGAACCAAAGATTTGATTAAGCGATAAAGACTTTCGATTTTGAGCAGAACACTGATGAACCCTGTGTTTATAAACGTATTAAGGATGGAAAAGTAGTCTTTCTGATACTCTATGTTGATTATATACTACTTATTGGGAATGATGTAGGGAACTTATCATCGGTCGAGCTTTGGTTACACCAACAGTTTGACATGAAGGACTTGGGAGAAGCTAATTATGTTCTAGGCATTCGTCTCTTCAGAGGTCGAAAGAACAAAATGATAGCATTATCACTGGCTTCATACATAGATAAAATAATTGACAAATATGCAATGCAAGAGGCAAAGAAATGTACACAACCTTCTATTGCAGTTATAACTCTTTCATTAGATGACTCTCCAAAGACATCAGAAGAAAGAGAGCGTATGAGTAAGGTCCCTTATGCATCTGCTGTGGGTAGCCTTATGTATGCTATGCTTTTCATTCGCCCTGACATATGTTTTGCAGTAGGTATGGTGAGTCGATATCAAGTGAATCCTAGAACCAAGCGCTAGTAAACAGTAAAGCATATACTCAAGTATCTTAAGAGAATGAGGTATTATATGTTGGTGCATTCTGGAGGGGACCTAACACCCATAGGATACACGGACTCAGACTTCCAGACTTGTAAGGATTCAAGAAAATCGACATATGGATCAGTGTTTTTGCTCGGAAGAGGCGCCATTGTATGGAGGAGCGTGAAGTAGGGCTACACAGCTAACTCTACTATGAAGCCTGAGTATATGGCCGTGGCTGAGGCATCTAAAGAAGCGGTTTGGCTCCGCAAGTTCGTTAGAGACCTTGAGGTCATTCCGAATGTTAACAAGCCTATCACACTTTACTATGATAACACTGGGGCTATTGCCAACACAAGGGAATCTCGACACCAAAAGAGGACCAAGCACATAGATCGGAGATATCATATTATTAGAGGGCACGTGGAGACAGGACAAGTAGATGTATGTAAGATCGCGTCCGAGGACAACATTGCCAATCCCTTTACTAATAATTTGGTGGGTAGAAGCTTTAAGAGGCATGTAGAGGCAATGGGGATGCGTAACATGGCACATCTGCTGGCTTAGGGCAAGGGGGAGATTGTTAGGAAATGCCCTAGGCATTAGAGACATTTTGATATATTTATTTTGAACTGGATAATAAAATTATATATAGAGGTTATTCATTACATTGCTGTCTATCCTCGATTTTATTTACATGTTAAAGTAAATGTAAGCAAATATGGCTCCCTGACTGCTTGTATTAAAACTGTTAGAACATTGCATGCAATTGACTTTTGTATGCAAGAAGACAATGTTCTATAGTAAGCGGTCTAAACTATGGTTTGTAGTCTATGAGGGTAGACCGAACATCTAACTCATGTTAACACTATTATGTTGTCTAAAGCCTTAGAGGGGACGGTTTGTCTTGAATGTCTGGAGCTGGACTCCTAAGTAGAGACATAGATATGTTGCTTGGTGGTGACATATTAGACCGGGACTAAAGCGTGATTGATCTACGAAGTCTACTTTGAGTGGATCGATCTACTTTTGATGTTCATTGTGCAGTAACCTTAATCCTGAGTAGATGGAGAGCTTCATATATATGACTTGTGTACTTTGATGTTCCAATGGCTAAAGCGTCTCAGAGGTAGTAAGCTTATAGACCGGTTCATTGGGTGCATGACTTGTATACGATGAAGGGTTCGTTTACAGATATCGGAATCATAGCTCTAATGAGGAGTTAAGGGTATCCTCTTAAAGGTATTATACTGAATGTGAAAGTGGACAAGACCTTGGGTCGTCTATGGGGTGGATGACTTCTTATTCACATATGGTGAATAATCATTTTCTTTATTCGATAGTATAATGGAACTTTAAGATAGCCTGATCAATAGGATTAAACGGACTTTGACCTAAGGCTGATCATGGATATCATGTGAGGGTTCTGCATACATGACAAGGTCATTGACGATAGCTTGTCACAGGCTTACATAATATGGTATAAAATTAGGAGTTCAGTTTCAGGTTTATAGTGGTGTGACTCTGAAAGTAGTGATCATATGATTGAGTTGTTCGGCAAAGAATGATGATCATATGGATTTGCGGGAGCTCGATTATATATGTCCAATTGGTCCCTCTACTAGCTCCACATAATTCCTTAACGTTTGGCAAAATTGATTTGTGTATGCTATTGGCTAGTTTATTATGCATGGACGGTGTTGACATAGGATTAGGATGGTGGGCAAAATTCTCTCTGGTTGGATTCAGATTTTGTTTTGGATAATAGAGTACCCAATTATTCGAACTCCAAATAAAGTTGCCATGATTTTATTTGAGATTGGATTGGAGTTGTAGAAAATTATCCATGAGAACAAGAATTTGAAATTTGAAATTTGAATTTTGAAATTTGAAATTTGAATTTGAAATTTGAATTTGAAATTTAAATTTGAAATTTGAATTTGAAATTTGAAATTTGAAATTTGAAATTCAAATTTTGAATCACAGCCCAAGTAGGATTTGAATTTCTTGTGGTAAATCCACAAGGAATGAAATTCAAATTTGAGTTGGATATGGAGAGGAAAATCTTGTTAGAATCCTACTTGAATTTTGAGTCCAAATCCTAACAATAATGGACGAAAAATTTGATTATTATCCTCATGAAATTTTTAGATTTTTTGTGGATAAGGTTCAGGGAAAAATTCAAGTTTCAATCCCAGTTGAATTTGGATTCTCTCCTCGCTGATAATGGCCAAATTTTTTGAGTGAATCTCTTAGACGATTTTCAGTTATTTTGGATAAGGATGATATAAGATTTAAGCTTGAAAATCCTTGTGGAATTTTGACTCTTCCCTTATCCAAAAGTGGCCAAAATTTTTGTTGGGATTTTCTCCTTAGATTTTTAGATTTTTTGGTTGAAAAAGGGAGATAAGATTCATGTTAAAATCTTGTTTAGATTTGAATTGGATAATCTTAATGTTGGCCGAAATTTTTTTGGGATTTTCTCTTGGATAATTTCAGATTTTATGTTGTGGATAAGGGAGAAAATCTTCTCCTAATCCAATTCGAATTCAGAGAATCACCTCATGCAAGTCTATAAATAGAGGTCCTGCTACTCCAGTTCTCTTAGACCACAGACTTTCAAGTGAGCAGGCTTATTATTGCACAACTCACTGTGACAATAAATTCTTTAGAGATCTGGGTGGTTGGAAGAAGACTAGCAGTGCTAGCATACCGATCGAGGTTCAGAGTGCCCACATACTCAACCATTCAGGAATTGGAGAATAGTAGAGAAGGCTAGTTGGTTAAAGCCCTCCGGTCATTCTCCTCCTACAGATTGGCATCCTTGAGGTATGAGTTTAAATTGTTGTTGGTTTATTGTATATGGCATCATGAGATATTTAACGATCTTGAAAAATTTTTATTGTTCTGCTATGCTATTCTGATACGTTTTTATGTATTTATTTCCTATACTTACTCATATACTTTATTCTCTGGTCATTCTTGGAGATTTTAATTCCTCCAAATCATCTATTTATTACTATCAACACTATAATTTGTCTAATTACAAACATAGTGTTTCTTTACATTCTTACTTATAAAACTCATAGAAAACCCTAGATTAATCTAGGTTACACTGTTAGAATTCTCTAGTCGTTACATAACTGACCCAATCAGTCTAACACTCAAGCCTCACAACAACAGCAGGGCAAGAGAAAAGGAAATTTTTCTGGGAACAGAAGCCAAGATAGCCGCAATCAACAATGGAAGGCTAGTCAAGGCTCAGGACCAAGTTTTCCCACGTGTGCTACGTGTGGAAGGAGGCATCCAGGCCATTGTAAATTTGGCATGAACACATGTTACCAGTGCAGACGAGAAGGGCATTTTGTGAAAAATTGTCCAATGAACCGCTAGAATACCTCAGGGCCGATGCAGCAGCGCCGGTAATATCCTCCACATCAACAATCACCTTAAGCTCATGCTTTACAGGGGAGGATTGAAGGGCCTTCAGGAGTGCTACCAGCATGGTCCAAATGCCCAGAACATACTCCCAGACTAGACGCTCATGTCATAGTTTTTACCAAGGAAGATGCTAAAGCAGGAACATCAAACATGGTTACAGGTCAGCTTTCTGTATTCAACCACGTGGCATGTGCCCTTTTTGACTTAAGAGCCACACATTCTTATATGTCCCATGAATTCACTGACAAGTTAGGATATGCTAAGGATCCTATAGGGATGACTTTTTGAACAGCCTTACCTTCAGGAGAAGTGATGCTGTCAAATTGCTGGTTATGCCATGTGCTAGTAATTGTGGTAAATAGGGAGTAATATGTTGATTTGATCATAATAAAGATCGTTGACTATGATTTGATCCTAGGAATGGATTTTCTAGGAAAATACCAAGCCACAATCGACTGTCAAAAGTGGAAGATAGTCTTTTGACCGGATGAGCAAGAGAGCTTTGAGTATGTCGACACATCTCGTCAGTTGAGGAAGATGGTGATCAGTGCAATGAAATCAAAGAAGTTGATGGCTAGTGGTTGTACGGGATACCTAGCATATGTGACAGACATGACCAAGGAAAGAATTTATGATCGGAAGATGTTCTAGTTGTCAACAAATTCCTCGATGTATTCCCAGAGGAATTGCCAAGGTTGCCTCTGGAAAGGGAAATTTCGTTCAAGATTGAGATAATGCTAGGGACTACTCCAATTTCCAAGGCACCATATCGTATGGCCCCAACAAAATTGAAAGAACTGTAGGTACAGTTAAAAGAGCTACTTGACAAGGGATTTATCCTACCAAGTTACTCTCCATGGGGCGCTCCAGTTTTATTTGTTAAAAAGAAGGATGGAACTCTGTGGATATGTATCAATTATAGAGAGTTGAACAAGGTTATCATCAAGAATAGGTATCCATTACCTAGAATTGATGACCTGTTCGACTAGTTAAAAGGAGCAGCAGTATTCTCAAAGATTGACTTACGTTCTGGATATCATCAACTGAGAATCTGGGAGAGTGATATTCCCAAGACGGCATTCAGAACCCGATACAGTCACTATGAATTTTTAGTGATGCCGTTCGGATTAACTAATGCTCCAGCCGCATTTATGGATTTAATGAATAGAGTCTTTAAAGAGTTTCTTAATAAGTTTGTTATCGTGTTTATCGATGACATACTTATATACTCAAAGACTCATAAAGAGCACGAGGAGCATCTAAGAATTGTTCTTCACACTGTAAGAAGCCATCAGTTGTATGCCAAATTCTTTAAGTGTGAATTCTGGTTAGATAAAGTGCACTTTCTTGGATACGTGGTGATAAAGGAAGGAATCACTGTGGATCCAGTTAAGGTGGAAGCAATTAATGAGTGGCCTGCTCCTAAGAGTGTGACTAAGATACGCAACTTCTTAGGTCTAGCTGGCTACTATAGAAAATTTGTGGAAGGGTTCGCACGACTAGCTGCACCCCTCACTGATCTCACTAATAAAGAAAGGAAATATGAGTGGATGCAAGAGTATGAAAGAAGTTTCAAGAATTGAAGAGATGACTAACAAGTGCACCCATTCTTACATTACCTACGGAAGGAGAAATATTCACAATTTATAGTGATGCTTCAAGAATAGGCTTGGGAGCTATACTCATGCAGAATGACAAGGTGATAGCATATGCGTCACGGCAGTTAAAAGACCATGAGAGGAAGTATCCCACTCATGACCTGAAACTTGCTATAGTAGTGTTCGCACTCAAAATCTGGTGACACTATTTATAAGGAGCTTAGTGTCAAATCTTCACTGATCACTAGAGTTTGAAGTACTTCTTCATGCAGAAGGAGTTAAACATGCGACAGAGAAGATGGTTAGAGTTGGTGAAGGACTATGATTGTGAAATCCTTTACCATTCGGGAAAGGCAAACCGAGTAGCTGATGCCTTAAGCAGAAAGTCAACTACTCCGCAGAGATTGCCAATAGCGGAGTTACCAAGAGCCTTGCAGCAAGAAATTAACTCCCTTAGATTAGAGTTAATAATTGGAAAGTTATCAGCACTATGATTAGAGTCCTCTCTAGTTAAAGATATTAAAGAAGCCCAAAAGCTGGATCCAAGTGCAATAAAAACTCCAAGAAGAGGTTTCTGAAGACAGGGAATCAGATGTAAGCATCTCCAATGATAGAATACTTTTGTATTGAGGGAGAATCTATGTTCCGGCTAATGAAGGACTTAGAAGACGAATCATGGTAGAAGCTTTTGAAACACCGTATTCCGTTCATCCTGGAGCCAGCAAAATGTATCAAGATCTCAAGATACAGTTTTGGTGGAAACGAATGAAAAACGATATTGCAAAATTTGTGAGTAGATACCTGACTTGTCAAACAGTCAAAGCTGAGCATAAACACCCTGGAGGAAAATTGGAACCTCTAGAAATTCTAAAGTGGAAATGGGAGCATATTACCATGGACTTCGTGGTAGCGCTTCTGATATGAACCAAAGAATGGTGTTGTAAAGCATGGCACAACGTCAAGGGAACCAGTTCAAGTACCAATTAGGCCAGTTACAAGAGTAAGAGCAAAGAGATTTAAAGAAGCACTTAATGGACTGATTCAAGAGGTTTGGGCTCAATCAAATTCGTGGAGGCCCATTGAGCATGATTCATGTGGTTAATAAGAATGCATTAACTTAATTTAAGCCCATGAGGAATTCAACTAATACAAGCCCATGACATCTACAAGCCCATGACGTTTTTATTTATTTTATTTTCATTTCTTTTTTTTCGAATTTCTAGATAGGCATGATTTTGGTTAGGATTTAGGAGGATTTAGGATTATCTGTTATAACAAACTTTCAGATTTTTAGGATTATATTTTGTAACAAATTTCAGTTAGGATTTAGGATTATCTTTTGTAACAAACTTTTAGATTTTTAAGATTATCTTTTGTAACAAATTTCAGTTAGGATTTAGGATTGTCTTTTGTAACAAATTTTCAGATTTTTAGGAATATTCTTTGTAAAAATTGCCTATAAATAGGCGTCTCCATGGCAATAAAAAAGCATCAGTTTACAGATCAGTTTAATTCATAAATTTGAGAGTTATAATTCTCTTTGGTTCTTTGAAGAACTATTAGAACTTATCGAAATTTTCCGTGGCGTTCACTCCTGACTTATCTGTGACAACCGAGAAATTCAGGCAATTCTCGGATGAAAATGTACAATTGTATGTATATAACAATTTGTACTATTTAAAGAGTGAAATAAATGTATTTATATTGTTCAGAATATATAAAAATGTTCTAACAATACTGACGAGTAAGAATTCAGTGTTGGAAAAATTCAGTGAGTTGAAACGGGTGAAACGTGCCAAAATCGGCATTGAAAACCCTAACCGGAGCAATAAAAGACGGTAAACTTCCGGGATTGATTTTGATCAAACGGAAGCAGATTAAATTGATCTGACTGCACAGGAGACCTCAGGAACACGCCGGGACGATTTCAGGAAAATTTCGGCTCGAACCGGCATCGGTCAAAAAGTAGTCGAATTAATGTGAATAGTGAAAGTCAAAGTCAACTTTCACTTTTGTATTTATGACATCATAAATCAAGTTTATTAAATGAAATAAATAAGGTGGTTGGTGGCATTAATGGCTAGGATTTAATCACCTTTTGATCTAAAGGCCAAGATTTGGCCAAAAATTACCATTTTTAATTTTTGAAAAATGGGGAAAGAAATGGCATGGAAAGATGTCAAATTTTGATTGGTTTAGAGCCAAATTAATTGGCTTTCCTTCATGCTTAAGTCGGCAATTTTGTAACAAAAGGGCCGAAACATTTTTCAAGGCAAAACCAAGACAAAAAAATTTCTAAGTCTTTCTTCCATGGTGTCTACGTGAGGGACCAAGGAGAACCAAGCAATATCTTCAAATTTCTTCACAAAAAAGAGTGGCAAAGTGTTTATTGAAGACAAAGGAAGCATTAGACCAAGGTAACTTCCCTTGCACTTGAAATTTTCATGGTTTTTCTTCACAAAATCCGTGGATGAATAGTGATAAAAAGATGGAAAATTTTTGGTTGTTTTTCATGGATTTGATGTTGGGTTTTGTTAAGGATGTATTAAGGAAGAAAACCATGCAAATTCATTAAAGAAAAACCGAATTTTGGTTGGTTTTTCAAGAGGAAATCCGTGGATTACCTTAGGTAACCAATGAGAAAACTTTGTGGTTAATTGTTAATATGCTTTCTATGTTTAATTTGGTGAAGAATAAAGCTTGTATTTTATTGTGGAAAGTTGAAAAAAAATTTTTGGTATGAATTGTATAAAGTGGCCGTGAGTTTACAATGGGTTTGGAAGAAAATTTTGCTTGGTTTTATGTGGTATTTGGTTGATTGGAATTATGCATTTTAATATGCAAAAGATGAATTTATAATTGAAAGAATGAAAACAAAAATGTGTGCATGTTTTCAATTCAATGGCCGTGGGTTTTAGGTGTTTAAAAAACCCTAAGAATTTGGTTGAAAATGCCAAGAAAATGGGCTTGAAAATGTGTTAAAAACATGACATTGAATGGCCTAAAATGTGGTGAAAGTTTGACAAAATTTGGTTCGGTTTGGTTGTGAAAACTGAAACCAAATTAAGGGTAAAAATGTGAAAAAATTTTGTAATGTGGGTGATAATGTGAAATTTGAAATTTGTGGGCTTTTAACTTTTACATAAAATAGGCTTGTGGTATAGTACGTGGCAGGTACATACGGTTCGAGGCGTACCTAACGCCGGAAGCCTTAAAATTACGCCGAAATGCTGCCGAAATTTCAAAAACGGCATTCGGGGTAAAATAGGAATTTAAAATAAAAGTTAGGGCCGGGACGGAAACCCGAGTCCCTAACGAAAAAGTGAATAAGGAAAATTTAAGGGGTGGGTCGTGAATAGTAACCCGTCCACTTGAAAATGAAAAACGTGAGTGAGATTGAAAAACCGACCCCGAGGGGGGGCGTTTTGGAAATAAAATAAAGGTCCGAGTCGGGAACGGAAACCCGAGCCTCGGAGACCTAGGTCGGGAAAGTCTAGATGAACGTTTTAAATACTAGTGAAACGTCCATTTGAGGCTCCGAAACGATAGAAAATCGTTAAACCGACGTGAGGGTCGGAATAGTGCTTTCCGAGGGCCGGGAAAACAAAAAGTGGAAATAAAATAGAAACGAACCCAGTAATGATTAGAAAAGAGTCAGAAAAGTTCCTGAGAGCCAAAAATGCAGTCTGGATCAATAAAATTCCGTCAGGGGCAAAACTGTAATTTGGCCAAAATATTGGGGCAAAATCATAATTTTACAAAAGTTGGGGGAAAATGGTGAAAATAATAAATAAAACCTAAAAAGTTATAAATAGGTTTTATTTAAGCTTTTTGATGAAAAATAAAAGCTATAAATGGGAAAGAAATTAACAGACATAGTTTTGTCTGTAGGATCCCAAAATCGGCCTACAAGGAAGGCGATTCAAGATCCAAGAGAGAGAAAGAGAACAGTCTGATAAGGTAAGTTCAGACATTTACCTGTCTGCAACATATAGCAAGATTGTGCTAACTTTAATGTACTAACTATAAGTTAGGTACATATGTGCTACGTGCACTATGATTGAATAGAGAGAGAGACGAAATGTGCTACGGGCACTATAAGAATGGGACACATGGTTAATTGTGCTTCGGGCACTAGAGCGAGGTTAATGAAACTCACTCACCTAAAATTAAAATGTGAACCATTCCTAACCACGGGACAATGTGAAGTCACCGGGTTAGAATGTTAAAAAGTCGGTAATGAAACCACTTTCTGGCGTACCAGCCTTCCGTACAGGGAGGTACTATTTTTGCCTTCGGGGCTATGAGACTAAGGCTGTGGAGGTCAGCACTGATGTACAGCTCCCAGTCATGTAAAATTTTTCCTTCGGGGCTATGAGATAAGGCTGTGGAGGTCAGCACTAATGTACCGCTCCCAGTCATGCGCACTTAAATGGTACTGCCAACCTGAGCTCAAAACCAGAACGTAAATAAAGATAATGACCTAAAACTGAAACTGTGCCATAATTGAGCATAAGACAGTTTAGTGAGAGCACTAACATCGCGGTAGATGTACTAGTGTGATACAGTGGTGTGGTCAACTTACTATTCACGTATGAATAGTGGTCAAAGTTACTATTCACGTATGAATAGTGGTCAACGGTACTATTCATGATGAATAGTCTATTCATAGAAATTTTATTTCTTGCATGTTTGAACTTATTGAGCCTGTAGCTCACCATTTTTGCTAATGTTGCAGGTAAGCGACCAGCTCAGTAGCTTGTTTGACTGGATGCGGACGGGATGGCACGTGTCAAATGAGATAACTGGGCAAGGGATATGGTACTGCCAGAGTCTTGCCGCTGAGCGATAAAAGTGAAGGGGAAACAATTCTTTTGTAATTATATATATATATTACAAAAGCATTGTATTATTTATATTACTTTGTACTTATCAACAAAGTAAATAGTGGAAGAAGATTTCATATGATGTTTAAAGAAAAAAAAAAAATTTTCCCCAAAAAACGACACGATTTTAAAAGAGAGTGAGATAAGCCGGCGACTCACGAGAGTACAATCTATCGCAGTTAGCGATAAGCTCAACTGTAATAGTATTGTATGATCTCTACGAGGGGCGGGCCGCCACAGTTGGTATCAGAGCCTGGTTTTCGAGTGGCTAAGTTTTGAATACCAATTGCCGTCACAGTTGGTATATCAGAGCAGTGTGACCATATCCCGATTTGACACTTTGCGCATCCTGCACTGCTATCCAAGTAAGTAGTTTACTTAAGTTCAGTTAATTATTTTCTTATGCGAAAATAATTATCTTATAGGTAGCACGATGACCAGACCTCCATATGTGAGACCACCGCTACCACGACCGAGAGGGGTATTACGGGTATGGACGAGACCTATTGTGAGGCCACCCATTTCCCAAAGGCCGGTAGTTAGACCCCCGGTACCCGAGAGACCTCCGGTACCAGTGCCGGTATCAGTACCAGCACCAGTGCCAGCGCCAGTAGAGATAGTACAGCCACGACCGATAGTTCATCCACCGGTAGTAGTGGACATTCTAGTTGTTGGTGGACGCCAACATATTGGGGTGAGAGTGTCGGCACGGGCAGTACAGGCATTCCGAGCTAGCAGTCCTCCTATGTTCGATGGTGGACGACAGTCGATGGAGACCAAGGACTGGCTCCATGCCGTGGAGAGGATCATGGTGATATGCGATATCGATCGAGATATGTGGATCCAGTTGGCTGTCAGTATGTTTCAGGGAGACGCTCGAGTGTTCTGGCAATATTGCGACCAGGAGATTTTATTGGGATTCAGTTGGGCTGAGTTCTGTCAGCGGTTGGCTGATCAGTTTCAACCTAAGGATCCAACACCTGCTCCAGCACCTCCAGAGAGACGAGAGGCTGATGCACCTGCGTACCCTGGATTCGATGAGGTCAGGGATTACATTCTCCAGACCGAGAGGATGGTCATGCTGTCTGGTGAGACAGTGATGTCTTACGCAGCATGGTTTGACGAGACCATCAGGAGGAGATGTCCGTTGCCCAACCTCACTGAAGCAAACTGCTGTGAGCTGTTTTGGAGAGGCTTATCCTTGGAGCTAAGACCGAGGGTGATCAAGCCGTTTCCTCCGACGCTCCAAGAGTTCGTGGTAACGATCAGGGCGATCGAGAGAGAGATTCTGATCGAGCATCTGACGCAGAGTCGACGAGAGACGCTGGGTCAAGATGAGATGTTTGCACGCATATTCGGGCCGAGAAGAATGATGAATGATCATGAGGCTGGACCGTCTAGACCACGAGGTGATGACTCAGGACAGGGAACATTACCTAAGGGTGGTGACGACTCAGATGATACCAATGACGATGAGGATCCAGAAGAATATCCTCTAGTCCCAGATGTAGGGAACGAGTGATCAGTAGATGTGTATATGTACATAAGTAGCTTAGAGAGAAAAGCTCTTTTGTATAGACTTGTGGCCATTTTGTATAAACGGCCGATGTATATATGACTGGTGATGCCTATGTATGACATATAAATGTTTTGCTATGAATGAAATACCAAAATGATTATATGTTGTACGATGATGTGTTACGATGATGTGGCTTTACAGTGCCCTAAATTTCGTAAATTGATATAATTTTACGAATGCGGTTATAGAAAAAGCTAACGGTGAATTATTGTGCCATAATAGGACAATAGCCAAGATGGTGGATTTGAGAAATCGACCAGAGGGATGGGAGCGATGTCCTGATATTATGGAGAGACTGGATCAGATACAAGCTTTGTTAGAAGCTCAGATGCAAGAAAATGTGAATCTGAGGCGACGGGTAGAGGAGCTAGAACAGAGACAAGGCTCTGAGGGTACCCAAGTAGAACAACAAGCTGAGGTAGATCCGGTTATTCCTCCAGCTGCAGTACATGAGAGAGCTCCTGAACCACAACTAGTATTGAATTTGGAACCCCTCTATGAAAGATACAGGCGTATGAGACCGCCAGAATTTGAAGGGTCTACAAATCCCTTAGAGGCTGAAGACTGGTTGTCATCATTACAAGTGATCATGGAGTTCATGAACCTAACCGACCGGGAGAAGGTTGCATGTGCGTCTTTTGTGCTGAGAAAAGATGCTCGGTTTTGGTGGGACACCGTGCGAATGAGAAGAGATGTGTCTACCATGAGTTGGGCGGAATTTCTGGAAGAATTTAACCAGAAATATTACGACCCTGCATCTCTGAGACAACAACAGAAAGAATTCTCAGAGTTGACACAAGGGAACATGTCGGTAAGCGAAGTCTGCCGAAAGTTCGATCAGCTATCCCGTTTGTGTCCCTATGTGGTCCCTACTGAGAGGGAAAAGATACAGAAAATGATCGGGATGTTCAGGCCGGAAATTGCTGCGTTAGTAGACACTGGACTAGTACCACCTACTTCTGTAGCAGACTGTGTGAGTCGGGCCATTAGAGCTGAGTTTCATGTAGCCCGACAGAAAGAGGAAAGAGAGAAACACTGGGAGGCTAAAAAGAAGGAGAGGGCTTTGGCGAAGTCTACGCAAGTTGGTCAATCGAGCAAGCCTAGTCACAATGCGAAACCAAGCCAGGGCAACAATCAAGGATCCCAGCAAAATAAGAGAAAAGGGAATTTTTCTGGGAATCGCCAGGGTAATAATCGAAACCAGCAGCGGAGAACAGCTGGTAATGCAGAGTCCAATGTGCAAAACTGCCCTACTTGCGGGAAAAGACATTCTGGGCAATGCAGATTTGGGCCATTTGTTTGCTACGAATGTGGAAAGGAAGGCCATTACGCCAGGAACTGTCCAAATAGGCAGGGTGGACAAGGCACTTCCCAACCGCACCAGACACGCCCACAAGCCCATTCCCTTCAAGCCAGAGTGGAAGAGACACCAGTGAGGCCGCAACGCCAAGAGCGTATGCAACGTGCTGATGCTCGTGTGATGGCCTACAGCAAGGAAGATGCAGAGGCAGGAACATCAAACCTGGTGACAGGTCAGCTTCCTGTCGCTAGTCATGTAGCCTCTG
Organism: Antiaris toxicaria; assembly: GCA_035233585.1. Taxonomy (NCBI): domain Eukaryota; kingdom Viridiplantae; phylum Streptophyta; class Magnoliopsida; order Rosales; family Moraceae; genus Antiaris; species Antiaris toxicaria. Next base: position 88,122,491 of record CP141156.1, read on the forward strand.
TACTATTCGATTCCGGTGCTACGCATTCATTTGTTTCCTATGCATTTGCTGACAAGATAGGACTTCCTAAGGATAATATGGGAAGGGTATTTAAGACAGCCTTACCTTCTGGGGAAGTATTGTTGTCCAATTACTGGCTACCTTATGTACCAGTATATGTGGCAAATAGGGAACTATATGCTGAGTTGATCGTAATGGAGATCATGGATTATGATGTGATTTTAGGCATGGATTTCCTAGGGAAATACCAAGCTACGATCGACTGCCGAAATCGAAAAATAGTCTTCCAACCCGAGGAAGAAGAGAGTTTCGAGTATGTTGATACTTCTCGAAGACTCGGGAAGATGATGATCAGTTCGCTGAGAGCAAGCAAGCTGATAGCCAGTGGTTGCATGGGATATCTGGCATATGTGGTGGATATTGCAGAGGAACAGAAGCTTCAACCTGAAGATGTTCCTGTGGTTAATGAGTTTCTTGACGTATTTCCAGAAGAGTTACCAGGGATACCGCCAGAGAGAGAAATCTCGTTTGAAATTGAGTTGATGCCTGGAACAGCACCTATTTCCAAAGCACCATACCGCATGGCTCCAGTGGAGTTAAAGGAGCTGCAGGTACAATTAAAGGAGCTTTTGGATAAAGGATTCATCAGGCCAAGTTTTTCTCCATGGGGTGCACCTGTGTTATTCGTCAAGAAAAAGGATGGGACATTCCGACTGTGCATTGATTACCGGGAGTTGAATAAGGTTACGATCAAAAATAGGTATCTGTTACCTAGAATTGATGACCTATTCGACCAGTTAAAAGGCGCAGCGGTATTTTCCAAGATCGACTTACGATCAGGATATCACCAACTGAGAATCAAAGAGAGTGATATTCCCAAGACGGCGTTTAGAACTCGTTATGGTCACTACGAGTTCCTTGTGATGCCATTCGGATTGACAAATGCGCCAGCAGTATTCATGGATTTGATGAACAGAATTTTTAAAGAGTATCTGGATAAGTTTGTCATTGTATTCATTGATGACATTCTTATATACTCGAAGAGTCATGAAGAGCACAAGAAACATCTGAGGATCGTGCTGAATACGATACGGAAGCATCAACTGTATGTCAAATTCTCAAAATGTGAATTTTGGCTGGACAGAGTACATTTCCTCGGACATGTTGTATCCCAGGAAGGTATTGCGGTAGATCCGACAAAGGTAGAGGCAATTAACCAGTGGCCTGCACCCAAGAGTGTAACTGAAATACGCAGTTTCTTGGGATTGGCTGGTTATTATCGGTGATTTGTAGAGGGATTCACGCGATTAGCTGCACCTCTTACTGCTCTTACACGCAAGGAAAGGAAGTACGAGTGGACTATGGAATGCGAAAGAAGCTTCCAGGAGTTAAAGAGGCGACTGACAAGCGCACCAATCCTTACGCTTCCCACGAAGGGGAGAAGTTCGTGATCTACAGTGATGCATCGAAAATAGGATTGGGAGCAGTCCTGATGCAAGACGGCAAGGTGATTGCCTATGCTTCTCGTCAGTTAAAGGAGCATGAAAGGAATTATCCTACGCATGACCTTGAACTTGCTGCAGTAGTGTTCGCACTTAAAATTTGGCGACACTATCTCTATGGAGCTCAATGTCAGATTTTCACTGATCACCAAAGCCTGAAGTATTTCTTCACGTAAAAAGAGCTCAATATGCGGCAGAGGCGATGGTTGGAACTGGTGAAGGATTATGATTGTGAAATCCTCTACCATCCAGGAAAGGCCAACCGTGTAGCGGATGCTCTAAGTAGAAAGTCTACCATATCGCACCAGCTACCAATAAACAGGCTTCCGAAGCCATTGCAGCAAGAAATAAATTCTTTGAACTTGGAGCTGATATCTGGAAGATTAGCTGCACTCCAAGTGGAATCATCGCTATTTGAGGAAATAAAGGAAGCTCAAAGGCGAGATCCAATAATGACAAGTTCTCAAGAAGGAATTTCCAAAGATGGAATGATCCTTTATCAAGGAAGACTAAATGTTCCAGCTGATGAAGAACTTAGAAGACGGATCATGTCAGAAGCCCACGAGGCACCTTATTCGGTTCACCCCGGAGCGAGCAAGATGTATCAGGACTTGAAGTTACAGTTCTGGTGGAAAGGGATGAAGAATGATATAGCGAAATTCGTGAGTAGATGCATGACCTGTCAGAGAATCAAAGCGGAACATAAACATCCAGCAGGAAGATTGGAACCGTTGGAGATTCCTGAATGGAAATGGGAACACATTACGATGGATTTTGTAGTGGGACTCCCAAAAACCCGAGAAGGTTATGACGCCATTTGGGTTATTGTGGATAGACTGACCAAGATGGCACGGTTTATAGCTGTCAAGATGACTTTTTCGCTGGAAAAGTTTGCTCAGCTGTACATAACTCATGTCGTCAGACTACATGGAGTACCAAAATCCATTGTATCAGATCGAGATGCACGGTTCACTTCGAATTTCTGGACGTGTGTGCAAGAGGCCATGGGTACTGAATTGAGACTCAGTACGGCTTTTCATCCGCAAACAGACGGTCAGTCAGAGCGGACAATTCAGACGTTAGAGGACATGCTTCGAGCTTGTGTTATGGATTTTGCGGGAAATTGGAACGAGAAGTTACCATTGATTGAATTCTTGTACAATAATAGTTACCAAGCTTCGATAGGCATGGCACCTTACGAGGCTTTGTATGGACGGAAGTGCAAATCACCATTACATTGGTACGATTTGCGAGAAAAGCAGTTGCATAAGACGGATTTCATGCAAGAGACTTCCGATGCAGTTGCTAGAATTCAGCGTCAAATGAAAATTGCGCAAAGCCGACAAAAGAGTTATGCAGACAAAAGGCGGAGATCCTTGGAGTTCGACGAAGGAGACTTCATGTTTCTCAAGGTATCGCCTATGAAGGGGATTATGCGTTTCGGTAAGAAGGGGAAACTGAGTCCAAGATACATTGGACCCTATGAAATTATCGAACGCATTGGAAAGGTCGCTTACAGATTAGCGCTACCTCCAGAATTGTCGGCAGTGCACAATGTGTTTGATGTGTCGATGCTGAGAAAATATATACCAGATCCGTTTCATGTATTGAAGCATGAGCCTATTCAAATCCATGAGGATTTGACATATGAGGAACAGCCTATTCAAGTACTAGCTCGTGAAGAGAAAGTACTGAGGAATAAGGTAATCCCACTAGTGAAGATTTTGTGAAAAAATCACAATATTGAAGAAGCTACGTGGGAACGAGAAGACAAAATGAGGAGTTTATACCCCCATTTATTCTAATTTTCGAGGACGAAAATTTTATAAGGAGGGGTGAATGTGACAACCGAGAAATTCAGGCAATTCTCGGATGAAAATGTACAATTGTATGTATATAACAATTTGTACTATTTAAAGAGTGAAATAAATGTATTTATATTGTTCAGAATATATAAAAATGTTCTAACAATACTGACGAGTAAGAATTCAGTGTTGGAAAAATTCACTGAGTTGAAACGGGTGAAACGGTGCCAAAATCGGCATTGAAAACCCTAACCGGAGCAATAAAAGACGGTAAACTTTCGGGATTGATTTTGATCAAACGGAAGCAGATTAAATTGATCCGACTACACAGGAGACCTCAGGAACACGCCGGGACGATTTCAGGAAAATTTCGGCTCGAACCGGCATCGGTCAAAAAGTAGTCGAATTAATGTGAATAGTGAAAGTCAAAGTCAACTTTCACTTTTGTATTTATGACATCATAAATCAAGTTTATTAAATGAAATAAATAAGGTGGTTGGTGGCATTAATGGCTAGGATTTAATCACCTTTTGATCTAAAGGCCAAGATTTGGCCAAAAATTACCATTTTTAATTTTTGAAAAATGGGGAAAGAAATGGCATGGAAAGATGTCAAATTTTGATTGGTTTAGAGCCAAATTAATTGGCTTTCCTTCATGCTTAAGTCGGCAATTTTGTAACAAAAGGGCCGAAACATTTTTCAAGGCAAAACCAAGACAAAAAAATTTCTAAGTCTTTCTTCCATGGTGTCTACGTGAGGGACCAAGGAGAACCAAGCAATATCTTCAAATTTCTTCACAAAAAAGAGTGGCAAAGTGTTTATTGAAGACAAAGGAAGCATTAGAGCAAGGTAACTTCCCTTGCACTTGAAATTTTCATGGTTTTTCTTCACAAAATCCGTGGATGAATAGTGATAAAAAGATGGAAAATTTTTGGTTGTTTTTCATGGATTTGATGTTGGGTTTTGTTAAGGATGTATTAAAGAAGAAAACCATGCAAATTCATTAAAGAAAAACCGAATTTTGGTTGGTTTTTCAAGAGGAAATCCGTGGGTTACCTTAGGTAACCAATGAGAAAACTTTGTGGTTAATTGTTAATATGCTTTCTAAGTTTAATTTGGTGAAGAATAAAGCTTGTATTTTATTGTGGAAAGTTGAAAAAAAAATTTTGGTATGAATTGTATAAAGTGGCCGTGAGTTTACAATGGGTTTGGAAGAAAATTTTGCTTGGTTTTATGTGGTATTTGGTTGATTGGAATTATGCATTTTAATATGCAAAAGATGAATTTATAATTGAAAGAATGAAAACAAAAATGTGTGCATGTTTTCAATTCAATGGCCGTGGGTTTTAGGTGTTTAAAAAACCCTAAGAATTTGGTTGAAAATGCCAAGAAAATGGGCTTGAAAATGTGTTAAAAACATGACATTGAATGGCCTAAAATGTGGTGAAAGTTTGACAAAATTTGGTTCGGTTTGGTTGTGAAAACCGAAACCAAATTAAGGGTAAAAATGTGAAAAAATTTTGTAATGTGGGTGATAATGTGAAATTTGAAATTTGTGGGCTTTTAACTTTTACATAAAATAGGCTTGTGGTATAGTACGTGGCAGATACATACGGTTCGAGGCGTACCTAACGCCGGAAGCCTTAAAATTACGCCGAAATGCTGCCGAAATTTCAAAAACGGCATTCGGGGTAAAATAGGAATTTAAAATAAAAGTTAGGGCCGGGACGGAAACCCGAGTCCCTAACGGAAAAGTGAATAAGGAAAATTTAAGGGGTGGGTCGTGAATAGTAACCCGTCCACTTGAAAATGAAAAACGTGAGTGAGATTGAAAAACCGACCCCGATGGGGGGGCGTTTTGGAAATAAAATAAAGGTCCGAGTCGGGAACGGAAAACCCGAGTCTCGGAGACCTAGGTCGGGAAAGTCTAGATGAACGTTTTAAATACTAGTAAAACGTCTATTTGAGGCTCCGAAACGATAGAAAATCGCTAAACTGACGTGAGGGTCGGAATAGTGCTTCCCGAGGGCCGGGAAAACAAAAAGTGGAAATAAAATAGAAACGAACCCGGTAATGATTAGAAAAGAGTCAGAAAAGTTCCTGAGAGCCAAAAATGCAGTCTGGATCAATAAAATTCCGTCAGGGGCAAAACTGTAATTTTGCCAAAATATTGGGGTAAAATCGTAATTTTGCAAAAGTTGGGGGAAAATGGTGAAAATAATAAATAAAACCTAAAAAGTTATAAATAGGTTTTATTTAAGCTTTTTAATGAAAAATAAAAGCTATAAATGGGAAAGAAATTAACAGACATAGTTTTGTCTGTAGGATCCCAAAATCGGCCTACAAGGAAGGCGATTCAAGATCCAAGAGAGAGAAAGAGAACAGTCTGATAAGGTAAGTTCAGACATTTACCTGTCTGCAACATATAGCAAGATTGTGCTAACTTTAATGTACTAACTATAAGTTAGGTACATATGTGCTACGTGCACTATGATAGAATAGAGAGAGAGACGAAATGTGCTACGGGCACTATAAGAATGGGACACATGGTTAATTGTGCTTCGGGCACTAGAGCGAGGTTAATGAAACTCACTCACCTAAAATTAAAATGTGAACCATTCCTAACCACAGGACAATGTGAAGTCACCGGGTTAGAATGTTAAAAAGTCGGTAATGAAACCACTTTCTGGCGTACCAGCCTTCCGTACAGGGAGGTACTATTTTTGCCTTCGGGGCTATGAGACTAAGGCTGTGGAGGTCAGCACTGATGTACCGCTCCCAGTCATGTAAAATTTTGCCTTCGGGGCTATGAGATAAGGCTGTGGAGGTCAGCACTAATGTACCGCTCCCAGTCATGCGCACTTAAATGGTACTGCCAACCTGAGCTCAAAACCAGAACGTAAATAAAGATAATGACCTAAAACTGAAACTGTGCCATAATTGAGCATAAGACAGTTTAGTGAGAGCACTAACATCGCGGTAGATGTACTAGTGTGATACAGTGGTGTGGTCAACTTTACTATTCATGTATGAATAGTGGTCAAAGTTAGTATTCACGTATGAATAGTGGTCAACGGTACTATTTATGATGAATAGTACTATTTATAGAAATTTTATTTCTTGCATGTTTGAACTTACTGAGCCTGTAGCTCACCATTTTTGCTAATGTTGCAGGTAAGCGACCAGCTCAGTAGCTTGTTTGACTGGATGCGGACGGGATGGCGCGTGTCAAATGGGATAACTGGGCGAGGGATATGGTACTGCCAGAGTCTTACCGCTGAGCTATAAAAGTGAAGGGGAAACAATTCTTTTGTAATTATATATATATTTTACAAAAGCATTGTATTATTTATATTACTTTGTACTTATCAACAAAGTAAATAGTGGAAGAAGATTTCATATGATGTTTAAAGAAAAAAAAAAAATTTCCCCAAAAAACGACACGATTTTAAAAGAGAGTGAGATAAGCCGGCGACCCACGAGAGTACAATCTATCGCAGTTAGCGATAAGCTCAACTGTAATAGTATTGTATGATCTCTACGAGGGGCAGGCCGCCACATTATCAATCAATCCTTCCATATTTGATTGTGGCATCTTTCTTATACGAAGGTTCTTGTTTCGTATTAAGCAACGGGTTGAGGTCAAAATACCAAGTTCTAGTTTTTGCTGAAGCAATGGGTCGAGGTCTTCCATCCATTCGAACTTCATGTTAGAACATTCTTGAGTTCATATTCTTGACGGGTCTCGTTATTCTTGACGGGGTTCGCATCATTTGGTATTAGAGCTTAGGTTCTTGGTCAGGTTTGCCTATCCTTTAAATTTTTTTTTCTTTTCATATTAATTCCTTGTTCTTCTAGTCTCTCAAAAAAAAAAAAAAAAAACAACAACAATAGTACATACTGTACGGACTATCGAAAAAAAAATTTTTTTTTTTGGTTGTAAATTCTAGTTTGCCGAATTTCTTCTACTCCATTCTTGTTTTGAATTCTGTGCCTTTCTTATACTATTTTCCCCCATAAATCCTAGTATATTTTAGTTTCTTATTAAAAAAAATTCAAATAAAAAAATAAAAAAAACGTTGATTCATCATCCAGAAAGATTCAATTTTGTGAAATTATTTTCTTGTCTGTCAATTCGTGTACTTATTGTTTCTTTGTAGGTGTAATGACCGCCATTTTCATGGCACCTACTTACCATGTAATAAGTCATTAAGGAATAAAATGGACATAATTTAATGTCCTTTAGCAAATTTAAGAAACATGGTCAAGTACACGACCGTGTAAGAGGCTGTGTACCGCTCAGATAGATGAATGTGTTTCAAAGACATGGCCGTGTTGAGTAGTCTCAACTAGTACATGCTCGTGTCTGAAATGTACACGCCCGTGTTGCGTTGCACACGCACGTGTAAGAGTCTGTGTAGAAGGCTGTGTAATGAGCCGAGAGCCACTGTAATGACTCTCAAGAATTATGAAACTTAATTACTATGTAATGATGTAATTAAGTTAATAAGCACAGTGTGCTTTTCAGTTGAATGAATTAAACAGGAATAGTAACGTTTAATTACTATTCATGCAGTGAAAGGGGTAATCGACAGTGAAATCGGTCCACCCTATTATGTGAGTATGCGTTGAGACACGCAATATCAAGAAATCGGTCTAGACGACCATTTCATGATACAGAACTGATGAGCTAATCATCAGTACGCTCAGACTGGTCATCTGAGCGCAGCAATGATAATTGCCCTAATAGATGTACAGTATCGAGAAAAGTGGTCTAGATGACCTCTTCTCGCCAATGGACTGACAAAATCAAAGTCAGAACGCTCAGATTAGTCAGTCAGATAGTGAATAGTGATTAGTGAATAGTGAATAGTGAGTAGTGAGAAACGCAGTGTCAGGTTAGTGGCCAAGACGGCCTTAATCTGGCATAAAACTGATATATTAATAGTCAGCAGGCTCAATCTGGTCAATTGAGCATAAAATGTAGATTTTGTTTAAGAGGTACGCAGTATCGGGATGAGCGTCAAGAAGACTTTTTCTCGTCCCGAAACTGATATATTTAGACTCAGGACGCCCAAATTAGTCAATCGGGCACCTGACACGTTTTTCGAGACGGGGTCATGCAGATCCAGAAAACTGGTCCAGAAGACCTCAGATGGACGTAAAACTGATAAATTTGAAATCAGCACGTCCAAATTAGTCAGGAAAGACTGTGTTTGAAATTTCGTGCAAAAACGTCTCGTTATGCGTGCACAGTGTCAACACAGTGTAGGCTTAACCACAGTACCAAGAAATTGGTCAAGATGACTTTTTCTTGATATAAAATTGATATATTTGGATTCAGAATGCTCAAATTAGTCATTTGAGCACAAAAAGTAATTTTTGATCGGGAACCATACAGTATCGGGAAACTGATCGAGACGACCTCGGATGAAAATAAAACTGATATATTTGGGTTCAGCACGCCCAAATTAGTCAGTATAGCCTATCTTAAAATTTTTCAAAAAATTTGTATAAAGGACGAAATTTTGGGGATTCTAGAGAAATAGCCCCCATATTTTTCCAAATCTCATTTTCTCCCTCCCCACACCACACGAAGATGAACAGTAACCGACTATCGAATCCGGCCTCCGTTTTCGACACCGCCGGCACCATTGGAAAGCTCTCGACGAGCTGATTCCAACGGTGGGCCGAGTCGACCGAACCGACGTCGGAGCACGCCGCACGCGCCGCCCAAAGCCGCCGGTGGCCGAATTTTTCAAACCGCCGTATCTCCGCCGTCCGACGTCCAAATGCCACGATTCCGGTCCCAATGGATTCGTGGTGAAGAGTAGAACAAAACCCAGGCTTCATTTCACATCAACAGCCGCCGAATCGCGCCGCCCCAGGTTCGCCGTCGCCATCGCCGCCGTCGGATCTCGCTATTCCGGCGGAGTTGAGTTGCAAGGTCGGTGTCAAAATGCTCAGAACAACACGTAGATCAAAAGCCCCAAATCAATTTTGGGCAACAACGCCGGAAAAATGAAGATCCAACGCCGCCGCCGTCGCCGACTTTTCGAGAGCCGATTTCCGGTGATAGGAGCCTCGATTCGTGAAATTGACACCACCAATGGGTTCCTCTCGTCGAGCTCTTCAAGATGGTGGTCGCCACTTCCATCGCCGCCGTGGTCAACGCCGGTCAACGGCCGGTCAACGACGGTCAACGCCGGTCAACGGCAACCCGGAGACCGAAAATTGAAGAATGGCCCGTTGGCCTATTTTTGACGTTCCGGACACATCCGCGGCATCGGATTTGCAAACTGGAGTTTCAAAAGTGAAGAACGACGATTCAAAGATTACACGGTCGAGACCGAACGGTTCGTCCGACCGCCGACGGGAACGATTTTGGTAGTAGTGTTGATCTATTTATTCCTCAATTTAATATTGGAAATAATTATGTAGTAATTATGGTTTAATGACTTGAGGAATTGTAAGAAAAAAGGGTGAAATATCGAAAAAGAAAATGTGAATATTTTTACGTAAAAAGCAGAGCTTTTATGTAAAAAATTAGGCCTCTGGTTTAGTACGTGGCAGGTTAGAATAGGTTAGATGGTTTTGAGGCGTTTCCTAAACGCCGGAAACCCAAAAATTAAGCGGAAATGCTGCCAAAATTTCTAAAACGGCACAAAGGGGTATTTTAGGAAACGAGGGCTGAAAATGTGATCGGGATGGAAACCCGAGCTCCCTCGATGACCTAGGTCCGGAAAAGAAGGACGGACGTTGTGAGGATTAGTGAACCGCCCCATTAGAAATTTCGTAATGTAAGAAAACGACCCCTATGTCAGAATAGTACCACCCGAGGGACGGGTGCGGTCGAAGTATAAAATTTGGGGCGATTACATCGGTAACGGTAACCCGATAGGCTAAATGGTCATACGAGAGGTATTCAGTATGTTGACTGGTTGGTTAGCCAGTCAAGGACCAAGTCGGAATGGGATAGTGAGAGACAGTGATTAATTTGTCAAGTAGACAAATTAATCAAGCACGATTAAAAATTAGACATCAAAATTTCCCAAAGTAGAGCGGTTGGGTACCGATAGGCATCGATACCACACAATGATAAGTTTATTAGTTCCTAACGATAGAGTGACCTAAGAGCGATGTTAATTAATTTATTGGGTAAATAAATTAATTAACAATGATTAGAAAATCAAATTCTTAAGAAGAGAATGTTAGTCACTAATGACCACGGTGACCTAAGAGTGAATGTTAATGTAATGCATTATGATTACAGGGAGGTACCTGTATTGTGACGAAGGCGAGAGTATAAACTGTCTGCTGACAGGTAAGTACAACTCCGCCTACAGCATGGATAAAATGAATTTAAAATGATGCTTTTCCAGTATTTTAAGTATGTATCTTGCACACGATGCTGCACAGCATACATAAGAGCATATAGCTTCACAATCGAGTAGATTGATGAAAGAACAAGATAGAAGCCATAGATCCCTACCGCGTAGGATTGGGGACAGCTTAGAGAAGCGTATGGCTAGAACAGTTAAACAAGATGGAAATAAATAGGTGTGTCGTACCGGCTCCTTCAGTCGAAGGGGTTTCCAGTTAAAGAAAGTTCAGGCCACAAGTTGAGCATCAGTTGATGGCTCTTCGGCATTAGTTGACCTCGGGCGATACCGTTGGTCTGCGCGCACACGGTACTGACACATGGGCCCTAAATAGACAAGAAAAGAAAAGAAAAGTTTGAAGCATAAATGAACATAACCGGATCATGCATTAGTTATAGTTCGCTATGCTTTCTTTTTCAGTAGAGTGCATACAGTACACGATGCTTCTGTCATGCATAAAGTATGTGAAGTTTTATATTCAGTGTTATGACATGTTATGTGATGACATGATATGTGAGCTGATATGTGATATGCTTATATGATATATGATTTATTAAGTGATATATGTCATGCCTATGATTTTACGTATGTGCTATGTTTTAAACATGTTTTGCGGTTAACATGTTGTACTTACTGGGCGTAAAGCTCACGGAGTGTGTTCATGCTGTAGGTAAGCATCCTATAGCGTAAACATCAAGGGACGATGATGATGGCGGAGGTGGATGTGAGGATGAGGTTATGGATACACCGCGAGTATTCTTCCGCACAGTATGAGTAAATAATATTTTGAATGGTGACAGTTAAATAGTATTTTGAATAGTAAATGTTAAACAGTATATGTACGAGTAGTATATTTAAATAGTATCTGGTGAATAGTAATCAGATAAACAAGTATATAATTATGTATGTATAATTGAAATCCTTATGTTTTTCAAATTCCGCATTTTAATAGTATGCGTACGTGAATAGTAAATACGTACGTGTATAAAAAAAAAAAAAATCCCTCTAAATTTATAGTCTTAAATTCAGCAAGTTTAAGTATCGTTTTTAAAGAAGCAAGTAATAGAGTTTACAGTGACGGTCCGGGCCGCTGAGGGCACGGGGCGTCACAGTTGGTATCAGAGCGGTTTCCTGCCATCCTACCTCACATCGCCGCATGCCTGCCTCATCTGTCCAAGTAAGTTAGTTTTATTTTTTGTCGGTAAATGTTTATCTATTGAAGATAACATTTTATAGTAATGTGATGACGAAACCTATGATGGCGAGAATAAGACGAAGAGATGCTGAGATCATTATACGTAAATCACGACCGTGCAGTGCTAGAGAACTGCTCAAAGAAAGGACATGGATTGCTGCCCGAGTTGTACCGATCTTCAGGGCTAGTTGTCCATTAAGTTTCGAGTGGCAAACAGTACTCCTGCACTCCATGAGAATGTCAGGACTGGTTTCATGTTATCAAAGTGATTCCCCGATTGTACGTCATTGACCAGGATAACTGAGTCCTGTTGGCTGTTGATATCTCTCTGGAAGATACTCTCGTGTGTATCGGGATCCTTATGACCAGGATGAGCTCTTAACTGTGTCGAGTTTCGCCATACCACGATCGAGCCAATCTCTGAAAGCAGTCCAGCATCAGCCTTAGTTTTTCTTTATAGGCAAGCGGGGAGTGAAACCACCTAAGTTCTCTAGAGTTATGGATATACGAGAATTTGTTCATCGGACTGAAAGACTGCAGCTGATGTCCGGTGATACAGTTCTAACGTATGCTGTTCGCTACAAGGAACCGAAATGGACTTCTACAATACATGCCGAGACAAAAGTGGATCAAAACAGGAGAAGACCTAAAGAGAGAATGAGACCTTGCCAAACAAAATTAGAAGAGCGATCAAGCAGGACTAGCAAGCCTTATCAAGGAGATAGTGAATGCTGAGAGAAAAGTGCTCAACCCCGGGAACTCTACACAAGCCCAAGGCATTATAACAGTCGCCATTATGGAGGGTGACCCGGTAGGACCAGCACCCCAACTGGCCGATGAAGAGTTCATGGCCGAGCACCAGCCAGAAGTACACGAGGGCAATAGGGAGCCAATGGAGAACCCCGAACCGGCCCGTATGTCTCCCGAACACCCCATGGAAGAGGAAGATGACAAGACTCTTTCCGATGCCCATCCCGACGATGAGGGAAAGGAGATCCCCAATCGCTTTAGTAATGACGAAGTCATCATAGCCAGCGATGACGAGGTCAGTTTCAGCTGAGAAGAAGAAGAGAACCCAGAGGAGTACTCACTCAGTGATAGTGACGATGAGGAGATGCCTGATACTGAATCAGGATTATCCTTCCAATAGTAGTAACCCTTCTGCGGGAATGTTAGTTATGAAAATATATAGAGGGAAGCAGTAGCTCTCCCCCGTCAGTTATAGCATAATGTACTTGTTGGGATCGTATAGGGGAAGTGTGTGTCACTCCCACTGAACTAGAATCTTGAATATATGTATATATATTATGTGAAATATATTATGAGATAAGTAGTAAAGCTTTGCCCTAGGGGCCAGATATAATATTTTTCCACAGTGTGAGTATGATATGACAGAAAGTGCAGGATGAATCCTAGCACTCAGACGATGTCCCAATACAATGCGGTAATTGTATTGAACATCACAGTATGAGAGAAAGAAAGATGGATATAGTGTGTATATTTATATCCATAATGTTTAAGTAAGATTGTTAAGTAAGAAAGAAAATGATATGTGATACGAGTCCCAAGTATAGAATTTAAGAGACTTATATTTTCCTTTTTCGCTGTACGATAGGGTTACATAGGAAAACATGGCAAGAACGAGAGCTTACTTAAACCCAGCATCCTGAGAGGATGAGTTGATAGTACAGATCGCAGCCATGCGAGAGATGATGGAGAACCAGCAGCGGGAGCTAAACCAGCTTAGAGAACAGCTGGGCCAGCAACCCCAGGCACCACAGTCAGTAGAGATGCCAGCACAGGAGGCTCTAGCAGCCCAGAAACTCTGAGGGAGCAAGCAGCTCCTCCAGCTCAGGAAGCACTAGCACCCATAGTAATGGCTGCTTTCGTAGCAGCAATTGTTTTCTGTCAATCTCTAGGGAAGGTGACTTATATGAGAGATTCTGGCGCATGAAAGCGTTAGAATTCTTAAGAATCACCAACCCTATAGAGGCCAATGATTGGCTAACGGATATCCAAGTAATCTTGGATTTTATAGGGTTAACAAATAGAGAGAGAAAGTGATGTACGCATCCTTCACCCTGCGCAATGAGGCGCATTAGTGGTGGAAGATGGTAACCATTAGGAGGAACATCAGAGAGATGAGCTGAAGCGATTTCATTAAGGAATTCAAAGAGATGTACTTCAACGAGGAAGCACTAGTAGCGCAGTAAGACGAGTTCGACAACCTGCACCAAGGTAGTATGACTGTTATGGAGGCAGTCAAGAAGTTTGAGCAGTTGGCTCAACTTTGTCCAGATTTGGTACCGACCAAAAGGAGAGAGTCAGACGAATGCTGAAGATGTTCAGAACGGAAATCACAGTTTAGGTTTGTAGCGGAAGCCACGGACCAGCGACACTAGCAGAATGTGTCAGCAAGACTATCTGAGCTGAGTACTGATCGGTTCATGATAAGGAGCGAAAGGCGTAGAATTTTAAGGCACGAAAGGAGGAGAAAATGCAAGCCGAGCAGGCTCAGGAGAAGCAGAACCCCGAGTCACAACACAGAGGGCAAAATGTGGGAACCGGCCAGAATAATAGGCATTCCCATAACAACAACAAGAGAAAAGGGGAATTAAGGCAACCAAGATTCACAGGAGAATTTCCCCCAGAAGAGAGACGACCAGGATGGAATGACAGCCAATACCCGACGTGCACGAGATGCGAAAAGAGGCACCCAGGATAATGCAAGCAGAGAGCAAGTGGTTGTTTCATCTGTGGCAAGGAAGGCCATTATGCTAAAAAGAAAAATTGCCACTCCAACCTGTAGAATCGACAGAATCAACCCCGCACTGGGAATAATCAACTTCACACCAACCAGACCAGGATCGAAGACCCTTCAATCACACAAGGTATACTGAAAGCTTCAGACAGCTAAGGGAGAATCTATGCTTACACGGGGAGTGACGTTGAAGCTGTAACTTCTACAATGGTGGCAGGCCAGCTTTCTATCACCAACTTTGATGTGTTAGTTCTACTTGATTCTGGGGCCACCCATTCATTGCATCATCAGATTCTGCTAAAAAGCTTAAGACACAACGTTGTCATAAACTGTTGAAGGCGGAAAATCGTTTTCGAACCAATCGAATGTGAAAAGTTCATCTACAAGGGTTTGTTGCCAGAGTAACCAAAGACGATGATATCAGCAGTGAAGGCTCGCGAGATGCTATCCAGTGGATGCACGGACTTCCTAGTATATGTAGCAGATAAGACTCAAGGAATAGAGATAAGACCCGACAATGTACCGATAGTCAGGGAATTCATGGAGATATTTCCAGAAGATCTTGCAGGACTCCAACCAGAGCGCGGGATCTCGTTCGAGACTGAACGTCTACTAGAATCAGCCCCATCTTTAAGGCCCCCTACGGAATAGGCCCTATAGAGCTAAAGGAGCTCCAAGCCCAGCTAAAGGACTAAATAGATAAGGGATTCATGCGACAGAGCTATTCACCCTGGAGAGCACCTATACCATTCGTGAAGAAGAAAGATGGACCACTGAGAATGTGCATCGACTATAGAGAGTTGAACAGGATTACGATTAAGAATAAGCATCTGTTGCCGCTAGTTAACGATCTATTTGATCAGCTCCAAGACGCTGTAGTGTTCTCGAAGATCGATCTACATCCCGAGTACCATCAACTACAAATCAGGAATGAAGATGTACCCAAAACAGCATTTCAAACGTGGTACGGACATTACGAGTTTTTGTTCATGTCACTCAGATTAACGGACGCACCAACAACTTTCATGAACCGGATGAACCGCATGTTTAAGGACTATTTGGATAAGTTTGTCATTGTGTTCATCGATGACATACTTATACACTCTAAGACGAAGGAAGAGCACGAAGAGCACTTAATTATCATTTTGCGCATGCAACAGGACCATCAGTTATACACCAAGTTCTCCAAGTACGAGTTTTGGCTGGAGAAGGTCCATTTCCTAGGCCACGTAGACCCCAAGGAAGGAGTATCTGTGGACCTGGCGAAAATTGATGCAGTTAGCACGTCGCCAGCTCAGAGGAACGAAACAGGAATTCACAGTTTCTTTAAACTAATAGGATGTTACCTACACTTAGTCGAAGGCTACTCAAAGTTAGCTGCTCCGCTCACAGCGCTCACCAAGAAGGGAAAGAGGTATAAGTGAATCGACAAGTGTGAGGAAAGCTTTCAAGAGCTAAGATGAAGACTCATAAGCACTCCAATGCTGACCATTTCAAATGTTGGTCAGGGAAGCTTTGTGATTTAAGCGCCACATCTAAAACCAAGTTGGAAACTATGTTGATGTAGAGTGGTAGAGTAGTCGCGTATGCTTCACGACAACTCAAAAACCTTGAGAAGAGCTACCCAATGCGTGATCTGGAGCTAGTAGCGATAGTTTTTACGATAAAAGCATGGAGGCACTACCTGTACGGAGTCACGTGCGAGGTTTACACCGACCATCAGAGCCTCAAGTGTATATTCACGCAAAAAGAGCTCAACATGAGGCAGCATAGATGACTAGAGTTGGTAAGGATTACGACTGCGAGATCTTATGCCATCCGGGGAAAGCCAATAAGGTGGCCGATGCACAGAGTCAGAAGCATATTACTATGCCTATGGCTATTAGTGCCTTGTCAGGAGCGCTACAAAGGAGCTATGCGACAGCGAGATCAAGATTTTGATAGGGAGATTGTCTGACATGACCCTCCAATCGACGCTTCAAGAAGAGATCAAGATCGGTCAAGGTTTCGATTTGTCCCTGCTCAAGTCCAGAAAGGAAGCTATAGAGGACAAGGGTTCAGAGTTTAAGATCTTTAAGGACGACATACTCTACTACAGAGATAGAGTGTGTGTTCTAAAAGATGAAGAACTCAAGAAGCAAATCCTTTTGGAACCTTACGAGACGTCATATTCCGTACATCCGGTAGCGAATAAGATGTACAAGTACCTAAAGGAAAGCTTTTGGTGGCTTGGAATGAAGAATGACATTGTCGAGTTCGTCGCCAGCTGCCTTACGTGCCAGAAGGTTAAGGTAGATCACCAACGCTCAGCAGGATAATCGTAGGAAATTAAGTTACCCGAGTGGAAATGGGACCAGATTACGATGAATTTCGTAATCGGATTGCCGAAGACGTCAAACGATAATGATGCAATCTGGGTGATTGTAGAAAAACTGATGAAATCAGTTAGATTTTTAGCAATGAAAGTTAGCTACTCGGTGGAACGACCAGTAGAAATCTATGCGGCACAGTTCGTGAAATGGCACGGAATACCAGAGTCGATCGTCTCAGATCGTAGTGGACGCTTTACCTCCAGATTTTGGCGAGGTGTTCAAGCCGCATTACGGTCCAAGTGAGAGTTCAGCATAGCATTTCATCCTCAGACCGACAGTTAGTCTGAGAGGACCATACAGATGTTAGAGGACATGTTGAGACCTGCGTCCTAGACTTCAAAGGAAATTGATATCAGAAGCTACCATTGAGCGAGTTCTCGTACAACAGCAACTATCATTCCTCGATAGGAATGGCACCGTACGAGACACTCTGTGGAAAGAAATGCAGATCTCTGGCTCATTAGTACGAGTTTGGAGAGAAACGAGTAGTTAGCTCGGACATCATCAAGAATACCATGTCAGACGTGAAGCTGATACGAGAAACGTTAGATACAGCGCACAGTCGACAGAAGAATTTTGACGATAAGCGCCGTAGACCCCTCAAGTTTCAAGTAGGAGATTCGGTCTTTTTCAAGGCGGCACCCATGAAAGGGGTGATGCGCATTGAAAATAAAAGAAAGCTCAGTCCTAGGTACATAGGACCCTTGAGATAATAGAGAAAGTCGGGAAGGTGGCTTATAGACTAGCACTTCCTCCCGAGTTAGTTACAGTGCACAATGTCTTTCACGTTTTGATGTTAAAGAAGTACGTGCCAAACAGCTCCCATGTTCTTAGCCAAGAATCCGTTGTAGTATACGCTGATCCGACGTACGAGGAGAGACTCGTGCAGATCTTAGTTAGAAAGCAGAAAGTACTTAGGAATGAAGTATACCGCTAGTAAAAGTGTTGTGGCAGAATCATAGTGTTGAGGAAGCCACATGAGAATGGGAAGAAGACATGAGAAGAGACTTCCCGGAATTATTCTAATTTTCGAGGACGAAAATTTTGTAAGGGGGGTAGGTTGTAATGACCGCCATTTTCATGGCACCTACTTACCATGTAATAAGTCATTAAGGAATAAAATGGACATAATTTAATGTCCTTTAGCAAATTTAAGAAACATGGTCAAGTACACGACCGTGTAAGAGGCTGTGTACCGCTCAGATAGATGAATGTGTTTCAAAGACATGGCCGTGTTGAGTAGTCTCAACTAGTACATGCTCGTGTCTGAAATGTACACGCCCGTGTTGCGTTGCACACGCACGTGTAAGAGTCTGTGTAGAAGGCTGTGTAATGAGCCGAGAGCCACTGTAATGACTCTCAAGAATTATGAAACTTAATTACTATGTAATGATGTAATTAAGTTAATAAGCACAGTGTGCTTTTCAGTTGAATGAATTAAACAGGAATAGTAACGTTTAATTACTATTCATGCAGTGAAAGGGGTAATCGACAGTGAAATCGGTCCACCCTATTATGTGAGTATGCGTTGAGACACGCAATATCAAGAAATCGGTCTAGACGACCATTTCATGATACAGAACTGATGAGCTAATCATCAGTACGCTCAGACTGGTCATCTGAGCGCAGCAATGATAATTGCCCTAATAGATGTACAGTATCGAGAAAAGTGGTCTAGATGACCTCTTCTCGCCAATGGACTGACAAAATCAAAGTCAGAACGCTCAGATTAGTCAGTCAGATAGTGAATAGTGATTAGTGAATAGTGAATAGTGAGTAGTGAGAAACGCAGTGTCAGGTTAGTGGCCAAGACGGCCTTAATCTGGCATAAAACTGATATATTAATAGTCAGCAGGCTCAATCTGGTCAATTGAGCATAAAATGTAGATTTTGTTTAAGAGGTACGCAGTATCGGGATGAGCGTCAAGAAGACTTTTTCTCGTCCCGAAACTGATATATTTAGACTCAGGACGCCCAAATTAGTCAATCGGGCACCTGACACGTTTTTCGAGACGGGGTCATGCAGATCCAGAAAACTGGTCCAGAAGACCTCAGATGGACGTAAAACTGATAAATTTGAAATCAGCACGTCCAAATTAGTCAGGAAAGACTGTGTTTGAAATTTCGTGCAAAAACGTCTCGTTATGCGTGCACAGTGTCAACACAGTGTAGGCTTAACCACAGTACCAAGAAATTGGTCAAGATGACTTTTTCTTGATATAAAATTGATATATTTGGATTCAGAATGCTCAAATTAGTCATTTGAGCACAAAAAGTAATTTTTGATCGGGAACCATACAGTATCGGGAAACTGATCGAGACGACCTCGGATGAAAATAAAACTGATATATTTGGGTTCAGCACGCCCAAATTAGTCAGTATAGCCTATCTTAAAATTTTTCAAAAAATTTGTATAAAGGACGAAATTTTGGGGATTCTAGAGAAATAGCCCCCATATTTTTCCAAATCTCATTTTCTCCCTCCCCACACCACACGAAGATGAACAGTAACCGACTATCGAATCCGGCCTCCGTTTTCGACACCGCCGGCACCATTGGAAAGCTCTCGACGAGCTGATTCCAACGGTGGGCCGAGTCGACCGAACCGACGTCGGAGCACGCCGCACGCGCCGCCCAAAGCCGCCGGTGGCCGAATTTTTCAAACCGCCGTATCTCCGCCGTCCGACGTCCAAATGCCACGATTCCGGTCCCAATGGATTCGTGGTGAAGAGTAGAACAAAACCCAGGCTTCATTTCACATCAACAGCCGCCGAATCGCGCCGCCCCAGGTTCGCCGTCGCCGTCGCCATCGCCGCCGTCGGATCTCGCTATTCCGGCGGAGTTGAGTTGCAAGGTCGGTGTCAAAATGCTCAGAACAACACGTAGATCAAAAGCCCCAAATCAATTTTGGGCAACAACGCCGGAAAAATGAAGATCCAACGCCGCCGCCGTCGCCGACTTTTCGAGAGCCGATTTCCGGTGATAGGAGCCTCGATTCGTGAAATTGACACCACCAATGGGTTCCTCTCGTCGAGCTCTTCAAGATGGTGGTCGCCACTTCCATCGCCGCCGTGGTCAACACCGGTCAACGGCCGGTCAACGCCGGTCAACGGCGGTCAACGCCGGTCAACGGCAACCCGGAGACCGAAAATTGAAGAATGGCCCGTTGGCCTATTTTCGACGTTCCGGACACATCCGCGGCATCGGATTTGCAAACTGGAGTTTCAAAAGTGAAGAACGACGATTCAAAGATTACACGGTCGAGACCGAACGGTTCGTCCGACCGCCGACGGGAACGATTTTGGTAGTAGTGTTGATCTATTTATTCCTCAATTTAATATTGGAAATAATTATGTAGTAATTATGGTTTAATGACTTGAGGAATTGTAAGAAAAAAGGGTGAAATATCGAAAAAGAAAATGTGAATATTTTTACGTAAAAAGCAGAGCTTTTATGTAAAAAATTAGGCCTCTGGTTTAGTACGTGGCAGGTTAGAATAGGTTAGATGGTTTTGAGGCGTTTCCTAAACGCCGGAAACCCAAAAATTAAGCGGAAATGCTGCCAAAATTTCTAAAACGGCACAAAGGGGTATTTTAGGAAACGAGGGCTGAAAATGTGATCGGGATGGAACCCCGAGCTCCCTCGATGACCTAGGTCCGGAAAAGAAGGACGGACGTTGTGAGGATTAGTGAACCGCCCCATTAGAAATTTCGTAATGTAAGAAAACGACCCCTATGTCAGAATAGTACCACCCGAGGGACGGGTGCGGTCGAAGTATAAAATTTGGGGCGATTACATCGGTAACGGTAACCCGATAGGCTAAATGGTCATACGAGAGGTATTCAGTATGTTGACTGGTTGGTTAGCCAGTCAAGGACCAAGTCGGAATGGGATAGTGAGAGACAGTGATTAATTTGTCAAGTAGACAAATTAATCAAGCACGATTAAAAATTAGACATCAAAATTTCCCAAAGTAGAGCGGTTGGGTACCGATAGGCATCGGTACCACACAATGATAAGTTTATTAGTTCCTAACGATAGAGTGACCTAAGAGCGATGTTAATTAATTTATTGGGTAAATAAATTAATTAACAATGATTAGAAAATCAAATTCTTAAGAAGAGAATGTTAGTCACTAATGACCACGGTGACCTAAGAGTGAATGTTAATGTAATGCATTATGATTACAGGGAGGTACCTGTATTGTGACGAAGGCGAGAGTATAAACTGTCTGCTGACAGGTAAGTACAACTCCGCCTACAGCATGGATAAAATGAATTTAAAATGATGCTTTTCCAGTATTTTAAGTATGTATCTTGCACACGATGCTGCACAGCATACATAAGAGCATATAGCTTCACAATCGAGTAGATTGATGAAAGAACAAGATAGAAGCCATAGATCCCTACCGCGTAGGATTGGGGACAGCTTAGAGAAGCGTATGGCTAGAACAGTTAAACAAGATGGAAATAAATAGGTGTGTCGTACCGGCTCCTTCAGTCGAAGGGGTTTCCAGTTAAAGAAAGTTCAGGCCACAAGTTGAGCATCAGTTGATGGCTCTTCGGCATTAGTTGACCTCGGGCGATACCGTTGGTCTGCGCGCACACGGTACTGACACATGGGCCCTAAATAGACAAGAAAAGTAAAGAAAAGTTTGAAGCATAAATGAACATAACCGGATCATGCATTAGTTATAGTTCGCTATGCTTTCTTTTTCAGTAGAGTGCATACAGTACACGATGCTTCTGTCATGCATAAAGTATGTGAAGTTTTATATTCAGTGTTATGACATGTTATGTGATGACATGATATGTGAGCTGATATGTGATATGCTTATATGATATATGATTTATTAAGTGATATATGTCATGCCTATGATTTTACGTATGTGCTATGTTTTAAACATGTTTTGCGGTTAACATGTTGTACTTACTGGGCGTAAAGCTCACGGAGTGTGTTCATGCTGTAGGTAAGCATCCTATAGCGTAAACATCAAGGGACGATGATGATGGCGGAGGTGGATGTGAGGATGAGGTTATGGATACACCGCGAGTATTCTTCCGCACAGTATGAGTAAATAATATTTTGAATGGTGACAGTTAAATAGTATTTTGAATAGTAAATGTTAAACAGTATATGTACGAGTAGTATATTTAAATAGTATCTGGTGAATAGTAATCAGATAAACAAGTATATAATTATGTATGTATAATTGAAATCCTTATGTTTTTCAAATTCCGCATTTTAATAGTATGCGTACGTGAATAGTAAATACGTACGTGTATAAAAAAAAAAAAAATCCCTCTAAATTTATAGTCTTAAATTCAGCAAGTTTAAGTATCGTTTTTAAAGAAGCAAGTAATAGAGTTTACAGTGACGGTCCGGGCCGCTGAGGGCACGGGGCGTCACAGTAGGAGTAGTGAGCATATTAGAGGGTAAAAGCCATTTGAGTGACAAACATGAGAGTGAGTGAATTGTCTTTTCTCGAGTGAAACACGTGAGGGAGTGCTTGTGAGGTTTCTAACCTTATTTTACAGATTTTAAATATGTCATCAAAGTACACAAGTCATATACATGAAGTAGTTCATTTACTCAGGATTAAGGTTATTGCATAATGAACATCAAAAGCAGATTGATCCAGTCATAGCGGACTACATAGATCAATCATGCTTTAGTCCCGGTCTAATATGTCACCACCAAGCAACATATCTATGTCTCTACTTGGGAGTTTATGCTCTGGATAGTCAAGACAAACCGTCCCCACCATGGCTTTAGACAACATAACAGTGTTAACATGAATTAGATGCTCGGTCTAACCCCATAGACTACAGACCTTAGTTTAGACCGCTTACTTTAGAACATTATCTTCTTGCATACAAAAGTCCATTGTATGTAACGTTCTAATAGTTTTAACATAAGTAGTCAGTGAGCCATATTTGCTTACATTTACTTTAACATGTAAATAGAATAAGGACAAACAGTAATGTAATGAATAACTTTTATATTATAATTTTATTATCCAGTTCAAAATAAATACATAAAATGTCTCTAATGCTTAGGGCATTTCCTAACAATCTCCCACTTGCCTTGAGCCAGCAGATGTGCCATGTTACGCATCCCCATCACCTTTACATGCCTTTCAAAGCTTCTAGCCACCAAAGTCTTAGTAAAGGGATCGGTAATGTTGTCCTCGGATGTGATGTTACATACATCTACTTGTCCTGTCTCCACGTGACCTCTTATAATGTGATACCTCTGATCTATGTGCTTGGTCCTGTGGCGGCCCGCCCCTCGTACAGATCATACAATACTATTACAGTTAAGCTTTATTGCTAACTACGATAGATTGTACTCTCATGGGTCGCTGGCTAATCTATCTCTCTTTCCATCATGATGTTTTTGGGGAAATTTTTTTTTAAACATTATGTAAAACATTTTTCACTATTTACTTTGTTTACAAGTACAAAGTAATTTACATAATACAGTACTTTCACAAAATATATATTTAAAAAAGAACTGTTTCTTTCTTTTCCTTTCTCTGTTATCGCTCAGCAGAAAGACTCTGGCAGGACCGTATCCTTCGCCCCCTATCCCATTTGACATGCGCCATCCCGTCCGCCATCCAGTCATACAAAGCTATTGAGCTGGTCGCTTACCTGTAACATAAGCAAAAATGGTGAGCTACAGGCTCAGTAAGTTCAAACATGAAAGAAATAAAATTTCTATGAATAGTACTATTCATCATGAATAGTAATATTGACTACTATTCCTTATAAATAGTAACTTTGACCACTATTCATACATGAATAATAAGTTTGACCATGACACAGTATATCAACAATACATCTACCGCGATGTTAGTACTCTCACGAAACTATCTTATGCTCAATTATGACATAGTTTCAGTTTTAGGTAATTATCTTTGATTACGTTCTAGTTTTGAGCTCAGGTTGGCAGTACCATTTAAGTGCGCATGACTGGGAGCGGTACATTAGTGCTGACCTCCACAGCCTTAATCTCATAGCCCCGAAGGTGAAATTGTATATGACTGGGAGCGGTACATCAGTGCTGACCTCCACAGCCTTAATCTCATCATAGCCCCGAAGACAAAATTACCTCCCTGTATGGAAGGCTAGTACGCCAAAAAGTGGTTTCATTACCGACTTTTTAAAATTCTAACCCAGTGACTTCATATTGCCTCGTGGCTAGGAATGGTTCACATTTTAATTTTTAGGTGAGTGAGTTTCATTAACCTCGCTCTAGTGCCCGAAGCACAACTTATTATGTGTCCCATTCTTAATAGTGCCCGTAGCACATTTCGTCTCTCTCTCTACTCTATAATAGTGCCCGTAGCACATATGTACCTAACTTATAGTTAGTACATCAAAGTTAGCAACAATAATGCTATATGTTGCAGACAGGTAAATGTCTGAACTTACCTTATCAATTTCTTTCCATTTTCTCTCTTGGATCTTTGATCGCCTTACTTGTAGGTCGATTTTGGGATCCTACAGACAAAACTTGGTCTGTTAATTTCATTTCCATTTACAGCATTTATTTTTCATTAAAAAGCTTAAATAAAACCTATTTATAACTTTTTAGGCTTTATTTATCATTTTCCCCATTTTTCTCAACTTTTGTAAAATTATGATTTTGCCCCTATATTTTGGCAAAATTGCAATTATGCCTCTGACAGTATTTTCTTGATCCAGACTGCATTTTTGGCTCTCAGGAACTTTTCTGACTCTTTTCTATTCATTACCGGGTTTGTTTCTATTTTATTTCCATTTTTCACTTTCCCGACCCTCGGGAAGTACTATTTCGACCCTCACGTCGGTTTAGTGATTTTCTATCGTTTCGGAGTCTCAAATGGACGTTTTCCTAGTATTTAAAATGTTCATCTAGACGTTCCCGATCTAGGTCTCCGAGGCTCGAATTTTCCATACCCGACTCGGACCTTTATTTCATTTCCCAAAAACGCCCTCCCTTCGGGGTCGGTTTTTCAATTTCACTCGCATTTTACATTTTTAAGGGGACGGGTTACTATTTATGAACCACCCCTTAGGTTTCCCTTATTCAATTTTCCTTTAGGGACTCAGGTTTCCGATCCGACCCTAAACTTTTATTTTTAATTCTCTTTTTACCCCAAATGCCGTTTTCGAAATTTCGGCAGCATTTCGGCATAAATTTAAGGCTACCGGCGTTAGGTACGCCTCGAACCATATGTACCTGCCACGTACTATACCACAAACCTATTTTATGTAAAAGTTTTCCAAACTTTTACATAAAAGCTCACAAAATTTCAATTCACATTTTGAACCACATTACACAAAATTTCTTTCAATTTTTACCTTCGGTTTTGGCCACGGTTTTCACACTCAAAACCTAACCAAAACTTCTCAGTTTTTCAACCAAATTTTAAGCTATTCCAATGTCATTATCTAGTACATTTTCAAGCCAATTTACATGCATTTTTCAACACAATTTCTAGGGTTTTTTCATTATTACAACCCACGGCCATTTAAGAGAAAAACATGCACAACATTTTGTTTCATGCTTTCAATCACAAATCCATCAATTCCATAATTAAATGCATGATTTAAACCATCCAAACATCAAGTAAATCATGCAAAAATTTTTCCCCAAACCCTAATTAAACCCACAGCCATATTAGGGTTATTTGACACCAAAATTTTTCCAAGCTTTCAACCATACAAATCATGCTTTACATTTAATCATAACATGATTTAAAGCATTTTAAAACTTAAACCACAACAATTCATCATTGACTACACTTGGTAACCCACGGTTTTACCCTTGGAAAACCAACCAAAATTTTGTTTTTCTTTAAACAAAATGCATGGTTTTTCTTCTAATCACACCCTTAACAAAACCCAAGCACTAAATCAATCAAAACAAACCAAAAATTTTTCATCTTTTACACTGTTCATTCCACAGATTTTAGGGAGAAAACAAGCCAAAATTTGCAAACTAAAGAAAGTTACCTTGCTTTCTTGCTTCCTTTGTCTTCAAGGAAGGGTTTGACACAAATTTTGTGAAGGAAACTTGGGATATTTGCTTGGTTTCTCTTTGGTTGCTCACGTACTCACCATAGACAACACTTAGAAATTTTTTGTTCTTTGTTTTGGCTTGGAAATTGTCTCGGCCACTTTTGTGTAAAACTTTGCCGACTTAAACACTAAAGGAACCAATTAATTTGGTTTCCAACCAATCAAAATGCAACACTTTTCCATCCATTTCTTTCCAAATTTTTCAAAAAATAAAAGGATGGAATTTTGGCCAAATCTTGGCCTTTAGATCAAAAAGTGATTAAATCTTGGCCATTAATGCCACCAACCACCATAATTTTCCCATTTAATATTTTGGCTTTATGATGTCATAAATGTAAAGCAAAGTGTTGACTTTGACTTTACTATTCACATTAATTCGACTACTTTTTGACCGATACCGGTTAGACTCGAAATATTCCTGAAATCATCCCGGCGGGTTCTTGAGATCTCCTATGCAGTCGGATCAATTTATACTGCTTCCGTTTGATCAAAATCAATCCTGGAAGTTTTTCATCTTTTATTGCACCGGTTAGGGTTTTCAATGCCGTTTTTGGCACCGTTCCACCTGTTTCAACTCAGTGAATTTCATCAACACTGAATTCTTACTTGTCAGTATTGTTAGAACATTTCAATATATTCTAAACAATATAAATACATTTATTTCACTCATTAAATAGTACAAATTGTTATATACATACATTTGTACATTTTCTTCAGAGAATGCCTGATTTCCCGGTTGTCACAGGTCCTCTTGTGGTGCCGAAATTCCTTTGTATTGGCAATAGCCCCAATGTTATCACAGTAAAGTGTGATAGGCTTGTCAACACTCGAAATGTCCTCAAGGTCTCTAAAGAACTTGTGGAGTCAAACCGCTTCTTTAGATGCCTTAGCCACAACCACATACTTAGCCTCCATCGTAGAGTCAGCTGTGCAACCCTACATCACACTCCTCCATGTTAGGAAATGCCCTAAGTATTAGAGACATTTTGATGTATTCATTTTGAACTGGATAATAAAATTATACTTAGAGGTTATTCATTACATTGCTATCTGTCCTCGTCTTATTTACATGTTAAAGTAAATGTAAGCAAATATGGCTCACTGACTGCTTGTGTTAAAACTGTTAGAACGTTGCATGCAATGGACTTTTGTATGCGAGAAGACAATGTTCTAAAGTTAGCAGTCTAAATTATGGTCTGTAGTCTATGGGGTTTAGACCGAGCATCTAACTCATGTTAAGACTATTATGTTGTCTAAAACCTTAGAGGGGACGGTTTGTCTTGACTGTCTGGAGCTGGACTCCCAAGTAGAGACATAGATATGTTGCTTGATGGTGACATATTAGACCGGGACTAAAGCGTGATTGATCTACGTAGTCCGCTATGAGTGGATCAATCTGCTTTTGACGTTCATTGTGCAATAACCTTAATCCTGAGTAAATGAACTACTTCATGTATATGACTTGTGTACTTTGATGTTCCAATGGCTAAAGCGTCTCAGAGGTAGTAAGCTTATAGACGGGTTCGTTGGGTGCATGACTTGTATACGATGAAGGGTTTGTTTACAGATATCGGAATCATAGCTCTGAGGAGTTAAAGGTATCCTCTTAAAGGCATTATACTGAATGTGAAAATGGACAAGGCCTTGGGTCGTCTGCTGGGCGGATGACTTCTTATTCACATATGGTGAATAATCATTTTCTTGATTCGGTAGTATAATGGAACTTTAAGATAGCCTGATCAGTAGGATTAAACGGACTTTGACCTAAGGCTGATCATGGATATCATATGAGGGTTTTGCATACATGACAAGGTCATTGGATGGTAGCTCGTCACAGGCTTACGTAATACGATATATAATTGGGAGTTCAGTTTCAGGTTTATAGTGGTGTGACTCTGAAATTAGTGATCATATGATTGAGTTGTTCGGTACAGAATGATGATCATATGGAATCACGGGAGCCCGATGATATATGTCCAATCAGTCCCTCTACTAGCTCCACATAATTCCTTAACGTTTGGCAAATTGATTTGTGTATGCTATTGGCTAGTTTATTATGCATGGATGGTGATGACACAGGATTAGGATGGTAGACAAGATTCTCTCCGGTTGGATTCAGATTTTGTTTTGGATAATAGAGTACACAATTATTCGAACTCCAAATAAAGTTGCCATGATTTTATTTGAGATTGGATTGGAGTTGTAGAAAATTATCCATGAGAACAAGAATATGAAACACAACCGTTTTGTGGAATTTGAAATTTGAATTTTGAATTTTGAAATTTGAATTTTGAAATTTGAAATTTGAATTTTGAATTTGAAATTTGAATTTGAAATTTGAATTTGAAATTGGAATTTGAAATTTGAATTTGAAATTTAAATTTGAAATTTGAAATTTGAATTTGAAATTTGAATTTGAAATTTGAAATTCAAATTTTGAATCACAGTCCAAGTAGGATTCGAATTTATTGTGGAAAATCCACAAGGTTTGAAATTCAAATTTGAGTTAGATTTGGAGAGGATAATCTTGTTAGAATCCTACTTGAATTTTGAATCTGAATCCCAACAAAAGTGGGCGAATATTTTGGAGGATAATCTCCAATGGAAAATTCGGTTTTTGTGGATAGGATTCAAGGGAAAAATTCAAGTTTCAATCCTAGTTGAATTTGGATTCTCTCCTTCCCTGAAAAGTGGCTGAAATTAGGGAGAATATCTCCTAGGAAATTCGGTTATTTTGTATAAGGCTGAGATGAGATTAAAGCTTGAAAATCCTAGTGGAATTTTTTGATTCTCCCTTATCCATAATGGCCGAAATCTTTAGGGAAAATTCACCTTTAAATTTTCAGATTTTTTGGGTTGAAAAAGGGAGATAAAATTCTAGTTAAAATCTTGTTGAGATTTGGATTGGATTTATCCTAAGAAAAACCGAATTTTTTGTGGAGATTCTCCCTTGGAAAAATTCGGATTTTATGGGTTTGGATAAGGGAAAATATCTTTTCCTAATCCAATTCAAATTCAGAGATTCACTTCATGCAGGTCTATAAATAGAGGTCCTGCCACTCCAGTTCTCTTAGACCACAGACTCTCAGGTGAGCAGGCTTATTGTTGCACAGCTCATCGTGACAATAAAGTTCTTTAGAGATCCGGGTGGTCGGAAGAAGAATAGCAGTGCTAGCATACCGATCGAGGTTCAGAGTGCCCACACACTCAGCCATTCTGGAATTGGAGAATAGTAGAGAAGGCTAGTTGGTTGAAGCCTCCAGTCATTCTCCTCCTGCAAGATTGGCGTCCTTGAGGTATGAGTTTTAATTGTTGTTGGTTTATTGTATATGGCATCATGAGATATTTAACGATCTTAAAATTTTTTATTGTTCCGCTGCGCCACTCTGATACGTTTTTACCGAATTATTTTCCTACAATTGGTATCAGAGCCATCTTATGACTATGCCATGTACATAAATTAGACAATTACTTAGTCTTTTTATTTATGTATGGAGTTGATATTTAGAGAGTGGCATTCTAGGGTTCCTTTATGTTGTTATCATGGATTATGTATAAAGTATGTGGTTATTTTAATTTTTTGAATTATTATAAGCATGCTTGTTTATACCAGTTATGGTTCCTTAGAATTTAGAAAAATTGTATCTAGGAATTTTTTATGTAACCATGGGAGCAGTTTATTAAGACTGTAATTTTCCCATGGATTTTATTTTTTGTCTCTTAGAATTTTTATGGTTAGAATTTTTGTACACCGGAAACGGTTTAGGAAATTTTATGTAATTATTCTTGGAGGAGATTGAAGATTGAAGACCGTAATTTATTTTTTCCCAAAAGTTAAATTTGATTTAAAGGTTGAAATTTTGATTGTGTGGAAAATTTCAATTTAATTGGGATTCAAATTAATTTTTGGAGATCCTAATAGGTAAATTGGAATATGGCACGAAAATCGAGACACAACCCCTCGGGATAGGCCGACGAACCTTGGTGGGGCTGCAGCCCCTGCCCTTGGGCAGGATGGGGCTGCGGCAGCCCCTGTGCAGGCCCACACCACCCCGGCCGCAGGCTTGGCCTGCAGCCAGGGGTGGCCGCGGCCTGCCTAAGGCTGGCCGCAGCCTGGGCGTGCAGGCTCTGGCTGCAGGCGCTGCCTGCAGCCTGTCGGCTGCTGCGCCTAGCCTGGGCGTGCAGCCTGGTGCTGCATGTGATAACCGGGAAATTCAGACAATTCTCGGATGAAAATGTACAATTGTATGTATATAACAATTTGTACTAGTTAAAGAGTGAAATAAATGTATTTATATTGTTCAGAATATATGAAAATGTTCTAACAATACTGACGAGTAAGAATTCAGTGCTGGAAAAATTCACTGAGTTGAAACGGGTGAAACGGTGCCAAAATCGGCATTGAAAACCCTAACCGGAGCAATAAAAGACGGTAAACTTCCGGGATTGATTTTGATCAAACGGAAGCAGATTAAATTGATCCGACTGCACAGGAGACCTCAGGAACACGCCGGGACGATTTCGGGAAAATTTCGGCTCGAACCGGCATCGGTCAAAAAGTAGTCGAATTAATGTGAATAGTGAAAGTCAAAGTCAACTTTCACTTTAGTATTTATGACATCATAATTCAAGATTAATAAATGAAAGAATTTTGGTGGTTGGTGGAATGAAAGGCCATGATTCATTTAGCTTTTGATCTAAAGGCCAAGATTTGGCCAAAAATTACCATTTTTAATTTTTGAAAATTATGGAAAGTAATGGCTTGAAAGGTGCCTAAATCCCATTGGCTAATGACCAAATTAATTGGTCTTTTAGTGGCATAAGTCGGCCACTTTTGGAGTGAAAGGCCGAAACCATTTTTTCATGCAAAACCAAAGAGAAAAAAATTCTAAGTTATCTTCCATGGCATGTACGTGAGCCACCCAAGGGAAACCAAGTTTTATCTTCAACATTTCTTCACAAAAAGTGTGTCAAAACACTCCTAGAAGACAAAGGAAGCAATTGATTAAGGTATCTTCCCTTGCACTTGATTTTTTTCATGGTTTTCTTCACAAAATCCGTGGGTGAATAGTGATTGGAAGATGTAAAATTTTTGGTTGTTTTTCATGGATTTGATGTTGGGTTTTGTTAAGGATGTATTAAGGAAGAAAACCATGCTAATTCATTAAAGAAAAACCAAATTTTGGTTGGTTTTTCAAAGGTAAATCCATGGGTTACCTTGGGTAACCAATGAGAAAAAGTTTTGGTTAATTGGTAATATTCTTTCCAAGTTTAAATTTGTGAAGAATAAAGCTTGTATTTCATTATGAAAAGCTTGGAAAAAATTTCTTGTGTGGAATATATAAAGTGGCCGTGGGTTGTTAATGGGTTTGGAAGAAAATTTTGCTTGGTTTTATGTGATATTTGGTTGATTGAAATCATGCAAATTAATGTGTAAATGGTGGCAATGTGATTGAAAGAATGAAACAAATATGTTGAGCATGATTTTCATTAATAAGGCCGTGGGTTCTAAGTGCATAAAAACCCTAAAAATGTGGTTGAAAATGCATTGAAAATGGGCTTGAAAAAGTGTTGGAAACATGACATTGAATGGCCTAAAGTGTGGTGAAAATTTGACAAAATTTGGTTTGGTTTTGTTGTGAAAACCGAAACCAAATTAAGGGTAAATTTGTGAAAAAAAATGTTGTAATGTGGGTGATAATGTGAAATTTGAAATTTGTGGGCTTTTATGTAAAAGTTTGGAAAACTTTTACATAAAATAGGCTTGTGGTATAGTACGTGGCAGGTACATTCGGTTCGAGACGTACCTAACGCCGGAAGCCTTAAATTTACGCCGAAATGCTGCCGAAATTTCGAAAACGGCATTCGGGGTAAAATTGGGAATGTAAAATAAAATTTAGGGCCGGGACTGAAACCCGAGTCCCTAACGGAAAAATTGAATAAGGAAAAATTTAAGGGGTGGGTCATGAATAGTAACCAGTCCCCTTAAAAATAAAAAACGCGTGTGAGATTGAAAAACCGACCCCGAGGGGGGGGCGTTTTTGGAAATAAAATAAAGGTCCGAGTCGGGAACGGAATGTGACGGCCCGCCCTACGTAGGGTTAAACAGTACTATTACAGTCAGCCACTGTTGCCAATTGCAATAGACTGTAACCACTTGGGTCGTCGGCAACTTACTTTTAACTTGTTTCTAGCTTATTCTGATACCATCTGTAATAGCTGGTATCTTACTTTTCACATACTTTCTTTAACATGCTTACTCTACTTCCCATTTGAACATAAAAATATGGAATAAATTTTTTTTTTCTTTTCTTAAACTTTACTTGGAAACTGTACCGTCGTAAAACATTTACTATAATAAATATTTTACATTGCCTTAACTTCATTTACATTATAAAACATCATTTTAATACTCTTTTAAACAGCTCAGCGGAAGACTCATAGTAGTACCATAACCCTCACCCAGTCCCTTGGCACATGCAGATTCCATCCGTCATCCATCACTTGTCTTATCTTCGTGCAGGATGCTTACCTGCAACATAAACAAACTTGTGAGCGACAGGTTCAGTAAGTTCAAACATACATTCATGACAAAATACTAACTCATACCTTTTGGACAGAACATGTCTGATACCAACTGTGGCATCAGAACATGAACATACCTTATACTTTACTTTCAACTTCATATATAACATATTCTAACATTGAGAGAACAATCTCAACGTTCTTTTAGCATAACATAATTTAAACATAACATACAGGATGTATGCTTAACATCTTAAGCATAACATACTCAACATTATACAAAATATTGTATACACATATCAACTTAAACACAGCATACTTAATATATGCTTAAACATCACAGATACACTTAAAATTGTATAACTGACTTATGCATATCAATTTATGCATAACATAGCATATGCACACATGTTAGTCG
This sequence comes from Antiaris toxicaria, assembly GCA_035233585.1. Lineage (NCBI taxonomy): Eukaryota > Viridiplantae > Streptophyta > Magnoliopsida > Rosales > Moraceae > Antiaris > Antiaris toxicaria. Next base: position 88,155,521 of record CP141156.1, read on the forward strand.
CATTATGCTTGTTTACTTTCATTCTTTCTTCTTCTAGCTTTTCTTAGCTTTTCTTTGCTAAGTTTTACTTTCTTTTCTTTCCTTTTCTCTTCTTAGCTTTACTTTCTTTTCTTTTCTTTGCTTTTCTTAGCTTTACTTTATCTTGCTTAATCTTTCACTTGTGGGCCCGTGGTTGGACGTACCTGGTGCGCGCAGACCAATAGAGGATCAGGGGAGTGACCCACCAATCAACCCTAAGGTCATCTCTGGACTACTGACCTTATAGGTAGTAAGTCATGCCATAAACTACCTCATTATTAACGAGGCAGCGCCACACTTCTGGGGTGGAGGCAGGAAGTTAAGCCATAAACTACCTCATTATTAACGAGGCAGCGCCACACTTCTGGGGTGGAGGCTATCTGGGAACCTCACAACTGGGGAGGCCGGTACGCCAACCTTAACTTTTAAGTCTTATTATCTGACTTATCTTATTCCTCTTTTCTATTTCTGATCTTGCTTACTATTCTCGTGAACATGTTAGTATCATGTCACAAACTGAATAGCTTAAATGTATATATATATAACACAACTCTATGGTAAGTCCATTCGTGAGTAGACAATTAAATGGCTGTACTTACCACATATCATACTTAGACATAATAGTCTATTCATATTGCAGTCAATTAAGTATTCGAACTTACTACATAGAACACATAACACATAACATGACCAGTTCATTTATGTTGCAGTCAATTAAATGTTTGAACTTACAAATACTTGCTAGCATCTCTTTTCTCGCTTCCTTGGTCCGCAGACATCTCTTCATATCGTCTGGCGCGGATCCCTATAACCGAAATAATAACGGTTATTTTCTATGCTTCTTTCATGTATAAAACTTAATAAAACGTAAAAATTATACGTTTCATTTCTCGATCATAAATTTAAGGATCTAATATCCAATTTATAACTTTTCTGCTAACTTTTAGTAAAATTACTATTTTACCCTGAACTTTTGGCAAAATTACCATTTTGCCCCTAATGGGATTTTTCTCATTATAACCTTACTTTTCTTTGATTCGCAACTTAGCTTTGGCCCTTATTTACCATAATTTCTTGGTTTACTATTTACCGACCCTCGGGTGGCACTATTCTGACTCTCGAGCGTTAATGCTCTTTCTCGGGTCTAGGTCACCGAAAGGGCTCGGGTTTCCATCCCGACCATGTTTTTACCCTTCGGTTCTTAAAATACTCTTCTGTGCCGTTTTCAAAATTTCGGCAGCATTTCCGCTTAATTTTTGGATTCCCGGCGTTTAGGAAACGCCTCGAAACCATCTAACCTCGTTCTATTCTACCACGTACTATACCAGAGCCTATATTTTTACGTAAAAACTCAACTTTTTATGTAAAAATCTTTACATTTTTCACTTTTTCTCATTTGACTATTTTTCATACACATAGTCCAACTTTCTTACAATTTCACATTCCAGAATACATAATTCATATATACTCATTCCAAAAACATTAATTTCAGGAATGGAGGGACCGAAGTCACTACCGGAATCGTTCCACTAGCGATCGAACGAACTGTTCGGTTTCGCGCGGATAAACTTTAATTCTTCGTTTTTTACCTTTGAGACTCCGTCTTGCAATTCTGATGTCGCGGATGTGTCTGGAACATCGAAAATAGGCCAACGGGCCATTCTTAAATTTTTGGTCTCCGGTCGCCGTTGACCGGCGTTGACTCGCCGTTGACCGGCGTTGACCGCCGTTGACCGGCGTTGACCGCCATTGACCGGCGGTTGACGGCGGCGACGGTGGTAACTAAGTAGCCCATCTTGAAGAACTCAACGAGAGGAATCCATTGGTGACCTCAATTTCATGTTTGGAGGCCCCTATCGTCGGAAAATTCCCTCGAAAACCACGGTCACGGCGGCGACGGTGGAACTCCGCCGTGCCGGACCTTTTTCCCAAAATTGGTTGAGGGCTTTTGCTCCCCTCAGCCCTGCGGTCATTTCTGCACCAACGGCGCACTTCAACTCGGCCGGAATCGGGCGTTTCGACGGCGGCTCCACGGCGGCGTTTCACCGACTTTTTCGAAGCTTGGCCGGCTCGATTCCGCCGGCGTTGAGGCAATCGGTGGCATGGGTTTTGCTCCTCTCTTCACCACGAAACTTTTGGGACCGGTTTCGTGGCAAACGGTGGCCGGACGGCGGAGATATCACCGGTCGAATTTCTCGGCTCCGGCGGCATTCGAGCGGCGCGTGCGGCGGCGTGCGGCGGCTGTTCCGTCGAGTCGACCCACCGTTGGACTCAGCTCGGTGAGAGCTTTCCGATGACACCGGCGGTGTCGAAAACGGACACCGTTTCCGATGGTCGGTTACTGTTCATTTTCGGGTAAGGGGTGGAAAGAGAAAATAAGAGAAAGTTATGGGCTTATTTTTTAAATTTCTGATTTTTCGCCCTTTATATACTTCTTCGCCCAAAATTTCAACATGGGCTATCCTGACTAATTTGGACATCCTGAATCCAAATATATCAGTTTTATTTTCATCTGAGGTCATCTTGACCAGTTTCCGGTACTGTGAATTCTCGATCAAAAATTACCTTTTTGCTCAATTAGCTAATTTGAGCATACAAATAGGCTATACTGACTAATTTGGACGTGCTAAATCCAAATTTATCAGTTTCAACTTCATTCGAGGTCATCTCGATCAGTTTTCAGGATCTGTGTGATCCCGTCTCGAAAAACATGTCAGGTGCCTAATTGACTAATTTGGGCATTCTGAGTCTAAATATATCAGTTTCGTATCAAGAAAATGTCATTTTAACCAATTTCTTGATACTGAATATTTCCTGATCATCACACGGAAAACCCGAGCCTCGGAGACCTAGGTCGGGAAAGTCTAGATGAACGTTTTAAATACTAGTGAAACGTCCATTTGAGACTCCGAAACAATAGAAAATCACTAAACCGACGTAAGGGTCGGAATAGTGCTTCCCGAGGGCCGGGAAAACAAAAAGTGGAAATAAAATAGAAACGAACCCGGTAATGACTAGAAAAGAGTCAGAAAAGTTCCTGAGAGCCAAAAATGCAGTCTGGATCAATAAAATTCCGTCAGGGGCAAAACTGCAATTTTGCCAAAATATTGGGGTAAAATCGTAATTTTACAAAAGTTAGGGGAAAACGGTGAAAATAATAAATAAAACCTAAAAAGTTATAAATAGGTTTTATTTAAGCTTTTTAATGAAAAAATAAAAGCTATAATTGGGAAAGAAATTAACAGACATAGTTTTGTCTGTAGGATCCCAAAATCGGCCTACAAGGAAGGCGATTCAAGATCCAAGAGAGAGAAAGGAAAGAGGCTGATAAGGTAAGTTCAGACATTTACCTGTCTGCAACATATAGCAATATTGTGCTAATTTTAATGTACTAACTATAAGTTAGGTACATATGTGCTACGGGCACTATGACAGAATAGAGAGAGAGACGAAATGTGCTACGGGCACTATAAGAATGGGACACATGGTTAATTGTGCTTCGGGCACTAGAGCGAGGTTAATAAAACTCACTCACCTAAAATTAAAATGTGAACCATTCCTAACCACGGGACAATGTGAAGTCACCGGGTTAGAAGTGTAAAAAGTCGGTAATGAAACCACTTCTGGCGTACCAGCCTTCCGTACAGGGAGGTACTATTTTTGCCTTCGGGGCTATGAGATAAGGCTGTGGAGGTCAGCACTGATGTACCGCTCCCAGTCATGTAAAATTTTGCCTTCGGGGCTATGAGATTAAGGCTGTGGAGGTCAGCACTAATGTACCGCTCCCAGTCATGCACACTTAAATGGTACTGCCAACCGAGCTCAAAACCAGAACGTAAATAAAGATAATGACCTAAAACTGAAACTGTGCCATAATTGAGCATAAGACAGTTTAGTGAGAGCACTAACATCGCGGTAGATGTACTAGTGTGAGACAGTGTTGTGGTCAAACTTACTATTCACCATGAATAGTGGTCAAAGTTACTATTCATGTATGAATAGTGGTCAAAGGTACTATTCACGATGAATAGTACTATTCATAGAAATTTCATTTCTTGCATGTTTGAACTTACTGAGCCTGTAGCTCACCATTTTTTGCTAATGTTGCAGGTAAGCGACCAGCTCAGTAGCTTGTTTGACTGGATGCGGACGGGATGGCGCGTGTCAAATGGGATAACTGGGCGAGGGATATGGTACTGCCAGAGTCTTGCCGCTGAGCGTGAAAGTGAAAGGAAAAAAAAAAAAGGGAAACAGTTCTTTTGTAATTATATATATTTTACAAAAGCACTGTATTATTTATATTACTTTGTACCTATCAACAAAGTAAATAGTGGAAAAAGATTTTATATGATGTTTAAAGAAAAAAAAAATTTTCCCAAAAACGTCATGATTTAAATAGAGGAGAGAGATAAGCCGGCGACCCATGAGAGTACAATCTATCACAGTTAGCGATAAAGCTCAACTGTAATAGTATTGTATGATCTCCACAAGGGGCGGGCCGCCACAGTTGGTATCAGAGCCTGGTTTGAGATTGGTGAAGTTTAGAATACCAACTGCCGCCACAGTTGGTATATCAGAGCTTGGTTTTCGAGTGGCTAGGTTTTAAATACCAACTGCTGTCACAGTTGGTATATCAGAGCAGTGTGACCATATCCCGATTTGACACTTTGCGCATCCTGCACCGCTATCCAAGTAAGTAGTTTACTTAAGTTCAGTTAATTATTTTCTTATGTGAAAATAATTATCTTATAGGTAGCACGATGACCAGACCTCCATATGTGAGACCACCGCTACCACGACCGAGAGGGGTATTACGGGTATGGACGAGACCTATTGTGAGGCCGCCCATTTCCCAAAGGCCGGTAGTCAGACCTCCGGTGCCTGAGAGACCTCCGGTACCAGTACCAGCACCAGTGCCAGCGCTAGTAGATATAGTACTGCCACGACCGATAGTTCATCCACCGGTAGTAGTGGACATTCCAGTTGTTGGTGGACGCCAACATATTGGGGTGAGAGTGTCAGCACGGGCAGTACAGGCATTTCGAGCTAGCAGTCCTCCTATGCTCGACGGTGGACGACAGTCGATGGAGACCAAGGACTGGCTCCATGCCATAGAGAAGATCATGGAAATATGCGACATTGATCGAGATATGTGGATCCAGTTGGCAGTCAGTATGTTTCAGGGAGACGCTCGAGTGTTCTGGCAATATTGCGACCAGGAGATTTTATTGGGATTCAGTTGGGCTGAGTTCTGTCAGCGGTTGGCTGATCAGTTTCAACCTAGGGATCCAACACCTGCTCCAGCACCTCCAGAGAGACGAGAGGCTGATGCACCTGCGTACCCTGGATTCGATGAGGTCAGGGATTACATTCTCCAGACCGAGAGGATGGTCATGCTGTCTGGTGAGACAGTGATGTCTTACGCAGCACGGTTTGAGGAGACCATTCGGAGGAGATGTCCGTTGCCTAACCTCACGGAAGCAAACTGCTGTGAGCTGTTTTGGAAAGGCTTATCCTTGGAGCTGAGACCGAGGGTGATCAAGCCGTTTCCTCCGACACTCCAAGAGTTCGTGGTAACGATCAGGGCGATCGAGAGAGAGATTCTGATCGAGCATCTGACGCAGAGTCGACGAGAGACACTGGGTCAAGATGAAATGTTTGCACGCATATTCAGGCCGAGAAGAATGATGAATGATCATGAGGCCGGACCGTCTAGACCACGAGGTGATGACTCAGGACAGGGAACATTACCTAGGGGTGGTGACGACTCAGATGATACCAATGACGATGAGGATCCAGAAGAATATCCTCTAGTCCCAGATGTAGGGAACGAGTGACCAGTAGATGTGTACATGTACATAAGTAGCTTAGAGAGAAAAGCTCTTTTGTATAGACTTGTGGCCATTTTGTATAAACGGCCGATGTATATATGACTGGTGATGCCTATGTATGACATATAAATGTTTTGCTATGAATGAAATACCAAAATGATTATATGTTGTACGATGATGTGTTACGATGATGTGGCTTTACATTACCCTAAATTTCGTGAATTGATATGATTTTACGAATGTGATCATGGAGTTCATGAACCTAACCGACCGGGAGAAGGTTGCATGTGCGTCTTTTGTGCTGAGAAAAGATGCTCGTTTTTGGTGGGACACCATGCGAATGAGGAGAGACGTGTCTACCATGAGTTGGGCGGAATTTCTGGAAGAATTTAACCAGAAATATTACGACCCTGCATCTCTGAGACAGTAACAGAAAGAATTCTCAGAGCTGACACAAGGGAACATGTCGGTAAGCGAAGTCTGCCGAAAGTTCGACCAGTTATCCCGTCTATGTCCCTACGTAGTCCTTACTGAGAGGGAGAAAATACAGAAAATGATCGGGATGTTTAGGCCAGAAATTGCTGCGTTAGTAGACACTGGACTAGTGCCACCTACTTCTGTAGCAGATTGTGTGAGTCGGGCCATTAGAGCTGAGTTTCATGTAGCCCGACAGAAAGAGGAAAGAGAGAAACACTAGGAGGCAAAGAAGAAGGAGAGGGCTTTGGCGAAGTCTACGCAAGTTGGTCAATCGAGCAAGCCTAGTCAGAATGCGAAACCAAGCCAGGGCAACAATCAAGGATCCCAGCAAAACAAGAGAAAAAGGAATTTTTCTGGGAATTGCCAGGGCAATAATCGAAACCAGCAGCGGAGAACAGCTGGTAATGCAGAGTCCAATGTGCAAAACTGCCCTACATGCGGGAAGAGACATTCTGGGCAATGCAGATTTGGGCCACTTGTTTGCTACGAATGTGGAAAGGAAGGCCATTACGCCAGGAACTGTCCAAATAGGCAGGGTGGACAAGGCACTTCCCAACCGCACCAGACACGCCCACAAGCCCATTCCCTTCAAGCCAGAGTGGAAGAGTCACCAGTGAGGCCGCAACGCCAGGAGCGTATATCACGTGCTGATGCTCGTGTGATGGCCTACAGCAAAGAAGATGCAGAGGCAGGAACATCAAACGTGGTGACAGGTCAGCTTCCTGTTGCTAGTCATGTAGCCTCTGTACTATTCGATTCCGGTGCTACGCATTCATTTGTTTCCTATGCATTTGCTGACAAGATAGGACTTCCTAAGGACAATATGGGAAGGGTATTTAAGACAGCTTTACCCTCTGGGGAAGTATTGTTGTCCAATTACTGGCTACCTTATGTACCAGTATATGTGGCAAATAGGGAACTATATGCTGAGTTGATCGTAATGGAGATCATGGATTACGATGTGATTCTAGGCATGGATTTCCTAGGGAAATACCAAGCTATGATCGACTGCCGAAATCGAAAGATAGTCTTCCAACCCGAGGAACAAGAGAGTTTCGAATATGTTGATACTTCTCGAAGACCCGGGAAGATGATCATCAGTTCGCTGAGAGCAAGCAAGCTGATAGCCAGTGGTTGCATGGGATATCTGGCATATGTGGTGGATACTACAGAGGAACAGAAGCTTCAACCTGAAGATGTTCCTGTGGTTAATGAGTTTCTTGACGTATTTCCAGAAGAGTTACCAGGGATACCACCAGAGAGAGAAATCTCGTTTGAAATTGAGTTGATGCCTGGAACAGCACCTATTTCCAAAGCACCATACCGTATGGCTCCAGTGGAGTTAAAGGAGCTGCAGGTACAATTAAAGGAGCTTTTGGATAAAGAATTCATCAGGCCGAGTTTTTCTCCATGGGGTGCATCTGTGTTATTCGTCAAGAAAAAAGATGGAACATTCCGACTGTGCATTGATTACCGGGAGTTGAATAAGGTTACGATCAAAAATAGGTATCCGTTACCTAGAATTGATGACCTATTCGACCAGTTAAAAGGCGCAGCGGTATTTTCCAAGATCGACTTACGATCAGGATATCACCAGCTGAGAATCAAAGAAAGTGATATTCCTAAAACGGCGTTTAGAACTCGTTATGGTCACTACGAGTTTCTTGTGATTCCATTCGGATTGACGAATGCGCCAGCAGCGTTCATGGATTTGATGAACATGATTTTTAAAGAGTATCTGGATAAGTTTGTCATTGTATTCATTGATGACATTCTTATATACTCGAAGACTCATGATGAGCACAAAGAACATCTGAGGATCGTGCTAAATACGATACGGAAGCATCAACTGTATGCCAAATTCTCAAAATGTGAATTTTGGCTGGACAGAGTACATTTCCTCGGACATGTTGTATCCCAGGAAGGTATTGCAGTAGATCCGACAAAGGTAGAGGCAATTAACCAGTGGCCTGCACCCAAGAGTGTGACGGAAATACACAGTTTCTTGGGATTGGCTGGTTATTATCAGCGATTTGTAGAGGGATTCGCGCGATTAGCTGCACCTCTTACTGCTCTTACACGCAAGGAAAGGAAGTACGAGTGGACTATGGAATGCGAAAGAAGCTTCCAGGAGTTAAAGAGGCGACTGACAAGCGCACCAATCCTTACGCTTCCCACTGAAGGGGAGAAGTTCGTGATCTACAGTGATGCATCGAAAATAGGATTGGGAGCAGTCCTGATGCAAGACGGCAAGGTGATTGCCTATGCTTCCCGTCAGTTAAAGGAGCATGAAAGGAATTATCCTACGCATGATCTTGAACTTGCTGCAGTAGTGTTCGCACTTAAAATTTGGCGACACTATCTCTATGGAGCTCAATGTCAGATTTTCACTGATCACCAAAGCCTGAAGTATTTCTTCACGCAAAAAGAGCTCAATATGCGACAGAGACGATGGTTGGAACTGGTGAAGGATTATGATTGTGAAATCCTCTACCATCCAGGAAAGGCCAACCGTGTAGCGGATGCTCTAAGTAGAAAGTCTACCATATTGCACCAGCTACCAATAAAAAGACTTCCGAAGCCATTGCAGCAAGAGATAAATTCGTTGAACTTGGAGCTGATATCTGGAAGATTAGCTGCACTCCAAGTGGAATCATCGCTATTTGAGAATATAAAGGAAGCTCAGAGGCGAGATCCAATGATGGCAAGTGCTCAAGAAGGAATTTCCAAGGATGGAATAATCCTTTATCAAGGAAGGATAAATGTTCCAGCGGATGAAGAACTTAGAAGACGGATCATGTCAGAAGCTCATAAGACACCCTATTCGGTTCACCCCGGAGCGAGCAAGATGTATCAGGACTTAAAGTTACAGTTCTGGTGGAAAGGGATGAAGAACGATATAGCGAAATTCGTGAGCAGATGCATGACCTGTCAGAGAATCAAAGCGGAACATAAACATCCAGCGGGAAGATTGGAACCGTTGGAGATTCCTGAATGGAAATGGGAACACATTACGATGGATTTTGTAGTGGGACTCCCGAAAACCCGAGAAGGTTATGACGCCATCTGGGTTATTGTGGACAGACTGACCAAGACGGCACGGTTTATAGCTGTCAAGATGACTTTTTCGCTGGAAAAGTTTGCTCAGCTGTACATAACTCATGTCGTCAGACTACATGGAGTACCGAAATCCATTGTATCAGATCGAGATGCACGGTTCACTTTCAAATTTCTGGAAGTGTGTGCAAGAGGCCATGGGTACTGAATTGAGACTCAGTACGGCTTTTCATCCGCAAACAGACGGGCAGTCAGAGCAGACAATTCAGACGTTAGAGGACATGCTTCGAGCTTGTGTTATGGATTTTGCGGGAAATTGGAACGAGAAGTTACCATTGATTGAATTCTCGTACAATAATAGTTACCAAGCTTCGATAGGCATGGCACCTTACGAGGCTTTGTATGGACGGAAGTGCAGATCACCATTACATTGGTACGATTTGCGAGAAAAGCAGCTGCATAAGACGGATTTCATGCAAGAGACTTCCGATGCAATTGCTAGAACTCAGCGTCAAATGAAAATTGCGCAAAGCCGGCAAAAGAGTTATGTGGATAAGAGGCGGAGATCCTTGGAGTTCGATGAAGGAGACTTCGTGTTTCTCAAGGTATCGCCTATGAAGGGGATTATGCGTTTCGGTAAGAAGGGAAAACTAAGTCCAAGATACATTGGACCTTATGAAATTATCGAACGCATTGGAAAGGTCGCTTACAGATTAGCGCTACCTCCAGAATTGTCGGCAGTGCATAACGTATTTCATGTGTCGATGCTGAGAAAGTATATACCAGATCCGTCCCATGTATTGAAGCATGAGCCTATTCAAATCCACGAGGATTTGACATATGAGGAACAGCCTATTCAAGTACTAGCTCGTGAAGAGAAAGTACTGAGGAATAAGGTAATCCCACTAGTGAAGATTTTGTGGAAAAATCACAATATTGAAGAAGCTACGTGGGAACGAGAAGATGAGATGAGGAAATTATACCCCCATTTGTTCTAATTTTCGAGGATGAAAATTTTATAAGGAGGGGTGAATGTGATAACCGGGAAATTCAGACAATTCTCGGATGAAAATGTACAATTGTATGTATATAACAATTTGTACTAGTTAAAGAGTGAAATAAATGTATTTATATTGTTCAGAATATATGAAAATGTTCTAACAATACTGACGAGTAAGAATTCAGTGCTGGAAAAATTCACTGAGTTGAAACGGGTGAAACGGTGCCAAAATCGGCATTGAAAACCCTAACCGGAGCAATAAAAGACGGTAAACTTCCGGGATTGATTTTGATCAAACGGAAGCAGATTAAATTGATCCGACTGCACAGGAGACCTCAGGAACACGCCGGGACGATTTCGGGAAAATTTCAGCTCGAACCGGCATCGGTCAAAAAGTAGTCGAATTAATGTGAATAGTCAAAGTCAAAGTCAACTTTCACTATAGTATTTATGACATCATAATTCAAGATTAATAAATGAAAGAATTTTGGTGGTTGGTGGAATGAAAGGCCATGATTCATTTAGCTTTTGATCTAAAGGCCAAGATTTGGCCAAAAATTACCATTTTTAATTTTTGAAAATTATGGAAAGTAATGGCTTGAAAGGTGCCTAAATCCCATTGGCTAATGACCAAATTAATTGGTCTTTTAGTGGCATAAGTCGGCCACTTTTGGAGTGAAAGGCCGAAACCATTTTTTCATGCAAAACCAAAGAGAAAAAAATTCTAAGTTATCTTCCATGGCATGTACGTGAGCCACCCAAGGGAAACCAAGTTTTATCTTCATCATTTCTTCACAAAAAGTGTGTCAAAACACTCCTAGAAGACAAAGGAAGCAATTGATTAAGGTATCTTCCCTTGCACTTGATTTTTTTCATGGTTTTCTTCACAAAATCCGTGGGTGAATAGTGATTGGAAGATGTAAAATTTTTGGTTGTTTTTCATGGATTTGATGTTGAGTTTTGTTAAGGATGTATTAAGGAAGAAAACCATGCTAATTCATTAAAGAAAAACCAAATTTTGGTTGGTTTTTCAAAGGTAAATCCGTGGGTTACCTTGGGTAACCAATGAGAAAAAGTTTGGGTTAATTGGTAATATGCTTTCCAAGTTTAAATTTGTGAAGAATAAAGCTTGTATTTCATTATGAAAAGCTTGGAAAAAATTTCTTGTGTGGAATATATAAAGTGGCCGTGGGTTGTTAATGGGTTTGGAAGAAAATTTTGCTTGGTTTTATGTGATATTTGGTTGATTGAAATCATGCAAATTAATGTGTAAATGGTGGCAATGTGATTGAAAGAATGAAACAAATATGTTGAGCATGATTTTCATTAATAAGGCCGTGGGTTCTAAGTGCATAAAAACCCTAAAAATGTGGTTGAAAATACATTGAAAATGGGCTTGAAAAAGTGTTGGAAACATGACATTGAATGGCCTAAAGTGTGGTGAAAATTTGACAAAATTTGGTTTGGTTTTGTTGTGAAAACCGAAACCAAATTAAGGGTAAATTTGTGAAAAAAAATGTTGTAATGTGGGTGATAATGTGAAATTTGAAATTTGTGGGCTTTTATGTAAAAGTTTGGAAAACTTTTACATAAAATAGGCTTGTGGTATAGTACGTGGCAGGTACATTCGGTTCGAGACGTACCAAACGCCGGAAGCCTTAAATTTACGCCGAAATGCTGCCGAAATTTCGAAAACGGCATTCGGGGTAAAATTGGGAATTTAAAATAAAATTTAGGGCCGGGACGGAAACCCGAGTCCCTAACGGAAAAATTGAATAAGGAAAAATTTAAGGGGTGGGTCATGAATAGTAACCAGTCCCCTTAAAAATAAAAAACGCGTGTGAGATTGAAAAACCGACCCCGAGGGGGGGGCGTTTTTGGAAATAAAATAAAGGTCCGAGTCGGGAACGGAAAACCCGAGCCTCGGAGACCTAGGTCGGGAAAGTCTAGATGAACGTTTTAAATACTAGTGAAACGTCCATTTGAGACTCCGAAACAATAGAAAATCACTAAACCGACGTAAGGGTCGGAATAGTGCTTCCCGAGGGCCGGGAAAACAAAAAGTGGAAATAAAAAAGAAACGAACCCGGTAATGACTAGAAAAGAGTCAGAAAAGTTCCTGAGAGCCAAAAATGCAGTCTGGATCAATAAAATTCCGTCAGGTGCAAAACTGCAATTTTGCCAAAATATTGGGGCAAAATCGTAATTTTACAAAAGTTAGGGGAAAACGGTGAAAATAATAAATAAAACCTAAAAAGTTATAAATAGGTTTTATTTAAGCTTTTTAATGAAAAAATAAAAGCTATAATTGGGAAAGAAATTAACAGACATAGTTTTGTCTGTAGGATCCCAAAATCGGCCTACAAGGAAGGCGATTCAAGATCCAAGAGAGAGAAAGGAAAGAGGCTGATAAGGTAAGTTCAGACATTTACCTGTCTGCAACATATAGCAATATTGTGCTAATTTTAATGTACTAACTATAAGTTAGGTACATATGTGCTACGGGCACTATGACAGAATAGAGAGAGAGACGAAATGTGCTACGGGCACTATAAGAATGGGACACATGGTTAATTGTGCTTCGGGCACTAGAGCGAGGTTAATAAAACTCACTCACCTAAAATTAAAATGTGAACCATTCCTAACCACGGGACAATGTGAAGTCACCGGGTTAGAAGTGTAAAAAGTCGGTAATGAAACCACTTCTGGCGTACCAGCCTTCCGTACAGGGAGGTACTATTTTTGCCTTCGGGGCTATGAGATAAGGCTGTGGAGGTCAGCACTGATGTACCGCTCCCAGTCATGTAAAATTTTGCTTTCGAGGCTATGAGATTAAGGCTGTGGAGGTCAGCACTAATGTACCGCTCCCAGTCATGCACACTTAAATGGTACTGCCAACCGAGCTCAAAACCAGAACGTAAATAAAGATAATGACCTAAAACTGAAACTGTGCCATAATTGAGCATAAGACAGTTTAGTGAGAGCACTAACATCGCGGTAGATGTACTAGTGTGAGACAGTGTTGTGGTCAAACTTACTATTCACGTATGAATAGTGGTCAAAGGTACTATTCACGATGAATATTACTATTCATAGAAATTTCATTTCTTGCATGTTTGAACTTACTGAGCCTGTAGCTCACCATTTTTGCTAATGTTGCAAGTAAGCGACCAGCTCAGTAGCTTGTTTGACTGGATGCGAACGGGATGGCGCGTGTCAAATGGGATAACTGGGCGAGGGATATGGTACTGCCAGAGTCTTGCCGCTGAGCGTGAAAGTGAAAGGAAAAAAAAAAAAGGGGAAACAGTTCTTTTGTAATTATATATATTTTACAAAAGCACTGTATTATTTATATTACTTTGTACCTATCAACAAAGTAAATAGTGGAAAAAGATTTTATATGATGTTTAAAGAAAAAAAATTTTTTTCCCAAAAACGTCATGATTTAAATAGAGGAGAGAGATAAGCCGACGACCCATGAGAGTACAATCTATCACAGTTAGCGATAAAGCTCAACTGTAATAGTATTGTATGATCTCCACAAGGGGCGGGCCGCCACACTGCAGGCTTGGCCTGCAGCCCGGCAGGGCTGCACAAGGGGCAACCATGGGCTGCCAGCCCCTCCGGGGTTGGTGGCTGCCCACGGCGGCTGCCGCCTACGGGGGCGGCGGTCCGACGGTCCAAAAATCAGAAAATTTTGATTTTTAAATTTGAGATTTAATTTTGAATCATGTTTAAAAATATGTAATTAAAAATTTGAAATTACATATTATTACACATGATGTTTAAAATTGTTTAAAATTAAAATTTGAAATTTAAATTTGAAATTCGAATTTGGAATTTGAATTTGAAATTTAAATTTTTGGATATTTTAATTTTAAATAATTCTTGGGATGAGAAATAAATGGAGAGGCTACATAAAGAAGGATACAAGAAGACGGAACAAAATTCAAGACCCAAAGAATGCTTTGGATGGAATTTTGTAATCTTTATTTTCTTTGTTCTAGGATGGAACCATAGCTTGGTTATTCTGTCAATTATTTTTCTGTGATATGTCATGGATGTATAAATATGTATTGATGGATGCTTTGTATGCATATTTGATAACATGTCATATAGGATAGGTGAGTGCCGCTCATACTATATTGATCATACATAATTTGTCAAAACTTGCATGTATTTCAAAATATTGAGTGGGAGAGGGTTTCAAACAAAACCCACGGCCTCCATTGTTGATCCATATGTGAAAGCATGGTAACGCCTCGCGTCAGTTCTGCCCTGACCACACCCCTCGGTAGGTGTTTACCGCCGCCGGTATACTAGATTGGATCTCCTATATGGAAAACGTGTTCGGGTGCGATCCTATTCATGACCACCCCTCGGTGGCTTGGTAGGACGTGGATCGGGCTACGTAAACAATGGTTATACACTCAAGACTCGTTTAGTTATTAACCTTCCCTAGAAGCTCTATTAACTAAACTGGTGGCCAAATAAGCGGTTATTAATATATGTCTTAACCTTGGAGGATTTAAGGCAACATATATTAATTGGACGGGGTCCATGTTCCGGCTATTTGTTCTCATGACCACCCCTCGGTGGCTTGGGGCAATAGGTGCTGAGAATTACTGTTGCAATGCTACATGTTTTTCAAGTTTCATGTAGGAACATACTTGTATGTTTTATTTGCTAAATTATCTGTATATTTGCTTGGGCTTTGCAATGATGTCTAGTATAATTTTATTTTAGTTCAAAATGTCACCGACACCCCTCATTTCGATACTTACTGAAAATAAGTTGAATGGCGATAATTATAAAGATTGGAAAAGAAATCTATTAATAGTTCTCAGCTGCGAGAGACACAAGTTCGTACTGGACGAACCATGCCCACCTGGGCCCAAACCTGACACACCACTTGAGGAAGTCCCGGTTGCCTATAATCGTTGGAGAGAATCCAATGAAATAGCTCGATGCTACATCCTTGCTAGCATGACGAGTGCTTTACAAAAGCAGCATGAGACTTATCAAGTTGCTGGGGAGATCATGGACAATCTGGAGGACATGTTCGGAGGCCAAGAAAAATTGGCTCGACAGTCCGCTATCACCAGCATTATGAACTCTAAGCAAAAGGCGGGTGCTCCGGTGAAGGACCATATGATCACTCTAATGGGATTCTTCACTGAGGCTGCCGAGAATGGTGCTGAGTTAGACTACAACACCCAGATTGAGATGGTGTTCAAGACTCTGTCTAAAGATTTTGTGGGGTTTAAGGCCGCATACAATCTGGCGACAAAGGAGTTAGGACTAACCGAGCTCATGAAGCAACTACAAGCTTATGAGCGGATGATCAGGGATGAGGATACGGTCCGACCTAAAGGAGAGGCCAATTTGGCGGAATCTTCCAATCCCTCACGGAAAAGGAAGAGGCCAAATAAGAAGCAAGTGGCTTCCAGTTCTTCTAATCCTCCTGTCTCGGACGGGAAGAAGAAGAAGAAGAGCAAGAAGCCAAAGGACCCTAAAAAGTCCAAATGCTTCCATTGTGGGAAGGTAGGTCACTTCAAGAAGGCTTGCCGGGAATTCCTAGCCTCCAAGGGCAAGGAAGGTAAGGAACTTCATTACTTGGAAGCGTGTTTGGTGGAAGAATCGAAAGACACTTGGGTCATTGATTCGGGCGCCACTAATCATGTTTGTGTTTCTATGCAGGGGTTCGTGGAAACGAGAAGTCTACATGATAAGAGCCTCTCGTTGCGGACTGGAGATGGTAGCTTTATGGTGGCTGAGGCAGTGGGAGACGTACATCTTTATTTTGATCAATTTAGGTTTATTTTATTGAAAGACTGTTTTTATGTTCCTAATTTTAGGAGGAACCTTATATCAGTAGCTTGTTTAATAAAGGATTCTTATTCAGTTTCTTTTAGTAAAAGAGTTGATATTCGTAGAAATAAGTATTTTATCTGTTCTGGATGGATGGATGGATGGAAACCTATATTTGATCAGACCAAAGATGTACTCACTGCTTGACACTGAATTAATTGATAACTCTAAAAGGTTGAAAGTTTCTCACTCTAACAAGGCGTATCTTTGGCATTTAAGACTTGGTCATATTAATCAGTATAGGATTCAAAGATTGGTGAAAGACGGTCCTCTGGAATCTCTAGAGGAGGTACGTCTTCCCAAATGTGAGTCTTGTTTAGAGGATAAGATGACTAAGAGGTATTTTGGAGCTAAGGGTACAAGGGCTAAGGAGCTCTTAGAAATTGTGCACACTGACGTATGTGGCCCCATGAACGTCACAGCACGAGGAGGGTTCGAGTATTATGTCTCTTTTATAGATGATTACTCGAGGTATGGATATGTGTATCTGATGCACCGCAAGAGCGAAACCTTTGACAAGTTCAAAGAGTATCGTGCGGAAGTGGAAAAGCAATTGGATAAATCCGTAAAGGCACTTCGATCTGATCGAGGTGGCGAATACCTCTCTGATGAATTTCTAGGACATCTTGTAGAGAACGGGATTTTATCCCAATTGACTGCACCTGGTATTCCACAATAGAATGGTGTAGCCGAAAGGAGAAACAGGACCTTATTGGATATGGTACGGTCCATGATGAGTTACTCAACGCTGCCATTATCATTTTGGGGACATGCTTTACAAACGGCGTGCTATATTCTGAACCAGGTTCCGAGCAAATCAATTCCTAGAACTCCGTATGAATTGTGGCGTGGCAGGAAGCCCTCCCTTGGACATATGATAATATGGGGCTGCCCGGCACATGTACTGGATGGGGATGCGAAGAAGTTGGAACCAAGATCAGAATTGTGCATGTTTGTAGGGTATCCAAAGGGAACTAAAGGAGGTCTGTTCTATAACCCGAAGGAACAAAAGGTCATTGTCTCAACCCATGCGACATTCTTGGAGGAAAGTCACATGAATGACTTTAAGCCTCGAAGCAAAGTGGTGCTAGAGGAGTTATCGGGTGAAAGAACTGCTCCACAGATTTCGGTCTTGGACGCAAGTCCGAGTTCCAGTGAAAGACCTGCAGACGATCAACAATTTAGGGTGCCTCGTCGTAGTGGGAGGGCTTCTAAGAAACCTAATTTCTTTATGTATGATGCTGAGGTATACCAGGCCGAGGCTCATGAGCATGAGTAAGATCCGGTCACATATGATAAAGCTATAAAGGATGTTGATTCTAGATCTTGGAAACAGGCTATGAACAATGAGATGGATTCTATGAAATCCAACTCTGTTTGGGAACTTGTAGATTTGCCGGATGGGATAAAACCCATTGGATGCAAATGGGTCTACAAAAGAAAGAAGGATGCGGAAGGGAGAGTGGAAACTTTCAAAGCTAGACTGGTTGCAAAGGGATACACGCAAAAGGCTGGAATCGATTACGAGGAAACCTTTTCGCCTGTTGTTATGCTGAAGTCTATCCGTATTCTTCTGTCCATTGCTGCGGCTCTCGATTACGAGATCTGGCAAATGGATGTCAAGACGGCATTCTTGAATGGCCATCTTGAAGAGTGTATCTATATGATACAGCCTGAAGGGTTCGTAGCAAAAGGCCAAGATAGGAAAGTCTGCAAGTTGCTTAGATCCATTTATGGATTAAAGCAGGCATCCCGCTCATGGAACCAGAGGTTTGATCAAGCGATTAAGACATTTGGTTTTGAGCAGAACGTTGATGAACCTTGTGTTTATAAACGTATTAAGGATGGAAAAGTGGTCTTTGTGATACTCTATGTCGATGATATACTACTCATTAGGAATGATGTAGGGAACTTATCATCGGTCGAGTTTTGGTTACACCAACAGTTTGACATGAAGGACTTGGGAGAAGCTAATTATGTTCTAGGCATTCGTCTCTTCAGAGATCGAAAGAACAAAATGATAGCATTATCCCAAGCTTCATACATAGATAAAATAATTGACAAATATGCAATGCTAGAGGCAAAGAAAGGCTCACAACCTTCTATTGCCGGTTTAACTCTTTCATTGGATGACTGTCCTAAGACATCGGAAGAAAGAGAGCGTATGAGTAAGGTCCCTTATGCATTCGCTGTGGGTAGCCTTATGTACGCTATGCTTTGCACTCGCCCGGACATATGTTTTGCAGTAGGTATGGTGAGTCGATATCAAGCGAATCCTGGAACCAAGCACTGGCAAGCAGTCAAGCATATACTCAAGTATCTTAAGAGAACGAGGGATTATATGCTAGTGTATTCTGGAAGGGACCTAACACCCGTAGGATACACGGACTCAGACTTCCAGACTTGTAAGGATTCGAGGAAATCGACATCTGGATCAGTGTTTTTACTCGGAGGAGGCGCCATTGTGTGGAGGAGCGTGAAGCAGGGCTACACAGCTGACTCTACTATGGAGGCTGAGTATGTGGCTACGGCTGAGGCATCTAAAGAAGCGGTTTGGCTCCGCAAGTTCTTTAGAGACCTTAAGGTCATTCCGGGTGTTGACAAGCCTATCACACTTTACTGTGATAATACAGGGGCTATTGCCAACACAAGGGAATCTCGGCACCACAAGAGGACCAAGCACATCGATCGGAGATATCATATTATTAGAGGGCATGTGGAGACAGGACAAGTGGATGTATGTAAGATCGCGTCCGAGGACAACATTGCCGATCCCTTTACTAAGACTTTGGTAGCTAGAAGCTTTGAGAGGCATGTAGAGGCGATGGGGATGCGTAACATGGCACATCTACTGGCTTAGGGCAAGTGGGAGATTGTTAGGAAATGCCCTAAGTATTAGAGACATTTTGATGTATTCATTTTGAACTGGATAATAAAATTATACTTAGAGGTTATTCATTACATTGCTATCTGTCCTCGTCTTATTTACATGTTAAAGTAAATGTAAGCAAATATGGCTCACTGACTGCTTGTGTTAAAACTGTTAGAACGTTGCATGCAATGGACTTTTGTATACGAGAAGACAATGTTCTAAAGTTAGCAGTCTAAATTATGGTCTGTAGTCTATGGGGTTAGACTGAGCATCTAACTCATGTTAAGACTATTATGTTGTCTAAAGCCTTAGAGGGGACGGTTTGTCTTGACTGTCTGGAGCTGGACTCCCAAGTAGAGACATAGATATGTTGCTTGGTGGTGACATATTAGACCGGGACTAAAGCGTGATTGATCTACGTAGTCCGCTATGAGTGGATCAATCTGCTTTTGACGTTCATTGTGCAATAACCTTAATCCTGAGTAAATGAACTACTTCATGTATATGACTTGTGTACTTTGATGTTCCAATGGCTAAAGCGTCTCAGAGGTAGTAAGCTTATAGACGGGTTCGTTGGGTGCATGACTTGTATACGATGAAGGGTTTGTTTGCAGATATCGGAATCATAGCTCTGAGGAGTTAAAGGTATCCTCTTAAAGGCATTATACTGAATGTGAAAATGGACAAGGCCTTGGGTCGTCTGCTGGGCGGATGACTTCTTATTCACATATGGTGAATAATCATTTTCTTGATTCGGTAGTATAATGGAACTTTAAGATAGCCTGATCAGTAGGATTAAACGGACTTTGACCTAAGGCTGATCATGGATATCATATGAGGGTTTTGCATACATGACAAGGTCATTGGATGGTAGCTCGTCACAGGCTTACATAATACGATATATAATTGGGAGTTCAGTTTCAGGTTTATAGTGGTGTGACTCTGAAATTAGTGATCATATGATTGAGTTGTTCGGTACAGAATGATGATCATATGGAATCACGGGAGCCCGATGATATATGTCCAATCAGTCCCTCTACTAGCTCCATATAATTCCTTAACGTTTGGCAAATTGATTTGTGTATGCTATTGGCTAGTTTATTATGCATGGATGGTGATGACACAGGATTAGGATGGTAGACAAGATTCTCTCCGGTTGGATTCAGATTTTGTTTTGGATAATAGAGTACACAATTATTCGAACTCCAAATAAAGTTGTCATGATTTTATTTGAGATTGGATTGGAGTTGTAGAAAATTATCCATGAGAACAAGAATATGAAACACAACCGTTTTGTGGAATTTGAAATTTGAATTTTGAATTTTGAAATTTGAATTTTGAAATTTGAAATTTGAATTTTGAATTTGAAATTTGAATTTGAAATTTGAATTTGAAATTCGAATTTGAAATTTGAATTTGAAATTTAAATTTGAAATTTGAAATTTGAAATTTGAAATTTGAAATTTGAAATTTGAATTTGAAATTTGAAATTCAAATTTTGAATCACAGTCCAAGTAGGATTCGAATTTATTGTGGAAAATCCACAAGGTTTGAAATTCGAATTTGAGTTGGATTTGGAGAGGATAATCTTGTTAGAATCCTACTTGAATTTTGAATCCGAATCCCAACAAAAGTGGGCGAAATTTTTTGGAGGATAATCTCCAATGGAAAATTCGGTTTTTGTGGATAGGATTCAAGGGAAAAATTCAAGTTTCAATCCTAGTTGAATTTGGATTCTCTCCTTCCCTGAAAAGTGGCCGAAATTAGGGAGAATATCTCCTAGGAAATTCGGTTATTTTGGATAAGGCTGAGATGAGATTCAAGCTTGAAAATCCTAGTGGAATTTTTTGATTCTCCCTTATCCATAATGGCCGAAATCTTTAGGGAAAATTCACCTTGAAATTTTCGGATTTTTTGGGTTGAAAAAGGGAGATAAAATTCTAGTTAAAATCTTGTTGAGATTTGGATTGGATTTATCCTAAGAAAAACCAAATTTTTTGTGGAGATTCTCCCTTGGAAAAATTCAGATTTTATGGGTTTGGATAAGGGAAAATATCTTTTCCTAATCCAATTCAAATTCAGAGATTCACCTCATGCAGGTCTATAAATAGAGGTCCTGCCACTCCAGTTCTCTTAGACCACAGACTCTCAGGTGAGCAGGCTTATTGTTGCACAGCTCATCGTGACAATAAAGTTCTTTAGAGATCTAGATGATCGGAAGAAGAATAGCAGTGCTAGCATACCGATCGAGGTTCAGAGTGCCCACACACTCAGCCATTCGGGAATTGGAGAATAGTAGAGAAGGCTAGTTGGTTGAAGCCTCTGGTCATTCTCCTCCTGCAAGATTGGCATCCTTGAGGTATGAGTTTTAATTGTTGTTGGTTTATTGTATATGGCATCATGAGATATTTAACGATCTTAAAATTTTTTATTGTTCCGTTGCGCCACTCTGATACGTTTTTACCGAATTATTTTCCTACACTCCACACAATCGCGCCTCCTCCAAGTAAGACCACTGATCCTGATGTCGATTTCCTCGAATCCTTGCAAGTCTGGAAGTCTGAGTTCATGTATCTTACGGGTGTTAGGTCCCCTCTAGAATACACCAGCATATAATCCCTCTCTTCATATGTCAGATCTTCTTGGATTTGGATCGATTCATGTTTCAATATATGGGATGGATCCGATATGTACTTCCGCAACATCGACACGTGAAACGCATTACGCACTGCAGACATTTCTGGAAGTAATGCCAATTTGTAGGCAACCTTCCTAATGCGTTGGATGATCTCAAAAGGTCCAATATATCTTGGACTCAATTTCCCTCTCTTATCGAAGCACACTATTCCTTTCTTCGGTGAAACCCTTAGGAATACAAAATCCCCTTTATTAAACTCCAGGGATCTTCATCTTTTGTCTCCATAGCTTTTCTGTCGGCTTCGTGCAATCTTCATCCGTTGCTGTATTTTTGCAACTGCATCAGTTGTTTAATCTATCTTGTGCAACTGCTTTTCTTGTAGCTCATACCAGTGGATAGGTGATCTAGACTTCCTTCTATATAAAGCTTCATAGGGTGCCATACCTATGAAAGCTTAATAGCTGTTGTTATATGAAAACTCTACAATGGAAGTTTCTCATTCCAGCTTCTGGGAAATCTATTATACACGCACGAAGCATGTCTTCTGGCTTTTGAATCGTCCATTCAGATTGCCCGTCCGTTTGCGGATGAAATGCCGTACTTAGACACACTTCCGTTCCCATGGCTTCTTGCACATACTTCTAGAAATTTGAAGTGAATCGTGCATCATGATCTGATACAATGGACTTAGGAACTCCATGTAACCTGACGATGTGGTTAACATATAAGTTCACTAGCTTTTCCAGTGAAAAATTCATTGTCACTACTATGAACCTTGTCGTCTTTGTCAATCTGTCAACAATAACCCAAATGGATCATAGCCTTCTCAGGTTTTCGGCAGTCCTACCACAAGGTCCATCGTAATATGTTCCCATTTCCATTCAAGAATCTCTAACGGCTCCAACTTTTCGCTTAGATGCTGGTGTTCAGCCTTAACTTTTTGGCACGTCATACATCAGCTCACGAATTCAGGAATGTCTTTCTTTATCCCTTTCCACCAAAATTGTAACTATAAGTCCTAGTACATCTTACTAGCTCTGGGATGCACTGAATATGGTGTTTCATGGACTTCTGCCATAATTCACCTTCTTAATCCTTCATCATTGGGAACACAAATTCTTCCCTAATGTAGCTTCTTCTTGACGACTTGCTAGATTTGGATCTCGCCTTTGAGCCTCTCTAATGTCCTCATATAATGATGATTCCAATTGAAGTGCAGCTAATCTTCCAGATATCAGCTCCATCTTCAACGCATTGATTTCCTGCTATAATGGTCTTAGAAGTTTTCCAATTGGTAGTTGCTGTGAAACAGCAGATTTCCTACTTAACGCATCTACAACGCGATTGGCTTTTTCGGGATGGTTGAGGATCTAACAATCATAATCCTTTACCAGCCCTAACCATCTCCTTTGTCGTATATTCAGCTTTTTCTGCATGAAAAAGTACTTTAAACTCTGGTGGTCAGTATAAATCTAACACTGAGTTCCATATAAATAGTGTCACCAAATCTTTAGTGCGAATACTACTGTGACAAGTTCCAGATCATGTGTAGGATAATTTCTCTCATAGTCCTTTAATTGACATGAGGCATAAGCAATCACCTTATCACCTTGCATCAGTACAGCTCCTAATCCCATCTTTGATGTATTGTTGTAAATAACGAACATCTCCCCTTTAGTAGGAAGTGTAAGTATTGGCACACTTGTTAATCACCTCCTCAGCTCTCGGAAGCTTCTTTCGCACTCTTCAGTCTACTCGTACTTCCTCTCTTTGCATGTAAGGGCCGTGAGAGGTGTAGCGAGTCGTGCAAATCCCTCTACAAATCTTCTATAAATGCCGGCTAGACCCAAGAAACTCCATATTTCGATCACACTCTTAGGTGCGGGCCATTCATTGATCGCCTCTACCTTAGCAGGATCCACAGTGATTCTTTCCTTGGAAAACACGTGTCTGAGGAAATGTACTCTATCTAGCCAAAATTCACAGTTGGAGAATTTAGCATAGAGTTGGTGCTTCCTTATTGTCTACAAAATGATCCTCAAGTGTTCTTTGTGCTTTTCATGAGTCTTTGAATATATAAGCATGTCATCGATAAACACAATGACAAACTTATCTAGGAATTCTTCAAAGACTCAGTTCATCAGATCTATAAATGCACCTGGTGCATTTGTTAACCCAAATGGCATCACAAGAAATTCGTAATGACCGTAACAGGTCCTAAATGTGGTCTTGTGGATGTTGCTCTCCTTGATCCTTAGTTGATGATATCCTTATCGCAGATTAATCTTGGAAAATACCGTTGCACCTTTGAGTTGATCAAACAAGTCATCAATTCTAGGTAAAGGATACCTATTCTTGACAGTGACCTTGTTCAATTCTCGGTAGTTGATGCACATACAAAACGTACCATCCTTTTTCTTGACTAACAACACTGGAGCACCCCATAGGGAATAGCTCGGACGGATGAATCCCTTGTCAAGAAGCTCTTTCAGTTGCTCTTACAGCTCTTTCAACTCCGTTGGTGCCATCTGGTACGGCGCCTTTGAGATAGGTGTAGTTCCTGGCATCAATTCGATCTCAAAGGAGATCTCTTGCTTTGGTGGTAGTCCAGGTAATTCTTCTGAGAAGACATCGAGGAACTCATTCACAATGGGAGCATCTTTAGGTTGAAGCTTCTGTTCCTTCGTCACATCCACTATGTATGCTAAATATCCAGCACAGCCGCTAAACATTAGCCTTCTTGCATCCATCAAATTAATCATCGTCTTCCTCAATTTACGTGACAATCTGACATATTCAAAATTATCTTCTTGGTCAGGTTGAAACATTATCTTCCACTTTCGAAAATCGATCGTGGCTTGATACTTTCCTAGGAAACCCATTTCTAGTATTACATCATAATCAGAAAGCTCCATCACGATCAATTATGTAGATAGCTCCCTATTTGCCACAATTATTAGCACATGAGGTAACCAATAATTGGACATCAATACTTCTCCTGAGGGTAGAGTCGTTCTAAAGGTCATACCCATGTTATTTTTTGGATATCCTATTTTGTTCACAAATTCATATGAAATAAATGAATGCGTGGCTCCAGAATCAAATAAAATAGATGCCAAATGTTTAGCAAAAGAAAGCTGACCTGTCACTACATTGGATGTCCCGGCTTTCGCTTCCTCTTTGGTATAGACCATAACTTGAGCATTTGCAAGAGATAAGCATTCTGGTATTTCCTGCGCCTCTGAAGATAAAGGACCTTCAACCTTGGCCTGTAGTGAATGTCCTTGGGAACATTGCTATTGTGGTTGGAATGTTCCTTGTGTATTTTGCCTATTCTCAAGACAGTTCCTGGCAAAATCACCATCTTTTCCACACTGGAAACAGGTATTTAGTGCAAGTCTGCATCAGCCTGGGAGCCTTTTTCTGCAAATCACGCAGTCATGAATAATAGGTCTAGCATTATTGTTCAATCTTCGCTGCTGATTCTTATTTCTAGAATTATTTCCTTTCCTCTTTCCTTGAGACTGTTGGCCAGAAGTGTTTGATTGCCCGGCCTTAGCATTCTGATTCTGTTTGCTTCCCTGTCTGACCTGGGATCCAGCTTGTGCAGCTTTTGCCAAAACTTTCTCCTTCTTTTTGGCATCTCAGATCTTTTCCTTCTCCTCCCTCTGTCGAGCCAGGTGGTGCTTGGATTGGTGCTGGTGCTCTAACCTATGGTGCTGGTGGCTCAGGTATTGATGGTCGAGGCACTGCTCGCTGAATCATGGACGAGCTGATCACGGGCTTAGTCCATACTCTAATCGACCCTCTCGGTCTATATGACTGTGGTCGCACATACGGTGGCCTAGTCATCGTATACCTACAAAATATATAATATCGTATAAACAAATAGTTAACTAACTTAAAGAAAGCTAACTTACTTGGATTGACGAGCAGGCTGCGTTCTGTGTCAATAGGGATATGGTCAACTGCTCTGATACCAACCTGTGACGCCCCCGATCTTAGCCACGTGAAACCGTTGCGATCTGACTCCTTCGTCAATCAAGACAGCCCATGCACCTCGTCGGGTCGTCATTGTAAAACACTTTCTTACTTTGAATCTCTCACTTTCAAGGCCTAAAATTTTTGCCCATATATATTTTTTTCTTTTCAAAATACTTTTCTTGCATAAAGCATTATATGAAAGCCATATAAAATATAGCTTAGTTGTCTTTTGTACAATACAACATAATTTACAAAGATACGATTTGTAAACTTCGTTTAAAAAATACATTCTCTTTAATTCACTATTTCGATGCTTAGCGGAAGACTGGTAGCAGGACCAAAATCCATAGTGGATTCCTTATCCTATTGACACCGTGTGTGACGCCCCGTGCCCTCAGCGGCCCGGACCGTCACTGTAAACTCTATTACTTGCTTCTTTAAAAACGATACTTAAACTTGTTGAATTTAAGACTATAAATTTAGAGGGATTTTTTTTTTTTTTTTTATATACACGTACGTATTTACTATTCACGTACGCATACTATTAAAATGCGAAATTTGAAAAACATAAGGATTTCAATTATACATACATAATTATATACATGTTTATCTGATTACTATTCACCAGATACTATTTAAATATACTACTCGTACATATACTGTTTACTGTTCCAAAATACCATTTAACCTTTACTATTCAAAATATTATTTACTCATACTGTGCGGAAGAATACTCGCGGTGTATCCATAACCTCATCCTCACATCCACCTCCGCCACCATCATCGTCCCTTGATGTTTACGCTATAGGATGCTTACCTACAGCATGAACACACTCCGTGAGCTTTACGCTCAATAAGTACAACATGTTAACCGCAAAACATGTTTAAAACATAGCACATACGTAAAATCATAGGCATGACATATATCACTTAATAAATCATATATCATATAAGCATATCACATATCAGCTCACATATCATGTCATCACCTAACATGTCATAACACTGAATATAAAACTTCACATACTTTATGCATGACAGAAGCATCGTGTACTGTATGCACTCTACTGAAAAAGAAAGCATAGCGAACTATAACTAATGCATGATCCGGTTATGTTCATTTATGCTTCAAACTTTTCTTTTCTTTTCTTGTCTATTTAGGGCCCATGTGTCAGTACCGTGTGCGCGCAGACCAACGGTAACGCCCGAGGTCAACTAATGCCGAAGAGCCATCAACTGATGCTCAACTTGTGGCCTGAACTTTCTTTAACTGGAAACCCCTTCGACTGAAGGAGCCGGTACGACACACCTATTTATTTCCATCTTGTTTAACTGTTCTAGCCATACGCTTCTCTAAGCTGTCCCCAATCCTACGCGGTAGGGATCTATGGCTTCTATCTTGTTCTTTCATCAATCTACTCGATTGTGAAGCTATATGCTCTTATGTATGCTGTGCAGCATCGTGTGCAAGATACATACTTAAAATACTGGAAAAGCATCATTTTAAATTCATTTTATCCATGCTGTAGGCGGAGTTGTACTTACCTGTCAGCAGATAGTTTATACTCTCGCCTTCGTCACAATACAGGTACCTCCCTGTAATCATAATGCATTTACATTAACATTCACTCTTAGGTCACCGTGGTCATTAGTGACTAATAAAAATTCTCGTTATGTGGTACCGATCCTTGTCGGTACTAATTGCCCTCTTCTTAAGAATTTGATTTTCTAATCATTGTTAATTAATTTATTTACCCAATAAATTAATTAACATCGCTCTTAGGTCACTCTATCGTTAGGAACTAATAAACTTATCGTTGTGTGGTACTGATGCCTATCGGTACCCGACTGCTCTACTTTGGGAAATTTGATATCTAATTTTTTTTTTTATCGTGCTTGATTAATTTGTCTACTTGACAAATTAATCATTGTCTCTCACTATCCCATTCCGACTTGGTCCTTGACTGGCTAACCAACCAGTCAACATACTGAATACCTCTCGTATGACTATTTAGCCTATCGGGTTACCGTTACCGATGTAATCGCCCCAAATTTTATACTTCGATCGCACCTGTCCCTCGGGTGGTACTATTCTGACATAGGGGTCGTTTTCTTACATTACGAAATTTCTAATGGGGCGGTTCACTAATCCTCATAATGTCCGTCCTTCTTTCTCGGACCTAGGTCATCGAGGGAGCTCGGGTTTCCATCCCGATCACATTTTCAGCCCTCGTTTCCTAAAATACCCCTTTGTGCCGTTTTAGAAATTTCGGCAGCATTTCCGCTTAATTTTTAGGTTTCCGGCGTTTAGGAAACGCCTCAAAACCATCTAACCTATTCTACCCTGCCACGTACTAAACCAGAGGCCTAATTTTTACGTAAAAGCTCCGCTTTTTACGTAAACATATTCACATTTTCTCACATTCTCTTTTTCGATATTTCACCCTTTTTTTCTTACAATTCCTCAAGTCATTAAACCATAATTAATACATAATTATTTCCAATATTAAATTGAGGAATAAATAGATCAACACTACTACCAAAATCGTTCCCGTCGACGGTCGGACGAACCGTTCGGTCTCGACCGTGTAATCTTTGAATCGTCGTTCTTCACTTTTGAAACTCCAGTTTGCAAATCCGATGCCGTGGATGTGTCCGGAACGTCGAAAATAGGCCAACGGGCCATTCTTCAATTTTCGGTCTCCGGGTCGCCGTTGACCGGCGTTGACCGCCGTTGACCGGCGTTGACCGCCGTTGACCGGCGTTGACCGGCCGTTGACCGGCGTTGACCACGGCGGCGATGGGAGTGGCGACCACCATCTTGAAGAGCTCGACGAGAGGAACCCATTGGTGGTGTCAATTTCACGAATCGAGGCTCCTATCACCGGAAATCGGCTCTCGAAAAGTCGGCGACGGCGGCGGCGTTGGATCTTCATTTTTTCGGCGTTGTTGCCCAAAATTGATTTGGGGCTTTTGATCTACGTGTTGTTCTGAGCATTTTGACACCGACCTTGCAACTCAACTCCGCCGGAATAGCGAGATCCGACGGCGGCGATGGCGACGGCGACGGCGAACCTGGGGCGGCGCGATTCGGCGGCTGTTGACATGAAATGAAGCCTGGGTTTTGTTCTACTCTTCACCACGAATCCATTGGAACCGGAATCGTGGCATTTGGACGTCGGACGGTGGAGATACGGCGGTTTGAAAAATTCGGCCACCGGCGGCTTTGGGCGGCGCGTGCGGCGTGCTCCGGCATCGGTTCGGTCGACTCGGCCCACCGTTGGAATCAGCTCGTCGAGAGCTTTCCAATGGTGCTGGCGGTGTCAAAAACGGAGGCCGGATTCGATAGTTGGTCATTGTTCATCTTCGTATGGTATGGGAGGGAGAAAATGTGATTTGGAAAAATATGGGGGCTATTTTTCTATAATCTCCAAAATTTCCTCCTTTATACTAATTTTTTTGAAAAATTTTAAGATAGGCTATACTGACTAATTTGGGCGTGCTGAACCCAAATATATCAGTTTTATCTTCATCCGAGGTCGTCTCGACCAGTTTCCCGATACTGTATGGTTCCCGGTCAAAAATTACTTTTTGTGCTCAAATGACTAATTTGAGCATTCTGATTCCAAATATATCAGTTTTATATCAAGAAGAGGTCATCTTGATCAATTTCTTGATACTGTGGTTAGGCCTACACTGTGTTGACACTGTGCACGCATAACGAGGCATTTTCGCGTGAAATTTCAAACACAGTCTCTCTTGACTAATTTGGACGTGCTGATTTCAAATTTATCAGTTTTACGTCCATCTGAGATCTTCTGGACCAGTTTTCGGGATCTGCATGACCCCGTCTCGAAAAACGTGTCAGGTGCCCGATTGACTAATTTGGGCGTCCTGAGTCTAAATATATCAGTTTCGAGGCGAGAAAAGGTCGTCTTGACCCTCATCCCGATACTGCGTATCCCTTAAACAAAATCTACATTTTATGCTCAATTGACCAGATTGAGCCTGCTGACTATTAATATATCAGTTTTATGCCAGATTAAGGCCGTCTTGGCCACTAACCTGACACTGCGTTTCTCACTATTCACAAATCACTATTCACTATCTGACTGACTAATCTGAGCGTTCTGACTTTGATTTTGTCAGTCTATGGGCGAGAAGAGGTCATCTAGACCACTTTTCTCGATACTGTACATCTATTAGGGCAATTATCACTGCTGCGCTCAGATGACCAGTCTGAGCGTACTGATGATTAGCTCATCAGTTCTGTATCATGAAATGGTCGTCTAGACCGGTTTCTTGATATTGTGTGTCTCAACGCATACTCACATAATAGGGTGGACCGATTTCACTGTCGATTACCCCTTTCATTGCATGAATAGTAATTAAACGTTACTATTCCTGTTTAATTCATTCAACTGAAAAGCACACTGTGCTTATTAACTTAATTACATCATTACATAGTAATTAAGTTTCATAATTCATGAGAGTCATTACAGTGGCTCTCGGCTCATTACACAGCCTTCTACACAGACTCTTACACGTGCGTGTGCAACGCAACACGGGCGTGTACATTTCAGACACGAGCATGTACTAGTTGAGACTACTCAACACGGCCATGTCTTTGAAACACATTCATCTATCTGAGCGGTACACAGCCTCTTACACGGTCGTGTACTTGACCATGTTTCTTAAATTTGCTAAAGGACATTAAATTATGTCCATTTTATTCCTTAATGACTTATTACATGGTAAGTAGGTGCCATGAAAATGGCGGTCATTACAACCTACCCCCCTTACAAAATTTTCGTCCTCGAAAATTAGAATAATTCCGGGAAGTCTCTTCTCATGTCTTCTTCCCATTCTCATGTGGCTTCCTCAACACTATGATTCTGCCACAACACTTTTACTAGCGGTATACTTCATTCCTAAGTACTTTCTCCTTTCTAACTAAGATCTGCACGAGTCTCTCCTCGTACGTCGGATCAGCGTATACTACAACGGATTCTTGGCTAAGAACATGGGAGCTGTTTGGCACGTACTTCTTTAACATCAAAACGTGAAAGACATTATGCACTGTAACTAACTCGGGAGGAAGTGCTAGTCTATAAGCCACATTCCCGACTTTCTCTATTATCTCAAGGGTCCTATGTACCTAGGACTGAGCTTTCTTTTATTTTCAATGCGCATCACCCCTTTCATGGGTGCCGCCTTGAAAAAGACCGAATCTCCTACTTGAAACTTGAGGGGTCTACGGCGCTTATCGTCAAAATTCTTCTGTCGACTGTGCGCTGTATCTAACGTTCCTCGTATCAGCTTCACGTCTGACATGGTATTCTTGATGATGTCCGAGCTAACTACTCGTTTCTCTCCAAACTCGTACTAATGAGCCAGAGATCTGCATTTCTTTCCACAGAGTGTCTCGTACGGTGCCATTCCTATCGAGGAATGATAGTTGCTGTTGTACGAGAACTCGCTCAATGGTAGCTTCTGATATCAATTTCCTTTGAAGTCTAGGACGCAGGTCTCAACATGTCCTCTAACATCTGTATGGTCCTCTCAGACTAACTGTCAGTCTGAGGATGAAATGCTATGCTGAACTCTCACTTGGACCGTAATGCGGCTTGAACACCTCGCCAAAATCTGGAGGTAAAGCGTCCACTACGATCTGAGACGATCGACTCTGGTATTCCGTGCCATTTCACGAACTGTGCCGCATAGATTTCTACTGGTCGTTCCACCGAGTAGCTAACTTTCATTGCTAAAAATCTAACTGATTTCATCAGTTTTTCTACAATCACCCAGATTGCATCATTATCGTTTGACGTCTTCGGCAATCCGATTACGAAATTCATCGTAATCTGGTCCCATTTCCACTCGGGTAACTTAATTTCCTACGATTATCCTGCTGAGCGCTGGTGATCTACCTTAACCTTCTGGCACGTAAGGCAGCTGGCGACGAACTCGACAATGTCATTCTTCATTCCAAGGCACCAAAAACTTTCCTTTAGGTACTTGTACATCTTATTCGCTACCGGATGTACGGAATATGACGTCTCGTAAGGTTCCAAAAGGATTCGCTTCTTGAGTTCTTCATCTTTTAGAACACATACTCTATCTCTGTAGTAGAGTATGTCATCCTTAAGGATCTTAAACTCTGAACCCTTGTGCTCTATAGCTTCCTTTTTGGACTTGAGCAGGGACAAATCAAAATCTTGACCGATCTTGATCTCTTCTTGGAGCGTCGATTGGAGGGTCATGTTAGACAATCCCCCTCTCAAAATCTTGATCTTGCTGTCGCATAACTCCTTTGTAGCGCTCTTGACAAGGCACTAATAGCCATAGGCATAGTAATATGCTTCTGACTCTATGCATTGACCACTTTATTGGCTTTCCCTGGATGGTATAGGATCTCACAGTCGTAATCCTTACCAACTCTAGTCATCTACGCTGCCTCATGTTGAGCTCTTTCTGCGTGAAGATACATTTGAGACTCTAGTGGTCGATGTAAATCTCGCACGTGACTCCGTACAGGTAGTGCCTCCATGTTTTTATCGTAAAAACTATCGCTACTAGCTCCAGATCACGCGTTGGGTAGCTCTTCTCAAGGTTTTTTGAGTTGTCGTGAAGCATACGCGACTACTCTACCACTCTACATCAACACAGTTTCCAACTTGGTTTTAGATGTGGCGCTTAAATCACAAAGCTTCCCTGACCAACATTTGAAATGGTCAGCATTGGAGCGCTTATGAGTCTTCATCTTAGCTCTTGAAAGCTTTCCTCACACTTATCGATTCACTTATACCTCTTTCCCTTCTTGGTGAGCGTTGTGAGCGGAGCAGCTAACTTTGAGTAGCCTTCGACTAAGTGTAGGTAACATCCTGTTAGTTTAAAGAAACTGTGAATTCCCGTTTCGTTCCTCTGAGCTGGCCACGTGCTAACTGCATCAATTTTCACCAGGTCCACAGATACTCCTTCCTTGGGGTCTACGTGGTCTAGGAAATGGACCTTCTCCAGCCAAAACTCGTACTTGGAGAACTTGGTGTATAACTGATGGTCCTGTTGCATGCGCAAAATGATAATTAAGTGCTCTTCGTGCTCTTCCTTCGTCTTAGAGTGTATAAGTATGTCATCGATGAACCCAATGACAAACTTATCCAAATAGTCCTTGAACATGCGGTTCATCCAGTTCATGAAAGCTGCTGGCGCGTCCGTCAATCTGAGCAACATGATCAAAAACTCGTAATATCCATACCGCGTTTGAAAAGCTATTTTGGGTACATCTTCGTTCCTGATTCGTAGTTGATGGTACCCTGAACGTAGATCGATCTTCGAGGACATTGCAGCGTCTCAGAGTTAATCAAATAGATCGTCAACTCGCGGCAACAGATGCTTGTTCTTAATCGTATTCCTGTTCAACTCTCTGTAGTCGATGCACATTCTCAGTGGTCCATCTTTCTTCTTCACGAATGGTATGGGTGCTCTCCAGGGTGAATAGCTCTGTCGCATGAATCCCTTATCTATTTAGTCCTTTAGCTGGGCTTGGGGCTCCTTTAGCTCTATAGGGCCTATTCCGTAGGGGGCCTCAAAGATGGGGCTGATTCTAGTAGACGTTCAGTCTCGAACGAGATCTTATGCTCTGGTTGGAGTTCTGCAAGATCTTCTGGAAATATCCCCATGAATTCCCTGACTATCGGTACGTTATTGGGTCCTATCTCTATTCCTTGAGTCTTATCTGCTACGTATACTAGGAAGTCCGTGCATCCACTGGATAGCATCTCGTGAACCTTCACTGCTGATATCATCGTCTTTGGTTGCTCTGGCGACAAACCCTTGTAGATGAACTTTTCACATCCGATTGGTTCGAAAACGATTTTCCACCTTCAACAGTTTATGACAACGTTGTGTCCTAAGCTTTTTTTTTTTTTGGCATAGTGGCCTTTCTTGCCACAGATGAAACAACCACTTACTCCTTGCTTACATTCTCCTGAGTGCCTCTTTCCGCATTTCGTGCACGTCGAGTTGGCTATCATTTCCTTCCTGGTCGTTTCTCTTCTGGGGGAAATTCTCCTGTGAATCTTGATTGCCTTAATTCCCCTTTTCTCTTGTTGTTATTATGGGAATGCCTACTATTCTGGCCTGTTCCCACATTCTGTCCTCTGTGTTGTAACTCGGGGTTTTACTTCCCCTGAGCCTGCTCAGCTTGCGTTTTCTCCTCCTTTCGTGCCTTAAAATTCTGCGCCTTTCGCTCCTTATCCTGAGCCGACTAGTACTCAGCTCAGATAGTCTTGCTGACACATTCTGCTAGTGTCGCTGGTCCGTGCCCTCCGCTACAGACCTAAACTGTGATTTCCGTTCTAAACATCTTCAGCATTCGTTTGACTCTCTCCTTTTGGTCGGTACCAAATCTGGACAAAGTTGAGCCAACTGTTCAAACTTCTTGACTGCCTCCATAACAGTCATACTACATTGGTGCAGGTTGTCGAACTCGTCTTACTGCGCTACTAGTGCTTCCTCGTTGAAGTACATCTCCTTGAATTCCTCAATGAAATCACTCCAGCTCATCTCTCTGATGTTCCTCCTAATGGTTACCATCTTCCACCACTAACGCGCCTCATTGCGCAGGGTGAAGGATGTGCACATCACTTTCTTTCTCTATCTGTTAACCCTATAAAATCCAAGATTACTTGGATATCCGTTAGCCAATCATCGGCCTCTATAGGGTTGGTGATTCTTAAGAATTCTAACGCTTTCATGCGTCGGAATCTTTCATACAAGTCGCCTTCCCTAGGGATTGGCAGAAAATAATTGCTGCTACGAAAGCAGCCATTACTATGGGTGCTAGTGCTTCCTGAGCTGAAGGAGCTGCTTGCTCCCTCAGAGTTTCTGGGCTGCTAGAGCCTCCTGTGCTGGCATCTCTACTGACTGTGGTGCCTGGGGTTGCTGGCCCAGCTGTTCTCTAAGCTGGTTTAGCTCCCGCTGCTGGTTCTCCATTATCTCTCGCATGGCTACAATCTGTGCTATCAACTCATCCTCTCGGGATGCTGGGTTTAACTAAGCTCTCGTTCTTGCCATGTTTTCCTATGTAACCCTATCGTACAGCGAAAAAGGAAAATATAAGTCTCTTAAATTCTGTACTTGGGACTCGTATCACATATCATTTTCTTTCTTACTTAACAATCTTACTTAAACATTATGGATATAAATATACCCACTATATCCACCTTTCTTTCTCTCATACTGTGATGTCAATACAATTGTCGCATTGTATTGGGACATCGTCTGAGTGCTAGGATTCATCCTGCACTTTCTGTCATATCATACTCACACTGTGGAAAAATATTATATCTGGCCCCTAGGGCAAAGCTTTACTACTTATCTCATAATATATTTCACATAATATATATACATATATTCAAGATTCTAGTTCAGTGGGAGTGACACACACTTCCCCTATACGATCCCAACAAGTACATTGTGCTACAACTGACGGGGGAGAGCTGCTGCTTCCCTCTATATATTTTCATAACTAACATTCCCACAGAAGGGTTACTACTATTGGAAGGACAATCCTGATTCAGTATCAGGCATCTCCTCATTGTCACTATCGTTAAGTGAGAATTCCTCTGGGTTCTCCTCTTCTTCTCAACTGAAACTGATCTCGTCATCGCTGGCTATGATGACTTCGTCATTACTAAAGCAGTTGGGGATCTCCTCTCCCTCATCGTCGGGATGGGCATCGGAAAGAGTCTTGTCATCTTCCTCTTCCATGGGGTGTTCGGGAGACATACGGGCTGGTTCGGGGTTCTCCATTGGCTCCCTATTGCCCTCGTGTACTTCTGGCTGGTGCTCGGCCATGAACTCTTCATCGGCCAGTTGGGGTGCTGGTCCTACCGGGTCACCCTCCATAATGGCGGCTGCTATAATGCCTTGGGCTTGTGCAGGGTTCCCGGGGTTAAGCACTTTTCTCTCGGCGTTCACTATCTCCTTAATAAGGCTTGCTAGACGTACTTGATCGCTCTACTAATTCTGTTTGACAAGGTCTCTTTCTCTCTTTGGGTCTTCTCCTATCTTGATCCACTTTTGTCTCGGCATGTATTGTAGAAGTCCATATCGGTTCCTTGTAGCGAACAGCATACGTTAGAACTATATCGCCGGACATCAGCTGCAGTCTTTCAGTCCGATGAACAAATTCTCGTATATCCATAACTCTAGAGAACTTAGGCGGTTTCACTCCCTGCTTGCCCATAAGGAAAAACTGAGGCTGATGCTGGACTGCTCTCAGAGATTGGCTCGATCGTGGTATGGCGAAACTCGACACAGTTAAGAGCTCATCCTGGTCATAAGGATCCCGATACACACGAGAGTATCTTCTTGAGAGATATCAACAGCTAACAGGACTCAGTTATCCTGGTCAATGGCGTACAATCAGGGAATCACTTTGATAACATGAAACCAGTCCTGACATTCTCATGGAGTGCAGGAGTACTGTTTGCCACTCGAAACTTAATGGACAACTAGCCCTGAAGATCGGTACAACTCGGGCAGCAATCCATGTCCTTTCTTTGAGCAGTTCTCTAGCACTGCACGGTCGTGATTTACGTATAATGATCTCAGCATCTCTTCGTCTTATTCTCGCCATCATAGGTTTCGTCGTTTCATTACTATAAAATGTTATCTTCAATAGAGAAACATTTACTGACTAAAAATAAAACTAACTTACTTGGACAGATGAGGCAGGCATGCGGCGATGTGAGGTAGGATGGCAGGAAACCTCTCTGATACCAACTGTGACGCCCCGTGCCCTCAGCGGCCCGGACCGTCACTGTAAACTCTATTACTTGCTTCTTTAAAAACGATACTTAAACTTGCTGAATTTAAGACTATAAATTTAGAGGGATTTTTTTTTTTTTTATATACACGTACGTATTTACTATTCACGTACGCATACTATTAAAATGCGGAATTTGAAAAACATAAGGATTTCAATTATACATACATAATTATATACATGTTTATCTGATTACTATTCACCAGATACTATTTAAATATACTACTCGTACATATACTGTTTACTGTTCCAAAATACCATTTAACCTTTACTATTCAAAATATTATTTACTCATACTGTGCGGAAGAATACTCGCGGTGTATCCATAACCTCATCCTCACATCCACCTCCGCCACCATCATCGTCCCTTGATGTTTACGCTATAGGATGCTTACCTACAGCATGAACACACTCCGTGAGCTTTACGCTCAATAAGTACAACATGTTAACCGCAAAACATGTTTAAAACATAGCACATACGTAAAATCATAGGCATGACATATATCACTTAATAAATCATATATCATATAAGCATATCACATATCAGCTCACATATCATGTCATCACCTAACATGTCATAACACTGAATATAAAACTTCACATACTTTATGCATGACAGAAGCATCGTGTACTGTATGCACTCTACTGAAAAAGAAAGCATAGCGAACTATAACTAATGCATGATCCGGTTATGTTCATTTATGCTTCAAACTTTTCTTTTCTTTTCTTGTCTATTTAGGGCCCATGTGTCAGTACCGTGTGCGCGCAGACCAACGGTAACGCCCGAGGTCAACTAATGCCGAAGAGCCATCAACTGATGCTCAACTTGTGGCCTGAACTTTCTTTAACTGGAAACCCCTTCGACTGAAGGAGCCGGTACGACACACCTATTTATTTCCATCTTGTTTAACTGTTCTAGCCATACGCTTCTCTAAGCTGTCCCCAATCCTACGCGGTAGGGATCTATGGCTTCTATCTTGTTCTTTCATCAATCTACTCGATTGTGAAGCTATATGCTCTTATGTATGCTGTGCAGCATCGTGTGCAAGATACATACTTAAAATACTGGAAAAGCATCATTTTAAATTCATTTTATCCATGCTGTAGGCGGAGTTGTACTTACCTGTCAGCAGACAGTTTATACTCTCGCCTTCGTCACAATACAGGTACCTCCCTGTAATCATAATGCATTTACATTAACATTCACTCTTAGGTCACCGTGGTCATTAGTGACTAATAAAAATTCTCGTTATGTGGTACCGATCCTTGTCGGTACTAATTGCCCTCTTCTTAAGAATTTGATTTTCTAATCATTGTTAATTAATTTATTTACCCAATAAATTAATTAACATCGCTCTTAGGTCACTCTATCGTTAGGAACTAATAAACTTATCGTTGTGTGGTACTGATGCCTATCGGTACCCGACTGCTCTACTTTGGGAAATTTGATATCTAATTTTTTTTTTTATCGTGCTTGATTAATTTGTCTACTTGACAAATTAATCATTGTCTCTCACTATCCCATTCCGACTTGGTCCTTGACTGGCTAACCAACCAGTCAACATACTGAATACCTCTCGTATGACTATTTAGCCTATCGGGTTACCGTTACCGATGTAATCGCCCCAAATTTTATACTTCGATCGCACCTGTCCCTCGGGTGGTACTATTCTGACATAGGGGTCGTTTTCTTACATTACGAAATTTCTAATGGGGCGGTTCACTAATCCTCATAATGTCCGTCCTTCTTTCTCGGACCTAGGTCATCGAGGGAGCTCGGGTTTCCATCCCGATCACATTTTCAGCCCTCGTTTCCTAAAATACCCCTTTGTGCCGTTTTAGAAATTTCGGCAGCATTTCCGCTTAATTTTTAGGTTTCCGGCGTTTAGGAAACGCCTCAAAACCATCTAACCTATTCTACCCTGCCACGTACTAAACCAGAGGCCTAATTTTTACGTAAAAGCTCCGCTTTTTACGTAAACATATTCACATTTTCTCACATTCTCTTTTTCGATATTTCACCCTTTTTTTCTTACAATTCCTCAAGTCATTAAACCATAATTAATACATAATTATTTCCAATATTAAATTGAGGAATAAATAGATCAACACTACTACCAAAATCGTTCCCGTCGACGGTCGGACGAACCGTTCGGTCTCGACCGTGTAATCTTTGAATCGTCGTTCTTCACTTTTGAAACTCCAGTTTGCAAATCCGATGCCGCGGATGTGTCCGGAACGTCGAAAATAGGCCAACGGGCCATTCTTCAATTTTCGGTCTCCGGGTCGCCGTTGACCGGCGTTGACCGCCGTTGACCGGCGTTGACCGCCGTTGACCGGCGTTGACCGGCCGTTGACCGGCGTTGACCACGGCGGCGATGGGAGTGGCGACCACCATCTTGAAGAGCTCGACGAGAGGAACCCATTGGTGGTGTCAATTTCACGAATCGAGGCTCCTATCACCGGAAATCGGCTCTCGAAAAGTCGGCGACGGCGGCGGCGTTGGATCTTCATTTTTCCGGCGTTGTTGCCCAAAATTGATTTGGGGCTTTTGATCTACGTGTTGTTCTGAGCATTTTGACACCGACCTTGCAACTCAACTCCGCCGGAATAGCGAGATCCGACGGCGGCGATGGCGACGGCGACGGCGAACCTGGGGCGGCGCGATTCGGCGGCTGTTGACATGAAATGAAGCCTGGGTTTTGTTCTACTCTTCACCACGAATCCATTGGAACCGGAATCGTGGCATTTGGACGTCGGACGGTGGAGATACGGCGGTTTGAAAAATTCGGCCACCGGCGGCTTTGGGCGGCGCGTGCGGCGTGCTCCGGCATCGGTTCGGTCGACTCGGCCCACCGTTGGAATCAGCTCGTCGAGAGCTTTCCAATGGTGCTGGCGGTGTCAAAAACGGAGGCCGGATTCGATAGTTGGTCACTGTTCATCTTCGTATGGTATGGGAGGGAGAAAATGTGATTTGGAAAAATATGGGGGCTATTTTTCTATAATCTCCAAAATTTCCTCCTTTATACTAATTTTTTTGAAAAATTTTAAGATAGGCTATACTGACTAATTTGGGCGTGCTGAACCCAAATATATCAGTTTTATCTTCATCCGAGGTCGTCTCGACCAGTTTCCCGATACTGTATGGTTCCCGGTCAAAAATTACTTTTTGTGCTCAAATGACTAATTTGAGCATTCTGATTCCAAATATATCAGTTTTATATCAAGAAGAGGTCATCTTGATCAATTTCTTGATACTGTGGTTAGGCCTACACTGTGTTGACACTGTGCACGCATAACGAGGCATTTTCGCGTGAAATTTCAAACACAGTCTCTCTTGACTAATTTGGACGTGCTGATTTCAAATTTATCAGTTTTACGTCCATCTGAGATCTTCTGGACCAGTTTTCGGGATCTGCATGACCCCGTCTCGAAAAACGTGTCAGGTGCCCGATTGACTAATTTGGGCGTCCTGAGTCTAAATATATCAGTTTCGAGGCGAGAAAAGGTCGTCTTGACCCTCATCCCGATACTGCGTATCCCTTAAACAAAATCTACATTTTATGCTCAATTGACCAGATTGAGCCTGCTGACTATTAATATATCAGTTTTATGCCAGATTAAGGCCGTCTTGGCCACTAACCTGACACTGCGTTTCTCACTATTCACAAATCACTATTCACTATCTGACTGACTAATCTGAGCGTTCTGACTTTGATTTTGTCAGTCTATGGGCGAGAAGAGGTCATCTAGACCACTTTTCTCGATACTGTACATCTATTAGGGCAATTATCACTGCTGCGCTCAGATGACCAGTCTGAGCGTACTGATGATTAGCTCATCAGTTCTGTATCATGAAATGGTCGTCTAGACCGGTTTCTTGATATTGTGTGTCTCAACGCATACTCACATAATAGGGTGGACCGATTTCACTGTCGATTACC
Source organism: Antiaris toxicaria (assembly GCA_035233585.1). Taxonomy (NCBI): domain Eukaryota; kingdom Viridiplantae; phylum Streptophyta; class Magnoliopsida; order Rosales; family Moraceae; genus Antiaris; species Antiaris toxicaria. The sequence goes on from CP141156.1 coordinate 88,196,047, forward strand.
CCTTTCATTGCATGAATAGTAATTAAACGTTACTATTCCTGTTTAATTCATTCAACTGAAAAGCACACTGTGCTTATTAACTTAATTACATCATTACATAGTAATTAAGTTTCATAATTCATGAGAGTCATTACAGTGGCTCTCGGCTCATTACACAGCCTTCTACACAGACTCTTACACGTGCGTGTGCAACGCAACACGGGCGTGTACATTTCAGACACGAGCATGTACTAGTTGAGACTACTCAACACGGCCATGTCTTTGAAACACATTCATCTATCTGAGCGGTACACAGCCTCTTACACGGTCGTGTACTTGACCATGTTTCTTAAATTTGCTAAAGGACATTAAATTATGTCCATTTTATTCCTTAATGACTTATTACATGGTAAGTAGGTGCCATGAAAATGGCGGTCATTACACCGTGTATCCTGCCGCTATCTAAGTAGTCTACTGGACAGGTTTCTTACCTGCAACATGAACAAACCAGTGAGCTAACAGGCTTAGTAAGTTCAAACATACGTACTAGGAATCACCCAAATTCAAAAACATTAAGAATACAATTTCCTATGAGTAGTACTATCCATCTATGAATAGTAATTTTGACTTTTGATCATGAATAGTAACTTTGACTCTAATCGATTACTATTCATGTTACCCTAACTGAGTCCACTACACTTACTGTTAGTGTCGGTTATGCTCAATTATGCTTAATTATGGCTTTCATGTCATTTTTGGCTATTACCAGTATTTACATTCTGGTTTTAAGCTCATAGTGGTCGTGCCGATATTTTATACGCGCTGACTGAGAGGGCCTTGGGAGCTACCCTAAGGCTCCTTCCTCTCCAGTCCTATCATCGCCCGAAGCGATCATTATATCCCCGAAGGACCTATAAACCATCACCACATTGTTAGAGGGGTGATACGCCAAAAGTGGTTTCATTACCATATTTTATTTATAGTTCTGACCAAGTGACATTAATCGTCATCTCAAGGTCAATAACCTCTGTTGCCTGTAGGTCTTACATAGTCTCTTTTTAAGGGTGTGTCTTAAATTTAGTCACACTCTTTCCATAGTGTACCCACAGTACACTTCTCTTTTTCTCATTATGTGGGATGTGTTACTCTAACTAGTCCCCTAGTGCCCGGAGGACTTAACATCTAATGTACAATTAGTACATAATAAAATATCACAGTATTTCATGTTGCAGACATGAAAATGCTTGAACTTACCACAACTGTGATAGTGTCCACCCTCGGAAATCCTCTGCAGTTTTGTCATCTTCTCTAGTTTGGGTCCTTACAGACAGAGTGTTGTCTGTTAATACCCATCATCAATTATCACTCTGGATATATTCATTTTTGTGATAAATTTTACAATACATTTCATCTCTTTTTGTGGTACACGGCTTGCAACACGCCCTTGCCTAAGCCCGTATACCTCCTGGGTTTACACTGCACGCCCGTGTCCCATAGTACACGCCCGTGTACTGATAAACTTAAGATTTTTAATCTTCAAAATCTTAATTATGGCTTCAAAAAACTTATTTAAGCATTCTAGACCCTTAACGGTCCTTTTTGAACCTTTTGGAAATTTTTTGTCAAAACGACCATTTTGCCCCTGACGGGTCTCGGGACCGTAACAATTTCGTTCTATCATTTTCCCTGGATTTTCTAAGCCCAAATATCATAAAATAATATTCCCTAGGTTTCTGTATCTTTTTACAGCTTTACTTGCTCCAAAATCAATAACTATTCAACTCCTAACCCTCAGGTAGTATTCATCCGACACCTAGGGTCGTTTCTCGTTTTTCTAGTGTTTCGGACCCAAGCCTCAATTCTCAAGGGGCTTGGGTTTTCTATCCTGTTCGCAACTTTTCCCCCTCGTTTCCTAAAATACCCCTAATGTGAATTTTTTTTCCATTCTAGGTATTTTAGACATTAAAGGGTTGTTTTACTATTACTTTTGGGTTCAATTTTCATTATTAAGCCTAACCCACCGAGGGGTCTTAGTTATATTTCCGATCCTGTGACGCCTTAAATTCTATTTAAGGGTCAATATATAATTTAAATAAAATTAGTGTGCCAAAAATTAATTAAAAATCTTTTGGAAACCCTAGGTTGGTTTCCTAGTCAAATTCCGCTCAAAAAGTCAACAATTTGAACTTCAAAAAGAAACCCTAAAATATTCGGCCATCACTTGGGTTTTTAATTAAAATTTAAATTCCACAAATCCAAGGAGGATTTAAATTCAAATTTCATCCCTTAGATATAAAGAAGAAATTTCGGCCATAAAGTATAGGAAATAAAGGAGATTTTTATTTGAATCAAAAGCTAGGTCAAAACTCAACCAAAAATTCAAATTATTTTTCCTTAAAAACTAAGGGATAATTTTGGCCACCTAAAGGGAAATAAGAGAGAAAACCCTAGCCTCAAAACAGCACAAAAACTTTCCCTTTTACCCTTAGAAATTTCGGCCAAACAAGGAAGAGAAAGGGAAAGAAAGAAAACCTAGTATAAAAACCCTCTTTTGACTCTCATTCACCCTTCCTTTCACACTCAAAAATTCGGCCAGCTTTCCCTTCTCTCCTCTCTGAATTTTCTCTCCGAAAGCACATCCAAAACACCAAACAAAACCTATCAAAAGGCAGCTCAAAGATTCAACAATTTTTGAGACAAAAACAAGGTGAGAAATCAAACTTTTTCCTTCCTTCTCCTTTTGGTTTTAAATCCGAATTTTTATATGGTTTTCTCCACTGTTTTCCCTACTATTTTGAAGACTCCAACACTCACACAAATTCAGTCAAAAAGGAGATCAAGCATCAAAAATAGTGCAGTACAAACAAGGCATGAATCTCTCTCTCAAACCCTAAAAATTTTGCCTCTTTGTTCCCTTTCAAATACCCTATTATCACATGTGTAAATTTTATGATTTTTGCCAATTTGATTCTTGCGTTGTGTTAATGACATGTAAATAAGGTTTTCCACAAAATTTCGTGATCATTGGATAAAAATTGAATTGGTTTGAGGCTAATCGAAATTCGGACACAGAAAAACAGAAATCTGGAAAATTACCATATGAACAGTAAATTTGTGTCATCCATAACTTAAGTTTTAAAAACGATTTTTGAGTAATTCTTGAGCCTAAAATTAAATTCAAGATGTCCCCTAAATGCCTAAAAAATTTCAGAACCAAACTCATCCGTTTTCCCAGTCAAAATATTTTTCTAATATAGGCAGACAGAACTGTCAGTTTTTGAACTGAAACTGAAACCCAGATTTTATGCCTGAAAACAACCCCTCGGTTTTTGGCCAAATTGAATGACCAAATGATGTCTAAAAATTATAAAAATTATATGGAATTAAAGCTACGAATGTCTAGTTTAACATATTAAGAATTTAGAATTTTTGGGATTAAAAATGAATTGATATTGATTTTACAATCAGCCTAGGTCAGTCTGCCCATGACCAGAAATATCCTAACTTAGAGTTTTTCACAAATTTTAAATCCCAAATGTTTATTAAACGTTTTAAAATCTTTTGTGGCATACTAAAATGATTGGATGATTATGTCTAGAGCTAGACTGATTATATGTTGTGATTATAGGATTTATTTGATGTTCTTGCTGGATTTGTAGATCACGTTATCGTAACGCTTGTACGATAATCGAGGTAGGACGTTCTAGCCTTTTTTGGGAGTAGTCAAGTGTTTTAAATTCCCCTATTTTATCGATGGCATGCTGTTTTCAGTTTATGAAATTATTATACTGTTTTTGGATGAAATAAACGCATGCAAAGTGTTTTGTATTAAATGTGTATTTTAAAGCGTGTTTTGATTAATGGCATAATATAACTTGGTAAATACCATCTTTTGAATAATCCGGTGAACATAATTGAGCTCTAGTTCACGATCATTGTAAATGATGCATGCGTCCCAGAGTTGACACCATGGGGGAAGGTCCCTAAACCTGCGCAGGGCCGTTCGGCCTATTTAGACCGTAACGAGATGATCTAGGATAATTCAAATACGAGACACGTATATTATAGCTACGACAAGTCCTCACTCATAATATGATGGTTTGTTTTAATGATTTATTATTTTAATATTGGGGCACGTATATTGCAGTTACGCTAAGTCCTCAGCAGAATAAAACTTGCATTAAAAATGTTTTTCACGAAATTGTTGATTTTTTTTTTTGTTATGATTATTATGTCATGTATTTTTTTTAAATTGTTGATTATTTTTGGAAACGAATATTATGCCATATTTTTAAATGTTATCTATTAACCCACCTTTGTTTCTGTCCTACTGAGCCAGCGCTCACGTCCCTTTTTCTTTGTGATTTCGAAATGACTACTTCCAGGTACGGGAGGTAGCAGTTCCGAAATTCGTTGAGATATCCGTTACTACGGAAGATGATGCTATCCATTTCCTCCATCTTCTTCTTTCTGTTTCTCGTTCGGATGTAATGAGACTTTAAGTTTGTACTTTATTTCATGTTATTCAAATTTCATGCTTGGGAATATTTTATGGTTGGTAATTTCTTTTGAAAACTGATTTTGTGTTTGACTTCCGCATTAAAAAGCATTTATTTTCTCCTTTATTTTATTTTGTGGTTATGATGCTACTTTATAATTAGGCTTAGCTAAATTATAATATTGACCTGTTGTTGTTGTAATAAATGTTTTCCTTAAATTTCGGGTTGATATTATGATTTGGCTGCCGTGTCACGTGTCTAAATTTTAGGCCGTGACAAATAATGGTATCAGAGCCCAGGTTTTCAAAAGGGTTTTCCATCAAAACGTTTTCAAAAGGGGTTTTTCATCAAAACGTTTTCAAAAGGGTTTTCATCAAAACGTTTTCAAAATACCCAAGCATGGTCTTCCTTACTCTTAGAAGCTTATAGGATTTCCTCTTCCTTCAATCTTATTCAGCAAAATGGCTCGTCCCGGCACGCGTAGTCAGAGGCAGCAGAGAGGCAACGATGAAGAGAACCCCAGGAACACGCAGCCTCAAGGGAGTCAGAATGCAGCGGTTCCTACACCGAATGATCAGCTAACGGCGATGCAGAATCTCACGGCGGCGATACAGGCTCTCCTCACCGTCTTACCTTTTGGAATACCTAACCCAGCTCCTATAGCCAATGTTATTCCTAATGAGACCCAGAGAGTGGGGAGTTCTCCTCAGACTCCTTAGCAAAGGCCTACCACCGAAAACCCTACCTCTGGAGCAGTACCTACCCAACCTATGATACATCCTAAACAGGCAGCCCTAACTTTTTTCTTTAAGCCTCACGTACCCACTTTCGACGGCACGGGCACAGAGATGGATGCCGACTACTGGTTTGATGCCATTCGCAAGCAGCTAAAGTTGACCACCACACCCGCAGAGTTTTGGGTCGAGTTTGCTTCCAACAAGCTAGTGGGTCTAGCCTCTACCTGGTGGGCTAGTATCAAGGATGGTTTGACAGAGGAGCAGAGGTCTTCTTGGTCAATTTTCGAGGAGCGTTTTCATGAGCGTTTCTTTTCAGCTCAGTTCCGCGACAGAAAAGCTAGGTAGTTCGTCCGTTTGAAGCAAGGGTCTATGTCAGTGTGGGAATATGAAGCCAAGTTCACCGAGTTGGCCCGGTATGTGAAGAATTAGGTTTTGGATGAAGCTACTAAGTGTCTCCGCTTTGAGGAAGGGCTTAGCCTCTATGTGAAGAGGGGTGTACAACCGTTCCAGATCAGGGATAGCTACCAGCAGATAGTTGCTGAGGCGTTGACAGTGGAAGAGGGCCACAAGGAGTTCCTTGAAACTCGTAACAAAAACAAGTCTGGACCAATCCGCAACAAGCCTCAGCACAAGCCGCAGACTCCTTACCAGAAGAACCAGCAGTCTCAAGGATCAGGTTCTCGTCAGTTTTCTAGACAGTGACAGGGTTGGGTGAATGTGATTACCTGCTTCGAGTGTGGTGATGAAGGCCACAAAAGAAATGTCTGCCCGAAGAGACAGTCAAGAGACAATGATTATAGACATCATCATCAGCGGAATCAGAATGGTCTTCCACAGAGGCAACAGTTTACTTCCCAGTCTTCGCAGTCACAGCACCCTCAGCTTCCGGCTCCTTATCAGCCTCAGCGCACGAGCCAGTACACTGTGCCTTATGCTCCACATGCTACACCGCTACAGTAGTTCCCAGTGCCGACTTATCAGAGACCGCCACCACAGGGTCAGAGTACGGGCTATCAGCGAGGGAATACAGCTCAAAATCGTGGTAAGACACCACAGGTACACGCTCTTGGAGCTGACAGCATGGAGATAGATCATGCACCGACTGCATTAGATGGTATAATTCCTATCTTTGGTACATATGCATATGTTTTGTTTGACACCGGGGCTACACACTCTTTTATAGCCCAACATTATGCTCGTTCACTTGGTTTAAAACTGTAAAATCTTGACTCTCCCTTATGTGTGAAATCCCCGTTGGGCACGACTACCGTTAGTGATGGGTGTCAAGCCTATGTTTATGTTGGGGATGTTTGTTTGGAGGCATCACTTGTAGTAATGCCTGTGTTTGCTTATCATCAACTTCGTGTTAGAGAGGAGGATATCCCGAAGACGGCATTCCGAACGAGGTATGGCAGCTATGAGTTCTTAGTAATGCCTTTTGGTTTGACAAACGCGCCAGCAGCCTTCATGGATATGATGAATAGAGTCTTCTGACCTTTTCTTGATAAGTTCGTCATCGTATTCATCGACGACATCCTTATCTACTCCCAAACTCGTGAAGATCATGCACAGTATCTCAATATAGTTTTACAGACTCTTCGTGAACATCAGTTGTACGCCAAGAAAGAAAAATGTGAGTTTTGGATGACAGAGGTTAAGTTTCTCGGGCATATAATCTCTGGAGACGGTATATCAGTGGATCCATCCAAGGTTGAAGCGATTCTTAAGTAGGAACGACCGAAGAATGTTCCAGAGATCCAAAGCTTCTTGGGCTTAGTGGGATATTATCGACGTTTTGTATAGGACTTCAGCAAGCTCGCCGCTCCCCTCACCAATCTGACAAAGAAGGATGTACCTTTCGTTTGGGACTACAGCTGTGAGTCAGTTTTCTAGGAGTTAAAGAGTCGTTTGACGTCTGCACCTATCCTTATTATTCCGGATCAGGATCAAGTATATGACGTCTACACCGATGCTTCTCATCAAGGTCTTGGAGCAGTTTTAATGCAACAGAACCGAGTTGTCGCTTATGCCTCACGACAACTGAAACAACATGAACGAAACTATCCTACACATGATCTAGAGTTAGCTGCAGTAGTGTTCGCACTTAAGATTTGGCGTTGTTATCTGTATGGTGCCAGTTTTAGACTGTTTTCAGATCATAAGAGTTTGAAATACCTAGCTACATAGAAATATCTAAACCTGCGTCAGAGAAGATGGGTAGAATACATGCAAGACTACGACTTCCAAGTCGAGTATTATCCGAGTAAAGCAAACGTGGTTGCAGATGCACTAAGTAGGAAAAGAGAGGCAGTTCCCAATCCTGATCATGATGCTTCTATAATGGCTATGCAGATAGATGAGTGGAAAAAGGACAGAGTTCTTACAGCTTATCAGGTTCGTTTTGGTGAAGTTCAGGGTCACCCAGTGTTGTACAACTTAGTGATGGAACCAGACTACGTGCAGAGGATCAAGGAGAATCAGTTGGCAGATACACGTTTCGTTGACATCCGAGAGAGATTGTTAAAGGGCAAGCATGTTGCAGAGTGGTCGATGGACGCCAGTGGAATTCTTTATAACGAGGGTCGCTTAGCAGTGCCACACATTCCAGAGCTTATACAGGAGATCTTGTCAGAGTTTCATCAGTCGAGGTTCGCCATGCACCCAGGTGGAAACAAGATGTATCAAAACCTAAGACGGCAGCTTTGGTGGAGAGGTATGAAGTTAGACGTAAAGAACTTCGTGGCCAACTGTTTGACGTGTCAAAAAGTAAAGGTAGTACGGGAGAGACCTGCAGGTCTGCTCCAACCACTTCCAATACCTCGGTGGAAGTGGGATAGTATAGGAATGGACTTCCTAACCGGTTTACCAAAAGCACAGGATGGATCTGATGGAGTCTGGGTAGTAGTAGATCGTCTCACGAAGACTGCGCACTTCATCTCGTTCAAGACGACTTGCACCAGGAACCAGCTAGCCGAGCTTTACATGAGGAACGTAGTCAGATTGCATGGAGTCCCTTCAGTGATTGTTTCTGATCGTGATACGCAGTTCAACGCTCGCTTTTGGCAAAGTCTACAGGAAGCTCTAAGCACAGAACTGAACTTCAGCACCGCTTTTCATCCGCAGACAGATGGTCAGTCGGAGCGTCTCATACAGATTCTCGAGGATATGCTACGTGCCTGCGTTCTTGATCTTGGAGATGGATGGAGCAAACACCTCTACATGGCAGAGTTCGCATACAACAACAGTTATCAAGCGAGTATCGGAATGGCACCCTTTAAAGCGTTGTACGGAAAGTCTTGTCGATCACCCATCTATTGGGTTGACAACCAGGAAGCACCATGGGTGGACCTGATATAATCCTAGACCAGTACGAGAAGATTGCCATCATCAAACAATGACTTCTAATAGCACAGAGTCGACAGAAGAGCTATGCAGATCAACGCAGAAAGCCGTTAGAGTTCGAGGTCGGAGAGTTTGTGTTACTAAAGGTTTCACCGAAGAAAGGTATCTCTCGTTTCGGAGTTAAAGGGAAGCTAGCACCGCGTTACATTGGACCTTTCGAGATCATACGTAGAGTTGGTAAGGTCGCATATGAGCTGAAGTTACCCAACACCTTGGGAGTGCACAACATTTTCCATGTATCGATGCTGAGGAAGAGTGCACGATGAGAGTCAGAAGTCATTTCAACAGATGATGTAGAGATCCAACCAGATGTCTCTTACGTCAAGGTTCCAGTGAAGATTTTGGATCGTAAGGTCAAGTAGCTGAGAACGAAAACAATACCCATGGTGAAGGTTCTTTGGAGTAACCATGGTGAAGAGGAAGCCACATGGGAAACCGAGAAAGATATGTGTGAGAACCATGCTGAATGGTTCGCTAAGCAGTAGAGTACTTGTAATGTAGTCGACCTAAATTTGTTTTGTAACCCTACTCTATTCATAGTGGTAGATATACCACTATATGTTCTAAAAGGTGCATTTAGATTTGCTTAATGAAATAAGAAGTGACTCATATTCTTTGTGGCGGCCCGCCCCTTGTGGAGATCATACAATACTATTACAGTTGAGCTTTATCGCTAACTGCGATAGATTGTACTCTCATGGGTCGCCGGCTTATCTCTCTCCTCTATTTAAATCATGACGTTTTTGGGAAAATTTTTTTTTTCTTTAAACATCATATAAAATCTTTTTCCACTATTTACTTTGTTGATAGGTACAAAGTAATATAAATAATACAGTGCTTTTGTAAAATATATATAATTACAAAAGAACTGTTTCCCCCCTTTTTTTTTTCTTCACTTTAACGCTCAGCGGCAAGACTCTGGCAGTACCATATCCCTCGCCCAGTTATCCCATTTGACACGCGCCATCCCGTCCGCATCCAGTCAAACAAGCTACTGAGCTGGTCGCTTACTTGCAACATTAGCAAAAATGGTGAGCTACAGGCTCAGTAAGTTCAAACATGCAAGAAATAAAATTTCAATGAATAGTACTATTCATCGTGAATAGTCCGTTGACTACTATTCATCTGTGAAAAGTAACTTTGACCACTATTCATACGTGAATAGTAATGTTGACCACAACACTGTATCACACTAGTACATCTACCGCGATGTTAGTGCTCTCACTAAACTGTCTTATGCTTAATTATGGCATAGTTTCAGTTTTAGATCATTATCTTTATTTACGTTCCGGTTTTGAGCTCAGTTGGCAGTACCATTTAAGTGCGTATGACTGGGAGCGGTACATTAGTGCTGACCTCCACAGCCTTGATCTCATAGCCCCGAAGGCAAAATTTTACATGACTGGGAGCGGTACATCAGTGCTGACATCCACAGCCTTATCTCATAGCCCCGAAGGCAAAATAGTACCTCCCTGTACGGAAGGCTGGTACGCCAGAAAGTGGTTTCATTACCGACTTTTTAAATTCTAACCCGGTGACTTCACATTGTCCCGTGGTTAGGAATGGTTCACATTTTAATTTTAGGTGAGTGAGTTTTATTAACCTCGCTCTAGTGCCCGAAGCACAATTAACCATGTGTCCCATTCTTATAGTGCCCGTAGCACATTTCGTCTCTCTCTTTATTCTATCATAGTGCCCGTAGCACATATGTACCTAACTTATAGTTAGTACATTTAAGTTAGCACAATATTGCTATATGTTGCAGACAGGTAAATGTCTGAACTTACTTTATCAGACTGTTCTCTTTCTCTCTCTTGGATCTTGAATCGCCTTCCTTGTAGGCCGGTTTTGGGATCCTACAGACAAAACTATGTCTGTTAATTTCTTTCCCATTTATAGCTTTTATTTTTCATTAAAAAGCTTAAATAAAACCTATTTATATTTTTTTAGGTTTTATTTATTATTTTCACCATTTTCCCTTAACTTTTGCAAAATTACGATTTTGCCCCAATATTTTGGCAAAATTACAGTTTTGCCCCTGACGGAATTTTATCGATCCAGACTGCATTTTTGGCTCTCAGGAACTTTTCTGATTTTTTTCTAATCATTACCGGGTTCGTTTCTATTTTATTTCCACTTTTTGCTTTCCCGGCCCTCGGGAAGCACTATTCCGACCCTTACGTCGGTTTAGCGATTTTCTATCGTTTTGGAGTCTCAAATGGACGTTTCACTAGTATTTAAAACGTTCATCTAGACTTTCCCAACCTAGGTCTCCGAGGCTCGGGTTTTCCGTTCCCGACTCGGACCTTTATTTTATTTCCAAAAACGCCCCCCCCTCGGGGTCGGTTTTTTTTCAATTTCACTTACGTTTTTCATTTTCAAGGGGACGGGTTACTATTCACGACCCACCCCTTAAATAAAATTTTTTTTCCTTATCCAAATTTTTCCGTTAGGGACTCGGGTTTCCGTTCCGGCCCTAACTTTTATTTTAAATTCCTATTTTACCCTGAATGCCGTTTTCGAAATTTCGGCAGCATTTCGGCGTAAATTTAAGGCTTCCGGCGTTAGGTACGCCTCGAACCGTATGTACCTGCCACGTACTATACCACAAGCCTATTTTATGTAAAAGTTTTCCAAACTTTTACATAAAAGCCCACAAATTTCAAATTTCACATTATCACCCACCTTACAACATTTTTTTTCACAAATTTACCCTTAATTTGGTTTCGGTTTTCACAACAAAACCAAACCAAATTTTGTCAAATTTTCACCACACTTTAGGCCATTCAATGTCATGTTTCCAACACTTTTTCAAGCCCATTTTCAATGCATTTTCAACCACATTTTTAGGGTTTTTATGCACTTAGAACCCACGGCCTTATTAATGAAAATCATGCTCAACATATTTGTTTCATTCTTTCAATCACATTGCCACCATTTACACATTAATTTGCATGATTTCAATCAACCAAACATCACCTAAAATCAAGCAAAATTTCTTCCAAACCATTAACAAAACCCACGGCCACTTTATATAATTCATGCCATAAATTTTTTTCAAGCTTTTCATAATGAAATACAAGCTTTATTCTTCACCAAATTAAGCTTAGAAAGCATATTCACCATTAACCAAAACTTTTTCTCATTGGTTACCTAAGGTAACCCACGGATTTACCTTTGAAAAACCAACCAAAATTTGGTTTTTCTTTAATGAATTAGCATGGTTTTCTTCCTCAATACATCCTTAACAAAACCCAACATCAAATCCATGATAAACAACCAAAAATTTTACATCTTCCAATCACTATTCACCCACGGATTTTGTGAAGAAAACCATGAAAAAAATCAAGTGCAAGGGAAGTTACCTTAATCAATTGCTTCCTTTGTCTTCAAGGAGTGTTTTGACACACTTTTTATGAAGAAAATTTGAAGAGATTGCTTGGTTTCCCTTGGGTGGCTCATGTAGACACCATGGAAGTTAACTTAGAAAATTTTTGTTTGGTTTTTGTCTTGCAAAAGTTTCGGCCATTTCATTCCCAAGTTTTGCCGACTTATGCATGAAGGAAAGCCAATTAATTTGGCTCTAAACCAATGGAATTTTGACACCTTTCATCACCATTTCTTTCTCCATTTTTCAAAAATTAAAAAGGGTAAATTTTGGCCAAATCTTGGCCTTTAGATCAAAAGCTAAATGAATCATGGCCTTTCATTCCACCAACCACCTTAATTCTTTAATTTATTAACCTTGAATTATGATGTCATAAATGCAAAAGTGAAGTTGACTTTGACTTTCACTATTCACATTAATTCGACTACTTTTTGACCGATGCCGGTTCGAGCCGAAATTTTCCTGAAATCGTCCTGGCGTGTTCCTTGTGACGCCCCGCGCCCTAGGCGGCTCGGACCATCACTGTAAAACTACTGTTTCTTTACTTTTACTTATACTTTCTTGTAATTGAATATTGCTTACTTAAAATATCTTTAATAGGTTACCCTAATTTTAGCAGAAATTTTTTTTTTTTTTTTTGCACACGTATTTACTATTCATGTACATGTACTATTAAAAGCAGAATTTGAAACATAATAATAATCTTGCAAACATACTTATACTGTTCATTTTGTGGAATAGTATTTTTGAATAGTATCAATCAGCTGCTATTCGAAAATACTATTCAACTATTACTACTCAAAAATATTGTGTAAGCATTACTATTCAGAAATACCATTTAACGATTACTATTTAAAAGTACCATCTACTGGTACTGTACTGTTACTGTTCAAAATACTGTTTACTTAAACTGTGCGGAAGTTAAACTCGTATGGTGTCCATAACCTCGCCTCACATCCGCCTCCGCCGCCGTCATTGCCCATCGTGGCTTATGCCATAGGACGCTTACCTACAGCATGAACACACTCCGTGAGCTTTAAGCCCAGTAAGTACAACATGTTAACCGCAAAACATGTTTAAACATAATACATACTTAAAACGCATAAGCATGCAAGATAGTCACATATAACACTTAGCATATACCATATCATCACATATCATGTCATAGCATACAAACTTTATATACCATATGCATACAGATTACTTCATGTAAAAGCATGTATCTTACTGTAGCTGAAAGCATAGCGAACTAATGCGGACAGTGAACTATGCATGATCCGGTTATGTTCATTTATGCTTTAGTACTCTTTTCTTTCTCTTGTCTATTTAGGGCCCATGTGTCAGTACCGTGTGCGCGCAGACCAACGGTAACGCCCGAGGTCAACTAATGCCGAAGAGCCATCAACTGTTGCTCAACTTTTGGCCTTAACTTTCTTTAACTGGAAACCCCTTCAACTGAAGGAGCCGGTACGGCACACCTATTTATTTCCATCTTGTTTAACTGTTCTAGCCATATGCTTCTCTAAGCTATCCCCAATCCTATATGGTAGGGATCTATGGCTTCTAACTTGTTCTTTCATCAATCTACTCGATTGTGAAACTATATGCTCTTATGTATGCTGTGCAACATCGTGTGCATGTAAGGCATACTTAACATACTGTAAAACCATCATTTTAACATCATTTTATTCATGCTGCAGGCGGAGTTATACTTACTTAATTGCAAGCACTTGTATTCGCACCTTTATAAATTTGCAGGTTACTACCTGTCATCAATAACGTCTCTCGTTAATACCTTCTCTAAGTCACCAATACTGTCAGTGACTAAAGTAGATAATTACTTGATACCGATTGCCGTCGGCACTACTTACTCTCTATCTCAAGAGTTAACTTATTCGTATATGGTTAATTAACTTATGGCCCCATAAATTAACTACCACGTCCTTAGGCTACTTTTGCCTATACTCGTCTTTCATGTGGTACCGGGGTCCCTCGGTACCCTATTGGCCTATCTGGGAATTTGGTGTCTAATTTCCGTCACGTTTGATTAACTGTCTTCTTGACAGTTAAATCAACATTCCTCACAATGTTGCTCTGAACACGGTGCTTGACTGATTTACCGATCAGTCAACTGACCGGTTACCTCACGTTTTGGCAACTAGGTAGCCTATCAGGCTACTATGTGTAGGCTTGGTATAGCAACCGTTCGGGTTACTTTGCTTGTTTGGGTGTGGTAGCCTATCGGGCTACCTTGCATTATGGTGTCGTAGCCGGCTAGGCTATCTCTACCATATCTTACTAAAAACGTCCCTTGTTCTTTGTGAAATTCCTTTGAAAACTTTGTTCAAATCTAGAAATTCTTACAAAAGGATTTTTCATTTTGAAAGGGGTATGGTGTCCCCACATTTTTTGAAAGCAAAGTGTTTGAAATGGTTTGAAAGGGGTATGGTGTCCCCACATTTTTGAAAACGAGTCTCACCTCACCCCATTGGAGGATGAGGGTGTTTTTGTTGAAATCATTTCTAAGTCATTTAAAGGGAACACATTGTAAATGTGCTAAAAAAATGTGGTGTTGGACCACTTTTGAAAATAATTTGAAACTTATTCGAAATGACTTTGTTTGAGAAATCGGCGTTCATGAAACTTTTCGTCCTCGACAAAATGAACAATTCTTGTGTTCATTTCGGAGCCTAATTCTAACTCTAACGGCTCCTAAATTCATCAAACCCGTGGCCTTTGTGCCCAGTTTTTATAAAAGTTCCAGTTTTACGCAGTTTTGAAAACAGGTCTGTTTGGGGCCCGAAACGGCCGAATTTTTGAAACCCACGCAAGTCAGTTTCAAGGTTTCGTCGAGATCTAAAACTTTTGTGTTTTGACCAAATTCTGGTTCGGCCTCTAAAAGGGTCATTTTAATAAAAATCTGAGACTGTTCATTTGGTCCGGATTTGTTACTCCCAGTTTTGGACACCGAACCAAAACTAGCCGAAAAGCCTATTGTAGGTTCATTTTTTGCCAATGGCTATTTGACGTAAAAACGACCGTATCAAAATTTTCTTAAAACTTTATGTTTTACCAAATCCCAGATTCGGACCCTAAGTGGGTCAAACTGGCCAAAATCCGTGGCTGATCCTGGGGACAGATTTTGTGTCCAGCCACCCTCTACACACTCATGCACACACATATCTCAAACCACTTGTAAACTAAAGTAAACACAACCACAACCACAAAAACTTTAAAAACTGAAAGCTAAGGGCTCAAATAACTTATTACAACCCATGTGCATAACCAAATACATATAAATCTCCTTTGATCAAAAACTTAAAAACAACTAACCACAAAAGATGGGGGTTTTTCGGTTTATACCTTAGAGTGCTTTGATCCAAGCACAACCGGGCCAAGGGTGGCTGTCAAGGCTCCATAGAAAACAAAGAGGGTTGAGGGATCATTTGTGGTAGAATGAGAACACAAGGAAAACAAAAAGTTTCTCTTAATATCCAGCCAAGATGAAAAAAATTTACACCATAGAAAAAAATTTCGGTTTTAGGGTCTTACCGAAACTATCTTGGAAGAGTGCACCTCCAACAACTTGTGTGGCCAAGATTTTGTGTGAAAGTTATGTGAAAATATGGGTGGTTTAGGGGCTGAAGAGGGGTCGGATTTTCTGAAGAGAAAGGGGAGAGAAAGCTGTATTTTTCTTGAGTGTTTTTGTGAGCAATTGGAAAAAGTGAAACCTAAGGGTGGTTGCACCTTTTTATAGGCAACTCAAAGCAACTTTGCTTAACTCTAAGCCCTCTTAATTAAGCCATAATTTAGCTCAATTGGGGGACAAAAATCTGTGCTGCAGCCCTTGAAAATTTTGGAGCCATGATGGAGGGTGAAAGGGAGCAAGTTTGCATTAAATGGTCATGGTCCTCTTGTCCTTAAAACCCCATTTTTTTAATCTAAAAACTCCAACACATCCCTTGATTTAAGGGATCACTTTCAGCTGGTTTTGCAGCTGGTTTTGCAGCTGTTTTCCTAACCAAAGGGGGCATGGTTTGGTTGGAGTAAAAGTCCAACCGAATCGGTTCTGTGCAGTCTAGTTTTCTACTGCGTTTTTCAGCCCTTTCTCGGCAGTGTTCTAATTTTCATCCAAAAGTTGGATTTTCTGAATTTGATTTTTGTACTGACGATTTCTAATTGTTTTATACTGTCTAAGAGCCCATTATATACCAAATCACTATTCATTCCTATACTGCGGTAGTGTCTACACTGTGTTGTCCTTTCGCACGCAAACCGAGGCGTTCCTAGGCGAAATTTCAGACATAGTCTCTCTTGACTAATTCGGACGTTCTGATTTCAATTTTATCAGTCATATGTCCGTCTGAGGTCGTCTAGACTAGTTTTCAGGATCTGTGAGGTCCCACCTCGAAAAACGTGTCAGGTGTCCGTTTGACTAATTTGAGCGTCCTGAGTCTAGATATATCAGTTTTAAGTCAAACTAAGGCCGTCTTGGCCAGTAACTTGACACTGCATCTTGCATTATTCACTATTCACTATTCATGGTTCACTGTTCTCTGTTCTAACTGACTAGTTCGAGTGTTCTGACTCCGATTTGTCAATCTCTGGGTGAGAAGAGGTCATCCAGACCATTTTCTCGATACTGTACCCTACTAGGGAGATTCTCGTTATTGTGCTCAGACGTTTGGTCCGAGTATTTCAGTGATCTGCTCACCAGTCTTGTGTTAGGAAATGGTCATCCGGACTAGTTTCATGACACTGTGTATCTTATACACTTATACACATAACAGGGTAGACCGGGTTCTCTGTCGGTTACCCCTTTTCACTGTATGAATAGTGATAAACAGTACTGCACCTGTTTAGTCTATTCAACTGGAATTTATGCTACATTTATCAACTTAATTACTCATTTCATAGTAATTAGGTTTCACGCATTATGAGAGTCTTCAAATTGGCTCTCTGTTCAGTACACGGCCTTCTACAAGGGTTCTAACACGGGCATGTATGGCTTGAGCACGGGCGTGTACTAGCTAGGCTTTCTCAACACGACCGTGTCTTGGACCATGCTCACTTACCCGAGTGGTACACGGCCACTTACACAGCCGTGTACCTGACCATATAAAACTACACGGCCATGTTAACTCACACGGCCTTTCTCATAAAACAATCCGATCAGTACACGGTTTCGTACACGACCATGTACCTGACCGTGTTCGATGTATTTGGACTAAAAACACATCAAATTATTCCTTAGCTTCTCATTGAATAATTTACTGAGTTACAAGGACGGGGTGGTCCTTACATTCCTGAGGTCTCCTGTGCAGTCGGATCAATTTAATCTGCTTCCGTTTGATCAAAATCAATCCCGGAAGTTTACCGTCTTTTATTGCTCCGGTTAGGGTTTTCAATGCCGATTTTGGCACCGTTTCACCCGTTTCAACTCAGTGAATTTTTCCAACACTGAATTCTTACCCGTCAGTATTGTTAGAACATTTTCACATATTCTGAACAATATAAATACATTTATTTCACTCTTTAAATAGTACAAATTGTTATATACATACAATTGTACATTTTCGTCCGAGAATTGCCTGAATTTCCCGGTTGTCACATTCACCCCTCCTTATAAAATTTTCGTCCTCGAAAATTAGAACAAATGGGGGTATAAACTCCTTATCTCGTCTTCTCGTTCCCACGTAGCTTCTTCAATATTGTGATTTTTCCACAAAATTTTCACTAGTGGGATTACCTTATTCCTCAGTACTTTCTCTTCACGAGCTAGTACTTGAATAGGCTGTTCCTCATATGTCAAATCCTCGTGGATTTGAATAGGCTCATGCTTCAATACATGAGACGGATCTGGTATATACTTTCTCAACATCGACACATGAAATACGTTATGCACTGCCGACAATTCTGGAGGTAGCGCTAATCTGTAAGCGACCTTTCCAATGCGTTTGATAATTTCATAAGGTCCAATGTATCTTGGACTCAGTTTCCCCTTCTTACCGAAACGCATAATCCCCTTCATAGGCGATACCTTGAGAAACACGAAGTCTCCTTCATCGAACTCTAAGGATCTCCGCCTCTTATCCGCGTAACTCTTTTGCCGGCTTTGCGCAATTTTCATTTGACGCTGAATTCTAGCAACTGCATCGGAAGTCTCTTTTATGAAATCCGTCTTATGCAACGGCTTTTCTCACAAATCGTACCAATGTAATGGTGATCTGCACTTCCGTCCATACAAAGCCTCGTAAGGTGCCATGCCTATCGAAGCTTGGTAACTATTATTGTACGAGAATTCAATCAATGGTAGCTTCTCGTTCCAATTTCCCGCAAAATCCATAACGCAAGCTCGAAGCATGTCCTCTAACGTCTGAATTGTCCGCTCTGACTGCCCGTCTGTTTGCGGATGAAAAGCCGTACTGAGTCTCAATTCAGTACCCATGGCCTCTTGCACACACTTCCAGAAATTCGAAGTGAACCGTGCATCTCGATCTGATACAATGGATTTCGGTACTCCATGTAGTCTGACGACATGAGTTATGTACAGCTGAGCAAACTTTTCCAACGAAAAAGTCATCTTGACAGCTATAAACCGTGCCGTCTTGGTCAGTCTGTCCACAATAACCCAAATGGCGTCATAACCTTCTCGGGTTTTTGGGAGTCCCACTACAAAATCCATCGTAATGTGTTCCCATTTCCATTCAGGAATCTCTAGTGGTTCCAATCTTCCTGCTGGATGTTTATGCTCCGCTTTGATTCTCTGACAGGTCATGCATCTGCTCACGAATTTCGCTATATCGTTCTTCATCCCTTTCCACCAGAACTGTAGCTTCAAGTCCTGATACATCTTGCTCGCTCCGGGGTGAACCGAATAGGGTGTCTCATGAGCTTCTGACATGATCCGTCTTCTAAGTTCCTCATCAGCTGGAACATTTATCCTTCCTTGATACAGGATTATTCCATCCTTGGAAATTCCTTCTTGAGAACTTGTCATCATTGGATCTCGCCTCTGAGCTTCCTTTATATCCTCAAATAGCGCTGATTCCACTTGGAGTGCAGCTAATCTTCCCGATATCAGCTCCAAGTTCAACGAATTTATCTCTTGCTGCAATGGCTTCGGAAGCCTATTTATTGGTAGTTGGTGCGATATAGTAGACTTCCTGCTTAAGGCATCTGCTACACGATTGGCTTTTCCTGGATGGTATAGGATTTCACAATCATAATCCTTCACCAGTTCCAACCATCGTCTCTGTCGCATATTGAGCTCTTTTTGCGTGAAGAAATACTTCAGGCTTTGGTGATCAGTGAAAATCTGACATTGAGCTCCATAGAGATAGTGTCGCCAAATTTTAAGTGCGAACACTACTGCAGCAAGTTCAAGGTCATGCGTAGGGTAATTCCTTTCATGATCCTTTAATTGACGGGAAGCATAGGCAATCACCTTGCCATTTTGCATTAGGACTGCTCCCAATCCTATTTTCGATGCATCACTGTAGATCACAAACTTCTCCCCTTCAGTGGGAAGCGTAAGGATTGGTGCGCTTGTCAGTCGCCTCTTTAACTCCTGGAAGCTTCTTTCGCATTCCGTAGTCCACTCGTACTTCCTTTCCTTGTGTGTAAGAGCAGTAAGAGGTGCAGCTAGTCGCGCGAATCCCTCTACAAATCACCGATAATAACCAGCCAATCCCAAGAAACTGCGTATTTCAGTCACACTCTTGGGTGCAGGCCACTGGTTAATTGCCTCCACCTTTGTCGGATCTACTGCAATACCTTCCTGGGATACAACATGTCCGAGGAAATGTACTCTGTCCAGCTAAAATTCACATTTTGAGAATTTGGCATACAGTTGATGCTTTCGTATCGTAGTCAGCACTATCCTCAGATGCTCCTTGTGCTCCTCATTAGTCTTCGAGTATATAAGAATGTCATCAATGAATACAATGACAAACTTATCCAAATACTCTTTAAAAATTCTGTTCATCAAATCCATGAACGCTGCCGGCGCATTTGTTAATCCGAATGGCATCACAAGGAACTCATAGTGTCCATAACGAGTCCTAAACGCCGTCTTAGGAATATCACTCTCTTTGATTCTCAACTGGTGATATCCTGATCGTAAGTCGATCTTGGAAAATACCGCTGCGCCTTTTAACTGGTCGAATAGGTCATCAATTCTAGGTAACGGATACCTATTTTTGATCGTAACCTTATTCAACTCCCGGTAATCAATGCACAGTCGGAATGTTCCATCTTTTTTCTTGACGAATAACACAGGTGCGCCCCATGGAGAAAAACTCGGCCTGATGAATCCCTTATCCAAAAGCTCCTCCAATTGTACCTGCAGCTCCTTTAACTCCACTGGAGCCATACGGTATGGTGCTTTGGAAATAGGTGCTGTTCCAGGCATCAACTCAATTTCAAACGAGATTTCTCTCTCTGGCGGTATCCCTGGTAACTCTTCTGGAAATACGTCAAGAAACTCATTAACCACAAGAACATCTTCAGCTTGAAGCTTCTGTTCCTCTGTAGTATCCACCACATATGCCAGATATCCCATGCAACCACTGGCTATCAGCTTGCTTGCTCTCAGCGAACTGATCATCATCTTTCCGGGTCTTCGAGAAGTATCAACATACTCGAAACTCTATTCTTCCTCGGGTTGGAAGACTATCTTTCGATTTCGGCAGTCGGTCGTAGCTTGGTATTTCCCTAGGAAATCCATGCCTAAAATCACATCGTAATCCATGATCTCCATTACGATCAACTCAGCATATAGTTCCCTATTTGCCACATATACTGGTACATATGGTAGCCAGTAATTGGACAACAATACTTCCCCAGAAGGTAAAGTTGTCTTAAATACCCTTCCCATATTATCCTTAGGAAGTCCTATCTTGTCAGCAAATGCATAGGAAACAAATGAATGCGTAGCACCGGAATCGAATAGTACAGAGGCTACATGACTAGCAACAGGAAGCTGACCTGTCACCACGTTTGATGTTCCTGCCTCTGCATCTTCCTTACTGTAGGCCATCACACGAGCATCAGCACGTTGCATACGCTCCTGGCGTTGCGGCCTCACTGGTGACTCTTCCACTCTGGCTTGAAGGGAATGAGCTTGTGGGCGTGTCTGGTGCGGTTGGGAAGTGCCTTGTCCACCCTGCCTATTTGGACAGTTCCTGGCGTAATGGCCTTCCTTTCCACATTCGTAGCAAACAAGTGGCCCAAATCTGCATTGCCCAGAATGTCTCTTCCCGCATGTAGGGCAGTTTTGCACAGTAGACTCTGCATTACCAGCTGTTCTCCGCTGCTGGTTTCGATTATTGCCCTGGCGATTCCCAGAAAAATTCCCTTTTCTCTTATTTTGCTGGGATCCTTAACTATTGCCCTGGCTTGGTTTCGCATTTTGACTAGGCTTGCTTGATTGACCAACTTGTGTAGACTTCGCCAAAGCCCTCTCCTTCTTCTTTGCCTCCCAGTGTTTCTCTCTTTCCTCTTTCTGTCGAGCTACATGAAACTCAGCTCTAATGGCCCGACTCACACAGTCTGCTACAGAAGTAGGTGGTACTAGTCCAGTATCTACCAATGCAACAATTTCCGGCCTGAACATCCCGATCATTTTCTGTATCTTTTCCCTCTCAGTAGGGACCACATAAGGGCACAAACGGGATAGCTGATCGAACTTTCGGCAGACTTCGCTTACCGACATGTTCCCTTGTGTCAACTCTGAGAATTCTTTCTGTTGCTGTCTCAGAGATGCAGGGTCGTAATATTTCTGGTTAAATTCTTCCAGAAATTCCGCCCAACTCATGGTAGACACGTCTCTCCTCATTCGCACGGTGTCCCACCAAAACCGAGCATCTTTTCTCAGCACAAAAGACGCACATGCAACCTTCTCTCGGTCGGTTAGGTTCATGAACTCCATGATCACATTCGTAAAATCATATAAATTTACGAAATTCAGGGGAATGTAAAGCCACATCATCGTAACACATCATCTTACAACATATAATCATTTTGATATTTCATTCATAGCAAAACATTTATATGTTATACATAGGCATCACCAGTCATATATACATCGGCCGTTTATACAAAATGGCCACAAGTCTATACAAAAGAGCTTTTCTCTCTAAGCTACTTATGTAGATATACACATCTACTGATCACTCGTTCCCTACATCTGGGACTAGAGGATATTCTTCTGGATCCTCATCGTCATTGGTATCATCTGAGTCGTCACCACCCCTAGGTAATGTTCCCTGTCCTGAGTCATCACCTCGTGGTCTAGACGGTCCGGCCTCATGATCATTCATCATTCTTCTCGGCCCGAATATGCGTGCAAACATCTCATCTTGACCCAGCGTCTCTCGTCGACTCTGCGTCAGATGCTCGATCAGAATCTCTCTCTTGATCGCCCTGATCGTTACCACGAACTCTTGGAGCGTCGGAGGAAACGGCTTGATCACCCTCGGTCTCAGCTCCAAGGATAAACCTTTCCAAAACAGCTCACAGCAGTTTGCTTCCGTGAGGTTAGGCAATGGGCATCTCCTCCGAATGGTCTCCTCAAACCGCGCTGCGTAAGACATCACTGTCTCACCAGACAGCATGACCATCCTCTCGGTCTGGAGAATGTAGTCCCTGACCTCATCGAATCCAGGGTACGCAGGTGTATCAGCCTCTCGTCTCTCTGGAGATGCTGGAGCAGGTGCTGGATCCCTAGGTTGAAACTGATCAGCCAACCGCTGACAGAATTCGGCCCAACTGAATCCCAATAAAATCTCCTGGTCACAATATTGCCAGAACACTCGAGCGTCTCCCTGAAACATACTGACAGCCAACTGGATCCACATATCTCGATCGATATCGCATATCACCATGATCCTCTCCACGGCATGGAGCCAGTCCTTAGTCTCCATCGACTGTCGTCCACCGTCGAACATAGGAGGACTGCTGGCCCTAAAAGCCTGTACTGCCCGTGCCGACACTCTCACCCCAATATGTTGGCGTCCACCAACAACTGGAATGTCCACTACTACCGGTGGATGAACTATCGGTCGTGGCTGTACTATCTCTACTGGCGCTGGCACTGGTGCTGGTACTGGTACCGGAGGTCTCTCGGGTACCGGGGGTCTAACTACCGGCCTTTGGGAAATGGGCGGCCTCACAATAGGTCTCGTCCATACCCATAATACCCCTCTTGGTCGTGGTAGCGGTGGTCTCACATATGGAGGTCTGGTCATCGTGCTACCTATAAGATAATTATTTTCACATAAGAAAATAATTAGCTAAACTTAAGTAACTACTTACTTGGATAGCGGTGCAGGATGCGCGAAGTGTCAAATCGGGATATGGTCACACTGCTCTGATATACCAACTGTGACGGCAATTGGTATTCAAAACTTAGCCACTCGAAAACCACGCTCTGATATACCAACTGTGACAGCAGTTGGTATTATAAACTAGACCAATCTCAGACCTTGCTCTGATACCAACTGTGGCGGCCCGCCCCTTGTGGAGATCATACAATACTATTACAGTTGAGCTTTATCGCTAACTGCGATAGATTGTACTCTCATGGGTCGCCGGCTTATCTCTCTCCTCTATTTAAATCATGACGTTTTTGGGAAAATTTTTTTTTTCTTTAAACATCATATAAAATCTTTTTCCACTATTTACTTTGTTGATAGGTACAAAGTAATATAAATAATACAGTGCTTTTGTAAAATATATATAATTACAAAAGAACTATTTCCCCCCTTTTTTTTTTCTTCACTTTAACGCTCAGCGGCAAGACTCTGGCAGTACCATATCCCTCGCCCAGTTATCCCATTTGACACGCGCCATCCCGTCCACATCCAGTCAAACAAGCTACTGAGCTGGTCGCTTACCTGCAACATTAGCAAAAATGATGAGCTACAGGCTCAGTAAGTTCAAACATACAATAAATAAAATTTCAATGAATAGTACTATTCATCGTGAATAGTCCGTTGACTAATATTCATCTGTAAATAGTAACTTTGACCACTATTCATACGTGAATAGTAATGTTGACCACGACACTGTATCACACTAGTACATCTACCGCGATGTTAGTGCTCTCACTAAACTGTCTTATGCTCAATTATGGCATAGTTTCAGTTTTAGGTCATTATCTTTATTTACGTTCTGGTTTTGAGCTCAGTTGGCAGTACCATTTAAGTGCGTATGACTGGGAGCGGTACATTAGTGCTGACCTCCACAGCCTTGATCTCATAGCCCCGAAGGCAAAATTTTACATGACTGGGAGCGGTACATCAGTGCTGACCTCCACAGCCTTATCTCATAGCCCCGAAGGCAAAATAGTACCTCCCTGTACGGAAGGCTGGTACGCCAGAAAGTGGTTTTATTACCGACTTTTTAAATTCTAACCCGGTGACTTCACATTGTCCCGTGGTTAGGAATGGTTCACATTTTAATTTTAGGTGAGTGAGTTTTATTAACCTCGCTCTAGTGCCCGAAGCACAATTAACCATGTGTCCCATTCTTATAGTGCCCGTAGCACATTTCGTCTCTCTCTTTATTCTATCATAGTGCCCGTAGCACATATGTACCTAACTTATAGTTAGTACATTTAAGTTAGCACAATATTGCTATATGTTGCAGACAGGTAAATGTCTGAACTTACCTTATCAGACTGTTCTCTTTCTCTCTCTTGGATCTTGAATCGCCTTCCTTGTAGGCCGGTTTTGGGATCCTACAGACAAAACTATGTCTGTTAATTTCTTTCCCATTTATAGCTTTTATTTTTCATTAAAAAGCTTAAATAAAACCTATTTATATTTTTTTAGGTTTTATTTATTATTTTCACCATTTTCCCTTAACTTTTGCAAAATTACGATTTTGCCCCAATATTTTGGCAAAATTACAGTTTTGCCCCTGACGGAATTTTATCGATCCAGTCTGCATTTTTGGCTCTCAGGAACTTTTCTGATTTTTTTCTAATCATTACCGGGTTCGTTTCTATTTTATTTCCACTTTTTGCTTTCCCGGCCCTCGGGAAGCACTATTCCGACCCTTACGTCGGTTTAGCGATTTTCTATCGTTTTGGAGTCTCAAATGGACGTTTCACTAGTATTTAAAACGTTCATCTAGACTTTCCCGATCTAGGTCTCCGAGGCTCGGGTTTTCCGTTCCCGACTCGGACCTTTATTTTATTTTCAAAAACGCCCCCCCCTCGGGGTCGGTTTTTTTTCAATTTCACTTACGTTTTTCATTTTCAAGGGGACGGGTTACTATTCACGACCCACCCCTTAAATAAAATTTTTTTTCCTTATCCAAATTTTTCCGTTAGGGACTCGGGTTTCCGTTCCGGCCCTAACTTTTATTTTAAATTCCTATTTTACCCCGAATGCCGTTTTCGAAATTTCGGCAGCATTTCGGCGTAAATTTAAGGCTTCCGGCGTTAGGTACGCCTCGAACCGTATGTACCTGCCACGTACTATACCACAAGCCTATTTTATGTAAAAGTTTTCCAAACTTTTACATAAAAGCCCACAAATTTCAAATTTCACATTATCACCCACCTTACAACATTTTTTTTCACAAATTTACCCTTAATTTGGTTTCGGTTTTCACAACAAAACCAAACCAAATTTTGTCAAATTTTCACCACACTTTAGGCCATTCAATGTCATGTTTCCAACACTTTTTCAAGCCCATTTTCAATGCATTTTCAACCACATTTTTAGGGTTTTTATGCACTTAGAACCCACGGCCTTATTAATGAAAATCATGCTCAACATATTTGTTTCATTCTTTCAATCACATTGCCACCATTTACACATTAATTTGCATGATTTCAATCAACCAAACATCACCTAAAATCAAGCAAAATTTCTTCCAAACCATTAACAAAACCCACGGCCACTTTATATAATTCATGCCATAAATTTTTTTCAAGCTTTTCATAATGAAATACAAGCTTTATTCTTCACCAAATTAAGCTTAGAAAGCATATTCACCATTAACCAAAACTTTTTCTCATTGGTTACCTAAGGTAACCCACGGATTTACCTTTGAAAAACCAACCAAAATTTGGTTTTTCTTTAATGAATTAGCATGGTTTTCTTCCTCAATACATCCTTAACAAAACCCAACATCAAATCCATGATAAACAACCAAAAAGTTTACATCTTCCAATCACTATTCACCCACGGATTTTGTGAAGAAAACCATGAAAAAAATCAAGTGCAAGGGAAGTTACCTTAATCAATTGCTTCCTTTGTCTTCAAGGAGTGTTTTGACACACTTTTTATGAAGAAAATTTGAAGAGATTGCTTGGTTTCCCTTGGGTGGCTCACGTAGACACCATGGAAGTTAACTTAGAAAATTTTTGTTTGGTTTTTGTCTTGCAAAAGTTTCGGCCATTTCATTCCCAAGTTTTGCCGACTTATGCATGAAGGAAAGCCAATTAATTTGGCTCTAAACCAATGGAATTTTGTGTAATGACCGCCATTTTCATGACACCTACTTACCATGTAATAAGTCATTAAGGAATAAAATGGACATAATTTAATGTCTTTTAGTACAATTTAAGAAACACGGTCAAGTACATGATCGTGTAAGAGGCTGTGTACTGCTCAGATAGATGAATGTATTTCAAAGACATGGCCGTGTTGAGTAGTCTCAACTAGTACATGCTCGTGTCTGAAATGTACACGCCCGTGTTGCGTTGCACACGCACGTGTAAGAGTCTGTGTAGAAGGCTGTGTAATGAGCCGAGAGCCACTGTAATGACTCTCATGAATTATGAAACTTAATTACTATGTAATGATGTAATTAAGTTAATAAGCACATTGTGCTTTTCAGTTGAATGAATTAAACAGGAATAGTAACGTTTAATTACTATTCATGCAGTGAAAGGGGTAATCGACAGTGAAATCGGTCCACCCTATTATGTGAGTATGCGTTGAGACACGCAATATCAAGAAACCGGTCTAGACGACCATTTCATGATACAGAACTGATGAGCTAGTCATCAGTACGCTCAGACTGGTCATCTGAGCGCAGCAGTGATAATTGCCCGAATAGATGTACAGTATCGAGAAAAGTGGTCTAGATGACCTCTTCTCGCCCATAGACTGACAAAATCAAAGTCAGAACGCTCAGATTAGTCAGTCAGATAGTGAACAGTGAATAGTGAATAGTGAGAAACGCAGTGTCAGGTTAGTGGCCAAGACGGCCTTAATCTGGCACAAAACTAATATATTAATAGTCAGCAGGCTCAATCTGGTCAATTGAGCATAAAATGTAGATTTTGTTTAAGGGATACGCAGTATCGGGATGAGGGTCAAGACGACCTTTTCTCGCCCCGAAACTGATATATTTAGACTCAGGACGCCCAAATTAGTCAATCGGGCACCTGACACGTTTTTCGAGACGGGGTCATGCAGATCCCGAAAACTGGTCCAGAAGACCTCAGATGGACGTAAAACTGATAAATTTGAAATCAGCACGTCCAAATTAGTCAAGAGAGACTGTGTTTGAAATTTCACGCGAAAATGCCTCGTTATGCGTGCACAGTGTCAACACAGTGTAGGCCTAACCACAGTATCAAGAAATTGATCAAGATGACCTCTTCTTGATATAAAACTGATATATTTGGAATCAGAATGCTCAAATTAGTCATTTGAGCACAAAAAGTAATTTTTGACCGGGAACCATACAGTATCGGGAAACTGGTCGAGACGACCTCGGATGAAGATAAAACTGATATATTTGGGTTCAGCACGCCCAAATTAGTCAGTATAGCCTATCTTAAAATTTTTCAAAAAAATTAGTATAAAGGAGGAAATTTTGGGGATTATAGAAAAATAGCCCCCATATTTTTCCAAATCACATTTTCTCCCTCCCATACCACACGAATATGAACAGTGACCGACCATCGAATCCGGCCTCCGTTTTCGACACCGCCGGCACCATTGGAAAGCTCTCGACGAGCTGATTCCAACGGTGGGCCGAGTCGACCGAACCGATGCCGGAGCACGCCGCACGCGCCGCCCAAAGCCGCCGGTGGCCGAATTTTTCAAACCGCCGTATCTCCACCGTCCGACGTCCAAATGCCACGATTCCGGTCCCAATGGATTCGTGGTGAAGAGTAGAACAAAACCCAGGCTTCATTTCACGTCAACAGCCGCCGAATCGCGCCGCCCCAGGTTCGCCGTCGCCGTCGCCATCGCCGCCGTCGGATCTCGCTATTCCGACGGAGTTGAGTTGCAAGGTCGGTGTCAAAATGCTCAGAACAACACGTAGATCAAAAGCCCCAAATCAATTTTGGGCAACAACGCCGGAAAAATGAAGATCCAACGCCGCCGCCGTCGCCGACTTTTCGAGAGCCGATTTCCGGTGATAGGAGCCTCGATTCGTGAAATTGACACCACCAATGGGTTCCTCTCGTCGAGCTCTTCAAGATGGTGGTCGCCACTTCCATCGCCGCCGTGGTCAACGCCGGTCAACGGCCGGTCAACGCCGGTCAACGGCGACTCGGAGACCGAAAATTGAAGAATGGCCCGTTGGCCTATTTTCGACGTTCCGAACACATCCGCGGCATCGGATTTGCAAACTGGAGTTTCAAAAGTGAAGAACGACGATTCAAAGATTACACGGTCGAGACCGAACGGTTCGTCCGACCGCCGACGGGAACGATTTTGGTAGTGGTGTTGATCTATTTATTCCTCAATTTAATATTGGAAATAATTATGTATTAATTATGGTTTAATGACTTGAGGAATTGTAAGAAAAAAGGGTGAAATATCGAAAAAGAGAATGTGAGAAAATGTGAATATTTTTACGTAAAAAGCGGAGCTTTTACGTAAAAATTAGGCCTCTGGTTTAGTACGTGGCAGGTTAGAATAGGTTAGATGGTTTTGAGGCGTTTCCTAAACGCCGGAAACCTAAAAATTAAGCGGAAATGCTGCCGAAATTTCTAAAACGGCACAAAGGGGTATTTTAGGAAACGAGGGCTGAAAATGTGATCGGGATGGAAACCCGAGCTCCCTCGATGACCTAGGTCCGGGAAAGAAAGACGGACGTTGTGAGGATTAGTGAACCGCCCCATTAGAAATTTCGTAATGTAAGAAAACGACCCCTATGTCAGAATAGTACCACCCGAGGGACGGGTGCGGTCGAAGTATAAAATTTGGGGCGATTACATCGGTAACGGTAATCCGACAGGCTAAATGGTCATACGAGAGGTATTCCAGTATGTTGACTGGTTGGTTAGCCAGTCAAGGACGAAGTCGGAATGGGATAGTGAGAGACAGTGATTAATTTGTCAAGTAGACAAATTAATCAAGCACGATTAAAAATTAGATATCAAATTTCCCAAAGTAGAGCAGTCGGGTACCGATAGGCATCAGTACCACACAACGATAAGTTTATTAGTTCCTAACGATAGAGTGACCTAAGAGCGATGTTAATTAATTTATTGGGTAAATAAATTAATTAACAATGATTAGAAAATCAAATTCTTAAGAAGAGGGCAATTAGTACCGACAAGGATCGGTACCACATAACGAGAATTTTTATTAGTCACTAATGACCACGGTGACCTAAGAGTGAATGTTAATGTAAATGCATTATGATTACAGGGAGGTACCTGTATTGTGACGAAGGCGAGAGTATAAACTGTCTGCTGACAGGTAAGTACAACTTCGCCTACAGCATGGATAAAATGAATTTAAAATGATGCTTTTCCAGTATTTTAAGTATGTATCTTGCACACGATGCTGCACAGCATACATAAGAGCATATAGCTTCACAATCGAGTAGATTGATGAAAGAACAAGATAGAAGCCATAGATCCCTACCGCGTAGGATTGGGGACAGCTTAGAGAAGCGTATGGCTAGAACAGTTAAACAAGATGGAAATAAATAGGTGTGTCGTACCGGCTCCTTCAGTCGAAGGGGTTTCCAGTTAAAGAAAGTTCAGGCCACAAGTTGAGCATCAGTTGATGGCTCTTCGGCATTAGTTGACCTCGGGCGTTACCGTTGGTCTGCGCGCACACGGTACTGACACATGGGCCCTAAATAGACAAGAAAAGAAAAGAAAAGTTTGAAGCATAAATGAACATAACCGGATCATGCATTAGTTATAGTTCGCTATGCTTTCTTTTTCAGTAGAGTGCATACAGTACACGATGCTTCTGTCATGCATAAAGTATGTGAAGTTTTATATTCAGTGTTATGACATGTTATGTGATGACATGATATGTGAGCTGATATGTGATATGCTTATATGATATATGATTTATTAAGTGATATATGTCATGCCTATGATTTTACGTATGTGCTATGTTTTAAACATGTTTTGCGGTTAACATGTTGTACTTACTGGGCGTAAAGCTCACGGAGTGTGTTCATGCTGTAGGTAAGCATCCTATAGTGTAAACATCAAGGGACGATGATGGTGGCGGAGGTGGATGTGAGGATGAGGTTATGGATACACCGCGAGTATTCTTCCGCACAGTATGAGTAAATAATATTTTGAATGGTGACAGTTAAATAGTATTTTGAATAGTAAAGGTTAAATGGTATTTTGGAACAGTAAACAGTATATGTACGAGTAGTATATTTAAATAGTATCTGGTGAATAGTAATCAGATAAACAAGTATATAATTATGTATGTATAATTGAAATCCTTATGTTTTTCAAATTCCGCATTTTAATAGTATGCGTACGTGAATAGTAAATACGTACGTGTATATTAAAAAAAAAAAAAATCCTTCTAAATTTATGGTATTAAATTCAGCAAGTTTAAGTATCGGTTTTAAAGAAGCAAGTAATAGAGTTTACAGTGACGGTCCGGGCCGCTGAGGGCACGGGGCGTCACAGTTGGTATCAGAGCAGTTTCCTGCCATCCTACCTCACATCGCCGCATGCCTGCCTCATCTGTCCAAGTAAGTTAGTTTTATTTTTGTCGGTAAATGTTTATCTATTGAAGATAACATTTTATAGTAATGAAACGACGAAATCTATGATGGCGAGGATAAGATGAAAAGATGCTGAGATCATTATACGAAAAATCACGACCGTGCAGTGCTAGAGAACTGTTCAGAGAAAGAACATGGATTGCTGCTCGAGTTGTACCGATCTTCAGGGCTAGTCGTCCACCAAGTTTCGAGTGGCAAACAGTACTCCTGCACTCTATGAGAATGTCAGGACTAGTTTCATGTTATCAAAGTGATTCCCTGATTGTACACCATTGACCAGGATAACTGAGTCCTGTTAGCTGTTGATATCTCTCAGGAAGATACTCTCGTGTGTATCGGGATCCTTATGACCAGGATGAGCTCTTAACTGTGTCGGGTTTCGCCATACCATGATCGAGCCAATCTCTGAGAGCAGTCCAGCATCAGCCCCAGTTTTTCTCTATGGGCAAGCAGGGAGTGAAACCGCCTAAGTTCCCTAGAGTTATGGATATACGAGAATTTGTTCATCGGACTGAAAGACTGCAGCTGATGTCCGGCGATATAGTTCTAACGTATGCTGTTCGCTACAAGGAACCGAAATGGACTTCTACAATACATGCCGAGACAAAAGTGGATCAAGACAGAAGAAGACTCAAAGAGAGAAAGAGACCTTGCCAAACAGAATTAGAAGAGCGATCAAATAGGACTAGCAAGCCTTATTAAGGAGATAGTGAACGCCGAGAGAAAAGTGCTCAACCCCGGGAACCCTACACAAGCCCAAGGCATTATAGCAGCCGCCATTATGGAGGGTGACCCGGTAGGACCAGCACCCCAACTGGCCGATGAAGAGTTCATGGCCGAGCACCAGCTAGAAGTACACGAGGGCAATAGGGAACCAATGGAGAACCCCGAACCAGCCCGTATGTCTCCGGAACACCCCATGGAAGAGGAAGATGACAAGACTCTTTCCGATGCCCATCCCGACGATGAGGGAGAGGAGATCCCCAACTGCTTTAGTAATGACGAATAGATGGGGATGTACGAACCCCAAGTCATCATAGCCAGCGATGACGAGATCAGTTTCGACTGAGAAGAAGAGGAAAACCCAGAGGAGTACTCACTCAGCGATAGTGATGATGAGGAGATGCCTGATACTGAATCAGGATTGTCCTTCCAATAGTAGTAACCCTTCTGCGGGAATGTTAGTTATGAAAATATATAGAGGGAAGCAGCAGCTCTCCCCCGTCAGTTATAGCATAATGTACTTGTTGGGATCGTATAGGGGAAGTGTGTGTCACTCCCACTGAACTAGAATCTTGAATATATGTATACATATTATGTGAAATATATTATGAGATAAGTAGTAAAGCTTTGCCCTAGGAGCCAGATAAAATTTTTTCCACAGTGTGAGTATGATATGACAGGAAGTGCAGGACGAATCCTAGCACTCAGACGATGTCCCAATACAATGCGGTAATTGTATTGAACACACAGTATGAGAGAAAGAAAGGTGGATATAATGTGTATATTTATATCCATAATGTTTAAATAAGATTGTTAAGTAAGAAAGAAAACGATATGTGATACGAGTCCCAAATACAGAATTTAAGAGACTTATATTTTCCTTTCCCACTGTACGATAGGGTTACATAGGAAAACATAGCAAGAACAAGAGCTTAGTTAAACCCAGCATCCTGAGAGGATGAGTTGATAGCACAGATCGCAGCCATGCGAGAGATGATGGAGAACCAGCAGCGGGAGCTAAACCAGCTTAGAGAACAGCTGGGCCAGCAACCCCAGGCACCACAGTCAGTAGAGATGCCAGCACAGGAGGCTCTAGCAGCCCAGAAACTCTGAGGGAGCAAGCAGCTCCTTCAGCTCAGGAAGCACTAGCACCCATAGTAATGGCTGCTTTCGTAGCAGCAATTATTTTCTGCCAATCCCTAGGGAAGGCGACTTGTATGAAAGATTCCGACGCATGAAAGCGTTAGAATTCTTAAGAATCACCAACCCTATAGAGGCCGATGATTGGCTAACGGATATCCAAGTAATCTTGGATTTTATAGGGTTAACAGATAGAGAAAGAAAGTGATGTGCACATCCTTCACCCTGCGCAATGAGGCGCGTTAGTGGTGGAAGATGGTAACCATTAGGAGGAACATCAGAGAGATGAGCTGGAGTGATTTCATTGAGGAATTCAAGGAGATGTACTTCAACGAGGAAGCACTAGTAGCGCAGTAAGACGAGTTCGACAACCTGCACCAATGTAGTATGACTATTATGGAGGCAGTCAAGAAGTTTGAACAGTTGGCTCAACTTTGTCCAGATTTGGTACCGACCAAAAGGAGAGAGTCAAACGAATGCTGAAGATGTTCAGAACGGAAATCACAGTTTAGGTCTGTAGCGGAGGGCACGGACCAGCGACACTAGCAGAATGTGTCAGCAAGACTATCTGAGCTGAGTACTAGTCGGCTCAGGATAAGGAGCGAAAGGCGCAGAATTTTAAGGCACGAAAGGAGGAGAAAACGCAAGCTGAGCAGGCTCAGGGGAAGTAAAACCCCGAGTTACAACACAGAGGACAGAATGTGGGAACCGGCCAGAATAGTAGGCATTCCCATAATAACAACAAGAGAAAAGGGGAATTAAGGCAATCAAGATTCACAGGAGAATTTCCCCCAGAAGAGAAACGACCAGGAAGGAAATGATAGCCAACTCGACGTGCACGAAATGCGGAAAGAGGCACTCAGGAGAATGTAAGCAAGGAGTAAGTGGTTGTTTCATCTGTGGCAAGAAAGGCCACTATGCCAAAAAAAAAAAAAAAAAAAAAAAGGCTTAGGACACAACGTTGTCATAAACTGTTGAAGGTGAAAAATCATTTTCGAACCAATCGGATGTGAAAAGTTCATCTACAAGGGTTTGTCGCCAGAGCAACCAAAGACGATGATATCAGCAGTGAAGGCTCGCGAGATACAATCCAGTGGATGCACGGACTTCCTAGTATACGTAGCAGATAAGACTCAAGGAATAGAGATAGTACCCGACAACGTACCGATAGTCAGGGAATTCATGGAGATATTTCTAGAAGATCTTGCAGGACTCCAACCAGAGCGCAGGATCTCGTTCGAGACTGAACGTCTACTAGAATCAGCCCCATCTTTGAGGCCCCCTACAGAATAGGCCCTATAGAGCTAAAGGAGCTCCAAGCCCAGCTAAAGGACTAAATAGATAAGGGATTCATGCGATAGAGCTATTCACCCTGGAGAGCACCCATACCATTCGTGAAGAAGAAAGATGGACCACTGAGAATGTGCATCGACTACAGAGAGTTGAACAGGATTACGATTAAGAATAAGCATCTGTTGCCGCGAGTTAACGATCTATTTGACCAGCTCCAAGACGCTGTAGTGTTCTCGAAGATCGATCTACATCCCGAGTACCATCAACTACAAATCAGGAATGAAGATGTACCCAAAACAGCATTTCAAACGTGGTACGGACATTACGAGTTTCTGTTCATGTCACTCAGATTAACGGACGCACCAGCAACTTTCATGAACTGGATGAACCGCATGTTCAAGGACTATTTGGATAAGTTTGTCATTGGGTTCATCGATGACATACTTATACACTCTAAGACGAAGGAAGAGCATGAAGAGCACTTAATTATCATTTTGCGCATGCAACAGGATCATCAGTTATACACCAAGTTCTCCAAGTACCAGTTTTGGCTGGAGAAGGTCCATTTCCTAGACCACGTAGACCCCAAGGAAGGAGTATCTGTGGACCTGGCGAAAATTGATGCAGTTAGCACGTGGCCAGCTCAGAGGAACGAAACGGGAATTCACAGTTTCTTTAAACTAACAGGATGTTACCTACACTTAGTCGAAGGCTACTCAAAGTTAGCTGCTCCGCTCACAGCGCTCACCAAGAAGGGAAAGAGGTATAAGTGAATCGATAAGTGTGAGGAAAGCTTTCAAGAGCTAAGATGAAGACTCATAAGCGCTCCAATGCTGACCATTTCAAATGTTGGTCAGGGAAGCTTTGTGATTTAAGCGCCACATCTAAAACCAAGTTGGAAACTGTGTTGATGTAGAGTGGTAGAGTAGTCGCGTACGCTTCACGACAACTCAAAAAAAAAACCTTGAGAAGAGCTACCCAACGCGTGATCTGGAGCTAGTAGCGATAGTTTTTACGATAAAAGCATGGAGGCACTACCTGTACGGAGTCACGTGCGAGGTTTACACCGACCATCAGAGCCTCAAGTGTATATTCACGCAAAAAGAGCTCAACATGAGGTAGTATAGATGACTAGAGTTGGTAAGGATTACGACTGCGAGATCTTATGCCATCCGGGGAAAGCCAATAAGGTGGCTGATACGCAGAGTCAGAAGCATATTACTATGCCTATGGCTATTAGTGCCTTGTCAAGAGCGCTACAAAGGAGTTATGCGACAACAAGATCAAGATTTTGATAGGGGGATTGTCTAACATGACCCTCCAATCGACGCTCCAAGAAGAGATCAAGATCGGTCAAGATTTTGATTTGTCCCTGCTCAAGTCCAAAAAGGAAGCTATAGAGGACAAGGGTTCAGAGTTTAAGATCCTTAAGGACGACATACTCTACTACAGAGATAGAGTATGTGTTCTAAAAGATGAAGAACTCAAGAAGCGAATCCTTTTGGAACCTTACGAGACGTCATATTCCGTACATCCGGTAGTGAATAAGATGTACAAGTACCTAAAGGAAAGTTTTTGGTGCCTTGGAATGAAGAATGACATTGTCGAGTTCGTCGCCAGATGCCTTACGTGCCAGAAGGTTAAGGTAGATCACCAGCGCTCAGCAGGATAATCGTAGAAAATTAAGTTACCCAAGTGGAAACGGGACCAGATTACGATGAATTTCGTAATCGGATTGCCGAAGACATCAAACGATAATGACGCAATCTGGGTGATTGTAGAAAAATTGATGAAATCAGTTAGATTTTTAGCAATGAAAGTTAGCTACTCGGTGGAACGACCAGTAGAAATCTATGCAGCACAGTTCGTGAAATGGCACGGAATACCAGAGTCGATCGTCTCAGATCGTAGTGGACGCTTTACCTCCAGATTTTGGCGAAGTGTTCAAGCCGCATTACGGTCCAAGTGAGAGTTCAGCATAGTATTTCATCCTCAGACCGACAGTTAGTCTGAGAGGACCATACAGATGTTAGAGGACATGTTGAGACCTGCGTCCTAGACTTCAAAGGAAATTGGAATCAGAAGCTACCATTGAGCGAGTTCTCGTACAGCAGCAACTATCATTCCTCGATAGGAATGGCACCATACGAGACACTCTGTGGAAGGGAATGTAGATCCCTGGCTCATTAGTTCGAGTCTGGAGAGAAACGACTAGTTAGCTCGGACATCATCAAGAATACCATGGCAGACGTGAAGCTGATATGAGAAACGTTAGATACAGCGCACAGTCGACAGAAAAATTTTGACGATAAGCGCTATAGACCCCTTGAGTTTCAAGTAAGAGACTTGGTCTTTATCAAGGCGGCACCCATGAAAGGGGTGGTGCATTTTGAAAAGAAAAGAAAGCTCAGTCCTAAGTACATAGGACCCTTGAGATAATAGAGAAAGTCGGGAAGGTGACTTATAGACTAACGCTTCCTCCCGAGTTAGCTATAGTGCACAACATCTTTCACGTCTTGATGCTGAAGAAGTACGTGCCAGACAGCTCTCATGTTCTTAGCCAAGAATCCATTGTAGTATACGCTGATCCGCACCGACGTACGAGGAGAGACCCGTGCGGATCCTAGTCAGAGAGGAGAAGGTACTTAGGAATAAAGTATACCGCTAGTAAAAGTGTTGTGACAGAATCATAGTGTTGAGGAAGCCACATAAGAATGGGAAGAAGACATGAGAAGAGACTTCCTGGAATTATTCTAATTTTCGAGGACGAAAATTTTGTAAGGGGGGTAGGTTGTAATGACCGCCATTTTCATGACACCTACTTACCATGTAATAAGTCATTAAGGAATAAAATGGACATAATTTAATGTCTTTTAGTACAATTTAAGAAACACGGTCAAGTACATGATCGTGTAAGAGGCTGTGTACTGCTCAGATAGATGAATGTATTTCAAAGACATGGCCGTGTTGAGTAGTCTCAACTAGTACATGCTCGTGTCTGAAATGTACACGCCCGTGTTGCGTTGCACACGCACGTGTAAGAGTCTGTGTAGAAGGCTGTGTAATGAGCCGAGAGCCACTGTAATGACTCTCATGAATTATGAAACTTAATTACTATGTAATGATGTAATTAAGTTAATAAGCACATTGTGCTTTTCAGTTGAATGAATTAAACAGGAATAGTAACGTTTAATTACTATTCATGCAGTGAAAGGGGTAATCGACAGTGAAATCGGTCCACCCTATTATGTGAGTATGCGTTGAGACACGCAATATCAAGAAACCGGTCTAGACGACCATTTCATGATACAGAACTGATGAGCTAGTCATCAGTACGCTCAGACTGGTCATCTGAGCGCAGCAGTGATAATTGCCCGAATAGATGTACAGTATCGAGAAAAGTGGTCTAGATGACCTCTTCTCGCCCATAGACTGACAAAATCAAAGTCAGAACGCTCAGATTAGTCAGTCAGATAGTGAACAGTGAATAGTGAATAGTGAGAAACGCAGTGTCAGGTTAGTGGCCAAGACGGCCTTAATCTGGCACAAAACTAATATATTAATAGTCAGCAGGCTCAATCTGGTCAATTGAGCATAAAATGTAGATTTTGTTTAAGGGATACGCAGTATCGGGATGAGGGTCAAGACGACCTTTTCTCGCCCCGAAACTGATATATTTAGACTCAGGACGCCCAAATTAGTCAATCGGGCACCTGACACGTTTTTCGAGACGGGGTCATGCAGATCCCGAAAACTGGTCCAGAAGACCTCAGATGGACGTAAAACTGATAAATTTGAAATCAGCACGTCCAAATTAGTCAAGAGAGACTGTGTTTGAAATTTCACGCGAAAATGCCTCGTTATGCGTGCACAGTGTCAACACAGTGTAGGCCTAACCACAGTATCAAGAAATTGATCAAGATGACCTCTTCTTGATATAAAACTGATATATTTGGAATCAGAATGCTCAAATTAGTCATTTGAGCACAAAAAGTAATTTTTGACCGGGAACCATACAGTATCGGGAAACTGGTCGAGACGACCTCGGATGAAGATAAAACTGATATATTTGGGTTCAGCACGCCCAAATTAGTCAGTATAGCCTATCTTAAAATTTTTCAAAAAAATTAGTATAAAGGAGGAAATTTTGGGGATTATAGAAAAATAGCCCCCATATTTTTCCAAATCACATTTTCTCCCTCCCATACCACACGAATATGAACAGTGACCGACCATCGAATCCGGCCTCCGTTTTCGACACCGCCGGCACCATTGGAAAGCTCTCGACGAGCTGATTCCAACGGTGGGCCGAGTCGACCGAACCGATGCCGGAGCACGCCGCACGCGCCGCCCAAAGCCGCCGGTGGCCGAATTTTTCAAACCGCCGTATCTCCACCGTCCGACGTCCAAATGCCACGATTCCGGTCCCAATGGATTCGTGGTGAAGAGTAGAACAAAACCCAGGCTTCATTTCACGTCAACAGCCGCCGAATCGCGCCGCCCCAGGTTCGCCGTCGCCGTCGCCATCGCCGCCGTCGGATCTCGCTATTCCGGCGGAGTTGAGTTGCAAGGTCGGTGTCAAAATGCTCAGAACAACACGTAGATCAAAAGCCCCAAATCAATTTTGGGCAACAACGCCGGAAAAATGAAGATCCAACGCCGCCGCCGTCGCCGACTTTTCGAGAGCCGATTTCCGGTGATAGGAGCCTCGATTCGTGAAATTGACACCACCAATGGGTTCCTCTCGTCGAGCTCTTCAAGATGGTGGTCGCCACTTCCATCGCCGCCGTGGTCAACGCCGGTCAACGGCCGGTCAACGCCGGTCAACGGCGGTCAACGCCGGTCAACGGCGACTCGGAGACCGAAAATTGAAGAATGGCCCGTTGGCCTATTTTCGACGTTCCGAACACATCCGCGGCATCGGATTTGCAAACTGGAGTTTCAAAAGTGAAGAACGACGATTCAAAGATTACACGGTCGAGACCGAACGGTTCGTCCGACCGCCGACGGGAACGATTTTGGTAGTGGTGTTGATCTATTTATTCCTCAATTTAATATTGGAAATAATTATGTATTAATTATGGTTTAATGACTTGAGGAATTGTAAGAAAAAAGGGTGAAATATCGAAAAAGAGAATGTGAGAAAATGTGAATATTTTTACGTAAAAATTAGGCCTCTGGTTTAGTAC
This sequence comes from Antiaris toxicaria, assembly GCA_035233585.1. NCBI lineage: Eukaryota > Viridiplantae > Streptophyta > Magnoliopsida > Rosales > Moraceae > Antiaris > Antiaris toxicaria. The sequence goes on from CP141156.1 coordinate 88,235,375, forward strand.
GTGGCAGGTTAGAATAGGTTAGATGGTTTTGAGGCGTTTCCTAAACGCCGGAAACCTAAAAATTAAGCGGAAATGCTGCCGAAATTTCTAAAACGGCACAAAGGGGTATTTTAGGAAACGAGGGCTGAAAATGTGATCGGGATGGAAACCCGAGCTCCCTCGATGACCTAGGTCCGGGAAAGAAAGACGGACGTTGTGAGGATTAGTGAACCGCCCCATTAGAAATTTCGTAATGTAAGAAAACGACCCCTATGTCAGAATAGTACCACCCGAGGGACGGGTGCGGTCGAAGTATAAAATTTGGGGCGATTACATCGGTAACGGTAATCCGACAGGCTAAATGGTCATACGAGAGGTATTCCAGTATGTTGACTGGTTGGTTAGCCAGTCAAGGACGAAGTCGGAATGGGATAGTGAGAGACAGTGATTAATTTGTCAAGTAGACAAATTAATCAAGCACGATTAAAAATTAGATATCAAATTTCCCAAAGTAGAGCAGTCGGGTACCGATAGGCATCAGTACCACACAACGATAAGTTTATTAGTTCCTAACGATAGAGTGACCTAAGAGCGATGTTAATTAATTTATTGGGTAAATAAATTAATTAACAATGATTAGAAAATCAAATTCTTAAGAAGAGGGCAATTAGTACCGACAAGGATCGGTACCACATAACGAGAATTTTTATTAGTCACTAATGACCACGGTGACCTAAGAGTGAATGTTAATGTAAATGCATTATGATTACAGGGAGGTACCTGTATTGTGACGAAGGCGAGAGTATAAACTGTCTGCTGACAGGTAAGTACAACTCCGCCTACAGCATGGATAAAATGAATTTAAAATGATGCTTTTCCAGTATTTTAAGTATGTATCTTGCACACGATGCTGCACAGCATACATAAGAGCATATAGCTTCACAATCGAGTAGATTGATGAAAGAACAAGATAGAAGCCATAGATCCCTACCGCGTAGGATTGGGGACAGCTTAGAGAAGCGTATGGCTAGAACAGTTAAACAAGATGGAAATAAATAGGTGTGTCGTACCGGCTCCTTCAGTCGAAGGGGTTTCCAGTTAAAGAAAGTTCAGGCCACAAGTTGAGCATCAGTTGATGGCTCTTCGGCATTAGTTGACCTCGGGCGTTACCGTTGGTCTGCGCGCACACGGTACTGACACATGGGCCCTAAATAGACAAGAAAAGAAAAGAAAAGTTTGAAGCATAAATGAACATAACCGGATCATGCATTAGTTATAGTTCGCTATGCTTTCTTTTTCAGTAGAGTGCATACAGTACACGATGCTTCTGTCATGCATAAAGTATGTGAAGTTTTATATTCAGTGTTATGACATGTTATGTGATGACATGATATGTGAGCTGATATGTGATATGTTTATATGATATATGATTTATTAAGTGATATATGTCATGCCTATGATTTTACGTATGTGCTATGTTTTAAACATGTTTTGCGGTTAACATGTTGTACTTACTGGGCGTAAAGCTCACGGAGTGTGTTCATGCTGTAGGTAAGCATCCTATAGTGTAAACATCAAGGGACGATGATGGTGGCGGAGGTGGATGTGAGGATGAGGTTATGGATACACCGCGAGTATTCTTCCGCACAGTATGAGTAAATAATATTTTGAATGGTGACAGTTAAATAGTATTTTGAATAGTAAAGGTTAAATGGTATTTTGGAACAGTAAACAGTATATGTACGAGTAGTATATTTAAATAGTATCTGGTGAATAGTAATCAGATAAACAAGTATATAATTATGTATGTATAATTGAAATCCTTATGTTTTTCAAATTCCGCATTTTAATAGTATGCGTACGTGAATAGTAAATACGTACGTGTATATAAAAAAAAAAAAAAATCCTTCTAAATTTATGGTATTAAATTCAGCAAGTTTAAGTATCGGTTTTAAAGAAGCAAGTAATAGAGTTTACAGTGACGGTCCGGGCCGCTGAGGGCACGGGGCGTCACATTTTGACACCTTTCATCACCATTTCTTTCTCCATTTTTCAAAAATTAAAAAGGGTAAATTTTGGCCAAATCTTGGCCTTTAGATCAAAAGCTAAATGAATCATGGCCTTTCATTCCACCAACCACCTTAATTCTTTAATTTATTAACCTTGAATTATGATGTCATAAATGCAAAAGTGAAAGTTGACTTTGACTTTCACTATTCACATTAATTCGACTACTTTTTGACCGATGCCGGTTCGAGCCGAAATTTTCCTGAAATCGTCCCGGCGTGTTCCTGAGGTCTCCTGTGCAGTCGGATCAATTTAATCTGCTTCCGTTTGATCAAAATCAATCCCGGAAGTTTACCGTCTTTTATTGCTCCGGTTAGGGTTTTCAATGCCGATTTTGGCACCGTTTCACCCGTTTCAACTCAGTGAATTTTTCCAACACTGAATTCTTACCCGTCAGTATTGTTAGAACATTTTCACATATTCTGAACAATATAAATACATTTATTTCACTCTTTAAACAGTACAAATTGTTATATACATACAATTGTACATTTTCGTCCGAGAATTGCCTGAATTTCCCGGTTGTCACATTCTTATTCTCTTCTTTAGTGTGGAGAAATTCTTAAAGTTTCGAGGACGAAACTATTTTTAGTGGTAGGTATTTGTGACGCCTTAAATTCTATTTAAGGGTCAATATATAATTTAAATAAAATTAGTGTGCCAAAAATTAATTAAAAATCTTTTGGAAACCCTAGGTTGGTTTCCTAGTCAAATTCCGCTCAAAAAGTCAACAATTTGAACTTCAAAAAGAAACCCTAAAATATTCGGCCATCACTTAGGTTTTTAATTAAAATTTAAATTTCACAAATCCAAGGAGGATTTAAATTCAAATTTCATCCCTTAGATATAAAGAAGAAATTTCGGCCATAAAGTATAGGAAATAAAGGAGATTTTTATTTGAATCAAAAGCTAGGTCAAAACTCAACCAAAAATTCAAATTATTTTTCCTTAAAAACTAAGGGATAATTTTGGCCCCCTAAAGGGAAATAAGAGAGAAAACCCTAGCCTCAAAACAGCACAAAAACTTTCCCTTTTACCCTTAGAAATTTTGGCCAAACAAGGAAGAGAAAGGGAAAGAAAGAAAACCTAGTATAAAAACCCTCTTTTGACTCTCATTCACCCTTCCTTTCACACTCAAAAATTCGGCGAGCTTTCCCTTCTCTCCTCTCTGAATTTTCTCTCCGAAAACACACCCAAAACAGCAAACAAAACCTATCAAAAGGCAGCTCAAAGATTCAACAATTTTTGAGACAAAAATAAGGTGAGAAATCAAACTTTTTCCTTCCTTCTCCTTTTGGTTTTAAATCTGAATTTTTATATGGTTTTATCCACTGTTTTCCCTACTATTTTGAAGACTCCAACACTCACACAAATTCAGTCAAAAAGGAGACCAAGCATCAAAAATAGTGCAGCACAAACAAGGTGTGAATCTCTCTCTCAAACCCTAAAAATTTTGCCTCTTTGTTCCCTTTCAAATAACCTATTATCACATGTGTAAATTTTATGATTTTTGCCAATTTGATTCTTGGGTTGTGTTAATAACATATAAATAAGGTTTTCCACAAAATTTCGTGATCATTGGATGAAAATTGAATTGGTTTGAGGCTAATCGAAATTCGGACACAGAAAAAAGGAAATCTGGAAAATTACCATATAAATAGTAATTTTGTGTCAGCCATAACTTGAGTTTTAAAAACGATTTTTGAGTGATTCTTGAGCCTAAAATTAAATTCAAGATGTCCCCTAAATTCCTGCAAAATTTCAGAACCAAAATCATCCGTTTGCCTAGTCAAAATATTTTTCTAATATAGGTGGATAGAACTACCAGTTTTTGAACTGAAACTGAAACCCAGATTTTATGCCTGAAAACAACCCCTCGGTTTTTGGCCAAATTGAATGACCAAATGAAGTCTAAAAATTATAAAAATTATATGGAATTAAAGCTACGAATGTCTAGTTTAACATATTAAAAATTTAGAATTTTTGGGATTAAAAATGAATTGATATTGATTTTACAATCAGCCAAGGTCAGTCTGCCCATGACCAGAAATATCCTAACTTAGATTTTTTCACAAATTTTAAATCCCAAATGTTTATTAAACGTTTTAAAATCTTTTGTGGGACACTAAAATGGTTGGATGATTATGTCTAGACCTAGACTGATCATATGTTGTGATTATAGGATTTATTTGACGTTCTTGCTGGATTTGTAGATCACGTTATCGTAACGCTTGTGCGATAATCGATGTAGGACGTTCTAGCCTTTTCTGGGAGTAGTCAAGTGTTTTAAATTCCCCTGTTTTATCGATGGCATGCTGTTTTCAGTTTATGAAATTATTATACTGTTTTTGGATGAAATAAACGCATGCAAAGTGTTTTGTATTAAATATGTATTTTAAAGCGTGTTTTGATTAATGGCATAATATAACTTGGTAAATACCATCTTTTGAATAATCCGGTGAACATAATTGAGCTCTAGTTCACGATCATTGTAAATGATGTGTGCGTCCCAGAGTTGATGCCATGGGGGAAGGTCCCTAAACCTGCGTAGGGCCGTTCGGCCTATTTAGACCGTAACGAGATGATCTAGGATAATTCAAATACGAGGCACGTATATTATAGCTACGACAAGTCCTCACTCATAATATGATGGTTTGTTTTAATGATTTATTATTTTAATATTGGGGCACGTATATTGCAGCTACGCTAAGTCCTCAGCAGAATAAAACTTGCATTAAAAATGTTTTTCACGAAATTGTTGATTATTTTTTTTTTGTTATGATTATTATGTCATGTATTTTTTTTTAAATTGTTAATTATTTTTGGAAACGAATATTATGCCATATTTTTAAATGTTATCTGTTAACCCACCTTTGTTTCTGTCCTACTGAGCCAGCGCTCACGTCCCTTTTTCTTTGTGATTTCGAAATGACTACTTCCAGGTACGGGAGGTAGCAGTTCCGAAATTCGTTGAGATATCCGTTACTACCGAAGATGATGCTATCCGTTTCCTCTATCTTCTTCTTTCTGTTTCTCGTTCTGATGTAATGAGACTTTAAGTTTGTACTTTATTTCACGTTATTCAAATTTCATGCTTGGGAATATTTTATGGTTGGTAATTTCTTTTGAAAACCGATTTTGTGTTTGACTTCCGCATTAAAAAGCATTTATTTTCTCCTTTATTTTATTTTGTGGTTATGATGCTACTTTATAATTAGGCTTAGCTAAATTATAATATTGACCTGTTGTTGTTGTAATAAATGTTTTCCTTAAATCTCAGGTTGATATTATGATTTGGCTGCCGTGTCACATGTCTAAATTTTTGGCCGTGACAGATCCTATATTTTTATCCATCGTTTCTTGAAATGCCCTTATGTCGTTTTAGAAATTTCGACAGCATTTCTGTTTGTATTTTTAGGTTTCCCCGGCATTAGGTACACCTCAAAACCTTTGTACCTGCCACGTACTATACCAGAGGCCTATTTATACAAAGTTACTAAACTTTGTATAAAAATTTTTCACATTAGCCGTCATTCAATTACAATGCAAAACTCATTAATTTTTCTTTCATTTGGCCCACGGATTTCATGGTAAACAACACCAAGAAATTTTCATCACAATGCTCATTTCCACCATTTATTCTTAGGGTTCCTAATTTACAATTCCACACTAAAAACCTAAGAATTTTTCATTCTCACCCTTAACCTTAGCCACGTTTTTTTTCATACTCAAACACCATAGGAAAATTTTTCTCATTCCTTGGGTTCTTTTATCAACATTTCTTATCATTTTTCATCACCAAAAATTTCTCATTTTCATCACACATAGGCTACAGATTTCACTAAGAAACATGCACAATTGCTTGTTTCATGTTTCTAAAACATGCTTTAATTCCCACATCACCAAAACAACAAAACACCAAAACAGTATGTGGCGGCCCGCCCCTCGTAGAGATCATACAATACTATTACAGTTGAGCTTATCGCTAACTGCGATAGATTGTACTCTCGTGGGTCGCCGGCTTATCTCACTCTCTTTTAAAATCATGTCGTTTTTGGAGAAAATTTTTTTTTTCTTTAAACATCATATAAAATCTTCTTCCACTATTTACTTTGTTGATAAGTACAAAGTAATATAAATAATACAGTACTTTTGTAAAATATATATATAATTACAAAAGAACTGTTTCCCCTTTTTTTCCCTTCACTTTAACGCTCAGCGGGAAAACTTTGGCAGTACCATATCCCTCGCCCAGTTATCCCATTTGACACGCGCCATCCCGTACGCCATCCAGTCAAACAAGCTACTGAGCTGGTCGCTTACCTGTAACATTAGCAAAAATGGTGAGCTACAGGCTCAGTAAGTTCAAACATGCAAGAAATAAAATTTCTATTAATAGACTATTCATCGTGAATAGTACCGTTGACCACTATTCATATATAAATAGTAACTTTGACCACTATTCATACTTGAATAGTAAGTTTGACCACAACACTGTGTCACACTAGTACATCTACCGCGATGTTAGTGCTCTCACTAAACTGTCTTATGCTCAATTATGGCACAGTTTCAGTTTTGGGTCATTATCTTTAATTACGTTCTGGTTTTGAGCTCAGGTTGACAGTACCATTTAAGTGCGCATGACTGGGAGCGGTACATTAGTGCTGACCTCCACAACCTTAATCTCATAGCCCCGAAGGCAAAATAGTACATAACTGGGAGCGATACATCAGTGCTGACCTCCACAGCCTTATCTCATAGCCCCGAAGGCAAAAGTACCTCCCTATACGGAAGGCTGGTACGCCAGAAAGTGGTTTCATTACCGACTTTTTTAACATTCTAACCCGGTGACTTCATATTGCCCCGTGGTTAGGAATGGTTCACATTTTAATTTTAGGTGAGTGAGTTTCATTAATCTCACTCTAGTGCCCGAAGCACAATTAACCATGTGTCCCATTCTTATAGTGCCCGTAGCACATTTCGTCTCTCTCTCTATTCTATCATAGTGCCCGTAGCACATATGTACTTAACGTATAGTTAGTACATTAAAGTTAGCACAATATTGCTATATGTTGCAGACAGGTAAATGTCTGAACTTACCTTATCAGACTGTTCCCTTTCTCTCTCTTGGATCTTGAATCGCCTTCCTTGTAGGCCGATTTTGGGATCCTACAGATAAAACTATGTCTGTTAATTTCATTCCCATACATAGCTTTTATTTTTCATTAAAAATCTTAAATAAAACCTATTTATAACTTTTTAGGTTTTATTTATTATTTTCACCATTTTCCCCTAACTTTTGTAAAATTACGATTTTACCCCAATATTTTGGCAAAATTACAGTTTTGCCCCTGACGGAATTTTATTGATCCAGACTGTATTTTTGGCTCTCAGGAACTTTTCTGACTCTTTTCTAATCATTACCAGGTTCGTTTCTATTTTATTTCCACTTTTTGCTTTCCCTGCCCTCGGGAAGCACTATTCCGACCCTTACGTCGGTTTAGCGATTTTCGATCGTTTCGGAGTCTCAAATGGACGTTTCACTAGTATTTAAAACGTTCATCTAGACATTCCCGACCTAGGTCTCCGAGGCTCGGGTTTTCAGTTCCCGACTTGGACCTTTATTTCATTTCCAAAAACGCCCCCCCCTCGGGGTCGGTTTTTCAATCTCACACGCGTTTTTCATTTTTAAGGGGACGGGTTACTATTCATGACCCACCCCTTAAATTTTCCTTATTCACTTTTCCGTTAGGGACTCGGGTTTCCGTCCCGGCCCTAACTTTTATTTTAAATTCCTATTTTACCCCGAATGCCGTTTTTGAAATTTCGACAGCATTTCGGTGTAAATTTAAGGCTTCCGGTGTTAGGTACGCCTCGAACCGTATGTACCTGCCACGTACTATACCACAAGCCTATTTTATGTAAAAGTTTTCCAAACTTTTACATAAAAGCCCACAAAATTCCAATTCCACATTATCACCCACATAACAAAATTTTTTCACAATTTTACCCTTAATTTGGTTTCGGTTTTCACAACCAAACCGAACCAAATTTTGTCAAACTTTCACCACATTTTAGGCCATTCAAATGTCACATTTTCAAGCCCATTTTCTTTGCATTTTCAACCAAATTTCCTAGGGTTTTTACACTTGTATAACCCACGGCCAAAGAATGAAAACATGCCAAAAAATTTTGTTTCATTCTTTCCATTATAAATTCATCATTTGCATATTGAAATGCATAATTCCAATCAACCAATTACCACATAAAACCATGAAAATTTTCTTCCAAACCATTAACAAAACCCCACGGCCACCTTATGAATTTCACACAAGAAATTTTTTTCAAACTTTCCACAATGAAATACAAGCTTTATTCTTCACCAAGTTAAACTTAGAAAGCATATTAGCAATTAACCACAAAGTTTTCTCATTGGTTACCCAAGGTAACCCACGGATTTTCCCTTGAAAAACCAACAAAATTTCGGTTTTTCTTTACACAATTTGCATGGTTTTCTTAATTATTTCATCCTTAACAAAACCCAACATCAAATCCATGAAAAGCAACCAAAATTTTTCCATCTTCCAATCACTATTCACCCACGGTTTTATTGAAAAAAAACCATGAAAAAATCAAGTGCAAGGGAAGTTACCTTGGTCTAATGCTTCCTTTGTCTTCAAGGAGTGTTTTGACACACTTTTTGTGAAGAAATTTTGAAGAAAAAGCTTGGTTCTCCTTGGTCCCTCACGTAGACACCATGGGAAAAACTTAGAAATATTTTGTCTTTGGTTTTGCTTTGAAAAAATGTCTCGGCCCTTTTGTTACAAAGTGACCGACTTATGCTCACCAAAAGCCAATTAATTTGGCTCTAAACCAATCAAAATTTGACATCTTTCCAAGCCATTTCTTTCCATAATTTTCAAAAATTAAAAAGGGTAAATTTTGGCCAAATCTTGGCCTTTAGATCAAAAACTAAATGAATCATGGCCTTTCATTCCACCAACTACCATATTTCCTTCATTTATAATTCTTGATTTATGATGTCATAATTACAAAAGTGAAAGTTGACTTTGACTTTCACTATTTACATTAATTCGACTACTTTTTGACCGATGCCGGTTCGAGCCGAAATTTTCCTGAAATCGTCCCGGCGTGTTCCTGAGGTCTCCTGTGCAGTCGGATCAATTTAATCTGCTTCCGTTTGATCAAAATCAATCCCGGAAGTTTACCGTCTTTTATTGCTCCGGTTAGGGTTTTCAATGCCGATTTTGGCACCGTTTCACCCGTTTCAACTCAGTGAATTTTTCCAACACTGAATTCTTACTCGTCAGTATTGTTAGAACATTTTCCCACATTCTAAACAATATAAATACATTTATTTCACTCTTTAAATAGTACAAATTGTTATATACATACAATTGTATATTTTCATCCGAGAACTGCCTGAATTTCCCGGTTGTCACATTCACCCCTCCTTATAAAATTTTCGTCCTCGAAAATTAGAACAAATGGGGGTGTAAACTCCTCATCTCGTCTTCTCGTTCCCACGTAGCTTCTTCAATGTTGTGATTTTTCCACAAAATCTTCACTAGTGGGATTGTCTTATTCCTCAGTACTTTCTCTTCACGAGCTAGTACTTGAATAGGCTGTTCCTCATATGTCAAATTCTCGTGGATTTGAATAGGCTCATGCTTCAACACATGGGACGGATCTAGTATATATTTTCACAGCATCGACACATGAAATACATTATGCACTGCCGACAATTCTGGGGGTAGCGCTAATCTGTAAGTGACCTTTCCAATGCGTTCGATAATTTCATAGGGCCCAATATATCTTGGACTTAGTTTTCCCTTCTTACCGAAACGCATAATCCCCTTCATAGGCGATACCTTGAGAAACACGAAGTCTCCTTCGTCAAACTCCAACGATCTTCGCCTCTTGTCTGCGTAACTCTTTTGTCGGCTTTGTGCAATTTTCATTTGATGCTGAATTCTAGCAACTGCATCGGAAGTCTCTTACATAAAATCCGTCTTATGCAACTGCTTTTCTCGCAAATCGTACCAATGTAATGGTGATCTGCACTTCCGTCCATACAAAGCCTCGTAAGGTGCCATGCCTATTGAAGCTTGGTAACTATTATTGTACGAGAATTCAATCAACGATAACTTCTCGTTCCAATTTCCCGCAAAATCCATAACGCAAGCTCGAAGCATGTCCTCTAACGTCTGAATTGTCCGCTCTGACTGCCCGTCTGTTTGCGGATGAAAAGCCGTACTGAGTCTCAATTCAGTACCCATGGCCTCTTGCACACACTTCTAGAAATTCGAAGTGAATCGTGCATCTCGATCTGATACAATGGATTTCGGTACTCCATGTAGTCTGACGACATGAGTTATGTACAGCTGAGCAAACTTTTCCAGCGAAAAAGTCATTTTGACAGCTATGAACCGTGCTGTCTTGGTCAGTCTGTCCACAATAACCCAGATGGCATCATAACCTTCTCGGGTTTTTGGGAGTCCCACTACAAAATCCATCGTAATGTGTTCCCATTTCCATTCAGGAATCTCCAGTGGTTCCAATCTTCCTGCTGGATGTTTATGTTCCGCTTTGATTCTCTGACAGGTCATGCATCTGCTCACGAATTTAGCTATATCATTCTTCATCCCTTTCCACCAGAACTGTAACTTCAAGTCCTGATACATCTTGCTAGCTCTGGGATGAACCGAATAAGGTGTCTCGTGGGCTTCTGACATGATCCGTCTTCTAAGTTCTTCATCAACTGGAACATTTATCTTTCCTTGATAAAGGATCATTCCATCTTTGGAAATTCCTTCTTGAGAACTCGTCATTGTTGGATCTCGCCTCTGAGCTTTCTTTATATCCTCAAATAGCGATGATTCCACTTGGAGTGCAGCTAATCTTCCAGATATTAGCTCCAAGTTCAAAGAATTTATCTCTTGCTGCAATGGCTTCGGAAGCCTGTTTATTGGTAGCTGGTGCGATATGGTAGACTTTCTACTTAAAGCATCCGCTACACGGTTGGCCTTTCCTGGATGGTAGAGGATTTCACAATCATAATCCTTCACCAGTTCCAACCATCGCCTCTGTCGCATATTGAGCTCTTTTTGCGTAAAGAAATACTTTAGGCTTTGGTGATCAGTGAAAATCTGACATTGAGCTCCATAGAGATAGCGTCGCCAAATTTTAAGTGCGAACACTACTACAGCAAGTTCAAGGTCATGCGTAGGATAATTCCTTTCATGCTCCTTTAACTGACGGGAAGCATAGGCAATCACCTTGCCATTCTGCATTAGGACTGCTCCCAATCCTATTTTCAATGCATCACTGTAGATCACGTACTTCTCCCCTTCAGTGGGAAGCGTAAGGATTGGTGCGCTTGTCAGCCGTCTCTTTAACTCCTGGAAGTTTTTTTCGCATTCCATAGTCCACTCGTACTTCCTTTCCTTGCGTGTAAGAGCGGTAAGAGGTGCAGCTAGTCGCGCGAATCCCTCTACAAATCACCGATAATAACCAGCCAACCCCAAGAAACTGCGTATTTCAGTCACACTCTTGGGTGCAGGCCACTAGTTAATTGCCTCTACCTTTGTCGGATCTACTGCAATACCTTCCTGGGATACAACATGTAAGAGGAAATGTACTCTGTCCAGCCAAAATTCACATTTTGAGAATTTGGCATACAGTTGATGCTTCCGTATCGTATTCAGCACGATCCTCAGGTGTTCCTTGTGCTCTTCATGACTCTTCGAGTATATAAGAATGTCATCAATGAATACAATGACAAACTTATCCAGATACTCTTTAAAAATCCTGTTCATCAAATCCATGAATGCTGCTGGCGCATTTGTCAATCCAAATGGCATCACAAGAAACTCGTAATGACCATAACGAGTTCTAAACGCCGTCTTAGGAATATCAATTTCTTTAATTCTCAGTTGGTGATATCCTGATCGTAAGTCGATCTTGGAAAATACCGCTGCGCCTTTTAACTGGTCGAATAGGTCATCAACTCTAGGTAATGGATACCTATTTTTGATCGTAACCTTATTCAACTCCCGGTAATCAATGCACAGTCGGAATGTTCCATCCTTTTTCTTGACAAATAACACAGGTGCACCCCATGGAGAAAAACTCGGCCTGATGAATCCCTTATCCAAAAGCTCCTTTAATTGTACCTGCAGCTCCTTTAACTCTACTGGAGCCATGCGGTATGGTGCTTTGGGAATAGGTGCTGTTCCAGGCATCAACTCAATTTCAAACGAGATTTCTCTCTCTAGAGGTATCCCTGGTAACTCTTCTGGAAATACGTCAAGAAACTCATTAACCACAGGAACATCTTCAGCTTGAAGCTTCTGTTCCTCTGTAGTATCCACCACATATGCCAGATATCCCATGCAACCACTGGCTATCAGCTTGCTTGCTCTCAGCGAACTGATCATCATCTTCCCGGGTCTTCGAGAAGTATCGACATATTCGAAACTCTCTTCTTCCTTGGGTTGGAAAACTATCTTTCGATTTCGACAGTCGATCGTAGCTTGGTATTTCCCTAGGAAATCCATGCCTAAAATCACATCGTAATCCATGATCTCCATTACGATCAACTCAGCATATAGTTCCCTATTTGCCACATATACTGGTACATAGGGTAACCAGTAACTGGATAACAATACTTCCCCAGAAGGTAAAGCTGTCTTAAATACCCTTCCCATATTATCCTTAGGAAGTCCTATCTTGTCAGCAAATGCATAGGAAACAAATGAATGCGTAGCACCGGAATCGAATAGTATAGAGGCTACATGACTAGCGACAGGAAGCTGACCTGTCACCACGTTGGATGTTCCTACCTCTGCATCTTCCTTACTGTAGGCCATCACACGAGCATCAGCACGTGACATTCGCTCCTGGCGTTGCGGCCTCACTGGTGGCTCTTCCACTCTGGCTTGAAGGGAATGAGCTTGTGGGCGTGTCTGGTGTGGTTGGGAAGTGCCTTGTCCACCCTACCTATTGGGACAGTTCCTGGCGTAATGGCCTTCCTTTCCACATTCGTAGCAAACAAGTGGCCCAAATCTGCATTGCCCAGAATGTCTCTTCCCGTATGTAGGGCAATTTTGCACATTAGACTCTGCATTACCAGCTGTTCTCCGCTGCTGGTTTCGATTATTACCCTGGCGATTCCCAGAAAAATTCCCTTTTCTCTTATTTTGCTGGGATCCTTGACTATTGCCCTGGCTTGGTTTCGCATTCTGACTAGGCTTGCTCGATTGACCAACTTGCGTAGACTTCGCCAAAGCCCTCTCCTTCTTCTTTGCCTCCCAGTGTTTCTCTCTTTCCTCTTTCTGTCGGGCTACATGAAACTCAGCTCTAATGGCCCGACTCACACAATCTGCTACAGAAGTAGGTGGTACTAGTCCAGTGTCTACTAACGCAGCAATTTCCGGCCTGAACATCCCGATCATTTTCTGTATCTTTTCCCTCTCAGTAGGGACCACATAAGGGCACAAACGGGATAGCTGATCGAACTTTCGGCAGACTTCGCTTACCGACATGTTCCCTTGTGTCAACTCTGAGAATTCTTTCTGTTGCTGCCTCAGAGATGCAGGGTCGTAATATTTCTGGTTAAATTCTTCCAGAAATTCCGCCCAACTCATGGTAGACACGTCTCTTCTCATTCGTACAGTGTCCCACCAAAAATGAGCATCTTTTCTCAGCACAAAAGACGCACATGCAACCTTCTCTCGGTCGGTTAGGTTCATGAACTCCATGATCACATTCGTAAAATCATATAAATTTACGAAATTCAGGGGAATGTAAAGCCACATCATCGTAACACATCATCGTACAACATATAATCAATTTGATATTTCATTCATAGCAAAACATTTATATGTCATACATAACCACCACCAATCATATATATACATCAGCCTGAGGTACAAAATGGCCACAAGTCTATACAAAAGAGCTTTTCTCTAAGCTACTTATGTACATATATACATATCTACTGGTCACTCATTCCCCGCATCTGGGACTAGAGGATATTCTTCGGGATCCTCATCGTCATCTGGCTCATCTGAGTCATCACCACTCCTAGGTAATACTCCCTGTCCAGAGTCCTCACCTCTTCGCGGTCTAGATAGTCTGGCCTCATGATCATTCATCATTCTTCTCGGCCCAAAGATGCGTGCAAACATCTCATCTTGACCCAGCGTCTCTCGTCGACTCTGCGTCAGATGCTCGATCAGAATCTCTCTCTCGATCGTGGTAGCTGTGGTCTCACATATGGAGGTCTGGTCATCGTGCTACCTATAAGATAATTATTTTCGGATAAGAAAATAATTAACTAAACTTAAGTAAACTACTTACTTGGATAGCGGTACAGGATGCGCGAAGTGTCAAATCGGGATATGGTCACACTGCTCTGATATATCAACTGTGACAGCCGTTGGTATTCAAAACCAAATCTGTCGCAAATCTTGCTCTGATATACCAACTGTGGCAGCAGTTGGTATTATAAACTAAACCAATCTCAGACCTTGCTCTGATACCAACTGTGGCGGCCCGCCCCTCGTAGAGATCATACAATACTATTACAGTTGAGCTTATCGCTAACTGCGATAGATTGTACTCTCGTGGGTCACCGGCTTATCTCACTCTCTTTTAAAATCATGTCGTTTTTGGGGAAAATTTTTTTTTTTCTTTAAACATCATATAAAATCTTCTTCCACTATTTACTTTGTTGATAAGTACAAAGTAATATAAATAATACAGTACTTTTGTAAAATATATATATAATTACAAAAGAACTGTTTCCCCCTTTTTTTCCCTTCACTTTAACGCTCAGCGGGAAAACTCTGGCAGTACCATATCCCTCGCCCAGTTATCCCATTTGACACGCGCCATCCCGTACGCCATCCAGTCAAACAAGCTACTGAGCTGGTCGCTTACCTGCAACATTAGTAAAAATGGTGAGCTACAGGCTCAGTAAGTTCAAACATGCAAGAAATAAAATTTCTATGAATAGACTATTCATCGTGAATAGTACTATTGACCACTATTCATACGTGAATAGTAACTTTGACCACTATTCATACGTGAATAGTAAGTTTGACCACAACACTGTCTCACACTAGTACATCTACCGCGATGTTAGTGCTCTCACTAAACTGTCTTATGCTCAATTATGGTACAGTTTCAGTTTTGGGTCATTATCTTTAATTACGTTCTGATTTTGAGCTCAGGTTGGCAGTACCATTTAAGTGCGCATGACTGGGAGCGGTACATTAGTGCTGACCTCCACAGCCTTAATCTCATAGCCCCGAAGGCAAAATAGTACATAACTGGGAGCGGTACATCAGTGCTGACCTCCACAGCCTTATCTCATAGCCCCGAAGGCAAAAGTACCTCCCTATACGGAAGGCTGGTACGCCAGAAAGTGGTTTCATTACCGACTTTTTTAACATTCTAACCCGGTGACTTCATATTGCCCCGTGGTTAGGAATGGTTCACATTTTAATTTTAGGTGAGTGAGTTTCATTAACCTCGCTCTAGTGCCCGAAGCACAATTAACCATGTGTCCCATTCTTATAGTGCCCGTAGCACATTTCGTCTCTCTCTCTATTCTATCATAGTGCCCGTAGCACATATGTACTTAACGTATAGTTAGTACATTAAAGTTAGCACAATATTGCTATATGTTGCAGATAGGTAAATGTCTGAACTTACCTTATCAGACTGTTCCCTTTCTCTCTCTTGGATCTTGAATCGCCTTCCTTGTAGGCCGATTTTGGGATCCTACAGACAAAACTATGTCTGTTAATTTCATTCCCATTTATAGCTTTTATTTTTCATTAAAAAGCTTAAATAAAACCTATTTATAACTTTTTAGGTTTTATTTATTATTTTCACCATTTTCCCCTAACTTTTGCAAAATTACGATTTTACCCCAATATTTTGGCAAAATTGCAGTTTTGCCCCTGACGGAATTTTATTGATCCAGACTGCATTTTTGGCTCTCAGGAACTTTTCTGACTCTTTTTTAATCATTACCGGGTTCGTTTCTATTTTATTTCCACTTTTTGCTTTCCCGGCCCTCGGGAAGCACTATTCCGACCCTTACGTCGGTTTAGCGATTTTCTATCGTTTCGGAGTCTCAAATGGACGTTTCACTAGTATTTAAAACGTTCATCTAGACATTCCCAACCTAGGTCTCCGAGGCTCGGGTTTTCAGTTCCCGACTCGGACCTTTATTTCATTTCCAAAAACGCCCCCCCCTCGGGGTCGGTTTTTCAATCTCACACGCGTTTTTCATTTTTAAGGGGACGGGTTACTATTCACGACCCAATCCTTAAATTTTCCTTATTCACTTTTCCGTTAGGGACTCGGGTTTCCGTCCCGGCCCTAACTTTTATTTTAAATTCCTATTTTACCCCGAATGCCGTTTTTGAAATTTCGGCAGCATTTCGGCGTAAATTTAAGGCTTCCGGCGTTAGGTACGCCTCGAACCGTATGTACCTGCCACGTACTATACCACAAGCCTATTTTATGTAAAAGTTTTCCAAACTTTTACATAAAAGCCCACAAAATTCCAATTCCACGTTATCACCCACATAACAAAATTTTTTCACAATTTTACCCTTAATTTGGTTTCGGTTTTCACAACCAAACCGAACCAAATTTTGTCAAACTTTCACCACATTTTAGGCCATTCAAATGTCACATTTTCAAGCCCATTTTCTTTGCATTTTCAACCAAATTTCCTAGGGTTTTTACACTTGTATAACCCACGGCCAAAGAATGAAAACATGCCAAAAAATTTTGTTTCATTCTTTCCATTATAAATTCATCATTTGCATATTGAAATGCATAATTCCAATCAACCAATTACCACATAAAACCATGAAAATTTTCTTCCAAACCATTAACAAAACCCCACGGCCACCTTATGAATTTCACACAAGAAATTTTTTTCAAACTTTCCACAATGAAATACAAGCTTTATTCTTCACCAAGTTAAACTTAGAAAGCATATTAGCAATTAACCGCAAAGTTTTCTCATTGGTTACCCAAGGTAACCCACGGATTTTCCCTTGAAAAACCAACAAAATTTCGGTTTTTCTTTACACAATTTGCATGGTTTTCTTAATTATTTCATCCTTAACAAAACCCAACATCAAATCCATGAAAAGCAACCAAAATTTTTCCATCTTCCAATCACTATTCACCCACGGTTTTATTGAAAAAAAACCATGAAAAAATCAAGTGCAAGGGAAGTTACCTTGGTCTAATGCTTCCTTTGTCTTCAAGGAGTGTTTTGACACACTTTTTGTGAAGAAATTTTGAAGAAAAAGCTTTGTTCTCCTTGGTCCCTCACGTAGACACCATGGGAAAAACTTAGAAATATTTTGTCTTTGGTTTTGCTTTGAAAAAATGTCTCGGCCCTTTTGTTACAAAGTGACCGACTTATGCTCACCAAAAGCCAATTAATTTGGCTCTAAACCAATCAAAATTTGACATCTTTCCAAGCCATTTCTTTCCATAATTTTCAAAAATTAAAAAGGGTAAATTTTGGCCAAATCTTGGCCTTTAGATCAAAAACTAAATGAATCATGGCCTTTCATTCCACCAACCACCATATTTCCTTCATTTATAATTCTTGATTTATGATGTCATAATTACAAAAGTGAAAGTTGACTTTGACTTTCACTATTCACATTAATTCGACTACTTTTTGACCGATGCCGGTTCGAGCCGAAATTTTCCTGAAATCATCCCGGCGTGTTCCTGAGGTCTCCTGTGCAGTCGGATCAATTTAATCTGCTTCCGTTTGATCAAAATCAATCCCGGAAGTTTACCGTCTTTTATTGCTCCGGTTAGGGTTTTCAATGCCGATTTTGGCACCGTTTCACCCGTTTCAACTCAGTGAATTTTTCCAACACTGAATTCTTACTCGTCAGTATTGTTAGAACATTTTCACACATTCTAAACAATATAAATACATTTATTTCACTCTTTAAATAGTACAAATTGTTATATACATACAATTGTACATTTTCATCCCAGAACTGCCTGAATTTCCCGGTTGTCACACAATACATCAATTTTTCAACGTTTTTCCACCCTAAAAGGCCACGGATTTCATGAGAAATAAGCATCAAATTTTGCTTGTTTCTTGATTCTAAAACATGCTTTCATCAACATATCACTAAATGAACATAAGCACCAAACCAATCATCCAACTTTTTATCATTTTTCAGCATCAATGAAGCCACAAATTTTTGAAGAAAAATCACTAAAATTTGCTTCAGAATGATGGCTCACCTTGAAATTTTGATTCCTTGCAACTTGAACTAGGATTGGAGGCTAGTTTGGTGTAAAATTGTTGTCAAAATTTTGGCTTGAAAGGAAAGAAAGCTCACAGATTTTAGAGGGCAAGAGTTTGGTTGCATTTTTCAATTTTCCTCATGAATTCTCATCACTTATTTATAGGCAAAGAATGGAGGACCTTTTTGCAAAATTTTCCAACAATTTGCTAATTGTTCAAGGACTTATTTACAAATTTTTTGGTATCAAAACTAAAATTTTTGGGTTGATTTTTATCCCTTTGGCCGACTCCCCTTTTTCATTTTTTCTTAAATTTTTTTCAAGCCTTTTTGGCTGAATCTTGGCCTTTGATTCAAGATTCCTTAAATCCTAGCCATACATGCCATCAAACTTACTTAACAAGCTTTAATTTCTTATTAATGACATCATAAATATGATGTCACATATGGCATCATCTAATTAATCCATGAATTAATTCATGGTCAAAGTTTGACTGAAAGTCAAACTGAATGAAAATTTACTGAAATTGCGTAAGCGAGTTCCAGGCGCCTCCAACACGATCGTTCTGCCTTATTTTGCTTCCATTTGACCAGAATTCATTACTGTAAAATTTTGCCTTTTAGTGCACTTCAGTGCACTCTCCACCATTTTTGGCTCCGTTTTCAAGCCGTCTCACCCGATTTTCTTTGGGAAGATTTTCCATCTTCGAACTCACACTCTTTAACACTATTAGAACATTTTTACAGTATTCTCAACAGTATTAAACATAAATTTTTCACATTTATACATTAAAATTGTTATATACATACAATTTTAATCTCTCTAGGAATCTCAAAATTCTTAGTTATCACACCTACTTACCATGTAATAAGACTTTGAGGAATAAAATTGGAATAATTTGATGTCTTTTAGTGCAAATTTGAAGAACACAATCAGGTACACGGTCATGTAAGTAATCATGTACCGTTCAGACTATGTACATGTGAGAAGGCCGTGTATCAAGCAGAGAGCCACTGTAAAGACTCTAGTAATGTGTGAAACCTAATTACCATGCAACGAGTAATTAAGTTAAGGAATACAACATATTTTCCAGTTGAATAGATTAAATAGATACAATAATGTTTAATTACTATTCATGTAGTGAAGGGGTGACCGACAGTGAAATCGGTCCACCCTATTATGTGTATAAGTGTATAAGACGCACAGTATCAAGAAACTAGTCCAGATGATCATTTCTTGATACAAGACTGGTGAATTGATCACTAGAATGCTCACACCGAACATCTGAGCATAGCTGCGATAGTAACCCTAGCAGGGGTACAGTATCGAGAAAATGGTCCAAATGACCTCTTCTCGCCCAGAGACTAACAAAATCAAAATCAGAATGCTCAGACTAGTTAGTCGAACAGGAAACAGTGAATAATGAATAGTGAATAGTATGTTGTGGCCCGCTCTTCATGGAGGCCAACAGTACTAGTATAGTATAGCTCTGAAGTCCACTATGATAGACTGTCACCTCCTTGGGTCGCCGGTGACTTACTTATAACTTCTCTTTGTTGTTTACTGATCATAATTTTAAAAACTTAAATTTTTAGCTTGGGAAAAACTGGGATTTTTTTTTTATAAACTGATCTATAAATTGTAAAGTTGTAAAACCTCATAAAATACATAATGTAATACATATCATATTCCGTCATACTTAGTTTACATCATGTTATAAATATCCAAAATAGCTTTCAAAGTCTGCACAACGAAAAACATCAGCAGGACCATTCCCTCGCCCAGCCCTGTTGGCAGATGTAGATTCTGCCCCTCGTCCATCAACTAGCTACTGATGTATAGGTTTCTTACCTGCAACATGAATAAACTTGTGAGTGGCGGGCTCAGTAAGTTCAAACATACAAACTGGAACATAAAAACAAAGTGGAACATAAAACATAAAATCATAAAAAGTACTATTTACATGAATAGTAACTTTAACTTTTGATCATGAATAGTAAGGTTAACTTTGACCAATACTATTCATGCTGGCATTGACTTAAGCTACTACACACATACAGTTAGTACATATTATGCTCAATTGTAATACATCTTAAGTCTTATGTCTTTATCTTACTTTAATTCTGATATTGGGCCCCTGGATCGGTCGTACCGTATACGTGCATGATGAGAGGGACTCTGGGGAGCGACCCACTGGCCAATCCTCTACAGTCTACATAATAATGGACTTCCATACCCGGGACGTACCACCATCGATGTGGAAGCCATATCATAACTGAACATGTAGAACCTCTACCTATGTGGGAGGCCGGTATGCCAATACTGGTTTTATTATCGACTTTCTTTGTGACAACCAGGAAAATCAGGCATTCTCGGAAAAAAATGTACAAATGTATGTATATAACAATTTGTACTATTTAAAGAGTGAAATAAATGTATTTATATTGTTTAGAATATATTAAAATGTTCTAACAATACTGACGAGTAAGAATTCAGTGTTGGAAAAATTCACTGAGTTGAAACGGGTGAAATGGTGCCAAAACCGGCATTGAAAACCCTAACCAGAGCACTGAAAGACGGAAAACTTCCGGGATTGATTTTGATCAAACGGAAGCAGTTTAAATTGATCCGATTGCACAGGAGACCTCAGGAACCCACCGGGACGATTTCAGGAAAATTTCGGCTCGAACCGGTATCGGTCAAAAAGTAGTCGAATTAATGTGAATAGTAAAAGTCAAAGTCAACATATGCTTTTGCATTTATGACATCATAAATCCATTTAATAAATGGAAGGAAAATGGTGGTTGGTAGCATTAATGGCTAAGATTAAGTTGCTTTTTGATCTAAAGGCCAAGATTTGGCCAAAATTCCACCATTTTAATTTTTGAAAATTTTGGAAAGAATTAGGCTTGAAAGGTGTTGATTTTTGATTGGTTGGTAGCCAAATTAATTGGCTTTCTTTGTGTTAAGTCGGCAAAACTTTGAACAAAAGTGGCCGAGACAATTTTGAAGCAAAAACCAAAGAGAAAAAGTTTCTAAGTGTTGCCTATGGTGGGTACGTGAGCAACCAAAGAGGAACCAAGTGAATCCTTCAATTTTTCTTCACAAAATTGGTGTCAAACCTTTCATTGAAGACAAAGGAAGCAAGTGAACAAGGTAACTCTTCTTGGTTTGAAACTTTTCTTGATTTTTCTTCAAGAAATCCGTGTAATGAATAGTGCAAAGGATGGAAAAATTTTGGTTTGTTTTGATTGATTTGGTGCTTGGGTTTTGTTAAGGGTGTAATTAGGAGAAAAACCATGCAATTGGTTTAAAGAAAAACCAATTTTTGGTTGGTATTCCAAGGGTAAAACCGTGGGTTACCATGAGTAATCAATGATGAATTGTTGTGGTTTAAGTATTAACATGCTTTAAATCATATTTTGGTCTAATATAAAGCATGATTTGCATGATGGAAAGCTTGGAAAAAATTTTGGTGTGAACTTACCCTAATATGGTCGTGGGTTAATTAGGGTTTGGTGAAAAATTTTGCATGGTTTTCTTGATATTTGGATGATTTAAATCATGCATTTTATTATGTAAAGGATGGAATTGTGATTGAAAGCAAGAAAAGAAAATTTGGGGTATGTTTCTCTTAATGTGGCCGTGGGTTGTAATGATGAAAAAAAACCTAGGAATTGTGTTGAAAAATGCAATGAAATTGGCTTGAAAATGTGCTAAAAAAATGACATTGGAATAGCCAAAAATTTGGTTGAAAAATTGAGAAATTTTGGTTAGGTTTTGAGTGTAAAAAACCGAGACCAAAACTAAGGGCAAAATTGAAAAAAAAATTTTGTGTAATGTGGTTCAAAATGAGAATTGAATTTTTGTGAGCTTTTATGTAAAAGTTTGGAAAACTTTTACATAAAATAGGCTTGTGGTATAGTACGTGGCAGGTACATATGGTTTGAGGCGTACCTAAAGCCGGTAGCCTTAAAATTACGCCGAAATGCTGCCGAAATTTCGAAAACGGCATTTGGGGTAAAATGGGAATTAAAAATAAAAGTTAGGATCAGGTCGGGAACCCGAGTCGCTAACGGAAAATTGAATAAGGGAAACCTAAGGGGTGGTTCATGAATAGTAACCCGTCCCCTTAAAAATGTAAAACGCGAGTGAAACTGAAAAAAACGGACCCCTAGGGGGGGGTTTTTGGAAACGAAATAAAAGTCCGAGTCGGGAACGGAAAATCCGAGTCTCGGATACCTAGATCGGGAATGTTTAGATGAACGTTTTAAATGCTAGTGAAACGTCCATTTGAGGCTCCGAAACGATAGAAAATCACTAAACTGACGCAAGGGTCGGAATAGTGCTTCCCGAGGGTCGGGAAAGTGAAAAGTGGAAATAAAATATAAACGAACCCGGTAATGATTAGAAGAGAGTCAGAAAAGTTCCTGAGAGCCAAAAATGCAGTCTGGATCAAGAAAATTCTGTCAGGGGCAAAACTATAATTTTGTCAAAATATAGGGGTAAAATCGTAATTTTACAAAAGTTGAGAAAAATGGGAAAAATGATAAATAAAGCCTAAAAAGTTATAAATAGGTTTTATTTAAGCTTTTTGATGAAAAATAAAAGCTATAAATGGAAATGAAATTAACAGACAAGGTTTTGTCTGTAGGATCAAAAAAATCTATCTACAATGAGGGCGATCAAAGATCCAAGAGAGAAAAAGAGAAGAAACTGATAAGGTAAGTTCAAACATTTACCTGTCTGCAATATATAGCATTATTGTTGCTAACTTTAATGTACTAACTATAAGTTAGGTACATATGTGCTACAGGCACTATTATAGAATAGAGAGAGAGACATAATGTGCTACAGGCACTATTGAGAATGGACATATTGGTAATTGTGCTTCGGGCACTAGAGCGAGGTTAATGAAACTCACTCCCCTAAAATTAAAATGTGAACCATTCCTAACCACGGGACAATATGAAGTCACCGGGTTAGAACTTTAAAAAGTCGGTAATGAAACCACTTTCTGGCGTACCAGCCTTCCGTACAGGGAGGTACTTTTGCCTTCGGGACTATGAGATTAAGGCTGTGGAGGTCAGCACTGATGTACCGCTCCCAGTCATGTACTATTTGCCTTCGGGGCTATGAGATTAAGGCTGTGGAGGTCAGCACTAATGTACCGCTCCCAGTTATGCGCACTTAAATGGTACTGCCAACCTGAGCTCAAAACCAGAACATAAGCAAAGATAATTACCTAAAACTGAAACTATGCCATAATTGAGCATAAGACAGTTTCGTGAGAGTACTAACATCGCGGTAGATGTACTGTTGATATACTGTGTTGTGGTCAAACTTACTATTCATAATAAATAGTAGTCAAAGTTACTATTTATGTAGGAATAGTGGTCAACGATACTATTCATGATGAATAGTACTATTCATAGAAATTTTATTTCTTGCATGTTTGAACTTACTGAGCCTGTAGCTCATCATTTTTGCTTATGTTGTATGTAAGCGACTAGCTCAGTAGCTTTGTTTGACTGGATGGTGGACGGGATAGCGTGTGTCAAATGGGATAAGTGGGCGTGAGATATGGTCCTGCCAAAGTCTTTCTGCTGAGCGATAAAAGAGAAGGAAAAAAAAGGAAACAGTTCTTTTGTAATTATATATTTTATGAAAGTACTGTATTATGTAAATTACTTTGTACTCGCCAACAAAGTAAATAGTGGAAAATTTTTTACATGATGTTTAAAGAAAAAAAAAATTTCCCCTAAAAATGTCATGTTTTACAAGAGAAATAGATTAGCCAGCGACCCATGAGAGTACAATCTATCGCAGTTAGCAATAAAGCTAAACTGCAATAGTATTGTATGATCTCTACGAGGGGCGGGCTGCCACAGTTGGTATCAGAGCGGGTTTACGATTGGTGAAGTTTAGAATACCAACTACCGTCACAGTTGGTATCAGAGCGGGTTTACGGTTGGTGTAGTTTAGAATACCAACTACTGCCACAGTTGGTATCAGAGCAAGGTTTGCGATTGGTTTAGTTTATAATACCAACTGCTGCCACAGTTGGTATCAGAGCAAGGCTTGTGATTGGTGAAGTTTAGAATACCAACTGCCGTCACAGTTGGTGTCAGAACGGAATTACGGTTGGTTTAATTTGGATTACCAACTGCCGTCACAGTTGGTATATCAGAGCAGTATTGACCATATCCTGATTTGACACTTCGCGCATCCTGCACCGCTATCCAAGTAAGTAGTTTACTTAAGTTTAGTTAATTATTTTCTTATGTGAAAATAATTATCTTATAGGTAGCAAGATAACCAGACCTCCTTATGTGAGACCACCACTACCACGACCGAGAGGGGTATTACGGGTATGGACGAGACCTATTGTGAGGCCGTCTATTTCCCAACGACCAGTAATCAGACCCCCGGTGCCCGAGAGACCTCCAGTACCAATACCAGCACCAGCACCAGTGCCAGTAGATATAGTACAGCCACGACCGATACTTCCTCCACCTGTAGTAGTGGACATTCCAGTTGTTGGTGGACGCCAACATATTGGGGTGAGAGTTTCGGCTCGGGCAGTACAGGCGTTCAGAGCTAGCAGTCCCCCTATATTTGATGGTGGACGACAATCGATGGAGGCGAAGGACTGGCTCCATGCCATAGAGAGGATTATGGTGATATGCGACATTGATCGAGATATGTGGATCCAGTTGGCCATCAGTATGTTTCAGGGAGACGCTCGAGTATTTTGGGAGTATTGTGACCAGGAGATTTTATTAGGATTCAGTTGGGCTGAGTTCTGTCAGCGATTAGCTGATCAGTTTCCGCCTAGGGATCCGGCACCTTCCCCAGCACCTCCAGAGAGACGAGAGGTAGATACACCTACGTATCCTGGATTCGATGAGGTTAGGGACTATATTCTCCAGACAGAGAGGATGGTCATGTTGTCTGGTGAGACAGTTATGTCTTATACAGCACGATTTGAGGAGACCATTGGGAGGAGATGTCCGTTGCCCAACCTCACTGAAGCGAACTGTTGTGAGCTGTTTTGGAGAGGTTTACTCATGGAGTTGAGATAGAGGGTGATTAAGCTATTTCCTCCTACGCTCTAAGAGTTTGTAGTGATGATCAGGACGATTGAGAGAGAGATTTTGATTGAGCATCTAACGCAGAGTTGACGAGAGACACTGGGTCAAGATGACATGTTGGCACGCATCTTTGGGCCGAGAAGAATGATGAACAATCATGAGGCTGGACCATCTAGACCACGAGGAGGTGATGACTCAGGACAGGGAGCATTACCTAGGGGTAGTGACTCAGATGATCCAGATGACGATGAAGATCCAGAAGTGTATCCTCTGGTCCCAGACACAGGAGATGTGTGACCAGTAGATGTATAAATGTACATAAGTAGCTTAGAGAGAAAAGCTCTTTTGTATAGACTTGTGGCCAAGATGTATAAAAATGGCCGATGTATATATGACTGGTGATGATTATGTACGATATATAAACGTTTTGCTATGAATGAAATATCAAAATGATTATATGTTGTACGATGATGTGTTACGATGATGTGGCTTTACATTACCCTGAATTTCGTAAATTTATGTGATCTTACAAATGTAGTTATGGAAAGGCTAACGGTGAATTATTGTGCCATAATAGGATAAAATGCAAGATGGTGGATTTGTCAAATCGACCAGAGGGACGAGAACGACGTCCTAATGTTATGGAGAGATTGGATCAGATACAAGCTCTATTAGAAGCTCAGATGCAAGAAAATGCTAATCTGAGGCGACGGGTAGAGGAGTTAGAATAGAGACAAGGCTCTGAGGGTACCCAAGTAGAACAAGAAGCTGAGGTAGATCCGGTTATCCCTCCAGTTGCTGTAAATGAGAGAGTTCCTGAACCGCAACCGGTATTAAATCTAGAACCCCTCTATGAAAGATTCAAGCGTATGAGGCCGCCAGAATTTGAAGGTTCTACAAATCCTCTAGAGGCTGAAGACTGGTTGTCATCCTTGCAAGTGATCATGGAATTCATGAACCTAACTGACCGGGAGAAGGTCGCATGTGCATCTTTTGTGTTGAGGAAAGATGCTCGTTTTTGGCGGGACACTATACGAATGAAAAGGAATGTGTCTACCATGAGTTGGGCGGAATTTCTGTAAGAATTTAACCAAAAATATTACGACCCTGCATCTCTGAGACAACAACAGAAAGAGTTCTCAGAATTGACGCAAGGAAATATATCGGTGAGCGAAGTTTGCCGAAAGTTTGACCAGTTATCCCGTTTATGTCCCTATGTAGTCCCTACTGAGAGGGAGAAAATACAGAAAATGATCGGGATGTTCAGACCAGAAATTGCTGCGCTAGTAGACACTGGACAAGTACCGCCTACTTCTGTAGCAAATTGTGTTAGTCAGGCCATCAGAGCTGAGTTTCACGTAGCCCGAAAGAAAGAGGAAACAGAGAAGCACTGGGAGGCCAAGAAGAAGGAGAGGGCTTTGGCTAAGTCTACACAAGCTGGTTAATCGAGCAAGCCTAATCAGAATGCTAAACCAAGCCAGGGCAATAATCAAGGATCCCAGCAACACAAGAGGAAAGGCAATTTTTCTGGAAATCGCCAGGGAAATAATCGAAGCCAGTAGCGAAGGACAGCTGGAAATGCAGAATCCAATGTACAAAATTGTCCTACATGCGGGAAGAGACATTCTGGGTAATGCAGATTTGGGCCACTTGTTTGCTATGAATGTGGAAAGGAAGGTCATTACGCCAGGAACTGTCCAACCAATAGGCAGGGTGGACAAGGCACTTCCCAACAGCACCAGACACGCCCACAAGCTCATTCCCTTTAGGCCAGAGTTGAAGAGTCCCCAGTAAGGTCGCAACGCCAGGAGCGTGTGCCATGTGCTGATGCTCGTGTGATGGCCTACAGTAAGGAGGATGCAGAGGCAGGAACATTGAACGTAGTGACAGGTCAGCTCACTGTCGCTAGTCATGTAGCCTCTGTACTGTTTGATTCTGGTGCTACGCATTCTTTTGTTTCCTATGCATTTGCTGACAAGATAGGACTTCCTAAGGACTATATGGGAAGAGTATTTAAGACAGCTTTACCATCTGGGGAAGTATTGTTGTTCAATTACTGGCTACCTCATGTACCAGTATATGTGGCAAATAGAGAACTATATGCGGAGTTGATCGTAATGAAGATCGTGGATTATGATGTGATTCTAGGCATGGATTTCCTAGGGAAACATCAAGCTACGATCAACTGTCGAAATCGAAAGATAGTATTTTAACCCGAGGAAGAAGAGAGTTTCGAATATGTCGATACTTCTTGAAAACCCGAGAAGATGATGATCAGTTCACTGAGAGCAAGCAAGCTGATAGCCAGTGGTTGTATGGGATATTTGGCATATGTGGTGGATACTACAGAGGAACAGAAGCTTCAACCTGAAGATGTTCCCGTTGTTAATGAATTTCTTGACGTATTTCCAGAAGAGTTACCAGGGATACCTCCAGAGAGAGAAATCTCGTTTGAAATTGAGTTGATGCCTGGAACGGCACCTATTTCCAAAGCATCATACCGCATGGCTCTAGTGGAGTTAAAGGAGCTGCAGAAACAATTAAAGGAGCTTTTGGATAAAGGATTTATCAGACCGAGTTATTCTCCATGGGGTGCACCTGTGTTATTCGTCAAGAAAAAGGATGGAACATTCCGTTTGTGCATTGATTACCGAGAGTTGAATAAGGTCACGATCAAAAATAGGTATCCATTACCTAGAATTGATGACTTATTCGATCAGTTAAAAGGCGCAGCGGTATTTTCCAAGATCGACTTACGATCAGGATATCACCAGCTGAGAATTAAAGAAAGTGATATTCCTAAGACGGCGTTTAGGACTCGTTATGGTCACTACGAGTTTCTTGTGATGCCATTTGGATTAACAAATGCGCCGACAGCGTTCATGGATTTAATGAACAGAATCTTTAAAGAGTATTTGGATAAGTTTTTCATTGAATTCATTGATGACATTCTTATACACTCAAAGACTCATGAGGAGCACAAGGAGCATCTGAGGATCGTGCTGAATACGATAAGGAAGCATCAACTGTATGCCAAATTCTCAAAATGCGAGTTTTGGCTGGACAGAGTACATTTCCTCGGACATGTTGTATCCCAGGAAGGTATTGCTGTAGATCCGATGAAGGTAGATGCAATTAACCAGTGGCCTACTGTCACGGACTAAAATTTAGACACGTGACATGGTAGCCAAATCATAATATCAACCCGAGATTTAAGGAAAACATTTATTACGAAAAACAACGGGTCAACATTATAATTTAGCTAAGCCTAATTATAAAGTAGCATCATAACCACAAAATAAAATAAAGGAGAAAATAAATGCTTTTTAATGCGGAAGTCAAATACAAAATCGGTTTTCAAAAGAAATTACCAACCATAAAATATTCCCAAGCATGAAATTTGAATAACGTGAAATAAAGTACAAACTTAAAGTCTCATTACATCAGAATGAGAAACAGAAAGAAGAAGATGGAGAAAACGGATAGCATCATCTTCGGTAGTAACGGATATCTCAACAAATTTCGGAACTGCTACCTCCCGTACCTGGAAGTAGTCATTTCGAAATCACAAAGAAAAAGGGACGTGAGCACTGGCTCAGTAGGACAGAAACAAAAGTGGGTTAACAGATAACATTTAAAAGTATGGCATAACATTCGTTTCCAAAAATAATCAATAATTTAAAAAAAATACATGACATAATAATCATAAAAAAAAAATAATCAACAATTTCGTGAAAAACATTTTTAATACAAGTTTTATTCTGCTGAGGACTTAGCGTAGCTGCAATATACGTGCCCCAATATTAAAATAATAAATCATTAAAAAAAACCATCATATTATGAGTGATGACTTGTCGTAGCTATAATATACGTGCCTCGAATTGAATTATCCTAAATCATCTCGTTACGGTCTAAATAGGCCGAACGGCCCTGCGCAGGTTTAGGGACCTTCCCCCATGGCGTCAACTCTGGGACGCACGCATCATTTACAATGATCGTGAACTAGAGCTCAATTATGTTCACCGGATTATTCAAAAGATGGTATTTACCAAGTTATATTATGCCATTAATCAAAACACGCTTTAAAATACACATTTAATTACCAAATACGTTGCATGCATTTATTTCATCAAAAACAATATAATAATTTCATAAACTGAAAACAGCATGCCATCGATAAAACAGGGAAATTTAAAACACTTGACTACTCCCAGAAAAGACTAGAACGTCCTACCTCGATTATCGCACAAGCGTTACGATAACGTGATCCACAAATCCAGCAAGAACATCAAATAAATCCTATAATCACAACATATGATCAGTCTAGGTCTAGACATAATCATCCAATTATTTTAGTGTACCACAAAAGATTTTAAAACGTTTAATAAACATTTAGCATTTAAAATTTATGAAAAACTCTAAGTTAGGATATTTCTGGTCATGGGCAGACTGACCGAGGCTGATTGTAAAATCCATATTAATTCATTTTTAATCCCAAAAATTCTAAATTTTTAATATGTTAAACAAGACATCCATACCTTTAATTTCATATAATTTTTATAATTTTTAGACATCATTTGGTCATTCAATTAGGCCAAAAACCGAAGGGTTGTTTTCAGGCATAAAATCTGGGTTTCAGTTTCAGTTCAAAAACTAGCAGTTCTGTCTGCCTATATTAGAAAAATATTTTGACTGGGCAAACGAATGTGTTTGGTTCTGAAATTTTTGAGGCATTTAGGGGACATCTTGAATTTAATTTTAGGCTCAAGAATCACTCAAAAATTGTTTTTAAAACTCAAGTTATGGCTGACACAAATTTACTTTTCATATGGTAATTTTCCAGATTTCTGTTTTTCTGTGTCTGAATTTCGATTAGCCTCAAATCAACTCAATATTCATCCAATGATCACGAAATTTTATGGAGGACCTTATTTATATGTGGTTAACACAACCCAAGAATCAAATTGACAAAAACATAAAATTTTACACATGTGATAATAGGGTTTTTGAAAGGGAAACAAAGAGGCAAAATTTTTAGGGTTTGAGAGAGAGATTAACACCTTGTTTGTACTGCACTATTTTTGATGCTTGGTCTCCTTTTTGGCTGAATTTGTGTGAGTGTTGGAGTCTTCAAAACAGTAGGGAAAACAGTGGAGAAAACCATATAAAAATTCGAATTTAAAACCAAAAGGAGAAGGAAGGAAAAAGTTTGATTTCTCACCTTGTTTTTGTCTCAAAAATTGTTGAATCTTTGAGCTGCCTTTTGATAGGTTTTGTTTGCTGTTTTGGGTGTGTTTTGGGAGAGAAAATTCAGAGAGGAGAGAAAGGAAAGCTGGCCGAATTTTTGAGTGCGAAAGGAAGGGTGAATGAGAGTCAAAAGAGGGTTTTTATACTAGGTTTTCTTTCTTTCCCTTTATGACAACCGGAAATTCAGGCAGTTCTCGGATGAAAAATGTACAATTGTATGTATATAACAATTTGTACTATTTAAAGAGTGAAATAAATGTATTTATATTGTTTAGAATATGTGAAAATGTTCTAACAATACTGACGAGTAAGAATTCAATGTTGGAAAAATTCACTGAGTTGAAACGGGTGAAACGGTGCCAAAATCGGCATTGAAAACCCTAACCGAGCCAATAAAAGACGGTAAACTTCCGGGATTGATTTTGATCAAACGGAAGCAGATTAAATTGATCCGACTGCACAGGAGACCTCAGGAACACGCCGGGACGATTTCAGGAAAATTTCGGCTCGAACCGGTATCGGTCAAAAAGTAATCGAATTAATGTGAATAGTAAAAGTCAAAGTCAACTTTCACTTTTGCATTTATGACATCATAAATCAAGATTAATAAATGAAAGAAATAAGGTGGTTGGTGGAATGAAAGGCCATGATTCATTTAGCTTTTGATCTAAAGGCCAAGATTTGGCCAAAATTTACCCTTTTTAAATTTTGAAAAATGGAGAAAGAATTAGGCATGAAAGGTGTCAAAATTTCATTGGTTTAGAGCCAAATTAATTGGCTTTCTTTCATGCATAAGTCGACAAAACTTGGGAATGAAATGGCCGAAACATTTGAAAGACAAAAACCAAACAAAAAATTCTAAGGCATTTTTCCATGGTGTCTACGTGAGCCACCCAAGGAGAACCAAGAGATTTCTTCAAAATTTCTTCACAAAAAGTGTGTCAAAACACTCTTTGAAGACAAAGGAAGCATTAGACCAAGGTAACTTCCCTTGCACTTGATTTTTTCATGGTTTTTCTTCAAGAAATCCGGGGGTGAATAGTGATAGGAAGATGGAAAAATTTTAGTTGTTTTTCATGGAAATTGATGTTGGGTTTTGTTAAGGTTGTAATAAGTAAGAAAACCATGTAAATTGTTTAAAGAAAAACCAAATTTTGGTTGGTTTTTCAAAGGAAAATCCGTGGGTTACCTTAGGTAACCAATGAGAAAACTTTGTGGTTAATTGCTAACATGCTTTCAAAGTTGAAATTGGTGAAGAATAAAGCTTGTATGTCATGGTGAAAAGCTTAAAAAAAAATTCTTGGTGTGAATTACATTAAATGGCCGTGGGGTTTAATAATGGTTTGGAAGAAAAATTTTCATGGTTTTATGTGGTATTTGGTTGATTGGAATTATGCATTTCAATATGCAAATGATGAACTTATAATGGAAAGAATGAAACAAAATTGTTTGGCATGTTTTCATTCTTTGGCCGTGGGTTATACAAGGGTAAAAACCCTAGGAAATTTGGTTGAAAATGCAAATAAAATGGGCTTGAAAACGTGTTAAAAACGTGACATTTGAATGGCCTAAAGTGTGGTGAAAGTTTGACAAAATTTGGTTCGGTTTGGTTGTGAAAACCGAAACCAAATTAAGGGTAAAATTGTGAAAAAATGTTGTAATGTGGGTGATAATGTGAAATTGGAAATTTGTGGGTTTTTATGTAAAAGTTTGGAAAACTTTTACATAAAATAGGCTTGTGGTATAGTACGTGGCAGGTACATACGGTTCGAGGCGTACCTAACGCCAGAAGCCTTAAAATTACGCCGAAATGCTGCCGAAATTTCGAAAACAGCATTTGGGGTAAAATGGAAAAAAAAAAAAAAAGTTTGGGGTCGGGTTGGAAACTCGAGTCTCTAACGGAAAAGTGAATAAGGAAAACCTAAGGGGCGGTTCATGAATAGTAACTTGTCCCCTAAAAATATAGACCGCGCGTGAAATTGAAAAAAAAATCGACCCCGAGGGGGGGCGTTTTTGGAAATGAAATAAAGGTCCGAGTCAGGAACGGAAAACCCGAGCCTCGGAGGCCTAGGTTGGGAAAGTCTAGATGAACGTTTTAAATACTAGTGAAACAAATGTCCATTTGAGGCTCTGAAACGATAGAAAATCACTAAACCGACGTAAGGGTCGGAATAGTGCTTCCCGAGGGCCAGGAAAGCAAAAAGTGAAAATAAAATAGAAACGAACCCGGTAATGATTAGAAAAGAGTCAGAAAAGTTCCTGAGAGCCAAAAATGCAGTCTGGATCGATAAAATTCCGTCAGGGGCAAAACTGCAATTTTGCCAAAATATTGGGGCAAAATCGTAATTTTACAAAAGTTTGGGGAAAATGGTGAAAATAATAAATAAAGCCTAAAAAGTTATAAATAGGTTTTATTTAAGCTTTTAAATGAAAAATAAAAGCTATAAATGGATATGAAATTAACAGACAAGGTTTTGTCTGTAGGATCCCAAAATCGGCCTACAAGGAAGGCGATTCAAGATCCAAGAGAGGGAAAAAGGAAAGAGGCTGATAAGGTA
This sequence comes from Antiaris toxicaria, assembly GCA_035233585.1. Classification (NCBI taxonomy): domain Eukaryota; kingdom Viridiplantae; phylum Streptophyta; class Magnoliopsida; order Rosales; family Moraceae; genus Antiaris; species Antiaris toxicaria. The sequence goes on from CP141156.1 coordinate 88,268,661, forward strand.
AGTTCAGACATTTACCTGTCTGCAACATATAGCAATATTGTGCTAACTTTAATGTACTAACTATAAGTTAGGTACATATGTGCTACGGGCACTATGATAGAATAGAGAGAGAGACGAAATGTGCTACGGGCACTATAAGAATGGGACACATGGTTAATTGTGCTTCGGGCACTAGAGCGAGGTTAATGAAACTCACTCACCTAAAATTAAAATGTGAACCATTCCTAACCACGGGGCAATATGAAGTCACCGGGTTAGAATGTTAAAAAGTCGGTAATGAAACCACTTTCTAGCGTACCAGTCTTCCGTATAGGGAGGTACTTTTGCCTTCGGGGCTATGAGATTAAGGCTGTGGAGATCAGCACTGATGTACCACTCCCAGTTATGTACTATTTTGCCTTCGGGGCTATGAGATTAATGCTGTGGAGGTCAGCACTAATGTACCGCTCCCAGTCATGCGCACTTAAATGGTACTGCCAACTTGAGCTCAAAACCAGAACGTAATCAAAGATAATTACCTAAAACTGAAACTGTGCCATAATTGAGCATAAGACAGTTAGTGAGAGCACTAACATCGCGGTAGATGTACTAGTGTGATACAGTGGTGTGGTCAACCTTACTATTCACGTATGAATAGTGGTCAAAGTTACTATTCACTTATGAATAGTAGTCAAAGTTACTATTCATGTATGAATAGTGTCAACGATACTATTCACGATGAATAGTCTATTCATAGAAATTTTATTTCTTGCATGTTTGAACTTGCTGAGCCTGTAGCTCACCATTTTTGCTAATGTTGTACGTAAGCGACCAGCTCAGTAGCTTGTTTGACTGGATGCGGACGGGATGGCGCGTGTCAAATGGGATAACTGGGCGAGGGATATGGTACTGCCAGAGTCTTCCCGCTGAGCGTTAAAGTGAAGGGGAAAAAGGGGAAATAGTTCTTTTGTAATTATGCATATTTTACGAAAGTACTGTAATATGTAAATTACTTTGTACTTGCCAACAAAGTAAATAGTGGGAAATGTTTTATATGATGTTTAAAGAAAAAAATTTTTTTCCCAAAAACGTCATGATTTAAAAAGGGTAGAGAGATAAGCCGGCGACCCATGAGAGTACAATCTATCGCAGTTAGCGATAAAGCTCAACTGTAATAGTATTGTATGATATCCACAAGGGGCGGGCCGCCACACCCTTTCTCTTCCTTGTTTGGCCGAAATTTCTAAAGGTAAAAGGGAAAGTTTTTAGGCTGTTTTGAGGCTAGGGTTTTCTCTCTTATTTCCCTTTAGGTGGCCAAAATTATCCCTTAGTTTTTAAGGAAAAATAATTTGAATTTTGGTTGAGTTTTGACCTAGCTTTTGATTCAAATAAAAATTTCCTTTATTTCCTATACTTTATGGCCGAAATTTCTTCTTTATATCTAAGGGATGAAATTTGAATTTAAATCCTCCTTGGATTTGTGGAATTTAAATTTTAATTAAAAACCCAAGTGATGGCCGAATATTTTAGGGTTTCTTTTTGAAGTTCAAATTGTTGACTTTTTGAGCGGAATTTGACTAGGAAACCAACCTAGGGTTTCCAAAAGATTTTTAATTAATTTTCGGCACACTAATTTTATTTAAATTATATATTGACCCTTAAATAGAATTTAAGGCGTCACAAATATCTAACACTAAAAATAGTTTCGTCCTCGAAACTTTAAGAATTTCTCCACACTAAAGAAGAGAATAAGAATATGAGTCACTTCTCATTTCATTAAGCAAATCTAAATGCACCTTTTAGAACATATAGTGGTATATCTACCACTATGAATAGAGTAGGGTTACAAAACAAACTTAGGTCGACTACATTACAAGTACTCTACTGCTTAGCGAACCATTCAGCATGGTTCTCACGCATATCTTTCTCGGTTTCCCATGTGGCTTCCTCTTCACCATGGTTACTCCAAAGAACCTTCACCATGGGTATTGTTTTTGTTCTCAGCTACTTGACCTTACGATCCAAAATCTTCACTGGAACCTCTACGTAAGAGACATCTGGTTGGATTTCTACATCATCTGTTGAAATGACTTCTGACTCTGCTCGTGCACTCTTCCTCAGCATCGATACATGGAAAACATTGTGCACTCCCAAGGTGTCGGGTAACTTCAGCTCATATGCGACCTTACTAACTCTGCGTACGATCTTGAAAGGTCTAATGTAATGTGGTGCTAGCTTCCCTTTAACTCCAAAACGAGAGATACCTTTCTTCGGTGACACCTTTAGCAATACAAACTCTCCGACCTTGAACTCTAACGGCTTTCTGCGTTGATCTGCATAGCTCTTCTGTCGACTCTGTGCTATTAGAAGTTGTTGTTTGATGATGGCAATCTTCTCGTACTGGTCTAAGACTATATCGGGTCCACCCACTAGTGCTTCCTGGTTGTCAACCCAATAGATGGGTGATCGACAAGGCTTTCCGTACAATGCTTCAAAGGGTGCCATTCCGATACTCGTGTGACGGCCCGCCCCTTGTGGAGATCATACAATACTATTACAGTTGAGCTTTATCGCTAATTGCGATAGATTGTACTCTCATGGGTCGCCGGCTTATCTCTCTACTCTTTTTAAATCATGATGTTTTTGGGAAAATTTTTTTTTCTTTTTCTTTAAACATCATATAAAATCTTTTTCCACTATTTACTTTGTTGATAAGTACAAAGTAATATAAATAATACAGTGCTTTTGTAAAATATATATAATTACAAAAGAACTGTTTCCCTTTTTTTTTTTCCTTCACTTTAACGCTCAGCGGCAAGACTCTGGCAGTACCATATCCCTCGCCCAGTTATCCCATTTGACACGCACCATCCCGTCCGCATCCAGTCAAACAAGCTACTGAGCTGGTCGCTTACCTGCAACATTAGCAAAAATGGTGAGCTACAGGCTCAGTAAGTTCAAACATGCAAGAAATAAAATTTCTATGAATAGACTATTCATCGTGAATAGTACCGTTGACCACTATTCATATGTGAATAGTAACTTTAACCACTATTCATAAGTGAATAGTAAGGTTGACCACACCACTGTATCACACTAGTACATCTATCGCGATGTTAGTGCTCTCACTAAACTGTCTTATGCTCAATTATGGCACAGTTTCAGTTTTAGGTCATTATCTTTGATTACGTTCTGGTTTTGAGCTCAGGTTGGCAGTACCATTTAAGTGCGCATGACTGGGAGCGGTACATTAGTGCTGACCTCCACAGCCTTAATCTCATAGCCTCGAAGGCAAAATAGTACATGACTGGGAGCGGTACATCAGTGCTGACCTCCACAGCCTTAATCTCATAGCCCCGAAGGCAAAAGTACCTCCCTATACGGAAGGCTGGTACGCCAGAAAGTGGTTTCATTACCGACTTTTTAACATTCTAACCTGGTGACTTCACATTGTCCCGTGGTTAGGAATGGTTCACATTTTAATTTTAGGGGAGTGAGTTTCATTAACCTCGCTCTAGTGCCCGAAGCACAATTAACCATGTGTCCCATTCTTATAGTGCCCGTAGCACATTTCGTCTCTCTCTCTATTCTATCATAGTGCCCGTAGCACATATGTACCTAACTTATAGTTAGTACATTAAAGTTAGCACAATATTGCTATATGTTGCAGACAGGTAAATGTCTGAACTTACCTTATCAGACTGTTCCCTTTCTCTCTCTTGGATCTTGAATCGCCTTCCTTGTAGGCCGATTTTGGGATCCTACAGACAAAACTATGTCTGTTAATTTCTTTCCATTTATAGCTTTTATTTTTCATTAAAAAGCTTAAATAAAACCTATTTATAACTTTTTAGGTTTTATTTATTATTTTCACCATTTTCCCCCAACTTTTGCAAAATTACGATTTTACCCCAATATTTTGGCAAAATTGCAGTTTTGCCCCTGACGGAATTTTATTGATCCAGATTGCATTTTTGGCTCTCAGGAACTTTTCTGACTCTTTTCTAATCATTACCGGGTTCGTTTCTATTTTATTTCCACTTTTTGCTTTCCCGGCCCTCGGGAAGCACTATTCCGACCCTTACGTCGGTTTAGCGATTTTCTATCGTTTAGGAGCCTCAAATGGACGTTTCACTAGTATTTAAAACGTTCATCTAGACTTTCCCGACCTAGGTCTCCGAGGCTCGGGTTTTCCGTTCCCGACTCGGACCTTTATTTTATTTCCAAAAACGCCCCCCCTCGGGGTCGGTTTTTTTTCAATTTCACTCACGTTTTTCATTTTCAAGGGGACGGGTTACTATTCACGAACCACCCCTTAAATTTTTCCTTATTCAATTTTTCCGTTAGGGACTCGGGTTTCCGTCCCGGCCCTAACTTTTATTTTAAATTCCTATTTTACCCCGAATGCCGTTTTTGAAATTTCGGCAGCATTTCGGCGTAAATTTAAGGCTTCCGGTGTTAGGTACGCCTCGAACCGTATGTACCTACCACGTACTATACCACAAGCCTATTTTATGTAAAAGTTTTCCAAACTTTTACATAAAAACCCACAAAATTCCAATTCCACATTATCACCCACATTTCAAAATTTTTTCACAATTTTACCCTTAATTTGGTTTCGGTTTTCACAACCAAACCGAACCAAATTTTGTCAAACTTTCACCACATTTTAGGCCATTCAAATGTCACGTTTTTAACACATTTTCAAGCCCCTTTTCTTGGCATTTTCAACCAATTTCTTATGGTTTTTACCCTTATACAACCCACGGCCATTTAATGAAACACATGCCAAACATTTTTGTTTCATTCTTTCAATCACATTGCCACCATTTACACATTAAATTGCATGATTTAAATTAACCAAACATCACATAAAAGCATGCAAATTTTTCTTCCAAACCCTTAGGAAACTCACGGCCACATTATGTAATTCATACCAAAATTTTTTTTCAAGCTTTTCATAATGAAATACAAGCTTTATTCTTCACAAAATTAAACTTGGAAGCAAGTTAGAAATTAAACCACAACTTTTTCTCATTGGTTACCTAAGGTAACCCACGGATTTTCCTTTGAAAAACCAACCAAAATTTGGTTTTTCTTTAAACAAATTACATGGTTTTCTTACTTATTACAACCTTAACAAAACCCAACATCAATTCAATGGAAAACAACCAAAAATTTTCCATCTTTTTCTCACTATTCACCCACGGATTTTAAGAAGAAAAACCATGAAAAATTAAGTGAAAAAGGGAGTTACCTTGGTCTAATGCTTCCTTTGTCTTCAAGGAACACTTTGACACTCTTTTTTGTGAAGAAAAGTTGAAGAAAATCTTGGTTTCCCTTGGGTGGCTCACGTAGACTCCATGGAAGAAACTTAGAAAATTTTTTTCTTTTGGTTTGGCATGAAAATGTGGTCTCGGCCACTTTATCAAAATGTTGCCGACTTAACCATGCAAGAAAGCCAATTAATTTGGCTCTAAACCAATAGAATTTTGACACCTTTCATGCCTAATTCTTTCTCCATTTTTCAAAAATTAAAAATGGTAATTTTTGGCCAAATCTTGGCCTTTAGATCAAAAGGTGATTAAATCCTAGCCATTAATGCCACCAACCACCTTATTTCTTTCATTTAATAATCTTGATTTATGATGTCATAAATGCAAAAGTGAAAGTTGACTTTGACTTTCACTATTCACATTAATTCGACTACTTTTTGACCGATGCCGGTTCAAGCCGAAATTTTCCTGAAATCGTCCCGGCGTGTTCCTGAGGTCTCCTGTGCAGTCGGATCAATTTAATCTGCTTCCTGATAACTCGAATTTCTCGAGTTATGAAGTTACATTTTCATGCTTAGATAGCCCATTTTAGGAAGTTAAAATCACAAAAGTCATGGTTCTTGGCACTATAAATGAGAATTATCAATTTTTGACTTTAGTGGCCATTGGTGAAAGTTCATTCTTAGTAGCACATGGGAATCTACCTTTGTTAGAGCATTTTGAAGTCTTTTAACATGTGATATGTTCTTGGAGTTTGGTTTTTGTCTTTGGTGAATGGCAGAACTTTGCAGCGTGAAGAATGCTGAAAATTGGACGTTGCCGTAGCATTGCCATAGCAAAGCTGCAGCAGGCGTTGGTTGACGTGGTCTGCTGAATGTGCACACATTTTAATCCACGCTGGCCAATTTTGATGATGTCAATCATTCTTCCAAATGTCAGCATCATTGCCCAGCATTACCACGACGTCCACGGCCAGCCAGAGGATCATCCACATGTCACAAGTAGGGTTTAAATGTTCCCTTTTTTGTACTATAAAAGCTGAGCTGAAAGAAGAGGACAGGGGGATATACGGGAAAAAGACAACAGAAAAAGAAAGAGGGAGAAATAACAGAATCGGAAGAGAGAAAAACAGAGCAAAAAGGAAAATCGGATAGGAAATATAAAGTGGAATTGAGAGCAACTTCAGCCGGATCGTGAGGAATTCAACATCTCAAGAAGGAATTCGTCTGGGTTCATTCTTCACAGATCGCTTAAGGCATTGGAGCTGTACCAGCTTGATTCGAACCTTGGAGAAGGGGAAATCATTACTGCTTAATTCTGTTTTGTATTGATTTCAGTCTTTCTTTTTGAATAACAGTATTTTGATGTTTAATCAAAGTCGTTTTGCGATTTTGGCTGAATTCATGGAAGCTTAATTTAGCTAAGTTGTGAGTCATGAGTACTTGAACAGAATTTGATATCTGTGCAGTTTTGCTTAGTATAATTCTTTTTATTGTTCAATCTGTGCTTATTCTATTTGATCTGGTATTAGATCTTGGAAGGGAATCTGATATTAGCAACTGATTCGTGAATGTTGGAAAACGTTTAATGAATTGACTGAGATTGAATAACATGTGTTTGGTTAGTTTCAGAGTAAAAATTAATCAAATCTGTGGGTAAGCTAGGAATAGTCATCCATCACATGGTCTTTAAGGATAACGTTCTTAATTGATTGTCTCGAATCTGAATCTACATAGGAATATGCAGGCTTAGAATCTGAGAGCTAAACGTAATTTTTTCTATATCCTGACTAGAAAGAATGATGCTATAGCAAAGCTGTAGCACGATTTCAGAACTGTGAAAGGAAAGTGACTTGCAACTTATTTCTTCCAATTGATTGTGCAAATATAAATCCTGAATTTTATACCTGGAAATTCCATTTTAATTCTTGTTAAATTCTGTTTCCCATTTTATTCTTTCTCCATAATTGAAATTCATTTAGTTACTTGTCTAGTTAAGTAGATTTTCTTGTAAAAACGATTACATTTGAATACAAAAGCACTTTCCTCGTGGGTACGACACTCTTTCTCATCATATATTACTTGGATGCGATACGTATACTTGCGTTTAATTGCATATATCACAGATCTGCAAACAAGTTTTTGGCGCCGTTGCCGGGGAAAGTGATTTTGTTGTTAATTTGTGATTTTCTACAAGGAATTTACTTAACAGATTTTGAATATTGTGAATACAGGTGAAAGGAACACTGGTTTATGAATAGGCGAGGAAGTGGTGAATTAGAAGTTTTTGACCCTGAAATAGAGAGAACTTTCCGTGCAAGAAGAAGGGAGCAACGTAACTTAGCTGCAGGTACTGAAATGGCTAATCAGCAAGCAAATCCAGCCGTGAACCAGGGCAACAACGCTCGAAATGCACTACTCCGAGCAGAATCCCAATGTTAGAAGGGCTTAATCCTGGTATCGCACGCCCAGAAATACAGGCCCCTCACTTTGAGCTCAAACCTGTTATGTTCCAGATGCTTCAATCAGCAGGGCAGTTCGCAGGCATGCCGACAGAAGATCCACACCTGCATTTGAGGCTATTCATTGAAGTCTGTGATTCTTTTAAACTGCCAGGTGTAGATGATGATGCTTTGCGACTCAGGCTATTCCCATACTCATTGAGGGATCGAGCTCGAGCCTGGTTGAATGCACTCGCACCAAATTCAATCCTTACTTGGGATTATCTAGCCGAGAAGTTCTTGATGAAGTATTTCCCACCTACAAAAAGTGCGAAACTAAGAAATGATATCACTAGCTTTCAGCAGTTCTCAGGTGAATCATTATATGAAGCTTGGGAGAGGTTTAAGGAGCTTATCAGGAAATGCCCACATCATGGGATTCCTCATTGGATCCAGATGGAAACGTTTTATAATGGCTTGGATGGGCAAACTAGAACCATTGTAGATGCCTCAGCTAATGGAGCAATTCTTACCAAGTCATACAATGAAGCTTATGAAATTCTAGAGAGGATGGCGCAGAACAATTATCAATGGCCTACTGACAGAGCCAATGCCGCAAGAAGGGGAGGTGGTGTATATGAAGTAGACTCGATTACAGCTCTTTCAGCCCAACTGTCCACACTCACAAACATGGTGAAGTCTATGAGCACGGCACAAGGAGGAAAACCGCCACAACTGGCAGCTGTTTCATGTGTATATTGTGGAGAAGGACATGTTTTTGAACAGTGCCCGTCTAACCCTGAATCAGCTTGTTTTGTTGGGAATTATCAGCGTTATAACAACTCTTATCCCAATAATTACAATCAGGGACACAAGCAGCATGCAGGCTCGACTTCAAATTATTATGGTCAAGGTGTAAGCACATCATCAGTTCCGATGCCAAACAGACCTCAATTCCCTCCTGGATTTCAGCAACCCATGAGGCAACAAGTTCAAGAATCACCACAGACAACTCTATCAACAATTGAGAGTTTGTTGAGGGAACACATGGCGAAGACAGATACCCGTATTCAGGACCATTCAGCATTGTTGCAGAGTCACACAGCCTCATTGAGGAGCTTGGAGAATCAAATGGGACAGTTAGCAAGTGCTCTCAGCAGTAGACCACAAGGGACACTGCCAAGCGATACCGAAAACCCAAAAAGAGAAGGCAAGGAACAATGCAAAGCCATCGTTTTGAGGAGTGGAAAGAAACTGGAAGAACCCAACACTGGGACAGCTAAAAAAGGGGAGCTCACTTTAATCCAAAAGGATAAGCCACAAGAAGAAGTCGCTGAAACACTCCCAACCCAGGTTCAAGCCGATCAGAACGTTGCTACAGCAATGCCACAGCAAGGAATCGGGCAGCAAGAAATGAGAAAACCGCCACCACCTTTTCCTCAACGATTCCACAAGCAACAGCAGGACCAGCAATTTAAGAAGTTTCTAGATGTTTTGAAGCAACTTCACATCAACATACCACTTGTGGAAGCTCTAGAACAAATGCCCAGTTATGCAAAGTTTATGAAGGACATCTTAACTAAGAAGAGAAGATTGGGGGAGTTTGAGACAGTTGCTCTCACTGAAGAAAGTAGCGCCTTCTTCCAGAAAAGACTGCCACCAAAGTTGAAGGATCCAGGCAGTTTCACAATTCCATGCACAATTGGCAACAATTATTTTGGCAAGGCTCTTTGCGACCTTGGAGCAAGCATTAATTTGATGCCAATGTCGGTGTTCAGAAAGTTGGGTGTGGGTAAAGCAAGGCCAACTACAGTCACCTTACAGTTAGCAGATAGATCGTTGACTCATCCTGAAGGGAAGATTGAGGATGTTCTTGTTAAAGTCGATAAATTCATCTTTCCAGCAGATTTTATCATCCTTGATTTTGAAGCAGATCGTGAGATTCCCATCATTCTTGGGCGTCCATTTTTGGCCACAGGACGAGCTCTAATAGATGTGCAAAAGGGTGAATTGACTATGAGGATGAATGATGAACAAGTCACTTTTAATGTTTTGAAGGCAATGAGGTTTCCTGAAGAATTTGAAGAATGTTCAACTATCCAGGTCCTTGAGTCGGCTGTAATTGAGGAGCTAGAGAAGAACCACCTTGAGACAGATTTGGAAGATCATCTTGAGTCATTTCCAAGACAAGAAGAGTCGAATAATGTGGAAATTCCAGCAAGGAACAATGTAAGGGGAAGACAGTATGAGACACTGGGATTAGCAGATCGAGAAACAAAGCTGCCCAAACCATCCACTGAAGAGCCGCCCACTCTAGAGTTGAAGCCTTTGCCAAATCATCTCAGATATGCATATTTGGGAGATAAAGAAACGTTACCAGTCATTGTTTCTGCTTCACTAACTGAGGAGCAAGAGGACCAACTGCTTCAGGTTTTAAAAAGATTTAAGAAAGCCATTGGATGGACCATTGCTGACATCAAGGGAATCAGTCCCTCATTATGTATGCACAAAATCCTGTTGGAAGACGACTACAGAGGATCCATTGAGCAGCAACGAAGACTCAATCCAATTATGAAGGAGGTGGTAAAGAAGGAAGTCATTAAGTGGTTGGATGCTGGGATCGTATATCCTATTTCAGACAGTTCATGGGTGAGTCCAGTGCAATGCGTACCAAAGAAAGGAGGAATGACGGTAGTAACCAATCAGAATGATGAATTGATTCCCACTCGAACTGTTACAGGATGGAGAGTATGTATGGACTACCGAAAGCTCAACAAAGCTACTCGGAAGGATCACTTCCCTTTGCCATTTATCGATCAAATGTTAGACAGATTGGCAGGCAAGGAATACTATTGCTTTCTTGATGGGTATTCAGGATACAATCAGATTGCTATTGCTCCAGGGGATCAAGCTAAAACCACCTTCACCTGTCCGTATGGCACATTCGCGTTCAGGAGGATGCCCTTCGGATTATGCAATGCACCAGCCACTTTCCAGCGGTGTATGATGGCCATTTTTTCTGACATGGTTGAGGACTTCCTTGAGATATTCATGGACGATTTTTCAGTCTTTGGAAATTCTTTTGATTTGTGCTTGAGCAACTTGGCCAAGGTTCTCCATAGATGTGAAGAAACTAATTTGGTGCTCAATTGGGAGAAGTGCCATTTCATGGTGAAGGAAGGAATTGTCTTAGGGCACAAAGTTTCTAAAGCTGGGATTGAAGTGGATAAAGCAAAGATTGAGGCAATAGAAAAGATGCCTCCTCCTACCACAGTTAAGGGAATCCGAAGTTTTTTGGGACATGCTGGGTTCTACAGAAGATTCATCAGAGACTTTTCAAAAATCTCCAAGCCCTTATGCAGCTTACTGGAGAAAGACTCGGTGTTCATGTTCGATGAGCAGTGTCTTCATGCATTCGAAGAGTTAAAAAAGAAACTGATTTCAGCGCCAATTGTAGTAGCACCTGACTGGTCATTACCCTTTGAGGTGATGTGTGATGCAAGTGATATGGCGGTAGGAGCTGTGTTGGGCCAACGCAGGAGCAAAGTGTTTCATTCCATCTACTATGCGAGCAGGACACTCACAGGAGCTCAGCTGAATTATACGGTGACTGAGAAAGAATTGTTGTCAGTTGTATATGCTTTTGAAAAATTTAGAGCTTATCTCGTGGGTGCAAAGGTAGTTGTATACACTGATCATGCAGCAATTAAATACCTCATTCAGAAGAAAGATGCAAAACCGAGGTTGATTCGGTGGGTTCTTCTACTTCAAGAATTTGATTTAGAGATCAAGGACCGAAGGGGGGCTGAAAACCAAGTAGCTGATCACCTTTCAAGACTGGACAATGGATGTGAAGGACAAGAAAACCAGCTAATTAGAGAAACATTCCCTGACAAGCAGTTATTTACAGTTACCCAGTCGACTATACCATGGTACGCTGATTTTGTCAATTATTTGGTAAGTGGGCTGTTACCTCCAGAATTGTCTAGGCAGCAATTGAAGAAGTTTATGCATGATGTTCGTTCTTATTTTTGGGATGAACCATATCTATTTAAGCAATGCGCTGATCAAGTGTTGAGGAGATGCATTCCTGAAGAGGAAATGGAGGATGTTCTCTATCACTGCCATTCTTCATCATATGGAGGTCATTATGGAGGCACTCGGACAGCCGCAAAAGTCCTGCAATCAGGTTTGTTCTGGCCCACATTATTCAAGGATGCCAACATTTACGCCATGAAGTGTGAGAGGTGTCAGAAGGTTGGAAACATCACAAGGAGGCATGAAATGCCCTTGAACAACATTCTTGAAGTTGAGGTTTTTGATGTTTGGGGAATTGATTTCATGGGACCGTTCGTGCCATCCTATGGGAATACATATATTCTTGTAGCAGTGGATTACGTATCCAAGTGGGTGGAGGCTGAGGCATTGCCTACTAATGACTCAAAAGCAGTAGTGAAGTTCCTCAAGAGAAACATCTTCACTAGATTCGGAACACCTCGGGCAATCATTAGCGACAATGGCACGCATTTTGTGAGCAAACAGTTTGATAGTGTGGTAATGAAATATGGAGTCAAACACAAGGTGGCAACCACATATCATCCTCAGACAAACGGACAGGTGGAAGTATCAAACAGAGAAATAAAGAGGATACTGGAGAAGGTGGTAGGGCCATCACGTAAGGATTGGTCACAGCGCCTAACCGATGCATTTTGGGCGCTGAGAACAGCCTACAAAACACCCCTTGGATCCTCACCATACAGACTTGTTTTTGGCAAGGCATGCCACTTGCCAGTAGAACTTGAACACAGAGCATACTGGGCTGTTACTAAGATTAATTTGGACTTGAAGTTGGCTGGAGAAAAGAGAATGTTACAGCTGAATGAGCTTGACGAGTTCAGACTACAAGCTTATGAGAATGCCAAATTGTTTAAGGAGAAAACCAAGCGGTGGCATGATAGTAAAATCCTTCCCCGTGAGTTTGAGGAAGGGCAGCAGGTCCTCCTTTTTAACTCAAGACTCAAGCTATTTCCTGGGAAACTCAAATCACGCTGGAGTGGGCCATTCAAGGTTGTCACAGTATTCCCACATGGAGCTATAGAAGTAAAGGAAGAAAATTCTGGAAGAAAATTCACAGTGAATGGGCAGCGTCTCAAACATTATTTCGGAGGGAATGTGGACAGGGAGAAGACTTCAATCATTCTTCAAGACCCATGAGCATAAGGGATGGTCGGGCCGTCGACCGAAAAACAAGCGCTCAAGGGAGGCAACCCTTGCATTAGTCAATTTTATTTTATTTTTAGTTAGTTAGTTGTCTTGCTTTATTTAGTACATATCTCTCTAGTTTCTTTGTTTTACTATGATTCAGACTCTTCATAATATGTGTTTGTTGCAGGTGATTTGAAGAACAAGTATATGGGTACTGGAGCCACTGAAGATGAAGCAGAGACAGAGTGCATGTTTGGTGATACAGAAACACTGCAATAACAATGCTATAGCAAAGCTGTGGCATTATTATTGCAGTGAAGGTGTCGTGAAACGTAAGTCTGGGTGATGAGGGAAGATACAAAACGCACAGTTTCATTAAAAAAAAAAAAAATTTAAAAAAAAAAATTTTAAAAAAAAAATAAAAAAATAAAAAATTAAAAAAATAGTAATAAAAAAAAAAGGGGGGGATAGCCCTCGAAAACCCTACATAAGGGCCCCTTTTATTATTTTCTTTTCTCCTTTCACTCTCCTTTATCTGCCGCCCCCACCAAAAACGCCGAGCACCGAACGTCGCCGAAATCTCCACCATTTTCATCCTTGCCATCAAAGCCGAGTAAGCCACACCATTCCTCATCACATTTCAGTTTCTTTTCCATCCATTTTCGGTTTTTTTTTTTCCATGCATGCATAAAAGCCGCCGGTTCTCTCTCTAGAAATTCGCCGTTTCTCTCTCTAAAAATCTCACCTCCACACTCCTCCTTTCTCATATTTGTAATCATTCTCACCTTCCCCATTCTCCAACATCAAAACCAACAAGTTGTGTTCACCCACCAACCAACCTTGTTGGCGGCATTTTCTCCAACAAGGCCGACACAAAGAGGGGCTTTCGAAGCAAACCGAGCGACTTGGAGTCAATTGCCGAAGTTCTCCCGCACAAGTTTGAGCGTGCACCGAACCTTTTAACGCCGTCGTCAGCCGCTGCAAGTCACTCTCCACCGAACATCAAGAGCGGAAGACTGTCGAGCAAGGGAAGAAAGCCAAATCCTTGGCCGCGGGTCATCCATTGTTATAGGTAAGGTGCTTTCTTACCTAGTCTCACAAGTCCTTTTGAAAGCATAATTTAGGAAGTTAGTGAGATTTAAGTTTGGGGGTGGTGCATTGAAGTGTAGCATTGGAGATTAGTGATTTAAGCATTATTGCATTATAAAAAAAAAAAAAAAAATGCCGGTGAAGAGTATGGCAAGAAAGGGGAAGAAAGTTGCTAAGAGAGAAAAAGAGTTTAAGAGATTCAAAAATGAGGAAATAGAGACAAGATTTAATAAGAGCTTTGCACATAGGTCGTTATGTCTAGAAAAAGGCTTCCATTTGAAAACAGTAGAAATGCCCGAGTTTGTGAGTTCTGTGATAAAGGTCCATAAGTGGAAAGTCTTTTGTGAACATACAAATGAGGCTATCATGCCTTTAGTGGGTGAGTTCTATGCGAGTTTGACAGGAAAATTTCAGAACATAGTCCATGTTAGAGGGAAACCGGTGGATATTACAAGGGATGCAATCAATGGGTTCTTGGGATTATCAGGATCTGGGGACAAGCATTCTGAGTTTTTAGCAAATGCAGATAGAGAAGCTTTAGACACTGTGCTGGCTGACTTAACAACAACTGGAACCGAATGGACAAGGTCACCACAGGGATCTCTAACAGTTCTTCATTGCAGGTTAAATCCTAAAGCTAAGGTGTGGTATCATTTCATTAAGTTTTCCCTCAAACCAACTACCCATGGGCAAACAGTAAGTTGGGAGAGAATGGCTCTTCTGCATTCAATTATAATGGGGAGAAAAATTGATGTGGGCAGTATAATTAGGGAAGAAATTTTAGCTTGCGCCCAAAGAGATAGAAGTGCATTGATTTTTCCTTGTTTGATAACTCGGCTTTGTAAAAGTGCTAATGTGCAGATTCAAGAGTTTGATGACTGGATTCCTAACAAGGGGCCAATTCTTTTAAGAACAATTAACAGGCTAATGCAGGATCAAAGCAGTGAAGGAGTTGAGCAAGGGCAAGAAGAAGAAGAAGCTCCTTCATCTAAACCAAGTCCCACCGCAAGCTTTTCACTTGCCCAATTAGAATTGAGGGTAAGCCAGGTGGAATGTGTTCAATACGATATCATGGAGAACTTGCAGGAAATGAAGAGAGATCAGAAGGAGATGTGGCGCTACATGCATGCAAGAGATCAAGCTTTGCAGAAAAATCTGCGCATGAACAGCAAGAAATTCTGCTCATTTCCTGCATTTCCCGAGCACCTATACCGTAGCCAAGATGAAGGACCAAGTGGAGGCAGCAACTAGGCTGGGGTTAGACCACGTCTGACCCATCAGTAAGCCCACTTTCCATTTCACCACTTTTCTTAGCTAGTAAATGTTTGTTTTGTTAATTTTTGTCTGATTTTTATTTTTTTTTATTTTATTTTTATACTTTTTTTTTTATTTTGTTAGTAAGTGTCCTAGTTATGATATAAAAAAAAAAAAAAAAGCAGATCAGTGGTAATTAAATGTCAATTCCAATTAAGTCCTTAGCATTGTTGAAGTATGATCTTATTATGTCATTGATTACTTTTGGAAGTTGATTCAAAAGTTTGGACACAAAGAGGGTTGATTTGGAAGTTCTCCTGAATAACCTAAGTGGAAAAGTCTTGCTGCCAGTTTGAGGAATTTAAGGTTGATCTTGTGGATCCCTTAATAATGCTATGTTTAGGAGCCTGTAAACCCCCAGCAACAATGGTGAATTGAATTTTAGAAAAGCCCTCAAGTGAAGAAGGATACTCCACTGTTTAGACCACTTAGTAACCGGGTGTCTTCATGAGCCCCATGTTGACATTCGCGTCAAACAGTGGTCAGAACATGAGTGTATGGTTGCAACAGCAATGCTACAGCATAGCTGTGGCATTGTTCAAAAAAAAAATAATAATAAAAAAATAAAAAAAAAATAAAAATAAAAAGAGAGCATTCCGCTGTTTTAATTTTGCTTAGTAACCGGATGTCTTCATGAGCCCCATGTTGACAGTCGCGTAAAACAGCCATTTAAAATATGAATGTAAAAGCCCACTTTAGTTTGAGTTTCCTGTTGAGTAACCGGGTGTCTTCATGAGCCCCATGTTGGCGCTCGCGTAAAAAAGCAGAAAAAGTCAACTTAGTGTAAAAAAAAAAAAAAAAAAAAAGAATAAATAAATAAGAAAATTTCCTATTGATACTGAGGGTAGGACTCCTTTGTATAGAGTTATAGGAGTTCGTGGGATTAGCTTGAAAAGTCCTTAAGCTGGCCACGTTCATGACTTAAAAGCTAAGGGTACCTAAAATGAGTTCTGAACCCCCCTCCGCGTGTTTAGAAAAGAAGTGTTTTGAGTGTAATCTGTGATATGAGCAGTAATTCTTCATACAATGTTCAGGATGATCAGTGAGGATTGGATTGACATGTAATCATTGCTATCTGCTTAATAAATTGTTTTGTCTTGTGTGTTGGTTTTATAATTCTGCCACTGCTCAAGGACGAGCAGCACTTTTAAGTTTGGGGGTGTGATAACTCGAATTTCTCGAGTTATGAAGTTACATTTTCATGCTTAGATAGCCCATTTTAGGAAGTTAAAATCACAAAAGTCATGGTTCTTGGCACTATAAATGAGAATTATCAATTTTTGACTTTAGTGGCCATTGGTGAAAGTTCATTCTTAGTAGCACATGGGAATCTACCTTTGTTAGAGCATTTTGAAGTCTTTTAACATGTGATATGTTCTTGGAGTTTGGTTTTTGTCTTTGGTGAATGGCAGAACTTTGCAGCGTGAAGAATGCTGAAAATTGGACGTTGCCGTAGCATTGCCATAGCAAAGCTGCAGCAGGCGTTGGTTGACGTGGTCTGCTGAATGTGCACACATTTTAATCCACGCTGGCCAATTTTGATGATGTCAATCATTCTTCCAAATGTCAGCATCATTGCCCAGCATTACCACGACGTCCACGGCCAGCCAGAGGATCATCCACATGTCACAAGTAGGGTTTAAATGTTCCCTTTTTTGTACTATAAAAGCTGAGCTGAAAGAAGAGGACAGGGGGATATACGGGAAAAAGACAACAGAAAAAGAAAGAGGGAGAAATAACAGAATCGGAAGAGAGAAAAACAGAGCAAAAAGGAAAATCGGAAAGGAAATATAAAGTGGAATTGAGAGCAACTTCAGCCGGATCGTGAGGAATTCAACATCTCAAGAAGGAATTCGTCTGGGTTCATTCTTCACAGATCGCTTAAGGCATTGGAGCTGTACCAGCTTGATTCGAACCTTGGAGAAGGGGAAATCATTACTGCTTAATTCTGTTTTGTATTGATTTCAGTCTTTCTTTTTGAATAACAGTATTTTGATGTTTAATCAAAGTCGTTTTGCGATTTTGGCTGAATTCATGGAAGCTTAATTTAGCTAAGTTGTGAGTCATGAGTACTTGAACAGAATTTGATATCTGTGCAGTTTTGCTTAGTATAATTCTTTTTATTGTTCAATCTGTGCTTATTCTATTTGATCTGGTATTAGATCTTGGAAGGGAATCTGATATTAGCAACTGATTCGTGAATGTTGGAAAACGTTTAATGAATTGACTGAGATTGAATAACATGTGTTTGGTTAGTTTCAGAGTAAAAATTAATCAAATCTGTGGGTAAGCTAGGAATAGTCATCCATCACATGGTCTTTAAGGATAACGTTCTTAATTGATTGTCTCGAATCTGAATCTACATAGGAATATGCAGGCTTAGAATCTGAGAGCTAAACGTAATTTTTTCTATATCCTGACTAGAAAGAATGATGCTATAGCAAAGCTGTAGCACGATTTCAGAACTGTGAAAGGAAAGTGACTTGCAACTTATTTCTTCCAATTGATTGTGCAAATATAAATCTTGAATTTTATACCTGGAAATTCCATTTTAATTCTTGTTAAATTCTGTTTCCCATTTTATTCTTTCTCCATAATTGAAATTCATTTAGTTACTTGTCTAGTTAAGTAGATTTTCTTGTAAAAACGATTACATTTGAATACAAAAGCACTTTCCTCGTGGGTACGACACTCTTTCTCATCATATATTACTTGGATGCGATACGTATACTTGCGTTTAATTGCATATATCACAGATCTGCAAACACTTCCGTTTGATCAAAATCAATCCCGGAAGTTTACCGTCTTTTATTGGCTCGGTTAGGGTTTTCAATGCTGATTTTGGCACCGTTTCACCCGTTTCAACTCAGTGAATTTTTCCAACACTGAATTCTTACTCGTCAGTATTGTTAGAACATTTTCACATATTCTAAACAATATAAATACATTTATTTCACTCTTTAAATAGTACAAATTGTTATATACATACAATTGTACATTTTCATCCGAGAATTGCCTGAATTTCCCAGTTGTCACATTCGCTTGATAACTGTTATTGTACGTGAACTCTGCCATGTAGAGGTGTTTGCTCCATCCATCTCCAAGATCAAGAACGCAGGCACGTAGCATATCCTCGAGAATCTGTATGAGATGCTCTGACTGACCATCTGTCTGCGGATGAAAAGCGGTGCTGAAGTTCAGTTCTGTGCCTAGAGCTTCCTGTAAACTTTACCAAAAACGAGCGTTGAAGCGCGTATCACGATCAGAAATGATCGCTGAAGGGACTCCATGCAATCTGACTACGTTCCTCATGTAAAGCTCGGCTAGCTGGTTCCTGGTGCAAGTCGTCTTGAACGGGATGAAGTGCGCAGTCTTCGTGAGATAATCTACTACTACCCAGACTCAATCAGATCCATCATGTGCTTTTGGTAAGCCGGTTAGGAAGTCCATTCCTATACCATCCCACTTCCACCGAGGTATTGGAAGTGGTTGGAGCAGACCTGCAGGTCTCTCCCATACTGCCTTTACTTTTTGACACGTCAAACAGTTGGCCACGAAGTTCTTTACATCTAACTTCATACCTCTCCACCAAAGCTGCCGTCTTAGGTTTTGATACATCTTGTTTCCACCTGGGTGCATGGCGAACCTCGACTGATGAAACTCTGACAAGATCTCCTGTATAAGCTTTGGAATGTGTGGCACTGCTAAGCGACCCTCGTTGTAAAGAATTCCACTGGCATCCATCGACCACTCTGCAACATGCTTGCCCTTTAACAATCTCTCTCGGATGTCAACGAAACGTGTATCTACCAACTGATTCTCCTTGATCCTCTGCACGTAATCTGGTTCCATCACTAAGTTGTACAAAACTGAGTGACCCTGAACTTCACCAAAACGAACCTGATAAGCTGTAAGAACTCTGTCCTTTTCCCACTCATCTATCTGCATAGCCATTATAGAAGCGTCATGATCAGGATTGGGAACTACCTCTCTTTTCCTACTTAGTGCATCTGCAACCACGTTTGCTTTACCCGGATGATACTCGACTTGGAAGTCATAGTCTTGCATGTATTCTACCTATCTTCTCTGACATAGGTTTAGATCTTTCTGTGTAGCTAGGTATTTCAAACTCTTGTGATCTGAAAACAGTCTAAAACTGGCACCATACAGATAACAACGCCAAATCTTAAGTGCGAACACTACTGCAGCTAACTCTAGATCGTGTGTAGGGTAATTTCATTCATGTTGTTTCAGTTGTCGTGAGGCATAAGCGACAACTCAGTTCTGTTGCATTAAAACTGCTCCAAGACCTTGATGAGAAGCATCGGTGTAGACGTCATATACTTGATCTTGATCCGAAATAATAAGGATAGGTGCAGACGTCAAACGACTCTTTAACTCCTGGAAAACTGACTCACAGCTATTGTCCCAAACGAAAGGTACATCCTTCTTTGTCAGATTAGTGAGGGGAGTGGCGAGCTTGCTGAAGTCCTGTACAAAACATCGATAATATCCCGCTAAGCCCAAGAAGCTTCGGATCTCTGGGACATTCTTCGGTCGTTCCTACTTAAGAATCACTTCAACCTTGGATGGATCCACTGATATACTGTCTCCTGAGATTATATGCCCAAGAAACTTAACCTCTGTCATCCAAAACTCACATTTTTCTTTCTTGGCATACAACTGATGTTCACGAAGAGTCTGTAAAACTATATTGAGATGCTGTGCATGATCTTCACGAGTTCGGGAGTAGATGAGGATGTCGTCGATGAATACGATGATGAACTTATCAAGAAAAGGTCGGAAGACTCTATTCATCATATTCATGAAGGCTGCTGGCGCGTTTGTCAAACCAAAAGGCATTACTAAGAACTCATAGCTGCCATACCTCGTTCGGAATGCCGTCTTCGGGATATCCTCCTCTCTAACACGAAGTTAATGATAACTGGATCTCAAATCAACCTTGGAGAAGAAACAAGCTCCACCCAACTGATCGAACAAGTCATCTATACGTGGTAACGGATACTTATTTTTGATGATCACACTGTTGAGCTTTCTGTAGTCCACACAGAGACGTAGCGAACCGTTGGCTTTCTTAACGAAAAGGACTGACGAACCCCAAGGTGAGTTACTGTCTCGGATAAAGCCCAGCGATTTCAACTCATCCAGCTGCTTGCTCAACTCTTTCATCTCTAGAGGTGCCATACGATACGGAGCAGAAGCAAAAGGAGCTGTTCCGGGAACTAAGTCGATACGAAACTCTATTTCTCGATGAGGTGGTAAACCTGGAAGAGCTTTTGGAAAAACATCTGTAAAACTATCGACAACAGGTATAGGTTGGGTACTCTTTTCAGAACTGGATCCTTCCACCGCACACAAGGATAAGAAACAAAGAATACCCTATCTACTCTTCGACACTAACCTTAGAGCAGATCTATCAACATCTGAAACTAAGCTTAACTGATAGGACACTACATGTCCGAAATCAGTTGTAAAGATAACGCGACGATTACGACAATCAAGCATAATCCCATATCGGGAAAGCCAGTCATATCCCAAAATAACATCATAAGCAAACATAGGCATTACTACAAGTGATGCCTCCAAACAAACATCCCTAACATAAACATAGGCTTGACACCCATCACTAACGGTAGTCGTGCCCAATGGGGATTTCACACATAAGGGAGAGTCAAGATTTTACAGTTTTAAACCAAGTGAACGAGCATAATGTTGGGCTATAAAAGAGTGTGTAGCCCCGGTGTCAAACAAAACATATGCATATGTACCAAAGATAGGAATTATACCATCTAATGCAGTCGGTGCATGATCTATCTCCATGCTGTCAGCTCCAAGAGCGTGTACCTGTGGTGCCTTACCATGATTTTGAGCTGTATTCCCTCGCTGATAGCCCGTACTCTGACCCTGTGGTGGTGGTCTCTGATAACTCGGCACTGGGAACTGCTGTAGCAGTGTAGCATGTGAAGCATAAGGCGCAGTGTACTGGCTCGTGCGCTGAGGCTGATAGGGAGCTGGAAGCTGAGGGCGCTGTGACTGTGAAGACTGGGAAGTAAACTGTTGTCTCTGTGGAAGACCATTCTGATTCCACTGATGATGATGTCTATGAGCATTGTCTCTCGACTGTCTCTTCGGGCAAATATTTCTTTTGTGGCCTTCATCACCACACTTGAAGTAGGTAATCACATTCACCCGACCCTATCGCTGTCCAGAGAACTGATGAGAACCTGATCCCTGAGACTGCTGGTTCTTCTCGTAAGGAGTCTGCGGCTTGTGTTGAGGCTTGTTACGGATTGGTCCAGACTTGTTTTTGTTACGAGCTTCAAGGAACTCCTTGTCGCCCTCTTCCACTGTCAACGCCTTAGCAACTATCTGCTGGTAGCTATCCCTGATCTGGAACGGTTGTACACCCCTCTTCACATAGAGGCTAAGCCCTTCCTCAAAGTAGAGACACTTAGTAGCTTCATCCAAAACCTGATTCTTCACATACCAGGCCAACTCAGTGAACTTGGCTTCATATTCCCGCACTGACATAGACCCTTGCTTCAAACGGATGAACTCCCTAGCTTTTCTGTCACGGAACTGAGCTGAAAAGAAACGCTCGTGAAAACACTCCTCAAAAACTGTCCAAGAAGACCTCTGCTCCTCTGTCAAACCATCCTCGATACTAGCCCACCAGGTAGAGGCTAGACCCACCAGCTTGTTGGAAGCAAACTCAACCCAAAACTCTGCGGGTGTGGCGGTCAACTTTAGCTGCTTATGAATGGCATCAAACCAGTAGTCTGCATCCATCTCTGTGCCCGTGCCGTCGAAAGTGGGTACGTGAAGCTTAAAGAAAAGAGTTAGGGCTCCCTGTTTAGGATGTATCATAGACTGGGTAGGTACTACTCTAGAGGTAGGGTTTTCGGTGGTAGGCGTTTGCTGAGGAGTCTGAGAAGAACTCCCCGCTCTCGGGGTCTCATTTGGAACAACATTGGCTACAGGAGTTGGGTTAGGTGTTCCAAAAGGTAAGACAGTGAGGAGAGCCTGTATCGCCGCCGTGAGGTTCTGCATCGCCGTTAGCTGATCATTCGGTGTAGGAACCGCTGCATTCTGTCTCCCTTGAGGCTGCGTATTCCCGGGGTTCTCTTCGTCGTTCCCTCTCTACTGCCTCTGACTATGCGTGCCGGGACGAGCCATTTTGCTGTATGAGATTGAAGGAAGAGGAAATCCTATAAGCTTCTAAGAGTAAGAAAACTATGCTTGGGTATTTTGAAAACGTTTTGATGAAAACCCTTTTGAAAATGTTTTGATGAATGAAAACGTTTTAATGGAAAACCCTTTTGAAAACGTTTAGATGAAAAACCCTATTGAAAACCTGGGCTCTGATACCATTATTTGTCATGGCCCAAAATTTAGACACGTGACACGGCAGCCAAATCATAATATCAACCCGAGATTTAAGGAAAACATTTATTACGAAAAACAACGGGTCAACATTATAATTTAGCTAAGCCTAATTATAAAGTAGCATCATAACCACAAAATAAAATAAAGGAGAAAATAAATGCTTTTTAATGCGGAAGTCAAACACAAAATCGGTTTTCAAAAGAAATTACCAACCATAAAATATTCCCAAGCATGAAATTTGAATAACGTGAAATAAAGTACAAACTTAAAGTCTCATTACATCAGAACGAGAAACAGAAAGAAGAAGATGGAGAAAACGGATAGCATCATCTTCGGTAGTAACGGATATCTCAACAAATTTCGGAACTGCTACCTCCCGTACCTGAAAGTAGTCATTTCGAAATCACAAAGAAAAAGGGACGTGAGCGCTGGCTCAGTAGGACAGAAACAAAAGTGGGTTAACAGATAACATTTAAAAGTATGGCATAATATTCGTTTCCAAAAATAATCAATAATTTAAAAAAAATACATGACATAATAATCATAAAAAAAAATAATCAACAATTTCGTGAAAAACATTTTTAATACAAGTTTTATTCTGATGAGGACTTAGTGTAGCTGCAATATACGTGCCCCAATATTAAAATAATAAATCATTAAAACAAACCATCATATTATGAGTGAGGACTTGTCGTAGCTATAATATACGTGCCTCGAATTGAATTATCCTAGATCATCTCGTTACGGTCTAAATAGGCCGAACGGCCCTGCGCAGGTTTAGGGACCTTCCCCCATGGCGTCAACTATAGGACGCATGCATCATTTACAATGATCGTGAACTAGAGCTCAATTATGTTCACCGGATTATTCAAAAGATGGTATTTACCAAGTTATATTATGCCATTAATCAAAACACGCTTTAAAATACACATTTAATTACCAAATACGTTGCATGCATTTATTTCATCAAAAATAATATAATAATTTCATAAACTGAAAACAACATGCCATCGATAAAACAGGGAAATTTAAAACACTTGACTACTCCCAGAAAAGGCTAGAACGTCCTACCTCGATTATAGCACAAGCGTTATGATAACGTGATCCACAAATCCAGCAAGAACGTCAAATAAATCCTATAATCACAACATATGATCAGTCTAGGTCTAGACATAATCATCCAATCATTTTAGTGTGCCACAAAAGATTTTAAAACGTTTAATAAACATTTAGCATTTAAAATTTGTGAAAAACTCTAAGTTAGGATATTTCTGGTCATGGGCAGACTGACCTAGGCTGATTGTAAAATCCATATTAATTCATTTTTAATCCCAAAAATTATAAATTTTTAATATGTTAAACTAGACATCCGTAGCTTTAATTCTGTATAATTTTTATAATTTTTAGACATCATTTGGTCATTCAATTAGGCCAAAAACCGAGGGGTTGTTTTCAGGCATAAAATCTAGGTTTCAGTTTCAGTTCAAAAACTGGCAGTTCTGTCCGCCTATATTAGAAAATTATTTTGACTGAGAAAACGGATGAGTTTGGTTCTGAAATTTTGTAGGAATTTAGGGGACATATTGAATTTAATTTTAGGCTCAAGAATCACTCAAAAATCGTTTTTAAAACTCAAGTTATGGCTGACACAAATTTACTGTTCATAGGGTAATTTTCCAGATTTCCGTTTTTCTGTGTCCGAATTTCGATTAGCCTCAAATCAACTCAATATTCATCCAATGATCACGAAATTTTGTGGAGGACCTTATTTATATGTGGTTAACACAACCCAAGAATCAAACTGACAAAAACATAAAATTTTACGCATGTGATAATAGGGTTTTTGAAAGGGAAACAAAGAGGCAAAATTTTTAGGGTTTGAGAGAGATATTCACACCTTGTTTGTACTGCACTATTTTTGATGCTTGGTCTCCTTTTTGGCTGAATTTGTGTGAGTATTGGAGTCTTCAAAACAGTAGGGAAAACAGTGGAGAAAACCATATAAAAATTCGGATTTAAAACCAAAAGGAGAAGGAAGGAAAAAGTTTGATTTCTCACCTTGTTTTTGTCTCAAAAATTGTTGAATCTTTGAGCTGCCTTTTGATACGTTTTGTTTGCTGTTTTGGGTGTGTTTTGGGAGAGAAAATTCAGAGAGGAGAGAAGGGAAAGCTGGCCGAATTTTTGAGTGTGAAAGGAAGGGTGAATGAGAGTCAAAAGAGGGTTTTTATACTAGGTTTTCTTTCTTTCCCTTTCTCTTCCTTGTTTGGCCCAAATTTCTAAGGGTAAAAGGGAAAGTTTTTGTGCTGTTTTGAGGCTAGGGTTTTCTCTCTTACTTCCCTTTAGGTGGCCAAAATTATCCCTTAGTTTTTAAGGAAAAATAATTTGAATTTTGGTTGAGTTTTGACCTAGCTTTTGATTCAAATAAAAATCTCCTTTATTTCCTATACTTTATGGCCGAAATTTCTTCTTTACATCTAAGGGATGAAATTTGAATTTAAATCGTCCTTGGATTTGTGGAATTTAAATTTTAATTAAAAACCCAAGTGATGGCCGAATATTTTAGGGTTTCTTTTTGAAGTTCAAATTGTTGACTTTTTGAGCGGAATTTGACTAGGAAACCAACCTAGGGTTTCCAAAAGATTTTTAATTAATTTTCGGCACACTAATTTTATTTAAATTATATATTGACCCTTAAATAGAATTTAAGGCGTCACACCTGCACCTAAGAGTGTGACAGAAATACGCAGTTTCTTGGGGTTAGCTGGTTATTATCGACGATTTGTAGAGGGATTTGCGCGTTTAGCTGCACCTCTTACTGCTCTTACACGCAAGGAAGGAAGTACGAGTGGACTATGGAATGCGAAAGAAGCTTCCAGGAGTTAAAGAGATGGCTGACAAGCGCACCAATCCTTACGCTTCCCACTGAAGGGGAGAAGTTTGTAATCTACAGTGATGCATCCAAAGTAGGATTGGGAGTAGTCCTAATGCAAGGCGGCAAGGTGATTGCCTATGCTTCCCGTCAATTAAAGGATCATGAAAAGAATTACCCTACGCATGACCTTGAACTTGCTGCAGTAGTGTTCGCGCTTAAAATTTGGCGACACTATCTCTATGGAGCTCAGTGTCAGACTTTTATTGATCACCAAAACCTGAAGTATTTCTTCACGTAAAAGGAGCTCAATATGCGACAAAGAAGATGGTTGGAACTGGTGAAGGATTATGATTGTGAAATCCTATACCATCCAGGAAAGGCCAATCGTGTAGCGGATGCTTTAAGTAGAAAGTCTACCATATCGCACCAGCTACCGATAAAAAGGCTTCTGAAGCCATTGCAGTAAGAGATAAATTCTTTGAACTTGGAGCTGATATCTGGAAGACTAGCTGCACTCCAAGTGGAATCATCGTTGTTTGAGGATATAAAGGAAGCTCAAAGACAAGATCCAAGAATGACAAGTTCTCAAGAAGGAATTTCCAAGGATGGAATGATCCTTTATCAAGGAAGGATAAATGTTCCAGTTGATGAGGAACTTAGAAGACGGATCATGTCAGAAGCCCATGAGACACCCTATTCGGTTCATCTCGGAGCTAGCAAGATGTATCAGGACTTAAAGTTACAGTTCTGGTAGAAAGGGATGAAGAATGATATAGCGAAATTCGTGAGCAGATGCATGACCTATCAAAGAATCAAAGCGGGGCATAAACATCCAGCAGGAAGATTGGAACCTCTGGAGATTCCTGAATGGAAATGGGAACACATTACAATGGATATTGTAATGGGACTCCCAAAAACCCGAGAAGGTTATGATGCCATCTAGGTTATTGTGGACAGACTGACCAAGACGGCACGGTTTATAGCTGTCAAGATGACTTTTTCGTTGGAAAAGTTTGCTCAGTTGTACGTAACTCATGTCGTCAGATTACATGGAGTACCAAAATTCATTATATCAGATCGAGATGCACGATTCACTTCGAATTTCTGGAAGTGTGTGCAAGAAGCCATGGGTACTGAATTGAAACTCAGTACGGCATTTCATCCGCAAATAAACGGACAGTCGGAGTGGACAATTCAGACGTTAGAGGATATGCTTCGAGCTTGTGTAATGGATTTTACGGGAAATTGGAACAAGAAGTTATCATTAATTGAATTCTCGTATAATAATAGTTACCAAGCTTTTATAGGCATGGCACCTTACGAGGCTTTGTATGTACGGAAGTGCAGATCGCCATTACACTGGTATGATTTACAAGAGAAGTAGTTGTATAAGACGGATTTCATACAAGAGACATCCGATGCAGTTGCTAGAATTCAGCGTCAAATGAAAATTGCGCAAAGCCGACAAAAGAGTTATGCGGACAAGAGGCGGAGATCCTTAGAGTTTGATGAAGGAGACTTCGTGTTTCTTAAGGTATCACCTATGAAGGGGATTATGCGTTTTGGTAAAAAGGGGAAACTAAGTCCAAGATATATTGGACCTTATGAAATTATCGAACGCATTGGAAGGGTCGCTTACAGATTAGCGTTACCTTCTGAATTGTTGGCAGTGCATAATGTATTTCATGTGTCGATGCTGAGAAAGTATATACCAGATCCGTCCCATGTGTTGAAGCATGAGCCTATTCAAATCCACGAGGATTTGACATATGAGAAACAACCTATTCGAGTACTGACTCATGAAGAGAAAGTGCTGAGGAATAAGACGATCCCACTAGTAAAGATTTTGTGGAAAAATCATAACATTGAAGAAGCTACGTGGGAACGAGAAGATGAAATGAGAAGTTTATACCCCCACTTGTTCTAATTTTCGAGGACGAAAATTTTATAAGGAGGGGTGATTGTGACAACCGGGTAAATCAGGCATTCTCTGAAGAAAATGTACAAATGTATGTATATAATAATTTGTACTATTTAAAGAGTGAAATAAATGTATTTATATTGTTTAGAATATATTAAAATGTTCTAACAATACTGAAGAGTAAGAATTCAGCGTTGGAAAAATTCACTGAGTTGAAACGGGTGAAACGGTGCCAAAACCGGCATTGAAAACCCTAACCGGAGCACTGAAAGACGGAAAACTTTCGGGATTGATTTTGATCAAACGGAAGCAGTTTAAATTGATCCGATTGCACAGGAGACCTCAGGAACCTGCTGGGACGATTTCAGGAAAATTTCGACTCGAACTGGTATCGGTCAAAAAGTAGTCGAATTAATATGAATAGTAAAAGTCAATGTCAACATATGCTTTTGCATTTATGACATCATAAATCCATTTAATAAATGGAAGGAAAATGGTAGTTGGTAGCATTAATGGCCAAGATTAAGTTGCTTTTTTTATCTAAAAGCCAAGATTTGGCCAAAATTCCACCATTTTAATTTTTGAAAATTTTGGAAAGAATTAGGCTTGAAAGGTGTTGATTTTTGATTGGTTGGTAGCCAAATTAATTGGCTTTCTTTGTGTTAAGTCGGCAAAACTTTGAACAAAAGTGGCCGAGACAATTTTGAAGCAAAAACCAAAGAGAAAAAGTTTCTAAGTGTTGCCTATGGTGGGTACGTGAGCAACCAAAGAGCAACCAAGTGAATCCTTCAATTTTTCACAAAATTGGTGTCAAACCTTTCATTGAAGGCAAAGGAAGCAAGTGAACAAGGTAACTCTCCTTGGTTTGAAACTTTTCTTGATTTTTCTTCAAGAAAACCGTTTAATGAATAGTGCAAAGGATGGAAAAATTTTGGTTTTGTTTTGATTGATTTGGTGCTTGGGTTTTGTTAAGGGTGTAATTAGGAGAAAAACCATGCAATTGGTTTAAAGAAAAACCAATTTTTGGTTGGTATTCCAAGGGTAAAACCGTGGGTTACCATGAGTAATCAATGATGAATTGTTGTGGTTTAAGTATTAACATGCTTTAAATCATATTTTGGTCTAATATAAAGCATGATTTGCATGATGGAAAGCTTGGAAAAAATTTTGGTGTGAACTTACCCTAATATGGCCGTGGTTTAATTAGGGTTTGGTGAAAAATTTTGCATGGTTTACTTGATGTTTGGATGATTTAAATCATGCATTTTATTATGTAAAGGATGGAATTGTGATCGAAAGCAAGAAAAGAAAATTTGGGGTATGTTTCTCTTAATGTGGCCGTGGGTTGTAATGATGAAAAAAAAAACCTAGGAATTATGTTGAAAAATGCAATGAAATTGGCTTGAAAATGTGCTAAAAAAATGACATTGGAATAGCTAAAAATTTGGTTGAAAAATTGAGAAATTTTGGTTAGGTTTTGAGTGTAAAAAACCGAGACCAAAACTAAGGGCAAAATTGAAAAAAAAAATTTTGTGTAATGTGGTTCAAAATGAGAATTGAATTGTTGTGAGCTTTTATGTAAAAGTTTGGAAAACTTTTACATAAAATAGGCTTGTGGTATAGTACGTGGTAGGTACATATGGTTCGAGCCGTACCTAACGCCGGTAGCCTTAAAATTACGCCGAAATACTGCCGAAATTTCGAAAACGGCATTTGGGGTAAAATGGGAATTAAAAATAAAAGTTAGGGTCGGGTCGGGAACCCGAGTCCCTAACGAAAAATTGAATAAGGGAAACCTAAGGGGTGGTTCATGAATAGTAACCCGTCCCCTTAAAAATGTAAAACGCGAGTGAAACTGAAAAAAACGGACCCCGAGGGGGGGCGTTTTTGGAAACGAAATAAAAGTCCGAGTCGGGAACGGAAAATCCGAGCCTCGGAGACCTAGATCGGGAATGTTTAGATGAACGTTTTAAATACTAGTGAAACGTCCATTTGAGGCTCCGAAACGATAGAAAATCACTAAACCGACGTAAGGGTCGGAATAGTGCTTCCCGAGGGTCGGGAAAATGAAAAGTGGAAATAAAATATAAACGAACCCGGTAATGATTAGAAGAGAGTCAGAAAAGTTCCTGAGAGCCAAAAATACAGTCTGGATCAAGAAAATTCCATCAGGGGCAAAACTGTAATTTTGCCAAAATATAGGGGTAAAATCGTAATTTTGCAAAAGTTGAGAAAAATGGGGAAAATGATAAATAAAGTCTAAAAAGTTATAAATAGGTTTTATTTAAGCTTTTTGATGAAAAATAAAAGCTATAAATAGAAATGAAATTAACAGACAAAGTTTTGTCTGTAGGATCAAAAAAATCGATCTACAAGGAGGGCGATCAAAGATCCAAGAGAGAAAAAGGGAAGAAACTGATAAGGTAAGTTCAGACATTTACCTGTCTGCAACATATAGCATTATTGTTGCTAACTTTAATGTACTAACTATAAGTTAGGTACATATGTGCTACGGGCACTATTATAGAATAGAGAGAGAGACGTAATGTGCTACGGGAACTATTGAGAATGGACACATTGGTAATTGTGCTTCGGGCACTAGAGCGAGGTTAATGAAACTCACTCCCCTAAAATTAAAATGTGAACCATTCCTAACCACGGGACAATATGAAGTCACCGGGTTAGAACTTTAAAAAGTCGGTAATGAAACCACTTTCGGGCGTACCAGCCTTCCGTACAGGGAGGTACTTTTGCCTTCGGGCTATGAGATTAAGGCTGTGGAGGTCAGCACTGATGTACCGCTCCCAGTTATGTACTATATGCCTTCGGGACTATGAGATTAAGGCTATGGAGGTTAGCACTAATGTACCGCTCCCAGTCATGCGCACTTAAATGGTACTGCCAACCTGAGCTCAAAACCATAACAAAAACAAAGATAATTACCTAAAACTGAAACTATGCCATAATTGAGCATAAGACAGTTTCGTGAGAGTACTAACATCGCGGTAGATGTACTGTTGATATACTGTGTTGTGGTCAAACTTACTATTCATAATGAATAGTAGTCAAAGTTACTATTCACGTAGGAATAGTGTCAACAGTACTATTCATAGAAATTTTATTTCTTGCATGTTTGAACTTACTGAGCCTGTAGCTCACCATTTTTGCTTATGTTGCAGGTAAGCGACCAGCTCAGTAGCTTTGTTTGACTGGATGGTGGACGGGATAGCGTGTGTCAAATGGGATAAGTGGGCGAGGGATATGGTCCTGCCAGAGTCTTTCCGCTGAGCGATAAAAGAGAAGGAAAAAAAAAGAAACAGTCCTTTTGTAATTATATATTTTATGAAAGTACTGTATTATGTAAATTACTTTGTACTCACCAACAAAGTAAATAGTGGAAAATGTATTACATGATATTTAAAGAAAAAAAAAATTTCCCCCAAAAACGTCATGTTTTACAAGAGAAATAGATTAGCCGGCAACCCATGAGAGTACAATCTGTCGCAGTTAGCAATAAAGCTAAACTGTAATAGTATTGTACGATCTCTACGAGGGGCGGGCCGCCACATTCTTATGGTTCCTAATCGGTGGCATTAGTATTGCCTCCTGGGTCTGGAACTCTTTACATCATGTTCTTTAGTTGTGGTTATTTATTGTTCCACGTTAGTGTGCATATAGCACCTGAATATACGTTTACATATCATACATAGCATATAGACATATCAAGTAAATTCATGCTGCAGACAAGTAAATGTCTGAACTTACTGCTATTTTGCTAGTGATTCCTTTCCTGGGTAAATCGACTTCTTTATATCACCTTTTCGTTGATTCCCTATAACCAAAATAAATCACGGTTATTTTACTACTCAATTCATATTAGAAATATTATAAAAATATAAAATTTCTAATATGGATCCCTTAATTATTTGTTTTGGGATTCATATTTTCAATTTTATAATTATTATATTGCTTAGAACACTATTCCAGCCCTTAATATCACTTTTCTGAATTTTTTGACAAAATGACCATTTTACCCCTAACTTTTGACAAAATGATCATTTCATCCCTAGCAGGATTTTCCCTCGTTTCTCCGCCTTATGGCTCTATTTTAGCTTTTAAAAATTAAATAAAATCATTCTGAGGGTTTTACAGTCTTTTTCTAGCAATTTGGAAAATTTTGGTCAAAATGACCATTTTACCCCTGACGGGACCTTGGACTTTGAAATTCCCGTTTTAACATTTTAACTAGATTTTCCAACCTCAAAAATCATAAAATAATCTTTCTTAGGTCTCACCGAGCTTTTACGACGTTTCTCGCCAAAATGCTTGGGTTACTATTCACCGACCCTCGGGTGGTACTATTTCGACCCTCGGGGTCGTTTCTCGTTTTTCTAACCTTTTGGGACCTCAAATGGACATTTCACTAGTTATGAAATCATCCATTGTTCTTTTCTCTAGCCTAGGTTCCTGAGGGGCCTTGGGTTTAAGGTTCCCGACCCTATTTTTACCCCTTATTTACCAAATTACCCTTCGGGCATCCTGCAAATTTCGGTAGTATTTCTGCTGAAATTCTAGGTTCCCGGCGTTTAGGAAACTCCTCGAAACCATCTATCCTATTCTACCCTGCCAAGTACTATACCAAAAACCTAATTTTACGTAAAAGTTACAAACTTTTTACGTAAAATTATACCATAAAACTTACTCGTTTCTAACGGGATTTCAACCTGTTCTTTCTCATTTTTAGGCCCGGTTTTATACCCCTTTTACATATTCACATAGCTCTATCGAAACTTTCTCATTTTCACTAAACCTATACACGGTTTTTCTAAAAAAAACTAAACAAAATTTTTGTTTTATAGCTCCATTTTTCCTTATTTGTTTTTCACATCAACACATTCATATTAGATCACAAAACCCTAGCATAACTCATCAAAATTTCATGCATTAACCCCTTGGAAAGCCATGGATTTTCCTTGGAAAATCAACCTCAAAATTTTGTTTTCATTTCATTTCTTTTTCTTGTTTTCTACACAAAATCAAAATCACATTTACCATACACATTCATCAACACAAAATCTCATTTTCCCCCTAATGCCACCCACGGTTTCAATTGAAAAACAAGCACCAAAACTTAGTGTTTTTCAATTTCATTTCATCCATTTCTTTCATTTCATTTGCAAATATTTTTTAGCACCAAAAATCACGCAAAACAATACCAAAATTTCTTCCTTCACCATGAACAACCCATGGTTTTTAGTGAGCAAAATGCACCTAAACTTAACTTTTCATGCTCATAATTCTACACTTGTTTTAATCACATACCACTTACACACTTTCAATCAAAAATCCATGAAACAAAAATTGTTTATTCTCACATTAAAACAGCCCATATCACACGGATTTTCTTTATGAAAAACAAGAAGAAATCATGTCAAAATAGCAGTTTACCTTGCTTGCTCGATTACTTGAACTTCAGGATGAGTCACACTTTCTTGCAACAAACTTGAAGAAAATTTTCTGGTTTCAATGGGGGAGGTGCACGACTGCTCTAATGGCTGAAATCCAGATTTTTTTTTTCTGGTTTTTAGAAGCCCAAAACCGTGTATATAAGCAGCCAAAAAGGAGGGACTAAGTTGCAAAACTTTTAGGGACCTTTTTGTAAGCTTTTTGTGTAATTTTTCCACTCTTTAGGGACTATTTTATAATTACTCAAAGTTGGGCAGATTTTTTTTTCTTTCTAATTTTAGTCCCAAAATCCGCCACCTAAGTGCCCTAGAAACCTCTTGAAATTTTTGCTAATCTTCCTTTGACTTTTCTTGTTGACTTTGAATCCTAACCATTGAATTTTCTTGACTTTAAACCCTACCCCTTGGATTTGAATGTATCCTTACATCCTTTCAAAGATTTACATCCAATCTTTGACTCCCCTCATTAATTCTAGGTCAAACGTTTGACCAAAATTCAAACCAAAAAGTTTTGCACCGAAATCGTGTAGATAAGTTCCTAAGGCTGTCTGTGCAATCGGTTTTCCTTATTTTACTCCGGTTTGCCTTAAATTTCATCCCACAAGTATTTTGTCTTTTAGTGGCTTATTGTATATTCTTAAAAATCTTGAAACTGAAAAGGCTTATTTTCTCCGATTTTGGTTCGGTAAAATTTTCCGTCCCCGAACACTCTCTTGTCGGGACTGTCAGAACATTTCATCGCACTCTAAATAATATTAAAACATCTATTTTACAACTTTACACATAAAAAAATCATTGAGTACTTAGGTTATACAAAATATCTAAAAACAATGAAATTTCTCGAATATGACATTCACCCCTCCTTATAAAATTTTCGTCCTTGAAAATTAGAATAAGTGGAGGTATAAAACTCTCATCTCATCTTCACATTCTCATGTAGCCTCTTAAACACTGTGGTTTTTCCATGGGACCTTGACTAGTGAGATCGTCTTATTTCTTAACACCTTCTCTTCACGTGCCAAAATCTACACTGGTTGTTTTGGGTAGGTCAAATATTCTTGAAACTATATCGGTTCATACTCCTGTACATGTGATGTGTAGGAAAATAAATCGGTAAAAACGTATCAGAGTGGCACAGAGGAACAATAAAAAATTTTAGATCGTTAAATATCTCATGATGCCATATACAATAAACCAACAATAATTAAAACTCATACCTCAAGGATGCCAATCTGCAGGAGGTGAATGACCGGAGGGCTTCAATCAACTAGCCTTCTCTACAATTCTCCAATTCCCGAATCGTTGAGTGTGTGGGTGTGGTGGCCCGCCCCTCGTAGAGATCATACAATACTATTACAGTTGAGCTTATCGCTAACTGCGATAGATTGTACTCTCGTGGGTCGCCGGCTTATCTCACTCTCTTTAAAAATCGTGTCGTTTTTGGGGAAAATTTTTTTTTTCTTTAAACATCATATGAAATCTTTTCCACTATTTACTTTGTTGATAAGTACAAAGTAATATAAATAATAAAGTACTTTTGTAAAATATATATATAATTACAAAAGAACTGTTTCTCCTTTTTTTCCCTTCACTTTAACGCTCAGCGGCAAGACTCTGGCAGTACCATATCCCTCGCCCAGTTATCCCATTTGACACGCGCCATCCCGTACGCCATCCAGTCAAACAAGCTACTGAGCTGGTCGCTTACCTGCAACATTAGCAAAAATGGTGAGCTACAGGCTCAGTAAGTTCAAACATGCAAGAAATAAAATTTCTATGAATAGTACTATTCATCGTGAATAGTACCGTTGACTACTATTCATATGTGAATAGTAACTTTGACCACTATTCATACGTGAATAGTAAGTTTGACCACAACACTGTCTCACACTAGTACATCTACCACGATGTTAGTGCTCTCACTAAACTGTCTTATGCTCAATTATGGCACAGTTTCAGTTTTAGGTCATTATCTTTCATTACGTTCTGGTTTTGAGCTCAAGTTGGCAGTACCATTTAAGTGTGCATGACTGGGAGTGGTACATTAGTGCTGACCTCCACAGCCTTATCTCATAGCCCCGAAGGCAAAATTTTATATGACTGGGAGCGGTACATCAGTGCTGACCTCCACAGCCTTAGTCTCATAGCCCCGAAGGCAAAAATAGTATCTCCCTGTACGGAAGGCTGGTACGCCAGAAAGTGGTTTCATTACCGACTTTTTTTAACATTCTAACCCGGTGACTTCACATTGTCCCGTGGTTAGGAATGGTTCACATTTTAATTTTAGGTGAGTGAGTTTCATTAACCTCGCTCTAGTGCCCGAAGCACAATTAACCATGTGTCCCATTCTTATAGTGCCCGTAGCACATTTCGTCTCTCTCTCTATTCTATCATAGTGCCCGTAGCACATATGTACCTAACTTATAGTTAGTACATTAAGGTTAGCACAATATTGCTATATGTTGCAGACAGGTAAATGTCTGAACTTACCTTATCAGACTGTTCCCTTTCTCTCTCTTGGATCTTGAATCGCCTTCCTTGTAGGCCGATTTTGGAATCCTACAGACAAAACTATGTCTGTTAATTTCTTTCCTATTTATAGCTTTTATTTTTCATTAAAAAGCTTAAATAAAACCTATTTATAACTTTTTAGGTTTTATTTATTATTTTCACCATTTTCCCCCAACTTTTGCAAAATTACGATTTTACCCCAATATTTTGGTAAAATTACAGTTTTGCCCCTGACAGAATTTTATTGATCCAGACTGCATTTTTGGCTCTCAGGAACTTTTCTGATTCTTTTCTAATCATTACCGGGTTCGTTTCTATTTTATTTCCACTTTTTGTTTTCCCGGCCCTCGGGAAGCACTATTCCGACCCTCACGTCGGTTTAGCGATTTTCTATCGTTTCGGAGTCTCAAATGGACGTTTCACTAGTATTTAAAACGTTCATCTAGACATTCCCGACCTAGGTCTCCGAGGCTCGGGTTTTCCGTTCCCGACTCGGACCTTTATTTTATTTCCAAAACGCCCCCCCCTCGGGGTCGGTTTTTCAATCTCACACGCGTTTTTCATTTTTAAGGGGACGGGTTACTATTCACGATCCACCCATTAAATTTTTCCTTATTCAATTTTTCCGTTAGGGACTCGGGTTTCCGTCCCGGCCCTAACTTTTATTTTAAATTCCCAATTTTACCCCGAATGCCGTTTTCGAAATTTCGGCAGCATTTCGGCGTAATTTTAAGGCTTCCGGCGTTAGGTACGCCTCGAACCGTATGTACCTGCCACGTACTATACCACAAGCCTATTTTATGTAAAAGTTTTCCAAACTTTTACATAAAAGCTCACAAATTTCAAATTTCACATTATCACCCATATTACAAAATTTTTTTCACATTTTTACCCTTAATTTGGTTTCGGTTTTCACAACCAAACCGAACCAAATTTTGTCAAACTTTCACCACATTTTAGGCCATTCAATGTCATGTTTTTAACACATTTTCAAGCCCATTTTCTTGGCATTTTCAACCAAATTTTTAGGGTTTTTTAAACACCTAAAACCCACGGCCATTGAATTGAAAACATGCACACATTTTTGTTTTCATTCTTTCAATTATAAATTCATCTTTTGCATATTAAAATGCATAATTCCAATCAACCAAATACCACATAAACCAATGAAAATTTTTCTTCCAAACCCATTGTAAACTCACGGCCACTTTATACAATTCATACCAAAAATTTTTTTTTCAACTTTCCACAATGAAATACAAGCTTTATTCTTCACAAATTTAAACTTAGAAAGCATGTTAACCATTAACCAAAATTTTTTTCTCATTGGTTACTCAAGGTAACCCCCGGATTTACCTTTGAAAAACCAACCAAAATTTGGTTTTTCTTTACATAATTTGCATGGTTTTCTTCCTTATTTCATCCTTAACAAAACCCAACATCAAATCCATGAAAAACAACCAAAATTTTTCCATCTTCCAATCACTTTTCACCCACGGATTTCTTGAGGAAAAACCATGAAAAATTGAGGTGCAAGGGAAGATACCTTAATCAATTGCTTCCTTTGTCTTCAAGGAGTGTTTTGACACACTTTTTATGAAGAAAATTTGAAGAGATTGCTTGGTTTCCCTTGGGTGGCTCACGTACATGCCATGGAAGAAAACTTAGAAATTTTTTTCTCTTTGGTTTTGCTTTGAAAATGAACTTCGGCAACTTTATCACGTTTTGCCGACTTAACCATGCAAGAAAGCCAATTAATTTGGCTCTAAACCAATCAAAATTTGACATCTTTCCATGCCATTTCTTTCCCCATTTTTCAAAAATTAAAAATGGAAATTTTTGGCCAAATCTTGGCCTTTAGATCAAAAGCTAAATGAATCATGGTCGTTCATTCTACCAACCACCATAATTCTTTCCATTTATTAAATGGATTAATGATGTCATAAATGCAAAAGTGAAAGTTGACTTTGACTTTCACTATTCACATTAATTCGACTACTTTTTGACCGATGCCGGTTCGAGCCGAAATTCTCCTGAAATCGTCTCGGCGTGTTCCTGAGGTCTCCTGTGCAGTCGGATCAATTTAATCTGCTTCCGTTTGATCAAAATCAATCCCGGAAGTTTACCGTCTTTTATTGCTCCGGTTAGGGCTTTCAATGCCGATTTTAGCACCGTTTCACCCGTTTTAACTCAGTGAATTTTTCCAACACTGAATTCTTACTCGTCAATATTGTTAGAACATTTTCATATATTCTGAACAATATAAATACATTTATTTCACTCTTTAAATAGTACAAATTGTTATATACATACAATTGTACATTTTCGTCCGAGAATTGCCTGAATTTCCCTGTTGTCACATTCACCCCTCCTTATAAAATTTTCGTCCTCAAAAATTAGAACAAATGGGGGTATAAACTCCTCATCTCGTCTTCTCGTTCCCACGTAGCTTCTTCAATGTTGTGATTTTTCCACAAAATCTTCACTAGTGGGATTACCTTATTCCTCAGTACTTTCTCTTCACGAGCTAGTACTTGAATAGGCTGTTCCTCATATGTCAAATCCTCGTGGATTTGAATAGGCTCACGCTTCAATACATGGGACGGATCTGGTATATATTTTCTCAGCATCGACACATGAAATACATTGTGCACTGCCGACAATTCTGGAGGTAGCGCTAATCTGTAAGCGACCTTTCCAATGCGTTCGATAATTTCATAAGGTCCAATGTATCTTGGACTCAGTTTCCCCTTCTTACCGAAACGCATAATCCCCTTCATAGGCGATACCTTGAGAAACACGAAGTCTCCTTCGTCAAACTCTAAGGATCTCCGCCTTTTGTCCGCATAACTCTTTTGCCGGCTTTGCGCAATTTTCATTTGACGCTGAATTCTAGCAACTGCATCGGAAGTCTCTTTTATGAAGTCCGTCTTATGCAACTGCTTTTCTCGCAAATCGTACCAGTGTAATGGTGATCTGCACTTCCGTCCATACAAAGCCTCGTAAGGTGCCATGCCTATCGAAGCTTGGTAACTATTATTGTACGAGAATTCAATCAATGGTAGCTTCTCGTTCCAATTTCCCGTAAAATCCATAACACAAGCTCGAAGCATGTCCTCTAACGTCTGAATTGTCCGCTCTGACTGCCCGTCTGTTTGCGGATGAAAAG
This sequence comes from Antiaris toxicaria, assembly GCA_035233585.1. NCBI lineage: Eukaryota > Viridiplantae > Streptophyta > Magnoliopsida > Rosales > Moraceae > Antiaris > Antiaris toxicaria. The sequence goes on from CP141156.1 coordinate 88,307,309, forward strand.
CCGTACTGAGTCTCAATTCAGTACCCATGGCCTCTTGCACACACTTCCAGAAATTCGAAGTGAATCGTGCATCTCGATCTGATACAATGGATTTCGGTACTCCATGTAGTCTGACGACATGAGTTATGTACAGCTGAGCAAAATTTTCCAGCGAAGAAGTCATCTTGACGGCTATGAACCATGCCGTCTTGGTCAGTCTGTCCACAATAACCCAAATGGCGTCATAACCTTCTCGGGTTTTTGGGAGTCCCACTACAAAATCCATCGTAATGTGTTCCCATTTCCATTCAGGAATCTCCAATGGTTCCAATCTTCCTGCTGGATGTTTATGTTCCGCTTTGATTTTCTGACAGGTCATGCATCTGCTCACGAATTTCGCTATATCGTTCTTCATCCCTTTCCACCAGAACTGTAACTTCAAGTCCTGATACATCTTGCTCGCTCCGGGATGAACCGAATAGGGTGTCTCATGAGCTTCTGACATGATCCGTCTTCTTAGTTCCTCATCAGCTGGAACATTTATCCTTCCTTGATAAAGGATTATTCCATCCTTGGAAATTCCTTCTTGAGCACTTGCCATTGCTGGATCTCGCCTCTGAGCTTCCTTTATTTCCTCAAACAGCGATGATTCCACTTGGAGTGCAGCTAATCTTCCAGATATCAGCTCCAAGTTCAACGAATTTATCTCTTGCTGCAATGGGTTCGGAAGCCTGTTTATTGGTAGCTGGTGCGATATAGTAGACTTTCTACTTAGAGCATCCGCTACACGGTTGGCCTTTCCTGGATGGTAGAGGATTTCACAATCATAATCCTTCACCAGTTCCAACCATCGTCTCTGTCGCATATTGAGCTCTTTTTGCGTGAAGAAATACTTCAAGCTTTGGTGATCAGTGAAAATCTGACATTGAGCTCCATAGAGATAGTGTCGCCAAATTTTAAGTGCGAACACTACTGCAGCAAGTTCAAGGTCATGCGTAGGGTAATTCCTTTCATGCTCCTTTAACTGACGGGAAGCATAGGCAATCACCTTGCCGCCTTGCATCAGGACTGCTCCCAATCCTATTTTCGATGCATCACTATAGATCACGAACTTCTTCCCTTCAGTGGGAAGTGTAAGGATTGGTGCGCTTGTCAGCCGTCTCTTTAACTCCTGGAAGCTTCTTTCGCATTCCGTAGTCCACTTATACTTCCTTTCCTTGCGTGTAAGAGCGGTAAGAGGTGCAGCTAGTATCGCGAATCCCTCTACAAATCACCGATAATAACTAGCCAATCCGAAGAAACTGCGTATTTCTGTCACACTCTTGGGTGCAAGCCACTGGTTAATTGCCTCTACCTTTGTCGGATCTACCGCAATACCTTCCTGGGATACAACATGTCCGAGGAAATGTACTCTGTCCAGCCAAAATTCACATTTTGAGAATTTGGCATACAGTTGATGCTTCCGTATCGTATTCAGCACTATCCTCAGATGCTTCTTGTGCTCTTCATGACTCTTCGAGTATATAAGAATGTCATCAATGAATACAATGACAAACTTATCCAGATACTCTTTAAAAATTCTGTTCATCAAATCCATGAATGCTGCTGGCGCATTCGTCAATCCGAATGGCATCACAAGAAACTCGTAGTGACCATAACGAGTCCTAAACGCCGTCTTAGGAATATCACTCTCTTTGATTCTCAGCTGGTGATATCCTGACCGTAAGTCGATCTTGGAAAATACCGCTGCGCCTTTTAACTGGTCGAATAGGTCATCAATTCTAGGTAACGGATACCTATTTTTGATCGTAACCTTATTCAACTCCCGGTAATCAATGCACAGTCGGAATGTTCCATCCTTTTTCTTGACGAATAACACAGGTGCACCCCATGGAGAAAAACTCGGCCTGATGAATCCCTTATCCAAAAGCTCCTTCAATTGTACCTGCAGCTCCTTTAACTCCACTGGAGCCATGCGGTATGGTGCTTTGGAAATAGGTGCTGTTCCAGGCATCAACTCAATTTCAAACGAGATTTCTCTCTCTGGCGGTATCCCTGGTAACTCTTCTGGAAATACGTCAAGAAACTCATTAACCACAGGAACATCTTCAGCTTGAAGCTTCTGTTCCTCTGTAGTATCCACCACATATGCCAGATATCCCATGCAACCACTGGCTATCAGCTTGCTTGCTCTCAGCGAGCTGATCATCATCTTCCCGGGTCTTCGAGAAGTATCAACATACTCGAAACTCTTTTCTTCCTCGGGTTGGAAGACTATCTTTCGATTTCGGCAGTCAATCGTAGCTTGGTATTTCCCTAGGAAATCCATGCCTAAAATCACATCGTAATCCATGATCTCCATTACGATTAACTCAGCATATAGTTCCCTATTTGCCACATATACTGGTACATAAGGTAGCCAGTAATTGGACAACAATACTTCCCCAGAAGGTAAGGCTGTCTTAAATACCCTTCCCATATTATCCTTAGGAAGTCCTATCTTGTCAGCAAATGCATAGGAAACAAATGAATGCGTAGCACCGGAATCGAATAGTACAGAGGCTACATGACTAGCGACAGGAAGCTGACCTGTTACCACGTTTGATGTTCCTGCCTCTGCATCTTCCTTGCTGTAGGCCATTACACGAGCATCAGCACGTTGCATACGCTCCAGGCGTTGCGGCCTCACTGGTGACTCTTCCACTCTGGCTTGAAGGGAATGAGCTTGTGGGCGTGTCTGGTGCTGTTGGGAAGTGCCTTGTCCACCCTGCCTATTTGGACAGTTCCTGGCGTAATGGCCTTCCTTTCCACATTCGTAGCACACAAGTGGCCCAAATCTGCATTGCCCAGAATGTCTCTTCCCGAATATAGGGCAGTTTTGCACATTAGACTCTGCATTACCAGCTGTTCTCCGCTGCTGGTTTCGATTATTGCCCTGACGATTCCCAGAAAAATTTCCTTTTCTCTTATTTTGCTGGGATCCTTGACTATTGCCCTGGCTTGGTTTCGCATTCTGACTAGGCTTGCTTGATTGACCAACTTGCGTAGACTTCGCCAAAGCCCTCTCCTTCTTTTTTGCCTCCCAGTGTTTCTCTCTTTCCTCTTTCTGTCGGGCTACATGAAACTCAACCCTGATGGCCCGACTCACACAATCGGCTACAGAAGTAGGTGGCACTAGTCCAGTGTCTACTAACGCAGCAATTTCTGGCCTGAACATCCCGATCATTTTCTATATTTTTTCCCTCTCAGTAGGGACTACGTAGGGACATAGACGGGATAACTGGTCGAACTTTCGGCAGACTTCGCTTACCGACATGTTCCCTTGTGTCAACTCTGAGAATTCTTTCTGTTGCTGTCTCAGAGATGTAGGGTCGTAATATTTCTGGTTAAATTCTTCCAGAAATTCCGCCCAACTCATGGTAGACACGTCTCTTCTCATTCGCACGGTGTCCCACCAAAACCGAGCATCTTTTCTCAGCACAAAAGACGCACATGCAACCTTCTCCCGGTCGGTTAGGTTCATGAACTCCATGATCACTTGTAATACATCATCGTATAACATATAATCATTTTGGTATTTCATTCATAGCAAAACATTTATATGTCATACATAGGCATCACCAGTCATATATACATCGGCCTGAGGTACAAAATGGCCACAAGTCTATACAAAAGGGCTTTTCTCTAAGCTACTTATGTACATATATACATATCTACTGGTCACTCATTCCCCGCATCTGGGACTAGAGGATATTCTTCTGGATCCTCATCATCATTGGTATCATCTGAGTCGTCACCACCCCTAGGTAATGTTCCCTGTCCTGAGTCATCACCTCCTCGTGGTCTAGATGGTCCGGCCTCATGATCATTCATCATTCTTCTCAGCCCGAATATGCGTGCACACATCTCATCTTGACCCAGCGTCTCTCGTCGACTCTGCGTCAGGTGCTCGATCAGAATCTCTCTCTCGATCGCCCTGATCGTTACCACGAACTCTTGAAGCGTCGGAGGAAACGGCTTGATTACCCTCTGTCTCAACTCCAAGGATAAGCCTCTCCAAAACAGCTCACAGCAGTTTGCTTCCGTGAGGTTGGGCAACGGACATCTCCTCCGAATGGTCTCCTCAAACCGTGCTGCGTAAGACATCACTGTCTCACCAGACAGCATGACCATCCTCTCGGTCTGGAGAATGTAATCCCTGACCTCATCGAATCCAGGGTACGTAGGTGCATCAGCCTCTCGTCTCTCTGGAGGTGCTGGAGCAGGTGTTGGATCCCTAGGTTGAAACTGATCAGCCAACCGCTGACAGAACTCAGCCCAACTGAATCCCAATAAAATCTCCTGGTCGCAATATTGCCAGAACACTCGAGCGTCTCCCTGAAACATACTGACAGCCAACTGGATCCACATATCTCGATCGATGTCACATATCACCATGATCCTCTCCACGGCATGGAGCCAGTCCTTGGTCTCCATCGACTGTCGTCCACCGTCGAACATCGGAGGACTGCTGGCCCTAAATGCCTGTACTGCCCGTGCCGACACTCTCACCCCAATATGTTGGCGTCCACCAACAACTGGAATGTCCACTGCTACCGGTGGATGAACTATCGGTCGTGGCTGTACTATCTCTACTGGCGCTGGCACTGGTGCTGGTACTGGTACGGGAGGTCTCTCGGGTACCGGGGGTCTAACTACCGGCCTTTGGGAAATGGGCGGCCTCACAATAGGTCTCGTCCATATCCGTAATACCCCTCTCGGTCGTGGTAGCGGTGGTCTCACATATGGAGGTCTGGTCATCGTGCTACCTATAAGATAATTATTTTCACATAAGAAAATAATTAACTGAACTTAAGTAAACTACTTACTTGGATAGCAGTGCAGGATGCGCAAAGTGTCAAATCGGGATATGGTCACACTGCTCTGATATACCAACTGTGGCGGCAGTTGGTATTATAAACTAAACCAATCTCAGACCTTGCTCTGATACCAACTGTGGCGGCCCGCCCCTCGTAGAGATCATACAATACTATTACAGTTGAGCTTATCGCTAACTGCGATAGATTGTACTCTCGTGGGTCGCCGGCTTATCTCACTCTCTTTAAAAATCGTGTCGTTTTTGGGGAAAATTTTTTTTTTCTTTAAACATCATATGAAATCTTTTCCACTATTTACTTTGTTGATAAGTACAAAGTAATATAAATAATACAGTACTTTTGTAAAATATATATATAATTACAAAAGAACTGTTTCTCCTTTTTTTCCCTTCACTTTAACGCTCAGCGGCAAGACTCTGGCAGTACCATATCCCTCGCCCAGTTATCCCATTTGACACGCGCCATCCCGTACGCCATCCAGTCAAACAAGCTACTGAGCTGGTCGCTTACCTGCAACATTAGCAAAAATGGTGAGCTACAGGCTCAGTAAGTTCAAACATGCAAGAAATAAAATTTCTATGAATAGTACTATTCATCGTGAATAGTATCGTTGACTACTATTCATATGTGAATAGTAACTTTGACCACTATTCATACATGAATAGTAAGTTTGACCACAACACTGTCTCACACTAGTACATCTACCGCGATGTTAGTGCTCTCACTAAACTGTCTTATGCTCAATTATGGCACAGTTTCAGTTTTAGGTCATTATCTTTCATTACGTTCTGGTTTTGAGCTTAAGTTGGCAGTACCATTTAAGTGTGCATGACTGGAAGTGGTACATTAGTGCTGACCTCCACAGCCTTATCTCATAGCCCCGAAGGCAAAATTTTATATGACTGGGAGCGGTACATCAGTGCTGACCTCCACAGCCTTAGTCTCATAGCCCCGAAGGCAAAAATAGTATCTCCCTGTACGGAAGGCTGGTACGCCAGAAAGTGGTTTCATTACCGACTTTTTTTAACATTCTAACCCGGTGACTTCACATTGTCCCGTGGTTAGGAATGGTTCACATTTTAATTTTAGGTGAGTGAGTTTCATTAACCTCGCTCTAGTGCCCGAAGCACAATTAACCATGTGTCCCATTCTTATAGTGCCCGTAGCACATTTCGTCTCTCTCTCTATTCTATCATAGTGCCCGTAGCACATATGTACCTAACTTATAGTTAGTACATTAAGGTTAGCACAATATTGTTATATGTTGCAGGCAGGTAAATGTCTGAACTTACCTTATCAGACTGTTCCCTTTCTCTCTCTTGGATCTTGAATCGCCTTCCTTGTAGGCCGATTTTGGGATCCTACAGACAAAACTATGTCTGTTAATTTCTTTCCTATTTATAGCTTTTATTTTTCATTAAAAAGCTTAAATAAAACCTATTTATAACTTTTTAGGTTTTATTTATTATTTTCACCATTTTCCCCCAACTTTTGCAAAATTACGATTTTACCCCAATATTTTGGCAAAATTGCAGTTTTGCCCCTGACGGAATTTTATTGATCCAGACTGCATTTTTGGCTCTCAGGAACTTTTCTGATTCTTTTCTAATCATTACCGGGTTCGTTTCTATTTTATTTCCACTTTTTGTTTTCCCGGCCCTCGGGAAGCACTATTCTGACCCTAACGTCGGTTTAGCGATTTTCTATCGTTTCGGAGTCTCAAATGGACGTTTCACTAGTATTTAAAACGTTCATCTAGACATTCCCGATCTAGGTCTCCGAGGCTCGGGTTTTTCGTTCCCGACTCGGACCTTTATTTTATTTCCAAAACGCCCCCCCCCTCGGGGTCGGTTTTTCAATCTCACACGCGTTTTTCATTTTTAAGGGGACGGGTTACTATTCACGATCCACCCCTTAAATTTTTCCTTATTCAATTTTTCCGTTAGGGACTCGGGTTTCCGTCCCGGCCCTAACTTTTATTTTAAATTCCCAATTTTACCCCGAATGCCGTTTTCGAAATTTCGGCAGCATTTCGGCGTAATTTTAAGGCTTCCGGCGTTAGGTACGCCTCGAACCGTATGTACCTGCCACGTACTATACCACAAGCCTATTTTATGTAAAAGTTTTCCAAACTTTTACATAAAAGCCCACAAATTTCAAATTTCACATTATCACCCATATTACAAAATTTTTTTCACATTTTTACCCTTAATTTGGTTTCGGTTTTCACAACCAAACCGAACCAAATTTTGTCAAACTTTCACCACATTTTAGGCCATTCAATGTCATGTTTTTAACACATTTTCAAGCCCATTTTCTTGGCATTTTCAACCAAATTTTTAGGGTTTTTTAAACACCTAAAACCCACGGCCATTGAATTGAAAACATGCACACATTTTTGTTTTCATTCTTTCAATTATAAATTCATCTTTTGCATATTAAAATGCATAATTCCAATCAACCAAATACCACATAAACCAATGAAAATTTTTCTTCCAAACCCATTGTAAACTCACGGCCACTTTATACAATTCATACCAAAAAATTTTTTTTCAACTTTCCACAATGAAATACAAGCTTTATTCTTCACAAATTTAAACTTAGAAAGCATGTTAACCATTAACCAAAATTTTTTTCTCATTGGTTACTCAAGGTAACCCACGGATTTACCTTTGAAAAACCAACCAAAATTTGGTTTTTCTTTACACAATTTGCATGGTTTTCTTCCTTATTTCATCCTTAACAAAACCCAACATCAAATCTATGAAAAACAACCAAAATTTTTCCATCTTCCAATCACTTTTCACCCACGGATTTCTTGAGGAAAAACCATGAAAAATTGAGGTGCAAGGGAAGATACCTTAATCAATTGCTTCCTTTGTCTTCAAGGAGTGTTTTGACACACTTTTTATGAAGAAAATTTGAAGAGATTGCTTGGTTTCCCTTGGGTGGCTCACGTACATGCCATGGAAGAAAACTTAGAAATTTTTTTCTCTTTGGTTTTGCTTTGAAAATGAACTTCGGCCACTTTATCACGTTTTGCCGACTTAACCATGCAAGAAAGCCAATTAATTTGGCTCTAAACCAATCAAAATTTGACATCTTTCCATGCCATTTCTTTCCCCATTTTTCAAAAATTAAAAATGGAAATTTTTGGCCAAATCTTGGCCTTTAGATCAAAAGCTAAATGAATCATGGCCATTCATTCTACCAACCACCATAATTCTTTCCATTTATTAAATGGATTAATGATGTCATAAATGCAAAAGTGAAAGTTGACTTTGACTTTCACTATTCACATTAATTCGACTACTTTTTGACCGATGCCGGTTCGAGCCGAAATTTTCCTGAAATCGTCCCGGCGTGTTCCTGAGGTCTCCTGTGCAGTCGGATCAATTTAATTTGCTTCCGTTTGATCAAAATCAATCCCGGAAGTTTACCGTCTTTTATTTCTCCGGTTAGGGCTTTCAATGCCGATTTTAGCACCGTTTCACCCGTTTCAACTCAGTGAATTTTTCCAACACTGAATTCTTACTCGTCAATATTGTTAGAACATTTTCATATATTCTGAACAATATAAATACATTTATTTCACTCTTTAAATAGTACAAATTGTTATATACATACAATTGTACATTTTCGTCCTAGAATTGCCTGAATTTCCCGGTTGTCACAGTGGGCACTCTGAACCTCGATCGGTATGCTAGCACTGCTAGTCTTCTTCCGACCACCCAGATCTCTAAAGAACTTATTGTCACGGTGGGTTGTGCAACAATAAGCCTGCTCACCTGAGAGTCTGTGGTCTAAGAGAACTGGAGTGGCAGGACCTCTATTTATAGACCTGCATGAGGTGATTCTCTGAATTCAAATTGAATTAGAAAAATATATTCTCCCTTATCCATAAGCACAAAATCTAAATTTTCCAAGGGAAAATCCCAACAATAAAATTCGGCCACTTTAGGATAAATCCAATCCAAATCTAAACAAGATTTTAACTAGAATTTTATCTCCCTTTTTCAACCAAAAAATCTGAAAATTCTAAGGAGAAAATCTCCTCAAAAAATTCGGCCACTTTTAGATAACTGAGAATCAAAGTTCCACTAGGATTTTGTTAGGAAATGTCCTAAGCATTAGAGACATTTGATGTATTTATTTTGAACTGGATAATAAAATTATATATAGAGGTTATTCATTACATTGCTATCTATCCTCGGTTTATTTACATGTTAAAGTAAATGTAAGCAAATATGGCTCACTGACTGTTTGTGTTAAAACTGTTAGAACGTTGCATGCAATGGACTTTTGTATGCGAGAAGATAATGTTCTAAAGTTAGCGGTCTAAACTATGGTCTGTAGTCTATGGGGTTAGACCGAGCATCTAACTCATGTTAAGACTATTATGTTGTCTAAAGCCTTGGAGGGGACGGTTTGTCTTGACTGTCTGGAGCTGGACTCCCAAGTAGAGACATAGATATGTTACTTGGTAGTGACATATTAGACCGGGACTAAAGCGTGATTGATCTACGTAGTCTGCTATGAGTGGATCAGTCTGCTTTTGACGTTCATTGTGCAATAACCTTAATCCTGAGTAAATGAACTACTTCATGTATATGACTTGTGTACTTTGATGTTCCAATGGCTAAAGCGTCTCAAAGGTAGTAAGCTTATAGACCGGTTCGTTGGGTGCATGACTTGTATACGATGAAGGGTTCGTTTACAGATATCGGAATCATAGCTTTAAGGAGTTAAAGGTATCCTCTTAAAGGCATTATACTGAATGTGAAAATAGATAAGACCTTGGGTCGTCTGCTAGGCGGATGACTTCTTATTTACATATGGTGAAAAATCATTTTCTTAATTCAATAGTATAATAGAACTTTAAGATAGCTTGATCAATAAGATTAAACGGACTTTGACCTAAGGCTGATCATGGATATCATATGAGGGTTTTGCATATATGACAAGGTCATTGGATAGTAGCTCGTCACAGGCTTACGTAATACGGTATATAATTGGGAGTTCAGTTTCAGGTTTATAGTAGTATGACTCTGAAAGTAGTGATCATATGATTGAGTTGTTCGGTAAAAGAATGATGATCATATGGATTTGCGGGAGCCCGATTATATATGTCCAATCAGTCCCTCTACTAGCTCCACATAATTCCTTAACGTTTGGCAAATTGATTTGTGTATGCTATTGGCTGGTTTATTATGCATGGATGGTGATGACACAGGATTAGGATGGTAGGCAAGATTCTCTCCGGTTGGATTCAGATTTTGTTTTGGATAATAGAGTACACAATTATTCGAACTCCAAATAAAGTTGCCATGATTTTATTTGAGATTGGATTGGAGTTGTAGAAAATTATCCATGAGAACAAGAATTTGAAACACAACTGTTTTGTGGATTTTGAAAGTCGAATTTTGAAATTTGAATTTGAAATTTGAATTTGAAATTTGAATTTGAAATTTAAATTTGAAATTTAAATTTGAAATTTGAATTTTGAATTTTGAATTTGAAATTCGAATTTGAAATTTGAAATTCAAATTTTGAATCACAGTCCAAGTGGGATTCGAATTTGTTGTGGAAAATCCACAAAGTTTGAAATTCGAATTTGAGTTGGATTTGGAGAGGATAATCTTGTTAGAATCCTACTTGAATTTTGAATCCAAATCCTAACAAATAGTGGACGAAATTTTGAGGATTATCCTCAATGGAATTTCGATTTTTGTGGATAAGGTTCAAGGGAAAAATTCAAGTTTCAATCCCTGTTGAATTTGGATTCTCTCCTCCCTGAAAAGTGGCCGAAATTATGAAGAAAATCTCCTAGGAAAATTCGGTTATTTTGGATAAGGATGAGATAAGATTCAAGCTTGAAAATCCTAGTGGAATTTTGATTCTCCCTTATCCTAAAAGTGGCCGAAAATTTTAGGAGATTTTCTCCTAGGAAATTTCAGATTTTTTGTTTGAAAAAGGGAGATAAAATTCAAGTTAAAATCTTGTTTAGATTTGGATTGGATTTATCCCATAATGGCCAAATTTTATTGTTGGGATTCTCCCTTGGAAAATTCAGATTTTATGGTTATGGATAAGGGAGAATATCTTTTCCTAATCCAATTCGAATTCAGAGAATCACCTCATGCAGCTCTATAAATAGAGGTCCTGCCACTCCAGTTCTTTCAGACCACAGACTCTCAGGTGAGCAGGCTTATTGTTGCACAGCTCATCGTGACAATAAGTTCTTTAGAGATCTGGGTGGTCGGAAGAAGACTAGCAGTACTAGCATACCGATCGAGGTTCAGAGTGCCCACACACTCAGCCATTCGGGAATTGGAGAATAGTAGAGAAGGCTAGTTGGTTGAAGCCTCACGTCATTCTCCTCCTGCAAGATTGGCGTCCTTGAGGTATGAGTTTTAATTGTTGTTGGTTTATTGTATATGGCATCATGAGATATTTAACGACCTAAAATTTTTTTTTCTTGTTCCGCTGCGCCACTCTGATACGTTTTTACCGAATTATTTTCCTACAGATTTTCAAGATTGAATCTTATCTCATCCTTATCCAAAATAACCGAAAATCTCCTAGGAGATTTACTTCGAAATTTCGGCCACTTTCTGGGAGGAGAGAATCTGTCACGGCCCAAAATTTAGACACGTGACACGGCAACCAAATCATAATATCAACCCGAGACTTAAGGAAAAACATTTATTATGAAAAACGGGTCGACATTATAATTTAGCTAAGCATAATTGTTTATAAAGCAGTATCATAACCACAAAATAAAATAAAGGATAAAATAAATGCTTTTTAATGCAGAAATCAAACACAAAATCGGTTTTCAAAAGAAATTACAAACCATAAAAATATTCCCAAGCATAAAATTTAAATAACGTAAAATAAAGTCTAAACTTAATGTCTCATTACATCAGAACGAGAAACATAAAGAAGAAGATGGAGAAAACGGATAGCATCATCTTCGGTAGTAACGGATATCTCAATGATTTTCGGAACTGCTACCTCCCGCACCTGGAAGTAGTCATTTCGAAATCACAAAGAAAAAAGGACGTGAGCGCTGGCTCAGTAGCACAGAAACAAAGGTGGGTTAACAGATAACATTTAAAAATATGGCATAATATCCGTTTCCAAAAATAATCAACAATTTAAAAAAAAAATACATGGCATAATAATCATAAAAAATATAATCAACAATTTCGTGAAAAACATTTTTAATGCAAGTTTTATTCTGCTGAGGACTTAGCGTAGCTGCAATATACGTGCCCCAATATTAAAATAATAAATCATTAAAACAACCATCATATTATGAGTGAGGACTTGTCGTAGCTATAATATATGTGCCTCGAATTTGAATTATCCTAGATCATCTCGTTACGGTCTAAACAGGCCGAACGGCCCTGCGCAGGTTTAGGGACCTTCCCCCATGGCGTCAACTTCGGGACGCACACGTCATTTACAATGATCGTGAACTAGAGCTCAATTATGTTCACCGGATTATTCAAAAGATGGTATTTACCAAGTTATATTATGCCATTAATCAAAACACTCTTAAAAATACACATTTATTACAAAATACGTTGCATGCGTTTATTTCATCAAAAATAGTATAATAATTTCATAAATCAAAAACAGCATGCCATCAATAAAACAGGAGTATTTAAAATACTTGACTACTCCCAGAAAAGGCTAGAACGTCCTACCTCAATTTTCGCACAAGCGTTGCGATAATGTGATCCACCAATCAAGCAAGAACGTCAAATAATTCCTATAATCAAACATATGATCAATCTAGGTGTAGACATAATCATCGAATCATTTTAGTGTGCCACAAAAGATTTCAAAACGTGTAATAAACATTTGGGATTTAAAATTTTTGAAAAACTCTAAGTTAAGATATTTCTGGTCATGGGCAGACTGACCTAGGCTGATTGTAAAATCAATATCAATTCATTTTTAATACCAAAAATTCTAAATTTTTAATATGTTAAACTAGACATCCGTAGCTTTAATTCCATATAATTTTTTATAATTTTTGGACATCATTTGGTCATTCAACTAGGCCAAAAACCGAGGGTTGTTTTCAGGCATAAAAATCTGGGTTTCAGTTTCGGTTCAAAACCTGGCAGTTCTGTCCGCCTATCTTTGAATAATATTTTGACTAGGAAAATGGAGGATTTTGGTTATGAAATTTGGCAGGAATTTATGGGACATCTTGAATTTAATTTTAGGCTCAAGAATCACTCAAAAAACGTTTTTAAAACTCAAGTTATGGCTGACACAAATTTACTATTTATATGGTAATTTTCCAGATTTCTGTTTTTCTGTGTCTGAATTTCGATTAGCCTCAAACCAATTTAATTTTCATCCAATGATCACGAAATTTTGTGGAAAACCTTATTTATATGTCATTAACACAACCCAAGAATCAAATTGACAAAATCATAAAATCTTACACATATGATAATAGGGTTTTTGAAAAGGGGATCAATGAGGCAAAATTTTAGTGTTTGAGAGAAAAATCACACCTTGTTTGTGCTGCCCTATTTTTGATGCTTGGTCTCCCTTTTAGCTGAATTTGTGTGAGTATTGGAGTCTTCAAAACAGTATGGAAATAGTGGAGAAAACCATATAAATTTCGGATTTAAAATCAAAAGGAGAAGGAAGGAAAAAGTTTGATTTCTCACCTTGTTTTTGTCTCAAAAGTTGTTGAATCTTTGAGCTGCCTTTTGGTAGGTTTTGTTTGCTATTTTGGGTGTGTTTTGGGAGAGAAAATTCAGAGAGGGGAGAGGGGAAAGCTGGCCGAAATTTTGAGGGTGAAAGGAGCAGTGAATGAGAGTTAAAAGGGGGTTTTTATACTAGGTTTTTCTTTCCCTTTCTCTTCCTTGTTTGGCTGAAAATTTTAAGGGGCAAAAGGGAAAGTTTTTGTGCTATTTTGAGGCTAGGGTTTTTCTCTCTTATTTCCCCTTAAGTGGCCGAAAATTATCCCTTAGTTTTTAAGGAAAAATAACTTGAATTTTAATTGAGTTTTAACCTAGCTTTTAATTCAAATAAAATCTCCTTTATTTCCTACACTTTATGGCCGAATTTCTTCTTTATATCTAAGGAATGAAATTTGAATTTGAATCCTTCTTGGATTTGTGGAATTTAAATTTTAATTGGAAATCCCAAGTGATGGCCGAATGTTTTAGGGTTTCTTTTTTTGAAGTTCAAATTGTTGACTTTTTGAGCGGGATTTGACTAGGAAACCAACCTAGGGTTTCCAAAAGGATTTTTAATTAATTTTTTGGCACACTAATTTTATTTAAATTATATAAAATTTAAGGCGTCACAAATATCTACCACTAAAAATTGTTTCGTCCTCGAAACTTTAAGAATTACTCCACACTAAAGAAGAGAATAAGAATATGAATAACTTCTCATTTCATTAAGCGATCTTAATGCATCTTTCAAAACATATAGTGGTATATCTACCACTATGAACAGAGTAGGGTTACAAAACAAACTTAAGTCGACTACATTACATGTACTCTACTGCTTAGCGAACCATTCAGCATGGTTCTCGCGCATATCTTTCTCGGTTTCCCATGTGGCTTCCTCTTCACCATGGTTACTCCAAAGAACCTTCACCATGGGTATTGTTTTCGTTCTCAGCTGCTTGACCTTACGATCCAAAATCTTCACCGGAACCTCGACGTAAGAGACATCTGGTTGGATTTCTATATCATCCGTTGAAATGACTTCTGACTCTGTTCGTGCACTTTTCCTCAGCATCGATACATGGAAAACGTTGTGCACTCCCAAGGTGTCGGGTAACTTCAGCTCATATGCAACCTTACCAACTCTGCGTACGATCTCGAAAGGTCCAATGTAACGTGGTGCTAGCTTCCCTTTAACTCTGAAACGAGAGATACCTTTCTTCGGTGAAACCTTTAGCAACACAAACTCTCCTACCTCGAACTCTAACGGCTTTCTGCGTTGATCAGCATAGCTCTTCTGTCGACTCTGTGCTGTTAGAAGTCGTTGTTTGATGATGGCAATCTTCTCGTACTGGTCTAGGATCATCTCGGGTCCACCCACTGGTGCTTCCTGGTTGTCAACCCAATAGATGGGTGATCTACAAGGCTTTCCGTACAACGCTTCAAAGGGTGCCATTTCGATACTCGCTTGATAACTGTTGTTGTATGCAAACTCTGCCATGTAGAGGTGTTTGCTCCATCCATCTCCAAGATCAAGAACGCAGGCACGTAGCATATCCTCGAGAATCTGTATGAGACGCTCCGACTGACCATCTGTCTGTGGATGAAAAGCGGTGCTAAAGTTCAGTTTCGTGCCTAGAGCTTCCTGTAGACTTTGCCAAAAGCGAGCGTTGAAGCGCGTATCACGATCAGAAATAATCACCGAAGGAACTCCATGCAATCTGACTACGTTCCTTATGTAAAGCTCGGCTAGCTGGTTCCTGGTGCAAGTCGTCTTGAACGGGATGAAGTGTGCAGTCTTCGTGAGACGATCTACAACTACCCAGACTCCATCAGATCCATCCTGTGCTCTCGGTAAGCCGGTTAAGAAGTCCATTCCTATACTATCCCACTTCCACCGAGGTATTGGAAGTGGTTGGAGCAGACCTGCGGGTCTCTCCCGTACTGCCTTTACTTTCTGACACGTCAAACAGTTGGCCACGAAGTTCTTCACATCTAACTTCATACCTCTCCACCAAAGTTGCCGTCTTAAGTTTTGATACATCTTGTTTCCACCTGGGTGCATGGCGAACCTCGACTGATGAAACTCTGACAAGATCTCCTGTATAAGCTCTGGGATGTGTGGCACTGCTAAGCGACCTCCGTTGTAAAGAATTCCACTGGCATCCATCGACCACTCTGCAACACGCTTTCCCTTTAATAATCTATCTCGGATGTCAACGAAACGTGTATCTGCCAACTGATTCTCCTTGATCCTCTACACGTAGTCTGGTTCCATCACTAAGTTGTATAACACTGGGTGACCCTGAACTTCGCCAAAACGAACTTGATAAGCTGTGAGAACTCTGTCCTTTTCTCACTCATCTATCTGCATCGCCATTATAGAAGCATCATGATCAGGATTGGGAACTGCCTCTCTTTTCCTACTTAGTGCATCTGCAACCACGTTTGCTTTACCTGGATGGTACTCGACTTGGAAGTCGTAGTCTTGCATGTATTCTACCCACCTTCTCTGATGCAGGTTGAGGTCTTTCTGTGTAGCTAGGTATTTCAAACTCTTGTGATCTGAAAACAGTCTAAAACTGGCACCGTACAGATAACAACACCAAATCTTAAGTGCAAACACTTGTAATGACCGCCATTTTCATGGCACCTACTTACCATGTAATAAGTCATTAAGGAATAAAATGGACATAATTTAATGTCCTTTAGCAAATTTAAGTAACACAGTCAGGTATACTGCCGTGTGAGTGACCGTATGCCATTCGGACTGTGTATCTGTTAGTAGTCGTGTGAGTGTACATAGCCATGTAGTGTAACACGGTCAAGTACATGATCGTGTAAAAGGCTGTGTACCGCTCAGATAGATGAATATATTTCAAAGACATGGCTGTGTTGAGTAGTCTCAACTAGTACATGCCCATGTCTGAAATGTACACGCCCGTGTTGCATTGCACACGCACGTGTAAGAGTCCGTGTAGAAGGCTGTGTAATGAGCCGAGAGCCACTGTAATGACTCTCATGAATTATGAAACTTAATTACTATGTAATGATGTAATTAAGTTAATAAGCACAGTGTGCTTTTCAGTTGAATGAATTAAACAGGAATAGTAACGTTTAATTACTATTCATGCAATGAAAGGGGTAATCGACAGTGAAATCGGTCCACCCTATTATGTGAGTATGCGTTGAGACACGCAATATCAAGAAACCGGTCTAGACGACCATTTCATGATACAGAATTGATGAGCTAGTCATCAGTACGCTCAGACTGGTCATCTGAGCGCAGCAGTGATAATTGCCCTAATAGATGTACAGTATCGAGAAAAGTGGTCTAGATGACCTCTTCTCGCCAATGGACTGACAAAATCAAAGTCAGAACGCTCAGATTAGTCAGTCAGATAGTGAACAGTGATTTGTGAATAGTGAGAAACGCAGTGTCAGGTTAGTGGCCAAGACGGCCTTAATCTGGCATAAAACTGATATATTAATAGTCAGCAGGCTCAATCTGGTCAATTGAGCATAAAATGTAGATTTTGTTTAAGGGATACGTAGTATCGGGATGAGGGTCAAGACGACCTTTTCTCGCCCCGAAACTGATATATTTAGACTCAGGATGCCCAAATTAGTCAATCGGGCACCTGACACGTTTTTCGAGACGGGGTCATGCAGATCCTGAAAACTGGTCCAGAAGACCTCAGATGGACGTAAAACTGATAAATTTGAAATCAGCACGTCCAAATTAGTCAAGAGAGACTGTGTTTGAAATTTCACGCGAAAACGCCTCGTTATGCGTGCACAGTGTCAACACAGTGTAGGCCTAACCACAGTATCAAGAAATTGGTCAAGATGACCTTTTCTTGATATAAAACTGATATATTTGGAATCAGAATGTTCAAATTAGTCATTTGAGCACAGAAAGCAATTTTTGACCGGGAACCATACAGTATCGGGAAACTGGTCAAGACGACCTCGGATGAAGATAAAACTGATATATTTGGGTTCAGCACGCCCAAATTAGTCAGTATAGCCTATCTTAAAATTTTTCAAAAAAATTAGTATAAAGGAGGAAATTTTGGAGATTATAGAAAAATAGCCCCCATATTTTTTCCAAATCACATTTTCTCCCTCCCATACCACACGAAGATGAACAGTGACCAACTATCGAATCCGGCCTCCGTTTTTGACACCGCCGGCACCATTGGAAAGCTCTCGACGAGCTGATTCCAATGGTGGGCCGAGTCGACCGAACCGATGCCGGAGCACGCCGCACGCGCCGCCCAAAGCCGCCGGTGGCCGAATTTTTCAAACCGCCGTATCTCCACCGTCCGACGTCCAAATGCCACGATTCCGGTCCCAATGGATTCGTGGTGAAGAGTAGAACAAAACCCAGGCTTCATTTCACGTCAACAGCCGCCGAATCGCGCCGCCCCAGGTTCGCCGTCGCCGTCGCCATCGCCGCCGTCGGATCTCGCTATTCCGGCGGAGTTGAGTTGCAAGGTCGGTGTCAAAATGCTCAGAACAACACGTAGATCAAAAGCCCCAAATCAATTTTGGGCAACAACGTCGGAAAAATGAAGATCCAACGCCGCCGCCGTCGCCGACTTTTCGAGAGCCGATTTCCGGTGATAGGAGCCTCGATTCGTGAAATTGACACCACCAATGGGTTCCTCTCGTCGAGCTCTTCAAGATGGTGGTCGCCACTTCCATCGCCGCCGTGGTCAACGCCGGTCAACGGCCGGTCAACGCCGGTCAACGGCGACCCGGAGACCGAAAATTGAAGAATGGCCCGTTGGCCTATTTTTGACGTTCCGGACACATCCGCGGCATCGGATTTGCAAACTGGAGTTTCAAAAGTGAAGAACGACGATTCAAAGATTACACGGTCGAGGCCGAACGGTTCGTCCGACCGCCGACGGGAACGATTTTGGTAGTGGTGTTGATCTATTTATTCCTCAATTTAATATTGGAAATAATTATGTATTAATTATGGTTTAATGACTTGAGGAATTGTAAGAAAAAAAGGGTGAAATATCGAAAAAGAGAATGTGAGAAAATGTGAATATTTTTACGTAAAAAGCGGAGCTTTTACGTAAAAATTAGGCCTCTGGTTTAGTACGTGGCAGGTTAGAATAGGTTAAATGGTTTTGAGGCGTTTCCTAAACGCCGGAAACCCAAAAATTAAGCGGAAATGCTGCCGAAATTTCTAAAACGGCACAAAGGGGTATTTTAGGAAACGAGGGCTGAAAATGTGATCGGGATGGAAACCCGAGCTCCCTCGATGACCTAGGTCCGGGAAAGAAGGATGGACGTTGTGAGGATTAGTGAACCGCCCCATTAGAAATTTCGTAATGTAAGAAAACGACCCCTATGTCAGAATAGTACCACCCGAGGGACGGGTGCGATCGAAGTATAAAATTTGGGGCGATTACATCGGTAACGGTAACCCGATAGGCTAAATGGTCATACGAGAGGTATTCAGTCAGTTGACTGGTCGGTTAGCCAGTCAAGGACCAAGTCGGAATGGGATAGTGAGAGACAGTGATTAATTTGTCAAGTAGACAAATTAATCAAGCACGATTAAAAATTAGACATCAAAATTTCCCAAAGTAGAGCGGTTGGGTACCGATAGGCATCGGTACCACACAATGATAAGTTTATTAGTTCCTAACGATAGAGTGACCTAAGAGCGATGTTAATTAATTTATTGGGTAAATAAATTAATTAACAATGATTAGAAAATCAAATTCTTAAGAAGAGGGCAATTAGTACCGATAAGGATCGGTACCACATAACGAGAATTTTTGTTAGTCACTAATGACCACGGTGACCTAAGAGTGAATGTTAATGTAATGCATTATGATTACAGGGAGGTACCTGTATTGTGACGAAGGCGAGAGTATAAACTGTCTGCTGACAGGTAAGTACAACTCCGCCTACAGCATGGATAAAATGAATTTAAAATGATGCTTTTCCAGTATTTTAAGTATGTATCTTGCACACGATGCTGCACAGCATACATAAGAGCATATAGCTTCACAATCGAGTAGATTGATGAAAGAACAAGATAGAAGCCATAGATCCCTACCGCGTAGGATTGGGGACAGCTTAGAGAAGCGTATGGCTAGAACAGTTAAACAAGATGGAATTAAATAGGTGTGTCGTACCGGCTCCTTCAGTCGAAGGGGTTTCCAGTTAAAGAAAGTTCAGGCCACAAGTTGAGCATCAGTTGATGGCTCTTCGGCATTAGTTGACCTCGGGCGTTACCGTTGGTCTGCGCGCACACGGTACTGACACATGGGCCCTAAATAGACAAGAAAAGAAAAGAAAAGTTTGAAGCATAAATGAACATAACCGGATCATGCATTAGTTATAGTTCGCTATGCTTTCTTTTTCAGTAGAGTGCATACAGTACACGATGCTTCTGTCATGCATAAAGTATGTGAAGTTTTATATTCAGTGTTATGACATGTTATGTGATGACATGATATGTGAGCTGATATGTGATATGCTTATATGATATATGATTTATTAAGTGATATATGTCATGCCTATGATTTTACGTATGTGCTATGTTTTAAACATGTTTTGCGGTTAACATGTTGTACTTACTGGGCGTAAAGCTCACGGAGTGTGTTCATGCTGTAGGTAAGCATCCTATAGCGTAAACATCAAGGGACGATGATGATGGCGGAGGTGGATGTGAGGATGAGGTTATGGATACACCGCGAGTATTCTTCCGCACAGTATGAGTAAATAATATTTTGAATGGTGACAGTTAAATAGTATTTTGAATAGTAAAGGTTAAATGGTATTTTGGAACAGTAAACAGTATATGTACGAGTAGTATATTTAAATAATATCTGGTGAATAGTAATCAGATAAACATGTATATAATTATGTATGTATAATTGAAATCCTTATGTTTTTCAAATTCCGCATTTTAATAGTATGCGTACGTGAATAGTAAATACGTACGTGTATATAAAAAAAAAAATCCCTCTAAATTTATAGTCTTAAATTCAGCAAGTTTAAGTATCGTTTTTAAAGAAGCAAGTAATAGAGTTTACAGTGACGGTCCGGGCCGCTGAGGGCACGGGGCGTCACAGTTGGTATCAGAGCGGTTTCCTGCCATCCTACCTCACATCGCCACATGCCTGCCTCATCTGTCCAAGTAAGTTAGTTTTATATTTTTAGTCAGTAAATGTTTATCTATTGAAGATAACATTTTATAGTAATGAAACGACGAAATCTATGATGGCGAGGACAAGCTGAAAAGATGCTGAGATCATTATACGAAAAATCATGATGTGCAGTGCTAGAGAACTGCTCAGAGAAAGGACATGGATTGCTGCCCGAGTTGTACCGATCTTCAGGGCTAGTTGTCCACTAAGTTTCGAGTGGCAAACAGTACTCCTGCACTCCATGAGAACGTCAGGACTAGTTTCACGTTATCAAAGTGATTCCCCGATTGTACGTCATTGACCAGGATAACTGAGTCCTGTTAGCTGTTGATATCTCTCAGGAAGATACTCTCGTGTGTATCGGGATCCTTATGACCAGGATGAGCTCTTAACTGTGTCGAGTTTCGCCATACCACGATCGAGCCAATCTCTGAGAGCAGTCCAGCATCAGCCTCAGTTTTTCCTTATGGGCAAGCAGGGAGTGAAACCACCTAAGTTCTCTAGAGTTATGGATATACGAGAATTTGTTCATCGGAATGAAAGACTGCAGCTGATGTCCGGTGATACAGTTCTAACGTATGCTGTTTACTACAAGGAACCGAAATGGACTTCTACAATACATGCCGAGACAAAAGTGGATCAAGACAGGAGAAGACCCAAAGAGAGAAAGAGACCATGCCAAACAGAATTAGAAGAGCAATCAAGCAGGACTAGCAAGCCTTATCAAGGAGATAGTGAACGCCGAGAGAAAAGTGCTCAACCCCGGGAACCCTACACAAGCCCAAGGCATTATAGCAGCCGCCATTATGGAGGGTGACCCGGTAGAACCAGCACCCCAACTGGCCGATGAAGAGTTCATGGCCGAGCACCAGCCAGAAGTACACGAGGGCAATAGGGAGCCGATGGAGAACCCCGAACCAGCCCCTATGTCTCCCGAACACCCCATGAAAGAGGAAGATAACGAGACTCTTTCCGACGCCCATCCCGACGATGAGGGAGAGGAGATCCCCAACCACTTTAGTAATGACGAATAGATGGGGATGTACGAACCCCAAGTCATCATAGCCAGCGATGACAAGGTCAGTTTCGACTGAGAAGAAGAGGAGAACCCAGAGGAATTCTCACTTAGCGATAGTGACAATGAGGAGATGCCTGATACTGAATCAGGATTGTCCTTCCAATAGTAGTAACCCTTCTGCGGGAATGTTAGTTATGAAAATATATAGAGGGAAGCAGCAGCTCTCCCCCGTCAGTTGTAGCACAATGTACTTGTTGGGATCGTATAGGGGAAGTGTGTGTCACTCCCGCTGAACTAGAATCTTGAATATATGTATAAATATTATGTGAAATACATTATGAGATAAGCAGTAAAGCTTTGCCCTGGGAGCCAGATAAAATTTTTTCCACAGTGTGAGTATGATATGACAGGAAGTGCAGGACGAATCCTAGCACTCAGACGATGTCCCAATACAATGCGGTAATTGTATTGAACACACAGTATGAGAGAAAGAAAGGTGGATATAATGTGTATATTTATATCCATAATGTTTAAATAAGATTGTTAAGTAAGAAAGAAAACGATATGTGATACGAGTCCCAAATACAGAATTTAAGAGACTTATATTTTCCTTTCCCACTGTACGATAGGGTTACATAGGAAAACATAGCAAGAACAAGAGCTTAGTTAAATCCAGCATCCCGAGAGGATGAGTTGATAGCACAGATTGTAGCCATGCGAGAGATAATGGAGAACCAGCAGCGGGAGCTAAACCAGCTTAGAGAGCAGCTGGGCCAGCAACCCCAGGCACCACAGTCAGTAGAGACGCCAGCACAGGAGGCTCCAGCAGCCCAAGAAACTCTTAGGGAGCAAGCAGCTCCTTCAGCTCAGGAAGCACTAGCACCCATAGTAATGGCTGCTTTCGTAGCAGCAATTATTTTCTACCAATCCCTAGGGAAGGCGACTTGTATGAGAGATTCCGACGCATGAAAGCGTTAGAATTCGTAGGAATCACCAACCCTATAGAGGCCGATGATTGGCTAACGAATATCCAAGTAATCTTGGATTTTATAGGGTTAATAGATAGAGAGAGAGAAAGTGATGTACGCACCCTTCACCCTGCGCAATGAGGCGCGTTAGTGGTGGAAGATGGTAACCATTAAGAGGAACATCAGAGAGATGAGCTGGAGCGATTTCATTGAGGAATTCAAGGAGATGTACTTCAACGAGGAAGCACTAGTAGCGCAGTAGGACGAGTTCGACAACCTGCACCAAGGTAGTATAACTGTTATGGAGGCAGTCAAGAAGTTTGAGCAGTTGGCTCAACTTTGTCCAGATTTGGTACCGACCAAAAGGAGAGAGTCAGACGAATGCTGAAGATGTTCAGAACGGAAATCACAGTTTAGGTCTGTAGCGGAGGGCACGGACCAGCGACACTAACAGAATGTGTCAGCAAGACTATCTGAGCTGAGTACTAGTCGGCTCAGGATAAGGAGCGAAAGGCGCAGAATTTTAAGGCACGAAAGGAGGAGAAAACGCAAGCTGAGCAGGCTCAGGGGAAGTAAAACCCCGAGTTACAACACAGAGGACAGAATGTGGGAACCGGCCAGAATAGTAGGCATTCCCATAATAACAACAAGAGAAAAGGGGAATTAAGGCAATCAAGATTCACAGGAGAATTTCCCCCAGAAGAGAAACGACCAGGAAGGAAATGATAGCCAACTCGACGTGCACGAAATGCGGAAAGAGGCACTTAGGAGAATGTAAGCAAGGAGTAAGTGGTTGTTTCATCTGTGGCAAGAAAGGCCACTATGCCAAAAAAAAAAAAAAAAAGGGCTTAGGACACAACGTTGTCATAAACTGTTGAAGGCGAAAAATCATTTTCGAACCAATCGGATGTGAAAAGTTCATCTACAAGGGTTTGTCGCCAGAGCAACCAAAGACGATGATATCAGCAGTGAAGGCTCGCGAGATACAATCCAGTGGATGCACGGACTTCCTAGTATACGTAGCAGATAAGACTCAAGGAATAGAGATAGGACCCGACAACATACCGATAGTCAGGGAATTCATGGAGATATTTCTAGAAGATCTTGCAGGACTCCAACCAGAGCGCAGGATCTCGTTCGAGACTGAACGTCTACTAGAATCAGCCCCATCTTTGAGGCCCCCTACGGAATAGGCCCTATAGAGCTAAAGGAGCCCCAAGCCCAGCTAAAGGACTAAATAGATAAGGGATTCATGCGACAGAGCTATTCACCCTAGAGAGCACCCATACCATTCGTGAAGAAGAAAGATGGACCACTGAGAATGTGCATCGACTATAGAGAGTTGAACAGGAATACGAATAAGAACAAGCATCTGTTGCCGTGAGTTGACGATCTATTTGATTAGCTCTGAGACGCTGTAATGTCCTCGAAGATCGATCTACATTCAGGGTACCATCAACTACGAATCAGGAAAGAAGATGTACCCAAAACAGCCTTTCAAATGCGGTACGGACATTATGAGTTTCTGTTCGTGTCGCTCAGATTGACGAACGCACCAGTAACTTTCATGAACCGGATGAACCGCATGTTCAAGGACTATTTGGATAAGTTTGTCATTGTGTTCATCGATGACATACTTATACACTCTCAGACGAAGGAAGAGTATGAAGAGCACTTAACTATCATTTTGCGCATGCAACAGGACCATCAGTTATACACCAAGTTCTCCAAGTACGAGTTTTGACTGGAGAAGGTCCATTTCCTAGACCACGTAGACCCCAAGGAAGGAGTATCTGTGGACCTGGCGAAAATTGATGCAGTTAGCACGTGGCCAGCTCAGAGGAACGAAACGGGAATTCACAGTTTCTTTAAACTAACAGGATGTTACCTACACTTAGTCGAAGGCTACTCAAAGTTAGCTGCTCCGCTCACAGCGCTCACCAAGAAGGGAAAGAGGTATAAGTGAATCGATAAGTGTGAGGAAAGCTTTCAAGAGCTAAGATGAAGACTCATAAGCGCTCCAATGCTGACCATTTCAAATGTTGGTCAGGGAAGCTTTGTGATTTAAGCGCCACATCTAAAACCAAGTTGGAAACTGTGTTGATGTAGAGTGGTAGAGTAGTCGCGTATGCTTCACGACAACTCAAAAAACCTTGAGAAGAGCTACCCAACGCGTGATCTGGAGCTAGTAGCGATAGTTTTTACGATAAAAACATGGAGGCACTACCTGTACGGAGTCACGTGCGAGATTTACATCGACCACTAGAGTCTCAAATGTATCTTCACGCAGAAAGAGCTCAACATGAGGCAGCGTAGATGGCTAGAGTTGGTAAGGATTACGACCGTGAGATCCTATACCATCCAGGGAAAGCCAATAAAGTGGTCAATGCGTAGAGTCAGAAGCATATTACTATGCCTATGGCTATTAGTGCCTTGTCAAGAGCGCTACAAAGGAGTTATGCGACAGCAAGATCAAGATTTTGATAGGGGGATTGTCTAACATGACCCTCCAATCGACGCTCCAAGAAGAGATCAAGATCGGTCAAGATTTTGATTTGTCCCTGCTCAAGTCCAAAAAGGAAGCTATAGAGGACAAGGGTTCAGAGTTTAAGATCCTTAAGGACGACATACTCTACTACAGAGATAGAGTATGTGTTCTAAAAGATGAAGAACTCAAGAAGCGAATCCTTTTGGAACCTTACGAGACGTCATATTCCGTACATCCGGTAGCGAATAAGGTGTACAAGTACCTAAAGGAAAGTTTTTGGTGCCTTGGAATGAAGAATGACATTGTCGAGTTCGTCGCCAGCTGCCTTATGTGCCAGAAGGTTAAGGTAGATCACCAGCGCTCAGCAGGATAATCGTAGGAAATTAAGTTACCCGAGTGGAAATGGGACCAGATTACGATGAATTTCGTAATCGGATTGCCGAAGACGTCAAACGATAATGATGCAATCTGGGTGATTGTAGAAAAACTGATGAAATCAGTTAGATTTTTAGCAATGAAAGTTAGCTACTCGGTGGAACGACCAGTAGAAATCTATGCGGCACAGTTCGTGAAATGGCACGGAATACCAGAGTCGATCGTCTCAGATCGTAGTGGACGCTTTACCTCCAGATTTTGGCGAGGTGTTCAAGCTGCATTACGGTCCAAGTGAGAGTTCAGCATAGCATTTCATCCTCAGACCGACAGTTAGTCTGAGAGGACCATACAGATGTTAGAGGACATGTTGAGACCTGCGTCCTAGACTTCAAAGGAAATTGATATCAGAAGCTACCATTGAGCGAGTTCTCGTACAACAGCAACTATCATTCCTCGATAGGAATGGCACCGTACGAGACACTCTGTGGAAAGAAATGCAGATCTCTGGCTCATTAGTACGAGTTTGGAGAGAAACGAGTAGTTAGCTCGGACATCATCAAGAATACCATGTCAGACGTGAAGCTGATACGAGAAACGTTAGATACAGCGCACAGTCGACCGAAGAATTTTGACGATAAGCGCCGTAGACCCCTCAAGTTTCAAGTAGGAGATTCGGTCTTTTTCAAGGCGGCACCCATGAAAGGGGTGATGCGCATTGAAAATAAAAGAAAGCTCAGTCCTAGGTACATAGGACCCTTGAGATAATAGAGAAAGTCGGGAAGGTGGCTTATAGACTAGCACTTCCTCCCGAGTTAGCTATAGTGCACAACATCTTTCACGTCTTGATGCTGAAGAAGTACGTGCCAGACAGCTCCCATGTTCTTAGCCAAGAATCCGTTGTAGTATACGCTGATCCGACGTACGAGGAGAGACTCGTGCAGATCTTAGTTAGAAAGGAGAAAGTACTTAGGAATGAAGTATACCGCTAGTAAAAGTGTTGTGGCAGAATCATAGTGTTGAGGAAGCCACATGAGAATGGGAAGAAGACATGAGAAGAGACTTCCCGGAATTATTCTAATTTTCGAGGACGAAAATTTTGTAAGGGGGGTAGGTTGTAATGACCGCCATTTTCATGGCACCTACTTACCATGTAATAAGTCATTAAGGAATAAAATGGACATAATTTAATGTCCTTTAGCAAATTTAAGTAACACAGTCAGGTATACTGCCGTGTGAGTGACCGTATGCCATTCGGACTGTGTATCTGTTAGTAGTCGTGTGAGTGTACATAGCCATGTAGTGTAACACGGTCAAGTACATGATCGTGTAAAAGGCTGTGTACCGCTCAGATAGATGAATATATTTCAAAGACATGGCTGTGTTGAGTAGTCTCAACTAGTACATGCCCATGTCTGAAATGTACACGCCCGTGTTGCATTGCACACGCACGTGTAAGAGTCCGTGTAGAAGGCTGTGTAATGAGCCGAGAGCCACTGTAATGACTCTCATGAATTATGAAACTTAATTACTATGTAATGATGTAATTAAGTTAATAAGCACAGTGTGCTTTTCAGTTGAATGAATTAAACAGGAATAGTAACGTTTAATTACTATTCATGCAATGAAAGGGGTAATCGACAGTGAAATCGGTCCACCCTATTATGTGAGTATGCGTTGAGACACGCAATATCAAGAAACCGGTCTAGACGACCATTTCATGATACAGAATTGATGAGCTAGTCATCAGTACGCTCAGACTGGTCATCTGAGCGCAGCAGTGATAATTGCCCTAATAGATGTACAGTATCGAGAAAAGTGGTCTAGATGACCTCTTCTCGCCAATGGACTGACAAAATCAAAGTCAGAACGCTCAGATTAGTCAGTCAGATAGTGAACAGTGATTTGTGAATAGTGAGAAACGCAGTGTCAGGTTAGTGGCCAAGACGGCCTTAATCTGGCATAAAACTGATATATTAATAGTCAGCAGGCTCAATCTGGTCAATTGAGCATAAAATGTAGATTTTGTTTAAGGGATACGTAGTATCGGGATGAGGGTCAAGACGACCTTTTCTCGCCCCGAAACTGATATATTTAGACTCAGGATGCCCAAATTAGTCAATCGGGCACCTGACACGTTTTTCGAGACGGGGTCATGCAGATCCTGAAAACTGGTCCAGAAGACCTCAGATGGACGTAAAACTGATAAATTTGAAATCAGCACGTCCAAATTAGTCAAGAGAGACTGTGTTTGAAATTTCACGCGAAAACGCCTCGTTATGCGTGCACAGTGTCAACACAGTGTAGGCCTAACCACAGTATCAAGAAATTGGTCAAGATGACCTTTTCTTGATATAAAACTGATATATTTGGAATCAGAATGTTCAAATTAGTCATTTGAGCACAGAAAGCAATTTTTGATCGGGAACCATACAGTATCGGGAAACTGGTCAAGACGACCTCGGATGAAGATAAAACTGATATATTTGGGTTCAGCACGCCCAAATTAGTCAGTATAGCCTATCTTAAAATTTTTCAAAAAAATTAGTATAAAGGAGGAAATTTTGGAGATTATAGAAAAATAGCCCCCATATTTTTTCCAAATCACATTTTCTCCCTCCCATACCACACGAAGATGAACAGTGACCAACTATCGAATCCGGCCTCCGTTTTTGACACCGCCGGCACCATTGGAAAGCTCTCGACGAGCTGATTCCAACGGTGGGCCGAGTCGACCGAACCGATGCCGGAGCACGCCGCACGCGCCGCCCAAAGCCGCCGGTGGCTGAATTTTTCAAACCGCCGTATCTCCACCGTCCGACGTCCAAATGCCACGATTCCGGTCCCAATGGATTCGTGGTGAAGAGTAGAACAAAACCCAGGCTTCATTTCACGTCAACAGCCGCCGAATCGCGCCGCCCCAGGTTCGCCGTCGCCGTCGCCATCGCCGCCGTCGGATCTCGCTATTCCGGCGGAGTTGAGTTGCAAGGTCGGTGTCAAAATGCTCAGAACAACACGTAGATCAAAAGCCCCAAATCAATTTTGGGCAACAACGCCGGAAAAATGAAGATCCAACGCCGCCGCCGTCGCCGACTTTTCGAGAGCCGATTTCCGGTGATAGGAGCCTCGATTCGTGAAATTGACACCACCAATGGGTTCCTCTCGTCGAGCTCTTCAAGATGGTGGTCGCCACTTCCATCGCCGCCGTGGTCAACGCCGGTCAACGGCCGGTCAACGCCGGTCAACGGCGACCCGGAGACCGAAAATTGAAGAATGGCCCGTTGGCCTATTTTTGACGTTCCGGACACATCCGCGGCATCGGATTTGCAAACTGGAGTTTCAAAAGTGAAGAACGACGATTCAAAGATTACACGGTCGAGACCGAACGGTTTGTCCGACCGCCGACGGGAACGATTTTGGTAGTGGTGTTGATCTATTTATTCCTCAATTTAATATTGGAAATAATTATGTATTAATTATGGTTTAATGACTTGAGGAATTGTAAGAAAAAAAGGGTGAAATATCGAAAAAGAGAATGTGAGAAAATGTGAATATTTTTACGTAAAAAGCGGAGCTTTTACGTAAAAATTAGGCCTCTGGTTTAGTACGTGGCAGGTTAGAATAGGTTAAATGGTTTTGAGGCGTTTCCTAAACGCCGGAAACCCAAAAATTAAGCGGAAATGCTGCCGAAATTTCTAAAACGGCACAAAGGGGTATTTTAGGAAACGAGGGCTGAAAATGTGATCGGGATGGAAACCCGAGCTCCCTCGATGACCTAGGTCCGGGAAAGAAGGATGGACGTTGTGAGGATTAGTGAACCGCCCCATTAGAAATTTCGTAATGTAAGAAAACGACCCCTATGTCAGAATAGTACCACCCGAGGGACGGGTGCGATCGAAGTATAAAATTTGGGGCGATTACATCGGTAACGGTAACCCGATAGGCTAAATGGTCATACGAGAGGTATTCAGTCAGTTGACTGGTCGGTTAGCCAGTCAAGGACCAAGTCGGAATGGGATAGTGAGAGACAGTGATTAATTTGTCAAGTAGACAAATTAATCAAGCACGATTAAAAATTAGACATCAAAATTTCCCAAAGTAGAGCGGTTGGGTACCGATAGGCATCGGTACCACACAATGATAAGTTTATTAGTTCCTAATGATAGAGTGACCTAAGAGCGATGTTAATTAATTTATTGGGTAAATAAATTAATTAACAATGATTAGAAAATCAAATTCTTAAGAAGAGAGCAATTAGTACCGATAAGGATCGGTACCACATAACGAGAATTTTTGTTAGTCACTAATGACCACGGTGACCTAAGAGTGAATGTTAATGTAATGCATTATGATTACAGGGAGGTACCTGTATTGTGACGAAGGCGAGAGTATAAACTGTCTGCTGACAGGTAAGTACAACTCCGCCTACAGCATGGATAAAATGAATTTAAAATGATGCTTTTCCAGTATTTTAAGTATGTATCTTGCACACGATGCTGCACAGCATACATAAGAGCATATAGCTTCACAATCGAGTAGATTGATGAAAGAACAAGATAGAAGCCATAGATCCCTACCGCGTAGGATTGGGGACAGCTTAGAGAAGCGTATGGCTAGAACAGTTAAACAAGATGGAATTAAATAGGTGTGTCGTACCGGCTCCTTCAGTCGAAGGGGTTTCCAGTTAAAGAAAGTTCAGGCCACAAGTTGAGCATCAGTTGATGGCTCTTCGGCATTAGTTGACCTCGGGCGTTACCGTTGGTCTGCGCGCACACGGTACTGACACATGGGCCCTAAATAGACAAGAAAAGAAAAGAAAAGTTTGAAGCATAAATGAACATAACCGGATCATGCATTAGTTATAGTTCGCTATGCTTTCTTTTTCAGTAGAGTGCATACAGTACACGATGCTTCTGTCATGCATAAAGTATGTGAAGTTTTATATTCAGTGTTATGACATGTTATGTGATGACATGATATGTGAGCTGATATGTGATATGCTTATATGATATATGATTTATTAAGTGATATATGTCATGCCTATGATTTTACGTATGTGCTATGTTTTAAACATGTTTTGCGGTTAACATGTTGTACTTACTGGGCGTAAAGCTCACGGAGTGTGTTCATGCTGTAGGTAAGCATCCTATAGCGTAAACATCAAGGGACGATGATGATGGCGGAGGTGGATGTGAGGATGAGGTTATGGATACACCGCGAGTATTCTTCCGCACAGTATGAGTAAATAATATTTTGAATGGTGACAGTTAAATAGTATTTTGAATAGTAAAGGTTAAATGGTATTTTGGAACAGTAAACAGTATATGTACGAGTAGTATATTTAAATAGTATCTGGTGAATAGTAATCAGATAAACATGTATATAATTATGTATGTATAATTGAAATCCTTATGTTTTTCAAATTCCGCATTTTAATAGTATGCGTACGTGAATAGTAAATACGTACGTGTATATAAAAAAAAAATCCCTCTAAATTTATAGTCTTAAATTCAGCAAGTTTAAGTATCGTTTTTAAAGAAGCAAGTAATAGAGTTTACAGTGACGGTCCGGGCCGCTGAGGGCACGGGGCGTCACAACACTACTGTAGCTAAGTCTAGATCGTGTGTAGGGTAGTTTCGTTCGTGTTGTTTCAGCTGTCGTGAGGCATAAGCGACAACTCGGTTCTATTGCATCAAGACTGCTCCAAGACCTTGATGAGAAGCATCGGTGTAGACGTCATATACTTGATCCTGATTCAGAATGATAAGGATAGGTGCAGACATCAAACGACCCTTTAACTCTTGGAAGACTGACTCACAGCTGTTGTCCCAAACGAAAGGTATATCCTTCTTTGTCAGATTGGTGAGGGGAGCGGCGAGCTTGCTGAAGTCCTGTACAAAACGTCGATAATATCCCGCTAAGCCCAAGAAGCTTCAGATCTCTGGAACATTCTTCGGTCGTTCCCACTTAAGAATCGCTTCAACCTTGGATGGATCAACTGATATACCATCTCCTAAGATGATATGTCTGAGAAACTTAACCTCTGTCATCCAAAACTCACATTTTTCTTTCTTGGCGTACAACTGATGTTCACGAAGAGTCTGTAAAACTATACTGAGATGTCGTGCATGATCTTCACGAGTTCGGGAGTAGATGAGGATGTCGTCGATGAATACGATGACGAACTTATCAAGAAAAGGTCGGAAGACTCTATTCATCATATCCATGAAGGCTGCTGGCGCGTTTGTCAAACCGAAAGGCATTACTAAGAACTCGTAACTGCCATACCTTGTTCGGAACGCTGTCTTCGGGATATTCTCCTCTCTAACCCGAAGCTGATGATAACCGGATCTCAAATCAATCTTGGAGACGAAACAAACTCCACCCAACTGGTCGAACAAGTCATCTATGCGTGGTAACGGATACTTATTTTTGATGGTCACACTATTGAGCTTTCTGTAGTCCACACAGAGACGTAGCGAACCGTCGGCTTTCTTCACAAAAAGGACTGATGAACCCCAAGGTGAGTTACTGTCTCAGATAAAGCCCAGCGATTTCAACTCATCCAGCTGCTTGCGCAACTCTTTCATCTCTAGAGGTGCCATACGATACGGAGCAGAAGCAAAAGGAGCTGTTCCAGGAACTAAGTCGATACAAAATTCTATTTCTCGATGAGGTGGTAAACCTGGAAGAGCTTTTGGAAAAACATCTGGAAAACTATCGATAACAGGTATAGGTTGGGTACTCTTTTCAGAACTGGATCCTTCTACCGCACACAAGGATAAGAAGCAAAGAATACCCTGTCTACTCTTCGACACTAACCTCAGAGCAGATCTATCAACATCTGAAACTAAGCTTAACTGACAGGACACTACATGTCCGAAATCAGTTGTAAAGAAAACGCGACGATTACGACAATCAAGCATAATCCCATATCGGGAAAGCCAGTCATATCCCAGAATAACATCATAAGCAAACATAGGCATTACTACAAGTGATGCCTCCAAACAAACATCCCCAACATAAGCATAGGCTTGACACCCATCACTAACGGTAGTCGTGCCCAACGGGGATTTCACACATAAGGGAGAGTCAAGATTTTGCAGTTTTAAACCAAGTGAACGAGTATAATGTTGGGCTATAAAAGAGTGTGTAGCTCCAGTGTCAAACAAAACATATGCATATGTACCAAAGATAGGAATTATACCATCTAATGCAGTCGGTGCATGATCTATCTCCATGCTGTCAGCTCCAAGAGCGTGTACCTGTGGTGCCTTACCATGATTTTGAGCTGTATTCCCTCGTTGATAGCCCGTACTCTGACCCTGTGGTGGTGGTCTCTGATAACTCGGCGCTGGGAACTGCTGTAGCGGTGTAGCATGTGGAGCTTATGGCGCAGTGTACTGGCTCGTACGCTGAGGCTGATAGGGGGCCGGAAGCTGAGGACGCTGTGACTGCGAAGACTGGGAAGTAAACTGTTGTCTCTGTGGAAGACCATTCTGATTCCGCTGATGATGATGTCTATGAGCATTGTCTCTCGACTGTCTCTTCGGGTAGACATTTCTTTTGTGGCCTTCATCACCACACTCGAAGCAGGTAATCACATTCACCCGACCCTGTCGCTGTCCAGACGACTGATGAGAACCTGACCCCTGAGACTGCTGATTCTTCTGATAAGGAGACTACGGCTTGTGTTGAGGCTTGTTGCGGATTGGTCCATACTTGTTTTTGTTATGAGGTTCAAGGAACTCCTTGTCGCCCTCTTCCACTGTCAACGCCTTAGCAACTATCTGCTGGTATCTATCCCTGATCTGGAACGGTTGTACACCCCTCTTCACATAGAGGCTAAGCCTTTCCTCAAAGCGGAGACACTTAGTAGCTTCATCTAACACCTGATTCTTCGCATACCGGGCTAACTCAGTGAACTTGGCTTCATATTCCCGCACTGACATAGACCCTTGCTTCAAACGGACGAACTCCCTAGCTTTTCTGTCGCGGAACTGAGCTGAAAAGAAACGCTCGTGAAAACGCTCCTCAAAAACTATCCAAGAAGACCTCTGCTCCTCTATCAAACCATCCTCAATACTAGCCCACTAGGTAGAGGCTAGACCCACCAGCTTGTTGGAAGCAAACTCAACCCAGAACTCTGGGGGTGTGGCGGTCAACTTTAGTTGCTTGCGAATGGCATCAAACCAGTAGTCGGCATCCATCTCTGTGCCCGTGCTGTCGAAAGTGGGTACGTGAGGCTTAAAGAAAAGAGTTAGGGCTGCCTGTTAAGGATGTATCATAGGCTGGGTAGGTACTGCTCCAGAGGTAGGGTTTTCGGTGGTAGGCGTTTGCTGAGGAGTCTGAGGAGAACTCCCCGCTCTTTGGGTCTCATTAGGAACAACATTGGCTACAGGAGCTGGGTTAGGTGTTCCAAAAGGTAAGACGGTGAGGAGAGCCTGTATCGCTGCCGTGAGATTCTGCATCGCCGTTAGCTGATCGTTCGATGTAGGGACCGCTGTATTCTGACTCCCTTGAGACTGCGTGTTCCCGGGGTTCTCTTCGTCGTTGCCTCTCTGCTGCCTCTGACTTCGCGTGCCGGGACGAGCCATTTTGCTGAATAAGATTGAAGGA
The DNA here is from genome assembly GCA_035233585.1 of Antiaris toxicaria. Classification (NCBI taxonomy): domain Eukaryota; kingdom Viridiplantae; phylum Streptophyta; class Magnoliopsida; order Rosales; family Moraceae; genus Antiaris; species Antiaris toxicaria. The sequence continues at coordinate 88,341,525 of CP141156.1, forward strand.
ATAAACGTGCCCCAATATTAAAATAATAAATCATTAAAACAACCATCATATTATGAGTGAGGACTTGTCGTAGCTATAATATACGTGCCTCGAATTTGAATTATCCTAGATCATCTCGTTACGGTCTAAACAGGTCGAACGGCCCTGCGCAGGTTTAGGGACCTTCCTCCATGGCGTCAACTTCGGGACGCACGCATCATTTACAATGATCGTGCACTAGAGCTCAATTATGTTCACCGGATTATTCAAAAGATGGTATTTACCAAGTTATATTATGCCATTAATCAAAACACTCTTTAAAATACACATTTATTACAAAATACGTTGCATGCGTTTATTTCATCAAAAATAGTATAATAATTTCATAAATCAAAAACAGCATGCCATCAATAAAACAGGGGTATTTCAAACTCTTGACTACTCCCAGAAAAGGCTAGAACGTCCTACCTCAATTTTCGCACAAGCGTTGCGATAATGTGATCCACCAATCAAGCAAGAACGTCAAATAATTCCTATAATCAAACATATGATCAGTCTAGGTCTAGACATAATCATCCAATCATTTTAGTGTGCCACAAAAGATTTCAAAATGTGTAATAAACATTTGGGATTTAAAATTTTTGAAAAACTCTAAGTTAAGATATTTCTGGTCATGGGCAGACTGACCTAGGCTGATTGTAAAATCAATATCAATTCATTTTTAATACCAAAAATTCTAAATTTTTAATATGTTAAACTAGACATCCGTAGCTTTAATTCCATATAATTTTTTATAATTTTTGGACATCGTTTGGTCATTCAACTAGGCCAAAAACCGAGGGTTGTTTTCAGGCATAAAAATCTGGGTTTCAGTTTCGGTTCAAAACCTGGCAGTTCTGTCCGCCTATCTTAGAAAAATATTTTGACTAGGAAACTGGAGGATTTTGGTTCTGAAATTTTGTAGGAATTTAGGGGACATCTTAAATTTAATTTTAGGCTCAAGAATCACTCAAAAAGCGTTTTTAAAACTCAAGTTATGGCTGACACAAATTTACTGTTTATATGGTAATTTTCCAGATTTCCGTTTTTCTATGTCCGAATTTCGATTAGCCTCAAACCAATTCAATTTTCATCCATTGATCACGAAATTTTGTGGAAAACCTTATTTATATGTCATTAACACAAACCAAGAATCAAATTAACAAAATCATAAAATCTTACACATATGATAATAGGGTTTTTGAAAAGGGGATCAATGAGGCAAAATTTTAGGGTTTGAGAGAAAAATCACACCTTGTTTGTGCTGCTCTATTTTTGATGCTTGGTCTCCCTTTTGGCTGAATTTGTGTGAGTATCGGAGTCTTCAAAACAGTATGGAAATAGTGGAGAAAACCATATAAATTTCGGATTTAAAATCAAAAGGAGAAGGAAGGAAAAAGTTTGATTTCTCACCTTGTTTTTGTCTCAAAAGTTGTTGAATCTTTGAGCTGCCTTTTGGTAGGTTTTGTTTGCTATTTTGGGTGTGTTTTGGGAGAGAAAATTCAGAGAGGGGAGAGGGGAAAGCTGGCCAAAATTTTGAGGGTGAAAGGAGGGGTGAATGAGAGTTAAAAGGGGGTTTTTATACTAGGTTTTTCTTTCCCTTTCTCTTCCTTGTTTGGCTGAAAATTTTAAGGGGCAAAAGGAAAAGTTTTTATGCTGTTTTGAGGCTAGGGTTTTTCTCTCTTATTTCCCCTTAAGTGGCTGAAAATTATCCCTTAGTTTTTAAGGAAAAATAATTTGAATTTTAATTGAGTTTTAACCTAGCTTTTAATTCAAATAAAATCTCCTTTATTTCCTACACTTTATGGCCAAATTTCTTCTTTATATCTAAGGAATGAAATTTGAATTTGAATCCTTCTTGGATTTGTGGAATTATAATTTTAATTTAAAATCCCAAGTGATGGCCGAATGTTTTAGGGTTTCTTTTTTTGAAGTTCAAATTGTTGACTTTTTGAGTGGGATTTGACTAAGAAACCAACCTAGGGTTTCCAAAAGGATGTTTAATTAATTTTTTGGCACACTAATTTTATTTAAATTATATATTGACCCTTAAATAAAGTTAAAGGCATCACAGAATCCAAATTCAACTGGGATTGAAACTAAAATTTTCCTTGAACCTTATCCACAAAAATCCAAAAATCATTGAGGATAATCCTCAAAATTTTCGTCCAATTTTAGTTAGGATTTGGATTCAAAATTCAAGTAGCATTCTAACAAGATTATCCTCTCCATATCTAACTCAAATTCGAATTTCATTCCTTGTGGATTTACCACATCAAATTCGAATCACACTTGGACTGTGATTCAAAATTTGAATTTCAAATTTCAAATTCAAATTTCAAATTCAAATTTCAAATTTCAAATTTAAATTTCAAATTCAAATTTCAAATTCGAATTTCAAATTCGAATTTCAAATTCGAATTTCAAATTCAAAATTCAAATTTCAAATTTCAAATTTCAAATTTCAAATTTCAAATTTCAAAATCCACAAAACAGTTGTGTTTCAAATTCTTGTTCTCATGGATAATTTTCTACAACTCCAATCCAATCTCAAATAAAATCATGGCAACTTTATTTAGAGTTCGAATAATTGTGTACTCTATTATCCAAAACAAAATCTGAATCCAACTGGAGAGAATCCTGTCTACCATCCTAATCCTATGTCAACACCATCCATGCATAATAAACTTAGCCAAGAGCATACACAAATCAATTTGCCAAACGTTAAGGAATTATGTGGAGCTAGTAGAGGGACTGATTGGACATATATAATCGGGCTCCTGCAAATCCATATGATCATCATTCTTTACCGAACAACTCAATCATATGATCACTAATTTTAGAGTCACACCACTATAAACCTGAAACTGAACTGTGACAACCGGGAAATTTAGGCAATTCTCGGAAGAAAATGTACAAATGTATGTATATAACAATTTGTGCTATTTAAAGAGTGAAATAAATGTATTTATATTGTTTATAATACATTAAAATGTTCTAACAATACTGACGAGTAAGAATTCAGTGTTGGAAAAATTCACTGAGTTGAAACGGGTGAAACGATACCAAAACCGGCATTGAAAACCCTAACCGGAGCACTAAAAGACGGAAAACTTCTGGGATTGATTTTGATCAAACGGAAGCAGTTTAAATTGATCCGACTGCACAGGAGACCTCAGGAACCCACCAGGACAATTTTAGGAAAATTTCGGCTCGAACCGGTATCGGTCAAAAAGTAGTCGAATTAATGTGAATAGTAAAAGTCAAAGTCAACATATGCTTTTGCATTTATGACATCATAAATCCATTTAATAAATGGAAGGAAAATGGTGGTTGGTAGCATTAATGGCCATGATTAAGTTGCTTTTTGATCTAAAGGCCAAGATTTGGCCAAAAATCCACCATTTTAATTTTTGAAAAATATGGAAAGAATTAGGCTTGAAATGTGGTGATTTTTGATTGGTTGAAAGCCAAATTAATTGGCTTATTTGTTGCATAAGTCGGCAACTTTTGGGAACAAATTGGCCGAGACAATTTTGAAGCCAAAACCAAGAACAAAAATTTTTCTAAGTGTTCCATGGTGAGTACGTGAGCAACCAAAGAGAAACCAAGTGATTTCTTCAAGCTTTCTTCACAAAATTGGAGTCAAACCTTTCATTGAAGCCTAAGGAAGCAAGTGAACAAGGTAACTCTCCTTGGTTTGAAATTTTTCTTGATTTTTCTTCAAGAAATCCGTGTAATGAATAGTGGAAAGGATGGAAAAAGTTTTGGTTGTTTTGATTGATTTGGTGCTTGGGTTTTGTTAAGGGTGTAATTAGGAGAAAAACCATGTATTTGGTTTAAGGAAAAACCAAATTTTGGTTGGTTTTCCAAGGGTAAAACCGTGGGTTACCAAGAGTAATCAATGAGAAATTTTTGTGGTTTAAGTGTTAACATGCTTTAAATCATAATTTGGTCTAATGTAAAGCATGATTTGCATTATAAAAAGCTTGGAAAAAAAAATGTGGTGTGAACTTACCCTAAAAGGCCGTGGGTTAATTAGGGTTTGGTGAAAAATTTTGCATGGTTTACTTGATGTTTGGATGATTTAAATCATGCATTTTATTATGAAAAGGATGGAATTGTGATTGAAAGCAAGAAAAGAAAAATTGGGGTATGTTTTTCTTAATGTGGCCGTGGGTTGTAATGATGAAAAAAACCCTAGGAATTGTGTTGAAAAATGCAATGAAATTGGCTTGAAAATGTGTTAGAAAATGACATTGGAATAGCCTAAAATTTGGTGGAAAATTTGAGAAGTTTAGGCTAGGTTTTGAGTGTAAAAACCGAGACCAAAACTAAGGGCAAAATTGAAAAAAATTTTGTGTAATGTGGTTCAAAATGAGAATTGAATTTTGTGAGCTTTTATGTAAAAGTTTGGAAAACTTTTATATAAAATAGGCTTGTGGTATAGTACGTGGCAGGTACATATGGTTCGAGGCGTACCTAACGCCGGTAGCCTTAAAATTACGCCGAAATGCTGTTGAAATTTCGAAAATGGCATTTGGGGTAAAATGGAAATTAAAAACAAAAGTTTGGGGTCGGGTCGGAAACCCGAGTCCCTAACGGAAAATTGAATAAGGGAACCTAAGGGGTGGTTCATGAATAGTAACCCGTCCCCTTGAAAATGTAAAACGTGAGTGAAACTGAAAAATCGACCCCGAGGGGGCGTTTTTGGAAACGAAATAAAGGTCCGAGTCGGGAGCGGAAAATCCGAGCCTCGGAGACCTAGATCGGGAATGCCTAGATGAACGTTTTAAATACTAGTGAAACGTCCATTTGAGGCTCCGAAACAATAGAAAATCACTAAACCGACGTAAGGGTCGGAATAATGCTTCCCGAGGGTCGGGAAAGTGAAAAATGGAAATAAAATAGAAACGAACCCGGTAATGATTAGAAAAGAGTCAGAAAAGTTTCTGAGAGCCAAAAATACAGTCTGGATCGAGAAAATTCTGTCAGGGGCATAATTGTAATTTTGCCAAAATATAGGGGCAAAATCGTAATTTTGCAAAAGTTGAGAAAAATGGGGAAAATGATCCTAAAAAGTTATAAATAGGTTTTATTTAAGCTTTTTAATGAAAAATAAAAGCTATAAATGGAAATAAAATTAACAGACAAGGTTTTGTCTGTAGGATCCAAAAATCGACCTACAAGGAAGGCGATCAAAGATCCAACAGAGAAAAAGGGAAGAGACTGATAAGGTAAGTTCAGACATTTACCTGTCTGCAACATATAGCATTATTATTGCTAACTTTGATGTACTAACTATAAATTAGGTACATATGTGCTACGGGCACTATTATAGAGTAGAGAGAGAGACGAAATGTGCTACGGGCACTATTGAGAATGGGACACATAATAAATTGTGCTTAGGCACTAGAGCGAGGTTAATGAAACTCCCTCACCTAAAATTAAAATGTGAACCATTCCTAACCACGGGACAATGTGAAGTCACTGGGTTAGAATTTTAAAAAGTCGGTAATGAAACCACTTTCTGGCGTACCAGCCTTCCGTACAGGGAGGTAACTTTTGCCTTCGGGGCTATGAGATTAAGGCTGTGGAGGTCAGCACTGATGTACCGCTCCTAGTCATATACTATTTGCCTTTAGGACTATGAGATTAAGGCTGTGGAGGTCAGCACTAATGTACCGCTCCCAGTCATGCGCACTTAAATGGTACTGCCAACCTGAGCTCAAAACCAGAACATAAGCAAAGATAATTGCCTAAAACTGAAACTATGCCATAATTGAGCATAAGACAGTTTCGTGAGAGTACTAACATCGCAGTAGATGTACTGTTGATATACTGCGTTGTGGTCAAACTTACTATTCACAATAAATAGTAGTCAAAGTTACTATTCATGTATGAATAGTGGTTAACGGTACTATTCATGATGAATAGTACTATTCATAGAAATTTTATTTCTTGCATGTTTGAACTTACTGAGCCTGTAGCTCACTATTTTTGCTTATGTTGCAGGTAAGTAACCAGCTCAGTAGCTTTGATTGACTGGATGGTGTACGGGATAGGGTGTGTCAAATTGGATAAGTGAGCAAGGGATATGGTCCTGCTAGAGTCTTTCCGCTGAGCGATAAAAAGGGAAGGGAAAAATAAACAGTCTTTTGTAATATTATATATTTTACGAAAGTACTGTAATATGTAAATTACTTTGTACTTGCCAACAAAGTAAATAGTGGAAAATGTTTTACATGATGTTTATGGAAAAAAAAAATTTTCCCAAAAAAAAAAACGTCATGATGGAAAGAGAGAGATTAGCCGGCGACCTATGAGAGTACAATCTATCACAGTTAGCGATAAAGCTTAACTGTAATAGTCTTGTATGATCTCTACGAGGGGCGGGGCCGCCACATGAACTCCCAATTATATACCGTATTACATAAGCCTGTGACAAGCTATCGTCCAATGACCTTGTCATGTATGCAGAACCCTCATATGATATCCATGATCAGCCTTAGGCTAAAGTCCGTTTAATCCTACTGATCAGGCTATCTTAAAGTTCCATTATACTACCGAATTAAGAAAATGATTATTCACCATATGTGAATAAGAAGTCATCCGCCCAGCAGACGACCCAAGGCCTTGTCCATTTTCACATTCAGTATAATGCCTTTAAGAGGATACCCTTAACTCCTCATTAGAGCTATGATTCCGATATCCGTAAATGAACTCTTCATCGTATACAAGTCATACACCCAACGAACCGGTCTATAAGCTTACTACCTCTGAGACGCTTTAGCCATTGGAACATCAAAGTACACAAGTCATATACACGAAGCTGCCCTTTTACTCAGGATTAAGGTTACTGCATAATGAACATCAAAAGCAGATCGATCCACTCAAAGCGGACTTCGTAGATCAATCACGCTTTAGTCCCAGTCTAATATGTCACCACCAAGCAACATATCTATGTCTCTACTTGGGAGTCCAACTCCAGACAATCAAGACAAACCATCCCCTCCAAGGCTTTAGACAACATAATAGTCTTAACATGAATTAGATGCTCGGTCTAACCCCATAGACTACAGACCATAGTTTAGACCGCTAACTTTAGAGCATTGTCTTCTCGCATACAAAAGTCCATTGCATGCAACGTTCTAATAGTTTAACACAAATAGTCAGGGAGCCACATTTGCTTACATTTACTTTAACATGTAAATAAAACGAGGACAGATAGCAATGTAATGAATAACCTTTATATATAATTTTATTATCCAGTTCAAAATAAATACATCAAAATGTCTCTAATGCTTAGGGCATTTCCTAACATGATGGATTCGGCATATATTTCCTCAATATTGACACATGAAAGACATTGTACACTACCGACAGATCTGAAGGTAATGCTAACCTGCAGGCTGCCTTCCCTATGCACTCGATTATTTCAAATGGCCCAATATATCTTGGACTTAACTTCCCTTTTTTTACCGAATCACATGACGCATTTCCTTGGTGATACTTTGAGGAATATGTAATCCCCCTTTTCTGTAATGACCGCCATTTTCATGGCACCTACTTACCATGTAATAAGTCATTAAGGAATAAAATGGACATAATTTAATGTCCTTTAGCAAATTTAAGAAACATGGTCAAGTACACGACCGTGTAAGAGGCTGTGTACCGCTCAGATAGATGAATGTGTTTCAAAGACATGGCCGTGTTGAGTAGTCTCAACTAGTACATGCTCGTGTCTGAAATGTACACGCCCGTGTTGCATTGCACACGCACGTGTAAGAGTCTGTGTAGAAGGCTGTGTAATGAGCCGAGAGCCACTGTAATGACTCTCATGAATTATGAAACTTAATTACTATGTAATGATGTAATTAAGTTAATAAGCACAGTGTGCTTTTCAGTTGAATGAATTAAACAGGAATAGTAACGTTTAATTACTATTCATGCAGTGAAAGGGGTAATCGACAGTGAAATCGGTCCACCCTATTATGTGAGTATGCGTTGAGACACGCAATATCAAGAAATCGGTCTAGACGACCATTTCATGATACAGAACTGATGAGCTAATCATCAGTACGCTCAGACTGGTCATCTGAGTGCAGCAATGATAATTGCCCTAATAGATGTACAGTATCGAGAAAAGTGGTCTAGATGACCTCTTCTCGCCCATAGACTGACAAAATCAAAGTCAGAACGCTCAGATTAGTCAGTCAGATAGTGAATAGTGATTTGTGAATAGTGAGAAACGCAGTGTCAGGTTAGTGGCCAAGACGGCCTTAATCTGGCATAAAACTGATATATTAATAGTCAGCAGGCTCAATCTGGTCAATTGAGCATAAAATGTAGATTTTGTTTAAGGGATACGCAGTATCGGGATGAGGGTCAAGACGACCTTTTCTCGCCCCGAAACTGATATATTTAGACTCAGGACGCCCAAATTAGTCAATCGGGCACCTGACACGTTTTTCGAGACGGGATCATGCAGATCCCGAAAACTGGTCCAGAAGACCTCAGATGGACGTAAAACTGATAAATTTGAAATCAGCACGTCCAAATTAGTCAAGAGAGACTGTGTTTGAAATTTCACGCGAAAATGCCTCGTTATGCGTGCACAGTGTCAACACAGTGTAGGCCTAACCACAGTATCAAGAAATTGATCAAGATGACCTCTTCTTGATATAAAACTGATATATTTGGAATCAGAATGCTCAAATTAGTCATTTGAGCACAAAAAGTAATTTTTGACCGGGAACCATACAGTATCGGGAAACTGGTCGAGACGACCTCGGATGAAGATAAAACTGATATATTTGGGTTCAGCACGCCCAAATTAGTCAGTATAGCCTATCTTAAAATTTTTCAAAAAAATTAGTATAAAGGAGGAAATTTTGGGGATTATAGAAAAATAGCCCCCATATTTTTTCCAAATCACATTTTCTCCCTCCCATACCACACGAAGATGAACAGTGACCAACTATCGAATCCGGCCTCCGTTTTTGACACCGCCGGCACCATTGGAAAGCTCTCGACGAGCTGATTCCAACGGTGGGCCGAGTCGACCGAACCGATGCCGGAGCACGCCGCACGCGCCGCCCAAAGCCGCCGGTGGCCGAATTTTTCAAACCGCCGTATCTCCGCCGTCCGACGTCCAAATGCCACGATTCCGGTCCCAATGGATTCGTGGTGAAGAGTAGAACAAAACCCAGGCTTCATTTCACATCAACAGCCGCCGAATCGCGCCGCCCCAGGTTCGCCGTCGCCGTCGCCATCGCCGCCGTCGGATCTCGCTATTCCGGCGGAGTTGAGTTGCAAGGTCGGTGTCAAAATGCTCAGAACAACACGTAGATCAAAAGCCCCAAATCAATTTTGGGCAACAACGCTGGAAAAATGAAGATCCAACGCCGCCGCCGTCGCCGACTTTTCGAGAGCCGATTTCCGGTGATAGGAGCCTCGATTCGTGAAATTGACACCACCAATGGGTTCCTCTCGTCGAGCTCTTCAAGATGGTGGTCGCCACTTCCATCGCCGCCGTGGTCAACGCCGGTCAACGGCTGGTCAACGCCGGTCAACGGCGGTCAACGCCGGTCAACGGCGACCCGGAGACCGAAAATTGAAGAATGGCCCGTTGGCCTATTTTCGACGTTCCGGACACATCCGCGGCATCGGATTTGCAAACTGGAGTTTCAAAAGTGAAGAACGACGATTCAAAGATTGCACGGTCGAGACCGAACGGTTCGTCCGACCGCCGACGGGAACGATTTTGGTAGTGGTGTTGATCTATTTATTCCTCAATTTAATATTGAAAATAATTATGTATTAATTATGGTTTAATGACTTGAGGAATTGTAAGAAAAAAGGGTGAAATATCGAAAAAGAGAATGTGAGAAAATGTAAATATTTTTACGTAAAAAGCGGAGCTTTTACGTAAAAATTAGGCCTCTGGTTTAGTACGTGGCAGGTTAGAATAGGTTAGATGGTTTTGAGGCGTTTCCTAAACGCCGGAAACCCAAAAATTAAGCGGAAATGCTGCCGAAATTTCTAAAACGGCACAAAGGGGTATTTTAGGAAACGAGGGCTGAAAATGTGATCGGGATGGAAACCCGAGCTCCCTCGATGACCTAGGTCCGGGAAAGAAGGACGGACATTATGAGGATTAGTGAACCGCCCCATTAGAAATTTCGTAATGTAAGAAAACGACCCCTATGTCAGAATAGTACCACCCGAGGGACAGGTGCGATCGAAGTATAAAATTTGGGGCGATTACATCGGTAACGGTAACCCGATAGGCTAAATGGTCATACGAGAGGTATTCAGTATGTTGACTGGTTGGTTAGCCAGTCAAGGACCAAGTCGGAATGGGATAGTGAGAGACAGTGATTAATTTGTCAAGTAGACAAATTAATCAAGCACGATTAAAAAAATTAGATATCAAATTTCCCAAAGTAGAGCAGTCGGGTACCGATAAGCATCAGTACCACACAACGATAAGTTTATTAGTTCCTAACGATAGAGTGACCTAAGAGCGATGTTAATTAATTTATTGGGTAAATAAATTAATTAACAATGATTAGAAAATCAAATTCTTAAGAAGAGGGCAATTAGTACCGACAAGGATCGGTACCACATAACGAGAATTTTTATTAGTCACTAATGACCACGGTGACCTAAGAGTGAATGTTAATGTAAATGCATTATGATTACAGGGAGGTACCTGTATTGTGACGAAGGCGAGAGTATAAACTGTCTGCTGACAGGTAAGTACAACTCCGCCTACAGCATGGATAAAATGAATTTAAAATGATGCTTTTCCAGTATTTTAAGTATGTATCTTGCACACGATGCTGCACAGCATACATAAGAGCATATAGCTTCACAATCGAGTAGATTGATGAAAGAACAAGATAGAAGCCATAGATCCCTACCGCGTAGGATTGGGGACAGCTTAGAGAAGCGTATGGCTAGAACAGTTAAACAAGATGGAAATAAATAGGTGTGTCGTACCGGCTCCTTCAGTCGAAGGGGTTTCCAGTTAAAGAAAGTTCAGGCCACAAGTTGAGCATCAGTTGATGGCTCTTCGGCATTAGTTGACCTCGGGCGTTACCGTTGGTCTGCGCGCACACGGTACTGACACATGGGCCCTAAATAGACAAGAAAAGAAAAGAAAAGTTTGAAGCATAAATGAACATAACCGGATCATGCATTAGTTATAGTTCGCTATGCTTTCTTTTTCAGTAGAGTTCATACAGTACACGATGCTCCTGTTATGCATAAAGTATGTGAAGTTTTATATTCAGTGTTATGACATGTTATGTGATGACATGATATGTGAGCTGATATGTAATATGCTTATATGGTATGTGATTTATTAAGTGATATATGTCATGCCTATGATTTTACGTATGTGCTATGTTTTAAACATGTTTTGCGGTTAACATGTTGTACTTACTGGGCGTAAAGCTCACGGAGTGTGTTCATACTGTAGGTAAGCATCCTATAGCGTAAACATCAAGGGACGATGATGATGGCGGAGGTGGATGTGAGGATGAGGTTATGGATACACCGTGAGTATTCTTCCGCACAGTATGAGTAAATAATATTTTGAATGGTGACAGTTAAATAGTATTTTGAATAGTAAAGGTTAAACGGTATTTTGGAACAGTAAACAGTATATGTACGAGTAGTATATTTAAATAGTATCTGGTGAATAGTAATCAGATAAACAAGTATATAATTATGTATGTATAATTGAAATCCTTATGTTTTTCAAATTCCGCATTTTAATAGTATGCGTACGTGAATAGTAATACGTACGTGTATATAAAAAAAAAAAATCCCTCTAAATTTATGGTATTAAATTCAGCAAGTTTAAGTATCGGTTTTAAAGAAGCAAGTAATAGAGTTTACAGTGACGGTCCGGGCCGCTGAGGGCTCGGGGTGTCACAGTTGGTATCAGAGCGGTTTCCTGCCATCCTACCTCACATCGCCACATGCCTGCCTCATCTGTCCAAGTAAGTTAGTTTTATATTTTTAGTCAGTAAATGTTTATCTATTGAAGATAACATTTTATAGTAATGAAACGACGAAATCTATGATGGCGAGGACAAGCTGAAAAGATGCTGAGATCATTATACGAAAAATCATGACGTGCAGTGCTAGAGAACTGCTCAGAGAAAGGACATGGATTGCTGCCCGAGTTGTACCGATCTTCAGGGCTAGTTGTCCACTAAGTTTCGAGTGGCAAACAGTACTCCTGCACTCCATGAGAACGTCAGGACTAGTTTCACGTTATCAAAGTGATTCCCCGATTGTACGTCATTGACCAGGATAACTGAGTCCTGTTAGCTGTTGATATCTCTCAGGAAGATACTCTCGTGTGTATCGGGATCCTTATGACCAGGATGAGATCTTAACTGTGTCGAGTTTCGCCATACCACGATCGAGCCAATCTCTGAGAGCAGTCCAGCATCAGCTCCAGTTTTTCTCTATGGGCAAGCAGGGAGTGAAACCGCCTAAGTTCTCTAGAGTTATGGATATACGAGAATTTGTTCATCGGACTGAAAGACTGCAGCTGATGTCCGACGATACAGTTCTAACGTATGCTGTTTACTACAAGGAACCGAAATGGACTTCTACAATACATGCCGAGACAAAAGTGGATCAAGACAGGAGAAGACCCAAAGAGAGAAAGAGACCTTGCCAAACAGAATTAGAAGAGCAATCAAGCAGGACTAGCAAGCCTTATCAAGGAGATAGCGAACGCCGAGAGAAAAGTGCTCAACCCCGGGAACCCTACACAAGCCCAAGGCATTATAGCAGCCGCCATTATGGAGGGTGACCCGGTAGAACCAGCACCCCAACTGGCCGATGAAGAGTTCACGGCCGAGCACCAGTCAGAAGTACACGAGGGCAATAGGGAGCCAATGGAGAACCCCGAACCAGCCCGTATGTCTCCCGAACACCCCATGAGAGAGGAAGATAACGCGACTCTTTTCGACGCCCATCCCGACGATGAGGGAAAGGAGATCCCCAATCGCTTTAGTAATGACGAAGTCATCATAGCCAGCGATGACGAGGTCAGTTTCAGCTGAGAAGAAGAAGAGAACCCAGAGGAGTACTCACTCAGTGATAGTGACGATGAGCAGATGCCTGATACTGAATCAGGATTATCCTTCCAATAGTAGTAACCCTTCTGCGGGAATGTTAGTTATGAAAATATATAGAGGGAAGCAATAGCTCTCCCCCGTCAGTTATAGCATAATGTACTTGTTGGGATCGTATAGGGGAAGTGTGTGTCACTCCCACTGAACTAGAATCTTGAATATATGTATATATATTATGTGAAATATATTATGAGATAAGTAGTAAAGCTTTGCCCTAGGGGCCAGATATAATATTTTTCCACAGTGTGAGGATGATATGACAGAAAGTGCAGGACGAATCCTAGCACTCAGACGATGTCCCAATACAATGCGGTAATTGTATTGAACATCACAGTATGAGAGAAAGAAAGATGGATATAGTGTGTATATTTATATCCATAATGGTTTAAGTAAGATTGTTAAGTAAGAAAGAAAATGATATGTGATACGAGTCCCAAGTACAGAATTTAAGAGACTTATATTTTTCCTTTCCCGTTGTACGATAGGGTTACATAGGAAAACATGGCAAGAACGAGAGCTTAGTTAAACCCAGCATCCCGAGAGGATGAGTTGATAGCACAGATTGCAGCCATGCGAGAGATGATGGAGAACTAGCAACCGGAGCTAAACCAGCTTAAGGAACAGCTGGGCCAGCAACCCCAGGCACCACAGTCAGTAAAGATGCTAGCACAGGAGGCTCTAGCAGCCCCAGAAACTCTAAGGGAACAAGCAGCTCCTTCAGCTCAGGAAGCACTAGCACCCATAGTAATGGCTGCTTTCGTAGCAGCAATTATTTTCTGCCAATCCCTAGGGAAGGCGACTTGTATGAGAGATTCCGACGCATGAAAGCGTTAGAATTCGTAGGAATCACCAACCCTATAGAGGCCGATGATTGGCTAACGAATATCCAAGTAATCTTGGATTTTATAGGGTTAATAGATAGAGAGAGAGAAAGTGATGTACGCACCCTTCACCCTGCGCAATGAGGCGCGTTAGTGGTGGAAGATGGTAACCATTAGGAGGAACATCAGAGAGATGAGCTGGAGTGATTTCATTGAGGAATTCAAGGAGATGTACTTCAACGAGGAAGCACTAGTAGCGCAGTAAGACGAGTTCGACAACCTGCACCAATGTAGTATGACTGTTATGGAGGCAGTCAAGAAGTTTGAACAGTTGGCTCAACTTTGTCCAGATTTAGTACCGACTAAAAGGAGAGAGTCAGACGAATGCTGAAGATGTTCAGAACGGAAATCACAGTTTAGGTCTGTAGCAGAGGGCACGGACCAGCGACACTAGCAGAATGTGTCAGCAAGACTATCTGAGCTGAGTACTAGTCGGCTCAGGATAAGGAGCGAAAGGCGCAGAATGTTAAGGCACGAAAGGAGGAGAAAACGCAAGCTGAGCAGGCTCAGGGGAAGTAAAACCCCGAGTTACAACACAGAGGACAGAATGTGGGAACCGGCCAGAATAGTAGGCATTCCCATAATAACAACAAGAGAAAAGGGGAATTAAGGCAATCAAGATTCACAGGAGAATTTCCCCCAGAAGAGAAACGACTAGGAAGGAAATGATAGCCAACTCGACGTGCACGAAATGCGGAAAGAGGCACTCAGGAGAATGTAAGCAAGGAGTAAGTGGTTGTTTCATCTGTGGCAAGAAAGGCCACTATGCCAAAAAAAAAAACAAAAAAAAAAAAAGGCTTAGGACACAACGTTGTCATAAACTGTTGAAGGTGAAAAATCATTTTCGAACCAATCGGATGTGAAAAGTTCATCTACAAGGGTTTGTCGCCAGAGCAACCAAAGACGATGATATCAGCAGTGAAGGTTCGCGAGATACAATCCAGTGGATGCACGGACTTCCTAGTATACGTAGCAGATAAGACTCAAGGAATAGAGATAGTACCCGACAACGTACCGATAGTCAGGGAATTCATGGAGATATTTCTAGAAGATCTTGCAGGACTCCAACCAGAGCGCAGGATCTCGTTCGAGACTGAACGTCTACTAGAATCAGCCCCATCTTTGAGGCCCCCTACAGAATAGGCCCTATAGAGCTAAAGGAGCTCCAAGCCCAGCTAAAGGACTAAATAGATAAGGGATTCATGCGATAGAGCTATTCACCCTGGAGAGCACCCATACCATTCGTGAAGAAGAAAGATGGACCACTGAGAATGTGCATCGACTACAGAGAGTTGAACAGGATTACGATTAAGAATAAGCATCTGTTGCCGCGAGTTAACGATCTATTTGACCAGCTCCAAGACGCTGTAGTGTTCTCGAAGATCGATCTACATCCCGAGTACCATCAACTACAAATCAGGAATGAAGATGTACCCAAAACAGCATTTCAAACGTGGTACGGACATTACGAGTTTCTGTTCATGTCACTCAGATTAACGGACGCACCAGCAACTTTCATGAACTGGATGAACCGCATGTTCAAGGACTATTTGGATAAGTTTGTCATTGGGTTCATCGATGACATACTTATACACTCTAAGACGAAGGAAGAGCACGAAGAGCACTTAATTATCATTTTGCGCATGCAACAGGATCATCAGTTATACACCAAGTTCTCTAAGTACCAGTTTTGGCTGGAGAAGGTCCATTTCCTAGACCACGTAGACCCCAAGGAAGGAGTATCTGTGGACCTGGCGAAAATTGATGCAGTTAGCACGTGGCCAGCTCAGAGGAACGAAACGGGAATTCACAGTTTCTTTAAACTAACAGGATGTTACCTACACTTAGTCGAAGGCTACTCAAAGTTAGCTGCTCCGCTCACAGCGCTCACCAAGAAGGGAAAGAGGTATAAGTGAATCGATAAGTGTGAGGAAAGCTTTCAAGAGCTAAGATGAAGACTCATAAGCGCTCCAATGCTGACCATTTCAAATGTTGGTCAGGGAAGCTTTGTGATTTAAGCGCCACATCTAAAACCAAGTTGGAAACTGTGTTGATGTAGAGTGGTAGAGTAGTCGCGTATGCTTCACGACAACTCAAAAAAAAAAAACCTTGAGAAGAGCTACCCAACGCGTGATCTGGAGCTAGTAGCGATAGTTTTTACGATAAAAGCATGGAGGCACTACCTGTACGGAGTCACGTGCGAGGTTTACACCGACCATCAGAGCCTCAAGTGTATATTCACGCAAAAAGAGCTCAACATGAGGTAGTATAGATGACTAGAGTTGGTAAGGATTACGACTGCGAGATCTTATGCCATCCGGGGAAAGCCAATAAGGTGGCTGATACGCAGAGTCAGAAGCATATTACTATGCCTATGGCTATTAGTGCCTTGTCAAGAGCGCTACAAAGGAGTTATGCGACAACAAGATCAAGATTTTGATAGGGGGATTGTCTAACATGACCCTCCAATCGACGCTCCAAGAAGAGATCAAGATCGGTCAAGATTTTGATTTGTCCCTGCTCAAGTCCAAAAAGGAAGCTATAGAGGACAAGGGTTCAGAGTTTAAGATCCTTAAGGACGACATACTCTACTACAGAGATAGAGTATGTGTTCTAAAAGATGAAGAACTCAAGAAGCGAATCCTTTTGGAACCTTACGAGACGTCATATTCCGTACATCCGGTAGTGAATAAGATGTACAAGTACCTAAAGGAAAGTTTTTGGTGCCTTGGAATGAAGAATGACATTGTCGAGTTCGTCGCCAGCTGCCTTACGTGCCAGAAGGTTAAGGTAGATCACCAGCGCTCAGCAGGATAATCGTAGGAAATTAAGTTACCCGAGTGGAAATGGGACCAGATTACGATGAATTTCGTAATCGGATTGCCGAAGACGTCAAACGATAATGATGCAATCTGGGTGATTGTAGAAAAACTGATGAAATCAGTTAGATTTTTAGCAATGAAAGTTAGCTACTCGGTGGAACGACCAGTAGAAATCTATGCGGCACAGTTCGTGAAATGGCACGGAATACCAGAGTCGATCGTCTCAGATCGTAGTGGACGCTTTACCTCCAGATTTTGGCGAAGTGTTCAGGCTGCATTACGGTCCAAGTGAGAGTTCAGCACAGCATTTCATCCTCAGACCGACAGTTAGTCTGAGAGGACCATACAGATGTTAGAGGACATGTTGAGACCTACGTCCTAGACTTCAAAGGAAATTGGAATCAGAAGCTACCATTGAGCGAGTTCTCATACAACAGCAACTACCATTCCTAGATAGGAATGGCACCATACGAGACACATTGTGGAAGGAAATGCAGATCTCTGGCTCATTAGTACGAGTCTGGAGAGAAACGACTAGTTAGCTCGGACATCATCAAGAATACCATGTCAGACGTGAAGCTGATACGAGAAACGTTAGATACAGCGCACTGTCGACAGAAGAATTTTGACGATAAGCGCCGTAGACCCCTCAAGTTTCAAGTAGGAGATTCGGTCTTTTTCAAGGCGGCACCCATGAAAGGGGTGATGCGCATTGAAAATAAAAGAAAGCTCAGTCCTAGGTACATAGGACCCTTGAGATAATAGAGAAAGTCGGGAAGGTGACTTATAGACTAACGCTTCCTCCCGAGTTAGCTATAGTGCACAACATCTTTCACGTCTTGATGATGAAGAAGTACGTGCCAGACAGCTCCCATGTTCTTAGCCAAGAATCCGTTGTAGTATACGCTGATCCGACGTACGAGGAGAGACTCGTGCAGATCTTAGTTAGAAAGGAGAAAGTACTTAGGAATGAAGTATACCGCTAGTAAAAGTTTTGTGGCAGAATCATAGTGTTGAGGAAGCCACATGAGAATGGGAAGAAGACATGAGAAGAGACTTCCCGGAATTATTCTAATTTTCGAGGACGAAAATTTTGTAAGGGGGGTAGGTTGTAATGACCGCCATTTTCATGGCACCTACTTACCATGTAATAAGTCATTAAGGAATAAAATGGACATAATTTAATGTCCTTTAGCAAATTTAAGAAACATGGTCAAGTACACGACCGTGTAAGAGGCTGTGTACCGCTCAGATAGATGAATGTGTTTCAAAGACATGGCCGTGTTGAGTAGTCTCAACTAGTACATGCTCGTGTCTGAAATGTACATGCCCGTGTTGCATTGCACACGCACGTGTAAGAGTCTGTGTAGAAGGCTGTGTAATGAGCCGAGAGCCACTGTAATGACTCTCATGAATTATGAAACTTAATTACTATGTAATGATGTAATTAAGTTAATAAGCACAGTGTGCTTTTCAGTTGAATGAATTAAACAGGAATAGTAACGTTTAATTACTATTCATGTAGTGAAAGGGGTAATCGACAGTGAAATCGGTCCACCCTATTATGTGAGTATGCGTTGAGACACGCAATATCAAGAAATCGGTCTAGACGACCATTTCATGATACAGAACTGATGAGCTAATCATCAGTACGCTCAGACTGGTCATCTGAGTGCAGCAATGATAATTACCCTAATAGATGTACAGTATCGAGAAAAGTGGTCTAGATGACCTCTTCTCGCCCATAGACTGACAAAATCAAAGTCAGAACGCTCAGATTAGTCAGTCAGATAGTGAATAGTGATTTGTGAATAGTGAGAAACGCAGTGTCAGGTTAGTGGCCAAGACGGCCTTAATCTGGCATAAAACTGATATATTAATAGTCAGCAGGCTCAATCTGGTCAATTGAGCATAAAATGTAGATTTTGTTTAAGGGATACGCAGTATCGGGATGAGGGTCAAGACGACCTTTTCTCGCCCCGAAACTGATATATTTAGACTCAGGACGCCCAAATTAGTCAATCGGGCACCTGACACGTTTTTCGAGACGGGATCATGCAGATCCCGAAAACTGGTCCAGAAGACCTCTTTCTGGTAATGAAACCACTTTCTGGCGTACCAGCCTTCCGTACAGGGAGGTAACTTTTGCCTTCGGGGCTATGAGATTAAGGCTGTGGAGGTCAGCACTGATGTACCACTCCTAGTCATATACTATTTGCCTTTAGGACTATGAGATTAAGGCTGTGGAGGTCAGCACTAATGTACCGCTCCCAGTCATGCGCACTTAAATGGTACTGCCAACCTGAGCTCAAAACCAGAACATAAGCAAAGATAATTGCCTAAAACTGAAACTATGCCATAATTGAGCATAAGACAGTTTCGTGAGAGTACTAACATCGCAGTAGATGTACTGTTGATATACTGCGTTGTGGTCAAACTTACTATTCACAATAAATAGTAGTCAAAGTTACTATTCATGTATGAATAGTGGTTAACGGTACTATTCATGATGAATAGTACTATTCATAGAAATTTTATTTCTTGCATGTTTGAACTTACTGAGCCTGTAGCTCACTATTTTTGCTTATGTTGCAGGTAAGTAACCAGCTCAGTAGCTTTGATTGACTGGATGGTGTACGGGATAGGGTGTGTCAAATTGGATAAGTGAGCAAGGGATATGGTCCTGCTAGAGTCTTTCCGCTGAGCGATAAAAAGGGAAGGGAAAAATAAACAGTCTTTTGTAATATTATATATTTTACGAAAGTACTGTAATATGTAAATTACTTTGTACTTGCCAACAAAGTAAATAGTGGAAAATGTTTTACATGATGTTTATGGAAAAAAAAAATTTTCCCAAAAAAAAAAAACGTCATGATGGAAAGAGAGAGATTAGCCGGCGACCTATGAGAGTACAATCTATCACAGTTAGCGATAAAGCTTAACTGTAATAGTCTTGTATGATCTCTACGAGGGGCGGGGCCGCCACATGAACTCCCAATTATATACCGTATTACATAAGCCTGTGACAAGCTATCGTCCAATGACCTTGTCATGTATGCAGAACCCTCATATGATATCCATGATCAGCCTTAGGCTAAAGTCCGTTTAATCCTACTGATCAGGCTATCTTAAAGTTCCATTATACTACCGAATTAAGAAAATGATTATTCACCATATGTGAATAAGAAGTCATCCGCCCAGCAGACGACCCAAGGCCTTGTCCATTTTCACATTCAGTATAATGCCTTTAAGAGGATACCCTTAACTCCTCATTAGAGCTATGATTCCGATATCCGTAAATGAACTCTTCATCGTATACAAGTCATACACCCAACGAACCGGTCTATAAGCTTACTACCTCTGAGACGCTTTAGCCATTGGAACATCAAAGTACACAAGTCATATACACGAAGCTGCCCTTTTACTCAGGATTAAGGTTACTGCATAATGAACATCAAAAGCAGATCGATCCACTCAAAGCGGACTTCGTAGATCAATCACGCTTTAGTCCCAGTCTAATATGTCACCACCAAGCAACATATCTATGTCTCTACTTGGGAGTCCAACTCCAGACAATCAAGACAAACCATCCCCTCCAAGGCTTTAGACAACATAATAGTCTTAACATGAATTAGATGCTCGGTCTAACCCCATAGACTACAGACCATAGTTTAGACCGCTAACTTTAGAGCATTGTCTTCTCGCATACAAAAGTCCATTGCATGCAACGTTCTAATAGT
Organism: Antiaris toxicaria; assembly: GCA_035233585.1. Classification (NCBI taxonomy): domain Eukaryota; kingdom Viridiplantae; phylum Streptophyta; class Magnoliopsida; order Rosales; family Moraceae; genus Antiaris; species Antiaris toxicaria. Next base: position 88,362,152 of record CP141156.1, read on the forward strand.
TTAACACAAATAGTCAGGGAGCCACATTTGCTTACATTTACTTTAACATGTAAATAAAACGAGGACAGATAGCAATGTAATGAATAACCTTTATATATAATTTTATTATCCAGTTCAAAATAAATACATCAAAATGTCTCTAATGCTTAGGGCATTTCCTAACATGATGGATTCGGCATATATTTCCTCAATATTGACACATGAAAGACATTGTACACTACCGACAGATCTGAAGGTAATGCTAACCTGCAGGCTGCCTTCCCTATGCACTCGATTATTTCAAATGGCCCAATATATCTTGGACTTAACTTCCCTTTTTTTACCGAATCACATGACGCATTTCCTTGGTGATACTTTGAGGAATATGTAATCCCCCTTTTCTGTAATGACCGCCATTTTCATGGCACCTACTTACCATGTAATAAGTCATTAAGGAATAAAATGGACATAATTTAATGTCCTTTAGCAAATTTAAGAAACATGGTCAAGTACACGACCGTGTAAGAGGCTGTGTACCGCTCAGATAGATGAATGTGTTTCAAAGACATGGCCGTGTTGAGTAGTCTCAACTAGTACATGCTCGTGTCTGAAATGTACACGCCCGTGTTGCATTGCACACGCACGTGTAAGAGTCTGTGTAGAAGGCTGTGTAATGAGCCGAGAGCCACTGTAATGACTCTCATGAATTATGAAACTTAATTACTATGTAATGATGTAATTAAGTTAATAAGCACAGTGTGCTTTTCAGTTGAATGAATTAAACAGGAATAGTAACGTTTAATTACTATTCATGCAGTGAAAGGGGTAATCGACAGTGAAATCGGTCCACCCTATTATGTGAGTATGCGTTGAGACACGCAATATCAAGAAATCGGTCTAGACGACCATTTCATGATACAGAACTGATGAGCTAATCATCAGTACGCTCAGACTGGTCATCTGAGTGCAGCAATGATAATTGCCCTAATAGATGTACAGTATCGAGAAAAGTGGTCTAGATGACCTCTTCTCGCCCATAGACTGACAAAATCAAAGTCAGAACGCTCAGATTAGTCAGTCAGATAGTGAATAGTGATTTGTGAATAGTGAGAAACGCAGTGTCAGGTTAGTGGCCAAGACGGCCTTAATCTGGCATAAAACTGATATATTAATAGTCAGCAGGCTCAATCTGGTCAATTGAGCATAAAATGTAGATTTTGTTTAAGGGATACGCAGTATCGGGATGAGGGTCAAGACGACCTTTTCTCGCCCCGAAACTGATATATTTAGACTCAGGACGCCCAAATTAGTCAATCGGGCACCTGACACGTTTTTCGAGACGGGATCATGCAGATCCCGAAAACTGGTCCAGAAGACCTCAGATGGACGTAAAACTGATAAATTTGAAATCAGCACGTCCAAATTAGTCAAGAGAGACTGTGTTTGAAATTTCACGCGAAAATGCCTCGTTATGCGTGCACAGTGTCAACACAGTGTAGGCCTAACCACAGTATCAAGAAATTGATCAAGATGACCTCTTCTTGATATAAAACTGATATATTTGGAATCAGAATGCTCAAATTAGTCATTTGAGCACAAAAAGTAATTTTTGACCGGGAACCATACAGTATCGGGAAACTGGTCGAGACGACCTCGGATGAAGATAAAACTGATATATTTGGGTTCAGCACGCCCAAATTAGTCAGTATAGCCTATCTTAAAATTTTTCAAAAAAATTAGTATAAAGGAGGAAATTTTGGGGATTATAGAAAAATAGCCCCCATATTTTTTCCAAATCACATTTTCTCCCTCCCATACCACACGAAGATGAACAGTGACCAACTATCGAATCCGGCCTCCGTTTTTGACACCGCCGGCACCATTGGAAAGCTCTCGACGAGCTGATTCCAACGGTGGGCCGAGTCGACCGAACCGATGCCGGAGCACGCCGCACGCGCCGCCCAAAGCCGCCGGTGGCCGAATTTTTCAAACCGCCGTATCTCCGCCGTCCGACGTCCAAATGCCACGATTCCGGTCCCAATGGATTCGTGGTGAAGAGTAGAACAAAACCCAGGCTTCATTTCACATCAACAGCCGCCGAATCGCGCCGCCCCAGGTTCGCCGTCGCCGTCGCCATCGCCGCCGTCGGATCTCGCTATTCCGGCGGAGTTGAGTTGCAAGGTCGGTGTCAAAATGCTCAGAACAACACGTAGATCAAAAGCCCCAAATCAATTTTGGGCAACAACGCTGGAAAAATGAAGATCCAACGCCGCCGCCGTCGCCGACTTTTCGAGAGCCGATTTCCGGTGATAGGAGCCTCGATTCGTGAAATTGACACCACCAATGGGTTCCTCTCGTCGAGCTCTTCAAGATGGTGGTCGCCACTTCCATCGCCGCCGTGGTCAACGCCGGTCAACGGCTGGTCAACGCCGGTCAACGGCGGTCAACGCCGGTCAACGGCGACCCGGAGACCGAAAATTGAAGAATGGCCCGTTGGCCTATTTTCGACGTTCCGGACACATCCGCGGCATCGGATTTGCAAACTGGAGTTTCAAAAGTGAAGAACGACGATTCAAAGATTGCACGGTCGAGACCGAACGGTTCGTCCGACCGCCGACGGGAACGATTTTGGTAGTGGTGTTGATCTATTTATTCCTCAATTTAATATTGGAAATAATTATGTATTAATTATGGTTTAATGACTTGAGGAATTGTAAGAAAAAAGGGTGAAATATCGAAAAAGAGAATGTGAGAAAATGTAAATATTTTTACGTAAAAAGCGGAGCTTTTACGTAAAAATTAGGCCTCTGGTTTAGTACGTGGCAGGTTAGAATAGGTTAGATGGTTTTGAGGCGTTTCCTAAACGCCGGAAACCCAAAAATTAAGCGGAAATGCTGCCGAAATTTCTAAAACGGCACAAAGGGGTATTTTAGGAAACGAGGGCTGAAAATGTGATCGGGATGGAAACCCGAGCTCCCTCGATGACCTAGGTCCGGGAAAGAAGGACGGACATTATGAGGATTAGTGAACCGCCCCATTAGAAATTTCGTAATGTAAGAAAACGACCCCTATGTCAGAATAGTACCACCCGAGGGACAGGTGCGATCGAAGTATAAAATTTGGGGCGATTACATCGGTAACGGTAACCCGATAGGCTAAATGGTCATACGAGAGGTATTCAGTATGTTGACTGGTTGGTTAGCCAGTCAAGGACCAAGTCGGAATGGGATAGTGAGAGACAGTGATTAATTTGTCAAGTAGACAAATTAATCAAGCACGATTAAAAAAATTAGATATCAAATTTCCCAAAGTAGAGCAGTCGGGTACCGATAGGCATCAGTACCACACAACGATAAGTTTATTAGTTCCTAACGATAGAGTGACCTAAGAGCGATGTTAATTAATTTATTGGGTAAATAAATTAATTAACAATGATTAGAAAATCAAATTCTTAAGAAGAGGGCAATTAGTACCGACAAGGATCGGTACCACATAACGAGAATTTTTATTAGTCACTAATGACCACGGTGACCTAAGAGTGAATGTTAATGTAAATGCATTATGATTACAGGGAGGTACCTGTATTGTGACGAAGGCGAGAGTATAAACTGTCTGCTGACAGGTAAGTACAACTCCGCCTACAGCATGGATAAAATGAATTTAAAATGATGCTTTTCCAGTATTTTAAGTATGTATCTTGCACACGATGCTGCACAGCATACATAAGAGCATATAGCTTCACAATCGAGTAGATTGATGAAAGAACAAGATAGAAGCCATAGATCCCTACCGCGTAGGATTGGGGACAGCTTAGAGAAGCGTATGGCTAGAACAGTTAAACAAGATGGAAATAAATAGGTGTGTCGTACCGGCTCCTTCAGTCGAAGGGGTTTCCAGTTAAAGAAAGTTCAGGCCACAAATTGAGCATCAGTTGATGGCTCTTCGGCATTAGTTGACCTCGGGCGTTACCGTTGGTCTGCGCGCACACGGTACTGACACATGGGCCCTAAATAGACAAGAAAAGAAAAGAAAAGTTTGAAGCATAAATGAACATAACCGGATCATGCATTAGTTATAGTTCGCTATGCTTTCTTTTTCAGTAGAGTTCATACAGTACACGATGCTCCTGTTATGCATAAAGTATGTGAAGTTTTATATTCAGTGTTATGACATGTTATGTGATGACATGATATGTGAGCTGATATGTAATATGCTTATATGGTATGTGATTTATTAAGTGATATATGTCATGCCTATGATTTTACGTATGTGCTATGTTTTAAACATGTTTTGCGGTTAACATGTTGTACTTACTGGGCGTAAAGCTCACGGAGTGTGTTCATACTGTAGGTAAGCATCCTATAGCGTAAACATCAAGGGACGATGATGATGGCGGAGGTGGATGTGAGGATGAGGTTATGGATACACCGCGAGTATTCTTCCGCACAGTATGAGTAAATAATATTTTGAATGGTGACAGTTAAATAGTATTTTGAATAGTAAAGGTTAAACGGTATTTTGGAACAGTAAACAGTATATGTACGAGTAGTATATTTAAATAGTATCTGGTGAATAGTAATCAGATAAACAAGTATATAATTATGTATGTATAATTGAAATCCTTATGTTTTTCAAATTCCGCATTTTAATAGTATGCGTACGTGAATAGTAATACGTACGTGTATATAAAAAAAAAAAATCCCTCTAAATTTATGGTATTAAATTCAGCAAGTTTAAGTATCGGTTTTAAAGAAGCAAGTAATAGAGTTTACAGTGACGGTCCGGGCCGCTGAGGGCTCGGGGTGTCACATTTTCGAACTCCAAGAATCTTTGCCATTTATCTGCATAACTCTTTTGTCAGCTTTGAGTAATCTTTATTTTTTTCTAAATCTTTGAAACTGCCTCTGTGGTTTCCTGTATGAAATCAGTCTTGTGCAACTGCTTTTCTCATAGATCATACCAATGAATAGGTGACCTACATTTTCGCCCATATAAAGCTTCATATGGTGCCATTCCTATGGAAGCTTGGTAACTGTTGTTGTATGAAAATTCTATCAATGGCAGTTTCTCGTTCCAAATTTTAGGGAAATCTATAATGTAGGCTCTGAGCATGTCTTCTAATGTCTGTATAGTTTGCTCTGACTGTCCATCTGTTTGGCGATGAAAAGCTATACTGAGGTGTAACTCTGTCCCCATAGCTTCTTGTATAAATTTCCAAAATGCTGAAGTAAACCTTGCATCTGGATCTAAAACAATAGACTTCGAGACTCCATGTAACTTGTGGCGGCCCGCCCCTTGTGGAGATCATGCAATACTATTACAGTTGAGCTTTATCGCTAACTGCGATAGATTGTACTCTCATGGGTCGCCGACTTATCTCTCTCTCTTTTAAAATCATGACGTTTTTTGGGAAATTTTTTTTTTTTTTTTTAACATCAGGTAAACATTTCCCACTATTTACTTTGTTGGCAAGTACAAAGTAATTTACATATTACAGTACTTTCATAAATATATAATATTACAAAAGACTGTTTCTTTTTTTTTTTCCTTCCCTTTTTATCGCTCAGCGGGAAGACTCTGGCAGTACCATATCCCTCGCCCAGTTATCCCATTTGACACGCGCCATCTCGTCCGCATCCAGTCAAACAAGCTACTGAGCTGGTCGCTTACCTGCAACATTAGCAAAAATGGTGAGCTACAGGCTCAGTAAGTTCAAACATGCAAGAAATGAAATTTCTATGAATAGTACTATTCATCGTGAATGTTAGGAAATGCCCTAAGTATTAGAGACATTTTTGATGTATTCATTTTGAACTGGATAATAAAATTATATATAGAGGTTATTCATTACATTGCTATCTGTCCTCGTCTTATTTACATGTTAAAGTAAATGTAAGCAAATATGGCTCACTGACTGCTTGTGTTAAAACTGTTAGAACGTTGCATGCAATAGACTTTTGTATGCGAGAAGACAATGTTCTAAAGTTAGCAGTCTAAACTATGGTCTGTAGTCTATGGGGTTAGACCAAGCATCTAACTCATGTTAAGACTATTATGTTGTCTAAAGCCTTGGAGGGGACGGTCTGTCTTGACTGTCTGGAGCTGGACTCCCAAGTAGAGACATGGATATGTTGCTTGGTGGTGACATATTAGACCGGGACTAAAGCGTGATTGATCTACGTAGTCCGCTATGAGTGGATCAATCTGCTTTTGACGTTCATTGTGCAATAACCTTAATCCTGAGTAAATGAACTACTTCATGTATATGACTTGTGTACTTTGATGTTCCAATGGCTAAAGCGTCTCAGAGGTAGTAAGCTTATAGACCGGTTCGTTGGGTACATGACTTGTATACGATGAAGGGTTTGTTTGCAGATATCGGAATCATAGCTCTGAGGAGTTAAAGGTATCCTCTTAAAGGCATTATACTGAATGTGAAAATGGACAAGGCCTTGGGTCGTCTGCTGGGCGGATGACTTCTTATTCACATATGGTGAATAATCATTTTCTTGATTCGGTAGTATAATGGAACTTTAAGATAGCCTGATCAGTAGGATTAAACAGACTTTGACCTAAGGCTGATCATGGATATCATATGAGGGTTTTGCATATATGACAAGGTCATTGGATGGTAGCTCGTCACAGGCTTACGTAATACGGTATATAATTGGGAGTTCAGTTTCAGGTTTATAGTGGTGTGACTCTGAAATTAGTGATCATATGATTGAGTTGTTCGGTACAGAATGATGATCATATGGAATCACGGGAGCCCGATTATATATGTCCAATCAGTCCCTCTACTAGCTCCACATAATTCCTTAACGTTTGGCAAATTGATTTGTGTGTGATATTGGCTAGTTTATTATGCATGGATGGTGATGACACAGGATTAGGATGATAGACAAGATTCTCTCTGGTTGGATTCAGATTTTGTTTTTGGATAATAGAGTACACAATTATTCGAACTCCAAATAAAGTTGCCATGATTTTATTTGAGATTGGATTGGAGTTGTAGAAAATTATCCATGAGAACAAGAATATGAAACACAACCGTTTTGTAGAATTTGAAATTTGAATTTTGAAATTTGAATTTTGAATTTTGAAATTTGAAATTTGAATTTGAAATTCGAATTTGAAATTTGAATTTGAAATTCGAATTTGAAATTTGAATTTGAAATTTAAATTTGAAATTTGAAATTTGAGTTTGAAATTTGAATTTGAAATTTGAAATTCAAATTTTGAATCACAATCCAAGTAGGATTCGAATTTGTTGTGAAAAATCCACAAGGTTTGAAATTCGAATTTGAGTTGGATTTGGAGAGGATAATCTTGTTAGAATCCTACTTGAATTTTGAATCCAAATCCCAACAAAAGTGGGCGAATTTTTTGAGGATAATCCTCAATGAAAAAAATTCGGTTTTTGTGGATAAGATTCAAGGGAAAATTCAAGTTTCAATCCTAGTTGAATTTGGATTCTCTCCTTCCCTAAAAGTGGCCGAAATTTTGGAGCCTTTATCCAAGGAAAATTCGGTTATTTTTGGATAAGGTTGAGATAAGATTCAAGCTTGAAAATCCTAGTGGAATTTTTGATTCTCCCTTATCCATAATGGCCGAAATCTTTTGGAGGATTTTCTCCTTGTGAATTTCGGATTTTTTGGTTGAAAAAGGGAGATAAAATTCTAGTTAAAATCTTGTTAAGATTTGGATTGGATTTATCTTAGGAAAAACCGAATTTATTGTTAGGATTATCCTATGGAAAAATTCGGGTTTTTTGGTTAAAGATAAGGAAGAAAATCTTTTCCTAGTCCAATTCGAATTCAGAGAATCACCTCATGCAGGTCTATAAATAGAGGTCATGCCACTCCAGTTCTCTCAGACCACAGACTCTCAGGTGAGCAGGCTTATTGTTGCACAGCTCATCGTGACAATAAAGTTCTTTAGAGATCTGGGTGGTCGGAAGAAGACTAGCAGTGCTAGCATACCGATCGAGGTTCAGAGTGCCCACACACTCAGCCATTCGGTAATTAGAGAATAGTAGAGAAGGCTAGTTGGTTGAAGCCTCCGGTCACTCTCCTCCTGTTCATTGGCGTCCTTGAGGTATGAGTTTTAATTGTTGTTGATTTATTGTATATGGCATCATGAGATATTTAACGATCTAAAAATTTTTATTGTTCCGCTGCGCCACTCTGATACGTTTTTACCGATTTATTTTCCTACAATTGGTATCAGAGCCATCTCATGACTATGCCATGCACATAAATTAGACAATTACTTAGTCTTTTTATTTATGTATGGATTTGATATTTAGAGAGTGGTATTCTAGGGTTCCTTTATGTTGTTATCATGTATTATGTATAAAGTATGTGGTTATTTTAATTTTTTGAATTATTATAAGCATGCTTGTTTATACCGGTTATGGTTCCTTAGAATTTAGAAAAATTGTATCTAGGAATTTTTATGTAACCATGGGAGCAGTTTATTAACACTGTAATTTTCCCATGGATTTTAATTCTTATCTCTTAGATTTTTTATGGTTAGAATTTTTGTACACCGGAAACGGTTTAGGAATTTTTTATGTAATTATTCTTGGAGGAGATTGAAGATTGAAGACTGTAATTTATTTTTCCCAAAAGTTAAATTTAATTTAAAGATTGAAATTTTGATTGTGTGAAAAATTTCAATTTAATTGGGATTCAAATTAATTTTTGGAGATCCTAATAGGTAAATTGGAATATGGCACAAAAATCGAGACATGACCCCTCGGAATAGGCCGACAGGCCTTGGTGGGGCTGCAGCCGCTGCCCTCGGGCAGGATGGGGCTGCGGCAGCCCCTATGCAGGCAAACATCACCCACGGCCGCAGGCTTGGCCTGCAGCCGAGGGTGGCGCAGCCTGCCCAAGGCCGGCCGCAGCCTGGGCATGCAGCCACTGGCTGTAGGCGCTGCCTGCAGCCTGCCGGCTGCTGCGCCCAGCCTGGCCGTGCAGCCTGGCACTGCAGGCATGGCCTGCAGCCCTGCAGGCTGCACAAGGGGCAACCGTGGGCTGCCAGCCCCTCCGGGGTTGGTGGCTGTCCACGGCGGCTACCGCCTTCACGGGCGACGGTCCAAAATTTGAAAATTTTGATTTTCAAATTTGAGATTTAATTTTAAATCATGTTTAAAAAGATGTAATTGAAAATTCGAAATTTTTAAAATTACATATTATTACACATGATGTTTAAAATTGTTTAAAATTTGAATTAGAAATTTAAATTTGAAATTCGAATTTGGAGTTTGAATTTGAAATTTAAATTTTTTGGAAATTTAAATTTTAAATAATTCTTGGGATGAGAAATAAATGGAGAGGCTACATAAAGATGGATACAAGAAGATGGAACAAAATTCAAGACCCAAAGAATGTTTTGGATGGAATTTTGTAATCTTTATTTTCTTTGTTCTAGGATGGAATCATGGCTTGGTTATTCTGTCAATTATTTTTCTGTGATATGTCATGGATGTATAAATATGTATTGATGGATGTTTTGTATGCATATTTGATAACATGTCATATAGGATAGGTGAGTGCCGCTCATACTATATTGATCATACATAATTTGTCAAAACTTGCATGTTTTTCAAAATATTGAGTGGGAGAGGGTTTCAAACAAAACCCACGGCCTCCATTGTTGATCCATATGTGAAAGCATGGTAACGCCTCGCGTCAGTTCTGACCTGACCACACCCCTCGATAGGTGTTTACCGCCGCCGGTATACTAGATTGGATCTCCTATGTGGAAAACGTGTTCGGGTGCGATCCTATTCATGACCACCCCTCGGTGGCTTGGTAGGACGTGGATCGGGCTACATAAACAATGGTTATACACTCAAGACTCGTTTAGTTATTAACCTTCCCTAGAAGCTCTGTTAACTAAACTGGTGGCCAAATAATCGGTTATTAATATATGTCTTAACCTTGGAGGATTTAAGGTAACATATATTAATTGGACGGGGTCCATGTTCCGGCTATTTGTTCTCATGACCACCCCTCGGTGGCTTGGGGTAATAGGTGCTGAGAATTACCGTTGCAATGCTACATGTTTTTTTCAAGTTTCATGTAGGAACATACTTGTATGTTTTTTTATTTGCTAAATTATCTGTATATTTGCTTGGGCTTTGTAATGATGTCTAGTATAATTTTATTTCAGTTCAAAATGTCACCGACACCCCTCATTTCAATACTTACTGAAAATAAGTTGAATGGCGACAATTATAAAGATTGAAAAAGAAATCTATTAATAGTTCTCAGCTGCGAGAGACACAAGTTCGTACTGGACGAACCATGCCCACCTGGGCCCAAACCTGACACACCACTTGAGGAGGTCCCGGTTGCCTATAATCGTTGGAGAGAATCCAATGAAATAGCTCGATGCTACATCCTTGCTAGCATGACGAGTGCTTTACAAAAGCAGCATGAGACTTATCAAGTTGCTGGGGAGATCATGGATAATCTGGAGGACATGTTCGGAGGCCAAGAAAAATTGGCTCGACAGTCTGCTATCACCAGCATTATGAACTCCAAGCAAAAGGCGGGTACTCCGGTGAAGGACCATATGATCACTCTAATGGGATTCTTCGCTGAGGCTGCCGAGAATGGTGCTGAGTTGGACTATAACACCCAGATCGAGATGGTGTTCAAGACTCTGTCTAAAGATTTTGTGGGGTTTAAGGCCGCATACAATCTGGCGACAAAGGAGTTAGGACTTACCGAGCTCATGAAGCAACTACAGGCTTATGAGCAGATGATCAGGGATGAGGATACGGTCCGACCTAAAGGAGAGGCCAATTTGGCGGAATCTTCCAATCCCTCACGGAAGAGGAAGAGGCCAAATAAGAAGCAAGTGGCTTCCAGTTCTTCTAATCCTCCTGTCTCGGACGGGAAGAAGAAGAAGAAGAACAAGAAGCCGAAGGACCCTAAAAAGTCCAAATGCTTCCACTGTGGGAAGGTAGGTCACTTCAAGAAGGCTTGCCGGGAATTCCTAGCCTCCAAGGGCAAGGAAGGTAAGGAACTTCATTACTTAGAAGCGTGTTTGGTGGAAGAATCGAAAGACACATGGGTCATTGATTCGGGCGCCACTAATCATGTTTGTGTTTCTATGCAGGGGTTCGTGGAAACGAGAAGTCTACATGATAGGAGCCTCTCGTTGCGGACTGGAGATGGTAGCTTTGTGGTGGCTGAGGCAGTGGGAGACGTTCATCTTTATTTTGATCAATTTAGGTTTATTTTATTGAAAGACTATTTTTATGTTCCTAATTTTAGGAGGAACCTTATATCGGTAGCTTGTTTAATAAAGGATTCTTATTCAGTTTCTTTTAGTAAAAAAGTTGATATTCATAGAAATAAGTCTTTTTTCTGTTCTGGATGGATGGATGGAAACCTATATTTGATCAGACCAAAGATGTACTCACTGCTTGACACTGAATTAATTGATAACTCTAAAAGGTTGAAAGTTTCTCACTCTAACAAGGCGTATCTTTGGCATTTAAGACTTGGTCATATTAATCAGGATAGGATTCAAAGATTGGTGAAAGACGGTCCTCTGGAATCTCTGGAGGAGGTACGACTTCCCCAATGTGAGTCTTGTCTAGAGGGTAAGATGACTAAGAGGTCTTTTGGAGCTAAGGGTACAAGGGCACAGGAGCTCTTAGAAATTGTGCACACTGACGTATGTGGCCCCATGAACGTCACAGCACGAGGAGGGTTCGAGTACTATGTCTCTTTCATAGATGATTACTCGAGGTATAGATATGTGTATCTGATGCACCGCAAGAGCGAAACCTTTGATAAATTCAAAGAGTATCGTGCGGAAGTGGAAAAGCAATTGGATAAATCCATAAAGACACTTCGATCTGATCGAGGTGGCGAATACCTCTCCGATGAATTTCTAGGACATCTTGTAGAGAATAGGATATTATCCCAATTGACTGCACCTGGTACTCCACAACAGAATGGTGTAGCCGAAAGGAGAAACAGGACCTTATTGGATATGGTATGGTCCATGATGAGTTACTCAACGCTGCCATTATCATTTTGGGGACATGCTTTACAAACGGCGTGCTATATTCTGAACCAGGTTCCGAGCAAATCAATTCCTAGAACTCCGTATGAATTGTGGCGTGGCAGGAAGCCCTCCCTTGGACAAATGAGAATATGGGGCAGTCCGGCACATGTATTGGATGGGGATGCGAAGAAGTTGGAACCAAGATCAGAATTATGCATGTTTGTAGGGTATCCAAAGGGAACTAAAGGAGGTCTGTTCTATAACCCGAAGGAACAAAAGATCATTGTCTCAACCCATGCGACATTCTTGGAGGAAAGTCACATGAATGACTTTAAGCCTCAAAGCAAAATGGTGCTAGAGGAGTTATCAGGTGAAAGAACTGCTCCACAGAATTCGGTCTTGGACGCAAGTCCGAGTTCCAGTGAAAGACCTGCAGACGATCAACAATTTAGGGTGCCTCGTCGTAGTGGGAGGGTTTCTAAGAAACCTAATTTCTTTATGTATGATGTTGAGGTATACCAGGCCGAGGCTCATGAGCATGAGGAAGATCCGTTCACATATGATGAAGCTATAAAGGATGTTGATTCTAGATCTTGGAAACAGGCTATGAACAATGAGATGGATTCTATGAAATCCAACTCTGTTTGGGAACTTGTAGATTTGCCAGATGGGATAAAACCCATTGGATGCAAATGGGTCTACAAAAGAAAGAAGGATGCGGAAGGGAGAGTGGAAACTTTCAAAGCTAGACTGGTTACAAAGGGATACACGCAAAAGGCTGGAATCGATTACGAGGAAACCTTTTCGCCTGTTGCTATGCTGAAGTCTATCCGTATTCTTCTGTCCATTGCAGCGGCTCTCGATTACGAGATCTGGCAAATGGATGTCAAGACGGCATTCTTGAATGGCCATCTTGAAGAGTGTATCTATATGATACAGCCCGAAGGGTTCGTAGCAAAAGGCCAAGATAGGAAAGTTTGCAAGTTGCTTAGATCCATTTATGGATTAAAGCAGGCATCCCGCTCATGGAACCAGAGGTTTGATCAAGCGATTAAGACATTTGGTTTTGAGCAGAACGTTGATAAACCTTGTGTTTATAAACGTATTAAGGATGGAAAAGTGGTCTTTCTGATACTCTATGTCGATGATATACTACTCATTGGGAATGATGTAGGGAATTTATCATCGGTCAAGCTTTGGTTACACCAACAGTTTGACATGAAGGACTTGGGAGAAGCTAATTATGTTCTAGGCATTCGTCTCTTCAGAGATCGAAAGAACAAAATGATAGCATTATCCCAAGCTTCATACATAGATAAAATAATTGACAAATATGCAATGCTAGAGGCAAAGAAAGGCTCACAACCTTCTATTGCCGGTTTAACTCTTTCATTGGATGACTGTCCCAAGACATCGGAAGAAAGAGAGCGTATGAGTAAGGTCCCTTATGCATCCGCTGTGGGTAGCCTTATGTACGCTATGCTTTGCACTCGCCCGGACATATGTTTTGCAGTAGGTATGGTGAGTCGATATCAAGCGAATCCTGGAACCAAGCACTGGCAAGCAGTAAAGCATATACTCAAGTATCTTAAGAGAACGAGGGATTATATGCTAGTGTATTCTGGAGGGGACCTAACACCCGTAGGATACACGGACTCAGACTTCCAGACTTGTAAGGATTCGAGGAAATCGACATCTGGATCAGTGTTTTTACTCGGAGGAGGTGCCATTGTGTGGAGGAGCGTGAAGCAGGGCTGCACAGCTGACTCTACTATGGAGGCTGAGTATGTGGCTGCGGCTGAGGCATCTAAAGAAGCGGTTTGGCTCCGCAAGTTCTTTAGAGACCTTGAGGTCATTCCAGGTGTTGACAAGCCTATCACACTTTACTGTGATAATACAGGGGCTATTGCCAACACAAGAGAATCTCGGCACCACAAGAGGACCAAGCACATAGATCGGAGGTATCACATTATTAGAGGGCATGTGGAGACAGGACAAGTGGATGTATGTAAGATCGCGTCCGAGGACAATATCGCTGATCCCTTTACTAAGACTTTGGTAGCTAGAAGGTTTGAGAGGCATGTAGAGGCGATGGGGATGCGTAACATGGCACATCTACTGGCTTAGGGCAAGTGGGAGATTGTTAGGAAATGCCCTAAGTATTAGAGATATTTTTGATGTATTCATTTTGAACTGGATAATAAAATTATATATAGAGGTTATTCATTACATTGCTATCTATCCTCGTCTTATTTACATGTTAAAGTAAATGTAAGCAAATATGGCTCACTGACTGCTTGTGTTAAAACTATTAGAACGTTGCATGCAATGGACTTTTGTATGCGAGAAGACAATGTTCTAAAGTTAGCAGTCTAAACTATGGTCTGTAGTCTATGGGGTTAGACCGAGCATCTAACTCATGTTAAGACTATTATGTTGTCTAAAGCCTTGGAGGGGACGGTCTGTCTTGACTGTCTGGAGCTGGACTCCCAAGTAGAGACATGGATATGTTGCTTAGTGGTGACATATTAGACCGGAACTAAAGCGTGATTGATCTACATAGTCTGCTATGAGTGGATCAATCTGCTTTTGACGTTCATTGTGCAATAACCTTAATCCTGAGTAAATGATCTACTTCATGTATATGACTTGTGTACTTTGATGTTCCAATGGCTAAAGCGTCTCAGAGGTAGTAAGCTTATAGACCGGTTCGTTTGGTACATGACTTGTATACGATGAAGGGTTTGTTTGCAGATATCGGAATCATAGCTCTGAGGAGTTAAAGGTATCCTCTTAAAGGCATTATGCTGAATGTGAAAATGGACAAGGCCTTGGGTCGTCTGCTGGGCGGATGACTTCTTATTCACATATGGTGAATAATCATTTTCTTGATTCGGTAGTATAATGAAACTTTAAGATAGCCTGATCAGTAGGATTAAACAGACTTTGACCTAAGGCTGATCATGGATATCATATGAGGGTTTTGCATATATGACAAGGTCATTGGATGGTAGCTCGTCACAGGCTTACGTAATACGGTATATAATTGGGAGTTCAGTTTCAGGTTTATAGTGGTGTGACTCTGAAATTAGTGATCATATGATTGAGTTGTTCGGTACAGAATGATGATCATATGGAATCACGGGAGCCCGATTATATATGTCCAATCAGTCCCTCTACTAGCTCCACATAATTCCTTAACGTTTGGCAAATTGATTTGTGTATGCTATTGGCTAGTTTATTATGCATGGATGGTGATGACACAGGATTAGGATGATAGACAAGATTCTCTCCGGTTGGATTCAGATTTTGTTTTTGGATAATAGAGTACACAATTATTCGAACTCCAAATAAAGTTGCCATGATTTTATTTGAGATTGGATTGGAGTTGTAGAAAATTATCCATGAGAACAAGAATATGAAACACAACCGTTTTGTGGAATTTGAAATTTGAATTTTGAAATTTGAAATTTGAAATTTGAAATTTGAAATTTGAATTTTGAATTTGAAATTTGAATTTGAAATTTGAATTTGAAATTCGAATTTGAAATTTGAATTTGAAATTTAAATTTGAAATTTGAAATTTGAGTTTGAAATTTGAATTTGAAATTTGAAATTCAAATTTTGAATCATAGTCCAAGTAGGATTCGAATTTGTTGTGGAAAATCCACAAGGTTTGAAATTCGAATTTGAGTTGGATTTGGAGAGGATAATCTTGTTAGAATCCTACTTGAATTTTGAATCCAAATCCCAACAAAAGTGGGCGAATTTTTTGAGGATAATCCTCAATGAAAAAAATTCGGTTTTTGTGGATAAGATTCAAGGGAAAATTCAAGTTTCAATCCTAGTTGAATTTGGATTCTCTCCTTCCCTAAAAGTGGCCGAAATTTTGGAGCCTTTATCCAAGGAAAATTCGGTTATTTTTGGATAAGGTTGAGATAAGATTCAAGCTTGAAAATCCTAGTGGAATTTTTGATTCTCCCTTATCCATAATGGCCGAAATCTTTTGGAGGATTTTCTCCTTGTGAATTTTGGATTTTTTGGTTGAAAAAGGGAGATAAAATTCTAGTTAAAATCTTGTTAAGATTTGGATTGGATTGATCTTAGGAAAAACTGAATTTATTGTTAGGATTATCCTATGGAAAAATTTGGATTTTTTGGTTAAAGATAAGGAAGAAAATCTTTTCCTAGTCCAATTCGAATTCAGAGAATCACCTTATGCAGGTCTATAAATAGAGGTCCTGCCACTCCAGTTCTCTCAGACCACAGACTCTCAGGTGAGCAGGCTTATTGTTGCACAGCTCATCGTGATAATAAAGTTCTTTAGAGATCTGGGTGGTCAGAAGAAGACTAGCAGTGCTAGCATACCGATCGAGGTTCAGAGTGCCCACACACTCAGCCATTCAGGAATTGGAGAATAGTAGAGAAGGCTAGTTGGTAGAAGCCTCCGGTCACTCTCCTCCGGTTCATTGGCGTCCTTGAGGTATGAGTTTTAATTGTTGTTGATTTATTGTATATGGCATCATGAGATATTTAACGATCTAAAAATTTTTATTGTTCCGCTGCGCCACTCTGATGCGTTTTTACCGATTTATTTTCCTACAGTGAATAGTACCTTTGACACTATTCATACATGAATAGTAACTTTGACCACAACACTGTATCACACTAGTACATCTACCGCGATGTTAGTGCTCTCACTAAACTGTCTTATGCTCAATTATGGCACAGTTTCAGTTTTAGGTCATTATCTTTGATTACGTTCTGGTTTTGAGCTCAGGTTGGCAGTACCATTTAAGTGCGCATGACTGGGAGCGGTACATTAGTGCTGACCTCCACGGCCTTAATCTCATAGCCTTGAAGGCAAAATAGTACATGACTGGGAGCGGTACATCAGTGCTGACCTCCACAGCCTTATCTCATAGCCCCGAAGGCAAAAGTACCTCCCTATACGGAAGGCTGGTACGCCAGAAAGTGGTTTCATTACCGACTTTTTAACATTCTAACCCGGTGACTTCATATTGCCCCGTGGTTAGGAATAGTTCACATTTTAATTTTTAGGGGAGTGAGTTTCATTAACCTCGCTCTAGTGCCCGAAGCACAATTAACCATGTGTCCCATTCTTATAGTGCCTGTAGCACATTTCATCTCTCTCTCTATTCTATCATAGTGCCCGTAGCACATATGTACCTAACTTATAGTTAGTACATTAAAGTTAGCACAATATTGCTATATGTTGCAGACAGGTAAATGTCTGAACTTACCTTATCAGACTGTTCCCTTTCTCTCTCTTGGATCTTGAATCGCCTTCCTTGTAGGCCGATTTTGGGATCCTACAGACAAAACCTTGTCTGTTAATTTCATTTCCATTTATAGCTTTTATTTTTCATTAAAAAGCTTAAATAAAACCTATTTATAACTTTTTAGGTTTTATTTATTATTTTCACCATTTTCCCCAACTTTTGTAAAATTACGATTTTACCCCAATATTTTGGCAAAATTGCAGTTTTGCCCCTGATGGAATTTTATTGATCCAGACTGCATTTTTGGCTCTCAGGAACTTTTCTGACTCTTTTCTAATCATTACCGGGTTCGTTTCTATTTTATTTCCACTTTTTGCTTTCCCGGCCCTCGGGAAGCACTATTCCGACCCTTACGTCGGTTTAGCGATTTTCTATCGTTTCGGAGCCTCAAATGGACGTTTCACAAGTATTTAAAATGTTCATCTAGACTTTCCCGGCCTAGGTCTCCGAGGCTCGGGTTTTCCGTTCCCGTTTCGGACCTTTATTTCATTTCCAAAAACGCCCCCCCCCTCGGGGTCGGTTTTTCAATTTCGCTCACGTTTTTCATTTTCAAGGGGATGGGTTACTATTCATGACCCACCCCTTAAATTTTTTTCCTTATTCAATTTTTCCGTTAGGGACTCGGGTTTCCGTCCCGGCCCTAACTTTTATTTTAAATTCCTATTTTACCCCGAATGCCGTTTTTGAAATTTCGACAGTATTTCAGCGTAATTTTAAGGCTTCCGGCGTTAGGTACGCCTCGAACCGTATGTACCTGCCACGTACTATACCACAAGCCTATTTTTATGTAAAAGTTTTCCAAACTTTTACATAAAAACCCACAAAATTCCAATTCCACATTATCACCCACATAACAAATTTTTTTCACATTTTTACCCTTAATTTGGTTTCGGTTTTCACAACCAAACCAAACCAAATTTTGTCAAACTTTCACCACACCTTAGGCCATTCAAATGTCACGTTTTTAACACATTTTCAAGCCCATTTTCTTTGCATTTTCAACCAATTTTCCTAGGGTTATAACCCACGGCCTTTGAATGAAAAACATGCCAATTCTTTTTGTTTCATTCTTTCAATTATAAATTCATCTTTTGCATATTAAAATGCATAATTCCAATCAACCAAATACTACATAAATCAAGCAAAATTTTCTTCCAAACCATTAGGAAAACCCACGGCCACCTTATGAAAATGCATACCAAAAATTATTTTCAAACTTTCCACAATGAAATACAAGCTTTATTCTTCACCAAATTAAACTTGGAAGCAAGTTAACAATTAAACCATAAATTTTTCTCATAGATTACTCAAGGTAACCCACGGATTTACCCTTGAAACACCAACAAAATTTCGGTTTTTCTTTAAACAATTTGCATGGTTTTCTTCCTTATTACATCCTTAACATAACCCAACATCAAATCCATGAAAAACAACCAAAATTTTCCATCTTTTTCTCACTATTCACCCATGGATTTTATGAAGAAAAACCATGAAAAAATCAAGTGCAAGGGAAGTTACCTTGGTCTAATGCTTCCTTTGTCTTCAAGGAGTGTTTTGACACACTTTTTGTGAAGAAATTTTGAAGAAATCTCTTGGTTCTCCTTGGGTTGCTCACGTACACCATGGAAGAAATGCCTTAGAATTTTTTTTTTTTTGGTTTTTGTCTTTCAAATGTTTCGGCCATTTCATTCCCAAGTTTTGCCGACTTATGCATGAAAGAAAGCCAATTAATTTGGTTCTAAACCAATGAAAATTTGACATCTTTTAACACCATTTCTTTCCCCATTTTTCAAAAATTAAAAAGGGTAAATTTTGGCCAAATCTTGGCCTTTAGATCAAAAAGTGGATGAATCATGGCCTTTAATTCCACCAACCACCTTATTTCTTTCATTTATTAATCTTGATTTATGATGTCATAAATGCTAAAGTGAAAGTTGACTTTGACTTTCACTATTCACATTAATTCGACTACTTTTTGACCGATACCGGTTCGAGCCGAAATTTTCCCGAAATCGTTCCGGCGTGTTCCTGAGGTCTCCTGTGCAGTCGGATCAATTTAAACTGCTTCCGTTTGATCAAAATCAATCCCGAAAGTTTACCGTCTTTTATTGCTCCGGTTAGGGTTTTCAATGCCGGTTTTGCACCGTTTCACCCGTTTCAACTCAGTGAATTTTTCCAACACTGAATTCTTACTTGTCAATATTGTTAGAACATTTTCATATATTTTAAACAATATAAATACATTTATTTCACTCTTTAAATAGTACAAATTGTTATATACATACAATTGTACATTTTCATCCGAGAATTGCCTGAATTTCTGGGTTGTCACATTCACCCCTCCTTATAAAATTTTCGTCCTCGAAATTTAGAACAAATGGGGGTATAATTTCCTCATCTCGTCTTCTCGTTCCCACGTAGCTTCTTCAATGTTGTGATTTTTCCATAAAATCTTCACTAGTGGGATTACCTTATTCCTCAGTACTTTCTCTTCACGAGCTAGTACTCGAATAGGTTGTTCCTCATATGTCAAATCCTCGTGGATTTGAATAGGCTCATGCTTTAACACATGGGACGGATCTGGTATATATTTTCTCAGCATCGACACATGAAATACATTATGCACTGCCGACAATTCTGGAGGTAACGCTAATCTGTATGCGACCTTTCCAATGCGTTCGATAATTTCATAAGGTCCAATATATCTTGGACTTAGTTTCCCCTTCTTACCGAAACGCATAATCCCCTTCATGGGCGATACCTTAAGAAACACGAAGTCTCCTTCATCAAACTCCAAGGATCTCCGCCTCTTGTCTGCATAACTCTTTTGTCAGCTTTGCGCAATTTTCATTTGATGCTGAATTCTAGCAACTGCATCGGAAGTCTCTTTTATGAAGTCTGTCTTATGCAACTGCTTCTCTCGCAAATCATACCAGTGTAATGGTGATCTGCATTTCCGTCCATACAAAGCCTCGTAAGGTGCCATGCCTATCGAAGCTTGGTAACTATTATTGTACGAGAATTCAATCAATGGTAGCTTCTCATTCCAATTTCCTGCAAAATTCATAACACAAGCTCGAAGCATGTCCTCTAAGGTCTGAATTGTCCGTTCCGACTGTCCGTCTGTTTGCGGATGAAAAGCCGTACTGAGTCTCAATTCAGTACCCATGGCCTCTTGCACACACTTCCAGAAATTCAAAGTGAACCGTGCATCTCGATCTGATACAATGGATTTTGGTACTCCATGTAGTCTGACGACATGGGTTACGTACAGCTGAGCAAACTTTTCCAACGAAAAAGTCATCTTGATAGCTATAAACCGTGCCATCTTGGTCAGTCTATCCATAATAACCCAAATGGCATCATAACCTTCTCGGGTTTTTGGGAGTCCCTCTACAAAATCCATCGTAATGTGTTCCCATTTCCATTCAGGAATCTCCAACGGTTCCAATCTTCCGGCTGGTTGTTTATGTTCCGCTTTGATTCTCTGACAGGTCATGCATCTGCTCACGAATTTCGCTATATCGTTCTTCATCCCTTTCCACCAGAACTGTAACTTCAAGTCCTGATACATCTTGCTTGCTCCGGGATGAACCGAGTAGGGTGTCTCATGAGCTTCTGACATGATCCGTCTTCTAAGTTCCTCTTCAGCTGGAACATTTATCCTTCCTTGATAAAGGATCATTCCATCCTTGGAAATTCCTTCTTGAGAACTTGTCATCATTGGATCTCGCCTCTGAGCTTCCTTTATATCCTCAAATAGCGATGATTCCACTTGGAGTGCAGCTAATCTTCCAGATATCAGCTCCAAGTTCAAAGAATTTATCTCTTACTGCAATGGCTTCGGAAGCCTGTTTATTGGTAGCTGGGGCGATATGGTAGACTTTCTACTTAAAGCATCCGCTACACGGTTGGCCTTCCCTGGATGGTATAGGATTTCACAATCATAATCCTTCACCAGTTCCAACCATCGTCTTTGTCGCATATTGAGCTCTTTTTGCGTGAAGAAATACTTCAGGCTTTGGTGATCAGTGAAAATCTGACATTGAGCTCCATAAAGATAGTGTCGCCAAATTTTGAGTGTGAACACTACTGCAGCAAGTTCAAGGTCATGTGTAGGGTAATTCCTTTCATGATCCTTTAATTGACGGGAAGCATAGGCAATCACCTTGCCGTCTTGCATCAGGACTGCTCCCAATCCTATTTTAGATGCATCACTGTAGATCACAAACTTCTCCCCTTCAGTGGGAAGCGTAAGGATTGGTGCGCTTGTTAGCCGCCTCTTTAACTCCTGGAAGCTTCTTTCGCATTCCATGGTCCACTCGTACTTCCTTTCTTTGCGTGTAAGAGCAGTAAGAGGTGTAGCTAGTCACGCGAATCCCTCTACAAATCGTCGATAATAACCAGCCAATCCCAAGAAACTGCGTATTTCTATCACACTCTTGGGTGCAGGCCACTGGTTAATTACATCTACCTTCGTCGGATCTACTGCAATACCTTCCTGGGATACAACATGTCCGAGGAAATGTACTCTGTCCAGCCAAAACTCGCACTTTGATAATTTGGCATACAGTTGATGCTTCCTTATCGTGTTCAGCACGATCCTCAAATGTTCCTTGTGCTCCTCATGAGTCTTCGAGTATATAAGAATGTCATCAATGAATACAATGACAAACTTATCCAAATACTCTTTAAAAATTCTGTTCATCAAGTCCATGAACGCTGCCGGCGCATTTGTTAATCCGAATGGCATCACAAGGAACTCGTAGTGCCCATAACGAGTCCTAAACGCCGTCTTAGGAATATCACTCTCTTTGATTCTCAGCTGGTGATATCCTGATCGTAAGTCGATCTTGGAAAATACCGCTGCGCCTTTTAACTGGTCAAATAGGTCATCAATTCTAGGTAATGGATACCTATTCTTGATCATAACCTTATTCAACTCCCGGTAATCAATGCACAGTCGGAATGTTCCATCCTTTTTCTTGACGAATAACACAGGTGCACCCCATAGAGAAAAACTCGGCCTGATAAATCCCTTATCCAAAAGCTCCTTTAATTGTACCTGCAGCTCCTTCAACTCCACTGGAGCCATACGGTATGGTGCTTTGGAAATGGGTGCTGTTCCAGGCATCAACTCAATTTCAAACGAGATTTCTCTCTCTGGAGGTATCCCTGGTAACTCTTCTGGAAATACGTCAAGAAACTCATTAACCACCGGAACATCTTTAGCTTGAAGCTTCTGTTCCTCTGCAGTATCCACCACATATGCTAGATATCCCATGCAACCACTGGCTATCAGCTTGCTTGCTCTCAGCGAACTGATCATCATCTTCCCGGGTCTTCGAGAAGTGTCGACGTATTCGAAACTCTCTTCTTCCTCGGGTTGGAATACTATCTTTCGATTTCGACAGTCGATCGTAGCTTGGTATTTCCCTAGGAAATCCATGCCTAGAATCACATCGTAATCCGTGATCTTCATCACGATCAACTCCGCATATAGTTCCCTATTTGCCACATATACTGGTACATGAGGTAGCCAGTAATTGGACAACAATACTTCCCCAGAGGGTAAAGCTGTCTTAAATACCCTTCCCATATTGTCCTTAGGAAGTCCTATCTTGTCAGCAAATGCATAGGAAACAAATGAATGCGTAGCACCGGAATCGAATAGTACAGAGGCTACATGACTAGCGACAGGAAGCTGACCTGTCACCACGTTTGATGTTCCTGCCTCTGAATCCTCTTTACTGTAGGCCATCACACGAGCATCAGCACGTGACATTCGCTCCTGGCATTGCGGCCTTACTGGTGACTCTTCAACTCTGGCCTGAAGGGAATGAGCTTGTGGGCGTGTCTGGTGCGGTTGGGAAGTGCCTTGTCCACCCTGCCTATTTGGACAGTTCCTGGCATAATGGCCTTCCTTTCCACATTCGTAGCAAACAAGTGGCCCAAATCTGCATTGCCCAGAATGTCTCTTCCCGCATGTAGGGCAGTTTTGCACATTGGATTCTGCATTACCAGCTGTTCTTCGCTGCTGGTTTCGATTATTTCCCTGGCGATTCCCAGAAAAATTCCCTTTTCTCTTATTTTGCTGGGATCCTTGATTGTTGCCCTGGCTTGGTTTCGCATTCTGACTAGGCTTGCTCGATTGACCAACTTGCGTAGACTTCGCCAAAGCCCTCTCCTTCTTCTTTGCCTCCTAGTGTTTCTCTCTTTCCTCTTTCTGTCGGGCTACATGAAACTCAGCCCTGATGGCCTAACTCACACAATCGGCTACAGAAGTAGGTGGCACTTGTCCAGTATCTACCAATGCAGCAATTTCCGGCCTGAACATCCCGATCATTTTCTGTATCTTTTCCCTCTCAGTAGGGACCACATAAGGGCACAAACGGGATAGCTGATCGAACTTTCGGCAGACTTCGCTTACTGACATGTTCCCTTGTGTCAACTCTGAGAATTCTTTCTGTTGTTGTCTCAGAGATGCAGGGTCATAATATTTCTGGTTAAATTCTTCCAGAAATTCCGCCCAACTCATGGTAGACACGTCTCTTCTCATTCATACAGTGTCCCACCAAAATCGAGCATCTTTTCTCAGCACAAAAGACACACATGCAACCTTCTCTCGGTCGGTTAGGTTCATGAACTCCATGATCACTTGTAATGATGACAACCAGTCTTCAGCCTCTAAGGGATTTGTAGACCCTTCAAATTCTGGCGGTCTCATGCGCCTGAATCTTTCATAGAGGGGTTCCAAATTTAATACTGGTTGTGGTTCAGGAACTCTCTCATTTACAGCAGCTGGAGGGATAACTGGATCCACCTCAGCTTCCTGTTCTACTTGGGTACCCTCAGAGCCTTGTCTCTATTCTAGCTCCTCTACCCGTCGCCTCAGATTAGCATTTTCTTGCATCTGAGCTTCTAACAGAGCTTGTATCTGATCCAGTCTCCCCATAACATTAGGACGTCGCTCTCGTTCCTCTGGTCGATTACGCAAAACCACCATCTTGCCTATTGTCATGTATACATATCTACTGGTCACGCATTCCCTGTATCTGGGACTAGAGGATACTCTTCTGGATCCTCATCGTCATCGGTATCATCTGAATCGTCACCGCCCCTAGGCAATGCTCCTTGTCCTGAGTCATCACCTCTTCGTGGTCTAGACGGTCCAGCCTCATGATCGTTCATCGTTCTTCTCGATCCGAAGATGCGTGCAAACATCTCATCTTGACCCAGTGTCTCTCGTCGACTCTGCGTCAGATGCTCGATCAGAATCTCTCTCTCGATCGTCCTGATCGTCACCACAAACTCTTGGAGCGTCGGAGGAAACAACTTGATTACCCTCTGTCTCAACTCCAAGGGTAAACCTTTCCAGAATAGCTCGCAGCAGTTTGCTTCAGTGAGGTTGGGCAACGGACATCTTCTCCTGATGGTCTCCTCAAATCGTGCTGCATAAGACATCACCGTCTCACCAGACAGCATGACCATCTTCTCTGTCTGGAGAATGTAGTCCCTGACCTCATCAAATCCGGGATACGCAGGTGTATCAGCCTCTCGTCTCTCTGGAGGTGCTGGAGCAGGTGTTGGATCTCTCGGTGGAAACTGATCAGCCAACCGCTGACAGAACTCAGCCCAACTGAATCCTAGTAAAATCTCCTGGTCGCAGTACTGCCAAAATACTCGAGCATCTCCCTGAAACATACTGACGGCCAACTGGATCCACATATCTCGATCGATGTCGCATATCACCATAATCCTCTCGATGGCATGGAGCCAGTCCTTCGCCTCCATCGATTGTCGTCCACCGTCAAACATAGGAGGACTGCTAGCTCTGAATGCCTGTACTGCC
This sequence comes from Antiaris toxicaria, assembly GCA_035233585.1. NCBI lineage: Eukaryota > Viridiplantae > Streptophyta > Magnoliopsida > Rosales > Moraceae > Antiaris > Antiaris toxicaria. The sequence continues at coordinate 88,387,322 of CP141156.1, forward strand.
CGTGCCGAAACTCTCACCCAAATATGTTGGCGTCCACCAACAACTGGAATGTCCACTACCACCGGTGATGAACTATCGGTCATGGCTGTACAATATCTACTGGCACTGGCACTGATGCTGGTACTGGTACCGGAGGTCTCTCGGGCACCGGGGGTCTAATTACTGGTCGTTGGGACATAGACGGCCTCACAATAGGTCTCGTCCATTCCCGTAACACTCCTCTCGGTCGTGGTAGCGGTGGTCTCACATATGGAGGTCTGGTCATCTTGTTACCTATAAGATAATTATTTTCATATAAGAAAATAATTAACTAAACTTAAGTAAACTACTTACTTGGATAGCGGTACAGGATGCGCGAAGTGTCAAATCAGGATATGGTTACACTGCTCTGATACCAACTATGGCAGCAGTTGGTATTCTAAACTTCACCAACCGTAAACCCGCTCTGATACCAACTGTGGCGGCCCGCCCCTTGTGGAGATCATACAATACTATTACAGTTGAGCTTTATCGCTAACTGCGATAGATTGTACTCTCATGGGTCGCCGGCTTATCTCTCTCTCTTTTAAAATCATGATGTTTTTTGGGAAATTTTTTTTTTTTTAACATCATGTAAACATTTCCCACTATTTACTTTGTTGGCAAGTACAAAGTAATTTACATATTACAGTACTTTCGTAAATATATAATATTACAAAAGACTGTTTCTTTTTTTTTTTCCTTCCCTTTTTATCGCTCAGCGGGAAGACTCTGGCAGTACCATATCCCTCGCCCAGTTATCCCATTTGACACGCGCCATCCCGTCCGCATCCAGTCAAACAAGCTACTGAGCTGGTCGCTTACCTGCAACATTAGCAAAAATGGTGAGCTACAGGCTCAGTAAGTTCAAACATGCAAGAAATGAAATTTCTATGAATAGTACTATTCATCATGAATAGTACCTTTGACCACTATTCATACGTGAATAGTACTTTGACCACAACACTGTATCACACTAGTACATCTACCGCGATGTTAGTGCTCTCACTAAACTGTCTTATGCTCAATTATGGCACAGTTTCAGTTTTAGGTCATTATCTTTGATTACGTTCCGGTTTTGAGCTCAGGTTGGCAGTACCATTTAAGTGCGCATGACTGGGAGCGGTACATTAGTGCTGACCTCCACAGCCTTAATCTCATAGCCCCGAAGGCAAAATAGTACATGACTGGGAGCGGTACATCAGTGCTGACCTCAACAGCCTTATCTCATAGCCCCGAAGGCAAAAGTACCTCCCTATACGGAAGGCTGGTACGTCAGAAAGTGGTTTCATTACCGACTTTTTAACATTCTAACCCGGTGACTTCATATTGCCCCGTGGTTAGGAATGGTTCACATTTTAATTTTTAGGTGAGTGAGTTTCATTAACCTCGCTCTAGTGCCTGAAGCACAATTAACCATGTGTCCCATTCTTATAGTGCCCGTAGCACATTTCGTCTCTCTCTCTATTCTATCATAGTGCCCGTAGCACATATGTACCTAACTTATAGTTAGTACATTAAAGTTAGCATAATATTGCTATATGTTGCAGACAGGTAAATGTCTGAACTTACCTTATCAGACTGTTCCCATTCTCTCTCTTGGATCTTGAATCGCCTTCCTTGTAGGCCGATTTTGGGATCCTACAGACAAAACCTTGTCTGTTAATTTTATTTCCATTTATAGCTTTTATTTTTCATTAAAAAGCTTAAATAAACCTATTTATAACTTTTTAGGTTTTATTTATTATTTTCACCATTTTCCCCCAACTTTTGCAAAATTACAATTTTGCCCCAATATTTTGGCAAAATTACAGTTTTGCCCCTGACGGAATTTTATTGATCCAGACTGCATTTTTGGTTCTCAGGAACTTTTCTGACTCTTTTCTAATCATTACCGGGTTCATTTCTATTTTATTTCCACTTTTTGCTTTCCCGGCCCTCGGGAAGTACTATTCCGACCCTTACGTCGGTTTAGCGATTTTCTATCGTTTCGGAGCCTCAAATGGACGTTTCACTAGTATTTAAAACGTTTATCTAGACTTTCCCGACCTAGGTCTCCGAGGCTCGGGTTTTCCGTTTCCGACTCGGACCTTTATTTCATTTCCAAAAAGGCCCCCCCCCTCGGGGTCGGTTTTTCAATTTCACTCACGTTTTTCATTTTCAAGGGGACGTGTTACTATTCATGACCTACCCCTTAAATTTTTTTCCTTATTCAATTTTTCCGTTAGGGACTCGGGTTTCCGTCCCGGCCCTAACTTTTATTTTAAATTCCTATTTTACCCCGAATGCCGTTTTTGAAATTTCGGCAGCATTTCGGCGTAATTTTAAGGCTTCCGGCGTTAGGTACGCCTCGAACCGTATGTACCTGCCACGTACTATACCACAAGCCTATTTTTATGTAAAAGTTTTCCAAACTTTTACATAAAAACCCACAAAATTCCAATTTCACATTATCACCCACATAACAAAATTTTTTCACAATTTTACCCTTAATTTGGTTTCGGTTTTCACAACCAAACCAAACCAAATTTTGTCAAACTTTCACCACACCTTAGGCCATTCAAATGTCGCGTTTTTAACACATTTTCAAGCCCATTTTCTTTGCATTTTCAACCAATTTTCCTAGGGTTATAACCCACGGCCTTTGAATGAAAAATATTCCAATTCTTTTTGTTTCATTCTTTCAATTATAAATTCATATTTTGCATATTAAAATGCATAATTCCAATCAACCAAATACTACATAAATCAAGCAAAATTTTCTTCCAAACCATTAGGAAAACCCACGGCCACCTTATGAAAATGCATACCAAAAATTATTTTCAAACTTTCCACAATGAAATACAAGCTTTATTCTTCACCAAATTAAACTTGGAAGCAAGTTAACAATTAAACCATAAATTTTTCTCATAGATTACTCAAGGTAACCCACGGATTTACCCTTGAAACACCAACAAAATTTCGGTTTTTCTTTAAACAATTTGCATGGTTTTCTTCCTTATTACATCCTTAACATAACCCAACATCAAATCCATGAAAAACAACCAAAATTTTCCATCTTTTTCTCACTATTCACCCACAGATTTTATGAAGAAAAACCATGAAAAAATCAAGTGTAAGGGAAGTTACCTTGGTCTAATGCTTCCTTTGTCTTCAAGGAGTGTTTTGACACACTTTTTGTGAAGAAATTTTGAAGAAATCTCTTGGTTCTCCTTGGGTTGCTCACGTACACCATGGAAGAAATGCCTTAGAATTTTTTTTTTGTTTGGTTTTTGTCTTTCAAATGTTTCGGCCATTTCATTCCCAAGTTTTGCCGACTTATGCATGAAAGAAAGCCAATTAATTTGGCTCTAAACCAATGAAAATTTGACATCTTTTAACACCATTTCTTTCCCCATTTTTCAAAAATTAAAAAGGGTAAATTTTGGCCAAATCTTGGCCTTTAGATTAAAAAGTGGATGAATCATGGCCTTTAATTCCACCAACCACCTTATTTCTTTCATTTATTAATCTTGATTTATGATGTCATAAATGCTAAAGTGAAAGTTGACTTTGACTTTCACTATTCACATTAATTCGACTACTTTTTGACCGATACCGGTTCGAGCCGAAATTTTCTCGAAATCGTCCCGGTGTGTTCCTGAGGTCTCCTGTGCAGTCGGATCAATTTAAACTGCTTCCGTTTGATCAAAATCAATCCCGGAAGTTTACCGTCTTTTATTGCTCCGGTTAGGGTTTTCAATGCCGGTTTTGCACCGTTTCACCCGTTTCAACTCAGTGAATTTTTCCAACACTGAATTCTTACTTGTCAATATTGTTAGAACATTTTCATATATTTTAAACAATATAAATACATTTATTTCACTCTTTAAATAGTACAAATTGTTATATACATACAATTGTACATTTTCATCCGAGAATTGCCTGAATTTCCCGGTTGTCACATAACTGAATGATATTAATCACATACAATTGTGCTAATTTCTATAATGTGAAGGTTGTCTTCGTGGCTATGAATCTCACTGCCTTGGTTAGTCTATCAACGATTACCCAGATAGCATCATACCCTTCTCAGGTCTTGGGAAGCCCTAACACGAAGTCCATGGTAATATGCTCCCATTTCCATTCTGGAATTTCTAAGGATTCCAATTTTCCTCCTGGATGTCTATGCTCGGCCTTGACTCTTTGGCAGGTCATGCATCTACTCACGAATTCCGCAATATCGTTCTTCATCCCTTTCCACTAAAACTGTATCTTTAGGTCCTGATATATTTTGCTGGCTCCAGGATGAACGGAATATGATGTTTCATGAGCTTCTACCATGATTCATCTTCTCTGTCTCTCATTAGCCGAGACATAGATTCTTCCTCGATACAAAAGCATTCCGTCATTGGAAATGCTTTTATCTGACTTTTTGCCATCAGAAGCCTCTTCTTGGAGCTTTACTGCACTTGGATCCAACTTCTAGGCTTTTTTAATATCTTCAACCAGAGAGGATTCTACTCATAAGGCTGATAACCTTCCGATGATTAACTCTAATCTAAGAGAGTTAATTTCTTGCTGCGAGGCTCTTGGTAGCTCCTCTATTGACAATCATTGTGGAGTAGTTGATTTTCTACTTAAGGCATCTGCTACTCAGTTTGCCTTTCCCGGATGGTACAAAATTTCACAGTCATAGTCTTTCACTAACTCCAACCATCTTCTCTGTCGCATGTTTAACTCCTTCTACGTGAAGAAGTATTTCAGACTCTGGTGATCAGTGAAGATTTGACACTGAGCTCCATATAAATAGTGTCGCTAGATTTTGAGTGTGAACCTTACAGCAGCAAGTTCCAGATCATGAGTGGGATAATTCCTCTCATGGTCCTTTAACTGGCGCGACGCATACGCAATCACCTTGTCATTTTGCATGAGTACAGCTCCCAAGCCTATCTTTGAAGCGTCACTGTAAATTGTGAATTTTTCTCCTTCGATGGGCAACATAAGAATAGGTGCACTTGTCAGTCACCTCTTTAATTCTTGAAAACTTCTTTCACACTCTTGTGTCAACTCGTATTTCTTTTCCTTACGAGTGAGAGCAGTAAGGGGTGCGGCTAGTCGTGCAAATCCTTCCACAAACCTTCTGTAATAGCCGGCTAAACCTAAGAAACTTTGTATCTCAGTCACACTCTTAGGAGCAGGCCACTCATCAATTGCTTCCACCTTGACTGGATCTATAGCAATCCCTTCTTTTGTCACTACGTGCCCAAGAAAATGCACTTTATTCAACCAAAATTCACACTTAGAGAATTTTGCATACAGCTGATGGCTTCTCACAGTGTGAAGAACTATTCTTAGATGCTCCTCATGCTCTTTATGAGTCTTTGAATATATAAGTATGTCATCGATAAACACAATGACAAAATATCAAGAACTCCTTAAAAACTCTGTTCATCAAATCCATAAACGTTGCTGGAGCATTGGTCAGTCCGAATGGCATCACTAAAAATTCATAGTGACCGTATCGGGTTCTAAATGCTGTCTTGGGAATGTCACTCTACCAAATTCTCAACTGGTAATATCCTGATCGTAAATAAATCTTCGAAAACACTATTGTTCCCTTTAGCTGGTCGAACAGGTCATCAATCCTAGGTAATTGGCACCTATTCTTGATGGTAACCTTATTCAATTCTCTATAATTAATACACATCTGGAGAGTTCCATCCTTCTTTTTAACATGTAGAACTGGAGCGCCCCATGGGGAGTAACTTGGCCAGATGAACCCCTTATCTAACAGCTCTTTCAACTGCACTTGCAGTTCTTTCAATTCTATTGGAGCCATAGGGTGCCTTAGAAATTGGAGTAGTCCCTGGCATGATCTCAATCTCGAACGAGATTTCCCTTTCCGGAGGCAGCCCTGGCAATTCTTCTGGAAATACATCAAGGAATTCGTTGACAACTGGAACATCTTTTGGTTACAAATTCCTTTCCTTAGTCATATCTATCACGTACGCCAAGTATCCTACACAGCCACTAGCTATTAGCTTTCTTGCCCTCATCGCACCGATCAACATCTTCTTCGATTGACGAGAGGTGTCGACATACTCAAAACTTTCTTACTCATCCAGTCAAAAGACTATTTTTCCCTTTTGACAGTCGATAGTAGCTTGGTATTTTCCTAGAAAATCCATTCCTAGAATCACATCATAGTCGACGATCTTCATTACGATCAAATCGACATATAGCTCTCTATTTGTCACAATTACTGGCACATGATGTAACCAATAATTTGACAGCATCACTTCCCCTGAAGGTAAAGCTGTCCTAAAAGTCATTCCTACAGGATCCATAGCATATCCTATCTTATCAATGAATTTGTGGGACACAAAGGAATGTGTAGCTCCTGAATCAAAAAGGACACATGCCACGTGGTCAAATACAAAAAGCTGAAATGTAACCACATTGGATGTTCCTGCTTCAGCATCTTCCTTGGTAAATACAGTGACACGAGCATCTGGTCTGGGAGTTTATTCTGGGCATTCAGACCATGTTGGTGGCACTCCCAAAGTCCCTTCAATCCTTCCCTTTAAGGCATAAGCTTGAGGTAGTGCTTGACGTAGAGGATATTGCTAGCATTGCTGCACTGGCCTTGCAGTATTCTGGTAATTTATGGGGCAATTCTTTGCAAAATGCCCTTCTCGTCCAGACTGATAACATGTGTTCGTGCCAAACTTGCACTGGCCTGGATGCGTCCTTCCACACGTAACACATGTGGGAAAACTCAGTCCTGAACCCTGGCTGGTCTTTTGTGGGCGACCCCTCTAGCTTAGGTCGTCCACCTTATCTTGCTTGCTTTCTTTATTCTTTGCTTAGTCTTACTTAGCTTGCTTGTCTCTATAACTTTCTTCTCCTTGGGGTTTAAAAGATTTGTTCTTGAAAAACTAGGAATATTTTTTTTTTAACTGGAGGAAACTACTAATTCTTGAAAATTGTGTATACATAAATATATACGTACTTCTTAATACTTTTTCCCAAAATATATTTTGGAGTCTTGTTACTTTAAAGTACGTAAAAATAGAAACATACTTTTAAGCTTGTTTCACTACTTTACATACTACACTCTTGTCTTGTCTTTATACATATACCTCACTATTATACTTTCTTTCTTTTACACCTTGAGTACAGCGGAATTCTGCGAAACGGAACCATAACCCGTCCATGACATCGCTGGGATCTGCCTGCCAGTCCGCTACTCTTGTTTCATCTTGCTGGTTGCTTTCCTTTATTACCTACAGCACGAATAGACTAATGAGCTAAAGCTCAGTAAGAACAAACATACATACAAGTAAATAAGCTGAATACACCACTCTAGGGTTAGTCAACTTAGGACCAATTATTTTCTTTAGTCCTATACTGCTTGTTCTTTCTATTCTATTTCTTTCTTTTCTTTGCTTTACTTTATCTTGCTTAATCTTTCACTTGTGGGCCCGTGGTTGGACGTACCTGGTGCGCGTAGACCAATAGAAGATCAGGGGAGCGACCCACCGATCAACCCTAAGGTCATCTCTGGACTACTGACCTTATAGGTAGTAAGTCATGCCATAAACTACCTCATTATTAACGAGGCAGTGCCACACTTCTGGGGTGGAGGCAGGAAGTTAAGCCATAAACTACCTCATTATTAACGAGGCAGCGCCACACTTCTGGGGTGGAGGCTATCTGGAAACCTCACAACTGGGGAGGGCGGTACGCCAACCTTAACTTTTAAGTCTTATTATCTGACTTATCTTATTCCTCTTTTCTGTTTCTGATCTTGCTTACTATTCTCGTGAACATGTTAGTATCATGTCACAAACTGAATAGCTTAAATGTATATATATATAACACAACTCTAGGGTAAGTCCATTCGTGAGTAGACAATTAAATGTCTGTACTTACCTTATCAATCTCTTCTCTTTTTCTCTCTAGAATCTTTGATCGCCCTCCTTGTAGGTCGATTTTTGGATCCTACAGACAAACTTTGTCTGTTAATTTCATTTCCATTTATAGCTTTTATTTTTCATTAAAAAGCTTAAATAGAACCTATTTACAACTTTTTGGGCTTTATTTATCATTTCCCCAATTTTCCCCAACTTTTGCAAAATTACGATTTTGCCCCTATATTTTGGCAAAATTACAGTTTTGCCCCTGACGGAATTTTATTGATCCAGGCTGCATTTTTGGCCCTCAGGAACTTTTCTGACTCTTTTCTAATCATTACCGGGTTCGCTTCTATTTTATTTTCACTTTTCACTTTCCCGACCCTCGGGAAGCACTATTCCGACCCTTACGTCAGTTTAGTGATTTTCTATCATTTCGGAGCCTCAAATGGACGTTTCACTGGTATTTAAAACGTTCATCAAGACATTCCCGACCTAGATCTCCGAGGCTCGGATTTTCCGTACCCGACTCGAACCTTTATTTCATTTCCAAAAACGCCCCCCCTCGGGGTCGGTTTTTCCGTTTCACTCGCGTTTTACATTTTCAAGGGGACGGGTTACTATTCTCGAACCACCCCTTAGGTTTTCCTTATTCAATTTTCTGTTAGGGACTCGGGTTTCCGACCCGACCCTAAACTTTTTATTTTTAAAGTCCTATTTTACCCCGAAAGCCGTTCTCGAAATTTCGGCAGCATTTCGGCGTAATTTTAAGGCTTCCGGCGTTAGGTACGCCTCGAACCATATGTACCTGCCACGTACTATATCACAAGCCTATTTTATGTAAAAGTTTTCCAAACTTTTACATAAAAGCTCACAAATTTCTAATTTCACATTTTTAACCACATTACAAAATTTTTTTCACAATTTTGCCCTTAGTTTTGGTTTCGGTTTTCACCACCAAACCGAACCAAAATTTCTCAAACTTTTCAACCACTTTTTAGGCTATTCAATGCCATTTTTATAACACTTTTTTAAGCCCATTTCCTTGTACTTTTCAACCAAATTCTTAGGGTTTTTAAACACTTAAAACCCACGGCCTCATTAGTGAAAAACATGCAAAATTTTCTTTTCATTCTTTCAATCAAGATTTCATCATTCACATCATAAAATGCATGATTTCAATTAACCAAACATCACCTAAAAGCATGAAAATTTTTCTTCCAAAACCCTAAGTAACCCCACGGCCACTTTAAGTAAATGAACACCAAAATTTTTCCAAGCTTTTCCATAGTGAAATTCATGCTTTATTCTTAACAAAACATAAGTTAAAAGCATGTTAACACATAAATCACACAAATTTCTCATTGATTACCCATGGTAACCCACGGATTTTCCTTTGAAAAACCAACCAAAAATTGGTTTTTCTTTAAACCAATTGCATGGTTTTCTTCCTTATTACACCCTTAACAAAACCCAACATCAATTCAATGGAAAACAACCAAAAATTTTCCATCTTTTTCTCACTATTCACCCACGGATTTTATGAAGAAAAACCATGAAAAATTAAGTGCAAAAGGGAGTTACCTTGGTCTAATGCTTCCTTTGTCTTCTAGGAACACTTTGGCACTCTTTTTGTGAAGAAATTTTGAAGAAAAAGCTTGGTTTCCCTTGGGTGGCTCACGTACACCATGGAAGAAAAACTTAGCAAATTTTCTCTTGGTTTTGGCTTTCAAAAGTTTCAGCCATTTGTTCCAAAATTTTTGCCGACTTATGCATGAAAGAAAGCCAATTAATTTGGCCTTTACCCAATCAAATTTCAACACCTTTCCACCTAATTCTTTCCACCTTTTTCAAAAATTAAAAATGGTTAATTTTGGCCAAATCTTGGCCTTTGGATCAAAAAGCAAATGAATCATGGCCATTCATCCTACCTAACACCAATTTCTTTCCATTTCTTAAATGGATTTATGATGTCATAATTACTAAAGTGAAAGTTGACTTTGACTTTCACTATTCACATTAATTCGACTACTTTTTGACCGATACCGGTTCGAGCCGAAATTTTCCTGGAATCGTCCCGGCGTGTTCCTGAGGTCTTCTGTGCAGTCGGATCAATTTAAATTGCTTCCGTTTGATCAAAATCAATCCCGGAAGTTTACCGTCTTTTTGAGCTCCGGTTAGGGTTTCAATGCCGGTTTTGGCACCGTTTCACCTGTTTCAACTCAGTGAATTTTTCCAACACTGAATTCTTACTCGTCAGTATTGTTAGAACATTTTAATATATTCTAAACAATATAAATACATCTATTTCACTCTTTAAATAGTACAAATTATTATATACATATATTTGTACTTTTCTTACTGTGCTCTTACTTTTACTTGCCATATTCTTATCTTTATACTGTTCAGATACCAAAACTACTCCTTTTTGAGCGTTTTGGGCCTGAATTCACTTTCTTACTCATATACTTTATTCTCTACTTATTTTTGGAGATTTTAATTTCCTCCCCAAACATTTATTTATTTCTATCAACACTATAATTTGTCTAATTACAACCATAGTGTTTCTTTACATTCTTACTTACAGAACTCATAGAAAACCCTAGATTAAATTAGGTCACACCGCTAAAATTCTCTAGTCGTCACATCTTTCGCTGTTGGCTGCGGCTATCTTGGCTTTTATTTCCAGAAAAATTTCCTTTTCTTTTGCTCTGATGTTGTTCAGAGCCTTGTATGTTGGACTGACTTGGTCTATTCTGGCCAGACTTACTACCCTGTCCAGTCTACAACCCTGCTTATGCTGACTTGGCTAGAATCGTTTCTTTCTTCTTTGCTTCCCAGACTTTTTCTCATTCCTCTTTTTGTCTAAGTAGATGGTATTCAACTCCGAGGACCCTGCTTACACAGTCTGCCACTGAGGTGGGTGGTACTGGGCCATTGTCAACTAACACTGATATTTCTAGCCTAAACATGCCAATCATTTTCTGAATCTTCTCTCTCTCTGTTGGCACCATGTAAGGACACAACCGAGACAGCTGATCAAATCTGCGACATACTTCACTCACCGATTGGTTTCCCTATTTCAATTTAGTAAATTCTTTTTATTGGGGACGTAGGGCAGTTGGATCATAATATTTCTGGATAAATTCCTCCAGAAATTGATCCCAAGTTATTATGGTCATGTCTCTCCTCATACGGACTGTGTCCCACCAAAATCGAGCATCCTTCTTGAGTACAAAGGACGCACATAGAATCTTCTCTTGGTCAGTTAAATTCATGAAATTAAGAGTCATTTGCAGAGAAGAAAGCCACTCCTCTGCCTCAAGTGGATCAATTAAACCCTCAAATTCTGGCAACTTCGTCTGACGGAATCATTTATATAAGGGTTCTTGGTTCCCCTTGGGCTGGGTTTACTGGACCTCTGGAACAATTGGCGGCATTGCTGATACTGTCTATGCCACCTGAGAAGCATGGCCTTCTTCCTGGCCTTGTCATTGTTCCATAGTAGATAGTCGTTGTCGAAGTTCAGCATTTTCTTTCATTTGATTCTCTAGGAGGGCTTGCATTTCCTCTAGTCTATCTGCTAATGTAGGGCGTCACCCTCTTCTTGCACTGATTATGATCTCTCTCTTCTAGCCTTGCCCAAAAACCAATAGTTAGATTTCCCATAAATAATCTTGGAAATAGGGTGAAAATTTTAAACATGTCATTTACTGCAAAGCATAGACACCTCAAAACATCTCATATCATTTCATAACACTTTCCTACATCACACATAGCATACACAATATTTACATATACTGTAATGTTTAGACTACATATGTCCTAGCTTCTTTACATATATATTCACATATAGACATGTTTTTTTTTTTTTTCCAATTCCATGCCTGACTATTCTATCCATGTCCTATGGGAAATTCCTTGGGGTCTTTGTAGGAAAATAATTCGGTAAAAACGTATCAGAGTGGTGCAGCGGAACAATAAAAATTTTTAGATCGTTAAATATCTCATGATGCCATATACAATAAACCAACAACAATTAAAACTCATACCTCAAGGACGCCAATCTTGCAGGAGGAGAATGACCGGAGGCTTCAACCAACTAGCCTTCTCTACTATTCTCCAATTCCCGAATGGCTGAGTGTGTGGGCACTCTGAACCTCGATCGGTATGCTAGCACTGCTAGTCTTCTTTCGACCACCCAGATCTCTAAAGAACTTTATTGTCACGATGAGCTGTGCAACAATAAGCTTACTCACCTGAGAGTCTGTGGTCTGAGAGAACTGGAGTAGCAGGACCTCTATTTATAGACCTGCATTTCATATTCAAATTTCAAATTTCAAATTTCAAATTTCAAATTTCAAATTTCGAATTCAAATTTCAAATTCGAATTTCAAATTCAAATTTCAAATTCAAAATTCAAAATTTAAATTTTAAAATTCAAATTTCAAAATCCACAAAACGGTTGTGTTTCAAATTCTTGTTCTCATGGATAATTTTCTACAACTCTAATCCAATCTCAAATAAAATCATGGTAACTTTATTTGGAGTTCGAATAATTGTGTACTCTATTATCCAAAACAAAATCTGAATCCAACCGAAGAGAATCTTGTCTACCATCCTAATCCTGTGTCATCACCATCCATGCATAATAAACCAGCCAATAGCATACATAAATCAATTTGCCAAACGTTAAGGAATTATGTGGAGCTAGTAGAGGGACTAATTGGACATATATAATCGGGCTCCCATGATTCCATATGATCATCATTCTGTACCGAACAACTCAATCATATGATCACTAATTTCAGAGTCACACCACTATAAACCTGAAACTGAACTCCCAATTATATACCGTATTACGTAAGCCTGTGACGAGCTACTATCCAATGACCTTGTCATATATGCAAAACCCTCATATGATATCCATGATCAGCCTTAGGTTAAAGTCCGATTAATCCTACTGATCAGACTATCTTAAAGTTCCATTATACTACCGAATTAAGAAAATGATTATTCACTATATGTGAATAAGAAGTCATCCGCCTAGCAGACGACCCAAGGCCTTGTCCATTTTCACATTCAGTATAATGCCTTTAAGAGGATACCTTTAACTCCTTAGAGCTATGATTCCGATATCTGCAAACAAACCCTTCATCGTATATGTAATGACCGCCATTTTCATGGCACCTACTTACCATGTAATAAGTCATTAAGGAATAAAATGGACATAAGTTAATGTCCTTTAGCAAATTTAAGAAACATGGTCAAGTACACGACCGTGTAAGAGGCTGTGTACCGCTCAGATAGATGAATGTGTTTCAAAGACATGGCCGTGTTGAGTAGTCTCAACTAGTACATGCTCGTGTCTGAAATGTACACGCCCGTGTGGCATTGCACACGCACGTGTAAGAGTCTGTGTAGAAGGCTGTGTAATGAGCCGAGAGCCACTGTAATGACTCTCATGAATTATGAAACTTAATTACTATGTAATGATGTAATTAAGTTAATAAGCACAGTGTGCTTTTCAGTTGAATGAATTAAACAGGAATAGTAACGTTTAATTACTATTCATGTAGTAAAAGGGGTAATCGACAGTGAAATCGGTCCACCCTATTATGTGAGTATGCGTTGAGACACGCAATATCAAGAAATCGGTCTAGACGACCATTTCATGATACAGAACTGATGAGCTAATCATCAGTACGCTCAGACTGGTCATCTGAGCGCAGCAATGATAATTGCCCTAATAGATGTACAGTATCGAGAAAAGTGGTCTAGATGACCTCTTCTCGCCCATAGACTGACAAAATCAAAGTCAGAACGCTCAGATTAGTCAGTCAGATAGTGAATAGTGATTTGTGAATAGTGAGAAACGCAGTGTCAGGTTAGTGGCCAAGACGGCCTTAATCTGGCATAAAACTGATATATTAATAGTCAGCAGGCTCAATCTGGTCAATTGAGCATAAAATGTAGATTTTGTTTAAGGGATACGCAGTATCGGGATGAGGGTCAAGACGACCTTTTCTCGCCCCGAAACTGATATATTTAGACTCAGGACGCCCAAATTAGTCAATCGGGCACCTGACACGTTTTTCGAGACGGGGTCATGCAGATCCCGAAAACTGGTCCAGAAGATCTCAGATGGACGTAAAACTGATAAATTTGAAATCAGCACGTCCAAATTAGTCAAGAGAGACTGTGTTTGAAATTTCACGCGAAAATGCCTCGTTATGCGTGCACAGTGTCAACACAGTGTAGGCCTAACCACAGTATCAAGAAATTGATCAAGATGACCTCTTCTTGATATAAAACTGATATATTTGGAATCAGAATGCTCAAATTAGTCATTTGAGCACAAAAAGTAATTTTTGACCGGGAACCATACAGTATCGGGAAACTGGTCGAGACGACCTCGGATGAAGATAAAACTGATATATTTGGGTTCAGCACGCCCAAATTAGTCAGTATAGCCTATCTTAAAATTTTTCAAAAAAATTAGTATAAAGGAGGAAATTTTGGAGATTATAGAAAAATAGCCCCCATATTTTTCCAAATCACATTTTCTCCCTCCCATACCATACGAAGATGAACAGTGACCAACTATCGAATCCGGCCTCCGTTTTTGACACCGCCGGCACCATTGGAAAGCTCTCGACGAGCTGATTCCAACGGTGGGCCGAGTCGACCGAACCGATGCCGGAGCACGCCGCACGCGCCGCCCAAAGCCGCCGGTGGCCGAATTTTTCAAACCGCCGTATCTCCACCGTCCGACGTCCAAATGCCACGATTCCGGTCCCAATGGATTCGTGGTGAAGAGTAGAACAAAACCCAGGCTTCATTTCATGTCAACAGCCGCCGAATCGCGCCGCCCCAGGTTCGCCGTCGCCGTCGCCATCGCCGCCGTCGGATCTCGCTATTCCGGCGGAGTTGAGTTGCAAGGTCGGTGTCAAAATGCTCAGAACAACACGTAGATCAAAAGCCGCAAATCAATTTTGGGCAACAACGCCGGAAAAATGAAGATCCAACGCCGCCGCCGTCGCCGACTTTTCGAGAGCCGATTTCCGGTGATAGGAGCCTCGATTCGTGAAATTGACACCACCAATGGGTTCCTCTCGTCGAGCTCTTCAAGATGGTGGTCGCCACTTCCATCGCCGCCGTGGTCAACGCCGGTCAACGGCCGGTCAACGGCGGTCAACGCCGGTCAACGGCGACCCGGAGACCGAAAATTGAAGAATGGCCCGTTGGCCTATTTTCGACGTTCCGGACACATCCGCGGCATCGGATTTGCAAACTGGAGTTTCAAAAGTGAAGAACGACGATTCAAAGATTGCACGGTCGAGACCGAACGGTTCGTCCGACCGCCGACGGGAACGATTTTGGTAGTAGTGTTGATCTATTTATTTCTCAATTTAATATTGGAAATAATTATGTATTAATTATGGTTTAATGACTTGAGGAATTGTAAGAAAAAAGGGTGAAATATCGAAAAAGAGAATGTGAGAAAATGTGAATATTTTTACGTAAAAAGCGGAGCTTTTACGTAAAAATTAGGCCTCTGGTTTAGTACGTGGCAGGTTAGAATAGGTTAGATGGTTTTGAGGCGTTTCCTAAACGCCGGAAACCCAAAAATTAAGCGGAAATGCTGCCAAAATTTCTAAAACGGCACAAAGGGGTATTTTAGGAAACGAGGGGTGAAAATGTGATCGGGATGGAAACCCGAGCTCCCTCGATGACCTAGGTCCAGGAAAGAAGGACGGACGTTTACAGGATTAGTGAACCGCCCAATTAGAAATCTCGAAATGTAAGAAAACGACCCCTAGATCAGAATAGTGCCACCCGAGGAACGGGTGTGATCTAAGTATAAAATTTGGGGCGATTACATCGGTAACGGTAATCCGACAGGCTAAATGGTCATACGGGAGGTATTCAGTTAGTTGACTGGTCGGTTAGCCAGTCAAGGACCAAGTCGAAATGGGATAGTGAGAGACAGTGATTAATTTGTCAAGTAGACAAATTAATCAAGCACGATTAAAAATTAGATATCAAATTTCCCAAAGTAGAGCAGCTGGGTACCGATAGGCATCGGTACCACACAACGATAAGTTTATTAGTTCCTAACGATAGAGTGACCTAAGAGCGATGTTAATTAATTTATTGGGTAAATAAATTAATTAACAATGATTAGAAAATCAAATTCTTAAGAAGAGGGCAATTAGCACCGACAAGGATCGGTACCACATAACGAGAATTTTTATTAGTCACTAATGACCACGGTGACCTAAGAGTGAATGTTAATGTAAATGCATTATGATTACAGGGAGGTACCTGTATTGTGACGAAGGCGAGAGTATAAACTGTCTGCTGACAGGTAAGTACAACTCCGCCTACAGTATGGATAAAATGAATTTAAAATGATGCTTTTCCAGTATTTTAAGTATGTATCTTGCACACGATGCTGCACAGCATACATAAGAGCATATAGCTTCACAATCGAGTAGATTGATGAAAGAACAAGATAGAAGCCATAGATCCCTACCGCGTAGGATTGGGGACAGCTTAGAGAAGCGTATGGCTAGAACAGTTAAACAAGATGGAAATAAATAGGTGTGTCGTACCGGCTCCTTCAGTCGAAGGGGTTTCCAGTTAAAGAAAGTTCAGGCCACAAGTTGAGCATCAGTTGATGGCTCTTCGGCATTAGTTGACCTCGGGCGTTACCGTTGGTCTGCGCGCACACGGTACTGACACATGGGCCCTAAATAGACAAGAAAAGAAAAGAAAAGTTTGAAGCATAAATGAACATAACCGGATCATGCATTAGTTATAGTTCGTTATGCTTTCTTTTTCAGTAGAGTGCATACAGTACACGATGTTTCTGTCATGCATAAAGTATGTGAAGTTTTATATTCAGTGTTATGACATGTTATGTGATGACATGATATGTGAGCTGATATGTGATATGCTTATATGATATGTGATTTATTAAGTGATATATGTCATGCCTATGATTTTACGTATGTGCTATGTTTTAAACATGTTTTGCGGTTAACATGTTGTACTTATTGAGCGTAAAGCTCACGGAGTGTGTTCATGCTGTAGGTAAGCATCCTATAGCGTAAACATCAAGGGACGATGATGGTGGCGGAGGTGGATGTGAGGATGAGGTTATGGATACACCGCGAGTATTCTTCCGCACAGTATGAGTAAATAATATTTTGAATGGTGACAGTTAAATAGTATTTTGAATAGTAAAGGTTAAATGGTATTTTGGAACAGTAAACAGTATATGTACGAGTAGTATATTTAAATAGTATCTGGTGAATAGTAATCAGATAAACATGTATATAATTAGGTATGTATAATTGAAATCCTTATGTTTTTCAAATTCCGCATTTTAATAGTATGCGTACGTGAATAGTAAATACGTACGTGTATATAAAAAAAAAAAAAAAAAAAAATCCCTCTAAATTTATAGTCTTAAATTCAGCAAGTTTAAGTATCGTTTTTAAAGAAGCAAGTAATAGAGTTTACAGTGACGGTCCGGGCCGCTGAGGGCACGGGGCGTCACAGTTGGTATCAGAGCGGTTTCCTGCCATCCTACCTCACATCGCCGCATGCCTGCCTCATCTGTCCAAGTAAGTTAGTTTTATTTTGTCGGTAAATGTTTATCTATTGAAGATAACATTTTATAGTAATGAAACGACGAAATCTATGATGGCGAGGACAAGATGAAAAGATGCTGAGATCATTATACGAAAAATCACGACCGTGCAGTGCTAGAGAACTGTTTAGAGAAAGAGCATGGATTGCTACCCGAGTTGTACTGATCTTCAAGGCTAGTTGTCCACTAAGTTTCGAGTGGCAAACAGTACTCCTGCACTCCATGAGAATGTGAGGACTGGTTTCATGTTATCAAAGTGATTCCCTGATTGTACACCATTGACCAGGATAACTGAGTCCTGTTGGCTGTTGATATCTCTCAGGAAGATACTCTCGTGTGTATCGGGATCCTTATGACCAGGATGAGCTCTTAACTGTGTCGAGTTTCGCCATACCATGATCGAGCCAATCTCTGAGAGCAGTCCAGCATCAGCCCCAGTTTTTCTCTATGGGCAAGCAGGGAGTGAAACCGCCTAAGTTCTCTAGAGTTATGGATATACGAGAATTTGTTCATCGGACTGAAAGACTGCAGCTGATGTCCGGCGATATAGTTCTAACGTATGCTGTTCGCTACAAGGAACCGATATGGACTTCTACAATACATGCCGAGACAAAAGTGGATCAAGACAGGAGAAGACCCAAAGAGAGAAAGAGACCTTGCCAAACAGAATTAGAAGAGCGATCAAATAGGACTAGCAAGCCTTATTAAGGAGATAGTGAACGCCGAGAGAAAAGTGCTCAACCCCGGGAACTCTACACAAGCCCAAGGCATTATAGCAGCCGCCATTATGGAGGGTGACCCGGTAGAACCAGCACCCCAACTGGCCGATGAAGAGTTCACGGTCGAGTACCAGTCAGAAGTACACGAGGGCAATAGGGAGCCGATGGAGAACCCCGAACCAGCCCGTATGTCTCCCGAACACCCCATGAGAGAGGAAGATAACGCGACTCTTTTCGACGCCCATCCCGACGATGAGGGAAAGGAGATCCCCAATCGCTTTAGTAATGACGAAGTCATCATAGCCAGCGATGACGAGGTCAGTTTCAGCTGAGAAGAAGAAGAGAACCCAGAGGAGTACTCACTCAGTGATAGTGACGATGAGGAGATGCCTGATACTGAATCAGGATTATCCTTCCAATAGTAGTAACCCTTCTGCGGGAATGTTAGTTATGAAAATATATAGAGGGAAGCAGTAGCTCTCCCCCGTCAGTTATAGCATAATGTACTTGTTGGGATCGTATAGGGGAAGTGTGTGTCACTCCCACTGAACTAGAATCTTGAATATATGTATAAATATTATGTGAAATATATTATGAGATAAGTAGTAAAGCTTTGCCCTAGGGGCCAGATATAATTTTTTTCCACAGTGTGAGTATGATATGACAGAAAGTGCAGGACGAATCCTAGCACTCAGACGATGTCCCAATACAATGCGGTAATTGTATTGAACATCACAGTATGAGAGAAAGAAAGATGGATATAGTGTGTATATTTATATCCATAATGGTTTAAGTAAGATTGTTAAGTAAGAAAGAAAATGATATGTGATACGAGTCCCAAGTATAGAATTTAAGAGACTTATATTTTCCTTTTT
This sequence comes from Antiaris toxicaria, assembly GCA_035233585.1. NCBI lineage: Eukaryota > Viridiplantae > Streptophyta > Magnoliopsida > Rosales > Moraceae > Antiaris > Antiaris toxicaria. Next base: position 88,406,493 of record CP141156.1, read on the forward strand.
CGCTGTACGATAGGGTTACATAGGAAAACATGGCAAGAATGAGAGCTTAGTTAAACCCAGCATCCTGAGAGGATGAGTTGATAGCACAGATCGCAGCCATGCGAGAGATGATGGAGAACCAGCAGCGGGAGCTAAACCAGCTTAGAGAACAGCTGGGCCAGCAACCCCAGGCACCACAGTCAGTAGAGATGCCAGCACAGGAGGCTCTAGCAGCCCAGAAACTCTGGGGGAGCAAGCAGCTCCTTCAGCTCAGGAAGCACTAGCACCCATAGTAATGGCTGCTTTCGTAGCAGCAATTATTTTCTGCCAATTCCTAGGGAAGGCGACTTGTATGAGAGATTCCGACGCATGAAAGCGTTAGAATTCGTAGGAATCACCAACCCTATAGAGGCCGATGATTGGCTAACGGATATCCAAGTAATCTTGGATTTTATAGGGTTAATAGATAGAGAGAGAGAAAGTGATGTACGCACCCTTCACCCTGCGCAATGAGGCGCGTTAGTGGTGGAAGATGGTAACCATTAAGAGGAACATTAGAGAGATGAGCTGGAGCGATTTCATTGAGGAATTCAAGGAGATGTACTTCAACGAGGAAGCACTAGTAGCGCAGTAGGACGAGTTCGACAACCTGCACCAAGGTAGTATAACTGTTATGGAGGCAGTCAAGAAGTTTGAGCAGTTGGCTCAACTTTGTCCAGATTTGGTACCGACCAAAAGGAGAGAGTCAGACGAATGCTGAAGATGTTCAGAACGGAAATCACAGTTTAGGTCTGTAGCGGAGGGCACGGACCAGCGACACTAGCAGAATGTGTCAGCAAGACTATCTGAGCTGAGTACTAGTCGGCTCAGGATAAGGAGCGAAAGGCGCAGAATTTTAAGGCACGAAAGGAGGAGAAAACGCAAGCTGAGCAGGCTCAGGGGAAGTAAAACCCCGAGTTACAACACAGAGGACAGAATGTGGGAACCGGCCAGAATAGTAGGCATTCCCATAATAACAACAAGAGAAAAGGGGAATTAAGGCAATCAAGATTCACAGGAGAATTTCCCCCAGAAGAGAAACGACCAGGAAGGAAATGATAGCCAACTCGACGTGCACGAAATGCGAAAAGAGGCACTCAGGAGAATGTAAGCAAGGAGTAAGTGGTTGTTTCATCTGTGGCAAGAAAGGCCACTATGCCAAAAAAAAAAAAGGGCTTAGGACACAACGTTGTCATAAACTGTTGAAGGCGAAAAATCATTTTCGAACCAATCGGATGTGAAAAGTTCATCTACAAGGGTTTGTCGCCAGAGCAACCAAAGACGATGATATCAGCAGTGAAGGCTCGCGAGATACAATCCAGTGGATGCACGGACTTCCTAGTATACGTAGCAGATAAGACTCAAGGAATAGGGACAGGACCCGACAACGTACCGATAGTCAGGGAATTCATGGAGATATTTCTAGAAGATCTTGCAGGACTCCAACCAGAGCGCAGGATCTCGTTCGAGACTGAACGTCTACTAGAATCAGCCCCATCTTTGAGGCCCCCTACAGAATAGGCCCTATAGAGCTAAAGGAGCTCCAAGCCCAGCTAAAGTACTAAATAGATAAGGGATTCATGCGATAGAGCTATTCACCCTGGAGAGCACCCATACCATTCGTGAAGAAGAAAGATGGACCACTGAGAATGTGCATCGACTACAGAGAGTTTAATAGGATTACGATTAAGAATAAGCATCTGTTGCCGCGAGTTAACGATCTATTTGACCAGCTCCAAGACGCTGTAGTGTTCTCGAAGATCGATCTACATCCCGAGTACCATCAACTACAAATCAGGAATGAAGATGTACCCAAAACAGCATTTCAAATGTGGTACGGACATTACGAGTTTCTGTTCATGTCACTCAGATTAACGGACGCACCAGCAACTTTCATGAACTGGATGAACCGCATGTTCAAGGACTATTTGGATAAGTTTGTCATTGGGTTCATCGATGACATACTTATACACTCTAAGACGAAGGAAGAGCATGAAGAGCACTTAATTATCATTTTGCGCATGCAACAGGATCATCAGTTATACACCAAGTTCTCCAAGTACGAGTTTTGGCTGGAGAAGGTCCATTTCCTAGACCACGTAGACCCCAAGGAAGGAGTATCTGTGGACCTGGCGAAAATTGATGCAGTTAGCACGTGGCCAGCTCAGAGGAACGAAACGGGAATTCACAGTTTCTTTAAACTAACAGGATGTTACCTACACTTAGTCGAAGGCTACTCAAAGTTAGCTGCTCCGCTCACAGCGCTCACCAAGAAGGGAAAGAGGTATAAGTGAATCGATAAGTGTGAGGAAAGCTTTCAAGAGCTAAGATGAAGACTCATAAGCGCTCCAATGCTGACCATTTCAAATGTTGGTCAGGGAAGCTTTGTGATTTAAGCGCCACATCTAAAACCAAGTTGGAAACTGTGTTGATGTAGAGTGGTAGAGTAGTCGCGTATGCTTCACGACAACTCAAAAAAAAAACCTTGAGAAGAGCTACCCAACGCGTGATCTGGAGCTAGTAGCGATAGTTTTTACGATAAAAACATGGAGGCACTATCTGTACGGAGTCACGTGCGAGATTTACATCGACCACTAGAGTCTCAAATGTATCTTCACGCAGAAAGAGCTCAACATGAGGCAGCGTAGATGGCTAGAGTTGGTAAGGATTACGACCGTGAGATCCTATACCATCCGGGGAAAGCCAATAAAGTGGTCAATGCGTAGAGTCAGAAGTATATTACTATGCCTATGGCTATTAGTGCCTTGTCAAGAGCGCTACAAAGGAGTTATGCGACAGCAAGATCAAGATTTTGATAGGGGGATTGTCTAACATGACCCTCCAATCGACGCTCCAAGAAGAGATCAAGATCGGTCAAGATTTTGATTTGTCCCTGCTCAAGTCCAAAAAGGAAGCTATAGAGGACAAGGGTTCAGAGTTTAAGATCCTTAAGGACGACATACTCTACTACAGAGATAGAGTATGTGTTCTAAAAGATGAAGAACTCAAGAAGCGAATCCTTTTGGAACCTTACGAGACGTCATATTCCGTACATCCGGTAGCGAATAAGATGTACAAGTACCTAAAGGAAAGTTTTTGGTGCCTTGGAATGAAGAATGACATTGTCGAGTTCGTCGCCAGCTGCCTTACGTGCCAGAAGGTTAAGGTAGATCACCAGCGCTCAGCAGGATAATCGTAGGAAATTAAGTTACCCGAGTGGAAATGGGACCAGATTACGATGAATTTCGTAATCGGATTGCCGAAGACGTCAAACGATAATGATGCAATCTGGGTGATTGTAGAAAAACTGATGAAATCAGTTAGATTTTTAGCAATGAAAGTTAGCTACTCGGTGGAACGACCAGTAGAAATCTATGCGGCACAGTTCGTGAAATGGCACGGAATACCAGAGTCGATCGTCTCAGATCGTAGTGGACGCTTTACCTCCAGATTTTGGCGAGGTGTTCAAGCCGCATTACGGTCCAAGTGAGAGTTCAGCATAGCATTTCATCCTCAGACCGACAGTTAGTCTGAGAGGACCATACAGATGTTAGAGGACATGTTGAGACCTGTGTCCTAGACTTCAAAGGAAATTGATATCAGAAGCTACCATTGAGCGAGTTCTCGTACAACAGCAACTATCATTCCTCGATAGGAATGGCACCGTACGAGACACTCTGTGGAAAGAAATGCAGATCTCTGGCTCATTAGTACGAGTTTGGAGAGAAACGAGTAGTTAGCTCGGACATCATCAAGAATACCATGTCAGACGTGAAGCTGATACGAGGAACGTTAGATACAGCGCACAGTCGACAGAAGAATTTTGACGATAAGCGCCGTAGACCCCTCAAGTTTCAAGTAGGAGATTCGGTCTTTTTCAAGGCGGCACCCATGAAAGGGGTGATGCGCATTGAAAATAAAAGAAAGCTCAGTCCTAGGTACATAGGACCCTTGAGATAATAGAGAAAGTCGGGAAGGTGGCTTATAGACTAGCACTTCCTCCCGAGTTAGTTACAGTGCACAATGTCTTTCACGTTTTGATGTTAAAGAAGTACGTGCCAAACAGCTCCCATGTTCTTAGCCAAGAATCCGTTGTAGTATACGCTGATCCGACGTACGAGGAGAGACTCGTCTAGATCTTAGTTAGAAAGGAGAAAGTACTTAGGAATGAAGTATACCGCTAGTAAAAGTGTTGTGGCAGAATCATAGTGTTGAGGAAGCCACATGAGAATGGGAAGAAGACATGAGAAGAGACTTCCCGGAATTATTCTAATTTTCGAGGACGAAAATTTTGTAAGGGGGGTAGGTTGTAATGACCGCCATTTTCATGGCACCTACTTACCATGTAATAAGTCATTAAGGAATAAAATGGACATAAGTTAATGTCCTTTAGCAAATTTAAGAAACATGGTCAAGTACACGACCGTGTAAGAGGCTGTGTACCGCTCAGATAGATGAATGTGTTTCAAAGACATGGCCGTGTTGAGTAGTCTCAACTAGTACATGCTCGTGTCTGAAATGTACACGCCCGTGTGGCATTGCACACGCACGTGTAAGAGTCTGTGTAGAAGGCTGTGTAATGAGCCGAGAGCCACTGTAATGACTCTCATGAATTATGAAACTTAATTACTATGTAATGATGTAATTAAGTTAATAAGCACAGTGTGCTTTTCAGTTGAATGAATTAAACAGGAATAGTAACGTTTAATTACTATTCATGTAGTAAAAGGGGTAATCGACAGTGAAATCGGTCCACCCTATTATGTGAGTATGCGTTGAGACACGCAATATCAAGAAATCGGTCTAGACGACCATTTCATGATACAGAACTGATGAGCTAATCATCAGTACGCTCAGACTGGTCATCTGAGCGCAGCAATGATAATTGCCCTAATAGATGTACAGTATCGAGAAAAGTGGTCTAGATGACCTCTTCTCGCCCATAGACTGACAAAATCAAAGTCAGAACGCTCAGATTAGTCAGTCAGATAGTGAATAGTGATTTGTGAATAGTGAGAAACGCAGTGTCAGGTTAGTGGCCAAGACGGCCTTAATCTGGCATAAAACTGATATATTAATAGTCAGCAGGCTCAATCTGGTCAATTGAGCATAAAATGTAGATTTTGTTTAAGGGATACGCAGTATCGGGATGAGGGTCAAGACGACCTTTTCTCGCCCCGAAACTGATATATTTAGACTCAGGACGCCCAAATTAGTCAATCGGGCACCTGACACGTTTTTCGAGACGGGGTCATGCAGATCCCGAAAACTGGTCCAGAAGATCTCAGATGGACGTAAAACTGATAAATTTGAAATCAGCACGTCCAAATTAGTCAAGAGAGACTGTGTTTGAAATTTCACGCGAAAATGCCTCGTTATGCGTGCACAGTGTCAACACAGTGTAGGCCTAACCACAGTATCAAGAAATTGATCAAGATGACCTCTTCTTGATATAAAACTGATATATTTGGAATCAGAATGCTCAAATTAGTCATTTGAGCACAAAAAGTAATTTTTGACCGGGAACCATACAGTATCGGGAAACTGGTCGAGACGACCTCGGATGAAGATAAAACTGATATATTTGGGTTCAGCACGCCCAAATTAGTCAGTATAGCCTATCTTAAAATTTTTCAAAAAAATTAGTATAAAGGAGGAAATTTTGGAGATTATAGAAAAATAGCCCCCATATTTTTCCAAATCACATTTTCTCCCTCCCATACCATACGAAGATGAACAGTGACCAACTATCGAATCCGGCCTCCGTTTTTGACACCGCCGGCACCATTGGAAAGCTCTCGACGAGCTGATTCCAACGGTGGGCCGAGTCGACCGAACCGATGCCGGAGCACGCCGCACGCGCCGCCCAAAGCCGCCGGTGGCCGAATTTTTCAAACCGCCGTATCTCCACCGTCCGACGTCCAAATGCCACGATTCCGGTCCCAATGGATTCGTGGTGAAGAGTAGAACAAAACCCAGGCTTCATTTCATGTCAACAGCCGCCGAATCGCGCCGCCCCAGGTTCGCCGTCGCCGTCGCCATCGCCGCCGTCGGATCTCGCTATTCCGGCGGAGTTGAGTTGCAAGGTCGGTGTCAAAATGCTCAGAACAACACGTAGATCAAAAGCCGCAAATCAATTTTGGGCAACAACGCCGGAAAAATGAAGATCCAACGCCGCCGCCGTCGCCGACTTTTCGAGAGCCGATTTCCGGTGATAGGAGCCTCGATTCGTGAAATTGACACCACCAATGGGTTCCTCTCGTCGAGCTCTTCAAGATGGTGGTCGCCACTTCCATCGCCGCCGTGGTCAACGCCGGTCAACGGCCGGTCAACGGCGGTCAACGCCGGTCAACGGCGACCCGGAGACCGAAAATTGAAGAATGGCCCGTTGGCCTATTTTCGACGTTCCGGACACATCCGCGGCATCGGATTTGCAAACTGGAGTTTCAAAAGTGAAGAACGACGATTCAAAGATTGCACGGTCGAGACCGAACGGTTCGTCCGACCGCCGACGGGAACGATTTTGGTAGTAGTGTTGATCTATTTATTTCTCAATTTAATATTGGAAATAATTATGTATTAATTATGGTTTAATGACTTGAGGAATTGTAAGAAAAAAGGGTGAAATATCGAAAAAGAGAATGTGAGAAAATGTGAATATTTTTACGTAAAAAGCGGAGCTTTTACGTAAAAATTAGGCCTCTGGTTTAGTACGTGGCAGGTTAGAATAGGTTAGATGGTTTTGAGGCGTTTCCTAAACGCCGGAAACCCAAAAATTAAGCGGAAATGCTGCCAAAATTTCTAAAACGGCACAAAGGGGTATTTTAGGAAACGAGGGGTGAAAATGTGATCGGGATGGAAACCCGAGCTCCCTCGATGACCTAGGTCCAGGAAAGAAGGACGGACGTTTACAGGATTAGTGAACCGCCCAATTAGAAATCTCGAAATGTAAGAAAACGACCCCTAGATCAGAATAGTGCCACCCGAGGAACGGGTGTGATCTAAGTATAAAATTTGGGGCGATTACATCGGTAACGGTAATCCGACAGGCTAAATGGTCATACGGGAGGTATTCAGTTAGTTGACTGGTCGGTTAGCCAGTCAAGGACCAAGTCGAAATGGGATAGTGAGAGACAGTGATTAATTTGTCAAGTAGACAAATTAATCAAGCACGATTAAAAATTAGATATCAAATTTCCCAAAGTAGAGCAGCTGGGTACCGATAGGCATCGGTACCACACAACGATAAGTTTATTAGTTCCTAACGATAGAGTGACCTAAGAGCGATGTTAATTAATTTATTGGGTAAATAAATTAATTAACAATGATTAGAAAATCAAATTCTTAAGAAGAGGGCAATTAGCACCGACAAGGATCGGTACCACATAACGAGAATTTTTATTAGTCACTAATGACCACGGTGACCTAAGAGTGAATGTTAATGTAAATGCATTATGATTACAGGGAGGTACCTGTATTGTGACGAAGGCGAGAGTATAAACTGTCTGCTGACAGGTAAGTACAACTCCGCCTACAGTATGGATAAAATGAATTTAAAATGATGCTTTTCCAGTATTTTAAGTATGTATCTTGCACACGATGCTGCACAGCATACATAAGAGCATATAGCTTCACAATCGAGTAGATTGATGAAAGAACAAGATAGAAGCCATAGATCCCTACCGCGTAGGATTGGGGACAGCTTAGAGAAGCGTATGGCTAGAACAGTTAAACAAGATGGAAATAAATAGGTGTGTCGTACCGGCTCCTTCAGTCGAAGGGGTTTCCAGTTAAAGAAAGTTCAGGCCACAAGTTGAGCATCAGTTGATGGCTCTTCGGCATTAGTTGACCTCGGGCGTTACCGTTGGTCTGCGCGCACACGGTACTGACACATGGGCCCTAAATAGACAAGAAAAGAAAAGAAAAGTTTGAAGCATAAATGAACATAACCGGATCATGCATTAGTTATAGTTCGTTATGCTTTCTTTTTCAGTAGAGTGCATACAGTACACGATGTTTCTGTCATGCATAAAGTATGTGAAGTTTTATATTCAGTGTTATGACATGTTATGTGATGACATGATATGTGAGCTGATATGTGATATGCTTATATGATATGTGATTTATTAAGTGATATATGTCATGCCTATGATTTTACGTATGTGCTATGTTTTAAACATGTTTTGCGGTTAACATGTTGTACTTATTGAGCGTAAAGCTCACGGAGTGTGTTCATGCTGTAGGTAAGCATCCTATAGCGTAAACATCAAGGGACGATGATGGTGGCGGAGGTGGATGTGAGGATGAGGTTATGGATACACCGCGAGTATTCTTCCGCACAGTATGAGTAAATAATATTTTGAATGGTGACAGTTAAATAGTATTTTGAATAGTAAAGGTTAAATGGTATTTTGGAACAGTAAACAGTATATGTACGAGTAGTATATTTAAATAGTATCTGGTGAATAGTAATCAGATAAACATGTATATAATTATGTATGTATAATTGAAATCCTTATGTTTTTCAAATTCCGCATTTTAATAGTATGCGTACGTGAATAGTAAATACGTACGTGTATATAAAAAAAAAAAAAAAAAAAATCCCTCTAAATTTATAGTCTTAAATTCAGCAAGTTTAAGTATCGTTTTTAAAGAAGCAAGTAATAGAGTTTACAGTGACGGTCCGGGCCGCTGAGGGCACGGGGCGTCACAGTATACAAGTCATGCACCCAACAAACCGGTCTATAAGCTTACTACCTCTGAGACGCTTTAGCCATTGGAACATCAAAGTACACAAGTCATATACATGAAGTAGTTCATTTACTCAGGATTAAGGTTATTGCACAATGAATGTCAAAAGCAGATTGATCCACTCATAGCGGACTACGTAGATCAATCATGCTTTAGTCCCGGTCTAATATGTCACCACCAAGCAGCATATCCATGTCTCTACTTGGGAGTCCTGCTCCAGACAGTCAAGACAAACCGTCCCCTCCAAGGCTTTAGACAACATAATAGTCTTAACATGAGTTAGATGCTCGGTCTAACCCCATAGACTACAGACCATAGTTTAGACCACTAACTTTAGAACATTGTCTTCTCGCATACAAAAGTCCATTGCATGCAACGTTCTAACAGTTTTAACACAAGCAGTCAGTGAGCCATATTTGCTTACATTTACTTTAACATGTAAATAAGACAAGGACAGATAGCAATGTAATGAATAACCTCTATGTATAATTTTATTATCCAGTTCAAAATGAATACATCAAAATGTCTCTAATACTTAGGGCATTTCCTAACAGTCTTCGTCTTCATCATCTGAATCATTGCCTTTGGACATCCCTTGGTCACTAGTCGCAGTCGTCCTTCGTTGTGACGGACCGGCTTCGTGGTCATTTGCCCTCGGTGGGGGTCCATACAGACAGGTCAGTACCCCTTCTTCGTGATCTTGCTCCCACTGATGCTTTTCCATGCATTCTCTTAGCTGCGCTCTGTGACAACTGGGAAATTCAGGCATTCTTGGAAGAAAATGAACAAATGTACGTATATAACAATTTATACTATTTAAAGAGTGAAATAAATGTATTTATATTACTTAGAATATATTGAAATGTTCTAACAATACTGAGCAGTAAGAATTCAGTGTTTATAAAATTCACTGAGTTGAAACAGGTGGAACGGTGTCAAAAACGGCATTGAAAACCCTAACCGGAGCACTAAAAGATGAAAAACTTCTGGGATTGATTTTGATTAAACGGAAGAAGTATATATTGATCCGACTGCACAGGATACCTCAGGAACCCGTCGGGACGATTTCAGGAAAATTTCGGCTCGAACCGATACCGGTCAAAAAGTAGTCGAATTAATGTGAACAGTAAAGTCAAAGTCAACATATTACTTTGCATTTATGACATCATAAAGCCAAATTTAATAAATGTGAAAATATGGTGGTTGGTGGCATTAGTGGCCAAGATTAAGTTACTTTTTGATCTAAAGGCCAAGATTTGGCCAAAATACGCCAAATTTAATTTTTGAAAAATTTGGAAAGAAATGGATGGAAAAGTGTTGCATTTTGATTGGTTGGAAGCCAAATTAATTGGCTTTCTTTGTGTTTAAGTCGGCAAAACATGGAATAAAGTGGCCGAAATATTTTCAAAGCCAAAAACATATGAAAAAAATTTTCTAAGTGTTCTCCCTAGAGGAACCGTGAGCCACTAAGGAAAACCAAGCAAATATTCCAAGTTTCCTCCACAAAAGTGGTGTCAAACCCTTCCTTGAAGACAAAGGAAGCAAGAAAGCAAGGTAACCTTCTTTGGTTTGCAATTTTTGGCTTGTTTTCTCCCTAAAATCCGTGGGATGAATAGTGTGGAAATGAGGAAATTTTTGGTTTGTTTTGGTTGATTTGGTGCTTGGGTTTTGTTAAGGGTGTGATTAGGAGAAAAACCATGCATTTTGTTTAAAGAAAAACAAAATATTGATTGGTTTTCCAAGGGTAAAACCATGGGTTACCATGTGTAATTGATGAGGAATTGTTCTTGTTTAAGTGTGGAAATGCTTTAAATCATATTTTGATCAAAAGCAAAGCATAAATTGTGTGGTTATAAAGCTTGGAAAAAATTTTGGCGTCAAATTTCCTAAAGGGGCCATGGCTTGCAATTAGGGTTTAGTGAATAATTTTTGCATGATTTACTTTATGTTTGGATAGTTTAAATCATGCATTTAATTAAGAAAATGATGGTTATGTGATTGAAAGCAAGAAAAAAAAATTTGTTGCATGTTTTTCTTAAATGGCCGTGGGTTATAATGGTGGAAAAACCCTAGAATTTGTGTTGAAAAATGCATGTAAATTGGCTTGAAAATGTGCTAGAAAATGACATTGGAATAGCCTAAAATTTGGTTGAAAAATTGAAAAGTTTTGGTTAGGTTTTGAGTGTGAAAACCGTGGCTAAAACTAAGGGCAAAATTGAAAGAAATTTTGTGGAATATGGTTCAAAATGTGAATTGAAATTTTGTGAGCTTTTATGTAAAAGTTTGGGAAACTTTTACATAAAATAGGCTTGTGATGTAATATGTGGCAGGTACATATGGTTCGAGGCGTACTTAACGCCGGTAACCTTAAATTTACGCCGAAATGCTGCCGAAATTTCGAAAATGGCATTTTGGGTAAAAAGGAAATTAAAAATAAAAGTTTAGGGTTGGGTAGGTAACCCGAGTCCCTAAAGGAAAATTGTATAAGGAAAACCTAAGGGGTGGTTCGTGAATAGTAACCCGTCCCCTTATTAATGTAAAACACGAGTGAAATTGAAAAAACCGACCCCCGGGGGGGGGCGTTTTTGGGAAACGAAATAAAGGTCCGAGTCGGGTACGGAAAATCCGAGTCTCGGAGACCTAGATCGGGAACGTCTAGATGAACGTTTTAAATATTAGTAAAACGTCCATTTGAGGCTCCGAAATGATAGAGAATCACTAAACCGACGTAAGGGTCGGAATAGTGCTTCCCGACGGTCGGGAAAGTGAAAAATAGAAACGAACTCGGTAATAAATAGAAAAGAGTCAGAAAAGTTCCTGAGAGCCAAAAATGCAGTCTAGATCGAGAAAATTCCGTCAGGGGCATAATTGTAATTTTTTCAAAATATAGGGGTAAAATCGTAATTTTGCTAAAGTTGAGAAAAATGGGGAAAATGATAAATAAAGCCTAAAAGGTTATAAATAGGTTTATTTAAGCTTTTTAATGAAAAATAAAAGCTATAAATGGAAATGAAATTAACAGACAAGGTTTTGTCTGTGGGATCCCAAAATCGACCTACAAGGAGGGCGATCAAAGATCCAAGAAAGAAAAGTGGAAGAAACTGATAAGGTAAGTTTAGACATTTACCTGTCTGCAACATATAGCATGATTATTGCTAACTTTGATGTACTAACTATAAGTTAGGTACATATGTGCTACGGGCACTATTATAGAATAGAGAGAGATGAAATGTGCTACGGGCACTATTGAGAATGGGACACATAGTAAATTGTGCTTCGGGCACTAGAGTGAGGTTAATGAAACTCACCCACCTAAAATTAAAATGTGAACCTTTCCTAACCACGGGGCAATATGAAGTCACCAGGTTAGAACTTTAGAAAGTCGGTAATGAAACCACTTTTGACGTACCAGCCTTCCGTACAGGGAGGTAAATTTTGCCTTCGGGGCTATGAGATTGAGGCTGTCGAGGTCAGCACTAATGTACTACTCCCAGTCATCTACAATTTTGCCTTCGGGGCTATGAGATTAAGGCTGTGGAGGTTAGCACTAAAGTACCGCTCCCAGTCATACGCACTTAAATGGTACTGCCAATCTGAGCTCAAAACCGGAACATAATATAAGATAATTACCTAAAACTGAAACTATGCCATAATTGAGCATAAAACAGTTTCGTGAGGGTACTAACATCGCGGTAGATGTATTGTTGATATACTGTGTTGTGGTCAAACTTACTATTCATAATGAATAGTGGTCAAAGTTACTATTTACATATGAATAGTGGTCAACGTTAGTATTCATGATGAATAGTACTATTCATAGAAATTTTATTTCTTGCATGTTTGAACTTACTGAGCCTGTAGCTCACCATTTTTGCTTATGTTACAGGTAAGCGACCAGCTCAGTAGCTTTGTATGACTGGATGGCGAACGGGATAGTGCGTGTCAAATGGGATAGGAGGTGAGGGATATGGTCCTACCAGAGTCTTTCTGCTGAGCGATAATAGAGAAACGAAAAGAAAGAAATAGTTCTTTTGTAAATATATATTTTGCGAAAGTACTGTATTATGTAAATTACTTTGTACTTGTAAACAAAGTAAATAGTGGATAATGTTTCACATGATGTTAAAAAAAAAATTTCCCCAAAAACGTCATGATTTAAAGAGAGATAGATTAGCCGGTGACCCATGAGAGTGCAATCTATCGTAGTTAGCGATAAAGCTCAACTGTAATAGTATTGTATGATCTCTATGAAGGGCGGGCCGCCACAGTTGGTATCAGAGCGGGTTTACGGTTGGTTTAGTTTAGAATACCAACTGCTGCCACAGTTGGTATCAGAGCGAAATTTTGATTGTTTTAGTTTAGATTACCGACTGTTGCCACAGTTGGTATCAGAGCAGTGTTGACCATATCCTGATTTGACACTTCGCGCATCCTACAACGCTATCCAAGTAAGTAGTTTATTTAAGTTTAGTGAATTATTTTCTTATGTGAAAATAATTATCTTATAGGTAGCAAGATGACCAGACCTCCTTATGCGAGACCGCCACTACCACAACCGAGAGGGGTGTTACGGGTATGGACAAGACCTATTGTGAGGCCGTCTATTTCCCAACGACCGGCACTTAGACCCCCAGTGCCAGAGAGACCTCCAGCACCAGCACCTGCTCCAGTAGATGTAGTACAGCCTTGACCGGTAATTCATCCACCTTAGTAGTGGACATTCTAGTTGTTGGTGGATGCCAACATATTGGGGTGAGAGTTTCGACTCGGGCAGTATAGGCATTCAGAGCTAGCACTCCCCCTATGTTTGATGGTGGATGACAGTCGATGGAGACTAAGAACTGGCTCCATGCCATAGAGAGGATTATGGTGATGTGTGATATCGATCGAGAGATGTGGTTCCAGTTGGCCATAAGTATGTTTCAGGGAGATGCTGGAGTATTCTGGGATTATTGTGACCAGGAGATTTTGTTGGGATTCAGTTGGGCTGAGTTTTGCCAGCGATTGGCTGATCAGTTTCCACCTAAGGATCCAACACCTGCTCCAGCACCTCCAGAGACACGAGAGGTAGACACACCTGCGTACCCTGGATTCGACGAGGTTAGGGATTACATTCTCCAGACTGAGAGGATGGTCATGTTGTCTGGTGAGACAGTTATGTCTTATGCAGCACAATTTAAGGAGACCATTAGGAGGAGATGTCCGTTGCCCAACCTCACTGAAGCAAACTGTTGTGAGCTGTTCTGGAGAGGTTTACCCATGGAGTTGAGACAGAGGGTGATTAAGCTATATCCTTCTACGCTCCAAGAGTTTGTAGTGACGATCAGGATGATCGAGAGGGAGATTTTGATTGAGCATCTGACGCAGAGTCGACGAGAGACACTGGGTCAAGATGAGATGTTGGCATGCATCTTTGGGCCGAGAAGGATAATGAACGATCATGAGGCCGGACCGTCTAGACCACGAGGAGGTGATGACTCAGGACAGGGAGCATTGCTTAGGGGTGTTGATGACTCAGATAATCTAGCTGACGATGAGGATCCAGAAGAATATCCTTTAGTCCCAGACACAAAGGATGTGTGACCAGTAGATGTGTACATGTACATAAGTAGCTTATAGAGAAAAGCTCTTTTGTATAGGCTTATGGCCAAGATGTATAAAATGGCTGATGTATATATGACTGGTGATGGTTATGTATGATATATAAACATTTTGCTATGAATGAAATATCAAAATGATTATATGTTGTACGATGATGTGTTAAGATGATGTGGCTTTACATTATCCTGAATTTCATAAATTTATATGATTTTACGAATGTGGTCATGGAAAAGCTAACGGTGAATTGTTGTGCCATAATAGGATAATAGGCAAGATCGTGGATTTGCGAAATCGACCAGAGGGACGAGAACGACGTCCAAATATCATGGAGAGATTAGATCAGATACAAGCCTTACTAGAAGCTCAGATGCAGGAAAATGCTAATCTGAGACAACGAGTAGAGGAGTTAGAACAGAGGCAAGGTTCTGAGGGTACCCAAGTAGAACAGGAAGTTAAGGTAGATCCGGTTATCCCTCCAGCTGCTGTACATGAGAGAGTTCCTGAACTGCAATCGGTATTAAATCTGGAATCCCTCTATGAAAGATTCAGGCATATGAGGCCACCAGAATTTGAAGGTTCTACAAATTCTCTAGAGGCTGAAGACTGGTTGTCATCCTTGCAAGTGATCATGAAATTCATGAACCTAACTGACCAGGAAAAGGTCGCATGTGCGTCTTTTGTGTTAAGAAAAGATGCTCATTTTTGGTGGGACACTGTGCGAATGAAAAGAAATGTGTCTACCATGAGTTGGGCGGAATTTCTAGAAGAATTTAACCAGAAATATTATGACCCTGTATATCTGAGACAACAGCAGAAAGAATTCTCAGTATTGACTCAAGGAAATATGTCGGTGAGCAATGTTTACGAAAAGTTCGATCAGTTATCCCGCTTATGTCCCTATATAGTCCCTACTGAGAGAGAGAAAATACAAAAAATGATCGGGATGTTTAGGCCAAAAATTGCTGCATTGGTAGATACTGGACAGGTACCGTCTACTTCTATAGTAGATTGTGTTAGTCGGGCCATCAGAGCTGAGTTTCACGTAGCTCGACAGAAAGAGGAAAGAGAGAAGCACTGAGAGGCCAAGAAGAAGGAGAGGGCTTTGGCTAAGTCTACACAAGCTGGTTAATCGAGCAAGCCAAGTCAGAATGCTAAACCAGGCCAGGGCAATAATCAAGGATCCCAATAAAATAAAAGGAAAGGCAATTTTACTGAGAATCGCTAGGGAAATAATCAAAACCAGCAGCGAAGAACAGTTGGTAATGTGGAATCCAATGTACAAAATTGTCCTACATGCGGGAAGAGACATTCTGGGCAATGCAAATTTGGGCCATTTGTTTGTTATTAATGTGGAAAGGAAGGTCATTACACCAGGAACTGTCCAAGCAACAGGCAGGGTGTACAAGGCACTTCCCAACCGCACCAGACACGCCCACAAGCTCATTCCCTTCAGGCCAGAGTTGAAGAGTCTCCGGTAAGGCCACAATGCCAGGAGCGTGTGCCACGTGCTGATGCTCATGTGATGGCCTACACCAAGGAGGATGCAGAGGCAGGAACATCGAATGTGGTGACAGGTCAGCTTCCTGTCGCTAGTCATGTAGCCTCTACACTATTCGATTCCGGTGCTACGCATTCCTTTGTTTCCTATGCATTTGCTGACAAGATAGGACATCCTAAGGACTATATGGGAAGAATATTTAAGACAGCTTTACCCTCTGGGGAAGTATTGTTGTCCAATTACTGGCTACCTCATGTACCAGTATATATGGCAAATAGGGAGCTATATGCTGAGTTGATCGTAATGAAGATCATGGATTATGATGTGATTCTAGGCATGGATTTCTCAGGAAAATATCAAGCTATGATCGGCTGCTGAAATCGAAAGATAGTATTCCAACCCGAGGAAGAAGAGAGTTTCGAATATGTCGATGCTTCTCGAAAACCCGGGAAAATGATGATCAGCTTGCTAAAAGCAAGTAAGCTGATGGCCAGTGTTTGCATGGGATATCTGGCATATGTGGTGGATACTACAGAGGAACAGAAGCTTCAACCTGAAGATGTTCCTGTTGTTAAGGAATTTCTTGACATTTCCAGAAGAGTTACCAGGGATACCTCCAGAGAGAGAAATCTCATTCGAAATTGAGTTGATGCCTGGAATGGCACCTATTTCCAAAGCACCGTACCACATGGCTCCAGTAGAGTTAAAGGAGTTGCAAGAACAATTAAAAGAGCTTTTGGACAAGGGATTCATCAGACCGAATTATTCTCCGTGGGGTGCACCTGTGTTGTTCGTCAAGAAAAAGGATGGAACGTTCCGTTTGTGCATTGATTACCGGGAGTTGAATAAGGTTACGAGCAAAAATAGGTATCCATTACCTAGAATTGATGACCTATTCGACCAGTTAAAAGGCACAGTGGTATTTTCCATGATCGACTTACGATCAGGATATCACCAGCTGAGAATTAAAGAAAGTGATATTCCTAAAACGGCGTTTAGGACTCGTTATGGTCATTATGAGTTCCTTGTAATGCCATTCAGATTAACAAATGCGCCGGCAGCGTTCATGGATTTAATGAACAGAATTTTTGAAGAGTATTTGGATAAATTTGTCATTGTATTCATTGATGACATTCTTATATACTCAAAGACTAATGAGGAGCACAAAGAGCATCTAAGGATCGTGTTGCATATGATAAGGAAGCATCAACTGTATGCCAAATTCTCAAAATGTGAGTTTTGGCTGGACAGAGTACATTTCCTCGGACATGTTGTATCCTAGAAAGGTATTGCTGTAGATCCGACAAAGGTAGATGCAATTAACCAGTGGCCTGCACCCAAGAGTGTGATGGAAATACGCAGTTTCTTGGGGCTAGTTGGTTATTATCGGTGATTTGTAGAGGGATTCGCGCGATTAGCTGCACCTCTTACTGCTCTTACACACAAGGAACGAAAGTATGAGTGGACTATGGAATGCGAAAGAAGCTTCCAGGAGTTAAAGAGACGGTTGATAAGCGCACCAATCCTTACGCTTCCCACTGAAGGGAGAAGTTTATGATCTACAGTAATGCATCTAAAATAGGATTGAGAGTAGTCCAAATGCAAGACGGCAAGGTGATTGCATACGCTTCCCGTCAATTAAAGGATCATGAAAGGAATTACCCTACGCATGACCTTGAACTTGCTGCAGTAGTGTTCACACTTAAAATTTGGCGACACTATCTCTATGGAGCTCAGTGTCGGATTTTTACTGATCACCAAAGCCTGAAGTATTTCTTCATGCAAAAGGAGCTCAATATGCTACAAAGACGATGGTTGGAACTGGTAAAGGATTATGATTGTGAAATCTTATATCATCCAGGGAAGGCCAACCGTGTAGCGGATGATTTAAGTAGAAAGTCTACCATATCACACCAGCTACCAATAAAAAGGCTTCAGAAGTCGTTGCAGCAAGAGATAAATTCTTTGAAATTGGAGCTGATATCCAGAAGACTAGCTGCACTCCAAGTGGAATCATCGTTGTTTGAGGATATAAAGGAAGCTCAAAGATGAGATCCAAGAATGAAAAGTTCTCAAGAAGGAATTTCCAAGGATGGAATGGTCCTCTATCAAGGAAGGATAAATGTTCCAGCTGATGAGGAACTTAGAAGACAGATCATGTCAGAAGCCCATGAGACACCATATTCAGTTCATCCCGAAGCTAGTAAGATGTATCAGGAGTTGAAGTTACAGTTCCGGTGGAAAGGGATGAAGAACGATATAGCAGAATTCGTGAGCAGATGCATGACCTGTCAAAGAATCAAAGCGGAACATAAACATCCAACAGGAAGATTGGAACCTTTGGAGATTCCTGAATGGAAATAGGAACACATTACAATGGATTTTGTAGTGGGACTACCAAAAACCTGAGAAGGTTATGATGCCATCGGGGTTATTGTGGACAGACTGACCAAGACGGCACGGTTTATAGCTGTCAAGATGACTTTTCGTTGGAAAAGTTTGCTCAGTTGCACATAACTCATGTCGTCAGATTACATGGAGTACCAAAATCCATTGTATCAGATCGAGATGCACGATTCACTTCGAATTTCTGGAAGTGTGTGCAAGAAGCCATGGGTACTAAATTGAGACTCAGTACGGCATTTCATTAGCAAATAGATGGATAGTTGGAGCGGACCATTCAGGCGTTAGAGGACATGCTTCGAGCTTGTGTAATGGATTTTGCGGGAAATTGGAATGAGAAGTTACCATTAATTGAATTCTCGTACAACAATAGTTACCAAGCTTCCATAGGCATGGCACCTTATGAGGCTTTGTATGGACGGAAATGCAGATCACCACTACACTGGTATGACCTAGGAGATAAACAACTGCATAAGACGGATTTTATATGAGAAACTTCCGATGCCGTTGTAAGAATTCAGCGTCAAATGAAAATTGTGCAAAGTCGACAAAAGAGTTATGCGGACAAGAGGCGGAGATCCTTGGAATTTGATGAAGGAGACTTCGTGTTTCTTAAGGTATAGCCCATGAAGGGGATTATGCATTTCGGTAAGAAGGGGAAACTGAGTCCAAGATATATTGGACCTTATGAAATTATCGAATGCATTGGAAAGGTCGCTTACAGATTAGCGTTACCACCAGAATTATTGGCGGTGCATAATGTATTTCATGTGTCGATGCTGAGAAAGTATATCCCAGATCCGTCCCATGTGTTGAAGCATGAGCCTATTCAAATCCATGAGGATTTGACATATGAGGAACAATCTATTCGAGTACTGGCTCGTGAAGAGAAAGTACTAAGGAATAAGACAATCTCACTAGTGAAGATTTTGTGGAAAAATCACAACATTGAAGAAGCTACGTGGGAACGAGAAGACGAGATGAGGAGTTTATGCCCCCACTTATTCTAATTTTCGAGGACGAAAATTTTATAAGGAGGGGTGAATGTGACAACCGGGAAATTCAGGCATTCTCGGAAGAAAATATACAAATGTATGTATATAACAATTTGTACTATTTAAAGAGTGAAATAAATGTATTTATATTGTTTAGAATATATTGAAATGTTCTAAAAATACTGATGAGTAAGAATTCAGTGTTTATAAAATTCATTGAGTTGAAACGGGTGGAACGGTGCCAAAAACGGCATTGAAAACCCTAACCGGAGCACTAAAAGATGAAAAACTTCTGGTATTGATTTTGATCAAACGGAAGCAGTATAAATTGATCCGACTGCACAGGAGACCTCAGGAACCCGCCGGGACGATTTCAGGAAAATTTTGACTCGAACCGATACCAGTCAAAAAGTAGTCGAATTAATGTAAATAGTAAAGTCAAAGTCAACATATTACTTTACATTTATGACATCATAAAGCCAAATTTAATAAATGTGAAAATATGGTGGTTGGTGGCATTAATAGCCAAGATTAAGTTACTTTTTTATCTAAAGGCTAAGATTTGGCCAAAATAAGCCAAATTTAATTTTTGAAAAATTTGGAAAGAAATGGATGGAAAAGTGTTGCATTTTGATTGGTTGGAAGCCAAATTAATTGGCTTTCTTTGTGTTTAAGTCGGCAAAACATGGAATAAAGTGGCCGAAACATTTTCAAAGCCAAAAACATATAAAAATTTTTTTCTAAGTGTTCTCCCTAGAGGAACCGTGAGCCACCAAGGAAAACCAAGCAAATATTCCAAGTTTCCTTCACAAAAGTGGTGTCAAATCCTTCCTTGAAGACAAAGGAAGCAAGAAAGCAAGGTAACCTTCTTTGGGTTGCAATTTTGGCTTGTTTTCTCCCTAAAATCCATGGGATGAATAGTGTGGAAATGAGGAAATTTTTGGTTTGTTTTGGTTGATTTGGTGCTTGGGTTTTGTTAAGGGTGTGATTAGAAGAAAAGCCATGCATTTTGTTTAAAGAAAAACAAAATTTTGGTTGGTTTTCCAAGGGTAAAACCGTGGGTTACCATGTGTAATTGATGAGGAATTGTTCTTGTTTAAGTGTGGAAATGCTTTAAATCATATTTTGATCAAAAGTAAAGCATGAATTGTGTGGTTATAAAGCTTGGAAAAAATTTTGGCGTCGAATTTCCTAAAGTGGCCGTGGCTTGCAATTAGGGTTTAGTGAATAATTTTTACGTGATTTACTTGATGTTTGGATAGTTTAAATCATACATTTAATTAAGAAAATGATGGTTATGTGATTGAAAGCATGAAAGAAACAAAATTTTGGTGCATGTTTTTCTTAAATGGCCGCGGGTTATAATGGTGGAAAAACCCTAGAATTTGTGTTGAAAAATGCATGTAAATTGGCTTGAAAATGTGCTAGAAAATGACATTGGAATAGCCTAAAATTTGGTTGAAAAATTGAAAAGTTTTGGTTAGGTTTTGAGTGTGAAAACCGTGGCTAAAACTAAGGGCAAAATTGAAAGAAATTTTGTGGAATGTGGTTCAAAATGTGAATTGAAATTTTGTGAGCTTTTATGTAAAAGTTTAGGAAACTTTTACATAAAATAGGCTTGTGGTATGGTACGTGGCATGTATATATGGTTCGAGGCGTACCTAACGCTGGTAGCCTTAAATTTACGCCGAAATGCTGCCGAAATTTTGAAAATGGCATTTGGGGTAAAAAGGAAATTAAAAATAAAAGTTTAGGGTCGGGTCGGTGACCCGAGTCCCTAAAGGAAAATTGTATAAGGAAAACCTAAGGGGTGGTTCATAAATAGTAACCCGTCCCCTTAAAAATGTAAAACGCGAGTGAAACTGAAAAAACCGACCCCCCGAGGGGGGGGGGGCGTTTTTGGGAAACGAAATAAAGGTCTGAGTCCGGTACAGAAAATCCAAGCCTCGGAGACCTAGATGGGGAACGTCTAGATGAACGTTTTAAATATTAGTAAAACATCTATTTGAGGCTCCGAAATGATAGGGAATCACTAAACTGACGTAAGGGTCGGAATAGTGCTTCCCAAGGGTCGGGAAAGTGAAAAATAGAAACGAACCCGGTAATGAATAGAAAAGAGTCAGAAAAGTTCTTGAGAGCCAAAAATGCAGTCTTGATCGAGAAAATTCCGTCAGGGGCATAATTGTAATTTTGCCAAAATATAGGGGCAAAATCATAATTTTGTAAAAGTTGAAAAAAATGGGAAAAATGATAAATAAAGCCTAAAAAGTTATAAATAGGTTTTATTTAAGCTTTTTAATGAAAAATAAAAGCTATAAATGGAAATGAAATTAATAGACAAGGTTTTGTCTGTAGGATCCCAAAATCGACCTACAAGGAGGGCGATCAAATATCCAAGAGAGAAAAAGGGAAGAAACTGATAAGGTAAGTTCAGACATTTACCTGTCTGCAACATATAGCATTATTGTTGCTAACTTTGATGTACTAACGATAAGTTAGATACATATGTGCTACGGGCACTATTATAGAGTAGAAAGAGAGACGAAATGTGCTACGGGCACTACTAAGAATGGGACACATAGTAAATTATTCTTCGGGCACTAGAGCGAGGTTAATGAAACTCACTCACCTAAAATTAAAATGTGAACCATTCCTAACCACGGGGCAATATGAAGTCACCGGGTTAGAACTTTAAAAAGTCGGTAATGAAACCACTTTTGACGTACCAACCTTTCGTATAGGGAGGTAAATTTTACCTTCGGGGCTATGAGATTAAGGCTGTGGAGGTCAGCACTAATGTACCGCTTCCAGTCATGTACAATTTTGCCTTCAGGGCTATGAGATTAAGGCTGTGGAGGTCAGCACTAATGTACCGCTCTCAGTCATGCGCACTTAAATGGTACTGTCAACCTGAGCTGAAAACCAGAACATAATATAAGATAATTACCTAAAACTGAAACTATGCCATAATTGGGCATAAGACAGTTTCAAGAGGGTACTAACATCGCGGTAGATGTATTGTTGATATACTGTGTTGTGGTCAAACTTACTATTCATAATGAATAGTGGTCAAAGTTACTATTTACATATGAATAGTGGTCAACGTTAGTATTCATGATGAATAGTACTATTCATAGAAATTTTATTTCTTGCATGTTTGAACTTACTGAGCCTGTAGCTCACCATTTTTGCTTATGTTACAGGTAAGCGACCAGCTCAGTAGCTTTGTATGACTGGATGGCGAACGGGATAGTGCGTGTCAAATGGGATAGGAGGTGAGGGATATGATCCTACCAGAGTCTTTCTGCTGAGCGATAATAGAGAAACGAAAAGAAAGAATAAATATATATTTTGCGAAAGTACTGTATTATGTAAATTACTTGTACTTGTAAACAAAGTAAATAGTGGATAATGTTTCACATGATGTTAAAAAAAAAATTTCCCCAAAAACGTCATGATTTAAAGAGAGATAGATTAGCCAGTGACCCATGAGAGTGCAATCTGTCACAGTTAGCGATAAAGCTCAACTGTAATAGTATTGTATGATCTCTACGAAGGGCGGGCCGCCACACGCTCTCTCAATTCTAATGGCATTGGCGACAAACTCTCGTCTGGGAATGGAATAGAGAAGACTCACTCTTTGCTTCAGCTCTGGGGTAAGTCCTTTCCAAAACATTTCGCAAAAATCTTTATTAGAAAAGTTTGGGAGCGAGCACTTTTTAACAACATTTTCTTCAAACCGCACTATATATGTCAGCACTGTATCCCCACACGTCATCTGAAATCTATTGATCCTCTGTAGATAGTCCCTAACATCTGTTATTCCGGGTAATGCTGATGATGGCGTATTTTTCTCTCTAGCAGGAGGAACTGGAGAGTGCTCTGGGCTCCTTCACTGAAATTGCTGTCTCATGACCAACCAGAAGTTGGCCCAGTTAAGTCTCAACAATGCCTCTTAATCACAGAACTCCCAATATATTCAGGCATCTCCTTGGAAAGTGCTCACTGCGAGGGTGACCCAGTAATCTCTGTCAATGTCACATGATTAGCATACCAGCTCTATCGTGTGTAACTGTAGGAAAATAAACCGGTAAAAACGTATCAGAGTGGCGCAGCGGAACAATAAAAATTTTTAGATCGTTAAATATCTCATGATGCCATATACAATAAATCAACAACAATTAAAACTCATACCTCAAGGACGCCAATATGCAGGAGGAGAATGACCGGAGGCTTCAACCAACTAGCCTTCTCTACTATTCTCCAATTCCCGAATGGCTGAGTGTGTGGGCACTCTGAACCTCGATCGGTATGCTAGCACTGCTAGTCTTCTTCCGACCACCCAGATCTCTAAAGAACTTTATTGTCACGATGAGCTGTGCAACAATAAGCCTGCTCACCTGAGAGTCTGTGGTCTAAGAGAACTGGAGTGGCAGGACCTCTATTTATAGACCTGCATGAGGTGATTCTCTGAATTCGAATTGGACTAGGAAAAGATTTTCTCCCTTATCTTTAACCAAAAAATCCGAATTTTTCATAGGATAATCCTAACAATTAAATTCGGTTTTTCTAAGACAAATCCAATCCAAATCTAAACAAGATTTTAACTAGAATTTCATCTCCCTTTTCCAACCAAAAAATCCGAAATTCACAAGGAGAAAATCCTCCAAATTTTCGGCCACTTTTAGGATAAGGAAGAATCAAAATTCCACTAGGATTTTTCAAGCTAAATCTCATCTCAACCTTATCCAAAAATAACCGAATTTCCTAGGATTTAGGCTCCAAAATTTCGGCCACTTTTAGGGAGTAGAGAGAATCCAAATTCAACTAGGATTCAAGCTTGAATTTACCCTTGAATCTCATCCACAAAATCTGAAATTTTCATGAGCATTATCCTCAAAAATTTCGTCCCTTATTTGTTGGGATTTGGATTCAAAATTCAAGTAGGATTCTAACAAGATTATCCTCTCCAAATTCAACTCAAATTCGAATTTCAAACCTTGTGGATTTTCCACAACAAATTCGAATCCTACTTGGACTGTGATTCAAAATTTGAATTTCAAATTTCAAATTCAAATTTCAAATTCAAATTTCAAATTTCAAATTTCAAATTTCAAATTTAAATTTCAAATTCAAATTTCAAATTCGAATTTCAAATTCAAATTTCAAATTCAAATTTCAAATTCAAAATTCAAATTTCAAATTTCAAAATTCAAATTTCAAATTTCAAAATTCAAATTTCAAATTCCACAAAACGGTTGTATTTCATGTTCTTGTTCTCATGGATAATTTTCTACAACTCCAATCCAATCTCAAATAAAATCATGGCAACTTTATTTGGAGTTCGAATAATTGTGTACTCTATTATCCAAAACAAAATCTGAATCCAACCGGAGAGAATCTTGTCTACCATCCTAATCCTGTGTCATCACCATCCATGCAAAATAAACTAGCCAATAGCATACACAAATCAATTTGCCAAACGTTAAGGAATTATGTGGAGCTAGTAGAGGGACTGATTGGACATATATAATCGGGCTCCCGTGATTCCATATGATCATCATTCTGTACCGAACAACTCAATCATATGATCACTAATTTCAGAGTCACACCACTATAAACCTGAAACTGAACTCCCAATTATATACCGTATTACGTAAGCCTGTGACGAGCTACCATCCAATGACCTTGTCATATATGCAAAACCCTCATATGATATCCATGATCAGCCTTAGGTCAAAGTCCGTTTAATCCTACTGATCAGGCTATCTTAAAGTTCCATTATACTACCGAATCTAGAAAATGATTATTCACCATATGTGAATAAGAAGTCATCCGCCCAGCAGACGACCCAAGGCCTTGTCCATTTTCACATTCAGTATAATGCCTTTAAGAGGATACCTTTAACTCCTCAGAGCTATGATTCCGATATCTGCAAACAAACCCTTCATCGTATACAAGTCATGCACCCAACGAACCGGTCTATAAGCTTACTACCTCTGAGACGCTTTAGCCATTGGAACATCAAAGTACACAAGTCATATACATGAAGTAGTTCATTTACTCAGGATTAAGGTTATTGCATAATGAACGTCAAAAGCAGATTGATCCACTCATAGCGGACTACGTAGATCAATCACGCTTTAGTCCCGGTCTAATATGTCACCACCAAGCAACATATCCATGTCTCTACTTGGGAGTCCAGCTCCAGACAGTCAAGACAGACCGTCCCCTCTAAGGCTTTAGACAACATAATAGTCTTAACATGAGTTAGATGCTCGGTCTAACCCCATAGACTACAGACCATAGTTTAGACTGCTAACTTTAGAACATTGTCTTCTCGCATACAAAAGTCCATTGCATGCAACGTTCTAACAGTTTTAACACAAGCAGTCAGTGAGCCATATTTGCTTACATTTACTTTAACATGTAAATAAGACGAGGACAGATAGCAATGTAATGAATAACCTCTAAGTATAATTTTATTATCCAGTCCAAAATGAATACATCAAAATGTCTCTAATACTTAGGGCATTTCCTAACAATCTCCCACTTGCCCTAAGCCAGCAGATGTGCCATGTTACGCATCCCCATCGCCTCTACATGCCTCTCAAAGCTTCTAGCTACCAAAGTCTTAGTAAAGGGATCAGCGATGTTGTCCTCGGACGCGATCTTACATACATCCACTTGTCCTGTCTCCACATGCCCTCTAATTATGTGATACCTCCGATCGATGTGCTTGGTCCTCTTGTGGTGCCGAGATTCCCTTGTGTTGGCAATAGCCCCTGTATTATCACAGTAAAGTGTGATAGGCTTGTCAACACCCGGAATGACCTCAAGGTCTCTAAAGAACTTGCGGAGCCAAACCGCTTCTTTAGATGCCTCAGCCGCAGCCACATACTCAGCCTCCATAGTAGAGTCAGCTGTGTAGCCCTGCTTCACGCTCCTCCACACAATGGCGCCTCCTCCGAGCAAAAACACTGATCCAAATGTCGATTTCCTCGAATCCTTACAAGTCTGGAAGTCTGAGTCCGTGTATCCTACGGGTGTTAGGTCCCCTCCAGAATACACTAGCATATAATCCCTCGTTCTCTTAAGATACTTGAGTATATGCTTTACTGCTTGCCAGTGCTTGGTTCCAGGATTCGCTTGATATCGACTCACCATACCTACTGCAAAACATATGTCCGGGCGAGTGCAAAGCATAGCGTACATAAGGCTACCCACAGCGGATGCATAAGGGACCTTACTCATACGCTCTCTTTCTTCCGATGTCTTGGGACAGTCATCCAATGAAAGAGTTAAACCGGCAATAGAAGGTTGTGAGCCTTTCTTTGCCTCTAGCATTGCATATTTGTCAATTATTTTATCTATGTATGAAGCTTGGGATAACGCTATCATTTTGTTCTTTCGATCTCTGAAGAGACGAATGCCTAGAACATAATTAGCTTCTCCCAAGTCCTTCATGTCAAACTGTTGGTGTAACCAAAGCTTGACCGATGATAAGTTCCCTACATCATTCCCAATGAGTAGTATATCATCGACATAGAGTATCAGAAAGACCACTTTTCCATCCTTAATACGTTTATAAACACAAGGTTCATCAACGTTCTGCTCAAAACCAAATGTCTTAATCGCTTGATCAAACCTCTGGTTCCATGAGCGGGATGCTTGCTTTAATCCATAAATGGATCTAAGCAACTTGCAGACTTTCCTATCTTGGCCTTTTGCTACGAACCCTTCGGGCTGTATCATATAGATACACTCTTCAAGATGGCCATTCAAGAATGCCGTCTTGACATCCATTTGCCAGATCTCGTAATCGAGAGCCGCAGCAATGGACAGAAGAATACGGATAGACTTCAGCATAGCAACAGGCGAAAAGGTTTCCTCGTAATCGATTCCAGCCTTTTGCGTGTATCCCTTTGCAACCAGTCTAGCTTTGAAAGTTTCCACTCTCCCTTCCGCATCCTTCTTTCTTTTGTAGACCCATTTGCATCCAATGGGTTTTATCCCATCCGGCAAATCTACAAGTTCCCAAACAGAGTTGGATTTCATAGAATCCATCTCATTATTCATAGCCTGTTTCCAAGATCTAGAATCAACATCCTTTATAGCTTCATCATATGTGACCGGATCTTCCTCATGCTCATGAGCCTCGGCCTGGTATACCTCAGCATCATACATAAAGAAATTAGGTTTCTTAGAAACCCTCCCACTACGACGAGGCACCCTAAATTGTTGATCGTCTGCAGGTCTTTCACTGGAACTCGGACTTGCGTCCAAGACCGAAATCTGTGGAGCAGTTCTTTCACCTGATAACTCCTCTAGCACCACTTTGCTTCGAGGCTTAAAGTCATTCATGTGACTTTCCTCCAAGAATGTCGCATGGGTTGAGACAATGACCTTTTGTTCCTTCGGGTTATAGAACAGACCTCCTTTAGTTCCCTTTGGATACCCTACAAACATGCACAATTTTGATCTTGGTTCCAACTTCTTCGCATCCCCATCCAGTACATGTGCCGGGCAGCCCCATATTCTCATATGTCCAAGAGAGGGCTTCCTGCCACGCCACAATTCATACGGAGTTCTAGGAATTGATTTGCTCGGAACCTGGTTCAGAATATAGCACGCCGTTTGTAAAGCATGTCCCCAAAATGATAATGGCAGCGTTGAGTAACTCATCATGGACCGTACCATATCCAATAAGGTCCTGTTTCTCCTTTCGGCTACACCATTCTGTTGTGGAGTACCAGGTGCAGTCAATTGGGATAAAATCCCGTTCTCTACAAGATGTCCTAGAAATTCATCAGAGAGGTATTCGCCACCTCGATCAGATCGAAGTGTCTTTATGGATTTATCCAATTGCTTTTCCACTTCCGCACGATACTCTTTGAACTTGTCAAAGGTTTCACTCTTGCGGTGCATCAGATACACATATCCATACCTCGAGTAATCATCTATGAAAGAGACATAGTACTCGAACCCTCCTCGTGCTGTGACGTTCATGGGGCCACATACGTCAGTGTGCACAATTTCTAAGAGCTCCTGTGCCCTTGTACCCTTAGCTCCAAAAGACCTCTTAGTCATCTTACCCTCTAGGCAAGACTCACATTGGGGAAGTCGTACCTCCTCCAGAGATTCCAGAGGACCGTCTTTCACCAATCTTTGAATCCTATCCTGATTAATATGACCAAGTCTTAAATGCCAAAGATACGCCTTGTTAGAGTGAGAAACTTTCAACCTTTTAGAGTTATCAATTAATTCAGTGTCAAGCAGTGAGTACATCTTTGGTCTGATCAAATATAGGTTTCCATCCATCCATCCAGAACAGATAAAAGACTTATTTCTACGAATATCAACTCTTTTACTAAAAGAAACTGAATAAGAATCCTTTATTAAACAAGCTACCGATATAAGGTTCCTCCTAAAATTAGGAACATAAAAACAGTCTTTCAATAAAATAAACCTAAATTGATCAAAATAAAGATGAACGTCTCCCACTGCCTCAGCCACCACAAAGCTACCATCTCCAGTCCGCAACGAGAGGCTCCTATCATGTAGACTTCTCGTTTCCACGAACCCCTGCATAGAAACACAAACATGATTAGTGGCGCCCGAATCAATGACCCATGTGTCTTTCGATTCTTCTACCAAACACGCTTCTAAGTAATGAAGTTCCTTACCTTCCTTGCCCTTGGAGGCTAGGAATTCCCGGCAAGCCTTCTTGAAGTGACCTACCTTCCCACAGTGGAAGCATTTGGACTTTTTAGGGTCCTTTGGCTTCTTGTTCTTCTTCTTCTTCTTCCCGTCCGAGACAGGAGGATTAGAAGAACTGGAAGCCACTTGCTTCTTATTTGGCCTCTTCCTCTTCCGTGAGGGATTGGAAGATTCCGCCAAATTGGCCTCTCCTTTAGGTCGGACCACATCTTCATCCCTGATCATCCGCTCATAAGCCTGTAGTTGCTTCATGAGCTCGGTAAGTCCTAACTCCTTTGTCGCCAGATTGTATGCGGCCTTAAACCCCACAAAATCTTTAGACAGAGTCTTGAACACCATCTCGATCTGGGTGTTGTAGTCTAACTCAGCACCATTCTCGGCAGCTTCAGCGAAGAATCCCATTAGAGTGATCATATGGTCCTTCACCGGAGCACCAGCCTTTTGCTTGGAGTTCATAATGCTGGTTATAGCGGACTGTCGAGCCAATTTTTCTTGGCCTCCGAACATGTCCTCCAGATTTTCCATGATCTCCCCAGCAACTTGATAAGTCTCATGCTGCTTTTGTAAAGCACTCGTCATGCTAGCAAGGATGTAGCATCGAGCTATCTCATTGGATTCTCTCCAATGATTATAGGCAACCGGGACCTCCTCAAGTGGTGTGTCGGGTTTGGGCCCAGGTGGGCATGGTTAGTCCAGTACGAACTTGTGTCTCTCGCAGCTGAGAACTATTAATAGATTTCTTTTCCAATCTTTATAATTGTCGCCATTCAACTTATTTTCAGTAAGTATCGAAATGAGGGGTGTCGGTGACATTTTGAACTGAAATAAAATTATACTAGACATCATTACAAAGCCCAAGCAAATATGCAGATAATTTAGCAAATAAAACATACAAGTATGTTCCTACATGAAACTTGAAAAAAATGTAGCATTGTAACGGTAATTCTCAGCACCTATTGCCCCAAGCCACCGAGGGGTGGTCATGAGAACAAATAGCCGGAACATGGACCCCGTCCAATTAATATATGTTACCTTAAATCCTCCAAGGTTAAGACATATATTAATAACCGCTTATTTGGCCACCAGTTTAGTTAACAGAGCTTCTAGGGAAGGTTAATAACTAAACGAGTCTTGAGTGTATAACCATTGTTTACGTAGCCCGATCCACGTCCTACCAAGCCACCGAGGGGTGGTCATGAATAGGATCGCACCCGAACACGTTTTCCACATAGGAGATCCAATCTAGTATACCGGCGGCGGTAAACACCTACCGAGGGGTGTGGTCAGGTCGGAACTGACGCGAGGCGTTACCATGCTTTCACATATGGATCAACAATGGAGGCCGTGGGTTTTGTTTGAAACCCTCTCCCATTCAATATTTTGAAAAACATGCAAGTTTTGACAAATTATGTATGATCAATATAATATGAGCGGCACTCACCTATCCTATATGACATGTTATCAAATATGCATACAAAACATCCATCAATACATATTTATACATCCATGACATATCACAGAAAAAATAATTGACAGAATAACCAAGCTATGGTTCCATCCTAGAACAAAGAAAATAAAGATTACAAAATTCCATCCAAAGCATTCTTTGGGTCTTGAATTTTGTTCCGTCTTCTTGTATCCATCTTTATGTAGCCTCTCCATTTATTTCTCATCCCAAGAATTATTTAAAATTTAAATTTCCAAAAATTTAAATTTCAAATTCAAACTCCAAATTCGAATTTCAAATTTAAATTTCTAATTTAAATTTTAAACAATTTTAATCATCATGTGTAATAATATGTAATTTCAAAAATTTCAAATTTTCAATTACATATTTTTAAACATGATTTAAAATTAAATCTCAAATTTAAAAATCAAAATTTTCTGATTTTTGGACCGTCGGACCGCCGCCCCCGTAGGCGGCAGCCGCCGTGGGCAGCCACCAACCCCGGAGGGGCTGGCAGCCCACGGCCGCCCCTTGTGCAGCCTACCGGGCTGCAGGCCAAGCCTGCAGCACCAGGCTGCACGCCCAGACTGGGCGCAGCAGCCGGCAGGCTGCAGGCAGCGCCTGCAGCCAGAGGCTACACGCCCAGGCTGCGGCCAGCCTTGGGCAGGCCACGGCCACCCTTGGCTGCAGGCAAAGCCTGCGGCCGTGGGTGGTGTGGGCCTGCACAGGGGCTGCCGCAGCCCCATCCTGCCCGAGGGCAGGGGCTGCAGCCCCACCAAGGTTTGACGGCCTATCCCGAGGGGTCGTGTCTCGATTTTCATGCCATATTCCAATTTATCTTTTAGGATCTCCAAAAATTAATTTGAATCCCAATTAAATTGAAATTTTCCACACAATCAAAATTTCAACCTTTAAATTAAATTTAACTTTTGGGAAAAATAAATTACGGTCTTCAATCTTCAATCTCCTCCAAGAATAAAAAATTCCTATACCGTTTCCGGTGTACAAAATTCTATCCATAAAAATTCTAAGAGACAAAAATTAAAATCCATGGGAAAATTACAGTGTAAATAAACTGCTCCCATGGTTACATAAAAAATTCCTAGATACAATTTTTCTAAATTCTAAGGAACCATAACCGGCATAAACAAGCATGCTTATAATAATTCAAAAAATTAAAATAACCACATACTTTATACATAATACATGATAACAACATAAAGGAACCCTAGAATGCCACTCTCTAAATATCAAATCCATACATAAATAAAAAGACTAAGTAATTGTCTAATTTATGTGCATGGCATAGTCATGAGATGGCTCTGATACCAATTGTAGGAAAATAAACCGGTAAAAACGTATCAGAGTGGCGCAGCGGAACAATAAAAATTTTTAGATCGTTAAATATCTCATGATGCCATATACAATAAATCAACAACAATTAAAACTCATACCTCAAGGACGCCAATATGCAGGAGGAGAATGACCGGAGGCTTCAACCAACTAGCCTTCTCTACTATTCTCCAATTCCCGAATGGCTGAGTGTGTGGGCACTCTGAACCTCGATCGGTATGCTAGCACTGCTAGTCTTCTTCCGACCACCCAGATCTCTAAAGAACTTTATTGTCACAATGAGCTGTGCAACAATAAGCCTGCTCACCTGAGAGTCTGTGGTCTAAGAGAACTGGAGTGGCAGGACCTCTATTTATAGACCTGCATGAGGTGATTCTCTGAATTCGAATTGGACTAGGAAAAGATTTTCTCCCTTATCTTTAACCAAAAAATCCGAATTTTTCATAGGATAATCCTAACAATTAAATTCGGTTTTTCTAAGACAAATCCAATCCAAATCTAAACAAGATTTTAACTAGAATTTCATCTCCCTTTTCCAACCAAAAAATCCGAAATTCACAAGGAGAAAATCCTCCAAATTTTCGGCCACTTTTAGGATAAGGAAGAATCAAAATTCCACTAGGATTTTTCAAGCTAAATCTCATCTCAACCTTATCCAAAAATAACCGAATTTCCTAGGATTTAGGCTCCAAAATTTCGGCCACTTTTAGGGAGTAGAGAGAATCCAAATTCAACTAGGATTCAAGCTTGAATTTACCCTTGAATCTCATCCACAAAATCCGAAATTTTCATGAGCATTATCCTCAAAAATTTCGTCCCTTATTTGTTGGGATTTGGATTCAAAATTCAAGTAGGATTCTAACAAGATTATCCTCTCCAAATCCAACTCAAATTTGAATTTCAAACCTTGTGGATTTTCCACAACAAATTCGAATCCTACTTGGACTGTGATTCAAAATTTGAATTTCAAATTTCAAATTCAAATTTCAAATTCAAATTTCAAATTTCAAATTTCAAATTTCAAATTTAAATTTCAAATTCAAATTTCAAATTCGAATTTCAAATTCAAATTTCAAATTCAAATTTCAAATTCAAAATTCAAATTTCAAATTTCAAAATTCAAATTTCAAATTTCAAAATTCAAATTTCAAATTCCACAAAACGGTTGTATTTCATGTTCTTGTTCTCATGGATAATTTTCTACAACTCCAATCCAATCTCAAATAAAATCATGGCAACTTTATTTGGAGTTCGAATAATTGTGTACTCTATTATCCAAAACAAAATCTGAATCCAACCGGAGAGAATCTTGTCTACCATCCTAATCCTGTGTCATCACCATCCATGCAAAATAAACTAGCCAATAGCATACACAAATCAATTTGCCAAACGTTAAGGAATTATGTGGAGCTAGTAGAGGGACTGATTGGACATATATAATCGGGCTCCCGTGATTCCATATGATCATCATTCTGTACCGAACAACTCAATCATATGATCACTAATTTCAGAGTCACACCACTATAAACCTGAAACTGAACTCCCAATTATATACCGTATTACGTAAGCCTGTGACGAGCTACCATCCAATGACCTTGTCATATATGCAAAACCCTCATATGATATCCATGATCAGCCTTAGGTCAAAGTCCGTTTAATCCTACTGATCAGGCTATCTTAAAGTTCCATTATACTACCGAATCTAGAAAATGATTATTCACCATATGTGAATAAGAAGTCATCCGCCCAGCAGACGACCCAAGGCCTTGTCCATTTTCACATTCAGTATAATGCCTTTAAGAGGATACCTTTAACTCCTCAGAGCTATGATTCCGATATCTGCAAACAAACCCTTCATCGTATACAAGTCATGCACCCAACGAACCGGTCTATAAGCTTACTACCTCTGAGACGCTTTAGCCATTGGAACATCAAAGTACACAAGTCATATACATGAAGTAGTTCATTTACTCAGGATTAAGGTTATTGCATAATGAACGTCAAAAGCAGATTGATCCACTCATAGCGGACTACGTAGATCAATCACGCTTTAGTCCCGGTCTAATATGTCACCACCAAGCAACATATCCATGTCTCTACTTGGGAGTCCAGCTCCAGACAGTCAAGACAGACCGTCCCCTCTAAGGCTTTAGACAACATAATAGTCTTAACATGAGTTAAATGCTCGGTCTAACCCCATAGACTACAGACCATAGTTTAGACTGCTAACTTTAGAACATTGTCTTCTCGCATACAAAAGTCCATTGCATGCAACGTTCTAACAGTTTTAACACAAGCAGTCAGTGAGCCATATTTGCTTACATTTACTTTAACATGTAAATAAGACGAGGACAGATAGCAATGTAATGAATAACCTCTAAGTATAATTTTATTATCCAGTCCAAAATGAATACATCAAAATGTCTCTAATACTTAGGGCATTTCCTAACAGTAACCAGTCCTGTACTGCTGGGGACTGGGTCCCACCATCAAAGATAGGGGGCTGACAATCTCTAAATGCCTGAGTAGTCCTTGTAATGACCGCCATTTTTATGGCACCTACTTACCATGTAATAAGTCATTAAGGAATAAAATGGACATAATTTAATGTCCTTTAGCAAATTTAAGAAACATGGTCAAGTACACGACCGTGTAAGAGGCTGTGTACCGCTCAGATAGATGAATGTGTTTCAAAGACATGGCCGTGTTGAGTAGTCTCAACTAGTACATGCTCGTGTCTGAAATGTACACGCCCGTGTTGCGTTGCACACGCACGTGTAAGAGTCTGTGTAGAAGGCTGTGTAATGAGCCGAGAGCCACTGTAATGACTCTCATGAATTATGAAACTTAATTACTATGTAATGATGTAATTAAGTTAATAAGCACAGTGTGCTTTTCAGTTGAATGAATTAAACAGGAATAGTAACGTTTAATTACTATTCATGCAATGAAAGGGGTAATCGACAGTGAAATCGGTCCACCCTATTATGTGAGTATGCGTTGAGACACGCAATATCAAGAAACCGGTCTAGACGACCATTTCATGATACAGAATTGATGAGTTAGTCATCAGTACGCTCAGACTGGTCATCTGAGCGCAGCAGTGATAATTGCCCTAATAGATGTACAGTATCGAGAAAAGTGGTCTAGATGACCTCTTCTCGCCCATAGACTGACAAAATCAAAGTCAGAACGCTCAGATTAGTCAGTCAGATAGTGAATAGTGATTAGTGAATAGTGAGTAGTGAGAAACGCAGTGTCAGGTTAGTGGCCAAGACGGCCTTAATCTGGCATAAAACTGATATATTAATAGTCAGCAGGCTCAATCTGGTCAATTGAGCGTAAAATGTAGATTTTGTTTAAGGGATACGTAGTATCGGGATGAGGGTCAAGACGACCTTTTCTCGCCCCGAAACTGATATATTTAGACTCAGGACGCCCAAATTAGTCAATCGGGCACCTGACACGTTTTTCGAGACGGGGTCAGGCAGATCCCGAAAACTGGTCCAGAAGACCTCAGATGGACGTAAAACTGATAAATTTGAAATCAGCACGTCCAAATTAGTCAAGAGAGACTGTGTTTGAAATTTCACGCGAAAATACCTCGTTATGCGTGCACAGTGTCAACACAGTGTAGGCCTAACCACAGTATCAAGAAATTGATCAAGATGACCTCTTCTTGATATAAAACTGATATATTTGGAATCAGAATGCTCAAATTAGTCATTTGAGCACAAAAAGTAATTTTTGACCGGGAACCATACAGTATCGGGAAACTGGTCGAGACGACCTCGGATGAAGATAAAACTGATATATTTGGGTTCAGCACGCCCAAATTAGTCAGTATAGCCTATCTTAAAATTTTTCAAAAAAATTAGTATAAAGGAGGAAATTTTGGGGATTATAGAAAAATAGCCCCCATATTTTTTTCCAAATCACATTTTCTCCCTCCCATACCACACGAAGATGAACAGTGACCAACTATCGAATCCGGCCTCCGTTTTTGACACCGCCGGCACCATTGGAAAGCTCTCGACGAGCTGATTCCAACGGTGGGCCGAGTCGACCGAACCGATGCCGGAGCACGCCGCACGCGCCGCCCAAAGCCGCCGGTGGCCGAATTTTTCAAACCGCCGTATCTCCGCCGTCCGACGTCCAAATGCCACGATTCCGGTCCCAATGGATTCGTGGTGAAGAGTAGAACAAAACCCAGGCTTCATTTCACATCAACAGCCGCCGAATCGCGCCGCCCCAGGTTCGCCGTCGCCGTCGCCATCGCCGCCGTCGGATCTCGCTATTCCGGCGGAGTTGAGTTGCAAGGTCGGTGTCAAAATGCTCAGAACAACACGTAGATCAAAAGCCCCAAATCAATTTTGGGCAACAACGCCGGAAAAATGAAGATCCAACGCCGCCGCCGTCGCCGACTTTTCGAGAGCCGATTTCCGGTGATAGGAGCCTCGATTCGTGAAATTGACACCACCAATGGGTTCCTCTCGTCGAGCTCTTCAAGATGGTGGTCGCCACTTCCATCGCCGCCGTGGTCAATGCCGGTCAACGGCGGTCAACGCCGGTCAACGGCGACCCGGAGACCGAAAATTGAAGAATGGCCCGTTGGCCTATTTTCGACGTTCCGGACACATCTGCGGCATCGGATTTGCAAACTGGAGTTTCAAAAGTGAAGAACGACGATTCAAAGATTGCACGGTCGAGACCGAACGGTTCGTCCGACCGCCGACGGGAACGATTTTGGTAGTAGTGTTGATCTACTTATTCCTCAATTTAATATTGGAAATAATTATGTATTAATTATGGTTTACTGACTTGAGGAATTGTAAGAAAAAGGGGTGAAATATCGAAAAAGAGAATGTGAGAAAATGTGAATATTTTTACGTAAAAAGCAGAGCTTTTACGTAAAAAATTAGGCCTCTGGTTTAGTACGTGGCAGGTTAGAATAGGTTAGATGGTTTTGAGGCGTTTCCTAAACGCCGGAAACCTAAAAATTAAGCGGAAATGCTGCCGAAATTTCTAAAACGGCACAAAGGGGTATTTTAGGAAACGAGGGCTGAAAATGTGATCGGGATGGAAACCCGAGCTCCCTTGATGACCTAGGTCCGGGAAAGAAGGATGGACGTTGTGAGGATTAGTGAACCGCCCCATTAGAAATTTCGTAATGTAAGAAAACGACCCCTATGTCAGAATAGTACCACCCGAGGGACGGGTGCGATCGAAGTATAAAATTTGGGGCGATTACATCGGTAACGGTAACCCGATAGGCTAAATGGTCATACGAGAGGTATTCAGTCAGTTGACTGGTCGGTTAGCCAGTCAAGGACCAGGTCGGAATGGGATAGTGAGAGACAGTGATTAATTTGTCAAGTAGACAAATTAATCAAGCACGATTAAAAATTAGACATCAAAATTTCCCAAAGTAGAGCGGTTGGGTACCGATAGGCATCGGTACCACACAATGATAAGTTTATTAGTTCCTAACGATAAAGTGACCTAAGAGCGATGTTAATTAATTTATTGGGTAAATAAATTAATTAACAATGATTAGAAAATCAAATTCTTAAGAAGAGGGCAATTAGTACCGATAAGGATCGGTACCACATAACGAGAATTTTTGTTAGTCACTAATGACCACGGTGACCTAAGAGTGAATGTTAATGTAATGCATTATGATTACAGGGAGGTACCTGTATTGTGACGAAGGCGAGAGTATAAACTGTCTGCTGACAGGTAAGTACAACTCCGCCTACAGCATGGATAAAATGAATTTAAAATGATGCTTTTCCAGTATTTTAAGTATGTATCTTGCACACGATGCTGCACAGCATACATAAGAGCATATAGCTTCACAATCGAGTAGATTGATGAAAGAACAAGATAGAAGCCATAGATCCCTACCGCGTAGGATTGGGGACAGCTTAGAGAAGCGTATGGCTAGAACAGTTAAACAAGATGGAAATAAATAGGTGTGTCGTACCGGTTCCTTCAGTCGAAGGGGTTTCCAGTTAAAGAAAGTTCAGGCCAAAAGTTGAGTATCAGTTGATGACTCTTCGGCATTAGTTGACCTCGGGAGTTACCGTTGGTCTGCGCGCACACGGTACTGACACATGGGCCCTAAATAGACAAGAAAAGAAAAGAAAAGTTTGAAGCATAAATGAACATAACCGGATCATGCATTAGTTATAGTTCGCTATGCTTTCTTTTTCAGTAGAGTGCATACAGTACACGATGCTTCTGTCATGCATAAAGTATGTGAAGTTTTATATTCAGTGTTATGACATGTTATGTGATGACATGATATGTGAGCTGATATGTGATATGCTTATATGATATATGATTTATTAAGTGATATATGTCATGCCTATGATTTTACGTATGTGCTATGTTTTAAACATGTTTTGCGGTTAACATGTTGTACTTACTGGGCGTAAAGCTCACGGAGTGTGTTCATGCTGTAGGTAAGCATCCTATAGCGTAAACATCAAGGGACGATGATGATGGCGGAGGTGGATGTGAGGATGAGGTTATGGATACACCGCGAGTATTCTTCCGCACAGTATGAGTAAATAATATTTTGAATGGTGACAGTTAAATAGTATTTTGAATAGTAAAGGTTAAATGGTATTTTGGAACAGTAAACAGTATATGTACGAGTAGTATATTTAAATAGTATCTGGTGAATAGTAATCAGATAAACATGTATATAATTATGTATGTATAATTGAAATCCTTATGTTTTTCAAATTCCGCATTTTAATAGTATGCGTACGTGAATAGTAAATACGTACGTGTATATAAAAAAAAAAAAAAAATCCCTCTAAATTTATAGTCTTAAATTCAGCAAGTTTAAGTATCATTTTTAAAGAAGCAAGTAATAGAGTTTACAGTGACGGTCCGGGCCGCTGAGGGCACGGGGCGTCACAGTTGGTATCAGAGCGGTTTCCTGCCATCCTACTTCACATCACCGCATGCCTACCTCATCTGTCCAAGTAAGTTAGTTTTATTTTTTAGTCGGTAAATGTTTATCTATTGAAGATAACATTTTATAGTAATGAGACGACGAAATCTATGATGGCGAGGACAAGCTGAAAAGATGCTGAGATCATTATACGAAAAATCACGACCGTGCAGTGCTAGAGAACTGTTCAGAGAAAGAACATGGATTGCTGCTCGAGTTGTACCGATCTTCAGGGCTAGTTGTCCACTAAGTTTTGAATGGCAAACAGTACTCCTGCACTCCATGAGAATGTCAGGACTGGTTTCGCGTTATCAAAGTGATTCCCCGATTGTACGCCATTGATCAGGATAACTGAGTCCTGTTGGCTGTTGATATCTCTCAGGAAGATACTCTCGTGTGTATCGGGATCCTTATGACCAGGATGAGCTCTTAACTGTGTCGAGTTTCGCCATACCACGATCGAGATAATCTCTGAGAGCAGTCCAGCATCAGCTCCAGTTTTTCTCTATGGGCAAGCAGGGAGTGAAACCGCCTAAGTTCTCTAGAGTTATGGATATACGAGAATTTGTTCATCGGACTGAAAGACTGCAGCTGATGTCCGACGATACAGTTCTAACGTATGCTGTTTACTACAAGGAACCGAAATGGACTTCTACAATACATGCCGAGACAAAAGTGGATCAAGACAGGAGAAGACCCAAAGAGAGAAAGAGACCTTGCCAAATAGAATTAGAAGAGCAATCAAGCAGGACTAGCAAGCCTTATCAAGGAGATAGTGAACGCCGAGAGAAAAGTGCTCAACCCCGGGAACCCTACACAAGCCCAAGGCATTATAGCAGCCGCCATTATGGAGGGTGACCCGGTAGAACCAGCACCCCAACTGGCCGATGAAGAGTTCACGGTCGAGTACCAGTCAGAAGTACACGAGGGCAATAGGGAGCCGATGGAGAACCCCGAACCAGCCCGTATGTCTCCCGAACACCCCATGAGAGAGGAAGATAACGCGACTCTTTTCGACGCCCATCCCGACGATGAGGGAAAG
This sequence comes from Antiaris toxicaria, assembly GCA_035233585.1. Taxonomy (NCBI): domain Eukaryota; kingdom Viridiplantae; phylum Streptophyta; class Magnoliopsida; order Rosales; family Moraceae; genus Antiaris; species Antiaris toxicaria. The sequence continues at coordinate 88,446,288 of CP141156.1, forward strand.
GAGATCCCCAATCGCTTTAGTAATGACGAAGTCATCATAGCCAGCGATGACGAGGTCAGTTTCAGCTGAGAAGAAGAAGAGAACCCAGAGGAGTACTCACTCAGTGATAGTGACGATGAGGAGATGCCTGATACTGAATCAGGATTATCCTTCCAATAGTAGTAACCCTTCTGCGGGAATGTTAGTTATGAAAATATATAGAGGGAAGCAGTAGCTCTCCCCCGTCAGTTATAGCATAATGTACTTGTTGGGATCGTATAGGGGAAGTGTGTGTCACTCCCGCTGAACTAGAATCTTGAATATATGTATAAATATTATGTGAAATATATTATGAGATAAGTAGTAAAGCTTTGCCCTAGGGGCCAGATATAATTTTTTTCCACAGTGTGAGTATGATATGACAGAAAGTGCAGGACGAATCCTAGCACTCAGACGATGTCCCAATACAATGCGGTAATTGTATTGAACATCACAGTATGAGAGAAAGAAAGATGGATATAGTGTGTATATTTATATCCATAATGTTTAAGTAAGATTGTTAAGTAAGAAAGAAAATGATATGTGATACGAGTCCCAAGTATAGAATTTAAGAGACTTATATTTTTTCCTTTCCCGTTGTACGATAGGGTTACATAGGAAAACATGGCAAGAACGAGAGCTTAGTTAAACCCAGCATCCCGAGAGGATGAGTTGATAGCACAGATTGCAGCCATGCGAGAGATGATGGAGAACTAGCAACCGGAGCTAAACCAGCTTAGGGAACAGCTGGGCCAGCAACCCCAGGCACCACAGTCAGTAAAGATGCTAGCACAGGAGGCTCTAGCAGCCCCAGAAACTCTAAGGGAACAAGCAGCTCCTCCAGCCCAGGAGGCACTAGTGCCTATAGTAATGGCTACTCTCATAACAGCAATTGTTTTTTTTTTTTTTTTTTGCCAATCCCTAGGGAAGGCGACTTGTATGAAAGATTCCGACGCATGAAAGCGTTAGAATTCTTAAGAATCACCAACCCTATAGAGGCCGATGATTGGCTAACGGATATCCAAGTAATCTTGGATTTTATAGGGTTAACAGATAGAGAAAGAAAGTGATGTGCACATCCTTCACCCTGCGCAATGAGGCGCGTTAGTGGTGGAAGATGGTAACCATTAGGAGGAACATCAGAGAGATGAGCTGGAGTGATTTCATTGAGGAATTCAAGGAGATGTACTTCAACGAGGAAGCACTAGTAGCGCAGTAAGACGAGTTCGACAACCTGCACCAATGTAGTATAACTGTTATGGAGGCAGTCAAGAAGTTTGAGCAGTTGGCTCAACTTTGTCCAGATTTGGTACCGACCAAAAGGAGAGAGTCAGACGAATGCTGAAGATGTTCAGAACGGAAATCACAGTTTAGGTCTGTAGCGGAGGGCACGGACCAGCGACACTAGCAGAATGTGTCAGCAAGACTATCTGAGCTGAGTACTAGTCGGCTCAGGATAAGGAGCGAAAGGCGCAGAATTTTAAGGCACGAAAGGAGGAGAAAACGCAAGCTGAGCAGGCTCAGGGGAAGTAAAACCCCGAGTTACAACACAGAGGACAGAATGTGGGAACCGGCCAGAATAGTAGGCATTCCCATAATAACAACAAGAGAAAAGGGGAATTAAGGCAATCATGATTCACAGGAGAATTTCCCCCAGAAGAGAAACGACCAGGAAGGAAATGATAGCCAACTCGACGTGCACGAAATGCGAAAAGTGGCACTCAGGAGAATGTAAGCAAGGAGTAAGTGGTTGTTTCATCTGTGGCAAGAAAGGCCACTATGCCAAAAAAAAAAAAAAGGCTTAGGACACAACGTTGTCATAAACTGTTGAAGGCGAAAAATCATTTTCGAACCAATCGGATGTGAAAAGTTCATCTACAAGGGTTTGTCGCCAGAGCAACCAAAGACGATGATATCAGCAGTGAAGGCTCGCGAGATACAATCCAGTGGATGCACGGACTTCCTAGTATACGTAGCAGATAAGACTCAAGGAATAGAGATAGGACCCGACAACGTACCGATAGTCAGGGAATTCATGGAGATATTTCTAGAAGATCTTGCAGGATTCCAACCAGAGCGCAGGATCTCGTTCGAGACTGAACGTCTACTAGAATCAGCCCCATCTTTGAGGCCCCCTACAGAATAGGCCCTATAGAGCTAAAGGAGCTCCAAGCCCAGCTAAAGTACTAAATAGATAAGGGATTCATGCGATAGAGCTATTCACCCTGGAGAGCACCCATACCATTCGTGAAGAAGAAAGATGGACCACTGAGAATGTGCATCGACTACAGAGAGTTGAACAGGATTACGATTAAGAATAAGCATCTGTTGCCGCGAGTTAACGATCTATTTGATCAGCTCCAAGACGCTGTAGTGTTCTCGAAGATCGATCTACATCCCGAGTACCATCAACTACAAATCAGGAATGAAGATGTACCCAAAACAGCATTTCAAACGTGGTACGGACATTACGAGTTTCTGTTCATGTCACTCAGATTAACGGACGCACCAGCAACTTTCATGAACTGGATGAACCGCATGTTCAAGGACTATTTGGATAAGTTTGTCATTGGGTTCATCGATGACATACTTATACACTCTAAGACGAAGGACGAAGAGCACTTAATTATCATTTTGCGCATGCAACAGGACCATCAGTTATACACCAAGTTCTCCAAGTACGAGTTTTGGCTGGAGAAGGTCCATTTCCTAGACCACGTAGACCCCAAGGAAGGAGTATCTGTGGACCTGGCGAAAATTGATGCAGTTAGCACGTGGCCAGCTCAGAGGAACGTAACGGGAATTCGCAGTTTCTTTAAACTAATAGGATGTTACCTACACTTAGTCGAAGGCTACTCAAAGTTAGCTGCTTAGATCACAGCGCTCACCAAGAAGGGAAAGAGGTATAGGTGAATCGACAAGTGTGAGGAAAGCTTTTAAGAGCTGAAATGAAGACTTACAAGCGCTTCAATGCTGACCATTTCAAATGTTGGTTAGGAAAACTTCATGATTTATAGCGACGCATCTAAAACCAAGTTGGAAACTGTGTTGATGCAGAGTGGTAGAGTAGTCGCGTATGTTTCACGACAACTCAAGAACCTTGAGAAGAGCTACCCAACGCGTGATCTGGAGCTAGTAGCGATAGTTTTTACGATAAAAGCATGGAGGCACTACCTGTACGGAGTCATGTGCGAGATTTACATCGACCACTAGAGTCTCAAATGTATCTTCACGCAGAAAGAGCTCAACATGAGGCAGCGTAGATGGCTAGAGTTGGTGAGGATTACGACTGTGAGATCCTATACCATCCGGGGAAAGCCAATAAAGTGGTCAATGCGTAGAGTCAGAAGCATATTACTATGCCTATGGTTATTAGTGCCTTGTCAAGAGCGCTACAAAGGAGTTATGCGACAGCGAGATCAAGATTTTGATAGGGAGATTGTCTGACGTGACCCTCCAATCGACGCTCCAAGAAGAGATCAAGATCGGTCAAGATTTTGATTTGTCCCTGCTCAAGTCCAGAAAGGAAGCTATAGAGGACAAGGGTTCAGAGTTTAAGATCCTTAAGGATGATGTACTCTACTACAGAGATAGAGTGTGTATTCTGAAAGATGAAGAGCTCAAGAAGCGAATCCTTTTGGAACCTTACGAGACGTCATATTCCGTACATCCGATAGCGAATAAGATGTACAAGTACCTGAAGGAAAGCTTTTGGTGGCCTGAAATGAAGAATGACATTGTCGAGTTCGTTGCCAGATACCTTACGTGCCAGAAGGTTAAGGCAGAACACCAGCGCCCAGCAGGATAATCGTAGAAAATTAAGCTACCCGAGTGGAAATGGGACCAGATTACGATGAATTTCGTAATCGGATTGCCGAAGACGTCAAACGATAATGATGCAATCTGGGTGATTGTAGAAAGACTGATGAAATCAGTTAGATTTTTAGCAATGAAAGTTAGCTACTCGGTGGAACGACCAGTAGAAATCTATGCGGCACAGTTCGTGAAATGGCACGGAATACCAGAGTCGATCGTCTCAGATCGTAGTGGACGCTTTACCTCCAGATTTTGGCGAGGTGTTCAAGCCGCATTACGGTCCAAGTGAGAGTTCAGCATAGCATTTCATCCTCAGACCGACAGTTAGTCTGAGAGGACCATACAGATGTTAGAGGACATGTTGAGACCTGCGTCCTAGACTTCAAAGGAAATTGATATCAGAAGCTACCATTGAGCGAGTTCTCGTACAACAGCAACTATCATTCCTCGATAGGAATGGCACCGTACGAGACACTCTGTGGAAAGAAATGCAGATCTCTGGCTCATTTGTACGAGTTTGGAGAGAAACGAGTAGTTAGCTCGGACATCATCAAGAATACCATGTCAGACGTGAAGCTGATACGAGAAACGTTAGATACAGCGCACAGTCGACCGAAGAATTTTGACGATAAGCGCTGTAGACCCCTCAAGTTTCAAGTAGGAGATTCGGTCTTTTTCAAGGCGGCACCCATGAAAGGGGTGATGCGCATTGAAAATAAAAGAAAGCTCAGTCCTAGGTACATAGGACCCTTGAGATAATAGAGAAAGTCGGGAAGGTGGCTTATAGACTAGCACTTCCTCCCGAGTTAGTTACAGTGCACAATGTCTTTCACGTTTTGATGTTAAAGAAGTACGTGCCAGACAGCTCTCATGTTCTTAGCCAAGAATCCGTTGTAGTATACGCTGATCCGACGTACGAGGAGAGACCCGTGCGGATCCTAGTCAGAGAGGAGAAGGTACTTAGGAATAAAGTATACCGCTAGTAAAAGTGTTGTGATAGAATCATAGTGTTGGGGAAGCCACATGAGAATGAGAAGAAGACATGAGAAGAGACGTCCCGGAATTATTCTAATTTTCGAGGACGAAAATTTTGTAAGGGGGGTAGGTTGTAATGACCGCCATTTTTATGGCACCTACTTACCATGTAATAAGTCATTAAGGAATAAAATGGACATAATTTAATGTCCTTTAGCAAATTTAAGAAACATGGTCAAGTACACGACCGTGTAAGAGGCTGTGTACCGCTCAGATAGATGAATGTGTTTCAAAGACATGGCCGTGTTGAGTAGTCTCAACTAGTACATGCTCGTGTCTGAAATGTACACGCCCGTGTTGCGTTGCACACGCACGTGTAAGAGTCTGTGTAGAAGGCTGTGTAATGAGCCGAGAGCCACTGTAATGACTCTCATGAATTATGAAACTTAATTACTATGTAATGATGTAATTAAGTTAATAAGCACAGTGTGCTTTTCAGTTGAATGAATTAAACAGGAATAGTAACGTTTAATTACTATTCATGCAATGAAAGGGGTAATCGACAGTGAAATCGGTCCACCCTATTATGTGAGTATGCGTTGAGACACGCAATATCAAGAAACCGGTCTAGACGACCATTTCATGATACAGAATTGATGAGTTAGTCATCAGTACGCTCAGACTGGTCATCTGAGCGCAGCAGTGATAATTGCCCTAATAGATGTACAGTATCGAGAAAAGTGGTCTAGATGACCTCTTCTCGCCCATAGACTGACAAAATCAAAGTCAGAACGCTCAGATTAGTCAGTCAGATAGTGAATAGTGATTAGTGAATAGTGAGTAGTGAGAAACGCAGTGTCAGGTTAGTGGCCAAGACGGCCTTAATCTGGCATAAAACTGATATATTAATAGTCAGCAGGCTCAATCTGGTCAATTGAGCGTAAAATGTAGATTTTGTTTAAGGGATACGTAGTATCGGGATGAGGGTCAAGACGACCTTTTCTCGCCCCGAAACTGATATATTTAGACTCAGGACGCCCAAATTAGTCAATCGGGCACCTGACACGTTTTTCGAGACGGGGTCAGGCAGATCCCGAAAACTGGTCCAGAAGACCTCAGATGGACGTAAAACTGATAAATTTGAAATCAGCACGTCCAAATTAGTCAAGAGAGACTGTGTTTGAAATTTCACGCGAAAATACCTCGTTATGCGTGCACAGTGTCAACACAGTGTAGGCCTAACCACAGTATCAAGAAATTGATCAAGATGACCTCTTCTTGATATAAAACTGATATATTTGGAATCAGAATGCTCAAATTAGTCATTTGAGCACAAAAAGTAATTTTTGACCGGGAACCATACAGTATCGGGAAACTGGTCGAGACGACCTCGGATGAAGATAAAACTGATATATTTGGGTTCAGCACGCCCAAATTAGTCAGTATAGCCTATCTTAAAATTTTTCAAAAAAATTAGTATAAAGGAGGAAATTTTGGGGATTATAGAAAAATAGCCCCCATATTTTTTTCCAAATCACATTTTCTCCCTCCCATACCACACGAAGATGAACAGTGACCAACTATCGAATCCGGCCTCCGTTTTTGACACCGCCGGCACCATTGGAAAGCTCTCGACGAGCTGATTCCAACGGTGGGCCGAGTCGACCGAACCGATGCCGGAGCACGCCGCACGCGCCGCCCAAAGCCGCCGGTGGCCGAATTTTTCAAACCGCCGTATCTCCGCCGTCCGACGTCCAAATGCCACGATTCCGGTCCCAATGGATTCGTGGTGAAGAGTAGAACAAAACCCAGGCTTCATTTCACATCAACAGCCGCCGAATCGCGCCGCCCCAGGTTCGCCGTCGCCGTCGCCATCGCCGCCGTCGGATCTCGCTATTCCGGCGGAGTTGAGTTGCAAGGTCGGTGTCAAAATGCTCAGAACAACACGTAGATCAAAAGCCCCAAATCAATTTTGGGCAACAACGCCGGAAAAATGAAGATCCAACGCCGCCGCCGTCGCCGACTTTTCGAGAGCCGATTTCCGGTGATAGGAGCCTCGATTCGTGAAATTGACACCACCAATGGGTTCCTCTCGTCGAGCTCTTCAAGATGGTGGTCGCCACTTCCATCGCCGCCGTGGTCAATGCCGGTCAACGGCGGTCAACGCCGGTCAACGGCGACCCGGAGACCGAAAATTGAAGAATGGCCCGTTGGCCTATTTTCGACGTTCCGGACACATCTGCGGCATCGGATTTGCAAACTGGAGTTTCAAAAGTGAAGAACGACGATTCAAAGATTGCACGGTCGAGACCGAACGGTTCGTCCGACCGCCGACGGGAACGATTTTGGTAGTAGTGTTGATCTACTTATTCCTCAATTTAATATTGGAAATAATTATGTATTAATTATGGTTTACTGACTTGAGGAATTGTAAGAAAAAGGGGTGAAATATCGAAAAAGAGAATGTGAGAAAATGTGAATATTTTTACGTAAAAAGCAGAGCTTTTACGTAAAAAATTAGGCCTCTGGTTTAGTACGTGGCAGGTTAGAATAGGTTAGATGGTTTTGAGGCGTTTCCTAAACGCCGGAAACCTAAAAATTAAGCGGAAATGCTGCCGAAATTTCTAAAACGGCACAAAGGGGTATTTTAGGAAACGAGGGCTGAAAATGTGATCGGGATGGAAACCCGAGCTCCCTTGATGACCTAGGTCCGGGAAAGAAGGATGGACGTTGTGAGGATTAGTGAACCGCCCCATTAGAAATTTCGTAATGTAAGAAAACGACCCCTATGTCAGAATAGTACCACCCGAGGGACGGGTGCGATCGAAGTATAAAATTTGGGGCGATTACATCGGTAACGGTAACCCGATAGGCTAAATGGTCATACGAGAGGTATTCAGTCAGTTGACTGGTCGGTTAGCCAGTCAAGGACCAGGTCGGAATGGGATAGTGAGAGACAGTGATTAATTTGTCAAGTAGACAAATTAATCAAGCACGATTAAAAATTAGACATCAAAATTTCCCAAAGTAGAGCGGTTGGGTACCGATAGGCATCGGTACCACACAATGATAAGTTTATTAGTTCCTAACGATAAAGTGACCTAAGAGCGATGTTAATTAATTTATTGGGTAAATAAATTAATTAACAATGATTAGAAAATCAAATTCTTAAGAAGAGGGCAATTAGTACCGATAAGGATCGGTACCACATAACGAGAATTTTTGTTAGTCACTAATGACCACGGTGACCTAAGAGTGAATGTTAATGTAATGCATTATGATTACAGGGAGGTACCTGTATTGTGACGAAGGCGAGAGTATAAACTGTCTGCTGACAGGTAAGTACAACTCCGCCTACAGCATGGATAAAATGAATTTAAAATGATGCTTTTCCAGTATTTTAAGTATGTATCTTGCACACGATGCTGCACAGCATACATAAGAGCATATAGCTTCACAATCGAGTAGATTGATGAAAGAACAAGATAGAAGCCATAGATCCCTACCGCGTAGGATTGGGGACAGCTTAGAGAAGCGTATGGCTAGAACAGTTAAACAAGATGGAAATAAATAGGTGTGTCGTACCGGTTCCTTCAGTCGAAGGGGTTTCCAGTTAAAGAAAGTTCAGGCCAAAAGTTGAGTATCAGTTGATGACTCTTCGGCATTAGTTGACCTCGGGAGTTACCGTTGGTCTGCGCGCACACGGTACTGACACATGGGCCCTAAATAGACAAGAAAAGAAAAGAAAAGTTTGAAGCATAAATGAACATAACCGGATCATGCATTAGTTATAGTTCGCTATGCTTTCTTTTTCAGTAGAGTGCATACAGTACACGATGCTTCTGTCATGCATAAAGTATGTGAAGTTTTATATTCAGTGTTATGACATGTTATGTGATGACATGATATGTGAGCTGATATGTGATATGCTTATATGATATATGATTTATTAAGTGATATATGTCATGCCTATGATTTTACGTATGTGCTATGTTTTAAACATGTTTTGCGGTTAACATGTTGTACTTACTGGGCGTAAAGCTCACGGAGTGTGTTCATGCTGTAGGTAAGCATCCTATAGCGTAAACATCAAGGGACGATGATGATGGCGGAGGTGGATGTGAGGATGAGGTTATGGATACACCGCGAGTATTCTTCCGCACAGTATGAGTAAATAATATTTTGAATGGTGACAGTTAAATAGTATTTTGAATAGTAAAGGTTAAATGGTATTTTGGAACAGTAAACAGTATATGTACGAGTAGTATATTTAAATAGTATCTGGTGAATAGTAATCAGATAAACATGTATATAATTATGTATGTATAATTGAAATCCTTATGTTTTTCAAATTCCGCATTTTAATAGTATGCGTACGTGAATAGTAAATACGTACGTGTATATAAAAAAAAAAAAAAAATCCCTCTAAATTTATAGTCTTAAATTCAGCAAGTTTAAGTATCATTTTTAAAGAAGCAAGTAATAGAGTTTACAGTGACGGTCCGGGCCGCTGAGGGCACGGGGCGTCACAGTCCTGGCAGAAACTCTTGAGCCAATGTGATCTCATCCACCAACTACGGGGATATCAACTATCACTGGTGGTGGATTGGGTACTGGCGGAGGGGTTGGTGCTCTAGTGGTCGTCGGTGCCGCTACTCGCGGAGTAGCAGGGTTGGTCGATGTTGGAGAGTGTACTCGTGAAATTTGAAATTTGAACTTGAAATTTAAATTTGAAATTTGAAATTCAAATTTTGAATCACAGTCTAAGTAGGATTTGAATTTCTTGTGGTAAATCCACAAGGAATGAAATTCAAATTTGAGTTGTATATAGAGAGGAAAATCTTATTTGAATCCTACTTGAATTTTGAGTCCAAATCCTAACAAATATGGTCAAAAATTTTGAGGATTATCCTCATGGAATTTTCATATTTTTTGTGGATAAGGCTCAGGGAAAAATTCAAGTTTCAATCACAGTTGAATTTGGATTATATCCTTCCTAGAGAATGGCCAAAATTTTGAGAGAGAACTCATGAGGATTTTTGATTATTTTGGATAAGGATGAGATAAAATTCAAGCTTGAAAATCCTAGTGGAATTTTGATTCTCTCTCTATTATTTATGGCAAAAAATTTGGAGGAGATCCCAAGATAGATTTTCAGATTTTTGGTTGGATAATGATGAGATAAAATTCTAGTTAAAATCCTGTTTGAATTTTGAACACAAAATCTAGAGAAAGTGGCCGAATTTTTTTTAGTGGATTTTTGCTTAATATGTTGAGATTTTGTTAGTGGATAAGGGAGAAAATCTTCTCCTAATCTAATTCAAATTCAGAGGATCACCTCATGCAAGTCTATAAATAGAGGTCTTGCCACTCTAGTTCTCTCAGACCACAGACTCTCAGGTGAGCAGGCTTATTGTTGCATAACTCACCATGATAATAAGTTCTTTAGAGATCTGGGTAGTCGGAAGAAGACTTGCAGTGCTAGCATACCGATTGAGGTTCAGAGTGCCCACACACTCAGCCATTCGGGAATTGGAGAATAATAGAGAAGGCTAGTTGGTTGAAGCCCTCTGGTCGTTCTCCTCCTACAGATTGGCATCCTTGAGATATAAGTTTAAATTGTTGTTGGTTTATTGTATATGGCATCATGACATATTTAACGATCTTGAAAAATTTTTATTGTTCCACTGCGCCACTCTGATACGTTTTTACCGATTTATAATCCTATACATTGTTCTTTTCTCTAGCTTAGGTTCCCGAGGGGGCTCGGGTTTCCTATTCCCGACCCTATTTTTACCCCTTGTTTACCAAATTACCCTTCGGGTGTCCTGAAAATTTCGATAGCATTTCTGCTGAAATTCTAGATTCCTGGTGTTTAGAAAATGCCTCGAAACCATCTATCCTATTCGATCTTGCCAAGTACTATACCACGAACCTAATTTTACGTAAAAGTTACAAACTTTTTACGTAAAATTATACAATAAAACTTACTCGTTTCTAATGGGATTTCAACCCGTTCTTTCTCATTTTTAAGCTCGGTTTTATACACCTTTTATATATTCACATAGCTCTGTCAAAACTTTCTCATTTTCACTAAACCTATACACAGTTTTTCTAAAAAAACTAAACAAAATTTTTGTTTTATAGCTCTATTTTTCCTTATTTGTTTTTCACATCAACACATTCACATTACATCACAAAACGCTAGCATAACTCATCAAAATTTCTTGTATTAACCCCTTAGAAAGCCACAGATTTTTCTTGGAAAATCAACCTCAAAATTTTATTTTCATTTCCATTTCTTTTTCTTGTTTTCTACATAAAATCAAAATCACATTTACCATACACATTCATCAACAAAAAATCTCATTTTTCCCCTAATGCCACCCACGGTTTCAATTGAAAAACAAGCACCAAAAATTAGTGTTTTTCAATTTCATTTCATCCATTTCTTTCATTTCAATTGCACATATTTTTCAGCACCAAAAACCAAGCAAAATAATACCAAAATTTCATCTTCCTTCACCATGAACAACCCACGGTTTTTAATGAGCAAAACCCATGATTTGGGCCACTTGTTTGCTATGAATGTGGAAAGGAAGGCTGTAATGACCGCCATTTTCATGGCACCTACTTACCATGTAATAAGTCATTAAGGAATAAAATGGACATAATTTAATGTCCTTTAGCAAATTTAAGTAACACAGTCAGGTATACTGCCGTGTGAGTGACCGTATGCCATTCGGACTGTGTATCTGTTAGTAGTCGTGTGAGTGTACATAGCCATGTAGTGTAACACGGTCAAGTACATGATCGTGTAAAAGGCTGTGTACCGCTCAGATAGATGAATATATTTCAAAGACATGGCTGTGTTGAGTAGTCTCAACTAGTACATGCCCATGTCTGAAATGTACACGCCCGTGTTGCATTGCACACGCACGTGTAAGAGTCCGTGTAGAAGGCTGTGTAATGAGCCGAGAGCCACTGTAATGACTCTCATGAATTATGAAACTTAATTACTATGTAATGATGTAATTAAGTTAATAAGCACAGTGTGCTTTTCAGTTGAATGAATTAAACAGGAATAGTAACGTTTAATTACTATTCATGTAATGAAAGGGGTAATCGACAGTGAAATCGGTCCACCCTATTATGTGAGTATGCGTTGAGACACGCAATATCAAGAAACCGGTCTAGACGACCATTTCATGATACAGAATTGATGAGCTAGTCATCAGTACGCTCAGACTGGTCATCTGAGCGCAGCAGTGATAATTGCCCTAATAGATGTACAGTATCGAGAAAAGTGGTCTAGATGACCTCTTCTCGCCAATGGACTGACAAAATCAAAGTCAGAACGCTCAGATTAGTCAGTCAGATAGTGAACAGTGATTTGTGAATAGTGAGAAACGCAGTGTCAGGTTAGTGGCCAAGACGGCCTTAATCTGGCATAAAACTGATATATTAATAGTCAGCAGGCTCAATCTGGTCAATTGAGCATAAAATGTAGATTTTGTTTAAGGGATACGTAGTATCGGGATGAGGGTCAAGACGACCTTTTCTCGCCCCGAAACTGATATATTTAGACTCAGGATGCCCAAATTAGTCAATCGGGCACCTGACACGTTTTTCGAGACGGGGTCATGCAGATCCCGAAAACTGGTCCAGAAGACCTCAGATGGACGTAAAACTGATAAATTTGAAATCAGCACGTCCAAATTAGTCAAGAGAGACTGTGTTTGAAATTTCACGCGAAAATGCCTCGTTATGCGTGCACAGTGTCAACACAGTGTAGGCCTAACCACAGTATCAAGAAATTGATCAAGATGACCTCTTCTTGATATAAAACTGATATATTTGGAATCAGAATGCTCAAATTAGTCATTTGAGCACAAAAAGTAATTTTTGACCGGGAACCATACAGTATCGGGAAACTGGTCGAGACGACCTCGGATGAAGATAAAACTGATATATTTGGGTTCAGCACGCCCAAATTAGTCAGTATAGCCTATCTTAAAATTTTTCAAAAAAATTAGTATAAAGGAGGAAATTTTGGGGATTATAGAAAAATAGCCCTCATATTTTTCCAAATCACATTTTCTCCCTCCCATACCACACGAAGATGAACAGTGACCAACTATCGAATCCGGCCTCCGTTTTTGACACCGCCGGCACCATTGGAAAGCTCTCGACGAGCTGATTCCAACGGTGGGCCGAGTCGACCGAACCGATGCCGGAGCACGCCGCACGCGCCGCCCAAAGCCGCCGGTGGCCGAATTTTTCAAACCGCCGTATCTCCGCCGTCCGACGTCCAAATGCCACGATTCCGGTCCCAATGGATTCGTGGTGAAGAGTAGAACAAAACCCAGGCTTCATTTCACATCAACAGCCGCCGAATAGCGCCGCCCCAGGTTCGCCGTCGCCATCGCCGCCGTCGGATCTCGCTATTCCGGCGGAGTTGAGTTGCAAGGTCGGTGTCCAAATGCTCAGAACAACACGTAGATCAAAAGCCCCAAATCAATTTTGGGCAACAACGCCGGAAAAATGAAGATCCAACGCCGCCGCCGTCGCCGACTTTTCGAGAGCCGATTTCCGGTGATAGGAGCCTCGATTCGTGAAATTGACACCACCAATGGGTTCCTCCCGTCGAGCTCTTCAAGATGGTGGTCGCCACTTCCATCGCCGCCGTGGTCAACGCCGGTCAACGGCCGGTCAACGTCGGTCAACGGCGGTCAACGCCGGTCAACGGCGACCCGGAGACCGAAAATTGAAAAATGGCCCGTTGGCCTATTTTCGACGTTCCGGACACATCTGCGGCATCGGATTTGCAAACTGGAGTTTCAAAAGTGAAGAACGACGATTCAAAGATTGCACGGTCGAGACCGAACGGTTCGTCCGACCGCCGACGGGAACGATTTTGGTAGTAGTGTTGATCTACTTATTCCTCAATTTAATATTGGAAATAATTATGTATTAATTATGGTTTACTGACTTGAGGAATTGTAAGAAAAAGGGGTGAAATATCGAAAAAGAGAATGTGAGAAAATGTGAATATTTTTACGTAAAAAGCAGAGCTTTTACGTAAAAAATTAGGCCTCTGGTTTAGTACGTGGCAGGTTAGAATAGGTTAGATGGTTTTGAGGCGTTTCCTAAACGCCGGAAACCCAAAAATTAAGCGGAAATGCTGCCAAAATTTCTAAAACGGCACAAAGGGGTATTTTAGGAAACGAGGGGTGAAAATGTGATCGGGATGGAAACCCGAGCTCCCTCGATGACCTAGGTCCAGGAAAGAAGGACGGACGTTTACAGGATTAGTGAACCGCCCAATTAGAAATCTCGAAATGTAAGAAAACGACCCCTATGTCAGAATAGTACCACCCGAGGGACGGGTGCGATCGAAGTATAAAATTTGGGGCGATTACATCGGTAACGGTAACCCGATAGGCTAAATGGTCATACGAGAGGTATTCAGTCAGTTGACTGGTCGGTTAGCCAGTCAAGGACCAAGTCGGAATGGGATAGTGAGAGACAGTGATTAATTTGTCAAGTAGACAAATTAATCAAGCACGATTAAAAATTAGACATCAAAATTTCCCAAAGTAGAGCGGTTGGGTACCGATAGGCATCGGTACCACACAATGATAAGTTTATTAGTTCCTAACGATAGAGTGACCTAAGAGCGATGTTAATTAATTTATTGGGTAAATAAATTAATTAACAATGATTAGAAAATCAAATTCTTAAGAAGAGGGCAATTAGTACCGATAAGGATCGGTACCACATAACGAGAATTTTTGTTAGTCACTAATGACCACGGTGACCTAAGAGTGAATGTTAATGTAATGCATTATGATTACAGGGAGGTACCTGTATTGTGACGAAGGCGAGAGTATAAACTGTCTGCTGACAGGTAAGTACAACTCCGCCTACAGCATGGATAAAATGAATTTAAAATGATGCTTTTCCAGTATTTTAAGTATGTATCTTGCACACGATGCTGCACAACATACATAAGAGCATATAGCTTCACAATCGAGTAGATTGATGAAAGAACAAGATAGAAGCCATAGATCCCTACCGCGTAGGATTGGGGACAGCTTAGAGAAGCGTATGGCTAGAACAGTTAAACAAGATGGAATTAAATAGGTGTGTCGTACCGGCTCCTTCAGTCGAAGGGGTTTCCAGTTAAAGAAAGTTCAGGCCACAAGTTGAGCATCAGTTGATGGCTCTTCGGCATTAGTTGACCTCAGGCGTTACCGTTGGTCTGCGCGTACACGGTACTGACACATGGGCCCTAAATAGACAAGAAAAGAAAAGAAAAGTTTGAAGCATAAATGAACATAACCGGATCATGCATTAGTTATAGTTCGCTATGCTTTCTTTTTCAGTAGAGTGCATACAGTACACGATGCTTCTGTCATGCATAAAGTATGTGAAGTTTTATATTCAGTGTTATGACATGTTATGTGATGACATGATATGTGAGCTGATATGTGATATGCTTATATGATATATGATTTATTAAGTGATATATGTCATGCCTATGATTTTACGTATGTGCTATGTTTTAAACATGTTTTGCGGTTAACATGTTGTACTTACTGGGCGTAAAGCTCACGGAGTGTGTTCATGCTGTAGGTAAGCATCCTATAGCGTAAACATCAAGGGACGATGATGATGGCGGAGGTGGATGTGAGGATGAGGTTATGGATACACCGCGAGTATTCTTCCGCACAGTATGAGTAAATAATATTTTGAATGGTGACAGTTAAATAGTATTTTGAATAGTAAAGGTTAAATGGTATTTTGGAACAGTAAACAGTATATGTACGAGTAGTATATTTAAATAGTATCTGGTGAATAGTAATCAGATAAACATGTATATAATTATGTATGTATAATTGAAATCCTTATGTTTTTCAAATTCCGCATTTTAATAGTATGCGTACGTGAATAGTAAATACGTACGTGTATATAAAAAAAAAAAAATCCCTCTAAATTTATAGTCTTAAATTCAGCAAGTTTAAGTATCGTTTTTAAAGAAGCAAGTAATAGAGTTTACAGTGACGGTCCGGGCCGCTGAGGGCACGGGGCGTCACAGTTGGTATCAGAGCGGTTTCCTGCCATCCTACCTCACATCGCCACATGCCTGCCTCATCTGTCCAAGTAAGTTAGTTTTATATTTTTAGTCAGTAAATGTTTCTCTATTGAAGATAACATTTTATAGTAATGAGATGACGAAACCTATGATGGCGAGAATAAGACGAAGAGATGCTGAGATCATTATACGTAAATCACGACCGTGCAGTGCTAGAGAACTGCTCAAAGAAAGGACATGGATTGCTGCCCGAGTTGTACCGATCTTCAGGGCTAGTTGTCCATTAAGTTTCGAGTGGCAAACAGTACTCCTGCACTCCATGAGAATGTCAGGACTGGTTTCATGTTATCAAAGTGATTCCCCGATTGTACGTCATTGACCAGGATAACTGAGTCCTGTTGGCTGTTGATATCTCTCTGGAAGATACTCTCGTGTGTATCGGGATCCTTATGACCAGGATGAGCTCTTAACTGTGTCGAGTTTCGCCATACCACGATCGAGCCAATCTCTGAAAGCAGTCCAGCATCAGCCTTAGTTTTTCTTTATAGGCAAGCGGGGAGTGAAACCACCTAAGTTCTCTAGAGTTATGGATATACGAGAATTTGTTCATCGGACTGAAAGACTGCAGCTGATGTCCGGTGATACAGTTCTAACGTATGTTGTTCGCTACAAGGAACCGATATGGACTTCTACAATACACGCCGAGAGAAAAGTGCTCAACCCCGGGAACTCTACACAAGCCCAAGGCATTATAGCAGCCGCCATTATGGAGGGTGACCCGGTAGGACCAGCACCCCAACTGGCCGATGAAGAGTTCATGGCCGAGCACCAGCCAGAAGTACACGAGGGCAATAGGGAGCCAATGGAGAACCCCGAACCAGCCCGTATGTCTCCCGAACACCCCATGGAAGAGGAAGATGACAAGACTCTTTTCGACGCCCATCCCGACGATGAGGGAAAGGAGATCCCCAATCGCTTTAGTAATGACGAAGTCATCATAGCCAGCGATGACGAGGTCAGTTTCAGCTGAGAAGAAGAAGAGAACCCAGAGGAGTACTCACTCAGTGATAGTGACGATGAGGAGATGCCTGATACTGAATCAGGATTATCCTTCCAATTGTAGTAACCCTTCTGCGGGAATGTTAGTTATGAAAATATATAGAGGGAAGCAGTAGCTCTCCCCCGTCAGTTATAGCATAATGTACTTGTTGGGATCGTATAGGGGAAGTGTGTGTCACTCCCACTGAACTAGAATCTTGAATATATGTATATATATTATGTGAAATATATTATGAGATAAGTAGTAAAGCTTTGCCCTAGGGGCCAGATATAATATTTTTTCCACAGTGTGAGTATGATATGACAGAAAGTGCAGGACGAATCCTAGCACTCAGACGATGTCCCAATACAATGCGGTAATTGTATTGAACATCACAGTATGAGAGAAAGAAAGATGGATATAGTGTGTATATTTATATCCATAATGGTTTAAGTAAGATTGTTAAGTAAGAAAGAAAATGATATGTGATACGAGTCCCAAGTATAGAATTTAAGAGACTTATATTTTCCTTTCCCACTGTACGATAGGGTTACATAGGAAAACATAGCAAGAACAAGAGCTTAGTTAAATCCAGCATCCCGAGAGGATGAGTTGATAGCACAGATTGTAGCCATGCGAGAGATAATGGAGAACCAGCAGCGGGAGCTAAACCAGCTTAGAGAGCAGCTGGGCCAGCAACCCCAGGCACCACAGTCAGTAGAGACGCCAGCACAGGAGGCTCCAGCAGCCCAAGAAACTCTTAGGGAGCAAGCAGCTCCTTCAGCTCAGGAAGCACTAGCACCCATAGTAATGGCTGCTTTCGTAGCAGCAATTATTTTCTACCAATCCCTAGGGAAGGCGACTTGTATGAGAGATTCCGACGCATGAAAGCGTTAGAATTCGTAGGAATCACCAACCCTATAGAGGCCGATGATTGGCTAACGAATATCCAAGTAATCTTGGATTTTATAGGGTTAATAGATAGAGAGAGAGAAAGTGATGTACGCACCCTTCACCCTGCGCAATGAGGCGCGTTAGTGGTGGAAGATGGTAACCATTAAGAGGAACATCAGAGAGATGAGCTGGAGCGATTTCATTGAGGAATTCAAGGAGATGTACTTCAACGAGGAAGCACTAGTAGCGCAGTAGGACGAGTTCGACAACCTGCACCAAGGTAGTATAACTGTTATGGAGGCAGTCAAGAAGTTTGAGCAGTTGGCTCAACTTTGTCCAGATTTGGTACCGACCAAAAGGAGAGAGTCAGACGAATGCTGAAGATGTTCAGAACGGAAATCACAGTTTAGGTCTGTAGCGGAGGGCACGGACCAGCGACACTAGCAGAATGTGTCAGCAAGACTATCTGAGCTGAGTACTAGTCGGCTCAGGATAAGGAGCGAAAGGCGCAGAATTTTAAGGCACGAAAGGAGGAGAAAACGCAAGCTGAGCAGGCTCAGGGGAAGTAAAACCCCGAGTTACAACACAGAGGACAGAATGTGGGAACCGGCCAGAATAGTAGGCATTCCCATAATAACAACAAGAGAAAAGGGGAATTAAGGCAATCAAGATTCACAGGAGAATTTCCCCCAGAAGAGAAACGACCAGGAAGGAAATGATAGCCAACTCGACGTGCACGAAATGCGGAAAGAGGCACTCAGGAGAATGTAAGCAAGGAGTAAGTGGTTGTTTCATCTGTGGCAAGAAAGGCCACTATGCCAAAAAAAAAAAAAAAAGGGCTTAGGACACAACGTTGTCATAAACTGTTGAAGGCGAAAAATCATTTTCGAACCAATCGGATGTGAAAAGTTCATCTACAAGGGTTTGTCGCCAGAGCAACCAAAGACGATGATATCAGCAGTGAAGGCTCGCGAGATACAATCCAGTGGATGCACGGACTTCCTAGTATACGTAGCAGATAAGACTCAAGGAATAGAGATAGGACCCGACAACATACCGATAGTCAGGGAATTCATGGAGATATTTCTAGAAGATCTTGCAGGACTCCAACCAGAGCGCAGGATCTCGTTCGAGACTGAACGTCTACTAGAATCAGCCCCATCTTTGAGGCCCCCTACGGAATAGGCCCTATAGAGCTAAAGGAGCCCCAAGCCCAGCTAAAGGACTAAATAGATAAGGGATTCATGCGACAGAGCTATTCACCCTGGAGAGCACCCATACCATTCGTGAAGAAGAAAGATGGACCACTGAGAATGTGCATCGACTATAGAGAGTTGAACAGGAATACGAATAAGAACAAGCATCTGTTGCCGTGAGTTGACGATCTATTTGATTAGCTCTGAGACGCTGTAATGTCCTCGAAGATCGATCTACATTCAGGGTACCATCAACTACGAATCAGGAAAGAAGATGTACCCAAAACAGCCTTTCAAATGCGGTACGGACATTATGAGTTTCTGTTCGTGTCGCTCAGATTGACGAACGCACCAGTAACTTTCATGAACCGGATGAACCGCATGTTCAAGGACTATTTGGATAAGTTTGTCATTGTGTTCATCGATGACATACTTATACACTCTCAGACGAAGGAAGAGTATGAAGAGCACTTAACTATCATTTTGCGCATGCAACAGGACCATCAGTTATACACCAAGTTCTCCAAGTACGAGTTTTGACTGGAGAAGGTCCATTTCCTAGACCACGTAGACCCCAAGGAAGGAGTATCTGTGGACCTGGCGAAAATTGATGCAGTTAGCACGTGGCCAGCTCAGAGGAACGAAACGGGAATTCACAGTTTCTTTAAACTAACAGGATGTTACCTACACTTAGTCGAAGGCTACTCAAAGTTAGCTGCTCCGCTCACAGCGCTCACCAAGAAGGGAAAGAGGTATAAGTGAATCGATAAGTGTGAGGAAAGCTTTCAAGAGCTAAGATGAAGACTCATAAGCGCTCCAATGCTGACCATTTCAAATGTTGGTCAGGGAAGCTTTGTGATTTAAGCGCCACATCTAAAACCAAGTTGGAAACTGTGTTGATGTAGAGTGGTAGAGTAGTCGCGTATGCTTCACGACAACTCAAAAAACCTTGAGAAGAGCTACCCAACGCGTGATCTGGAGCTAGTAGCGATAGTTTTTACGATAAAAACATGGAGGCACTACCTGTACGGAGTCACGTGCGAGATTTACATCGACCACTAGAGTCTCAAATGTATCTTCACGCAGAAAGAGCTCAACATGAGGCAGCGTAGATGGCTAGAGTTGGTAAGGATTACGACCGTGAGATCCTATACCATCTAGGGAAAGCCAATAAAGTGGTCAATGCGTAGAGTCAGAAGCATATTACTATGCCTATGGCTATTAGTGCCTTGTCAAGAGCGCTACAAAGGAGTTATGCGACAGCAAGATCAAGATTTTGATAGGGGGATTGTCTAACATGACCCTCCAATCGACGCTCCAAGAAGAGATCAAGATCGGTCAAGATTTTGATTTGTCCCTGCTCAAGTCCAAAAAGGAAGCTATAGAGGACAAGGGTTCAGAGTTTAAGATCCTTAAGGACGACATACTCTACTACAGAGATAGAGTATGTGTTCTAAAAGATGAAGAACTCAAGAAGCGAATCCTTTTGGAACCTTACGAGACGTCATATTCCGTACATCCGGTAGCGAATAAGGTGTACAAGTACCTAAAGGAAAGTTTTTGGTGCCTTGGAATGAAGAATGACATTGTCGAGTTCGTCGCCAGCTGCCTTACGTGCCAGAAGGTTAAGGTAGATCACCAGCGCTCAGCAGGATAATCGTAGGAAATTAAGTTACCCGAGTGGAAATGGGACCAGATTACGATGAATTTCGTAATCGGATTGCCGAAGACGTCAAACGATAATGATGCAATCTGGGTGATTGTAGAAAAACTGATGAAATCAGTTAGATTTTTAGCAATGAAAGTTAGCTACTCGGTGGAACGACCAGTAGAAATCTATGCGGCACAGTTCGTGAAATGGCACGGAATACCAGAGTCGATCGTCTCAGATCGTAGTGGACGCTTTACCTCCAGATTTTGGCGAGGTGTTCAAGCCGCATTACGGTCCAAGTGAGAGTTCAGCATAGCATTTCATCCTCAGACCGACAGTTAGTCTGAGAGGACCATACAGATGTTAGAGGACATGTTGAGACCTGCGTCCTAGACTTCAAAGGAAATTGATATCAGAAGCTACCATTGAGCGAGTTCTCGTACAACAGCAACTATCATTCCTTGATAGGAATGGCACCGTACGAGACACTCTGTGGAAAGAAATGCAGATCTCTGGCTCATTAGTACGAGTTTGGAGAGAAACGAGTAGTTAGCTCGGACATCATCAAGAATACCATGTCAGACGTGAAGCTGATACGAGAAAAGTTAGATACAGCGCACAGTCGACCGAAGAATTTTGACGATAAGCGCCGTAGACCCCTCAAGTTTCAAGTAGGAGATTCGGTCTTTTTCAAGGCGGCACCCATGAAAGGGGTGATGCGCATTGAAAATAAAAGAAAGCTCAGTCCTAGGTACATAGGACCCTTGAGATAATAGAGAAAGTCGGGAAGGTGGCTTATAGACTAGCACTTCCTCCCGAGTTAGCTATAGTGCACAACATCTTTCACGTCTTGATGCTGAAGAAGTACGTGCCAGACAGCTCCCATGTTCTTAGCCAAGAATCCGTTGTAGTATACGCTGATCCGACGTACGAGGAGAGACTCGTGCAGATCTTAGTTAGAAAGGAGAAAGTACTTAGGAATGAAGTATACCGCTAGTAAAAGTGTTGTGGCAGAATCATAGTGTTGAGGAAGCCACATGAGAATGGGAAGAAGACATGAGAAGAGACTTCCCGGAATTATTCTAATTTTCGAGGACGAAAATTTTGTAAGGGGGGTAGGTTGTAATGACCGCCATTTTCATGGCACCTACTTACCATGTAATAAGTCATTAAGGAATAAAATGGACATAATTTAATGTCCTTTAGCAAATTTAAGTAACACAGTCAGGTATACTGCCGTGTGAGTGACCGTATGCCATTCGGACTGTGTATCTGTTAGTAGTCGTGTGAGTGTACATAGCCATGTAGTATAACACGGTCAAGTACATGATCGTGTAAAAGGCTGTGTACCGCTCAGATAGATGAATATATTTCAAAGACATGGCTGTGTTGAGTAGTCTCAACTAGTACATGCCCATGTCTGAAATGTACACGCCCGTGTTGCATTGCACACGCACGTGTAAGAGTCCGTGTAGAAGGCTGTGTAATGAGCCGAGAGCCACTGTAATGACTCTCATGAATTATGAAACTTAATTACTATGTAATGATGTAATTAAGTTAATAAGCACAGTGTGCTTTTCAGTTGAATGAATTAAACAGGAATAGTAACGTTTAATTACTATTCATGCAATGAAAGGGGTAATCGACAGTGAAATCGGTCCACCCTATTATGTGAGTATGCGTTGAGACACGCAATATCAAGAAACCGGTCTAGACGACCATTTCATGATACAGAATTGATGAGCTAGTCATCAGTACGCTCAGACTGGTCATCTGAGCGCAGCAGTGATAATTGCCCTAATAGATGTACAGTATCGAGAAAAGTGGTCTAGATGACCTCTTCTCGCCAATGGACTGACAAAATCAAAGTCAGAACGCTCAGATTAGTCAGTCAGATAGTGAACAGTGATTTGTGAATAGTGAGAAACGCAGTGTCAGGTTAGTGGCCAAGACGGCCTTAATCTGGCATAAAACTGATATATTAATAGTCAGCAGGCTCAATCTGGTCAATTGAGCATAAAATGTAGATTTTGTTTAAGGGATACGTAGTATCGGGATGAGGGTCAAGACGACCTTTTCTCGCCCCGAAACTGATATATTTAGACTCAGGATGCCCAAATTAGTCAATCGGGCACCTGACACATTTTTCGAGACGGGGTCATGCAGATCCCGAAAACTGGTCCAGAAGACCTCAGATGGACGTAAAACTGATAAATTTGAAATCAGCACGTCCAAATTAGTCAAGAGAGACTGTGTTTGAAATTTCACGCGAAAATGCCTCGTTATGCGTGCACAGTGTGAACACAGTGTAGGCATAACCACAGTATCAAGAAATTGATCAAGATGACCTCTTCTTGATATAAAACTGATATATTTGGAATCAGAATGCTCAAATTAGTCATTTGAGCACAAAAAGTAATTTTTGACCGGGAACCATACAGTATCGGGAAACTGGTCGAGACGACCTCGGATGAAGATAAAACTGATATATTTGGGTTCAGCACGCCCAAATTAGTCAGTATAGCCTATCTTAAAATTTTTCAAAAAAATTAGTATAAAGGAGGAAATTTTGGGGATTATAGAAAAATAGCCCTCATATTTTTCCAAATCACATTTTCTCCCTCCCATACCACACGAAGATGAACAGTGACCAACTATCGAATCCGGCCTCCGTTTTTGACACCGCCGGCACCATTGGAAAGCTCTCGACGAGCTGATTCCAACGGTGGGCCGAGTCGACCGAACCGATGCCGGAGCACGCCGCACGCGCCGCCCAAAGCCGCCGGTGGCCGAATTTTTCAAACCGCCGTATCTCCGCCGTCCGACGTCCAAATGCCACGATTCCGGTCCCAATGGATTCGTGGTGAAGAGTAGAACAAAACCCATGCTTCATTTCACATCAACAGCCGCCGAATCGCGCCGCCCCAGGTTCGCCGTCGCCATCGCCGCCGTCGGATCTCGCTATTCCGGCAGAGTTGAGTTGCAAGGTCGGTGTCCAAATGCTCAGAACAACACGTAGATCAAAAGCCCCAAATCAATTTTGGGCAACAACGCCGGAAAAATGAAGATCCAACGCCGCCGCCGTCGCCGACTTTTCGAGAGCCGATTTCCGGTGATAGGAGCCTCGATTCGTGAAATTGACACCACCAATGGGTTCCTCCCGTCGAGCTCTTCAAGATGGTGGTCGCCACTTCCATCGCCGCCGTGGTCAACGCCGGTCAACGGCCGGTCAACGTCGGTCAACGGCGGTCAACGCCGGTCAACGGCGACCCGGAGACCGAAAATTGAAAAATGGCCCGTTGGCCTATTTTCGACGTTCCGGACACATCTGCGGCATCGGATTTGCAAACTGGAGTTTCAAAAGTGAAGAACGACGATTCAAAGATTGCACGGTCGAGACCGAACGGTTCGTCCGACCGCCGACGGGAACGATTTTGGTAGTAGTGTTGATCTACTTATTCCTCAATTTAATATTGGAAATAATTATGTATTAATTATGGTTTACTGACTTGAGGAATTGTAAGAAAAAGGGGTGAAATATCGAAAAAGAGAATGTGAGAAAATGTGAATATTTTTACGTAAAAAGCAGAGCTTTTACGTAAAAAATTAGGCCTCTGGTTTAGTACGTGGCAGGTTAGAATAGGTTAGATGGTTTTGAGGCGTTTCCTAAATGCCGGAAACCCAAAAATTAAGCGGAAATGCTGCCAAAATTTCTAAAACGGCACAAAGGGGTATTTTAGGAAACGAGGGGTGAAAATGTGATCGGGATGGAAACCCGAGCTCCCTCGATGACCTAGGTCCAGGAAAGAAGGACGGACGTTTACAGGATTAGTGAACCGCCCAATTAGAAATCTCGAAATGTAAGAAAACGACCCCTATGTCAGAATAGTACCACCCGAGGGACGGGTGCGATCGAAGTATAAAATTTGGGGCGATTACATCGGTAACGGTAACCCGATAGGCTAAATGGTCATACGAGAGGTATTCAGTCAGTTGACTGGTCGGTTAGCCAGTCAAGGACCAAGTCGGAATGGGATAGTGAGAGACAGTGATTAATTTGTCAAGTAGACAAATTAATCAAGCACGATTAAAAATTAGACATCAAAATTTCCCAAAGTAGAGCGGTTGGGTACCGATAGGCATCGGTACCACACAATGATAAGTTTATTAGTTCCTAACGATAGAGTGACCTAAGAGCGATGTTAATTAATTTATTGGGTAAATAAATTAATTAACAATGATTAGAAAATCAAATTCTTAAGAAGAGGGCAATTAGTACCGATAAGGATCGGTACCACATAACGAGAATTTTTGTTAGTCACTAATGACCACGGTGACCTAAGAGTGAATGTTAATGTAATGCATTATGATTACAGGGAGGTACCTGTATTGTGACGAAGGCGAGAGTATAAACTGTCTGCTGACAGGTAAGTACAACTCCGCCTACAGCATGGATAAAATGAATTTAAAATGATGCTTTTCCAGTATTTTAAGTATGTATCTTGCACACGATGCTGCACAACATACATAAGAGCATATAGCTTCACAATCGAGTAGATTGATGAAAGAACAAGATAGAAGCCATAGATCCCTACCGCGTAGGATTGGGGACAGCTTAGAGAAGCGTATGGCTAGAACAGTTAAACAAGATGGAATTAAATAGGTGTGTCGTACCGGCTCCTTCAGTCGAAGGGGTTTCCAGTTAAAGAAAGTTCAGGCCACAAGTTGAGCATCAGTTGATGGCTCTTCGGCATTAGTTGACCTCGGGCGTTACCGTTGGTCTGCGCGCACACGGTACTGACACATGGGCCCTAAATAGACAAGAAAAGAAAAGAAAAGTTTGAAGCATAAATGAACATAACCGGATCATGCATTAGTTATAGTTCGCTATGCTTTCTTTTTCAGTAGAGTGCATACAGTACACGATGCTTCTGTCATGCATAAAGTATGTGAAGTTTTATATTCAGTGTTATGACATGTTATGTGATGACATGATATGTGAGCTGATATGTGATATGCTTATATGATATATGATTTATTAAGTGATATATGTCATGCCTATGATTTTACGTATGTGCTATGTTTTAAACATGTTTTGCGGTTAACATGTTGTACTTACTGGGCGTAAAGCTCACGGAGTGTGTTCATGCTGTAGGTAAGCATCCTATAGCGTAAACATCAAGGGACGATGATGATGGCGGAGGTGGATGTGAGGATGAGGTTATGGATACACCGCGAGTATTCTTCCGCACAGTATGAGTAAATAATATTTTGAATGGTGACAGTTAAATAGTATTTTGAATAGTAAAGGTTAAATGGTATTTTGGAACAGTAAACAGTATATGTACGAGTAGTATATTTAAATAGTATCTGGTGAATAGTAATCAGATAAACATGTATATAATTATGTATGTATAATTGAAATCCTTATGTTTTTCAAATTCCGCATTTTAATAGTATGCGTACGTGAATAGTAAATACGTACGTGTATATAAAAAAAAAAATCCCTCTAAATTTATAGTCTTAAATTCAGCAAGTTTAAGTATCGTTTTTAAAGAAGCAAGTAATAGAGTTTACAGTGACGGTCCGGGCCGCTGAGGGCACGGGGCGTCACAAAGGCCATTGTGCCAGGAACTGTCCAAATAGGCAGGGTGGACAAGGCATTTCCCAACAGCACCAGACACACCCACAAGCTCATTCCCTTCAGGCCAGAGTTGAAGAGTCACTAGTAAGGCCGCAATGCCAGGAGCGTGTACCACGTGCCGATGCTCGTGTGATGGCCTACAGCAAAGAGGATGCAGAGGCAAGAACATCGAACGTGGTGACAGGTCAGCTTCCTGTCGCTAGTCATGTAGCCTCTGTACTATTTAATTCCGGTGCTACGCATTCTTTTGTTTCCTATACATTTGCTGACAAGATAGGACTTCCTAAGGACAATATGGGAAGGGTATTTAAGACAGCTTTACCCCCTGGGGAAGTATTGTTGTCCAATTACTGGCTACCTCATGTACCAGTATATGTGGCAAATAGGGAACTATATGCGGAGTTGATCATAATGAAGATCGCGGACTACAATGTGATCCTAGGCATGGATTTCTTAGGGAAATACCAAGCTACGATCGACTGCCAAAATCGAAAGATATTATTCCAACCTGAGGAAGAAGAGAGTTTCGAGTACATCGACACTTCTCAAAAACCTGGGAAGATGATGATTAGTTCGCTGAGAACAAGCAAGCTGATAGCCAGTGGTTGTATAGGATATCTGGCAAATGTGGTGGATACTACAGAGGAACAGAAGCTGCGACCTGAAGACGTTCCTGTGGTTAATGAATTTCTTGACGTATTTCCGGAAGAGTTACCAGGGATACCGCCAGAGAGAGAAATCTCGTTCGAAATTGAGTTGATGCCTGGAACAGCACCTATTTCCAAAGCACCATACCGCATGGCTCCAGTGGAGTTAAAGGAGCTACAGGTACAATTAAAGGAGCTTTTGGATAAAGGATTCATTAGGCCGAGTTTTTCTCCATGGGGTGCACCTGTGTTATTCATCAAGAAAAAGGATGGAACATTCCGTTTGTGCATTGATTATCGAGAGTTGAATAAGGTTACGATCAAAAATAGGTATCCATTACCTAGAATTGATGACCTATTCGACCAGTTAAAAGGCGTAGCGGTATTTTCCAAGATCGATTTACGATCAGGATATCACCAGCTGAGAATTAAAGAAAGTGATATTCCTAAGACGGCGTTTAGGACTCGTTATGGTCACTACGAGTTTCTTGTGATGCCATTTGGATTAACAAATGCGCCGGCAGCATTCATGGACTTGATGAACAGAATTTTTAAAGAGTATTTGGATAAGTTTTTCATTGTATTTATTGATGACATTCTTATATACTCAAAGAGTCATGAGGAGCACAAAGAACATCTGAGGATCGTGCTGAATACGATAAAGAAGCATCAACTGTATGCCAAATTCTCAAAATGCGAATTTTGGCTGGACAGAGTACATTTCCTTGGACATGTTGTATCCCAGGAAGGTATTGCTGTAGATCCGACCAAGGTAGAAGCAATTAACCAGTGGCCTGCACCCAAGAGTGTAACGGAAATACGCAGTTTCTTGGGGTTAGCTGGTTATTATCGGTGATTTGTAGAGGGATTTGCGCGATTAGCTGTACCTCTTACCGCTCTTACACGCAAAGAAAGGAAATACAAGTGGACTATGGAATGCAAAAGAAGCTTCCAGGAGTTAAAGAGGCGACTGACAAGCGCACCAATCCTTACGCTTCCCACTGAAGGGGAGAAGTTTGTGATCTACAGTGATGCATCTAAAATAGGATTGGGAGTAGTCCTGATGCAAGGCGGCAAGGTGATTGCCTATGCTTCCCGTCAATTAAAGGATCATGAAAGGAATTACCCTACGCATGACCTTGAACTTGCTGCAGTAGTGTTCGCACTTAAAATTTGGCGACACTATCTCTATGGAGCTCAATGTCAGATTTTCACTGATCACCAAAGCCTAAAGTATTTCTTCACGCAAAAAGAGCTCAATATGCGGCAAAGGCAATGGTTGGAATTGGTGAAGGATTATGATTGTGAAATCCTATACCATCCAGGGAAGGCCAACCGTGTAGCGGATGCTCTAAGTAGAAAGTCTACCATATCGCACCAGCTACCAATAAACAGGCTTCCAAAGCCATTGCAGCAAGAGATAAATTCTTTGAACTTGGAGTTGATATCTGGAAAACTAGCTGCACTCCAAGTGGAATCATCGCTATTTGAGGATATAAAGGAAGCTCAGAGGCAAGATCCAACAATGACAAGTTCTCAAGAAGGAATTTCCAAGGATGGAATAATCCTTTATCAAGGAAGGATAAATGTTCCAGCTGATGAAGAACTTAGAAGATGGATCATGTCAGAAGCTCATGAGACACCCTATTCGGTTCATCCCGGAGCTAGCAAGATGTATCAGGACTTGAAGTTACAGTTCTGGTGGAAAGGGATGAAGAACAATATAGCGAAATTCGTGAGCAGATGCATGACCTGTCAGAGAATCAAAGCGGAACATAAACATCCAGCGGGAAGATTGGAACCGTTGGAGATTCCTGAATGGAAATGGGAACACATTACGATGGATTTTGTAGTGGGACTCCCAAAAACCTGAGAAGGTTATGATACCATCTGGGTTATTGTGGACAGACTGACCAAGACGGCACGGTTTATAGCTGTCAAGATGACTTTTTTGTTGGAAAAGTTTGCTCAGTTATACGTAACTCATGTCGTCAGATTACATGGAGTACCAAAATCCATTGTATCAGATCGAGATGCACGGTTCACTTCGAATTTCTGGAAGTGTGTGCAAGAGGCCATGGGTACTGAATTGAGACTCAGTACGGCTTTTCATCCGCAAACAGACGGACAGTCGGAGCGGACAATTCAAACCTTAGAGGACATGCTTCGAGCTTGTGTTATGGATTTTGCGGGAAATTGGAACGAGAAGTTACCATTGATTGAATTCTCGTACAATAATAGTTGCCAAGCTTCTATAGGCATGGCACCTTACGAGGCTTTGTATGGACGGAAATGCAGATCACCATTACACTGGTATGATTTGTGAGAGAAGCAGTTACATAAGATGGATTTCATGTAAAAGAGACTTTCGATGCAGTTGCTAGAATTCAGCGTCAAATGAAAATTGCGCAAAGCCGACAAAAGAGTTATGCGGACAAGAGGCGGAGATCCTTAGAGTTTGATGAAGGAGACTTCGTGTTTCTTAAGGTATCGCCCATGAAGGGGATTATGCGTTTCGGTAAGAAGGGGAAACTGAGTCCAAGATATATTGGACCTTATGAAATTATCGAGCGCATTGGAAAGGTCGCTTACAGATTAGCATTACCTCCAGAATTGTCGGTAGTGCATAATGTATTTCATGTGTCGATGCTGAGAAAATATATACCAGATCCGTCCCATGTGTTTAAGCATGAGCCTATTCAAATCCATGAGGATTTGACATATGAGGAACAACCTATTCGAGTACTGGCTCATGAAGAGAAAGTACTGAGGAATAAGACAATCCCACTAGTGAAGATTCTGTGGAAAAATCACAACATTGAAGAAGCTACGTGGGAACGAGAAGACGAGATGAGGAGTTTATACCCTCATTTGTTCTAATTTTCGAGGACGAAAATTTTATAAGGAGGGGTGAATGTGACAACCGGGAAATTCAGGCAATTCTCAGATGAAAATGTACAAATGTATGTATATAACAATTTGTACTATTTAAAGAGTGAAATAAACGTATTTATATTGTTTGGAATATATGAAAATGTTCTAATAATATTGACAAGTAAGAATTCAGTGTTAGAAAAATTCACTGAGTTGAAACGGGTGAAACGGTGCCAAAACCGGCATTGAAAACCCTAACCGGGACAATAGAAGATGGAAATCTTCCGGGATTAATTTTGATCAAATGGAAGCAGTGTAAATTGGTCCGACTGCATAGGAGACCTCAGGAACACGCCGGGACGATTTCAGGAAAATTTCGGCTCGAACCGGTATCGGTCAAAAAGTAGTCGAATTAATGTGAATAGTAAAAGTCAAAGTCAACTTTTAGTTTAGCAATTATGACATCATTAATCCATTTGATAAATGGAAAGAAAATGGTGGTTGGTAGCATTAATGGCCATGATTCATTTGCTTTTTGATCTAAAGGCCAAGATTTGGCCAAAATTTTACCATTTTAATTTTTGTAAAATATGGAAAGAATTAGCTTTGAAATGTGTTGATTTTTGATTGGTGGAAAGCCAAATTAATTGGCTTTTTGGTGGGTTAAGTCGGCAAAACTTAAGCAAAGTGGCCGAAACATATTTCAAGCCAAAACCAAGAGAAAAAAAAATTCTAAGTGTCTTCCATGGTGTGTACGTGAGTGACCCAAGAGGAACCAAGCAATTTCTTCAATATTTCTACACAAAATTGGTGTCAAAGCATTCCTTGAAGACAAAGGAAGCAAGTGACTAAGGTAACTCCCCTTGGACTTAACTTTTTCTTGGTTTTTCTTCAAGAAAACCGTGGGATGAATAGTGAAATAAGATGGAAAATTTTTGGTTGTTTTTCATGATTTGATGCTTGGGTTTTGTTAAGAGTGTAATAAGGAAGAAAACCATGTATTTGGTTTAAAGAAAAACCAAAATTTTGTTGGTTTTCCAAGGGTAAAACCGTGGGTTACCTTGAGTAAGCAATAGGAAATTTGTGTGGTTTAATTGCTAACATGCTTTCAAGTTAAATTTTGTGAAGAATAAACCATGAATTGCATTATGGAAAAGCTTGAAAAAAATTTTGGTGTGCATTTACATAATGTGGCCGTGGGGTTACCTAAGGGTTTGGAAGAAAAATTTGCATGGTTTTATGTGATGTTTGGTTAATTGAAATCATGCATTTTAATATGCAAGTGATGGAATTATGAGTGAAAGAATGAAACAAAAATGTTGTGCATGTTTTTCATTCATTGGCCGTGGGTTATATATGGTAAAAACCCTAAGAATTTGGTTGAAAAATGTAATGAAAATGGGCTTGAAAATGTGTTAAAAAAATGACATTTTAATAGCCTAAAATGTGGTGGAAAATTTGAGAAGTTTGGTTCGGTTTGATTGTGAAAACCGAGACCAAAACTAAGGACAAAATTGAGAAAAAAATTTTGTAATGTGGGTTAAAATATGAAATTGGAAATTTGTGAGCTTTTATGTAAAAGTTTAAAAGTTTGGAAAACTTTTACATAAAATAGGCTTGTGATATAGTACGTGGCAGGTACATATGGTTCGAGGTGTACCTAACGCCGGAAGCCCTAAAATTACGCCGAAATGCTGACGAAATTTAGAAAACAGCATTTGGGGTAAAATGGAAATAAAAATAAAAAGTTTGGGGTCGGGTCGGAAACCCGAGTCCCTAACGGAAAATTGAATGAGGAAAACCTAAGGGGTGGTTCGTGAATAGTAACCTGTCCCCTTAAAAATTTAAAACGCGAGTGAAATTGAAAAACCGACCCCCTTGGGGGGGGGCGTTTTTGGAAATGAAATAAAGGTCCGAGTCGGGAACGGAAAATCTGAGCCTCGGAGACCTAGGTCGGAAATGTATAGGTGAACGTTTTAAATACTAGTGAAACGTCCATTTGAGACTCCGAAACGATAGAAAATAGCTAAACCGACGTAAGGGTCGGAATAGTGCTTCCCGAGGGTCGGGAAAGTGAAAAGTGGAAGTAAAATAAAAACGAACCCGGTAATGATTAGAAAAGAGTCAGAAAAGTTCCTGAGAGCCAAAAATGTAGTCTGGATCGGGAAAATTCCTGTCGGGGGCAAAATTGTAATTTTTCCAAAATATAGGGGTAAAATCGTAATTTTGCCAAAATACAGGGGCAAAATTGTAATTTTTCAAAAGTTGAGAAAAAATGGGGAAAATGATAAATAAAGCCTAAAAAGTTATAAATAGGTTTTATTTAAGCTTTTAAATGAAAAATAAAAGCTATAAATGGAAATGAAATTAACAGACAAGATTTTGTCTGTAGGATCCAAAAATCGACCTGCAAGGAGGGCGATCAAAAATCCACGAGAGGAAAAGAGAAGAGACTGATAAGGTAAGTTCAGACATTTACCTGTGTGGCGGCCCGCCCCTCGTAGAGATCATACAATACTATTACAGTTGAGCTTTATCGCTAACTGCGATAGATTGTACTCTCATGGGTCGCCGGCTTATCTCTCTCTATTTTTAAATCATGACTTTTTTTTTGGGAAATTTTTTTTTTCTCTTTAAACATCATGTAACCATTTCTCACTAATTACTTTGTTGGCAAGTACAAAGTAATTTACATATTACAGTACTTTCGTAAAATATATAATATTACAAAAGACTGTTTCTTTCTTTTTTTCTCCCCTTTTTATCGCTCAGCGGAAAGACTCTGGCAGGACCATGTCCCTCGCCCAGTTATCCCATTTGACACGCGCCATCCCGTCCGCATCCAGTCAAACAAGCTATTGAGCTGGTCGCTTACCTGCAACATTAGCAAAAATGGTGAGCTAAAGGCTCAGTAAGTTCAAACATGAAAGAAATAAAATTTCTATGAATAGTACTATTCATTGTGAATAGTACCGTTGACCACTATTCCTCTATGAATAGTACTTTGACCACAACACTGTATCACACTAGTACATCTACCGCGATGTTAGTGCTCTCACTAAACTGTCTTATGCTCAATTATGGCACAGTTTCAGTTTTAGGTCATTATCTTTGATTACGTTCTGGTTTTGAGCTCAGGTTGGCAGTACCATTTAAGTGCGCATGACTGGGAGCGGTACATTAGTGCTGACCTCCACAGCCTTAATCTCATAGCCCCGAAGGCAAAATTGTACATGACTAGGAGCGGTATATCAGTGCTGACCTCCACAGCCTTATCTCATAGCCCCGAAGGCAAAAGTACCTCCCTATACGGAAGGCTGGTACGCCAGAAAGTGGTTTCATTACCGACTTTTTAACATTCTAACCCGGTGACTTCATATTGCCCCGTGGTTAGGAATGGTTCACATTTTAATTTTAGGTGAGTGAGTTTTATTAACCTCGCTCTAGTGCCCGAAGCACAATTAACCATGTGTCCCATTCTTATAGTGCCCGTAGCACATTTCGTCTCTCTCTCTATTCTATCATAGTGCCCGTAGCACATATGTACCTAACTTATAGTTAGTACATTAAAGTTAGCACAATATTGCTATATGTTGCAGACAGGTAAATGTCTGAACTTACCTTATCAGTCTCTTCTCTTTTCCTCTCGTGGATCTTCGATCGCCTTCCTTGTAGGTCGATTTTGGGATCCTACAGACAAAACCTTGTCTGTTAATTTCATTTCCATTTATAGCTTTTATTTTTCATTTAAAAGCTTAAATAAAACCTATTTATAACTTTTTAGGTTTTATTTATTATTTCCACTATTTTCCCCCAACTTTTACAAAATTACGATTTTGCCCCTATATTTTGGCAAAATTGCAGTTTTGCCCCTGACGGAATTTTATTGATCCAGACTGCATTTTTGGCTCTCAGGAACTTTTCTGACTCTTTTCTAATCATTACCGGGTTCGTTTCTATTTTATTTCCACTTTTTGCTTTCCCGGCTCTCGGGAAGCACTATTCCGACCCTTACGTCGGTTTAGCGATTTTCTATCGTTTCGGAGCCTCAAATGGACGTTTCACTGGTATTTAAAACGTTCATCTAGACTTTCCCAACCTAGGTCTCCGAGGCTCGGGTTTTCCGTTCCCGACTCGGACCTTTATTTCATTTCCAAAAACGCCCCCCCCCCTCGGGGTCCGTTTTTTTTTCAATTTCACTCACGTTTTTCATTTTCAAGGGGACGGATTACTATTCATGACCCACCCCTTAAATTTCCCTTATTCAATTTTCCGTTAGGGACTCGGGTTTTCGACCCGACCCTAAACTTTTTATTTTTATTTCCATTTTACCCCGAATGCCGTTTTCGAAATTTCGGCAGCATTTCGACGTAATTTTAAGGCTTCCGGCGTTAGGTACGCCTCGAACCGTATGTACCTGCCACGTACTATACCACAAGCCTATTTTATGTAAAAGTTTTCCAAACTTTTACATAAAAACCCACAAAATTCCAATTCCACATTATCACCCACATAACAAAAATTTTTTCACAATTTTACCCTTAATTTGGTTTCGGTTTTCACAACCAAACCAAACCAAATTTTGTCAAACTTTCACCACACCTTAGGCCATTCAAATGTCACGTTTTTAACACATTTTCAAGCCCATTTTCTTTGCATTTTCAACCAATTTTCCTAGGGTTTTTACCCTTGTATAACCCACGGCCAAAGAATGAAAACATGCCAAACAATTTTGTTTCATTCTTTCCATTATAAATTCATCATTCGCATATTGAAATGCATAATTCCAATCAACCAAATACCACATAAAACCATGAAAATTTTTCTTCCAAACCATTATTAAAGCCCACGGCCATTTAATGTAATTCACACCAAGAATTTTTTTAAGCTTTTCACCATGACATACAAGCTTTATTCTTCACCAATTTCAACTTTGAAAGCATGCTAGCAATTAACCACATAGTTTTCTCATTGGTTACCTAAGGTAACCCACGGATTTTCCTTTGAAAAACCAACAAAATTTCGGTTTTTCTTTACACAATTTGCATGGTTTTCTTCCTTATTACATCCTTAACAAAACCCAACATCAATTCAATGGAAAACAACCAAAAATTTTCCATCTTTCTATCACTATTCACCCACGGATTTCATGAAGAAAAACCATGAAAAATTAAGTGAAAAAGGGAGTTACCTTGGTCTAATGCTTCCTTTGTCTTCAAGGAACACTTTGACACTCTTTTTTGTGAAGAAAAGTTGAAGAAAATCTTGGTTTCCCTTGGGTGGCTCACGTAGACTCCATGGAAGAAACTTAGAAAATTTTTTTTCTTTTGGTTTGGCTTGAAAAATGGGTCTCGGCCAATATGTTACTAACTTGCCGACTTAACCATGCAAGAAAGCCAATTAATTTGGCTCTAAACCAATGGAATTTTGACAACTTTCATGCCTAATTCTTTCTCCATTTTTCAAAAATTAAAAAGGGTAAATTTTGGCCAAATCTTGGCCTTTAGATCAAAAGGTGATTAAATCCTAGCCATTAATGCCACCAACCACCATATTTCTTTCATTTATTAATCTTGATTTATGATGTCATAAATGTAAAAGTGAAAGTTGACTTTGACTTTCACTATTCACATTAATTCGACTACTTTTTGACCGATGCCGGTTCGACCCGAAATTTTCCTGAAATCGTCCCGGCGTGTTCCTGAGGTCTCCTGTGCAGTCGGATCAATTTAATCTGCTTCTGTTTGATCAAAATCAATCCCGGAAGTTTACCGTCTTTTATTGGCTCGGTTAGGGTTTCCAATGCCGGTTTTGCACCGTTTCAACTCAGTGAATTTTTCCAACACTGAATTCTTACTCGTCAGTATTGTTAGAACATTTTCACATATTCTAAACAATATACATACATTTATTTCACTCTTTAAATAGTACAAATTGTTATATACATACAATTGTACATTTTTCATCCGAGAACTGCCTGAATTTCCCGGTTGTCACATTCACCCCTCCTTATAAAATTTTCGTCCTCGAAAATTAGAACAAATGGGGGTATAATTTCCTCATCTCGTCTTCTCGTTCCCACGTAGCTTCTTCAATGTTGTGATTTTTCCACAAAATCTTCACTAGTGGGATTATCTTATTCCTCAGTACTTTTTCTTCACGAGCTAGTACTTGAATAGGCTGTTTCTCATATGTCAAATCCTCGTGGATTTGAATAGGCTCATGCTTCAACACATGGGACGGATCTGGTATATATTTTCTCAGCATCGACACATGAAATACATTATGCACTGCCGACAATTCTGGAGGTAACGCTAATCTGTAAGCGACCTTTCCAATGCGTTCGATAATTTCATAAGGTCCAATATATCTTGGACTAAGTTTCCCCTTCTTATCAAAACGCATAATCCCCTTCATGGGCGATACCTTAAGAAACACGAAGTCTCCTTCATCAAACTCTAAGGATCTCTGCCTCTTATCTGCATAACTCTTTTGTAGGCTTTGTGCAATTTTCATTTGACGCTGAATTTTAGCAACTGCATCGGAAGTCTCTTTTATGAAGTCCGTCTTATGCAACTGCTTTTCTCACAAATCATACCAGTGTAATGGTGATCTGCACTTCCGTCCATACAAAGCCTCGTAAGGTGCCATGCCCATAGAAGCTTGGTAACTGTTATTGTACGAGAATTCAATCAATGGTAACTTCTCGTTCCAATTTCCCGTAAAATCCATAACACAAGCTCGAAGCATGTCCTCTAACGTCTGAATTGTCCGCTCTGACTGCCCGTCTGTTTGCGGATGAAAAGCCGTCTGAGTCTCAATTCAGTACCCATGGCTTCTTGCACACACTTCCAGAAATTCGAAGTGAATCGTGCATCTCGATCTGATACAATGGATTTTGGTACTCCATGTAATCTGACGACATGAGTTACGTACAGCTGAGCAAACTTATCCAGTGAAAAAGTCATCTTGACAGCTATGAACCGTGCCGTCTTGGTCAGTCTATCCACAATAACCCAAATGGCATCATAACCTTCTCGGGTTTTTGGGAGTCCCACTACAAAATCCATCGTAATGTGTTCCCATTTCCATTCAAGAATCTCCAACGGTTCCAATCTTCCTGCTGGATGTTTATGTTCCGCTTTGATTCTCTGACAGGTCATGCATCTGCTCACGAATTTCGCTATATCGTTCTTCATCCCTTTCCACCAGAACTGTAACTTCAAGTCCTGATACATCTTGCTAGCTCCGGGATTGTGGGCGACCCCTCTAGCTTAGGTCGTCCACCTTATCTTGCTTGCTTTCTTTATTCTTTGCTTAGTCTTACTTAGCTTACTTGTTTCTATAGCTTTCTTCTCCTTGGGGTTTAAAAGATTTGTTCTTGAAAAACTAGGAATATTTTTTTTTTCTTTAACTGGAACAAACTACTAATTCTTGAAAATTGTGTATACATAAATATATACGTACTTCTTAATACTTTTTCACAAAATATATTTTGGAGTCTTGTTACTTTAAAGTACGTAAAAATAGAAACATACTTTTAAGCTTGTTTCACTACTTTACATACTACACTCTTGTCTTGTCTTTATACATATATCTCACTATTACACTTTCTTTCTTTTACACCTTGAGTACAGCGGAATTCTGTGAAACGGAACCATAACCCGTCCATGACATCGCTGGGATCTGCCTGTCAGTCCGCTACTCTTGTTTCATCTTGCTGGTTGCTTTCCTTTATTACCTACAGCACGAATAGACTAATGAGCTAAAGCTCAGTAAGTACAAACATACATACAAGTAAATAAGCTGAATACACCACTCTAGGGTTAGTCAACTTAGGACCAATTATTTTCTTTAGTCCTATACTACTTGTTCTTTCTATTCTATTTCTTTCTTTTCTTTGCTTTACTTCATCTGCTTAATCTTTCACTTGTGGGCCCGTGGTTGGACGTACCTGGTGCGCGCAGACCAATAGAGGATCAGGGGAGCGACCCACCGATCAACCCTAAGGTCATCTCTGGACTACTGACCTTATAGGTAGTAAGTCATGCCATAAACTACCTCATTATTAACGAGGCAGCGCCACACTTCTGGGGTGGAGGCAGGAAGTTAAGCCATAAACTACCTCATTATTAACGAGGCAACGCCACACTTCTGGGGTGGAGGCTATCTGGGAACCTCACAACTGGGGAGGCCGGTACGCCAACCTTAACTTTTAAGTCTTATTATTTGACTTAACTTATTTCTCTTTTCTTTTTCTAATCTTGCTTACTATTCTCGTGAACATGTTAGCATCATGTCACAAACTGAATAGCTTAAATGTGTATATATATATAATACAACTTTATGGTAAGTCCATTCGTGAGTAGACAATTAAATGTCTGTACTTACCTTATCAATCTCTTCACTTATTCTCTCTAGGATCTTTGATCGCCCTCCTTGTAGGTCGATTTTTGGATCCTACAGACAAACTTTGTCTGTTAATTTCATTTCCATTTATAGCTTTTATTTTTCATTAAAAAGCTTAAATAGAACCTATTTACAACTTTTTGGGCTTTATTTATCATTTCCCCAATTTTTCCCAACTTTTGCAAAATTACGATTTTGCCCCTATATTTTGGTAAAATTACAGTTTTGCCCCTGACGGAATTTTATTGATCCAGACTGCATTTTTGGCCCTCAGGAACTTTTCTGACTCTTTTCTAATCATTACCGGGTTCGTTTCTATTATATTTCCACTTTTCACTTTCCCGACCCTCGGGAAGCACTATTCTGACCCTTACGTAGGTTTAGTGATTTTCTATCGTTTCGGAGCCTCAAATGGACGTTTTACTAGTATTTAAAACGTTCATCTAGACTTTCCTGACCTAGGTCTCCGAGGCTCGGATTTTCCGTACCCGACTCGGACCTTTATTTCATTTCCAAAAACGCCCCCCCCTCGGGGTCGGTTTTTTCGTTTCACTCTCATTTTACATTTTTAGGGGACGGTCTACTATTCACGAACCACCCCTTAGGTTTTCCTTATTCAATTCTCCGTTAGGGACTCGGGTTTCCGACCCGACCCTAAACTTTTATTTTTAATTCCTATTTTACCCCGAAAGCCGTTTTCGAAATTTCGGCAGCATTTCGGCGTAATTTTAAGGCTTCCGGCGTTAGGTACGCCTCGAACCATATGTACCTGCCACGTACTATACCACAAGCCTATTTTATGTAAAAGTTTTCCAAACTTTTACATAAAAGCTCACAAATTCCAATTTCACATTTTTAACCACATTACAAAATTTTTTCACAATTTTGCCCTTAGTTTTGGTTTCGGTTTTTACCACCAAACCGAACCAAAGTTTCTCAAACTTTTCAACCACTGGTTAGGCTATTAAATGCCATTTTTCTAACACTTTTTCAAGCCCATTTCCTTGTACTTTTCAACTAAATTCTTAGGGTTTTTAAACACTTAAACCCACGGCCTCATTAGTGAAAAACATGCCATCATTTTTGTTTCATGCTTTCAATCAAAAATTTCATCATTCACATCATAAAATGCATGATTTCAATTAACCAAACATCATATGAAACATGCAAAATTTTCACCAAAACCCTAAGTATTTCCCACAGCCACTTTGAGTAAATGAACAACAAAATTTTTCCAAGCTTTTCCATAATGAATTTCATGCTTTATTCTTAACAAAATTCAACTTGAAAGCATGTTAACACATAAATCACACAAATTTCTCATTGCTTACCAATGGTAACCCACGGATTTTCCTTTGGAAAACCAACCAAAAATTGGTTTTTCTTTTAACCAATTGCATGGTTTTCTTCCTCATTACACCCTTAACAAAACCCATCATCAACTTAATGAAAAACAACCAAAACTTTTCCATCTTAATTCACTATTCACCCCACGGTTTTCATGAAGAAAAACCAAGAAAAATTTCAATCCAAGGGAAGTTACCTTATTCACTTTCTTCCTTTGTCTTCAAGTGATGTTTTGCCACACTTTTTGTATAGAAAACTTGAAGGAATTACTTGGTTTTCCTTTGGTCACCCACGGCTCCCATGGAAGAAAACACTTAGCAAATTTTTCTCTTCGTTTTTGCTTGAAATTTGGTCTCGGCCTTTTGATACAAAAGTGGCCGACTTATGCATGGAAGAAAGCCAATTAATTTGGCTCTAAACCAATCAAATTTCAACACCTTTCACCCTAATACTTTCCACCTTTTTCAAAAATTAAAAATGGTTAATTTTGGCCAAATCTTGGCCTTTAGATCAAAAGCAAATTAAATCATGGCCATTCATCCTACCTAACACCATATTTCTTTCCATTTGGTAAATGGATTTATGATGTCATAATTACTAAAGTGAAAGTTGACTTTGACTTTTACTATTCACATTAATTCGACTACTTTTTGACCGATACCAGTTCGAGCTGAAATTTTCTTGGAATCGTCCCGGCGTGTTCCTGAGGTCTCCTGTGCAGTCGGATCAACTTAATCTGCTTCCGTTTGATCAAAATCGATCCCGGAAGTTTACCGTCTTTTTGAGCTCCGGTTAGGGTTTCAATGCCGGTTTTGGCACCGTTTCACCCGTTTCAACTCAGTGAATTTTTTTCCAACACTGAATTCTTACTCGTCAGTATTGTTAGAACATTTTAATATATTCTAAACAATACAAATACATCTATTTTACTCTTTAAATAGTACAAATTATTATATACATATATTTGTACTTTTCTTGCTGTGCTCTTACTTTGACTTGCCATATTCTTATCTTTATACTGTTCAGATACCGAAACTACTCCTTTTTGAGCGTTTTGGACCTGAATTCACTTTCTTACTCATATACTTTATTCTCTACTTATTTTTGGAGATTTTAATTTCCTCCAAAACATTTATTTATTTCTATCAACACTATAATTTGTCTAATTACAACCATAGTGTTTCTTTACATTCTTACTTACAGAACTCATAGAAAACCCTAGATTAAATTAGGTCACACCGCTAAAATTCTCTGGTCGTCACATTCACCCATCCTTAAAAATTTTCGTCCTCGAAAATCAGAACAAGTGGGGATACTTGGCTCTTATCTCATCTTCTCTTTCCCATGTAGCCTCTTCTATATTATGATTTTTCCATAGAACTTTGACCAGCGGGATGCTTTTATTTCTTAATATCTTCTCTTCTCGAGCAAGTATTTGCACTGGTTGCTCTTCGTAAGAGAGATCCTCTCGAACTTGGATTGGCTCATAATCTAGGACATGTGAAGGGTCCGAGATATACTTTCTTAGCATAGATACATGAAAGACATTATGCACTGAAGATAATTCCAGTGGCAAAGCTATTTTATAGGCTACTTTCCCAACCCGGCTAATAATTGGGAAAGGTCCTATGTATCTTGGGCTCAGCTTTCCTTTCTTTCCAAAACGCATGACACCTTTCATTGGTGCTACTTTTAAGAATACGAAGTCACCCTCGTTAAACTCTAGGAATCTTCGTCTTTTATCTGCGTAGCTTTTCTGACGACTTTGTGCAGTTTTCATTCTCTGCTGAATCTTTTGGACCGCGTCTATCGTTTCTTGGATAAACTCGGTTTTATGAAGTTCTTTCTCCCTGAGTTCATACCAGTGAATGGGAGATCTACACTTTCGTCCATATAATGCCTCATAAGGAGCCATCCCGATGGACGCTTGATAGCTGTTGTTGTAGGAGAATTCTATCAACGGCAGCTTCTTGTTCCAGGCTCCCTTGAAATCTAAAATACAAGCACGAAGCATATCTTCTAGCGTTTGGATCGTACGCTCAGACTGTCCGTCGGTCTGAGGATGAAATGCAGTGCTGAATCTTAGTTCGGAGCCCATTGCCTCTTGTACACTTTTCCAGAATTTGGATGTGAACCGACTGTCACGATCTGACACTATTGTTGTCGGTATTCCATGTAATCTCACAATGTTGGCAATGTACAATTCTGTGAATTTTTCTAATGTGTATGTCATTTTTACGGGTATAAAGTGAGCAGATTTGGTCAATCGATCCACCACTACCCATATCATGTCAAATCCTTCACTTGTCTTGGGTAGCCCGACCACGAAATCCATGGTTACATGCTCCCACTTCCACTCTGGAATCTCTAATGGCTGCAGCTCTCCGGCTGGCCGCTGATGCTCTGCTTTGACTCTTTGACATGTTAAGCAGCTACTGATGTGTTTAACAATGTCATTCTTCATCTTTTTCCACCAAAAGTGCTGCTTTAGATCCTGATACATTTTCGTATTGCCCGGATGCACTGAATATGGAGTGTCATGGGCCTCTATCAGGATTCTTTTCTTCAAAACTTCTTCATCTGGTACACAAATTCTTCCTTGGAAGAGTAAAGTTTCGTCTTTGGAGAGGTGGAACTCTGACTTGTCATTCTTAGAGGCCTCTTCTTTAAGCCTTTTGAAAGCAGTATCTAGCTCTTGAGCCTCTTTAATCTCCTCAAGAATTGTTGGTTTGAGTTGCATTGCTGCTAATTTTCCTGAAATTATCTCTACTCCCAACACGGAGATCTCATGTTGAAGTGGCTTGGGCAGCTTATCGATGGCTATTTGTTCTGGCATCGTTGATTTACGGCTCAACGCGTTTGCTACTCTGTTTGCCTTACCAGGGTGATATAAGATCTCACAATCGTAATCTTTTACCAACTCCAGCCATCTTCTTTGTCTCATGTTAAGCTCTTTCTGAGTAAAGAAATACTTTAAACTCTGGTGGTCGGTGAAGATTCTGCACTGGACTCCATATAGGTAATGTCGCCATATCTTCAAAGCAAATACGACGGCTGCTAACTCCAAATCATGAGTCAGATAGTTCTTTTCATGCTCTTTGAGTTGTCTTGATGCATAGGCTATTACTTTTCCATCCTGCATCAGCACAGCTCCTAGACTTGTCCTGGAGGCATCGCTATA
The DNA here is from genome assembly GCA_035233585.1 of Antiaris toxicaria. Lineage (NCBI taxonomy): Eukaryota > Viridiplantae > Streptophyta > Magnoliopsida > Rosales > Moraceae > Antiaris > Antiaris toxicaria. The sequence continues at coordinate 88,489,077 of CP141156.1, forward strand.
AATGTCGAAGTCTCCTTCATCCTTTGGAATTGTGAGAATTGGAGCACTGGTCAACCGATTCTTCAACTCTTGAAAGCTTTCTTCACACTTCTTTGTCCACTCGAACTTCTTCTCTTTGCGTGTGAGAGCAGTGAGAGGGGCAGCTAATCTGGCAAATCCCTCTACAAATCTCCGATAATAGCCCGCTAATCCGAGAAAACTCCGGATCTCGGTCACATTCTTTGGAGGAGACCACTTGCTTACCGCTTCGATCTTTGTTGGGTCTACTGAAATTCCGTCTTTGGAAACGACATGTCCTAAGAAGTGGACCTTACCTAGCCAAAATTCACATTTAGAGAACTTTGCATATAGCTGATGCTCCTTCAGAATGCGTAACACAATTCGAAGATGCTTCTCATGCTCCTTCCAATCTTTCGAGTATATAAGGATGTCATCGATAAATACAATGACAAACTGGTCTAAAAATTCCTTGAATACTCGATTCCGTTAATCCAAAAGGCATAACGAGAAATTCGTAGTGCCCATATCGTGTTCGGAATGCAGTCTTTGGAATGTCTCTTTCTTTAATTTTTAACTGGTGATAGCCGGATCGAAGATCAATCTTCGAGAAGACGGTGGCTCCTTTTAGCTGATCGAATAAATCATCGATCCTTGGTAGAGGATATTTATTCTTGATCGTGACTTTGTTGAGCTCACGATAATCTATACACATTCGGAGGGTTCCATCCTTTTTCTTCACGAAGAGAACTGGAGCTCCCCACGGCGAATAACTAGGCCGTATAAAACCTTTCTCTAATAACTCCTTCAGCTGAGCTTGTAATTCTTTAAGCTCGGCCGGTGCCATTCTGTAAGGGGCCTTTGAAATCGGAGACGTTCCTGGCAGCAACTCGATTTCGAAGGTAATCTCTCGATCAGGAGGAAGTCCCGGTAATTCTTCTGGAAATACCTCCACGAACTCGTTGATCACTGGTACCTCGTTCGGTTGTAGTTCTACCTTCTTGGTGGTATCCTTGACATAAGCTAGATATCCGGTACAGCCACTAGATATCAGCTTTCTTGCCCGCAGGGGACTGATCAGCATTTTCGACTGCTTCTGAGAATGCCCCTGATACTCAAACTGGTCTTGTGGCGGCCCGCCCCTTGTGGAGATCATACAATACTATTACAGTTGAGCTTTATCGCTAACTGTGATAGATTGTACTCTCATGGGTCGCCGGCTTATCTCTCTCCTGTATTTAAATCATGACGTTTTTGGGAAAAATTTTTTTTTTCTTTAAACATCATATAAAATCTTTTTCCACTATTTACTTTGTTGATAGGTACAAAGTAATATAAATAATACAATGCTTTTGTAAAATATATATAATTACAAAAGAACTGTTTCCCCTTTTTTTTTTTTCCTTTCACTTTCACGCTCAGCGGCAAGACTCTGGCAGTACCATATCCCTCGCCCAGTTATCCCATTTGACACGCGCCATCCCGTCCGCATCCAGTCAAACAAGCTACTGAGCTGGTCGCTTACCTGCAACATTAGCAAAAATGGTGAGCTACAGGCTCAGTAAGTTCAAACATGCAAGAAATGAAATTTCTATGAATAGTACTATTCATCGTGAATAGTACCTTTGACCACTATTCATACGTGAATAGTAAGTTTGACCACTATTCATGGTGAATAGTAAGTTTGACCACAACACTGTCTCACACTAGTACATCTACCGCGATGTTAGTGCTCTCACTAAACTGTCTTATGCTCAATTATGGCACAGTTTCAGTTTTAGGTCATTATCTTTATTTACGTTCTGGTTTTGAGCTCGGTTGGCAGTACCATTTAAGTGTGCATGACTGGGAGCGGTACATTAGTGCTGACCTCCACAGCCTTAATCTCATAGCCCCGAAGGCAAAATTTTACATGACTGGAAGCGGTACATCAGTGCTGACCTCCACAGCCTTATCTCATAGCCCCGAAGGCAAAAATAGTACCTCCCTGTACGGAAGGCTGGTACGCCAGAAGTGGTTTCATTACCGACTTTTTACACTTCTAACCCGGTGACTTCACATTGTCCCGTGGTTAGGAATGGTTCACATTTTAATTTTAGGTGAGTGAGTTTTATTAACCTCGCTCTAGTGCCCGAAGCACAATTAACCATGTGTCCCATTCTTATAGTGCCCGTAGCAAATTTCGTCTCTCTCTCTCTATTCTGTCATAGTGCCCGTAGCACATATGTACCTAACTTATAGTTAGTACATTAAAATTAGCACAATATTGCTATATGTTGCAGACAGGTAAATGTCTGAACTTACCTTATCAGCCTCTTTCCTTTCTCTCTCTTGGATCTTGAATCGCCTTCCTTGTAGGCCGATTTTGGGATCCTACAGACAAAACTATGTCTGTTAATTTCTTTCCCAATTATAGCTTTTATTTTTTCATTAAAAAGCTTAAATAAAACCTATTTATAACTTTTTAGGTTTTATTTATTATTTTCACCGTTTTCCCCTAACTTTTGTAAAATTACGATTTTACCCCAATATTTTGGCAAAATTGCAGTTTTGCCCCTGACGGAATTTTATTGATCCAAACTGCATTTTTGGCTCTTAGGAACTTTTCTGACTCTTTTCTAGTCATTACCAGGTTCGTTTTTACTTTATTTCCATTTTTCACTTTCCCGGCCCTCGGGAAGCACTATTCCGACCCTTACGTCGGTTTAGCGATTTTCTATCGTTTCGGAGCCTCAAATGGACGTTTCACTAGTATTTAAAACGTTCATCTAGACTTTCCCGACCTAGGTCTCCGAGGCTCGGGTTTTCCGTTCCCGACTCGGACCTTTATTTTATTTCCAAAAACGCCCCCCCTCGGGGTCGGTTTTTTTTTTTAATTTCACTTACGTTTTTCATTTTCAAGGGGATGGGTTACTATTCACGACCCACCCCTTAAATTTTTCCTTATTCAATTTTTCCGTTAGGGACTCGGGTTTCCGTCCCGGCCCTAAATTTTATTTTAAATTCCCAATTTTACCCCGAATGCCGTTTTCGAAATTTCGGCAGCATTTCGGCGTAAATTTAAGGCTTCCGGCGTTAGGTACGCCTCGAACCGAATGTACCTGCCACGTACTATACCACAAGCCTATTTTATGTAAAAGTTTTCCAAACTTTTACATAAAAGCCCACAAATTTCAAATTTCACATTATCACCCACATTACAACATTTTTTTTCACAAATTTACCCTTAATTTGGTTTCGGTTTTCACAACAAAACCAAACCAAATTTTGTCAAATTTTCACCACACTTTAGGCCATTCAATGTCATGTTTCCAACACTTTTTCAAGCCCATTTTCAATGCATTTTCAACCACATTTTTAGGGTTTTTATGCACTTAGAACCCACGGCCTTATTAATGAAAATCATGCTCAACATATTTGTTTCATTCTTTCAATCACATTGCCACCATTTACACATTAATTTGCATGATTTCAATCAACCAAATATCACATAAAACCAAGCAAAATTTTCTTCCAAACCCATTAACAACCCACGGCCACTTTATATATTCCACACAAGAAATTTTTTCCAAGCTTTTCATAATGAAATACAAGCTTTATTCTTCACAAATTTAAACTTGGAAAGCATATTACCAATTAACCAAAACTTTTTCTCATTGGTTACCCAAGGTAACCCACGGATTTACCTTTGAAAAACCAACCAAAATTTGGTTTTTCTTTAATGAATTAGCATGGTTTTCTTCCTTAATACATCCTTAACAAAACCCAACATCAAATCCATGAAAAACAACCAAAAATTTTACATCTTCCAATCACTATTCACCCACGGATTTTGTGAAGAAAACCATGAAAAAAATCAAGTGCAAGGGAAGATACCTTAATCAATTGCTTCCTTTGTCTTCTAGGAGTGTTTTGACACACTTTTTGTGAAGAAATGTTGAAGATAAAACTTGGTTTCCCTTGGGTGGCTCACGTACATGCCATGGAAGATAACTTAGAATTTTTTTCTCTTTGGTTTTGCATGAAAAAATGGTTTCGGCCTTTCACTCCAAAAGTGGCCGACTTATGCCACTAAAAGACCAATTAATTTGGTCATTAGCCAATGGGATTTAGGCACCTTTCAAGCCATTACTTTCCATAATTTTCAAAAATTAAAAATGGTAATTTTTGGCCAAATCTTGGCCTTTAGATCAAAAGCTAAATGAATCATGGCCTTTCATTCCACCAACCACCAAAATTCTTTCATTTATTAATCTTGAATTATGATGTCATAAATACTAAAGTGAAAGTTGACTTTGACTTTCACTATTCACATTAATTCGACTACTTTTTGACCGATGCCGGTTCGAGCCGAAATTTTCCCGAAATCGTCCCGGCGTGTTCCTGAGGTCTCCTGTGCAGTCGGATCAATTTAATCTGCTTCCGTTTGATCAAAATCAATCCCGGAAGTTTACCGTCTTTTATTGCTCCGGTTAGGGTTTTCAATGCCGATTTTGGCACCGTTTCACCCGTTTCAACTCAGTGAATTTTTCCAGCACTGAATTCTTACTCGTCAGTATTGTTAGAACATTTTCATATATTCTGAACAATATAAATACATTTATTTCACTCTTTAACTAGTACAAATTGTTATATACATACAATTGTACATTTTCATCCGAGAATTGTCTGAATTTCCCGGTTATCACATTCACCCCTCCTTATAAAATTTTCGTCCTCGAAAATTAGAACAAATGGGGGTATAATTTCCTCATCTCATCTTCTCGTTCCCACGTAGCTTCTTCAATATTGTGATTTTTCCACAAAATCTTCACTAGTGGGATTACCTTATTCCTCAGTACTTTCTTTTCACGAGCTAGTACTTGAATAGGCTGTTCCTCATATGTCAAATCCTCGTGGATTTGAATAGGCTCATGCTTCAATACATGGGACGGATCTGGTATATACTTTCTCAGCATCGACACATGAAATACGTTATGCACTGCCGACAATTCTGGAGGTAGCGCTAATCTGTAAGCGACCTTTCCAATGCGTTCGATAATTTCATAAGGTCCAATGTATCTTGGACTTAGTTTTCCCTTCTTACCGAAACGCATAATCCCCTTCATAGGCGATACCTTGAGAAACACGAAGTCTCCTTCATCGAACTCCAAGGATCTCCGCCTCTTATCCACATAACTCTTTTGCCGGCTTTGCGCAATTTTCATTTGACGCTGAATTCTAGCAACTGCATCGGAAGTCTCTTACATGAAATCCGTCTTATGCAGCTGCTTTTCTCGCAAATCGTACCAATGTAATGGTGATCTGCACTTCCGTCCATACAAAGCCTCGTAAGGTGCCATGCCTATCGAAGCTTGGTAACTATTATTGTACGAGAATTCAATCAATGGTAACTTCTCGTTCCAATTTCCCGCAAAATCCATAACACAAGCTCGAAGCATGTCCTCTAACGTCTGAATTGTCTGCTCTGACTGCCCGTCTGTTTGCGGATGAAAAGCCGTACTGAGTCTCAATTCAGTACCCATGGCCTCTTGCACACACTTCCAGAAATTTGAAAGTGAACCGTGCATCTCGATCTGATACAATGGATTTCGGTACTCCATGTAGTCTGACGACATGAGTTATGTACAGCTGAGCAAACTTTTCCAGCGAAAAAGTCATCTTGACAGCTATAAACCGTGCCGTCTTGGTCAGTCTGTCCACAATAACCCAGATGGCGTCATAACCTTCTCGGGTTTTCGGGAGTCCCACTACAAAATCCATCGTAATGTGTTCCCATTTCCATTCAGGAATCTCCAACGGTTCCAATCTTCCCGCTGGATGTTTATGTTCCGCTTTGATTCTCTGACAGGTCATGCATCTGCTCACGAATTTCGCTATATCGTTCTTCATCCCTTTCCATCAGAACTGTAACTTTAAGTCCTGATACATCTTGCTCGCTCCGGGGTGAACCGAATAGGGTGTCTTATGAGCTTCTGACATGATCCGTCTTCTAAGTTCTTCATCCGCTGGAACATTTATCCTTCCTTGATAAAGGATTATTCCATCCTTGGAAATTCCTTCTTGAGCACTTGCCATCATTGGATCTCGCCTCTGAGCTTCCTTTATATTCTCAAATAGCGATAATTCCACTTGGAGTGCAGCTAATCTTCCAGATATCAGCTCCAAGTTCAACGAATTTATCTCTTGCTGCAATGGCTTCGGAAGCCTTTTTATTGGTAGTTGGTGCGATATAGTAGACTTCCTGCTTAAGGCATTCGCTACACGATTGGCTTTCCCTGGATGGTATAGGATTTCACAATCATAATCCTTCACCAGTTCCAACCATCGTCTCTGTCGCATATTGAGCTCTTTTTGCGTGAAGAAATACTTCAAGCTTTGGTGATCAGTGAAAATCTGACATTGAGCTCCATAGAGATAGTGTCGCCAAATTTTGAGTGCGAACACTACTGCAGCAAGTTCAAGGTCATGCGTAGGATAATTCCTTTCATGCTCCTTTAACTGACGGGAAGCATAGGCAATCACCTTGCCGTCTTGCATTAGGACTGCTCCCAATCCTATTTTCGATGCGTCACTGTAGATCACGAACTTCTCCCCTTCAGTGGGAAGCGTAAGGATTGGTGCGCTTGTCAGTCGCCTCTTTAACTCCTGGAAGCTTCTTTCGCATTCCATAGTCCACTCGTACTTCCTTTCCTTGCGTGTAAGAGCAGTAAGAGGTGCAGCTAATCGCGCGAATCCATCTACAAATCGCTGATAATAACCAGCCAATCCCAAGAAACTGCGTATTTCCGTCACACTCTTGGGTGCAGGCCACTGGTTAATTGCCTCTACCTTTGTCGGATCTACTGCAATACCTTCCTGGGATACAACATGTCCGAGGAAATGTACTCTGTCCAGCCAAAATTCACATTTTGAGAATTTGGCATACAGTTGATGCTTCCGTATCGTATTTAGCACGATCCTCAGATGTTCTTTGTGCTCATCATGAGTCTTCGAGAATATAAGAATGTCATCAATGAATACAATGACAAACTTATCCAGATACTCTTTAAAAATCATGTTCATCAAATCCATGAACGCTGCTGGCGCATTCGTCAATCCGAATGGAATCACAAGAAACTCATAGTGACCATAACGAGTTCTAAACGCCGTTTTAGGAATATCACTTTCTTTGATTCTCAGCTGGTGATATCCTGATCGTAAGTCGATCTTGGAAAATACCGCTGCGCCTTTTAACTGGTCGAATAGGTCATCAATTCTAGGTAACGGATACCTATTTTTGATCGTAACCTTATTCAACTCCCGGTAATCAATGCACAGTCGGAATGTTCCATCCTTTTTCTTGACGAATAACACAGATGCACCCCATGGAGAAAAACTCAGCCTGATGAATTCTTTATCCAAAAGCTCCTTTAATTGTACCTGCAGCTCCTTTAACTCCACTGGAGCCATACGGTATGGTGCTTTGGAAATAGGTGCTGTTCCAGGCATCAACTCAATTTCAAACGAGATTTCTCTCTCTGGTGGTATCCCTGGTAACTCTTCTGGAAATACGTCAAGAAACTCATTAACCACAGGAACATCTTCAGGTTGAAGCTTCTGTTCCTCTGTAGTATCCACCACATATGCCAGATATCCCATGCAACCACTGGCTATCAGCTTGCTTGCTCTCAGCGAACTGATGATCATCTTCCTGGGTCTTCGAGAAGTATCAACATATTCGAAACTCTCTTGTTCCTCGGGTTGGAAGACTATCTTTCGATTTCGGCAGTCGATCGTAGCTTGGTATTTCCCTAGGAAATCCATGCCTAGAATCACATCGTAATCCATGATCTCCATTACGATCAACTCAGCATATAGTTCCCTATTTGCCACATATACTGGTACATAAGGTAGCCAGTAATTGGACAACAATACTTCCCCAGAGGGTAAAGCTGTCTTAAATACCCTTCCCATATTGTCCTTAGGAAGTCCTATCTTGTCAGCAAATGCATAGGAAACAAATGAATGCGTAGCACCGGAATCGAATAGTACAAAGGCTACATGACTAGCAACAGGAAGCTGACCTGTCACCACGTTTGATGTTCCTGCCTCTGCATCTTCTTTGCTGTAGGCCATCACACGAGCATCAGCACGTGATATACGCTCCTGGCGTTGCGGCCTCACTGGTGACTCTTCCACTCTGGCTTGAAGGGAATGGGCTTGTGGGCGTGTCTGGTGCGGTTGGGAAGTGCCTTGTCCACCCTGCCTATTTGGACAGTTCCTGGCGTAATGGCCTTCCTTTCCACATTCGTAGCAAACAAGTGGCCCAAATCTGCATTGCCCAGAATGTCTCTTCCCGCATGTAGGGCAGTTTTGCACATTGGACTCTGCATTACCAACTGTTCTCCGCTGCTGGTTTCGATTATTGCCCTGGCGATTCCCAGAAAAATTCCCTTTTCTCTTGTTTTGCTGGGATCCTTGATTGTTGCCCTGGCTTGGTTTCGCATTCTGACTAGGCTTGCTCGATTGACCAACTTGCGTAGACTTCGCCAAAGCCCTCTCCTTCTTCTTTGCCTCCTAGTGTTTCTCTCTTTCCTCTTTCTGTCGGGCTACATGAAACTCAGCTCTAATGGCCCGACTCACACAATCTGCTACAGAAGTAGGTGGCACTAGTCCAGTGTCTACTAACGCAGCAATTTCTGGCCTGAACATCCCGATCATTTTCTGTATTTTCTCCCTCTCAGTAAGGACTACGTAGGGACATAGACGGGATAACTGGTCGAACTTTCGGCAGACTTCGCTTACCGACATGTTCCCTTGTGTCAGCTCTGAGAATTCTTTCTGTTACTGTCTCAGAGATGCAGGGTCGTAATATTTCTGGTTAAATTCTTCCAGAAATTCCGCCCAACTCATGGTAGACACGTCTCTTCTCATTCGTACAGTGTCCCACCAAAACCGAGCATCTTTTCTCAGCACAAAAGACGCACATGCAACCTTCTCCCGGTCGGTTAGGTTCATGAACTCCATGATCACATTCGTAAAATCATATCAATTCACGAAATTTAGGGTAATGTAAAGCCACATCATCGTAACACATCATCGTACAACATATAATCATTTTGGTATTTCATTCATAGCAAAACATTTATATGTCATACATAGGCATCACCAGTCATATATACATCGGTCGTTTATACAAAATGGCCACAAGTCTATACAAAAGAGCTTTTCTCTCTAAGCTACTTATGTACATGTACACATCTACTGGTCACTCGTTCCCTACATCTGGGACTAGAGGATATTCTTCTGGATCCTCATCGTCATTGGTATCATCTGAGTCGTCACCACCCCTAGGTAATGTTCCCTGTCCTGAGTCATCACCTCGTGGTCTAGACGGTCCGGCCTCATGATCATTCATCATTCTTCTCGGCCTGAATATGCGTGCAAACATTTCATCTTGACCCAGTGTCTCTCGTCGACTCTGCGTCAGATGCTCGATCAGAATCTCTCTCTCGATCGCCCTGATCGTTACCACGAACTCTTGGAGCGTCGGAGGAAACGGCTTGATCACCCTCGGTCTCAGCTCCAAGGATAAGCCTTTCCAAAACAGCTCACAGCAGTTTGCTTCCGTGAGGTTAGGCAACGGACATCTCCTCCGAATGGTCTCCTCAAACCGTGCTGCGTAAGACATCACTGTCTCACCAGACAGCATGACCATCCTCTCGGTCTGGAGAATGTAATCCCTGACCTCATCGAATCCAGGGTACGCAGGTGCATCAGCCTTTCGTCTCTCTGGAGGTGCTGGAGCAGGTGTTGGATCCCTAGGTTGAAACTGATCAGCCAACCGCTGACAGAACTCAGCCCAACTGAATCCCAATAAAATCTCCTGGTCGCAATATTGCCAGAACACTCGAGCGTCTCCCTGAAACATACTGACTGCCAACTGGATCCACATATCTCGATCAATGTCGCATATCACCATGATCCTTTCTACGGCATGGAGCCAGTCCCTGTTCTCCATCGACTGTCGTCCACCGTCGAGCATAGGAGGACTGCTAGCTCGAAATGCCTGTACTGCCCGTGCTGACACTCTCACCCCAATATGTTGGCGTCCACCAACAACTGGAATGTCCACTACTACCGGTGGATGAACTATCGGTCGTGGCTGTACTATATCTACTAGCGCTGGCACTGGTGCTGGTACTGGTACCGGAGGTCTCTCAGGCACCGGAGGTCTGACTACCGGCCTTTGGGAAATGGGCGGCCTCACAATAGGTCTCGTCCATACCCGTAATACCCCTCTCGGTCGTGGTAGCGGTGGTCTCACATATGGAGGTCTGGTCATCGTGCTACCTATAAGATAATTATTTTCACATAAGAAAATAATTAACTGAACTTAAGTAAACTACTTACTTGGATAGCGGTGCAGGATGCGCAAAGTGTCAAATCGGGATATGGTCACACTGCTCTGATATACCAACTGTGACAGCAGTTGGTATTTAAAACCTAGCCACTCGAAAACCAAGCTCTGATATACCAACTGTGGCCGCAGTTGGTATTCTAAACTTCACCAATCTCAAACCAGGCTCTGATACCAACTGTGGCGGCCCGCCCCTTGTGGAGATCATACAATACTATTACAGTTGAGCTTTATCGCTAACTGTGATAGATTGTACTCTCATGGGTCGCCGGCTTATCTCTCTCCTCTATTTAAATAATGACGTTTTTGGGAAAAAATTTTTTTTTTTCTTTAAACATCATATAAAATCTTTTTCCACTATTTACTTTGTTGATAGGTACAAAGTAATATAAATAATACAGTGCTTTTGTAAAATATATATAATTACAAAAGAACTGTTTCCCCTTTTTTTTTTTCCTTTCACTTTCACGCTCAACGGCAAGACTCTGGCAGTACCATATCCCTCGCCCAGTTATCCCATTTGACACGCGCCATCCCGTCCGCATCCAGTCAAACAAGCTACTGAGCTGGTCGCTTACCTGCAACATTAGCAAAAATGGTGAGCTACAGGCTCAGTAAGTTCAAACATGCAAGAAATGAAATTTCTATGAATAGTACTATTCATCGTGAATAGTACCTTTGACCACTATTCATACGTGAATAGTAAGTTTGACCACTATTCATGGTGAATAGTAAGTTTGACCACAACACTGTCTCACACTAGTACATCTACCGCGATGTTAGTGCTCTCACTAAACTGTCTTATGCTCAATTACGGCACAGTTTCAGTTTTAGGTCATTATCTTTATTTACGTTCTGGTTTTGAGCTCGGTTGGCAGTACCATTTAAGTGTGCATGACTGGGAGTGGTACATTAGTGCTGACCTCCACAGCCTTAATCTCATAGCCCCGAAGGCAAAATTTTACATGACTGGGAGCGGTACATCAGTGCTGACCTCCACAGCCTTATCTCATAGCCCCGAAGGCAAAAATAGTACCTCCCTGTACGGAAGGCTGGTACGCCAGAAGTGGTTTCATTACCGACTTTTTACACTTCTAACCCGGTGACTTCACATTGTCCCGTGGTTAGGAATGGTTCACATTTTAATTTTAGGTGAGTGAGTTTTATTAACCTCGCTCTAGTGCCCGAAGCACAATTAACCATGTGTCCCATTCTTATAGTGCCCGTAGCACATTTCGTCTCTCTCTCTCTATTCTGTCATAGTGCCCGTAGCACATATGTACCTAACTTATAGTTAGTACATTAAAATTAGCACAATATTGCTATATGTTGCAGACAGGTAAATGTCTGAACTTACCTTATCAGCCTCTTTCCTTTCTCTCTCTTGGATCTTGAATCGCCTTCCTTGTAGGCCGATTTTGGGATCCTACAGACAAAACTATGTCTGTTAATTTCTTTCCCAATTATAGCTTTTATTTTTTCATTAAAAAGCTTAAATAAAACCTATTTATAACTTTTTAGGTTTTATTTATTATTTTCACCGTTTTCCCCTAACTTTTGTAAAATTACGATTTTACCCCAATATTTTGGCAAAATTGCAGTTTTGCCCCTGACGGAATTTTATTGATCCAGACTGCATTTTTGGCTCTCAGGAACTTTTCTGACTCTTTTCTAGTCATTACCGGGTTCGTTTTTACTTTATTTCCATTTTTCACTTTCCCGGCCCTCGGGAAGCACTATTCCGACCCTTACGTCGGTTTAGCGATTTTCTATCGTTTCGGAGCCTCAAATGGACGTTTCACTAGTATTTAAAACGTTCATCTAGACTTTCCCGACCTAGGTCTCCGAGGCTCGGGTTTTCCGTTCCCGACTCGGACCTTTATTTTATTTCCAAAAACGCCCCCCCTCGGGGTCGGTTTTTTTTTTTAATTTCACTTACGTTTTTCATTTTCAAGGGGACGGGTTACTATTCACGACCCACCCCTTAAATTTTTCCTTATTCAATTTTTCCGTTAGGGACTCGGGTTTCCGTCCCGGCCCTAAATTTTATTTTAAATTCCCAATTTTACCCCGAATGCCGTTTTCGAAATTTCGGCAGCATTTCGGCGTAAATTTAAGGCTTCCGGCGTTAGGTACGCCTCGAACCGAATGTACCTGCCACGTACTATACCACAAGCCTATTTTATGTAAAAGTTTTCCAAACTTTTACATAAAAGCCCACAAATTTCAAATTTCACATTATCACCCACATTACAACATTTTTTTTCACAAATTTACCCTTAATTTGGTTTCGGTTTTCACAACAAAACCAAACCAAATTTTGTCAAATTTTCACCACACTTTAGGCCATTCAATGTCATGTTTCCAACACTTTTTCAAGCCCATTTTCAATGCATTTTCAACCACATTTTTAGGGTTTTTATGCACTTAGAACCCACGGCCTTATTAATGAAAATCATGCTCAACATATTTGTTTCATTCTTTCAATCACATTGCCACCATTTACACATTAATTTGCATGATTTCAATCAACCAAATATCACATAAAACCAAGCAAAATTTTCTTCCAAACCCATTAACAACCCACGGCCACTTTATATATTCCACACAAGAAATTTTTTCCAAGCTTTTCATAATGAAATACAAGCTTTATTCTTCACAAATTTAAACTTGGAAAGCATATTACCAATTAACCAAAACTTTTTCTCATTGGTTACCCAAGGTAACCCACGGATTTACCTTTGAAAAACCAACCAAAATTTGGTTTTTCTTTAATGAATTAGCATGGTTTTCTTCCTTAATACATCCTTAACAAAACCCAACATCAAATCCATGAAAAACAACCAAAAATTTTACATCTTCCAATCACTATTCACCCACGGATTTTGTGAAGAAAACCATGAAAAAAATCAAGTGCAAGGGAAGATACCTTAATCAATTGCTTCCTTTGTCTTCTAGGAGTGTTTTGACACACTTTTTGTGAAGAAATGTTGAAGATAAAACTTGGTTTCCCTTGGGTGGCTCACGTACATGCCATGGAAGATAACTTAGAATTTTTTTCTCTTTGGTTTTGCATGAAAAAATGGTTTCGGCCTTTCACTCCAAAAGTGGCCGACTTATGCCACTAAAAGACCAATTAATTTGGTCATTAGCCAATGGGATTTAGGCACCTTTCAAGCCATTACTTTCCATAATTTTCAAAAATTAAAAATGGTAATTTTTGGCCAAATCTTGGCCTTTAGATCAAAAGCTAAATGAATCATGGCCTTTCATTCCACCAACCACCAAAATTCTTTCATTTATTAATCTTGAATTATGATGTCATAAATACTAAAGTGAAAGTTGACTTTGACTTTCACTATTCACATTAATTCGACTACTTTTTGACCGATGCCGGTTCGAGCCGAAATTTTCCCGAAATCGTCCCGGCGTGTTCCTGAGGTCTCCTGTGCAGTCGGATCAATTTAATCTGCTTCCGTTTGATCAAAATCAATCCCGGAAGTTTACCGTCTTTTATTGCTCCGGTTAGGGTTTTCAATGCCGATTTTGGCACCGTTTCACCCGTTTCAACTCAGTGAATTTTTCCAGCACTGAATTCTTACTCGTCAGTATTGTTAGAACATTTTCATATATTCTGAACAATATAAATACATTTATTTCACTCTTTAACTAGTACAAATTGTTATATACATACAATTGTACATTTTCATCCGAGAATTGTCTGAATTTCCCGGTTATCACATTCACCCCTCCTTATAAAATTTTCGTCCTCGAAAATTAGAACAAATTGGGGTATAATTTCCTCATCTCATCTTCTCGTTCCCACGTAGCTTCTTCAATATTGTGATTTTTCCACAAAATCTTCACTAGTGGGATTACCTTATTCCTCAGTACTTTCTTTTCACGAGCTAGTACTTGAATAGGCTGTTCCTCATATGTCAAATCCTCGTGGATTTGAATAGGCTCATGCTTCAATACATGGGACGGATCTGGTATATACTTTCTCAGCATCGACACATGAAATACGTTATGCACTGCCGACAATTCTGGAGGTAGCGCTAATCTGTAAGCGACCTTTCCAATGCGTTCGATAATTTCATAAGGTCCAATGTATCTTGGACTTAGTTTTCCCTTCTTACCGAAACGCATAATCCCCTTCATAGGCGATACCTTGAGAAACACGAAGTCTCCTTCATCGAACTCCAAGGATCTCCGCCTCTTATCCACATAACTCTTTTGCCGGCTTTGCGCAATTTTCATTTGACGCTGAATTCTAGCAACTGCATCGGAAGTCTCTTACATGAAATCCGTCTTATGCAGCTGCTTTTCTCGCAAATCGTACCAATGTAATGGTGATCTGCACTTCCGTCCATACAAAGCCTCGTAAGGTGCCATGCCTATCGAAGCTTGGTAACTATTATTGTACGAGAATTCAATCAATGGTAACTTCTCGTTCCAATTTCCCGCAAAATCCATAACACAAGCTCGAAGCATGTCCTCTAACGTCTGAATTGTCTGCTCTGACTGCCCGTCTGTTTGCGGATGAAAAGCCGTACTGAGTCTCAATTCAGTACCCATGGCCTCTTGCACACACTTCCAGAAATTTGAAAGTGAACCGTGCATCTCGATCTGATACAATGGATTTCGGTACTCCATGTAGTCTGACGACATGAGTTATGTACAGCTGAGCAAACTTTTCCAGCGAAAAAGTCATCTTGACAGCTATAAACCGTGCCGTCTTGGTCAGTCTGTCCACAATAACCCAGATGGCGTCATAACCTTCTCGGGTTTTCGGGAGTCCCACTACAAAATCCATCGTAATGTGTTCCCATTTCCATTCAGGAATCTCCAACGGTTCCAATCTTCCCGCTGGATGTTTATGTTCCGCTTTGATTCTCTGACAGGTCATGCATCTGCTCACGAATTTCGCTATATCGTTCTTCATCCCTTTCCATCAGAACTGTAACTTTAAGTCCTGATACATCTTGCTCGCTCCGGGGTGAACCGAATAGGGTGTCTTATGAGCTTCTGACATGATCCGTCTTCTAAGTTCTTCATCCGCTGGAACATTTATCCTTCCTTGATAAAGGATTATTCCATCCTTGGAAATTCCTTCTTGAGCACTTGCCATCATTGGATCTCGCCTCTGAGCTTCCTTTATATTCTCAAATAGCGATAATTCCACTTGGAGTGCAGCTAATCTTCCAGATATCAGCTCCAAGTTCAACGAATTTATCTCTTGCTGCAATGGCTTCGGAAGCCTTTTTATTGGTAGTTGGTGCGATATAGTAGACTTCCTGCTTAAGGCATTCGCTACACGATTGGCTTTCCCTGGATGGTATAGGATTTCACAATCATAATCCTTCACCAGTTCCAACCATCGTCTCTATCGCATATTGAGCTCTTTTTGCGTGAAGAAATACTTCAAGCTTTGGTGATCAGTGAAAATCTGACATTGAGCTCCATAGAGATAGTGTCGCCAAATTTTGAGTGCGAACACTACTGCAGCAAGTTCAAGGTCATGCGTAGGATAATTCCTTTCATGCTCCTTTAACTGACGGGAAGCATAGGCAATCACCTTGCCGTCTTGCATTAGGACTGCTCCCAATCCTATTTTCGATGCGTCACTGTAGATCACGAACTTCTCCCCTTCAGTGGGAAGCGTAAGGATTGGTGCGCTTGTCAGTCGCCTCTTTAACTCCTGGAAGCTTCTTTCGCATTCCATAGTCCACTCGTACTTCCTTTCCTTGCGTGTAAGAGCAGTAAGAGGTGCAGCTAATCGCGCGAATCCATCTACAAATCGCTGATAATAACCAGCCAATCCCAAGAAACTGCGTATTTCCGTCACACTCTTGGGTGCAGGCCACTGGTTAATTGCCTCTACCTTTGTCGGATCTACTGCAATACCTTCCTGGGATACAACATGTCCGAGGAAATGTACTCTGTCCAGCCAAAATTCACATTTTGAGAATTTGGCATACAGTTGATGCTTCCGTATCGTATTTAGCACGATCCTCAGATGTTCTTTGTGCTCATCATGAGTCTTCGAGTATATAAGAATGTCATCAATGAATACAATGACAAACTTATCCAGATACTCTTTAAAAATCATGTTCATCAAATCCATGAACGCTGCTGGCGCATTCGTCAATCCGAATGGAATCACAAGAAACTCGTAGTGACCATAACGAGTTCTAAACGCCGTTTTAGGAATATCACTTTCTTTGATTCTCAGCTGGTGATATCCTGATCGTAAGTCGATCTTGGAAAATACCGCTGCGCCTTTTAACTGGTCGAATAGGTCATCAATTCTAGGTAACGGATACCTATTTTTGATCGTAACCTTATTCAACTCCCGGTAATCAATGCACAGTCGGAATGTTCCATCCTTTTTCTTGACGAATAACACAGATGCACCCCATGGAGAAAAACTCAGCCTGATGAATTCTTTATCCAAAAGCTCCTTTAATTGTACCTGCAGCTCCTTTAACTCCACTGGAGCCATACGGTATGGTGCTTTGGAAATAGGTGCTGTTCCAGGCATCAACTCAATTTCAAACGAGATTTCTCTCTCTGGTGGTATCCCTGGTAACTCTTCTGGAAATACGTCAAGAAACTCATTAACCACAGGAACATCTTCAGGTTGAAGTTTCTGTTCCTCTGTAGTATCCACCACATATGCCAGATATCCCATGCAACCACTGGCTATCAGCTTGCTTGCTCTCAGCGAACTGATGATCATCTTCCTGGGTCTTCGAGAAGTATCAACATATTCGAAACTCTCTTGTTCCTCGGGTTGGAAGACTATCTTTCGATTTCGGCAGTCGATCGTAGCTTGGTATTTCCCTAGGAAATCCATGCCTAGAATCACATCGTAATCCATGATCTCCATTACGATCAACTCAGCATATAGTTCCCTATTTGCCACATATACTGGTACATAAGGTAGCCAGTAATTGGACAATAATACTTCCCCAGAGGGTAAAGCTGTCTTAAATACCCTTCCCATATTGTCCTTAGGAAGTCCTATCTTGTCAGCAAATGCATAGGAAACAAATGAATGCGTAGCACCGGAATCGAATAGTACAGAGGCTACATGACTAGCAACAGGAAGCTGACCTGTCACCACGTTTGATGTTCCTGCCTCTGCATCTTCTTTGCTGTAGGCCATCACACGAGCATCAGCACGTGATATACGCTCCTGGCGTTGCGGCCTCACTGGTGACTCTTCCACTCTGGCTTGAAGGGAATGGGCTTGTGGGCGTGTCTGGTGCGGTTGGGAAGTGCCTTGTCCACCCTGCCTATTTGGACAGTTCCTGGCGTAATGGCCTTCCTTTCCACATTCGTAGCAAACAAGTGGCCCAAATCTGCATTGCCCAGAATGTCTCTTCCCGCATGTAGGGCAGTTTTGCACATTGGACTCTGCATTACCAGCTGTTCTCCGCTGCTGGTTTCGATTATTGCCCTGGCGATTCCCAGAAAAATTCCCTTTTCTCTTGTTTTGCTGGGATCCTTGATTGTTGCCCTGGCTTGGTTTCGCATTCTGACTAGGCTTGCTCGATTGACCAACTTGCGTAGACTTCGCCAAAGCCCTCTCCTTCTTCTTTGCCTCCTAGTGTTTCTCTCTTTCCTCTTTCTGTCGGGCTACATGAAACTCAGCTCTAATGGCCCGACTCACACAATCTGCTACAGAAGTAGGTGGCACTAGTCCAGTGTCTACTAACGCAGCAATTTCTGGCCTGAACATCCCGATCATTTTCTGTATTTTCTCCCTCTCAGTAAGGACTACGTAGGGACATAGACGGGATAACTGGTCGAACTTTCGGCAGACTTCGCTTACCGACATGTTCCCTTGTGTCAGCTCTGAGAATTCTTTCTGTTACTGTCTCAGAGATGCAGGGTCGTAATATTTCTGGTTAAATTCTTCCAGAAATTCCGCCCAACTCATGGTAGACACGTCTCTTCTCATTCGTACAGTGTCCCACCAAAACCGAGCATCTTTTCTCAGCATAAAAGACGCACATGCAACCTTCTCCCGGTCGGTTAGGTTCATGAACTCCATGATCACATTCGTAAAATCATATCAATTCACGAAATTTAGGGTAATGTAAAGCCACATCATCGTAACACATCATCTTAAAACATATAATCATTTTGGTATTTCATTCATAGCAAAACATTTATATGTCATACATAGGCATCACCAGTCATATATACATCGGCCGTTTATACAAAATGGCCACAAGTCTATACAAAAGAGCTTTTCTCTCTAAGCTACTTATGTACATGTACACATCTACTGGTCACTCGTTCCCTACATCTGGGACTAGAGGATATTCTTCTGGATCCTCATCGTCATTGGTATCATCTGAGTCGTCACCACCCCTAGGTAATGTTCCCTGTCCTGAGTCATCACCTCGTGGTCTAGACGGTCCGGCCTCATGATCATTCATCATTCTTCTCGGCCTGAATATGCGTGCAAACATTTCATCTTGACCCAGTGTCTCTCGTCGACTCTGCGTCAGATGCTCGATCAGAATCTCTCTCTCGATCGCCCTGATCGTTACAACGAACTCTTGGAGCGTCGGAGGAAACGGCTTGATCACCCTCGGTCTCAGCTCCAAGGATAAGCCTTTCCAAAACAGCTCACAGCAGTTTGCTTCCGTGAGGTTAGGCAACGGACATCTCCTCCGAATGGTCTCCTCAAACCGTGCTGCGTAAGACATCACTGTCTCACCAGACAGCATGACCATCCTCTCGGTCTGGAGAATGTAATCCCTGACCTCATCGAATCCAGGGTACGCAGGTGCATCAGCCTCTCGTCTCTCTGGAGGTGCTAGAGCAGGTGTTGGATCCCTAGGTTGAAACTGATCAGCCAACCGCTGACAGAACTCAGCCCAACTGAATCCCAATAAAATCTCCTGGTCGCAATATTGCCAGAACACTCGAGCGTCTCCCTGAAACATACTGACTGCCAACTGGATCCACATATCTCGATCAATGTCGCATATCACCATGATCCTTTCTACGGCATGGAGCCAGTCCCTGTTCTCCATCGACTGTCGTCCACCGTCGAGCATAGGAGGACTGCTAGCTCGAAATGCCTGTACTGCCCGTGCTGACACTCTCACCCCAATATGTTGGCGTCCACCAACAACTGGAATGTCCACTACTACCGGTGGATGAACTATCGGTCGTGGCTGTACTATATCTACTAGCGCTGGCACTGGTGCTGGTACTGGTACCGGAGGTCTCTCAGGCACCGGAGGTCTGACTACCGGCCTTTGGGAAATGGGCGGCCTCACAATAGGTCTCGTCCATACCCGTAATACCCCTCTCGGTCGTGGTAGCGGTGGTCTCACATATGGAGGTCTGGTCATCGTGCTACCTATAAGATAATTATTTTCACATAAGAAAATAATTAACTGAACTTAAGTAAACTACTTACTTGGATAGCGGTGCAGGATGCGCAAAGTGTCAAATCGGGATATGGTCACACTGCTCTGATATACCAACTGTGACAGCAGTTGGTATTTAAAACCTAGCCACTCGAAAACCAAGCTCTGATATACCAACTGTGGCCGCAGTTGGTATTCTAAACTTCACCAATCTCAAACCAGGCTCTGATACCAACTGTGGCGGCCCGCCCCTTGTGGAGATCATACAATACTATTACAGTTGAGCTTTATCGCTAACTGTGATAGATTGTACTCTCATGGGTCGCCGGCTTATCTCTCTCCTCTATTTAAATCATGACGTTTTTGGGAAAATTTTTTTTTTTCTTTAAACATCATATAAAATCTTTTTCCACTATTTACTTTGTTGATAGGTACAAAGTAATATAAATAATACAGTGCTTTTGTAAAATATATATAATTACAAAAGAACTGTTTCCCCTTTTTTTTTTTTTCCTTTCACTTTCACGCTCAACGGCAAGACTCTGGCAGTACCATATCCCTCGCCCAGTTATCCCATTTGACACGCGCCATCCCGTCCGCATCCAGTCAAACAAGCTACTGAGCTGGTCGCTTACCTGCAACATTAGCAAAAATGGTGAGCTACAGGCTCAGTAAGTTCAAACATGCAAGAAATGAAATTTCTATGAATAGTACTATTCATCGTGAATAGTACCTTTGACCACTATTCATACGTGAATAGTAAGTTTGACCACTATTCATGGTGAATAGTAAGTTTGACCACAACACTGTCTCACACTAGTACATCTACCGCGATGTTAGTGCTCTCACTAAACTGTCTTATGCTCAATTACGGCACAGTTTCAGTTTTAGGTCATTATCTTTATTTACGTTCTGGTTTTGAGCTCGGTTGGCAGTACCATTTAAGTGTGCATGACTGGGAGCGGTACATTAGTGCTGACCTCCACAGCCTTAATCTCATAGCCCCGAAGGCAAAATTTTACATGACTGGGAGCGGTACATCAGTGCTGACCTCCACAGCCTTATCTCATAGCCCCGAAGGCAAAAATAGTACCTCCCTGTACGGAAGGCTGGTACGCCAGAAGTGGTTTCATTACCGACTTTTTACACTTCTAACCCGGTGACTTCACATTGTCCCGTGGTTAGGAATGGTTCACATTTTAATTTTAGGTGAGTGAGTTTTATTAACCTCACTCTAGTGCCCGAAGCACAATTAACCATGTGTCCCATTCTTATAGTGCCCGTAGCACATTTCGTCTCTCTCTCTCTATTCTGTCATAGTGCCCGTAGCACATATGTACCTAACTTATAGTTAGTACATTAAAATTAGCACAATATTGCTATATGTTGCAGACAGGTAAATGTCTGAACTTACCTTATCAGCCTCTTTCCTTTCTCTCTCTTGGATCTTGAATCGCCTTCCTTGTAGGCCGATTTTGGGATCCTACAGACAAAACTATGTCTGTTAATTTCTTTCCCAATTATAGCTTTTATTTTTTCATTAAAAAGCTTAAATAAAACCTATTTATAACTTTTTAGGTTTTATTTATTATTTTCACCGTTTTCCCCTAACTTTTGTAAAATTACGATTTTACCCCAATATTTTGGCAAAATTGCAGTTTTGCCCCTGACGGAATTTTATTGATCCAGACTGCATTTTTGGCTCTCAGGAACTTTTCTGACTCTTTTCTAGTCATTACCGGGTTCGTTTTTACTTTATTTCCATTTTTCACTTTCCCGGCCCTCGGGAAGCACTATTCCGACCCTTACGTCGGTTTAGCGATTTTCTATCGTTTCGGAGCCTCAAATGGACGTTTCACTAGTATTTAAAACGTTCATCTAGACTTTCCCGACCTAGGTCTCCGAGGCTCGGGTTTTCCGTTCCCGACTCGGACCTTTATTTTATTTCCAAAAACGCCCCCCCTCGGGGTCGGTTTTTTTTTTTAATTTCACTTACGTTTTTCATTTTCAAGGGGACGGGTTACTATTCACGACCCACCCCTTAAATTTTTCCTTATTCAATTTTTCCGTTAGGGACTCGGGTTTCCGTCCCGGCCCTAAATTTTATTTTAAATTCCCAATTTTACCCCGAATGCCGTTTTCGAAATTTCGGCAGCATTTCGGCGTAAATTTAAGGCTTCCGGCGTTAGGTACGCCTCGAACCGAATGTACCTGCCACGTACTATACCACAAGCCTATTTTATGTAAAAGTTTTCCAAACTTTTACATAAAAGCCCACAAATTTCAAATTTCACATTATCACCCACATTACAACATTTTTTTTCACAAATTTACCCTTAATTTGGTTTCGGTTTTCACAACAAAACCAAACCAAATTTTGTCAAATTTTCACCACACTTTAGGCCATTCAATGTCATGTTTCCAACACTTTTTCAAGCCCATTTTCAATGCATTTTCAACCACATTTTTAGGGTTTTTATGCACTTAGAACCCACGGCCTTATTAATGAAAATCATGCTCAACATATTTGTTTCATTCTTTCAATCACATTGCCACCATTTACACATTAATTTGCATGATTTCAATCAACCAAATATCACATAAAACCAAGCAAAATTTTCTTCCAAACCCATTAACAACCCACGGCCACTTTATATATTCCACACAAGAAATTTTTTCCAAGCTTTTCATAATGAAATACAAGCTTTATTCTTCACAAATTTAAACTTGGAAAGCATATTACCAATTAACCAAAACTTTTTCTCATTGGTTACCCAAGGTAACCCACGGATTTACCTTTGAAAAACCAACCAAAATTTGGTTTTTCTTTAATGAATTAGCATGGTTTTCTTCCTTAATACATCCTTAACAAAACCCAACATCAAATCCATGAAAAACAACCAAAAATTTTACATCTTCCAATCACTATTCACCCACGGATTTTGTGAAGAAAACCATGAAAAAAATCAAGTGCAAGGGAAGATACCTTAATCAATTGCTTCCTTTGTCTTCTAGGAGTGTTTTGACACACTTTTTGTGAAGAAATGTTGAAGATAAAACTTGGTTTCCCTTGGGTGGCTCACGTACATGCCATGGAAGATAACTTAGAATTTTTTTCTCTTTGGTTTTGCATGAAAAAATGGTTTCGGCCTTTCACTCCAAAAGTGGCCGACTTATGCCACTAAAAGACCAATTAATTTGGTCATTAGCCAATGGGATTTAGGCACCTTTCAAGCCATTACTTTCCATAATTTTCAAAAATTAAAAATGGTAATTTTTGGCCAAATCTTGGCCTTTAGATCAAAAGCTAAATGAATCATGGCCTTTCATTCCACCAACCACCAAAATTCTTTCATTTATTAATCTTGAATTATGATGTCATAAATACTAAAGTGAAAGTTGACTTTGACTTTCACTATTCACATTAATTCGACTACTTTTTGACCGATGCCGGTTCGAGCCGAAATTTTCCCGAAATCGTCCCGGCGTGTTCCTGAGGTCTCCTGTGCAGTCGGATCAATTTAATCTGCTTCCGTTTGATCAAAATCAATCCCGGAAGTTTACCGTCTTTTATTGCTCCGGTTAGGGTTTTCAATGCCGATTTTGGCACCGTTTCACCCGTTTCAACTCAGTGAATTTTTCCAGCACTGAATTCTTACTCGTCAGTATTGTTAGAACATTTTCATATATTCTGAACAATATAAATACATTTATTTCACTCTTTAACTAGTACAAATTGTTATATACATACAATTGTACATTTTCATCCGAGAATTGTCTGAATTTCCCGGTTATCACAGGTCTTTTTCTCCAAGCTGGAACACTAATTTTCGTCTTCGACAGTCGATGGTCGCTTGATATTTTGCAAGGAAATCCATTCCAAGGATAACGTCATAATCGACTAACTCTAAGACGACTAAGTCGACGTACAATTCCCTATCAGCAACAATTACTGGCACGTGACGTAACCAGCAATCAGATAATAATACCTCACCAGACGGTAAGGTGGTTTTAAACACTTGGCCAATTTTATCCTTGGCATGACTAACTCTTTCTACAAAGCTATGTGAGGTAAATGAATGCGATGCACCAGAGTCAAATAAAATAAGTGCAGGGCTTTGGGTGACAAGAAGCTGACCTGTCACCACATTCGAGGTGCCTGCCTCTACATCTTCCCTGGTGTAGGCTAATAGATGTGCCTCGGTCTTTGGTATATTCTCCTGGCCTCCAGGTTGAGTATGCGATCCTTGTATAGCATGGACCTGGCTCGTCTGTCGGGACTGAAAGGATCTCGGCTGGTTCTGTTGGTTGGATGGGCAGACTCTAGCATAATGGCCTTCTCTACCACAAACAAAGCATGCGGTATTCCCCAGCTTGCACTCGCCCTTGTGCAATCTTCCACATTTTGGGCATGGCTGTCGGTTCTGTACTCCTTCTAAGCCTTGCCTTTGCTGAGTGTTGCGAGTATTTTGGCCCCAATTTTCATTTGGGTTTCCCTTTCGCTTATTGGTGTTCTGCTGGTTCTGGTTATTTTTCTGACCAGGCTTCATTCCTTGACCAGATTTATTACTTTGGCCAGCTTGGTTGTTCTTCTGAGTCTGCTTCGCAAGATCTCTTTCTTTCTTCTTCTCCTCCCAGACTTTTGTTCTTTCTTCCTTAACTCGGTTCAGACGATTCTCGGCCCTCATAGCTCTGCTTACACAGTCCGCTACAGTGGTTGGCAGGGTCTCGCCACTTTCCACATTTAGGGCTATATCTTGTCGGAACATATTGATCATCCTCCGTACCCGCTCTTCTTCTGTGGGTACCAAATGTGGACACAATCAAGCTAATCTGTCGAATTTACGGCAAGCTTCAGTCACTGTCATCTCGCCTTGCCTCAGCTCATCGAACTCTCTTTGTTGAGCTCGTAGGGTGTCAAAATTGAAATACTTCCTGTTAAATTCTCCCAGGAAGTCATTCCAAGTCATCCTTCTAACTTCCCTTCGCATCTTTACTGTCTCCCACCAATAACGAGCATCGTTCATTAATATGCAGGAGGCGCAAAGGACCTTCTCTTGGTCTGTTAGGTCCATAAACTCAAAAATGGTCTGTAGTGAAGCTAACCACTCTTCAGCCTCTAAGGGTTCTATAGATCCCTCAAACTCTTTTGGCTTCATCTTCCGGAATCGTTCATACAATGATCCCTGGTTGGCTCTAGCTCGGGCACCTATTGCTACTTCAGGTACCATTTGGACTGGTGGTGCTACTGGTTCAGGAGCTGGTTGTGGCTCCGATACTGGTGCTTGAGGTGGAGGGAAATTCGCTTGGGCCCCATTCCTCTGTTCCAGTAGCTCTTGCAGTCTCTGGTTCTGTGTTTCTTGTGCCTCTAGCCGAGCTTGTATGTTGGCTAGGATAGCGACTAAGTCTGCTTCTTGAGCTTGCTCAGCTCGTGTGCGAACTATGTTGCTGTGTCTGACCTATAACAATAGCGACATGGTTTAGTGCTAAATTAGATATTGATTATCTAAAATTAACTTCCTTGGACTGAGCAGGTGCAGATGCTGAGATGTCAAGGAAGGTCAATAGTAGAACCACTCGCTCTGATACCAACTCTTGTGGGCGACCCCTCTAGCTTAGGTCATCCACCTTATCTTGCTTGCTTTCTTTATTCTTTACTTAGTCTTACTTAGCTTACTTGTTTCTATAGCTTTCTTCTCCTTGGGGTTTAAAAGATTTGTTCTTGAAAAACTAGGAATATTTTTTTTTTCTTTAACTGGAGGAAACTACTAATTCTTGAAAATTGTGTATACATAAATATATACGTACTTCTTAATACTTTTTCCCAAAATATATTTTGGAGTCTTGTTACTTTAAAGTACGTAAAAATAGAAACATACTTTTAAGCTTGTTTCACTACTTTACATACTACACTCTTGTCTTGTCTTTATACATATATCTCACTATTACACTTTCTTTCTTTTACACCTTGAGTACAGCGGAATTCTGTGAAACGGAACCATAACCCGTCCATGACATCGCTGGGATCTGCCTGTCAGTCCGCTACTCTTGTTTCATCTTGCTGGTTGCTTTCCTTTATTACCTACAGCACGAATAGACTAATGAGCTAAAGCTCAGTAAGTACAAACATACATACAAGTAAATAAGCTGAATACACCACTCTAGGGTTAGTCAACTTAGGACCAATTATTTTCTTTAGTCCTATACTACTTGTTCTTTCTATTCTATTTCTTTCTTTTCTTTGCTTTACTTCATCTGCTTAATCTTTCACTTGTGGGCCCGTGGTTGGACGTACCTGGTGCGCGCAGACCAATAGAGGATCAGGGGAGCGACCCACCGATCAACCCTAAGGTCATCTCTGGACTACTGACCTTATAGGTAGTAAGTCATGCCATAAACTACCTCATTATTAACGAGGCAGCGCCACACTTCTGGGGTGGAGGCAGGAAGTTAAGCCATAAACTACCTCATTATTAACGAGGCAACGCCACACTTCTGGGGTGGAGGCTATCTGGGAACCTCACAACTGGGGAGGCCGGTACGCCAACCTTAACTTTTAAGTCTTATTATTTGACTTAACTTATTTCTCTTTTCTTTTTATAATCTTGCTTACTATTCTCGTGAACATGTTAGCATCATGTCACAAACTGAATAGCTTAAATGTGTATATATATATAACACAACTTTATGGTAAGTCCATTCGTGAGTAGACAATTAAATTTCTGTACTTACCTTATCAATCTCTTCACTTATTCTCTCTAGGATCTTTGATCGCCCTCCTTGTAGGTCGATTTTTGGATCCTACAGACAAACTTTGTCTGTTAATTTCATTTCCATTTATAGCTTTTATTTTTCATTAAAAAGCTTAAATAGAACCTATTTACAACTTTTTGGGCTTTATTTATCATTTCCCCAATTTTTCCCAACTTTTGCAAAATTACGATTTTGCCCCTATATTTTGGCAAAATTGCAGTTTTGCCCCTGGCGGAATTTTATTGATCCAGACTGCATTTTTGGCCGTCAGGAACTTTTCTGACTCTTTTCTAATCATTACCGGGTTCGTTTCTATTATATTTCCACTTTTCACTTTCCCGACCCTCGGGAAGCACTATTCCGACCCTTACGTCGGTTTAGTGATTTTCTATCGTTTCGAAACCTCAAATGGACGTTTTACTAGTATTTAAAACGTTCATCTAGACTTTCCCGACCTAGGTCTCCGAGGCTCGGATTTTCCGTATCCGACTCGGACCTTTATTTCATTTCCAAAAACGCCCCCCCCCTCGGGGTCGGTTTTTCCGCTTTACTCTCATTTTACATTTTTAGGGGACGGTCTACTATTCACGAACCACCCCTTAGGTTTTCCTTATTCAATTCTCCGTTAGGGACTCGGGTTTCCGACCCGACCCTAAACTTTTATTTTTAATTCCTATTTTACCCCGAAAGCCGTTTTCGAAATTTCGGCAGCATTTCGGCGTAATTTTAAGGCTTCCGGCGTTAGGTACGCCTCGAACCATATGTACCTGCCACGTACTATACCACAAGCCTATTTTATGTAAAAGTTTTCCAAACTTTTACATAAAAGCTCACAAATTCCAATTTCACATTTTTAACCACATTACAAAATTTTTTCACAATTTTGCCCTTAGTTTTGGTTTCGGTTTTTACCACCAAACCGAACCAAAGTTTCTCAAAATTTTCAACCACTGGTTAGGCTATTAAATGCCATTTTTCTAACACTTTTTCAAGCCCATTTCCTTGTACTTTTCAACTAAATTCTTAGGGTTTTTAAACACTTAAACCCACGGCCTCATTAGTGAAAAACATGCCATCATTTTTGTTTCATGCTTTCAATCAAAAATTTCATCATTCACATCATAAAATGCATGATTTCAATTAACCAAACATCATATGAAACATGCAAAATTTTCACCAAAACCCTAAGTATTTCCCACGGCCACTTTGAGTAAATGAACAACAAAATTTTTCCAAGCTTTTCCATAATGAATTTCATGCTTTATTCTTAACAAAATTCAACTTGAAAGCATGTTAACACATAAATCACACAAATTTCTCATTGCTTACCAATGGTAACCCACGGATTTTCCTTTGGAAAACCAACCAAAAATTGGTTTTTCTTTTAACCAATTGCATGGTTTTCTTCCTCATTACACCCTTAACAAAACCCATCATCAACTTAATGAAAAACAACCAAAACTTTTCCATCTTAATTCACTATTCACCCCACGGTTTTCATGAAGAAAAACCAAGAAAAATTTCAATCCAAGGGAAGTTACCTTATTCACTTTCTTCCTTTGTCTTCAAGTGATGTTTTGCCACACTTTTTGTATAGAAAACTTGAAGGAATTACTTGGTTTTCCTTTGGTCACCCACGGCTCCCATGGAAGAAAAAACTTAGCAAATTTTTCTCTTAGTTTTTGCTTGAAATTTGGTCTCGGCCTTTTGATACAAAAGTGGCCGACTTATGCATGGAAGAAAGCCAATTAATTTGGCTCTAAACCAATCAAATTTCAACACCATTCACCCTAATACTTTCCACCTTTTTCAAAAATTAAAAATGGTTAATTTTGGCCAAATCTTGGCCTTTAGATCAAAAGCAAATTAAATCATGGCCATTCATCCTACCTAACACCATATTTCTTTCCATTTGGTAAATGGATTTATGATGTCATAATTACTAAAGTGAAAGTTGACTTTGACTTTCACTATTCACATTAATTCGACTACTTTTTGACCGATACCGGTTCGAGCCGAAATTTTCCTGGAATCGTCCCGGCGTGTTCCTGAGGTCTCCTGTGCAGTCGGATCAACTTAATCTGCTTCCGTTTGATCAAAATCGATCCCGGAAGTTTACCGTCTTTTTGAGCTCCGGTTAGGGTTTCAATGCCGGTTTTGGCACCGTTTCACCCGTTTCAACTCAGTGAATTTTTTTCCAACACTGAATTCTTACTCGTCAGTATTGTTAGAACATTTTAATATATTCTAAACAATACAAATACATCTATTTTACTCTTTAAATAGTACAAATTATTATATACATATATTTGTACTTTTCTTACTGTGCTCTTACTTTGACTTGCCATATTCTTATCTTTATACTGTTCAGATACCGAAACTATTCCTTTTTGAGCGTTTTGGGCCTGAATTCACTTTCTTACTCATATACTTTATTCTCTACTTATTTTTGGAGATTTTAATTTCCTCCAAAACATTTATTTATTTCTATCAACACTATAATTTGTCTAATTACAACCATAGTGTTTCTTTACATTCTTACTTACAGAACTCATAGAAAACCCTAGATTAAATTAGGTCACACCGCTAAAATTCTCTGGTCGTCACAGGGATGAACCGAATAGGGTGTCTCATGGGCTTCTGACATGATCCGTCTTCTAAGTTCCTCATCAGCTGGAACATTTATCTTTCCTTGATAAAGGATCATTCCATCTTTAGAAATTCCTTCTTGAGCACTTGCCATCATTGGATCTCGCCTCTGAGCTTCTTTTATTTCCTCAAATAGCGACGATTCCACTTGGAGTGCAGCTAATCTTCCAGATATCAGCTCCAAATTCAAAGAATTTATCTCTTGCTGCAATGGCTTTGGGAGCCTGTTTATTGGTAGCTGGTGCGATATAGTAGACTTTCTACTTAAAGCATCCGCTACACGGTTGGCCTTCCTTGGATGGTATAGGATTTCATAATCATAATCCTTCACCAGTTCCAACCATCGTCTTTGCCGCATATTGAGCTCTTTTTGCATGAAGAAATACTTCAGGCTTTGGTGATCAGTGAAAATTTGACATTGAGCTCCATAGAGATAGTGTCGCCAAATTTTAAGTGCGAACACTACTGCAGCAAGTTCAAGGTCATGCGTAGGATAATTCCTTTCATGCTCCTTTAACTGACGGGAAGTATAGGCAATCACCTTGCCATTTTGCATTAGGACTGCTACCAATCCTATTTTCGATGCATTACAGTAGATCACGAACTTCTCCCCTTTAGTGGGAAGCGTAAGGATTGGTGCGCTTGTCAGTCGCCTCTTTAACTCCTGGAAGCTTCTTTCGCATTCCATAGTCCACTCGTACTTCCTTTCCTTGCGTGTAAGAGCAGTAAGAGGTGCAGCTAGTCACGCGAATCCCTCTACAAATCACCGATAATAACCAGCCAATCCCAAGAAACTGCGTATTTTAGTCACACTCTTGGGTGCAGGCCACTGGTTAATTGCCTCTACATTTATCGGATCTACAGCAATACCTTCCTGGGATACAACATGTCCGAGGAAATGTACTCTGTCCAGCCAAAACTCGCATTTTGAGAATTTGGCATACAGTTGATGCTTCCTTATCGTGTTCAGCACGATCCTCAGATGTTCCTTGTGCTCTTCATGACTCTTCGAGTATATAAGAATGTCATCAATGAATACAATGACAAACTTATCCAAATACTCTTTAAAAATTCTGTTCATCAAGTCCATGAACGCTGCCGGTGCATTTGTCAATCCAAATGGCATCACAAGGAACTCGTAGTGCCCATAACGAGTCCTAAACGCCGTCTTAGGAATATCACTCTCTTTGATTCTCAGCTGGTGATATCCTGATCGTAAGTCGATCTTGGAAAATACCGCTACGCCTTTTAACTGGTTGAATAGGTCATCAATTCTAGGTAATGGATACCTATTTTTGATCGTAACCTTATTCAACTCCCGATAATCAATGCACAGTCGGAATGTTCCATCCTTTTTCTTGACGAACAACACAGGTGCACCCCATAGAGAAAAACTCGGCCTGATGAATCCCTTATCCAAAAGCTCCTTTAATTGTACCTACAGCTCCTTTAACTCCACTGGAGCCATACGGTATGGTGCTTTGGAAATGGGTGCTGTTCCAGGCATCAACTCAATTTCAAACGGGATTTCTCTCTCTGGTGGTATCCCTGGTAACTCTCCCGGAAATACGTCAAGAAATTCATTAACCACAGGAACATCTTCAGCTTGAAGCTTCTGTTCCTCTGTAGTATCCACCACATATGCCAGATATCCCATGCAACCACTGGCTATCAGCTTGCTGGCTCTCAGCGAACTGATGATAATCTTCCTGGGTCTTCGAGAAGTATCAACATACTCGAAACTCTCTTCTTCCTCGGGTTGGAAGACTATCTTTCGATTTCGACAGTCGATCGTAGCTTGGTATTTCCCTAGGAAATCCATGCCTAGAATCACATCGTAATCCATGATCTCCATTACGATCAACTCAGCATATAGTTCCCTATTTGCCACATATACTGGTACATAGGGTAGCCAGTAACTGGACAACAATACTTCCCCAAAGGGTAAAGCTGTCTTAAATACCCTTCCCATATTATCCTTAGGAAGTCCTATCTTGTCAGCAAATGCATAGGAAACAAATGAATGCGTAGCACCGGAATCGAATAGTACAGAGGCTACATGACTAGCGACAGGAAGCTGACCTGTCACCACGTTCGATGTTCCTGCCTCTGCATCTTCTTTACTGTAGGCCATCACACGAGCATCAGCACGTGACATTCGCTCTTGGCGTTGCGGCCTCACTGGTGACTCTTCCACTCTGGCTTGAAGGGAATGAGCTTGTGGGTGTGTCTGGTGCGGTTGGGAAGTGCCTTATCCACCCTGCCTATTTGGACAGTTCCTGGCATAATGGCCTTCCTTTCCACATTCGTAGCAAACAAGTTGCCCAAATCTGCATTGCCCAGAATGTCTCTTCCCGCATGTTGGGCAGTTTTGCACATTAGACTCTGCATTACCAGCTGTTCTCCGCTGCTGGTTTCGATTATTGCCCTGGCGATTCCCAGAAAAATTCCCTTTTCTCTTATTTTGCTGGGATCCTTGATTGTTGCCCTGGCTTAGTTTCGCATTCTGACTAGGCTTGCTCGATTGACCAACTTGCGTAGACTTTGCCAAAGCCCTCTCCTTCTTCTTGGCCTCCCAGTGTTTTTCTCTTTCCTCTTTCTGTCGGGCTACGTGAAACTCAGCCCTGATGGCCCGACTCACACAATCGGCTACAGAAGTAGGTGGCACTTGTCCAGTATCTACCAATGCAGCAATTTCTGGCCTGAACATCCCGATCATTTTCTGTATCTTTTCCCTCTCAGTAGGGACTACATAGGGACATAAACGGGATAGCTGATCGAACTTTCGGCAGACTTCGCTTACCGACATGTTCCCTTGTGTCAACTCTGAGAATTCTTTTTGTTGCTGCCTCAGAGATGCAAGGTCGTAATATTTCTGGTTAAATTCTTCCAGAAATTCCACCCAACTTATGGTAGACACGTCTCTCCTCATTCGCACTGTGTCCCACCAAAACCGAGCATCTTTTCTCAGCACAAAAGACGCACATGCAACCTTCTCTCGGTCGGTTAGGTTCATGAACTCCATGATCACTTGTAATGACGACAACCAGTCTTCAGCCTCTAGCGGATTTGTAGACCCTTCAAATTCTGGCGGTCTCATGTGCCTGAATCTTTCATAGAGGGGTTCCAAATTCAATACTGGTTGTGGTTTAGGAACTCTTTCATGTACCGCAGTTGGAGGGATAACTGGATCTACCTCAGCTTGTTGTTCTACTTGGGTACCCTCAGAGCCTTGTCTCTGTTCTAGCTCCTCTACCCTCCGTCTCAGATTAACATTTTCTTGCATATGAGCTTCTAACAGAGCTTGTATCTGATCCAGTCTCTCCATAACATCAGGAAGTCGCTCTCGTCCTTCTGGTCGATTACGCAAATCCACCACCTTGCCTATTGTCCTATTATGGCACAATAATTCACCGTTAGCTTTACCATAACCACATTCGTAAAATTATATCAATTCACGAAATTTAGGGTAATGTAAAGCCACATCATCGTAACACATCATCGTACAACATATAATCATTTTGATATTTCATTCATAGCAAAATATTTATATGTCATACATAGTCACCACCAGTCATATATATACATCAGCCTGAGGTACAAAATGGCCACAAGTCTATACAAAAGAGCTTTTCTCTAAGCTACTTATGTACATATATACATATCTACTGGTCACTCATTCCCCGCATCTGGGACTAGAGGATATTCTTCCGGATCCTCATCGTCATCGGTATCATCTAAGTCGTCACCACCCCTAGGTAATGCTCCCTGTCCTGAGTCATCACCTCGTGGTCTAGACGGTCCGGCCTCATGATCATTCATCATTCTTCTCGGCCCGAAGATGCGTGCAAACATCTCATCTTGACCCAGTGTCTCTCGTCGACTCTGCGTCAGATGCTCGATCAGAATCTCTCTCTCAATCGTCCTGATCGTCACCACGAACTCTTGGAGCGTCGGAGGAAACGGCTTGATTACCCTCTGTCTCAACTCCAAGGGTAAACCTTTCCAGAACAGCTCACAGCAGTTTGCTTCAGTGAGGTTGGGCAACGGACATCTTCTCCTGATGGTCTCCTCAAATCGTGTTGCATAAGACATCACTGTCTCACCAGACAGCATGACCATCTTCTCTGTCTGGAGAATGTAGTCCCTGACCTCATCAAATCCGGGATACGTAGGTGTATCAGTCTCTCGTCTCTCTGGAGGTGCTGGAGCAGGTGTTGGATCCCTAGGCGAAAACTGATTAGCCAACCGCTGACAGAACTCAGCCCAACTGAATCCCAATAAAATCTCCTGGTCGCAATATTGCCAGAACACTCGAGCGTCTCCCTGAAACATACTGACTGCCAGCTGGATCCACATATCTCGATCAATGTCACATATCACCATGATCCTCTCTACGGCATGGAGCCAGTCCTTAGTCTCCATCGACTGTCGTCCACCGTCGAACATAGGAGGACTGCTATCTCTAAATGCCTGTACTACCCGTGCCGACACTCTCACCCCAATATGTTGGCGTCCACCAACAACTGGAATGTCCACTACCACCGGTGGATGAACTATCAGTCGTGGCTGTACTACGTCTACTAGCACTGGTACTGATACCGGCACTGGTACCGGAGGTCTCTCTGGCACCGGGGGCCTAACTATCGGTCGTTGGGACATAGACGGCCTCACAATAGGTCTCGTCCATACCCTTAATACTCCTCTCGGTTGTGGTAGCGGTGGTCTCACATATGGAGGTTTGGTCATCTTACTACCTATAAGATAATTATTTTCATATAAGAAAATAATTAACTAAACTTAAGTAAACTACTTACTTGGATAGCGGTACAGGATGCGCGAAGTGTCAAATCGGGATATGGTCACACTGCTCTGATATACCAACTATAACAGCCGTTGGTATTCAAAACCAAATCAGTCGCAAACCTTGCTCTGATATACCAACTGTGGCAGCAGTTGGTATTATAAACTAAACCAATCTCAGAACTTGCTCTGATACCAACTGTGGCAACCTGCCCCTCGTAGAGATCATACAATACTATTACAGTTGAGCTTTATCGCTAACTGCGATAGATTGTACTCTCATGGGTCGCCGGCTTATCTCTCTCTATTTTTAAATCATGACGTTTTTTTTTGGGAAAAATTTTTGTTTTCTCTTCAAACATCATGTAACCATTTCTCACTAATTACTTTGTTGGCAAGTACAAAGTAATTTACATATTACAGTACTTTCGTAAAATATATAATATTACAAAAGACTGTTTCTTTCTTTTTTTCTCCCTTTTTTATTGCTCAGCGGAAAGACTCTGGCAGGACCATATCCCTCGCCCAGTTATCCCATTTGACACGCGCCATCCCGTCCGCATCCAGTCAAACAAGCTACTGAGCTGGTCGCTTACCTGCAACATTAGCAAAAATGGTGAGCTACAGGCTCAGTAAGTTCAAACATGCAAGAAATAAAATTTCTATGAATAGTACTATTCATTGTGAATAGTATCACTGACCACTATTCCTCCATGAATAGTAACTTTGACCACAACACTGTATCACACTAGTACATCTACCGCGATGTTAGTGCTCTCACTAAACTGTCTTATGCTCAATTATGGCACAGTTTCAGTTTTAGGTCATTATCTTTGATTACGTTCTGGTTTTGAGCTCAGGTTGGCAGTACCATTTAAGTGCGCATGACTGGGAGCGGTACATTAGTGCTGACCTCCACAGCCTTAATCTCATAGCCCCGAAGGCAAAATTGTACATGACTGGAAGCGGTACATCAGTGCTGACCTCCACAGCCTTATCTCATAGCCCCGAAGGCAAAAGTACCTCCCTATACGGAAGGCTGGTACGCCAGAAAGTGGTTTCATTACCGACTTTTTAACATTCTAACCCGGTGACTTCATATTGCCCCGTGGTTAGGAATGGTTCACATTTTAATTTTAGGTGAGTGAGTTTTATTAACCTCGCTCTAGTGCCCGAAGCACAATTAACCATGTGTCCCATTCTTATAGTGCCCGTAGCACATTTCGTCTCTCTCTCTATTCTATCATAATGCCCGTAGCACATATGTACCTAACTTATAGTTAGTACATTAAAGTTAGCACAATATTGCTATATGTTGCAGACAGGTAAATGTCTGAACTTACCTTATCAGTCTCTTCTCTTTTCCTCTCGTGGATCTTTGATCGCCTTCCTTTTATGTCGATTTTGGGATCCTACATACAAAACCTTGTCTGTTAATTTCATTTCCATTTATAGCTTTTATTTTTCATTTAAAAGCTTAAATAAAACCTATTTATAACTTTTTAGGTTTTATTTATTATTTCCACCATTTTCCCCCAACTTTTACAAAATTACGATTTTGCCCCTATATTTTGGCAAAATTACAGTTTTGCCCCTGACAGAATTTTATTGATCCAGACTGCATTTTTGGCTCTCAGGAACTTTTCTGACTCTTTTCTAATCATTACCGGGTTCGTTTCTATTTTATTTCCACTTTTTGCTTTCCCGGCCCTCGGGAAGCACTATTCCGACCCTTACGTCGGTTTAGCGATTTTCTATCGTTTCGGAGCCTCAAATGGACGTTTTACTAGTATTTAAAACGTTCATCTAGACTTTCCCGACCTAGGTCTCCGAGGCTCGGGTTTTCCATTCCCGACTCGGACCTTTATTTCATTTCCAAAAACGCCCCCCCCCCTCGGGGTCGGTTTTTTTTCAATTTCACTCACGTTTTTCATTTTCTAGGGGACGGGTTACTATTCATGACCCACCCCTTAAATTTCCCTTATTCAATTTTCCGTTAGGGACTCGGGTTTTCGACCCGACCCTAAACTTTTTATTTTTATTTCCATTTTACCCCGAATGCCGTTTTCGAAATTTCGGCAGCATTTCGGCGTAATTTTAAGGCTTCCGGCGTTAGGTACGCCTCGAACCGTATGTACCTGCCACGTACTATACCACAAGCCTATTTTATGTAAAAGTTTTCCAAACTTTTATATAAAAACCCACAAAATTCCAATTCCACATTATCACCCACATAACAAAATTTTTTTCACAATTTTACCCTTAATTTGGTTTCGGTTTTCACAACCAAACCAAACCAAATTTTGTCAAACTTTCACCACACCTTAGGCCATTCAAATGTCACGTTTTTAACACATTTTCAAGCCCATTTTTCTTTGCATTTTCAACCAATTTTCCTAGGGTTTTTACCCTTATATAACCCACGGCCAAAGAATGAAAACATGCCAAACAATTTTGTTTCATTCTTTTTATTATAAATTCATTATTCGCATATTAAAATGCATAATTCCAATCAACCAAATACCACATAAAACCATGAAAATTTTTCTTCCAAACCATTATTAAGGCCCACGGCCATTTAATGTAATTCACACCAAGAATTTTTTTAAGCTTTTCACCATGACATACAAGCTTTATTCTTCACCAATTTCAACTTTGAAAGCATGCTAGCAATTAACCACAAAGTTTTCTCATTGGTTACCTAAGGTAACCCACGGATTTTCCTTTGAAAAACCAACAAAATTTCAGTTTTTCTTTACACAATTTGCATGGTTTTCTTCCTTATTACATCCCTAACAAAACCCAACATCAATTCAATGGAAAACAACCAAAAATTTTCCATCTTTCTATCACTATTCACCCACGGATTTCATGAAGAAAAACCATGAAAAATTAAGTGAAAAAGGGAGTTACCTTGGTCTAATGCTTCCTTTGTCTTCAAGGAACACTTTGACACTCTTTTTTGTGAAGAAAAGTTGAAGAAAATCTTGGTTTCCCTTGGGTGGCTCACGTAGACTCCATGGAAGAAACTTAGAAATTTTTTTTTCTTTTGGTTTGGCTTGAAAAATGGGTCTCGGCCAATATGTTACTAAGTTGCCGACTTAACCATGCAAGAAAGCCAATTAATTTGGCTTTAAACCAACGGAATTTTGACAACTTTCATGCCTAATTCTTTCTCCATTTTTCAAAAATTAAAAAGGGTAAATTTTGGCCAAATCTTGGCCTTTAGATCAAAAGGTGATTAAATCCTAGCCATTAATGCCACCAACCACCTTATTTCTTTCATTTATTAATCTTGATTTATGATGTCATAAATGCAAAAGTGAAAGTTGACTTTGACTTTCACTATTCACATTAATTCGACTACTTTTTGACCGATGCCGGTTCGAGCCGAAATTTTCCTGAAATTGTCCCGACGTGTTCCTGAGGTCTCCTGTGCAGTCGGATCAATTTAATCTGCTTCCATTTGATCAAAATCAATCCCGGAAGTTTACCGTCTTTTATTGGCTCGGTTAGGGTTTCCAATGCCGGTTTTGCACCGTTTCACCCGTTTCAACTCAGTGAATTTTTCCAACACTGAATTCTTACTCGTCAGTATTGTTAGAACATTTTCACATATTCTAAACAATATACATACATTTATTTCACTCTTAAAAAGTACAAATTGTTATATACATACAATTGTACATTTTTCATCCGAGAACTGCCTGAATTTCCCGGTTGTCACAACCTGTCTGCAACATATAGCATTATTATTGCTAACTTTGATGTACTAACTATAAGTTAGGTACATATGTGCTACGGGCACTATTATAGAGTAGAGAGAGAGACGTAATGTGCTACGGGCACTATTGAGAATGGACACATTGTTAATTGTGCTTCGAGCACTAGAGCGAGGTTAATGAAACTCACTCACCTAAAATTAAAATGTGAACCATTCCTAACCACGGGGCAATATGAAGTCACCGGGTTAGAAGTGTAAAAAGTCGGTAATGAACCCACTTTCTGGCGTACCAGCCTTCCGTACAGGGAGGTATTTTTGCCTTCGGGGCTATGAGAATAAGGCTGTGGAGGTCAGCACTGATGTACCGCTCCCAGTCATGTACAATTTTGCCTTCGGGGCTATGAGATTAAGGCTGTGGAGGTCAGCACCAATGTACCGCTCCAGTCATGCGCACTTAAATGGTACTGCCAACCTGAGCTCAAAACCAAAACATAAGCAAAGATAATTACCTAAAACTGAAACTATGCCATAATTGAGCATAAGACAGTTTAGTGAGAGTACTAACATCGCGGTAGATGTACTGTTGTGTCACAGTGTTGTGGTCAACCTTACTATTCATGTATGAATAGTGGCCAAAGTTACTATTCACGTATGAATAGTGGTCAAAGGTACTATTCATGATGAATAGTATTCATAGAAATTTTATTTCTTGCATGTTTGAACTTACTGAGCCTGTAGCTCACCATTTTTGCTAATGTTGCAGGTAAGTGACCAGCTCAGTAGCTTGTTTGACTGGATGCGGATGGGATGGCGCGTGTCAAATGGGATAACTGAGCGAGAGATATGGTCCTGCCAGAGTCTTTCCGCTGAGCGATAAAAAGGGAAGAAAGAAAGAAGAAACAGTCTTTTGTAATATTATATATTTTACGAAAGTACTGTAATATGTAAATTACTTTGTACTTGCCAACAAAGTAAATAGTGGGAAATGTTTTACATGATGTTTAAAGAAAAAATTTTTTTCCCAAAAACGTCATGATTTAAAAAGAGAGAGAGATAAGCCGGTGACCCATGAGAGTACAATCTATCGCAGTTAGCGATAAAGCTCAACTGTAATAGTGTTGTATGATCTCTACGAGGAGCGGGCCGCCACAAAAACAACCTATATCACATGGATTTTCTTTAATGGGGGAGGTGCACGGCTGCTCTAATGGCTGAAAAACAGATTTTTTTTCTGGTTTTTAGAAGCCCAAAACCGTGTATATAAGCAACCAAAAAGGAGGGACTAAGTTACAAAACTTTTAAGGACCTTTTTGTAAGCTTTTTGTGTAATTTTTCCACTCTTTAGGGACTGTTTTATAATTACTCAAAGTTGGGCAGATTTTTGTTTTGATTTTAGCCCCAAAATCCACCACCTAAGTGCCCTAGAAACCTCTTGAAATTTTTGCTAATCTTCCTTTGACTTTTCTTGTTTACTTTAAATCCTAACCATTGAATTTTTTTGACTTTAAACCCTAGCCCTCAGATTTGAATGTATCCTTCCATCCTTTCAAAGATTCACATCCAATCTTTGACTACCCTCATTAATTCTTGGTCAAACTTTTGACTGAAAGTCAAACCAAAAAGTTTTGCACCGAAATCACTAAGACGAGTTCCTAAGGTTGTCCGTGTGATCGGTTTTCTTTATTTCACTCTGGTTTGCCTAAAATTTCATCCCGCAAGTATTTTTTCTTTTAGTGGCTTACTGTATATTCTTAAAAATCTTGAAACCGAAAAGGCTTATTTTCTCCGATTTCGGCTCGGTAAAATTTTCCATCCTCGAACACTCTCTTATCGGGACTGTTAGAACATTTCATCGCACTCTAAATAATATTAAAACATCTATTTTACAACTTTACACATAAAAAATCATTGAGTACTCAGGTTATACATAATTTCTAGAAATAGTGAAATTTCTCAAATATGACAGAGTAGAAACGCAATGTCAGGTTAATGGCCAAGATGGCCTTAATTTGACCTAAAACTGATATATTAACAGTCAGTAGGCTCAATCCGGTTAATTGAGCACAAAACAAGAATTTTTGTTTGAGAGATACGCAATATCGGGATGAGGGTCAAGACAATCTTTTCTCGCCACGAAACTGATACATTTGGACTCAGAACGCCCAAATTAGTCAATCGGGCACCTGACACGTTTTTTGAGGTGGGGTCACACAGATCTCAAAAACTGGTCCAAACGACCTCAGATGATCGTAAAACTGATAAATTTGAAATCAGCACATCCAAATTAGTCAAGAGAGACTGTGTTTGAAATTTCACACAGGAACGCCTCATTTTGCGTGTGCAACGACAACACAATATAAGAAATAAATAGTAAAATAGACTCAGTGTGGCCTCTTAGGCAATACAACCCAACCAGGAATGATCAGTACAAAAATCAGATTCAAAAAATCCAATTCCGGGTGAAAACTAGAACATTACCAAGAAAGGACCGAATACCACAGTAGAAAATTAGACTGCAAAAAGAAGCAAATGTAAATGAATTTTTAGCCTTAAAAATCATGTATCCCCAGCTGAAAAGCATCTGTTTATAGCTGTACAAATAGCCCAAAAGGTGGCAATTTAATATTGCAAAAGTTATGATACCATTGATTAAACAATTCCAAATTCAAGCACATGGCAACAAGGAAAACCTTTGTTTATTTGGCCCCTCTTCCACATGTAGCCCTTGGTAAATGGGAGGCTAAAATGGCAAAAAATTTGTCCCTTGATTAGGTAGAAAATGTGGATAATGAAGTGAGCTTAAGTCTAAGTAAGTTGGGTTAGAATTGCCTATAAAAGGCACACATGACCTAAAGGGTTTACTTTCTTACTTTTGCTCCAAATCCTTCCCTTTCTTATCTTGCTGTAGCCGACTACTCCAACCCCGCAAAACCACCATTTTTCAAGCCTAAAATCCAACCAAAAGCTTATCAAAAATCAGCCCCTTCAAGCTTGTGTTAGGAGATTTCAATCAAAGCCATTTTAAGTTCATCCAAGGGTAAGTTTTTGAAACCAATCTTTGTGATTTTTAGTTATTATTTTGAGTTGATGTTAAGAGGAATTTTTTGGTGTTTTTGCTAGCATAAACTGACCCCAAACTCTCTTCGTTCACATAGCCATTTCGATCACTCAAGCATTGACTCGATGTGCTTCCTAGGACGTAAGGTAAAACCGAAAAACACCCTTTTTGAAGTTAGTTATTTTTAAGTTTTGATCAAGGCCATTTATGTGTATTTGTTTATGCAAATGGGTTGTAATAAGTTTATTTTGAGCCCTTAGCATGTTTATTTTCAAGTTTATGTGGTTATGTGATTTTTGATTTAAGTTTATGAATGGTTGAGAGAATGGACGTTTTTAAGGTGGCTGGACACAAATCTGTCCCCCGAAATAGGCCACGGGTTTTGGTCATTTTGACCACCTTAGGGGTCCAAATTTGGGATTTGACGAAACTGAGTTTTAAGGAAATTTCATTGCAGTCATTTTTGCATGAAATAGGTTTTGGCCAAAAACGATACTAAGATAGGTTTTTCAAGTGGTTTTCCTTCGGCGTCCAAAACTGGGACTAAAAATCCGAGCCCAGACACAGTCTCGGGTTTTGTTAAAAATGACCCACTCAGAGTCTGAGCTGGATCTTGGGCTCAATATGAAAGTTGTAGATCTCATCAAATCTTTAAGACGACCCATGCATGTTTTAAAAATTTGGCCGTTTCATGCCTCAAATAGAGCCGTTTTAAAAATAGCATAAAACTGGGATTTTTACAAAAACTGGGTATAAGTAGCCACGGGTTTAGTAAGATTAGGACCCGATCGAGTTAGAATTGAGCTCTGAGATGAAAACGAGAATTGTTCATCTCATCGAGGATGAAAAATGTTATGTTTGCCAAATTTACAAGCTAAGTCGTTTCAAACTTGTTTTTAAAATAGTTTCAGTAAGTGGTACAAAGACCACCTTTAAAATGTAACACCCAAAATGTGTTTTACACACTTTAAAATAAAAATGTGATTTTAATAAAATGTCCCCCACCTTCCAACGGGGTGATAAGTGTGGGCGACCCCTCTAGTTTAGGTCGTCCACCTTATCTTGCTTGCTTTCTTTATTCTTTGCTTAGTCTTACTTAGCTTGCTTGTTTCTATAGCTTTCTTCTCCTTGGGGTTTAAAAGATTTGTTCTTGAAAAACTAGGAATATTTTTTTTTTCTTTAACTGGAGGAAACTGCTAATTCTTGAAAATTGTGTATACATAAATATATACGTACTTCTTAATACTTTTTCCCAAAATATATTTTGGAGTCTTGTTACTTTAAAGTACGTAAAAATAGAAATATACTTTTAAGCTTGTTTCACTACTTTACATACTACACTCTTGTCTTGTCTTTATACATATATCTCACTATTACACTTTCTTTCTTTTACACCTTGAGTACAGTAGAATTCTGCGAAACGGAACCATAACCCGTCCATGACATCGCTGGGATCTGCCTGCCAGTCCGCTACTCTTGTTTCATCTTGCTGGTTGCTTTCCTTTATTACCTACAGCACGAATAGACTAATGAGCTAAAGTTCAGTAAGTACAAACATACATACAAGTAAATAAGCTGAATACACCACTCTAGGGTTAGTCAACTTAGGACCAATTATTTTCTTTAGTCCTATACTACTTGTTCTTTCTATTCTATTTCTTTCTTTTCTTTGCTTTACTTCATCTGCTTAATCTTTCACTTGTGGGCCCATGGTTGGACGTACCTAGTGCGCGCAGACCAATAGAGGATCAGGGGAGCGACCCACCGATCAACCCTAAGGTCATCTCTGGACTACTGACCTTATAGGTAGTAAGTCATGCCATAAACTACCTCATTATTAACGAGGCAGCACCACACTTCTGGGGTGGAGGCTATCTAGGAACCTCACAACTGGGGAGGCCGGTACGCCAACCTTAACTTTTAAGTCTTATTATTTGACTTTACTTATTTCTCTTTTCTTTTTCTAATCTTGCTTACTATTCTCGTGAACATGTTAGTATCATGTCACAAACTGAATAGCTTAAATGTGTATATATATATAACACAACTTTATGGTAAGTCCATTCGTGAGTAGACAATTAAATGTCTGTGCTTACCTTATCAATCTCTTCTCTTCTTCTCTCTAGGATCTTTGATCGCCCTCCTTGTAGGTCGATTTTTGGATCCTACAGACAAACTTTGTCTGTTAATTTCATTTCCATTTATAGCTTTTATTTTTCATTAAAAAGCTTAAATAGAGCCTATTTACAACTTTTTGGGCTTTATTTATCATTTCCCCAATTTTTTCCCAACTTTTGCAAAATTACGATTTTGCCCCTATATTTTGGCAAAATTGCAGTTTTACCCCTGACGGAATTTTATTGATCCAGACTGCATTTTTTGGCCCTCAGGAACTTTTCTGACTCTTTTCTAATCATTACCGGGTTCGTTTCTATTATATTTCCACTTTTTACTTTCCCGACCCTCGGGAAGCACTACTCCGACCCTTACGTCGGTTTAGTGATTTTCTATCGTTTCGGAGTCTCAAATGGACGTTTTACTAGTATTTAAAACGTTCATCTAGACTTTCCCGACCTAGGTCTCCGAGGCTCGGATTTTCCGTACCCGACTCGGACCTTTATTTCATTTCCAAAAACGCCCCCCCCCCCCTCGGGGTCGG
The DNA here is from genome assembly GCA_035233585.1 of Antiaris toxicaria. Taxonomy (NCBI): domain Eukaryota; kingdom Viridiplantae; phylum Streptophyta; class Magnoliopsida; order Rosales; family Moraceae; genus Antiaris; species Antiaris toxicaria. Next base: position 88,532,520 of record CP141156.1, read on the forward strand.
TTTTTCCGTTTCACTCTCATTTTACATTTTTAGGGGACGGTCTACTATTCACGAACCACCCCTTAGGTTTTCCTTATTCAATTCTCCGTTAGGGACTCGGGTTTCCGACCCGACCCTAAACTTTTATTTTTAATTCCTATTTTACCCCGAAAGCCGTTTTCGAAATTTCGGCAGCATTTCGGCGTAATTTTAAGGCTTCCGGCGTTAGGTACGCCTCGAACCATATGTACCTGCCACGTACTATACCGCAAGCCTATTTTATGTAAAAGTTTTCCAAACTTTTACATAAAAGCTCACAAATTCCAATTTCACATTTTTAACCACATTACAAAATTTTTTCACAATTGTGCCCTTAGTTTTGGTTTCGGTTTTCACCACCAAATCGAACCAAAGTTTCTCAAACTTTTCAACCACTTGTTAGGCTATTAAATGCCATTTTTCTAACACTTTTTCAAGCCCATTTCCTTGTACTTTTCAACTAAATTCTTAGGGTTTTTTAAACACTTAAACCCACGGCCTCATTAGTGAAAAACATGCCATCATTTTTGTTTCATGCTTTCAATCAAAAATTTCATTATTCACATCATAAAATGCATGATTTCAATTAACCAAACATCATATGAAACATGCAAAATTTTCCCCAAAACCCTAAGTAAACCCACGGCCACTTTGAGTAAATGAACACCAAAATTCTTCCAAGCTTTTCCATAGTGAAATTCATGCTTTATTCTTAACAAAACATAAGTTAAAAGCATGTTAACACATAAATCACACAAATTTCTCATTGCTTACCAATGGTAACCCACGGGTTTTCCTTTGGAAAACCAACCAAAAATTGGTTTTTCTTTAAACCAATTGCATGGTTTTCTTCCTCATTACACCCTTAACAAAACCCATCATCAACTTAATGAAAAACAACCAAAACTTTTCCATCTTAATTCACTATTCATCCCACGATTTTCATGAAGAAAAACCAAGAAAAATTTCAATCCAAGGGAAGTTACCTTATTCACTTTCTTCCTTTGTCTTCAAGTGATGTTTTGCCACACTTTTTGTATAGAAAACTTGAAGGAATTACTTGGTTTTCCTTTGGTCACCCACGGCTCCCATGGAAGAAAAACTTAGCAAATTTTTCTCTTAGTTTTTGCTTGAAATTTGGTCTCGGCCTTTTGATACAAAAGTGGCCGACTTATGCATAGAAGAAAGCCAATTAATTTGGCTCTAAACCAATCAAATTTCAACACCTTTGACCCTAATACTTTCCACCTTTTTCAAAATTTAAAAATGGTTAATTTTGGCCAAATCTTGGCCTTTAGATCAAAAGCAAATTAAATCATGGCCATTCATCCTACCTAACACCATATTTCTTTCCATTTGGTAAATGGATTTATGATGTCATAATTACTAAAGTGAAAATTGACTTTGACTTTCACTATTCACATTAATTCGACTACTTTTTGACCGATACCGGTTCGAGCCGAAATTTTCCTGGAATCGTCCCGGCGTGTTCCTGAGGTCTCCTGTGCAGTCGGATCAACTTAATCTGCTTCCGTTTGATCAAAATCAATCCCGGAAGTTTACCGTCTTTTTGAGCTCCGGTTAGGGTTTCAATGCCGGTTTTGACACCGTTTCACCCGTTTCAACTCAGTGAATTTTTCCAACACTGAATTCTTACTCGTCAGTATTGTTAGAACATTTTAATATATTCTAAACAATATAAATACATCTATTTCACTCTTTAAATAGTACAAATTATTATATACATATATTTGTACTTTTCTTACTGTGCTCTTACTTTGACTTGCCATATTCTTATCTTTATACTGTTCAGATACCGAAACTACTCCTTTTTGAGCGTTTTGGGCCTGAATTCACTTTCTTACTCATATACTTTATTCTCTACTTATTTTTGGAGATTTTAATTTCCTCCAAAACATTTATTTATTTCTATCAACACTATAATTTGTCTAATTACAACCATAGTGTTTCTTTACATTCTTACTTACAGAACTCATAGAAAACCCTAGATTAAACTAGGTCACACCACTAAAATTCTCTGGTCTTCACAATAAGGGGACGGTTTCAAAGAATGTGATTTTCTCCAAAAATTTTATAAGGCAACCAAGACAATTTTCAAAGTAAAACAGTGTGGGTAGCCCGGCAAGCTATCACACCAAACAAGCAATAGTAACCCAGTAGACTATCTAGTTAACGATGCACAACGTAACCGTTTAGTTGACTGGTCGGTAACCGTTCAGTTGACTAGTTGGCAACCAGTCAAGGACCATGCTTTGAACAATAAGGTGAGGAATGATGATTAGTTTGTCAAGTAGACAAGTTAATCAAAAATGATAGAAGTAGACACCAAATTCTCAAAATAGAGCAATAGGGTAGGGTACCACACAATAGTACAAGTTATAGTCACTAATGGAAAAAGTTACCTGAAAACGCTGTAATTAATTTGTAGGGCAATAAATTAATTAACCAAGTATAGAGAAGCAAACTCTTAAGAGAGAGCAAGTTAATATCGACGATAATCCGTACCATACATTAGTCACAACGGTACTAGTGACTTAGCGACAAATGTTAATGGAGTACGTTATGTTGATAGGTGGATACCTGTAACATGATAAAGGCGAGAGTACAAGTTTACATGCAAAATAGGTAAGTAGAACTCTGCCTACAGCATTAGCAAAAATGGATTTAAAGTACTGTTTTCATACTATGTTAAGTATAAACTATGCACAGTTGTTGCATAGCATGTTAGAAAAGCATATAGTTTCATAATCGTGTAGATTTACGAATAGTATAGTTTAGATGCCATTAGATCCTTATCACGTAAGATTAGGGGATAGCTTAGTAGAGTTTATGACATGAGGATAATAGAGATGATTTAATAATTGGGAAATTGTTAAGCAATGTCGTATCGGCCCTTTTCTGTTTGAAGAGGTTTTTTGGTTTAAGTATGACGGTCCTCTGCATAGTGGCCCTCAACAAAATGACCCTCTGCACAGTGGTCCTCCGTAAAGTGGCCCTCCGCACAGTGGCCCTCGGCAAAGTAAAGAAAGATAATTGATAAGGAAGCATAACTGAGCATAAACGGTTCATGTAGTATGCACGTTATGCCCTAGATACAGATAAAGCAAGCTTCCTAGTTACTTGATAAGACATACCCACATGATATGCATTCTGAGATGCCACATGATATGTTTCCATGTTCGGCGTGAATGTGTGACAAGATTGCCAGTTGTATATGCCTTAAGTATGGCTTACAATTTAAACATGTTTTGTGGATGACACGTTGTACTGATTGGGCATAAAGCTCAGAGCGTGTGTTCGTGCTGTAGGTAAACGTCCTATAGTTTAAACATCAATGGGTGATAATGGCGGCAGAGGCGGATGTGAGGATGGGGTTATCGATACTACCACGAGTTTTATCTTCCGCATAGTTTTGAGTAATAGTATATTTAGAGCAGTAAACAGTATATCTAAATAGTATATTTTAAACAGTAATTAGTTAAAGTGTTTTAGAAGTATGTATGTATGATAGTACTCCTTATGACTTAGATTTTGTATTCTGAAGTATACGTACATGAATAGTAAATACGTATGCATAAAAAAAATCCCCTAAAATTATGGTATCTAAGTAAATAAGTTTAAGTATCAGTTTCAAAGAAAAATCAGTATCTGTATTAGTAGTAGTTTTTAGTAACGATCCGGGCCACTCAGGGCACAGGATGTCACAGTTGGCATCAAAGACGGTATCCTGCCACTCTACCTCACATCACCGCATGCCTACCTCATCTGTCCAAGTAAGTTAGTTTTTATTTTACAGTATTAGTATGTAAGTTAACGTAAGTTTTAATGTGTAACCATAGCTACACCAGTAGAGATTACGCTAGTGGAGCCTCACTAGAGGAAACCCTCGTTCCAAAGGACAACATGGATCGAACACGTACACAGACAAACCAAGCATCCCGAGAGGATGAAGTAATGGTGCAACTCATAGCTATGTGAGACATGATGGAAAATCAACAGTGACACCTAGACCAACCTAGAGAGCAATTAGGCTGATAGAACCATGCACCGCAGACAGCTCAGGTGCCAGTTCAGGAGATTCTAGTAGCTTTCAACACTCCGAGGGAGTAAGCAGCTCTCCTAACCTAGGTGACATGAGCACCCCTAATGGCGACTATCCCCAGAGGAGCCAACGTTCTTCCTCTGACCCTTAGGGGGGGCGATTTGTATGAGAAATTCTGACGCATGAAAGTGTTAGAATTTGAAGGGACCACTAATCCCATAGAGGTCGATGAATGGATGACCGATATCCAGGTCATCTTGGACTTCGTGGGGTTGACAGATAGGGAGAAAGTGTTGTATGCATCCTTTGCCCTACGTAAGGGGGCAACACCAATGACGGAAGGCCGTGGCCATTAGAAGGAACGTTAATGAAATGAGTTGGACAGACTTTATTGACGAGTTCAAGGAGATGCATTTTAATAATGAGGCGTTGGCGATGCAATAAGATGAGTTTAACAATCTACACCAAGGCAGCATGATTATCATGGAGGCAGTGAGGAGGTTTGAGTAGCTGGCTCAACTCTGCCCAGATTTGGTACCCACAGAATAGGAGAGAGTTAGACGGATGCTGAAGATGTTCAGGACCGACATCACCATCCAAGTTTACAATAGTAGACATGGGCCTGCAACAGTGGCAGAATGCATTAATAGAGCCATTCGAGCTGAATACTGGTTGGCTCAAGATAAAGAGCGAAGGGCTCAAATCTACAAATCTAGAAGGAAAGAAAAGACACAAGACAAGCAGGCTAAGGGGAAGCAGAACACCGAGTCATAACACAGAGGGCTGAATGTGGGAACCAGCCAGAACAGTAGGCAATCCCGCAATAACAACAAGAGGAAGGGGAATCAGGGCAACCAAGGTTCACAAAAGAACTTCCCCCAGAAGAGAAACGACCAGGGAAGAGATGGCAACAAACACTCGACGTGCCCAAAATGTGGAAAAGGGCACCCAGAAGAATGCAAGCAAGGAATGAGCAGGTGCTACTTTTGTGGCAAGGAAGGCCACAATCTTAGAAACTATTATTCCAACCCTCAGAGTCAGCGAAACTAAGCTCGTGCCACAAGAAATCAACTTCAAGCCACCTAGACCAGGATCGAAGGCCCTTCAATTACACAAGGCAGGCTGAAACTGTGACGGCCCGCCCCTCGTAGAGATCATACAATACTATTACAGTTGAGCTTTATCGCTAACTGCGATAGATTGTACTCGCATGGGTCGCCGGCTAATCTATCTCTCTTTCCATCATGACGTTTTTGGGGAAATTTTTTTTTTCATCATGTAAAACATTTTCCACCATTTACTTTGTTGGCAAGTACAAAGTAATTTACATAATACAGTACTTTCGTAAAATATATACTATTACAAAAGACTGTTTTTTTTTCCCTTATCTTTGATCGCTCAGCGGAAAAACTCTGGCAGGACCATATCCCTCGCCCACTTATCCCATTCGACACGCACCATCCCGTCCACCATCCAGTCAACAAAACTATTGAGCTAGTCGCTTACCTGCAACATAAGTAAAAATGGTGAGCTACAGGCTCAGTAAGTTCAAACATGCAAGAAATAAAATTTCTACGAATAGTACTATTCATCATGAATAGTACCATTGATCACTATTCATACTTAAATAGTAACTTTGACCACTATTCATATATGAATAGTAACTTTGACCACAACACAGTATATCAACCGTACATCTACCGCGATGTTAGTACCCTCACGAAACTGTCTTATGCTCAATTATGGCATAGTTTCAGTATTAGGTAATTATCTTACATTATGTTCTGGTTTTGAGCTCAGGTTGGCAGTACCATTTAAGTGCGCATGACTGGGAGCGGTACATTAGTGCTGACCTCCACAGTCTTAATCTCATAGCCCCGAAGGCAAAATTGTATATCATATATGAATAGTAACTTTGACCATAACACAGTATATCAACAGTACATCTACCGCGATGTTAGTACCCTCACGAAACTGTCTTATGCTCAATTATGGCATAGTTTCAGTTTTAGGTAATTATCTTACATTATGTTCTGGTTTTGAGCTCAGGTTGGCAGTACCATTTAAGTGCGCATGACTGGGAGCGGTACATTAGTGCTGACCTCCACAGCCTTAATCTCATAGCCCCGAAGGTAAAATTGTACATGACTGGAAGCGGTACATCAGTGCTGACCTCCACAGCCTTAATCTCATCATAGCCCCGAAGGCAAAAGTACCTCCCTGTACGGAAGGCTGGTACGCCAGAAAGTAGTTTCATTACCGACTTTTTAAAATTCTAACTCAGTGACTTCATATTGTCTCGTGGTTAGGAATGGTTCACATTTTAATTTTAGGTGAGTGAGTTTCATTAACCTCGCTCTAGTGCCCGAAGCACAATTAACAATGTGTCCATTCTCAATAGTGCCCTAGCACATTACGTCTCTCTCTCTACTCTATAATAGTGCCCGTAGCACATATGTACCTAACTTATAGTTAGTACATCAAAGTTAGCAACAATAATGCTATATGTTGCAGACAGGTAAATGTCTGAGTTTACTTTATCAGTTTCTTCCCTTTTTCTCTCTTGGATCTTTGATCGCCCTCCTTGTAGGTCGATTTTTGGATCCTACGGACAAAACCTTGTCTGTTAATTTCATTTCCATTTATAGCTTTTATTTTTCATTAAAAAGCTTAAATAAAACCTATTTATAACTTTTTAGGCTTTATTTATCATTTTCCCCATTTTTCTCAACTTTTATAAAATTACGATTTTACCCCTATATTTTGGCAAAATTACAATTTTGCCCCTGACGGAATTTTCTCGATCCAGACTGCATTTTTGGCTCTCAGGAACTTTTCTGACTCTTTTCTAATCATTACCATGTTCATTTCTATTTTATTTTCACTTTTCACTTTCCCGACCCTCGAAAAGCACTATTCTGACCCTTACGTCGGTTTAGTGATTTTCTATTGTTTCGGAGCCTCAAATGGACGTTTTACTAGTATTTAAAACGTTCATCTAGACATTTCCGATCTAGGTCTCCGAGGTTCGGATTTTCCGTTCTCGACTCGGACCTTTATTTTGTTTCCAAAAATGCCCCCCCTCGGGGTCGGTTTTTTTCAGTTTCACTCACGTTTTACATTTTTAAGGGGACGGGTTACTATTCATGAACCACCCCTTAGGTTCCCTTATTCAATTTTCCGTTAGGGACTCGGGTTTCCGACCCGACCCCAAACTTTTATTTTTAATTTCCATTTTACCCCAAATGCCGTTTTCAAAATTTCAGCAGCATTTCGGCGTAATTTTAAGGCTACCGGCGTTAGGTACGCCTCGAACCATATGTACCTGCCACGTACTATACCACAAGCCTATTTTATGTAAAAGTTTTCCAAACTTTTACATAAAAGCTCACAAAATTCAATTCTCATTTTGAACCACATTACACAAAATTTTTTTTTTCAATTTTGCCCTTAGTTTTGGTCTTGGTTTTTACACTCAAAACCTAACCAAAATTTCTCAATTTTTCAACCAAATTTTAGGCTATTCCAATGTCATTTTCTAACACATTTTCAAGCCAATTTCATTACATTTTGCAACAGAATTCCTAGGGTTTTTAACCTTTACAACCCACGGCCAAATTAAGAGAAACATACACCAATTTTTTTTTTTTTCATGCTTTCAATCACAAATCCATCATTTCCATAATAAATTGCATGATTTAAATCATCCAAACATCAAATAAATCATGCCAAAAATTTTTTTTTTCAAACCCTAATTAACCCACGGCCTTTTAGGGTAATTTCACACCAAATTTTTTTTCAAGCTTTCCATCATGCAAATCATGCTTTATGTTAAACCAAAATATGATTTAAAGCATGTTAACAGTTAAACCACAACAATTTCTCATTGATTACTCATAGTAACCCACGGTTTTACCCTTGGAATACCAACCAAAATTTGGTTTTTCTTTAAACCAAATACATGGTTTTTCTCCTAATTACACCCTTAACAACACCCAAGCACCAAATCAATCAAAACAACCAAAAATTTTTCCATCCTTTGTACTATTCATTACACGGATTTCTTGAAGAAAAATCAAGAAAAGTTTCAAACCAAGGAGAGTTACCTTGTTCACATGCTTCCTTTGTCTTCAAGGAAGGGTTTGACACCAATTTTGTGAAGAAAGCTTGAAGATTTCACTTAGTTCCTCTTTGGTTGCTCACGTACTCACCATGAAAGCACTTAGAAAAATTTTTGTTCTTTGTTTCCACGTGAATAGCTTCGGTCCCTTTTGTTCCCAATTTTGCCGACTTTACCACAAAGATAGCCAATTAATTTGGCTTTCAACCAATCAAAAATCACCACCTTTCAAGCCTAATTCTTTCTAAAATTTTCAAAAATTAAAATGGTGGAATTTTGGCCAAATCTTGGCCTTTAGATCAAAAAGTAACTTAATCTTGGCCATTAATGCTACCAACCACCATTTTCCTTCCATTTATTAAATGGATTTATGATGTCATAAATGCAAAAGCATATGTTGACTTTGACTTTTACTATTCACATTAATTCGACTACTTTTTGACCGATATCGGTTCGAGCCGAAATTTTCCTGAAATCGTCCCGGCGGGTTCTTGAGGTCTCCTGTGCAGTCGGATCAATTTAAACTGCTTCCGTTTGATCAAAATCAATCCCGGAAGTTTTCTGTCTTTTATTGCCCCGGTTAGGGTTTTCAATGCCGTTTTTGACACCGTTCCGCCCGTTTCAACTCAGTGAATTTTTCCAACACTGATTTCTTACTCGTCAGTATTGTTAGAACATTTTAATATATTCTGAACAATATAAATACATTTATTTCACTGTTTAAATAGTATAAATTGTTATATACATACATTTGTACATTTTCTTCTGAGAATGCCTAAATTTCCCAGTTGTCACAGAAAGCTCCTGACAACTAAGGGAAAATCTATGCCTACACGAGGAGAACCCAGAGGTGTTTCTCCTTTGACGAGAATGACGATAAGGAGATCTCCTATGCAGAGTTCGGATTACCCTTAGATTAGTAATGAGTATTTTAGCAGGGCCCTTGACCGTGTATGTATATGTGTTAAGGGAGGCAGCAGCCTACTCTTGTCAGACTTAACCTAGCATGTTCTTTTAGGACTATGTACCAGGAAGTGCTCACCACTCCCAAACAGACTAAAGTAATGTACCTTTTTATGATATGAAAGGCAGTACAGTTTTGCCAAGGGGCTTAGATATAATATTTTCGCACGTGATTAATGTGGGACAGAAAGTACAGGACAAATCTTAGCACACAAACGATGCTTCACTACATTATGACAAATCATATTGAATATCACAGCATGAGAAAAATTAGATAGGAGCTTAGATAGGATGAGATATACCTTCAGAATAGCACTTCCTTCAAGGGAGGTTTTATTGTCCAATTACAAGATGCATTATGTCCCAATAATTATTTGTGGTAGAGAGTTGAGAGTCAATCTGACCATCATTGACATGACCGATCAAGATGTAATCTTGGGAATGGAATCCCTCATAACATACAATGCCGTCGTACACTATTGAAGGTGGAAAGTCACTTTTTGTACTGATCTTCAGTGCTAGTTGTCCACTAAGTTTTCAGTAACAACAGTACTCCTACACTCCATGGGAATGTTAGGACTGGTTTCGTGCTACCAAGATGATTCCTCGATTGTATACCATTGATCAGGATAACATAGTCCTGTTAGCCATTGATATCTCTCAGGAAGATAGTCTCGTATGTATTAGGATTCTCGTGACCAGGATGAGCTCTTAATTGGGTTGATTTTTGCCATACCAAGATCGAGTAAATCTTCGAGAGGAGTCCAGCATCAGCCCTAGTTTTTCTTTATGGGGCATGCAGGGGAGTGAAACCACATAAGTTCCCTAGAGTAGCGGACATACGAGGATTCGCTCATCGGACTGAGAGACTACAGCCGATGTCCGATAATGCAATTCTAACGTATGTTATGTGCTACGAGGAATTGATATGGACTTCTACAACACATGTTGAAGGAGGCTTATGATAGAAACAAGGCTGAGCATCAGCTAGAAGTGCTTGAGGACATCAAGGGAACCCATGGAAGAACCAGAACCAGCCGCTTCATCTCCCGAACACCTTCTAGAGGAGGAGATTAACGACGACGATGATAAGGACCTTCCTGACGCTCATCCTGAGGATGAGGAATGGGTGATGATGAAGAAGAGGAGACCCCCGACTACTATAGCAAAGGTGAATAGATGAAGATGTATGAGCCTCAAGTCATTATAGTTAGTAATGACAAGGCTAGTACTGTGACGCCCCGTGCCCTCAGCGGCCCGGACCGTCACTGTAAACTCTATTACTTGCTTCTTTAAAAACGATACTTAAACTTGCTGAATTTAAGACTATAAATTTAGAGGGATATTTTTTTTTTTTTTTTATACGCGTACGTATTTACTATTCACGTACGCATACTATTAAAATGCGGAATTTGAAAAACATAAGGATTTCAATTATACATACATAATTATATACTTGTTTATCTGATTACTATTCACCAGATACTATTTAAATATACTACTCATACATATACTGTTTATTGTTCCAAAATACCGTTTAACCTTTGCTATTCAAAATACTATTTAACTGTCACCGTTCAAAATATTATTTACTCATACTGTGCGGAAGAATACTCGCGGTGTATCCATAACCTCATCCTCACATCCACCTCCGCCACCATCATCGTCCCTTGATGTTTACGCTATAGGATGCTTACCTACAGCATGAACACACTCCGTGAGCTTTACGCTCAATAAGTACAACATGTTAACCGCAAAACATGTTTAAAACATAGCACATACGTAAAATCATAGGCATGACATATATCACTTAATAAATCACATATCATATAAGCATATCACATATCAGCTCACATATCATGTCATCACATAACATGTCATAACACTGAATATAAAACTTCACATACTTTATGCATAACAGGAGCATCGTGTACTGTATGCACTCTACTGAAAAAGAAAGCATAGCGAACTATAACTAATGCATGATCCGGTTATGTTCATTTATGCTTCAAACTTTTCTTTTCTTTTCTTGTCTATTTAGGGCCCATGTGTCAGTACCGTGTGCGCGCAGACCAACGGTAACGCCCGAGGTCAACTAATGCCGAAGAGCCATCAACTGATGCTCAACTTGTGGCCTGAACTTTCTTTAACTGGAAACCCCTTCGACTGAAGGAGCCGGTACGACACACCTATTTATTTCCATCTTGTTTAACTGTTCTAGCCATACGCTTCTCTAAGCTGTCCCCAATCCTACGCGGTAGGGATCTATGGCTTCTATCTTGTTCTTTCATCAATCTACTCGATTGTGAAGCTATATGCTCTTATGTATGCTGTGCAGCATCGTGTGCAAGATACATACTTAAAATACTGGAAAAGCATCATTTTAAATTCATTTTATCCATGCTGTAGGCGGAGTTGTACTTACCTGTCAGCAGACAGTTTATACTCTCGCCTTCGTCACAATACAGGTACCTCCCTGTAATCATAATGCATTACATTAACATTCACTCTTAGGTCACCGTGGTCATTAGTGACTAACAAAAATTCTCGTTATGTGGTACCGATCCTTATCGGTACTAATTGCCCTCTTCTTAAGAATTTGATTTTCTAATCATTGTTAATTAATTTATTTACCCAATAAATTAATTAACATCGCTCTTAGGTCACTCTATCGTTAGGAACTAATAAACTTATCGTTGTGTGGTACTGATGCCTATCGGTACCCGACTGCTCTACTTTGGGAAATTTGATATCTAATTTTTTTAATCGTGCTTGATTAATTTGTCTACTTGACAAATTAATCACTGTCTCTCACTATCCCATTCCGACTTGGTCCTTGACTGGCTAACCAACCAGTCAACATACTGAATACCTCTCGTATGACTATTTAGCTTATCGGGTTACCGTTACCGATGTAATCGCCCCAAATTTTATACTTCGATCGCACCTGTCCCTCGGGTGGTACTATTCTGACATAGGGGTCGTTTTCTTACATTACGAAATTTCTAATGGGGCGGTTCACTAATCCTCATAATGTCCGTCCTTCTTTCCCGGACTTAGGTCATCGAGGGAGCTCGGGTTTCCATCCCGATCACATTTTCAGCCCTCGTTTCCTAAAATACCCCTTTGTGCCGTTTTAGAAATTTCGGCAGCATTTCCGCTTAATTTTTAGGTTTCCGGCGTTTAGGAAACGCCTCAAAACCATCTAACCTATTCTAACCTGCCACGTACTAAACCAGAGGCCTAATTTTTACGTAAAAGCTCCGCTTTTTACGTAAAAATATTCACATTTTCTTTTTCAATATTTCACCCTTTTTCTTACAATTCCTCAAGTCAGCAAACCATAATTAATACATAATTATTTCCAATATTAAATTGAGGAATAAATAGATCAACACTACTACCAAAATCGTTCCCGTCGGCGGTCGGACGAACCGTTCGGTCTCGACCGTGCAATCTTTGAATCGTCGTTCTTCACTTTTGAAACTCCAATTTGCAAATCCGATGCCGCGGATGCGTCCGGAACGTCGAAAATAGGCCAACGGGCCATTCTTCAATTTTCGGTCTCCGGGTCGCCGTTGACCGGCGTTGACCGCCGTTGACCGGCGTTGACCACGGCGGCGATGGAAGTGGCGACCACCATCTTGAAGAGCTCGACGAGAGGAACCCATTGGTGGTGTCAATTTCACGAATCGAGGCTCCTATCACCGGAAATCGGCTCTCGAAAAGTCGACGACGGCGGCGGCGTTGGATCTTCATTTTTCCGGCGTTGTTGCCCAAAATTGATTTGGGGCTTTTGATCTACGTGTTGTTCTGAGCATTTTGATACCGACCTTGCAACTCAACTCCGCCGGAATAGCGAGATCCGACGGCGGCGATGGCGACGGCGAACCTGGGGCGGCGCGATTCGGCGGCTGTTGACGTGAAATGAAGCCTGGGTTTTGTTCTACTCTTCACCACGAATCCATTGGGACCGGAATCGTGGCATTTGGACGTCGGACGGTGGAGATACGGCGGTTTGAAAAATTCGGCCACCGGCGGCTTTGGGCGGCGCGTGCGGCGTGCTCCGGCATCGGTTCGGTCGACTCGGCCCACCGTTGGAATCAGCTCGTCGAGAGCTTTCCAATGGTGCCGGCGGTGTCAAAAACGGAGGCCGGATTCGATAGTTGGTCACTGTTCATCTTCGTGTGGTATGGGAGGGAGAAAATGTGATTTGGAAAAATATGGGGGCTATTTTTCTATAATCTCCAAAATTTTCTCCTTTATACTAATTTTTTTGAAAAATTTTAAGATAGGCTATACTGACTAATTTGGGCGTGCTGAACCCAAATATATCAGTTTTATCTTCATCCGAGGTCGTCTCGACCAGTTTCCCGATACTGTATGGTTCCCGGTCAAAAATTACTTTTTGTGCTCAAATGACTAATTTGAGCATTCTGATTCCAAATATATCAGTTTTATATCAAGAAGAGGTCATCTTGATCAATTTCTTGATACTGTGGTTAGGCCTACACTGTGTTGACACTGTGCACGCATAACGAGGCATTTTCGCGTGAAATTTCAAACACAGTCTCTCTTGACTAATTTGGACGTGCTGATTTCAAATTTATCAGTTTTACGTCCATCTGAGGTCTTCTGGACCAGTTTTCAGGATCTGCATGACCCCGTCTCGAAAAACGTGTCAGGTGCCCGATTGACTAATTTGGGCGTCCTGAGTCTAAATATATCAGTTTCGGGGCGAGAAAAGGTCGTCTTGACCCTCATCCCGATACTGCGTATCCCTTAAACAAAATCTACATTTTATGCTCAATTGACCAGATTGAGCCTGCTGACTATTAATATATCAGTTTTATGCCAGATTAAGGCCGTCTTGGCCACTAACCTGACACTGCGTTTCTCACTATTCACAAATCACTGTTCACTATCTGACTGACTAATCTGAGCGTTCTGACTTTGATTTTGTCAGTCCATTGGCGAGAAGAGGTCATCTAGACCACTTTTCTCGATACTGTACATCTATTAGGGCAATTATCATTGCTGCGCTCAGATGACCAGTCTGAGCGTACTGATGATTAGCTCATCAGTTCTGTATCATGAAATGGTCGTCTAGACCGATTTCTTGATATTGCGTGTCTCAACGCATACTCACATAATAGGGTGGACCGATTTCACTGTCGATTACCCCTTTCACTGCATGAATAGTAATTAAACGTTACTATTCCTGTTTAATTCATTCAACTGAAAAGCACACTGTGCTTATTAACTTAATTACATCATTACATAGTAATTAAGTTTCATAATTCATGAGAGTCATTACAGTGGCTCTCGACTCATTACACAGCCTTCTACACAGACTCTTACACGTGCGTGTGCAACGCAACACGGGCGTGTACATTTCAGACACGAGCATGTACTAGTTGAGACTACTCAACACGGCCATGTCTTTGAAACACATTCATCTATCTGAGCGGTACACAGCCTCTTACACGGTCGTGTACTTGACCATGTTTCTTAAATTTGCTAAAGGACATTAAATTATGTCCATTTTATTCCTTAATGACTTATTACATGGTAAGTAGGTGCCATGAAAATGGCGGTCATTACAACCTACCCCCCTTACAAAATTTTCGTCCTCGAAAATTAGAATAATTCCGGGAAGTCTCTTCTCATGTCTTCTTCCCATTCTCATGTGGCTTCCTCAACACTATGATTCTGCCACAACACTTTTACTAGCGGTATACTTCATTCCTAAGTACTTTCTCCTTTCTAACTAAGATCTGCACGAGTCTCTCCTCGTACGTCGGATCAGCGTATACTACAACGGATTCTTGGCTAAGAACATGGGAGCTGTCTGGCACGTACTTCTTCAGCATCAAGACGTGAAAGACATTGTGCACTGTAACTAACTCGGGAGGAAGTGCTAGTCTATAAGCCACCTTCCCGACTTTCTCTATTATCTCAAGGGTCCTATGTACCTAGGACTGAGCTTTCTTTTATTTTCAATGCGCATCACCCCTTTCATGGGTGCCGCCTTGAAAAAGACTGAATCTCCTACTTGAAACTTGAGGGGTCTACGGCGCTTATCGTCAAAATTCTTCTGTCGACTGTGCGCTGTATCTAACGTTTCTCGTATCAGCTTCACGTCTGACATGGTATTCTTGATGATGTCCGAGCTAACTACTCGTTTCTCTCCAAACTCGTACTAATGAGCCAGAGATCTGCATTTCTTTCCACAGAGTGTCTCGTACGGTGCCATTCCTATCGAGGAATGATAGTTGCTGTTGTATGAGAACTCGCTCAATGGTAGCTTCTGATTCCAATTTCCTTTGAAGTCTAGGACGCAGGTCTCAACATGTCCTCTAACATCTGTATGGTCCTCTCAGACTAATTGTCGGTCTGAGGATGAAATGCTGTGCTGAACTCTCACTTGGACCGTAATGCGGCTTGAACACTTCGCCAAAATCTGGGGGTAAAGCATCCACTACGATCTGAGACGATCGACTCTAGTATTCCGTGCCGTTTCATGAACTATGCCGCATAGATTTCTACTAGTCGTTCCACCGAGTAGCTAACTTTCATTGCTAAAAAATCTAGCTGATTTCGTCAGTCTATCTACAATCACCCAGATTGCGTCATTATCGTTTGACATCTTCGGCAATCCGACTACGAAATTCATCGTAATCTGGTCCCATTTCTACTCGGGTAGCTTAATTTTCTATGATTATCCTGCTAGGCACTGGTGTTCTGCCTTAACCTTCTAGCACGTAAGGCATCTGGCGACGAACTCGACAATGTCATTCTTCATTCCAAGCCACCAAAAGCTTTCCTTCAGGTACTTGTACATCTTATTCGCCACCGGATGTACAGAATATGATGTCTCGTAAGGTTCCAAAAGGATTCGCTTCTTGAGTTCTTCATCTTTTAGAACACACACTCTATCTCTGTAGTAGAGTATGTCGTCCTTAAGGATCTTAAACTCTGAACCATTGTCCTCTATAGCTTCCTTTTTGGACTTGAGCAGGGACAAATCAAAATCTTGACCGATCTTGATCTCTTCTTGGAGCGTCGATTGGAGGGTCATCTCAAACAATCTCTCTATCAAAATCTTGATCTCGCTGTAGCATAACTCCTTTGTAGCGCTCTTGACAAGGCACTAATAGCCATAGGCATAGTAATATACTTCTGACTCTACGCATTGACCACTTTATTGGCTTTCCCCGGATGGTATAGGATCTCACGGTCGTAATCCTTACCAACTCTAGCCATCTACGCTGCCTCATGTTGAGCTCTTTCTGCGTGAAGATACATTTGAGACTCTAGTGGTCGATGTAAATCTCGCACGTGACTCTGTACAGGTAGTGCCTCCATGCTTTTATCGTAAAAACTATCGCTACTAGCTCCAAATCACGCGTTGGGTAGCTCTTCTCAAGGTTTTTGAGTTGTCGTGAAGCATACGCGACTACTCTACCACTCTGCATCAATACAGTTTCCAACTTGGTTTTAGATGCGGCGCTTAAATCACAAAGCTTCCTTGACCAACATTTGAAATGGTCAGCATTGGAGCGCTTATGAGTCTTCATCTTAGCTCTTGAAAGCTTTCCTCACACTTATCGATTCACTTATACCTCTTTCCCTTCTTGGTGAGCGCTGTGAGCGGAGCAGCTAACTTTGAGTAGCCTTCGACTAAGTGTAGGTAACATCCTGTTAGTTTAAAGAAACTGTGAATTCCCGTTTCGTTCCTCTAACTGGCCACGTGCTAACTGCATCAATTTTCGCCAGGTCCACAGATACTCCTTCCTTGGGGTCTACGTGGTCTAGGAAATGGACCTTCTCCAGCCAAAACTCGTACTTGGAGAACTTGGTGTATAACTGATGGTCCTGTTGCATGCGCAAAATGATAATTAAGTGCTCTTCGTACTCTTCCTTCGTCTTAGAGTGTATAAGTATGTCATCGATGAACACAATGACAAACTTATCCAAATAGTCCTTGAACATGCGGTTCATCCGGTTCATGAAAGTTGCTGGTGCGTTCGTCAATCTGAGTGACATGAACAGAAACTCGTAATGTCCGTACCACGTTTGAAATGCTGTTTTGGGTACATCTTCATTCCTGATTTGTAGTTGATGGTACTCGGGATGTAGATCGATCTTCGAGAACACTACAGCGTCTTGGAGCTGGTCAAATAGATCGTTAACTCGCGGCAACAGATGCTTATTCTTAATCGTAATCCTGTTCAACTCTCTGTAGTCGATGCACATTCTCAGTGGTCCATATTTCTTCTTCACGAATGGTATGGGTGCTCTCCAGGGTGAATAGCTCTATCGCATGAATCCCTTATCTATTTAGTCCTTTAGCTGGGCTTGGAGCTCCTTTAGCTCTATAGGGCCTATTCTGTAGGGGGCCTCAAAGATGGGGCTGATTCTAGTAGACGTTCAGTCTCGAACGAGATCCTGCACTCTGGTTGGAGTCCTGCAAGATCTTCTAGAAATATCTCCATGAATTCCCTGACTATCGGTACGTTGTCGGGTCCTATCTCTATTCCTTGAGTCTTATCTGCTACGTATACTAGGAAGTCCGTGCATCCACTGGATTGTATCTCGCGAGCCTTCACTGCTGATATCATCGTCTTTGGTTGCTCTGGCGACAAACCCTTGTAGATGAACTTTTCACATCCGATTGGTTCGAAAATGATTTTTCGCCTTCAACAGTTTATGACAACGTTGTGTCCTAAGCCTTTTTTTTTTTTTGGCATAGTGGCCTTTCTTGCCACAGATGAAACAACCACTTACTCCTTGCTTACATTCTCCTGAGTGCCTCTTTCCGCATTTCATGCACGTCGAGTTGGCTATCATTTCCTTCCTGGTCGTTTCTCTTCTGGGGAAATTTTTCTGTGAATCTTGATTGCCTTAATTCCCCTTTTCTCTTATTGTTGTTATGGGAATGCCTACTATTCTGGCCGGTTCCCACATTCTGCCTTCTGTATTATGACTCGGGGTTCTGCTTCTCCTGAGCCTGCTCGGCTTGCGTTTTCTTCCCCTTTCGTGCCTTAAAATTCTACGTCTTTCGCTCCTTATCATGAACCGACTAGTACTCAGCTCAGATAGTCTTGCTGACACATTCTGCTAGTGTCGCTGGTCCGTGCCCTCCGCTACAGACCTAAACTGTGATTTCCGTTCTAAACATCTTCAGCATTCGTTTGACTCTCTCCTTTTGGTCGGTACCAAATCTGGACAAAGTTGAGCCAACTGTTCAAACTTCTTGACTGCCTCCATAACAGTCATACTACATTGGTGCAGGTTATCGAACTCGTCTTACTGCGCTTCTAGTGCTTCCTCGTTGAAGTACATCTCCTTGAATTCCTCAATGAAATCGCTCCAGCTCATCTCTCTGATGTTCCTCTTAATGGTTACTATCTTCCACCACTAACGCGCCTCATTGCGCAGGGTGAAGGGTGCGTACATCACTTTCTCTCTCTCTCTGTTAACCCTATAAAATCCAAGATTACTTGGATATCCGTTAGCCAATCATCGGCCTCTATAGGGTTGGTAATTCTTAAGAATTCTAACGCTTTCATGCGTCGGAATCTTTCATACAAGTCGCCTTCCCTAGGGATTGGCAAAAAAAAAAAAAAAAAACAATTGCTGTTATGAGAGTAGCCATTACTATAGGCGCTAGTGCCTCCTGGGCTGGAGGAGCTGCTTGTTCCCTCAGAGTTTTTGGGCTGCTAGAGCCTCCTGTGCTGGCATCTCTACTGACTGTGGTGCCTGGGGTTGCTGGCCCAGCTGTTCTCTAAGCTGGTTTAGCTCCCGTTGCTGGTTCTCCATCATCTCTCGCATGGCTGCGATCTGTGCTATCAACTCATCCTCTCAGGATGCTGGGTTTAACTAAGCTCTCGTTCTTACCATGTTTTCCTATGTAACCCTATCGTACAGCGGGAGAGGAAAATATAAGTCTCTTAAATTCTATACTTGGGACTCGTATCACATATCATTTTCTTTCTTACTTAACAATCTTACTTAAACATTATGGATATAAATATACACACTATATCCATCTTTCTTTCTCTCATACTGTGATGTTCAATACAATTACCGCATTGTATTGGGACATCGTCTGAGTGCTAGGATTCGTCCTGCACTTTCTGTCATATCATACTCACGCTTGTGGAAAAAATAATTATATCTGGCCCCTAGGGCAAAGCTTTACTACTTATCTCATAATATATTTCACATAATATATATACATATATTCAAGATTCTAGTTCAGTGGGAGTGACACACACTTCCCCTATACGATCCCAACAAGTACATTATGCTATAACTGACGGGGGAGAGCTATTGCTTCCCTCTATATATTTTCATAACTAACATTCCCGCAGAAGGGTTACTACTATTGGAAGGATAATCCTGATTCAGTATCAGGCATCTCCTCATCGTCACTATCACTGAGTGAGTACTCCTCTGGGTTCTCTTCTTCTTCTCAGCTGAAACTGACCTCGTCATCGCTGGCTATGATGACTTCGTCATTACTAAAGCGATTGGGGATCTCCTTTCCTTCATCGTCGGGATGGGCGTCGAAAAGAGTCGCGTTATCTTCCTCTCTCATGGGGTGTTCGGGAGACATACGGGCTGGTTCGGGGTTCTCCATCGGCTCCCTATTGCCCTCGTGTACTTCTGACTGGTACTCGACCGTGAACTCTTCATCGGCCAGTTGGGGTGCTGGTTCTACCGGGTCACCCTCCATAATGGCGGCTGCTATAATGCCTTGGGCTTGGTAGGGTTCCCGGGGTTAAGCACTTTTCTCTCGGTGTTCACTATCTCCTTAATAAGGCTTGCTAGACGTACTTGATCGCTCTACTAATTCTGTTTGGCAAGGTCTCTTTCTCTCTTTGGGTCTTCTCCTATCTTGATCCACTTTTGTCTCGGCATGTATTGTAGAAGTCCATATCGGTTCCTTGTAGCGAACAGCATACGTTAGAACTGTATCACCGGACATCAGCTGCAGTCTTTCAGTCCGATGAACAAATTCTCGTATATCCATAACTCTAGGGAACTTAGGCGGTTTCACTCCCTGCTTGCCCATAAGGAAAAACTGAGGCTGATGCTGGACTGCTCTCAGAGATTGGCTCGATCGTGGTATGGCGAAACTCGACACAGTTAAGAGCTCATCCTGGTCATAAGGATCCCGATACACACGAGAGTATCTTCCAGAGAGATATCAACAGCCAACAGGACTCAGTTATCCTGGTCAATGACGTACAATCGGGGAATCACTTTGATAACATGAAACCAGTCCTGACATTCTCATGGAGTGCAGGAGTACTGTTTGCCACTCGAAACTTAATGGACAACTAGCCCTGAAGATCGGTACAACTCGGGCAGCAATCCATGTCCTTTCTTTGAGCAGTTCTCTAGCACTGCACGGTCGTGATTTACGTATAATGATCTCAGCATCTCTTCGTCTTATTCTCGCCATCATAGGTTTCGTCATCTCATTACTATAAAATGTTATCTTCAATAGATAAACATTTACCGACAAAAATAAAACTAACTTACTTGGACAGATGAGGCAGGCATGCGGCGATGTGAGGTAGGATGGCAGGAAACCGCTCTGATACCAACTGTGACGCCCCGTGCCCTCAGCGGCCCGGACCGTCACTGTAAACTCTATTACTTGCTTCTTTAAAAACGATACTTAAACTTGCTGAATTTAAGACTATAAATTTAGAGGGATATTTTTTTTTTTTTTTTTACGCGTACGTATTTACTATTCACGTACGCATACTATTAAAATGCGGAATTTGAAAAACATAAGGATTTCAATTATACATACATAATTATATACTTGTTTATCTGATTACTATTCACCAGATACTATTTAAATATACTACTCATACATATACTGTTTATTGTTCCAAAATACCGTTTAACCTTTGCTATTCAAAATACTATTTAACTGTCACCGTTCAAAATATTATTTACTCATACTGTGCGGAAGAATACTCGCGGTGTATCCATAACCTCATCCTCACATCCACCTCCGCCACCATCATCGTCCCTTGATGTTTACGCTATAGGATGCTTACCTACAGCATGAACACACTCCGTGAGCTTTACGCTCAATAAGTACAACATGTTAACCGCAAAACATGTTTAAAACATAGCACATACGTAAAATCATAGGCATGACATATATCACTTAATAAATCACATATCATATAAGCATATCACATATCAGCTCACATATCATGTCATCACATAACATGTCATAACACTGAATATAAAACTTCACATACTTTATGCATAACAGGAGCATCGTGTACTGTATGCACTCTACTGAAAAAGAAAGCATAGCGAACTATAACTAATGCATGATCCGGTTATGTTCATTTATGCTTCAAACTTTTCTTTTCTTTTCTTGTCTATTTAGGGCCCATGTGTCAGTACCGTGTGCGCGCAGACCAACGGTAACGCCCGAGGTCAACTAATGCCGAAGAGCCATCAACTGATGCTCAACTTGTGGCCTGAACTTTCTTTAACTGGAAACCCCTTCGACTGAAGGAGCCGGTACGACACACCTATTTATTTCCATCTTGTTTAACTGTTCTAGCCATACGCTTCTCTAAGCTGTCCCCAATCCTACGCGGTAGGGATCTATGGCTTCTATCTTGTTCTTTCATCAATCTACTCGATTGTGAAGCTATATGCTCTTATGTATGCTGTGCAGCATCGTGTGCAAGATACATACTTAAAATACTGGAAAAGCATCATTTTAAATTCATTTTATCCATGCTGTAGGCGGAGTTGTACTTACCTGTCAGCAGACAGTTTATACTCTCGCCTTCGTCACAATACAGGTACCTCCCTGTAATCATAATGCATTACATTAACATTCACTCTTAGGTCACCGTGGTCATTAGTGACTAACAAAAATTCTCGTTATGTGGTACCGATCCTTATCGGTACTAATTGCCCTCTTCTTAAGAATTTGATTTTCTAATCATTGTTAATTAATTTATTTACCCAATAAATTAATTAACATCGCTCTTAGGTCACTCTATCGTTAGGAACTAATAAACTTATCGTTGTGTGGTACTGATGCCTATCGGTACCCGACTGCTCTACTTTGGGAAATTTGATATCTAATTTTTTTAATCGTGCTTGATTAATTTGTCTACTTGACAAATTAATCACTGTCTCTCACTATCCCATTCCGACTTGGTCCTTGACTGGCTAACCAACCAGTCAACATACTGAATACCTCTCGTATGACTATTTAGCCTATCGGGTTACCGTTACCGATGTAATCGCCCCAAATTTTATACTTCGATCGCACCTGTCCCTCGGGTGGTACTATTCTGACATAGGGGTCGTTTTCTTACATTACGAAATTTCTAATGGGGCGGTTCACTAATCCTCATAATGTCCGTCCTTCTTTCCCGGACTTAGGTCATCGAGGGAGCTCGGGTTTCCATCCCGATCACATTTTCAGCCCTCGTTTCCTAAAATACCCCTTTGTGCCGTTTTAGAAATTTCGGCAGCATTTCCGCTTAATTTTTAGGTTTCCGGCGTTTAGGAAACGCCTCAAAACCATCTAACCTATTCTAACCTGCCACGTACTAAACCAGAGGCCTAATTTTTACGTAAAAGCTCCGCTT
Source organism: Antiaris toxicaria (assembly GCA_035233585.1). NCBI lineage: Eukaryota > Viridiplantae > Streptophyta > Magnoliopsida > Rosales > Moraceae > Antiaris > Antiaris toxicaria. The sequence continues at coordinate 88,555,342 of CP141156.1, forward strand.
TTTACGTAAAAATATTCACATTTTCTTTTTCAATATTTCACCCTTTTTCTTACAATTCCTCAAGTCAGCAAACCATAATTAATACATAATTATTTCCAATATTAAATTGAGGAATAAATAGATCAACACTACTACCAAAATCGTTCCCGTCGGCGGTCGGACGAACCGTTCGGTCTCGACCGTGCAATCTTTGAATCGTCGTTCTTCACTTTTGAAACTCCAGTTTGCAAATCCGATGCCGCGGATGCGTCCGGAACGTCGAAAATAGGCCAACGGGCCATTCTTCAATTTTCGGTCTCCGGGTCGCCGTTGACCGGTGTTGACCGCCGTTGACCGGCGTTGACCGGCGTTGACCACGGCGGCGATGGAAGTGGCGACCACCATCTTGAAGAGCTCGACGAGAGGAACCCATTGGTGGTGTCAATTTCACGAATCGAGGCTCCTATCACCGGAAATCGGCTCTCGAAAAGTCGACGACGGCGGCGGCGTTGGATCTTCATTTTTCCGGCGTTGTTGCCCAAAATTGATTTGGGGCTTTTGATCTACGTGTTGTTCTGAGCATTTTGATACCGACCTTGCAACTCAACTCCGCCGGAATAGCGAGATCCGACGGCAGCGATGGCGACGGCGACGGTGAACCTGGGGCGGCGCGATTCGGCGGCTGTTGACGTGAAATGAAGCCTGGGTTTTGTTCTACTCTTCACCACGAATCCATTGGGACCGGAATCGTGGCATTTGGACGTCGGACGGTGGAGATACGGCGGTTTGAAAAATTCGGCCACCGGCGGCTTTGGGCGGCGCGTGCGGCGTGGTCCGGCATCGGTTCGGTCGACTCGGCCCACCGTTGGAATCAGCTCGTCGAGAGCTTTCCAATGGTGCCGGCGGTGTCAAAAACGGAGGCCGGATTCGATAGTTGGTCACTGTTCATCTTCGTGTGGTATGGGAGGGAGAAAATGTGATTTGGAAAAATATGGGGGCTATTTTTCTATAATCTCCAAAATTTTCTCCTTTATACTAATTTTTTTGAAAAATTTTAAGATAGGCTATACTGACTAATTTGGGCGTGCTGAACCCAAATATATCAGTTTTATCTTCATCCGAGGTCGTCTCGACCAGTTTCCCGATACTGTATGGTTCCCGGTCAAAAATTACTTTTTGTGCTCAAATGACTAATTTGAGCATTCTGATTCCAAATATATCAGTTTTATATCAAGAAGAGGTCATCTTGATCAATTTCTTGATACTGTGGTTAGGCCTACACTGTGTTGACACTGTGCACGCATAACGAGGCATTTTCGCGTGAAATTTCAAACACAGTCTCTCTTGACTAATTTGGACGTGCTGATTTCAAATTTATCAGTTTTACGTCCATCTGAGGTCTTCTGGACCAGTTTTCAGGATCTGCATGACCCCATCTCGAAAAACGTGTCAGGTGCCCGATTGACTAATTTGGGCGTCCTGAGTCTAAATATATCAGTTTCGGGGCGAGAAAAGGTCGTCTTGACCCTCATCCCGATACTGCGTATCCCTTAAACAAAATCTACATTTTATGCTCAATTGACCAGATTGAGCCTGCTGACTATTAATATATCAGTTTTATGCCAGATTAAGGCCGTCTTGGCCACTAACCTGACACTGCGTTTCTCACTATTCACAAATCACTGTTCACTATCTGACTGACTAATCTGAGCGTTCTGACTTTGATTTTGTCAGTCCATTGGCGAGAAGAGGTCATCTAGACCACTTTTCTCGATACTGTACATCTATTAGGGCAATTATCATTGCTGCGCTCAGATGACCAGTCTGAGCGTACTAATGATTAGCTCATCAGTTCTGTATCATGAAATGGTCGTCTAGACCGATTTCTTGATATTGCGTGTCTCAACGCATACTCACATAATAGGGTGGACCGATTTCACTGTCGATTACCCCTTTCACTGCATGAATAGTAATTAAACGTTACTATTCCTGTTTAATTCATTCAACTGAAAAGCACACTGTGCTTATTAACTTAATTACATCATTACATAGTAATTAAGTTTCATAATTCATGAGAGTCATTACAGTGGCTCTCGACTCATTACACAGCCTTCTACACAGACTCTTACACGTGCGTGTGCAACGCAACACGGGCGTGTACATTTCAGACACGAGCATGTACTAGTTGAGACTACTCAACACGGCCATGTCTTTGAAACACATTCATCTATCTGAGCGGTACACAGCCTCTTACACGGTCGTGTACTTGACCATGTTTCTTAAATTTGCTAAAGGACATTAAATTATGTCCATTTTATTCCTTAATGACTTATTACATGGTAAGTAGGTGCCATGAAAATGGCGGTCATTACAAGTACTAACAAATGCTCCAGCAGCCTTCATGGATTACGTGTTCAAGAATTTTCTTGACAAGTTTGTCATTGTGTTTATCGATGATAGACTTGCATACTCCAAGACTGTAATGACCGCCATTTTCATGGCACCTACTTACCATGTAATAAGTCATTAAGGAATAAAATGGACATAATTTAATGCCTTTTAGTGTAAATTTAAGTAACACAGTCAAGTCTACGGCCGTGTGAGTGACCGTATGCCATTCGGACTGTGTATCTGTTAATAGCCGTGTGAGTGTACATAGTCGTGTAGTGTAACACGGTCAAGTACACGATCATGTAAGAGGCTGTGTACCGCTCAGATAGATGAATGTGTTTCAAAGACGTGGCCGTGTTGAGTAGTCTCAACTAATACACGCCCGTGTTCGAAATGTACATGCCCGTGTTGCGTTGCACACGCACGTGTAAGAGTCCGTGTAGAAGGCTGTGTAATGAGCCGAGAGCCACTGTAATGACTCTCATGAATTATGAAACTTAATTACTATGTAATGATGTAATTAAGTTAATAAACACAGTGTGCTTTTCAGTTGAATGAATTAAATGAGAATAGAAACGTTTAATTACTATTCATGCAGTGAAAGGGGCAACCGACAGTGAAATCGGTCCACCCTATTATGTGAGTATGCGTTGAGACACGCAATATCAAGAAACCGGTCTAGACGACCATTTCATGATACAGAACTGATGAGCTAGTCATCAGTACGCTCAGACTGGTCATCTGAGCGCAGCAGTGATAATTGCCCTAATAGATGTACAGTATCGAGAAAAGTGGTCTAGATGACCTCTTCTCGCCCATAGACTGACAAAATCAAAGTCAGAACGCTCAGATTAGTCAGTCAAATAGAGAATAATGAATAGTGATTAGTGGATAGTGAGAAACGCAGTGTCAGGTTAGTGGCCAAGACGGCCTTAATCTGGCATAAAACTGATATATTAATAGTCAGCAGGCTCAATCTGGTCAATTGAGCATAAAATGTAGATTTTGTTTAAGGGATACGTAGTATCGGGATGAGGGTCAAGACGACCTTTTCTCGCCCCGAAACTGATATATTTAGACTCAGGACGCCCAAATTAGTCAATCGGGCACCTGACACGTTTTTCGAGACGGGGTCATGCAGATCCCGAAAACTGGTCCAGAAGACCTCAGATGGACGTAAAACTGATAAATTTGAAATCAGCACGTCCAAATTAGTCAAGAGAGACTGTGTTTGAAATTTCACGCGAAAATGCCTCGTTATGCGTGCACAGTGTCAACACAGTGTAGGCCTAACCACAGTATCAAGAAATTGATCAAGATGACCTCTTCTTGATATGAAACTGATATATTTGGAATCAGAATGCTCAAATTAGTCATTTGAGCACAAAAAGTAATTTTTGACCGGGAACCATACAGTATCGGGAAACTGGTCGAGACGACCTCGGATGAAGATAAAACTGATATATTTGGGTTCAGCACGCCCAAATTAGTCAGTATAGCCTATCTTAAAATTTTTCAAAAAAATTAGTATAAAGGAGGAAATTTTGGGGATTATAGAAAAATAGCCCCCATATTTTTCCAAATCACATTTTCTCCCTCCCATACCACACGAAGATGAACAGTGACCAACTATCGAATCCGGCCTCCGTTTTTGACACCGCCGGCACCATTGGAAAGCTCTCGACGAGCTGATTCCAACGGTGGGCCGAGTCGACCGAACCGATGCCGGACCACGCCGCACGCGCCGCCCAAAGCCGCCGGTGGCCGAATTTTTCAAACCGCCGTATCTCCACCGTCCGACGTCCAAATGCCACGATTCCGGTCCCAATGGATTCGTGGTGAAGAGTAGAACAAAACCCAGGCTTCATTTCACGTCAACAGCCGCCGAATCGCGCCGCCCCAGGTTCGCCGTCGCCGTCGCCATCGCCGCCGTCGGATCTCTCTATTCCGGCGGAGTTGAGTTGCAAGGTCGGTGTCAAAATGCTCAGAACAACACGTAGATCAAAAGCCCCAAATCAATTTTGGGCAACAACGCCGGAAAAATGAAGATCCAACGCCGCCGCCGTCGCCGACTTTTCGAGAGCCGATTTCCGGTGATAGGAGCCTCGATTCGTGAAATTGACACCACCAATGGGTTCCTCTCGTCGAGCTCTTCAAGATGGTGGTCGCCACTTCCATCGCCGCTGTGGTCAACGCCGGTCAACGGCGGTCAACGCCGGTCAACGGCGACCCGGAGACCGAAAATTGAAGAATGGCCCGTTGGCCTATTTTCGACGTTCCGGACACATCTGCGGCATCGGATTTGCAAACCGGAGTTTCAAAAGTGAAGAACGACGATTCAAAGATTGCACGGTCGAGACCGAACGGTTCGTCCGACCGCCGACGGGAACGATTTTGGTAGTAGTGTTGATCTATTTATTCCTCAATTTAATATTGGAAATAATTATGTATTAATTATGGTTTAATGACTTGAGGAATTGTAAGAAAAAACGGTGAAATATCGAAAAAGGGAATGTGAGAAAATGTGAATATTTTTACGTAAAAAGCGGAGCTTTTACGTAAAAACTAGGCCTCTGGTTTAGTACGTGGCAGGTTAGAATAGGTTAGATGGTTTTGAGGCGTTTCCTAAACGCCGGAAACCTAAAAATTAAGCGGAAATGCTGCCGAAATTTCTAAAACGGCACAAAGGGGTATTTTAGGAAACGAGGACTGAAAATGTGATCGGGATGGAAACCCGAGCTCCCTCGATGACCTAAGTCTGGGAAAGAAGGACGGACGTTATGAGGATTAGTGAACCGCCCCATTAGAAATTTCGTAATGTAAGAAAACGACCCCTATGTCAGAATAGTACCACCCGAGGGACGGGTGCGATCGAAGTATAAAATTTGGGGCGATTACATCGGTAACGGTAACCCGATAGGCTAAATGGTCATACGAGAGGTATTCCAGTATGTTGACTGGTTGGTTAGCCAGTCAAGGACGAAGTCGGAATGGGATAGTGAGAGACAGTGATTAATTTGTCAAGTAGACAAATTAATCAAGCACGATTAAAAATTAGATATCAAATTTCCCAAAGTAGAGCGGTTGGGTACCGATAGGCATCGGTACCACACAACGATAAGTTTATTAGTTCCTAACGATAGAGTGACCTAAGAGCGATGTTAATTAATTTATTGGGTAAATAAATTAATTAACAATGATTAGAAAATCAAATTCTTAAGAAGAGGGTAATTAGTACCGATAAGGATCGGTACCACATAACGAGAATTTTTATTAGTCACTAATGACCACGGTGACCTAAGAGTGAATGTTAATGTAATGCATTATGATTACAGGGAGGTACCTGTATTGTGACGAAGGCGAGAGTATAAACTGTCTGCTGACAGGTAAGTACAACTCCGCCTACAGCATGGATAAAATGAATTTAAAATGATGCTTTTCCAGTATTTTAAGTATGTATCTTGCACACGATGCTGCACAGCATACATAAGAGCATATAGTTTCACAATCGAGTAGATTGATGAAAGAACAAGATAGAAGCCATAGATCCCTACCGCGTAGGATTGGGGACAGCTTAGAGAAGCGTATGGCTAGAACAGTTAAACAAGATGGAATTAAATAGGTGTGTCGTACCGGCTCCTTCAGTCGAAGGGGTTTCCAGTTAAAGAAAGTTCAGGCCACAAGTTGAGCATCAGTTGATGGCTCTTCGGCATTAGTTGACCTCGGGCGTTACCGTTGGTCTGCGCGCACACGGTACTGACACATGGGCCCTAAATAGACAAGAAAAGAAAAGAAAAGTTTGAAGCATAAATGAACATAACCGGATCATGCATTAGTTATAGTTCGCTATGCTTTCTTTTTCAGTAGAGTGCATACAGTACACGATGCTTCTGTCATGCATAAAGTATGTGAAGTTTTATATTCAGTGTTATGACATGTTATGTGATGACATGATATGTGAGCTGATATGTGATATGCTTATATGATATATGATTTATTAAGTGATATATGTCATGCCTATGATTTTACGTATGTGCTATGTTTTAAACATGTTTTGCGGTTAACATGTTGTACTTACTGGGCGTAAAGCTCATGGAGTGTGTTCATGCTGTAGGTAAGCATCCTATAGCGTAAACATCAAGGGACAATGATGGTGGCGGAGGTGGATGTGAGGATGAGGTTATGGATACACCGCGAGTATTCTTCCGCACAGTATGAGTAAATAATATTTTGAACGGTGACAGTTAAATAGTATTTTGAATAGTAAAGGTTAAACGGTATTTTGGAACAGTAAACAGTATATGTACGAGTAGTATATTTAAATAGTATCTGGTGAATAGTAATCAGATAAACAAGTATATAATTATGTATGTATAATTGAAATCCTTATGTTTTTCAAATTCCGCATTTTAATAGTATGCGTACGTGAATAGTAAATACGTACGTGTATATAAAAAAAAAAAAAAAAAATCCCTCTAAATTTATAGTCTTAAATTCAGCAAGTTTAAGTATCGTTTTTAAAGAAGCAAGTAATAGAGTTTACAGTGACGGTCCGGGCCGCTGAGGGCACGGGGCGCCACAGTTGGTATCAGAGCGGTTTCCTGCCATCCTACTTCACATCACCGCATGCCTACCTCATCTGTCCAAGTAAGTTAGTTTTATTTTTTTAGTCGGTAAATGTTTATCTATTGAAGATAACATTTTATAGTAATGAGACGACGAAATCTATGATGGCGAGGACAAGCTGAAAAGATGCTGAGATCATTATACGAAAAATCACGACCGTGCAGTGCTAGAGAACTGTTCTGAGAAAGAACATGGATTGCTGCTCGAGTTGTACCGATCTTCAGGGGTAGTTGTCCACTAAGTTTTGAATGGCAAACAGTACTCCTGCACTCCATGAGAATGTCAGGACTGGTTTCGTGTTATCAAAGTGATTCCCTGATTGTACACCATTGACCAGGATAACTGAGTCCTGTTGGCTGTTGATATCTCTCAGGAAGATACTCTCGTGTGTATCGGGATCCTTATGACCAGGATGAGCTCTTAACTGTGTCGAGTTTCGCCATACCATGATCGAGCCAATCTCTGAGAGCAGTCCAGCATCAGCCCCAGTTTTTCTCTATGGGCAAGCAGGGAGTGAAACCGCCTAATGGCCAGTTGGGGTGCTGGTTCTACCGGGTCACCCTCCATAATGGCGGCTGCTATAATGCCTTGGGCTTGTGTAGGGTTCCCGGGGTTGAGCACTTTTCTCTCGGCGTTCACTATCTCCTTGATAAGGCTTGCTAGTCCTGCTTGATTGCTCTTCTAATTCTGTTTGGCAAGGTCTCTTTCTCTCTTTGGGTCTTCTCCTGTCTTGATCCACTTTTGTCTCGGCATGTATTGTAGAAGTCCATTTCGGTTCCTTGTAGTAAACAGCATACGTTAGAACTGTATCGTCGGACATCAGCTGCAGTCTTTCAGTCCGATGAACAAATTCTCGTATAGGGGAAGTGTGTGTCACTCCCACTGAACTAGAATCTTGAATATATGTATATATATTATGTGAAATATATTATGAGATAAGTAGTAAAGCTTTGCCCTAGGGGCCAGATATAATTTTTTTCCACAGTGTGAGTATGATATGACAGAAAGTGCAGGACGAATCCTAGCACTCAGACGATGTCCCAATACAATGCGGTAATTGTATTGAACATCACAGTACGAGAGAAAGAAAGATGGATATAGTGTGTATATTTATATCCATAATGTTTAAGTAAGATTGTTAAGTAAGAAAGAAAATGATATGTGATACGAGTCCCAAGTATAGAATTTAAGAGACTTATATTTTTCCTTTTTCGCTGTACGATAGGGTTACATAGGAAAACATGGCAAGAATGAGAGCTTAGTTAAACCCAGCATCCTGAGAGGATGAGTTGATAGCACAGATCGCAGCCATGCGAGAGATGATGGAGAACCAGCAGCGGGAGCTAAACCAGCTTACAGAACAGCTGGGCCAGCAACCCCAGGCACCACAGTCAGTAGAGATGCCAGCACAGGAGGCTCTAGCAGCCCAGAAACTCTGAGGGAGCAAGCAGCTCCTTCAGCTCAGGAAGCACTAGCACCCATAGTAATGGCTGCTTTCGTAGCAGCAATTATTTTCTGCCAATCCCTAGGGAAGGCGACTTGTATGAGAGATTCCGACGCATGAAAGCGTTAGAATTCTTAGGAATCACCAACCCTATAGAGGCCGATGATTGGCTAACGGATATCCAAGTAATCTTGGATTTTATAGGGTTAACAGATAGAGAGAGAAAGTGATGTACGCATCCTTCACCCTGCGCAATGTGGCGCGTTAGTGGTGGAAGATGGTAACCATTAGGAGGAACATTAGAGAGATGAGCTGGAGCGATTTCATTGAGGAATTCAAGGAGACGTACTTCAACAAGGAAGCACTAGCAGCGCAGTAAGACGAGTTCAACAACCTGCGCAAAGGTAGTATGACTGTTATGGAGGCAGTCAAGAAGTTTGAGCAGCTGGCTCAACTTTTTCCAGATTTAGTACCGACTAAAATGAGAGAGTCAGACGAATGCTGAAGATGTTTAAAATGGAAATCGCAGTTTAGGTCTGTAGCCGAAGCCACGGACCAGTGACACTAGCAGAATGTGTCAGCAAGGCTATCTGAACTGAGTACTGATCGGTTCATGAGAAGGAGCGAAAGGCGTAGAATTTTAAGGCACGAAAGGAGGAGAAAACGCAAGCCAAGTAGGCTCAGGAGAAGCAGAACCCCGAGTCACAATACAGAGGGCAGAATGTGGGAACCGGCCAGAATAATAGGCATTCCCATAACAACAACAAGAGAAAAGGGGAATTAGGGCAATTAAGATTCACAGAAGAATTTCCCTAGAAGAGATACGACCAGGAAGGAATGATAGCCAATACCCGACATGCACGAGATGCGGAAGGAGGCACCCAGGAGAATGCAAGCAGAGAGCAAGTGGTTGTTTCATCTGTGGCAAGGAAGGCCACTATGCCAAAAAAAAAAATTGCCACTCCAACCTGCAGAATCGACAGAATCAACCCCACACTGGGAATAATCAACTTCACACCAACCAGACTAGGATCGAAGACCCTTCAATCACACAAGGCATACTGAAAGCTTCAGACAGCTAATGGATAATCTATGCTTACGCGAAGAATGACCCTGAAGCTGTAACTTCTGTAGTGGTGACAGGCCAGCTTTCTATCACCAACTTTGATGTGTTAGTTCTACTTGATTCTGGAGCCACCCATTCGTTGCATCATCAGATTCTGCTAAAAAGCTTAGGACACAACGTTGTCATAAACTGTTGAAGGCGAAAAATCGTTTTCGAACCAATCGGATGTGAAAAGTTCATCTGCAAGGGTTTGTCGCCAGAGCAACCAAAGACGATGATATCAGCAGTGAAGGCTCGCGAGATGCTATCTAGTGGATGCACGGACTTCCTAGTATACGTAGCAGATAAGACTCAAGGAATAGGGATAGGATCCGAGAACATGCCGATAGTCAGGGAATTCGTAGAGCTATTTCCAGAAGGTCTTTTAGAACTCTCGTCAGAGCGCGAGATCTCGTTCGAGACTGAACGTTTACTCGACAAAACTGTTCACCTTGGGGAGCATCTGTACCATTCGTGAAGAAGAAAGATGGACCACTGAGAATGTGCATCGACTACAGAGAGTTTAATAGGATTACGATTAAGAACAAGCATTCATTACCACGGGTTGACGATCTATTCGATCAGCTTCAAGACGCTGCAGTGTTCTCGAAGATCGGTCTACGTTCAGGGTATCATCAACTACGAATCAGGAAAGAAGATGTACCCAAAACAGCCTTTCAAACGCAGTACGGATATTACGAGTTTCTGTTCATGTCACTCAGATTAACGAACGCACCAGCAACTTTCATGAACCGGATGAACCGCATGTTCAAGGACTATTTGGATAAGTTTGTCATTGTGTTCATCGATGACATACTTATACACTCTAAGACGAAGGAAGAGTACGACGAGCACTTAATTATCATTTTGCGCATGCAACAGGACCATCAGTTATACACCAAGTTCTCCAAGTACGAGTTTTGGCTGGAGAAGGTCCATTTCCTAGGCCACGTAGACCCCAAGGAAGGAGTATCTGTGGACCTGACGAAAATTGATGCAGTTAGCACGTGGCCAGCTCAGAGGAACGTAACGGGAATTCGCAGTTTCTTTAAACTAACAGGATGTTACCTACACTTAGTCGAAGGCTACTCAAAGTTAGCTGCTTCGCTCACAGCGCTCACCAAGAAGGGAAAGAGGTATAAGTGAATTGACAAGTGTGAGGAAAGCTTTCAAGAGCTGAAATGAAGACTCATAAGCACTCCAATGCTGACCATTTCAAATGTTGGTCAGGGAAGCTTTGTGATTTAAGCGCCGCATCTAAAACCAAGTTGGAAACTGTGTTGATGCAGAGTGGTAGAGTAGTCGCGTATGCTTCACGACAACTCAAAAACCTTGAGAAGAGCTACCCAACGCGTGATCTGGAGCTAGTAGCGATAGTTTTTACGATAAAAGCATGGAGGCACTACCTGTACGGAGTCACGTGCGAGATTTACATCGACCACTAGAGTCTCAAATGTATCTTCACGCAGAAAGAGCTCAACATGAGGCAGCGTAGATGGCTAGAGTTGGTAAGGATTACGACCGTGAGATCCTATACCATCCGGGGAAAGCCAATAAAGTGGTCAATGCGTAGAGTCAGAAGCATATTACTATGCCTATGGCTATTAGTGCCTTGTCAAGAGCGCTACAAAGGAGTTATGCGACAGTGAGATCAAGATTTTGATAGGGAGGTTGTCTGACATGACCCTCCAATCGACGCTCCAAGAAGAGATCAAGATCGGTCAAGGTTTCGAATTGTCCCTGAACAAGCTCAAAAAGGAGGCTACAGAGGATCAAAGTTCAGAGTTTAAGATCCCTAAGGATGACCTACTCTACTCCAGAGATAGAGTGTGTGTTCTGAAAGATGAAGAACTCAAGAAGCGAATCCTTTTGGAACCTTACGAGACGTCATATTCCGTACATCCGATAGCGAATAAGATGTACAAGTACCGGAAGGAAAACTTTTGGTGGCTTAGAATGAAGAATGACATTGTCGAGTTCGTCGCCAGATACCTTACGTGACAGAAGGTTAAGGCAGAACACCAGCGCCCAGCAGGATAATCGTAGAAAATTAAGCTACCCGAGTAGAAATGGGACTAGATTACGATGAATTTCATAATCGGATTGCCGAAGACGTCAAACGATAATGACACAATCTGGGTGATTGTAGAAAGACTGATGAAATCAGTTAGATTTTTAGCAATGAAAGTTAGCTACTCGGTGGAACGACTAGTAGAAATCTATGCGGCACAGTTCGTGAAATGGCACGGAATACCAGAGTCGATCGTCTCAGATCATAGTGGACGCTTTACCTCCAGATTTTGGCGAAGTGTTCAAGCCGCATTACGGTCCAAGTGAGAGTTCAGCATAGCATTTCATCCTCAGACCGACAGTTAGTCTGAGAGGACCATACAGATGTTAGAGGATATGTTGAGACCTGCGTCCTAGACTTCAAAGGAAATTGGAATCAGAAGCTACTATTGAGCGAGTTCTCATATAACAGCAACTACCATTCCTAGATAGGAATGGCACCGTACGAGACACATTGTGGAAGGAAATGCAGATCTCTGGCTCATTAGTACGAGTCTGGAGAGAAACGACTAGTTAGCTCGGACATCATCAAGAATACCATGGCAGGCGTGAAGCTGATACGAGAAACGTTAGATACAGCGCACAGTCAACAGAAAAATTTTGACGATAAGCGCCGTAGACCCCTCGAGTTTCAAGTAGAAGACCCGGTCTTTTTCAAGGCGGCACCCATGAAAGGGGGTGATGCATATTGAAAATAAAAGAAAGCTCAGTCCTAAGTACATAGGACCCTTGAGATAATAGAGAAAGTCGGGAAGGTGGCTTATAGACTAGCACTTCCTCCCGAGTTAGCTACAGTGCATAATGTCTTTCACGTTTTGATGTTGAAGAAGTACGTGCTAGACAGCTCCTATGTTCTTAGCCAAGAATCCGTTGTAGTATACGCTGATTCGACGTACGAGGAGAGACCCGTGCGGATCCTAGTTAGAAAGGAGAAAGTACTTAGGAACGAAGTATACCGCTAGTAAAAGTGTTGTGGCGGAATCATAGTGTTGAGGAAGCCACATGAGAATGGGAAGAAGACATGAGAAGAGACTTCCCGGAATTATTCTAATTTTCGAGGACGAAAATTTTGTAAGGGGGGTAGGTTGTAATGACCGCCATTTTCATGGCACCTACTTACCATGTAATAAGTCATTAAGGAATAAAATGGACATAATTTAATGCCTTTTAGTGTAAATTTAAGTAACACAGTCAAGTCTACGGCCGTGTGAGTGACCGTATGCCATTCGGACTGTGTATCTGTTAATAGCCGTGTGAGTGTACATAGTCGTGTAGTGTAACACGGTCAAGTACACGATCATGTAAGAGGCTGTGTACCGCTCAGATAGATGAATGTGTTTCAAAGACGTGGCCGTGTTGAGTAGTCTCAACTAATACACGCCCGTGTTCGAAATGTACATGCCCGTGTTGCGTTGCACACGCACGTGTAAGAGTCCGTGTAGAAGGCTGTGTAATGAGCCGAGAGCCACTGTAATGACTCTCATGAATTATGAAACTTAATTACTATGTAATGATGTAATTAAGTTAATAAACACAGTGTGCTTTTCAGTTGAATGAATTAAATGAGAATAGAAACGTTTAATTACTATTCATGCAGTGAAAGGGGCAACCGACAGTGAAATCGGTCCACCCTATTATGTGAGTATGCGTTGAGACACGCAATATCAAGAAACCGGTCTAGACGACCATTTCATGATACAGAACTGATGAGCTAGTCATCAGTACGCTCAGACTGGTCATCTGAGCGCAGCAGTGATAATTGCCCTAATAGATGTACAGTATCGAGAAAAGTGGTCTAGATGACCTCTTCTCGCCCATAGACTGACAAAATCAAAGTCAGAACGCTCAGATTAGTCAGTCAAATAGAGAATAATGAATAGTGATTAGTGGATAGTGAGAAACGCAGTGTCAGGTTAGTGGCCAAGACGGCCTTAATCTGGCATAAAACTGATATATTAATAGTCAGCAGGCTCAATCTGGTCAATTGAGCATAAAATGTAGATTTTGTTTAAGGGATACGTAGTATCGGGATGAGGGTCAAGACGACCTTTTCTCGCCCCGAAACTGATATATTTAGACTCAGGACGCCCAAATTAGTCAATCGGGCACCTGACACGTTTTTCGAGACGGGGTCATGCAGATCCCGAAAACTGGTCCAGAAGACCTCAGATGGACGTAAAACTGATAAATTTGAAATCAGCACGTCCAAATTAGTCAAGAGAGACTGTGTTTGAAATTTCACGCAAAAATGCCTCGTTATGCGTGCACAGTGTCAACACAGTGTAGGCCTAACCACAGTATCAAGAAATTGATCAAGATGACCTCTTCTTGATATAAAACTGATATATTTGGAATCAGAATGCTCAAATTAGTCATTTGAGCACAAAAAGTAATTTTTGACCGGGAACCATACAGTATCGGGAAACTGGTCGAGACGACCTCGGATGAAGATAAAACTGATATATTTGGGTTCAGCACGCCCAAATTAGTCAGTATAGCCTATCTTAAAATTTTTCAAAAAAATTAGTATAAAGGAGGAAATTTTGGGGATTATAGAAAAATAGCCCCCATATTTTTCCAAATCACATTTTCTCCCTCCCATACCACACGAAGATGAACAGTGACCAACTATCGAATCCGGCCTCCGTTTTTGACACCGCCGGCACCATTGGAAAGCTCTCGACGAGCTGATTCCAACGGTGGGCCGAGTCGACCGAACCGATGCCGGACCACGCCGCACGCGCCGCCCAAAGCCGCCGGTGGCCGAATTTTTCAAACCGCCGTATCTCCACCGTCCGACGTCCAAATGCCACGATTCCGGTCCCAATGGATTCGTGGTGAAGAGTAGAACAAAACCCAGGCTTCATTTCACGTCAACAGCCGCCGAATCGCGCCGCCCCAGGTTCGCCGTCGCCGTCGCCATCGCCGCCGTCGGATCTCTCTATTCCGGCGGAGTTGAGTTGCAAGGTCGGTGTCAAAATGCTCAGAACAACACGTAGATCAAAAGCCCCAAATCAATTTTGGGCAACAACGCCGGAAAAATGAAGATCCAACGCCGCCGCCGTCGCCGACTTTTCGAGAGCCGATTTCCGGTGATAGGAGCCTCGATTCGTGAAATTGACACCACCAATGGGTTCCTCTCGTCGAGCTCTTCAAGATGGTGGTCGCCACTTCCATCGCCGCCGTGGTCAACGCCGGTCAACGGCGGTCAACGCCGGTCAACGGCGGTCAACGCCGGTCAACGGCGACCCGGAGACCGAAAATTGAAGAATGGCCCGTTGGCCTATTTTCGACGTTCCGGACACATCTGCGGCATCGGATTTGCAAACCGGAGTTTCAAAAGTGAAGAACGACGATTCAAAGATTGCACGGTCGAGACCGAACGGTTCGTCCGACCGCCGACGGGAACGATTTTGGTAGTAGTGTTGATCTATTTATTCCTCAATTTAATATTGGAAATAATTATGTATTAATTATGGTTTAATGACTTGAGGAATTGTAAGAAAAAACGGTGAAATATCGAAAAAGGGAATGTGAGAAAATGTGAATATTTTTACGTAAAAAGCGGAGCTTTTACGTAAAAACTAGGCCTCTGGTTTAGTACGTGGCAGGTTAGAATAGGTTAGATGGTTTTGAGGCGTTTCCTAAACGCCGGAAACCTAAAAATTAAGCGGGAATGCTACCGAAATTTCTAAAACGGCACAAAGGGGTATTTTAGGAAACGAGGACTGAAAATGTGATCGGGATGGAAACCCGAGCTCCCTCGATGACCTAAGTCTGGGAAAGAAGGACGGACGTTATGAGGATTAGTGAACCGCCCCATTAGAAATTTCGTAATGTAAGAAAACGACCCCTATGTCAGAATAGTACCACCCGAGGGACGGGTGCGATCGAAGTATAAAATTTGGGGCGATTACATCGGTAACGGTAACCCGATAGGCTAAATGGTCATACGAGAGGTATTCCAGTATGTTGACTGGTTGGTTAGCCAGTCAAGGACGAAGTCGGAATGGGATAGTGAGAGACAGTGATTAATTTGTCAAGTAGACAAATTAATCAAGCACGATTAAAAATTAGATATCAAATTTCCCAAAGTAGAGCGGTTGGGTACCGATAGGCATCGGTACCACACAACGATAAGTTTATTAGTTCCTAACGATAGAGTGACGTAAGAGCGATGTTAATTAATTTATTGGGTAAATAAATTAATTAACAATGATTAGAAAATCAAATTCTTAAGAAGAGGGTAATTAGTACCGATAAGGATCGGTACCACATAACGAGAATTTTTATTAGTCACTAATGACCACGGTGACCTAAGAGTGAATGTTAATGTAATGCATTATGATTACAGGGAGGTACCTGTATTGTGACGAAGGCGAGAGTATAAACTGTCTGCTGACAGGTAAGTACAACTCCGCCTACAGCATGGATAAAATGAATTTAAAATGATGCTTTTCCAGTATTTTAAGTATGTATCTTGCACACGATGCTGCACAGCATACATAAGAGCATATAGTTTCACAATCGAGTAGATTGATGAAAGAACAAGATAGAAGCCATAGATCCCTACCGCGTAGGATTGGGGACAGCTTAGAGAAGCGTATGGCTAGAACAGTTAAACAAGATGGAATTAAATAGGTGTGTCGTACCGGCTCCTTCAGTCGAAGGGGTTTCCAGTTAAAGAAAGTTCAGGCCACAAGTTGAGCATCAATTGATGGCTCTTCGGCATTAGTTGACCTCGGGCGTTACCGTTGGTCTGCGCGCACACGGTACTGACACATGGGCCCTAAATAGACAAGAAAAGAAAAGAAAAGTTTGAAGCATAAATGAACATAACCGGATCATGCATTAGTTATAGTTCGCTATGCTTTCTTTTTCAGTAGAGTGCATACAGTACACGATGCTTCTGTCATGCATAAAGTATGTGAAGTTTTATATTCAGTGTTATGACATGTTATGTGATGACATGATATGTGAGCTGATATGTGATATGCTTATATGATATATGATTTATTAAGTGATATATGTCATGCCTATGATTTTACGTATGTGCTATGTTTTAAACATGTTTTGCGGTTAACATGTTGTACTTACTGGGCGTAAAGCTCATGGAGTGTGTTCATGCTGTAGGTAAGCATCCTATAGCGTAAACATCAAGGGACAATGATGGTGGCGGAGGTGGATGTGAGGATGAGGTTATGGATACACCGCGAGTATTCTTCCGCACAGTATGAGTAAATAATATTTTGAACGGTGACAGTTAAATAGTATTTTGAATAGTAAAGGTTAAACGGTATTTTGGAACAGTAAACAGTATATGTACGAGTAGTATATTTAAATAGTATCTGGTGAATAGTAATCAGATAAACAAGTATATAATTATGTATGTATAATTGAAATCCTTATGTTTTTCAAATTCCGCATTTTAATAGTATGCGTACGTGAATAGTAAATACGTACGTGTATATAAAAAAAAAAAAAATCCCTCTAAATTTATAGTCTTAAATTCAGCAAGTTTAAGTATCGTTTTTAAAGAAGCAAGTAATAGAGTTTACAGTGACGGTCCGGGCCGCTGAGGGCACGGGGCGTCACAAAGACAAAGGAGGAGCACAAGGAATATTTTAGGGCCATCCTACACCAGCTAAAGGACCATCAGCTATACGCCAAGTTCCCCAAGTGTGAGTTTTGGCTAGGGAAGGTTCACTTTCTTGGCCACATGGTCTCCAAGGACAGAGTATCAGTGGACCCAGCGAAGGTGGAGGCAGCTAGCACATGGCCGACAATGAGGAACGTGGCAAAAACCCACAGCTTTTTAGGACTAGCAGGTTATTACCGATACTTCATCGAAGGCTTTTCAAAGTTAGCCGCTCCACTCACAACACTGACTAAGAAGGATAAGAAGTATAAGTGGATGGATATGTGTGAAAGGAGCTTCCAGGAGCTAAAACGAAGACTCACAAGCACCCCAATATTGACTGTTCCAGAAGCTAGTCAAGGAAACTTTGTGATCCACAGTGACGCCTCCAAGACCAAACTAGGAGTCATGCTGATGCAGAATGGTAGGGTGGTCGCATACGCCTCGTGACAACTCAAGGACTATGAAAGGAATTACCCCACACATGACCTGGAGCCAACAGTAGTCATTTTTGCGCTTAAGATTTGAAGGCACTACTTATATGGCGTTAAGTGTGAGATCTATACAGACCATTAGAGTCTTAAGTACATCTTTACATAAAAAGAGCTTAACATGAGGCAGCAAAGATGGTTAGAACTGGTGTAGGATTACGACTATGAAATCCTATATCATCCAGGAAAAACCAACAAGGTGGTCAATGCACTGAGTAGAAAGCACTCTTCATCGCTTATGGCTATTCGTGCCTTGCCAGAAGCACTACAAAAGGAGCTACGCAACAGTGAAATCGAGTTTTAATGAGAAGGTTGTCTGGAATGACCCTTCAATCGACACTCCTGGAGGAAATTAAGGCTAGCCAGGGCCTTGATTCGTCCCTAAACAAGCTAAAAAAGGAAGCAACGGAGGGTAAGAGTTCTGAATTTAGAGTCTCTAAGGACGGCATACTCTATTATATAAATAGAGTGTGGTTCCGAAGGATGAGGAACTCAAGAAATGAATCCTTTCAGAGGCTCATGAAACACCATATTCTGTACATCCAAGGGCAAATAGGATGTACAGGGATTTAAAAGAGAGTTTTTGGTGGTCGGGAATGAAAAACGACATTGCGAAGTTCATTGCAAGATACCTCACATGTCAAAAAATTAAAGTAAAACATCAACGACAGGTTGGAGAACTGCAAAAAATCAAGCGGCCCGAGTGTAAATGGGACTAGATTACTATGGATTTCATGGTCAAATTGCCCAGGACGTCAAGCAACAATGACACAATCTGGGTAATTGTGGACCGATTGATGAAATCAACTTGATTTTTAGCTATGAAGCTGAGCTACTCAGTAGAAAGGCTGGCAGAAATGTATGTGGCTCAGATAGTAAGATTGCACTGTGTACTGACATCAATCATTTCAGATCACAACAGACGCTTCACTTCCAGGTTCTGGCAGAGCGTTCAAGCTTCATTGGGAACTAAATTAAAGTTCAGCACAGCTTTCCATCCTCAGACCGACGGTCAGTCCAAGAGAACCATTCAGACGTTAGAGGATATGCTGAGAGCTTGTGTCCTAGACTTTAAGGGAAACTGGGACCAGAAGCTACCATTGATTGAGTTCTCGTACAATAATAGCTACCATTCCTTGATTGGGATGGCACCGTACGAGGCACTTTGTGGAAGAAAATGCCGATCTCTAGTTCATTGGCACAAGACCAGAGAGAAATAGCTCATCAGCACGGACTTCGTTAAGAATACAATAGCAGATGTGAAATTAATTCCAGAGAGATTGGACATGGTGCATAGTCATCAGAAAAGCTACGCAGACCCCTTGAATTTCAAGAAGGAGACTCAGTTTTCTCAAGGTGGCACCCATGAAAGGGGTGATGTGTTTTGGCAAGAAAGGGAAGCTCAGTCCTAGATATATAGGACCCTTCAAGATCATCAAGAGAGTCAGAAAGGTGGCTTACAAATTAGTGCTCCCTCCTGAATTAGGTTTAGTGCATAACATCTTTTACGTCTCCATGTTGAAGAAGTACGTGCTGGATAGCTCCCACGTTCTGAGTCAAGAACCCGTTGAAGTCCACACTGATCTAACATATGAAGAGAAACCCGTGTAGATTTTAGCCAAGGAGAATAAAGTCCTTAGGAATAAAGTTATTCCGCTTGTAAAAATATTGTGACGGAACCATAATATAAAAGAAGCCACATGGGAACGGGAAGAGAATATGAAAAGAGACTTCCCAGAACTATTCTAATTTTCGACAAAGAAAATTTTGTAAGGGGGGGTAGATTGTAATGACTGCCATTTTCATGGCACCTATTTACCATGTAATAAGACTTTGAGGAATAAATTGGAATAATTTGATGTCTTTTAATGTAAATTTGAAAAACACAGTCAGGTACACGGTCATGTAAGTAATCATTTACTGTTCAGACTGTGTACATGTGAGAAGGCCGTGTATTGAGCAATGAGCTGCTATAAAGACTCTCGTAATGCATGAAACCTAATTACCATGCAATGAGTACTTAAGTTGAGGAATACAGCATATTTTCCAATTGAATAAATTAAACAGATACAGTAATGTTTAATTATTATTTATGCAGTGAAAGGGGCAACCGACAGTGAAATTGGTCTACCCTATTATATGTATAAGTGTATAAGATGTGCAGTATCAGGAAATTGGTCCAGATGATCATTTCCTGACACAAGACTGGTGAACAGATCACTAGAATGCTCAGATCGAACATCTGAGCATAGCAGTGATAATAACCCGAGCAAGGGTACAATATCGAGAAAATGATCCATATGACCTCTTCTCGCCCAAAGACTAACAAAATCAGAGTCAAAATGCTCAGACTGGTCAGTCAAACAGGAAACAATGAATAGCGAATAGTAGAAATGCAGTGTTAGGTTATTGGCCAAGACAGCCTTAATTTGACCTAAAACTGATATATTAAAAGTCAGTAGGCTCAATCTGGTTAATTGAGTACGAAATGAGAATTTTTGTTTAAGAGATACGCAGTATCGGGATGAGGGTCAAGACGACTATTTTTAGCCCCGAAACTAATATATTTGGACTCAAAATGCCCAAATTAGTCGATCGAACACCTGACACATTTTTCAAGGTGGGGTCACACAAATCTCGAAAACTGGTCCAGACAACCTCAGATGGATGTAAAACTAATAAATTTGAAATTAGCACATCCAAATTAGTCAAGAGAGACTATGTTTGAAATTTTACAAGGGAACGCCTCGTTTTGCATGCAAAAGGACAACACAGTGTAGACACAACCATAGTATAAGAAATAAATAGTAAAATAGACTCAGTATGGGCTCTTAGGCAATACAACCCAACTATGAATGATCAGTACAAAAATAGGATTCAAAAAATCCAATTCTGGGTGAAAACTAGAACACTGTCGAGAAAGAATCGAACACCGCAGTAGAAAATTAGACTACAAAGAAAAGTAAATGCAGATGAATTTTTGGCCTTAAAAACCATGCATCCCCAGCTGAAAAGCAACTGTTTTTAGCTGCACAAATAGCCAAAAAGTGGCAATTTAATATTGCAAAAGTTATGACACCATTGATTAAACAATTCTAAATTCAGGCACATGGCAACAGGGAAAACCTTTGATTATTTGGCCCATCTTCCACGTGTAGCCCTTGGTAAATGGGATGTAGAAATGGCAGCAAATCTCTCTGTTGATTAGGCAAAAAATGTGGATAATTAAGTGAGCTTAAGCCCGTGACAACTGGGAAATTCAGGCATTCTTAGAAGAAAATGTACAAATGTATGTATATAACAATTTGTACTATTTAAAGAGTGAAATAAATGTATTTATATTGTTTAGAATGTATTAAAATGTTCTAACAATACTGACGAGTAAGAATTCAGTGTTGGAAAAATTCACTGAGTTGAAACAGGTGGAACGGTGTCAAAAACTATAGGATGATAAATCGGTAAAACGTATCAGAGTGGCGCAGCGGAACAATAAAAAAAATTTTAGATCGTTAAATATCTCATGATGCCATATACAATAAATCAACAATAATTAAAACTCATACCTCAAGGACGCCAATGTGCCGGAGGAGAATGACCAGAGGCTTCAACCAACTAGCCTTCTCTACTGTTCTCCAAATCCTGAATGGCTGAGTGTGTGGGCACTCTGAACCTCGATCGGTATGCTAGCACTGCTAGTTTTCTTCCGACCACCCAAATCTCTAAAGAACATTATTGTCACGATGAGCTGTGCAACAATAAGCCTGCTCACCTGAGAGTCTGTGGTCTAAGAGAACTGGAGTGGCAGGACCTCTATTTATAGACCTGGATGAGGTGATTCTCTGAATTCAAATTGGATTACGAAAAGATATTTTCCCTTATCCATAACCATAAAATCCGAATTTTTCATGGGAAAATCCCAACAATAAAATTCGGTTTATTTAGGATAAATCCAATCCAAATCTAAACAAGATTTCAACTAGAATTTTATCTCCCTTTTTCAACCAAAAAATCCGAAATTCCTAGAAGAAAATCTCCTCAAAAAATTCGGCCACTTTTAGGATAAGGGAGAACCAAAATTCCACTAGGATTTTCAAGCTTGAATCTTATCTCAACCTTATCCAAAATAACCGAATTTTCTTAGGAGATTTCCTCTATAATTTCGGCCACTTTTTAGGGAAGGAGAGAATCCAAATTCAACTAGGATTGAAAGTTGAATTTTTCCCTTGAACCTTATCCACAAAAAACCGAAATTCCATTGAGGATAATCCTTAAAATTTCGTCCACTATTTGTTAGGATTTGGATTCAAAATTCAAGTAGGATTCTAACAAGATTATCCTCTCCAAATCCAACTCAAATTCGAATTTCAAACCTTATGGATTTTCCACAACAAATTCGAATCCCACTTGGACTGTGATTCAAAATTTGAATTTCAAATTTCAAATTCGAATTTCAAATTTCAAATTTCAAATTTCAAATTTCAAATTTCAAATTTCAAATTCAAATTTCAAATTTCAAATTTCAAATTTCAAATTTCAAATTTCAAATTTCAAAATTCAAATTTCAAAATCCACAAAACAGTTGTGTTTCAAATTCTTGTTCTCATGGATAATTTTCTACAACTCCAATCCAATCTCAAATAAAATCATGGCAACTTTATTTGGAGTTCGAATAATTGTGTACTCTATTATCCAAAACAAAATCTGAATCCAACCGGAGAGAATCTTGTCTACCATCCTAATCCTGTGTCATCACCATCCATGCATAATAAACCAGCCAATAGCATACACAAATCAATTTGCCAAATGTTAAGGAATTATGTGGAGCTAGTAGAGGGACTGATTGGACATATATAATCGGGCTCCCGTGATTCCATATGATCATCATTCTGTACCGAACAACTCAATCATATGATCACTAATTTCAGAGTCACACCACTATAAACCTGAAACTGAACTCCCAATTATATACCGTATTACGTAAGCCTGTGACGAGCTACTATCCAATGACCTTGTCATATATGCAAAACCCTCATATGATATCCATGATCAATCTTAGGTCAAAGTCTGTTTAATCCTACTGATCAGGCTATCTTAAAGTTCCATTATACTATCGAATTAAGAAAATGATTATTCACCATATGTGAATAAGAAATCATCCACCCAGCAGACAACCCAAGGCCTTGTCCATTTTCACATTCAGTATAATGCCTTTAAGAGGATACCTTTAACTCTTCAGAGCTATGATTCCGATATCTGCAAACAAGCCCTTCATTGTATACAAGTCATGCACCCAACGAACCAGTCTATAAGCTTACTACCTCTGAGACGTTTTAGCCATTGGAACATCAAAGTAGACAAGTCATATACATGAAGTAGTTCATTTACTCAGGATTAAGGTTATTGCACAATGAACGTCAAAAGTAGATTGATCCACTCATAGTGGACTACGTAGATCAATCACGCTTTAGTCCCGGTCTAATATGTCACCACCAAGCAACATATCTATGTCTCTACTTGGGAGTCCAGCTCCAGACAGTCAAGACAAACCGTCCCCTCCAAGGCTTTAGACAACATAATAGTCTTAACATGAGTTAGATGCTCGGTCTAACCTCATAGACTACAGACCATAGTTTAGACCGCTAATTTTAGAACATTGTCTTCTCGCATACAAAAGTCCATTGCATGCAATGTTCTAACGGTTTTAACACAAGCAGTCAGTGAGCCATATTTGCTTACATTTACTTTAACATGTAAATAAGACGAGGACAAATAGCAATATAATGAATAACCTCTATATATAATTTTATTATCCAGTTCAAAATGAATACATCAAAATATCTCTAATGCTTAGGGCATTTCCTAACAATCTCCTACTTGCCCTAAGCCAGTAGATGTGCCATGTTACGCATCCCCATCGCCTCTATATGCCTCTCAAAGCTTCTAGCCACCAAAGTCTTAGTAAAGGGATCGGCGATGTTGTCCTCAGACGCGATCTTACATACATCCACTTGTCCTGTCTCCACATGTGACGCCCCGTGCCCTCAACGGCCCGGACCGTCACTGAAAACTATATTACTTGACTTGCTTCTTTAGCTTTTACTTATACTTTCTCTTTAAAACCGATACTTAAACTTGCTGAATTTAAGACTATAAATTTAGAGGGATTTTTTTTTTTTTTTTATATACACGTACGTATTTACTATTCACGTACGCATACTATTAAAATGCGGAATTTGAAAAACATAAGGATTTCAATTATACATACATAATTATATACATGTTTATCTGATTACTATTCACCAGATACTATTTAAATATACTACTCGTACATATACTGTTTACTGTTCCAAAATACCATTTAACCTTTACTATTCAAAATACTATTTAACTGTCACCATTCAAAATATTATTTACTCATACTGTGCGGAAGAATACTCGCGGTGTATCCATAACCTCATCCTCACATCCACCTCCGCCATCATCATCGTCCCTTGATGTTTACGCTATAGGATGCTTACCTACAGCATGAACACACTCCGTGAGCTTTACGCCCAGTAAGTACAACATGTTAACCGCAAAACATGTTTAAAACATAGCACATACGTAAAATCATAGGCATGACATATATCACTTAATAAATCATATATCATATAAGCATATCACATATCAGCTCACATATCATGTCATCACATAACATGTCATAACACTGAATATAAAACTTCACATACTTTATGCATGACAGAAGCATCGTGTACTGTATGCACTCTACTGAAAAAGAAAGCATAGCGAACTATAACTAATGCATGATCCGGTTATGTTCATTTATGCTTCAAACTTTTCTTTTCTTTTCTTGTCTATTTAGGGCCCATGTGTCAGTACCGTGTGCGCGCAGACCAACGGTAACACCCGAGGTCAACTAATGCCGAAGAGCCATCAACTGATGCTCAACTTGTGGCCTGAACTTTCTTTAACTGGAAACCCCTTCGACTGAAGGAGCCGGTACGACACACCTATTTATTTCCATCTTGTTTAACTGTTCTAGCCATACGCTTCTCTAAGCTGTCCCCAATCCTACGCGGTAGGGATCTATGGCTTCTATCTTGTTCTTTCATCAATCTACTCGATTGTGAAGCTATATGCTCTTATGTATGCTGTGCAGCATCGTGTGCAAGATACATACTTAAAATACTGGAAAAGCATCATTTTAAATTCATTTTATCCATGCTGTAGGCGGAGTTGTACTTACCTGTCAGCAGACAGTTTATACTCTCGCCTTCGTCACAATACAGGTACCTCCCTGTAATCATAATGCATTTACATTAACATTCACTCTTAGGTCACCGTGGTCATTAGTGACTAATAAAAATTCTCGTTATGTGATACCGATCCTTGTCGGTACTAATTGCCCTCTTCTTAAGAATTTGATTTTCTAATTTTTAATCGTGCTTGATTAATTTGTCTACTTGACAAATTAATCACTGTCTCTCACTATCCCATTTCGACTTGGTCCTTGACTGGCTAACCGACCAGTCAACTGACTGAATACCTCCCGTATGACCATTTAGCCTGTCGGATTACCGTTACCGATGTAATCGCCCCAAATTTTATACTTAGATCACACCCGTTCCTCGGGTGGCACTATTCTGATCTAGGGGTCGTTTTCTTACATTTCGAGATTTCTAATTGGGCGGTTCACTAATCCTGTAAACGTCCGTCCTTCTTTCCTGGACCTAGGTCATCGAGGGGGCTCGGGTTTCCATCCCGATCACATTTTCACCCCTCGTTTCCTAAAATACCCCTTTGTGCCGTTTTAGAAATTTTGGCAGCATTTCCGCTTAATTTTTAGGTTTCCGGCGTTTAGGAAACGCCTCAAAACCATCTAACCTATTCTAACCTGCCACGTACTAAACCAGAGGCCTAATTTTTACGTAAAAGCTCCGCTTTTTACGTAAAAATATTTACATTTTCTCACATTCTCTTTTTCGATATTTCACCCTTTTTTCTTACAATTCCTCAAGTCATTAAACCATAATTAATACATAATTATTTCCAGTATTAAATTGAGGAATAAATAGATCAACACTACTACCAAAATCGTTCCCGTCGGCGGTCGGACGAACCGTTCGGTCTCGACCGTGCAATCTTTGAATCGTCGTTCTTCACTTTTGAAACTCCAGTTTGCAAATCCGATGCCGCGGATGTGTCCGGAACGTCGAAAATAGGCCAACGGGCCATTCTTCAATTTTCGGTCTCCGGGTCGCCGTTGACCGGCGTTGACCGCCGTTGACCGGCGTTGACCGGCGTTGACCACGGCGGCGATGGAAGTGGCGACCACCATCTTGAAGAGCTCGACGAGAGGAACCCATTGGTGGTGTCAATTTCACGAATCGAGGCTCCTATCACCGGAAATCGGCTCTCGAAAAGTCGGCGACGGCGGCGGCGTTGGATCTTCATTTTTCCGGCGTTGTTGCCCAAAATTGATTTGGGGCTTTTGATCTACGTGTTGTTCTGAGCATTTTGATACCGACCTTGCAACTCAACTCCGCCGGAATAGCGAGATCCGACGGCGGCGATGGCAACGGCGACGGCGAACCTTGGGCGGCGCGATCCGGCGGCTGTTGACGTGAAATGAAGCCTGGGTTTTGTTCTACTCTTCACCACGAATCCATTGGGACCGGAATCGTGGCATTTGGACGTCGGACGGCGGAGATACGGCGGTTTGAAAAATTCGGCCACCGGCGGCTTTGGGCGGCGCGTGCGGCGTGCTCCGGCGTCGGTTCGGTCGAGTCGGCCCACCGTTGGAATCAGCTCGTCGAGAGCTTTCCAATGGTGCCGGCGGTGTCGAAAACGGAGGCCGGATTCGATGGTCGGTCACTGTTCATATTCGTGTGGTGTGGGGAGGGAGAAAATGAGATTTGGAAAAATATGGGGGCTATTTCTCTAGAATCCCCAAAATTTCGTCCTTTATACAAATTTTTTGAAAAATTTTAAGATAGGCTATACTGACTAATTTGGGCGTGCTGAACCCAAATATATCAGTTTTATCTTCATCCGAGGTCGTCTCGACCAGTTTCCCGATACTGTATGGTTCCCGGTCAAAAATTACTTTTTGTGCTCAAATGACTAATTTGAGCATTCTGATTCCAAATATATCAGTTTTATATCAAGAAAAGGTCATTTTGACCAATTTCTTGATACTGTGGTTAGGCCTACACTGTGTTGACACTGTGCACGCATAACGAGGCGTTTTCGCGTGAAATTTCAAACACGGTCTCTCTTGACTAATTTGGACGTGCTGATTTCAATTTATCAGTTTTATGTCCATCTGAGTTCTTCTGGACTAGTTTTCAGGATCTGCATGACCCCGTCTCGAAAAACGTGTCAGGTGCCCGATTGACTAATTTGGGCGTCCTGAGTCTAAATATATCAGTTTCGGGGCGAGAAAAGGTCGTCTTGACCCTCATCCCGATACTACGTATCCCTTAAACAAAATCTACATTTTATGCTCAATTGACCAGATTGAGCCTGCTGACTATTAATATATCAGTTTTATGCCAGATTAAGGCCGTCTTGGCCACTAACCTGACACTGCGTTTCTCACTATTCACAAATCACTGTTCACTATCTGACTGACTAATCTGAGCGTTCTGACTTTGATTTTGTCAGTCCATTGGCGAGAAGAGGTCATCTAGACCACTTTTCTCGATACTGTACATCTATTAGGGCAATTATCATTGCTGCGCTCAGATGACCAGTCTGAGCGTACTGATGACTAGCTCATCAGTTCTGTATCATGAAATGGTCGTCTAGACCGGTTTCTTGATATTGCGTGTCTCAACGCATACTCACATAATAGGGTGGACCGATTTCACTGTCGATTACCCCTTTCACTGCATGAATAGTAATTAAACGTTACTATTCCTGTTTAATTCATTCAACTGAAAAGCACACTGTGCTTATTAACTTAATTACATCATTACATAGTAATTAAGTTTCATAATTCATGAGAGTCATTACAGTGGCTCTCGGCTCATTACACAGCCTTCTACACAGACTCTTACACGTGCGTGTGCAACGCAACACGGGCGTGTACATTTCAGACACGAGCATGTACTAGTTGAGACTACTCAACACGGCCATGTCTTTGAAACACATTCATCTATCTGAGCGGTACACAGCCTCTTACACGGTCGTGTACTTGACCATGTTTCTTAAATTTGCTAAAGGACATTAAATTATGTCCATTTTATTCCTTAATGACTTATTACATGGTAAGTAGGTGCCATGAAAATGGCGGTCATTACAACCTACCCCCCTTACAAAATTTTCGTCCTCGAAAATTAGAATAATTCCGGGAAGTCTCTTCTCATGTCTTCTTCCCATTCTCATGTGGCTTCCTCAACACTATGATTCTGCCACAACACTTTTACTAGCGGTATACTTCATTCCTAAGTACTTTCTCCTTTCTAACTAAGATCTGCACGAGTCTCTCCTCGTACGTCGGATCAGCGTATACTACAACGGATTCTTGGCTAAGAACATGGGAGCTGTTTGGCACGTACTTCTTTAACATCAAAACGTGAAAGACATTGTGCACTGTAACTAACTCGGGAGGAAGTGCTAGTCTATAAGCCACCTTCCCGACTTTCTCTATTATCTCAAGGGTCCTATGTACCTATGACTGAGCTTTCTTTTATTTTCAATGCGCATCACCCCTTTCATGGGTGCCGCCTTGAAAAAGACCGAATCTCCTACTTGAAACTTGAGGGGTCTATAGCGCTTATCGTCAAAATTTTTCTGTCGACTGTGCGCTGTATCTAACGTTTCTCGTATCAGCTTCAAGTCTGCCATGGTATTCTTGATGATGTCCGAGCTAACTAGTCGTTTCTCTCCAGACTCGAACTAATGAGCCAGGGATCTACATTCCCTTCCACAGAGTGTCTCGTATGGTGCCATTCCTATCGAGGAATGATAGTTGCTGCTGTACGAGAACTCGCTCAATGGTAGCTTCTGATTCCAATTCCCTTTGAAGTCTAGGACGCAGGTCTCAACATGTCCTCTAACATCTGTATGGTCCTCTCAGACTAACTGTCGGTCTGAGGATGAAATACTATGCTGAACTCTCACTTGGACCGTAATGCGGCTTGAACACTTCGCCAAAATCTGGAGGTAAAGCGTCCACTACGATCTGAGACGATCGACTCTGGTATTCCGTGCCATTTCACGAACTGTGCTGCATAGATTTCTACTGGTCGTTCCACCGAGTAGCTAACTTTCATTGCTAAAAATCTAACTGATTTCATCAATTTTTCTACAATCACCCAGATTGCGTCATTATCGTTTGACGTCTTCGGCAATCCGATTACGAAATTCATCGTAATCTGGTCCCGTTTCCACTCGGGTAACTTAATTTCCTACGATTATCCTGCTGAGCGCTGGTGATCTACCTTAACCTTCTGGCACGTAAGGCATCTGGCGACGAACTCGACAATGTCATTCTTCATTCCAAGGCACCAAAAACTTTCCTTTAGGTACTTGTACATCTTATTCGCTACCGGATGTACGGAATATGACGTCTCGTAAGGTTCCAAAAGGATTCGCTTCTTGAGTTCTTCATCTTTTAGAACACATACTCTATCTCTGTAGTAGAGTATGTCGTCCTTAAGGATCTTAAACTCTGAACCCTTGTCCTCTATAGTTTCCTTTCTGGACTTGAGCAGGGACAAATCAAAATCTTGACCGATCTTGATCTCTTCTTAGAGCGTCGATTGGAGGGTCACGTCAGACAATCTCCCTATCAAAATCTTGATCTCGCTGTCGCATAACTCCTTTGTAGCGCTCTTGACAAGGCACTAATAACCATAGGCATAGTAATATGCTTCTGACTCTACGCATTGACCACTTTATTGGCTTTCCCCGGATGGTATAGGATCTCACAGTCGTAATCCTTACCAACTCTAGCCATCTACGCTGCCTCATGTTGAGCTCTTTCTGCGTGAAGATACATTTGAGACTCTAGTGGTCGATGTAAATCTCGCATATGACTCCGTACAGGTAGTGCCTCCATGTTTTTATCGTAAAAACTATCGCTACTAGCTCCAGATCACGCGTTGGGTAGCTCTTCTCAAGGTTTTTTTTTTTTGAGTTGTTGTGAAGCATACGCAACTACTCTACCACTCTGCATCAACACAGTTTCCAACTTAGTTTTAGATGCGGCGCTTAAATCACAAAGCTTCCCTGACCAACATTTGAAATGGTTAGCATTGGAGTGCTTATGAGTCTTCATTTCAGCTCTTGAAAGCTTTCCTCACATTTGTCGATTCACTTATACCTCTTTCCCTTCTTGGTGAGCGCTGTGAGCGGAGCAGCTAACTTTGAGTAGCCTTCAACTAAGTGTAGGTAACATCCTGTTAGTTTAAAGAAACTGTGAATTCCCGTTTCGTTCCTCTGAGCTGGCCACGTGCTAACTGCATCAATTTTCGCCAGGTCCACAGATACTCCTTCCTTGGGGTCTACGTGGTCTAGGAAATGGACCTTCTCCAGCCAAAACTCGTACTTGGAGAACTTGGTGTATAACTGATGGTCCTGTTGCATGCGCAAAATGATAATTAAGTGCTCTTCGTGCTCTTCCTTCGTCTTAGAGTGTATAAGTATGTCATCGATGAACCCAATGACAAACTTATCCAAATAGTCCTTGAACATGCGGTTCATCCAGTTCATGAAAGTTGCTGGTGCGTCCGTTAATCTGAGTGACATGAACAGAAACTCGTAATGTCCGTACCACGTTTGAAATGCTGTTTTGGGTACATCTTCATTCCTGATTTGTAGTTGATGGTACTCGGGATGTAGATCGATCTTCGAGAACACTACAGCGTCTTGGAGCTGATCAAATAGATCGTTAACTCGCGGCAACAGATGCTTATTCTTAATCGTAATCCTGTTCAACTCTCTGTAGTCGATGCACATTCTCAGTGGTCCATCTTTCTTCTTCACGAATGGTATGGGTGCTCTCCAGGGTGAATAGCTCTATCGCATGAATCCCTTATCTATTTAGTCCTTTAGCTGGGCTTGGAGCTCCTTTAGCTCTATAGGGCCTATTCTGTAGGGGGCCTCAAAGATGGGGCTGATTCTAGTAGACGTTCAGTCTCGAACGAGATCCTGCGCTCTGGTTGGAGTCCTGCAAGATCTTCTAGAAATATCTCCATGAATTCCCTGACTATCGGTACGTTGTCGGGTCCTATCTCTATTCCTTGAGTCTTATCTGCTACGTATACTAGGAAGTCCGTGCATCCACTGGATTGTATCTCGCGAGCCTTCACTGCTGATATCATCGTCTTTGGTTGCTCTGGCGACAAACCCTTGTAGATGAACTTTTCACATCCGATTGGTTCGAAAATGATTTTTCGCCTTCAACAGTTTATGACAACGTTGTGTCCTAAGCCTTTTTTTTTTTGGCATAGTGGCCTTTCTTGCCACAGATGAAACAACCACTTACTCCTTGCTTACATTCTCCTGAGTGCCTCTTTCCGCATTTCGTGCACGTCGAGTTGGCTATCATTTCCTTCCTGGTCGTTTCTCTTCTGGGGGAAATTCTCCTGTGAATCTTGATTGCCTTAATTCCCCTTTTCTCTTGTTGTTATTATGGGAATGCCTACTATTCTGGCCGGTTCCCACATTCTGTCCTCTGTGTTGTAACTCGGGGTTTTACTTCCCCTGAGCCTGCTCAGCTTGCGTTTTCTCCTCCTTTCGTGCCTTAAAATTTTGCGCCTTTCGCTCCTTATCCTGAGCCGACTAGTACTCAGCTCAGATAGTCTTGCTGACACATTCTGCTAGTGTCGCTGGTCCGTGCCCTCCGCTACAGACCTAAACTGTGATTTCCGTTCTAAACATCTTCAGCATTCGTTTGACTCTCTCCTTTTGGTCGGTACCAAATCTGGACAAAGTTGAGCCAACTGTTCAAACTTCTTGACTGCCTCCATAACAGTCATACTACATTGGTGCAGGTTGTCGAACTCGTCTTACTGCGCTACTAGTGCTTCCTCGTTGAAGTACATCTCCTTGAATTCCTCAACGAAATCGCTCCAGCTCATCTCTCTGATGTTCCTCTTAATGGTTACCATCTTCCACCACTAACGCGCCTCATTGCGCAGGGTGAAGGGTGCGTACATCACTTTCTCTCTCTCTATCTATTAACCCTATAAAATCCAAGATTACTTGGATATCCGTTAGCCAATCATCGGCCTCTATAGGGTTGGTGATTCTTAAGAATTCTAACGCTTTCATGCGTCGGAATCTCTCATACAAGTTGCCTTCCCTAGGGATTGGCAGAAAATAATTGCTGCTACGAAAGCAGCCATTACTATAGGTGCTAGTGCTTCCTGGGCTGGAGGAGCTGCTTGTTCCCTTAGAGTTTCTGGGGCTGCTAGAGCCTCCTGTGCTAGCATCTTTACTAACTGTGGTGCCTGGGGTTGCTGGCCCAGCTGTTCCCTAAGCTGGTTTAGCTCCGGTTGCTAGTTCTCCATCATCTCTCGCATGGCTGCAATCTGTGCTATCAACTCATCCTCTCGGGATGCTGGGTTTAACTAAGCTCTCGTTCTTGCCATGTTTTCCTATGTAACCCTATCGTACAACGGGAAAGGAAAAAAATATAAGTCTCTTAAATTCTGTACTTGGGACTCGTATCACATATCATTTTCTTTCTTACTTAACAATCTTACTTAAACATTATGGATATAAATATACCCACTATATCCACCTTTCTTTCTCTCATACTGTGATGTCAATACAATTGTCGCATTGTATTGGGACATCGTCTGAGTGCTAGGATTCATCCTGCACTTTCTGTCATATCATACTCACGCTGTGGAAAAAAATTATATCTGGCCCCTAGGGCAAAGCTTTACTACTTATCTCATAATATATTTCACATAATATATATACATATATTCAAGATTCTAGTTCAGTGGGAGTGACACACACTTCCCCTATACGATCCCAACAAGTACATTATGCTATAACTGACGGGGGAGAGCTACTGCTTCCCTCTATATATTTCATAACTAACATTCCCGCAGAAGGGTTACTACTATTGGAAGGACAATCCTGATTCAGTATCAGGCATCTCCTCATCATCACTATCGCTGAGTGAGTACTCCTCTGGGTTTTCCTCTTCTTCTCAGTCGAAACTGATCTCGTCATCGCTGGCTATGATGACTTGGGGTTCGTACATCCCCATCTATTCGTCATTACTAAAGCAGTTGGGGATCTCCTCTCCCTCATCGTCGGGATGGGCATCGGAAAGAGTCTTGTCATCTTCCTCTTCCATGGGATGTTCGGGAGACATACGGGCTGGTTCGGGGTTCTCCATTGGCTCCCTATTGCCCTCGTGTACTTCTGGCTGGTGCTCGGCCATGAACTCTTCATCGGCCAGTTGGGGTGCTGGTCCTACCGGGTCACCCTCCATAATGGCGGCTGCTATAATGCCTTGGGCTTGTGTAGGGTTCCCGGGGTTGAGCACTTTTCTCTCGGCGTTCACTATCTCCTTGATAAGGCTTGCTAGTCCTGCTTGATTGCTCTTCTAATTCTGTTTGGTAAGGTCTCTTTCTCTCTTTGGGTCTTCTCCTATCTTGATCCACTTTTGTCTCGGCATGTATTGTAGAAGTCCATATCGGTTCCTTGTAGCGAACAACATACGTTAGAACTGTATCACCGGACATCAGCTGCAGTCTTTCAGTCCGATGAACAAATTCTCGTATATCCATAACTCTAGAGAACTTAGGTGGTTTCACTCCCCGCTTGCCTATAAAGAAAAACTAAGGCTGATGCTGGACTGCTTTCAGAGATTGGCTCGATCGTGGTATGGCGAAACTCGACACAGTTAAGAGCTCATCCTGGTCATAAGGATCCCGATACACACGAGAGTATCTTCCAGAGAGATATCAACAGCCAACAGGACTCAGTTATCCTGGTCAATGACGTACAATCGGGGAATCACTTTGATAACATGAAACCAGTCCTGACATTCTCATGGAGTGCAGGAGTACTGTTTGCCACTCGAAACTTAATGGACAACTAGCCCTGAAGATCGGTACAACTCGGGCAGCAATCCATGTCCTTTCTTTGAGCAGTTCTCTAGCACTGCACGGTCGTGATTTACGTATAATGATCTCAGCATCTCTTCGTCTTATTCTCGCCATCATAGATTTCGTCGTTTCATTACTATAAAATGTTATCTTCAATAGATAAACATTTACCGACAAAATAAAACTAACTTACTTGGACAGATGAGGCAGGCATGCGGCGATGTGAGGTAGGATGGCAGGAAACCGCTCTGATACCAACTGTGACGCCCCGTGCCCTCAACGGCCCGGACCGTCACTGAAAACTATATTACTTGACTTGCTTCTTTAGCTTTTACTCATACTTTCTCTTTAAAACCGATACTTAAACTTGCTGAATTTAAGACTATAAATTTAGAGGGATTTTTTTTTTTTTTTTTTATATACACGTACGTATTTACTATTCACGTACGCATACTATTAAAATGCGGAATTTGAAAAACATAAGGATTTCAATTATACATACATAATTATATACATGTTTATCTGATTACTATTCACCAGATACTATTTAAATATACTACTCGTACATATACTGTTTACTGTTCCAAAATACCATTTAACCTTTACTATTCAAAATACTATTTAACTGTCACCATTCAAAATATTATTTACTCATACTGTGCGGAAGAATACTCGCGGTGTATCCATAACCTCATCCTCACATCCACCTCCGCCATCATCATCGTCCCTTGATGTTTACGCTATAGGATGCTTACCTACAGCATGAACACACTCCGTGAGCTTTACGCCCAGTAAGTACAACATGTTAACCGCAAAACATGTTTAAAACATAGCACATACGTAAAATCATAGGCATGACATATATCACTTAATAAATCATATATCATATAAGCATATCACATATCAGCTCACATATCATGTCATCACATAACATGTCATAACACTGAATATAAAACTTCACATACTTTATGCATGACAGAAGCATCGTGTACTGTATGCACTCTACTGAAAAAGAAAGCATAGCGAACTATAACTAATGCATGATCCGGTTATGTTCATTTATGCTTCAAACTTTTCTTTTCTTTTCTTGTCTATTTAGGGCCCATGTGTCAGTACCGTGTGCGCGCAGACCAACGGTAACACCCGAGGTCAACTAATGCCGAAGAGCCATCAACTGATGCTCAACTTGTGGCCTGAACTTTCTTTAACTGGAAACCCCTTCGACTGAAGGAGCCGGTACGACACACCTATTTATTTCCATCTTGTTTAACTGTTCTAGCCATACGCTTCTCTAAGCTGTCCCCAATCCTACGCGGTAGGGATCTATGGCTTCTATCTTGTTCTTTCATCAATCTACTCGATTGTGAAGCTATATGCTCTTATGTATGCTGTGCAGCATCGTGTGCAAGATACATACTTAAAATACTGGAAAAGCATCATTTTAAATTCATTTTATCCATGCTGTAGGCGGAGTTGTACTTACCTGTCAGCAGACAGTTTATACTCTCGCCTTCGTCACAATACAGGTACCTCCCTGTAATCATAATGCATTTACATTAACATTCACTCTTAGGTCACCGTGGTCATTAGTGACTAATAAAAATTCTCGTTATGTGATACCGATCCTTGTCGGTACTAATTGCCCTCTTCTTAAGAATTTGATTTTCTAATTTTTAATCGTGCTTGATTAATTTGTCTACTTGACAAATTAATCACTGTCTCTCACTATCCCATTTCGACTTGGTCCTTGACTGGCTAACCGACCAGTCAACTGACTGAATACCTCCCGTATGACCATTTAGCCTGTCGGATTACCGTTACCGATGTAATCGCCCCAAATTTTATACTTAGATCACACCCGTTCCTCGGGTGGCACTATTCTGATCTAGGGGTCGTTTTCTTACATTTCGAGATTTCTAATTGGGCGGTTCACTAATCCTGTAAACGTCCGTCCTTCTTTCCTGGACCTAGGTCATCGAGGGGGCTCGGGTTTCCATCCCGATCACATTTTCACCCCTCGTTTCCTAAAATACCCCTTTGTGCCGTTTTAGAAATTTTGGCAGCATTTCCGCTTAATTTTTAGGTTTCCGGCGTTTAGGAAACGCCTCAAAACCATCTAACCTATTCTAACCTGCCACGTACTAAACCAGAGGCCTAATTTTTACGTAAAAGCTCCGCTTTTTACGTAAAAATATTTACATTTTCTCACATTCTCTTTTTCGATATTTCACCCTTTTTTCTTACAATTCCTCAAGTCATTAAACCATAATTAATACATAATTATTTCCAGTATTAAATTGAGGAATAAATAGATCAACACTACTACCAAAATCGTTCCCGTCGGCGGTCGGACGAACCGTTCGGTCTCGACCGTGCAATCTTTGAATCGTCGTTCTTCACTTTTGAAACTCCAGTTTGCAAATCCGATGCCGCGGATGTGTCCGGAACGTCGAAAATAGGCCAACGGGCCATTCTTCAATTTTCGGTCTCCGGGTCGCCGTTGACCGGCGTTGACCGCCGTTGACCGGCGTTGACCGGCGTTGACCACGGCGGCGATGGAAGTGGCGACCACCATCTTGAAGAGCTCGACGAGAGGAACCCATTGGTGGTGTCAATTTCACGAATCGAGGCTCCTATCACCGGAAATCGGCTCTCGAAAAGTCGGCGACGGCGGCGGCGTTGGATCTTCATTTTTCCGGCGTTGTTGCCCAAAATTGATTTGGGGCTTTTGATCTACGTGTTGTTCTGAGCATTTTGATACCGACCTTGCAACTCAACTCCGCCGGAATAGCGAGATCCGACGGCGGCGATGGCAACGGCGACGGCGAACCTTGGGCGGCGCGATCCGGCGGCTGTTGACGTGAAATGAAGCCTGGGTTTTGTTCTACTCTTCACCACGAATCCATTGGGACCGGAATCGTGGCATTTGGACGTCGGACGGCGGAGATACGGCGGTTTGAAAAATTCGGCCACCGGCGGCTTTGGGCGGCGCGTGCGGCGTGCTCCGGCGTCGGTTCGGTCGAGTCGGCCCACCGTTGGAATCAGCTCGTCGAGAGCTTTCCAATGGTGCCGGCGGTGTCGAAAACGGAGGCCGGATTCGATGGTCGGTCACTGTTCATATTCGTGTGGTGTGGGGAGGGAGAAAATGAGATTTGGAAAAATATGGGGGCTATTTCTCTAGAATCCCCAAAATTTCGTCCTTTATACAAATTTTTTGAAAAATTTTAAGATAGGCTATACTGACTAATTTGGGCGTGCTGAACCCAAATATATCAGTTTTATCTTCATCCGAGGTCGTCTCGACCAGTTTCCCGATACTGTATGGTTCCCGGTCAAAAATTACTTTTTGTGCTCAAATGACTAATTTGAGCATTCTGATTCCAAATATATCAGTTTTATATCAAGAAAAGGTCATTTTGACCAATTTCTTGATACTGTGGTTAGGCCTACACTGTGTTGACACTGTGCACGCATAACGAGGCGTTTTCGCGTGAAATTTCAAACACGGTCTCTCTTGACTAATTTGGACGTGCTGATTTCAATTTATCAGTTTTATGTCCATCTGAGTTCTTCTGGACTAGTTTTCAGGATCTGCATGACCCCGTCTCGAAAAACGTGTCAGGTGCCCGATTGACTAATTTGGGCGTCCTGAGTCTAAATATATCAGTTTCGGGGCGAGAAAAGGTCGTCTTGACCCTCATCCCGATACTACGTATCCCTTAAACAAAATCTACATTTTATGCTCAATTGACCAGATTGAGCCTGCTGACTATTAATATATCAGTTTTATGCCAGATTAAGGCCGTCTTGGCCACTAACCTGACACTGCGTTTCTCACTATTCACAAATCACTGTTCACTATCTGACTGACTAATCTGAGCGTTCTGACTTTGATTTTGTCAGTCCATTGGCGAGAAGAGGTCATCTAGACCACTTTTCTCGATACTGTACATCTATTAGGGCAATTATCATTGCTGCGCTCAGATGACCAGTCTGAGCGTACTGATGACTAGCTCATCAGTTCTGTATCATGAAATGGTCGTCTAGACCGGTTTCTTGATATTGCGTGTCTCAACGCATACTCACATAATAGGGTGGACCGATTTCACTGTCGATTACCCCTTTCACTGCATGAATAGTAATTAAACGTTACTATTCCTGTTTAATTCATTCAACTGAAAAGCACACTGTGCTTATTAACTTAATTACATCATTACATAGTAATTAAGTTTCATAATTCATGAGAGTCATTACAGTGGCTCTCGGCTCATTACACAGCCTTCTACACAGACTCTTACACGTGCGTGTGCAACGCAACACGGGCGTGTACATTTCAGACACGAGCATGTACTAGTTGAGACTACTCAACACGGCCATGTCTTTGAAACACATTCATCTATCTGAGCGGTACACAGCCTCTTACACGGTCGTGTACTTGACCATGTTTCTTAAATTTGCTAAAGGACATTAAATTATGTCCATTTTATTCCTTAATGACTTATTACATGGTAAGTAGGTGCCATGAAAATGGCGGTCATTACACCACATGCCCTCTAATAATATGATATCTCCCATCGATGTGCTTGGTCCTCTTGTGGTGCCGAGATTCCCTTGTGTTAGCAATAGTCCCTGTATTATCACAGTAAAGTGTGATAGGCTTGTCAACACCCGAAATGACCTCAAGGTCTCTAAAGAACTTGCGGAGCCAAACCGCTTCTTTAGATGCCTCAGCCGCAGCCACATACTCAGCCTCTATAGTAGAGTCATCTATGCAGCCCTGCTTCACGCTCCTCCACACAATGGTGCCTTCTCAGAGTAAAAACACTGATCCAGATGTCGATTTTCTCGAATCCTTACAAGTCTGGAAGTCTGAGTCCGTGTATCCTATGGGTGTTAGGTCCCCTCCAGAATACACTAGCATATAATCTCTCGTTCTCTTAAGATACTTGAGTATATGCTTTACAGCTTGCCAGTGCTTGGTTCCAGGATTTGCTTGATATCGACTCACCATACCTACTGCAAAACATATATCCGGGCGAGTGCAAAGCATAGCATACATAAGGCTACCCACAGCAGATGCATAAGGGACCTTACTCATACGCTCTCTTTCTTTCGATGTCTTGGGACAGTCATCCAATGAAAGAGTTAGACCGACAATAGAAGGTTGTGAGCCTTTCTTTGCCTCTTGCATTGCATATTTATCAATTATTTTACCTATGTATGAAGCTTGGGATAATGCTATCATTTTGTTCTTTCGATCTCTGAAGAGACGAACGCCTAGAACATAATTAGCTTCTCCCAAGTCCTTCATGTCAAACTGTTGGTGTAACCAAAGCTTGACCGATGATAAGTTCCCTACATCATTCCTAATGAGTAGTATATCATCGACATAGAGTATCAGAAAGACCACTTTTCCATCCTTAATACGTTTATAAATACAGCGTTCATCAACGTTCTGCTCAAAACTAAATGTCTTAATTGCTTCATCAAACCTCTGGTTCCATGAGCGGGATGCTTGCTTTAATCCATAAATGGATCTAAGCAACTTGCAGACTTTCCTTTCTTGGCCTTTCGCTACGAACCCTTCAGGCTATATCATATAGATACACTCTTCAAGATGGCCATTCAAGAATGCCGTCTTGACATCCATTTGCCAGATCTCGTAATCGAGAGCTGCAGCAATGGACAGAAGAATATGGATAGACTTCAGCATAGCAACAGGCAAAAAGGTTTCATCGTAATCGATTCTAGCCTTTTGCGTGTACCCCTTTGCAACCAGTCTAGCTTTGAAAGTTTCCACTCTCCCTTCCGCATCCTTCTTTCTTTTGTAGACCCATTTGCATCCAATGGGTTTT
Organism: Antiaris toxicaria; assembly: GCA_035233585.1. NCBI lineage: Eukaryota > Viridiplantae > Streptophyta > Magnoliopsida > Rosales > Moraceae > Antiaris > Antiaris toxicaria. Next base: position 88,595,023 of record CP141156.1, read on the forward strand.
ATCCCATCCGGCAAATCTACAAGTTCCCAAACAGAGTTAGATTTCATAGAATCCATCTCATTGTTCATAGCCTGTTTCCAAGATTTAGAATCAACACCATTTACAGCTTCATCATAGGTGACCGGATCATCCTCATGCTCATGAGCCTCGGCCTGGTATACCTCAGCATCATACATGAAGAAATTAGGTTTCTTCGAAACCCTCCCACTACGACGAGGCACCCTAAATTGTTGATCGTAACTCGGACTTGGGTCCAAGACCAAAATCTGTGGAGCAGTTCTTTCACCCGATAGCTCCTCTAGCACTACTTTGCTTCGAGGCTTAAAGTCATTCATGTGACTTTCCTCCAAGAATGTCGCATGGGTTGAGACAATGACTTTTTGTTCCTTCGGGTTATAGAACAGACCTCCTTTAGTTCCTTTTGGATACCATACAAACATGCACAATTCTGATCTTGGTTCCAACTTTTTCGCATCCCCATCCAGTACGTGCGCCGGGCAGCCCCATATTCTCATATGTCCAAGGGAGGGCTTCCTGCCACGCCACAATTCATACGAAGTTCTGGGAATTGATTTGCTCGGAACCTAGTTCAGAATATAGCATGCCGTTTGTAAAGCATATCCCCAAAATGATAATGGCAGCGTTGAATAACTCATCATGGACCGTACCATATCCAATAAGGTTCTGTTTCTCCTTTCGGCTACACCATTCTGTTGTGGAGTACTAGGTGCAGTCAATTGGGATAATATCCCATTCTCTACAAGATGTCCTAGAAATTCATCGGAGAGGTATTCACCACCTCGATCAGATCGAAGTGTCTTTATGGATTTATCCAATTGCTTTTCCACTTCCGCACGATAGTCTTTGAACTTGTCAAAGGTTTCGCTCTTGCGGTGCATCAGATACACATATCCATACCTCGAGTAATCATCTATAAAAGAGACATAATACTCGAACCCTCCTCGTGCTGTGACGTTCATGGGGCCACATACGTCAGTGTGCACAATTTCTAAGAGCTCCTGAGCCCTTGTACCCTTAGCTCCAAAAGACCTCTTAGTCATTTTACCCTCTAGACAAGACTCACATTGGGGAAGTCGTACCTCCTCCAGAGATTCTAGAGGACCGTCTTTCACCAATCTTTGAATCCTATCCTGATTAATATGACCAAGTCTTAAATGCCAAAGATACGCCTTGTTAGAGTGAGAAACTTTCAACCTTTTAGAGTTATCAATTAATTCAGTGTCAAGTAGTGAGTACCTCTTTGGTTTGATCAAATATAGGTTTCCATCCATCTATCCAGAACAGATAAAAGACTTATTTCTACGAATATCAACTCTTTTACTAAAAGAAACTGAATAAGAATCCTTTATTAAACAAGCTACCGATATAAGGTTCCTCCTAAAGTTAGAAACATAAAAACAGTCTTTCAATAAAATAAACCTAAATTGATCAAAATAAAGATAAACATCTCCCACTGCTTCAGCCACCACAAAGCTACCATCTCCAGTCCGCAACGAGAGGCTCCTATCATGTAGACTTCTCGTTTCCACAAACCCCTGCATAGAAACACAAACATGATTACTGGCGCCCAAATCAATGACCCCAAGTGTCTTTCGATTCTTCCACCAAACATGCTTCTAAGTAATGAAGTTCCTTACCTTCCTTGCCCTTGGCGGCTAGGAATTCCCGGCAAGCCTTCTTAAAGTGACCTACCTTCCCACAATGGAAGCATTTGGACTTTTTAGGGTTCTTTGGCTTCTTGTTCTTCTTCTTCTTCTTCTTCCCGTCCGAGGCAGGAGGATTAGAAGAACTAGAAGCCACTTGCTTCTTATTTGGCCTCTTCCTCTTCCGTGAGGGATTGGAAGATTCCGCCAAATTAGCCTCTCCTTTAAGTCGGACCACATCCTCATCCCTGATCATCCGCTAATAAGCCTGTAGTTGCTTCATGAGCTCGGTTAGTCCTAACTCCTTTGTCGCCAGATTGTATGCGGCCTTAAACCCCACAAAATCTTTAGACAGAGTCTTGAACACCATCTTGATCTGGGTGTTGTAGTCCAACTCATCACCATTCTCAACAGCCTCAGTGAAGAATCCCATTAGAGTGATCATATGGTCCTTCACCGGAGTACCCGCCTTTTGCTTAGAGTTCATAATACTGGTGATAGCGGACTGTTGAGCCAATTTTTCTTGGCCTCCGAACATGTCCTCCAGATTTTCCATGATCTCCCCAGCAATTTGATAAGTCTCGTGCTGCTTTTGTAAAGCACTCGTCATGCTAGCAAGTATGTAGCATCGAGCTATATCATTGGATTCTCTCCAACGAGTATAGGCAACCGGGACCTCCTCAAGTGGTGTGTCAGGTTTGGGCCCAGGTGGGCATGGTTCGTCCAGTACGAACTTGTGTCTCTCGCAGCTGAGAACTATTAATAGATTTCTTTTCCAATCTTTATAATTGTCGCCATTCAGTTTATTCTCAGTAAGTATTGAAATAAGGGGTTTCAGTGACCTTTTGAACTGAAATAAAATTATACTAGACATCATTACAAAGCCCAAGCGAATATTGTAATGACCGCCATTTTCATGGCACCTACTTACCATGTAATAAGTCATTAAGGAATAAAATGGACATAATTTAATGTCTTTTAGTACAATTTAAGAAACATGGTCAAGTACACGACCGTGTAAGAGGCTGTGTACCGCTCAGATAGATGAATGTGTTTCAAAGACATGGCCGTGTTGAGTAGTCTCAACTAGTACATGCTCGTGTCTGAAATGTACACGCCCGTGTTGCGTTGCACACACACGTGTAAGAGTCTGTGTAGAAGGCTGTGTAATGAGCCGAGAGCCACTGTAATGACTCTCATGAATTATGAAACTTAATTACTATGTAATGATGTAATTAAGTTAATAAGCACAGTGTGCTTTTCAGTTGAATGAATTAAACAGGAATAGTAACGTTTAATTACTATTCATGCAATGAAAGGGGTAATCGACAGTGAAATCGGTCCACCCTATTATGTGAGTATGCGTTGAGACACGCAATATCAAGAAACCGGTCTAGACGACCATTTCATGATACAGAATTGATGAGCTAGTCATCAGTACGCTCAGACTGGTCATCTGAGCGCAGCAGTGATAATTGCCCTAATAGATATACAGTATCGAGAAAAGTGGTCTAGATGACCTCTTCTCGCCCATAGACTGACAAAATCAAAGTCAGAACGCTCAGATTAGTCAGTCAGATAGTGAATAGTGATTAGTGAACAGTGAATAGTGAATAGTGAGTAGTGAGAAACGCAGTGTCAGGTTAGTGGCCAAGACGGCCTTAATCTGGCATAAAACTGATATATTAATAGTCAGCAGGCTCAATCTGGTCAATTGAGCATAAAATGTAGATTTTGTTTAAGGGATACGCAGTATCGGGATGAGGGTCAAGACGACCTTTTCTCGCCCCGAAACTGATATATTTAGACTCAGGACGCCCAAATTAGTCAATCGGGCACCTGACACGTTTTTCGAGACGGGGTCATGCAGATCCTGAAAACTGGTCCAGAAGACCTCAGATGGACGTAAAACTGATAAATTTGAAATCAGCACGTCCAAATTAGTCAAGAGAGACTGTGTTTGAAATTTCACGCGAAAACGCCTCGTTATGCGTGCACAGTGTCAACACAGTGTAGGCCTAACCACAGTATCAAGAAATTAGTCAAGATGACCTTTTCTTGATATAAAACTGATATATTTGGAATCAGAATGTTCAAATTAGTCATTTGAGCACAGAAAGTAATTTTTGACCGGGAACCATACAGTATCGGGAAACTGGTCGAGACGACCTCGGATGAAGATAAAACTGATATATTTGGGTTCAGCACGCCCAAATTAGTCAGTATAGCCTATCTTAAAATTTTTCAAAAAAATTAGTATAAAGGAGGAAATTTTGGGGATTATAAAAAAATAGCCCTCATATTTTTCCAAATCACATTTTCTCCCTCCCATACCACACGAAGATGAACAGTGACCAACTATCGAATCCGGCCTCCGTTTTTGACACCGCCGGCACCATTGGAAAGCTCTCGACGAGCTGATTCCAACGGTGGGCCGAGTCGACCGAACCGATGCCGGAGCACGCCGCACGCGCCGCCCAAAGCCGCCGGTGGCCGAATTTTTCAAACCGCCGTATCTCCGCCGTCCGACGTCCAAATGCCACGATTCCGGTCCCAATGGATTCGTGGTGAAGAGTAGAACAAAATCCAGGCTTCATTTCACATCAACAGCCGCCGAATCACGCCGCCCCAGGTTCGCCGTCGCCGTCGCCATCGCCGCCGTCGGATCTCGCTATTCCGGCGGAGTTGAGTTGCAAGGTCGGTGTAAAAATGCTCAGAACAACACGTAGATCAAAAGCCCCAAATCAATTTTGGGCAACAACGCCGGAAAAATGAAGATCCAACGCCGCCGCCGTCGTCGACTTTTCGAGAGCCGATTTCCGGTGATAGGAGCCTCGATTCGTGAAATTGACACCACCAATGGGTTCCTCACGTCGAGCTCTTCAAGATGGTGGTCGCCACTTCCATCGCCGCCGTGGTCAACGCCGGTCAACGCCGGTCAACGGCGGTCAACGCCGGTCAACGGCGACCCGGAGACCGAAAATTGAAGAATGGCCCGTTGGCCTATTTTCGACGTTCCGGACACATCCGCGGCATCGGATTTGCAAACTGGAGTTTCAAAAGTGAAGAACGACGATTCAAAGATTACACGGTCGAGACCGAACGGTTCGTCCGACCGCCGACGGGAACGATTTTGGTAGTGGTGTTGATCTATTTATTCCTCAATTTAATATTGGAAATAATTATGTATTAATTATGGTTTAATGACTTGAGGAATTGTAAGAAAAAAAGGGTGAAATATCGAAAAAGAGAATGTGAGAAAATGTGAATATTTTTACGTAAAAAGCGGAGCTTTTACGTAAAAATTAGGCCTCTGGTTTAGTACGTGGCAGGTTAGAATAGGTTAGATGGTTTTGAGGCGTTTCCTAAACGCCGGAAACCCAAAAATTAAGCGGAAATGCTGCCGAAATTTCTAAAACGGCACAAAGGGGTATTTTAGGAAACGAGGGCTGAAAATGTGATCGGGATGGAAACCCGAGCTCCCTCGATGACCTAGGTCCGGGAAAGAAGGACGGACGTTGTGAGGATTAGTGAACCGCCCCATTAGAAATTTCGTAATGTAAGAAAACGACCCCTATGTCAGAATAGTACCACCCGAGGGACGAGTGCGGTCGAAGTATAAAATTTGGGGCGATTACATCGGTAACGGTAATCCGACAGGCTAAATGGTCATACGGGAAGTATTCAGTCAGTTGACTGGTCGGTTAGCCAGTCAAGGACCAAGTCGAAATGGGATAGTGAGAGACAGTGATTAATTTGTCAAGTAGACAAATTAATCAAGCACGATTAAAAATTAGATATCAAATTTCCCAAAGTAGAGCAGCTGGGTACCGATAGGCATCGGTACCACACAACGATAAGTTTATTAGTTCCTAACGATAGAGTGACCTAAGAGCGATGTTAATTAATTTATTGGGTAAATAAATTAATTAACAATGATTAGAAAATCAAATTCTTAAGAAGAGGGCAATTAGTACCGACAAGGATCGGTACCACATAACGAGAATTTTTATTAGTCACTAATGACCACGGTGACCTAAGAGTGAATGTTAATGTAAATGCATTATGATTACAGGGAGGTACCTGTATTGTGACGAAGGCGAGAGTATAAACTGTCTGCTGACAGGTAAGTACAACTCCGCCTACAGCATGGATAAAATGAATTTAAAATGATGCTTTTCCAGTATTTTAAGTATGTATCTTGCACACGATGCTGCACAGCATACATAAGAGCATATAGCTTCACAATCGAGTAGATTGATGAAAGAACAAGATAGAAGCCATAGATCCCTACCGCGTAGGATTGGGGACAGCTTAGAGAAGCGTATGGCTAGAACAGTTAAACAAGATGGAAATAAATAGGTGTGTCGTACCGGCTCCTTCAGTCGAAGGGGTTTCCAGTTAAAGAAAGTTCAGGCCACAAGTTGAGCATCAGTTGATGGCTCTTCGGCATTAGTTGACCTCGGGCGTTACCGTTGGTCTGCGCGCACACGGTACTGACACATGGGCCCTAAATAGACAAGAAAAGAAAAGAGAAGTTTGAAGCATAAATGAACATAACCGGATCATGCATTAGTTATAGTTCGCTATGCTTTCTTTTTCAGTAGAGTGCATACAGTACACGATACTTCTGTCATGCATAAAGTATGTGAAGTTTTATATTCAGTGTTATGACATGTTATGTGATGACATGATATGTGAGCTGATATGTGATATGCTTATATGATATATGATTTATTAAGTGATATATGTCATGCCTATGATTTTACGTATGTGCTATGTTTTAAACATGTTTTGCGGTTAACATGTTGTACTTACTGGGCGTAAAGCTCACGGAGTGTGTTCATGCTGTAGGTAAGCATCCTATAGCGTAAACATCAAGGGACGATGATGGTGGCGGAGGTGGATGTGAGGATGAGGTTATGGATACACCGCGAGTATTCTTCCGCACAGTATGAGTAAATAATATTTTGAATGGTGACAGTTAAATAGTATTTTGAATAGTAAATGTTAAACAGTATATGTACGAGTAGTATATTTAAATAGTATCTGGTGAATAGTAATCAGATAAACAAGTATATAATTATGTATGTATAATTGAAATCCTTATGTTTTTCAAATTTCCGCATTTTAATAGTATGCATACGTGAATAGTAAATACGTACGTGTATATAAAAAAAAAAAAAATTCCCTCTAAATTTATGGCATTAAATTCAGCAAGTTTAAGTATCGGTTTTAAAGAAGAAGTATAAGTAAAAGTTAAAGAAGCAAGTAATAAGAGTTTACAGTGACGGTCCGGGCCGCTGAGGGCACGGGGCGTCACAGTTGGTATCAGAGCGGTTTCCTGCCATCCTACCTCACATCGCCGCATGCCTGCCTCATCTGTCCAAGTAAGTTAGTTTTATTTTTTGTCGGTAAATGTTTATCTATTGAAGATAACATTTTATAGTAATGAAACGACGAAATCTATGATGGCGAGGATAAGATGAAAAGATGCTGAGATCATTATACGAAAAATCACGACCGTGCAGTGCTAGAAAACTGCTCAGAGAAAGAACATGGATTGCTGCTCGAGTTGTACCGATCTTCAGGGCTAGTCGTCCACCAAGTTTCGAGTGGCAAACAGTACTCCTGCACTCTATGAGAATGTCAGGACTAGTTTCATGTTATCAAAGTGATTCCCTGATTGTACACCATTGACCAGGATAACTGAGTCCTGTTGGCTGTTGATATCTCTCAGGAAGATACTCTCGTGTGTATCGGGATCCTTATGACCAGGATGAGCTCTTAACTGTGTCGAGTTTCGCCATACCACGATCGAGCCAATCTCTGAGAGCAGTCCAGCATCAGCTCCAGTTTTTCTCTATGGGCAAGCAGGGAGTGAAACCGCCTAAGTTCCCTAGAGTTATGGATATACGAGAATTTGTTCATCGGACTGAAAGACTGCAGCTGATGTCCGGTGATACAGTTCTAACGTATGCTGTTCGCTACAAGGAACCGATATGGACTTCTACAATACATGCCGAGACAAAAGTGGATCAAGACAGGAGAAGACCCAAAGAGAGAAAGAGACCTTGCCAAACAGAATTAGAAGAGCAATCAAGCAGGACTAGCAAGCCTTATCAAGGAGATAGTGAACGCCGAGAGAAAAGTGCTCAACCCCGGGAACCCTACCAAGCCCAAGGCATTATAGCAGCCGCCATTATGGAGGGTGACCCGGTAGAACCAGCACCCCAACTGGCCGATGAAGAGTTCATGGCCGAGCACCAGCCAGAAGTACACGAGGGCAATAGGGAGCCGATGGAGAACCCCGAACCAGCCCCTATGTCTCCCGAACACCCCATGAAAGAGGAAGATAACGAGACTCTTTCCGACGCCCATCCCGACGATGAGGGAGAGGAGATCCCCAACCGCTTTAGTAATGACGAATAGATGGGGATGTACGAACCCCAAGTCATCATAGCCAGCGATGACGAGGTCAGTTTCGACTGAGAAGAAGAGGAGAACCCAGAGGAATTCTCACTTAGCGATAGTGACAATGAGGAGATGCCTGATACTGAATCAGGATTGTCCTTCCAATAGTAGTAACCCTTCTGCGGGAATGTTAGTTATGAAAATATATAGAGGGAAGCAGCAGCTCTCCCCCGTCAGTTGTAGCACAATGTACTTGTTGGGATCGTATAGGGGAAGTGTGTGTCACTCCCACTGAACTAGAATCTTGAATATATGTATATATATTATGTGAAATATATTATGAGATAAGTAGTAAAGCTTTGCCCTAGGGGCCAGATATAATTTTTTTCCACAGTGTGAGTATGATATGACAGAAAGTGCAGGACGAATCCTAGCACTCAGACGATGTCCCAATACAATGCGGTAATTGTATTGAACATCACAGTATGAGAGAAAGAAAGATGGATATAGTGTGTATATTTATATCCATAATGTTTAAGTAAGATTGTTAAGTAAGAAAGAAAATGATATGTGATACGAGTCCCAAATACAGAATTTAAGAGACTTATATTTTCCTTTCCCACTGTACGATAGGGTTACATAGGAAAACATAGCAAGAACAAGAGCTTAGTTAAATCCAGCATCCCGAGAGGATGAGTTGATAGCACAGATTGTAGCCATGCGAGAGATAATGGAGAACCAGCAGCGGGAGCTAAACCAGCTTAGAGAGCAGCTGGGCCAGCAACCCCAGGCACCACAGTCAGTAGAGACGCCAGCACAGGAGGCTCCAGCAGCCCAAGAAACTCTTAGGGAGCAAGCAGCTCCTCCAGCCCAGGAGGCACTAGCGCCTATAGTAATGGCTACTCTCATAGCAGCAATTGTTTTTTTTTTTTTTTTTTTTTTTTTTTTTGCCAATCCCTAGGGAAGGTGACTTGCATGAGAGATTCCGACGCATGAAAGCGTTAGAATTCTTAGGAATCACCAACCCTATAGAGGCCGATGATTGGCTAACGGATATCCAAGTAATCTTGGATTTTATAGGGTTAATAGATAGAGAGAGAGAAAGTGATGTACGCACCCTTCACCCTGCGCAATGAGGCGCGTTAGTGGTGGAAGATGGTAACCATTAAGAGGAACATCAGAGAGATGAGCTGGAGCGATTTCATTGAGGAATTCAAGGAGATGTACTTCAACGAGGAAGCACTAGTAGCGCAGTAGGACGAGTTCGACAACCTGCACCAAGGTAGTATAACTGTTATGGAGGCAGTCAAGAAGTTTGAGCAGTTGGCTCAACTTTGTCCAGATTTGGTACCGACCAAAAGGAGAGAGTCAGACAAATGCTGAAGATGTTCAGAACGGAAATCACAGTTTAGGTCTGTAGCGGAGGACACGGACCAGCGACACTAGCAGAATGTGTCAGCAAGACTATCTGAGCTGAGTACTAGTCGGCTCAGGATAAGGAGCGAAAGGCGCAGAATTTTAAGGCACGAAAGGAGGAGAAAACGCAAGCTGAGCAGGCTCAGGGGAAGTAAAACCCCGAGTTACAACACAGAGGACAGAATGTGGGAACCGGCCAGAATAGTAGGCATTCCCATAATAACAACAAGAGAAAAGGGGAATTAAGGCAATCAAGATTCACAGGAGAATTTCCCCCAGAAGAGAAACGACCAGGAAGGAAATGATAGCCAACTCGACGTGCACGAAATGCGGAAAGAGGCACTCAGGAGAATGTAAGCAAGGAGTAAGTGGTTGTTTCATCTGTGGCAAGAAAGGCCACTATGCCAAAAAAAAAAAAAAGCTTAGGACACAACGTTGTCATAAACTGTTGAAGGCGAAAAATCATTTTCGAACCAATCGGATGTGAAAAGTTCATCTACAAGGGTTTGTCGCCAGAGCAACCAAAGACGATGATATCAGCAGTGAAGGCTCGCGAGATACAATCCAGTGGATGCACGGACTTCCTAGCATACGTAGCAGATAAGACTCAAGGAATAGAGATAGGACCCGACAACGTACCGATAGTCAGGGAATTCATGGAGATATTTCTAGAAGATCTTGCAGGACTCCAACCAGAGCGCAGGATCTCGTTCGAGACTGAACGTCTACTAGAATCAGCCCCATCTTTGAGGCCCCCTACAGAATAGGCCCTATAGAGCTAAAGGAGCTCCAAGCCCAGCTAAAGTACTAAATAGATAAGGGATTCATGCGATAGAGCTATTCACCCTGGAGAGCACCCATACCATTCGTGAAGAAGAAAGATGGACCACTGAGAATGTGCATCGACTACAGAGAGTTGAACAGGATTACGATTAAGAATAAGCATCTGTTGCCGCGAGTTAACGATCTATTTGATCAGCTCCAAGACGCTGTAGTGTTCTCGAAGATCGATCTACATCCCGAGTACCATCAACTACAGATCAGGAATGAAGATGTACCCAAAACAGCATTTCAAACGTGGTACGGACATTACGAGTTTCTGTTCATGTCACTCAGATTAACGGACGCACCAGCAACTTTCATGAACTGGATGAACCGCATGTTCAAGGACTATTTGGATAAGTTTGTCATTGGGTTCATCGATGACATACTTATACACTCTAAGACGAAGGAAGAGCACGAAGAGCACTTAATTATCATTTTGCGCATGCAACAGGACCATCAGTTATACACCAAGTTCTCCAAGTACGAGTTTTGGCTGGAGAAGGTCCATTTCCTAGACCACGTAGACCCCAAGGAAGGAGTATCTGTGGACCTGGCGAAAATTGATGCAGTTAGCACGTGGCCAGCTCAGAGGAACGAAACGGGAATTCACAGTTTCTTTAAACTAACAGGATGTTACCTACACTTAGTCGAAGGCTACTCAAAGTTAGCTGCTCCGCTCACAGCGCTCACCAAGAAGGGAAAGAGGTATAAGTGAATCGATAAGTGTGAGGAAAGCTTTCAAGAGCTAAGATGAAGACTCATAAGCGCTCCAATGCTGACCATTTCAAATGTTGGTCAGGGAAGCTTTGTGATTTAAGCGCCACATCTAAAACCAAGTTGGAAACTGTGTTGATGTAGAGTGGTAGAGTAGTCGCGTATGCTTCACGACAACTCAAAAAAAAACCTTGAGAAGAGCTACCCAACGCGTGATCTGGAGCTAGTAGCGATAGTTTTTACGATAAAAACATGGAGGCACTACCTGTACGGAGTCACGTGCGAGATTTACATCGACCACTAGAGTCTCAAATGTATCTTCACGCAGAAAGAGCTCAACATGAGGCAGCGTAGATGGCTAGAGTTGGTAAGGATTACTACTGTGAGATCCTATACCATCCAGGGAAAGCCAATAAAGTGGTCAATGCGTAGAGTCAGAAGCATATTACTATGCCTATGGCTATTAGTGCCTTGTCAAGAGCGCTACAAAGGAGTTATGCGACAGCAAGATCAAGATTTTGATAGGGGGATTGTCTAACATGACCCTCCAATCGACGCTCCAAGAAGAGATCAAGATCGGTCAAGATTTTGATTTGTCCCTGCTCAAGTCCAAAAAGGAAGCTATAGAGGACAAGGGCTCAGAGTTTAAGATCCTTAAGGACGACATACTCTACTACAGAGATAGAGTATGTGTTCTAAAAGATGAAGAACTCAAGAAGCGAATCCTTTTGGAACCTTACGAGACGTCATATTCCGTACATCCGGTAGCGAATAAGATGTACAAGTACCTAAAGGAAAGTTTTTGGTGCCTTGGAATGAAAAATGACATTGTCGAGTTCGTCGCCAGCTGCCTTACGTGCCAGAAGGTTAAGGTAGATCACCAGCGCTCAGCAGGATAATCGTAGGAAATTAAGTTACCCGAGTGGAAATGAGACCAGATTACGATGAATTTCGTAATCGGATTGCCGAAGACGTCAAACGATAATGATGCAATCTGGGTGATTGTAGAAAAACTGATGAAATCAGTTAGATTTTTAGCAATGAAAGTTAGCTACTCGGTGGAACGACCAGTAGAAATCTATGCGGCACAGTTCGTGAAATGGCACGGAATACCAGAGTCGATCGTCTCAGATCGTAGTGGACGCTTTACCTCCAGATTTTGGCGAGGTGTTCAAGCCGCATTACGGTCCAAGTGAGAGTTCAGCATAGCATTTCATCCTCAGACCGACAGTTAGTCTGAGAGGACCATACAGATGTTAGAGGACATGTTGAGACCTACGTCCTAGACTTCAAAGGAAATTGATATCAGAAGCTACCATTGAGCGAGTTCTCGTACAACAGCAACTATCATTCCTCGATAGGAATGGCACCGTACGAGACACTCTGTGGAAAGAAATGCAGATCTCTGGCTCATTAGTACGAGTTTGGAGAGAAACGAGTAGTTAGCTCGGACATCATCAAGAATACCATGTCAGACGTGAAGCTGATACGAGAAACGTTAGATACAGCGCACAGTCGACAGAAGAATTTTGACGATAAGCGCCGTAGACCCCTCAAGTTTCAAGTAGGAGATTCGGTCTTTTTCAAGGCGGCACCCATGAAAGGGGTGATGCGCATTGAAAATAAAAGAAAGCTCAGTCCTAGGTACATAGGACCCTTGAGATAATAGAGAAAGTCGGGAAGGTGGCTTATAGACTAGCACTTCCTCCCGAGTTAGTTACAGTGCACAATGTCTTTCACGTTTTGATGTTAAAGAAGTACGTGCCAAACAGATCCCATGTTCTTAGCCAAGAATCCGTTGTAGTATACGCTGATCCGACGTACGAGGAGAGACTCGTGCAGATCTTAGTTAGAAAGGAGAAAGTACTTAGGAATGAAGTATACCGCTAGTAAAAGTGTTGTGGCAGAATCATAGTGTTGAGGAAGCCACATGAGAATGGGAAGAAGACATGAGAAGAGACTTCCCGGAATTATTCTAATTTTCGAGGACGAAAATTTTGTAAGGGGGGTAGGTTGTAATGACCGCCATTTTCATGGCACCTACTTACCATGTAATAAGTCATTAAGGAATAAAATGGACATAATTTAATGTCTTTTAGTACAATTTAAGAAACATGGTCAAGTACACGACCGTGTAAGAGGCTGTGTACCGTTCAGATAGATGAATGTGTTTCAAAGACATGGCCGTGTTGAGTAGTCTCAACTAGTACATGCTCGTGTCTGAAATGTACACGCCCGTGTTGTGTTGCACACACACGTGTAAGAGTCTGTGTAGAAGGCTGTGTAATGAGCCGAGAGCCACTGTAATGACTCTCATGAATTATGAAACTTAATTACTATGTAATGATGTAATTAAGTTAATAAGCACAGTGTGCTTTTCAGTTGAATGAATTAAACAGGAATAGTAACGTTTAATTACTATTCATGCAATGAAAGGGGTAATCGACAGTGAAATCGGTCCACCCTATTATGTGAGTATGCGTTGAGACACGCAATATCAAGAAACCGGTCTAGACGACCATTTCATGATACAGAATTGATGAGCTAGTCATCAGTACGCTCAGACTGGTCATCTGAGCGCAGCAGTGATAATTGCCCTAATAGATGTACAGTATCGAGAAAAGTGGTCTAGATGACCTCTTCTCGCCCATAGACTGACAAAATCAAAGTCAGAACGCTCAGATTAGTCAGTCAGATAGTGAATAGTGATTAGTGAACAGTGAATAGTGAGTAGTGAGAAACGCAGTGTCAGGTTAGTGGCCAAGACGGCCTTAATCTGGCATAAAACTGATATATTAATAGTCAGCAGGCTCAATCTGGTCAATTGAGCATAAAATGTAGATTTTGTTTAAGGGATACGCAGTATCGGGATGAGGGTCAAGACGACCTTTTCTCGCCCCGAAACTGATATATTTAGACTCAGGACGCCCAAATTAGTCAATCGGGCACCTGACACGTTTTTCGAGACGGGGTCATGCAGATCCTGAAAACTGGTCCAGAAGACCTCAGATGGACGTAAAACTGATAAATTTGAAATCAGCACGTCCAAATTAGTCAAGAGAGACTGTGTTTGAAATTTCACGCAAAAACGCCTCGTTATGCGTGCACAGTGTCAACACAGTGTAGGCCTAACCACAGTATCAAGAAATTAGTCAAGATGACCTTTTCTTGATATAAAACTGATATATTTGGAATCAGAATGTTCAAATTAGTCATTTGAGCACAGAAAGTAATTTTTGACCGGGAACCATACAGTATCGGGAAACTGGTCGAGACGACCTCGGATGAAGATAAAACTGATATATTTGGGTTCAGCACGCCCAAATTAGTCAGTATAGCCTATCTTAAAATTTTTCAAAAAAATTAGTATAAAGGAGGAAATTTTGGGGATTATAGAAAAATAGCCCTCATATTTTTCCAAATCACATTTTCTCCCTCCCATACCACACGAAGATGAACAGTGACCAACTATCGAATCCGGCCTCCGTTTTTGACACCGCCGGCACCATTGGAAAGCTCTCGACGAGCTGATTCCAACGGTGGGCCGAGTCGACCGAACCGATGCCGGAGCACGCCGCACGCGCCGCCCAAAGCCGCCGGTGGCCGAATTTTTCAAACCGCCGTATCTCCGCCGTCCGACGTCCAAATGCCACGATTCCGGTCCCAATGGATTCGTGGTGAAGAGTAGAACAAAATCCAGGCTTCATTTCACATCAACAGCCGCCGAATCGCGCCGCCCCAGGTTCGCCGTCGCCGTCGCCATCGCCGCCGTCGGATCTCGCTATTCCGGCGGAGTTGAGTTGCAAGGTCGGTGTAAAAATGCTCAGAACAACACGTAGATCAAAAGCCCCAAATCAATTTTGGGCAACAACGCCGGAAAAATGAAGATCCAACGCCGCCGCCGTCGTCGACTTTTCGAGAGCCGATTTCCGGTGATAGGAGCCTCGATTCGTGAAATTGACACCACCAATGGGTTCCTCACGTCGAGCTCTTCAAGATGGTGGTCGCCACTTCCATCGCCGCCGTGGTCAACGCCGGTCAACGCCGGTCAACGGCGGTCAACGCCGGTCAACGGCGACCCGGAGACCGAAAATTGAAGAATGGCCCGTTGGCCTATTTTCGACGTTCCGGACACATCCGCGGCATCGGATTTGCAAACTGGAGTTTCAAAAGTGAAGAACGACGATTCAAAGATTACACGGTCGAGACCGAACGGTTCGTCCGACCGCCGACGGGAACGATTTTGGTAGTGGTGTTGATCTATTTATTCCTCAATTTAATATTGGAAATAATTATGTATTAATTATGGTTTAATGACTTGAGGAATTGTAAGAAAAAAGGGTGAAATATCGAAAAAGAGAATGTGAGAAAATGTGAATATTTTTACGTAAAAAGCGGAGCTTTTACGTAAAAATTAGGCCTCTGGTTTAGTACGTGGCAGGTTAGAATAGGTTAGATGGTTTTGAGGCGTTTCCTAAACGCCGGAAACCCAAAAATTAAGCGAAAATGCTGCCGAAATTTCTAAAACGGCACAAAGGGGTATTTTAGGAAACGAGGGCTGAAAATGTGATCGGGATGGAAACCCGAGCTCCCTCGATGACCTAGGTCCGGGAAAGAAGGACGGACGTTGTGAGGATTAGTGAACCGCCCCATTAGAAATTTCGTAATGTAAGAAAACGACCCCTATGTCAGAATAGTACCACCCGAGGGACGGGTGCGGTCGAAGTATAAAATTTGGGGCGATTACATCGGTAACGGTAATCCGACAGGCTAAATGGTCATACGGGAGGTATTCAGTCAGTTGACTGGTCGGTTAGCCAGTCAAGGACCAAGTCGAAATGGGATAGTGAGAGACAGTGATTAATTTGTCAAGTAGACAAATTAATCAAGCACGATTAAAAATTAGATATCAAATTTCCCAAAGTAGAGCAGCTGGGTACCGATAGGCATCGGTACCACACAACGATAAGTTTATTAGTTCCTAACGATAGAGTGACCTAAGAGCGATGTTAATTAATTTATTGGGTAAATAAATTAATTAACAATGATTAGAAAATCAAATTCTTAAGAAGAGGGCAATTAGTACCGACAAGGATCGGTACCACATAACGAGAATTTTTATTAGTCACTAATGACCACGGTGACCTAAGAGTGAATGTTAATGTAAATGCATTATGATTACAGGGAGGTACCTGTATTGTGACGAAGGCGAGAGTATAAACTGTCTGCTGACAGGTAAGTACAACTCCACCTACAGCATGGATAAAATGAATTTAAAATGATGCTTTTCCAGTATTTTAAGTATGTATCTTGCACACGATGCTGTACAGCATACATAAGAGCATATAGCTTCACAATCGAGTAGATTGATGAAAGAACAAGATAGAAGCCATAGATCCCTACCGCGTAGGATTGGGGACAGCTTAGAGAAGCGTATGGCTAGAACAGTTAAACAAGATGGAAATAAATAGGTGTGTCGTACCGGCTCCTTCAGTCGAAGGGGTTTCCAGTTAAAGAAAGTTCAGGCCACAAGTTGAGCATCAGTTGATGGCTCTTCGGCATTAGTTGACCTCGGGCGTTACCGTTGGTCTGCGCGCACACGGTACTGACACATGGGCCCTAAATAGACAAGAAAAGAAAAGAGAAGTTTGAAGCATAAATGAACATAACCGGATCATGCATTAGTTATAGTTCGCTATGCTTTCTTTTTCAGTAGAGTGCATACAGTACACGATACTTCTGTCATGCATAAAGTATGTGAAGTTTTATATTCAGTGTTATGACATGTTATGTGATGACATGATATGTGAGCTGATATGTGATATGCTTATATGATATATGATTTATTAAGTGATATATGTCATGCCTATGATTTTACGTATGTGCTATGTTTTAAACATGTTTTGCGGTTAACATGTTGTACTTACTGGGCGTAAAGCTCACGGAGTGTGTTCATGCTGTAGGTAAGCATCCTATAGCGTAAACATCAAGGGACGATGATGGTGGCGGAGGTGGATGTGAGGATGAGGTTATGGATACACCGCGAGTATTCTTCCGCACAGTATGAGTAAATAATATTTTGAATGGTGACAGTTAAATAGTATTTTGAATAGTAAATGTTAAACAGTATATGTACGAGTAGTATATTTAAATAGTATCTGGTGAATAGTAATCAGATAAACAAGTATATAATTATGTATGTATAATTGAAATCCTTATGTTTTTCAAATTTCCGCATTTTAATAGTATGCATACGTGAATAGTAAATACGTACGTGTATATAAAAAAAAAAAAAAAATTCCCTCTAAATTTATGGTATTAAATTCAGCAAGTTTAAGTATCGGTTTTAAAGAAGAAGTATAAGTAAAAGTTAAAGAAGCAAGTAATAAGAGTTTACAGTGACGGTCCGGGCCGCTGAGGGCACGGGGCGTCACAAATATACAGATAATTTAGCAAATAAAACATACAAGTATGTTCCTACATGAAACTTGAAAAACATGTAGCATTGCAACGGTAATTCTCAGCACCTATTGCCCCACGCCACCGAGGGGTGGTCATGAAAACAAATAGCCAGAACATGGACCCCGTCTAATTAATATATGTTGCTTTAAATCCTCCAAGGTTAAGACATATATTAATAATCGCTTATTTGGCCACCAGTTTAGTTAACAGAGCTTCTAGGGAAGGTTAATAACTAAACGAGTCTTGAGTGTATAACCATTGTTTACGTAGCCCGATCCACGTCCTACCAAGCCACCGAGGGGTGGTCATGAATAGGATCGTACCCGAACACATTTTTCACATAGGAGATCCAATCTAGTATACTGGCGGCGGTAAACACCTACCGAGGGGTGTGGTCAGGGCAGAACTGACGCGAGGCGTTACCATGCTTTCACATATGGATCAACAATGGAGGCCGTGGGTTTTGTTTGAAACCCTCTCCCACTCAATATTTTGAAAAAAATGCAAGTTTTGACAAATTGTGTATGATCAATATAGTATGAGCGGTACTCACCTATCATATATGACATGTTATCAAATATGCATATAAAACATCCATCAATACATATTTATACATCTATGACATATCACAGAAAAAATAATTGACAGAATAACCAAGCCATGGTTCCATCCTAGAACAAAGGAAATAAAGATTACAAAATTCCATCCAAAGAATTCTTTGGGTCTTGAATTTCATTCCGTCTTCTTGTATCCATCTTTATGTAGCCTCTCCATTTATTTCTCATCCCAAGAATCATTTAAAATTTAAATCTCTAAAAATTTAAATTTCAAATTCAAATTCCAAATTTGAATTTCAAATTTAAATTTTAAACAATTTTAAACATCATGTGTAATAATATGAAATTTCAAAAATTTTAAATTTTCAATTACATATTTTTAAACATGATTTAAAATTAAATCTCAAATTTTAAAAATCAAAATTTTTCGATTTTTGGACCATCACATCGCCGCCCCCAAAGGCGGCAGCCGCCGTGGGCAGCCACCAGCCCCAAAGGGGCTGGCAGCCCACGGCTGCCCCCTATGTGCAGCCTTGCCGGGCTGCAGGCCAAGCCTGCAGCGCCAGGCTACACGCCCAGGCTGGGCGCGGCAACCGGCAGGCTGCAGGCCCAGGCTGCGGCCAGCCTTGGGCAAGCCATGGCCACCCTCGGCTGCAGGCCAAGCCTGCGGCCATGGGTGGTTATGGCCTGCACAGGGGCTGCCGCAGCCCCATCCTGCCCAAGGGCAGGGGCTGCAGCCCACCAAGGCCCGTCGACCAATCCCGAGGGGTCGTGTCTCGATTTTCGTGTCATATTTCAATTTACCTATTAGGATCTTCAAAAATTAATTTGAATCCCAATTAAATTGAAATTTTCCACACGATCAAAATTTCAATCTTTAAATCAAATTTAACTTTTGGGAAAAATAAATTACGGTCTTCAATCTTCAATCTCCTCCAAGAATAATTACATAAAATTTCCTAAACCGTTTTCGGTGTACAAAAATTCTAACCATAAAAATTCTAAGAGATAAAAATTAAAATCCATAGGAAAATTACAGTGTTAATAAACTGCTCCCATGGTTACATAAAAATTCCTAAATACAATTTTTCTAAATTCTAAGGAACCATAACCGGCATAAACAAGCATGCTTATAATAATTCAAAAAATTAAAATAACCACATACTTTATACATAATCCATGATAACAACGTAAAGGAACCCTAGAATGCCACTCTCTAAATATCAAATCGATACATAAATAAAAAGACTAAGTAATTGTCTAATTTATGTACATGGCATAGTCATGAGATGGCTCTGATACCAATTGTAGGATGATAAATCCGTAAAAATGTATCAGAGTGGCGCAGCAGAACAATAAAAAAAATTTTAGATCGTTAAATATCTCATGATGCCATATACAATAAATCAACAACAATTAAAACTCATACCTCAAGGACGCCAATCTGCAGGAGGAGAATGACCGGCGGCTTTGTGATGATCAGGAAATATGCAGTATCAAGAAATTGGTTAAAATGACATTTTCCTGATATGAAACTGATATATTTAGAATCAGAATGCTCAAAATTAGTCAATTGAGAACAAAATGTAGATTTTGTTGGGAGGTACGCAGTATCGGGAAAAGGGTAAAGACGACAATTTCTTGGCCCGTAACTGATATATTTAGACTCAGGATGCCCAAATTAGTCAATCAGGCACCTGACACGTTTTTCGAGACGAGGTCACACAGATCCTGAAAACTGATCGAGATGACCTCGAATGAAGTTGAAACTGATAAATTTGGATTCAGCACGTCCAAATTAGTCAGTATAGCCTATTTGTATGCTCAAATTAGCTAATTGAGCACAAAGGTAATTTTTGATCGAAAATTCACAGTACTGGAAATTGGTCAAGATGACCTCAGATGAAAATAAAACTGATATATTTGGATTCAGGACGCCCAAATTAGTCAGGATAGCCCATGTTGAAATTTTGGGCGAAGAAGTATATAAAGGGCGAAAAATCAGAAATTTA
Organism: Antiaris toxicaria; assembly: GCA_035233585.1. Classification (NCBI taxonomy): domain Eukaryota; kingdom Viridiplantae; phylum Streptophyta; class Magnoliopsida; order Rosales; family Moraceae; genus Antiaris; species Antiaris toxicaria. The sequence goes on from CP141156.1 coordinate 88,615,087, forward strand.
AAAAATAAGCCCATAACTTTCTCTTATTTTCTCTTTCCTCCCCTTGCCCGAAAATGAAAAGTAACCGACCATCGGAAACGGTGTCCGTTTTCGACACCGCCGGTGTCATCGGAAAGCTCTCACCGAGCTGAGTCCAACGATGGGTCGACTCGACGGAACGGCCGCCGCACGCGCCGCTTGAATGCCGCCGGAGCCGAGAAATTCGACCGGTGATATCTCCGTCGTCCGACCACCGTTTGCCACGAAACCGGTCCCAAAAGTTTCGTGGTGAAGAGAGGAGCAAAACCCATGCCATCGATCTTCTCAACACCGGCGGAATCGTGCCGCCCAAGCTTCGAAAAAGTCGGTGAAAAGCCACCGTGGAGCCGCCGTCGAAACGCCCGATTCCGGCCGAGTTGAAGTACGCCGTTGGTGCAGAAACGACCGCAGGGCTAAGGGGAGCAAAAACCCTCAACCAATTTTGGGAAAAAGGTCCGACACGGCGGAGTTCCACCGTCGCCGCCGTGACCGTGGTTTTCGAGGGAATTTTCCGGTGATAGGGGCCTCCAAACATGAAATTGAGGCCACCAATGGATTCCTCTCGTCGAGTTCTTCAAGATGGGCAATTGATTTGCCACCGTCGCCGCCGTCAACCACCAGTCAACAGCGAGTCAACGCCGGTCAACAGCGGTCAACACCGGTCAACGGCGACCGGAGACCAAAAATTTAAGAATGGCCCGTTGGCCTATTTTCGACGTTCCGGACACATCCGCGACGTCAGAATTGCAAGACGGAGTCTCAAAGGCAAAGAACGGAGAATTAAAGTTTATCCGCACGAAACCGAACAGTTCGTTCGATCGCCAGTGAAACGATTCTGGTAGTGACTTCAGTCCCTCCATTCCTGAAATTAATGTTTTTGGAATGAGTATATATGAATTATGTATTCTGCATTGTGAAATTGTAAGAAAATTGGACTATGTGTATGAAAAATAGTCAAATGAGAAAAAGTGAAAAATGTAAAGATTTTTACGTAAAAAGTTGAGTTTTTACATAAAAATATAGGCTCTGGTATAGTACGTGGTAGAATAGAACTAGGTTAGATGGTTTCGAGGCGTTTCCTAACGCCGGGAATCCAAAAATTAAGCGGAAATGCTGCCGAAATTTTGAAAACGGCACAGAAGAGTATTTTAAGAACTGAAGGGTAAAAACGTGGTCGGGATGGAAACCCGAGCCCTTTCGGTGACCTAGACCCGAGAAAGAGCATTAACGCTCAAGGGTCAGAATAGTACCACCCGAGGGTCGGTAAATAGTAAACCAAGAAATTATGGTAAATAAGGCCGTAAAAAAATTTAGTAAAGCCCAAGAAAAATTATTTAATGATTTTTGAGCTTAGAAGATCCAGTTTAAGCAATAAAATGAGAATGATATGACTCAAAGACCCATTAGGGGTAAAATGGTAATTTTGACCGGAAAATTTCAAGAATGATAGAAAAGGATCTTAATGGACTTAGAATGGCTTAATTAAGATTTTAAGGGCCAAAGTTAAGTTGCGAATCAAAGAAAAGTAAGGTTATAATGAGAAAAATCCCATTAGGGGTAAAATGGTAATTTTACCAAAAGTTCAGGGTAAAATAGTAATTTTACTAAAAGTTAGCAGAAAAGTTATAAATTGGATATTAGATCCTTAAATTTATGATCGAGAAATGAAACGTAGAATTTTTACGTTTTATTAAGTTTTATATATGAAAGAAGCATGGAAAATAACCGTTATTATTTCGGTTATAGGGATCCGCGCCAGACGATATGAAGAGACGTCTGCGGACCAAGGAAGTGAGAAAGGAGATGCTAGCAAGTATTTGTAAGTTCAAACATTTAATTGACTGCAACATAAATGAACTGGTCATGTTATGTGTTATGTGTTCTATGTAGTAAGTTCGAATATTTAATTGACTGCAATATGAATAGACTATTATGTCTAAGTATGATATGCGGTAAGTTCAAATATGTGATTTGTTTGTAATATGAACTGACATGTTATGTTAGGTTTATGTTTAAGTGTTATATGGAATTCATGTCTGTTAGTGCTATATGCACTAAAGTGTGACTAACATAATTCACACTATAGAAAAGTTACGTTAAGAAATAAATGATTTATGAAATACAAACAAAAGAAAATGAACGAAAGAGAGAAAGAATGAATGAACAAACGAACGAAAGGATAAAATAAAGAACGAGAAAGATAAGCAAGATAATAAGACTGAAAAGTTAAGGTTGGCGTACCGGCCTCCCCAGTTGTGAGGTTCCCAGATAGCCTCCACCCCAGTTGTGTGGCGCTGCCTCGTTAATAATGAGGTAGTTTATGGCTTAACTTCCTGCCTCCACCCCAGTTGTGTGGCGCTGCCTCGTTAATAATGAGGTAGTTCATGGCATGACTTACTACCTATAAGGTAAGTAGTCCAGAGATGACCTTAGAGTTGATCGGTGGGTCGCTCCCCTGATCCTCTATTGGTCTGCGCGCACTAGGTACGTCCAACCACGGGCCCACAAGTGAAAGATTAAGCAGAAAAAGTAAAGAAAAGAAAAGAAAGTAAAACTTAGCAAAGAAAAGCTAAGAACAGAAAGTAAAGCTTAGCAAAGTAAAGCTAAGAAGAGAAAGTAAAACTTAGCAAAGAAAAGCTAAGAACAGAAAGTAAAGCTTAGCAAAGAAAAGCTAAGAACAGAAAGTAAAGCTTAGCAAAGAAAAGCTAAGAACGGAAAGTAAAGAAAAACTAAGAAAAGCAAAGAAAAGAAAAGAAAGAAAAACTTAGCAAAGAAAAGCTAAGAATAGAAAGTAAAGCTTAGCAAAGAAAAGCTAAGAAAAGAAAGTAAAGCTAAGAAGAGAAAAGAAAAGAAGAGAAAGTAAAGCTTAGCAAAGTAAAGCTAAGAAAAGCAAAGAAAAGAAAAGAAAGTAAAACTTAGCAAAGCAAAGCTAAGAAGAGCTAAGAAAAACTAAGAAAAGCTAGGAGAAGAAAAGAAAAGAGACAGATAAAGAGAGAAAAGAAAAGAAGGAGGTAAAACAACAGATTAGGACATGATCTACTAGAAAAAGAAAAGAAAAGAAAAGAGAGATAAATAAAGAAAGAAAAGAAAGGAAGGAGATGGATCGACAGATTAGGATATGATCCATCAGTCAAAGAAAAGAAACGGATTAGGATATGATCCATCAGTCAAAGAAAAGAAAAAGATTAGAATATGATCCATCAGTCAAAGAAGATTAGGATATGATTCATCAGCCAAAGAAAAGAAACAGATTAGGATATGATCCATCAGTGAAAGAAAAGAAAACAGATTAGGATAGGATCCACTTGTAAAAGAAAAGAAAAGAAAAGAGAGATAAATAAAGAAAGAGAAGAAAAGAAGGAGATAGATCGACAGATTGGGATATGATCCACTAGTGAAAGTAAAAAGAAAGAAAAGAAAAGAAAGTAAAGTTAAGAAAAGCTAGAAGAAGAAAGAATAAAAGTAAACAAGCATAATGCCACTAATATGTGTGCATATGCTTAGCAAGAAAAGAAAAGAAGAAGAAAAGTATGACATGAAAGAAAGAATGAAAGTAAACAAGCATAATGCCACTAATATGTGTGCATATGCTTAGCAAGAAAAGAAAAGAAGAAGAAAAGTATGACATGAAAGAAAGAATGAAAGTAAACAAGCATAATGCGAATAACATGTGTGCATATGCTATGTTATGCATAAATTGATATGCATAAGTCAGTTATACAATTTTAAGTGTATCTGTGATGTTTAAGCATACATTAAGTATGCTGTGTTTAAGTTGATATGTGTATACAATATTTTGTATAATGTTGAGTATGTTATGCTTAAGATGTTAAGCATATATCCTGTATGTTATGTTTAAATTATGTTATGCTAAAAGAACGTTGAGATTGTTCTCTCAATGTTAGAATATGTTATATATGAAGTTGAAAGTAAAGTATAATGTATGTTCATGTTCTGATGCCACGGTTAGTATCAGACATGTTCTGTCCAAAAGGTATGAGTTAGTACTTTGTCATGAATGTATGTTTGAACTTATTGAGCCTGTCGCTCACAAGTTTGTTTATGTTGCAGGTAAGCATCCTACACGAAGATAAGACAAGTGATGGATGACGGATGGGTTCTGCATATGACAAGGGACTGGGTGAGGGTTATGGTACTACTATGAGTCTTCCGCTGAGCTGTTTAAAAGAGTATTAAAATGATGTTTTATAATGTAAATGAAGTTAAGGCAATGTAAAATGTTTATTATAGTAAATGTTTTACGACGGTACAGTTTCCAAGTAAAGTTTAAGAAAAGAAAAAAAAAATTTATTCTATATTTTCATGTTCAAATGGGAAGTTAGAGTAAGCATGTTAAAGAAAGTATGTTAAAAGTAAGATACCAGCCATTATAAATGGTATCAGAATAAGTTAGAAACAAGTTAAAAGTAAGTTGCCGACGACCCAAGTGGTTACAGTCTATCGCAGTTGGCAACAGTGGCTGACTGTAATAGTAATGTTTAACCCTACGTAGGGCGGGCCGTCACAGGCTTCAACCAACTAGCCTTCTCTACTATTCTCCAATTCCCGAATGGCTGAGTGTGTGGGCACTCTGAATCTCGATCGGTATGCTAGCACTGCTAGTCTTCTTTCGACCACCCAGATCTCTAAAGAACTTTATTGTCGCGATGAGCTATGCAACAACAAGCCTGCTCACCTGAGAGTCTGTGGTCTGAGAGAACTGGAGTGGCAGGACCTCTATTTATAGACCTGCATGAGATGATTCTCTGAATTCGAATTGGATTAGGAAAAGATATTCTCCCTTATCCATAACCATAAAATCTGAATTTTTCATGGGCAAATCCCAACAATAAAATTCGGTTTATTTAGGATAAATCCAATCCAAATCTAAACAAGATTTTAACTAGAATTTTATCTCCCTTTTTCAACCAAAAAATCTGAAATTCCTAGGAGAAAATCTCCTCAAAAAATTCGGTCACTTTTAGGATAAGGGAGAATCAAAATTCCACTAGGATTTTCAAGCATGAATCTTATCTCAACCTTATCCAAAATAACCAAATTTTCCTAGGAGATTTCCTCCATAATTTCAGCCACTTTTCAGGGAAGGAGAGAATCCAAATTCAACTGGGATTGAAACTTGAATTTTTCCCTTGAACCTTATCCACAAAAAACCGAAATTCCATTGAGGATAATCCTCAAAATTTCGTCCACTATTTGTTAGGATTTGGATTCAAAATTCAAGTAGGATTCTAACAAGATTATCCTCTCTAAATCCAACTCAAATTCGAATTTCAAACCTTGTGGATTTTCCACAACAAATTTGAATCCCACTTGGACTGTGATTCAAAATTTGAATTTCAAATTTCAAATTCGAATTTCAAATTCAAATTTCAAATTCGAATTTGAAATTTGAAATTCGAATTTGAAATTTGAAATTTTAAATTTCAAAATCCAAAAAACAGTTGTGTTTCAAATTCTTGTTCTCATGGATAATTTTCTGCAACTCCAATCCAATCTCAAATAAAATCATGGCAACTTTATTTGGAGTTTGAATAATTGTGTACTCTATTACCCAAAACAAAATCTGAATCCAACCTGAGAGAATCTTGTCTACCATCCTAATCCTGCGTCATCACCATCCATGCATAATAAACCAGCCAATAGCATACACAAATCAATTTGCCAAACGTTAAGGAATTATGTGGAGCTAGTAGAGGGACTGATTGGACATATATAATCGGGCTCCTGTGATTCCATATGATCATCATTCTATACCGAACAACTCAATCATATGATCACTAATTTCAGAGTCACACCATTATAAACCTGAAACTGAACTCCCAATTATATACCGTATTACGTAAGCCTATGACGAGCTACTATCCAATGACCTTGTCATACATGCAAAACCCTCATATGATATCCATGATCAGCCTTAGGTCAAAGTCCGTTTAATCCTACTGATCAGGCTATCTTAAAGTTCCATTATACTACCAAATTAAGAAAATGATTATTCACCATATGTGAATAAGAAATCATCCACCCAGCAGACAACCCAAGGCCTTGTCTATTTTCACATTCAGTATAATGCCTTTAAGAGGATACCTTTAACTCCTCAGAGCTATGATTCAGATATCTGCAAACAAACCCTTCATCGTATACAAGTCATGCACCCAACGAACCGGTCTATAAGCTTACTACCTCTGAGACGTTTTAGCCATTGGAACATCAAAGTACACAAGTCATATACATGAAGTAGTTCATTTACTCAGGATTAAGGTTATTGCACAATGAACGTCAAAAGCAGATTGATCCACTCATAGCGGAGTACGTGGATCAATCACACTTTAGTCCCGGTCTAATATGTCACCACCAAGCAACATATCTATGTCTCTACTTGGGAGTCCAGCTCCAGACAGTCAAGACAAACCGTCCCCTCTAAGGCTTTAGACAACATAATAGTCTTAACATGAGTTAGATGCTCGGTCTAACCCCATAGACTACAGACCATAGTTTAGACTGCTAACTTTAGAACATTGTCTTCTCGCATATAAAAAATCCATTGCATGCAATATTCTAACAGTTTAAACACAAGCAGTCAGTGAGCCATATTTGCTTACATTTACTTTAACATGTAAATAAGACGAGGACAGATAGCAATGTAATGAATAACCTCTATATATAATTTTATTATCCAGTTCAAAATGAATACATCAAAATGTCTCTAATGCTTAGGACATTTCCTAACAAAAACGATATTGAAAACCCTAACTGGTGAACTAAAAGATGAAAAACTTTCAGGATTGATTTTGATCAAACGGAAGCAGTATAAATTGATCCGACTGCACAGGAGATCTCAGGAACCCGCCGGGATGATTTCACGAAAATTTTGGCTCGAACCGGTATCAGTCAAAAAGTAGTCAAATTAATGTGAATAATAAAGTCAAAGTCAACATATTACTTTGCATTTATGACATCATAAAGCAAATTTATTAAATGAAAGAAATATGGTGGTTGGTGGCATTAATGGCCAAGATTGGTTTGCTTTTTGATCTAAAGGGCAAGATTTGACCAAAATTTCACCCATTTAATTTTTGAAAAAAATGGAAAGAAAAGGCTTGAAAAGTGTTGCATTTTGATTGGTGGAAAGCCAAATTAATTGGCTTCCTTTGTGTTAAGTCGACAAAACATGGAATAAAGTGGCCGAAACATTTTCAAAGCCAAAAACATATGAACAAAATTTTCTAAGTGTTCTCCCAAGAGGAACCGTGAGCCACCAAGGAAAACCAAGCCAAATACCCAACTTTTCTTCACAAAAGTGGTGTCCAACACTTCATTGAAGTCCAAGGAAGCAAGAAAGTAAGGTAACCTTCATTGGTTTGCAATTTTTCTTGATTTTTCTCCCTAAAATCCGTGGAATGAATAGTGTGAAGGATGAAAAATTTTTGGTTTGTTTTGGTTGATTTGGTGCTTGGGTTTTGTTAAGGGTGTGATTAGAAGAAAAACCATGTATTTTGTTTAAAGAAAAACAAAATTTTGGTTGGTTTTCCAAGAGTAAAACCGTGGGTTACCAAGTGTAGTCAATGATGAATTGTTGTGGTTTAAGTGTTAAAATGCTTTAAATCATGTTTTGATTAAATGTAAAACATGATTTGTATGATTGAAAGCTTGGAAAAAAATTTGGTGTCAAATAACCCTAATATGGCCATGGGTTTAATTAGGGTTTGGGGAAAATTTTTTACATGATTTACTTGATGTTTGGATAGTTAAATTCATGCATTGAATTAAGGAAATGATGGATTTTGTGATTGAAAGCATGAAAGAAAAAAATTTGGTGCATGTTTCTCTTAAATGGCCGTGGGTTGTAATGATGAAAACCCTAGGAATTTTGTTGAAAAATGCATGTAAATTGGCTTCAAAATGTGCTAGATAATGACATTGGAATAGCCTAAAATTTGGTTGAAAAATTGAGAAGTTTTGGTTAGGTTTTGAGTGTGAAAACCGTGGCTAAAACCAAGGGTAAAATTGAAAGAAATTTTGTGTAATGTGGTTCAAAATGTGAACTGAAATTTGTGAGCTTTTAGGCAAAAGTTTGGAAAACTTTTACATAAAATAGGTTTTTGGTATAGCACGTGGCAGGTACATATGGTTCGAGGCGTACCTAACGCCGGTAGCCTTAAATTTACGCCGAAATACCGCCAAAATTTCAAAAACGGCATTTGGGGTAAAAAGAGAATTAAAAATAAAAGTTTAGGGTCGGGTCGGAAACCCGAGCCCCTAAAGGGAAATTGAATAAGGAAAACCTAAGGGGTGGTTCGTGAATAGTAACCTGTCCCCTAAAAAAAATGTAAAATGCGAGTGAAATTGAAAAACCGACCCCGAGGGGGGGCATTTTTGAGAAACGAAATAAAGGTTCGAGTCAGGTACGGAAAATCCGAGCCTCAGAGACCTAGATCGGGAACGTCTAGATGAACGTTTTAAATACTAGTAACACGTCCATTTGAGTCTCCGAAACAATAGAAAATCACTAAACCAACGTAAGGGTCGGAATAGTGCTTCTCGAGGCTCGGGAAGGTGAAAAGTGGAAATAAAATAGAAACGAACCCGGTAATGAATAGAAAAGAGTCAAAAAAGTTCCTGAGAGCCAAAAATGCAGTCTGGATCGAGAAAATTCCGTCAGTGGCAAAATTGTAGTTTTGCCAAAATATAGGGGTAAAATCGTAATTTTGTAAAAGTTGAGAAAAATGGGGAAAATGATAAATAAAGCCTAAAAAGTTATAAATAGGTTTTATTTAAGCTTTTTAATGAAAAATAAAAACTATAAATGGAAATGAAATTAACAGACAAGGTTTTGTCTGTAGGATCCCAAAATCGACCTATAAGGAGGGCAATCAAAGATCCAAGAGAGAAAAGGGGAAGAAACTGATAAGGTAAATTCAGACATTTACCTGTCTGCAACATATAGCATTATTGTTGCTAACTTTGATGTACTAACTATAAGTTAGATACATATGTGCTACGGGCACTATTATAGAGTAGAAAGAGAGACGAAATGTGCTATGGGCACTACTAAGAATGGGACACATAGTAAATTGTGCTTCGGGCACTAGAGCGAGGTTAATGAAACTCACTTACCTAAAATTAAAATGTGAACCATTCCTAACCATGGGGCAATATGAAGTCACCGGGTTAGAACTTAAAAAGTCGGTAATGAAACCACTTTTGGCGTACCAGCCTTCTGTACAGGGAGGTAAATTTTGCCTTCGGGGCTATGATGAGATTAAGGCTGTGGAGGTCAGCACTAATGTACCGCTTCCAGTCATGTACAATTTTTCCTTCGGGGCTATGAGATTAAGGCTGTGGAGGTCAGCACTGATGTACCGCTCCAGTCATGCGCACTTAAATGGTACTACCAACCTGAGCTCAAAACTAGAACATAATATAAGATAATTACCTAAAACTGAAACTATGCCATAATTGAGCATAAGACAGTTTCGTGAGGGTACTAACATCGCGGTAGATGTATTGTTGATATACTGCGTTGTAGTCAAACTTACTATTCATAATGAATAGTGGTCAAGTTACTATTCACGTATGAATAGTGGTCAACGTTACTATTCATGATAAATAATACTATTCATAGAAATTTTATTTCTTGCATGTTTGAACTTACTGAGCCTGTAGCTCACCATTTTTGCTTATGTTGCAGGTAAGCGACCAGCTCAATAGCTTTGTATGACTGGATGGCAGACGGGATAGCGTGTGTCAATTGGGATAGGAAGCGAGGGATATGGTTCTGTCAGAGTCTTTCCGCTGAGCGATAAAAGAGAAGAGAAAAAGAAACAGTCTTTTGTAATAATATATATTTTACGAAAGTACTGTATTATGTAAATTACTTTGTACTTGTAAACAAAGTAAATAGTGGATAATGTTTCACATGATGTTTAAAAAAAAAAAAATTTCCCCAAAAACGTCATGTTTTAAAGAGAGACAGATTAGCCGGCGACCCATGAGAGTACAATCTATCGCAGTTAGTGATAAAGCTTAACTGTAATAGTATTGTATGATCTCTACGAGGGGCAGGCCGCCACAAAGCCTAAGTAAGTTGGGTTAGAATTGCCTATTAAAGGCACACATGACCTAAAGGGTTTACTTTCTTACTTTTGCTCTAAAAACACAACTCTTCCTTCCTTTTCTTTTCTTGTTGTAGTCAACTACTCCAAGCCCCCAAAACCACCATTTTTCAAGCCAAAAATCCAACCAAAAGCTTACCAAAAATCTGTAGGAAAATAAATCGGTAAAAACGTATCAGAGTGGCGCAGCAGAACAATAAAAATCTTAGGATCGTTAAATATTTCATGATGCCATATACAATAAACTAACAACAATTGAAACTCATACCTCAAGGACGCCAATCTGCAGGAGGAGAATGACCGGAGGGCTTCAACCAACTAGCCTTCTCTACTATTCTCCAATTCCCAAATGGCTGAGTGTGTGGGCACTCTGAACCTCGATCGGTATGCTAGCACTGCTAGTCTTCTTCCGACCACCCAGATCTCTAAAGAACTTATTGTCACGGTGAGTTGTGCAACAATAAACTTGCTCACCTGAGTTCGAATAATTGTGTACTCTATTATCCAAAACAAAATCTGAATCCAACCGGAGAGAATCTTGTCTACCATCCTAATCCTATGTTAACACCATCCATGCATAGTAAACTAGCCAATAGCATACATAAATCAATTTGCCAAACGTTAAGGAATTATGTGGAGCTAGTAGAGGGACTGATTGGACATATATAATCGGGCTCCCACAAATCCATATGATCATCATTCTTTACCAAACAACTCAATCATATGATCACTAATTTCAGAGTCACGCCACTATAAACCTGAAACTGAACTCCCAATTATATACCGTATTACGTAAGCCTGTGACAAGCTATCATCCAATGACCTTATCATGTATGCAGAACCCTCATATGATATCCATGATCAGCCTTAGGGCAAAGTCCATTTAATCTTACTGATCAGGCTATCTTAAAGTTTCATTATACTACCGAATTAAGAAAATGATTATACACCATATGTGAATAATAAGTCATCCGTCCAGTAGACGACCCAAGGCGTTGTCCTTTTTCACATTTAGTATAATGCCTTTAAGAGGATACCCTTAACTCCTTATTAGAGCTATGATTCTGATATCTGTAAACGAACCCTTCATCGTATACAAGTCATGTACCCAACGAATCGGTCTATAAGCTTACTACCTCTGAGACGCTTTAGCCATTGGAACATCAAAGTACACAAGTCATATACATGAAGCTGTCCTTTTACTCAGGATTAAGGTTACTGCACAACGAATGTCAAAAGTAGATCGATCCACTCAAAGCGGACTTCGTAGATCAATCATGCTTTAGTCCTGGTCTAATATGTCACCATCAAGCAACATATCTATGTCTCTACTTGGGAGTCCAGCTCCAGACAGTCAAGACAAGCCGTCCCCTTCAAGGCTTTAGACAACATAATAGTCTTAACATGAGTTAGATGCTCAGTCTAACCCCATAGACTACAGACCATAGTTTAGACCGCTAACTTTAGAACATTGTTTTCTCGCATACAAAAGTCTATTGCATGCAACATTCTAACAGTTTAACACAAGCAGTCAGGGAGCCATATTTGCTTACATTTACTTTAACATGTAAATAAAATGAGGACAGATAGCAATGTAATGAATAACCTCTATATATAATTTTATTATCCAGTTTAAAATAAATACATTAAAATGTCTCTAATACTTAGGGTATTTCCTAACAATCTCCCACTTGCCCTGAGCCAGCAGATGTGCCATGTTATGCATCCCCATCGCCTCTACGTCCCTCTCAAAGCTTCTAGCCACCAAAGTCTTAGTAGAGGGATCGGCAATGTTGTCCTCGGACACGATCTTACATACATCTACTTATCCTGTCTCCACGTGCCCTCTAATGTCGACTTCTTCGAATCCTTGCAAGTCTGGAAGACTCAGTCCGTGTATCCTACGGGTGTTAGGTCCCCTCCAGAATATACCAGCATATAATCCCTCGTTCTCTTAAGATACTTGAGTATATGCTTTACTGTTTGCCAGTGCTTGGTTCTAGGATTTGCTTGATATCAACTCACCATACCTACTGCAAAACATATATCCGGGTGAGTGCAAAGCATAGGGTACATAAGGCTACCCACACAGATGCATAAGGGACCTTACTCATACGCTCTCTTTCTTCCGATGTCTTGGGATAGTCATCCAATGAAAGAGTTAGACCGGCAATAGAAGGTTGTGAACCTTTCTTTGCCTCTTGCATTGTATATTTGTCAATTATTTTATCTATGTATAAAGCTTGGGATAATGCTATCATTTTTTTTCTTTTGATCTCTAAAGAGACGAATGCCTAGAACATAATTAGCTTATCCCAAGTCCTTCATGTCAAACTGTTGGTGTAACCAAAGCTTAACCGATGATAAGTTCCCTACATCATTCCCAATGAGTAGTATATCATCAACATAGAGTATCAGGAAGACCACTTTTCCATCCTTAATACGTTTATAAACACAGGGTTCATCAATGTTCTGCTTAAACCAAATGTCTTAATCGCTTGATCAAACCTCTGGTTCTATGAGCGGGATGCTTGCTTTAATCCATAAATGGATCTAAACAACTTGCGGACTTTCTGTTCTTGGCCTTTCGCTACAGACCCTTCAGGCTGTATCATATAGATACACTCTTCAAGATGGCCATTCAAGAGTGTTGTCTTGACATCCATTTGCCAGATCTCATAATCGAGAGCCTTGCAACGGACAGAAAAATACGGATAGACTTCAGCATAGTAACAGGCAAAAAGGTTTCATCGTAATCGATTCCAGCCTTTTGCATGTACCCCTTTGCAACCAGTCTAGCTTTGAAAGTTTCCACTCTCCCTTCCGCATCCTTCTTTCTTTTGTAGACCCATTTGCATCCAATGGGTTTTATCCCATCCGGCAAATCTACAAGTTCCCAAACAGTGTTGGATTTCATAGAATCCATCTCATTGTTCATAGCCTGTTCCCAAGATTTAGAATCAACATCATTTATAGCTTCATCATAGGTGACCGAATCATCCTCATGCTTATGAGCCTCGACCTGGTATACCTTAGTATCATACATGAAGAAATTAGGTTTCTTTGAAACCCTCCTACTATGACGAGGCACCCTAAATTGTTGATCGTCTGCAGGTCCTTCACCGGAACTCAGACTTGCATCCAAGACCAAAATTTGTGGAGCAGTTCTTTCACCTGATAACTCCTCTAGCACCACTTTGCTTAGAAGTTTAAAGTCATTCATGTGACTTTCCTCCAAGAATGTCGCATGGGTTGAGATAATGACTTTTTGTTCCTTCGGGTTATAGAACAAACCTCCTTTAGTTCCCTTTGGATACCATACAAACATGCACAATTCTGATCTTGGTTCCAACTTTTTCACATCCCCATCCAGTACATGCTCCGGGCATCCCCATATTCTCATATGTCCAAGGGAGGGCTTTCTGCCATGCCACAATTCATACGGAGTTCTGTGAATTGATTTGCTTGGAACCTGATTCAGAATATAGCACGCCGTTTGTAAAGCATATCTCCAAAATGATAATGGCAGCATTGAATAACTCATCATAGATCGTACCATATCCAACAAGGTCCTGTTTCTCCTTTCAGCTACACCATTCTGTTGTGGAGTACCAGGTGCAGTCAATTGGGATAATATCCCGTTCTCTACAAGATGTCCTAAAAATTCATCAGAGAGATATTCGCCACCTCGATCAGATCGAAGTGTCTTTATGGATTTATCTAATTGCTTTTCTACTTCTGCACGATACTCTTTGAACTTGTCAAAGGTTTCACTCTTGCGGTGCATCAGATACACATATCCATACCTTGAGTAATTATCTATAAAGGAGACAAAATACTCGAACCCTCCTCGTGCTGTGACGTTCATGGGGCCACATACGTCAGTGTACACAATTTCTAAAAGCCCCTGAGCCCTTGTACCCTTAGCTCCAAAAGATCTCTTAGTCATTTTACCCTCTATACAAGACTCACATTGAGGAAGACGTACCTCTTCCAGAGATTCCAGAGGACCGTCTTTCACTAATCTTTGAATCCTATCCTGATTAATATGACCAAGTCTTAAATGCCAAAGATTCGCCTTGTTAGAGTGAGAAACTTTCAACCTTTTAGAGTTATCTATTAATTCGGTGTCAAGCAATGAGTACATCTTTGGTTTGATCAAATATAGGTTTCCATCCATCCATCCAGAATAGATAAAAGACTTATTTCTACGAATATCAACTCTTTTACTAAAAGAAACTGAATAAGAATCCTTTATTAAACAAGCTACCGATATAAGGTTCCTCCTAAAATTAGGAACATAAAAACAGTCTTTCAATAAAATAAACCTAAATTCATCAAAGTAAAGATAAATATCTCCCACTGCCTCAGCCATCACCAAGCTACCATCTTCAGTCCGCAACAAGAGGCTTCTATCATGTAGACTTTTCGTTTCCACGAACCCCTGCATAGAAACACAAACATGATTAGTGGCGCCTGAATCAATGACCTAAGTGTCTTTCGATTATTCCACTAAACACGCTTCTAAGTAGTGTAGTTCCTTACCTTCCTTGCCCTTGGCGGCTAGGATTTCCCGGCAAGCCTTCTTAAAGTAACCTACCTTCCCACAACGAAAGCATTTGGACTTTTTAGGGTCCCTGGGCTTCTTGTTCTTCTTCTTCTTCTTCCCATCTGAGACAGGAGGATTAGAAGAACTGGAAGCTGCTTGCTTCTGATTTGGCCTCTTCCTCTTCCGTGAGGGTTTGGAAGATTCTGCCAAATTGGCCTCTCCTTTGGGTTGGACCGCATTCCCATCCTTGATCATCTGCTCATAAGCTTGGAGTTGTTTCATGAGCTCGGTTAGTCCTAACTCCCTTGTCACCAGATTGTATGCGGCCTTAAACCCCACAAAATCTTTAAACAGAGTTTTGAACACCAGCTCGATCTGGGTGTTGTAGTCCAACTTAGCACCATTCTCGGCAGCCTCAGCGAAGAATCCCATTAGAGTGATCATATGGTCCTTCACCGGAGTACCCGCCTTTTGTTTAGAGTTCATAGTGCTGGTTATAGCTGTTAGGAAATGCCCTAAGTATTAGAGACATTTTGATGTATTCATTTTGAACTGGATAATAAAATTATACATAGAGGTTATTCATTACATTGCTATTTGTCCTCGTCTTATTTACATGTTAAAGTAAATGTAAGCAAATATGGCTCACTGACTGCTTGTGTTTAAACTGTTAGAATATTGCATGCAATGGATTTTTTGTATGCGAGAAGACAATGTTCTAAAATTAGCAGTCTAAACTATGGTCTGTAGTCTATGGGGTTAGACTGAGCATCTAACTCATGTTAAGACTATTATGTTGTCTAAAGCCTTAGAGGGGACGGTTTGTCTTGACTGTCTGGAGCTGGACTCCCAAGTAGAGACATAGATATGTTGCTTGGTGGTGACATATTAGACCGGGACTAAAGCGTGATTGATCTACGTAGTCCGCTATGAGTGGATCAATCTGCTTTTGACGTTCATTGTGCAATAACCTTAATCCTGAGTAAATGAACTACCTCATGTATATGACTTGTGTACTTTGATGTTCCAATGGCTAAAGCGTCTCAGAGGTAGTAAGCTTATAGACCGGTTCGTTGGGTGCATGACTTGTATACGATGAAGGGTTTGTTTGCAGATATCGGAATCATAGCTCTGAGGAGTTAAAGGTATCCTCTTAAAGGCATTATACTGAATGTGAAAATGGACAAGGCCTTGGGTCGTCTGCTGGGCTGATGACTTCTTATTCACATATGGTGAATAATCATTTTCTTGATTCGATAGTATAATGGAACTTTAAGATAGCCTGATCAGTAGGATTAAACAGACTTTGACCTAAGGCTGATCATGGATATCATATGAGGGTTTTGCATATATGACAAGGTCATTTTATAGTAGCTTGTCACAGGCTTACGTAATACGGTATATAATTGGGAGTTCAGTTTCAGGTTTATAGTGGTGTGACTCTGAAACTAGTGATCATATGATTGAGTTGTTCGGTACAGAATGATGATCATATGGAATCACGGGAGCCCGATTATATATGTCCAATCAGTCCCTCTACTAGCTTCACATAATTCCTTAACGTTTGGCAAATTGATTTGTGTATGCTATTGGCTAGTTTATTATACATGGATGGTGATGACACAGGATTAGGATGGTAGACAAGATTCTCTTCGGTTGGATTCAGATTTTGTTTTGGATAATAGAGTACACGATTATTCGAACTCCAAATAAAGTTGCCATGATTTTATTTGAGATTGGATTGGAGTTGTAGAAAATTATCCATGAGAACAAGAATATGAAATACAACCGTTTTGTGGAATTTGAAATTTGAATTTTGAAATTTGAAATTTGAAATTTGAAATTTGAAATTTGAATTTGAAATTTGAATTTGAAATTTGAATTTGAAATTCGAATTTTGAAATTTGAATTTGAAATTTGAATTTGAAATTTGAAATTTGAAATTTGAAATTTGAATTTGAAATTTGAATTTGAAATTTGAAATTCAAAATTTTGAATCACAGTCCAAGTAGGATTCGAATTTATTGTGGAAAATCCACAAGGTTTGAAAATCGAATTTGAGTTGGATTTGGAGAGGATGATCTTGTTAGAATCCTACTTGAATTTTGAATCCAAATCCCAACAAATAAGGGACGAAATTTTGAGGATAATCCTCAAGGAAATTTCGGATTTTGTGGATGAGATTCAAGGGTAAATTCAAGCTTCAATCCTAGTTGAATTTGGATTCTCTCCTCCCTAAAAGTGGCCGAAATTTTGGAGCCTTTATCCTAGGAAATTCGGTTATTTTTGGATAAGGTTGAGATGAGATTTAAGCTTGAAAATCCTAGTGGAATTTTTGATTCTCCCTTATCCATAATGGCCGAAATTTTTTGGAGGATTTTCTCCTTGTGAAATTCGGATTTTTTGTTGAAAAAGGGAGATAAAAATTCTAGTTAAAATCTTGTTTAGATTTGATTGGATTTATCCTAGTAAAACCGAATTATATTGTGGAGATTCTCCCTTGGAAAAATTCAGATTTTATGGGTTTGGATAAGGGAAAATATCTTTTCCTAATCCAATTCAAATTCAGAGATTCACCTCATGCAGGTCTATAAATAGAGGTCCTGCCACTCCAGTTCTCTTAGACCACAGACTCTCAGGTGAGCAGGCTTATTGTTGCACAGCTCATCGTGACAATAAAGTTCTTTAGAGATCTGGTTGGTCAGAAGAAGACTAGCAGTGCTAGCATACCGATCGAGGTTCAGAGTGCCCCCACACTCAGCCATTCGAGAATTAGAGAATAGTAGAGAAGGCTAGTTGGTTGAAGCCTCCGGTCATTCTCCTCCTGCAGATTGGCGTCCTTGAGGTATGAGTTTTAATTGTTGTTGATTTATTGTATATGGTATCATGAGATATTTAACGATCTAAAAATTTTTATTGTTCCGCTGCGCCACTCTGATATGTTTTTACCGATTTATTTTCCTACAATTGGTATCAGAGCCATCTCATGACTATGCCATGTACATAAATTAGACAATTACTTAGTCTTTTTATTTATGTATGGATTTGATATTTAGAGAGTGGCATTCTAGGGTTCCTTTATGTTGTTTTCATGTATTATGTATAAAGTATGTGGTTATTTTAATTTTTTGAATTATTATAAGCATGCTTGTTTATACCGGTTATGGTTCCTTAGAATTTAGAAAAATTGTATCTAGGAATTTTTATGTAACCATGGGAGCAGTTTATTAACACTGTAATTTTCCCATGGATTTTAATTTTGGTCTCTTAGAATTTTTATAGTTCGATTTTTTGTACACCGGAAACGGTTTAGAATTTTTTATGTAATTATTCTTGGAGGAGATTGAAGATTGAAGTCCGTAATTTATTTTTCCCAAAAGTTAAATTTGATTTAAAGGTTGAAATTTTGATTGTGTGGAAAATTTCAATTTAATTGGGATTCAAATTAATTTTTGGAGATCCTAATAGGTAAATTAGAATATGGCATGAAAATCGAGACACGACCCCTCAGGAAAGGCCAACAAACCTTGGTGGGGCTGCAGCCCCTGCCCTCGGGCAGGATGGGGCTGCGGCAGCCCCTGTGCAGGCCCACACCACCCATGGCCGCAGGCTCTGCCTGCAGCCAGGGGTGGCCGTGGCCTGCCCAAGGCTGGCCGCAGCCTGGGCGTGCAGCCTGGCGCTGCAGGCTTGGCCTGCAGCTCGGCAGGGCTGCACAAGGGGCGGCCGTGGGCTGCCAGCCCCTCCGGGGTTGGTGACTGCCCACGGCGGCCGCCGCCTACGGGGGCGGTGGTCCGACAGTCCAAAAATCAGAAAATTTTGATTTTTAAATTTGAGATTTAATTTTAAATCATGTTTAAAAATATGTAATTAAAAATTTGAAATTTTTGAAATTACATATTATTACACATGATGTTTAAAATTGTTTAAAATTCAAATTTGAAATTTAAATTTGAAATTCGAATTTGGAATTTGAATTTGAAATTTAAATTTTTGGGAGATTTAAATTTTAAATAATTCCTGAGATGAGAAATAAATGGAGAGGCTACATAAAGAAGGATACAAGAAGACGGAACAAAATTCAAGACCCAAAGAATGCTTTGGATGGAATTTTGTAATCTTTATTTTCTTTGTTCTAGGATGGAACCATAGCTTGGTTATTCTGTCAATTATTTTTTCTGTGATATGTCATGGATGTATAAATATGTATTGATGGATGTTTTCTATACATATTTGATAACATGTCATATAGGATAGGTGAGTGCCGCTCATACTATATTGATCATAACATAATTTGTCAAAACTTGCATGTTTTTCAAAATATTGAGTGGGAGAGGGTTTCAAACAAAACCCACGGCCTCCATTATTGATCCATATGTGAAAGCATAGTAACGCCTCGCGTCAGTTCTGCCCTGACCACACCCCTCGGTAGGTGTTTACCGTCGCCGGTATACTAGATTGGATCTCCTATGTGGAAAACGTGTTCGGGTGCAATCCTATTCATGACCACCCCTCGGTGGCTTGGTAAGACGTGGATTGGGCTACGTAAACAATGGTTATACACTCAAGACTCGTCTAGTTATTAACCTATCCTAGAAGCTCTGTTAACTAAACTGGTGGCCAAATAAGTGGTTATTAATATATGTCTTAACCTTGGAGGATTTAAGGCAACATATATTAATTGGACGGGGTCCATGTTCCGACTATTTGTTCTCATGACCACCCCTCGGTGGCTTGGGGCAATAGGTGCTGAGAATTACCGTTGCAATGCTACATGTTTTTTCAAGTTTCATGTAGGAACATACTTGTATGTTTTATTTGCTAAATTATCTGCATATTTGCTTGGGCTTTGTAATGATGTCTAGTATAATTTTATTTCAGTTCAAAATGTCACCGACACCCCTCATTTCAATACTTACTGAAAATAAGTTGAATGGCGACAATTATAAAGATTGGAAAAGAAATCTATTAATAGTTCTCAGCTGCGAGAGACACAAGTTCGTACTGGACGAACCATGCCCACCTGGGCCCAAACCTGACACACCACTTGAGGAGGTCCCGGTTGCCTATAATCGTTGGAGAGAATCCAATGAAATAGCTCGATGCTACATTCTTGCTAGCATGACGAGTGCTTTACAAAAGCAGCATGAGACTTATCATGTTGCTGGGGAGATCATGGAAAATCTGGAGGACATGTTCGGAGGCCAAGAAAAATTGGCTTGACAGTCTGCTATCACCAGTATTATGAACTCCAAGCAAAAGGCGGGTACTCCGGTGAAGGACCATATGATCACTCTAATGGGATTCTTCGCTGAGGCTGCCGAGAATGGTGCTGAGTTGGACTATAACACCCAGATCGAGATGGTGTTCAAGACTCTGTCTAAAGATTTTGTGGGGTTTAAGGCCGCATACAATCTGGCGACAAAGGAGTTAGGACTAACCGAGCTCATGAAGCAACTACAAGCTTATGAGCGGATGATCAGGGATGAGGATACGGTCCGACCTAAAGGAGTGGCCAATTTGGCGGAATCTTCCAATCCCTCACGGAAGAGGAAGAGGCCAAATAAGAAGCAAGTGGCTTCCAGTTCTTCTAATCCTCCTGTCTCGGACGGGAAGAAGAAGAAGAAGAACAAGAAGCCAAAGGACCCTAAAAAGTCCAAATGCTTCCATTGTGGGAAGGTAGGTCACTTCAAGAAGGCTTGTTGGGAATTCCTAGCCTCCAAGGGCAAGGAAGGTAAGGAACTTCATTACTTAGAAGCGTGTTTGGTGGAAGAATTGAAAGACACTTGGGTCATTGATTCGGGAGCCACTAATTATGTTTGTGTTTCTATGCAGGGGTTCGTGGAAACGAGAAGTCTACATGATAGGAGCCTCTCGTTGCGGACTGGAGATGGTAGCTTTGTGGTGGCTGAGGCAGTGGGAGACGTTCATCTTTATTTTTATCAATTTAGGTTTATTTTATTGAAAGACTGTTTTTATGTTCCTAATTTTAGGAGGAACCTTATATCGGTAGCTTGTTTAATAAAGGATTCTTATTCAGTTTCTTTTAGTAAAAGAGTTGATATTCGTAAAAATAAGTCTTTTATCTGTTCTGGATGGATGGATGGAAACCTATATTTGATCAGACCAAAGATGTACTCACTGCTTGACACTAAATTAATTGATAACTCTAAAAGGTTGAAAGTTTCTCACTCTAACAAGGCGTATCTTTGGCATTTAAGACTTGGTCATATTAATCAGGATAGGATTCAAAGATTGGTGAAAGACGGTCCTCTGGAATCTCGGGAGGAGGTACGACTTCCCCAATGTGAGTCTTGTCTAGAGGGTAAGATGACTAAGAGGTCTTTTGGAGCTAAGGGTACAAGGGCTCAGGAGATCTTAGAAATTGTGCACACTGACGTATGTGGCCCCATGAACGTCACAGCACGAGGAGGGTTCGAGTATTATGTCTCTTTCATAGATGATTACTCGAGGTATGGATATGTGTATCTGATGCACCGCAAGAGCGAAACCTTTGATAAGTTCAAAGAGTACCGTGCGGAAGTGGAAAAGCAATTGGATAAATCCATAAAGACACTTCGATCTGATCGAGGTGGCGAATACCTCTCCGACGAATTTCTAGGACATCTTGTAGAGAACGGGATATTATCCCAATTGACTGCACCTGGTACTCCACAACAGAATGGTGTAGCCGAAAGGAGAAACAGGACCTTATTGGATATGGTACGGTCCATGATGAGTTACTCAACGCTTCCATTATCATTTTGGGGATATGCTTTACAAACAGCATGCTATATTCTGAACCAGGTTCTGAGTAAATCAATTCCTAGAACTCCGTATGAATTGTGGCGTGGCAGGAAGCCCTCCCTTGGACATATGAGAATATGGGGCTGCCCGGCACATGTACTGGATGGGGATGCGAAGAAGTTGGAACCAAGATCAGAATTATGCATGTTTGTAGGGTATCCAAAAGGAACTAAAGGAGGTCTGTTCTATAACCCAAAGGAACAAAAAGTCATTGTATCAACCCATGCGACATTCTTGAAGGAAAGTCACATGAATGACTTTAAACCTCGAAGCAAAGTAGTGCTAGAGGAGTTATCGGGTGAAAGAACTATTCCACAGATTTCGGTCTTGGACGCAAGTCCGAGTTCCAGTGAAAGACCTGCAGACGATCAACAATTTAGGGTGCCTCGTCGTAGTGGGAGGGTTTCTAAGAAACCTAATTTCTTCATGTATGATGCTGAGGTATACCAGGCCGAGGCTCATGAGCATAAGGAAGATCCGGTCACATATGATGAAGCTGTAAAGGATGTTGATTCTAAATCTTGGAAACAGGCTATGAACAATGAGATGGATTCTATGAAATCCAACTCTGTTTGGGAACTTGTAGATTTGCCGGATGGGATAAAACCCATTGGATGCAAATGGGTCTACAAAAGAAAGAAGGATGCGAAAGGGAGAGTGGAAACTTTCAAAGCTAGACTGGTTGCAAAGGGATACACGCAAAAGGCTGGAATCGATTACGAGGAAACCTTTTCGCCTGTTGCTATGCTGAAGTCTATCCGTATTCTTCTGTCCATTGCTGCGGCTCTCGATTACGAGATCTGGCAAATGGATGTCAAGACGGCCTTCTTGAATGGCCATCTTGAAGAGAGTATCTATATGATACAGCCCGAAGGGTTCATAGCAAAAGGACAAGAAAGGAAAGTCTGCAAGTTGCTTAGATCCATTTATGGATTAAAGCAAGCATCCCACTCATGGAACCAGAGGTTTGATCAAGCGATTAAGACACTTGGTTTTGAGCAGAACGTTGATGAACCTTGTGTTTATAAATGTATTAAGGATGGAAAAGTGGTCTTTCTGATACTCTATGTCGAACATATACTACTCATTGGGAATGATGTAGGGAACTTATCATCGGTCAAGCTTTGGTTACACCAACAGTTTGACATGAAGGACTTGGGAGAAGCTAATTATGTTCTAGGCATTCGTCTCTTCAGAGATCGAAAGAACAAAATGATAGCGTTATCCCAAGCTTCATACATAGATAAAATAATTGACAAATATGCAATGCTAGAGGCAAAGAAAGGCTCACAACCTTCTATTGCCGGTTTAACTCTTTCATTGGATGACTGTCCCAAGATATCGGAAGAAAGAGAGCATATGAGTAAGGTCCCTTATGCATCCGCTGTGGGTAGCCTTATGTACGCTATGCTTTGCACTCGCCCAGACATATGTTTTGCAGTAGGTATGGTGAGTCGATATCAAGCGAATCTTGGAACCAAGCACTGGCAAGCAGTAAAGCATATACTCAAGTATCTTAAGAGAACGAGGGATTATATGCTAGTATATTCTGGAGGGGACCTAACACCCATAGGATACACGGACTCAGACTTCCAGACTTGTAAGGATTCGAGGAAATCGACATCTGGATCAATGTTTTTACTCGGAGGAGGCGCCATTGTGTGGAGGAGCGTGAAGCAGGGCTGCACAGCTGACTCCACTATGGAGGCTGAGTATGTGGCTACGGCTGAGGCATCTAAAGAAGCGGTTTGGCTCCGCAAGTTCTTTAGAGACCTTGAGGTCATTCCGGGTGTTGACAAGCCTATCACACTTTACTGTGATAATACAGGGGCTATTGCCAACACAAGTGAATCTCGGCACCACAAGAGGACCAAGCACATCGATCGGAGATATCATATTATTAGAGGGCATGTGGAGACAGGACAAGTGGATGTATGTAAGATTGCGTCCGAGGACAACATCGCTGATCCCTTTACTAAGACTTTGGTGGCTAAAAGCTTTGAGAGGCATGTAGAGGCGATGGGGATGCGTAACATGGCACATCTGCTGGCTTAGGGCAAGTGGGAGATTGTTAGGAAATGACCTAAGTATTAGAGACATTTTGATGTATTCATTTTGAACTGGATAATAAAATTATACATAGTGTGACGCCCCGTGCCCTCAGCGGCCCGGACCGTCACTGTAAACTCTATTACTTGCTTCTTTAAAAACGATACTTAAACTTGCTGAATTTAAGACTATAAATTTAGAGGGAATTTTTTTTTTTTTTTATACACGTACGTATTTACTATTCACGTACGCATACTATTAAAATGCGGAATTTGAAAAACATAAGGATTTCAATTATACATACATAATTATATACTTGTTTATCTGATTACTATTCACCAGATACTATTTAAATATACTACTCGTACATATACTGTTTAACATTTACTATTCAAAATACTATTTAACTGTCACCATTCAAAATATTATTTACTCATACTGTGCGGAAGAATACTCGCGGTGTATCCATAACCTCATCCTCACATCCACCTCCGCCATCATCATCGTCTCTTGATGTTTACGCTATAGGATGCTTACCTACAGCATGAACACACTCCGTGAGCTTTACGCCCAGTAAGTACAACATGTTAACCGCAAAACATGTTTAAAACATAGCACATACGTAAAATCATAGGCATGACATATATCACTTAATAAATCATATATCATATAAGCATATCACATATCAGCTCACATATCATGTCATCACATAACATGTCATAACACTGAATATAAAACTTCACATACTTTATGCATGACAGAAGCATCGTGTACTGTATGCACTCTACTGAAAAAGAAAGCATAGCGAACTATAACTAATGCATGATCCGGTTATGTTCATTTATGCTTCAAACTTTTCTTTTCTTTTCTTGTCTATTTAGGGCCCATGTGTCAGTACCGTGTGCGCGCAGACCAACGGTAACGCCCGAGGTCAACTAATGCCGAAGAGCCATCAACTGATGCTCAACTTGTGGCCTGAACTTTCTTTAACTGGAAACCCCTTCGACTGAAGGAGCCGGTACGACACACCTATTTATTTCCATCTTGTTTAACTGTTCTAGCCATACGCTTCTCTAAGCTGTCCCCAATCCTACGCGGTAGGGATCTATGGCTTCTATCTTGTTCTTTCATCAATCTACTCGATTGTGAAGCTATGTGCTCTTATGTATGCTGTGCAGCATCGTGTGCAAGCTACATACTTAAAATACTGGAAAAGCATCATTTTAAATTCATTTTATCCATGCTGTAGGCGGAGTTGTACTTACCTGTCAGCAGACAGTTTATACTCTCGCCTTCGTCACAATACAGGTACCTCCCTGTAATCATAATGCATTTACATTAACATTCACTCTTAGGTCACCGTGGTCATTAGTGACTAATAAAAATTCTCGTTATGTGGTACCGATCCTTGTCGGTGCTAATTGCCCTCTTCTTAAGAATTTGATTTTCTAATCATTGTTAATTAATTTATTTACCCAATAAATTAATTAACATCGCTCTTAGGTCACTCTATCGTTAGGAACTAATAAACTTATCGTTGTGTGGTACCGATGCCTATCGGTACCCAGCTGCTCTACTTTGGGAAATTTGATATCTAATTTTTAATCGTACTTGATTAATTTGTCTACTTGACAAATTAATCACTGTCTCTCACTATCCCATTTCGACTTGGTCCTTGACTAGCTAACCGACCAGTCAACTAACTGAATACCTCCCGTATGACCATTTAGCCTGTCGGATTACCGTTACCGATGTAATCGCCCCAAATTTTATACTTAGATCACACCCGTTCCTCGGGTGGCACTATTCTGATCTAGGGGTCGTTTTCTTACATTTCGAGATTTCTAATTGGGCGGTTCACTAATCCTGTAAACGTCCGTCCTTCTTTCCTGGACCTAGGTCATCGAGGGAGCTCGGGTTTCCATCCCGATCACATTTTCACCCCTCGTTTCCTAAAATACCCCTTTGTGCCGTTTTAGAAATTTTGGCAGCATTTCCGCTTAATTTTTGGGTTTCTGGCGTTTAGGAAACGCCTCAAAACCATCTAACCTATTCTAACTTGCCACGTACTAAACCAGAGGCCTAATTTTTTACGTAAAAGCTCTGCTTTTTACGTAAAAATATTCACATTTTCTCACATTCTCTTTTTCGATATTTCACCCCTTTTTCTTACAATTCCTCAAGTCAGTAAACCATAATTAATACATAATTATTTCCAATATTAAATTGAGGAATAAGTAGATCAACACTACTACCAAAATCGTTCCCGTCGGCGGTCGGACGAACCGTTCGGTCTCGACCGTGCAATCTTTGAATCGTCGTTCTTCACTTTTGAAACTCCAGTTTGCAAATCCGATGCCGCAGATGTGTCCGGAACGTCGAAAATAGGCCAACGGGCCATTCTTCAATTTTCGGTCTCCGGGTCGCCGTTGACCGGCGTTGACCGCCGTTGACCGGCGTTGACCGACCGTTGACCGGCGTTGACCGACCGTTGACCGGCGTTGACCACGGCGGCGATGGAAGTGGCAACCACCATCTTGAAGAGCTCGACGAGAGGAGCCCATTGGTGGTGTCAATTTCACGAATCGAGGCTCCTATCACCGGAAATCGGCTCTCGAAAAGTCGACGACGGCGGCGTTGGATCTTCATTTTTCCGGCGTTGTTGCCCAAAATTGATTTGGGGCTTTTGATCTACGTGTTGTTCTGAGCATTTTGACACCGACCTTGCAACTCAACATGTCCTCTAACATCTGTATGGTCCTCTCAGACTAACTGTTGGTCAGGGAAGCTTTGTGATTTAAGCGCCACATCTAAAACCAAGTTGGAAACTGTGTTGATGTAGAGTGGTAGAGTAGTCGCGTATGCTTCACGACAACTCAAAAAACCTTGAGAAGAGCTACCCAACGCGTGATCTGGAGCTAGTAGCGATAGTTTTTACGATAAAAACATGGAGGCACTACCTGTACGGAGTCACGTGCGAGATTTACATCGACCACTAGAGTCTCAAATGTATCTTCACGCAGAAAGAGCTCAACATGAGGCAGCGTAGATGGCTAGAGTTGGTAAGGATTACGACCATGAGATCCTATACCATCCAGGGAAAGCCAATAAAGTGGTCAATGCGTAGAGTCAGAAGCATATTACTATGCCTATGGCTATTAGTGCCTTGTCAAGAGCGCTACAAAGGAGTTATGCGACAGCAAGATCAAGATTTTGACAGGGGGATTGTCTAACATGACCCTCCAATCGACGCTCCAAGAAGAGATCAAGATCGGTCAAGATTTTGATTTGTCCCTGCTCAAGTCCAAAAAGGAAGCTATAGAGGACAAGGGTTCAGAGTTTAAGATCCTTAAGGACGACATACTCTACTATAGAGATAGAGTATGTGTTCTAAAAGATGAAGAACTCAAGAAGCGAATCCTTTTGGAACCTTACGAGACGTCATATTCCGTACATCCGGTAACGAATAAGATGTACAAGTACCTAAAGGAAAGTTTTTGGTGCCTTGGAATGAAGAATGACATTGTCGAGTTCGTCGCCAGCTGCCTTACGTGCCAGAAGGTTAAGGTAGATCACCAGCGCTCAGCAGGATAATCGTAGGAAATTAAGTTACCCGAGTGGAAATGGGACCAGATTACGATGAATTTCGTAATCGGATTGCCGAAGACGTCAAACGATAATGATGCAATCTGGGTGATTGTAGAAAAACTGATGAAATCAGTTAGATTTTTAGCAATGAAAGTTAGCTACTCGGTGGAACGACCAATAGAAATCTATGCGGCACAGTTCGTGAAATGGCACGGAATACCAGAGTCGATCGTCTCAGATCGTAGTGGTCCAACACCACATTTTTTTAGCACATTTACAATGTGTTCCCTTTAAATGACTTAGAAATGATTTCAACAAAAACACCCTCATCCTCCAACGGGGCGAGGTGAGACTCGTTTTCAAAAATGTGGGGACACCATACCCCTTTCAAAATGAAAAATCCTTTTGTAAGAATTTCTAGATTTGAACAAAGTTTTCAAAGGAATTTCACAAAGAACAAGGGACGTTTTTAGTAAGATATGGTAGAGATAGCCTAGTCAGCTACGACACCATAATGCAAGGTAGCCCGATAGGCTACCACACCCAAACAAGCAAAGTAACCCGAACGGTTACTATACCAAGCCTACACATAGTAGCCTGATAGGCTACCTAGTTGCCAAAACGTGAGGTAACCGGTCAGTTGACTGATCAGTAAATCAGTCAAGCACCGTGTTCAGAGCAACATTGTGAGGAATGTTGATTTAACTGTCAAGAAGACAGTTAATCAAACGTGACGGAAATTAGACACCAAATTCCCAGATAGGCTAATAGGGTACCGAGGGACCCCGGTACCACATGAAAGACGAGTATAGGCAAAAGTAGCCTAAGGACGTGGTAGTTAATTTATGGGGCCATAAGTTAATTAACCATATACGAATAAGTTAACTCTTGAGATAGAGAGTAAGTAGTGCCGACGGCAATCGGTATCAAGTAATTATCTACTTTAGTCACTGACAGTATTGGTGACTTAGAGAAGGTATTAACGAGAGACGTTATTGATGACAGGTAGTAACCTGCAAATTTCTAAAGGTGCGAATACAAGTGCTTGCAATTAAGTAAGTATAACTCCGCCTGCAGCATGAATAAAATGATGTTAAAATGATGGTTTTACAGTATGTTAAGTATGCCTTACATGCACACGATGTTGCACAGCATACATAAGAGCATATAGTTTCACAATCGAGTAGATTGATGAAAGAACAAGTTAGAAGCCATAGATCCCTACCGTATAGGATTGGGGATAGCTTAGAGAAGCATATGGCTAGAACAGTTAAACAAGATGGAAATAAATAGGTGTGTCGTACCGGCTCCTTCAGTTGAAGGGGTTTCCAGTTAAAGAAAGTTAAGGCCAAAAGTTGAGCATCAGTTGATGGCTCTTCGGCATTAGTTGACCTCGGGCGTTACCGTTGGTCTGCGCGCACACGGTACTGACACATGGGCCCTAAATAGACAAGAGAAAGGAAAAAGTGCTAAAGCATAACTGAACATAACCGGATCATGCATAGTTCACTATCCGCATTAGTTCGCTATACTTTTAGCTACAGTAAGATACATGCTTTTACATGAAGGAATCTGTATGCATATGGTATATAAAGTTTGTATGCTATGACATGATCTGTGATGATATGGTATATGCTAAGTGTTATATGTGACTATCTTGCATGCTTATGCGTTTTAAGTATGTATTATGTTTAAACATGTTTTGCGGTTAACATGTTGTACTTACTGGGCTTAAAGCTCACGGAGTGTGTTCATGCTGTAGGTAAGCGTCCTATGGCATAAGCCACGATGGGCAATGACGGCGGCGGAGGCGGATGTGAGGCGAGGTTATGGACACCATACGAGTTTAACTTCCGCACAGTTTAAGTAAACAGTATTTTGAACAGTAACAGTACAGTACCAGTAGATGGTACTTTTAAATAGTAATCGTTAAATGGTATTTCTGAATAGTAATGCTTACACAATATTTTTGAGTAGTAATAGTTGAATAGTATTTTCGAATAGCAGCTGATTGATACTATTCAAAAATACTATTCCACAAAATGAACAGTATAAGTATGTTTGCAAGATTATTATTATGTTTCAAATTCTGCTTTTAATAGTACATGTACATGAATAGTAAATACGTGTGCAAAAAAAAAAAAAAAAATTTCTTCTAAAATTAGGGTAACCTATTAAAGATATTTTAAGTAAGCAATATTCAATTACAAGAAAGTATAAGTAAAAGTAAAGAAACAGTAGTTTTACAGTGATGGTCCGAGCCGCCTAGGGCGCGGGGCGTCACACATAGAGGTTATTCATTACATTGCTATTTGTCCTCGTCTTATTTACATGTTAAAGTAAATGTAAGCAAATATGGCTCACTGACTGCTTGTGTTTAAACTGTTAGAATATTGCATGCAATGGATTTTTTGTATGCGAGAAGACAATGTTCTAAAGTTAGCAGTCTAAACTATGGTCTGTAGTCTATGGGGTTAGACCGAGCATCTAACTCATGTTAAGACTATTATGTTGTCTAAAGCCTTAGAGGGGACGGTTTGTCTTGACTGTCTGGAGCTGGACTCCCAAGTAGAGACATAGATATGTTGCTTGGTGGTGACATATTAGACCGGGACTAAAGCGTGAT
The DNA here is from genome assembly GCA_035233585.1 of Antiaris toxicaria. Lineage (NCBI taxonomy): Eukaryota > Viridiplantae > Streptophyta > Magnoliopsida > Rosales > Moraceae > Antiaris > Antiaris toxicaria. Next base: position 88,644,854 of record CP141156.1, read on the forward strand.
TGATCTACGTAGTCCGCTATGAGTGGATCAATCTGCTTTTGACGTTCATTGTGCAATAACCTTAATCCTGAGTAAATGAACTACCTCATGTATATGACTTGTGTACTTTGATGTTCCAATGGCTAAAGCGTCTCAGAGGTAGTAAGCTTATAGACCGGTTCGTTGGGTGCATGACTTGTATACGATGAAGGGTTTGTTTGTAGATATCGGAATCATAGCTCTGAGGAGTTAAAGGTATCCTCTTAAAGGCATTATACTGAATGTGAAAATGGACAAGGCCTTGGGTCGTCTGCTGGGCAGATGACTTCTTATTCACATATGGTGAATAATCATTTTCTTGATTCGGTAGTATAATGGAACTTTAAGATAGCCTGATCAGTAGGATTAAACGGACTTTGACCTAAGGCTGATCATGGATATCATATGAGGGTTTTGCATATATGACAAGGTCATTGGATAGTAGCTCGTCACAGGCTTACGTAATACGGTATATAATTGGGAGTTCAGTTTCAGGTTTATAGTGGTGTGACTCTGAAACTAGTGATCATATGATTGAGTTGTTCGGTACAGAATGATGATCATATGGAATCATGGGAGCCCAATTATATATGTCCAATCAGTCCCTCTACTAGCTCCACATAATTCCTTAACGTTTGGCAAATTGATTTGTGTATGCTATTGGCTAGTTTATTATGCATGGATGGTGATGACACAGGATTAGGATGGTAGACAAGATTCTCTCCGGTTGGATTCAGATTTTGTTTTGGATAATAGAGTACACAATTATTCGAACTCCAAATAAAGTTGCTACGATTTTATTTGAGATTGGATTGGAGTTGTAGAAAATTATCCATGAGAACAAGAATATGAAATACAACCGTTTTATGGAATTTGAAATTTGAATTTTGAAATTTGAAATTTGAAATTTGAAATTTGAATTTTGAATTTTGAATTTGAAATTTGAATTTGAATTTTGAATTTTGAAATTCGAATTTTGAAATTTGAATTTGAAATTTAAATTTGAAATTTGAAATTTGAAATTTGAAATTTGAAATTTGAATTTGAAATTTGAAATTCAAAATTTTGAATCACAGTCCAAGTAGGATTCGAATTTGTTGTGGAAAATCCACAAGGTTTGAAATTCGAATTTGAGTTGGATTTGGAGAGGATGATCTTGTTAGAATCCTACTTGAATTTTGAATCCAAATCCCAACAAATAAGGGACGAAATTTGGAGGATAATCCTCAAGGAAATTTCGGATTTTGTGGATGAGATTCAAGGGTAAATTCAAGCTTTAATCCTAGTTGAATTTGGATTCTCTCCTCCCTAAAAGTGGCCGAAATTTTGGAGCCTTTATCCTAGGAAATTCGGTTATTTTTGGATAAGGTTGAGATGAGATTTAAGCTTGAAAATCCTAGTGGAATTTTTGATTCTCCCTTATCCATAATGGCCGAAATTTTTTGGAGGATTTTCTCCTTGTGAAATTCGGATTTTTTGTTGAAAAAGGGAGATAAAAATTCTAGTTAAAATCTTGTTTAGATTTGATTGGATTTATCCTAGTAAAACCGAATTATATTGTGGAGATTCTCCCTTGGAAAAATTCAGATTTTATGGGTTTGGATAAGGGAAAATATCTTTTCCTAATCCAATTCAAATTCAGAGATTCACCTCATGCAGGTCTATAAATAGATGTCTTGCCACTCCAGTTCTCTTAGACCACAGACTCTCAGGTGAGCAGGCTTATTGTTGCACAGCTCATCGTGACAATAAAGTTCTTTAGAGATCTGGGTGGTCAGAAGAAGACTAGCAGTGCTAGCATGCCGATCGAGGTTCAGAGTGCCCACACACTCAGCCATTCGGGAATTGGAGAATAGTAGAGAAGGCTAGTTGGTTGAAGCCTCCGGTCATTCTCCTCCTGCAGATTGGCGTCCTTGAGGTATGAGTTTTAATTGTTGTTGATTTATTGTATATGGCATCATGAGATATTTAACGATCTAAAAATTTTTATTGTTCCGCTGCGCCACTCTGATATGTTTTTACCGATTTATTTTCCTACAATAGCAGACTGTCGAGCTAACTTTTCTTGGCCTCCGAATATGTCCTCTAGATTGTCCATGATCTCCCTAGCAACCTGATAAGTCTCATGCTGCTTTTGTAAAGCACTCGTTATGCTAGCAAGCATGTAGCATCGAGCTATATCATTGGATTCTCTCCAATGAGTATAGGCAACTGGGACCTCCTCAAGTGGTGTGTCAGGTTTTGGCCCTGGTGGGCATGGTTCGTCCAGTACAAACTTATGTCTCTTGCAGCTGAGAACTATTAACAGATTTCTTTTCCAATCCTTATAATTATCGCCATTCAGTTTATTCTTAGTAAGTATTAAAATGAGGGGTGTCAGTGACATTTTAAACTGAAATAAAATTATACTAGACATCATAACAAAGCCCAAGCAAATATACAGATAATTTAGAAAATAAAACATACAAGTATGTTCCTACATGAAACTTGAAAAACATGTAGCATTGCAACGGTAATTCTCAGCACCTACTGTCCTAAGCCACCGAGGGGTGGTCATGAAACAAATAGGCAGAATATGGACACCGTCCAATTAATATATGTTGCCTTAAATCCTCCAAGGTTAAGATATATATCAATAACCGCTTATTTGGCCACCAATTTAGTTAACAGAGCTTCTAGGGAAGGTTAATAACTAAACGAGTCTTGCGTGTATAACCATTGTTTATGCAGCCCGATCCACTTCCTACCAAGCTACCGAGGGGTGGTCATGAATAGGATCGTTCCCGAACACGTTTTCCACATAGGAGATCCAATCTAGTATATCAGCGGTGGTAAACACCTACCGAGGGGTATGGTCAGGGTAGAGTTGAGGCGAGGCGTTACCATGCTTTCACATATGGATCAACAATGGAGGCCGTGGGTTTTGTTTGAAACCCTCTCCCACTTAATATTTTGGCAAATATGTATGATCAATATAGTATGAGCAGCACTCACCTATCCTATATGACATGTTATCAAATATGCATACAAAATATCCATCAATTCATATTTATACATCTATGACATATCATAGAAAAAATAATTGATAGAATAACCAAGCCATGGTTCCATCTTAGAATAAAGAAAATTAAGATTACAACATTTCATCTAAAGCATTCTTTGGGTCTTGAATTTTGTTCTGTCTTCTTGTATCCATCTTTATATAGCCTCTCTATTTATTTCTCATCCCAAGAATCATTTAAAATTTAAATCTCCAAAAATTTAAATTTCAAATTCAAATTCTAAATTCGAATTTCAAATTTAAATTTCAAATTCAAATTTTAAACAATTTTAAACATCATGTGTAATATGTAATTTCAAAATTTAAATTTTCAATTACATATTTTTAAACATGATTTAAAATTAAATCTCAAATTGAAAAATCAAAATTTTTCGATTTTTGAATCGTCGCACCACCGCCCCCTAAGGTGGTAGCCGCCGTGGGCAGCCCCTGTGACGACCAGAGAATTTTAGCGGTGTGACCTAGTTTAATCTAGGGTTTTCTATGAGTTCTGTAAGTAAGAATGTAAAGAAACACTATGGTTGTAATTAGACAAATTATAGTGTTGATAGAAATAAATAAATGTTTTGGAGGAAATTAAAATCTCCAAAAATAAGTAGAGAATAAAGTATATGAGTAAGAAAGTGAATTCAGGCCCAAAACGCTCAAAAAGGAGTAGTTTCGGTATCTGAACAGTATAAAGATAAGAATATGGCAAGTCAAAGTAAGAGCACAGTAAGAAAAGTACAAATATATGTATATAATAATTTGTACTATTTAAAGAGTGAAATAGATGTATTTGTATTGTTTAGAATATATTAAAATGTTCTAACAATACTGACGAGTAAGAATTTAGTGTTGGAAAAATTCACTGAGTTGAAACGGGTGAAACGGTGCCAAAACCGGCATTGAAACCCTAACCGGAGCTCAAAAAGACGGTAAACTTCCGGGATTGATTTTAATCAAACGGAAGCAGATTAAGTTAATCCGACTGCACAGGAGACCTCAGGAACACGCTGGGACGATTTCAGGAAAATTTCGGCTCGAAACGGTATCGGTCAAAAAGTAGTCGAATTAATGTGAATAGTGAAAGTCAAAGTCAACTTTCACTTTAGTAATTATGACATCATAAATCCATTTAAGAAATGGAAAGAAATATGGTGTTAGGTAGGATGAATGGCCATGATTTAATTTGCTTTTGATCTAAAGGCCAAGATTTGGCCAAAAATATACCTTTTTAATTTAAAAAAAAAAAGGTGGAAAGAATTAGGTGAAAGGTGTTGAAATTTGATTGGTTTAGAGCCAAATTAATTGGCTTTCTTCCATGCATAAGTCGGCAAGTTGGTAACAAAGTGGCTGAAACTTTGTTTCATGCCAAACCAAAAGAAAATTTTTTTTTCTAAGTCATCCATGGAGTCTACGTGAGCCACCCAAGGAGAACCAAAGAATTCCTTCAACATTTCTTCACAAAAGGAGTGTCAAAGTGTTCTTAGAAGACAAAGGAAGCATTAGACCAAGGTAACTTCCTTTTTCACTTAATTTTTCATGGTTTTTCTTCATGGAATCCGTGGGTGAATAGTGAGAAAAAGATGAAAACTTTTTGGGTGTTTTTCATGGATTTGATGTTGGGTTTTGTTAAGGATGAAATAAGGAAGAAAACCATGTAATTTGTTTAAAGAAAAACCAAATTTTGGTTGGTTTTTCTAAGGAAAATCCGTGGGTTACCATGGGTAATCAATGAGAAAAAGTTGTGGTTTATTGCTAACATGCTTTCTAAGTTTAAATTGGTGAAGAATAAAGCATGTATTTCATTATGGAAAAGCTTGAAAAAAATTTTGGTGTGCATTGCTTAAGGAGGCCGTGGGTTTCCTAAAGGTTTGGAAGAAAAATTTTGCATGAATTATGTGGTATTTGGTTAATTTAAATCATGCAATTTAATGTGTAAATGATGAAAATGTGATTGAAAGAATGAAACAAAAATGTTTGACATGTTTAGCATTCAATGGCCGTGGGTTATACAAGGGTAAAACCCTAAGAAATTTGGTTGAAAAGAACAAGAAAATGGGCTTGAAAAGTGTTAGAAAAATGGCATTTAATAGCCTAACAAGTGGTTGAAAAGTTTGAGAAATTTCGGTTCGGTTTGGTGGTGAAAACCGAAACCAAAACTAAGGGCAAAATTGTAAAAAATTTTGTAATGTGGTTAAAAATGTGAAATTGGAATTTGTGAGCTTTTATGTAAAAGTTTGGAAAACTTTTACATAAAATAGGCTTGTGGTATAGTACGTGGCAGGTAGATATGGTTCGAGGCGTACCTAACGCCGGAAGCCTTAAAATTACGCCGAAATGCTGCCGAAATTTCGAAGACGACTTTCGGGGTAAAATAGGAATTAAAAATAAAAGTTTAGGGTCGGGTCGGAAACCCGAGTCCCTAACGGAGAATTGAATAAGAAAAACCTAAGGGGTGGTTCGTGAATAGTAGACCGTCCCCTAAAAATGTAAAATGAGAGTGAAACGGAAAAACCGACCCCGAGGGGGGGGGGCGTTTTTGGAAATGAAATAAAGGTCCGAGTCGGGTACGGAAAATCCGAGCCTCGGAGACCTAGGTCGGGAAAGTCTAGATGAACGTTTTAAATACTAGTGAAACGTCCATTTGAGACTCCGAAACGATAGAAAATCACTAAACCGACGTAAGGGTCAGAATAGTGCTTCCTGAGGGTCGGGAAAGTGAAAAGTGGAAATAAAATAGAAGCGAACCCGGTAATGATTAGAAAAGAGTTAGAAAAGTTCCTGAGGGCCAAAAATGCAGTCTGGATCAATAAAATTCCGTCAGGGGCAAAACTGCAATTTTGCCAAAAGACAGGGGCAAAATCGTAATTTTGCAAAAGTTGGGGAAAATTGGAGAAATGATAAATAAAGCCCAAAAAGTTGTAAATAGGTTCTATTTAAGCTTTTTAATGAAAAAAATAAAAGCTATAAATGGAAATGAAATTAACAGACAAAGTTTGTCTGTAGGATCCAAAAATCGACCTACAAGGAGGGCGATCAAAGATCCTAGAGAGAAAAAGAGAAGAGATTGATAAGGTAAGTACAGACATTTAATTGTCTACTCACGAATGGACTTACCATAAAGTTATGTTATATATATATATACATTTAAGCTATTCAGTTTGTGACATGATACTAACATGTTCACGAGAATAGTAAGCAAGATCAGAAATAGAAAAGAGGAATAAAATAAGTCAGATAATAAGACTTAAAAGTTAAGGTTGGCGTACCGGCCTCCCCAGTTGTGAGGTTCCTAGATAGCCTCCACCCCAGAAGTGTGGCGCTGCCTCGTTAATAATGAGGTAGTTTATGGCTTAACTTCCTGCCTCCACCCCAGAAGTGTGGCGCTGCCTCGTTAATAATGAGGTAGTTTATGGCATGACTTACTACCTATAAGGTCAGTAGTCCAGAGATGACCTTAGGGTTGATCGGTGGGTCGCTCCCCTGATCCTCTATTGGTCTGCGCGCACTAGGTACGTCCAACCACGGGCCCACAAGTGAAAGATTAAGCAGATGAAGTAAAGCAAAGAAAAGAAAGAAATAGAATAGAAAGAACAAGTAGTATAGGACTAAAGAAAATAATTGGTCCTAAATTGACTAACCCTAGAGGGGTGTATTCAGCTTATTTACTTGTATGTATGTTTGTACTTACTGAGCTTTAGCTCATTAGTCTATTCGTGCTGTAGATAATAAAGGAAAACAACCAGCAGTATGAAGCAAGAGTAGCGGACTGGCAGGCAGATCCCAGCGATGTCATGGATGGGTTATGGTTCCGTTTCGCAGAATTCCGCTGTACTCAAGGTGTAAAAGAAAGAAAGTGTAATAGTGAGATATATGTATAAAGACAAGACAAGAGTGTAGTATGTAAAGTAGTGAAACAAGCTTAAAAGTATGTTTCTATTTTTTTCACCCCTCCTTAAAAATTTTCGTCCTCGAAAATCAGAACAGGTGGGGGTACTTGACTCTCATCTCATCTTCTCTTTCCCACGTGGCCTCTTCTACATTATGATTTTTCCATAGAACTTTGACCAGCGGGATGCTTTTATTTCTTAATATCTTCTCTTCTCGCGCAAGTATTTGCACTGGTTGCTCTTCATAAGAGAGATCCTCTCGAACTTGGATTGGCTCATAATCTAGGACATGTGAAGGGTCCGAGATATACTTTCTTAGCATAGATACACGAGAGACATTATGCACTGAAGATAATTCCAGTGGCAAAGCTATCTTATAGGCTACTTTCCCAACCCGGCTAATAATTGGGAAAGGTCCTATGTATCTTGGGCTCAGCTTTCCTTTCTTTCCAAAACGCATGACACCTTTCATTGGTGCTACTTTTAAGAATACGAAGTCACCCTCGTTAAACTCTAGGAATCTTCATCTTTTATCTGCGTAGCTTTTCTGACGATTTTGTGCAGTTTTCATTCTCTGCTGAATCTTTTGGATCGCGTCTATCGTTTCTTGGATAAACTCGGTTTTATGAAGTTCTTTCTCCCTGAGTTCATACCAATGAATGGGAGATCTACACTTTCGTCCATATAATGCCTCATAAGGAGCCATCCCGATGGACGCTTGATAGCTGTTGTTGTAGGAGAATTCTATCAATGGCAGCTTCTTGTTCCAGGCTCCCTTGAAATCTAAAATACAAGCACGAAGCATATCTTCTAGCGTTTGGATCGTACGCTCAGACTGTCCGTCAGTCTGAGGATGAAATGCAGTACTGAATCTTAGTTCGGAGCCCATTGCCTCTTGTACACTTTTCCAGAAATTGGATGTGAACCGACTGTCACGATCTGACACTATTGTTGTCGGTATTCCGTGTAATCTCACAATGTTGGCAATGTACAATTCTGCGAATTTCTCTAATGTGTATGTCATCTTTACGGGTATAAAGTGAGCAGATTTGGTCAATCGATCCACCACTACCCATATCATGTCAAATCCTTCACTTGTCTTGGGTAGCCCGACCACGAAATCCATGGTTACGTGCTCCCACTTCCACTCTGGAATCTCTAATGGTTGCAGCTCTCCGGCTGGCCGCTGATGCTCTGCTTTGACTCTTTGACATGTTAAGCAGCTGCTGATGTGTTTAACAATGTCATTCTTCATCTTTTTCCACCAAAAGTGCTGCTTTAGATCCTGATACATTTTCGTACTGCCCGGATGCACTGAATATGGAGTGTCATGGGCCTCTGTCAGGATTCTTTTCTTCAAAACTTCTTCATCTGGTACACAGATTCTTCCTTGGAAGAGTAAAGTTCCGTCTTTGGAGAGGTAGAACTCTGACCTATCATTCCTAGAGGCTTCTTCTTTAAGCCTCTTAAAAGCAGCATCTAGCTCTTGAGCCTCTTTAATCTCCTCAAGAATTGTTGGTTTGAGTTGCATTGCCGCTAATTTTCCTGAAATTATCTCCACTCCCAACAAGGAGATCTCATGTTGAAGTGGCTTGGGCAACTTATCGATGGCTATTTGCTCTGGCATCGTTGATTTACGACTCAACGCGTCTGCCACTCTGTTTGCCTTACCGGGGTGATATAAGATCTCACAATCGTAATCTTTTACCAACTCCAACCATCTTCTTTGTCTCATGTTAAGCTCTTTCTGAGTAAAGAAATACTTTAAGCTCTGGTGGTCGGTGAAAATTCTGCACCGAACTCCATATAGGTAATGTCGCCATATCTTCAAAGCAAATACGACGGCTGCTAACTCCAAATCATGAGTCGGATAGTTCTTCTCATGCTCCTTGAGTTGTCTTGATGCATAGGCTATTACTTTTCCATCCTGCATCAGCACAGCTCCTAGACCTGTCCTGGAGGCATCGCTATAAATGTCGAAGTCTCCTTCATCCTTTGGAATTGTGAGAATTGGAGCACTGGTCAACCAATTCTTCAATTCTTGAAAGCTTTCTTCACACTTCCTTGTCCACTCGAACTTCTTCTCTTTGCGTGTGAGAGCAGTGAGAGGGGCAGCTAATCTGGCAAATCCCTCTACAAATCTCCGATAATAGCCCGCTAATCCGAGAAAACTCCGGATCTCGGTCACATTCTTTGGAGGAGACCATTTGCTTACCGCTTCGATCTTTGTTGGGTCTACTGAAATTCCGTCTTTGGAAACGACATGTCCTAAGAAGTGGACCTTACCTAGCCAAAATTCACATTTGGAGAACTTTGCATATAGCTGATGCTCCTTCAGAGTGCGTAACACAATCCGAAGATGCTTCTCATGCTCCTCCCAATCTTTCGAGTATATAAGGATGTCATCGATAAACACAATGACAAACTGATCTAAAAATTCCTTGAATACTCGATTCATCAGATCCATAAAAGCGGCTGGTGCATTCGTTAATCCAAAAGGCATAACGAGAAATTCGTAGTGCCCATACCGTGTTCGGAACGCGGTCTTTGGAATGTCTCTTTCTTTAATTTTTAACTGATGATAGCCGGATCGAAGATCAATCTTCGAGAAGACGGTGGCTCCTTTTAGCTGATCGAATAAATCATCGATCCTTGGTAGAGGATATTTATTCTTGATCGTGACTTTGTTGAGCTCACGATAATCTATGCACATTCGGAGGGTTCCATCCTTTTTCTTCACGAAGAGAACTGGAGCTCCCCACGGTGAATAACTGGGCCGTATAAAACCTTTCTCTAATAACTCCTTCAGCTGAGCTTGTAATTCTTTAAGCTCGGCCGGTGCCATTCTGTAAGGGGCCTTTGAAATCGGAGGCGTTCCTGGCAGCAACTCGATTTCGAAGGTAATCTCTCGATCAGGAGGAAGTCCTGGTAATTCTTCTGGAAATACCTCCACGAACTCGTTGATCACTGGCACCTCGTTCGGTTGTAGTTCTACCTTCTTGGTGGTGTCCTTGATATAAGCTAGATATCCAGTACAGCCACTAGATATCAGCTTTCTTGCCCGCAGGGAACTGATCAGCATTTTCGACTGCTTCTGAGAATGCCCTTGATACTCAAACTGGTCTTTTTCTCCAGACTGAAACACTACTTTTCGTCGTTGACAGTCAATGGTCGCTTGATATTTTGCAAGGAAATCCATTCCAAGGATAACGTCATAATCGACTAACTCTAAGACGACTAAGTCGACGTACAACTCCCTATCAGCAACAATTACTGGCACGTGACGTAACCAGTAATCAGATAATAATACCTCACCAGACGGTAAGGTGGTTTTAAACACTTGGCCAATTTTATCCTTGGCATGACTAACTCTTTCTACAAAGCTATGTGAGGCAAATGAATGCGATGCACCGGAGTCAAATAAAATAAATACAGGGCTTTGGGCGACAAGAAGCTGACCTGTCACCACATTCGAGGTGCCTGCCTCTACATCTTCCCTGGTGTAGGCTAATAGATGTGCCTCGGTCTTTGGTATATTCTCCTGGCCTCCAGGTTGAGTATGCGATCCTTGTATAGCATGGACCTGGCTCATCTGTCGGGACTGGAAGGATCCCGGCTGGTTCTGTGGGTTGGATGGGCAGAATCTAGCATAATGACCTTCTCTACCACAAACATAGCATGTGGTATTCCCCAGCTTGCACTCGCCCTTGTGCAATCTTCCACATTTTGGGCATGGCTGTCGGTTCTGTACTCCTTCTAAGCCTTGCCTTTGCTGAGTGTTGCGAGTATTTTGGCCCCAATTTTCATTTGGGTTTCCCTTTCGCTTATTGGTATTTTGCTGGTTCTGGTTATTTTTCTGACCAGGCTTCATTCCTTGACTAGATTTATTACTTTGGCCAGCTTGGTTGTTCTTCTGAGTCTACTTCGCAAGATCTTTTTCTTTCTTCTTCTCCTCCCAGACTTTTGTTCTTTCTTCCTTAACTCGGTTCAGACGATTCTCGGCCCTCATAGCTCTGCTTACACAGTCTGCTACAGTGGTTGGCAGGGTCTCGCCACTTTCCACATTTAGGGCTATATCTTGTCGGAACATATTGATCATCCTCCGTACCCGCTCTTCTTCTGTGGGTACCAAATGTGGACACAGTCGAGCTAATCTGTCGAATTTACGGCAGGCTTCGGTCACTGTCATCTCGCCTTGCCTCAGCTCATCGAACTCTCTTTGTTGAGCTCGTAGGGTGTCAAGGTTGAAATACTTCCTGTTAAATTCTCCCAGGAAGTCATTCCAGGTCATCCTTCTAACGTCCCTTCGCATCTTTACTGTCTCCCACCAATAACGAGCATCCTTCGTTAATATGCAGGAGGCGCAAAGGACCTTTTCTTGATTTGTTAGGTCCATAAACTCAAAAATGGTCTGTATTGAAGCTAACCACTCTTCAGCCTCTAAGGGTTCTATAGATCCCTCAAACTCTTTTGGCTTCATCTTCCGGAACCGTTCATACAATGATCCCTGGTTGGCTCCAGCTCGGGCACCTATTGCTACTTCAGGTACCATTCGGACTGGTGGTGCTACTGGTTCAGGAGCTGGTTGTGGCTCCGGTACTGGTACTTGAGGTGGAGGGAAATTCGCTTGGGCCCCATTCCTCTGTTCCAGTAGCTCTTGCAGTCTCTGGTTCTGTGTTTCTTGTGCCTCTAACCGAGCTTGTATGTTGGCTAGGACAGCGGCTAAATCTGCTTCTTGAGCTTGTGCAGCTCGTGTGCGAACCATGTTGCTGTGTCTGACCTATAACAATAGCGACATGGTTTAGTGCTAAATTAGATATTGATTATCTAAAATTAACTTACTTGGACTGAGCAGGTGCAGATGCTGAGATGTCATGGAAGGTTGATAGTAGAACCGCTCGCTCTGATACCAACTCTTGTGCGCGACCCCTCTAGCTTAGGTCGTCCACCTTATCTTGCTTGCTTTCTTTATTCTTTGCTTAGTCTTACTTAGCTTACTTGTTTCTATAGCTTTCTTCTCCTTGGGGTTTAAAAGATTTGTTCTTGAAAAACTAGGAATATTTTTTTTTTCTTTAACTGGAGGAAACTACTAATTCTTGAAAATTGTGTATACATAAATATATACGTACTTCTTAATACTTTTTCCCAAAATATAATTTGGAGTCTCGTTACTTTAAAGTACGTAAAAATAGAAACATACTTTTAAGCTTGTTTCACTACTTTACATACTACACTCTTGTCTTGTCTTTATACATATATCTCACTATTACACTTTCTTTCTTTTACACCTTGAGTACAGCGGAATTCTGCGAAACGGAACCATAACCCATCCATGACATCGCTGGGATCTGCCTGCCAGTCCGCTACTCTTGCTTCATACTGCTGGTTGTTTTCCTTTATTATCTACAGCACGAATAGACTAATGAGCTAAAGCTCAGTAAGTACAAACATACATACAAGTAAATAAGCTGAATACACCCCTCTAGGGTTAGTCAATTTAGGACCAATTATTTTCTTTAGTCCTATACTACTTGTTCTTTCTATTCTATTTCTTTCTTTTCTTTGCTTTACTTCATCTGCTTAATCTTTCACTTGTGGGCCCGTGGTTGGACGTACCTAGTGCGCGCAGACCAATAGAGGATCAGGGGAGCGACCCACCGATCAACCCTAAGGTCATCTCTGGACTACTGACCTTATAGGTAGTAAGTCATGCCATAAACTACCTCATTATTAACGAGGCAGCGCCACACTTCTGGGGTGGAGGCAGGAAGTTAAGCCATAAACTACCTCATTATTAACGAGGCAGCGCCACACTTTTGGGTTGGAGGCTATCTGGGAACCTCACAACTGGGGAGGCCGGTACGCCAACCTTAACTTTTAAGTCTTATTATCTGACTTATTTTATTCCTCTTTTCTATTTCTGATCTTGCTTACTATTCTCGTGAACATGTTAGTATCATGTCATAAACTGAATAGCTTAAATGTATATATATATAACATAACTTTATGGTAAGTCCATTCGTGAGTAGACAATTAAATGTCTGTACTTACCTTATCAATCTCTTCTCTTTTTCTCTCTAGGATCTTTGATCGCCCTCCTTGTAGGTCGATTTTTGGATCCTACAGACAAACTTTGTCTGTTAATTTCATTTCCATTTATAGCTTTTATTTTTTTCATTAAAAAGCTTAAATAGAACCTATTTACAACTTTTTGGGCTTTATTTATCATTTCCCCAATTTTCCCCAACTTTTGCAAAATTACGATTTTGCCCCTGTCTTTTGGCAAAATTGCAGTTTTGCCCCTGACAGAATTTTATTGATCCAGACTGCATTTTTGGCCCTCAGGAACTTTTCTGACTCTTTTCTAATCATTACCGGGTTCGCTTCTATTTTATTTCCACTTTTCACTTTCCCGACCCTCGGGAAGCACTATTCCGACCCTTACGTCGGTTTAGTGATTTTCTATCGTTTCGGAGTCTCAAATGGACGTTTCACTAGTATTTAAAACATTCATCTAGACTTTCTCGACCTAGGTCTCCGAGGCTCGGATTTTCCGTACCCGACTCAGACCTTTATTTCATTTCCAAAAACGCCCCCCCCCCTCGGGGTCGGTTTTTCCGTTTCACTCTCATTTTACATTTTTAGGGGACGGTCTACTATTCACGAACCACCCCTTAGGTTTTCCTTATTCAATTCTCCGTTAGGGACTCGGGTTTCCGACCCGACCCTAAACTTTTATTTTTAATTCCTATTTTACCCCGAAAGTCGTCTTCGAAATTTCGGCAGCATTTCGGCGTAATTTTAAGGCTTCCGGCGTTAGGTACGCCTCGAACCATATGTACCTGCCACGTACTATACCACAAGCCTATTTTATGTAAAAGTTTTCCAAACTTTTACATAAAAGCTCACAAATTCCAATTTCACATTTTTAACCACATTACAAAATTTTTTACAATTTTGCCCTTAGTTTTGGTTTCGGTTTTCACCACCAAACCGAACCGAAATTTCTCAAACTTTTCAACCACTTGTTAGGCTATTAAATGCCATTTTTCTAACACTTTTCAAGCCCATTTTCTTGTTCTTTTCAACCAAATTTCTTAGGGTTTTACCCTTGTATAACCCACGGCCATTGAATGCTAAACATGTCAAACATTTTTGTTTCATTCTTTCAATCACATTTTCATCATTTACACATTAAATTGCATGATTTAAATTAACCAAATACCACATAATTCATGCAAAATTTTTCTTCCAAACCTTTAGGAAACCCACGGCCTCCTTAAGCAATGCACACCAAAATTTTTTTCAAGCTTTTCCATAATGAAATACATGCTTTATTCTTCACCAATTTAAACTTAGAAAGCATGTTAGCAATAAACCACAACTTTTTCTCATTGATTACCCATGGTAACCCACGGATTTTCCTTAGAAAAACCAACCAAAATTTGGTTTTTCTTTAAACAAATTACATGGTTTTCTTCCTTATTTCATCCTTAACAAAACCCAACATCAAATCCATGAAAAACACCCAAAAAGTTTTCATCTTTTTCTCACTATTCACCCACGGATTCCATGAAGAAAAACCATGAAAAATTAAGTGAAAAAGGAAGTTACCTTGGTCTAATGCTTCCTTTGTCTTCTAAGAACACTTTGACACTCCTTTTGTGAAGAAATGTTGAAGGAATTCTTTGGTTCTCCTTGGGTGGCTCACGTAGACTCCATGGATGACTTAGACAAAAAAATTTTTCTTTTGGTTTGGCATGAAACAAAGTTTCGGCCACTTTGTTACCAACTTGCCGACTTATGCATGGAAGAAAGCCAATTAATTTGGCTCTAAACCAATCAAATTTCAACACCTTTCACCTAATTCTTTCCACCTTTTTTTTTAAAATTAAAAAGGTATATTTTTGGCCAAATCTTGGCCTTTAGATCAAAAGCAAATTAAATCATGGTCATTCATCCTACCTAACACCATATTTCTTTCCATTTCTTAAATGGATTTATGATGTCATAATTACTAAAGTGAAAGTTGACTTTGACTTTCACTATTCACATTAATTCGACTACTTTTTGACCGATGCCGTTTCGAGCCGAAATTTTCCTGAAATCGTCCCAGCGTGTTCCTGAGGTCTCCTGTGCAGTCGGATCAACTTAATCTGCTTCCGTTTGATTAAAATCAATCCCGAAAGTTTACCGTCTTTTTGAGCTCCGGTTAGGGTTTCAATGCCGGTTTTGGCACCGTTTCACCCGTTTCAACTCAGTGAATTTTTCCAACACTAAATTCTTACTCGTCAGTATTGTTAGAACATTTTAATATATTCTAAACAATACAAATACATCTATTTCACTCTTTAAATAGTACAAATTATTATATACATATATTTGTACTTTTCTTACTGTGCTCTTACTTTGACTTGCCATATTCTTATCTTTATACTGTTCAGATACCGAAACTACTCCTTTTTGAGCGTTTTGGGCCTGAATTCACTTTCATACTCATATACTTTATTCTCTACTTATTTTTGGAGATTTTAATTTCCTCCAAAACATTTATTTATTTCTATCAACACTATAATTTGTCTAATTACAACCATAGTGTTTCTTTACATTCTTACTTACAGAACTCATAGAAAACCCTAGATTAAACTAGGTCACACCGCTAAAATTCTCTGGTCGTCACAGTCCCAACCCCCGGGGGGGTTGGCATCCCAAGGCCGTCCATGTGCAGCCCTGCCGGGCTGCAGGTCAAGCCTGCAGTGCCAGGCTACACGCCCAGGTTGAGGCCAGCCTTGGGGAGTCCACGGCCACCTCGGCTGCTGGCTAAGCCTGCGGCCGTGGGTGATTATGGCCTGCACAGGGGCTGCCGTAGCCCATCCTACCCGAGGGCAGAGGCTGCAGCCCCACCAAGGCCCAGCGGCCTATCCCGAGGGATCGTGTCTCGATTTTCGTGTCATATTCCAATTAACCTATTAGGATCTCCAAAAATTAATTTGAATACCAATTAAATTGAAATTTTCCACACAATCAAAATTTCAACCTTTAAATTAAATTTAACTTTTGGGAAAAATAAATTACGGTCTTCAATCTTCAATCTCCTCCAAGAATAATTACATAAAATTTCCTAAACCTTTTCCGGTGCACAAAAATTCTAACCATAATAATTCTAAGAGACAAAAATTAAAATCCATAGGAAAATTATAGTGTTAATAAACTACTCTCATGGTTACATCAAAAATCCTACATATAATTTTTTTTAAATTCTAAGGAACCATAATCGGCAAAAACAAGCATGCTTATAATAATTCAGAAAATTAAAATAACCACATACTTTATACATAATACATGATAACAACATAAAGGAATCCTAGAATACCACTCTCTAAATATCAAATCCATACATAAATAAAAAGACTAAGTAATTGTCTAATTTATGTACATGGCATAATCATGAGATGGCTCTGATACCAATTGTAGGAAAATAAATCGATAAAAATGTATCAGAGTGACGCAGCAGAACAATAAAAATTTTTAGGATCGTTAAATATCTTATGATGTCATAAACAATAAACCAACAATAATTGAAACTCATACCTCAAGGACACCAATCTGCAGGAGGAAAATGACCGGAGGGCTTCAACCAACTAGCCTTCTCTACTATTCTCCAATTCCCGAATGGCTGAGTGTGTGGGCACTCTGAACCTCGATCGGTATGCTAGCACTGCTAGTCTTCTTCCGACCACCCAGATCTCTAAAGAACTTATTGTCACAATGAGTTGTGCAACAATAAGCCTACTCACCTGAGAGTCTGTGGTTTAAGAGAACTGGAGTGGCAGGACCTCTATTTATAGACCTGCATGAGGTGACTCTCTGAATTCGAATTGGATTAGGAGAAGAGATTCTCCCTTATCCACTGTGACGCCCCGTGCCTTCAGTGGCCCGGACCGTCACTGAAAACTATTACTTGCTTCTTTAGCTTTTACTTATACTTCCTCTTTAAAACCGATACTTAAACTTGCTGAATTTAATAGCATAAATTTAGAGGGATTTTTTTTAATATAAGCGTATGTATTTACTATTCACGTACGTATACTATTAAAATGCAGAATTTGAAAAACATAAGGATTTCAATTATACATACACACTTATATACTTGTTTATCTGATTAATATTCACCAGACACTATTTAAATATACTATTCATACATATACTGTTTACTGTTCCAAAATACCAATTAATCTTTACTATTCAAAATACTATTTAGCTGTCACCGTTCAAAATACTTTTTACTCATACTGTGCGGAAGAATACTCGTGGTGTATCCATAACCTCATCCTCACATCCACCTGCACCGCCATCATCGCCCCTTGGTGTTTGCGTTATAGGAAGCTTGCCTACAGCATGAACACACTCCGTGAGCTTTACGCCCAGTAAGTACAACATGTTAACAGCAAAACATATTTAAAATATAGCACATACTTAAAATCCTAAGCATGACATATATCACTTAATAAATCACATACCATTTAAGCATATCACATATCAGCTCACATATCATGTTATCACATAACATGTCATAACACTGAATATAAAACTTCACATACTTTATGCATGACAGAAGCATTGTATACTGTATGCACTCTACTAAAAAAGAAAGCATAGTGAACTATAACTAATGCATGGTCCGGTTATGTTCATTTATACTTCAAACTTCTCTTTTCTTTTCTTGTCTATTTAGGGCCCATGTGTCAGTACCGTGTGCGCGCAGACCAACGGTAACGCCCAAGGTCAACTAATGCCGAAGAGCCATCAACTGATGCTCAACTTTTGGCCTTAACTTTCTTTAACTGGAAACCCCTTCGACTGAAGGAGCCGGTACGACACACCTATTTATTTCCATCTTGTTTAACTATTCTAGCCATACGCTTCTCTAAGCTATCCCCAATCCTACGCGGTAGGGATCTATGGCTTCTATCTTGTTCTTTCATCAATCTACTCGATTGTGAAACTATGTGCTCTTATGTATGCTGTGCAGAATCGTGTGCAAGATACATACTTAAAATACTGGAAAAGTATCATTTTAAATTCATTTTATCCATGCTGTAGGCAGAGTTGTACTTACCTGTCAGCAGACAGTTTATACTCTCGCCTTCGTCACAAATCAGGTACCTCCCTGTAATCATAATGCATTACATTAACATTCACTCTTAGGTCACCGTGGTCATTAGTGACTAATAAAAATTCTCGTTATGTGGTATCGATCCTTATCGGTACTATTTGCCCTCTTCTTAAGAATTTGATTTTCTAATCATTGTTAATTAATTTATTTACCCAATAAATTAATTAACATCGCTCTTAGGTCACTCTATCGTTAGAAACTAATAAACATATCGTTGTGTGGTACCGATGCCTATCGGTACCCAATTGCTCTACTTTGGGAAATTTTATATCTAATTTTTAATCGTGCTTGATTAATTTGTCTACTTGACAAATTAATCACTGTCTCTCACTGTCCATTCTGACTTGGTCCTTGACTGGCTAACCGACCAGTCAACTGACTGAATACCTCCCGTATGACCATTTAGCCTGTCGGGTTACCATTACCGATGTAATCGCCCCAAATTTTATACTTAGATTGCACCCGTCCCTCGAGTAGTACTATTCTGACATAGGGGTCGTTTTCTTACATTACGAAATTTCTAATGGGGCAGTTCACTAATCCTTACAACGTCCGTCCTTCTTTCCCGGACTTAGGTCATCGAGGGGGCTCGGGTTTCCATCCCGATCACATTTTCACCCCTCGTTTCCTAAAATACCCCTTTGTGCCGTTTTAGAAATTTTGGCAGCATTTCCGCTTAATTTTTGGGTTTCCGGCGTTTAGGAAACGCCTCAAAACCATCTAACCTATTCTAACCTGTCAAGTACTAAATCAGAGGCCTAATTTTTACATAAAAGCTCAGCTTTTTACGTAAAAATATTCACATTTCCTCACATTCTCTTTTTCAACATTTCATCCCTTTTTCTTACAATTCCTCAAGTCAGTAAACCATAATTCACACATAATTATTTCTAATAATAAATTGAGGAATCAAGGGATCAAAACCACTACCAAAATCGTTCCCATCGGCAGTCAGGTGAACCGTTCGATCTCGATCGCACAATCTTTGAATCATCGTTCTCCACTTTTGAAACTCCGGTTCGCAAATCCGATGCCGCGGATGTGTCCGGAACGTCACAAATAGGCCAACGGGCCATTCTTCAATTTTCGGTCTTCGGGTCGCCGTTGACCGTCGTTGACCAGCGTTGACCACGACGGCGATGAGAGTGGCGACCACCATCTTGAAAAGCTTGACGAAAGGAACCCATTGGTGGTGTCAATTTCACCAATCGAGACTCCTATCACCGGAAATCGACCCTCGAAAAGTCGGCAACTGCGGCGGTGTTGGATCTTCATTTTCTGGCGTTGTTGCCCAAAATTGATTTGGGGATTTTGATCTACGTGTTGTTCTAAGCATTTTGATATCGACCTTGCAACTCAACTCCGCCGGAATAGCGAGATTCGACGGTGGCGACGGCGACGACGACGGCGAACCTTGGGCGGCGCGATCCGGCGGCTGTTGATGTGAAATGAAGGCTGGGTTTTGTTCTACTCTTCACCACGAATCCATTGGGACCAGAATCGTGGCATTTGGACGTCGGACGGTGGAGAAATCACGGTTTGAAAAATTCGGCCACCGTCGGCTTTAGGCGGCGCGTGCGGCGTTCTCCGACGTCGGTTCCGTCGACTCGGCACACCGTTGGACTCAGCTCGTCGAGAGCTTTCCAATGGTGCCGGCAGTGTTGAAAACGGAGGCCGGATTCGATGGTCGGTCACTGTTCATCTTCGTGTGGTGTGGGGGAGGGAGAAAATGAGATTTGGAAAAATATGGGGACTATTTTTCTAGAATCCCCAAAATTTCGTCCTTTATACTAATTTTTTGAAAAATTTTAAGATAGGCTATACTGACTAATTTGGGCGTGCTGAACCCAAATATATCAGTTTTATCTTCATCCGAGGTCGTCTCGACCAGTTTTCCGATACTGCATGGCTCCTAGTCAAAAATTACTTTTTGTGCTCAAATGACTAATTTAAGCATTCTGATTCCAAATATATCAGTTTTATATCAAGAAAAGGTCATCTTGACTAATTTCTTGATACGTGGTTAGGCCTACACTGTGTTGACACTGCGCACGTATAACGAGGTATTTTAGCGCAAAATTTCAAACACAGTCTCCCTTGACTAATTTGGACATGCTGATTTCAAATTTATCAGTTTTACGTCCATCTGAGGTCTTCTAGACCAGTTTTCGGGATCCGTATGACCCCGTCTCGAAAAACGTGTCAGGTGTCTGATTGACTAATTTGGGCGTCCTGAGTCTAAATATATTAGTTTCGGGGCGAGAAAAGGTCGTCTTGACCCTCATCCCGATACTGCGTATCTTTTAAACAAAATCTACATTTTATGCTCAATTGACCAGATTGAGCCTACTGACTATTAATATGTCAGTTTTATGCCAGATTAAGGCCGTCTTGGCCACTAACCTGATACTGTATTTCTCACTATTCACTATTCACTATCTGACTGACTAATCTGAGCGTTCTGACTTTGATTTTGTCAGTCCCTAGGCGAGAAGAGGTCATCTAGACCACTTTTCGCGATACTGTACATCTATTAGGGCAATTATCGCTGCTGTGCTCAGATGACCAGTCTGAGGGTACTGATGACTAACTCATCAGTTCTGTATCATGAAATGGTCATCTGGACCAGTTTCTTGATATTGCGTGTCTCAACGCATACTCACATAATAGGGTGGACCGATTTCACTGTCGGTTGCCCCTTTCACTACATGAATAGTAATTAAACGTTACTATTCCCGTTTAATTCATTCAACTGAAAAGTACACTGTGTTTATTAACTTAATTACATCATTACATAGTAATTAAGTTTCATAATTCATGAGAGTCATTACAGTGGCTCTCGGCTCATTACACAGCGTTCTACACGGACTCTTACGAGTGCGTGTGCAACGCAACACGGGCGTGTACATTTCAGACACGGGCGTGTACTAGTTGAGACTATTCAACACAGCCAGGTCTTTGAAATACATTCATCTATCTGAGCAGTATACAGCCTCTTACACGGCCGTGTACTTGACCGTGTTTCTTAAATTTGCACTAAAAGACATTAAATTATGTCCATTTTATTCCTTAGTGACTTATTACATGGTAAGTAGGTGCCATGAAAATGACGGTCATTACAACCTACATTCCTTACAAAATTTTCGTCCTCGAAAATTAGAATAATTCCAGGATGTCTCTTCTCATGTCTTCTTCCCATTCTCATGTGGCTTCCTCAACACGATGATTCCGCCACAACACTTTTACTAGCGGTATACTTTATTCCTAAGTACCTTCTCCTCTCTGACGAGGATCCGCACGGGTCTCTCCTCGTACGTCGGATCAGCGTATACTACAACGGATTCTTGCCTAAGAACATGGGAGCTGTCTGGCACGTACTTCTTCAGCATGAAGATGTGAAAGACTTTGTGCACTGTAACTAACTCGGGAGGAAGTGCTAGTCTATAAGCCACCTTCCCGGCTTTCTATATTATCTCGAGGGTCCTATGTACCTAGGACTGAGCTTTTTTTTTTTCTTTTCAAAGTGCACCACCCCTTTCATGGGTGCTGCCTTGATAAAGACCAAGTCTCTTACTTGAAACTCAAGGGGTCTATAGCACTTATCGTCAAAATTCTTCTGTCGACTGTGCACTGTATCTAACGTTTCTTGTATCAGTTTCACGTCTGCCATGGTATTCTTGATGATGTCTGAGCTAATTAGTCGTTTCTCTCCCGTTTCGTACTAATGAGCTAGGGATCTACATTCCCTTCCACAGAGTGTCTCGTACGGTGCCATTCCTATCGAGGAATGATAGTTGCTGTTGTACAAGAACTCGCTCAATGGTAGCTTCTGATCTCAAATTCCTTTGAAGTCTAGGACTCAGGTCTCAACATGTCCTCTAACATCTGTATGGTCCTCTCAGACTAACTATTGGTCTGAGGATGAAATGCTATGCTAAACTCTCACTTTGACCGTAATGCAGCCTGAACACTTCACCAAAATCTGGAGGTAAAGCATCCACTACGACCTGAGACGATCGACTCTGGTACTCCGTGCCGTTTCACGAACTGTGCCGCATGGATTCTGCTAGTCATTCCACCAAGTAGCTAACTTTCATTGCTAAAAAAAAATTAACTGATTTCATCAGTTTGTCTACAATCACCGAGATTGCGTCATTATCGTTTGACGTCTTCGGCAATCCGACTACGAAATTCATCGTAATCTGGTCCTATTTCCACTCGGGTAGCTTAATTTTCTATGATTATCCTGCTGGGCGCTGGTGTTCTGCCTTAACCTTCTGACACATAAGGTATCTGGCAACGAACTCGACTATGTCATTCTTCATTTCAGGCCACCAAAAGCTTTCCTTCAGGTACTTGTACATCTTATTCGCTATCAGATGTACGGAATATGACGTCTCGTAAGGTTCCAAAAGGATTCGCTTCTTGAGTTCTTCATCTTTCAGAACACATACTCCATCTCTGTAGTAGAGTATGTCGTCCTTAAGGATCTTAAACTCTGAATCCTTATCCTCTATAGCTTCCTTTCTGGACTTAAGCAGGGACAAATCGAAACCTTGATCGATCTTGATCTCTTCTTAGAGCGTCGATTGGAGGGTCATGTCAGACAATCTCCCTATCAAAATCTTGATCTCGCTGTCACATAGCTCCTTTGTAGTGCTCCTGACAAGGCACTAATAGTCATAGGCATAGTAATATACTTCTGACTCCGTGCATCGGCAACCTTATTGGCTTTCCCCGGATGGTATAGGATCTCACGGTCGTAATCCTTACCAACTCTAGCCATCTACGCTGCCTCATGTTGAGCTCTTTCTGCGTGAAGATACATTTGAGGCTCTAGTGGTCGATGTAAATCTCGCACGTGACTCCGTACAGGTAGTGCCTCCATGCTTTTATCGTAAAAACTATCGCTACTAGCTCCAGATCACGCGTTTGTTAGGAAATGCCCTAAGTATTAGAGACATTTTGATGTATTCATTTTGAACTGGATAATAAAATTATGTATAGAGGTTATTCATTACATTGCTATATGTCCTCGTCTTATTTACATGTTAAAGTAAATGTAAACAAATATGGCTCACTGGCTGCTTGTATTAAAACTATTAGAACGTTGCATGCAATGGACTTTTGTATGCGAGAAGACAATGTTCTAAAGTTAGCGGTCTAAACTATGGTCTGTAGTCTATGGGGTTAGACCGAGCATCTAACTCATGTTAAGACT
This sequence comes from Antiaris toxicaria, assembly GCA_035233585.1. NCBI lineage: Eukaryota > Viridiplantae > Streptophyta > Magnoliopsida > Rosales > Moraceae > Antiaris > Antiaris toxicaria. The sequence continues at coordinate 88,668,205 of CP141156.1, forward strand.
ATTATGTTGTCTAAAGCCTTGGAGGGGACGGTTTGTCTTGACTGTCTGGAGCTGGACTCCCAAGTAGAGACATAGATATTGTGGGCGACCCCTCTAGCTTAGGTCGTCCACCTTATCTTGCTTGCTTTCTTTATTCTTTGCTTAGTCTTACTTAGCTTGCTTGTCTCTATAACTTTCTTCTCCTTAGGGTTTAAAAGATTTGTTCTTGAAAAACTAGGAATATTTTTTTTTTCTTTCTTTTTAAACTGGACTGGATGAAACTACTGATTCTTGAAAATTGTGTATACATAAATATATACGTACTACTTAATACTTTTTGTTTTTCCAAAATATATTTTTGGAGTCTTGTTACTTTAAAGTACGTAAAAATAGAAACATACTTTTGAGCTTGTTTCACTACTCTACATACTACACTCTTGTCTTGTCTTTATACATATATCTCACTATTACACTTTCTTTCTTTTACACCTTGAGTACAGCGGAATTCTGCGAAACGGAACCATAACCCGTCCATGACATCGCTGGGATCTGCCTGCCAGTCCGCTACTCTTGCTTCATACTGCTGGTTGTTTTCCTTTATTACCTACAGCACGAATAGACTAATGAGCTAAAGCTCAGTAAGTACAAACATACATACAAGTAAATAAGCTGAATACACCACTCTAGGGTTAGTCAACTTAGGACCAATTATTTTCTTTAGTCCTATACTACTTGTTCTTTCTATTCTATTTCTTTCTTTTCTTTGCTTTACTTCATCTGCTTAGTCTTTCACTTGTGGGCCCGTGGTTGGACGTACCTGGTGCGCGCAGACCAATAGAGGATCAGGGGAGCGACCCACCGATCAACCCTAAGGTCATCTCTGGACTACTGACCTTATAGGTAGTAAGTCATGCCATAAACTACCTCATTATTAATGAGGCAGCGCCACACTTCTGGGGTGGAGGCAGGAAGTTAAGCCATGAACTACCTCATTATTAATGAGGCAGCGCCACACTTCTGGGGTGGAGGCTATCTGGGAACCTCACAACTGGGGAGGCCGGTACGCCAACCTTAACTTTTAAGTCTTATTATTTGACTTAACTTATTTCTCTTTCTTTTTTCTAATCTTGCTTACTATTCTCGTGAACATGTTAGTATCATGTCACAACTGAATAGCTTAAATGTGTATATATATATAACACAACTTTATGGTAAGTTCATTCGTGAGTAGACAATTAAATGTCTGTACTTACCTTATCAATCTCTTCTCTTCTTCTCTCTAGGATCTTTGATCGCCCTCCTTGTAGGTCGATTTTTTTTGGATCCTACAGACAAACTTTGTCTGTTAATTTCATTTCCATTTATAGCTTTTATTTTTCATTAAAAAGCTTAAATAGAACCTATTTACAACTTTTTGGGCTTTATTTATCATTTTCCCAATTTTTCCCAACTTTTGTAAAATTACGATTTTGCCCCTATATTTTGGCAAAATTGCAGTTTTACCCCTGACGGAATTTTATTGATCCAGACTGCATTTTTGGCCCTCAGGAACTTTTCTGACTCTTTTCTAATCATTACCGGGTTCGTTTCTATTATATTTCCACTTTTCACTTTCCCGACCCTCGGGAAGCACTATTCCGACCCTTACGTCGGTTTAGTGATTTTCTATCGTTTCGGAGCCTCAAATGGACGTTTTACTAGTATTTAAAACGTTCATCTAGACTTTCCCGACCTAGGTCTCCGAGGCTCGGATTTTCCGTACCCGACTCGGACCTTTATTTCATTTCCAAAAACGCCCCCCCTCGGGGTCGGTTTTTCAATCTCACACGCGTTTTTTTCATTTTTTGGGGACGGGTTACTATTCACGAACCGCCCCTTAGGTTTTCCTTATTCAATTCTCCGTTAGGGACTCGGGTTTCCGACCCGACCCTAAACTTTTATTTTTAATTCCTATTTTACCCCGAAAGCCGTTTTCGAAATTTCGGCAGCATTTCGGCGTAATTTTAAGGCTTCCGGCGTTAGGTACGCCTCGAACCATATGTACCTGCCACGTACTATACCACAAGCCTATTTTATGTAAAAGTTTTCCAAACTTTTACATAAAAGCTCACAAATTCCAATTTCACATTTTTAACCACATTACAAAATTTTTTTACAATTTTGCCCTTAGTCTTGGTTTCGGTTTTCACCACCAAACCGAACCGAAATTTCTCAAACTTTTCAACCACTTGTTAGGCTATTAAATGCCATTTTTCTAACACTTTTCAAGCCCATTTTCTTGTTCTTTTCAACCAAATTTCTTAGGGTTTTACCCTTGTATAACCCACGGCCATTGAATGCTAACCTTGTCAAACATTTTTGTTTCATTCTTTCAATCACATTTTCATCATTTACATCACAAAATGCATGATTTCAATTAACCAAACATCACCTAAAAGCATGAAAATTTTTCTTCCAAACCATTAGGAAACCCACGGCCACTTTGAAATAAATGAACACCAAAATTTTTCCAAGCTTTTCCATAGTGAAATTCATGCTTTATTCTTAACAAAACATAAGTTAAAAACATGTTAACACATAAATCACACAAATTTCTCATTGCTTACCAATGGTAACCCACGGATTTTCCTTTGGAAAACCAACCAAAAATTGGTTTTTCTTTAAACCAATTGCATGGTTTTCTTCCTCCTTACACCCTTAACAAAACCCATCATCAACTTAATGAAAAACACCCAAAATTTTTCCATCTTAATTCACTATTCACCCCACGGATTTCCTAAAGAAAAACCATGAAAAATTTCAATCCAAGGGAAGTTACCTTGTTCACTTTCTTCCTTTGTCTTCAAGTGATGTTTTGCCACACTTTTTGTATAGAAAACTTGAAGAAATTAATTGATTTTCCTTTGGTCACCCACGGCTCCCATGGAAGAAAAGACTTAGCAAAATTTTGTTATGTTTTGCTTGAAAATTGGCTTCGGCCACTTATCCCCCATGTTTTGCCGACTTAAGCCACCAAAAAGACCAATTAATTTGGCTTCCACCAATGAAAATTAGACACCTTTCACCCTAATACTTTCTCCATTTTTCAAAAATTAAAAAGGCATATTTTTGGCCAAATCTTGGCCTTTGGATCAAAAAGCAAATGAATCATGGCCATTCATCCTACCTAACACCAATTTCTTTCCATTTCTTAAATGGATTTATGATGTCATAATTACTAAAGTGAAAGTTGACTTTGACTTTCACTATTCACATTAATTCGACTACTTTTTGACCGATGCCGGTTCGAGTCGAAATTTTCCTGAAATCTTCCCGGCGTGTTCCTGAGGTCTCCTGTGCAGTCGGATCAACTTAATCTGCTTCCATTTGATCAAAATCAATCCCGGAAGTTTACCGTCTTTTTGAGCTCCGGTTAGGGTTTCAATGCCGGTTTTGGCACCGTTTCACCCGTTTCAACTTAGTGAATTTTTCCAACACTGAATTCTTACTCGTCAGTATTGTTAGAACATTTTAATATATTCTAAACAATACAAATACATCTATTTCACTCTTTAAATAGTACAAATTATTATATACATATATTTGTACTTTTCTTACTGTGCTCTTACTTTGACTTGCCATATTCTTATCTTTATACTGTTCAGATACCGAAACTACTCCTTTTTGAGCGTTTTGGGCCTGAATTCACTTTCTTACTCATATACTTTATTCTCTACTTATTTTTGGAGATTTTAATTTCCTCCAAAACATTTATTTATTTCTATCAACACTATAATTTGTCTAATTACAACCATAGTGTTTCTTTACATTCTTACTTACAGAACTCATAGAAAACCCTAGATTAAACTAGGTCACACCGCTAAAATTCTCTGGTCGTCACAGATATGTTTCTTGGAGGTGACATATTAGACTGGGACTAAAGCGTGATTGATCTACGTAGTCCGCTATGAGTGGATCAATCTGCTTTTGACATTCATTATGCAATAACCTTAATCTTGAGTAAATGAACTACTTCATGTATATGACTTGTGTACTTTGATGTTCCAATGGCTAAAGCGTCTCAGAGGTAGTAAGCTTATAGACCGGTTCGTTGGGTGCATGACTTGTATACGATGAAGGGTTTGTTTGCAGATATCGGAATCATAGCTCTAAAGAGTGAAAGGTATCCTCTTAAAGGCATTATACTGAATGTGAAAATGGACAAGGCCTTGGGTCGTCTGCTGGGCGGATGACTTCTTATTCACACATAGTGAATAATCATTTTCTTAATTCGGTAGTATAATGGAACTTTAAGATAGCCTGATTAGTAGGATTAAACGGACTTTGACCTAAAGCTGATCATGGATATCATATGAGGGTTTTGCATATATGACAAGGTCATTGGATAGTAGCTCGTCCCAGGCTGTGACAACAGGGAAATTCAGGCAGTTCTCGGATGAAAATGTACAATTGTATGTATATAACAATTTGTACTATTTAAAGAGTGAAATAAATGTATTTATATTGTTCAGAATATATGAAAATGTTCTAACAATACTGACGAGTAAGAATTCAGTGTTGGAAAAATTCACTGAGTTGAAACGGGTGAAACGGTGCCAAAATCGGCATTGAAAACCCTAACCGAGCCAATAAAAGACGGTAAACTTCCGGGATTGATTTTGATCAAACGGAAGCAGATTATCGGTCAAAAAGTAGTCGAATTAATGTGAATAGTAAAAGTCAAAGTCAACTTTTACTTTAGCAATTATGACATCATTAATCCATTTAATAAATGGGATTAAAATAGTGGTTGGTAGCATTAATGGCCATGATTCATCTACTCTTTGATCTAAAGGCCAAGATTTGGCCAAAATTAACCATTTTTAATTTTTGAAAAATGGGGAAAGAATTAGTGTTGAAAGGTGTCTAATTCTCATTGGTTAATGACCAAATTAATTGGTCTTTTAGTGGCATAAGTCGGCCACTTTTGGAACAAAAAGCCGAGACCACATTTTCATGCCAAAAACCAATGAAAATTTTTGCTAAGTCTTCTTCTATGGTGGAGCCGTGAGTGACCAAGGGAAACCAAGATATTCTCTCAATTTTTCTTCACAAAAAGTGTGTCAAAACACTCCTTGAAGACAAAGGAAGCAATTGACTAAGGTAACTTCCCTTGCACTTGACTTTTTGTTGGTTTTTCTTCATGAAAACCGTGGGTGAATAGTGGGAAAAAGATGGAAAATTTTTGGTTGTTTTTCCATGGTTTGATGCTTGGGTTTTGTTAAGGATGTAATAAGGAAGAAAACCATGCAATTGGTTTAAAGACAAACCGAAATTTTGTTGGTTTTTCAAGGGTAAATCCGTGGGTTACCTTAAGTAAACAATGAGAAAATTTTGTGGTTTAATTGTTAATTTGCTTCCAAGTTCAATTTTGTGAAGAACAAAGCTTGAATTGCATTGTGAAAAGCTTGAAAAAAAATTGTGGGTGAACCTAACCTAATGTGGCCGTGAGTTGCCTAAGGGTTGGTGGAAACTTTTGCATGATTTTATGTGATGTTTGGTTAATTTAAATCATGCATTTTAACATGTAAATGATGGAAATGTGATTGAAAGAATGAAACAAAAATATTTGGCATGTTTTTCATTCATTGGCCGTGGGTTATATAAGCATAAAAACCCTAGGAAATTTGGTTGAAAATGCAAAGAAAATGGGCTTGAAAATGTGTTAAAAATGTGACATTTGAATGGCCTAAAGTGTGGTGAAAGTTTGACAAAATTTGGTTTGGTTTGGTTGTGAAAACCGAAACCAAATTAAGGGTAAAATTGTGAAAAAAATGTTGTAATGTGGGTGATAATGTGGAATTGGAATTTTGTGAGCTTTTATGTAAAAGTTTGGAAAACTTTTACATAAAATAGGCTTGTGGTATAGTACGTGGCAGGTACATACGGTTCGAGGCGTACCTAACACCGGAAGCCTTAAAATTACGCCGAAATGCTGCCGAAATTTCAAAAACGGCATTTGGGGTAAAATAGGAATTTAAAATAAAAGTTAGGGCCGGGACGGAAAGCCGAGTCTCTAACGGAAAAATTGAATAAGGAAAAAATTTAAGGGGTGGGTCGTGAATAGTAACCCATCCCCTTGAAAATGAAAAACGTGAGTGAAATTGAAAAACCGACACCGAGGGGGGGGGGCGTTTTTGGAAATAAAATAAAGGTCCGAGTCGGGAACGGAAAACCCGAGCCTCAGAGACCTAGGTCGGGAAAGTCTAGATGAACGTTTTAAATACTAGTGAAACGTCCATTTGAGACTCCGAAACGATAGAAAATCGCTAAACCGACGTAAGGGTCGGAATAGTGTTTTCCCGAGGGCCGGGAAAGCAAAAAGTGGAAATAAAATAGAAACGAACCCGGTAATGATTAGAAAGGAGTCAGAAAAGTTCCTGAGAGCCAAAAATGCAGTCTGGATCGATAAAATTCCGTCAGGGGCAAAACTGTAATTTTGCCAAAATATTGGGGCAAAATCGTAATTTTACAAAAGTTGGGGGAAAATTGTGAAAATAATAAATAAAACCTAAAAAGTTATAAATAGGTTTTATTTAAGCTTTTTAATGAAAAATAAAAGCTATAAATGGGAAAGAAATTAACAGACATAGTTTTGTCTGTAGGATCCCAAAATCGGCCTACAAGGAAGGCGATTCAAGATCCAAGAGAGAGAAAGGGAACAGTCTGATAAGGTAAGTTCAGACATTTACCTGTCTGCAATATATAGCATTATTGTTGCTAACTTTAATGTACTAACTATAAGTTAGGTACATATGTGCTACGGGCACTATGATAGAATAGAGAGAGAGACGAAATGTGCTACAGGCACTATAAGAATGGGACACATGGTTAATTGTGCTTCGGGCACTAGAGCGAGGTTAATGAAACTCACTCACCTAAAATTAAAATGTGAACCATTCCTAACCACGGGACAATGTGAAGTCACCGGGTTAGAATGTTAAAAAGTCGGTAATGAAACCACTTTCTGGCGTACCAGCCTTCCGTATAGGGAGGTACTTTTGCCTTCGGGGCTATGAGATAAGGCTGCGGAGGTCAGCACTGATGTACCGCTCCCAGTCATGTACTATTTTGCCTTCGGGGCTATGAGATTAAGGCTGTGGAGGTCAGCACTAATGTACCGCTCCCAGTCAAGCGCACTTAAATGGTACTGCCAACCTGAGCTCAAAACCAGAACGTAAATAAAGATAATGACCTAAAACTGAAACTGTGCCATAATTGAGCATAAGACAGTTTAGTGAGAGCACTAACATCGCGGTAGATGTACTAGTGTGATACAGTGTTGTGGTCAACCTTACTATTCACGTATGAATAGTGGTCAAAGTACTATTCATGTATGAATAGTGGTCAAAGTTACTATTCACGATGAATAGTACTATTTATAGAAATTTTATTTCTTGCATGTTTGAACTTACTGAGCCTGTAGCTCATCATTTTTGCTAATGTTGCAGGTAAACGACCAGCTCAGTAGCTTGTTTGACTGGATGCGTACGGGATGGCGCGTGTCAAATGGGATAACTGGGCGAGGGATATGGTACTGCCAGAGTCTTGTCGCTGAGCGATAAAAGTGAAGGGAAAAAGGGGGAAACAGTTCTTTTGTAATTATATATATTTTACGAAAGTACTGTATTATTTATATTACTTTGTATTTGCCAACAAAGTAAATAGTGGAAAGGGTTACATGATGTTTAAAGTGAAAAAAAAAAATTTCCCCAAAAACGTCATGATTTAAAAAGAGTAGAGAGATAAGCCGGCGACCCATGAGAGTACAATCTATCACAGTTAGCGATAAAGCTCAACTGTAATAGTATTGTATGATCTCTACGAGGGGCGGGCCGCCACAGTTGGTATCAGAGCAAGGTCTGAGATTGGTTTAGTTTATAATACCAACTGCTGCCACAGTTGGTATATCAGAGCAGTGTGACCATATCCCGATTTGACACTTCGCGCATCCTGTACCGCTATCCAAGTAAGTAGTTTACTTAAGTTCAGTTAATTATTTTCTTATGTGAAAATAATTATCTTATAGGTAGCACGATGACCAGACCTCCATATGTGAGACCACAGCTACCACGACCGAGAGGGGTATTACGGGTATGGACGAGACCTATTGTGAGGCCGCCCATTTCCCAAAGGCCGGTAGTTGGACCCCCGGTACCCGAGAGACCTCCCGTACCAGTACCAGCACCAGTGCCAGCGCCAGTAGAGATAGTACAGCCATGACCGATAGTTCATCCACCGGTAGTAGTGGACATTCCAGTTGTTGGTGGACGCCAACATATTGGGGTGAGAGTGTCGGCACGGGCAGTACAGGCATTTAGGGCCAGCAGTCCTCCTATGTTCGACGATGGACGACAGTCGATGGAGAGCAAGGACTGGCTCCATTCTGTGGAGAGGATCATGGTGATATGCGATATCGATCGAGATATGTGGATCCAGTTGGCTGTCAGTATGTTTCAGGGAGACGCTCGAGTGTTCTGGCAATATTGCGACCAGGAGATTTTATTGGGATTCAGTTGGGCTGAGTTCTATCAGCGGTTGGCTGATCAGTTTCAACCTAGGGATCCAGCACCTACTCCAGCACCTCCAGAGAGACGAGAGGCTGATGCACCTGCGTATCCTGGATTTGATGAGGTTAGGGACTACATTCTCCAGACTGAGAGGATGGTCATGTTGTCTGGTGAGACAGTGATGTCTTACGTAGCGCGGTTTGAGGAGACCATTCGGAGGAGATGTCCGTTGCCCAACCTGACGGAAGCAAACTGCTGTGAGCTGTTTTGGAAAGGCTTATCCTTGGAGCTGAGACCGAGGGTGATCAAGCCGTTTCCTCCGACGCTCCAAGAGTTCGTGGTAACGATCAGGGCGATCGAGAGAGAGATTCTGATCGAGCATCTGACGCAGAGTCGACGAGAGACACTGGGTCAAGATGAGATGTTTGCACGCATATTCAGGCCGAGAAGAATGATGAATGATCATGATGCCGGACCGTCTAGACCACGAGGTGATGACTCAGGACAGGGAACATTACCTAGGGGTGGTGACGACTCAGATGAGTCAGATGACGATGAGGATCCAGAAGAATATCCTCTAGTCCCAGATGTAGGGAACGAGTGACCAGTAGATATGTGTATATGTACATAAGTAGCTTAGAGAGAAAAGCTCTTTTGTATAGACTTGTGGCCATTTTGTATAAACGGCCGATGTATATATGACTGGTGATGCCTATGTATGACACATAAATGTTTTGCTATGAATGAAATACCAAAATGATTATATGTTGTACGATGATGTGTTACGATGATGTGGCTTTACATTACCCTAAATTTCGTAAATTGATATAATTTTACGAATGCGGTTATGGAAAAGCTAACGGTGAATTATTGTGCCATAATAGGACAATAGCCAAGATGGTGGATTTGAGAAATCGACCAGAGGGACGAGAGCGACGTCCTAATATTATGGAGAGACTGGATCAGATACAAGCTCTGTTGGAAGCTCAGATGCAAGAAAATGCGAATCTGAGGCGACGGGTAGAGGAGCTAGAGCAGAGACAAGGCTCTGAGGGTACCCAAGTAGAACAACAAGCTGAGGTAGATCCAGTTATTCCTCCAGCTGCAGTACATGAGAGAGTTCCTGAACCACAACCAGTATTGAATTTGGAACCCCTCTATGAAAGATTCAGGCATATGAGACCGCCAGAATTTGAAGGGTCTACAAATCCCTTAGAGGCTGAAGACTGGTTGTCGTCATTACAAGTGATCATGGAGTTCATGAACCTAACCGACCGGGAGAAGGTTGCATGTGCGTCTTTTGTGATGAGAAAAGATGCTCGGTTTTGGTGGGACACTGTGCAAATGAGAAGAGACGTGTCTACCATCAGTTGGGCAGAATTTCTGGAAGAATTTAACCAGAAATATTACGACCCTGCATCTCTGAGACAGCAACAGAAAGAATTCTCAGAGTTGACACAAGGGAACATGTCGGTAAGCGAAGTCTGCCGAAAGTTCGATCAACTATCCCGTTTGTGCCCTTATGTGGTCCCTACTGAGAGGGAAAAGATACAGAAAATGATCGGGATGTTCAGGCCAGAAATTGCTGCGTTAGTAGACACTGGACTAGTACCACCTACTTCTATAGCAGACTGTGTGAGTCGGGCCATTAGAGCTGAGTTTCATGTAGCTCGACAGAAAGAGGAAAGAGAGAAACACTGGGAGGCAAAGAAGAAGGAGAGGGCTTTGGCGAAGTCTACGCAAGTTGGTCAATCGAGCAAGCCTAGTCAGAATGCGAAACCAAGCCAGGGCAACAATCAAGGATCCTAGCAAAATAAGAGAAAAGCCAATTTTTCTGGGAATCGCCAGGGAAATAATCGAAACCAGCAGCGGAGAACAGCTGGTAATGCAGAGTCCAATGTGCAAAACTGCCCTACATGCGGGAAGAGACATTCTAGGCAATGCAGATTTGGGCCACTTGTTTGCTATGAATGTGGAAAGGAAGGCCATTATGCCAGGAACTGTCCAAATAGACAGGGTGGACAAGGCACTTCCCAACAGCACCAGACACGCCCACAAGCTCATTCCCTTCAGGCCAGAGTTGAAGAGTCACCAGTAAGGCCGCAACGCCAAGAGCGTGTGCCAGGTGCCGATGCTCGTGTGATGGCCTACAATAAAGAGGATGCAGAGGCAGGAACATCGAACGTGGTGACAGGTCAGCTTCCTGTCGCTAGTCATGTAGCCTCTATACTATTCGATTTCGGTGCTACGTATTCTTTTGTTTCCTATGAATTTGCTGACAAGATAGGACTTCCTAAGGATAATATGGGAAGGTTATTTAAGACAGCCTTACCTTCTGGGGAAGTATTGTTGTCCAGTTACTGGTTACCTTATGTACCAGTATATGTGGCAAATAGGGAACTATATGCGGAGTTGATCGTAATGAAGATCGGGGATTACGATGTGATTCTAGGCATGGATTTCCTAGGGAAATACCAAGCTACGATCGAGTGCCAAAATCGAAAGATAGTATTCCAACCCGAGGAAGAAGAGTGTTTCGAATATCTCGACACTTCTCGAAAACCCGGGAAGATGATGATCAGTTCGCTGAGAGCAAGCAAGCTGATAGCCAGTGGTTGCATGGGATATCTGGCATATGTGGTGGATACTACAGAGGAACAGAAGCTTCAACATGAAGATGTTCTTGTGGTTAATGAGTTTCTTGACGTATTTCCAGAAGAGTTACCAGGGATACCACCAGAGAGAGAAATCTCATTCGAAATTGAGTTGATGCCTGGAACAGCACCTATTTCCAAAGCACCATACTGCATGGCTCCAGTGGAGTTAAAGGAGCTACAGGTACAATTGAAAGAGCTTTTGGAAAAAGGATTCATCAGGCCGAGTTTTTCTCCATGGGGTGCACCTGTACTATTCGTCAAGAAAAAGGATGGAACATTCCATTTGTGCATTGATTATCGGGAGTTGAATAAGGTCACGATCAAAAATAAGTATCCATTACCTAGAATTGATGACCTATTCGACCAGTTAAAAGGCACAGCGGTATTTTCCAAGATCGATTTACGATCAGGATATCACCAATTGAGAATTAAAGAAAGTGATATTCCTAAAACGGCGTTTAGGACTCGTTATGGTCACTACGAGTTTCTTGTGATGTCGTTTGGATTAACAAATGCGCCGGCAGCGTTCATGGACTTGATGAACAGAATTTTTAAAGAGTATTTGGATAAGTTTGTCATTGTATTCATTGATGACATTCTTATATACTCAAAGAGTCATGAGGAGCACAAGGAGCATCTGAAGATCGTGCTGAATACGATAAGGAAGCATCAACTGTATGCCAAATTCTCAAAATGTGAATTTTGGCTGAACAGAGTACATTTCCTTGGACATGTTGTATCCCAGGAAGGTATTGCTGTAGATCCGACGAAGGTAGAGGCAATTGACCAGTGGCCTGCACCCAAGAGTGTGACGGAAATACGCAGTTTCTTGGGATTGGCTGGTTATTATCGGCGATTTGTAGAGGGATTCGCGCGATTAGCTGCACCTCTTACTGCTCTTACACGCAAAGAAAGAAAGTACGAGTGGACTATGGAATGCGAAAGAAGCTTCCAGGAGTTAAAGAGGCGACTGACAAGCGCACCTATCCTAACGCTTCCCACTGAAGGGGAGAAGTTCGTGATCTACAGTGATGCATCGAAAATAGGATTGGGAGCAGTCCTGATGCAAGACGGCAAGGTGATTGCCTATGCTTCCCGTCAATTAAAGGAGCATGAAAGGAATTATCCTACGCATGACCTTGAACTTGCTGCAGTAGTGTTCGCACTTAAAATTTGGCGACACTATCTCTATGGAGCTCAATGTCAGATTTTCACTGATCACCAATGCTTGAAGTATTTCTTCACGCAAAAAGAGCTCAATATGCGGCAAAGGCGATGGCTGGAATTGGTGAAGGATTATGATTGTGAAATCCTATACCATCCAGGAAAGGCCTGTGGCGGCCCGCCCCTCTCGGAGATCATACAATACTATTACAGTTGAGCTTATCGCTAACTGCGATAGATTGTACTCTCGTGGGTCGCCGGCTTATCTCACTCTCTTTTAAAATCGTGTCGTTTTTGTGGAAAATTTTTTTTTTTTAAACATCATATGAAATCTTTTCCACTATTTACTTTGTTGATAAGTACAAAGTAATATAAATAATACAGTACTTTTGTAAAATATATATATAATTACAAAAGAACTGTTTCTCCTTTTTTTTTCCCTTCACTTTAACGCTCAGCGGCAAGACTCTGGCAGTACCATATCCCTCGCCCAGTTATCCCATTTGACACGCTCCATCCCGTACGCCATCCAGTCAAACAAGCTACTGAGCTGGTCGCTTACCTGCAACATTAGCAAAAATGGTGAGCTACAGGCTCAGTAAGTACAAACATGCAAGAAATAAAATTTCTATGAATAGTACTATTCATCATAAATAGTACCGTTGACCACTATTCATACTTGAATAGTAACTTTGACTACTATTCATAAGGTTGACCACACCACTGTATCACACTAGTACATCTACCGCGATGTTAGTGCTCTCACTAAACTGTCTTATGCTCAATTATGGCACAGTTTCAGTTTTAGGTCATTATCTTTATTTACGTTCTGGTTTTGAGCTCAGGTTGGCAGTACCATTTAAGTGCGCATGACTGGGAGCGGTACATTAGTGCTGACCTCCACAGCCTTAATCTCATAGCCCCGAAGGCAAAATAGTACATAACTGGGAGCGGTACATCAGTGCTGACCTCCGCAGCCTTATTTCATAGCCCCGAAGGCAAAAGTACCTCCCTATACGGAAGGCTGGAACGCCAGAAAGTGGTTTCATTACCGACTTTTTAACCTTCTAACCCGGTGACTTCACATTGTCCCGTGGTTAGGAATGGTTCACATTTTAATTTTAGGTGAGTGAGTTTTATTAACCTCGCTCTAGTGCCCGAAGCACAATTAACCATGTGTCCCATTCTTATAGTGCCCGTAGCACATTTCGTCTCTCTCTCTACTCTATAATAGTGCCCGTAGCACATATGTACCTAACTTATAGTTAGTACATTAAGGTTAGCACAATATTGCTATATGTTGTAGACAGGTAAATGTCTGAACTTACCTTATCAGACTGTTCTCTTTCTCTCTCTTGGATCTTGAATCGCCTTCCTTGTAGGCCGATTTTGGGATCCTATAGACAAAACTATGTCTGTTAATTTCTTTCCCATTTATAGCTTTTGTTTTTCATTAAAAAGCTTAAATAAAACCTATTTATAACTTTTTAGGTTTTATTTATTATTTTCACCATTTTCCCCCAACTTTTGTAAAATTACGATTTTACCCCAATATTTTGGCAAAATTACAGTTTTGCCCCTGACGGAATTTTATTGATCCAGACTGCATTTTTGGCTCTCAGGAACTTTTCTGACTCTTTTCTAATCATTACCGGGTTCGTTTCTATTTTATTTCCACTTTTTGTTTTCCCGGCCCTCGGGAAGCACTATTCCGACCCTCACGTCGGTTTAGCGATTTTCTATCGTTTCGGAGCCTCAAATGGACGTTTCACTAGTATTTAAAACGTTCATCTAGACTTTCCCGACCTAGGTCTCCGAGGCTCGGGTTTTCCGTTCCCGACTCGGACCTTTATTTTATTTCCAAAACGCCCCCCCCTCGGGGTCAGTTTTTCAATCTCACTCACGTTTTTCATTTTCAAGGGGACGGGTTACTATTCACGACCCACCCCTTAAATTTTCCTTATTCACTTTTCCGTTAGGGACTCGGGTTTCCGTCCCGGCCCTAACTTTTATTTTAAATTCCTATTTTACCCCGAATGCCGTTTTTGAAATTTCGGCAGCATTTCGGCGTAATTTTAAGGCTTCCGGCGTTAGGTACGCCTTGAACCGTATGTACCTGCCACGTACTATACCACAAGCCTATTTTATGTAAAAGTTTTCCAAACTTTTACATAAAAGCCCACAAATTTCAAATTTCACATTATCACCCACATTACAAAATTTTTTCACATTTTTACCCTTAATTTGGTTTCGGTTTTCACAACCAAACCGAACCAAATTTTGTCAAACTTTCACCACATTTTAGGCCATTCAATGTCATGTTTTTAACACATTTTCAAGCCCATTTTCTTGGCATTTTCAACCAAATTCTTAGGGTTTTTTAAACACCTAAAACCCACGGCCATTGAATTGAAAACATGCACACATTTTTGTTTTCATTCTTTCAATTATAAATTCATCTTTTGCATATTAAAATGCATAATTCCAATCAACCAAATACCACATAAAACCAAGCAAAATTTTCTTCCAAACCCATTGTAAACTCACGGCCACTTTATACAATTCATACCAAAAATTTTTTTCAACTTTCCACAATAAAATACAAGCTTTATTCTTCACCAAATTAAACTTAGAAAGCATATTAACAATTAACCACAAAGTTTTCTCATTGGTTACCTAAGGTAACCCACGGATTTCCTCTTGAAAAACCAACCAAAATTCGGTTTTTTTTTTAATGAATTTGCATGGTTTTCTTCCTTAATACATCCTTAACAAAACCCAACATCAAATCCATGAAAAACAACCAAAAATTTTCCATCTTTTTATCACTATTCATCCACGGATTTTGTGAAGAAAAACCATGAAAATTTCAAGTGCAAGGTAAGTTACCTTGGTCTAATGCTTCCTTTGTCTTCAATAAACACTTTGCCACTCTTTTTTGTGAAGAAATTTGAAGATATTGCTTGGTTCTCCTTGGTCCCACACGTAGACACCATGGAAGAAAGACTTAGAAATTTTTTTGTCTTGGTTTTGCCTTGAAAAATGTTTCGGCCCTTTTGTTACAAAATTGCCGACTTAAGCATGAAGGAAAGCCAATTAATTTGGCTCTAAACCAATCAAAATTTGACATCTTTCCATGCCATTTCTTTCCCCATTTTTCAAAAATTAAAAATGGTAATTTTTGGCCAAATCTTGGCCTTTAGATCAAAAGGTGATTAAATCCTAGCCATTAATGCCACCAACCACCTTATTTATTTCATTTAATAAACTTGATTTATGATGTCATAAATACAAAAGTGAAAGTTGACTTTGAATTTCACTATTCACATTAATTCGACTACTTTTTGACCGATGCCGGTTCGAGCCGAAATTTTCCTAAAATCGTCCCGGCGTGTTCCTGAGGTCTCCTGTGCAGTCGGATCAATTTAATCTGCTTCCGTTTGATCAAAATCAATCCCGGAAGTTTACCGTCTTTTATTGCTCCGGTTAGGGTTTTCAATGCCGATTTTGGCACCGTTTCACCCGTTTCAACTCAGTGAATTTTTCCAACACTGAATTCTTACTCGTCAGTATTGTTAGAACATTTTCATATATTCTGAACAATATAAATACATTTATTTCACTCTTTAAATAGTACAAATTGTTATATACATACAATTGTACATTTTCATCCGAGAATTGCCTGAATTTCTCGGTTGTCACATTCACCCCTCCTTATAAAATTTTCGTCCTCGAAAATTAGAACAAATAGGGGTATAAACTCCTCATTTCGTCTTCTCGTTCCCACGTAGCTTCTTCAATATTGTGATTTTTCCACAAAATCTTCACTAGTGGGATTACCTTATTCCTCAGTACTTTCTCTTCACGAGCTAGTACTTGAATAGGCTGTTCCTCATATGTCAAATCCTCGTGGATTTGAATAGGCTCATGCTTCAATACATGGGACGGATCTGGTATATATTTTCTCAGCATCGACACATGAAACACATTGTGCACTGCCGACAATTCTGGAGGTAGCGCTAATCTGTAAGCGACCTTTCCAATGCGTTCGATAATTTCATCGGGTCCAATGTATCTTGGACTCAGTTTCCCCTTCTTACCGAAACGCATAATCCCCTTCATAGGCGATACCTTGAGAAACACGAAGTCTCCTTCGTCGAACTCCAAGGATCTCCGCCTCTTGTCCGCATAACTCTTTTGTCGGCTTTGCGCAATTTTCATTTGACGCTGAATTCTAACAACTGCATCGGAAGTCTCTTGCATGAAATCCGTCTTATGCAACTGCTTTTCTCGCAAATCGTACCAATGTAATGGTGATCTGCACTTCCGTCCATACAAAGCCTCGTAAGGTGCCATGCCTATCGAAGCTTGGTAACTATTATTGTACGAGAATTCAATCAATGGTAACTTCTCGTTCCAATTTCCCGCAAAATCCATAACACAAGCTCGAAGCATGTCCTCTAACGTCTGAATTGTCCACTCTGACTGACCGTCTGTTTGCGGATGAAAAGCCGTACTGAGTCTCAATTCAGTACCCATGGCCTCTTGCACACACTTCCAGAAATTCGAAGTGAACCGTGCATCTCGATCTGATACAATGGATTTTGGTACTCCATGTAGTCTGACGACATGAGTTATGTACAGCTGAGCAAACTTTTCCAGCGAAAAAGTCATCTTGACAGCTATAAACCGTGCCGTCTTGGTCAGTCTGTCCACAATAACCCAAATGGCATCATAACCTTCTCGGGTTTTTGGGAGTCCCACTACAAAATCCATCCTAATGTGTTCCCATTTCCATTCAGGAATCTCCAACGGTTCCAATCTTCCTGCTGGATGTTTATGTTCCGCTTTGATTCTCTGACAGGTCATGCATCTACTCACGAATTTCGCTATATCATTCTTCATCCCTTTCCACCAGAACTATAACTTCAAGTCCTGATACATCTTGCTCGCTCCGGGGTGAACCGAATAAGGTGTCTCGTGGGCTTCTGACATGATCCGTCTTCTAAGTTCTTCATCAGCTGGAACATTTAGTCTTCCTTGATAAAGGATCATTCCATCTTTGGAAATTCCTTCTTGAGAACTTGTCATTATTGGATCTCGCCTTTGAGCTTCCTTTATTTCCTCAAATAGCGATGATTCCACTTGGAGTGCAGCTAATCTTCCAGATATCAGCTCCAAGTTCAAAGAATTTATCTCTTGCTGCAATGGCTTCGGAAGCCTGTTTATTGGTAGCTGGTGTGATATGGTAGACTTTCTACTTAGAGCATCCACTACACGGTTGGCCTTTCCTGGATGGTAGAGGATTTCACAATCATAATCCTTCACCAGTTCCAACCATCGCCTCTGCCACATATTGAGCTCTTTTTGCGTGAAGAAATACTTCAGGCTTTGGTGATCAGTGAAAATCTGACATTGAGCTCCATAGAGATAGTGTCGCCAAATTTTAAGTGCGAACACTACTGCAGCAAGTTCAAGGTCATGCGTAGGATAATTCCTTTCATGCTCCTTTAACTGACGGGAAGCATAGGCAATCACCTTGCCGTCTTGCATCAGGACTGCTCCCAATCCTATTTTCGATGCATCACTGTAGATCACGAACTTCTCCCCTTCAGTGGGAAGCGTAAGGATTGGTGCGCTTGTCAGTCGCCTCTTTAACTCCTGGAAGCTTCTTTCGTATTCCATAGTCCACTCGTACTTCCTTTCCTTGCGTGTAAGAGCAGTAAGAGGTGCAGCTAATCACGCGAATCCCTCTACAAATCGCCGATAATAACCAGCCAATCCCAAGAAACTGCGTATTTCAGTTACACTCTTGGGTGCAGGCCACTGGTTAATTGCCTCTACCTTTGTCGGATCTACCGCAATACCTTCCTGGGATACAACATGTCCGAGGAAATGTACTCTGTCCAGCCAAAATTCACATTTTGAGAATTTGGCATACAGTTGATGCTTCCGTATCGTATTCAGCACGATCCTCAGATGTTTCTTGTGCTCTTCATGACTCTTCGAGTATATAAGAATGTCATCAATGAATACAATGACAAACTTATCCAGATACTCTTTAAAAATTATGTTCATCAAATCCATGAATGCTGCTGGCGCATTTGTCAATCCGAATGGCATCACAAGGAACTCGTAGTGACCATAACGAGTTCTAAACGCCGTCTTGGGAATATCACTCTATTTGATTCTCAGCTGGTGATATCCTGATCGTAAGTCGATCTTGGAAAATACTGCTGTGCCTTTTAACTGGTCGAATAGGTCATCAATTCTAGGTAACGGATACCTATTTTTGATCGTAACCTTATTCAACTCCCGGTAATCAATGCACAGTCGGAATGTCCCATCCTTTTTCTTGACGAATAACACAGGTGCACCCCATAGAGAAAAACTAGGCCTGATGAATCCTTTATCCAAAAGCTCCTTTAATTGTACCTGCAGCTCCTTTAACTCCACTGGAGCCATGCGGTATGGTGCTTTGGAAATAGGTGCTGTTCCAGGCATCAACTCAATTTCAAATGAGATTTCTTTCTCTGGCGGTATCCCTGGTAACTCTTCTGGAAATACGTCAAGAAACTCATTAACCACAGGAACATCTTCAGGTTGAAGCTTCTGTTCCTCTGCAGTATCCACCACATATGCCAGATATCCCATGCAACCACTGGCTATCAGCTTGCTTGCTCTCAGCGAACTGATCATCATCTTCCCGGGTCTTCGAGAAGTATCAACATACTCGAAACTTTCTTCTTCCTCGGGTTGGAAGACTATTTTTCGATTTCGACAGTCGATCGTAGCTTAGTATTTCCCTAGGAAATCCATGCCTAAAATCACATCGTAATCCATGATCTCCATTACGATCAACTCAGCATATAGTTCCCTATTTGCCACATATACTGGTACATAAGGTAGCCAGTAATTGGACAACAATACTTCCCCAGAAGGTAAGGCTGTCTTAAATACCCTTCCCATATTATCCTTAGGAAGTCCTATCTTGTCAGCAAATGCATAGGAAACAAATGAATGCGTAGCACCGGAATCGAATAGTACAGAGGCTATATGACTAGCAACAGGAAGCTGACCTGTCACCACGTTTGATGTTCCTGCCTCTACGTCTTCCTTGCTGTAGGCCATCACACGAGCATCAGCACGTTGCATACGCTCCTGGCGTTGCGGCCTCACTGGTGACTCTTCCACTCTGGCTTGAAGGGAATGAGCTTGTGGGTGTGTCTGGTGCGGTTGGGAAGTGCCTTGTCCACCCTGCCTATTTGGACAGTTCCTGGCGTAATGGCCTTCCTTTCCACATTCGTAGCAAACAAGTGGCCCAAATCTGCATTGCCCAGAATGTCTTTTCCCGCAAGTAGGGCAGTTTTGCACATTGGACTCTGCATTACCAGCTGTTCTCCGCTGCTGGTTTCGATTATTACCCTGGCGATTCCCAGAAAAATTCCCTTTTCTCTTATTTTGTTGGGATCCTTGATTGTTGCCCTGGCTTGGTTTCGCATTCTGACTAGGCTTGCTCGATTGACCAACTTGCGTAGACTTCGCCAAAGCCCTCTCCTTCTTTTTAGCCTCCCAGTGTTTCTCTCTTTCCTCTTTCTGTCGGGCTACATGAAACTCAGCTCTAATGGCCCGACTCACACAGTCTGCTACAGAAGTAGGTGGTACTAGTCCAGTGTCTACCAATGCAGCAATTTCCGGCCTGAACATCCCTATCATTTTCTGTATTTTATCCCTCTCAGTAGGGACTACGTAGGGACATAGACGGGATAACTGGTCGAACTTTCGGCAGACTTCGCTTACCGACATGTTCCCCTGTGTCAACTCCGAGAATTCTTTCTGTTGCTGTCTCAGAGATGCAGGGTCGTAATATTTCTGGTTAAATTCTTCCAGAAATTCCGCCCAACTCAGGGTAGACACGTCTCTCCTCATTCACACGGTGTCCCACCAAAAACGAGCATCTTTTCTCAGCACAAAAGAAGCACAGGCAACCTTCTCTCGGTCGGTTAGGTTCATGAACTCCATGATAACTTGTAATGACGACAACCAGTCTTCAGCCTCTAACGGATTTGTAGACCCTTCAAATTCTGGCGGCCTCATACGCCTGAATCTTTCATAGAGGGGTTCTAAATTCAATACTGGTTGTGGTTCAGGAGCTCTCTCATGTACTGCAGCTGGAGGAATAACCGGATCTACCTCAGCTTGTTGTTCTACTTGGGTACCCTCAGAGCCTTGTCTCTGTTCTAGCTCCTCTACCCGTCGCCTCAGATTCGCATTTTCTTGCATCTGAGCTTCTAACAAAGCTTGTATCTGATCCAGTCTCTCCATAATATCAGGACGTCGCTCCCGTCCCTCTGGTCGATTTCTCAAATCCACCATCTTGGCTATTGTCCTATTATGGCACAATAATTCACCGTTAGCTTTTTCCATAACCGCATTCGTAAAATTATATCAATTTACGAAATTTAGGGCACTGTAAAGCCACATCATCGTAACACATCATCGTACAACATATAATCATTTTGGTATTTCATTCATAGCAAAACATTTATATGTCATACATAGGCATCACCAGTCATATATACATCGGCCGTTTATACAAAATGGCCACAAGTCTATACAAAAGAACTTTTCTCTCTAAGCTACTTATGTACATAGACACATCTACTGATCACTCATTCCCTACATCTGGGACTAGAGGATATTCTTCTGGATCCTCATCGTCATTGGTATCATCTGAGTCGTCACCACCCCTAGGTAATGTTCCCTGTCCTGAGTCATCACCTCGTGGTCTAGACGGTCCGGCCTCATGATCATTCATCATTCTTCTCGGCCCGAATATGCGTGCAAACATCTCATCTTGACCCAGCGTCTCTCGTCGACTCTGCGTCAGATGCTCGATCAGAATCTCTCTCTCGATCGCCCTGATCGTTACCACGAACTCTTGGAGCGTCGGAGGAAACGGCTTGATCACCCTCGGTCTTAGCTCCAAGGATAAGCCTCTCCAAAACAGCTCACAGCAGTTTGCTTCAGTGAGGTTGGGCAACGGACATCTCCTCCTGATGGTCTCCTCAAGCCGTGCTGCGTAAGACATCACTGTCTCACCAGACAGCATGACCATCCTCTCGGTCTGGAGAATGTAATCCCTGACCTCATCGAATCCAGGGTACGCAGGTGCATCAGCCTCTCGTCTCTCTGGAGGTGCTGGAGCAGGTGTTGGATCCCTAGGTTGAAACTGATCACCCAATCGCTGACAGAACTCAGCCCAACTGAATCCCAATAAAATCTCCTGGTCGCAATACTGCCAGAACACTCGAGCGTCTCCCTGAAACATACTGACAGCCAACTGGATCCACATATCTCGATCCATATCGCATATCACCATGATCCTCTCTACGGCATGGAGCCAGTCCTTAGTCTCCATCGACTGTCGTCCACCGTCAAACATCGGAGGACTGCTGGCCCTAAATGCCTGTACTGCCCGTGCCGACACTCTCACCCCAATATGTTGGCGTCCACCAACAACTGGAATGTCCACTACCACCGGTGGATGAACTATCGGTCGTGGCTGTACTACGTCTACTGGCACTGGTACTGATACCGGCACTGGTACCGAAGGTCTCTCGGGTACCGGGGGTCTAACTACCGGCCTTTGGGAAATGGGCGGCCACACAAATGGTCTCGTCCATACCCGTAATACCCCTCTCGGTCGTGGTAGCGGTGGTCTCACATATGGAGGTCTGGTCATCGTGCTACCTATAAGATAATTATTTTCGCATAAGAAAATAATTAACTGAACTTAAGTAAACTACTTACTTGGATAGCAGTGCAGGATGCGCAAAGTGTCAAATCCGGATATGGTCACACTGCTCTGATATACCAACTGTGACGGCAATTGGTATTCAAAACTTAGCCACTCGAAAACCAGGCTCTGATAACAACTGTGGCGGCCCGCCCCTCTCGGAGATCATACAATACTATTACAGTTGAGCTTATCGCTAACTGTGATAGATTGTACTCTTGTGGGTCGCCGGCTTTTCTCACTCTCTTTTAAAATCGTGTCGTTTTTGGGGAAAATTTTTTTTTTTTAAACATCATATGAAATCTTTTCCACTATTTACTTTGTTGATAAGTACAAAGTAATATAAATAATACAGTACTTTTGTAAAATATATATATAATTACAAAAGAACTGTTTCTCCTTTTTTTTCCCTTCACTTTAACGCTCAGCGGCAAGACTCTGGCAGTACAATATCCCTCGCTCAGTTATCCCATTTGACACGCGCCATCCCGTTCGCCATCCAGTCAAACAAGCTACTGAGCTGGTCGCTTACCTGCAACATTAGCAAAAATGGTGAGCTACAGGCTCAGTAAGTTCAAACATGCAAGAAATAAAATTCTATGAATAGTACTATTCATTGTGAATAGTACTATTGACCACTATTCATACGTGAATAGTAACTTTGACTACTATTCATAAGGTTGACCACACCACTGTATCACACTAGTACATCTACCGCGATGTTAGTGCTCTCACTATACTGTCTTATGCTCAATTATGGCACAGTTTCAGTTTTAGGTCATTATCTTTATTTACGTTCTGGTTTTGAGCTCAGGTTGGCAGTACCATTTAAGTGCGCTTGACTGGGAGCGGTACATTAGTGCTGACCTCCACAGCCTTAATCTCATAGCCCCGAAGGCAAAATAGTACATGACTGGGAGCGGTACATCAATGCTGACCTCCGCAGCCTTATCTCATAGCCCCGAAGGCAAAAGTACCTCCCTATACGGAAGGCTGGTACGCCAGAAAGTGGTTTCATTACCGACTTTTTAACCTTCTAACCCGGTGACTTCACATTGTCCCGTGGTTAGGAATGGTTCACATTTTAATTTTAGGTGAGTGAGTTTTATTAACCTCGCTCTAGTGCCCGAAGCACAATTAACCATGTGTCCCATTCTTATAGTGCCCGTAGCACATTTCGTCTCTCTCTCTACTCTATAATAGTGCCCGTAGCACATATGTACCTAACTTATAGTTAGTACATTAAGGTTAGCACAATATTGCTATATGTTGCAGACAGGTAAATGTCTGAACTTACCTTATCAGACTGTTCTCTTTCTCTCTCTTGGATCTTGAATCGCCTTCCTTGTAGGCCGATTTTGGGATCCTACAGACAAAACTATGTCTGTTAATTTCTTTCCCATTTATAGCTTTTATTTTTCATTAAAAAGCTTAAATAAAACCTATTTATAACTTTTTAGGTTTTATTTATTATTTTCACCATTTTCCCCCAACTTTTGTAAAATTACGATTTTACCCTAATATTTTGGCAAAATTGCAGTTTTGCCCCTGACGGAATTTTATTGATCCAGACTGCATTTTTGGCTCTCAGGAACTTTTCTGACTCTTTTCTAATCATTACCGGGTTCGTTTCTATTTTATTTCCACTTTTTGTTTCCCGGCCCTCGGGAAGCACTATTCCGACCCTCACGTCAGTTTAGCGATTTTCTATCGTTTCGGAGCCTCAAATGGACGTTTCACTAGTATTTAAAACGTTCATCTAGACTTTCCCGACCTAGGTCTCCGAGGCTCGGGTTTTCCGTTCCCGACTTGGACCTTTATTTTATTTCCGAAACGCCCCCCCCCTCGGGGTCGGTTTTTCAATCTCACTCACGTTTTTCATTTTCAAGGGGACGGGTTACTATTCATGACCAACCCCTTAAATTTTCCTTATTCACTTTTCCGTTAGGGACTCGGGTTTCCGTCCGGCCCTAACTTTTATTTTAAATTCCTATTTTACCCCGAATGCCGTTTTTGAAATTTCGGCAGCATTTCGGCGTAATTTTAAGGCTTCCGGCGTTAGGTACGCCTCAAACCGTATGTACCTGCCACGTACTATACCACAAGCCTATTTTATGTAAAAGTTTTCCAAACTTTTACATAAAAGCCCACAAATTTCAAATTTCACATTATCACCCACATTACAAAATTTTTTCACATTTTTACCCTTAATTTGGTTTCGGTTTTCACAACCAAACCGAACCAAATTTTGTCAAACTTTCACCACATTTTAGGCCATTCAATGTCATGTTTTTAACACATTTTCAAGCCCATTTTCTTGGCATTTTCAACCAAATTCTTAGGGTTTTTTAAACACCTAAAACCCACGGCCATTGAATTGAAAACATGCACACATTTTTGTTTTCATTCTTTCAATTATAAATTCATCTTTTGCATATTAAAATGCATAATTCCAATCAACCAAATACCACATAAAACCAAGCAAAATTTTCTTCCAAACCCATTGTAAACTCACGGCCACTTTATACAATTCATACCAAAATTTTTTTTCAACTTTCCACAATAAAATACAAGCTTTATTCTTCACCAAATTAAAATTAGAAAGCATATTAATAATTAACCACAAAGTTTTCTCATTGGTTACCTAAGGTAACCCACGGATTTCCTCTTGAAAAACCAACCAAAATTCGGTTTTTCTTTAATGAATTTGCATGGTTTTCTTCCTTAATACATCCTTAACAAAACCCAACATCAAATCCATGAAAAACAACCAAAAATTTTCCATCTTTTTATCACTATTCATCCACGGATTTTGTGAAGAAAAACCATGAAAATTTCAAGTGCAAGGGAAGTTACCTTGGTCTAATGCTTCCTTTGTCTTCAATAAACACTTTGCCACTCTTTTTTGTGAAGAAATTTGAAGATATTGCTTGGTTCTCCTTGGTCCCTCACGTAGACACCGTGGAAGAAAGACTTCGAAATTTTTTTGTCTTGGTTTTGCCTTGAAAAATGTTTCGGCCCTTTTGTTACAAAATTGCCGACTTAAGCATGAAGGAAAGCCAATTAATTTGGCTCTAAACCAATCAAAATTTGACATCTTTCCATGCCATTTCTTTCCCCATTTTTCAAAAATTAAAAATGGTAATTTTTGGCCAAATCTTGGCCTTTAGATCAAAAGGTGATTAAATCCTAGCCATTAATGCCACCAACCACCTTATTTATTTCATTTAATAAACTTGATTTATGATGTCATAAATACAAAAGTGAAAGTTGACTTTGAATTTCACTATTCACATTAATTCGACTACTTTTTGACCGATGCCGGTTCGAGCTGAAATTTTCCTGAAATCGTCCCGGCGTGTTCCTGAGGTCTCCTGTGCAGTCGGATCAATTTAAACTGCTTCCGTTTGATCAAAATCAATCCCGGAAGTTTACCGTCTTTTATTGCTCCGGTTAGGGTTTTCAATGCCGATTTTGGCACCGTTTCACCCTTTTCAACTCAGTGAATTTTTCCAACACTGAATTCTTACTCGTCAGTATTGTTAGAACATTTTCATATATTCTGAACAATATAAATACATTTATTTCACTCTTTAAATAGTATAAATTTTTATATACATACAATTGTACATTTTCATCTGAGAATTGCCTGAATTTCTCGGTTGTCACAAGGCCAACCGTGTAGCGGATGCTTTAAGTAGAAAGTCTACTATATCGCACCAGCTACCGATAAACAGGCTTCCAAAGCCATTGCAGCAAGAGATAAATTCATTGAACTTGGAGCTGATATCTGGAAGATTAGCTGCACTCCAAGTGGAATCATCGCTATTTGAGGATATAAAGAAAGCTCAGAGGCGAGATCCAATGATGGCAAGTGCTCAAGAAGGAATTTCCAAGGATTGAATAATCCTTTATCAAGGAAAGATAAATGTTCCAGCTGATGAAGAACTTAGAAGGCGGATCATGTCAGAAGCCCACGAGACACCATATTCGATTCATCCCGGAGCGAGCAAGATGTATCAGGACTTGAAGTTACAGTTCTGGTGGAAAGGGATGAAGAATGATATAGCTAAATTCGTGAGCAGATGCATGACCTGTCAGAGAATCAAAGCGAAACATAAACATCTAGCAGGAAGATTGGAACCACTGGAAATTCCTGAATGGAAATGGGAACACATTACGATGGATTTTGTAGTGGGACTCCCAAAAACCCGAGAAGGTTATGATGCCATTTGGGTTATTGTGGACAGACTGACCAAGACGGCACGGTTCATAGCTATCAAGATGACTTTTTCGCTGGAAAAGTTTGCTCAGTTGTACGTAACTTATGTCGTCAGACTACATGGAGTACCGAAATCCATTGTATCAGATCGAGATGCACGATTCACTTCGAATTTCTGGAAGTGTGTGCAAGAGGCCATGGGTACTGAATTGAGACTCAGTACGGCTTTTCATCCGTAAACAGACGGACAGTCGGAGCGGACAATTCAGACGTTAGAGGACATGCTTCGAGCTTGTGTAATGGATTTTACAGGAAATTGAAACGAGAAGTTACCATTGATTGAATTCTCGTACAATAATAGTTACCAAGCTTCAATAGGCATGGCACCTTATGAGGCTTTGTATAGACGGAAGTGCAGATCACCATTACGTTGGTACGATTTGCGAGAGAGGCAGTTGCATAAGACGGATTTTATGCAAGAGACTTCCGATGCAGTTGCTAGAATTCAGCGTCAAATGAAAATTGCGCAAAGCCGACAAAAGAGTTACGCAGATAAAAGGCGAAGATCCTTGGAGTTTGATGAAGGAGACTTCGTGTTTCTCAAGGTATCGCCTATGAAGGGGATTATGCGTTTCGGTAAGAAGGGGAAACTGAGTCCAAGATATATTGGGCCTTGTGAAATTATCGAACGCATTAGAAAGGTCGCTTACAGATTAGCGCTACCCCCAGAATTGTCGGCAGTGCATAACGTATTTCATGTGTCGATGCTGAGAAAGTATATACCAGATCCGTCCCATGTGTTGAAGCATGAGCCTATTCAAATCCATGAGGATTTGACATATGAGGAATAGCCTATTCAAGTACTAGCTCGTGAAGAGAAAGTACTGAGGAATAAGGTAATCCCACTAGTGAAGATTTTGTGGAAAAATCATAACATTGAAGAAGCTACGTGGGAAAGAGAAAACGAGATGAGGAGTTTATACCCCCATTTGTTCTAATTTTCGAGGACGAAAATTTTATAAGGAGGGGTGAATGTGACAACCGGGAAATTCAGGCAGTTCTCGGATGAAAATGTACAATTGTATGTATATAACAATTTGTACTATTTAAAGAGTGAAATAAATGTATTTATATTGTTCAGAATATATGAAAATGTTCTAACAATACTGACGAGTAAGAATTCAGTGTTGGAAAAATTCACTGAGTTGAAACGGGTGAAACGGTGCCAAAATCGGCATTGAAAACCCTAACCGAGCCAATAAAAGACGGTAAACTTCCGGGATTGATTTTGATCAAACGGAAGCAGATTAAATTGATCCGACTGCACAGGAGACCTCAGGAACATGCCGGGACGATTTCAGGAAAATTTCGGCTCGAACCATTATCGGTCAAAAAGTAGTCGAATTAATGTGAATAGTAAAAGTCAAAGTCAACTTTTACTTTAGCAATTATGACATCATTAATCCATTTAATAAATGGGATTAAAATAGTGGTTGGTAGCATTAATGGCCATGATTCATCTACTTTTTGACCTAAAGGCCAAGATTTGGCCAAAATTAACCATTTTTAATTTTTGAAAAATGGGGAAAGAATTAGTGTTGAAAGGTGTCTAATTCTCATTGGTTAATGACCAAATTAATTGGTCTTTTAGTGGCATAAGTCGGCCACTTTTGGAACAAAAAGCCAAGACCACATTTTCATGCCAAAAACCAAAGAAAAATTTTGCTAAGTCTTCTTCCATGGTGGAGCCGTGAGTGACCAAGGGAAACCAAGATATTCTCTCAATTTTTCTTCACAAAAATTGTGTCAAAACACTCCTTGAAGACAAAGGAAGCAATTGACTAAGGTAACTTCCCTTGCACTTGACTTTTTGTTGGTTTTTCTTCATGAAAACCGTGGGTGAATAGTGGGAAAAAGATGGAAAATTTTTGGTTGTTTTTCCATGGTTTGATGCTTGGGTTTTGTTAAGGATGTAATAAGGAAGAAAACCATGCAATTGGTTTAAAGACAAACCGAAATTTTGTTGGTTTTTCAAGGGTAAATCCGTGGGTTACCTTAAGTAAACAATGAGAAAATTTTGTGGTTTAATTGTTAATTTGCTTCCAAGTTCAATTTTGTGAAGAACAAAGCTTGAATTGCATTGTGAAAAGCTTGAAAAAAAATTGTGGGTGAACCTAACCTAATGTGGCCGTGAGTTACCTAAGGGTTGGTGGAAACTTTTGCATGATTTTATGTGATGTTTGGTTAATTTAAATCATGCATTTTAACATGTAAATGATGGAAATGTGATTGAAAGAATGAAACAAAAATATTTGGCATGTTTTTCATTCATTGGCCGTGGGTTATATAAGGATAAAAACCCTAGGAAATTTGGTTGAAAATGCAAAGAAAATGGGCTTGAAAATGTGTTAAAAATGTGACATTTGAATGGCCTAAAGTGTGGTGAAAGTTTGACAAAATTTGGTTTGGTTTGGTTGTGAAAACCGAAACCAAATTAAGGGTAAAATTGTGAAAAAAAATGTTGTAATGTGGGTGATAATGTGGAATTGGAATTTTGTGAGCTTTTATGTAAAAGTTTGGAAAACTTTACATAAAATAGGCTTGTGGTATAGTACGTGGCAGGTACATACGGTTCGAGGCGTACCTAACGCCGGAAGCCTTAAAATTACGCCGAAATGCTGCCGAAATTTCAAAAACGGCATTCGGGGTAAAATAGGAATTTAAAATAAAAGTTAGGGCCGGGACGGAAACCCGAGTCTCTAACGGAAAAATTGAATAAGGAAAAAATTTAAGGGGTGGGTCATGAATAGTAACCCGTCCCCTTGAAAATGAAAAACGTGAGTGAAATTGAAAAACCGACCCTGAGGGGGGGGGCGTTTTTGGAAATAAAATAAAGGTCCGAGTCGGGAACGGAAAACCCGAGCCTCAGAGACCTAGGTCGGGAAAGTCTAGATGAACGTTTTAAATGCTAGTGAAACGTCCATTTGAGACTCCGAAACGATAGAAAATCGCTAAACCGACGTAAGGGTCGGAATAGTGTTTTCCCGAGGGCCGGGAAAGCAAAAAGTGGAAATAAAATAGAAACGAACCCGGTAATGATTAGAAAGGAGTCAGAAAAGTTCCTGAGAGCCAAAAATGCAGTCTGGATCGATAAAATTCCATCAGGGGCAAAACTGTAATTTTACCAAAATATTGGGGCAAAATCGTAATTTTGCAAAAGTTGGGGGAAAATTGTGAAAATAATAAATAAAACCTAAAAAGTTATAAATAGGTTTTATTTAAGCTTTTTAATGAAAAATAAAAGCTATAAATGGGAAAGAAATTAACAGACATAGTTTTGTCTGTAGGATCCCAAAATCGGCCTACAAGGAAGGTGATTCAAGATCCAAGAGAGAGAAAGGGAACAGTCTGATAAGGTAAGTTCAGACATTTACCTGTCTGCAACATATAGCATTATTGTTGCTAACTTTAATGTACTAACTATAAGTTAGGTACATATGTGCTACGGGCACTATGATAGAATAGAGAGAGAGACGAAATGTGCTACAGGCACTATGAGAATGGGACACATGGTTAATTGTGCTTCGGGCACTAGAGCGAGGTTAATGAAACTCACTCACCTAAAATTAAAATGTGAACCATTCCTAACCACGGGACAATGTGAAGTCACCGGGTTAGAATGTTAAAAAGTCGGTAATGAAACCACTTTCTGGCGTACCAGCCTTCCGTATAAGGAGGTACTTTTGCCTTCGGGGCTATGAGATAAGGCTGCGGAGGTCAGCACTGATGTACCGCTCCCAGTCATGTACTATTTTGCCTTCGGGGCTATGAGATTAAGGCTGTGGAGGTCAGCACTAATGTACCGCTCCCAGTCAAGCGCACTTAAATGGTACTGCCAACCTGAGCTCAAAACCAGAACGTAAATAAAGATAATGACCTAAAACTGAAACTGTGCCATAATTGAGCATAAGACAGTTTAGTGAGAGCACTAACATCGCGGTAGATGTACTAGTGTGATACAGTGTTGTGGTCAACCTTACTATTTCACATATGAATAGTGGTCAAAGTTACTATTTACGTATGAATAGTGGTCGAAGGTACTATTTACGATGAATAGTACTATTTATAGAAATTTTATTTCTTGCATGTTTGAACTTACTGAGCCTGTAGCTCACCATTTTTGCTAATGTTGCAAGTAAACGACCAGCTCAGTAGCTTGTTTGACTGGATGTGTACGGGATGGCGCGTGTCAAATGGGATAACTGGGCGAGGGATATGGTACTGCCAGAGTCTTGCCGCTGAGCGATAAAAGTGAAGGGAAAAAGGGGGAAACAGTTCTTTTGTAATTATATATATTTTAGGAAAGTACTGTATTATTTATATTACATTGTATTTGCCAACAAAGTAAATAGTGGAAAGGGTTACATGATGTTTAAAGTGAAAAAAAAAAATTTCCCCAAAAACGTCATGATTTAAAAAGAGTAGAGAGATAAGCCGGCGACCCATGAGAGTACAATCTATCGCAGTTAGCGATAAAGCTCAACTGTAATAGTATTGTATGATCTCTACGAGGGGCGGGCCGCCACACAGGCTTACGTAATACGGTATATAATTGGGAGTTCAGTTTCAGGTTTATAGTGGTGTGACTCTGAAACTAGTGATCATATGATTGAGTTGTTCGATAAAGAATGATGATCATATGGATTTGCGGGAGCCCGATTATATATGTCCAATCAGTCCCTATACTAGCTCTACATAATTCCTTAACGTTTGGCAAATTGATTTGTGTATGCTATTGGCTAGTTTATTATGCATGGATGGTGATGACACAGGATTAGGATGGTAGACAAGATTCTCTCCGGTTGGATTCAGATTTTGTTTTGGATAATAGAGTACATAATTATTCGAACTCCAAACAAAGTTGCCATGATTTTATTTGAGATTGGATTGGAGTTGTAGACAATTATCCATGAGAACAAGAATTTGAAACACAACCGTTTTGTGGATTTTGAAATTTGAATTTTGAAATTTGAAATTTGAATTTTGAATTTGAAATTTGAATTTGAAATTTGAATTTGAAATTCAAATTTGAAATTTGAATTTGAAATTTAAATTTGAAATTTGAAATTTGAAATTTGAAATTTGAAATTTGAATTTGAAACTCAAATTTGAAATTCGAATTTGAAATTTGAAATTCAAATTTTGAATCACAGTCCAAGTGGGATTCGAATTTGTTGTGGAAAATCCACGAGGTTTGAAATTCGAATTTGAGTTGGATTTGGAGAGGATAATCTTGTTAGAATCCTACTTGAATTTTGAATCCAAATCCTAACAAATTATGGACGAAATTTTGAGGATAATCCTCAATGGAATTTCGGTTTTTGTGGAAAAGGTTCAAGGGAAAAATTCAAGTTTCAATCCTAGTTGAATTTGGATTCTCTCCTTCCCTGAAAAGTGGCCGAAATTATGGAGGAAATCTCCTAGGAAAATTCGGTTATTTTGGATAAGGTTGAGATAAGATTCAAGCTTGAAAATCCTAGTGGAATTTTGATTCTCCCTTATCCTAAATGTGGTCAAATTTTTGGAGGGAAAATCTCCTAGGAAATTTCAGATTTTTTGGTTGAAAAAGGGAGATAAAATTCTAGTTAAAATCTTGTTTAGATTTGGATTGGATTTATCCTAAATAAACGGAATTTTATTGTTGGGATTTTCCCATGGAAAATTCAGATTTTGTGGATATGGATAAGGGAGAATATCTTTTCCTAATCCAATTTGAATTCAGAGAATCACCTCATGCAGGTCTATAAATAGAGGTCCTGCCACTCCAGTTCTCTCAGACCACAGACTCTTAGGTGAGCAGGCTTATTGTTGCACAACTCATCGTGACAATAAAGTTCTTTAGAGATCTGGATGGTTGGAAGAAGACTAGCAGTGCTAGCATACCGATCGAGGTTCAGAGTGCCCACACACTCAGCCATTCAGGAATTGGAGAATAGTAGAGAAGGCTAGTTGGTTGAAGCCTCCGGTCATTCTCCTCCTGCAAGATTGGCGTCCTTGAGGTATGAGTTTTAATTGTTGTTGGTTTATTGTATATGGCATCATGAGATATTTAACGATCTAAAAAATTTTTATTGTTCTGCTGTGCCACTCTGATACGTTTTTACCGATTTATTTTCCTATAGCGTTGGGTAGCTCTTCTCAAGGTTTTTGAGTTGTCGTGAAGCATACGCGACTACTCTACCACTCTACATCAACACAGTTTCCAATTTGGTTTTAGATGCGGTGCTTAAATCACAAAGCTTCCCTGACCAACATTTGAAATGGTCAGCATTGGAGCGCTTATGAGTCTTCATTTCAGCTCTTGAAAGCTTTCCTCACACTTGTCGATTCACTTATACCTCTTTCCCTTCTTGGTGTGCGCTGTGAGCAGAGCAGCTAACTTTGAGTAGCCTTCGACTAAGTGTAGGTAACATCCTGTTAGTTTAAAGAAACTATGAATTCCCGTTACGTTCCTCTGAGCTGGCCACGTGCTAACTGCATCAATTTTCGTCAGGTCCACAGATACTCCTTCCTTGGGGTCTACGTGGCCCAGGAAATGGACCTTATTTAGTCAAAACTCGTACTTGGAGAACTTGGCGTATAACTGATGGTCCTGTTACATGCGCAAAATGATCCTTAAGTGCTCTTCGTGCTCTTCCTTCGTCTTAGAGTGTATAAGTATGTCATCAATGAACACAATGACAAACTTATCCCAATAGCCCTTGAACATGCGGTTCATCCGGTTCATGAAAGCTGCTGGCGCGTTCGTCAATCTGAGCAACATGAATAGAAACTCGTAATATCTATACCGCATTTGAAAGGCTATTTTGGGTACATCTTCATTCCTGATTCGTAGTTGATGGTACCCGGGACGTAGATCGATCTTCGAGAACACCGCAGCGTCTTGAAGCTGATCAAATAGATCGTCAACCCGTGGCAATGGATGCTTATTCTTAATCATAATCCTATTAAACTCTCTGTAGTCGATGCACATTCGCAGTGGTCCATCTTTCTTCTTTACGAATGGTATGGGTGCTCCCCAGGGTGAACAATTATGTCGAGTGAATCCCTTACCTATTTAGTCCTTCAGCTGAGCTTGGAGCTCTTTTAGCTCTGCAGGGCCCATTTTGTATGGGGCCTTGGAAATGGGGGTTGATTCTGGTAGACGTTCGGTCTCGAACGAGATCTCACGCTCTAACGAGAGTTCTAGAAGACCTTCTGGAAATATCTCCACGAATTCCCTGACTATCGACATGTTCTCGGGTCCTAACTCTGTTCCTAGTGTATTATCTACTATGTATGCTAGGTAGTCCATGCATCCACTGAATAGCATCTCGCAAGCCTTCACTGCTGATATCATCGTCTTTGGTTGCTCTGGTGACAAATCCTTGTAGATGAACTTTTCACATCCAATTGGTTCGAAAACGATTTTCCGCCTTCAACAGTTTATGACAACGTTGTGTCCTAAGCTTTTTTTTTTTGGCAGAATCTGATGATGCAACGAATGGGTAGCTCCAGAATCAAGTAGAACTAACACATCAAAGTTGGTGATAGAAAGCTGGCCTGTCACCACTACAGAAGTTACAGCTTCAGCGTCACTCCTCGCGTAAGCATAGATTCTCCCTTAGCTGTCTGAAGCTTTTAGTATGCCTTGTGTGATTGAAGGGTCTTCGATCCTGGTCTGGTTGGTGTGAAGTTGATTATTCCCAATGCGGGGTTGATTCTATTGATTCTGTAGGTTGGAGTGGCAATTTTTTTGGCATAGTGGTCTTTCTTGCCATAGATGAAACAACCACTTACTCCTTGCTTACATTCTCCTGAGTGCCTCTTTCCGCATTTCGTGCACGTCGGGTTGGCTATCATTTCCTTCCTGGTCGTTTCTCTTCTGGGGGAAATTCTCCTGTGAATCTTGGTTGCCCTGGTTCCCCTTTTCTCTTGTTATTGTTGTTGGAATGCCTGCTATTTTGGCTGGTTCCCACGTTCTGTCCTCTGTGTTGTAACTCAAGGTTCTACTTCCCCTGAGCCTGCTCAGCTTACGTTTTCTCCTCCTTTCGTGTCTTAAAATTTTGTGCGTTTCGCTCCTTATCATGAGCCGACCAGTACTCGGCTCAGATAGCCTTGCTGACACATTCTGCTAGTGTCGCTGGTCCGTGGCTTCCGCTACAGACCTAAACTGCGATTTCTGTTCTAAACATCTTCAGCATTCGTCTGACTCTCTCCTTTTAGTCGGTACTAAATCTGGAAAAAGTTGAGCCAACTGCTCAAACTTCTTGACTGCCTCTATAACAGTCATACTACCTTGGCGCATGTTGTTGAACTCATCTTACTGCACTGCTAGTGCTTCCTTGTCGAAGTACATCTCCTTGAATTCCTCAATGAAATCGCTCCAGCTCATCTCTCTAATGTTCCTCCTAATGGTTACCATCTTCCACCACTAACGCTATAATAACCGGGAAATTTTACTGTTCTCGGAATATTGTAAATTGCATGTACATGATGAATTTCATGTTTAAAATGTAAAATGTATGATTAATATTGTGTAGAATGAGATAAAATGTTCTAACGATATTACGGATTAAGAATTCGGTGATGTAAAAGCATGCCGAATTGAGCTAGGGAAAAGCAGTGAACTGTAAACCCTAGTACGTGACTCAGGGTAAGCTGAGTGCACAAAAAGATAAAATACTGATAGTAGTGATTTTAGACGTGAGTGCGTGTGTGTGTGTTGCACATAGTATTGAGAAATTGGTCTAGATGACCTCTTCTTGACCTAAAATTGATATATTTAGATTCAGCATGCTCAAATTAGTCAATTGAGCATGAAAAGTAATATTTGATCCGGAGATACGCAGTATCAAGAAATTGGTCAAGATGACATTTTCTTGATATAAAACTGATATATTTGGAATCAGAATGCTCTAATTAGTCAATTAAGCACAAAATGAAAATTTTGACCGGCAAATGTACAGCATCGGAAACTGGCCGAGATGACCTCGGATGATGATGAAACTGATATATTTGGATTCAGGACGTCCAAATTAGTCAGTATAGCCTATTAGAATGCTCAAATTAGTTAATTGAGCACAAAGGTAATTTTTGACCGGGAATTCGCAGTATCGAAAACTGGTCGAAATGATCTCGGATGGAAATAAAACTGATATATTTAGGTTCAGCACGCCCAAATTAGTCAGGATAGCTCATGTTGAAATTTTGGACAAAAAGGGTATAAAAGGCCGAAATTGCAGAACAAGCCACATAATTTCCATTTTTTAGATTTTCTCCCCCACACCTCCATCGTCGATGAATAGTAACTGACCACAGGAAACGGTGTCCGTTTTCGACACTGCCGGTCTCGTTGGAAAGCTCTCGACGAGCTGAGTCCAACGGTGTGCTGAATCGACGGAACTGACGCCGGAGAACGCCGCACGCGCCGCCCGAAGCCGCCGGTGGTCGAAAATTTCAAACGGCCATATCTCCGCCGTCCGACCTCCGATCGACACGATTCTGGTCCCAAAAGACTCGTGGTGAAGAGTAGAACAAAACCCAAGCTTCATTTCAGCTCAACAGTCGTCGTATCGCGCTGCTCGAAGCCGCGCCGTCGCCGTCGTGAAGCCACCGTGGAATTCGTCGATTCCAGCGGAGTTGAGTGACGTGGTTGGTCTCAAAATGCTCAGAGAAGAACGGGGAGCAAAAGCCCTCAAACAATTTCGGGCAACAACCCCGGCATGGCGGAGATTCAATGTCGCCGTGAGTCGAGTTTTCGAGGTCGATTGTCGACAATCGGAGCCTCCAATGGTGAAATTGACACCACCAATAGACTCCTCTCGTCGAGATCTTCAAGGTGGGCACCTCCGTTGTTCACGCCGCCGCCGTCCGCCGCCGGTCAACGCCGGTCAACGCGGTCAATGCCGGTCAACGGCGACCCGGGGGCGGAAAAATGAAGAATGGTCCGTTGGCCTATTTTTGACATTCTGGACACATCCGTGGCATCAGAATTGCCAACCGGGATTCCGAACGTGAAGAACGGAGATAAAAAGTTTGCGCGGTCAAGACCGAACGATTCGTCTGATCACCGACGGGACGATTTCGGTAGCGATTTTGTTTCCCTTCATTACTTATGTATATATTCGAATGATTTGTATGTAATTTGTATTCAAATTGTAAAAAAGAAAAGAAAAAAAAAGAGTAAAATGAATGATACGTCAGAAAAAGAAAATGTATGAGAAATGTGAATATTTTTACATAAAAAGTTGAGTTTTACGTAAAAATTAGTCCTCTGTTATAGTACGTGGTAGAATAAAATAGGTTAGATGGTTTTGAGGCGTTTCCTAAACGCCGGAAACCTAGAAATTTAGCGAAAATGCTGCCGAAATTTTGAAAACGGCACTATAGGAATTTTGGTGAAAAACGATAGGCAAATTGTGTTTGGTAATGGAAATCGAGACCCTTCGATGAGTTAGGCTCAGAAAATGGGAAAATGAACCTTTAAGGAATAGTAAACCATCCCTCCGAGATTGTGAAAATGTAAGAGAATGGGAAAACCAATGGCAAGGGTATTTTAGGAAACGAAAGGTAAATTTGAGGTCGGGATGAAAACCGAGCCCACGCAATGTCTAAGGCTCGGGATTAGCATAACAAACGTTTCAGGAGTAGTGAAATACCTATTTAAGGCTCCGAAACTTGAGAAAAATGCGAAACGACCCTAGGTGTCGGAATAGTATCACCCGAGAGTCGGATGACCAATAGTCGTCTATGGAACAGCAATGGATGCTGTAAAAGTGTGTAAAAGCTTAAGAAATATTATTTTATGATATTTGAGCTTACAAAATCCTGTTAAAAGTCACAGTAAGCATATAACGGTCCCAAGACCCGTCAGGGGCAAAATGGTCATTTTGACCAAAAATTTCTGAAAGGCTCGGAAAGGACCGTGAATGCCTAAGGATAGTTAAAATGAAATTATTAAAATTAAAGTTAGGTCTTAAACCAACAAAAAGTAGGTTTATGATGAGAAATCAAATCAGGGGCAAAATAGTAATTTTGTCAAGAGTTAGTGTAAAAATGAAAAATGGGATTTTAGATTCCTAAGACCATTTACGGGAAATAAAACGTAGAATTTTTACGTTTTACTAAATTTTGAATATGAAATGAAGATTTAGAATAACCGTGGTTATTCCGGTTATAGGAACCCGATCCAGAAGCGGTAAAGGAACGTCTGCGGAGTCGGGGAAAGAAATGCTAGCGAAAGTATCTGTAAGTTCAAACATTTAATTGACTGCAACATGAATAGACTATTATGTCTAAGTGTGATATGTGTAAGTTCCAGCATTCATTTTTCTGCTCATGAACATTCTGATGTTGTTCATTTTATGAATGAATTGATCTGTTATGTCTAGGTTTATGTGCTATATGAATGTTTCATAGCGCGATGCTATGATAAATGTTTGGTAAGCTCAGATATTTACATGTCTGCAGCATGAATTACTATTTGATTGATTTAAGTACTTTTTGTACAAACTTGTAAAGTCCTATGGGCAATAGAGGTGTAGTTAAACTAACTCACCTAATGAAATGAGAAATTAAAAAGTGTATAAATAATACACTATGGAGAAGTGTTAGGGCACTATAGTGTGGTTAATTAGAAACACACATAAAGAAATAAATGTAAAGACCTACAGGCAATAAGGGTTCCACCGTGGGATGATTCATATGAATGTCGCCGTTGGGGAACTATAAGAAAGATGGTAATGAAACCACTAAGGCGTACCGCCCCTCCAACATAGTGGTAGAGGTTTTTCTCAGATCCTACAAGGATATCAGGGCTGTGGAGGCCGATGTTCTAAGGTCACTACTTAGACCCTCCCAGTCAGCGCACTAATAATCATCGGTACTGCCGTAAACAGAGCTCTAAACTAGAAATCCAATAGAGAATAAACAATCAATAAAATGATAAAAATCATAATTGAGCATAATCGAAGCTTACGCTAGAATAATGTAAATTCGGTTAGGGTATGTGAATAGTTACCCGTTAGGGTAAAATGAATAGTAACCAGTTAGGGTAACTGTTACTATTCATCGGTCAAAGGTCAAAATTACTATTTATGATAAATAGTACTATTCATAAAAAATTGAGTTTTAGTGTTTTTGAATCAATATGATTCTTACTATGTATGTTTGAACTTACTGAGCCTGTTAGCTCATCAGTTTGTTCATGTTGCAGGTGAGAAACCTGTCCGGTAGATTTCTGGATGGCGGCAGGATGCGAGCGTGTCAAAGGGATAGGGAATCCACTGTGGATATGGTCCTGCTACAAGTTTTCTGCTGAGCGTTGAAAGAGGAGATTTGAATAAAGAAAAGACATGTATTGCAAAAAGATTTGAATTATGTATTGTGTATAAACTATGTTTGTACTTTTAAAAGTGACAAACATAGTTCAGTTTAATTACGTTATGTTTACAAACAAGAAAAAGTATTAAAAAAAATGATTCCAAATTTCACAAAGGGTTTAAAGGAAAGAAAAGAATTTAGGCGACCCGATGAAGTTCACGAGCTATTTCAGTCGGCTAAGGAGCTTGATTGTAATAGTTTTGGTGGACTGAGGTCGGGGGCGTCACAGGTGGTATCAGAGCGAGCTTGACCATATCCCTCTTGGCACGAGACGCAACCTACTCGTCTATCCAAGTAAGTTAGCCTAGTTTTGAATTAGTAGTTGTTTGTTTATTGGAAAATAAACGACTTAGATGAAATGAGATGACGAGATCAATGAATGTGGACTCAGGATTGTATAGTGCTAGTGGACTACCACAATACGGCTATTCAGAGTTCAAGATAGAGAATTACCATGATTATGATCGTACAGTGCTAGAGAATGAGCAAGGAAGGCTGCTCAAAGAAGAAATAAAGATTGCCATCAAGTTATATAGAACTTCAATGTCAGCTGCCCACAAAGTTTGGAGTGGCGAACAGTCTTTCAGAATTTCATAGGAAGGCAAGATTAGTGTCACGTTATTGAAATGATTTTCCAGCTGTGTACCATTAATCGGGATGATGGGTCTTATTGGCTGTTGACAATGCTTTTCGGGGAGATACTCTCATGTGTACTGGGATTCTTGTGACCAGGAGTAGCGCTTAACTGGACCAAGTTTCACCATGCCACGATTGAGTAAATCTTCTCTCGGAAAAAGTCTAATATCAGCCCCAACTCCTCAAGGGCAAATAGGGTGTCACTTTTAACGTCATTTGAGTTCCTTAGAGTTGCGAACATACGAGAATAAGTTCATCGGACTGAGAAACTACAGTCGATGTCTGGTGACATAGTTCTAACGTATGCTGTGCGCTTCGAGGAACTGATGAATCCCCTCTAATTTGCGTGGAATTCACAACTGAACTTAAGCCGAGACGAGCGTAGATCCAAGACTGTCTATAAGTGAACGATCTAGTCAAGGAAGAAGAGAACCCATAAAAATTTCCTGTAGACCAGGAAAATTAGATGTATTAAGCTATATATATCCTTTATGTTATATTGAAATGTTATGTAATGACATGTGTATGTAGTGACATGTGTGTGATGAATTGCTAGGAACTGTCAAAATGTGTTGATATAATATAATAAGTTTTGTTGTTTTGTCCTATATGAAAAGGCATAATATACGATAAATGGGCCATGTGCATTTATTGTGCTAGAAATGGTCCGGATGAAGAGAAAGAAGATCCGAAGGAGTTTTCCTTTGAAACCAGATTGATAGAATGACTAAAATGTAGAGTGGTACATATGTGTATATATGTATACTCAATGTAAAAGAGGCTGTTGTATATACAAGGCCTTAATATTGATATATATGTGAACGTCATGAAACTAGTTATAATAATGCCGTACGATGATATGGCATTAGGATTTCTTTGAATTTCGGGAAATCTTAAAAATTTTGTGAAATATATATATACATTGAAAATCTAATAATTGATTCTCAAACGATTATAGGGAAATAGAAAATATGGTGAATACATATGGTCAAGAAAATATGAGTGAATGTCTCATCCTGTTAAAAAGGGTGGAGAAATTATAAGGCCTTTTAGAGGTCTAGATGCAAGAAAACGTTGAATTAAGACCGTGTTTAGATAAGATAGAACCTAGGCAGGGTGCTGAGAAGGTTCAACCACCATTGACCCCTGCAGTTGAATAGGTAGTACATTACCGCTGTTCTTGTGACAACCGGGAAATTCAGGCAGTTCTCGGATGGAAAATGTACAATTGTATGTATATAACAATTTGTACTATTTAAAGAGTGAAATAAATGTATTTATATTGTTCAGAATATATGAAAATGTTCTAACAATACTGACGAGTAAGAATTCAGTGTTGGAAAAATTCACTGAGTTGAAACGTGTGAAACGGTGCCAAAATC
Source organism: Antiaris toxicaria (assembly GCA_035233585.1). Classification (NCBI taxonomy): domain Eukaryota; kingdom Viridiplantae; phylum Streptophyta; class Magnoliopsida; order Rosales; family Moraceae; genus Antiaris; species Antiaris toxicaria. Next base: position 88,709,016 of record CP141156.1, read on the forward strand.
GGCATTGAAAACCCTAACCGGAGCAATAAAAGACGGTAAACTTCTGGGATTGATTTTGATCAAACGGATGCAGATTAAATTGATCCGACTGCACAGGAGACCTCAGGAACACGCCGGGACGATTTCAGGAAAATTTCGGCTCGAACCGGCATCGGTCAAAAAGTAGTCGAATTAATGTGAATAGTGAAAGTCAAAGTCAACTTTCACTTTTGCATTTATGACATCATGTGACGACCAGAGAATTTTAGTGGTGTGACCTAGTTTAATCTAGGGTTTTCTATGAGTTCTGTAAGTAAGAATGTAAAGAAACACTATGGTTGTAATTAGACAAATTATAGTGTTAATAGAAATAAATAAATGTTTTGGAGGAAATTAAAATCTCCAAAAATAAGTAGAGAATAAAGTATATGAGCAAGAAAGTGAATTCAGGCCCAAAACGCTCAAAAAGGAGTAGTTTCGGTATCTGAACAGTATAAAGATAAGAATATGGCAAGTCAAAGTAAGAGCACAGTAAGAAAAGTACAAATATATGTATATACTAATTTGTACTATTTAAAGAGTGAAATAGATGTATTTGTATTGTTTAGAATATATTAAAATGTTCTAACAATACTGACGAGTAAGAATTCAGTGTTGGAAAAATTCACTAAGTTGAAACGGGTGAAACGGTGCCAAAACCGGCATTGAAACCCTAACCGGAGCTCAAAAAGACGGTAAACTTCCGGGATTGATTTTAATCAAACGGAAGCAGATTAAGTTGATCCGACTGCACAGGAGACCTCAGGAACACGCCGGGACGATTCCAGGAAAATTTCGGCTCGAACCGGTATCGGTCAAAAAGTAGTCGAATTAATGTGAATAGTGAAAGTCAAAGTCAACTTTCACTTTAGTAATTATGACATCATAAATCCATTTAAGAAATGGAAAGAAATATGGTGTTAGGTAGGATGAATGGCCATGATTTAATTTACTTTTGATCTAAAGGCCAAGATTTGGCCAAAAATATACCTTTTTAATTTAAAAAAAAAGGTGGAAAGAATTAGGTGAAAGGTGTTGAAATTTGATTGGTTTAGAGCCAAATTAATTGGCTTTCTTCCATGCATAAGTCGGCAAGTTGGTAACAAAGTGGCCGAAACTTTGTTTCATGCCAAACCAAAAGAAAAAATTTTTTTCTAAGTCATCCATGGAGTCTACGTGAGCCACCCAAGGAGAACCAAAGAATTCCTTCAACATTTCTTCACAAAAGGAGTGTCAAAGTGTTCTTAGAAGACAAGGGAAGAAAGTGAACAAGGTAACTTCCCTTGGATTGAAATTTTTCATGGTTTTTCTTTAGGAAATCCGTGGGGTGAATAGTGAATTAAGATGGAAAAATTTTGGGTGTTTTTCATTAAGTTGATGTTGGGTTTTGTTAAGGGTGTAATGAGGAAGAAAACCATGCAATTGGTTTAAAGAAAAACCAATTTTTGGTTGGTTTTCCAAAGGAAAATCTGTGGGTTGCCATTGGTAAGCAATGAGAAATTTGTGTGATTTATGTGTTAACATGCTTTTAACTTATGTTTTGTTAAGAATAAAGCATGAATTTCACTATGGAAAAGCTTGGAAAAATTTTGGTGTTCATTTATTTCAAAGTGGCCGTGGGTTTCCTAATAGTTTGGAAGAAAAATTTTCATGCTTTTAGGTGATGTTTGGTTAATTGAAATCATGCATTTTGTGATGTAAATGATGAAAATGTGATTGAAAGAATGAAACAAAAATGTTTGACATGTTTAGCATTCAATGGCCGTGGGTTACACAAGGGTAAAACCCTAAGAAATTTGGTTGAAAAGAACAAGAAAATGGGCTTGAAAAGTGTTAGAAAAATGGCATTTAATAGCCTAACAAGTGGTTGAAAAGTTTGAGAAATTTCGATTCGGTTTGGTGGTGAAAACCGAAACCAAAACTAAGGGCAAAATTGTAAAAAATTTTGTAAATGTGGTTAAAAATGTGAAATTGGAATTTGTGAGCTTTTATGTAAAAGTTTGGAAAACTTTTACATAAAATAGGCTTGTGGTATAGTACGTGGCAGGTACATATAGTTCGAGGCGTACCTAACGCCGGAAGCCTTAAAATTACGTCGAAATGCTGCCGAAATTTCGAAAACGGCTTTCGGGGTAAAATAGGAATTAAAAAAAAAATAAAAGTTTAGGGTCGGGTCGGAAACCCGAGTCCCTAACGGAGAATTGAATAGGGAAAACCTAAGGGGTGGTTCGTGAATAGTAGACCGTCCTCTAAAAATGTAAAATGAGAGTGAAACAGAAAAAAAAAAACCGACCCCGAGGGGGGGGGCGTTTTTGGAAATGAAATAAAGGTCCGAGTCGGGTATGGAAAATCCGAGCCTCGGAGACCTAGGTCGGGAAAGTCTAGATGAACGTTTTAAATACTTGTGAAACGTCCATTTGAGACTCCGAAACGATAGAAAATCACTAAACCGACGTAAGGGTCGGAATAGTGCTTCCCGAGGGTCGGGAAAGTGAAAAGTGGAAATAAAATAGAAGCGAACCCGGTAATGATTAGAAAAGAGTCAGAAAAGTTCCTGAGGGCCAAAAATGCAGTCTGGATCAATAAAATTCCGTCAGGGGCAAAACTGCAATTTTGCCAAAATACAGGGGCAAAATCGTAATTTTGCAAAAGTTGGGGAAAATTGGGGAAATGATAAATAAAGCCCAAAAAGTTGTAAATAGGTTCTATTTAAGCTTTTTAATGAAAAAAATAAAAGCTATAAATGGAAATGAAATTAACAGACAAAGTTTGTCTATAGGATCCAAAAATCGACCTACAAGGAGGGCGATCAAAGATCCTAGAGAGAAAAAGAGAAGAGATTGATAAGGTAAGTACAGACATTTAATTTTCTACTCACGAATGGACTTACCATAAAGTTGTGTTATATATATATATACATTTAAGCTATTCAGTTTGTGACATGATACTAACATGTTCACGAGAATAGTAAGCAAGATCAGAAATAGAAAAGAGGAATAAAATAAGTCAGATAATAAGACTTAAAAGTTAAGGTTGGCGTACCGGCCTCCCCAGTTGTGAGGTTCCCAGATAGCCTCCACCCCAGAAGTGTGGCGCTGCCTCGTTAATAATGAGGTAGTTTATGGCTTAACTTCCTGCCTCCACCCCAGAAGTGTGGCGCTGCCTCATTAATAATGAGGTAGTTTATGGCATGACTTACTACCTATAAGGTCAGTAGTCCAGAGATGATCTTAGGGTTGATCGGTGGGTCGCTCCCCTGATCCTCTATTGGTCTGCGCGCACTAGGTACGTCCAATCACGGGCCCACAAGTGAAAGATTAAGCAGATGAAGTAAAGCAAAGAAAAGAAAGAAATAGAATAGAAAGAACAAGTAGTATAGGACTAAAGAAAATAATTGGTCCTAAGTTGACTAACCCTAGAGTGGTCTATTCAGCTTATTTACTTGTATGTATGTTTGTACTTACTGAGCTTTAGCTCATTAGTCTATTCGTGCTGTAGGTAATAAAGGAAAACAACCAGCAGTATGAAGCAAGAGTGGCGGACTGGCAGGCAGATCCCAGCGATGTCATGGACGGGTTATGGTTCCGTTTCGCAGAATTCCGCTGTACTCAAGGTGTAAAAGAAAGAAAGTGTAATAGTGAGATATATGTATAAAGACAAGACAAGAGTGTAGTATGTAAAGTAGTGAAACAAGCTTAAAAGTATGTTTCTATTTTTACGTACTTTAAAGTAACAAGACTCCAAAATATATTTTGGGAAAAAGTATTAAGAAGTACGTATATATTTATGTATACACAATTTTCAAGAATTAGTAGTTTCCTCCAGTAAAAAAAAATAAAAAAAATATTCCTAGTTTTTCAAGAACAAATCTTTTAAACCCCAAGGAGAGGAAAGTTATAGAGACAAGCAAGCTAAGTAAGATTAAGCAAAGAATAAAGAAAGTAAGCAAGATAAGATGAACGACCTAAGCTAGAGGGGTCGCCCACAAGAGTTGGTATCAGAGCGAGCGGTTCTACTATCGACCTTCCATGACATCTCAGCATCTGCACCTGCTCAGTCCAAGTAAGTTAATTTTAGATAATCAATATCTAATTTAGCACTAAACCATGTCGCTATTGTTATAGGTCAGACACAGCAACATGGTTCGCACACGAGCTGAGCAAGCTCAAGAAGCAGACTTAGCCGCTGTCCTAGCCAACATACAAGCTCGGCTAGAGGCACAAGAAACACAGAACCAGAGACTGCAAGAGCTACTGGAACAGAGGAATGAGGCCCAAGCGAATTTCCCTCCACCTCAAGCACCAGTACCGGAGCCACAACCAGCTCCTGAACCAGCAGCACCACCAGTCCGAATGGTACCTGAAGTAGCAATAGGTGCCCGAGCTGGAGCCAACCAGGGATCATTGTATGAACGGTTCCGGAAGATGAAGCCAAAAGAGTTTGAGGGATCTATAGAACCCTTAGAGGCTGAAGAGTGGTTAGCTTCAATACAGACCATTTTTGAGTTTATGGACCTAACAGACCAAGAGAAGGTCCTTTGCGCCTCCTGCATATTAACGAAGGATGCTCGTTATTGGTGGGAGACAGTAAAGATGCGAAGGGACATGAGAAGGATGACCTGGAATGACTTCCTGGGAGAATTTAACAGGAAGTATTTCAACCTTGACACCCTACGAGCTCAACAAAGAGAGTTCGATGAGCTGAGGCAAGGCGAGATGACAGTGACCGAAGCCTGCCGTAAATTCGACAGATTAGCTCGACTGTGTCCACATTTGGTACCCACAGAAGAAGAGCGGGTACGGAGGATGATCAATATGTTCCGACAAGATATAGCCCTAAATGTGGAAAGTGGCGAGACCCTGCCAACCACTGTAGCGGATTGTGTAAGCAGAGCTATGAGGGCCGAGAATCGTCTGAACCGAGTTAAGGAAGAAAGAACAAAAGTCTGGGAGGAGAAGAAGAAAGAAAGAGATCTCGCGAAGCAGACTCAGAAGAACAACCAAGCTGGCCAAAGTAATAAATTTGGTCAAGGAATGAAGCCTGGTCAGAAAAATAACCAAAACCAGCAGAACACCAATAAGCGAAAGGGAAACCCAAATGAAAATTGGGGCCAAAATACTCGCAACACTCAGCAAAGGCAAGGCCTAGAAGGAGTACAGAACCGACAGCCATGCCCAAAATGTGGAAGATTGCACAAGGGCGAGTGCAAGCTGGGGAATACCGCATGCTATGTTTGTGGTAGAGAAGGCCATTATGCTAGAGTCTGCCCATCCAACCCACAGAACCAGCCGGGATCCTTTCAGTCCCGACAGACGAGCCAGGTCCATGCAATACAAGGATCGCATACTCAACCTGGAGGCCAGGAGAATATACCAAAGACTGAGGCACATCTATTAGCCTACACCAGGGAAGATGTAGAGGCAGGCACCTCGAATGTGGTGACAGGTCAGCTTCTTGTCGCCCAAAGCCCTGCACTTATTTTATTTGACTCTGGTGCATCGCATTCATTTGCCTCACATAGCTTTGTAGAAAGAGTTAGTCATGCCAAGGATAAAATTGGCCAAGTGTTTAAAACCACCTTACCGTCTGGTGAGGTATTATTATCTGATTACTGGTTACGTCACGTGCCAGTAATTGTTGCTGATAGGGAGTTGTACGTCGACTTAGTCGTCTTAGAGTTAGTCGATTATGACGTTATCCTTGGAATGGATTTCCTTGCAAAATATCAAGCGACCATTGACTGTCAACGACGAAAAGTAGTGTTTCAGTCTGGAGAAAAAGACCAGTTTGAGTATCAAGGGCATTCTCAGAAGCAGTCGAAAATGCTGATCAGTTCCCTGCGGGCAAGAAAGTTGATATCTAGTGGCTGTACTGGATATCTAGCTTATGTCAAGGACACCACCAAGAAGGTAGAACTACAACCGAACGAGGTGCCAGTGATCAACGAGTTCGTGGAGGTATTTCCAGAAGAATTACTGGGACTTCCTCCTGATCGAGAGATTACCTTCGAAATCGAGTTGCTGCCAGGAACGTCTCCGATTTCAAAGGCCCCTTACAGAATGGCACCGACCGAGCTTAAAGAATTACAAGCTCAGCTGAAGGAGTTATTAGAGAAAGGTTTTATACGGCCCAGTTATTCGCCGTGGGGAGCTCCAGTTCTCTTCGTGAAGAAAAAGGATGGAACCCTCCGAATGTGCATAGATTATCGTGAGCTCAACAAAGTCACGATCAAGAATAAATATCCTCTACCAAGGATCGATGATTTATTCGATCAGCTAAAAGGAGCCACCGTCTTCTCGAAGATTGATCTTCGATCCGGCTATCATCAGTTAAAAATTAAAGAAAGAGACATTCCAAAGACCGCGTTCCGAACACGGTATGGGCACTACGAATTTCTCGTTATGCCTTTTGGATTAACGAATGCACCAGCCGCTTTTATGGATCTGATGAATCGAGTATTCAAGGAATTTTTAGACCAGTTTGTCATTGTGTTTATCGATGACATCCTTATATACTCGAAAGATTGGAAGGAGCATGAGAAGCATCTTCGGATTATGTTACGCACTCTGAAGGAGCATCGGCTATATGCAAAGTTCTCCAAATGTGAATTTTGGCTAGGTAAGGTCCACTTTTTAGGACATGTCGTTTCCAAAGATGGAATTTCAGTAGACCCAACAAAGATCGACGCAGTAAGCAAGTGGTCTCCTCCAAAGAATGTGACCGAGATCCGGAGTTTTCTCGGATTAGCGAGCTATTATCGGAGATTTGTAGAGGGATTTGCCAGATTAGCTGCCCCTCTCACTGCTCTCACACGCAAAGAGAAGAAGTTCGAGTGGACAAGGAAGTGTGAAGAAAGCTTTCAAGAATTGAAGAATCGGTTGACCAGTGCTCCAATTCTCACAATTCCAAAGGATGAAGGAGACTTCGACATTTATAGCGATGCCTCCAGGACAGGTCTAGGAGCTGTGCTGATGCAGGATGGAAAAGTAATAGCCTATGCATCAATACAACTCAAAGAGCATGAAAAGAACTATCCGACTCATGATTTGGAGTTAGCAGCCGTCGTATTTGCTTTGAAGATATGGCGACATTACCTATATGGAGTTCGGTGTAGAATTTTCACCGACCACCAGAGCTTAAAGTATTTCTTTACTCAGAAAGAGCTTAACATGAGACAAAGAAGATGGCTGGAGTTGGTAAAAGATTACGATTGTGAGATCTTATATCACCCCGGTAAGGCAAACAGAGTGGCAGACGCGTTGAGTCGTAAATCAACGATGCCAGAGCAAATAGCCATCGATAAGTTGCCCAAGCCACTTCAACATGAGATCTCCTTGTTGGGAGTGGAGATAATTTCAGGAAAATTAGCAGCAATGCAACTCAAACCAACAATTCTTGAGGAGATTAAAGAGGCTCAAGAGCTAGATGCTGCTTTCAAAAGGCTTAAAGAAGAGGCCTCTAAGAATGACAAGTCAGAGTTCCACCTCTCCAAAGATGGAACTTTACTCTTCCAAGGAAGAATTTGTGTACCAGATGAAGAAGTTTTGAAGAAAAGAATCCTGACAGAGGCCCATGACACTCCATATTCAGTGCATCCGGGCAGTACGAAAATGTATCAGGATCTAAAGCAGCACTTTTGGTGGAGAAAGATGAAGAATGACATTGTTAAACACATCAGCAGCTGCTTAACATGTCAAAAAGTCAAAGCAGAGCATCAGCGGCCAGCCGGAGAGCTGCAGCCACTAGAGATTCCAGAGTGGAAGTGGGAGCACGTAACCATGGATTTCGTGGTCGGGCTACCCAAGACAAGTGAAGGATTTGACATGATATGGGTAGTGGTGGATCGATTGACCAAATCTGCTCACTTTATACCCGTAAAGATGACATACACATTAGAGAAATTCACAGAATTGTACATTACCAACATTGTGAGATTACATGGAATACCAACAACAATAGTGTCAGATCGTGACAGTCGGTTTACATCCAAATTCTGGAAAAGTGTACAAGAGGCAATGGGCTCCGAACTAAGATTCAGCACTGCATTTCATCCTCAGACCGACGGACAGTCTGAGCGTACGATCCAAACGCTAGAAGATATGCTTCGTGCTTGTATTTTAGATTTCAAGGGAGCCTGGAACAAGAAGCTGCCGTTGATAGAATTCTCCTACAACAACAGCTATCAAGCGTCCATCGGAATGGCTCCTTATGAGGCATTATATGGACGAAAGTGTAGATCTCCCATTCATTGGTATGAACTCAGGGAGAAAGAACTTCATAAAACCGAGTTTATCCAAGAAACGATAGACGCGGTCCAAAAGATTCAGCAGAGAATGAAAACTGCACAAAGTCGTCAGAAAAGCTACGCAGATAAAAGACGAAGATTCCTAGAGTTTAACGAGGGTGACTTCATATTCTTAAAAGTAGCACCAATGAAAGGTGTCATGCGTTTTGGAAAGAAAGGAAAGCTGAGCCCAAGATACATAGGACCTTTCCCAATTATTAGCCGGGTTGGGAAAGTAGCCTATAAGATAGCTTTGCCACTGGAATTATCTTCAGTGCATAATGTCTTTCATGTATCTATGCTAAGAAAGTATATCTCGGACCCTTCACATGTCCTAGATTATGAGCCAATCCAAGTTCGAGAGGATCTCTCTTACGAAGAGCAACCAGTGCAAATACTTGCTCGAGAAGAGAAGATATTAAGAAATAAAAGCATTCCGCTAGTCAAAGTTCTATGGAGAAATCATAATGTAGAAGAGGCCACGTGGGAAAGAGAAGATGAGATGAGAGCCAAATATCCCCACCTGTTCTGATTTTCGAGGACGAAAATTTTTAAGGAGGGGTGAATGTGACGACCAGAGAATTTTAGTGGTGTGACCTAGTTTAATCTAGGGTTTTCTATGAGTTCTGTAAGTAAGAATGTAAAGAAACACTATGGTTGTAATTAGACAAATTATAGTGTTAATAGAAATAAATAAATGTTTTGGAGGAAATTAAAATCTCCAAAAATAAGTAGAGAATAAAGTATATGAGTAAGAAAGTGAATTCAAGCCCAAAACGCTCAAAAAGGAGTAGTTTCGGTATCTGAATAGTATAAAGATAAGAATATGGCAAGTCAAAGTAAGAGCACAGTAAGAAAAGTACAAATATATGTATATAATAATTTGTACTATTTAAAGAGTGAAATAGATGTATTTTTATTGTTTAGAATATATTAAAATGTTCTAACAATACTGACGAGTAAGAATTCAGTGTTGGAAAAATTCACTAAGTTGAAACGGGTGAAACGGTGCCAAAACCGGCATTGAAACCCTAACCGGAGCTCAAAAAGACGGTAAACTTCCGGGATTGATTTTAATCAAACGGAAGCAGATTAAGTTGATCTGACTGCACAGGAGACCTCAGGAACACGCCGGGACGATTCCAGAAAAATTTCGGCTCGAACCGGTATCGGTCAAAAAGTAGTCGAATTAATGTGAATAGTGAAAGTCAAAGTCAACTTTCACTTTAGTAATTATGACATCATAAATCCATTTAAGAAATGGAAAGAAATATGGTGTTAGGTAGGATGAATAGCCATGATTTAATTTACTTTTGATCTAAAGGCCAAGATTTGGCCAAAAATATACCTTTTTAATTTAAAAAAAAAGGTGGAAAGAATTAGGTGAAAGGTGTTGAAATTTGATTGGTTTAGAGCCAAATTAATTGGCTTTCTTCCATGCATAAGTCGGCAAGTTGGTAACAAAGTGGCCGAAACTTTGTTTCATGCCAAACCAAAAGAAAAAATTTTTTTCTAAGTCATCCATGGAGTCTACGTGAGCCACCCAAGGAGAACCAAAGAATTCCTTCAACATTTCTTCACAAAAGGAGTGTCAAAGTGTTCTTAGAAGACAAGGGAAGAAAGTGAACAAGGTAACTTCCCTTGGATTGAAATTTTTCATGGTTTTTCTTTAGGAAATCCGTGGGGTGAATAGTGAATTAAGATGGAAAAATTTTGGGTGTTTTTCATTAAGTTGATGTTGGGTTTTGTTAAGGGTGTAATGAGGAAGAAAACCATGCAATTGGTTTAAAGAAAAACCAATTTTTGGTTGGTTTTCCAAAGGAAAATCTGTGGGTTGCCATTGGTAAGCAATGAGAAATTTGTGTGATTTATGTGTTAACATGCTTTTAACTTATGTTTTGTTAAGAATAAAGCATGAATTTCACTATGGAAAAGCTTGGAAAAATTTTGGTGTTCATTTATTTCAAAGTGGCCGTGGGTTTCCTAATAGTTTGGAAGAAAAATTTTCATGCTTTTAGGTGATGTTTGGTTAATTGAAATCATGCATTTTGTGATGTAAATGATGAAAATGTGATTGAAAGAATGAAACAAAAATGTTTGACATGTTTAGCATTCAATGGCCGTGGGTTACACAAGGGTAAAACCCTAAGAAATTTGGTTGAAAAGAACAAGAAAATGGGCTTGAAAAGTGTTAGAAAAATGGCATTTAATAGCCTAACAAGTGGTTGAAAAGTTTGAGAAATTTCGGTTCGGTTTGGTGGTGAAAACCGAAACCAAAACTAAGGGCAAAATTGTAAAAAATTTTGTAAATGTGGTTAAAAATGTGAAATTGGAATTTGTGAGCTTTTATGTAAAAGTTTGGAAAACTTTTACATAAAATAGGCTTGTGGTATAGTACGTGGTAGGTACATATAGTTCGAGGCGTACCTAACGCCGGAAGCCTTAAAATTACGCCGAAATGCTGCCGAAATTTCGAAAACGGCTTTCGGGGTAAAATAGGAATTAAAAAAAAAATAAAAGTTTAGGGTCGGGTCGGAAACCCGAGTCCCTAACGGAGAATTGAATAGGGAAAACCTAAGGGGTGGTTCGTGAATAGTAGACCGTCCCCTAAAAATGTAAAATGAGAGTGAAACGGAAAAAAAAAAACTGACCCCGAGGGGGGGGGGCGTTTTTGGAAATGAAATAAAAGTCCGAGTCGGGTATGGAAAATCCGAGCCTCGGAGACCTAGGTCGGGAAAGTCTAGATGAACGTTTTAAATACTTGTGAAACGTCCATTTGAGACTCCGAAACGATAGAAAATCACTAAACCGACGTAAGGGTCGGAATAGTGCTTCCCGAGGGTCGGGAAAGTGAAAAGTGGAAATAAAATAGAAGCGAACCCGGTAATGATTAGAAAAGAGTCAGAAAAGTTCCTGAGGGCCAAAAATGCAGTCTGGATCAATAAAATTCCGTCAGGGGCAAAACTGCAATTTTGCCAAAATACAGGGGCAAAATCGTAATTTTGCAAAAGTTGGGGAAAATTGGGGAAATGATAAATAAAGCCCAAAAAGTTGTAAATAGGTTCTATTTAAGCTTTTTAATGAAAAAAATAAAAGCTATAAATGGAAATGAAATTAACAGACAAAGTTTGTCTATAGGATCCAAAAATCGACCTACAAGGAGGGCGATCAAAGATCCTAGAGAGAAAAAGAGAAGAGATTGATAAGGTAAGTACAGACATTTAATTGTCTACTCACGAATGGACTTACCATAAAGTTGTGTTATATATATATACATTTAAGCTATTCAGTTTGTGACATGATACTAACATGTTCACGAGAATAGTAAGCAAGATCAGAAATAGAAAAGAGGAATAAAATAAGTCAGATAATAAGACTTAAAAGTTAAGGTTGGCATACCGGCCTCCCCAGTTGTGAGGTTCCCAGATAGCCTCCACCCCAGAAGTGTGGCGCTGCCTCGTTAATAATGAGGTAGTTTATGGCTTAACTTCCTGCCTCCACCCCAGAAGTGTGGCGCTGCCTCGTTAATAATGAGGTAGTTTATGGCATGACTTACTACCTATAAGGTCAGTAGTCCAGAGATGATCTTAGGGTTGATTGGTGGGTCGCTCCCCTGATCCTCTATTGGTCTGCGCGCACTAGGTACGTCCAATCACGGGCCCACAAGTGAAAGATTAAGCAGATGAAGTAAAGCAAAGAAAAGAAAGAAATAGAATAGAAAGAACAAGTAGTATAGGACTAAAGAAAATAATTGGTCCTAAGTTGACTAACCCTAGAGTGGTCTATTCAGCTTATTTACTTGTATGTATGTTTGTACTTACTGAGCTTTAGCTCATTAGTCTATTCATGCTGTAGGTAATAAAGGAAAACAACCAGCAGTATGAAGCAAGAGTAGCGGACTGGCAGGCAGATCCCAGCGATGTCATGGACGGGTTATGGTTCCGTTTCGCAGAATTCCACCGTACTCAAGGTGTAAAAGAAAGAAAGTGTAATAGTGAGATATATGTATAAAGACAAGACAAGAGTGTAGTATGTAAAGTAGTGAAACAAGCTTAAAAGTATGTTTCTATTTTTACGTACTTTAAAGTAACAAGACTCCAAAATATATTTTGGGAAAAAGTATTAAGAAGTACGTATATATTTATGTATACACAATTTTCAAGAATTAGTAGTTTCCTCCAGTAAAAAAAAAAAAAAAATATTCCTAGTTTTTCAAGAACAAATCTTTTAAACCCCAAGGAGAGGAAAGTTATAGAGACAAGCAAGCTAAGTAAGATTAAGCAAAGAATAAAGAAAGTAAGCAAGATAAGATGAACGACCTAAGCTAGAGGGGTCGCCCACACATCATAAATCAAGATTAATAAATAAAGGAAATATGGTGGTTGGTGGAATGAAAGGCCATGATTCATTTAGCTTTTGATCTAAAGACCAAGATTTGGCCAAAAATTACCATTTTTAATTTTTGAAAAATGGAGAAAGAATTAGGCATGAAAGGTGTCAAAATTCCATTGGTTTAGAGCCAAATTAATTGGCTTTCTTGCATGGTTAAGTCGGCAACATTTTGATAAAGTGGCCGAAGTCCATTTTCACGCAAAAACCAAACAAAAAAATTCTAAGAGTTTTCTTCCATGGTGTCTACGTGAGCCACCCAAGGGAAACCAAGTTTTTCTTCAACTTTTCTTCACAAAAAAGAGTGTCAAAGTGTTCCTTGAAGACAAAGGAAGCATTAGACCAAGGTAACTCCCTTTTTCACAAAACTTTTCATGGTTTTTTTTCAATAAAACCGTGGGTGAATAGTGATAGAAAGATGGAAAAATTTTGGTTGTTTTCCATTGAATTGATGTTGGGTTTTGTTAAGGATGTAATAAGGAAGAAAACCATGCAAATTGTGTAAAGAAAAACCGAAATTTTGTTGGTTTTTCAAGGGAAAATCCGTGGGTTATCTTGAGTAACCAATGAGAAAAGTTTGTGGTTTAATTTCTAACTTGCTTCCAAGTTTAATTTTGTGAAGAATAAAGCATGAATTCATTGTGAAAAGTTTGAAAAAAAAATTCTTGGTGTGAATTACATTAAATGGCCGTGGGGTTACTAATGGTTTGGAAGGAAATTTTTGCTTAATTTATGTGGTATTTGGTTGATTGGAATTATGCATTTCAATATGCAAATGATGAATTTATAATGGAAAGAATGAAACAAAATTGTTTGGCATTTTTCATTCTTTGGCCGTGGGTTATACAAGGGTAAAAACCCTAGGAAGTTTGGTTGAAAATGCAAAGAAAATGGGCTTGAAAATGTATTAAAAACGTGACATTTGAATGGCCTAAAGTGTGGGGAAAGTTTGACAAAATTTGGTTCGGTTTGGTTCTGAAAACCGAAACCAAATTAAGGGCAAAATTGTGAAAAAAATTTTGTTATGTGGGTAATAATGTGGAATTGGAATTTTGTGGGTTTTTATGTAAAAGTTTGGAAAACTTTTACATAAAATAGGCTTGTGGTATAGTACGTGGCAGGTACATACGGTTCGAGGCGTACCTAACGCCGGAAGCCTTAAATTTACGCCGAAATGCTGCCGAAATTTCAAAAACGGCATTCGGGGTAAAATGGCAATTAAAAATAAAAGTTAGGGCCGGGACGAAAACCCGAGTCCCTAACGGAAAAAAAAAATTGAATAAGGAAAAAAAAAATTTAAGGGGTGGGTCATGAATAGTAACTCGTCCCCTTGAAAATGAAAAAAACGTGAGTGAGATTGAAAAAAAAAACCAACCCCGAGGGGGGGGCGTTTTTTGAAATAAAATAAAGGTCTGAGTCGGGAACGGAAAACCCGAGCCTCAGAGACCTAGGTCGGGAAAGTCTAGATGAACGTTTTAAATACTAGTGAAACGTCCATTTGAGACTCCGAAACGATAGAAAATCGCTAAACCGACGTAAGGGTCGGAATAGTGCTTCCCGAGGGCCGGGAAAGCAAAAAGTGGAAATAAAATAGAAACGAACCCAGTAATGATTAGAAAAGAGTCAGAAAAGTTCCTGAGAGCCAAAAATGCAGTCTGGATCAATAAAATTCCGTCAGGGGCAAAATTATAATTTTGCCAAAATACAGGGGTAAAATCGTAATTTTGCAAAAGTTGGGGGAAAAGGGTGAAAATAATAAATAAAACCTAAAAAGTTATAAATAGGTTTTATTTAAGCTTTTTAATGAAAAATAAAAGCTATAAATGGGAAAGAAATTAACAGACATAGTTTTGTCTGTAGGATCCCAAAATCGACCTACAAGGAAGGCGATTCAAGATCCAAGAGAGAGAAAGGGAACAGTCTGATAAGGTAAGTTCAGACATTTACCTGTCTGCAACATATAGCAATATTGTGCTAACTTTAATGTACTAACTATAAGTTAGGTACATATGTGCTACGGGCACTATGATAGAATAGAGAGAGAGACGAAATGTGCTACGGGCACTATAAGAATGGGACACATGGTTAATTGTGCTTCGGGCACTAGAGCGAGGTTAATGAAACTCACTCACCTAAAATTAAAATGTGAACCATTCCTAACCACGGGACAATATGAAGTCACCGGGTTAGAAGGTTAAAAAGTCGGTAATGAAACCACTTTCTGGCGTACCAGCCTTCCGTATAGGGAGGTACTTTTACCTTCGGGGTTATGAGATAAGGCTATGGAGGTCAGCACTGATGTACCGCTCCCAGTCAATGTAAAATTTTGCCTTCGGGGCTATGAGATTAAGGCTGTGGAGGTCAGCACTAATGTACCGTTCCCAGTCATGCGCACTTAAATGGTACTGCCAACCTGAGCTCAAAACCAGAACGTAATCAAAGATAATGACCTAAAACTGAAACTGTGCCATAATTGAGCATAAGACAGTTTAGTGAGAGCACTAACATCGCGGTAGATGTACTAGTGTGACACGGTGTTGTGGTCAACACCACTATTCATCATGAATAGTGGTCAAAGTTACTATTCACATATGAATAGTGGTCAAAGATACTATTCACGATGAATAGTCTATTCATAGAAATTTTATTTCTTGCATGTTTAAACTTACTGAGCCTGTAGCTCACCATTTTTGCTAATGTTGCAGGTAAGCGACCAGCTCAGTAGCTTATTTGACTGGATGCGGACGGGATGGCGCGTGTCAAATGGGATAACTGGACGAGGGATATGGTACTGCCAGAGTCTTCCCGCTGAGCGTTAAAGTGAAGGGAAAAAAAAGGGAAACAGTTCTTTTGTAATTATATATATTTTACAAAAGTACTGTATTATTCATATTACTTTATACTTATCAACAAAGTAAATAGTGGAAGAAGATTTTATATGATGTTAAAAAAAAAATTTCCCCAAAAACGACATGATTTTAAAAGAGAGTGAGATAAGCCGGCGACCCACGAGAGTACAATCTATCGCAGTTAGCGATAAGTTCAACTGTAATAGTATTGTATAATCTCTACGAGGGGCGGGCCGCCACAGTTCTCGAAAGGATACAGGAACTACGGTCAATAGTAAATCAAGAGTTATTATATAAGCGATTCCATGAAATGAAACCTCTAGAATTTGAGGGCTCTACAGATTCCGTGGAAGCAGAGGAATGATTTTCATCTATATAGATGATTTGAGACTCCATAAACTTGATAGAGCAAGGAGAAGGTTCTGCGTACGTCCTTTGTTCTGATGAAGGATGCTAAGTTCTGATAGAACATTGTCAGAATGAGAAGAGATGAGACTACTGTAAACTGGAATGAATTTCTGGTTGAATTTCATTAGATATATTATGATCCTACATTATGGAAACTGTAACGAAAAAACGTTTGCCGCATTAAAGCAAGGAAATGTATCAGTGAGTGAAGAGCATCGGAAATTGATCAATTGTCCAAATAATGCCCTTACATGGTAATTATTTAGAGGGAAAAGATACAGAGAATGATTGGAATGTTCTAACCAGAGATCCTTGTTTTGGTGGATAGTGGTCTAATACCACCACCTTCAATGACAGACTGCGTTAGTCACGCTCGACAGGTTGAATACTAGTGGGCTAGACAGAAAGAAGAAAGAGAAAAAGTCTGAGAAACCTGAAAGAGGGAAAGGACTTTGACTAAATTTTTCCTAAGTTGGAACCTAAATTGGCTAAAGCAGTAAATCTAATCAGAATGTTAGGCTAGGATAGTTTAACGCTCTAGGCCTATAGTCGTAGAATAAAGGAAAAGCCAAATTTTTCTGGGAAAACGAAAACCTAACCTGGAATAATAGAAGGCAGTAAAGGAAGCTGACCAATAATATAGGATCAGATGTATCCAGTTGTGCTACAAGTGAGAAGGGGCACTGGCCACAGTGCTGATTTGGCCCTAGTGCATGTTAGCAATATGGGAAAAGAAGGCTATTATGCTAGAAACTGTCCTACAAATCGGTAGAATACATAGGAAACGTTTTAACCACAGCAACAACGTCCCAAGCCCGTGTGTTATAGGCTAGATTTGAAAGATCATTGGTAGTACTGTAAAGACAAGAACATGTAACACGTGCCAATGCTCGCGTCTTGGCGTACACTAAGGAGGATGTGAAAGTAGGAACATCAAACATAGCAACAAAATCGATTGTTATAAGGTTAGTTGATTGTGACGTAATCTTAGGAATGGATTTCCTAGGGAAATATCATACTATAGTTGATTACCGGAACAGAAAGATAGTATTTCGACTAGACGATGAAGAAAGCTTTGAACATGTGGATTCGTCATGTAAATCGAGGAAGATGATAATTAGCTTGTGAAGTGTAAGTAAGCTAATGTCCAATGATTGAATTGGATATTTGGCCTATGTGGTAGATGTAATAGAGGAACAGAAGCTTCAACCAGAAAATGTTCTTATGATCCAAGAATTTCTCCACATTTTCCTTCGAGGAATTACTTGAATTGTCGCCTGAACAAGAAATTTCCTTTGAAATCGAACTCATGCAAAGAACTACACCCATTTTCAAAGGTGTGGTAGTATTCTCTAAGACTGATTTACGATTAAGATACCATCAATTGAGTATTCAAGGAATTCCTAGATAAGTTGTCATAGTGTTTATCGATGATATATTTCTATATTCACAAACTCATAAGGAGTATGAAGAGCATTTGAGAACTGCTCTGCACATTATGAGACAGCACTGACCTTATGCAAAATTCTCCAAGTGCGAATTTTGACTAGATAAAGTGCATTTTTTTGGGACACGTAGTCCCCAAATAAGGAATCGTCATAAATCTTATCAAGCGGAGACGACTAACGAATTGCCTGCACCCAAGACTGTAATGGGAATACGGAATTTCTTAAGTTTGGTTGGCAACTATAGAAGACTTGTGGAAAAGTTCACACGACTAGCGGCACCTCTTACGGCTTTTACGCGCAAGGAGAGGTAATATGAGTAGACTGAAGAATGTGAAAAGAGTTTTCAAAGAGTTGAAAAATTGACTAACAAGCGCGCCAATTCACACGCTTCTCACTAAAAGGGAGAAATTCGTGATATATTGCGATGCATCGAAAGAGAATCTGAATATGTGGCAAAGAGAATGTTGGAGTTAGTGAAGGATTACAACTGTGAGATCCTCTACCACCCAGAAAAAAAATCAATCAATCGTGTGATGGATGCCTTAAGCAGAAAGTCTACTGTTCCGTACCAGTAGCGAAAAGGAAAACTAGCGAACAATTACGACAAGAGATACACTCATTAGAGTTGGAGCTGATATCCGAAAGGTTAGTTGTACTCCAATCAGAGTCATCGCTATTCGAAGACACTAAAAGGGCTCTGAAGCAAGATCAAATATAATAAGTTATCAAGAAGGGATTTCCAAGGGTGGAATGATCCTACATTAAGGAGGAATTCATATTCTAACTAATGAAGGATTAATGAGGTGAAGTATGGCAAAAGCCCATAAAATGCCATATTCAATGCATTTCGGAAAGAGTAAAGTATACCATAAATTAAAATTGCAATTCTGGTGGAAAAAGACGACGAATGAAAGCGCAAAATTTGTGAATCGATGCATGACCGTCAGAAGATCAAGACTGAACAAAACATCTAGGTAGAAAACTGGAATCATTGGAAGTTCCCGAACGTAAGTGGGAACATATTACGATGAATTTTGTAGTGGAATTATCAAGGACCCAAGAGCGATATAACGCCATCTGAATTATGGTAGATAGATTGATGAAAACCGCAAAAGTCATAGTAGTGAAAATGACTTTTCACTGGAAAAGTTAGCGAATTTCTATGAAAACCATGTTGTCAGATAACACGGTGTTTCAAATTTGTCATATTTGATTTAGATACGCAATTCACTTCGAATTTTTGGAAGTATGTATAAGGAGTCATGGGAACGAACTTGCGTCTTAGTACGACTTTTCATCCCTAGACGAAGATCAATCCGAGCGAATTACTTGGACACTAGAAGACATGTTTCGTGTCCAAGCCATGGATTTCCTAAGAATTGGAATGAGAAGTTACTGTTAGAGGAAATTCTCGTATAACAACAGCTACCAAGCTTCTATAGGAATGGTACCCTATGAAGCTTTAGATGGATGAAAGTGCAAATCGCTTACTTATTGGTATGACCTGCGAGAGAAACAGTGGCACAAAACCGATTTCGTATAAGAAATATCAGATGTAATTGTGAAAATACAGCGATGAAGAAAGATCGCACAAAGTCGACGGAAGAATTTTGCAGATAAACGCTGAAGATCCCTAGAGTTTAATGAAAGGGATTTCATATTCTTTAAAAGTATTCCCATTGAAGGGAATAATGTGTTCGGTAAGAAAAGAAAATTTATTCCAAGATGTATTAGACGCTATGAAATTTTTAAACGTGTTGAAAAGGTTACCTATAAATAGGTACTACCTTCAGAACTGTCAGCAGTACATAGTGTTTTTCACGAATGTAGGCTAAAGGAAACAGGTATCGAATTTATCTCATGTATTGGGGTACGAATCGATTTAGATTCAGAAGAATCTGACATATGAAGAGCAACTTGTTCAGATTTTGCTCGGAAAGATGAAACGAGAATGTTGTACCCTCGCTTGTGCTAAATTTTCAAGGATGAAAATTTTATAAGGAAGGGTGAATATAATAACCGGGAAATTTTACTGTTCTCGGAATATTGTAAATTGCATGTACATGATGAATTTCATGTTTAAAATGTAAAATGTATGATTAATATTGTGTAGAATGAGATAAAATGTTCTAACGATATTACAGATTAAGAATTCGGTGATGTAAAAGCATGCCGAATTGAGCTAGGGAAAAACAGTGAACTGTAAACCCTAGTACGTGACTCAGGGTAAGCTGAGTGCACAAAAAGATAAAATACTGATAGTAGTGATTTTAGACGTGAGTGCGTGTGTGTGTGTTGCACATAGTATTGAGAAATTGGTCTAGATGACCTCTTCTTGACCTAAAATTGATATATTTAGATTCAGCATGCTCAAATTAGTCAATTGAGCATGAAAAGTAATATTTGATCCGGAGATACGCAGTATCAAGAAATTGGTCAAGATGACATTTTCTTGATATAAAACTGATATATTTGGAATCAGAATGCTCTAATTAGTCAATTAAGCACAAAATGGAAATTTTGACCGGGAAATGTACAGTATCAGAAACTGGCCGAGATGACCTCAGATGACGATGAAACTGATATATTTGGATTCAGGACGTCCAAATTAGTCAGTATAGCCTATTAGAATGCTCAAATTAGTTAATTGAGCACAAAGGTAATTTTTGACCGGGAATTCGCAGTATCGGAAACTGGTCGAAATAATCTCGGATGGAAATAAAACTGATATATTTAGGTTCAGCACGCCCAAATTAGTCAGGATAGCTCATGTTGAAATTTTGGACAAAAAGGGTATAAAAGGCCGAAATTGCAGAACAGGCCACATAATTTCCATTTTTTAGATTTTCTCCCCCACACCTCCACCGTCGATGAATAGTAACCTGTAGGAAAATAATTCAGTAAAAACGTATCAGAGTGGCGCAGCGGAACAATAAAAATTTTTAGATCGTTAAATATCTCTTGATGCCATATACAATAAACCAACAACAATTAAAACTCATACCTCAAGGACGCCAATCTTGCTGGAGGAGAATGACTGGAGGCTTCAACCAACTAGCCTTCTCTACTATTCTCCAATTCCTGAATGGCTGAGTGTGTGGGCACTGTGAACCTCGATCGGTATGCTAGCACTGCTAGTCTTCTTCCGACCACCCAGATCTCTAAAGAACTTTATTGTCATGATGAGCTGTGCAACAATAAGCCTGCTCACCTGAGAGTTTGTGGTCTAAGAGAACTGGAGTGGCAGGACCTCTATTTATAGACCTGCATGAGGTGTGTGACAACCGGGAAATTCAGGCAATTCTCAGACGAAAAATGTACAATTGTATGTATATAACAATTTGTACTATTTAAAGAGTGAAATAAATGTGTTTATATTGTTTAGAATATGTGAAAATGTTCTAACAATACTGACGAGTAAGAATTCAGTGTTGGAAAAATTCACTGAGTTGAAACGGGTGAAACGGTGTCAAAATCGGCATTGAAAACCCTAACCGGAGCAATAAAAGACGGTAAACTTCCGGGATTAATTTTGATCAAACGGAAGCAAATTAAATTGATCCGACTGCACAGGAGACCTCAAGAACACGCCGGGACGATTTCAGGAAAATTTCGGCTCGAACCGGCATCGGTCAAAAAGTAGTCGAATTAATATGAATAGTGAAAGTCAAAGTCAACTTTCACTTTTGCATTTATGACATCATAAATCAAGTTTATTAAATGGAATAAATAAGGTTGTTGGTGGCATTAATGGCTAGGATTTAATCACCTTTTGATCTAAAGGCCAAGATTTGGCCAAAAATTACCATTTTTAATTTTTGAAAAATGGGGAAAGAAATGGCATGGAAAGATGTCAAATTTTGATTGGTTTAAAGCCAAATTAATTGGCTTTCCTTCATGCATAATTCCACAACATTTTCATAAAGTGGCCGAAGCCAATTTTCAAGCCAAACCAAAAGAACAAAAAACTTTCTAAGTTCTTCCATGGCATGTACGTGAGCCACCCAAGGGAAACCAAGCAATCTCTTCAATTTTTCTTCACAAAAAGTGTGTCAAAACACTCCTTGAAGACAAAGGAAGCAATTGATTAAGGTAACTTCCCTTGCACTTGGATTTTTCATGGTTTTTCTTCTTAAAATCCGTGGGTGAATAGTGAGAAAAAGATGGAAAATTTTTGGTTGTTTTCCATTGAATTGATGTTGGGTTTTGTTAAGGATGTATTAAGGAAGAAAACCATGCAAATTCATTAAAGAAAAACCAAATTTTGGTTGGTTTTTCAAGAGGAAATCCGTGGGTTACCTTAGGTAACCAATGAGAAAAGTGTGTGGTTAATTGGTAATATGCTTTCCAAGTTTAATTTTGTGAAGAATAAAGCATGAATTTATTGTGGAAAGTTTGAAAAAAAATTTTTGGTATGAATTCTATAAAGTGGCCGTGAGTTTACAATGGGTTTGGAAGAAAATTTTTCATGGTTTTATGTGGTATTTGGTTGATTGGAATTATGCATTTTAATATGCAAATGATGGAATTTATAATTGAAAGAATGAAAGCAAAAATGTGTGCATGTTTTCAATTCAATGGCCGTGGGTTTTAGGTGTTTAAAAAACCCTAAGAATTTGGTTGAAAATGTCAAGAAAATGGGCTTGAAAATGTGTTATAAAACATGACATTGAATGGCCTAAAATGTGGTGAAAGTTTGACAAAATTTGGTTCGGTTTTGTTGTGAAAACCGAAACCAAATTAAGGGTAAAAATGTGAAAAAATTTTGTAATGTGGGTGATAATGTGAAATTTGAAATTTGTGGGCTTTTATGTAAAAGTTGGAAAACTTTTACATAAAATAGGCTTGTGGTATAGTACGTGGCAGGTACATACGGTTCGAGGCGTACCTAACGCCGGAAGCCTTAAAATTACGCCGAAATGCTGCCGAAATTTCAAAAAACGGCATTCGGGGTAAAATAGGAATTTAAAATAAAAGTTAGGGCCGGTACGGAAACCCGAGTCCCTAACGGAAAAATTGAATAAGGAAAAATTTAAGGGGTGGGTCATGAATAGTAACCCGTCCCCTTAAAAATGAAAAACGCGTGTGAGATTGAAAAACCGACCCCGAGGGGGGGGCGTTTTTGGAAATGAAATAAAGGTCCGAGTCGGGAACGGAAAACCCGAGCCTCGGAGACCTAAGTCGGGAAAGTCTAGATGAACATTTTAAATACTAGTGAAACGTCCATCTGAGACTCCAAAACGATAGAAAATCGCTAAACCGACGTGAGGGTCGGAATAGTGCTTCCCGAGGGCCGGGAAAGCAAAAAGTGGAAATAAAATAGAAACGAACCCGGTAATGATTAGAAAAGAGTCAGAAAAGTTCCTGAGAGCCAAAAATGCAGTTTGGATCGATAAAATTCCGTCAGGGGCAAAACTGCAATTTTGCCAAAATATTGGGGCAAAATCGTAATTTTGCAAAAGTTGGGGAAAACGGTGAAAATAATAAATAAAACCTAAAAAGTTATAAATAGGTTTTATTTAAGCTTTTTAATGAAAAATAAAAGCTATAAATGGGAAAGAAATTAACAGACATAGTTTTTTCTGTAGGATCCCAAAATCGGCCTACAAGGAAGGCGATTCAAGATCCAAGAGAGAGAAAGGGAACAGTCTGATAAGGTAAGTTCAGACATTTACCTGTCTGCAACATATAGCAATATTGTGCTAACCTTAATGTACTAACTATAAGTTAGGTACATATGTGCTACGGGCACTATGATAGAATAGAGAGAGAGACGAAATGTGCTATGAGCACTATAAGAATGGGACACATGGTTAATTGTGCTTCGGGCACTAGAGCGAGGTTAATGAAACTCACTCACCTAAAATTAAAATGTGAACCATTCCTAACCACGGGGCAATATGAAGTCACCGGGTTAGAAGGTTAAAAAGTCGGTAATGAAACCACTTTCTGGCGTACCAGCCTTCCGTATAGGGAGGTACTTTTGCCTTCGGGGCTATGAGATAAGGCTGTGGAGGTCAGCACTGATGTACCGCTCCCAGTTATATAAAATTTTGCCTTCGGGGCTATGAGATTAAGGCTGTGGAGGTCAGCACTAATGTACCGCTCCCAGTCATGCGCACTTAAATGGTACTGCCAACCGAGCTCAAAACCAGAACGTAATTAAAGATAATGACCTAAAACTGAAACTGTGCCATAATTGAGCATAAGACAGTTTAGTGAGAGCACTAACATCGCGGTAGATGTACTAGTGTGATACAGTGTTGTGGTCAAACTTACTATTCACGTATGAATAGTGGTCAAAGTTACTATTTACGTATGAATAGTGGTCAAAGGTACTATTCATGATGAATAGTCCTATTCATAGAAATTTTATTTCTTGCATGTTTGAACTTACTGAGCCTGTAGCTCACCATTTTTGCTAATGTTGCAGGTAAGCGACCAGCTCAGTAGCTTATTTGACTGGATGCGGACGGGATGGCGCGTGTCAAATGGGATAACTGGGCGAGGGATATGGTACCGCCAGAGTCTTCCCGCTGAGCGTTAAAGTGAAGTAAAAAAAAAAAAAAAAGGGGAAACAGTTCTTTTGTAATTATATATATTTTACAAAAGTACTGTATTATTTATATTACTTTGTACTTATCAACAAAGTAAATAGTGGGAAAGGTTTTACATGATGTTTAAAGAAAAAAAAAATTTCCCAAAAACGTCATGATTTAAAAAGAGTAGAGAGATAAGCCGGCGACCCATGAGAGTACAATCTATCGCAGTTAGCGATAAAGCTCAACTGTAATAGTATTGTATGATCTCCGAGAGGGGCGTGCTGCCACAGTTGGTATCAGAGCAACTGGTAACAGTTGGTTCGAGTGGCTAAGTTTTGAATACCAATTGCCGTCACAGTTGGTATCAGAGCAAGGTCTAAGATTGGTTTAGTTTATAATACCAACTGCTGCCACAGTTGGTATATCAGAGCAAGGTTTGCGACTGATTTGGTTTTGAATACCAACGGCTGTTACAGTTGGTATATCAGAGCAGTGTGACCATATCCCGATTTGACACTTTGCGCATCCTGCACCGCTATCCAAGTAAGTAGTTTACTTAAGTTCAGTTAATTATTTTCTTATGTGAAAATAATTATCTTATAGGTAGCACGATGACCAGACCTCCATATGTGAGACCACCGCTACCACGACCAAGAGGAGTATTAAGGGTATGGACGAGACCTATTGTGAGGCCGCCCATTTCCCAAAGGCCGGTAGTTAGACCCCCGGTACCCGAGAGACCTCCGATACCAGTACCAGCATCGGTGCCAACGCTAGTAGAGGTTGTATAGCCACGACCGATAGTTCATCCACCGGTGGTAGTGGACATTCCAGTTGTTGGTGGACGCCAACATATTGGGGTGAAAGTGTCGGCACGGGCAGTACAGGCATTTAGGGCCAGCAGTCCTCCGATGTTTGACGGTGGACGACAGTCGATGGAGACCAAGGACTGGCTCCATGCCATTGAGAGGATCATGGTGATTTGCGACATTGATCGAGATATGTGGATCCAGTTGGCTGTCAGTATGTTTCAGGGAGACGCTCAAGTGTTCTGGCAATATTGCGACCAGGAGATTTTATTGGGATTCAGTTGGGCTGAGTTCTGTCAGCGGTTGGCTGATCAGTTTCAACCTAGGGATCCAGCACCTGCTCCAGCATCTCCAGAGAGACGAGAGGCTGATACACCTGCGTACCCTGGATTCGATGAGGTCAGGGACTACATTCTCCAGACCGAGAGGATGGTCATGCTGTCTGGTGAGACAGTGATGTCTTACGCAGCGCGATTTGAGGAGACCATTCGGAAGAGATGTCCGTTGCTTAACCTCACGGAAGCAAACTGCTGTGAGCTGTTTTGGAAAGGTTTATCCTTGGAGCTGAGACCGAGGGTGATCAAGCCATTTCCTCCGACGCTCCAAGAGTTCGTGGTAACGATCAGGGCGATCGAGAGAGAGATTCTGATCGAGCATCTGACGCAGAGTCGACGAGAGACGCTGGGTCAAGATGAGATGTTTGCACGCATATTCAGGCCGAGAAGAATGATGAATGATCATGA
Organism: Antiaris toxicaria; assembly: GCA_035233585.1. Lineage (NCBI taxonomy): Eukaryota > Viridiplantae > Streptophyta > Magnoliopsida > Rosales > Moraceae > Antiaris > Antiaris toxicaria. The sequence continues at coordinate 88,734,506 of CP141156.1, forward strand.
GGCCGGACCGTCTAGACCACGAGGTGATGACTCGGGACAGGGAACATTACCTAGGGGTGGTGACGACTCAGATGATACCAATGACGATGAGGATCCAGAAGAATATCCTCTAGTCCCAGATGTAGGGAACGAGTGATCAGTAGATGTGTATATGTACATAAGTAGCTTAGAGAGAAAAGCTCTTTTGTATAGACTTGTGGCCATTTTGTATAAACGGCCGATGTATATATGACTGGTGATGCCTATGTATGACATATAAATGTTTTGCTATGAATGAAATACCAAAATGATTATATGTTGTACGATGATGTGTTAAGATGATGTGGCTTTACAGTACCCTAAATTTCGTAAATTGATATAATTTTACGAATGCGGTTATGGAAAAGCTAACGGTGAATTATTGTGCCATAATAGGACAATAGCCAAGATGGTGGATTTGAGAAATCGACCAGAGGGACGGGAGCGACGTCCTGATATTATAGAGAGACTGGATCAGATACAAGCTTTGTTAGAAGCTCAGATGCAAGAAAATGCGAATCTGAGGCGACGGGTAGAGGAGCTAGAACAGAGACAAGGCTCTGAGGGTACCCAAGTAGAACAACAAGCTGAGGTAGATCCGGTTATTCCTCCAGCTGCAGTACATGAGAGAGCTCCTGAACCACAACCAGTATTGAATTTAGAACCCCTCTATGAAAGATTCAGGCGTATGAGGCCGCCAGAATTTGAAGGGTCTACAAATCCCTTAGAGGCTGAAGACTGGTTGTCGTCATTACAAGTGATCATGGAGTTCATGAACCTAACCGACCGGGAGAAGGTTGCATGTGCGTCTTTTGTGCTGAGAAAAGATGCTCGGTTTTGGTGGGACACTGTGCAAATGAGGAGAGACGTGTCTACCATGAGTTAGGCGAAATTTCTGGAAGAATTTAACCAGAAATATTACGACCCTGCATCTCTGAGACAGCAACAGAAAGAATTCTCAGAGTTGACACAAGGGAACATGTCGGTAAGCGAAGTCTGCCGAAAGTTCGACCAGTTATCCCGTTTGTGCCCTTATGTGGTCCCTACTGAGAGGGAAAAGATACAGAAAATGATCGGGATGTTCAGGCCGGAAATTGCTGCGTTAGTAGACACTGGATTAGTGCCCCCTACTTCTGTAGCCGATTGTGTGAGTCAGGCCATCAGGGCTGAGTTCCATGTAGCTCGACAGAAAGAGGAAAGATAGAAACACTGGGAGGCTAAAAAGAAGGAGAGGGCTTTGGCGAAGTCTACGCAAGTTGGTCAATCGAGCAAGCCTAGTCAGAATGCGAAATCAAGCCAGGGCAACAGTCAAGGATCCCAGCAAAATAAGAGAAAAGGGAATTTTTCTGGGAATCGCCAGGGTAATAATCGAAACCAGCAGCGGAGAACAGCTGGTAATGCAGAGTCCAATGTGCAAAACTGCCCTATATGCGGGAAAAGACATTCTGGGCAATGCAGATTTGGGCCACTTGTTTGCTACGAATGTGGAAAGGAAGGCCATTACGCCAGGAACTGTCCAAATAGGCAGGGTGGACAAGGCACTTCCCAACCGCACCAGACACGCCCACAAGCTCATTCCCTTCAAGCCAGAGTGGAAGAGTCACCAGTGAGGCCGCAACGCCAGGAGCGTATGCAACGTGCTGATGCTCTTGTGATGGCCTACAGCAAGGAAGACGCAGAGGCAGGAACCTCAAACGTGGTGACAGGTCAGCTTCCTGTCGCTAGTCATGTAGCCTCTGTACTATTCGATTCCGGTGCTACGCATTCATTTGTTTCCTATGCATTTGCTAACAAGATAGGACTTCCTAAGGATAATATGGGAAGGGTATTTAAGACAGCTTTACCCTCTGGGGAAGTATTGTTGTCCAGTTACTGGTTACCTCATGTACCAGTATATGTGGCAAATAGGGAACTATATGCTGAGTTGATCGTAATGAAGATCATGGATTACGATGTGATTTTAGGCATGGATTTCCTAGGGAAATACCAAGCTACGATCGACTGCCGAAATCGAAAGATAGTCTTCCAACCCGAGGAAGAAGAGAGTTTCGAGTATGTTGATACTTCTCGAAGACCCGGGAAGATGATCATCAGTTCGCTGAGAGCCAGCAAGCTGATAGCCAGTGGTTGCATGGGATATCTGGCATATGTGGTGGATACTGTAAAGGAACAGAAGCTTCAAGCTGAAGAGGTTCCTGTGGTTAATGAGTTTCTTGACGTATTTCCAGAAGAGTTACCAGGGATACCGCCAGAGAGAGAAATCTCGTTTGAAATTGAGTTGATGCCTGGAACAGCACCCATTTCCAAAGCACCATACCGTATGGCTCCAGTGGAGTTGAAGGAGCTGCAGGTACAATTAAAGGAACTTTTGGATAAGGGATTCATCAGGCCGAGTTTTTCTCCATGGGGTGCACCTGTGTTATTCGTCAAGAAAAAGGATGGAACTTTCCGACTGTGCATTGATTACCGGGAGTTGAATAAGGTTACAATCAAAAATAGGTATCCGTTACCTAGAATTGATGACCTATTCGACCAGTTAAAAGGCGCAGCGGTATTTTCCAAAATTGACTTACGATCAGGATATCACCAGCTGAGAATCAAAGAGAGTGATATTCCTAAAATGGCGTTTAGAACTCGTTATGGTCACTACGAGTTCCTTGTGATGCCATTCGGATTGACAAATGCGCCAGCAGCATTCATGGATTTGATGAATAGAATTTTTAAAGAGTATCTGGATAAGTTTGTCATTGTATTCATTGATGACATTCTTATATACTCGAAGAGTCATGAAGAGCACAAGAAGCATCTGAGGATAGTGCTGAATACGATACGGAAGCATCAACTGTATGCCAAATTCTCAAAATGCGAATTTTGGCTGGACAGCGTACATTTCCTCGGACATGTTGTATCCCAGGAAGGTATTGCAGTAGATCCGATAAAGGTAGAGGCAATTAACCAGTGGCCTGCACCCAAGAGTGTGACTGAAATACGCAGTTTCTTGGGATTAGCTGGTTATTATCGGCGATTTGTAGAGGGATTCGCGCGATTAGCTGCACCTCTTACTGCTCTTACACGCAAAGAAAGGAAGTACGAGTGGACTATGGAATGCGAAATAAGCTTCCAGGAGTTAAAGAGGCGACTGACAAGCGCACCAATCCTTACGCTTCCCACTGAAGGGGAGAAGTTCGTGATCTACAGTGATGCATCGAAAATAGGATTGGGAGCAGTCCTGATGCAAGGCGGCAAGGTGATTGCCTATGCTTCCCGTCAGTTAAAGGAGCATGAAAGGAATTACCCTACGCATGACCTTGAACTTGCTGCAGTAGTGTTCGCACTTAAAATTTGGCGACACTATCTCTATGGAGCTCAATGTCAGATTTTCACTAATCACCAAAGCTTGAAGTATTTCTTCACGCAAAAAGAGCTCAATATGCGGCAAAGACGATGGTTGGAACTGGTGAAGGATTATGATTGTGAAATCCTATACCATCCAGGGAAAGCCAACCGTGTAGCGGATGCTTTAAGTAGAAAGTCTACCATATCGCACCAGCTACCAATAAACAGGCTTCCGAAGCCATTGCAGCAAGAGATAAATTCTTTGAACTTGGAGTTGATATCTGGCAGACTAGCTGCACTCCAAGTGGAATCATCACTATTTGAGGAAATAAAGGAAGCTCAAAGGTGAGATCCAATGATGGCAAATGCTCAAGAAGGAATTTCCAAGGATGGAATAATCTTTTATCAAGGAAAGATAAATGTTCCAGCTGATGAGGAACTTAGAAGACGGATCATTTCATGTGGGCGACCCCTCTAGCTTAGGTCGTCCACCTTATCTTGCTTGCTTTCTTTATTCTTTGCTTAGTCTTACTTAGCTTGCTTGTCTCTATAACTTTCTTCTCCTTAGGGTTTAAAAGATTTGTTCTTGAAAAACTAGGAATATTTTTTTTTTCTTTCTTTTTAAACTGGACTGGATGAAACTACTGATTCTTGAAAATTGTGTATACATAAATATATACGTACTACTTAATACTTTTCGTTTTTCCAAAATATATTTTTGGAGTCTTGTTACTTTAAAGTACGTAAAAATAGAAACATACTTTTAAGCTTGTTTCACTACTCTACATACTTCACTCTTGTCTTGTCTTTATACATATATCTCACTATTACACTTTCTTTCTTTTACACCTTGAGTACAGCGGAATTCTGCGAAACGGAACCATAACCCGTCCATGACATCGCTGGGATCTGCCTGCCAGTCCGCTACTCTTGCTTCATACTGCTGGTTGTTTTCCTTTATTACCTACAGCACGAATAGACTAATGAGCTAAAGCTCAGTAAGTACAAACATACATACAAGTAAATAAGCTGAATACACCACTCTAGGGTTAGTCAACTTAGGACCAATTATTTTCTTTAGTCCTATACTGCTTGTTCTTTCTATTCTATTTCTTTCTTTTCTTTGCTTTACTTCATCTGCTTAGTCTTTCACTTGTGGGCCCGTGGTTGGACGTACCTGGTGCGCGCAGACTAATAGAGGATCAGGAGAGCGACCCACCGATCAACCCTAAGGTCATCTCTGGACTACTGACCTTATAGGTAGTAAGTCATGCCATAAACTACCTCATTATTAATGAGGCAGCGCCACACTTCTGGGGTGGAGGCAGGAAGTTAAGCCATGAACTACCTCATTATTAATGAGGCAGCGCCACACTTCTGGGGTGGAGGCTATCTGGGAACCTCACAACTGGGGAGGCCGGTACGCCAACCTTAACTTTTAAGTCTTATTATTTGACTTAACTTATTTCTCTTTTCTTTTTCTAATCTTGCTTACTATTTTCGTGAACATGTTAGTATCATGTCACAACTGAATAGCTTAAATGTGTATATATATATATAACACAACTTTATGGTAAGTCCATTCGTGAGTAGACAATTAAATGTCTGTACTTACTTTATCAATCTCTTCTCTTCTTCTCTCTAGGATCTTTGATCGCCCTCCTTGTAGGTCGATTTTTTTTTGGATCCTACAGACAAACTTTGTCTGTTAATTTCATTTCCATTTATAGCTTTTATTTTTCATTAAAAAGCTTAAATAGAACCTATTTACAACTTTTTGGGCTTTATTTATCATTTTCCCAATTTTTCCCAACATTTGCAAAATTACGATTTTGCCCCTATATTTTGGCAAAATTACAGTTTTGCCCCTGACGGAATTTTATTGATCCAGACTGCATTTTTGGCCCTCAGGAACTTTTCTGACTCTTTTCTAATCATTACCGGGTTCGCTTCTATTTTATTTCCACTTTTCACTTTCCTGACCCTCAGGAAGCACTATTCCGACCCTTACGTCGGTTTAGTGATTTTCTATCGTTTCGGAGTCTCAAATGGACGTTTCACAAGTATTTAAAACGTTCATCTAGACTTTCCCGACCTAGGTCTCCGAGGCTCGGATTTTCCGTACCCGACTCGGACCTTTATTTCATTTCCAAAAACGCCCCCCCCTCGGGGTCGGTTTTTTTTTCGTTTCACTCTCATTTTACATTTTTAGGGGACGGTCTACTATTCACGAACCACCCCTTAGGTTTTCCTTATTCAATTCTCCGTTAGGGACTCGGGTTTCCGACCCGGCCCTAAACTTTTATTTTTAATTCCTATTTTACCCCGAAAGCCGTTTTCGAAATTTCGGCAGCATTTCGGCGTAATTTTAAGGCTTCCGACGTTAGGTACGCCTCGAACCATATGTACCTACCACGTACTATACCACAAGCCTATTTTATGTAAAAGTTTTCCAAACTTTTACATAAAAGCTCACAAATTCCAATTTCACATTTTTAACCACATTACAAAATTTTTTACAATTTTACCTTTAGTTTTGGTTTCGGTTTTCACCACCAAACCGAACCGAAATTTCTCAAACTTTTCAACTACTTGTTAGGCTATTAAATGCCATTTTTCTAACACTTTTCAAGCCCATTTTCTTGTTCTTTTCAACCAAATTTCTTAGGGTTTTACCCTTGTATAACCCACGGCCATTGAATGCTAAACATGTCAAACATTTTTGTTTCATTCTTTCAATCACATTTTCATCATTTACATCACAAAATGCATGATTTCAATTAACCAAACATCACCTAAAAGCATGAAAATTTTTCTTCCAAACTATTAGGAAACCCACGGCCACTTTGAAATAAATGAACACCAAAATTTTTCCAAGCTTTTCCATAGTGAAATTCATGCTTTATTCTTAACAAAACATAAGTTAAAAGCATGTTAACACATAAATCACACAAATTTCTCATTGCTTACCAATGGTAACCCACGGATTTTCCTTTGGAAAACCAACCAAAAATTGGTTTTTCTTTAAACCAATTGCATGGTTTTCTTCCTCATTACACCCTTAACAAAACCCAACATCAACTTAATGAAAAACACCCAAAATTTTTCCATCTTAATTCACTATTCACCCCACGGATTTCCTAAAGAAAAACCATGAAAAATTTCAATCCAAGAGAAGTTACCTTGTTCACTTTCTTCCTTTGTCTTCAAGTGATGTTTTGCCACACTTTTTGTATAGAAAACTTGAAGAAATTAATTGATTTTCCTTTGGTCACCCACGGCTCCCATGGAAGAAAAGACTTAGCAAAATTTTGTTATGTTTTGCTTGAAAATTGGCTTCGGCCACTTATCCCCCATGTTTTGCCGACTTAAGCCACCAAAAAGACCAATTAATTTGGCTTCCACCAATGAAAATTAGACACCTTTCACCCTAATACTTTCTCCATTTTTCAAAAATTAAAAAGGCATATTTTTGGCCAAATCTTGGCCTTTGGATCAAAAAGCAAATGAATCATGGCCATTCATCCTACCTAACACCAATTTCTTTCCATTTCTTAAATGGATTTATGATGTCATAATTACTAAAGTGAAAGTTGACTTTGACTTTCACTATTCACATTAATTCGACTACTTTTTGACCGATGCCGGTTCGAGTCGAAATTTTCCTGAAATCTTCCCGGCGTGTTCCTGAGGTCTCCTGTGCAGTCGGATCAACTTAATCTGCTTCCGTTTGATCAAAATCAATCCCGGAAGTTTACCGTCTTTTTGAGCTCCGGTTAGGGTTTCAATGCCGGTTTTGGCACCGTTTCACCCGTTTCAACTTAGTGAATTTTTCCAACACTGAATTCTTACTCGTCAGTATTGTTAGAACATTTTAATATATTCTAAACAATACAAATACATCTATTTCACTCTTTAAATAGTACAAATTATTATATACATATATTTGTACTTTTCTTACTGTGCTCTTACTTTGACTTGCCATATTCTTATCTTTATACTGTTCAGATACCGAAACTACTCCTTTTTGAGCGTTTTGGGCCTGAATTCACTTTCTTACTCATATACTTTATTCTCTACTTATTTTTGGAGATTTTAATTTCCTCCAAAACATTTATTTATTTCTATCAACACTATAATTTGTCTAATTACAACCATAGTGTTTCTTTACATTCTTACTTACAGAACTCATAGAAAACCCTAGATTAAACTAGGTCACACCGCTAAAATTCTCTGGTCGTCACATGTCAGAAGCTCATAAGACACCCTATTCGGTTCACCCCGGAGCGAGCAAGATGTATCAGGACTTGAAGTTACAGTTCTGGTGGAAAGGGATGAAGAACGATATAGCGAAATTCGTGAGCAGATGCATGACCTGTCAGAGAATCAAAGCGGAACATAAACATCCAGCAGGAAGATTGGAACTATTGGAGATTCCTGAATGGAAATGGGAACACATTACGATGGATTTTGTAGTGGGACTCCCGAAAACCCGAGAAGGTTATGACGCCATTTGGGTTATTGTGGATAGACTGACCAAGACGGCACGGTTTATAGCTGTCAAGATGACTTTTTCGCTAGAAAAGTTTACTCAGCTGTACATAACTCATGTCGTCAGACTACATGGAGTACCGAAATCCATTGTATCAGATCGAGATGCACGATTCACTTCGAATTTCTGGAAGTGTGTGCAAGAGGCCATGGGTACTGAATTGAGACTCAGTACGGCTTTTCATCCGCAAACAGATGGGCAGTCAGAGCGGACAATTCAGACGTTAGAGGACATGCTTCGAGCTTGCGTTATGGATTTTACGGGAAATTGGAACGAGAAGTTACCATTGATTGAATTCTCGTACAATAATAGTTACCAAGCTTCGATAGGCATGGCACCTTACGAGGCTTTGTATGGACGGAAGTGCAGATCACCATTACATTGGTACGATTTGCGAGAAAAGCAGTTGCATAAGACGGATTTCATGCAAGAGACTTCTGATGCAGTTGCTAGAATTCAGCGTCAAATGAAAATTGCGCAAAGCCGACAAAAGAGCTACGCGGATAAAAGGCGAAGATCCTTGGAGTTTGATGAAGGAGACTTCGTGTTTCTCAAGGTATCGCCTATAAAGGGAATTATGCGTTTCGGTAAGAAGGGGAAACTGAGTCCAAGATACATTGGACCTTATGAAATTATCGAACGCATTGGAAAGGTCACTTACAGATTAGCGCTACCTCCAGAATTGTCGGCAGTGCATAACGTATTTCATGTGTCGATGCTGAGAAAGTATATACCAGATCCGTCCCATGTATTGAAGCATGAGCCTATTCAAATCCACGAGGATTTGACATATGAGGAACAGCCTATTCAAGTACTAGCTCATGAAGAGAAAGTACTGAGGAATAAGGTAATCCCACTAGTGAAGATTTTGTGGAAAAATCACAACATTGAAGAAGCTACGTGGGAACGAGAAGACGAGATGAGGAGTTTATACCCCCACTTGTTCTAATTTTCGAGGACGAAAATTTTATAAGGAGGGGTGAATGTGACAACCGGGAAATTCAGGCAATTCTCGAACGAAAAATGTACAATTGTATGTATATAACAATTTGTACTATTTAAAGAGTGAAATAAATGTGTTTATATTGTTTAGAATATGTGAAAATGTTCTAACAATACTGACGAGTAAGAATTCAGTGTTGGAAAAATTCACTGAGTTGAAACGGGTGAAACGGTGTCAAAATCGGCATTGAAAACCCTAACCGGAGCAATAAAAGACGGTAAACTTCTGGGATTAATTTTGATCAAACGGAAGCAAATTAAATTGATCCGACTGCACAGGAGACCTCAGGAACACGCCGGGACGATTTCAGGAAAATTTCGGCTCGAACCGGCATCGGTCAAAAAGTAGTCGAATTAATGTGAATTGTGAAAGTCAAAGTCAACTTTCACTTTTGCATTTATGACATCATAAATCAAGTTTATTAAATGGAATAAATAAGGTTGTTGGTGGCATTAATGGCTAGGATTTAATCACCTTTTGATCTAAAGGCCAAGATTTGGCCAAAAATTACCATTTTTAATTTTTGAAAAATGGGGAAAGAAATGGCATGGAAAGATGTCAAATTTTGATTGGTTTAGAGCCAAATTAATTGGCTTTCCTTCATGCATAAGTCGGCAACATTTTCATAAAGTGGCCGAAGCCAATTTTCAAGCCAAACCAAAAGAACAAAAAACTTTCTAAGTTCTTCCATGGCATGTACGTGAGCCACCCAAGGGAAACCAAGCAATCTCTTCAATTTTTCTTCACAAAAAGTGTGTCAAAACACTCCTTGAAGACAAAGGAAGCAATTGATTAAGGTAACTTCCCTTGCACTTGGATTTTTCATGGTTTTTCTTCTTAAAATCCGTGGGTGAATAGTGAGAAAAAGATGGAAAATTTTTGGTTGTTTTCCATTGAATTGATGTTGGGTTTTGTTAAGGATGTGTTAAGGAAGAAAACCATGCAAATTCATTAAAGAAAAACCAAATTTTGGTTGGTTTTTCAAGAGGAAATCCGTGGGTTACCTTAGGTAACCAATGAGAAAAGTGTGTGGTTAATTGGTAATATGCTTTCCAAGTTTAATTTTGTGAAGAATAAAGCATGAATTTATTGTGGAAAGTTTGAAAAAAAAATTTTGGTATGAATTCTATAAAGTGGCCGTGAGTTTACAATGGGTTTGGAAGAAAATTTTTCATGGTTTTATGTGGTATTTGGTTGATTGGAATTATGCATTTTAATATGCAAATGATGGAATTTATAATTGAAAGAATGAAAGCAAAAATGTGTGCATGTTTTCAATTCAATGGCCGTGGGTTTTAGGTGTTTAAAAAACCCTAAGAATTTGGTTGAAAATGCCAAGAAAATGGGCTTGAAAATGTGTTAAAAAACATGACATTGAATGGTCTAAAATGTGGTGAAAGTTTGACAAAATTTGGTTCGGTTTTGTTGTGAAAACCGAAACCAAATTAAGGGTAAAAATGTGAAAAAATTTTGTAATGTGGGTGATAATGTGAAATTTGAAATTTGTGGGCTTTTATGTAAAAGTTGGAAAACTTTTACATAAAATAGGCTTGTGGTATAGTACGTGGCAGGTACATACGGTTCGAGGCGTACCTAACGCCGGAAGCCTTAAAATTACGCCGAAATGCTGCCGAAATTTCAAAAAACGGCATTCGGGGTAAAATAGGAATTTAAAATAAAAGTTAGGGCCGGGACGGAAACCCGAGTCCCTAATGGAAAAATTGAATAAGGAAAAATTTAAGGGGTGGGTCATGAATAGTAACCCGTCCCCTTAAAAATGAAAAACGCGTGTGAGATTGAAAAACCGACCCCGAGGGGGGGGCGTTTTTGGAAATGAAATAAAGGTCCGAGTCGGGAACGGAAAACCCGAGCCTCGGAGACCTAGGTCGGGAAAGTCTAGATGAACGTTTTAAATACTAGTGAAACGTCCATTTGAGACTCCGAAACGATAGAAAATCGCTAAACCGACGTGAGGGTCGGAATAGTGCTTCCCGAGGGCCGGGAAAGCAAAAAGTGGAAATAAAATAGAAACGAACCCGGTAATTATTAGAAAAGAGTCAGAAAAGTTCCTGAGAGCCAAAAATGCAGTCTGGATCGATAAAATTCCGTCAGGGGCAAAACTGCCATTTTGCCAAAATATTGGGGCAAAATCGTAATTTTGCAAAAGTTAGGGAAAACGGTGAAAATAATAAATAAAACCTAAAAAGTTATAAATAGGTTTTATTTAAGCTTTTTAATGAAAAATAAAAGCTATAAATGGGAAAGAAATTAACAGACATAGTTTTGTCTGTAGGATCCCAAAATCGGCCTACAAGGAAGGCGATTCAAGATCCAAGAGAGTGAAAGGGAACAGTCTGATAAGGTAAGTTCAGACATTTACCTGTCTGCAACATATAGCAATATTGTGCTAACCTTAATGTACTAACTATAAGTTAGGTACATATGTGCTACGGGCACTATGATAGAATAGAGAGAGAGACGAAATGTGCTACGGGCACTATAAGAATGGGACACATGGTTAATTGTGCTTCGGGCACTAGAGCGAGGTTAATGAAACTCACTCACCTAAAATTAAAATGTGAACCATTCCTAACCACGGGGCAATATGAAGTCACCGGGTTAGAAGGTTAAAAAGTCGGTAATGAAACCACTTTCTGGCGTACCAGCCTTCCGTATAGGGAGGTACTTTTGCCTTCGGGGCTATGAGATAAGGCTGTGGAGGTCAGCACTGATGTACCGCTCCCAGTTATATAAAATTTTGCCTTCGGGGCTATGAGATTAAGGCTGTGGAGGTCAGCACTAATGTACCGCTCCCAGTCATGCGCACTTAAATGGTACTGCCAACCGAGCTCAAAACCAGAACGTAATTAAAGATAATGACCTAAAACTGAAACTGTGCCATAATTGAGCATAAGACAGTTTAGTGAGAGCACTAACATCGCGGTAGATGTACTAGTGTGATACAGTGTTGTGGTCAAACTTACTATTCACGTATGAATAGTGGTCAAAGTTACTATTTACGTATGAATAGTGGTCAAAGGTACTATTCATGATGAATAGTCCTATTCATAGAAATTTTATTTCTTGCATGTTTGAACTTACTGAGCCTGTAGCTCACCATTTTTGCTAATGTTGCAGGTAAGCGACCATCTCAGTAGCTTATTTGACTGGATGCGGACGGGATGGCGCGTGTCAAATGGGATAACTGGGCGAGGGATATGGTACCGCCAGAGTCTTCCCGCTGAGCGTTAAAGTGAAGGAAAAAAAAAAAAGGGGAAACAGTTCTTTTGTAATTATATATATATTTTACAAAAGTACTGTATTATTTATATTACTTTGTACTTATCAACAAAGTACATAGTGGGAAAGGTTTTACATGATGTTTAAAGAAAAAAAAAATTTTCCCAAAAACGTCATGATTTAAAAAGAGTAGAGAGATAAGCCGGCGACCCATGAGAGTACAATCTATCGCAGTTAGCGATAAAGCTCAACTGTAATAGTATTGTATGATCTCCGAGAGGGGCGTGCTACCACAGTTGGTATCAGAGCAACTGGTAACAGTTGGTTCGAGTGGCTAAGTTTTGAATACCAATTGCCGTCACAGTTGGTATCAGAGCAAGGTCTAAGATTGGTTTAGTTTATAATACCAACTGCTGCCACAGTTGGTATATCAGAGCAAGGTTTGCGACTGATTTGGTTTTGAATACCAACGGCTGTTACAGTTGGTATATCAGAGCAGTGTGACCATATCCCGATTTGACACTTTGCGCATCCTACACCGCTATCCAAGTAAGTAGTTTACTTAAGTTCAGTTAATTATTTTCTTATGTGAAAATAATTATCTTATAGGTAGCACGATGACCAGACCTCCATATGTGAGACCACCGCTACCACGACCAAGAGGAGTATTAAGGGTATGGACGAGACCTATTGTGAGGCCGCCCATTTCCCAAAGGCCGGTAGTTAGACCCCCGGTACCCGAGATACCTCCGATACCAGTACCAGCATCGGTGCCAGCGCTAGTAGAGGTTGTATAGCCACGACCGATAGTTCATCCACCGGTGGTAGTGGACATTCCAGTTGTTGGTGGACGCCAACATATTGGGGTGAGAGTGTCGGCACGGGCAGTACAGGCATTTAGGGCCAGCAGTCCTCCGATGTTTGACGGTGGACGACAGTCGATGGAGACCAAGGACTGGCTCCATGCCATTGAGAGGATCATGGTGATTTGCGACATTGATCGAGATATGTGGATCCAGTTGGCTGTCAGTATGTTTCAGGGAGACGCTCGAGTGTTCTGGCAATATTGCGACCAGGAGATTTTATTGGGATTCAGTTGGGCTGAGTTCTGTCAGCGGTTGGCTGATCAGTTTCAACCTAGGGATCCAGCACCTGCTCCAGCATCTCCAGAGAGACGAGAGGCTGATACACCTGCGTACCCTGGATTCGATGAGGTCAGGGACTACATTCTCCAGACCGAGAGGATGGTCATGCTGTCTGGTGAGACAGTGATGTCTTACGCAGCGCGATTTGAGGAGACCATTCGGAGGAGATGTCCGTTGCTTAACCTCACGGAAGCAAACTGCTGTGAGCTGTTTTGGAAAGGTTTATCCTTGGAGCTGAGACCGAGGGTGATCAAGCCATTTCCTCCGACGCTCCAAGAGTTCGTGGTAACGATCAGGGCGATCGAGAGAGAGATTCTGATCGAGCATCTGACGCAGAGTCGACGAGAGACGCTGGGTCAAGATGAGATGTTTGCACGCATATTCAGGCCGAGAAGAATGATGAATGATCATGAGGCCGGACCGTCTAGACCACGAGGTGATGACTCGGGACAGGGAACATTACCTAGGGGTGGTGACGACTCAGATGATACCAATGACGATGAGGATCCAGAAGAATATCCTCTAGTCCCAGATGTAGGGAACGAGTGATCAGTAGATGTGTATATGTACATAAGTAGCTTAGAGAGAAAAGCTCTTTTGTATAGACTTGTGGCCATTTTGTATAAACGGCCGATGTATATATGACTGGTGATGCCTATGTATGACATATAAATGTTTTGCTATGAATGAAATACCAAAATGATTATATGTTGTACGATGATGTGTTAAGATGATGTGGCTTTACAGTACCCTAAATTTCGTAAATTGATATAATTTTACGAATGCGGTTATGGAAAAGCTAACGGTGAATTATTGTGCCATAATAGGACAATAGCCAAGATGGTGGATTTGAGAAATCGACCAGAGGGACGGGAGCGACGTCCTGATATTATAGAGAGACTGGATCAGATACAAGCTTTGTTAGAAGCTCAGATGCAAGAAAATGCGAATCTGAGGCGACGGGTAGAGGAGCTAGAACAGAGACAAGGCTCTGAGGGTACCCAAGTAGAACAACAAGCTGAGGTAGATCCGGTTATTCCTCCAGCTGCAGTACATGAGAGAGCTCCTGAACCACAACCAGTATTGAATTTAGAACCCCTCTATGAAAGATTCAGGCATATGAGGCCGCCAGAATTTGAAGGGTCTACAAATCCCTTAGAGGCTGAAGACTGGTTGTCGTCATTACAAGTGATCATGGAGTTCATGAACCTAACCGACCGGGAGAAGGTTGCATGTGCATCTTTTGTGCTGAGAAAAGATGCTCGGTTTTGGTGGGACACTGTGCGAATGAGGAGAGACGTGTCTACCATGAGTTAGGCGGAATTTCTGGAAGAATTTAACCAGAAATATTACGACCCTGCATCTCTGAGACAGCAACAGAAAGAATTCTCAGAGTTGACACAAGGGAACATGTCGGTAAGCGAAGTCTGCCGAAAGTTCGACCAGTTATCCCGTTTGTGCCCTTATGTGGTCCCTACTGAGAGGGAAAAGATACAGAAAATGATCGAGATGTTCAGGCCGGAAATTGCTGCGTTAGTAGACACTGGACTAGTGCCACCTACTTCTGTAGCCGATTGTGTGAGTCGGGCCATCAGGGCTGAGTTCCATGTAGCTCGACAGAAAGAGGAAAGAGAGAAACACTGGGAGGCTAAAAAGAAGGAGAGGGCTTTGGCGAAGTCTACGCAAGTTGGTCAATCGAGCAAGCCTAGTCAGAATGCGAAATCAAGCCAGGGCAACAGTCAAGGATCCCAGCAAAATAAGAGAAAAGGGAATTTTTCTGGGAATCGCCAGGGCAATAATCGAAACCAGCAGCGGAGAACAGCTGGTAATGCAGAGTCCAATGTGCAAAACTGCCCTATATGCGGGAAAAGACATTCTGGGCAATGCAGATTTGGGCCACTTGTTTGCTACGAATGTGGAAAGGAAGGCCATTACGCTAGGAACTGTCCAAATAGGCAGGGTGGACAAGGCACTTCCCAACCGCACCAGACACGCCCACAAGCTCATTCCCTTCAAGCCAGAGTGGAAGAGTCACCAGTGAGGCCGCAACGCCAGGAGCGTATGCAACGTGCTGATGCTCTTGTGATGGCCTACAGCAAGGAAGACGCAGAGGCAGGAACCTCAAACGTGGTGACAGGTCAGCTTCCTGTCGCTAGTCATGTAGCCTCTGTACTATTCGATTCCGGTGCTACGCATTCATTTGTTTCCTATGCATTTGCTAACAAGATAGGACTTCCTAAGGATAATATGGGAAGGGTATTTAAGACAGCTTTACCCTCTGGGGAAGTATTGTTGTCCAGTTACTGGTTACCTCATGTACCAGTATATGTGGCAAATAGGGAACTATATGCTGAGTTGATCGTAATGAAGATCATGGATTACGATGTGATTTTAGGCATGGATTTCCTAGGGAAATACCAAGCTACGATCGACTGCCGAAATCGAAAGATAGTCTTCCAACCCGAGGAAGAAGAGAGTTTCGAGTATGTTGATACTTCTCGAAGACCCGGGAAGATGATCATCAGTTCGCTGAGAGCCAGCAAGCTGATAGCCAGTGGTTGCATGGGATATCTGGCATATGTGGTGGATACTGTAAAGGAACAGAAGCTTCAAGCTGAAGAGGTTCCTGTGGTTAATGAGTTTCTTGACGTATTTCCAGAAGAGTTACCAGGGATACCGCCAGAGAGAGAAATCTCGTTTGAAATTGAGTTGATGCCTGGAACAGCACCCATTTCCAAAGCACCATACCGTATGGCTCCAGTGGAGTTGAAGGAGCTGCAGGTACAATTAAAGGAACTTTTGGATAAGGGATTCATCAGGCCGAGTTTTTCTCCATGGGGTGCACCTGTGTTATTCGTCAAGAAAAAGGATGGAACTTTCCGACTGTGCATTGATTACCGGGAGTTGAATAAGGTTACAATCAAAAATAGGTATCCGTTACCTAGAATTGATGACCTATTCGACCAGTTAAAAGGCGCAGCGGTATTTTCCAAAATTGACTTACGATCAGGATATCACCAGCTGAGAATCAAAGAGAGTGATATTCCTAAAATGGCGTTTAGAACTCGTTATGGTCACTACGAGTTCCTTGTGATGCCATTCGGATTGACAAATGCGCCAGCAGCATTCATGGATTTGATGAATAGAATTTTTAAAGAGTATCTGGATAAGTTTGTCATTGTATTCATTGATGACATTCTTATATACTCGAAGAGTCATGAAGAGCACAAGAAGCATCTGAGGATAGTGCTGAATACGATACGGAAGCATCAACTGTATGCCAAATTCTCAAAATGCGAATTTTGGCTGGACAGCGTACATTTCCTCGGACATGTTGTATCCCAGGAAGGTATTGCAGTAGATCCGATAAAGGTAGAGGCAATTAACCAGTGGCCTGCACCCAAGAGTGTGACTGAAATACGCAGTTTCTTGGGATTAGCTGGTTATTATCGGCGATTTGTAGAGGGATTCGCGCGATTAGCTGCACCTCTTACTGCTCTTACACGCAAAGAAAGGAAGTACGAGTGGACTATGGAATGCGAAATAAGCTTCCAGGAGTTAAAGAGGCGACTGACAAGCGCACCAATCCTTACGCTTCCCACTGAAGGGGAGAAGTTCGTGATCTACAGTGATGCATCGAAAATAGGATTGGGGGCAGTCCTGATGCAAGGCGGCAAGGTGATTGCCTATGCTTCCCGTCAGTTAAAGGAGCATGAAAGGAATTACCCTACGCATGACCTTGAACTTGCTGCAGTAGTGTTCGCACTTAAAATTTGGCGACACTATCTCTATGGAGCTCAATGTCAGATTTTCACTAATCACCAAAGCTTGAAGTATTTCTTCACGCAAAAAGAGCTCAATATGCGGCAAAGACGATGGTTGGAACTGGTGAAGGATTATGATTGTGAAATCCTATACCATCCAGGGAAAGCCAACCGTGTAGCGGATGCTTTAAGTAGAAAGTCTACCATATCGCACCAGCTACCAATAAACAGGCTTCCGAAGCCATTGCAGCAAGAGATAAATTCTTTGAACTTGGAGTTGATATCTGGCAGACTAGCTGCACTCCAAGTGGAATCATCACTATTTGAGGAAATAAAGGAAGCTCAAAGGCGAGATCCAATGATGGCAAATGCTCAAGAAGGAATTTCCAAGGATGGAATAATCTTTTATCAAGGAAAGATAAATGTTCCAGCTGATGAGGAACTTAGAAGACGGATCATTTCATGTGGGCGACCCCTCTAGCTTAGGTCGTCCACCTTATCTTGCTTGCTTTCTTTATTCTTTGCTTAGTCTTACTTAGCTTGCTTGTCTCTATAACTTTCTTCTCCTTAGGGTTTAAAAGATTTGTTCTTGAAAAACTAGGAATATTTTTTTTTTCTTTCTTTTTAAACTGGACTGGATGAAACTACTGATTCTTGAAAATTGTGTATACATAAATATATACGTACTACTTAATACTTTTTGTTTTTCCAAAATATATTTTTGGAGTCTTGTTACTTTAAAGTACGTAAAAATAGAAACATACTTTTAAGCTTGTTTCACTACTCTACATACTTCACTCTTGTCTTGTCTTTATACATATATCTCACTATTACACTTTCTTTCTTTTACACCTTGAGTACAGCGGAATTCTGCGAAACGGAACCATAACCCGTCCATGACATCGCTGGGATCTGCCTGCCAGTCCGCTACTCTTGCTTCATACTGCTGGTTGTTTTCCTTTATTACCTACAGCACGAATAGACTAATGAGCTAAAGCTCAGTAAGTACAAACATACATACAAGTAAATAAGCTGAATACACCACTCTAGGGTTAGTCAACTTAGGACCAATTATTTTCTTTAGTCCTATACTGCTTGTTCTTTCTATTCTATTTCTTTCTTTTCTTTGCTTTACTTCATCTGCTTAGTCTTTCACTTGTGGGCCCGTGGTTGGACGTACCTGGTGCGCGCAGACCAATAGAGGATCAGGGGAGCGACCCACCGATCAACCCTAAGGTCATCTCTGGACTACTGACCTTATAGGTAGTAAGTCATGCCATAAACTACCTCATTATTAATGAGGCAGCGCCACACTTCTGGGGTGGAGGCAGGAAGTTAAGCCATGAACTACCTCATTATTAATGAGGCAGCGCCACACTTCTGGGGTGGAGGCTATCTGGGAACCTCACAACTGGGGAGGCCGGTACGCCAACCTTAACTTTTAAGTCTTATTATTTGACTTAACTTATTTCTCTTTTCTTTTTCTAATCTTGCTTACTATTTTCGTGAACATGTTAGTATCATGTCACAACTGAATAGCTTAAATGTGTATATATATATATAACACAACTTTATGGTAAGTCCATTCGTGAGTAGACAATTAAATGTCTGTACTTACCTTATCAATCTCTTCTCTTCTTCTCTCTAGGATCTTTGATCGCCCTCCTTGTAGGTCGATTTTTTTTTTGATCCTACAGACAAACTTTGTCTGTTAATTTCATTTCCATTTATAGCTTTTATTTTTCATTAAAAAGCTTAAATAGAACCTATTTACAACTTTTTGGGCTTTATTTATCATTTTCCCAATTTTTCCCAACTTTTGCAAAATTACGATTTTGCCCCTATATTTTGGCAAAATTGCAGTTTTGCCCCTGACGGAATTTTATTGATCCAGACTGCATTTTTGGCCCTCAGGAACTTTTCTGACTCTTTTCTAATCATTACTGGGCTCGCTTCTATTTTATTTCCACTTTTCACTTTCCCGACCCTCGGGAAGCACTATTCCGACCCTTACGTCGGTTTAGTGATTTTCTATCGTTTCGGAGTCTCAAATGGACGTTTCACAAGTATTTAAAACGTTCATCTAGACTTTCCCGACCTAGGTCTCCGAGGCTCGGATTTTCCGTACCCGACTCGGACCTTTATTTCATTTCCAAAAACGCCCCCCCCTCGGGGTCGGTTTTTTTTTCGTTTCACTCTCATTTTACATTTTTAGGGGACGGTCTACTATTCACGAACCACCCCTTAGGTTTTCCTTATTCAATTCTCCGTTAGGGACTCGGGTTTCCGACCCGACCCTAAACTTTTATTTTTAATTCCTATTTTACCCCGAAAGCCGTTTTCGAAATTTCGGCAGCATTTCGGCGTAATTTTAAGGCTTCCGACGTTAGGTACGCCTCGAACCATATGTACCTGCCACGTACTATACCACAAGCCTATTTTATGTAAAAGTTTTCCAAACTTTTACATAAAAGCTCACAAATTCCAATTTCACATTTTTAACCACATTACAAAATTTTTTACAATTTTACCTTTAGTTTTGGTTTCGGTTTTCACCACCAAACCGAACCGAAATTTCTCAAACTTTTCAACTACTTGTTAGGCTATTAAATGCCATTTTTCTAACACTTTTCAAGCCCATTTTCTTGTTCTTTTCAACCAAATTTCTTAGGGTTTTACCCTTGTATAACCCACGGCCATTGAATGCTAAACATGTCAAACATTTTTGTTTCATTCTTTCAATCACATTTTCATCATTTACATCACAAAATGCATGATTTCAATTAACCAAACATCACCTAAAAGCATGAAAATTTTTCTTCCAAACTATTAGGAAACCCACGGCCACTTTGAAATAAATGAACACCAAAATTTTTCCAAGCTTTTCCATAGTGAAATTCATGCTTTATTCTTAACAAAACATAAGTTAAAAGCATGTTAACACATAAATCACACAAATTTCTCATTGCTTACCAATGGTAACCCACGGATTTTCCTTTGGAAAACCAACCAAAAATTGGTTTTTCTTTAAACCAATTGCATGGTTTTCTTCCTCATTACACCCTTAACAAAACCCAACATCAACTTAATGAAAAACACCCAAAATTTTTCCATCTTAATTCACTATTCACCCCACGGATTTCCTAAAGAAAAACCATGAAAAATTTCAATCCAAGGGAAGTTACCTTGTTCACTTTCTTCCTTTGTCTTCAAGTGATGTTTTGCCACACTTTTTGTATAGAAAACTTGAAGAAATTAATTGATTTTCCTTTGGTCACCCACGGCTCCCATGGAAGAAAAGACTTAGCAAAATTTTGTTATGTTTTGCTTGAAAATTGGCTTCGGCCACTTATCCCCCATGTTTTGCCGACTTAAGCCACCAAAAAGACCAATTAATTTGGCTTCCACCAATGAAAATTAGACACCTTTCACCCTAATACTTTCTCCATTTTTCAAAAATTAAAAAGGCATATTTTTGGCCAAATCTTGGCCTTTGGATCAAAAAGCAAATGAATCATGGCCATTCATCCTACCTAACACCAATTTCTTTCCATTTCTTAAATGGATTTATGATGTCATAATTACTAAAGTGAAAGTTGACTTTGACTTTCACTATTCACATTAATTCGACTACTTTTTGACCGATGCCGGTTCGAGTCGAAATTTTCCTGAAATCTTCCCGGCGTGTTCCTGAGGTCTCCTGTGCAGTCGGATCAACTTAATCTGCTTCCGTTTGATCAAAATCAATCCCGGAAGTTTACCGTCTTTTTGAGCTCCGGTTAGGGTTTCAATGCCGGTTTTGGCACCGTTTCACCCGTTTCAACTTAGTGAATTTTTCCAACACTGAATTCTTACTCGTCAGTATTGTTAGAACATTTTAATATATTCTAAACAATACAAATACATCTATTTCACTCTTTAAATAGTACAAATTATTATATACATATATTTGTACTTTTCTTACTGTGCTCTTACTTTGACTTGCCATATTCTTATCTTTATACTGTTCAGATACCGAAACTACTCCTTTTTGAGCGTTTTGGGCCTGAATTCACTTTCTTACTCATATACTTTATTCTCTACTTATTTTTGGAGATTTTAATTTCCTCCAAAACATTTATTTATTTCTATCAACACTATAATTTGTCTAATTACAACCATAGTGTTTCTTTACATTCTTACTTACAGAACTCATAGAAAACCCTAGATTAAACTAGGTCACACCGCTAAAATTCTCTGGTCGTCACATGTCAGAAGCTCATAAGACACCCTATTCGGTTCACCCCGGAGCGAGCAAGATGTATCAGGACTTGAAGTTACAGTTCTGGTGGAAAGGGATGAAGAACGATATAGCGAAATTCGTGAGCAGATGCATGACCTGTCAGAGAATCAAAGCGGAACATAAACATCCAGCAGGAAGATTGGAACCATTGGAGATTCCTGAATGGAAATGGGAACACATTACGATGGATTTTGTAGTGGGACTCCCGAAAACCCGAGAAGGTTATGACGCCATTTGGGTTATTGTGGATAGACTGACCAAGACGGCACGGTTTATAGCTGTCAAGATGACTTTTTCGCTAGAAAAGTTTACTCAGCTGTACATAACTCATGTCGTCAGACTACATGGAGTACCGAAATCCATTGTATCAGATCGAGATGCACGATTCACTTCGAATTTCTGGAAGTGTGTGCAAGAGGCCATGGGTACTGAATTGAGACTCAGTACGGCTTTTCATCCGCAAACAGACGGGCAGTCAGAGCGGACAATTCAGACGTTAGAGGACATGCTTCGAGCTTGCGTTATGGATTTTACGGGAAATTGGAACGAGAAGTTACCATTGATTGAATTCTCGTACAATAATAGTTACCAAGCTTCGATAGGCATGGCACCTTACGAGGCTTTGTATGGACGGAAGTGCAGATCACCATTACATTGGTACGATTTGCGAGAAAAGCAGTTGCATAAGACGGATTTCATGCAAGAGACTTCCGATGCAGTTGCTAGAATTCAGCGTCAAATGAAAATTGCGCAAAGCCGACAAAAGAGCTACGCGGATAAAAGGCGAAGATCCTTGGAGTTTGATGAAGGAGACTTCGTGTTTCTCAAGGTATCGCCTATGAAGGGAATTATGCGTTTCGGTAAGAAGGGGAAACTGAGTCCAAGATACATTGGACCTTATGAAATTATCGAACGCATTGGAAAGGTCACTTACAGATTAGCGCTACCTCCAGAATTGTCGGCAGTGCATAACGTATTTCATGTGTCGATGCTGAGAAAGTATATACCAGATCCGTCCCATGTATTGAAGCATGAGCCTATTCAAATCCACGAGGATTTGACATATGAGGAACAGCCTATTCAAGTACTAGCTCGTGAAGAGAAAGTACTGAGGAATAAGGTAATCCCACTAGTGAAGATTTTGTGGAAAAATCACAATATTGAAGAAGCTACGTGGGAACGAGAAGACGAGATGAGGAGTTTATACCCCCACTTGTTCTAATTTTCGAGGACGAAAATTTTATAAGGAGGGGTGAATGTGACAACCGGGAAATTCAGGCAATTCTCGAACGAAAAATGTACAATTGTATGTATATAACAATTTGTACTATTTAAAGAGTGAAATAAATGTGTTTATATTGTTTAGAATATGTGAAAATGTTCTAACAATACTGACGAGTAAGAATTCAGTGTTGGAAAAATTCACTGAGTTGAAACGGGTGAAACGGTGTCAAAATCGGCATTGAAAACCCTAACCGGAGCAATAAAAGACGGTAAACTTCCGGGATTAATTTTGATCAAACGGAAGCAAATTAAATTGATCCGACTGCACAGGAGACCTCAGGAACACGCCGGGACGATTTCAGGAAAATTTCGGCTCGAACCGGCATCGGTCAAAAAGTAGTCGAATTAATGTGAATTGTGAAAGTCAAAGTCAACTTTCACTTTTGCATTTATGACATCATAAATCAAGTTTATTAAATGGAATAAATAAGGTTGTTGGTGGCATTAATGGCTAGGATTTAATCACCTTTTGATCTAAAGGCCAAGATTTGGCCAAAAATTACCATTTTTAATTTTTGAAAAATGGGGAAAGAAATGGCATGGAAAGATGTCAAATTTTGATTGGTTTAGAGCCAAATTAATTGGCTTTCCTTCATGCATAAGTCGGCAACATTTTCATAAAGTGGCCGAAGCCAATTTTCAAGCCAAACCAAAAGAACAAAAAACTTTCTAAGTTCTTCCATGGCATGTACGTGAGCCACCCAAGGGAAACCGAGCAATCTCTTCAATTTTTCTTCACAAAAAGTGTGTCAAAACACTCCTTGAAGACAAAGGAAGCAATTGATTAAGGTAACTTCCCTTGCACTTGGATTTTTCATGGTTTTTCTTCTTAAAATCCGTGGGTGAATAGTGAGAAAAAGATGGAAAATTTTTGGTTGTTTTCCATTGAATTGATGTTGGGTTTTGTTAAGGATGTGTTAAGGAAGAAAACCATGCAAATTCATTAAAGAAAAACCAAATTTTGGTTGGTTTTTCAAGAGGAAATCTGTGGGTTACCTTAGGTAACCAATGAGAAAAGTGTGTGGTTAATTGGTAATATGCTTTCCAAGTTTAATTTTGTGAAGAATAAAGCATGAATTTATTGTGGAAAGTTTGAAAAAAAATTTTTGGTATGAATTCTATAAAGTGGCCGTGAGTTTACAATGGGTTTGGAAGAAAATTTTTCATGGTTTTATGTGGTATTTGGTTGATTGGAATTATGCATTTTAATATGCAAATGATGGAATTTATAATTGAAAGAATGAAAGCAAAAATGTGTGCATGTTTTCAATTCAATGGCCGTGGGTTTTAGGTGTTTAAAAAACCCTAAGAATTTGGTTGAAAATGCCAAGAAAATGGGCTTGAAAATGTGTTAAAAAACATGACATTGAATGGTCTAAAATGTGGTGAAAGTTTGACAAAATTTGGTTCGGTTTTGTTGTGAAAACCGAAACCAAATTAAGGGTAAAAATGTGAAAAAATTTTGTAATGTGGGTGATAATGTGAAATTTGAAATTTGTGGGCTTTTATGTAAAAGTTGGAAAACTTTTATATAAAATAGGCTTGTGGTATAGTACGTGGCAGGTACATACGGTTCGAGGCGTACCTAACGCCGGAAGCCTTAAAATTACGCCGAAATGCTGCCGAAATTTCAAAAAACGGCATTCGGGGTAAAATAGGAATTTAAAATAAAAGTTAGGGCCGGGACGGAAACCCGAGTCCCTAACGGAAAAATTGAATAAGGAAAAATTTAAGGGGTGGGTCATGAATAGTAACCCGTCCCCTTAAAAATGAAAAACGCGTGTGAGATTGAAAAACCGACCCCGAGGGGGGGGCGTTTTTGGAAATGAAATAAAAGTCCGAGTCGGGAACGGAAAACCCGAGCCTCGGAGACCTAGGTCGGGAAAGTCTAGATGAACGTTTTAAATACTAGTGAAACGTCCATTTGAGACTCCGAAACGATAGAAAATCGCTAAACCGACGTGAGGGTCGGAATAGTGCTTCCCGAGGGCCGGGAAAGCAAAAAGTGGAAATAAAATAGAAACGAACCCGGTAATGATTAGAAAAGAGTCAGAAAAGTTCCTGAGAGCCAAAAATGCAGTCTGGATCGATAAAATTCCGTCAGGGGCAAAACTGCCATTTTGCCAAAATATTGGGGCAAAATCGTAATTTTGCAAAAGTTAGGGAAAACGGTGAAAATAATAAATAAAACCTAAAAAGTTATAAATAGGTTTTATTTAAGCTTTTTAATGAAAAATAAAAGCTATAAATGGGAAAGAAATTAACAGACATAGTTTTGTCTGTAGGATCCCAAAATCGGCCTACAAGGAAGGCGATTCAAGATCCAAGAGAGAGAAAGGGAACAGTCTGATAAGGTAAGTTCAGACATTTATTTGTCTGCAACATATAGCAATATTGTGCTAACCTTAATGTACTAACTATAAGTTAGGTACATATGTGCTACGGGCACTATGATAGAATAGAGAGAGAGACGAAATGTGCTACGGGCACTATAAGAATGGGACACATGGTTAATTGTGCTTCGGGCACTAGAGCGAAGTTAATGAAACTCACTCACCTAAAATTAAAATGTGAACCATTCCTAACCACGGGGCAATATGAAGTCACCGGGTTAGAAGGTTAAAAAGTCGGTAATGAAACCACTTTCTGGCGTACCAGCCTTCCGTATAGGGAGGTACTTTTGCCTTCGGGGCTATGAGATAAGGCTGTGGAGGTCAGCACTGATGTACCGCTCCCAGTTATATAAAATTTTGCCTTCGAGGCTATGAGATTAAGGCTGTGGAGGTCAGCACTAATGTACCGCTCCCAGTCATGCGCACTTAAATGGTACTGCCAACCGAGCTCAAAACCAGAACGTAATTAAAGATAACGACCTAAAACTGAAACTGTGCCATAATTGAGCATAAGACAGTTTAGTGAGAGCACTAACATCGCGGTAGATGTACTAGTGTGATACAGTGTTGTGGTCAAACTTACTATTCACATATGAATAGTGGTCAAAGTTACTATTTATGTATGAATAGTGGTCAAAGGTACTATTCATGATGAATAGTCCTATTCATAGAAATTTTATTTCTTGCATGTTTGAACTTACTGAGCCTGTAGCTCACCATTTTTGCTAATGTTGCAGGTAAGCGACCAGCTCAGTAGCTTATTTGACTGGATGCGGACGGGATGGCGCGTGTCAAATGGGATAACTGGGCGAGGGATATGGTACCGCCAGAGTCTTCCCGCTGAGCGTTAAAGTGAAGGAAAAAAAAAAAAGGGGAAACAGTTCTTTTGTAATTATATATATATTTTACAAAAGTACTGTATTATTTATATTACTTTGTACTTATCAACAAAGTAAATAGTGGGAAAGGTTTTACATGATGTTTAAAGAAAAAAAAATTTCCCAAAAACGTCATGATTTAAAAAGAGTAGAGAGATAAGCCGGCGACCCATGAGAGTACAATCTATCGCAGTTAGCGATAAAGCTCAACTGTAATAGTATTGTATGATCTCCGAGAGGGGCGTGCTACCACAGTTGGTATCAGAGCAACTGGTAACAGTTGGTTCGAGTGGCTAAGTTTTGAATACCAATTGCCGTCACAGTTGGTATCAGAGCAAGGTCTAAGATTGGTTTAGTTTATAATACCAACTGCTGCCACAGTTGGTATATCAGAGCAAGGTTTGCGACTGATTTGGTTTTGAATACCAACGGCTGTTGCAGTTGGTATATCAGAGCAGTGTGACCATATCCCGATTTGACACTTTGCGCATCCTACACCGCTATCCAAGTAAGTAGTTTACTTAAGTTCAGTTAATTATTTTCTTATGTGAAAATAATTATCTTATAGGTAGCACGATGACCAGACCTCCATATGTGAGACCACCGCTACCACGACCAAGAGGAGTATTAAGGGTATGGACGAGACCTATTGTGAGGCCGCCCATTTCCCAAAGGCCGGTAGTTAGACCCCCGGTACCCGAGAGACCTCCGATACCAGTACCAGCATCGGTGCCAGCGCTAGTAGAGGTTGTATAGCCACGACCGATAGTTCATCCACCGGTGGTAGTGGACATTCCAGTTGTTGGTGGACGCCAACATATTAGGGTGAGAGTGTCGGCACGGGCAGTACAGGCATTTAGGGCCAGCAGTCCTCCGATGTTTGACGGTGGACGACAGTCGATGGAGACCAAGGACTGGCTCCATGCCATTGAGAGGATCATGGTGATTTGCGACATTGATCGAGATATGTGGATCCAGTTGGCTGTCAGTATGTTTCAGGGAGACGCTCGAGTGTTCTGGCAATATTGCGACCAGGAGATTTTATTGGGATTTAGTTGGGCTGAGTTCTGTCAGCGGTTGGCTGATCAGTTTCAACCTAGGGATCCAGCACCTGCTCCAGCATCTCCAGAGAGACGAGAGGCTGATACACCTGCGTACCCTGGATTCGATGAGGTCAGGGACTACATTCTCCAGACCGAGAGGATGGTCATGCTGTCTGGTGAGACAGTGATGTCTTACGCAGCGCGATTTGAGGAGACCATTCGGAGGAGATGTCCGTTGCTTAACCTCACGGAAGCAAACTGCTGTGAGCTGTTTTGGAAAGGTTTATCCTTGGAGCTGAGACCGAGGGTGATCAAGCCATTTCCTCCGACGCTCCAAGAGTTCGTGGTAACGATCAGGGCGATCGAGAGAGAGATTCTGATCGAGCATCTGACGCAGAGTCGACGAGAGACGCTGGGTCAAGATGAGATGTTTGCACGCATATTCAGGCCGAGAAGAATGATGAATGATCATGAGGCCGGACCGTCTAGACCATGAGGTGATGACTCGGGACAGGGAACATTACCTAGGGGTGGTGACGACTCAGACGATACCAATGACGATGAGGATCCAGAAGAATATCCTCTAGTCCCAGATGTAGGGAACGAGTGATCAGTAGATGTGTATATGTACATAAGTAGCTTAGAGAGAAAAGCTCTTTTGTATAGACTTGTGGCCATTTTGTATAAACGGCCGATGTATATATGACTGGTGATGCCTATGTATGACATATAAATGTTTTGCTATGAATGAAATACCAAAATGATTATATGTTGTACGATGATGTGTTAAGATGATGTGGCTTTACAGTACCCTAAATTTCGTAAATTGATATAATTTTACGAATGCGGTTATGGAAAAGCTAACGGTGAATTATTGTGCCATAATAGGACAATAGCCAAGATGGTGGATTTGAGAAATCGACCAGAGGGACGGGAGCGACGTCCTGATATTATAGAGAGACTGGATCAGATACAAGCTTTGTTAGAAGCTCAGATGCAAGAAAATGCGAATCTGAGGCGACGGGTAGAGGAGCTAGAACAGAGACAAGGCTCTGAGGGTACCCAAGTAGAACAACAAGCTGAGGTAGATCCGGTTATTCCTCCAGCTGCAGTACATGAGAGAGCTCCTGAACCACAACCAGTATTGAATTTAGAACCCCTCTATGAAAGATTCAGGCATATGAGGCCGCCAGAATTTGAAGGGTCTACAAATCCCTTAGAGGCTGAAGACTGGTTGTCGTCATTACAAGTGATCATGGAGTTCATGAACCTAACCGACCGGGAGAAGGTTGCATGTGCATCTTTTGTGCTGAGAAAAGATGCTCGGTTTTGGTGGGACACTGTGCGAATGAGGAGAGACGTGTCTACCATGAGTTAGGCGGAATTTCTGGAAGAATTTAACCAGAAATATTACGACCCTGCATCTCTGAGACAGCAACAGAAAGAATTCTCAGAGTTGACACAAGGGAACATGTCGGTAAGCGAAGTCTGCCGAAAGTTCGACCAGTTATCCCGTTTGTGCCCTTATGTGGTCCCTACTGAGAGGGAAAAGATACAGAAAATGATCGAGATGTTCAGGCCGGAAATTGCTGCGTTAGTAGACACTGGACTAGTGCCACCTACTTCTGTAGCCGATTGTGTGAGTCGGGCCATCAGGGCTGAGTTCCATGTAGCTCGACAGAAAGAGGAAAGAGAGAAACACTGGGAGGCTAAAAAGAAGGAGAGGGCTTTGGCGAAGTCTACGCAAGTTGGTCAATCGAGCAAGCCTAGTCAGAATGCGAAATCAAGCCAGGGCAACAGTCAAGGATGTAACGCCCCGTGCCCTCAGCGGCCCGGACCGTCACTGAAAACTCTTACTTGCTTCTTTAACTTTTACTTATACTTCTTCTTTAAAACCGATACTTAAACTTGCTGAATTTAATACCATAAATTTAGAGGGAATTTTTATTTTTTTTATATACACGTACGTATTTACTATTCACGTATGCATACTATTAAAATGCGGAATTTGAAAAACATAAGGATTTCAATTATACATACATAATTATATACTTGTTTATCTGATTACTATTCACCAGATACTATTTAAATATACTACTCGTACATATACTGTTTAACATTTACTATTCAAAATACTATTTAACTGTCACCATTCAAAATATTATTTACTCATACTGTGCGGAAGAATACTCGCGGTGTATCCATAACCTCATCCTCACATCCACCTCCGCCACCATCATCGTCCCTTGATGTTTACGCTATAGGATGCTTACCTACAGCATGAACACACTCCGTGAGCTTTACGCCCAGTAAGTACAACATGTTAACCGCAAAACATGTTTAAAACATAGCACATACGTAAAATCATAGGCATGACATATATCACTTAATAAATCACATACCATATAAGCATATTACATATCAGCTCACATATCATGTCATCACATAACATGTCATAACACTGAATATAAAACTTCACATACTTTATGCATGACAGAAGCATCGTGTACTGTATGCACTCTACTGAAAAAGAAAGCATAGCGAACTATAACTAATGCATGATCCGGTTATGTTCATTTATGCTTCAAACTTTTCTTTTCTTTTCTTGTCTATTTAGGGCCCATGTGTCAGTACCGTGTGCGCGCAGACCAACGGTAACGCCCGAGGTCAACTAATGCCGAAGAGCCATCAACTGATGCTCAACTTGTGGCCTGAACTTTCTTTAACTGAAAACCCCTTCGACTGAAGGAGCCGGTACGACACACCTATTTATTTTCATCTTGTTTAACTGTTCTAGCCATACGCTTCTCTAAGCTGTCCCCAATCCTACGCGGTAGGGATCTATGGCTTCTATCTTGTTCTTTCATCAATCTACTCGATTGTGAAGCTATATGCTCTTATGTATGCTGTGCAGCATCGTGTGCAAGATACATACTTAAAATACTGGAAAAGCATCATTTTAAATTCATTTTATCCATGCTGTAGGCGGAGTTGTACTTACCTGTCAGCAGACAGTTTATACTCTCGCCTTCGTCACAATACAGGTACCTCCCTATAATCATAATGCATTTACATTAACATTCACTCTTAGGTCACCGTGGTCATTAGTGACTAATAAAAATTCTCGTTATGTGGTACCGATCCTTGTCGGTACTAATTGCCCTCTTCTTAAGAATTTAATTTTCTAATCATTGTTAATTAATTTATTTACCCAATAAATTAATTAACATCGCTCTTAGGTCACTCTATCGTTAGGAACTAATAAACTTATCGTTGTGTGGTACCGATGCCTATCGGTACCCAGCTGCTCTACTTTGGGAAATTTGATATCTAATTTTTAATCGTGCTTGATTAATTTGTCTACTTGACAAATTAATCACTGTCTCTCACTATCCCATTTCGACTTGGTCCTTGACTGGCTAACCGACCAGTCAACTGACTGAATACCTCCCGTATGACCATTTAGCCTGTCGGATTACCGTTACCGATGTAATCGCCCCAAATTTTATACTTCGACCGCACCCGTCCCTCGGGTGGTACTATTCTGACATAGGGGTCGTTTTCTTACATTACGAAATTTCTAATGGGGCGGTTCACTAATCCTCACAACGTCCGTCCTTCTTTCCCGGACCTAGGTCATCGAGGGAGCTCGGGTTTCCATCCCGATCACATTTTCAGCCCTCGTTTCCTAAAATACCCCTTTGTGCCGTTTTAGAAATTTCGGCAGCATTTCCGCTTAATTTTTGGGTTTCCGGCGTTTAGGAAACGCCTCAAAACCATCTAACCTATTCTAACCTGCCACGTACTAAACCAGAGGCCTAATTTTTACGTAAAAACTCCGCTTTTTACGTAAAAATATTCACATTTTCTTTTTCGATATTTCACCCTTTTTTCTTACAATTCCTCAAGTCATTAAACCATAATTACTACATAATTATTTCCAATATTAAATTGAGGAATAAATAGATCAACACTACTACCAAAATCGTTCCCGTCGGCGGTCGGACGAACCGTTCGGTCTCGACCGTGCAATCTTTGAATCGTCGTTCTTCACTTTTGAAACTCCAGTTTGCAAATCCGATGCCGCGGATGTGTCCGGAACGTCGAAAATAGGCCAACGGGCCATTCTTCAATTTTCGGTCTCCGGGTCACCGTTGACCGGCGTTGACTGGCGTTGACCGGTCGTTGACCGGCGTTTACCACGGCGGCGATGGAAATGGCGACCACCATCTTGAAGAGCTCGACGAGAGGAACCCATTGGTGGTGTCAATTTCACGAATCGAGGCTCCTATCACCGGAAATCAGCTCTCGAAAAGTCGGCGACGGCGGCGGCGTTGGATCTTCATTTTTCCGGCGTTGTTGCCCAAAATTGATTTGGGACTTTTAATCTACGTGTTGTTCTGAGCATTTTGACACCGACCTTACAACTCAACTCCGCCGGAATAGCGAGATCCGACGGCGGCGATGGCGACGGCTACGGCGAACCTGGGGCGGCGCGATTCGGCAGCTGTTGACATGAAATGAAGCCTGGGTTTTGTTCTACTCTTCACCACGAATCCATTGGGACCGGAATCGTGGCATTTGGACGTCGGACGGTGGAGATACGGCGGTTTGAAAAATTCGGCCACCGGCGGCTTTGGGCGGCGCGTGCGGCGTGCTCCGGCGTCGGTTCGGTCGACTTGGCCCACCGTTGGAATCAGCTCGTCGAGAGCTTTCCAATGGTGCCGGCGGTGTCGAAAACGGAGGCCGGATTCGATGGTCGGTCACTGTTCATATTCGTGTGCTGTGGGGATGGAGAAAATGAGATTTGGAAAAATATGGGGGCTATTTCTCTAGAATCCCCAAAATTTCGTCCTTTATACAAATTTTTTGAAAAATTTTAAGATAGGCTATACTGACTAATTTGGGCGTGCTGAACCCAAATATATCAGTTTTATCTTCATCCGAGGTCGTCTCGACCAGTTTCCCGATACTGTATGGTTCCCGGTCAAAAATTACTTTTTGTGCTCAAATGACTAATTTGAGCATTCTGATTCCAAATATATCAGTTTTATATCAAGAAAAGGTCATCTTGACCAATTTCTTGATACTGTGGTTAGGCCTACACTGTGTTGACACTGTGCACGCATAACGAGGCGTTTTCGCGTGAAATTTCAAACACGGTCTCTCTTGACTAATTTGGACGTGCTGATTTCAAATTTATCAGTTTTACGTCCAACTGAGGTCTTCTGGACCAGTTTTCGGGATCTGCATGATCCTGTCTCGAAAAACGTGTCAGGTGCCCGATTGACTAATTTGGGCGTCCTGAGTCTAAATATATCAGTTTCGGGGGCGAGAAAATGTCGTCTTGACCCTCATCCCGATATTGCGTATCCCTTAAACAAAATCTACATTTTATGCTCAATTGACCAGATTGAGCCTGCTGACTATTAATATATCAGTTTTATGCCAGATTAAGGCCGTCTTGGCCACTAACCTGACACTGCGTATCACACTGTTCACTAATCACTATTCACTATCTGACTGACTAATCTGAGCGTTCTGACTCCGATTTTGTCAGCCTCTGGGCGAGAAGAGGTCATCTAGACCACTTTTCTCGATACTGTACATCTATTAGGGCAATTATCACTGCTGCGCTCAGATGACCAGTCTGAGCGTACTGATGATTAGCTCATCAGTTCTGTATCATGAAATGGTCGTCTAGACAGGTTTCTTGATATTGCGTGTCTCAACGCATACTCACATAATAGGGTGGACCAATTTCACTGTCGATTACCCCTTTCACTGCATGAATAGTAATTAAACGTTACTATTCCTGTTTAATTCATTCAACTGAAAAGCACACTGTGCTTATTAACTTAATTACATCATTACATAGTAATTAAGTTTCATAATTCATGAGAGTCATTACAGTGGCTCTCGGCTCATTACACAGCCTTCTACACAGACTCTTACACGTGCGTGTGCAACGCAACACGGGCGTGTACATTTCAGACACGAGCATGTACTAGTTGAGACTACTCAACACGGCCACATCTTTGAAACACATTCATCTATCTGAGCGGTACACAGCCTCTTACACGGTCGTGTACTTGACCATGTTTCTTAAATTTGCTAAAGGACATTAAATTATGTCCATTTTATTCCTTAATGACTTATTACATGGTAAGTAGGTGCCATGAAAATGGCGGTCATTACAACCTACCCCCCTTACAAAATTTTCGTCCTCGAAAATTAGAATAATTCCGGGAAGTCTCTTCTCATGTCTTCTTCCCATTCTCATGTGGCTTCCTCAACACTATGATTCTGCCACAACACTTTTACTAGCGGTATACTTCATTCCTAAGTACCTTCTCCTCTCTGACTAGGATCCGCACGGGTCTCTCCTCGTACGTCGGATCAGCGTATACTACAACGGATTCTTGGCTAAGAACATAAGAGCTGTCTGGCACGTACTTCTTCAGCATCAAGACGTGAAAGATGTTGTGCACTATAGCTAACTCGGGAGGAAGCGTTAGTCTATAAGTCACCTTCCCGACTTTCTCTATTATCTCAAGGGTCCTATATACTTAGGATTGAGCTTTCTTTTCTTTTCAAAATGCACCACCCCTTTCATGGGTGCCGCCTTGATAAAGACCAAGTCTCTTACTTGAAACTCAAGGGGTCTATAGCGCTTATCGTCAAAATTTTTCTATCGACTGTGCGCTGTATCTAACGTTTCTCGTATCAGCTTCACGTCTGCCATGGTATTCTTGATGATGTCCGAGCTAACTAGTCGTTTCTCTCCAGACTCGTACTAATGAGCCAGAGATCTGCATTTCCTTCCACAATGTGTCTCGTACGGTGCCATTCCTATCTAGGAATGGTAGTTGCTGTTGTATGAGAACTCGCTCAATGGTAGCTTCTGATTCCAATTTCCTTTGAAGTCTAGGACGTAGGTCTCAACATGTCCTCTAACATCTGTATGGTCCTCTCAGACTAACTGTCGGTCTGAGGATGAAATGCTGTGCTGAACTCTCACTTGGACCGTAATGCAGCCTGAACACTTCGCCAAAATCTGGAGGTAAAGCGTCCACTACGATCTGAGACGATCGACTCTGGTATTCCGTGCCGTTTCACAAACTGTGCCGCATAGATTTCTACTGGTCGTTCCACCGAGTAGCTAACTTTCATTGCTAAAAATCTAACTGATTTCATCAGTTTTTCTACAATCACCCAGATTGCATCATTATCGTTTGACGTCTTCGGCAATCCGATTACGAAATTCATCGTAATCTGGTCCCATTTCCACTCGGGTAACTTAATTTCCTACGATTATCCTGCTGAGCGCTGGTGATCTACCTTAACCTTCTGGCACGTAAGGCAGCTGGCGACGAACTCGACAATGTCATTCTTCATTCCAAGGCACCAAAAACTTTCCTTTAGGTACTTGTACATCTTATTCGCTACCGGATGTACGGAATATGACGTCTCGTAAGGTTCCAAAAGGATTCGCTTCTTGAGCTCTTCATCTTTCAGAATACACACTCTATCTCTGTAGTAGAGTACATCATCCTTAAGGATCTTAAACTCTGAACCCTTGTCCTCTATAGCTTCCTTTCTGGACTTGAGCAGGGACAAATCAAAATCTTGACCGATCTTGATCTCTTCTTGGAGCGTCGATTGGAGGGTCACGTCAGACAATCTCCCTATCAAAATCTTGATCTCGCTGTCGCATAACTCCTTTGTAGCGCTCTTGACAAGGCACTAATAACCATAGGCATAGTAATATGCTTCTGACTCTACGCATTGACCACTTTATTGGCTATCCCCGGATGGTATAGGATCTCACAGTCGTAATCCTTACCAACTCTAGCCATCTACGCTGCCTCATGTTGAGCTCTTTCTGCGTGAAGATACATTTGAGACTCTAGTGGTCGATGTAAATCTCGCACATGACTCCGTACAGGTAGTGCCTCCATGCTTTTATCGTAAAAACTATCGCTACTAGCTCCAGATCACGCGTTGGGTAGCTCTTCTCAAGGTTCTTGAGTTGTCGTGAAGCATACGCGACTACTCTACCACTCTGCATCAACACAGTTTCCAACTTGGTTTTAGATGCCTCGCTATAAATCATGAAGTTTTCCTATCCAACATTTGAAATGGTCAGCATTGAAGCGCTTGTGAGTCTTCATTTCAGCTCTTAAAAGCTTTCCTCACACTTGTCGATTCACCTATACCTCTTTCCCTTCTTGGTGAGCGCTGTGATCTAAGCAGCTAACTTTGAGTAGCCTTCGACTAAGTGTAGGTAACATCCTATTAGTTTAAAGAAACTGCGAATTCCCGTTACGTTCCTCTGAGCTGGCCACGTGCTAACTGCATCAATTTTCGCCAGGTCCACAGATACTCCTTCCTTGGGGTCTACGTGGTCTAGGAAATGGACCTTCTCCAGCCAAAACTCGTACTTGGAGAACTTGGTGTATAACTGATGGTCCTGTTGCATGCGCAAAATGATAATTAAGTGTTCTTCGTGCTCTTCCTTCGTCTTAGAGTGTATAAGTATGTCATCGATGAACCCAATGACAAACTTATCCAAATAGTCCTTGAACATGCGGTTCATCCAGTTCATGAAAGTTGCTGGTGCGTCCGTTAATCTGAGTGACATAAACAGAAACTCGTAATGTCCGTACCACGTTTGAAATGCTGTTTTGGGTACATCTTCATTCCTGATTTGTAGTTGATGGTACTCGGGATGTAGATCGATCTTCGAGAA
This sequence comes from Antiaris toxicaria, assembly GCA_035233585.1. Lineage (NCBI taxonomy): Eukaryota > Viridiplantae > Streptophyta > Magnoliopsida > Rosales > Moraceae > Antiaris > Antiaris toxicaria. The sequence goes on from CP141156.1 coordinate 88,770,196, forward strand.
CACTACAGCGTCTTGGAGCTGATCAAATAGATCGTTAACTCGCGGCAACAGATGCTTATTCTTAATCGTAATCCTGTTCAACTCTCTGTAGTCAATGCACATTCTTAGTGGTCCATCTTTCTTCTTCACGAATGGTATGGGTGCTCTCCAGGGTGAATAGCTCTATCGCATGAATCCCTTATCTATTTAGTACTTTAGCTGGGCTTGGAGCTCCTTTAGCTCTATAGGGCCTATTCTGTAGGGGGCCTCAAAGATGGGGCTGATTCTAGTAGACGTTCAGTCTCGAACGAGATCCTGCGCTCTGGTTGGAGTCCTGCAAGATCTTCTAGAAATATCTCCATGAATTCCCTGACTATCGGTACGTTGTCGGGTCCTATCTCTATTCTTTGAGTCTTATCTGCTACGTATACTAGGAAGTCTGTGCATCCACTGGATTGTATCTCGCGAGCCTTCACTGCTGATATCATCGTCTTTGGTTGCTCTGGCGACAAACCCTTGTAGATGAACTTTTCACATCCGATTGGTTCGAAAATGATTTTTCGCCTTCAACAGTTTATGACAACGTTGTGTCCTAAGCCTTTTTTTTTTTTTGGCAGAATCTGACGATGCAACGAATGGGTGGCTCCAGAATCAAGTAGAACAAACGCATCAAAGTTGGCGATAGAAAATTGGCCTGTCACCATTGCAGAAGTTACAGCTTCAACGTCACTCCCTATGTAAGCATAGATTCTCCCTTAGCTATCTGAAGCTTTCAGTATACCTTGTGTGATTGAAGGGTCTTCGATCCTGGTCTAGTTGGTGTGAAGTTGATTATTCCTAATGCGGGGTTGGTTCAGTCGATTCTGCAGGTTGGAGTGGCAATTTTTTTGGCATAGTTTCTTGCCATAGATGAAACAACCACTTACTCCTTGCTTACATTCTCCTGAGTGCCTCTTTCCGCATTTCGTGCACGTCGGGTGTTGGCTGTCATTCCTTCCTGGTCGTCTCTCTTCTGGGGAAATTCTCCTGTGAATCTTGGTTGCCCTGGTTCCCCTTTTCTCTTATTATTATTATGGGAATGCCTACTATTCTGGTCGGTTCCCACATTCTGTCCTCTGTGTTGTAACTCGGGGTTTTACTTCCCCTGAGCCTGCTCAGCTTGCATTTTCTCCTCCTTTCGTGCCTTAAAATTCTGCGCCTTTCGCTCCTTATCCTGAGCCGACTAGTACTCAGCTCAGATAGTCTTGCTGACACATTCTGCTAGTGTCGCTGGTCCGTGCCCTCCGCTACAGACCTAAACTGTGATTTCCGTTCTAAACATCTTCAGCATTCGTTTGACTCTCTCCTTTTGGTCGGTACCAAATCTGGACAAAGTTGAGCCAACTGTTCAAACTTCTTGACTGCCTCCATAACAGTCATACTACATTGGTGCAGGTTGTCGAACTCGTCTTACTGCGCTACTAGTGCTTCCTCGTTGAAGAACATCTCCTTGAATTCCTCAATGAAATCACTCCAGCTCATCTCTCTGATGTTCCTCCTAATGGTTACCATCTTCCACCACTAACGCGCCTCATTGCGCAGGGTGAAGGATGTGCACATCACTTTCTTTCTCTATCTGTTAACCCTATAAAATCCAAGATTACTTGGATATCCGTTAGCCAATCATCGGCCTCTATAGGGTTGGTGATTCTTAAGAATTCTAACGCTTTCATGCGTCGGAATCTTTCTGTGACGCCCCGTGCCCTCAGCGGCCCGGACCGTCACTGTAAACTCTATTACTTGCTTCTTTAAAAACGATACTTAAACTTGCTGAATTTAATACTATAAATTTAAGAGGGATTTTTTTTTTTTTTTATATACACGTACGTATTTACTATTCGCGTACGCATACTATTAAAATGCGGAATTTGAAAAACATAAGGATTTCAATTATACATACATAATTATATACATGTTTATCTGATTACTATTCACCAGATACTATTTAAATATACTACTCGTACATATACTGTTTACTGTTCCAAAATACCATTTAACCTTTACTATTCAAAATACTATTTAACTGTCACCATTCAAAATATTATTTACTCATACTGTGCGGAAGAATACTCGCGGTGTATCCATAACCTCATCCTCACATCCACCTCCGCCATCATCATCGTCCCTTGATGTTTACGTTATAGGATGCTTACCTACAGCATGAACACACTCCGTGAGCTTTACGCCCAGTAAGTACAACATGTTAACCGCAAAACATGTTTAAAACATAGCACATACGTAAAATCATAGGCATGACATATATCACTTAATAAATCACATACCATATAAGCATATCACATATCAGCTCACATATCATGTCATCACATAACATGTCATAACACTGAATATAAAACTTCACATACTTTATGCATAACATGAGCATCGTGTACTGTATGCACTCTACTGAAAAAGAAAGCATAGCAAACTATAACTAATGCATGATCCGGTTATGTTCATTTATGCTTCAAACTTTTCTTTTCTTTTCTTGTCTATTTAGGGCCCATGTGTCAGTACCGTGTGCGCGCAGACCAACGGTAACGCCCGAGGTCAACTAATGCCGAAGAGCCATCAACTGATGCTCAACTTGTGGCCTGAACTTTCTTTAACTGGAAACCCCTTCGACTGAAGGAGCCGGTACGACACACCTATTTATTTCCATCTTGTTTAACTGTTCTAGCCATACGCTTCTCTAAGCTGTCCCCAATCCTACGCGGTAGGGATCTATGGCTTCTATCTTGTTCTTTCATCAATCTACTCGATTGTGAAGCTATGTGCTCTTATGTATGCAGTGCAGCATCGTGTGCAAGCTACATACTTAAAATACTGGAAAAGCATCATTTTAAATTCATTTTATCCATGCTGTAGGCGGAGTTGTACTTACCTGTCAGCAGACAGTTTATACTCTCGCCTTCGTCACAATACAGGTACCTCCCTGTAATCATAATGCATTTACATTAACATTCACTCTTAGGTCACCGTGGTCATTAGTGACTAATAAAAATTCTCGTTATGTGGTACCGATCCTTGTCGGTGCTAATTGCCCTCTTCTTAAGAATTTGATTTTCTAATCATTGTTAATTAATTTATTTACCCAATAAATTAATTAACATCGCTCTTAGGTCACTCTATCGTTAGGAACTAATAAACTTATCGTTGTGTGGTACCGATGCCTATCGGTACCCAGCTGCTCTACTTTGGGAAATTTGATATCTAATTTTTTTAATCGTGCTTGATTAATTTGTCTACTTGACAAATTAATCACTGTCTCTCACTATCCCATTTCGACTTGGTCCCTGACTGGCTAACCGACCAGTCAACTGACTGAATACCTCCCGTATGACCATTTAGCCTGTCGGATTACCGTTACCGATGTAATCGCCCCAAATTTTATACTTAGATCACACCCGTTCCTCGGGTGGCACTATTCTGATCTAGGGGTCGTTTTCTTACATTTCGAGATTTCTAATTGGGCGGTTCACTAATCCTGTAAACGTCCGTCCTTCTTTCCTGGACCTAGGTCATCGAGGGAGCTCGGGTTTCCATCCCGATCACATTTTCAGCCCTCGTTTCCTAAAATACCCCTTTGTGCCGTTTTAGAAATTTCGGCAGCATTTCCGCTTAATTTTTAGGTTTCCGGCGTTTAGGAAACGCCTCAAAACCATCTAACCTATTCTAACCTGCCACGTACTAAACCAGAGGCCTAATTTTTACGTAAAAGCTCCGCTTTTTACGTAAACATATTCACATTTTCTCACATTCTCTTTTTCGATATTTCACCCTTTTTTTCTTACAATTCCTCAAGTCATTAAATCATAATTAATACATAATTATTTCCAATATTAAATTGAGGAATAAGTAGATCAACACTACTACCAAAATCGTTCCCGTCGGCGGTCGGACGAACCGTTCGGTCTCGACCGCGCAATCTTTGAATCGTCGTTCTTCACTTTTGAAACTCCGGTTTGCAAATCCGATGCCGCGGATGTGTCCGAAACGTCGAAAATAGGCCAACGGGCCATTCTTCAATTTTCGGTCTCCGGGTCGCCGTTGACCGGCGTTGACCAGCGTTGACCGACCGTTGACCGGCGTTGACCACGGCGGCGATGGAAGTGGCGACCACCATCTTGAAGAGCTCGACGAGAGGAACCCATTGGTGGTGTCAATTTCACGAATCGAGGCTCCTATCACCGGAAATCGGCTCTCGAAAAGTCGGCGACGGCGGCGGCGTTGGATCTTCATTTTTCCGGCGTTGTTGCCCAAAATTGATTTGGGGCTTTTGATCTACGTGTTGTTCTGAGCATTTTGACACCGACCTTGCAACTCAACTCCGCCGGAATAGCGAGATCCGACGGCGGTGATGGCGACGGCGACGGCGAACCTGGGGCGGCGCGATTCGGCGGCTGTTGACGTGAAATGAAGCCTGGGTTTTGTTCTACTCTTCACCACGAATCCATTGGGACCGGAATCGTGGCATTTGGACGTCGGACGGTGGAGATACGGCGGTTTGAAAAATTCGGCCACCGGCGGCTTTGGGCGGCGCGTGCGGCGTGCTCCAGCATCGGTTCGGTCGACTCGGCCCACCGTTGGAATCAGCTCGTCGAGAGCTTTCCAATGGTGCCGGCGGTGTCAAAAACGGAGGCCGGATTCGATAGTTGGTCACTGTTCATCTTCGTGTGGTATGGGAGGGAGAAAATGTGATTTGGAAAAATATGGGGGCTATTTTTCTATAATCCCCAAAATTTCCTCCTTTATACTAATTTTTTTGAAAAATTTTAAGATAGGCTATATTGACTAATTTGGGCGTGCTGAACCCAAATATATCAGTTTTATCTTCATCCGAGGTCGTCTCGACCAGTCTCCCGATACTGTATGGTTCCCGGTCAAAAATTACTTTTTGTGCTCAAATGACTAATTTGAGCATTCTGATTCCAAATATATCAGTTTTATATCAAGAAGAGGTCATCTTGATCAATTTCTTGATACTGTGGTTAGGCCTACACTGTGTTGACACTGTGCACGCATAACGAGGCATTTTCGCGTGAAATTTCAAACACAGTCTCTCTTGACTAATTTGGACGTGCTGATTTCAAATTTATCAGTTTTACGTCCATCTGAGGTCTTCTGGACCAGTTTTCGGGATCTGCATGACCCCGTCTCGAAAAACGTTTCAGGTGCCCGATTGACTAATTTGGGCGTCCTGAGTCTAAATATATCAGTTTCGGGGCGAGAAAAGGTCGTCTTGACCCTCATCCCGATACTGCGTATCCCTTAAACAAAATCTACATTTTATGCTCAATTGACCAGATTGAGCCTGCTGACTATTAATATATCAGTTTTATGCCAGATTAAGGCCGTCTTGGCCACTAACCTGACACTGCGTATCACACTGTTCACTAATCACTATTCACTATCTGACTGACTAATCTGAGCGTTCTGACTCCGATTTTGTCAGCCTCTGGGCGAGAAGAGGTCATCTAGACCACTTTTCTCGATACTGTACATCTATTAGGGCAATTATCACTGCTGCGCTCAGATGACCAGTCTGAGCGTACTGATGATTAGCTCAACAGTTCTGTATCATGAAATGGTCGTCTAGACCGGTTTCTTGATATTGCGTGTCTCAACGCATACTCACATAATAGGGTGGACCAATTTCACTGTCGATTACCCCTTTCACTGCATGAATAGTAATTAAACGTTACTATTCCTGTTTAATTCATTCAACTGAAAAGCACACTGTGCTTATTAACTTAATTACATCATTACATAGTAATTAAGTTTCATAATTCATGAGAGTCATTACAGTGGCTCTCGGCTCATTACACAGCCTTCTACACAGACTCTTACACGTGCGTGTGCAACGCAACACGGGCGTGTACATTTCAGACACGAGCATGTACTAGTTGAGACTACTCAACACGGCCATGTCTTTGAAACACATTCATCTATCTGAGCGGTACACAGCCTCTTACACGGTCGTGTACTTGACCATGTTTCTTAAATTTGCTAAAGGACATTAAATTATGTCCATTTTATTCCTTAATGACTTATTACATGGTAAGTAGGTGCCATGAAAATGGCGGTCATTACAACCTACCCCCCTTACAAAATTTTCGTCCTCGAAAATTAGAATAATTCCGGGAAGTCTCTTATCATGTCTTCTTCCCATTCTCATGTGGCTTCCTCAACACTATGATTCTGCCACAACACTTTTACTAGCGGTATACTTCATTCCTAAGTACCTTCTCCTCTCTGACTAGGATCCGCACGGGTCTCTCCTCGTACGTCGGATCAGCGTATACTACAACGGATTCTTGGCTAAGAACATGGGAGCTGTTTGGCACGTACTTCTTTAACATCAAAACGTGAAAGACATTGTGCACTGTAACTAACTCGGGAGGAAGTGCTAGTCTATAAGCCACCTTCCCGACTTTCTCTATTATCTCAAGGGTCCTATGTACCTAGGACTGAGCTTTCTTTTATTTTCAATGCGCATCACCCCTTTCATGGGTGCCGCCTTGAAAAAGACCGAATCTCCTACTTGAAACTTGAGGGGTCTACGGCGCTTATCGTCAAAATTCTTCTGTCGACTGTGCGCTGTATCTAACGTTTCTCGTATCAGCTTCACGTCTGACATGGTATTCTTGATGATGTCCGAGCTAACTACTCGTTTCTCTCCAAACTCGTACTAATGAGCCAGAGATCTGCATTTCTTTCCACAGAGTGTCTCGTACGGTGCCATTCCTATCGAGGAATGATAGTTGCTGTTGTACGAGAACTCGCTCAATGGTAGCTTCTGATATCAATTTCCTTTGAAGTCTAGGACGCAGGTCTCAACATGTCCTCTAACATCTGTATGGTCCACTCAGACTAACTGTCGATCTGAGGATGAAATGCTGTGCTGAACTCTCACTTGGACCGTAATGCAGCCTGAACACTTCGCCAAAATCTGGAGGTAAAGCGTCCACTACGATCTGAGACGATCGACTCTGGTATTCCGTGCCATTTCACGAACTGTGCCGCATAAATTTCTACTGGTCGTTCCACCGAGTAGCTAACTTTCATTGCTAAAAATCTAACTGATTTCATCAGTTTTTCTACAATCACCCAGATTGCATCATTATCGTTTGACGTCTTCGGCAATCCGATTACGAAATTCATCGTAATCTGGTCCCATTTCCACTCGGGTAACTTAATTTCCTACGATTATCCTGCTGAGCGCTGGTGATCTACCTTAACCTTCTGGCACGTAAGGCAGCTGGCGACGAACTCGACAATGTCATTCTTCATTCCAAGGCACCAAAAACTTTCCTTTAGGTACTTGTACATCTTATTCGCTACCGGATGTACGGAATATGACGTCTCGTAAGGTTCCAAAAGGATTCGCTTCTTGAGTTCTTCATCTTTTAGAACACATACTCTATCTCTGTAGTAGAGTATGTCGTCCTTAAGGATCTTAAACTCTGAACCCTTGTCCTCTATAGCTTCCTTTTTGGACTTGAGCAGGGACAAATCAAAATCTTGACCGATCTTGATCTCTTCTTGGAGCGTCGATTGGAGGGTCATGTTAGACAATCCCCCTATCAAAATCTTGATCTTGCTGTCGCATAACTCCTTTGTAGCGCTCTTGACAAGGCACTAATAGCCATAGGCATAGTAATATGCTTCTGACTCTACGCATTGACCACTTTATTGGCTTTCCCTGGATGGTATAGGATCTCACGGTCGTAATCCTTACCAACTCTAGCCATCTACGCTGCCTCATGTTGAGCTCTTTCTGCGTGAAGATACATTTGAGACTCTAGTGGTCGATGTAAATCTCGCACGTGACTCCGTACAGGTAGTGCCTCCATGTTTTTATCGTAAAAACTATCGCTACTAGCTCCAGATCACGCGTTGGGTAGCTCTTCTCAAGGTTTTTTTTTTGAGTTGTCGTGAAGCATACGCGACTACTCTACCACTCTACATCAACACAGTTTCCAACTTGGTTTTAGATGTGGCGCTTAAATCACAAAGCTTCCCTGACCAACATTTGAAATGGTCAGCATTGGAGCGCTTATGAGTCTTCATCTTAGCTCTTGAAAGCTTTCCTCACACTTATCGATTCACTTATACCTCTTTCCCTTCTTGGTGAGCGCTGTGAGCGGAGCAGCTAACTTTGAGTAGCCTTCGACTAAGTGTAGGTAACATCCTGTTAGTTTAAAGAAACTGTGAATTCCCGTTTCGTTCCTCTGAGCTGGCCACGTGCTAACTGCATCAATTTTCGCCAGGTCCACAGATACTCCTTCCTTGGGGTCTACGTGGTCTAGGAAATGGACCTTCTCCAGCCAAAACTCGTACTTGGAGAACTTGGTGTATAACTGATGGTCCTGTTGCATGCGCAAAATGATAATTAAGTGCTCTTCGTGCTCTTCCTTCGTCTTAGAGTGTATAAGTATGTCATCGATGAACCCAATGACAAACTTATCCAAATAGTCCTTGAACATGCGGTTCATCTAGTTCATGAAAGTTGCTAGTGCGTCCGTTAATCTGAGTGACATGAACAGAAACTCGTAATGTCCGTACCACGTTTGAAATGCTGTTTTGGGTACATCTTCATTCCTGATTTGTAGTTGATGGTACTCGGGATGTAGATCGATCTTCGAGAACACTACAGCGTCTTGGAGCTGATCAAATAGATCGTTAACTCGCGGCAACAGATGCTTATTCTTAATCGTAATCCTGTTCAACTCTCTGTAGTCGATGCACATGCTCAGTGGTCCATCTTTCTTCTTCACGAATGGTATGGGTGCTCTCCAGGGTGAATAGCTCTATCGCATGAATCCCTTATCTATTTAGTACTTTAGCTGGGCTTGGAGCTCCTTTAGCTCTATAGGGCCTATTCTGTAGGGGGCCTCAAAGATGGGGCTGATTCTAGTAGACGTTCAGTCTCGAACGAGATCCTGCGCTCTGGTTGGAGTCCTGCAAGATCTTCTAGAAATATCTCCATGAATTCCCTGACTATCGGTACGTTGTCGGGTCCTATCTCTATTCCTTGAGTCTTATCTGCTACGTATACTAGGAAGTCCGTGCATCCACTGGATTGTATCTCGCGAGCCTTCACTGCTGATATCATCGTCTTTGGTTGCTCTGGCGACAAACCCTTGTAGATGAACTTTTCACATCCGATTGGTTCGAAAATGATTTTTCGCCTTCAACAGTTTATGACAACGTTGTGTCCTAAGCCTTTTTTTTTTTTGGCATAGTGGCCTTTCTTGCCACAGATGAAACAACCACTTACTCCTTGCTTACATTCTCCTGAGTGCCTCTTTCCGCATTTCGTGCACGTCGAGTTGGCTATCATTTCCTTCCTGGTCGTTTCTCTTCTGGGGGAAATTCTCCTGTGAATCTTGATTGCCTTAATTCCCCTTTTCTCTTGTTGTTATTATGGGAATGCCTACTATTCTGGCCGGTTCCCACATTCTGTCCTCTGTGTTGTAACTCGGGGTTTTACTTCCCCTGAGCCTGCTCAACTTGCGTTTTCTCCTCCTTTCGTGCCTTAAAATTCTGCGCCTTTCGCTCCTTATCCTGAGCCGACTAGTACTCAGCTCAGATAGTCTTGCTGACACATTCTGCTAGTGTCGCTGGTCCGTGCCCTCCGCTACAGACCTAAACTGTGATTTCCGTTCTGAACATCTTCAGCATTCGTCTGACTCTCTCCTTTTGGTCGGTACCAAATCTGGACAAAGTTGAGCCAACTGCTCAAACTTCTTGACTGCCTCCATAACAGTCATACTACATTGGTGCAGGTTGTCGAACTCGTCTTACTGCGCTACTAGTGCTTCCTCGTTGAAGTACATCTCCTTGAATTCCTCAATGAAATCACTCCAGCTCATCTCTCTGATGTTCCTCCTAATGGTTACCATCTTCCACCACTAACGCGCCTCATTGCGCAGGGTGAAGGATGTGCACATCACTTTCTTTCTCTATCTGTTAACCCTATAAAATCCAAGATTACTTGGATATCCGTTAGCCAATCATCGGCCTCTATAGGGTTGGTGATTCTTAAGAATTCTAACGCTTTCATGCGTCGGAATCTTTCATACAAGTCGCCTTCCCTAGGGATTGGCAGAAAATAATTGCTGCTACGAAAGCAGCCATTACTATGGGTGCTAGTGCTTCCTGAGCTGAAGGAGCTGCTTGCTCCCTCAGAGTTTCTGGGCTGCTAGAGCCTCCTGTGCTGGCATCTCTACTGACTGTGGTGCCTGGGGTTGCTGGCCCAGCTGTTCTCTAAGCTGGTTTAGCTCCCGCTGCTGGTTCTCCATCATATCTCGCATGGCTACGATCTGTGCTATCAACTCATCCTCTCAGGATGCTGGGTTTAACTAAGCTCTCATTCTTACCATGTTTTCCTATGTAACCCTATCGTACAGCGAAAAAGGAAAATATAAGTCTCTTAAATTCTATACTTGGGACTCGTATCACATATCATTTTCTTTCTTACTTAACAATCTTACTTAAACCATTATGGATATAAATATACACACTATATCCATCTTTCTTTCTCTCATACTGTGATGTTCAATACAATTACCGCATTGTATTGGGACATCGTCTGAGTGCTAGGATTCGTCCTGCACTTTCTGTCATATCATACTCACACTGTGGAAAAATATTATATCTGGCCCCTAGGGCAAAGCTTTACTACTTATCTCATAATATATTTCACATAATATATATACATATATTCAAGATTCTAGTTCAGTGGGAGTGACACACACTTCCCCTATACGATCCCAACAAGTACATTATGCTATAACTGACGGGGGAGAGCTACTGCTTCCCTCTATATATTTTCATAACTAACATTCCCGCAGAAGGGTTACTACTATTGGAAGGATAATCCTGATTCAGTTTCAGGCATCTCCTCATCGTCACTATCACTGAGTGAGTACTCCTCTGGGTTCTCTTCTTCTTCTCAGCTGAAACTGACCTCGTCATCGCTGGCTATGATGACTTCGTCATTACTAAAGCGATTGGGGATCTCCTTTCCCTCATCGTCGGGATGGGCGTCGAAAAGAGTCGCGTTATCTTCCTCTCTCATGGGGTGTTCGGGAGACATACGGGCTGGTTCGGGGTTCTCCATCGGCTCTCTATTGCCCTCGTGTACTTCTGACTGGTACTCGACCGTGAACTCTTCATCGGCCAGTTGGGGTGCTGGTTCTACCGGGTCACCCTCCATAATGGCGGCTGCTATAATGCCTTGGGCTTGGTAGGGTTCCCGGGGTTAAGCACTTTTCTCTCGGCGTTCACTATCTCCTTAATAAGGCTTGCTAGACGTACTTGATCGCTCTACTAATTCTGTTTGGCAAGGTCTCTTTCTCTCTTTGGGTCTTCTCCTATCTTGATCCACTTTTGTCTCGGCATGTATTGTAGAAGTCCATATCGGTTCCTTGTAGCGAACAGCATACGTTAGAACTGTATCACCGGACATCAGCTGCAGTCTTTCAGTCCGATGAACAAATTCTCGTATATCCATAACTCTAGGGAACTTAGGCGGTTTCACTCCCTGCTTGCCCATAAGGAAAAACTGGGGCTGATGCTGGACTGCTCTCAGAGATTGGCTCGATCATGGTATGGCAAAACTCGACACAGTTAAGAGCTCATCCTGGTCATAAGGATCCCAATACGCACGAGAGTATCTTCCTGAGAGATATCAACAGCTAACAGGACTCAGTTATCCTGGTCAATGACGTACAATCGGGGAATCACTTTGATAACATGAAACCAGTCCTGACATTCTCATGGAGTGCAGGAGTACTGTTTGCCACTCGAAACTTAATGGACAACTAGCCCTGAAGATCGGTACAACTCGGGCAGCAATCCATGTCCTTTCTTTGAGCAGTTCTCTAGCACTGCACGGTCGTGATTTACGTATAATGATCTCAGCATCTCTTCGTCTTATTCTCGCCATCATAGGTTTCGTCATCTCATTACTATAAAATGTTATCTTCAATAGAGAAACATTTACTGATAAAAATAAAACTAACTTACTTGGACAGATGAGGCAGGCATGCGGCGATGTGAGGTAGGATGGCAGGAAACCGCTCTGATACCAACTGTGACGCCCCGTGCCCTCAGCGGCCCGGACCGTCACTGTAAACTCTATTACTTGCTTCTTTAAAAACGATACTTAAACTTGCTGAATTTAATATTATAAATTTAAGAGGGATTTTTTTTTTTTTATATACACGTACGTATTTACTATTCACGTACGCATACTATTAAAATGCGGAATTTGAAAAACATAAGGATTTCAATTATACATACATAATTATATACATGTTTATCTGATTACTATTCACCAGATACTATTTAAATATACTACTCGTACATATACTGTTTACTGTTCCAAAATACCATTTAACCTTTACTATTCAAAATACTATTTAACTGTCACCATTCAAAATATTATTTACTCATACTGTGCGGAAGAATACTCGCGGTGTATCCATAACCTCATCCTCACATCCACCTCCGCCATCATCATCGTCCCTTGATGTTTACGTTATAGGATGCTTACCTACAGCATGAACACACTCCGTGAGCTTTACGCCCAGTAAGTACAACATGTTAACCGCAAAACATGTTTAAAACATAGCACATACGTAAAATCATAGGCATGACATATATCACTTAATAAATCACATACCATATAAGCATATCACATATCAGCTCACATATCATGTCATCACATAACATGTCATAACACTGAATATAAAACTTCACATACTTTATGCATAACATGAGCATCGTGTACTGTATGCACTCTACTGAAAAAGAAAGCATAGCAAACTATAACTAATGCATGATCCGGTTATGTTCATTTATGCTTCAAACTTTTCTTTTCTTTTCTTGTCTATTTAGGGCCCATGTGTCAGTACCGTGTGCGCGCAGACCAACGGTAACGCCCGAGGTCAACTAATGCCGAAGAGCCATCAACTGATGCTCAACTTGTGGCCTGAACTTTCTTTAACTGGAAACCCCTTCGACTGAAGGAGCCGGTACGACACACCTATTTATTTCCATCTTGTTTAACTGTTCTAGCCATACGCTTCTCTAAGCTGTCCCCAATCCTACGCGGTAGGGATCTATGGCTTCTATCTTGTTCTTTCATCAATCTACTCGATTGTGAAGCTATGTGCTCTTATGTATGCAGTGCAGCATCGTGTGCAAGCTACATACTTAAAATACTGGAAAAGCATCATTTTAAATTCATTTTATCCATGCTGTAGGCGGAGTTGTACTTACCTGTCAGCAGACAGTTTATACTCTCGCCTTCGTCACAATACAGGTACCTCCCTGTAATCATAATGCATTTACATTAACATTCACTCTTAGGTCACCGTGGTCATTAGTGACTAATAAAAATTCTCGTTATGTGGTACCGATCCTTGTCGGTGCTAATTGCCCTCTTCTTAAGAATTTGATTTTCTAATCATTGTTAATTAATTTATTTACCCAATAAATTAATTAACATCGCTCTTAGGTCACTCTATCGTTAGGAACTAATAAACTTATCGTTGTGTGGTACCGATGCCTATCGGTACCCAGCTGCTCTACTTTGGGAAATTTGATATCTAATTTTTTTAATCGTGCTTGATTAATTTGTCTACTTGACAAATTAATCACTGTCTCTCACTATCCCATTTCGACTTGGTCCTTGACTGGCTAACCGACCAGTCAACTGACTGAATACCTCCCGTATGACCATTTAGCCTGTCGGATTACCGTTACCGATGTAATCGCCCCAAATTTTATACTTAGATCACACCCGTTCCTCGGGTGGCACTATTCTGATCTAGGGGTCGTTTTCTTACATTTCGAGATTTCTAATTGGGCGGTTCACTAATCCTGTAAACGTCCGTCCTTCTTTCCTGGACCTAGGTCATCGAGGGAGCTCGGGTTTCCATCCCGATCACATTTTCAGCCCTCGTTTCCTAAAATACACCTTTGTGCCGTTTTAGAAATTTCGGCAGCATTTCCGCTTAATTTTTAGGTTTCCGGCGTTTAGGAAACGCCTCAAAACCATCTAACCTATTCTAACCTGCCACGTACTAAACCAGAGGCCTAATTTTTACGTAAAAGCTCCGCTTTTTACGTAAACATATTCACATTTTCTCACATTCTCTTTTTCGATATTTCACCCTTTTTTTCTTACAATTCCTCAAGTCATTAAATCATAATTAATACATAATTATTTTCAATATTAAATTGAGGAATAAGTAGATCAACACTACTACCAAAATCGTTCCCGTCGGCGGTCGGACGAACCGTTCGGTCTCGACCGCGCAATCTTTGAATCGTCGTTCTTCACTTTTGAAACTCCGGTTTGCAAATCCGATGCCGCGGATGTGTCCGAAACGTCGAAAATAGGCCAACGGGCCATTCTTCAATTTTCGGTCTCCGGGTCGCCGTTGACCGGCGTTGACCGCCGTAGACCGGCGTTGACCGGCCGTTGACCGGCGTTGACCACGGCGGCGATGGAAGTGGCGACCACCATCTTGAAGAGCTCGACGAGAGGAACCCATTGGTGGTGTCAATTTCACGAATCGAGGCTCCTATCACCGGAAATCGGCTCTCGAAAAGTCGGCGACGGCGGCGGCGTTGGATCTTCATTTTTCCGGCGTTGTTGCCCAAAATTGATTTGGGGCTTTTGATCTACGTGTTGTTCTGAGCATTTTGACACCGACCTTGCAACTCAACTCCGCCGGAATAGCGAGATCCGACGGCGGTGATGGCGACGGCGACGGCGAACCTGGGGCGGCGCGATTCGGCGGCTGTTGACGTGAAATGAAGCCTGGGTTTTGTTCTACTCTTCACCACGAATCCATTGGGACCGGAATCATGGCATTTGGACGTCGGACGGTGGAGATACGGCGGTTTGAAAAATTCGGCCACCGGCGGCTTTGGGCGGCGCGTGCGGCGTGCTCCGGCATCGGTTCGGTCGACTCGGCCCACCGTTGGAATCAGCTCGTCGAGAGCTTTCCAATGGTGCCGGCGGTGTCAAAAACGGAGGCCGGATTCGATAGTTGGTCACTGTTCATCTTCGTGTGGTATGGGAGGGAGAAAATGTGATTTGGAAAAATATGGGGGCTATTTTTCTATAATCCCCAAAATTTCCTCCTTTATACTAATTTTTTTGAAAAATTTTAAGATAGGCTATATTGACTAATTTGGGCGTGCTGAACCCAAATATATCAGTTTTATCTTCATCCAAGGTCGTCTCGACCAGTCTCCCGATACTGTATGGTTCCCGGTCAAAAATTACTTTTTGTGCTCAAATGACTAATTTGAGCATTCTGATTCCAAATATATCAGTTTTATATCAAGAAGAGGTCATCTTGATCAATTTCTTGATACTGTGGTTAGGCCTACACTGTGTTGACACTGTGCACGCATAACGAGGCATTTTCGCGTGAAATTTCAAACACAGTCTCTCTTGACTAATTTGGACGTGCTGATTTCAAATTTATCAGTTTTACGTCCATCTGAGGTCTTCTGGACCAGTTTTCGGGATCTGCATGACCCCGTATCGAAAAACGTTTCAGGTGCCCGATTGACTAATTTGGGCGTCCTGAGTCTAAATATATCAGTTTCGGGGCGAGAAAAGGTCGTCTTGACCCTCATCCCGATACTGCGTATCCCTTAAACAAAATCTACATTTTATGCTCAATTGACCAGATTGAGCCTGCTGACTATTAATATATCAGTTTTATGCCAGATTAAGGCCGTCTTGGCCACTAACCTGACACTGCGTATCACACTGTTCACTAATCACTATTCACTATCTGACTGACTAATCTGAGCGTTCTGACTCCGATTTTGTCAGCCTCTGGGCGAGAAGAGGTCATCTAGACTACTTTTCTCGATACTGTACATCTATTAGGGCAATTATCACTGCTGCGCTCAGATGACCAGTCTGAGCGTACTGATGATTAGCTCATCAGTTCTGTATCATGAAATGGTCGTCTAGACCGGTTTCTTGATATTGCGTGTCTCAACGCATACTCACATAATAGGGTGGACCAATTTCACTGTCGATTACCCCTTTCACTGCATGAATAGTAATTAAACGTTACTATTCCTGTTTAATTCATTCAACTGAAAAGCACACTGTGCTTATTAACTTAATTACATCATTACATAGTAATTAAGTTTCATAATTCATGAGAGTCATTACAGTGGCTCTCGGCTCATTACACAGCCTTCTACACAGACTCTTACACGTGCGTGTGCAACGCAACACGGGCGTGTACATTTCAGACACGAGCATGTACTAGTTGAGACTACTCAACACGGCCATGTCTTTGAAACACATTCATCTATCTGAGCGGTACACAGCCTCTTACACGGTCGTGTACTTGACCATGTTTCTTAAATTTGCTAAAGGACATTAAATTATGTCCATTTTATTCCTTAATGACTTATTACATGGTAAGTAGGTGCCATGAAAATGGCGGTCATTACAACCTACCCCCCTTACAAAATTTTCGTCCTCGAAAATTAGAATAATTCCGGGAAGTCTCTTCTCATGTCTTCTTCCCATTCTCATGTGGCTTCCTCAACACTATGATTCTGCCACAACACTTTTACTAGCGGTATACTTCATTCCGAAGTACCTTCTCCTCTCTGACTAGGATCCGCACGGGTCTCTCCTCGTACGTCGGATCAGCGTATACTACAACGGATTCTTGGCTAAGAACATGGGAGCTGTTTGGCACGTACTTCTTTAACATCAAAACGTGAAAGACATTGTGCACTGTAACTAACTCGGGAGGAAGTGCTAGTCTATAAGCCACCTTCCCGACTTTCTCTATTATCTCAAGGGTCCTATGTACCTAGGACTGAGCTTTCTTTTATTTTCAATGCGCATCACCCCTTTCATGGGTGCCGCCTTGAAAAAGACCGAATCTCCTACTTGAAACTTGAGGGGTCTACGGCGCTTATCGTCAAAATTCTTCTGTCGACTGTGCGCTGTATCTAACGTTTCTCGTATCAGCTTCACGTCTGACATGGTATTCTTGATGATGTCCGAGCTAACTACTCGTTTCTCTCCAAACTCGTACTAATGAGCCAGAGATCTGCATTTCTTTCCACAGAGTGTCTCGTACGGTGCCATTCCTATCGAGGAATGATAGTTGCTGTTGTACGAGAACTCGCTCAATGGTAGCTTCTGATATCAATTTCCTTTGAAGTCTAGGACGCAGGTCTCAACATGTCCTCTAACATCTGTATGGTCCACTCAGACTAACTGTCGGTCTGAGGATGAAATGCTGTGCTGAACTCTCACTTGGACCGTAATGCAGCCTGAACACTTCGCCAAAATCTGGAGGTAAAGCGTCCACTACGATCTGAGACGATCGACTCTGGTATTCCGTGCCATTTCACGAACTGTGCCGCATAAATTTCTACTGGTCGTTCCACCGAGTAGCTAACTTTCATTGCTAAAAATCTAACTGATTTCATCAGTTTTTCTACAATCACCCAGATTGCATCATTATCGTTTGACGTCTTCGGCAATCCGATTACGAAATTCATCGTAATCTGGTCCCATTTCCACTCGGGTAACTTAATTTCCTACGATTATCCTGCTGAGCGCTGGTGATCTACCTTAACCTTCTGGCACGTAAGGCAGCTGGCGACGAACTCGACAATGTCATTCTTCATTCCAAGGCACCAAAAACTTTCCTTTAGGTACTTGTACATCTTATTCGCTACCGGATGTACGGAATATGACGTCTCGTAAGGTTCCAAAAGGATTCGCTTCTTGAGTTCTTCATCTTTTAGAACACATACTCTATCTCTGTAGTAGAGTATGTCGTCCTTAAGGATCTTAAACTCTGAACCCTTGTCCTCTATAGCTTCCTTTTTGGACTTGAGCAGGGACAAATCAAAATCTTGACCGATCTTGATCTCTTCTTGGAGCGTCGATTGGAGGGTCATGTTAGACAATCCCCCTATCAAAATCTTGATCTTGCTGTCGCATAACTCCTTTGTAGCGCTCTTGACAAGGCACTAATAGCCATAGGCATAGTAATATGCTTCTGACTCTACGCATTGACCACTTTATTGGCTTTCCCTGGATGGTATAGGATCTCACGGTCGTAATCCTTACCAACTCTAGCCATCTACGCTGCCTCATGTTGAGCTCTTTCTGCGTGAAGATACATTTGAGACTCTAGTGGTCGATGTAAATCTCGCACGTGACTCCGTACAGGTAGTGCCTCCATGTTTTTATCGTAAAAACTATCGCTACTAGCTCCAGATCACGCGTTGGGTAGCTCTTCTCAAGGTTTTTTTTTTGAGTTGTCGTGAAGCATACGCGACTACTCTACCACTCTACATCAACACAGTTTCCAACTTGGTTTTAGATGTGGCGCTTAAATCACAAAGCTTCCCTGACCAACATTTGAAATGGTCAGCATTGGAGCGCTTATGAGTCTTCATCTTAGCTCTTGAAAGCTTTCCTCACACTTATCGATTCACTTATACCTCTTTCCCTTCTTGGTGAGCGCTGTGAGCGGAGCAGCTAACTTTGAGTAGCCTTCGACTAAGTGTAGGTAACATCCTGTTAGTTTAAAGAAACTGTGAATTCCCGTTTCGTTCCTCTGAGCTGGCCACGTGCTAACTGCATCAATTTTCGCCAGGTCCACAGATACTCCTTCCTTGGGGTCTACGTGGTCTAGGAAATGGACCTTCTCCAGCCAAAACTCGTACTTGGAGAACTTGGTGTATAACTGATGGTCCTGTTGCATGCGCAAAATGATAATTAAGTGCTCTTCGTGCTCTTCCTTCGTCTTAGAGTGTATAAGTATGTCATCGATGAACCCAATGACAAACTTATCCAAATAGTCCTTGAACATGCGGTTCATCTAGTTCATGAAAGTTGCTAGTGCGTCCGTTAATCTGAGTGACATGAACAGAAACTCGTAATGTCCGTACCACGTTTGAAATGCTGTTTTGGGTACATCTTCATTCCTGATTTGTAGTTGATGGTACTCGGGATGTAGATCGATCTTCGAGAACACTACAGCGTCTTGGAGCTGATCAAATAGATCGTTAACTCGCGGCAACAGATGCTTATTCTTAATCGTAATCCTGTTCAACTCTCTGTAGTCGATGCACATGCTCAGTGGTCCATCTTTCTTCTTCACGAATGGTATGGGTGCTCTCCAGGGTGAATAGCTCTATCGCATGAATCCCTTATCTATTTAGTACTTTAGCTGGGCTTGGAGCTCCTTTAGCTCTATAGGGCCTATTCTGTAGGGGGCCTCAAAGATGGGGCTGATTCTAGTAGACGTTCAGTCTCGAACGAGATCCTGCGCTCTGGTTGGAGTCCTGCAAGATCTTCTAGAAATATCTCCATGAATTCCCTGACTATCGGTACGTTGTCGGGTCCTATCTCTATTCCTTGAGTCTTATCTGCTACGTATACTAGGAAGTCCGTGCATCCACTGGATTGTATCTCGCGAGCCTTCACTGCTGATATCATCGTCTTTGGTTGCTCTGGCGACAAACCCTTGTAGATGAACTTTTCACATCCGATTGGTTCGAAAATGATTTTTCGCCTTCAACAGTTTATGACAACGTTGTGTCCTAAGCCTTTTTTTTTTTTGGCATAGTGGCCTTTCTTGCCACAGATGAAACAACCACTTACTCCTTGCTTACATTCTCCTGAGTGCCTCTTTCCGCATTTCGTGCACGTCGAGTTGGCTATCATTTCCTTCCTGGTCGTTTCTCTTCTGGGGGAAATTCTCCTGTGAATCTTGATTGCCTTAATTCCCCTTTTCTCTTGTTGTTATTATGGGAATGCCTACTATTCTGGCCGGTTCCCACATTCTGTCCTCTGTGTTGTAACTCGGGGTTTTACTTCCCCTGAGCCTGCTCAACTTGCGTTTTCTCCTCCTTTCGTGCCTTAAAATTCTGCGCCTTTCGCTCCTTATCCTGAGCCGACTAGTACTCAGCTCAGATAGTCTTGCTGACACATTCTGCTAGTGTCGCTGGTCCGTGCCCTCCGCTACAGACCTAAACTGTGATTTCCATTCTGAACATCTTCAGCATTCGTCTGACTCTCTCCTTTTGGTCGGTACCAAATCTGGACAAAGTTGAGCCAACTGCTCAAACTTCTTGACTGCCTCCATAACAGTCATACTACATTGGTGCAGGTTGTCGAACTCGTCTTACTGCGCTACTAGTGCTTCCTCGTTGAAGTACATCTCCTTGAATTCCTCAATGAAATCACTCCAGCTCATCTCTCTGATGTTCCTCCTAATGGTTACCATCTTCCACCACTAACGCGCCTCATTGCGCAGGGTGAAGGATGTGCACATCACTTTCTTTCTCTATCTGTTAACCCTATAAAATCCAAGATTACTTGGATATCCGTTAGCCAATCATCGGCCTCTATAGGGTTGGTGATTCTTAAGAATTCTAACGCTTTCATGCGTCGGAATCTTTCATACAAGTCGCCTTCCCTAGGGATTGGCAGAAAATAATTGCTGCTACGAAAGCAGCCATTACTATGGGTGCTAGTGCTTCCTGAGCTGAAGGAGCTGCTTGCTCCCTCAGAGTTTCTGGGCTGCTAGAGCCTCCTGTGCTGGCATCTCTACTGACTGTGGTGCCTGGGGTTGCTGGCCCAGCTGTTCTCTAAGCTGGTTTAGCTCCCGCTGCTGGTTCTCCATCATATCTCGCATGGCTACGATCTGTGCTATCAACTCATCCTCTCAGGATGCTGGGTTTAACTAAGCTCTCATTCTTACCATGTTTTCCTATGTAACCCTATCGTACAGCGAAAAAGGAAAATATAAGTCTCTTAAATTCTATACTTGGGACTCGTATCACATATCATTTTCTTTCTTACTTAACAATCTTACTTAAACCATTATGGATATAAATATACACACTATATCCATCTTTCTTTCTCTCATACTGTGATGTTCAATACAATTACCGCATTGTATTGGGACATCGTCTGAGTGCTAGGATTCGTCCTGCACTTTCTGTCATATCATACTCACACTGTGGAAAAATATTATATCTGGCCCCTAGGGCAAAGCTTTACTACTTATCTCATAATATATTTCACATAATATATATACATATATTCAAGATTCTAGTTCAGTGGGAGTGACACACACTTCCCCTATACGATCCCAACAAGTACATTATGCTATAACTGACGGGGGAGAGCTACTGCTTCCCTCTATATATTTTCATAACTAACATTCCCGCAGAAGGGTTACTACTATTGGAAGGATAATCCTGATTCAGTTTCAGGCATCTCCTCATCGTCACTATCACTGAGTGAGTACTCCTCTGGGTTCTCTTCTTCTTCTCAGCTGAAACTGACCTCGTCATCGCTGGCTATGATGACTTCGTCATTACTAAAGCGATTGGGGATCTCCTTTCCCTCATCGTCGGGATGGGCGTCGAAAAGAGTCGCGTTATCTTCCTCTCTCATGGGGTGTTCGGGAGACATACGGGCTGGTTCGGGGTTCTCCATCGGCTCTCTATTGCCCTCGTGTACTTCTGACTGGTACTCGACCGTGAACTCTTCATCGGCCAGTTGGGGTGCTGGTTCTACCGGGTCACCCTCCATAATGGCGGCTGCTATAATGCCTTGGGCTTGGTAGGGTTCCCGGGGTTAAGCACTTTTCTCTCGGCGTTCACTATCTCCTTAATAAGGCTTGCTAGACGTACTTGATCGCTCTACTAATTCTGTTTGGCAAGGTCTCTTTCTCTCTTTGGGTCTTCTCCTATCTTGATCCACTTTTGTCTCGGCATGTATTGTAGAAGTCCATATCGGTTCCTTGTAGCGAACAGCATACGTTAGAACTGTATCACCGGACATCAGCTGCAGTCTTTCAGTCCGATGAACAAATTCTCGTATATCCATAACTCTAGGGAACTTAGGCGGTTTCACTCCCTGCTTGCCCATAAGGAAAAACTGGGGCTGATGCTGGACTGCTCTCAGAGATTGGCTCGATCATGGTATGGCGAAACTCGACACAGTTAAGAGCTCATCCTGGTCATAAGGATCCCAATACGCACGAGAGTATCTTCCTGAGAGATATCAACAGCTAACAGGACTCAGTTATCCTGGTCAATGACGTACAATCGGGGAATCACTTTGATAACATGAAACCAGTCCTGACATTCTCATGGAGTGCAGGAGTACTGTTTGCCACTCGAAACTTAATGGACAACTAGCCCTGAAGATCGGTACAACTCGGGCAGCAATCCATGTCCTTTCTTTGAGCAGTTCTCTAGCACTGCACGGTCGTGATTTACGTATAATGATCTCAGCATCTCTTCGTCTTATTCTCGCCATCATAGGTTTCGTCATCTCATTACTATAAAATGTTATCTTCAATAGAGAAACATTTACTGATAAAAATAAAACTAACTTACTTGGACAGATGAGGCAGGCATGCGGCGATGTGAGGTAGGATGGCAGGAAACCGCTCTGATACCAACTGTGACGCCCCGTGCCCTCAGCGGCCCGGACCGTCACTGTAAACTCTATTACTTGCTTCTTTAAAAACGATACTTAAACTTGCTGAATTTAATACTATAAATTTAAGAGGGATTTTTTTTTTTTTATATACACGTACGTATTTACTATTCGCGTACGCATACTATTAAAATGCGGAATTTGAAAAACATAAGGATTTCAATTATACATACATAATTATATACATGTTTATCTGATTACTATTCACCAGATACTATTTAAATATACTACTCGTACATATACTGTTTACTGTTCCAAAATACCATTTAACCTTTACTATTCAAAATACTATTTAACTGTCACCATTCAAAATATTATTTACTCATACTGTGCGGAAGAATACTCGCGGTGTATCCATAACCTCATCCTCACATCCACCTCCGCCATCATCATCGTCCCTTGATGTTTACGTTATAGGATGCTTACCTACAGCATGAACACACTCCGTGAGCTTTACGCCCAGTAAGTACAACATGTTAACCGCAAAACATGTTTAAAACATAGCACATACGTAAAATCATAGGCATGACATATATCACTTAATAAATCACATACCATATAAGCATATCACATATCAGCTCACATATCATGTCATCACATAACATGTCATAACACTGAATATAAAACTTCACATACTTTATGCATAACATGAGCATCGTGTACTGTATGCACTCTACTGAAAAAGAAAGCATAGCAAACTATAACTAATGCATGATCCGGTTATGTTCATTTATGCTTCAAACTTTTCTTTTCTTTTCTTGTCTATTTAGGGCCCATGTGTCAGTACCGTGTGCGCGCAGACCAACGGTAACGCCCGAGGTCAACTAATGCCGAAGAGCCATCAACTGATGCTCAACTTGTGGCCTGAACTTTCTTTAACTGGAAACCCCTTCGACTGAAGGAGCCGGTACGACACACCTATTTATTTCCATCTTGTTTAACTGTTCTAGCCATACGCTTCTCTAAGCTGTCCCCAATCCTACGCGGTAGGGATCTATGGCTTCTATCTTGTTCTTTCATCAATCTACTCGATTGTGAAGCTATGTGCTCTTATGTATGCAGTGCAGCATCGTGTGCAAGCTACATACTTAAAATACTGGAAAAGCATCATTTTAAATTCATTTTATCCATGCTGTAGGCGGAGTTGTACTTACCTGTCAGCAGACAGTTTATACTCTCGCCTTCGTCACAATACAGGTACCTCCCTGTAATCATAATGCATTTACATTAACATTCACTCTTAGGTCACCGTGGTCATTAGTGACTAATAAAAATTCTCGTTATGTGGTACTGATCCTTGTCGGTGCTAATTGCCCTCTTCTTAAGAATTTGATTTTCTAATCATTGTTAATTAATTTATTTACCCAATAAATTAATTAACATCGCTCTTAGGTCACTCTATCGTTAGGAACTAATAAACTTATCGTTGTGTGGTACCGATGCCTATCGGTACCCAGCTGCTCTACTTTGGGAAATTTGATATCTAATTTTTTTAATCGTGCTTGATTAATTTGTCTACTTGACAAATTAATCACTGTCTCTCACTATCCCATTTCGACTTGGTCCTTGACTGGCTAACCGACCAGTCAACTGACTGAATACCTCCTGTATGACCATTTAGCCTGTCGGATTACCGTTACCGATGTAATCGCCCCAAATTTTATACTTAGATCACACCCGTTCCTCGGGTGGCACTATTCTGATCTAGGGGTCGTTTTCTTACATTTCGAGATTTCTAATTGGGCGGTTCACTAATCCTGTAAACGTCCGTCCTTCTTTCCTGGACCTAGGTCATCGAGGGAGCTCGGGTTTCCATCCCGATCACATTTTCAGCCCTCGTTTCCTAAAATACACCTTTGTGCCGTTTTAGAAATTTCGGCAGCATTTCCGCTTAATTTTTAGGTTTCCGGCGTTTAGGAAACGCCTCAAAACCATCTAACCTATTCTAACCTGCCACGTACTAAACCAGAGGCCTAATTTTTACGTAAAAGCTCCGCTTTTTACGTAAACATATTCACATTTTCTCACATTCTCTTTTTCGATATTTCACCCTTTTTTTCTTACAATTCCTCAAGTCATTAAATCATAATTAATACATAATTATTTTCAATATTAAATTGAGGAATAAGTAGATCAACACTACTACCAAAATCGTTCCCGTCGGCGGTCGGACGAACCGTTCGGTCTCGACCGCGCAATCTTTGAATCGTCGTTCTTCACTTTTGAAACTCCGGTTTGCAAATCCGATGCCGCGGATGTGTCCGAAACGTCAAAAATAGGCCAACGGGCCATTCTTCAATTTTCGGTCTCCGGGTCGCCGTTGACCGGCGTTGACCGCCGTTGACCGGCGTTGACCGGCCGTTGACCGGCGTTGACCACGGCGGCGATGGAAGTGGCGACCACCATCTTGAAGAGCTCGACGAGAGGAACCCATTGGTGGTGTCAATTTCACGAATCGAGGCTCCTATCACCGGAAATCGGCTCTCGAAAAGTCGGCGACGGCGGCGGCGTTGGATCTTCATTTTTCCGGCGTTGTTGCCCAAAATTGATTTGGGGCTTTTGATCTACGTGTTGTTCTGAGCATTTTGACACCGACCTTGCAACTCAACTCCGCCGGAATAGCGAGATCCGACGGCGGTGATGGCGACGGCGACGGCGAACCTGGGGCGGCGCGATTCGGCGGCTGTTGACGTGAAATGAAGCCTGGGTTTTGTTCTACTCTTCACCACGAATCCATTGGGACCGGAATCGTGGCATTTGGACGTCGGACGGTGGAGATACGGCGGTTTGAAAAATTCGGCCACCGGCGGCTTTGGGCGGCGCGTGCGGCGTGCTCCGGCATCGGTTCGGTCGACTCGGCCCACCGTTGGAATCAGCTCGTCGAGAGCTTTCCAATGGTGCCGGCGGTGTCAAAAACGGAGGCCGGATTCGATAGTTGGTCACTGTTCATCTTCGTGTGGTATGGGAGGGAGAAAATGTGATTTGGAAAAATATGGGGGCTATTTTTCTATAATCCCCAAAATTTCCTCCTTTATACTAATTTTTTTGAAAAATTTTAAGATAGGCTATATTGACTAATTTGGGCGTGCTGAACCCAAATATATCAGTTTTATCTTCATCCGAGGTCGTCTCGACCAGTCTCCCGATACTGTATGGTTCCCGGTCAAAAATTACTTTTTGTGCTCAAATGACTAATTTGAGCATTCTGATTCCAAATATATCAGTTTTATATCAAGAAGAGGTCATCTTGATCAATTTCTTGATACTGTGGTTAGGCCTACACTGTGTTGACACTGTGCACGCATAACGAGGCATTTTCGCGTGAAATTTCAAACACAGTCTCTCTTGACTAATTTGGACGTGCTGATTTCAAATTTATCAGTTTTACGTCCATCTGAGGTCTTCTGGACCAGTTTTCGGGATCTGCATGACCCCGTCTCGAAAAACGTTTCAGGTGCCCGATTGACTAATTTGGGCGTCCTGAGTCTAAATATATCAGTTTCGGGGCGAGAAAAGGTCATCTTGACCCTCATCCCGATACTGCGTATCCCTTAAACAAAATCTACATTTTATGCTCAATTGACCAGATTGAGCCTGCTGACTATTAATATATCAGTTTTATGCCAGATTAAGGCCGTCTTGGCCACTAACCTGACACTGCGTATCACACTGTTCACTAATCACTATTCACTATCTGACTGACTAATCTGAGCGTTCTGACTCCGATTTTGTCAGCCTCTGGGCGAGAAGAGGTCATCTAGACCACTTTTCTCGATACTGTACATCTATTAGGGCAATTATCACTGCTGCGCTCAGATGACCAGTCTGAGCGTACTGATGATTAGCTCATCAGTTCTGTATCATGAAATGGTCGTCTAGACCGGTTTCTTGATATTGCGTGTCTCAACGCATACTCACATAATAGGGTGGACCAATTTCACTGTCGATTACCCCTTTCACTGCATGAATAGTAATTAAACGTTACTATTCCTGTTTAATTCATTCAACTGAAAAGCACACTGTGCTTATTAACTTAATTACATCATTACATAGTAATTAAGTTTCATAATTCATGAGAGTCATTACAGTGGCTCTCGGCTCATTACACAGCCTTCTACACAGACTCTTACACGTGCGTGTGCAACGCAACACGGGCGTGTACATTTCAGACACGAGCATGTACTAGTTGAGACTACTCAACACGGCCATGTCTTTGAAACACATTCATCTATCTGAGCGGTACACAGCCTCTTACACGGTCGTGTACTTGACCATGTTTCTTAAATTTGCTAAAGGACATTAAATTATGTCCATTTTATTCCTTAATGACTTATTACATGGTAAGTAGGTGCCATGAAAATGGCGGTCATTACACTTTCATACAAGTCGCCTTCCCTAGGGATTGGCAGAAAATAATTGCTGCTACGAAAGCAGCCATTACTATGGGTGCTAGTGCTTCCTGAGCTGAAGGAGCTGCTTGCTCTCTCAGAGTTTCTGGGCTGCTAGAGTCTCCTGTGCTGGCATCTCTACTGACTGTGGTGCCTGGGGTTGCTGGCCCAGCTGTTCTCTAAGCTGGTTTAGCTCCCGCTGCTAGTTCTCCATCATCTCTCGCATGGCTGCGATCTGTGCTATCAACTCATTCTCTCAGGATGCTGGGTTTAACTAAGCTCTCATTCTTGCCATGTTTTCCTATGTAACCCTATCGTACAGCGAAAAAGGAAAATATAAGTCTCTTAAATTCTGTATTTGGGACTCGTATCACATATCGTTTTCTTTCTTACTTAACAATCTTATTTAAACATTATGGATATAAATATACACATTATATCCACCTTTCTTTCTCTCATACTGTGTGTTCAATACAATTACCGCATTGTATTGGGACATCGTCTGAGTGCTAGGATTCATCCTGCACTTCCTGTCATATCATACTCACACTGTGGAAAAAAATTTTATCTGGCTCCTAGGGCAAAGCTTTACTGCTTATCTCATAATGTATTTCACATAATATTTATACATATATTCAAGATTCTAGTTCAACGGGAGTGACACACACTTCCCCTATACGATCCCAACAAGTACATTATGCTATAACTGACGGGGGAGAGCTACTGCTTCCCTCTATATATTTTCATAACTAACATTCCCGCAGAAGGGTTACTACTATTGGAAGGACAATCCTGATTTAGTATCAGGCATCTCCTCATCGTCACTATCGCTGAGTGAGTACTCCTCTGGGTTCTCCTCTTCTTCTCAACTGAAACTGATCTCGTCATCGCTGGCTATGATGACTTCGTCATTACTAAAGCGGTTGGGGATCTCCTTTCCCTCATCGTCGAGATGGGCGTCGGAAAGAGTCTCGTTATCTTCCTCTTTCATGGGGTGTTCGGGAGACATAGGGGCTGGTTCGGGGTTCTCCATCGGCTCCCTATTGCCCTCGTGTACTTCTGGCTGGTGCTCGGCCATGAACTCTTCATCGGCCAGTTGGGGTGCTGATTCTACCGGGTCACCCTCCATAATGGCGGCTGCTATAATGCCTTGGGCTTGGTAGGGTTCCCGGGGTTAAGCACTTTTCTCTCGACGTTCACTATCTCCTTAATAAGGCTTGCTAGACGTACTTGATCGCTCTACTAATTCTGTTTGGCAAGGTCTCTTTCTCTCTTTGGGTCTTCTCCTATTTGATCCACTTTTGTCTCGGCATGTATTGTAGAAGTCCATATCGGTTCCTTGTAGCGAACAGCATACGTTAGAACTATATCGCCGGACATCAGCTGCAGTCTTTCAGTCCAATGAACAAATTCTCGTATATCCATAACTCTAGAGAACTTAGGCGGTTTCACTCCCTGCTTGCCCATAGAGAAAAACTGGGGCTGATGCTGGACTGCTCTCAGAGATTGGCTCGATCATGGTATGGCGAAACTCGACACAGTTAAGAGCTCATCCTGGTCATAAGGATCCCGATACACACGAGAGTATCTTCCTGAGAGATATCAACAGCCAACAGGACTCAGTTATCCTGGTCAATGGTGTACAATCAGGGAATCACTTTGATAACATGAAACCAGTCCTCACATTCTCATGGAGTGCAGGAGTACTGTTTGCCACTCGAAACTTAGTGGACAACTAGCCTTGAAGATCAGTACAACTCGGGTAGCAATCCATGCTCTTTCTCTAAACAGTTCTCTAGCACTGCACGGTCGTGATTTTTCGTATAATGATCTCAGCATCTTTTCATCTTGTCCTCGCCATCATAGATTTCGTCGTTTCATTACTATAAAATGTTATCTTCAACAGATAAACATTTACCGACAAAAATAAAACTAACTTACTTGGACAGATGAGGCAGGCATGCCGCGATGTGAGGTAGGATGGCAGGAAACCGCTCTGATACCAATTGTGACGCCCCGTGCCCTCAGCGGCCCGGACCGTCACTGAAAACTCTTACTTGCTTCTTTAACTTTTACTTATACTTCTTCTTTAAAACCGATACTTAAACTTGCTGAATTTAATACCATAAATTTAGAGGGAATTTTTTTTTTTTTTTTATATACACGTACGTATTTACTATTCACGTATGCATACTATTAAAATGCGGAATTTGAAAAACATAAGGATTTCAATTATACATACATAATTATATACTTGTTTATCTGATTACTATTCACCAGATACTATTTAAATATACTACTCGTACATATACTGTTTAACATTTACTATTCAAAATACTATTTAACTGTCACCATTCAAAATATTATTTACTCATACTGTGCGGAAGAATACTCGCGGTGTATCCATAACCTCATCCTCACATCCACCTCCGCCACCATCATCGTCCCTTGATGTTTACGCTATAGGATGCTTACCTACAGCATGAACACACTCCGTGAGCTTTACGCCCAGTAAGTACAACATGTTAACCGCAAAACATGTTTAAAACATAGCACATACGTAAAATCATAGGCATGACATATATCACTTAATAAATCACATACCATATAAGCATATTACATATCAGCTCACATATCATGTCATCACATAACATGTCATAACACTGAATATAAAACTTCACATACTTTATGCATGACAGAAGCATCGTGTACTGTATGCACTCTACTGAAAAAGAAAGCATAGCGAACTATAACTAATGCATGATCCGGTTATGTTCATTTATGCTTCAAACTTTTCTTTTCTTTTCTTGTCTATTTAGGGCCCATGTGTCAGTACCGTGTGCGCGCAGACCAACGGTAACGCCCGAGGTCAACTAATGCCGAAGAGCCATCAACTGATGCTCAACTTGTGGCCTGAACTTTCTTTAACTGGAAACCCCTTCGACTGAAGGAGCCGGTACGACACACCTATTTATTTCCATCTTGTTTAACTGTTCTAGCCATACGCTTCTCTAAGCTGTCCCCAATCCTACGCGGTAGGGATCTATGGCTTCTATCTTGTTCTTTCATCAATCTACTCGATTGTGAAGCTATATGCTCTTATGTATGCTGTGCAGCATCGTGTGCAAGATACATACTTAAAATACTGGAAAAGCATCATTTTAAATTCATTTTATCCATGCTGTAGGCGGAGTTGTACTTACCTGTCAGCAGACAGTTTATACTCTCGCCTTCGTCACAATACAGGTACCTCCCTGTAATCATAATGCATTTACATTAACATTCACTCTTAGGTCACCGTGTCATTAGTGACTAATAAAAATTCTCGTTATGTGGTACCGATCCTTGTCGGTACTAATTGCCCTCTTCTTAAGAATTTAATTTTCTAATCATTGTTAATTAATTTATTTACCCAATAAATTAATTAACATCGCTCTTAGGTCACTCTATCGTTAGGAACTAATAAACTTATCGTTGTGTGGTACCGATGCCTATCGGTACCCAGCTGCTCTACTTTGGGAAATTTGATATCTAATTTTTAATCGTGCTTGATTAATTTGTCTACTTGACAAATTAATCACTGTCTCTCACTATCCCATTTCGACTTGGTCCTTGACTGGCTAACCGACCAGTCAACTGACTGAATACCTCCCGTATGACCATTTAGCCTGTCGGATTACCGTTACCGATGTAATCGCCCCAAATTTTATACTTCGACCGCACCCGTCCCTCGGGTGGTACTATTCTGACATAGGGGTCGTTTTCTTACATTACGAAATTTCTAATGGGGCGGTTCACTAATCCTCACAACGTCCGTCCTTCTTTCCCGGACCTAGGTCATCGAGGGAGCTCGGGTTTCCATCCCGATCACATTTTCAGCCCTCGTTTCCTAAAATACCCCTTTGTGCCGTTTTAGAAATTTCGGCAGCATTTCCGCTTAATTTTTGGGTTTCCGGCGTTTAGGAAACGCCTCAAAACCATCTAACCTATTCTAACCTGCCACGTACTAAACCAGAGGCCTAATTTTTACGTAAAAGCTCCGCTTTTTACGTAAAAATATTCACATTTTCTTTTTCGATATTTCACCCTTTTTTCTTACAATTCCTCAAGTCATTAAACCATAATTACTACATAATTATTTCCAATATTAAATTGAGGAATAAATAGATCAACACTACTACCAAAATCGTTCCCGTCGGCGGTCGGACGAACCGTTCGGTCTCGACCGTGCAATCTTTGAATCGTCGTTCTTCACTTTTGAAACTCCAGTTTGCAAATCCGATGCCGCGGATGTGTCCGGAACGTCGAAAATAGGCCAACGGGCCATTCTTCAATTTTCGGTCTCCGGGTCACCGTTGACCGGCGTTGACTGGCGTTGACCGGCCGTTGACCGGCGTTGACCACGGCGGCGATGGAAATGGCGACCACCATCTTGAAGAGCTCGACGAGAGGAACCCATTGGTGGTGTCAATTTCACGAATCGAGGCTCCTATCATCGGAAATCAGCTCTCGAAAAGTCGGCGACGGCGGCGGCGTTGGATCTTCATTTTTCCGGCGTTGTTGCCCAAAATTGATTTGGGGCTTTTAATCTACGTGTTGTTCTGAGCATTTTGACACCGACCTTGCAACTCAACTCCGCCGGAATAGCGAGATCCGACGGCGGCGATGGCGACGGCTACGGCGAACCTGGGGCGGCGCGATTCGGCGGCTGTTGACATGAAATGAAGCCTGGGTTTTGTTCTACTCTTCACCACGAATCCATTGGGACCGGAATCGTGGCATTTGGACGTCGGACGGTGGAGATACGGCGGTTTGAAAAATTCGGCCACCGGCGGCTTTGGGCGGCGCGTGCGGCGTGCTCCGGCGTCGGTTCGGTCGACTTGGCCCACCGTTGGAATCAGCTCGTCGAGAGCTTTCCAATGGTGCCGGCGGTGTCGAAAACGGAGGCCGGATTCGATGGTCGGTCACTGTTCATATTCGTGTGGTGTGGGGAGGGAGAAAATGAGATTTGGAAAAATATGGGGGCTATTTCTCTAGAATCCCCAAAATTTCGTCCTTTATACAAATTTTTTGAAAAATTTTAAGATAGGCTATACTGACTAATTTGGGCGTGCTGAACCCAAATATATCAGTTTTATCTTCATCCGAGGTCGTCTCGACCAGTTTCCCGATACTGTATGGTTCCCGGTCAAAAATTACTTTTTGTGCTCAAATGACTAATTTGAGCATTCTGATTCCAAATATATCAGTTTTATATCAAGAAAAGGTCATCTTGACCAATTTCTTGATACTGTGGTTAGGCCTACACTGTGTTGACACTGTGCACGCATAACGAGGCATTTTCGCGTGAAATTTCAAACACGGTCTCTCTTGACTAATTTGGACGTGCTGATTTCAAATTTATCAGTTTTACGTCCAACTGAGGTCTTCTGGACCAGTTTTCGGGATCTGCATGATCCTGTCTCGAAAAACGTGTCAGGTGCCCGATTGACTAATTTGGGCGTCCTGAGTCTAAATATATCAGTTTCGGGGGCGAGAAAATGTCGTCTTGACCCTCATCCCGATACTGCGTATCCCTTAAACAAAATCTACATTTTATGCTCAATTGACCAGATTGAGCCTGCTGACTATTAATATATCAGTTTTATGCCAGATTAAGGCCGTCTTGGCCACTAACCTGACACTGCGTATCACACTGTTCACTAATCACTATTCACTATCTGACTGACTAATCTGAGCGTTCTGACTCCGATTTTGTCAGCCTCTGGGCGAGAAGAGGTCATCTAGACCACTTTTCTCGATACTGTACATCTATTAGGGCAATTATCACTGCTGCGCTCAGATGACCAGTCTGAGCGTACTGATGATTAGCTCATCAGTTCTGTATCATGAAATGGTCGTCTAGACCGGTTTCTTGATATTGCGTGTCTCAACGCATACTCACATAATAGGGTGGACCAATTTCACTGTCGATTACCCCTTTCACTGCATGAATAGTAATTAAACGTTACTATTCCTGTTTAATTCATTCAACTGAAAAGCACACTGTGCTTATTAACTTAATTACATCATTACATAGTAATTAAGTTTCATAATTCATGAGAGTCATTACAGTGGCTCTCGGCTCATTACACAGCCTTCTACACAGACTCTTACACGTGCGTGTGCAACGCAATACGGGCGTGTACATTTCAGACACGAGCATGTACTAGTTGAGACTACTCAACACGGCCATGTCTTTGAAACACATTCATCTATCTGAGCGGTACACAACCTCTTACACGGTCGTGTACTTGACCATGTTTCTTAAATTTGCTAAAGGACATTAAATTATGTCCATTTTATTCCTTAATGACTTATTACATGGTAAGTAGGTGCCATGAAAATGGCGGTCATTACAAAGGATCCCAGCAAAATAAGAGAAAAGGGAATTTTTCTGGGAATCGCCAGGGCAATAATCGAAACCAGCAGCGGAGAACAGCTGGTAATGCAGAGTCCAATGTGCAAAACTGCCCTATATGCGGGAAAAGACATTCTGGGCAATGCAGATTTGGGCCACTTGTTTGCTACGAATGTGGAAAGGAAGGCCATTACGCCAGGAACTGTCCAAATAGGCAGGGTGGACAAGGCACTTCCCAACCGCACCAGACACGCCCACAAGCTCATTCCCTTCAAGCCAGAGTGGAAGTGTCACCAGTGAGGCCGCAACGCCAGGAGCGTATGCAACGTGCTGATGCTCTTGTGATGGCCTACAGCAAGGAAGACGCAGAGGCAGGAACCTCAAACGTGGTGACAGGTCAGCTTCCTGTCGCTAGTCATGTAGCCTCTGTACTATTCGATTCCGGTGCTACGCATTCATTTGTTTCCTATGCATTTGCTAACAAGATAGGACTTCCTAAGGATAATATGGGAAGGGTATTTAAGACAGCTTTACCCTCTGGGGAAGTATTGTTGTCCAGTTACTGGTTACCTTATGTACCAGTATATGTGGCAAATAGGGAACTATATGCTGAGTTGATCGTAATGAAGATCATGGATTACGATGTGATTTTAGGCATGGATTTCCTAGGGAAATACCAAGCTACGATCGACTGTCGAAATCGAAAGATAGTCTTCCAACCCGAGGAAGAAGAGAGTTTCGAGTATGTTGATACTTCTCGAAGACCCGGGAAGATGATCATCAGTTCGCTGAGAGCCAGCAAGCTGATAGCCAGTGGTTGCATGGGATATCTGGCATATGTGGTGGATACTGTAAAGGAACAGAAGCTTCAAGCTGAAGAGGTTCCTGTGGTTAATGAGTTTCTTGACGTATTTCCAGAAGAGTTACCAGGGATACCGCCAGAGAGAGAAATCTCGTTTGAAATTGAGTTGATGCCTGGAACAGCACCCATTTCCAAAGCACCATACCGTATGGCTCCAGTGGAGTTGAAGGAGCTGCAGGTACAATTAAAGGAACTTTTGGATAAGGGATTCATCAGGCCGAGTTTTTCTCCATGGGGTGCACCTGTGTTATTCGTCAAGAAAAAGGATGGAACTTTCCGACTGTGCATTGATTACCGGGAGTTGAATAAGGTTACAATCAAAAATAGGTATCCGTTACCTAGAATTGATGACCTATTCGACCAATTAAAAGGCGCAGCGGTATTTTCCAAAATTGACTTACGATCAGGATATCACCAGCTGAGAATCAAAGAGAGTGATATTCCTAAAATGGCGTTTAGAACTCGTTATGGTCACTACGAGTTCCTTGTGATGCCATTCGGATTGACAAATGCGCCAGCAGCATTCATGGATTTGATGAATAGAATTTTTAAAGAGTATCTGGATAAGTTTGTCATTGTATTCATTGATGACATTCTTATATACTCGAAGAGTCATGAAGAGCACAAGAAGCATCTGAGGATAGTGCTGAATACGATACGGAAGCATCAACTGTATGCCAAATTCTCAAAATGCGAATTTTGGCTGGACAGAGTACATTTCCTCGGACATGTTGTATCCCAGGAAGGTATTGCAGTAGATCCGACAAAGGTAGAGGCAATTAACCAGTGGCCTGCACCCAAGAGTGTGACTGAAATACGCAGTTTCTTGGGATTAGCTGGTTATTATCGGCGATTTGTAGAGGGATTCGCGCGATTAGCTGCACCTCTTACTGCTCTTACACGCAAAGAAAGGAAGTACGAGTGGACTATGGAATGCGAAAGAAGCTTCCAGGAGTTAAAGAGGCGACTGACAAGCGCACCAATCCTTACGCTTCCCACTGAAGGGGAGAAGTTCGTGATCTACAGTGATGCATCGAAAATAGGATTGGGAGCAGTCCTGATGCAAGGCGGCAAGGTGATTGCCTATGCTTCCCGTCAGTTAAAGGAGCATGAAAGGAATTACCCTACGCATGACCTTGAACTTGCTGCAGTTGTGATGATCAGGAAATATGCAGTATCAAGAAATTGGTTAAAATGACATTTTCTTGATATGAAACTGATATATTTAGACTCAGGATGCCCAAATTAGTCAATCAGGCACCTGACACGTTTTTCGAGACGGGATCACACAGATCCAGAAAACTGATCGAGATGACCTCGAATGAAGTTGAAACTGATAAATTTGGATTCAGCACGTCCAAATTAGTCAGTATAGCCTATTTGTATGCTCAAATTAGCTAATTGAGCAAAAAGGTAATTTTTGATCGAGAATTCACAGTACCGGAAACTGGTCAAGATGACTTCAGATGAAAATAAAACTGATATATTTGGATTCAGGACGTCCAAATTAGTCAGGATAGCCCATGTTGAAATTTTGGGCGAAGAAGTATATAAAGGGCAAAAAAATCAGAAATTTAAGAAATAAGCCCATAACTTTCTCTTATTTTCTCTTTCCACCCCTTACCCCGAAAATGAACAGTAACCGACCATCGGAAACGGTGTCCGTTTTCGACACCGCCGGTGTCATCGGAAAGCTCTCACCGAGCTGAGTCCAACGGTGGGTCGACTCGACGGAACAGCCGCCGCACGCAGCCGCACACGCCGCTCGAATGCCGCCGGAGCCGAGAAATTCGACCGGTGATATCTCCGCCGTCCGGCCACCGTTTGCCACGAAACCGGTCCCAAAAGTTTCGTGGTGAAGAGAGGAGCAAAACCCATGCCACCGATTGCCTCAACGCCGGCGGAATCGAGCCGGCCAAGCTTCGAAAAAGTCGGTGAAACGCCGCCATGGAGCCGCCGTCGAAACGCCCGATTCCGGCCGAGTTGAAGTGCGCCGTTGGTGCAGAAATGACCGCAGGGCTGAGGGGAGCAAAAGCCCTCAACCAATTTTGGGAAAAAGGTCCGGCACGGCGGAGTTCCACTGTCGCCGCCGTGATCGCGGTTTTCGAGGGAATTTTCCGACGATAGGGGCCTCCAAACATGAAATTGAGGTCACCAATGGATTCCTCTCGTCGAGTTCTTCAAGATGGGATACTCATTTGCCACCGTCGCCGCCGTCAACCGCCGGTCAACGGCGAGTCAACGCCGGTCAACGGCGGTCAACGCCGATCAACGGCGACCGGAGACCAAAAATTTAAGAATGGCCCGTTGGCCTATTTTCGATGTTCCGGACACATCCGCGACGTCAGAATTGCAAGACGGAGTCTCAAAGGCAAAGAACGGAGAGTTAAAGTTTGTCCGCACGAAATCGAACAGTTCGTTCGATCGCCAGTGGAACGATTCCGGTAGTGACTTCGGTCCCTCCATTCCTGAAATTAATGTTTTTGGAATGAGTATATATGAATTATGTATTCTGGAATGTGAAATTGTAAGAAAATTGGACTATGTGTATGAAAAATAGTCAAATGAGAAAAAGTGAAAAATGTAAAGATTTTTACGTAAAAAGTTGAGTTTTTACGTAAAAATATAGGCTCTGGTATAGTACGTGGTAGAATAGAACGAGGTTAGATGGTTTCGAGGCGTTTCCTAAACGCCGGGAATCCAAAAATTAAGCGGAAATGCTGCCGAAATTTTGAAAACGGCACAAAAGAGTATTTTAAGAACCGAAGGGTAAAAACGTGGTCGGGATGGAAACCCGAGCCCTTTCGGTAACCTAGACCCGAGAAAGAGCATTAACGCTCGAGAGTCAGAATAGTACCACCCGAGGGTCGGTAAATAGTAAACCAAGAAATTATGGTAAATAAGGGCCAAAGCTAAGTTGCGAATCAAAGAAAAGTAAGGTTATAATGAGAAAAATCCCATTAGGGGCAAAATGGTAATTTTGCCAAAAGTTCAGGGTAAAATAGTAATTTTACCAAAAGTTAGCAGAAAAGTTATAAATTGGATATTAGATCCTTAAATTTATGATCGAGAAATGAAACATAGAATTTTTACGTTTTATTAAGTTTTATACATGAAAGAAGCATAGAAAATAACCGTTATTATTTCGGTTATAGGGATCCGCGCCAGACGATATGAAGAGACGTCTGCGGACCAAGGAAGCGAGAAAAGAGATGCTAGCAAGTATTTGTAAGTTCAAACATTTAATTGACTGCAACATAAATGAACTGGTCATGTTATGTGTTATGTGTTCTATGTAGTAAGTTCGAATATTTAATTGACTGCAATATGAATAGACTATTATGTCTAAGTATGATATGCGGTAAGTTCAAATATGTGATTTGTTTGTGACATGATACTAACATGTTCACGAGAATAGTAAGCAAGATCAGAAATAGAAAAGAGAAATAAGTTAAGTCAGATAATAAGACTTAAAAGTTAAGGTTGGCGTACCGGCCTCCCCAGTTGTGAGGTTCCCAGATAGCCTCCACCCCAGAAGTGTGGCGCTGCCTCGTTAATAATGAGGTAGTTTATGGCTTAACTTCCTGCCTCCACCCCAGAAGTGTGGCGCTGCCTCGTTAATGATGAGGTAGTTTATGGCATGACTTACTACCTATAAGGTCAGTAGTCCAGAGATGACCTTAGGGTTGATCGGTGGGTCGCTCCCCTGATCCTCTATTGGTCTGCGCGCACTAGGTACGTCCAACCACGGGCCCACAAGTGAAAGATTAAGCAGATAAAGTAAAGAAAAGAAAAGAAAGTAAAACTTAGCAAAGAAAAGAAGAGAAAGTAAAGCTTAGCAAAGTAAAGCTAAGAAAAGCAAAGAAGAGAAAAGAAAGTAAAGCTAAGAAGAGAAAAGAAAAGAAGAGAAAGTAAAGCTTAGTAAAGAAAAGCTAAGAAAAGCTAGAAGAAGAAAGAATGAAAGTAAACAAGCATAATGCCACTAATATGTGTGCATATGCTTAGCAAGAAAAGAAAAGAAGAAGAAAAGTATGACATGAAAGAAAGAATGAAAGTAAACAAGCATAATGCGACTAACATGTGTGCATATGCTATGTTATGCATAAATTGATATGCATAAGTCAGTTATACAATTTTAAGTGTATCTGTGATGTTTAAGCATACATTAAGTATGCTGTGTTTAAGTTGATATGTGTATACAATATTTTGTATAATGTTGAGTATGTTATGCTTAAGATGTTAAGCATACATCCTGTATGTTATGTTTAAATTATTTTATGCTAAAAGAACGTTGAGATTGTTCTCTCAATGTTAGAATATGTTATATATGAAGTTGAAAGTAAAGTATAATGTATGTTCATGTTCTGATGCCACAGTTGGTATCAGACATGTCCTGTCCAAAAGGTATGAGTTAGTATTTTGTCATGAATGTATGTTTGAACTTACTGAGCCTGTCGCTCACAAGTTTGTTTATGTTGCAGGTAAGCATCCTGCACGAAGATAAGACAAGTGATGGATGACGGATGGAATCTGCATGTGCCAAGGGACTGGATGAGGGTTATGGTACTACTATGAGTCTTCCGCTGAGCTGTTTAAAAGAGTATTAAAATGATGATTTATAATGTAAATGAAGTTAAGGCAATGTAAAATATTTATTATAGTAAATGTTTTACGACGGTACAGTTTCCAAGTAAAGTTTAAGAAAAGAAAAAAAAAATTTATTCCATATTTTTATGTTCAAATGGGAAGTAGAGTAAGCATTTTAAAGAAAGTATGTTAAAAGTAAGATACCAGCTATTACAGATGGTATCAGAATAAGTTAGAAACAAGTTAAAAGTAAGTTGCCGACGACCCAAGTGGTTGTAATGACCGCCATTTTCATGGCACCTACTTACCATGTAATAAGTCATTAAGGAATAAAATGGACATAAGTTAATGTCCTTTAGCAAATTTAAGAAACATGGTCAAGTACACGACCGTGTAAGAGGCTGTGTACCGCTCAGATAGATGAATGTGTTTCAAAGACATGGCCGTGTTGAGTAGTCTCAACTAGTACATGCTCGTGTCTGAAATGTACACGCCCGTGTGGCATTGCACACGCACGTGTAAGAGTCTGTGTAGAAGGCTGTGTAATGAGCCGAGAGCCACTGTAATGACTCTCATGAATTATGAAACTTAATTACTATGTAATGATGTAATTAAGTTAATAAGCACAGTGTGCTTTTCAGTTGAATGAATTAAACAGGAATAGTAACGTTTAATTACTATTCATGTAGTGAAAGGGGTAATCGACAGTGAAATCGGTCCACCCTATTATGTGAGTATGCGTTGAGACACGCAATATCAAGAAATCGGTCTAGACGACCATTTCATGATACAGAACTGATGAGCTAATCATCAGTACGCTCAGACTGGTCATCTGAGCGCAGCAATGATAATTGCCCTAATAGATGTACAGTATCGAGAAAAGTGGTCTAGATGACCTCTTCTCGCCCATAGACTGACAAAATCAAAGTCAGAACGCTCAGATTAGTCAGTCAGATAGTGAATAGTGATTTGTGAATAGTGAGAAACGCAGTGTCAGGTTAGTGGCCAAGACGGCCTTAATCTGGCATAAAACTGATATATTAATAGTCAGCAGGCTCAATCTGGTCAATTGAGCATAAAATGTAGATTTTGTTTAAGGGATACGCAGTATCGGGATGAGGGTCAAGACGACCTTTTCTCGCCCCGAAACTGATATATTTAGACTCAGGACGCCCAAATTAGTCAATCGGGCACCTGACACGTTTTTCGAGACGGGGTCATGCAGATCCCGAAAACTGGTCCAGAAGATCTCAGATGGACGTAAAACTGATAAATTTGAAATCAGCACGTCCAAATTAGTCAAGAGAGACTGTGTTTGAAATTTCACGCGAAAATGCCTCGTTATGCGTGCACAGTGTCAACACAGTGTAGGCCTAACCACAGTATCAAGAAATTGATCAAGATGACCTCTTCTTGATATAAAACTGATATATTTGGAATCAGAATGCTCAAATTAGTCATTTGAGCACAAAAAGTAATTTTTGACCGGGAACCATACAGTATCGGGAAACTGGTCGAGACGACCTCGGATGAAGATAAAACTGATATATTTGGGTTCAGCACGCCCAAATTAGTCAGTATAGCCTATCTTAAAATTTTTCAAAAAAATTAGTATAAAGGAGGAAATTTTGGAGATTATAGAAAAATAGCCCCCATATTTTTCCAAATCACATTTTCTCCCTCCCATACCATACGAAGATGAACAGTGACCAACTATCGAATCCGGCCTCCGTTTTTGACACCGCCGGCACCATTGGAAAGCTCTCGACGAGCTGATTCCAACGGTGGGCCGAGTCGACCGAACCGATGCCGGAGCACGCCGCACGCGCCGCCCAAAGCCGCCGGTGGCCGAATTTTTCAAACCGCCGTATCTCCACCGTCCGACGTCCAAATGCCACGATTCCGGTCCCAATGGATTCGTGGTGAAGAGTAGAACAAAACCCAGGCTTCATTTCATGTCAACAGCCGCCGAATCGCGCCGCCCCAGGTTCGCCGTCGCCGTCGCCATCGCCGCCGTCGGATCTCGCTATTCCGGCGGAGTTGAGTTGCAAGGTCGGTGTCAAAATGCTCAGAACAACACGTAGATTAAAAGCCCCAAATCAATTTTGGGCAACAACGCCGGAAAAATGAAGATCCAACGCCGCCGCCGTCGCCGACTTTTCGAGAGCTGATTTCCGGTGATAGGAGCCTCGATTCGTGAAATTGACACCACCAATGGGTTCCTCTCGTCGAGCTCTTCAAGATGGTGGTCGCCACTTCCATCGCCGCCGTGGTCAACGCCGGTCAACGGCCGGTCAACGCCGGTCAACGGCGGTCAACGCCGGTCAACGGCGACCCGGAGACCGAAAATTGAAGAATGGCCCGTTGGCCTATTTTCGACGTTCTGAACACATCCGCGGCATCGGATTTGCAAACTGGAGTTTCAAAAGTGAAGAACGACGATTCAAAGATTACACGGTCGAGACCGAACGGTTCGTCCGACCGCCGACGGGAACGATTTTGGTAGTGGTGTTGATCTATTTATTCCTCAATTTAATATTGGAAATAATTATGTATTAATTATGGTTTAATGACTTGAGGAATTGTAAGAAAAAAGGGTGAAATATCGAAAAAGAGAATGTGAGAAAATGTGAATATTTTTACGTAAAAAGCGGAGCTTTTACGTAAAAATTAGGCCTCTGGTTTAGTACGTGGCAGGTTAGAATAGGTTAGATGGTTTTGAGGCGTTTCCTAAACGCCGGAAACCTAAAAATTAAGCGGAAATGCTGCCGAAATTTCTAAAACGGCACAAAGGGGTATTTTAGGAAACGAGGGCTGAAAATGTGATCGGGATGGAAACCCGAGCTCCCTCGATGACCTAGGTCCGGGAAAGAAAGACGGACGTTGTGAGGATTAGTGAACCGCCCCATTAGAAATTTCGTAATGTAAGAAAACGACCCCTATGTCAGAATAGTACCACCCGAGGGACGGGTGCGGTCGAAGTATAAAATTTGGGGCGATTACATCGGTAACGGTAACCCGACAGGCTAAATGGTCATACGAGAGGTATTCAGTCAGTTGACTGGTTGGTTAGCCAGTCAAGGACCAAGTCGGAATGGGATAGTGAGAGACAGTGATTAATTTGTCAAGTAGACAAATTAATCAAGCACGATTAAAAAAATTAGATATCAAATTTCCTAAAGTAGAGCAGTCGGGTACCGATAGGCATTAGTACCACACAACGATAAGTTTATTAGTTCCTAACGATAGAGTGACCTAAGAGCGATGTTAATTAATTTATTGGGTAAATAAATTAATTAACAATGATTAGAAAATCAAATTCTTAAGAAGAGGGCAATTAGTACCGACAAGGATCGGTACCACATAACGAGAATTTTTATTAGTCACTAATGACCACGGTGACCTAAGAGTGAATGTTAATGTAAATGCATTATGATTACAGGGAGGTACCTGTATTGTGACGAAGGCGAGAGTATAAACTGTCTGCTGACAGGTAAGTACAACTCCGCCTACAGCATGGATAAAATGAATTTAAAATGATGCTTTTCCAGTATTTTAAGTATGTATCTTGCACACGATGCTGCACAGCATACATAAGAGCATATAGCTTCACAATCGAGTAGATTGATGAAAGAACAAGATAGAAGCCATAGATCCCTACCGCGTAGGATTGGGGACAGCTTAGAGAAGCGTATGGCTAGAACAGTTAAACAAGATGGAAATAAATAGGTGTGTCGTACCGGCTCCTTCAGTCGAAGGGGTTTCCAGTTAAAGAAAGTTCAGGCCACAAGTTGAGCATCAGTTGATGGCTCTTCGGCATTAGTTGACCTCGGGCGTTACCGTTGGTCTGCGCGCACACGGTACTGACACATGGGCCCTAAATAGACAAGAAAAGAAAAGAAAAGTTTGAAGCATAAATGAACATAACCGGATCATGCATTAGTTATAGTTCGCTATGCTTTCTTTTTCAGTAGAGTGCATACAGTACACGATGCTTCTGTCATGCATAAAGTATGTGAAGTTTTATATTCAGTGTTATGACATGTTATGTGATGACATGATATGTGAGCTGATATGTGATATGCTTATATGATATATGATTTATTAAGTGATATATGTCATGCCTATGATTTTACGTATGTGCTATGTTTTAAACATGTTTTGCGGTTAACATGTTGTACTTACTGGGCGTAAAGCTCACGGAGTGTGTTCATGCTGTAGGTAAGCATCCTATAGCGTAAACATCAAGGGACGATGATGATGGCGGAGGTGGATGTGAGGATGAGGTTATGGATACACCGCGAGTATTCTTCCGCACAGTATGAGTAAATAATATTTTGAATGCTGACAGTTAAATAGTATTTTGAATAGTAAAGGTTAAATGGTATTTTGGAACAGTAAACAGTATATGTACGAGTAGTATATTTAAATAGTATCTGGTGAATAGTAATCAGATAAACATGTATATAATTATGTATGTATAATTGAAATCCTTATGTTTTTCAAATTCCGCATTTTAATAGTATGCGTACGTGAATAGTAAATACGTACGTGTATAAAAAAAAAAAAAAAAAAATCCCTCTAAATTTATAGTCTTAAATTCAGCAAGTTTAAGTATCGGTTTTAAAGAAGCAAGTAATAAGAGTTTTCAGGGACGGTCCGAGCCGCTGAGGGCACGGGGCGTCACAGTGGTTACAGTCTATTGCAATTGGCAACAGTGGCTGACTGTAATAGTACTGTTTAACCCTACGTAGGGCGGGTTGTCACAGCAGTAGTGTTCGCACTTAAAATTTGGCGACACTATCTCTATGGAGCTCAATGTCAGATTTTCACTAATCACCAAAGCTTGAAGTATTTCTTCACGCAAAAAGAGCTCAATATGCGGCAAAGACGATGGTTGGAACTGGTGAAGGATTATGATTGTGAAATCCTATACCATCCAGGGAAAGCCAACCGTGTAGCGGATGCTTTAAGTAGAAAGTCTACCATATCGCACCAGCTACCAATAAACAGGCTTCCGAAGCCATTGCA
The DNA here is from genome assembly GCA_035233585.1 of Antiaris toxicaria. NCBI lineage: Eukaryota > Viridiplantae > Streptophyta > Magnoliopsida > Rosales > Moraceae > Antiaris > Antiaris toxicaria. The sequence continues at coordinate 88,814,037 of CP141156.1, forward strand.
GCAAGAGATAAATTCTTTGAACTTGGAGTTGATATCTGGCAGACTAGCTGCACTCCAAGTGGAATCATCACTATTTGAGGAAATAAAGGAAGCTCAAAGGCGAGATCCAATGATGGCAAATGCTCAAGAAGGAATTTCCAAGGATGGAATAATCTTTTATCAAGGAAAGATAAATGTTCCAGCTGATGAGGAACTTAGAAGACGGATCATGTCAGAAGCTCATAAGACACCCTATTCGGTTCACCCCGGAGCGAGCAAGATGTATCAGGACTTGAAGTTACAGTTCTGGTGGAAAGGGATGAAGAACGATATAGCGAAATTCGTGAGCAGATGCATGACCTGTCAGAGAATCAAAGCGGAACATAAACATCCAGCAGGAAGATTGGAACCATTGGAGATTCCTGAATGGAAATGGGAACACATTACGATGGATTTTGTAGTGGGACTCCCGAAAACCCGAGAAGGTTATGACGCCATTTGGGTTATTGTGGACAGACTGACCAAGACGGCACGGTTTATAGCTGTCAAGATGACTTTTTCGCTAGAAAAGTTTACTCAGCTGTACATAACTCATGTCGTCAGACTACATGGAGTACCGAAATCCATTGTATCAGATCGAGATGCACGATTCACTTCGAATTTCTGGAAGTGTGTGCAAGAGGCCATGGGTACTGAATTGAGACTCAGTACGGCTTTTCATCCGCAAACAGACGGGCAGTCAGAGCGGACAATTCAGACGTTAGAGGACATGCTTCGAGCTTGCGTTATGGATTTTGCGGGAAATTGGAACGAGAAGTTACCATTGATTGAATTCTCGTACAATAATAGTTACCAAGCTTCGATAGGCATGGCACCTTACGAGGCTTTGTATGGACGGAAGTGCAGATCACCATTACATTGGTACGATTTGCGAGAAAAGCAGTTGCATAAGACGGATTTCATGCAAGAGACTTCCGATGCAGTTGCTAGAATTCAGCGTCAAATGAAAATTGCGCAAAGCCGACAAAAGAGCTACGCGGATAAAAGGCGAAGATCCTTGGAGTTTGATGAAGGAGACTTCGTGTTTCTCAAGGTATCGCCTATGAAGGGAATTATGCGTTTCGGTAAGAAGGGGAAACTGAGTCCAAGATACATTGGACCTTATGAAATTATTGAACGCATTGGAAAGGTCGCTTACAGATTAGCGCTACCTCCAGAATTGTCGGCAGTGCATAACGTATTTCATGTGTCGATGCTGAGAAAGTATATACCAGATCCGTCCCATGTATTGAAGCATGAGCCTATTCAAATCCACGAGGATTTGACATATGAGGAACAGCCTATTCAAGTACTAGCTCGTGAAGAGAAAGTACTGAGGAATAAGGTAATCCCACTAGTGAAGATTTTGTGGAAAAATCACAACATTGAAGAAGCTACGTGGGAACGAGAAGACGAGATGAGGAGTTTATACCCCCACTTGTTCTAATTTTCGAGGACGAAAATTTTATAAGGAGGGGTGAATGTGACAACCGGGAAATTCAGGCAATTCTCGAACGAAAAATGTACAATTGTATGTATATAACAATTTGTACTATTTAAAGAGTGAAATAAATGTGTTTATATTGTTTAGAATATGTGAAAATGTTCTAACAATACTGACGAGTAAGAATTCAGTGTTGGAAAAATTCACTGAGTTGAAACGGGTGAAACGGTGTCAAAATCGGCATTGAAAACCCTAACCGGAGCAATAAAAGACGGTAAACTTCCGGGATTAATTTTGATCAAACGGAAGCAAATTAAATTGATCCGACTGCACAGGAGACCTCAGGAACACGCCGGGACGATTTCAGGAAAATTTCGGCTCGAACCGGCATCGGTCAAAAAGTAGTCGAATTAATGTGAATTGTGAAAGTCAAAGTCAACTTTCACTTTTGCATTTATGACATCATAAATCAAGTTTATTAAATGGAATAAATAAGGTTGTTGGTGGCATTAATGGCTAGGATTTAATCACCTTTTGATCTAAAGGCCAAGATTTGGCCAAAAATTACCATTTTTAATTTTTGAAAAATGGGGAAAGAAATGGCATGGAAAGATGTCAAATTTTGATTGGTTTAGAGCCAAATTAATTGGCTTTCCTTCATGCATAAGTCGGCAACATTTTCATAAAGTGGCCGAAGCCAATTTTCAAGCCAAACCAAAAGAACAAAAAACTTTCTAAGTTCTTCCATGGCATGTACGTGAGCCACCCAAGGGAAACCAAGCAATCTCTTCAATTTTTCTTCACAAAAAGTGTGTCAAAACACTCCTTGAAGACAAAGGAAGCAATTGATTAAGGTAACTTCCCTTGCACTTGGATTTTTCATGGTTTTTCTTCTTAAAATCCGTGGGTGAATAGTGAGAAAAAGATGGAAAATTTTTGGTTGTTTTCCATTGAATTGATGTTGGGTTTTGTTAAGGATGTGTTAAGGAAGAAAACCATGCAAATTCATTAAAGAAAAACCAAATTTTGGTTGGTTTTTCAAGAGGAAATCCGTGGGTTACCTTAGGTAACCAATGAGAAAAGTGTGTGGTTAATTGGTAATATGCTTTCCAAGTTTAATTTTGTGAAGAATAAAGCATGAATTTATTGTGGAAAGTTTGAAAAAAAATTTTTGGTATGAATTCTATAAAGTGGCCGTGAGTTTACAATGGGTTTGGAAGAAAATTTTTAATGGTTTTATGTGGTATTTGGTTGATTGGAATTATTCATTTTAATATGCAAATGATGGAATTTATAATTGAAAGAATGAAAGCAAAAATGTGTGCATGTTTTCAATTCAATGGCCGTGGGTTTTAGGTGTTTAAAAAACCCTAAGAATTTGGTTGAAAATGCCAAGAAAATGGGCTTGAAAATGTGTTAAAAAACATGACATTGAATGGCCTAAAATGTGGTGAAAGTTTGACAAAATTTGGTTCGGTTTTGTTGTGAAAACCGAAACCAAATTAAGGGTAAAAATGTGAAAAAATTTTGTAATGTGGGTGATAATGTGAAATTTGAAATTTGTGGGCTTTTATGTAAAAGTTGGAAAACTTTTACATAAAATAGGCTTGTGGTATAGTACGTGGCAGGTACATACGGTTCGAGGCGTACCTAACGCCGGAAGCCTTAAAATTACGCCGAAATGCTGCCGAAATTTCAAAAAACGGCATTCGGGGTAAAATAGGAATTTAAAATAAAAGTTAGGGCCGGGACGGAAACCCGAGTCCCTAACGGAAAAATTGAATAAGGAAAAATTTAAGGGGTGGGTCATGAATAGTAACCCGTCCCCTTAAAAATGAAAAACGCGTGTGAGATTGAAAAACCGACCCCGAGGGGGGGGCGTTTTTGGAAATGAAATAAAGGTCCGAGTCGGGAACGGAAAACCCGAGCCTCGGAGACCTAGGTCGGGAAAGTCTAGATGAACGTTTTAAATACTAGTGAAACGTCCATTTGAGACTCCGAAACGATAGAAAATCGCTAAACCGACGTGAGGGTCGGAATAGTGCTTCCCGAGGGCCGGGAAAGCAAAAAGTGGAAATAAAATAGAAACGAACCCGGTAATGATTAGAAAAGAGTCAGAAAAGTTCCTGAGAGCCAAAAATGCAGTCTGGATCGATAAAATTCCGTTAGGGGAAAAACTACAATTTTGCCAAAATATTGGGGTAAAATCGTAATTTTGTAAAAGTTGGGGGAAAACGGTGAAAATAATAAATAAAACCTAAAAAGTTATAAATAGGTTTTATTTAAGCTTTTTAATTAAAAATAAAAGCTATAAATGGGAAAGAAATTAATAGACATAGTTTTGTCTGTAGGATCCCAAAATCGGCCTACAAGGAAGGCGATTCAAGATCCAAGAGAGAGAAAGGGAATAGTCTGATAAGGTACGTTCAGACATTTACCTGTCTGCAACATATAGTAATATTGTGCTAACCTTAATGTACTAACTATAAGTTAGGTACATATGTGCTACGGGCACTATGATAGAATAGAGAGAGAGACGAAATGTGCTATGGGCACTATAAGAATGGGACACATGGTTAATTGTGCTTCGGGCACTAGAGCGAGGTTAATGAAACTCACTCACCTAAAATTAAAATGTGAACCATTCCTAACCACGGGGCAATATGAAGTCACCGGGTTAGAAGGTTAAAAAGTCGGTAATGAAACCACTTTCTGGCGTACCAGCCTTCCGTATAGGGAGGTGCTTTTGCCTTCGGGGCTATGAGATAAGGCTGTGGAGGTCAGCACTGATGTACCGCTCCCAGTTATATAAAATATTACCTTCGGGGCTATGAGATTAAGGCTGTGGAGGTCAGCACTAATGTACCGCTCCCAGTCATGCGCACTTAAATGGTATTGCCAACCGAGCTCAAAACCAGAACGTAATTAAAGATAATGACCTAAAACTGAAACTGTGCCATAATTGAGCATAAGACAGTTTAGTGAGAGCACTAACATTGCGGTAGATGTACTAGTGTGATACAGTGTTGTGGTCAAACTTACTATTCACATATGAATAGTGGTCAAAGTTACTATTCATGTATGAATAGTGGTCAAAGGTACTATTCATGATGAATAGTCCTATTCATAGAAATTTTATTTCTTGCATGTTTGAACTTACTGAGCCTGTAGCTCACCATTTTTGCTAATGTTGTAGGTAAGCGACCAGCTCAGTAGCTTATTTGACTGGATGCGGACGGGATGGCGCATGTCAAATGGGATAACTGGGCGAGGGATATGGTACTGCCAGAGTCTTCCCGCTGAGCGTTAAAGTGAAGGAAAAAAAAAAGGGGAAACAGTTCTTTTGTAATTATATATATATTTTACAAAAGTACTGTATTATTTATATTACTTTGTACTTATCAACAAAGTAAATAGTGGGAAAGGTTTTACATGATGTTTAAAGAAAAAAAAAATTTCCCAAAAACGTCATGATTTAAAAAGCGTAGAGAGATAAGTCGGTGACCCATGAGAGTACAATCTATCTGTAATAGTATTGTATGATCTCCGAGAGGGGCGTGCTGCCACAAGGTGATTCTCTGAATTCGAATTGGACTAGGAAAAGATTTTCTCCCTTATCCATAACCAAAAAATCTGAATTTTCCAAGGGAGAATCTCCACAATTAAATTCGGTTTTTCCTAGGATAAATCCAATCCAAATCTAAACAAGATTTTAACTAGAATTTTATCTTCCTTTTTCAACCAAAAAATCCAAATTTTTCTTGGAGAAAATCTCCTCATAAATTTCGGCCATTATGGATAAGGGAGAATCAAAAATTCTACTAAGATTTTCAAGCTTGAATCTTATCTCAACCTTATCCAAAATAACCGAATTTTCCAGGAGATATTCTCCCTAATTTCGGCCACTTTTCAGGGAAGGAGAGAATCCAAATTCAACTAGGATTGAAGCTTGAATTTTCCCTTGAACCTTATCCACAAAATCTGAATTTTTCCATGAGGATTATCCTCAAAAATTTCGTCCACTTTTGTTGGGATTTGGATTCAAAATTCAAGTAGGATTCTAACAAGATTATCCTCTCCAAATCCAACTCAAATTCGAATTTCAAACCTTGTGGATTTTCCACAACAAATTCGAATCCTACTTGGACTGTGATTCAAAATTTGAATTTCAAATTTCAAATTCAAATTTCAAATTTCAAATTTCAAATTTCAAATTTAAATTTCAAATTCGAATTTCAAATTCAAATTTCAAATTCAAATTTCAAATTCAAAATTCAAATTTCAAAATTCAAATTTCAAATTCAAATTTCAAATTCAAATTTCAAATTTCAAATTTCAAAATTCAAAATTCAAATTTCAAAATTCAAATTTCAAATTCCACAATACGGTTGTGTTTCATATTCTTGTTCTCATGGATAATTTTCTACAACTCCAATCCAATCTCAAATAAAATCATGGCAACTTTATTTGGAGTTCGAATAATTGTGTACTCTATTATCCAAAACAAAATCTGAATCCAACCGGAGAGAATCTTGTCTACCATCCTAATCCTGTGTCATCACCATCCATGCATAATAAACTAGCCAATAGCATACACAAATCAATTTGCCAAACGTTAAGGAATTATGTGGAGCTAGTAGAGGGACTGATTGGACATATATAATCGGGCTCCCGTGATTCCATATGATCATCATTCTTTACCGAACAACTCAATCATATGATCACTAGTTTCAGAGTCACACCACTATAAACCTGAAACTGAACTCCCAATTATATACCGTATTACGTAAGCCTGTGACGAGCTACTATCCAATGACCTTGTCATATATGCAAAACCCTCATATGATATCCATGATCAGCCTTAGGTCAAAGTCCGTTTAATCCTACTGATCAGGCTATCTTAAAGTTCCATTATACTACCGAATCAAGAAAATGATTATTCACCATATGTGAATAAGAAGTCATCCGCCCAGCAGACGACCCAAGGCCTTGTCCATTTTCACATTCAGTATAATGCCTTTAAGAGGATACCTTTAACTCCTCAGAGCTATGATTCCGATATCTACAAACAAACCCTTCATCGTATACAAGTCATGCACCCAACGAACCGGTCTATAAGCTTACTACCTCTGAGACGCTTTAGCCATTGGAACATCAAAGTACACAAGTCATATACATGAAGTTGTTCATTTACTCAGGATTAAGATTATTGCACAATGAACGTCAAAAGCAGATTGATCCACTCATAGCGGACTACGTAGATCAATCACGCTTTAGTCCCGGTCTAATATGTCACCACCGAGCAACATATCCATGTCTCTACTTGGGAGTCCAGCTCCAGACAATCAAGACAAACCGTCCCCTCTAAGGCTTTAGACAACATAATAGTCTTAACATGAGTTAGATGCTCGGTCTAACCCCATAGACTACAGACCATAGTTTAGACTGCTAACTTTAGAACATTGTCTTCTCGCATACAAAAGTCCATTGCATGCAATGTTCTAACAGTTTTAACACAAGCAGTCAGTGAGCCATATTTGCTTACATTTACTTTAACATGTAAATAAGACGAGGACAGATAGCAATGTAATGAATAACCTCTATATATAATTTTATTATCCAGTTCAAAATGAATACATCAAAATGTCTCTAATACTTAGGGCATTTCCTAACATAACCGACCACCGGAAACGATGTCCGTTTTCAACACCGCCGGCCTCGTTGGAAAGCTCTCGACGAGCTGAGTCCAACGCTGTGCTGAATCGACGAAACCGACGCCGGAGAACGCCGCACGCGCCGCCCGAAGCCGCCGGTGGTCGAAAATTTGAAACGGCCGTATCTGTGACGACCAGAGAATTTTAGTGGTGTGACCTAGTTTAATCTAGGGTTTTCTATGAGTTCTGTAAGTAAGAATGTAAAGAAACACTATGGTTGTAATTAGACAAATTATAGTGTTGATAGAAATAAATAAATGTTTTGGAGGAAATTAAAATCTCCAAAAATAAGTAGAGAATAAAGTATATGAGTAAGAAAGTGAATTCAGGCCCAAAACGCTCAAAAAGGAGTAGTTTCTGTATCTGAACAGTATAAAGATAAGAATATGGCAAGTCAAAGTAAGAGCACAGTAAGAAAAGTACAAATATATGTATATAATAATTTATACTATTTAAAGAGTGAAATAGATGTATTTATATTGTTTAGAATATATTAAAATGTTCTAACAATACTGACGAGTAAGAATTCAGTGTTGGAAAAATTCACTGAGTTGAAACGGTGTCAAAACCGGCATTGAAAACCCTAACCGAGCCAATAAAAGACGGTAAACTTCCGGGATTTATTTTGATCAAACGGAAGCAATTTAAGTTGATCCGACTGCACAGGAGACCTCAGGAACACGCCGGGACGATTCCAGGAAAATTTCGGCTCGAACCGGTATCGGTCAAAAAGTAGTCGAATTAATGTGAATAGTGAAAGTCAAAGTCAACTTTCACTTTAGTAATTATGACATCATAAATCCATTTACCAAATGGAAAGAAATATGGTGTTAGGTAGGATGAATGGCCATGATTTAATTTGCTTTTGATCTAAAGGCCAAGATTTGGCCAAAATTAACCATTTTTAATTTTTGAAAAAGGTGGAAAGTATTAGGGTGGAAAGGTGTTGAAATTTGATTGCTTTAGAGCCAAATTAATTGGCTTTCTTCCATGCATAAGTCGGCAAGTTTGGGAATAAAGTGGCCGAAGCCAATTTTCAAGCAAAACATAACAAAAATTTTTGCTAAGTTTTTTCTTCCATGGGAGCCGTGGGTGACCAAAGGAAAACCAAGTAATTCCTTCAAGTTTTCTATACAAAAAGTGTGGCAAAACATCACTTGAAGACAAAGGAAGAAAGTGAATAAGGTAACTTCCCTTGGATTAAAATTTTTCTTGGTTTTTCTTCATGAAATCCGTGGGATGAATAGTGAATTAAGATGGAAAAATTTTGGGTGTTTTTCATTAAGTTGATGATGGGTTTTGTTAAGGGTGTAATAAGGAAGAAAACCATGCAATTGGTTTAAAGAAAAACCAATTTTTGGTTGGTTTTCCAAAGGAAAATTCGTGGGTTACCTTAGGTAACCAATGAGAAAAAGTTGTGGTTAATTGTTAATATGCTTTCTAAGTTGAAATTGGTGAAGAATGAAGCATGAAATTCATTATGGAAAAGCTTGGAAAAATTTTGGGGTTCATTTACTCAAGGTGGCCGTGGGTTTACTTAGGGTTTTGGTGAAAATTTTGCATGTTTCATATGATGTTTGGTTAATTGAAATCATGCATTTTATGATGTGAATAATGAAATTTTTGATTGAAAGAAGGAAACAAAAATATTTGGCATGTGTTTTCTAATGAGGCCGTGGGTTTAAGTGTTTAAAAACCCTAAGAATTTAGTTGAAAAGTACAAGGAAATGGGCTTGAAAAAGTGTTAGAAAAATGGCATTGAATAGCCTAAAAAGTGGTTGAAAAGTTTGAGAAATTTTGGTTCGGTTTGGTGGTGAAAACCGAAACCAAAACTAAGGGCAAAATTGTGAAAAAAATTTTGTAATGTGGTTAAAAATGTGAAATGGGAATTTGTGAGCTTTTATGTAAAAGTTTGGAAAACTTTTACATAAAATAAGCTTGTGGTATAGTACGTGGCAGGTACATATGGTTCGAGGCGTACCTAACGCCGGTAGCCTTAAAATTACGCCGAAATGCTGCCGAAATTTCGAAAACGGCTTTCGGGGTAAAATAGGAATTAAAAATAAAAGTTTAGGGTCGGGTTGGAAACCCGAGTCCCTAACGGAGAATTGAATAGGGAAAACCTAAGGGGTGGTTCGTGAATAGTAGACCGTCCCCTAAAAATGTAAAATGAGAGTGAAACGGAAAAACCGACCCCGAGGGGGGGGGCGTTTTTGGAAATGAAATAAAGGTCCGAGTCGGGTACGGAAAATCCGAGCCTCGGAGACCTAGGTCGGGAAAGTCTAGATGAACGTTTTAAATACTAGTAAAACGTCCATTTGAGGCTCCGAAACGATAGAAAATCACTAAACCGACGTAAGGGTCGGAATAGTGCTTCCCGAGGGTCGGGAAAGTGAAAAGTGAAAATATAATAGAAACGAACCCGGTAATGATTAGAAAAGGGTCAGAAAAGTTCCTGAGGGCCAAAAATGCAGTCTGGATCAATAAAATTCCGTCAGGGACAAAACTGCAATTTTGCCAAAATATAGGGGCAAAATCGTAATTTTGCAAAAGTTGGGAAAAATTGGGAAAATGATAAATAAAGCCCAAAAAGTTGTAAATAGGTTCTATTTAAGCTTTTTAATGAAAAATAAAAGTTATAAATGGAAATGAAATTAACAGACAAAGTTTGTCTGTAGGATCCAAAAATCGACCTACAAGGAGGACGATCAAAGATCCTAGAGAGAAGAAGAGAAGAGATTGATAAGGTAAGTACAGACATTTAATTGTCTACTCACGAATGGACTTACCATAAAGTTGTGTTATATATATATACATTTAAGCTATTCAGTTTGTGACATGATACTAACATGTTCACGAGAATAGTAAGCAAGATTAGAAAAAGAAAAGAGAAATAAGTTAAGTCAAATAATAAGACTTAAAAGTTAAGGTCGGCGTACCGGCCTCCCCAGTTGTGAGGTTCCCAGATAGCCTCCACCCCAGAAGTGTGGTGCTGCCTCGTTAATAATGAGGTAGTTTATGGCTTAACTTCCTGCCTCCACCCCAGAAGTGTGGCGCTGCCTCGTTAATAATGAGGTAGTTTATGGCATGACTTACTACCTATAAGGTCAGTAGTCCAGAGATGACCTTAGGGTTGATCGGTGGGTCGCTCCCCTGATCCTCTATTGGTCTGCGCGCACCAGGTACATCCAACCACGGGCCCACAAGTGAAAGATTAAGCAGATGAAGTAAAGCAAAGAAAAGAAAGAAATAGAATAGAAAGAACAAGTAGTATAGGACTAAAGAAAATAATTGGTCCTAAGTTGACTAACCCTAGAGTGGTGTATTCAGCTTATTTACTTGTATGTATGTTTGTACTTACTGAGCTTTAGCTCATTAGTCTATTCGTGCTGTAGGTAATAAAGAAAAACAACCAGCAGTATGAAGCAAGAGTAGCGGACTGGCAGGCAGATCCCAGCGATGTCATGGACGAGTTATGGTTCCGTTTCGCAGAATTCTGCTGTACTCAAGGTGTAAAAGAAAGAAAGTGTAATAGTGAGATATATGTATAAAGACAAAACAAGAGTGTAGTATGTAAAGTAGTGAAACAAGCTTAAAAGTATGTTTCTATTTTTACGTACTTTAAAGTAACAAGACTCCAAAATATATTTTGGGAAAAAGTATTAAGAAGTACGTATATATTTATATATACACAATTATCAAGAATCAGTAGTTTCCTCCAGTTAAAGAAAAAAAAAATATTCCTAGTTTTTCAAGAACAAATCTTTTAAACCCCAAGGAGAAGAAAGCTATAGAAACAAGTAAGCTAAGTAAGACTAAGCAAAGAATAAAGAAAGCAAGCAAGATAAGGTGGACGACCTAAGCTAGAGGGGTCGCCCACAGTATCTCCGCCGTCCGACCTCTGATCGACACGATTCCGGTCCCAAAGTACTCGTGGTGAAGAGTAGAACAAAACCCAAACTTCATTTCGGCTCAACAGTTGCCGGATCGCGCCGCCCGAAGCCGCGCCGTCGCCGCCGTGAAGCCACCGTGGAATTCGTCGATTCCTGTAATGACCGCCATTTTCATGGCACCTACTTACCTGTAATAAGTCATTAAAGAATAAAATGGACATAATTTAATGTCTTTAAGTACAATTTAAGTAACACGGTCAGGTACACGGCCGTGTGAGTGACCGTGTGCCATTCGGACTGTGCATCTGTTAGTAGCCGTGTGAGTGTACATAGCCATGTAATGTAACACGGTCAAACACACGGCCGTGTAAGAGGCTGTGTACCGCTCAAATAGATGAATGTGTTTCAAAGACATGGTCGTGTTGAGTAGTCTCAGCTAGTACACGCCCGTGTCTGAAATGTACACACCCGTGTTCCCTTGTACACACCCGTGTAAGAGTCCGTGTAGAAGGCTGTGTAATGAGCCGAGAGCCACTGTAATGGCTCTCATGAATTATGAAACTTAATTACTATGTAATGATGTAATTAAGTTAATAAACACAGTGTGCTTTTCAGTTGAATGAATTAAACGGGTATAGTGACGTTTAATTACTAATTATGCAGCGAAAGGGGCAACCGACAGTGAAATCAGTCCACCCTATTATGTGAGTATGCGTTGAGACACGCAATATCAAGAAGCCGGTCTAGACGACCATTTCATGATACAGAACTGATGAGCTAGTCATCAGTACGCTCAGACTGGTCATCTGAGCGCAGCAGTGATAATTGCCCTAATAGATGTACAGTATCGAGAAAAGTGGTCTAGATGACCTCTTCTCGCCCATAAACTGACAAAATCAAAGTCAGAACGCTCAGATTAGTCAGTCAAATAGAGAATAGTGAATAGTGATTAGTGAATAGTGAGAAACGCAGTATCAGGTTAGTGGCCAAGACGGCCTTAATCTGGTATAAAACTGATATATTAATAGTCAGCAGGCTCAATCTGGTCAATTGAGCACAAAATGTAGATTTTGTTTAAAAGATACGCAGTATCGGGATGAGGGTCAAGACGACCTTTTCTCACCCCGAAACTGATATATTTAGATTCAGGACGCCCAAATTAGTCAATCGGGTACCTGACACATTTTTCGAGACGGGGTCATGCAGATCCCGAAAACTGGTCCAGAAGACCTCAGATGGATGTAAAACTGATAAATTTGAAATCAGCACGTCCAAATTAGTCAGGAGAGACTGTGTTTGAAATTTCATGCCAAAACGTCTCGTTATGCGTGCACAATGTTGTGGCGACCCGCCCCTCGTGGAGATTATACAATACTATTACAGTTGAGCTTATCGCTAACTGCGATAGATTGTACTCTCAGGGGTCGCCGGCTTATCTCTCTTTCTTTTAAAATCATGACGTTTGTGGGAAAATTATTTTTTTTTTTCTTTAAACATCATATAAAATCTTTTTCCACTATTTACTTTGTTGATAAGTACAAAGTAATATAAATAATACAGTGCTTTTGTAAAGTATATATAATTACAAAAGAACTGTTTCCCCCCCTTTTTTTTTTTTCCCTTCACTTTAACGCTCAACAGGAAGACTCTGGCAGTACCATATCCCTCGCCCAGTTATCCCATTTGACACGCGCCATCCCGTCCCTCTATCCAGTCAAACAAGCTACTGAGCTGGTCGCTTACCTGCAACATGAGCAAAAATGGTGAGCTACAGGCTCAGTAAGTTCAAACATGTAAGAAATAAAATTTCTATGAATAGTACTATTCATCGTAAATAGTACCTTTGACCACTATTCATACATGAATAGTAACTTTGACCACTATTCATACATGAATAGTAAGGTTGACCACACGACTGTATCACACTAGTACATCTACCGCGATGTTAGTGCTCTCACTAAACTGTCTTATGCTCAGTTATGGCACAGTTTCAGTTTTAGGTCATTATCTTTGATTACATTCTGGTTTTGAGCTCAGGTTGGCAGTACCATTTAAGTGCGCATGACTGGGAGCGGTACATTAGTGCTGACCTCCACAGCCTTAATCTCATAGCCCCGAAGGCAAAATAGTACATAACTGGGAGCGGTACATCAGTGCTGACCTCCACAGCCTTATTTCATAGCCCCGAAGGCAAAAGTACCTCCCTATACGGAAGGCTGGTACGCCAGAAAGTGGTTTCATTACCGACTTTTAACATTCTAACCCGGTGACTTCACATTGTCCCGTGGTTAGGAATGGTTCACATTTTAATTTTAGGTGAGTGAGTTTTATTAACCTCGCTCTAGTGCCCGAAGCACAATTAACCATGTGTCCCATTCTTATAGTGCCCGTAGCACATTTCGTCTCTCTCTCTATTCTATCATAGTGCCCGTAGCACATATGTACCTAACTTATAGTTAGTACATTAAAGTTAGCACAATATTGCTATATGTTGCAGACAGGTAAATGTCTGAACTTACCTTATCAGACTGTTCTCTTTCTCTCTCTTGGATCTTGAATCGCCTTCCTTGTAGGCCGATTTTGGGATCCTACAGACAAAACTATGTCTGTTAATTTCTTTCCTATTTATAGCTTTTATTTTTCATTAAAAAGCTTAAATAAAACCTATTTATAACTTTTTAGGTTTTATTTATTATTTTCACCATTTTCCCCCAACTTTTGTAAAATTACGATTTTACCCCAATATTTTGGCAAAATTGCAGTTTTGCCCCTGACGGAATTTTATTGATCCAGACTGCATTTTTGGCTCTCAGGAACTTTTCTGACTCTTTTCTAATCATTACCGGGTTCGTTTCTATTTTATTTCCACTTTTTGTTTTCCTGGCCCTCGGGAAGCACTATTCCGACCCTCACGTCGGTTTAGCGATTTTCTATCGTTTCGGAGCCTCAAATGGACGTTTCACTAGTATTTAAAACGTTCATCTAGACTTTCCCGACCTAGGTCTCCGAGGCTCGGGTTTTCCGTTCCCGACTCGGACCTTTATTTTATTTCCAAAACGTCCCCCCCTCGGGGTCGGTTTTTCAATCTCACTCACGTTTTTCATTTTCAAGGGGACGGGTTACTATTCACGACCCACCCCTTAAATTTTCCTTATTCACTTTTCCGTTAGGGACTCGGGTTTCCGTCCCGGCCCTAACTTTTATTTTAAATTCCTATTTTACCCCGAATGCCGTTTTTGAAATTTCGGCAGCATTTTGGCGTAATTTTAAGGCTTCCGGCGTTAGGTACGCCTCGAACCGTATGTACCTACCACGTACTATTCCACAAGCCTATTTTATGTAAAAGTTTTCCAAACTTTTACATAAAAGCCCACAAATTTCAAATTTCACATTATCACCCACATTACAAAATTTTTTCACATTTTTACCCTTAATTTGGTTTCGGTTTTCACAACCAAACCGAACCAAATCTTGTCAAACTTTCACCACATTTTAGGCCATTCAATGTCATGTTTTTAACACATTTTCAAGCCCATTTTCTTGGCATTTTCAACCAAATTCTTAGGGTTTTTTTAAACACCTAAAACCCACGGCCATTGAATTGAAAACATGCACACATTTTTGTTTTCATTCTTTCAATTATAAATTCATCTTTTGCATATTAAAATGCATAATTCCAATCAACCAAATACCACATAAAACCAAGCAAAATTTTCTTCCAAACCCATTGTAAACTCACGGCCACTTTATACAATTCATACCAAAATTTTTTTTCAACTTTCCACAATAAAATACAAGCTTTATTCTTCACCAAATTAAACTTAGAAAGCTTATTAACAATTAACCACAAAGTTTTCTCATTGGTTACCTAAGGTAACCCACGGATTTCCTCTTGAAAAACCAACCAAAATTCGGTTTTTCTTTAATGAATTTGCATGGTTTTCTTCCTTAATACATCCTTAACAAAACCCAACATCAAATCCATGAAAAACAACCAAATATTTTCCATCTTTTTATCACTATTCATCCACGGATTTTGTGAAGAAAAACCATGAAAATTTCAAGTGCAAGGGAAGTTACCTTGGTCTAATGCTTCCTTTGTCTTCAATAAACACTTTACCACTCTTTTTTGTGAAGAAATTTTAAGATATTGCTTGGTTCTCCTTGGTCCCTCACGTAGACACCATGGAAGAAAGACTTAGAAATTTTTTTGTCTTGGTTTTGCCTTGAAAAATATTTCGGCCCTTTTGTTACAAAATTGCCGACTTAAGCATGAAGGAAAGCCAATTAATTTGGCTCTAAACCAATCAAAATTTGACATCTTTCCATGCCATTTCTTTCCCCATTTTTCAAAAATTAAAAATGGTAATTTTTGGCCAAATCTTGGCCTTTAGATCAAAAGGTGATTAAATCCTAGCCATTAATGCCACCAACCACCTTATTTATTTCATTTAATAAACTTGATTTATGATGTCATAAATACAAAAGTGAAAGTTGACTTTGACTTTCACTATTCATATTAATTCGACTACTTTTTGACCGATGCCGGTTCGAGCCGAAATTTTCCTGAAATCGTCCCGGCGTGTTCCTGAGGTCTCCTGTGCAGTCGGATCAATTTAAACTGCTTCCGTTTGATCAAAATCAATCCCGGAAGTTTACCGTCTTTTATTGCTCCGGTTAGGGTTTTCAATGCCGATTTTGGCACCGTTTCACCCGTTTCAACTCAGTGAATTTTTCCAACACTGAATTCTTACTCGTCAGTATTGTTAGAACATTTTCATATATTCTGAACAATATAAACACATTTATTTCACTCTTTAAATAGTACAAATTGTTATATACATACAATTGTACATTTTCATCCGAGAATTGCCTGAATTTCTCGATTGTCACAAGTGTCAACACAGTGTAGGCCTAACCACAATACCAAGAAATTGGTCAAGATGACCTTTTCTTGATATAAAACTGATATATTTGGATTCAGAATACTCAAATTAGTCATTTGAGCAAAAAAAGTAATTTTTGACCGGGAACCATGCAGTATCGGGAAACTGGTCGAGACGACCTCGGATGAAGACAAAACTGATATATTTGGGTTCAGCACGCCCAAATTAGTCAGTATAGCCTATCTTAAAATTTTTCAAAAAATCAGTATAAAAGGACAAAATTTTTGGGACTATTGAAAAATAGCCCCCATAATTTTTCCAAATCCCATTTCCTCCCCTAACACCACACGTGGATGAACAGTGACCGACCATCGAATTCAGCCTCCGTTTTCGACACCGCCGGCACCATTGGAAAGCTCTCGACGAGCTGATTCCAACGGTGGGCCGAGTTGACCGAACCGACGCTGGAGCACGCCACACGCGCCGCCCAAAGCCGCCGGTGGTCGAATTTTTTCAAACCGCCGTATCTCCGCCGTCCGACGTCCAAATGCCATGATTCCGGTCCCAATGGATTCGTGGTGAAGAGTAGAACAAAACCCAGGCTTCATTTCATGTCAACAGCCACCGGATCGCCCCACCCAAGGTTCGCCGTCGCCGTCGCCGTCGCCACCGTCGGATCTCACTATTCCGGCGGAGTTGAGTTGCAAGGTGGGTATCAAAATGCTCAGAACAACATGTAGATCAAAAGCCCCAAATCAATTTTGGGCAACAACGCCAAAAAATGAAGATCCAACACCGCCGTAGTCGCCGACTTTTCGAGGGCCGATTTCCGGTGATAGGAGCCTCGATTGGTGAAATTGACACCACCAATGGGTTCCTCTCGTCGAGCTCTTCAAGATGGTGGTCGCCACTCCCATCGCCGCCGTGGTCAATGCCGGTCAAAGGCCGGTCAACACCGGTCAACAGCGGTCAACGCCGGTCAACGGTGACCCGGAGACCGAAAATTGAAGAATGGCCCGTTGGCCTATTTTCGACATTCTGGACACATCCGCGGCATCGGATTTGCAAACCGAAGTTTCAAAAGTGAAGAACGTCGATTCAAAGATTGTGCGGTCGAGACCGAATGGTTCGTCCAACCGCCGATGGAAACGATTTTGGTAGTGGTTTTGATCCCTTGATTCCTCAATTTATTATTGGAAATAATTAAGTATTAATTATGGTTTACTGACTTGAGGAATTGTAAGAAAAAGGGATGAAATGTCGAAAAAGAGAATGTGAGGAAATGTGAATATTTTTATGTAAAAAGCGGAGCTTTTACGTAAAAATTAGGCCTCTGGTTTAGTACGTGGTAGGTTAGAATAGGTTAGATGGTTTTGAGGCGTTTCCTAAACGCCGTAAACCCAAAAATTAAGCGGAAATGCTGCTGAAATTTCTAAAACGGCACAAAGGGGTATTTTAGGAAACGAGGGGTGAGAATGTGATCGGGATGGAAACCCGAGCCCCCCCCTCGATGACCTAGGTCCAGGAAAGAAGGACGGACGTTTACAGGATTAGTGAACCGCCCAATTAGAAATCTCGAAATGTAAGAAAACGACCCCTAGATCAGAATAGTGCCATCCGAGGGACGGGTGTGTTCTAAGTATAAAATTTGGGGCAATTACATCGGTAATGGTAACTCGACAGGCTAAATGGTCATACGGGAGGTATTCAGTCAGTTGACTGATCGGTTAGCCAGTCAAGGACTAAGTCTGAATGGGATAGTGAGAGACAGTGATTAATTTGTCAAGTAGACAAATTAATCAAGCACGATTAAAAATTAGATATCAAATTTCCCAAAGCAGAGCAGTTGGGTACTGATAGGCATCGGTACCACATAATGATAAATTTATTAGTTCCTAATGATAGAGTGACCTAAAAGCGACGTGAATTAATTTATTGAGCAAATAAATTAATTAACCATGATTAGAAAATCAAATTCTTAAGAAGAGGGCAATTAGTACCGACAAGGATCGGTATCACTAACAATAGAGTTTTTATTAGTCACTAATGACCACAGTGACCTAAGAGTAAATGTTAACGAAATGTATTATGATTACAGGGAGGTACCTGTATTGTGACGAAGGCAAGAGTATAAACTGTCTGATGACAGGTAAGTACAACTTCGCCTACAGCATGAATAAAATGATGTTAAAATGATGCTTTTTCAGTATTTTAAGTATGTATCTTGCACACGATGCTGCACAGCATACATAAGAGCATATAGTTTCACAATCGAGTAGATTGATGAAAGAACAAGATAGAAGCCATAGATCCCTACCGCATAGGATTGGGGACAGCTTAGAGAAGCGTATGGCTAGAACAGTTAAACAAGATGGAAATAAATAGGTGTGTCGTACCGGCTCCTTCAGTCGAAGGGGTTTCCAGTTAAAGAAAGTTAAGGCCAAAAGTTGAGCATCAGTTAATGGCTCTTCGACATTAGTTGACCTCGGGCGTTACCGTTGGTCTGCGCGCACACGGTACTGACACATGGGCCCTAAATAGACAAGAAGAGAAAAAGAAAAGTTTGAAGCATAAATGAACATAACCGGATCATGCATTAGTTATAGTTCGCTATGCTTTCTTTTTCAGTAGAGTGCATACAGTACACGATGCTTCTGTCATGCATAAAGTATGTGAAGTTTTATATTCACTGTTATGACATGTTATGTGATGACATGATATGTGAGCTGATATGTGATATGCTTATATGGTATGTGATTTATTAAGTGATGTATGTCATGCCTATGATTTTACGTATGTGCTATGTTTTAAACATGTTTTGCGGTTAACATGTTGTACTTACTGGGCGTAAAGCTCACGGAGTGTGTTCATGCTGTAGGTAAGCTTCCTATAGCGCAAACACCAAGGGGCGATGATGGCAGCGGAGGTGGATGTGAGGATGAGGTTATGGATACACCGCGAGTATTCTTCCGCACAGTATGAGTAAATAATATTTTGAATGGTGACAGTTAAATAGTATTTTAAATAGTAAAGATTAATTGGTATTTTGGAACAGTAAATAGTATATGTATGAATAGTATATTTTAATAGTGTCTGGTGAATATTAATCAGATAAACAAGTATATAAGTGTATATGTATAATTGAAATCCTTATATTTTTCAAATTCCGCATTTTAATAGTATACGTACGTGAATAGTAAATACGTACGCATATATAAAAAAAAATCCCTATAAATTTATGCTATTAAATTCAGCAAGTTTAAGTATCGGTTTTAAAGAGGAAGTATAAGTAAAAGCTAAAGAAGCAAGTAATAGTTTTCAGTGATGGTCCGGGCCGCTGAGGGCACGGGGCGTCACAGTTGGTATCAGAGCGGTTTCCTGCCATCCTACCTCACATTGCCGCATGCCTGTCTCATCTGTCCAAGTAAGTTAGTTTTATTTTTAGTCAGTAAATGTTTATCTTTGGAAGATAACATTTTATAGTAAGGAAACGACAAAACCTATGATGGCGAGGATAAGACGAAGAGATGTTGAGATCATTATACGAAAATCACGACCGTGCAGTGCTAGAGAACTGCTCAGAGAAAGAACATGGATTGCTGCCCGAGTCGTACCGATCTTCAGGGCTAGTTGTCCACTAAGTTTTGAATGGCAAACAGTACTCCTGCACTCCATGAGAATGTCAGGACTGGTTTCGCGTTATCAAAGTGATTCCCCGATTGTACGCCATTGATCAGGATAACTGAGTCCTGTTGGCTGTTGATATCTCTCAGGAAGATACTCTCGTGTGTATCGGGATCCTTATGACCAGGATGAGCTCTTAACTGCGTCGAGTTTCGCCATACCACGATCGAGCCAATCTCTGAGAGGAGTCCAGCATCAGCCTCAGTTTTTCTTTATGGGTAAGCGGGGGAGTGAAACCGCCTAAGTTCCCTAGTGTGACGCCCCGTGCCCTCAGCGGCCCGGACTGTCACTGTAAACTCTATTACTTGCTTCTTTAAAAACGATACTTAAACTTGCTGAATTTAAGACTATAAATTTAGAGGGATTTTTTTTTTTATATACACGTACGTATTTACTATTCACGTACGCATACTATTAAAATGCGGAATTTGAAAAACATAAGGATTTCAATTATACATACATAATTATATACATGTTTATCTGATTACTATTCACCAGATACTATTTAAATATACTACTCGTACATATACTGTTTACTGTTCCAAAATACCATTTAACCTTTACTATTCAAAATACTATTTAACTGTCACCATTCAAAATATTATTTACTCATACTGTGCGGAAGAATACTCGCGGTGTATCCATAACCTCATCCTCACATCCACCTCCGCCATCATCATCGTCCCTTGATGTTTACGCTATAGGATGCTTACCTACAGCATGAACACACTCCGTGAGCTTTACGCCCAGTAAGTACAACATGTTAACCGCAAAACATGTTTAAAACATAGCACATACGTAAAATCATAGGCATGACATATATCACTTAATAAATCATATATCATATAAGCATATCACATATCAGCTCACATATCATGTCATCACATAACATGTCATAACACTGAATATAAAACTTCACATACTTTATGCATGACAGAAGCATCGTGTACTGTATGCACTCTACTGAAAAAGAAAGCATAGCGAACTATAACTAATGCATGATCCGGTTATGTTCATTTATGCTTCAAACTTTTCTTTTCTTTTCTTGTCTATTTAGGGCCCATGTGTCAGTACCGTGTGCGCGCAGACCAACGGTAACGCCCGAGGTCAACTAATGCCGAAGAGCCATCAACTGATGCTCAACTTGTGGCCTGAACTTTCTTTAACTGGAAACCCCTTCGACTGAAGGAGCCGGTACGACACACCTATTTAATTCCATCTTGTTTAACTGTTCTAGCCATACGCTTCTCTAAGCTGTCCCCAATCCTACGCGGTAGGGATCTATGGCTTCTATCTTGTTCTTTCATCAATCTACTCGATTGTGAAGCTATATGCTCTTATGTATGCTGTGCAGCATCGTGTGCAAGATACATACTTAAAATACTGGAAAAGCATCATTTTAAATTCATTTTATCCATGCTGTAGGCGGAGTTGTACTTACCTGTCAGCAGACAGTTTATACTCTCGCCTTCGTCACAATACAGGTACCTCCCTGTAATCATAATGCATTACATTAACATTCACTCTTAGGTCACCGTGGTCATTAGTGACTAACAAAAATTCTCGTTATGTGGTACCGATCCTTATCGGTACTAATTGCCCTCTTCTTAAGAATTTGATTTTCTAATCATTGTTAATTAATTTATTTACCCAATAAATTAATTAACATCGCTCTTAGGTCACTCTATCGTTAGGA
Source organism: Antiaris toxicaria (assembly GCA_035233585.1). Taxonomy (NCBI): domain Eukaryota; kingdom Viridiplantae; phylum Streptophyta; class Magnoliopsida; order Rosales; family Moraceae; genus Antiaris; species Antiaris toxicaria. Next base: position 88,835,372 of record CP141156.1, read on the forward strand.
ACTAATAAACTTATCATTGTGTGGTACCGATGCCTATCGGTACCCAACCGCTCTACTTTGGGAAATTTTGATGTCTAATTTTTAATCGTGCTTGATTAATTTGTCTACTTGACAAATTAATCACTGTCTCTCACTATCCCATTCCGACTTGGTCCTTGACTGGCTAACCGACCAGTCAACTGACTGAATACCTCTTGTATGACCATTTAGCCTATCGGGTTACCGTTACCGATGTAATCGCCCCAAATTTTATACTTCGATCGCACCCGTCCCTCGGGTGGTACTATTCTGACATAGGGGTCGTTTTCTTACATTTCGAGATTTCTAATTGGGCGGTTCACTAATCCTGTAAACGTCCGTCCTTCTTTCCTGGACCTAGGTCATCGAGGGAGCTCGGGTTTCCATCCCGATCACATTTTCACCCCTCGTTTCCTAAAATACCCCTTTGTGCCGTTTTAGAAATTTTGGCAGCATTTCCGCTTAATTTTTGGGTTTCCGGCGTTTAGGAAACGCCTCAAAACCATCTAACCTATTCTAACCTGCCACGTACTAAACCAGAGGCCTAATTTTTTACGTAAAAGCTCTGCTTTTTACGTAAAAATATTCACATTTTCTCACATTCTCTTTTTCGATATTTCACCCCTTTTTCTTACAATTCCTCAAGTCAGTAAACCATAATTAATACATAATTATTTCCAATATTAAATTGAGGAATAAGTAGATCAACACTACTACCAAAATCGTTCCCGTCGGCGGTCGGACGAACCGTTCGGTCTCGACCGTGCAATCTTTGAATCGTCGTTCTTCACTTTTGAAACTCCAGTTTGCAAATCCGATGCCGCAGATGTGTCCGGAACGTCGAAAATAGGCCAACGGGCCATTCTTCAATTTTCGGTCTCCGGGTCGCCGTTGACCGGCGTTGACCGGCGTTGACCGCCGTTGACCGGCGTTGACCGCCGTTGACCGACGTTGACCGGCCGTTGACCGGCGTTGACCACGGCGGCGATGGAAGTGGCGACCACCATCTTGAAGAGCTCGACGGGAGGAACCCATTGGTGGTGTCAATTTCACGAATCGAGGCTCCTATCACCGGAAATCGGCTCTCGAAAAGTCGGCGACGGCGGCGGCGTTGGATCTTCATTTTTCCGGCGTTGTTGCCCAAAATTGATTTGGGGCTTTTGATCTACGTGTTGTTCTGAGCATTTTGACACCGACCTTGCAACTCAACTCCGCCGGAATAGCGAGATCCGACGGCGGCGATGGCGACGGCGAACCTGGGGCGGCGCGATTCGGCGGCTGTTGATGTGAAATGAAGACTGGGTTTTGTTCTACTCTTCACCACGAATCCATTGGGACCGGAATCGTGGCATTTGGACGTCGGACGGCGGAGATACGGCGGTTTGAAAAATTCGGCCACCGGCGGCTTTGGGCGGCGCGTGCGGCGTGCTCCGGCATCGGTTCGGTCGACTCGGCCCACCGTTGGAATCAGCTCGTCGAGAGCTTTCCAATGGTGCCGGCGGTGTAAAAAACGGAGGCCGGATTCGATAGTTGGTCACTGTTCATCTTCGTGTGGTATGGGAGGGAGAAAATGTGATTTGGAAAAATATGAGGGCTATTTTTCTATAATCCCCAAAATTTCCTCCTTTATACTAATTTTTTTGAAAAATTTTAAGATAGGCTATACTAACTAATTTGGGCGTGCTGAACCCAAATATATCAGTTTTATCTTCATCCGAGGTCGTCTCGACCAGATTCCCGATACTGTATGGTTCCCGATCAAAAATTACTTTTTGTGCTCAAATGACTAATTTGAGCATTCTGATTCCAAATATATCAGTTTTATATCAAGAAGAGGTCATCTTGATCAATTTCTTGATACTGTGGTTAGGCCTACACTGTGTTGACACTGTGCACGCATAACGAGGCATTTTCGCGTGAAATTTCAAACACAGTCTCTCTTGACTAATTTGGACGTGCTGATTTCAAATTTATCAGTTTTACGTCCATCTGAGGTCTTCTGGACCAGTTTTCGGGATCTGCATGACCCCGTCTCGAAAAACGTGTCAGGTGCCCGATTGACTAATTTGGGCATCCTGAGTCTAAATATATCAGTTTCGGGGCGAGAAAAGGTCGTCTTGACCCTCATCCCGATACTACGTATCCCTTAAACAAAATCTACATTTTATGCTCAATTGACCAGATTGAGCCTGCTGACTATTAATATATCAGTTTTATGCCAGATTAAGGCCGTCTTGGCCACTAACCTGACACTGCGTTTCTCACTATTCACAAATCACTGTTCACTATCTGACTGACTAATCTGAGCGTTCTGACTTTGATTTTGTCAGTCCATTGGCGAGAAGAGGTCATCTAGACCACTTTTCTCGATACTGTACATCTATTAGGGCAATTATCACTGCTGCGCTCAGATGACCAGTCTGAGCGTACTGATGACTAGCTCATCAATTCTGTATCATGAAATGGTCGTCTAGACCGGTTTCTTGATATTGCGTGTCTCAACGCATACTCACATAATAGGGTGGACCGATTTCACTGTCGATTACCCCTTTCATTGCATGAATAGTAATTAAACGTTACTATTCCTGTTTAATTCATTCAACTGAAAAGCACACTGTGCTTATTAACTTAATTACATCATTACATAGTAATTAAGTTTCATAATTCATGAGAGTCATTACAGTGGCTCTCGGCTCATTACACAGCCTTCTACACGGACTCTTACACGTGCGTGTGCAATGCAACACGGGCGTGTACATTTCAGACATGGGCATGTACTAGTTGAGACTACTCAACACAGCCATGTCTTTGAAATATATTCATCTATCTGAGCGGTACACAGCCTTTTACACGATCATGTACTTGACCGTGTTACACTACATGGCTATGTACACTCACACGACTACTAACAGATACACAGTCCGAATGGCATACGGTCACTCACACGGCAGTATACCTGACTGTGTTACTTAAATTTGCTAAAGGACATTAAATTATGTCCATTTTATTCCTTAATGACTTATTACATGGTAAGTAGGTGCCATGAAAATGGCGGTCATTACACCTAGAGTTATGGATATACGAGAATTTGTTTATAGGACTGAAAGACTGCAGCTGATGTCCGGCGATACAGTTCTAACGTATGCTGTTCGCTACAAGGAACTGATATGGACTTCTACGATACATTCGGAGACAAAAGTGGATCAAGACAGGAGAAGACCTAAAGAGAGAAAGAGACCTTGCCAAACAGAATTATAAGAGCAATCAAGCAGGACTAGCAAGCCTCGTCAAGGAGATAGTGAACGCTGAGAGAAAAGTGCTTAATCCCGGGAACACTGCACAAGCCCAAGGCATTATAGCAGCCGCCATTATGGGGGGTGACCCGGTAGAACCAGCACCCCAACTGACCAATGAAGAGTTCATGGCCGAGCACTAGCCAGAAGTACACGAGGGCAATAGGGAGCCAATGGAGAACCTCAAACCAGCCCGTATGTCTCCCGAACACCCCGTGGAAGTGAAGATGACGAGACTCTTTCCGACGCCTATCCCGACGATGAGGGAGAGGAGATCCCCAAAATGACGAATAGATGGGGATGTACGAACCCCAAGTCATTATAGCCAGCGATGACGAGGTCAGTTTCGACTAAGAAGAAGAGGAGAACCCAGAGGAGTACTCACTCAGTGATAGGGACAATGAGGAGATGTCTGATACTGAATCAGGATTGTCCTTCCAATAGTAGTAACCCTTCTGCGGGAATGTTAGTTATGAAGATATATAGAGGGAAGTAGTAGCTCTCCCCCGTCAGTTATAGCATAATATACTTGTTGGGATCGTATAGGGGAAGTGTGTGTCATTCCCGCTGAACTAGAATCTTGAATATATGTATATATATTATGTGAAATATATTATGAGATAAGCAGTAAAGCTTTGCCCTAGGGGCCAGATATAAATTTTTCCACAGTGTGAGTATGATATGACAGAAAGTGCAGGACGAATCCTAGCACTCAGACGATGTCCCAATACAATGCGGCAATTGTATTGAACATCACAGTATGAGAGAAAGAAAGATGGATATAGTGTGTATATTTATATCCATAATGTTTAAATAAAATTGTTAAGTAAGAAAGAAAATTATATGTGATACGAGTCCCAAGTACAGAATTTAAGAGACTTATTTTTTTTTCCTTTCCCGTTGTACGGTAGGGTTACATAGGAAAACATGGCAAGAACGAGAGCTTAGTTAAACCCAGCATCCTGAGAGGATGAGTTGATAGCACAGATCGCAGCCATGCGAGAGATGATGGAGAACCAGCAACAGGAGCTAAACCAGCTTAGAGAACAGCTGGGCCAACCCCAGGCACCACAGTCAGTAGAGATGCCAGCACAGGAGGCTCTAGCAGCCCAGAAACTCTGAGGGAGCAAGCAGCTCCTCCAGCCTAGGAGGCACTAACACCCATAGTAATGGCTGCTTTCGTAACAACAATTGTTTTTCTACCAATCTCTAGGGAAGGTGACTTATATGAGAGATTCTGGCGCATGAAAGCATTAGAATTTGAAGGAATCACCAACCCTATAGAGGCCAATGACTGGCTAACGGATATCCAAGTAATCTTGGATTTTATAGGGCTAACAGATAGAGAGAAAGTGATGTACGCATCCTTCACCTTACGCAATGAGGCGCGTCAGTGGTGGAAGATGGTAGCCATTAGGAGGAACATTAGAGAGATGAGCTGGAGCGATTTCATTGAGGAATTCAAGGAGATGTACTTCAACGAGGAAGCATTAGCAGCGCAGTAAGACAAGTTCAACAACCTGTGCCAAGGTAGTATGACTGTTATGGAGGCAGTCAAGAAGTTTGAGCAGTTGGCTCAACTTTTTCCAGATTTGGTACCGACTAAAAGGAGAGAGTTAGATGAATAATGAAGATGTTCAGAACAGACATCGCAGTTTAGGTTTGTAGCGGATGCCACGGACTAGCGACACTAGCAGAACATGTCAGTAAGGCTATCTGAGCTAAGTACTGGTTGGCTCAGGATAAGGAGCAAAAGACGCAGAATTTTAAGGCACGAAAGGACGGAAAAACGCAAGCTGAGCAGGCTCAGGTGAAGCAGAACGCCGAGTTACAATACAGAGGACAGAACATGGGAACCGACTAGAATAGCAGGCATTCCAACAACAACAACAAGAGAAAAGGGGAACCAGGGCAACCAAGATTCATAGGAGAATTTCCCCCAGAAGAGAAATGATCCGGAAGGAGATGACACCCAATACCCGACATGCACGAGATGTGGAAAGAGGCACCCAGGAGAATGCAAGCAGAGAGCAAGTGGTTATTTCATCTGTGGCAATAAAGGCCACTCTGCCAAAAACTGGCACTCCAACCTGCAGAATCGACAGAATCAACCCCGCACTGAGAATAATCAATTTCACACAGACCAGACCAGGATCGAAGACCCTTCAATCACACAAGGTATACTGAAAGCTTCAGACAGCTAAGGGAGAATCTATGCTTACACGGGGAATGACGTTGAAGCTGTAACTTCTGCAATGGTGACAGGCCAGCTTTCTATCGTCGACTTTGATGTGTTAGTTCTACTTGATTTTGGAGCCACCCATTCGTTGCATCATCAGATTCTGCCAAAAAAAAAAAAAAAAAAAGCTTAGGACACAACGTTGTCATAAACTGTTGAAGGCGGAAAATCGTTTTCGAACCAATCGGATGTGAAAAGTTCATCTATAAGGGTTTGTCGCCAGAGCAACCAAAGACGATGATATCAGCAGTGAAGGCTCACGAGATGCTATCCAGTGGATGCACGGACTTCCTAGTACACGTAGCAGATAAGACTCAAGGAATAGAGATAGGACCCGACAACGTACCGATAGTCAGGGAATTCATGGAGATATTTCCAGAAGATCTTGCAGGACTCCAACCAGAGCGCGGGATCTCGTTCGAGACTGAACGTTTACCAGAATCAGCCCCCATCTCCAAGGCCCTATACAGAATGGGCTCTGCAAAGCTAAAGGAGCTCCGAGCCCAGCTGACAGACTAAATAGATAAGGGATCCATGCGACCGAGCTATTCACCCTGGAGAGCACGCATGCCATTCTGGAAGAAGAAAGATGGACCACTGAGAATGTGCATCGACTACAGAGAGTTGAACAGGATTACGATTAAGAACAAGCATCTGTTGCCGCGAGTTGACGATCTATTTGATTAGCTCTGAGACGCTGCAATGTCCTCGAAGATCGATCTACGTTCAGGGTACCATCAACTACGAATCAGGAAAGAAGATATACCCAAAACAGCCTTTCAAACGCGGTACGGACAATACGAGTTTCTGTTCTTGTCGCTCAGATAGTTAAAATGAAATTATAAAAATTAAAGTTAGGTCTTAAACCAACAAAAAGTAGGTTTATGATGAGAAATCATGTGACAACCGGGAAATTTAGGTAATTCTCGGAAGAAAATGTACAAATGTATGTATATAACAATTTGTACTATTTAAAGAGTGAAATAAATGTATTTATATTGCTTAGAATGTATTAAAATGTTCTAACAATATTGACGAGTAAAAATTCAGTGTTGGAAAAATTCACTGAGTTGAAACGGGTGAAACGGTGCCAAAACCGGCATTGAAAACCCTAACCGGGACAATAAAAGACGGAAAACTTCCGGGATTAATTTTGATCAAACGGAAGTAGTTTAAATTGGTCCGACTACACTAGAGACCTCAGGAACATGCCGGGACGATTTCAGGAAAATTTCGGCTCGAACCGGTATCGGTCAAAAAGTAGTCGAATTAATGTGAATAGTGAAAGTCAAAGTCAACTTTTACTTTAGCATTTATGACATCATAAATCCCTTTAATAAATGGGAAGAAAATGGTGGTTGGTAGCATTAATGGCCATGATTTAGTTTCTTTTTGATCTAAAAGCCAAGATTTGGCCAAAATTCACCATTTTAATTTATTGAAAAATATGGAAAGAATTAAGGTGAAATGTGTTGAGTTTTGATTGGTGGAAAGCCAAATTAATTGGCCTTTTAGTTGCTTAAGTCGGTAACTTTAGTGAATAAAGTGGCGAAACATATTTCAAGCCAAAACCAAAGACCAAAAAAATTTTCTAAGTATTTCCATGGTGAACCGTGAGCAACCCAAGGGAGACTAAGTGATTTCTTCAATTTTCCTTCACAAAATTGGTGTCAAATCATTCCTTGAAGACAAAGGAAGCAAGTGAACAAGGTAACTCCCCTTGGATTGAACTTTTTCTTGGTTCTTTTTCAAGAAAACCGTATGATGAATAGTAGAAAGAATGGAAAAAATTTTGGTTGTTTTCATTGATTTGGTGTTTGGGTTTTGTTAAGGGTGTGATTAGGAAGAAAACCATGTATTTGGTTTAAGGAAAAACCAAATTTTGGTTGGTTTTCCAAGGGTAAAACCGTGGGTTACCAAGAGTAACCAATGAGAAATTTTTATGGTTTAAGTGTTAACATGCTTTCAAATTATATTTTGTTAAGAATAAAACATGATTTGCATTATGAAAAACTTGGAAAAAGTTTTGGTGTGAGCTTACCAAAAGTGGCCGTGGGTTACTTAGGGCTGGGAAAAAAGTTTTGCATGGTTTATTTGATAATTGGATGATTTAAATTATGCATTTTACAATGTAAATGATGAAATTGTGAATGAAAGCAAGAAAAGAAAAAAATTGGGGTATGTTTTGTTAGTGTGGCCGTGGGTTATATGTGATTAAAAACCCTAGGAAAATTGTTGAAAAATACAATGAAAATGGGCTAGAAAATGTGTAAGAAAATGACATTTTAATAGCCTAAGATTTGGTGAAAAATTGAGAAGTTTTGGTTAGGTTTTGATTGTCAAAACCGTGGCCAAAAACTAAGGATGAAAATGAAAATTTTTTTTGTGTAATGTGGGTTAAAATGCAAATTGGAATTTTGTGAGCTTTTATGTAAAAGTTTGGAAAACTTTTACATAAAATAGGCTTGTGGTATAGTACGTGGCAGGTACATATGGTTCGAGGCGTACCTAACGCCGGTAGCCTTAAAATTACGCCGAAATGCTGCCGAAATTTCGAAAACAGCATTTGGGGTCAAATGGAAATAAAAATAAAAGTTTAGGGTCAGGTCAGAAACCCGAGTCCCTAACGGAAAATTGAATAAGGGAACCTAAGGGGTGGTTCATGAATAGTAACCCGTCCCCTAAAAATGTAAAACGCGAGTGAAACTGAAAAAAAAAAAACCGACCCCGAGGGGGGGGCGTTTTTGGAAATGAAATAAAGGTCCGAGTCGGGTACGGAAAATCCAAACCTCGGAGACCTAGGTCGGGAATGTCTAGATGAACGTTTTAAATACTAGTGAAACGTCCATTTGAGGCTCCGAAACGATAGAAAATCACTAAACCGACGTAAGGGTCAGAATAGTGCTTCCCGAGGGTCGGGAAAGTGAAAAGTGAAAATAAAATAGAAATGAACCCGGTAATGATTAGAAAAGAGTCAGAAAAGTTCCTGAGAGCCAAAAACACAGTCTGGATCGGGAAAATTCCGTCAGGGGCAAAACTGCAATTTTACCAAAAAATAGGGGTAAAATCGTAATTTTGTAAAAGTTGAGAAAAATGGGGAAAATGATAAATAAAGCCTAAAAAAGTTGTAAATAGGTTTTATTTAAGCTTTTGAATGAAAAATAAAAGCTATAATGGGAAATAAAATTAACAGACAAGGTTTTGTCTGTAGAATCCAAAAATCGACCTACAAGGAAGGCGATCAAAGATCCAAGAGAGAAAAGGGGAAGAGACCGATAAGGTAAGTTCAGACATTTACCTGTCTGCAACATATAGCATTATTGTTGCTAACCTTGATATACTAACTATAAGTTAGGTACATATGTGCTACGGGCACTATTATAGAGTAGAGAGAGAGACGTAATGTGCTACGGGTACTATTGAGAATGGACACATTGTTAATTGTGCTTCGGGCACTAGAGCGAGGTTAATGAAACTCACTCCGCTAAAATTAAAATGTGAACCATTCCTAACCACGGGACAATGTGAAGTCACCGGGTTAGAATATTAAAAAGTCGGTAATGAAACCACTTTCTGGCGTACCAGCCTTCCGTACAGGGAGGTACTTTTGCCTTCGGGGCTATGAGACTAAGGCTGTGGAGGTCAGCACTAATGTACCGCTCCCAGTCATGTACAATTTTGCCTTCGGGGCTATGAGATTAAGGCTGTGGAGGTCAGCACTAATGTACCGCTCCCAGTCATGCGCACTTAAATGGTACTGCCAACCTGAGCTCAAAACCAGAACATAAGCAAAGATAATTACCTAAAACTGAAACTATGCCATAATTGAGCATAATACAGTTTCGTGAGGGTACTAACATCGCGGCAGATGTACTGTTCAGACACTGTGCTGTGGTCAAATTTACTATTCACCATGAATTGTGGTCAAAGTTACTATTCATATATGAATAGTGGTCAACGGTACTATTCATGATGAATAGTCTATTCATAGAAATTTTATTTCTTGCATGTTTGAACTTACTGAGCCTGTAGCTCACCATTTTTACTAATGTTGCAGGTAAGCGACCAGCTCAGTAGCTTGTTTGACTGGATGCGGACGGGATGGCGCGTGTCAAATCGGATAACTGGGCGAGGGATATGGTCCTGCCAGAGTCTTTCCGCTGAGCGATAAAAAGGGAAGGAAAAAAAAAAAAGAAGAGACAGTCTTTTGTAATATTATATATTTTACGAAAGTACTGTAATATGTAAATTACTTTGTACTTGCCAACAAAGTAAATAGTGGGAATTGTTTTACATGATGTTTTTAAAAAAAAAAATTTCCCCAAAAACGTCATGATTTAAAGAAAGAGAGGTAAGCCGGCGACCCATGAGAGTACAATCTATCGCAGTTAGCGATAAAGCTCAACTGTGATAGTATTGTATGATCTCTACAAGGGGCGGGCCGCCACAGTTGGTATCAGAGCAAGGTTTGAGATTGGTCTAGTTTATAATACCAACTGCTGTCACAGTTGGTATCATAGCGGAATTACGGTTGGTTTAGTTTGGATTACCAACTGCAGTCACAGTTGGTATATCAGAGCAGTATTGACCATATCCTGATTTGACACTTCGCGCATCCTGCACCGCTATCCAAGTAAGTAGTTTACTTAAGTTTAGTTAATTATTTTCTTATGTGAAAATAATTATCTTATAGGTAGCAAGATGACCAGACCCCCTTATGTGAGACCACCGCTACCATGACCGAGAGGAGTATTACGGGTATGGACGCGACCTATTGTGAGGCCGTCTATTTCCCAACGACCGATAATCAGACCCCCCGTGCCCGAGAGACCTCCAGTACCAGTACCAGCATCAGCACCAGCGCCAGTAGATGTTGTACAGCCACGACCGATAGTTTATCCACCTGTAGTAGTGGACATTCCAGTTGTTGGTGGACGCCAACATATTGGGGTGAGAGTTTTGGCTCGGGCAGTACAGGCATTTCGAGCTAGCAGTCCTCCTATGTTTGACGGTGGACGACAGTCGATGGAGGCGAAGGACTGGCTCCATGCTATCGAGAGGATTATGGTGATATGCGACATCGATCGAGATATGTGGATTCAGTTGGCCATCAGTATGTTTCAGGGAGATGCTCGAGTATTTTGGCAGTATTGCGATCAGGAGATTTTATTACGATTCAGTTGGGCTGAGTTCTGTCAGCGATTGGCTGATCAGTTTCCGCCTAGGGATCCGGCACCTACTCCAGCACCTCCAGAGAGACGAGAGGCTGATACACCTGTGTACCCTGGGTTCGATGAGGTTAGGGACTACATTCTCAAGACTGAGAGGATGGTCATGTTGTCTGGTGAGACAGTTATGTCTTACGTAGCACGATTTGAGGAGACCATTAGGAGAAGATGTCCGTTGCCCAACCTCATGGAAGCAAACTGTTGTGAGCTGTTCTGGAGAGATTTACCCATGGAGTTGAGACAGAGGGTAATCAAGCTATTTCCTCCTACGCTCCAAGAGTTTGTAGTGACGATCAGGACGATCGAGAGAGAGATTTTGATCGAGCATCTGACGCAGAGTCGACGAGAGACACTGGGTCAAGATGAGATGTTTGCACGCATCTTTGGGCTGAGAAGAATGATGAATGATCATGAGGCTGGACCGTCTAGACCACGAAGAGGTGATGACTCAGGACAGGGAGCATTGCCTAGGGGCGGTGACGATTCAGATGATCTCGATGATCACGAGGATCCAGAAGAATATCCTCTAGTCCCAGATACAAGAGATGCATGACCAGTGGATATGTATACATGTACATAAGTAGCTTAGAGAGAAAAGCTCCTTTGTATAGACTTGTGGCCAAGATGTATAAAAAGGCCGATGTATATATGACTGGTGATGATTATGTATGACATATAAATGTTTTGCTATGAACGAAATATCAAAATGATTATATGTTATACGATGATGTGTTACAATGATGTGGCTTTACATTACCCTAAATTTCGTGAATTGATATGATTTTACGAATGTGGTTATGGAAAAGCTAACGGTGAATTATTGTGCCATAATAGGACGATAGGCAAGATGGTGGATTTGCGAAATCGACCAGAGAGACGAGAGCGACGTCCTAATGTTATGGAGAGATTGGATCAGATACAAGCCCTGCTAGAAGCTCAGATGTAAGAAAATGCTAATCTGAGGCGACGGGTAGAGGAGCTAGAACAGAGACAAGGCTCTGAGGGTACCTAAGTAGAACAGGAAGCTGAGGTAGATCCGGTTATCCCTCCAGCTACTGTAAATGAGAGAGTTCCTGAACAGCAACCGGTATTAAACCTGGAACCCCTCTATGAAAGATTCAGGCGTATGAGGCCGCCAGAATTTGAAGGGTCTACAAATCCTCTAGAGGCTGAAGACTGGTTGTCGTCATTACAAGTGATCATGGAATTCATGAACCTAACCGACCGGGAGAAGGTTGCATGTGCGTCTTTTGTGCTGAGAAAAGATGCTCGTTTTTGGTGGGACACTATACGAATGAGAAGAGACGTGTCCATGAGTTGGGCGGAATTTCTGGAAGAATTTAACCAGAAATATTACAACCCTGCATCTCTGAGACAACAACAGAAAGAGTTCTTAGAATTGATGCAAGGAAATATGTCGGTAAGCGAAGTTTGCCGAAAGTTCGACCAATTATCCCGTTTATGTCCCTATGTAGTCCCTACTGAGAGGGAGAAAATACAGAAAATGATCGGGATGTTCAGGCCAGAAATTGCAATATTAGTAGACACTGGACAAGTACCGCCTACTTCTGTAGCTGATTGTGTAAGTCGGGCCATCAGAGCTGAGTTTCACGTAGCCCGACAGAAAGAGGAAAGAGAGAAACACTGGGAGGCCAAAAAGAAGGAGAGGGCTTTGGCTAAGTCTACACAAGTTGGTCAATCAAGCAAGCCTAGTCAGAATGCTAAACCAAGCCAGGGCAATAATCAAGGATCCCAACAAAACAAGAGAAAAGGCAATTTTTCTGGAAATCGCCAGGGAAATAATCGAAACCAGCAGCTGAGAACAATTGGTAATGCGGAATCCAATGTGCAAAATTGCCCCACATGCGGGAAAAGACATTATGGGCAATGCAAATTTAGGCCACTTGTTTGTTATGAATGTGGAAAGGAAGGCCATTACGCCAGAAACTGTCCAAACAATAGGCAGAGTGGACAAGGCACTTCCCAACAGCACCAGACACGCCCACAAGCTCATTCCCTTCAGGCCAGAGTTGAAGAGTCACCAGTAAGGCCGCAACGCCAGAAGCGTGTACCACGTGCCGATGCTCGTGTGATGGCCTACAGTGAGGAAGATGCAAAGGCAGGAACATCAAACGTGGTGACAGGTTAGCTTCTTGTCGCTAGTCATGTAGCCTCTGTACTATTCGATTCCGGTGCTACGCATTCTTTTGTTTCCTATGAATTTGCTGACAAGATAGGACTTCCAAAGGACTATATGGGAAAAGTATTTAAGACAGCTTTACCCTCTGGGGAAATATTATTGTCCAATTACTGGCTACCTCATATACCAGTATATGTGGCAAATAGGGAACTATATGCAGAGTTGATCGTAATGAAGATCGCGGATTACGATGTGATTCTAGGCATGGATTTCCCAGGGAAATACCGAGCTACGATCGAGTGTCAAAATCGAAAGATAGTATTCCAACCCGAGGAAGAAGAGAGTTTCGAGTACGTCGACACTTCTCGAAAACCCGGGAAGATGATAATCAGTTCGCTGAGAGCAAGCAAGCTAATAACCAGTGGTTGCATGGGATATCTGGCATATGTGGTGGATACTACAGAGGAACAGAATCTTCAACCTGAAGATGTTCCCATTGTTAATGAATTTCTTGACGTATTTCTGGAAGAGTTACCAGGGATACCTCCAGAGAGAGAAATCTCGTTCGAAATTGAGTTGATGCTTGGAACAGCACCTATTTCCAAAGCACCATACCGCATGGCTCCAGTGGAGTTAAAGGAGCTACGGTACAATTGAAGGAGCTTTTGGATAAGGGATTTATCAGGCCGAGTTATTCTCCATGGGGTGCACCTGTGTTGTTCGTCAAGAAAAAGGATGGAACATTCCGGTTGTGCATTGATTACCGAGAGTTGAATAAGGTTACGATCAAAAATAGGTATCCGTTACCTAGAATTGATGACCTATTTGACCAGTTAAAAGGCGCAGCGATATTTTCCAAGATCGACTTACGATCAGGATATCACCAGCTGAGAATTAAAGAAAGTGATATTCCTAAGACGGCGTTTAGGAATCGTTATGGTCACTACGAGTTTCTTGTGATGCCATTTGGATTAACAAATGCATCGGCAGCATTCATGGACTTGATGAACAGAATTTTTAAAGAGTATTTGGATAAGTTTGTCATTGTATTCATTGATGACATTCTTATATACTCAAAGACTCATGAAGAGCACCAGGAGCATCTGAGGATCGTGCTGAATACGATAAGAAAGCATCAACTGTATGCCAAATTCTCAAAATGTGAGTTTTGGCTGGACAAAGTACATTTCCTCAGACATGTTGTATCCCAGGAAGGTATTGCTGTAGATCCGACGAAAGTGGATGCAATTAACTAGTGGCCTGCACCCAAGAGTGTGACGGAAATACGCAGTTTCTTGGGGTTAGCTGGTTATTATCGGCGATTTGTAGAGGGATTTGTGTGATTAGCTGTACCTCTTACTGCTGTTACACGCAAGGAAAGGAAGTACGAGTGGTCTATGGAATGCGAAAGAAGCTTCTAGGAGTTAAAGAGACGGCTGACAAGCGCACCAATCCTTACGCTTCCCACTGAAGGGGAAAAGTTTGTGATCTACAGTGATGCATCTAAAGTAGGATTGGGAGCAGTTCTGATGCAAGCTGGCAAGGTGATTGCCTATGCTTCCCGTCAATTAAAGGATCATGAAAGGAATTACCCTACGCATGACCTTGAACTTGCTGTAGTAGTGTTCGCACTTAAAATTTGGCGACACTATCTCTACGGAGCTCAATGTCAGATTTTCACTGATCACCAAAGCCTGAAGTATTTCTTCACACAAAAGGAGCTCAATATGTGGCAAAGACGATGGTTGGAACTGGTGAAGGATTATGATTGTGAAATCCTATACCATCCAGGAAAGGCCAACCGTGTAGCGGATGCTCTAAGTAGAAAGTCTACCATATCGCACCAGCTACCAATAAACAGGTTTCCGAAGCCATTGCAGCAAGAAATAAATTTTTTGAACTTGGAGTTGATATCTGGAAGACTAGCTGCACTCCAAGTGGAATCATCGCTATTTGAGGATATAAAGGAAGCTCAGAGGCGAGATCCAACAATGACAAGTTCTCAAGAAGGAATTTCCAAGGATGTAATGATCCTTTATCAAGGAAGGATAAATGTTCCAACTGATGAGGAACTTAGAAGACGGATCATGTTAGAAGCCCATGAGACACCCTATTCGGTTCATCCCGGAGCTAGCAAGATGTATCAGGACTTGAAGTTACAGTTCTGGTGGAAAGGGATGAAGAACAATATAGCGAAATTCGTGAGCAGATGTATGACCTGTCAAAGAATCAAAGCGGAACATAAACATCCAGCATGAAGATTGGAACCGTTGGAGATTCCTGAATGGAAATGGGAACACATTACGATGGATTTTGTAGTGGGACTCCCAAAAACCCGAGAAGGTTATGATGCCATTTGGGTTATTGTGGATAGACTGACCAAGACGGCACGGTTTATAGCTGTCAAGATGACCTTTTCGTTGGAAAAGTTTGCTCAGTTGTACGTAACTCATGTCGTCAAATTACATGGAGTACCAAAATCCATTGTATCAGATCGAGATGCACGATTCACTTCGAATTTCTAGAAGTGTGTGCAAGAGGCCATGGGTACTGAATTAAGACTCAGTACGGCTTTTCATACGCAAACAGACGGACAGTCAAAGCGGACAATTCAGACGTTAGAGGACATGCTTCGAGCTTATGTAATGGATTTTGTGGGAAATTGGAACGAGAAGCTACCATTAATTGAATTCTCGTACAATAATAGTTACTAAGCTTCTATAGGCATGGCACCTTACGAGGCTTTGTATGGACAGAAGTGCAGATCACCATTACACTGGTATGATTTACGAGAGAAGCAGTTGCATAAGATAGATTTCATAAAAGAGACTTCCGATGCAGTTGCTAGAATTCAGCGTCAAATGAAAATTGCACAAAGCCGACAAAAGAGTTATGCAGACAAGAGGCGGAGATCCTTAGAGTTTGATGAAGGAGACTTCGTATTTCTTAAAGTATCACCCATGAAGGGGATTATGCGTTTCGGTAAGAAGGGGAAACTTAGTCCAAGGTATATTGGACCTTATGAAATTATCGAACGCATTGGAAAGGTCGCTTACAAATTAGCGTTACCTCCAGAATTGTCGGCAGTGCATAATGTATTTCATGTGTCGATGCTGAGAAAATATATACCAGATCCGTCCCATGTGTTGAAGCATGAGCCTATTCAAATCCATGAGGATTTGACATATGAGGAACAACCTATTCGAGTACTGGCTCGTGAAGAGAAAGTACTGAGGAATAAGACAATCCCACTAGTGAAGATTCTATGGAAAAATCACAACATTGAAGAAGCTACGTGGGAACGAGAAGACGAGATGAAGAGTTTATACCCCCACTTGTTCTAATTTTTGAGGATGAAAATTTTATAAGGAGGGGTGAATGTGACAACCGGGAAATTTAGGCAATTCTCAGAAGAAAATGTACAAATGTATGTATATAACAATTTGTACAATTTAAAGAGTGAAATAAATGTATTTATATTGTTTAGAATGTATTAAAATGTTCTAACAATATTGACGAGTAAAAATTCAGTGTTGGAAAAATTCACTGAGTTGAAACGAGTGAAACAGTGCCAAAACCGGCATTGAAAACCCTAACCGAGACAATAAAAGACGGAAAACTTCCGGGATTAATTTTGATCAAATGAAAGCAGTTTAAATTAATCCGATTGCACAGGAGACCTCAGGAACACGCCGGGACGATTTCAGGAAAATTTCAGCTCGATCCGGTATCGGTCAAAAAGTAGTCGAATTAATGTGAATAGTGAAAGTCAAAGTCAACTTTTGCTTTAGCATTTATGATATCATAAATCCCTTTAATAAATGGGAAGAAAATGGTGGTTGGTAGCATTAATGGCCATGATTTAGTTTCTTTTTGATCTAAAGGCCAATATTTGGCCAAAATTCACCATTTTAATTTATTGAAAAATATGGAAAGAATTACGGTGAAATGTGTTGAGTTTTGATTGGTGGAAAGCCAAATTAATTGGCCTTTTAGTTGCTTAAGTCGGCAACTTTAGTGAATAAAGTGGCCGAAACATATTTCAAGCCAAAACCAAAGACCAAAAAAATTTTCTAAGTATTTCCATGGTGAACCGTGAGCAACCCAAGGGAGACTAAGTGATTTCTTCAATTTTCCTTCACAAAATTGGTGTCAAATCATTCCTTGAAGACAAAGGAAGCAAGTGAACAAGGTAACTCCCCTTGGATTGAACTTTTTCTTGGTTTTTTTTCAAGAAAACCGTATGATGAATAGTAGAAAGAATGGAAAAAATTTTAGTTGTTTTCATTGATTTGGTGTTTGGGTTTTGTTAAGGGTGTGATTAGGAAGAAAACCATGTATTTGGTTTAAGGAAAAACCAAATTTTGGTTGGTTTTCCAAGGGTAAAACCGTGGGTTTCCAAGAGTAACCAATGAGAAATTTTTATGGTTTAAGTGTTAACATGCTTTCAAATTATATTTTGTTAAGAATAAAACAGGATTTGCATTATGAAAAACTTGGAAAAATTTTTGGTGTGAGCTTACCAAAAGTGGCCGTGGGTTACTTAGGGCTTGGAAGAAAGTTTTGCATGGTTTATTTGATAATTGGATGATTTAAATCATGCATTTTATAATGTAAATGCTGAAATTGTGAATGAGAGCAAGAAAAGAAAAAAATTGGGGTATGTTTTGTTAGTGTGGCCGTGGGTTATATGTGATTAAAAACCCTAGGAAAATTGTTGAAAAATACAATGAAAATGGGCTTGAAAATGTGTTAGAAAATGACATTTTAATAGCCTACGATTTGGTGAAAAATTGAGAAGTTTTGGTTAGGTTTTGATTATCAAAACCGTGGCCAAAAACTAAGGATGAAAATGAAAAAATTTTTTGTGTAATGTAGGTTAAAATGCAAATTGGAATTTTGTGAGCTTTTATGTAAAAGTTTGGAAAACTTTTACATAAAATAGGCTTGTGGTATAGTATGTGGCAGGTACATATGGTTCGAGGCGTACCTAACGCCGGTAGCCTTAAAATTACGCCGAAATGCTGCCGAAATTTCGAAAACAGCATTTGGGGTAAAATGGAAATAAAAATAAAAGTTTAGGGTCGGGTCGGAAACCCGAGTCCCTAACGGAAAATTGAATAAGGGAACCTAAGGGGTGGTTCGTGAATAGTAACTTGTCCCCTAAAAATGTAAAACGCGAGTGAAATTGAAAAAAAAAAAAAAAAACCAACCCTGGGGGGGGGGGGGAGGGCGTTTTTGGAAATGAAAAAAAGGTCCGAGTCGAGTACGGAAAATCCAAACCTCGGAGACCTAGGTCGGGAATGTCTAGATGAACGTTTTAAATACTAGTGAAATGTCCATTTGAGGCTCTGAAACGATAGAAAATCACTAAACCGACGTAAGGGTCGGAATAGTGCTTCCCGAGGGTCGGGAAAGTGAAAAGTGAAAATAAAATAGAAATGAACCCGGTAATGATTAGAAAAGAGTCAGAAAAGTTCCTGAGAGCCAAAAACGCAGTCTGGATTGGGAAAATTCCGTCAGGGGCAAAACTGCAATTTTGCCAAAAAATAGGGGCAAACTCGTAATTTTGTAAAAGTTGAGAAAAATGGGGAAAATGATAAATAAAGCCTAAAAAAGTTGTAAATAGGTTTTATTTAAGCTTTTTAATGAAAAATAAAAGCTATAATTGGAAATAAAATTAACAGCCAAGGTTTTGTCTGTAGGATCCAAAAATCGACCTACAAGGAAGGCGATCAAAGATCCAAGAGAGAAAGGGGAAGAGACCGATAGGGTAAGTTCAGACATTTACCTGTCTGCAACATATAGCATTATTGTTGCTAACCTTGATGTACTAACTATAAGTTAGGTACATATGTGCTACGGGCACTATTATAGAGTAGAGAGAGAGACGTAATGTGCTACGGGCACTATTGTGAATGGACACATTGTTAATTGTGCTTCGGACACTAGAGCGAGGTTAATGAAACTCACTCCCCTAAAATTAAAATGTGAACCATTACTAACCATGGGACAATGTGAAGTCACCGGGTTAGAATATTAAAAAGTCGGTAATGAAACCACTTTCTGGCGTACCAGCCTTCTGTACAGGGAGGTACTTTTGCCTTCGGGGCTATGAGACTAAGGTTATGGAGGTCAGCACTAATGTACCGCTCCCAGTCATGTACAATTTTGCCTTCGGGGCTATGAGATTAAGGCTGTGGAGGTCAACACTAATGTACCGCTCCCAGTCATGCGCACTTAAATGGTACTGCCAACCTGAGCTCAAAACCAGAACATAAGCAAAGATAATTACCTAAAACTGAAACTATGCCATAATTGAGCATAAGACAGTTTCGTGAGGGTACTAACATCGCGGTAGATGTACTGTTGTGACACTGTGCTGTGGTCAAATTTACTATTCACCATGAATTGTGGTCAAACTTACTATTTATATATGAATAGTGGTCAATGATACTATTCATGATGAATAGTCTATTCATAGAAATTTTATTTCTTGCATGTTTGAACTTACTGAGCCTGTAGCTCACCATTTTTGCTAATGTTGCAGGTAAACGACCAGCTCAATAGCTTGTTTGACTGGATGCAGACGGGATGACGCATGTCAAATCGGATAACTGGGCGAGGGATATGGTCCTGCCAGAGTCTTTCCGCTGAGCTATAAAAAGGAAAGGAAAAAAAAAAAAAAGAAGAGACAGTCTTTTGTAATATTATATAGTTTACGAAAGTACTGTAATATGTAAATTACTTTGTACTTGCCAACAAAGTAAATAGTGGAAAATGTTTTACATGATGTTTTAAAAAAAAAAATTTCCCCAAAAACGTCATGATTTAAAGAAAGAGAGGTAAGCCAGCGACCCATGAGAGTACAATCTATCGCAGTTAGTGATAAAGCTCAACTGTGATAGTATTGTATGATCTCTACAAGGGGCGGGCCGTCACAAATCAAATCAGGGACAAAATGGTAATTTTGTCAAGAGTTAGTGTAAAAATGAAAAATGGGATTTTAGATTCCTAAGACTATTTGCGGGAAATAAAACGTAGAATTTTTACGTTTTACTAAATTTTGAATATGAAATGAAGATTTAGAATAACCGTGGTTATTCCGGTTATAGGAACCCGATCCAGAAGCGGTAAAGGAACGTCTGCGGAGTCGGGGAAGGAAATGCTAGCGAAAGTATCTGTAAGTTCGAATATTTAATTGAGTGCAACATGAATAGACTATTATGTCTAAGTGTGATATGTGTAAGTTCCAGTATTCATTTGTCTGCTCATGAACATTCTGATGTTGTTCATTATATGAATGAATTGATCTGTTATGTCTAGGTTTATGTGCTATATGAATGTTTCATAGCGCGATGCTATGATAAATGTTTGGTAAGCTCAGATATTTACATGTCTTCAGCATGAATTACTATTTGATTGATTTAAGTACTTTTCGTACAAACTTGTAAAGTCCTACGGGCAATAGGGGTGTAGTTAAACTAACTCACCTAATGAAATGAGAAATTAAAAAGTGTATAAATAATACACTATGGAGAAGTGTTAGGGCACTATAGTGTGGTTAATTAGAAACACACATAAAGAAATAAATGTAAAGACCTACGGACAATAAGGGTTCCACCGTGGGATGATTCATATGAATGTCGCCGGTGGGGAACTATAAGAAAGATGGTAATGAAACCACTAAGGCGTACCGCCCCTCCAACATAGTGGTGGAGGTTTTTCTCAAATCCTACAAGGATATCAGGGCTGTGGAGGCCGATGTTCTAAGGTCGCTACTTAGACCCTCCCAGTCAGCGCGTTAATAATCATCGGTACTGCCGTAAACAGAGCTCTAAACTAGAAATCTAATAGAGAATAAACAATCAATAAAATGATAAAAATCATAATTGAGCATAACCGAAGCTTACGCTAGAATAATGTAAATTCGGTTAGGGTATGTGAATAGTTACCCGTTAGGGTAAAATGAATAGTAACCAGTTAGGGTAACTGTTACTATTCATCGGTCAAAGGTCAAAATTACTATTTATGATAAATAGTACTATTCATAAAAAATTGAGTTTTAGTGTTTTTGAATCAATATGATTCTTACTATGTATGTTTGAACTTACTGAGCCTGTTAGCTCATCAGTTTGTTCATGTTGCAGGTGAGAAACCTGTCCGGTAGATTTCTGGATGGCGGCAGGATGCGAGCGTATCAAAGGGATAGGGAATCCACTGTGGATATGGTCCTGCTACAAGTTTTCCGCTGAGCGTTGAAAGAGGAGATTTGAATAAAGAAAAGACATGTATTGCAAAAAGATTTGAATTATGTATTGTGTATAAACTATGTTTGTACTTTTAAAAGTGACAAACATAGTTCAGTTTAATTACGTTATGTTTACAAACAAGAAAAAGTATTAAAAAAAATGATTCCAAATTTCACAAAGGGTTTAAAGGAAAGAAAAGAATTTAGGCGACCTGACGAAGTTCACGAGCTATTTCAGTCGGCTAAGGAGCTTGATTGTAATAGTTTCGGTGGACTGAGGTCGGGGGCATCACAAACGCGCCTCATTGCGCAGGGTGAAGGATGCGTACATCACTTTCCCTCTCTATCTGTTAACCCTATAAAATCCAAGATTACTTGGATATCCGTTAGCCAATCATCGGCCTCTATAGGGTTGGTGATTCCTAAGAATTCTAACGCTTTCATGCGCCAGAATCTCTCATATAAGTCGCCTTCCCTAGGGATTGGCAAAAAATAATTGCTGCTACGAAAGCAGCCATTACTATAGGTGCTAGTGCTTCCTGAGCTGGAGGAGCTGCTTGCTCCCTCAGAGTTTCTGGGGCTGCTAGAGCCTCCTGTGTTGGCATCTCTACTGACTGTGGTGCCTGGGGTTGCTGGCCAAGCTGTTCCCTAAGCTGGTTTAACTCCCGTTACTGGTTCTCCATCATCTCTCGCATGGCTGCGATCTGTGCTATCAACTCATCCTCTCAGGATGCTGGGTTTAACTAAGCTCTCGTTCTTGCCATGTTTTCTTATGTAACCCTATCGTACAGCGGGAAAGGAAAATATAAGTCTCTTAAATTCTATACTTGGGACTCGTATCACATATAATTTTCTTTCTTACTTAACAATCTTACTTAAACATTATGGATATAAATATACACACTATATCCATCTTTCTTTCTCTCATACTGTGATGTTCAATACAATTGCCGCATTGTATTGGGACATCGTCTAAGTACTAGGATTCGTCCTGCACTTTCTGTCATATCATACTCACACTGTGGAAAAAAATTATATCTGGCCCCTAGGGCAAAGCTTTACTGCTTATCCCATAATATATTTCACATAATATATATATATATTCAAGATTCTAGTTCAGCGGGAATGACACACACTTCCCCTATACGATCCCAACAAGTACATTATGCTACAATTGACGGGGGAGAGCTACTGCTTCCCTCTATATATTTTCATAACTAACATTCCAGAAGAAGGGTTACTACTATTGGAAGGACAATCCTGATTCAGTATCAGGCATCTCCTCATCATTACTATCGCTAAGTGAGTACTCCTCTGGGTTCTCCTCTCCCTCATCGTCGGGATGGGCGTTAGAAAGAGTCTCGTTATCTTCCTCCTTCATGGGGTGTTCGGGAGACATACGGGCTGGTTCGGGTTCTCCATCGACTCCCTATTGCCCTCGTGTACTTCTGGCTGGTGCTCGGCCATGAACTCTTCATCAGCCAGTTGCGGTGCTGGTTCTACCGGGTCACCCTCCATAATGGCGGCTGCTATAATGCCTTGGGCTTGTGCAGGGTTCCCGGGGTTGAGCACTTTTCTCTCAGCATTCACTATCCCCTTGATAAGGCTTGCTAGTCCTGTTTGATCGCTCTTCTAATTCTGTTTGGCAAGGTCTCTTTCTCTCTTTGGGTCTTCTCCTGTCTTGATCCACTTTTGTCTCTGCATGTATTGTAGAAGTCCATATCGGTTCCTTGTAGCGAACAGCATATGTTAGAACTGTATCACCGGACATCAGCTGCAGTCTTTCAGTCCGATGAACAAATTCTCGTATATCCATAACTCGAGGGAACTTAGGCGGTTTCACTCCCCGCTTGCCTATAAAGAAAAACTGAGGCTGATGCTAGACTCCTCTCAGAGATTGGCTCGATCGTGGTATGGTGAAACTCGATGCAGTTAAGAGCTCATCCTGGTCATAAGGATCCCGATACACACGAGAGTATCTTCCTGAGAGATATCAATAGCCAACAGGACTCAGTTATCCTGATCAATGGCGTACAATCAGAGAATCACTTTGATAACGTGAAACCAGTCCTGACATTCTCATGGAGTGCAGGAGTACTGTTTTCCATTCAAAACTTAGTGGACAACTAGCCCTGAAGATCGGTACAACTCGGGCAGCAATCCATGTTCTTTCTCTGAGTAGTTCTCTAGCACCGCACGGTCGTGATTTTCGTATAATGATCTCAGCATCTCTTCATCTTATCCTCGCCATCATAGGTTTCATCATCTCATTACTATAAAATGTTATCATCAATAGATAAACATTTACCGACTAAAAATAAAACTAACTTACTTGGACAGATGAGGCAGGCATGCGGCAATGTGAGGTAGGATGGCAGGAAACCGCTCTGATACCAACTGTGACGCCCTGTGCCCTCAGCGGCCCGGACCGTCACTGAAAACTATTACTTGCTTCTATAGCTTTTACTTATACTTCCTCTTTAAAACCGATACTTAAACTTGCTGAATTTAATAGCATAAATTTAGAGGGATTTTTTTTAATATACGCGTACGTATTTACTATTCACGTACGTATATTATTAAAATGCGAAATTTGAAAAACATAAGGATTTCAATTATACATACACACTTATATACTTGTTTATCTGATTAATATTCACCAGACACTATTTAAATATACTATTCATACATATACTGTTTACTGTTCCAAAATACCAATTAATCTTTACTATTCAAAATACTATTTAGCTGTCACCGTTCAAAATACTATTTACTCATACTGTGCGGAAGAATACTCGCGGTGTATCCATAACCTCATCCTCACATCCACCTCCGCCGCCATCATCGCCCCTTGGTGTTTGCGCTATAGGAAGCTTACCTACAGCATGAACACACTCCGTGAGCTTTACGCCCAGTAAGTACAACATGTTAACCGCAAAACATGTTTAAAATATA
Source organism: Antiaris toxicaria (assembly GCA_035233585.1). Classification (NCBI taxonomy): domain Eukaryota; kingdom Viridiplantae; phylum Streptophyta; class Magnoliopsida; order Rosales; family Moraceae; genus Antiaris; species Antiaris toxicaria. The sequence continues at coordinate 88,859,496 of CP141156.1, forward strand.
GCACATACTTAAAATCCTAAGCATGACATATATCACTTAATAAATCACATACCATTTAAGCATATCACATATCAGCTCACATATCATGTCATCACATAACATGTCATAACACTGAATATAAAACTTCACATACTTTATGCATGACAGAAGCATCGTGTACTGTATGCACTCTACTGAAAAAGAAAGCATAGTGAACTATAACTAATGCATGGTCCGGTTATGTTCATTTATACTTCAAACCTCTCTTTTCTTTTCTTGTCTATTTAGGGCCCATGTGTCAGTACCGTGTGCGCGCAGACCAACGGTAATGCCCGAGGTCAACTAATGCCGAAGAGCCATCAACTGATGCTCAACTTTTGGCCTTAACTTTCTTTAACTAGAAACCCCTTTGACTGAAGGAGCCGGTACGACACACCTATTTATTTCCATCTTGTTTAACTGTTCTAGCCATACGCTTCTCTAAGCTGTCCCCAATCCTACGCAGTAGGGATCTATGGCTTCTATCTTGTTCTTTTAATCAATCTACTCGATTGTGAAACTATATGCTCTTATGTATGCTGTGCAGCATCGTGTGCAAGATACATACTTAAAATACTGGAAAAGTATCATTTTAAATTCATTTTATCCATGCTGTAGGCGGAGTTGTACTTACCTGTTAGCAGACAGTTTATACTCTCGCCTTCGTCACAAATCAGGTACCTCCCTATAATCATAATGCATTACATTAACATTCACTCTTAGGTCACCGTGGTCATTAGTGACTAATAAAAATTCTCGTTATGTGGTACCGATCCTTATCGGTACTATTTACCCTCTTCTTAAGAATTTGATTTTCTAATCATTGTTAATTAATTTATTTACCCAATAAATTAATTAACATCGCTCTTAGGTCACTCTATCGTTAGAAACTAATAAACTTATCGTTGTGTGGTACCGATGCCTATCGGTACCCAACTGCTCTACTTTGGGAAATTTGATATCTAATTTTTAATCGTGCTTGATTAATTTGTCTACTTGACAAATTAATCACTGTCTCTCACTATCCCATTCTGACTTGGTCCTTGACTGGCTAACCGACCAGTCAACTGACTGAATACCTCCCGTATGACCATTTAGCCTGTCGGGTTACCGTTACCGATGTAATCGCCCCAAATTTTATACTTAGATTGCACCCGTCCCTCGAGTGGTACTATTCTGACATAGGGGTCGTTTTCTTACATTACGAAATTTCTAATGGGGTGGTTCACTAATCCTTACAACGTCCGTCCTTCTTTCCCGGACCTAGGTCATCGAGGGGGCTCGGGTTTCCATCCTGATCACATTTTCACCCCTCGTTTCCTAAAATACCCCTTTGTGCCGTTTTAGAAATTTTGGCAGCATTTCCGCTTAATTTTTGGGTTTCTGGCGTTTAGGAAATGCCTCAAAACCATCTAACCTATTCTAACCTGCCAAGTACTAAACCAGAGGCCTAATTTTTACGTAAAAGCTCAGCTTTTTACGTAAAAATATTCACATTTCCTCACATTCTCTTTTTCAACATTTCATCCCTTTTTCTTACAATTCCTCAAGTCAGTAAACCATAATTCATACATAATTATTTCTAATAATAAATTGAGGAATCAAGGGATCAAAACCACTACCCAAATCGTTCCCGTCGGCGGTCGGGTGAACCGTTCGATCTCGATCGCACAATCTTTGAATCATCGTTCTCCACTTTTGAAACTCCGGTTTGCAAATCCAATGCCGCGGATGTGTCCGGAACGTCAAAAATAAGCCAACGGGCCATTTTTCAATTTTCGGTCTCCTAGTCACCGTTGACCGGCGTTGACCACGGCGGCGATGGGAGTGGCGACCACCATCTTGAAGAGCTCGACGAAAGGAACCCATTGGCGGTGTCAATTTCACCAATCGAGACTCCTATCACCGGAAATCGACCCTCGAAAATTCGACGACGCCGGCGATGTTGGATCTTCATTTTCCGGCGTTGTTGCCCAAAATTGATTTAGAGCTTTTGATCTACGTGTTGTTCTGAGCATTTTGATATCGACCTTGCAACTCAACTCCGCCGGAATAGCGAGATTCGACGGTGGCGATGGCGATGACGACGGTGAACCTTGGGCGGCGCGATCCAGCGGCTGTTGATGTGAAATGAACCTGAGTTTTGTTCTACTCTTCACCACGAATCCATTGGGACCGGAATCGTGGCATTTGGACGTCGGACGGTGGAGAAATCACGGTTTGAAAAATTCAGCCACCGGCGGCTTTAGGCGACCCGTGCGGCGTTCTCCGACGTCGGTTCCGTCGACTCGGCACACCGTTGGACTCAGCTCGTCGAGAGCTTTCCAATGGTGCTGGCGGTGTTGAAAACGGAGGCCGGATTCGATGGTCGGTCACTGTTCATCTTCGTGTGGTGTGGGGGAGGGAGAAAATGAGATTTGGAAAAATATGGGGGCTATTTTTCTAGAATCCCTAAAATTTCGTCCTTTATACTAATTTTTTGAAAAATTTTAAGATAGGTTATACTGACTAATTTGGGCGTGCTGAACCCAAATATATCAGTTTTATCTTCATCCAAGGTCGTCTCGACCAGTTTTCCGATACTGCATGGCTCCTAGTCAAAAATTACTTTTTGTGCTCAAATGACTAATTTAAGCATTCTGATTCCAAATATATCAGTTTTATATCAAGAAAAGGTCATCTTGACTAATTTCTCGATACTGTGGTTAGGCCTACACTGTGTTGACACTGCGCACGTATAACGAGGCATTTTCACGTAAAATTTCAAACACAGTCTCCCTTGACTAATTTGGACATGCTGATTTCAAATTTATCAGTTTTACATCCATCTGAGGTCTTCTAGACCAGTTTTCGGGATCCGTATGACCCCGTCTCGAAAACGTGTCGGGTGTCCGATTGACTAATTTGGGCGTCCTGAGTCTAAATATATTAGTTTCGAGGCGAGAAAAGGTCGTCTTGACCCTCATCCCGATACTGCGTATCTTTTAAACAAAATCTACATTTTATGTTCAATTGACCAGATTGAGCCTACTGACTATTAATATGTCAGTTTTATGCCAGATTAAGGCCGTCTTGGCCACTAACCTGACACTGCATTTCTCACTATTCACTAATCACTATTTACTATTCACTATTCACTATCTGACTGACTAATCTGAGCGTTCTGACTTTGATTTTGTCAGTCCCTAGGCGAGAAGAGGTCATTTAGACCACTTTTCGCAATACTGTACATCTATTAGGGCAATTATCGCTACTGTGCTCAGATGACCAGTCTGAGGGTACTGATGACTAACTCATCAGTTCTATATCATGAAATGGTCGTCTGGACCGGTTTCTTGATATTACGTGTCTCAACGCATACTCACATAATAGGGTGGACTGATTTCACTGTCGGTTGCCCCTTTCACTGCATGAATAGTAATTAAACGTTACTATTCCCGTTTAATTCATTCAACTGAAAAGCACACTGTGTTTATTAACTTAATTACATCATTACATAGTAATTAAGTTTCATAATTCATGAGAGTCATTACAGTGGCTCTCGGCTCATTACACAGCGTTCTACACGGACTCTTACACGTGCGTGTGCAACGCAACATGGGCGTGTACATTTCAGACACGGGCGTGTACTAGTTGAGACTACTCAACACGGCCATGCCTTTGAAATACATTCATCTATCTGAGCGGTATACAGCCTCTTACACGGTCGTGTACTTGACCGTGTTTCTTAAATTTGCACTAAAAGACATTAAATTATGTCCATTTTATTCCTTAGTGACTTATTACATGGTAAGTAGGTGCCATGAAAATGACGGTCATTACATCCACAAGCACAAAATCTGAATTTTCCAAGGGGAAAATCCCAACAATAAAATTCGGCCACTTTAGGATAAATCCAATCCAAATCTAAACAAGATTTTAACTAGAATTTTATCTCCCTTTTTCAACCAAAAAATCCCAAAATTCAAGGGGAAAATCCCCACAAAAAATTTGGCCACTTTTGGATAAGGGAGAATCAAAATTCCACTAGGATTTTCAAGCTTGAATCTTATCTCATCCTTATCCAAAATAACCGAAAATTTCCTAGGAGATTTACTCCAAAATTTCGACCATTATCAGGGAGGAGAGAATCCAAATTCAATTGGGATTGAAACTTGAATTTGTCCTTGAACCTTATCCACAAAAATCTGAAAATCCATTGAGGATAATCCTCAAAATTTTCATCCATATTTGGTTAGGATTTGGATTCAAAATTCAAGTAGGATTCTAACAAGATTTTCCTCTCCATATCCAACTCAAATTCGAATTTCATTCCTTGTGGATTTACCACAACAAATTCGAATCCCACTTAGACTGTGATTCAAAATTTGAATTTCAAATTTCAAATTTCAATTTCAATTTCAAATTTCAAATTTCAAATTTCAAATTCGAATTTCAAATTCGAATTTCAAATTTGAATTTCAAATTCAAATTTCAAATTCAAATTTCAAATTTCAAATTTCAAATTTCAAATTTCAAAATTCAAATTTCAAAATCCACAAAATAGTTGTATTTCAAATTCTTGTTCTCATGGATAATTTTCTACAACTCCAATCCAATCTCAAATAAAATCATGGCAACTTTATTTGGAGTTCGAATAATTGTGTACTCTATTATCCAAAACAAAATCTGAATCCAATCGGAGAGAATCTTGTCTACCATACTAATCCTATGTTAACACCATCCATGCATAATAAACTAGCCAATAGCAAACATAAATCAATTTGCCAAACGTTAAAGAATTATGTGGAGCTAGTAGAGGGACTAATTGGACATATATAATCAGGCTCCTACAAATCCATATGATCATCATTCCTTACTGAACAACTCAATCATATGATCACTAATTTCAGAGTCACACCACTATAAACCTGAAACTGAACTCCCAATTATATATCGTATTACGTAAGCCTGTGATAAGCTATCATCCAATGACCTTGTCATGTATACAGAACCCTCATATGATATCCATGATCAGCCTTAGGCCAAAGTCCGTTTAATCCTACTGATCAGGCTATCTTAAAGTTCCATTATACTACCGAATTAAGAAAATGATTATTCACCATATATGAATAAGAAGTCATCCGCCCAGCAGACGACCCAAGGCCTTGTCCATTTTCACATTCAGTATAATGCCTTTAAGAGGATACCCTTAACTCCTCATTAAAGCTATGATTCCGATATCTGTAAATGAACCATTCATCGTATACAAGTCATGCACCCAACGAACCGGTCTATAAGCTTACTACCTCTGAGACGCTTTAGCCATTGGAACATCAAAGTACACAAGTCATATACATGAAGCTGTCCTTTTACTCAGGGTTAAGGTTATTGCACAATGAATGTCAAAAGCAGATCGATCCACTCAAAGCGGACTTCGTAGATCAATCATACTTTAATCCCAGTCTAATATGTCACCACCAAGCAACATATCTATGTCTCTACTTGGGAGTCCAGCTCCAAACAGTCAAGACAAATCGTCCCCTCCAAGGCTTTAGACAACATAATAGTCTTAACATGAGTTAGATGCTCGGTCTAACCCCATAGAATACAGACCATAGTTTAGATCGCTAACTTTAGAACATTGTCTTCTCGCATACAAAAGTCTATTACATGCAACGTTCTAATAGTTTAACACAAACAGTTAGGGAGCCATATTTGCTTACATTTACTTTAACATGTAAATAAAATGAGGACAGATAGCAATGTAACGAATAACCTCTATATATAATTTTATTATCCAGTTCAAAATAAATACATCAAAATGTCTCTAATGCTTAGGGCATTTCCTAAAAAAATCAGCCCCTTCAAGCTTGTATTAGGAGATTTCAATGCAAGTCATTTTAAGTTCATCCAAGGGTAAGTTTTTGAAACCAATCTTGGTGATTTTTAGTTATTATTTTGAGTTGATGTTAAGAGGAAATTTTTGGTGTTTTTGCTAGCATAAACTGTCCCCAAACTCTCTTCATTCACACAGCCATTTCGTTCACACAAATGGGTTGTAATAAGTTCATTTTGAGCCCTTAGCATGTTTATTTTCAAGTTTTTATGGTTTTGTGATTTTTCGTTTAAGTTTATGAATGGTTGAGAGAGTGGACATTTTTAAGGTGGCCAGACACAAATCTGTCCCCAGAAATAGGCCATAGGTTTTGGTCATTTTGACTCCTTAAGGTTCTCAATTTGGGATTTGGATGGTTTTAAGGGAATTTTGTTACGGTCGTTTTTGCATGAAATAGGTTTTAGCCAAAAACGACACTAAAATAGGTTATTTGAGTGGTTTTCTTTCAGTGTCCAAAACTAGGACTAAAAATCCGAGCCCAGACATTGTCTCGGGTTTTGTTAAAAATGACTGACTTAGAGTCCGAACCAGATCTCAGACTCAACATGAAAGTTATAGATCTCGTCGAAACTTTTAAGACAACTTATGTGTGCTTTAACAATTTGGCCGTTTCAGACCTCAAACAGAACCGTTTTCAAAATAGCGTAAAACTGGGATTTTTACAAAAACTGGGCATAAGTAGCCATGGGTTTATTAAGATTAGGACCCATTTGAGTTAGAATTAAGCTTCGAGGTGATCACAAGAATTGTTCATCTCATCGAGGATGAAAAATGTTATGTTTACCAAATTTACAAATTAAGTCGTTTCAAACATGTTTTTAAAATAGTTTCGGTAAGTGGTAAAAAGACCACCTTTAGAATGTAACACCCTAAATGTGTTTTACACACTTTAAAATGAAAATGTGGTTTTAATAAAACATCCCCTACCTTCCAACGGGGTGATAAGTGGGTGGTTTCAAAGAATGTGATTTTCTCCAAAAATTTTATAAGGCAACTAAGACAATTTTCAAAGTAAAACAGTATGGGTAGCCCAATAGGCTACCACACCAAACAGGCAATAGTAACCGGGTAGACTACCTAGTTAACGATGCGCGAGGTAATCGGCCAGTTGACTGGTCAGCAACCAGTCAAGGACCATGTTTTGAATGATAAAGTAAGGAACAATGATTAGTTTGTCAAGTAGACAAGTTAATTAACACGATAGAAGTAGATGCCAAATTCCCAAAATAGAGCAGTAGGGTACCAATGGCCTCGGTACTGTGACAACCGGGAAATTCAGGCAATTCTCGGATGAAAATGTACAATTGTATGTATATAACAATTTGTACTATTTAAAGAGGGAAATAAATGTATTTATATTATTTAGAATATATGAAAATGTTCTAACAATACTGACGAGTAAGAATTCAGTGTTGAAAAAAATTCACTGAGTTGAAACGGGTGAAACGGTGCAAAACCGGCATTGAAAACCCTAACCGAGGCAATAAAAGATGGAAAACTTCCGGGATTAATTTTGATCAAACGGAAGCAGTTTAAATTGATCCGACTGCACAGGAGACCTCAGGAACACGCCGGGACGATTTCGGGAAAATTTCGGCTCGAACCGGTATCGGTCAAAAAGTAGTCGAATTAATGTGAATAGTGAAAGTCAAAGTCAACTTTCACTTTAGTATTTATGACATCATAAATCAAAATTATAAATGAAAGAAATAGGGTGGTTGGTGGCATTAATGGCCATGATTCATCCACTTTTTGATCTAAAGGCCAAGATTTGGCCAAAATTCACCCTTTTTAATTTTTGAAAAATGTGGAAAGAAATGGTGATGAAAGGTGGTTAATTCTCATTGGTTTAGAGCCAAATTAATTGGCTTTCTTTCATGCATAAGTCGGCCACTTTAGGAACAAAAGGCCGAAACCAAATTTCAAGCCAAAAACCATAACAAAATTTTTGTAAGTTATTTCCATGGTGTATGTGAGCCACCCAAGGAGAACCAAGAGATTTCTTCAAAATTTCTTCACAAAAAGTGTGTCAAAACACTCCTTGAAGACAAAGGAAGCATTAGACCAAGGTAACTTCCCTTGCACTTGATATTTTCATGGTTTTTCTTCATGAAATCCGTGGGTGAATAGTGAGAAAAAGATGGAAAATTTTTGGTTGTTTTTCATGGGTTTGATGCTTGGGTTTTGTTAAGGGTGTAATAAGGAAGAAAACCATGCAATTGGTTTAAAGAAAAACCGAAATTTTGTTGGTTTTTCAAGGGTAAATCCGTGGGTTACCTTAAGTAACCAATGAGAAAAAGTTGTGGTTTAATTGCTAACTTGCTTCCAAGCTTAAAATTGGTGAAGAATAAAGCATGAATTTCATTGTGAAAAGTTTGAAAAAAATTTTGGTGTGAATTATATAAGGTGGCCGTGGGGTTTGTTAAAGGTTTGGAAGAAAAATTTTGCATGGTTTATGTGATATTTGGTTGATTGAAATCATGCAATTTAATATGCAAATGATGAATTTATAATTGAAAGCATGAAACAAAAATGTTGAGTATGATTTCCATTCATGAGGCCGTGGGTTATAACCCTAAGAAATTGGTTGAAAATGCCAAGAAAATGGGCTTGAAAATGTGTTGAAAAAAATGACATTTGAATGGCCTAAAGTGTGGTAAAAAGTTTGACAAAATTTGGTTCGGTTTGATTGTGAAAACCAAAACCAAATTAAGGGTAAAATTGTGAAAAAAATTTTATAATGTGGGTGATAATGTGAAATTGGAATTTTGTGAGCTTTTATGTAAAAGTTTGGAAAACTTTTACATAAAATAGGCTTGTGGTATAGTACGTGGCAGGTACATACGGTTCGAGGCGTACCTAACGCCGGAAGCCTTAAAATTACGCAGAAATACTGCCGAAAATTTCGAAAACGGCATTCGGGGTAAAATGGAAATTAAAAATAAAAGTTAGGGCTGGGACGGAAACCCGAGTCCTTAACAGAAAAAATGTAATAAGGGAAACCTAAGAGGTGGTTCGTGAATAGTAACCCGTCCCCTTTAAAATTTAAAACGCGAGCGAAATTGAAAAACCGACCCCGAGGGGGGGGGCGTTTTTGGAAATGAAATAAAGGTCCGAGTCGGGAACGGAAAACCCGAGCCTCGGAGACCTAGGTCGGGAAAGTCTAGGTGAACGTTTTAAATACTAGTGGAACGTCCATTTGAGGCTCCGAAACGATAGAAAATCGCTAAACCGACGTAAGGGTTGGAATAGTACTTCCCGAGGGTCGGGAAAGTGAAAAATGAAAATAAAATAAAAATGAACCCGGTAATGATTAGAAAAGAGTCAGAAAAGTTCCTGAGAGCCAAAAATGCAGTCTGGATCGAGAAAATTTCCGTCAGGGGTAAAATTGTAATTTTGCCAAAATATAGGGGTAAAATCGTAATTTTGCCAAAATACAGAGGTAAAATTGTAATTTTGTAAAAGTTGAGAAAAAAATGGGGAAAATGATAAATAAATCCTGAAAAGTTATAAATAGGTTTTATTTAAGCTTTTAAATGAAAACTAAAAGCTATAAATGGAAATGAAATTAACAGACAAGGTTTTGTCTGTAGGATCCAAAAATCGACCTACGAGGAGGGCGATCAAAGATCCACGAGAGGAAAAGAGAAGAGACTGATAAGGTAAGTTCAGACATTTACCTGTCTGCAACATATAGCATTATTGTTGCTAACTTTGATGTACTAACTATAAGTTAGGTACATATGTGTTACGGGCACTATTATAGAGTAGAGAGAGAGACGTAATGTGCTACGGGCACTATTGAGGATGGACACATTGTTAATTGTGCTTCGGGCACTAGAGCGAGGTTAATGAAACTCACTCCCCTAAAATTAAAATGTGAACCATTCCTAACCACGGGACAATATGAAGTCACCGGGTTAGAAGTATAAAAAGTCGGTAATGAACCCACTTTCTGGCGTGCCAGCCTTCCGTACAGGGAGGTACTTTTACCTTCGGGGCTATGAGAATAAGGCTGTGGAGGTCAGTACTGATGTACCGCTCCCAGTCATGTACAAATTTGCCTTCGGGGCTATGAGATTAAGGCTGTGGAGGTCAGCACTAATGTACCGCTCCCAGTCATGCGCACTTAAATGGTACTGCCAACCTGAGCTCAAAACCAGAACATAAGCAAAGATAATTACCTAAAACTGAAACTATGCCATAATTGAGCATAAGACAGTTTAGTGAGAGTACTAACATCACGGTAGATGTACTGTTGTGACACTGTGTTGTGGTCAACCTTACTATTCACGTATGAATAGTGGTTAAAGTTACTATTCATGTATGAATAGTAGTCAAAGATACTATTCATGATGAATCGTACTATTCATAGAAATTTTATTTCTTGCATGTTTGAACTTACTGAGCCTGTAGCTCACCATTTTTGCTAATGTTGCACGTAAGCGACCAGTTCAGTAGCTTGTTTGACTGGATGCGGACGGGATGGCGCGTGTCAAATCAGATAACTGGACGAGGAATATGGTCCTGCCAGAGTCTTTCCGCTGAGCGATAAAAAGGGAAGAAAAAAAAAAGAAACAGTCTTTTGTAATAGTATATATTTACGAAAGTACTGTAATATGTAAATTACTTTGTACTTGCCAACAAAGTAAATAGTGGGAAATGTTTACATGATGTTTAAAGAAAAAAAAAATTTTCCCTAAAAACGTCATGATTTAAAAAGAGAGAGAGATAAGCCGACAACCCATGAGAGTACAATCTATCGCAGTTAGCGATAAAGCTCAACTGTAATAGTATTGTATGATCTCTACGAGGGACGGGCCGCCACAGTTGGTATCAGAGCAGGTTTACGGTTGGTGTAGTCTAGAATACCAACTGCTGTCACAGTTGGTATCAGAGCGGAATTACGATGGATCTAGTTTGGATTTCCAACTGCAGTCATAGTTGGTATATCAGAGCAGTGTGACCATATCCTGATTTGACACTTCGCGCATCCTGTACCGCTATCCAAGTAAGTAGTTTACTTAAGTTCAATTAATTATTTTCTTATATGAAAATAATTATGTTATAGGTAGCAAGATGACCAGACCTCCATATGTGAGACCACCGCTACCACGACCGAGAGGAGTATTACGGGTATGGACGAGATCTATTGTGAGGCCGTCTATGTCCCAACGACCGGTAATTAGACCCCCGGTGCGCGAGAGACCTCCGGTACCTGTACCAGCACCAGCGCCAGCGCCAGTAGATATTGTACAGCCACGACCGATAGTTCATCCACCTGTAGTAGTGGACATTCCAGTTGTTGGTGGACGCCAACATATTGGAGTGAGAGTTTCGGCTCGGGCAGTACAGGCATTTCGAGCTAGCAATCCCCCGATGTTTGATGGTGGACGACAATCGATGGAGGCGAAGGACTGGCTCCATGCTATCGAGAGGATTATGGTAATATGCGACATCGATCGAGATATGTGGATCCAGCTAGCAGTCAGTATGTTTCAGGGAGATGCTCGAGTATTTTGGCAGTATTGCGATCAGGAGATTTTTTTAGGATTCAGTTGGGCTGAGTTCTGTCAGCGGTTGGCTGATCAGTTTCCGCCTAGGGATCCAACACCTGCTCCAGCACATCCAGAGAGACGAGAGGCTGATACACCTGCGTATCCCAGATTTGATGAGGTCAGGGACTACATTCTCCAGACAGAGAAGATGGTCATGCTGTCTGGTGAGACGGTGATGTCTTATGCAGCACGATTTGAGGAGACCATTCGGAGGAGATGTCCATTACCCAACCTCACTGAAGCAAACTGTTGTGAGCTGTTCTGGAGAGGTTTACCCTTGGAGTTGAGACAGAGGGTAATCAAGCTGTTTCCCCCAACGCTCCAAGAGTTTGTGGTGACGATCAGGACGATCCAGAGAGAGATTCTGATGGAGCATCTGACGCAGAGTCGACGAGAGACACTGGGTCAAGATGAGATGTTTGCACGCATCTTCGGACCGAGAAGAATGATGAATGACCATGAGGCTGGACCGTCTAGACCACGAAGAGGTAATGGCTCAGGACAGGGAGCATTGCCTAGGGGTGGTGATGATTCAGATGATACCGATGACGATGAGGATCCGGAAGAATATCCTCTAGTCCCAGACACAGGGGATGCATGACCAGTAGATATGTATACATGTACATAAGTAGCTTAGAGAGAAAAGCTCTTTTGTATAAATTTGTGGCCAAGATGTATAAAGTGGCCAATGTATATATGACTGGTGATGATTATGTATGACATATAAATGTTTTGCTATGAATGAAATATCAAAATGATTATATGTTGTATGATGATGTGTTACAATGATGTGGCTTTACGGTACTCTAAATTTCGTGAATTGATATGATTTTACGAATGTGATCATGGAATTCATGAACCTAACCGACCGGAAGAAGGTTGCATGTGCGTCTTTTGTGCTGAGAAAAGATGCTCGGTTTTGGTGGGACACTGTGCGAATGAGGAGAGACGTGTCTACCATGAGTTGGGCAGAATTTCTGGAAGAATTTAACCAGAAATATTACGACCCTGCATCTCTGAGACAACAACAAAAAGAATTCTCAGAATTGACACAAGGGAACATGTCGGTAAGCGAAGTCTGCCGAAAGTTCGACCAGTTATCCCGTCTATATCCCTATGTAGTCCCTACTGAGAGGGAGAAAATACAGAAAATGATAGGGATGTTCAGGCCAGAAATTGCTGCGTTAGTAGACACCGGACAAGTACCACCTACTTCTGTAGCAGATTGTGTGAGTCGGGCCATTAGAGCTGAGTTTCATGTAGCCCGACAGAAAGAGGAAAGAGAAAAACACTGGGAGGCCAAGAAGAAGGAGAGAGCTTTGGCAAAGTCTACACAAGCTGGTCAATCAAGCAAGCCTAGTCAGAATGCTAAACCAAGCCAGGGCAATAGTCAAGGATCCCAGCAAAATAAGAGAAAAGGCAATTTTTCTGGGAATCACCAGGGCAATAATCAAAACCAACAGCAGAGAACAGCTGGTAATGCGGAATCCAACGTGCAAAATTGTCCTACATGCGGGAAGAGACATTCTGGGCAATGCAGATTTAGGCCACTTGTTTGCTACGAATGTGGAAAGGAAGGCCATTACGCCAGGAACTGTCCAAATAGACAGGGTGGACAAGGCACTTCCCAACCGCACCAGACACACCCACAAGCTCATTCCCTTCAGGCCAGAGTTGAAGAGTCCCCAGTAAGGCCGCAACGCCAGGAGCGTGTACCACGTGCCGATGCTCGTGTGATGGCCTACAGTAAAGAGGATGCGAAGGCAGGAACATCAAACGTGGTGACAGGTCAGCTTCCTGTCGCTAGTCATGTAGCCTCTGTACTATTCGATTCCGGTGCTACGCATTCATTTGTTTTGTATGCATTTGTTGACAAGATAGGACTTCCTAAGGATAATATGGGAAGGGTATTTAAGACAGCCTTACCTTCTGGGGAAGTATTGTTGTCCAGTTACTGGCTACCTCATGTACCAGTATATATGGCAAATAGGGAACTGTATGCGGAGTTGATCGTAATGAAGATCACGGATTATGATGTGATTCTAGGCATGGATTTCCTAGGGAAATACCAAGCTACGATCGACTGCCGAAATCGAAAGATAGTATTCCAACCTGAGAAAGAAGAGAGTTTCGAATATGTTGACACTTCTCAAAAACCCGGGAAGATGATGATCAGTTCGCTGAGAGCAAGCAAGCTGATAGCCAGTGGTTGTATAGGATATCTGGCATATGTGGTGGATACTACAGAGGAACAGAAGCTTCGACCTGAAGACGTTCTTGTGGTTAATGAATTTCTTGACGTATTTCCGGAAGAGTTACCAGGGATACCACCAGAGAGAGAAATCTCGTTCGAAATTGAGTTGATGCCTGGAACAGCACCTATTTCCAAAGCACCATACCGTATGGCTCTAGTGGAGTTAAAGGAGCTGCAGGTACAATTAAAGGAGCTTTTGGACAAGGGATTTATCAGGCCGAGTTTTTCTCCATGGGGTGCACCTGTGTTATTCGTCAAGAAAAAGGATGGAACATTCCGACTGTGCATTGATTACTGGGAGTTGAATAAGGTTACGATCAAAAATAGGTATCCGTTACCTAGAATTGATGACCTATTCGACCAATTAAAAGGCGCATCGGTATTTTCCAAGATCGATTTACGATCAGGATATCACCAGTTGAGAATTAAACAAAGTGATATTCCTAAGACGGCATTTAGGACTCGTTATGGTCACTACAAGTTCCTTGTGATGCCATTTGGATTAACAAATGTGCCAGCAGCGTTCATGGATTTAATGAACAGAATTTTTAAAGAATATTTGGATAAGTTTGTCATTGTATTTATTGATGACATTCTTATATACTCAAAGACTCATGAAGAGCACAAGGAGCATCTGAGAATCGTGCTGAATACGATAAGAAAGCATCAACTGTATGCCAAATTCTCAAAATGTGAGTTTTGGCTGGATAGAGTACATTTCCTCGGACATGTTGTATCCTAGGAAGGTATTGCTGTAGATCCGACAAAGGTAGATGCAATTAACCAATGGCCTGCACCCAAGAGTGTGACGGAAATACGCAGTTTCTTGGGGTTAGCTGGTTATTATCAGCGATTTGTAGAGGGCTTTGTGCGTTTAGCTGCACCTCTTACTGCTCTTACACGTAAGGAAAGGAAGTACGAGTGGACTATGGAATGCGAAAGAAGCTTCCAGGAGTTAAAGAGGCGACTGACAAGCGCACCAATCCTTACGCTTCCCACTGAAGGGGAGAAGTTTGTGATCTACAGTGATGCATCGAAAATAGGATTGGGAGCAGTCCTGATGCAAGACGGCAAGGTGATTGTGTGGCGGCCTGCTTCTTGTAGAGATCATACAATACTATTACAGTTGAGCTTATCGCTAACTGCGATAGATTGTACTCTCGTGGGTCGCCGGCTTATCTCACTCTCTTTTAAAATCATGTCGTTTTTGGGGAAATTTTTTTTTCTTCTTTAAACATCATATAAACTCTTTTTTCACTATTTACTTTGTTGATAGGTACAAAGTAATATAAATAATACAGTGCTTTTGTAAAATATATATAATTACAAAAGAACTGTTTCCCCCTTTTTCCCTTCACTTTTATCGCTCAGCGGCAAGACTCTGGCAGTACCATATCCCTCGCCCAGTTATCCCATTTGACACGCGCCATCCCGTATGCCATCCAGTCAAACAAGCTACTGAGCTGGTCGCTTACCTACAACATTAGCAAAAATGGTGAGCTACAGGCTCAGTAAGTTCAAACATGCAAGAAATAAAATTTCTATGAATAGTACTATTTATCGTGAATAGTCTCGTTGACCACTATTCGTACATAAATAGTAACTTTGACCACTATTCATGGTGAATAGTAAGGTTGACCACAACACTGTATCACACTAGTACATCTACCGCGATGTTAGTGCTCTCACTAAACTGTCTTATGCTCAATTATGGCACAGTTTCAGTTTTAGGTCATTATCTCTAATTACGTTCTGGTTTTGAGCTCAGGTTGGCAGTACCATTTAAGTGCGCATGACTGGGAGCGGTACATTAGTGCTGACCTCCACAGCCTTAATCTCATAGCCCCGAAGGCAAAAGTACCTCCCTATACGGAAGGCTGGTACGCCAGAAAGTGGTTTCATTACCGACTTTTTTAACATTCTAACCCGGTGACTTCATATTGCCCCGTGGTTAGTAATGGTTCACATTTTAATTTTAGGTGAGTGAGTTTCATTAACCTCGCTCTAGTGCCCGAAGCACAATTAACCATGTGTCCCATTCTT
The DNA here is from genome assembly GCA_035233585.1 of Antiaris toxicaria. Classification (NCBI taxonomy): domain Eukaryota; kingdom Viridiplantae; phylum Streptophyta; class Magnoliopsida; order Rosales; family Moraceae; genus Antiaris; species Antiaris toxicaria. The sequence goes on from CP141156.1 coordinate 88,875,247, forward strand.
ATAGTGCCCGTAGCACATTTCGTCTCTCTCTCTATTCTATCATAGTGCCCGTAGCACATATGTACTTAACGTATAGTTAGTACATTAAAGTTAGCACAATATTGCTATATGTTGTAGACAGGTAAATGTCTGAACTTACCTTACTAGTCTCTTTCCTTTCTTTCTCTCTTGGATCTCAGATCGCCTTCCTTGTAGGTCGATTTTTGGATCCTACAGACAAAACCTTGTCTGTTAATTTCATTTCCATTTATAGCTTTTATTTTTCATTTAAAAGCCTAAACAAAACCTATTTATAACTTTTCAGGCTTTATTTATCATTTTCCCATTTTTTCTCAACTTTTGCAAAATTACAATTTTGCCCCTGTATTTTGGCAAAATTACGATTTTGCCCCTATATTTTGGCAAAATTACAAGTTTGCCCCTAACGGAAATTTTCTCGATCCAGACTGCATTTTTGGCTCTCAGGAACTTTTCTGACTCTTTTCTAATCATTACCGGGTTCATTTTTATTTTATTTCCACTTTTCACTTTCCCGACCCTCGGGAAGCACTATTCCGACCCTTACGTCGGTTTAGCGATTTTCTATCGTTTCGGAGCCTCAAATGGACGTTTCACTAGTATTTAAAACGTTCATCTAGACTTTCTCGACCTAGGTCTCCGAGGCTCGGGTTTTCCGTTCCCGACTCGGACCTTTATTTCATTTCCAAAAACGCCCTCCTCGGGGTCGGTTTTTTTTCAATTTCACTCACGCTTTTCATTTTCAAGGGGATGGGTTACTATTCATGACCCACCCCTTAAATTTTTTTCCTCATTCAAATTTTCCGTTAGGGACTCGGGTTTCCGTCCCGGCCCTAACTTTTATTTTAAATTCCTATTTTACCCCGAATGCCGTTTTTGAAATTTCGGCAGCATTTCGGCGTAATTTTAAGGCTTCCGGCGTTAGGTACGCCTCGAACCGTATGTACCTGCCACGTACTATACCACAAGCCTATTTTATGTAAAAGTTCTCCAAATTTTTACATAAAAGCCCACAAAATTCCAATTCCACATTATCACCCACATAACAAAATTTTTTCACAATTTTACCCTTAATTTGGTTTCGGTTTTCACAACCAAACCGAACCAAATTTTGTCAAACTTTCACCACATTTTAGGCCATTCAAATGTCACATTTTTAACACATTTTCAAGCCCATTTTCTTTGCATTTTCAACCAAATTTCCTAGGATTTTTACACTTGTATAACCCACGGCCAAAGAATGAAAACATGCCAAAAAATTTTGTTTCATTCTTTCCATTATAAATTCATCATTTGTATATTGAAATGCATAATTCCAATCAACCATTTACCACATAAAACCATGAAAATTTTCTTCCAAACCATTAACAAAACCCCACGGCCACCTTATGAATTTCACACAAGAAATTTTTTTCAAACTTTCCACAATGAAATACAAGCTTTATTCTTCACCAAATTAAACTTAGAAAGCATATTAGCAATTAACCACAAAGTTTTCCCATTGGTTACCCAAGGTAACCCACGGATTTTCCCTTGAAAAACCAACAAAATTTCGGTTTTTCTTTACACAATTTGCATGGTTTTCTTACTTATTTCATCCTTAACAAAACCCAACATCAAATCCATGAAAAGCAACCAAAATTTTTCCATCTTCCAATCACTATTCACCCACGGTTTTATTGAAAAAAAACCATGAAAAAATCAAGTGCAAGGGAAGTTACCTTGGTCTAATGCTTCCTTTGTCTTCAAGGAGTGTTTTGACACACTTTTTGTGAAGAAATTTTGAAGAAAAAGCTTGGTTCTCCTTGGTCCCTCACGTAGACACCATGGGAAAAACTTAGAAATATTTTGTCTTTGGTTTTGCTTTGAAAAAATGTCTCGGCCCTTTTGTTACAAAGTGACCGACTTATGCTCACCAAAAGCCAATTAATTTGGCTCTAAACCAATCAAAATTTGACATCTTTCCAAGCCATTTCTTTCCATAATTTTCAAAAATTAAAAAGGGTAAATTTTGGCCAAATCTTGGCCTTTAGATCAAAAGGTGATTAAATCCTAGCCATTAATGCCACCAACCACCTTATTTCTTTCATTTAATAATCTTGATTTATGATGTCATAAATGCAAAAGTGAAAGTTGACTTTGGCTTTCACTATTCACATTAATTCGACTACTTTTTGACCGATGCCGGTTCGAGCCGAAATTTTCCTGAAATCGTCCCGGCGTGTTCCTGAGGTCTCCTGTGCAGTCGGATCAATTTAATCTGCTTCCGTTTGATCAAAATCAATCCCGGAAGTTTACCGTTTTTTATTGGCTCGGTTAGGGTTTTCAATGCCGATTTTGGCACCGTTTCACCCGTTTCAACTCAGTGAATTTTTTCAACACTGAATTCTTACTCGTCAGTATTGTTAGAACATTTTCATATATTCTGAACAATATAAATACATTTATTTCACTCTTTAAATAGTACAAATTGTTATATACATACAATTGTACATTTTCATCCGAGAACTGCCTGAATTTCCCGGTTGTCACATTCACCCCTCCTTATAAAATTTTCGTCCTCGAAAATTAGAACAAATGGGGGTATAAACTCCTCATCTCGTCTTCTCGTTCCCACGTAGCTTCTTCAATATTGTGATTTTTCCACAAAATCTTCACTAGTGGGATTACCTTATTCCTCAGTACTTTCTCTTCACGAGCTAGTACTCGAATAGGCTGTTCCTCATATGTCAAATCCTCGTGGATTTGAATAGGCTCATGCTTCAACACATGGGACGGATCTAGTATATATTTTCTCAGCATCGACACATGAAATACATTATCCACTGCCGACAATTCTGGGGGTAGCGCTAATCTGTAAGCGACCTTTCCAATGCGTTCGATAATTTCATAAGGTCCAATATATCTTGGACTTAGTTTTCCCTTCTTACCGAAGCGCATAATCCCCTTCATAGGCGATATCTTGAGAAACACGAAGTCTCCTTCATCAAACTCCAAGGATCTTCGCCTTTTATCCGCGTAGCTCTTTTGTCGGCTTTGCGCAATTTTCATTTGACGCTGAATTTTAGCAACTGCATCGGAAGTCTCTTGCATAAAATCCGTCTTATGCAACTGCTTTTCTCGCAAATCGTACCAATGTAATGGTGATCTGCACTTCCGTCCATACAAAGCCTCGTAAGGTGCCATGCCTATCGAAGCTTGGTAACTATTATTGTACGAGAATTCAATCAATGGTAACTTCTCGTTCCAATTTCCCGCAAAATCCATAACACAAGCTCGAAGCATGTCCTCTAACGTCTGAATTGTCCGCTCCGACTGACCGTCTGCTTGCGGATGAAAAGCCGTACTGAGTCTCAATTCAGTACCCATGGCCTCTTGCACACACTTCCAGAAATTCGAAGTGAATCATGTATCTCGATCTGATACAATGGATTTCGGTACTCCATGTAGTCTGACGACATGAGTTATGTACAGCTGAGCAAACTTTTCCAGCGAAAAAGTCATCTTGACAGCTACGAACCGTGCCGTCTTGGTCAGTCTGTCCACAATAACCCAAATGGCATCATAACCTTCTCGGGTTTTCGGGAGTCCCACTACAAAATCCATCGTAATGTGTTCCCATTTCCATTCAGGAATCTCCAGTTGTGACGACCAGAGAATTTTAGTGGTGTGACCTAGTTTAATCTAGGGTTTTCTATGAGTTCTGTAAGTAAGAATGTAAAGAAACACTATGGTTGTAATTAGACAAATTATAGTGTTGATAGAAATAAATAAATGTTTTGGAGGAAATTAAAATCTCCAAAAATAAGTAGAGAATAAAGTATATGAGTAAGAAAGTGAATTCAGGCCCAAAACGCTCAAAAAGGAGTAGTTTCGATATCTGAACAGTATAAAGATAAGAATATGGCAAGTCAAAATAAGAGCACAGTAAGAAAAGTACAAATATATGTATATAATAATTTGTACTATTTAAAGAGTGAAATAGATGTATTTATATTGTTTAGAATATATTAAAATGTTCTAACAATACTGACGAGTAAGAATTCAGTGTTGGAAAAATTCACTGAGTTGAAACGAGTGAAACGGTGCCAAAACCGGCATTGAAAACCCTAACCGAGCCAATAAAAGATAGTAAACTTCCGGGATTTATTTTGATCAAACAGAAGCAATTTAAATTGATCCGACTGCACAGGAGACCTCAGGAACACGCCGGGACGATTTCAGGAAAATTTCGGCTCGAACCGGTATCGGTCAAAAAGTAGTCGAATTAATGTGAATAGTGAAAGTCAAAGTCAACTTTCACTTTAGTAATTATGACATCATAAATCCATTTACCAAATGGAAAGAAATATGGTGTTAGGTAGGATGAATGGCCATGATTTAATCTGCTTTTGATCTAAAGGCCAAGATTTGGCCAAAAATATACCTTTTTAATTTTTGAAAAAGGTGGAAAGTATTAGGGTGAAAGGTGTTGAAATTTGATTGGTTTAGAGCCAAATTAATTGGCTTTCTTCCATGCATATGTCGGCAAGTTTGGGAATAAAGTGGCCGAAGCCAATTTTCAAGCAAAACATAACAAAAATTTGTTCTAAGTTATTCTCCATGGTAAGCCGTGAGTGACCAAAGGAGAATTAAGCTATTTCTTCAAGTTTTCTATACAAAAAGTGTGGCAAAACATCACTTGAAGACAAAGGAAGAAAGTGAACAAGGTAACTTCCCTTGGATTGAAATTTTTCTTGGTTTTTCTTCATGAAAACCGTGGGCTGAATAGTGAATTAAGATGGAAAATTTTTGGTTGTTTTTCATTAAGTTGATGATGGGTTTTGTTAAGGGTGTAATGTGGAAGAAAACCATGCAATTGGTTAAAAGCAAAACCAATTTTTGGTTGGTTTTCCAAAGGAAAATCCGTGGGTTACCATTGGTAAGCAATGAGAAATTTGTGTGATTTATGTGTTAACATGCTTTCAAGTTGAATTTTGTTAAGAATAAAGCATGAAATTCATTATGGAAAAGCTTGGAAAAATTTTGGTGTTCATTTACTCAAAGTGGCCGTGGGAAATACTTAGGGTTTTGGTGAAAATTTTGCATGTTTCATATGATGTTTGGTTAATTGAAATCATGCATTTTATGATGTGAATGATGAAATTTTGATTGAAAGCATGAAACAAAAATGATGGCATGTGTTTTCTTAATGTGGCCATGAGTTATGGGAGGCTTAAAAACCCTAAGAATTTGGTTGAAAAGTACAAGGAAATGGGCTTGAAAAAGTGTTAGAAAAATGGCATTGAATAGCCTAAAAAGTGGTTGAAAAGTTTGAGAAATTTTGGTTCGGTTTGGTGGTGAAAACCGAAACCAAAAACTAAGGAAAAAATTGTGAAAAAATTTTGTAATGTGGTTAAAAATGTGAAATTGGAATTTGTGAGCTTTTATGTAAAAGTTTGGAAAACTTTTACATAAAATAGGCTTGTGGTATAGTACGTGGCAGGTACATATGGTTCGAGGCGTACCTAACGCCGGAAGCCTTAAAATTACGCCGAAATGCTGCCGAAATTTCGAAAACGGCTTTCGGGGTAAAATAGGAATTAAAAATAAAAGTTTAGGGTCGGATCGGAAACCCGAGTCCCTAACGGAGAATTGAATAGGGAAAACCAAAGGGGTGGTTCGTGAATAGTAGACCGTCCCCTAAAAATGTAAAATGAGAGTGAAACGGAAAAACCGACCCCGAGGGGGGGGCGTTTTTGGAAATGAAATAAAGGTCCGAGTCGGGTACGGAAAATCCGAGCCTCGGAGACCTAGGTCGGGAAAGTCTAGATGAACGTTTTAAATACTAGTAAAACGTCCATTTGAGGCTCCGAAACGATAGAAAATCACTAAACCGACGTAAGGGTCAGAATAGTGCTTCCCGAGGGTCGGGAAAGTGAAAAGTGGAAATATAATAGAAACGAACTCGGTAATGATTAGAAAAGAGTCAGAAAAGTTCCTGAGGGCCAAAAATGCAGTCTGGATCAATAAAATTCCGTCAGGGGCAAAACTGCAATTTTGCCAAAATATAGGGGCAAAATCGTAATTTTGTAAAAGTTGGTGAAAATTGGGGAAATGATAAATAAAGCCCAAAAAGGTGTAAATATGTTCTATTTAAGCTTTTTAATGAAAAATAAAAGCTATAAATGGAAATGAAATTAACAGACAAAATTTGTCTATAGGATCCAAAAATCGACCTACAAGGAGGGCGATCAAAGATCCTAGAGAGAAGAAGAGAAGAGATTGATAAGGTAAGTACAGACATTTAATTGTCTACTCACGAATGGACTTACCATAAAGTTGTGTTATATATATATACACATTTAAGCTATTCAGTTTGTGACATGATACTAACATGTTCACGAGAATAGTAAGCAAGATTAGAAAAAGAAAAGAGAAATAAGTTAAGTCAAATAATAAGACTTAAAAGTTAAGGTTGGCGTACCGGCCTCCCTAGTTGTGAGGTTCCCAGATAGCCTCCACCCCAGAAGTGTGGCGCTGCCTCGTTAATAATGAGGTAGTTTATGACTTAACTTCCTGCCTCCACCCCAGAAGTGTGGCGCTGCCTCGTTAATAATGAGGTAGTTTATGGCATGACTTACTACCTATAAGGTCAGTAGTCCAGAGATGACCTTAGGGTTGATCGGTGGGTCGCTCCCCTGATCCTCTATTGGTCTGCGCGCACTAGGTACGTCCAACCACGGGCCCACAAGTGAAAGATTAAGCAGATGAAGTAAAGTAAAGAAAAGAAAGAAATAGAATAGAAAGAACAAGTAGTATAGGACTAAAGAAAATAATTGGTCCTAAGTTGACTAACCCTAGAGTGGTGTATTCAGCTTATTTACTTGTATGTATGTTTGTACTTACTGAGCTTTAGCTCATTAGTCTATTCGTGCTGTAGGTAATAAAGGAAAGCAACCAGCAAGATGAAACAAGAGTAGCGGACTGACAGGCAGATCCCAGCGATGTCATGGACGGGTTATGGTTCCGTTTCGCAGAATTCCGCTGTACTCAAGGTGTAAAAGAAAGAAAGTGTAATAGTGAGATATATGTATAAAGACAAGACAAGAGTGTAGTATGTAAAGTAGTGAAACAAGCTTAAAAATATGTTTCTATTTTTACGTACTTTAAAGTAACAAGACTCCAAAATATATTTTGGGAAAAAGTATTAAGAAGTACGTATATATTTATGTATACAAAATTTTCAAGAATTAGTAGTTTCCTCCAGTTAAAGAAAAAAAAAATATTCCTAGTTTTTCAAGAACAAATCTTTTAAACCCCAAGGAGAGGAAAGTTATAGAGACAAGCAAGCTAAGTATGACTAAGCAAAGAATAAAGAAAGCAAGCAAGATAAGGTGGACGACCTAAGCTAGAGGGGTCGCCCACACCAGTGGTTCCAATCTTCCTGCTGGATGTTTATGTTCCGCTTTGATTTTCTGACAGGTCATGCATCTGCTCACGAATTTAGCTATATCATTCTTCATCCCTTTCCACCAGAACTGTAGCTTCAAGTCCGGATACATCTTGCTCGCTCCGGGATGAACTGAATAGGGTGTCTCGTGGGCTTCTGACATGATCCGTCTTCTAAGTTCTTCATCAGCTGGAACATTTATTCTTCCTTGATAAAGGATCATTCCATCCTTGGAAATTCCTTCTTGAGAACTTGTTATTACTGGATCTCGCCTCTGAGCTTCCTTTATATCCTCAAATAACGATGATTCCACTTGGAGTGCAGCTAATCTTCCAGATATCAGCTCGAATTTCAAAGAATTTATCTCTTACTACAATGGCTTCGGAAGCCTGTTTATTGGTAGCTGGTGCGATATGGTAGACTTTCTACTTAGAGCATCCGCTACACGGTTGGCCTTTCCTGGATGGTAGAGGATTTCACGATCATAATCCTTCACCAATTCCAACCATCGTCTCTGTCGCATATTGAGCTCTTTTTGCGTGAAGAAATACTTTAGGCTTTGGTGATCAGTGAAAATCTGACATTGAGCTCCATAGAGATAGTGTCGCCAAATTTTAAGTGCGAACACTACTGCAGCAAGTTCAAGGTCATGCGTAGGATAATTCCTTTCATTCTCCTTTAACTGACGGGAAGCATAGGCAATCACCTTGCCATTTTGCATCAGGACTGCTCCCAATCCTATTTTCGATGCATCACTGTAGATCACGAACTTCTCCCCTTCAGTGGGAAGCGTAAGGATTGGTGCGCTTGTCAGTCACCTCTTTAACTACTGGAAGCTTCTTTCGCATTCCGTAGTCCACTCGTACTTCCTTTCCTTGCGTGTAAGAGCAGTAAGAGGTGCAGCTAATCGCGCGAATCCCTCTACAAATCGCCGATAATAACCAGCTAACCCCAAGAAACTGCATATTTCCGTCACACTCTTGGGTGTAGGCCACTGGTTAATTGCCTCTACCTTTATCGGATCTACTACAATACCTTCTTGGGATACAACGTGTCCGAGGAAATGTACTCTGTCCAGCCAAAATTCACATTTTGAGAATTTGGCATACAGTTGATGCTTCCGTATCGTATTCAACACGATCCTCAGGTGTTCCTTGTGCTCTTCATGACTCTTCGAGTATATAAGAATGTCATCAATGAATACAATGACAAACTTATCCAGATACTCTTTAAAAATCCTGTTCATCAAATCCATGAACGCTGCTGGCGCATTCGTCAATCCGAATGGCATCACAAGAAACTCGTAGTGACCATAACGAGTCCTAAACGCCGTCTTAGGAATATCACTTTCTTTGATTCTCAGCTGGTGATATCCTGATCGTAAGTCGATCTTGGAAAATACCGCTGCACCTTTTAACTGGTCGAATAGGTCATCAATTCTAGGTAATGGATACCTATTTTTGATCGTAACCTTATTCAACTCCCGGTAATCAATGCACAGTCGGAATGTTCCATCCTTTTTCTTGACAAATAACATAGGTGCACCCCATGGAGAAAAACTCGGCCTGATGAATCCCTTACCCAAAAGCTCCTTTAATTGTACCTGCAGCTCCTTTAACTCCACTGGAGCCATACGGTATGGTGCTTTGGAAATAGGTGTTGTTCCAGGCATCAACTCAATTTCAAACGAGATTTCTCTCTCTGGCGGTATCCCTGGTAACTCTTCTGGAAATATGTCAAGAAACTCATTAACCACAGGAACATCTTCAGGTTGAAGCTTCTGTTCCTCTGCCGTATCCACTACATATGCCAGATATCCCATGCAACCACAGGCTATCAGCTTGCTTGCTCTCAGCGAACTGATCATCATCTTCCCGGGTCTTCGAGAAGTATCAACATACTCGAAACTCTCTTCTTTCTCGGGTTGGAAGACTATCTTTCGATTTCGACAGTCGATCGTAGCTTGGTATTTCCCTAGGAAATCCATGCCTAGAATCACGTCATAATCCATGATCTCCATTACGATCAACTCAGCATATAGTTCCCTATTTGCCACATATACTGGTACATAAGGTAACCAGTAACTGGACAACAATACTTCCCCAGAAGGTAAAGCTGTCTTAAATACCCTTTCCATATTATCCTTAGGAAGTCCTATCTTGTCAGCAAATGCATAGGAAACAAATGAATGCGTAGCACCGGAATCGAATAGTACAGAGGCTACATGACTAGCGACAGGAAGCTGACCTGTCACCACGTTTGATGTTCCTGCCTTTGCGTCTTCCTTACTGTAGGCCATCACACGAGCATCAGCACGTGGTATACGCTCCTGGCGTTGCGGTCTCACTGGTGACTCTTCCACTCTGGCTTGAAGGGAATGAGCTTGTGGGCGTGTCTGGTGCGATTGGGAAGTGCCTTGTCTACCCTGCCTATTTAGACAGTTTCTGGCATAATGGCCTTCCTTTCCACATTCATAGCAAACAAGTGGCCCAAATCTGCATTGCCCAGAATGTCTCTTCCTACATGTAGGACAATTTTGCACGTTGGATTCCGCATTACCAGCTGTTCTCCGCTGCTGGTTTCGATTATTGCCCTGGCGATTCCCAGAAAAATTACCTTTTCTCTTATTTTGCTGGGATCCTTGACTATTACCTTGGCTTGGTTTAGCATTCTGATTTGACTTGCTCGATTGACCAGCTTGTGTAGACTTCGCCAAAGCCCTCTCCTTCTTCTTGGCCTCCCAGTGTTTTTCTCTTTCCTCTTTCTGTCGGGCTACGTGGAACTCAGCTCTAATGGCCCGACTCACACAGTCTGCTACAGAAGTAGGTGGTACTTGTCCAGTGTCTGCTAATGAAGCAATTTCCGGCCTGAACATCCCGATCATTTTCTGTATCTTCTCCCTCTCAGTAGGGACCACATAAGGGCACAAACGGGATAGCTGATCGAACTTTCGGCAGACTTTGCTTACCGACATGTTCCCTTGCGTCAACTCTGAGAATTCTTTCTGTTGCTGTCTCAGAGATGCAGGGTCGTAATATTTCTGGTTAAATTCTTCCAGAAATTCTGCCCAACTCATGGTAGACACGTCTCTCCTCATTCGCACAGTGTCCCACCAAAACTGAGCATCTTTTCTCAGCACAAAAGACGCACATGCAACCTTCTCTCGGTCGGTTAGGTTCATGAACTCCATGATCACTTGTAATGACGACAACCAGTCTTCAGCCTCTAAGGGATTTGTAGACCCTTCAAATTCTGGCGGTCTCATACGCCTGAATCTTTCATAGAGGGGTTCCAAATTCAATACTGGTTGTGGTTCAGGAGCTCTCTCATGTACTGCAGCTGGAGGAATAACTGGATCTACCTCAGCTTGTTGTTCTATTTGGGTACCCTCAGAGCCTTGTCTCTGTTCTAGCTCCTCTACCCGTCGCCTCAGATTAGCATTTTCTTGCATCTGAGCTTCTAACAGAGCTTGTATCTGATCAAGTCTCTCCATTACATTAGGACGTCGTTCTCGTCCCTCTGGTCGATTTCTCAAATCCACCATCTTGGCTATTGTCCTATTATGGCACAATAATTCACCGTTAGCTTTTCCATAACCGCATTCGTAAAATTATATCAATTTACGAAATTTAGGGTAATGTAAAGCCACATCATCGTAACACATCATCGTACAACATATAATCATTTTGGTATTTCATTCATAGCAAAACATTTATATGTCATACATAGGCATCACCAGTCATATATACATCGGCCGTTTATACAAAATGGCCACGAGTCTATACAAAAGAGCTTTTCTCTAAGCTACTTATGTACATATACACATCTACTGATCACTCGTTCCCTACATCTGGGACTAGAGGATATTCTTCTGGATCCTCATCGTCATCTGACTCATCTGAGTCGTCACCACCCCTAGGTAATGTTCCCTGTCCTGAGTCATCACCTCGTGGTCTAGACGGTCCGGCCTCATGATCATTCATCATTCTTCTCGGCCCGAATATGCGTTCAAACATCTCATCTTGACCCAGCGTCTCTTGTCGACTCTGCGTCAGATGCTCGATCAGAATCTCTCTCTCGATCGCCCTGATCGTTACCACAAACTCTTGGAGCGTCGGAGGAAACGGCTTGATCACCCTCGGTCTCAGCTCCAAGGATAAGCCTTTCCAAAACAGCTCACAGCAGTTTGCTTCCGTGAGGTTGGGAAACGGACATCTCCTCCGAATGGTCTCCTCAAACCGCGCTGCGTAAGACATCACTGTCTCACCAGACAGCATGACCATCCTCTCGGTCTGGAGAATGTAATCCCTGACCTCATCGAATCCAGGGTACGCAGGTGCATCAGCCTCTCGTCTCTCTGGAGGTGCTGGAGCAGGTGCTGGATCCCTAGGTTGAAACTGATCAGCCAACCGCTGACAGAACTCAGCCCAACTGAATCCCAATAAAATCTCCTGGTCGTAATATTGCCAGAACACTCGAGCGTCTCCCTGAAACATACTGACTGCCAATTGGATCCACATATCTCGATCAATGTCGCATATCACCATGATCCTCTCCACGGCATGGAGCCAGTCCTTGGTCTCCATCGACTGTCGTCCACCATCAAACATAGGGGGACTGCTAGCTCGAAATGCCTGTACTGCCCGAGCCGAAACTCTCACCCCAATATGTTGGCGTCCACCAACAATTGGAATGTCCACTACTACAGGTGGATGAGCTATCGGTCGTGGCTGTACGACATCTACTGGCGCTGGTGCTGATGCTGGTACTGGTACCGGAGGTCTCTTAGGCACCGGGGGCCTAATTAACGGTCGTTGGGACATAGACGGCCTCACAATAGACCTCGTCCATACCCTTAATACTCCTCTTGGTCGTGGTAGCGATGGTCTCACATATGGAGGTCTGGTCATCTTGCTACCTATAAGATAATTATTTTCACATAAGAAAATAATTAACTAAACTTAAGTAAACTACTTACTTGGATAGCGGTACAGGATGCGCGAAGTGTCAAATCAGGATATGGTCACACTGCTCTGATACCAACTGTGACTGCAGTTGGTAATCCAAACTAGATCCATCGTAATTCCGCTCTAATACCAACTGTGGCAGCAGTTGGTATTCTAGACTACACCAACCGTAAACCCGCTCTGATACCAACTGTGGCGGCAGTTGGTATTATAAACTAGACCAATCTCAAACTTGCTCTGATACCAACTGTGGCGGCCCGCCCCTCGTAGAGATCATACAATACTATTACAGTTGAGCTTATCGCTAACTGCGATAGATTGTACTCTCATGGGTCGCCGGCTTATCTCACTCTCTTTTAAAATCATGTCGTTTTTGGGGAAAATTTTTTTTTTCTTCTTTAAACATCATATAAACTCTTTTTCCACTATTTACTTTGTTGATAGGTACAAAGTAATATAAATAATACAGTGCTTTTGTAAAATATATATAATTACAAAAGAACTGTTTTTCCCTTTTTCCCTTCACTTTTATCGCTCAACAGCAAGACTCTGGCAGTACCATATCCCTCGCCCAGTTATCCCATTTGACACGCGCCATCCCGTACGCCATCCAGTCAAACAACCTACTGAGCTGGTCGCTTACCTGCAACATTAGCAAAAATGGTGAGCTACAGGCTCAGTAAGTTCAAACATGTAAGAAATAAAATTTCTATGAATAGACTATTCATCGTGAATAGTACCGTTGACCACTATTCATACGTGAATAGTAACTTTGACCACTATTCATGGTGAATAGTAAGGTTGACCACAACACTGTATCACACTAGTACATCTACCGCGATGTTAGTGCTCTCACTAAACTGTCTTATGCTCAATTATGGCACAGTTTCAGTTTTAGGTCATTATCTTTAATTACGTTCTGGTTTTGAGTTCAGGTTGGCAGTACCATTTAAGTGCGCATGATTGGGAGCGGTACATTAGTGCTGACCTCCACAGCCTTAATCTCATAGCCCCGAAAGCAAAAGTACCTCCCTATACGGAAGGCTGGTACGCCAGAAAGTGGTTTCATTACCGACTTTTTTAACATTCTAACCCGGTGACTTCATATTGCCCCGTGGTTAGGAATGGTTCACATTTTAATTTTAGGTGAGTGAGTTTCATTAACCTCGCTCTAGTGCCCGAAGCACAATTAACCATGTGTCCCATTCTTATAGTGCCCGTAGCACATTTCATCTCTCTCTCTATTCTATCATAGTGCCCGTAGCACATATGTACTTAACGTATAGTTAGTACATGAAAATTAGCACAATATTGCTATATGTTGCAGACAGGTAAATGTCTGAACTTACCTTATCAGTCTCTTTCCTTTCTTTCTCTCTTGGATCTCAGATCGCCTTCCTTGTAGGTCGATTTTTGGATCCTACAGACAAAACCTTGTCTGTTAATTTCATTTCCATTTATAGCTTTTATTTTTCATTTAAAAGCCTAAACAAAACCTATTTATAACTTTTCAGGCTTTATTTATCATTTTCCCCATTTTTTCTCAACTTTTGTAAAATTACAATTTTACCCCTGTATTTTGGCAAAATTACGATTTTGCCCCTATATTTTGGAAAAATTACAAGTTTGCCCCTAACGGAAATTTTCTCGATCCAGACTGCATTTTTGGCTCTCAGGAACTTTTCTGACTCTTTTCTAATCATTACCGGGTTCATTTTTATTTTATTTCCACTTTTCACTTTCCCGACCCTCGGGAAGCACTATTCCGACCCTTACGTCGGTTTAGCGATTTTCTATCGTTTCGGAGCCTCAAATGGACGTTTCACTAGTATTTAAAACGTTCATCTAGACTTTCCCGACCTAGGTCTCCGAGGCTCGGGTTTTCCGTTCCCGACTCGGACCTTTATTTCATTTCCAAAAACGCCCCCCTCGGGGTCGGTTTTTTTCAATTTCACTCACGTTTTTCATTTTCAAGGGGACGGGTTACTATTCACGACCCACCCCTTAAATTTTTTTCCTCATTCAAATTTTCCGTTAGGGACTCGGGTTTCCGTCCCGGCCCTAACTTTTATTTTAAATTCCTATTTTACCCCGAATGCCGTTTTTGAAATTTCGACAGCATTTCGGCGTAATTTTAAGGCTTCCGGCGTTAGGTACGCCTCGAACCGTATGTACCTGCCACGTACTATACCACAAGCCTATTTTATGTAAAAGTTCTCCAAATTTTTACATAAAAGCCCACAAAATTCCAATTCCACATTATCACCCACATAACAAAATTTTTTCACAATTTTACCCTTAATTTGGTTTCGGTTTTCACAACCAAACCGAACCAAATTTTGTCAAACTTTCACCACATTTTAGGCCATTCAAATGTCACATTTTCAAGCCCATTTTCTTTGCATTTTCAACCAAATTTCCTAGGGTTTTTACACTTGTATAACCCACGGCCAAAGAATGAAAACATGCCAAAAAATTTTGTTTCATTCTTTTCATTATAAATTCATCATTTGCATATTGAAATGCATAATTCCAATCAACCAATTACCACATAAAACCATGAAAATTTTCTTCCAAACCATTAACAAAACCCCACGGCCACCTTATGAATTTCACACAAGAAATTTTTTTCAAACTTTCCACAATGAAATACAAGCTTTATTCTTCACCAAATTAAACTTAGAAAGCATATTAGCAATTAACCACAAAGTTTTCCCATTGGTTACCCAAGGTAACCCACGGATTTTCCCTTGAAAAACCAACAAAATTTCGGTTTTTCTTTACATAATTTGCATGGTTTTCTTACTTATTTCATCCTTAACAAAACCCAACATCAAATCCATGAAAAGCAACCAAAATTTTTCCATCTTCCAATCACTATTCACCCACGGTTTTATTGAAAAAAAACCATGAAAAAATCAAGTGCAAGGGAAGTTACCTTGGTCTAATGCTTCCTTTGTCTTCAAGGAGTGTTTTGACACACTTTTTGTGAAGAAATTTTGAAGAAAAAGCTTGGTTCTCCTTGGTCCCTCACGTAGACACCATGGGAAAAACTTAGAAATATTTTGTCTTTGGTTTTGCTTTGAAAAAATGTCTCGGCCCTTTTGTTACAAAGTGACCGACTTATGCTCACCAAAAGCCAATTAATTTGGCTCTAAACCAATCAAAATTTGACATCTTTCCAAGCCATTTCTTTCCATAATTTTCAAAAATTAAAAAGGGTAAATTTTGGCCAAATCTTGGCCTTTAGATCAAAAGGTGATTAAATCCTAGCCATTAATGCCACCAACCACCTTATTTCTTTCATTTAATAATCTTGATTTATAATGTCATAAATGCAAAAGTGAAAGTTGACTTTGACTTTCACTATTCACATTAATTCGACTACTTTTTGACCGATGCCGGTTCGAGCCGAAATTTTCCTGAAATCGTCCCGGCGTGTTCCTGAGGTCTCCTGTGCAGTCGGATCAATTTAATCTGCTTCCGTTTGATCAAAATCAATCCCGGAAGTTTACCGTCTTTTATTGGCTCGGTTAGGGTTTTCAATGCCGATTTTGGCACCGTTTCACCCGTTTCAACTCAGTGAATTTTTCCAACACTGAATTCTTACTCGTCAGTATTGTTAGAACATTTTCATATATTCTGAACAATATAAATACATTTATTTCACTCTTTAAATAGTACAAATTGTTATATACATACAATTGTACATTTTCATCCGAGAACTGCCTGAATTTCCCGGTTGTCACATTCACCCCTCCTTATAAAATTTACGTCCTCGAAAATTAGAACAAATGGGGGTATAAACTCCTCATCTCGTCTTCTCGTTCCCACGTAGCTTCTTCAATATTGTGATTTTTCCACAAAATCTTCACTAGTGGGATTACCTTATTCCTCAGTACTTTCTCTTCACGAGCTAGTACTCGAATAGGCTGTTCCTCATATGTCAAATCCTCGTGGATTTGAATAGGCTCATGCTTCAACACATGGGACGGATCTAGTATATATTTTCTCAGCATCGACACATGAAATACATTATGCACTGCCGACAATTCTGGGGGTAGCGCTAATCTGTAAGTGACCTTTCCAATGCGTTCGATAATTTCATAAGGTCCAATATATCTTGGACTTAGTTTTCCCTTCTTACCGAAGCGCATAATCCCCTTCATAGGCGATATCTTGAGAAACACAAAGTCTCCTTCATCAAACTCCAAGGATCTTCGCCTTTTATCCGCGTAGCTCTTTTGTCGGCTTTGCGCAATTTTCATTTGACGCTGAATTTTAGCAACTGCATCGGAAGTCTCTTGCATAAAATCCGTCTTATGCAACTGCTTTTCTCGCAAATTGTGGGCGACCCCTCTAGCTTAGGTTGTCCACCTTATCTTGCTTACTTTCTTTATTCTTTGCTTAATCTTACTTAGCTTGCTTGTCTCTATAACTTTCCTATCCTTGGAGTTTAAAAGATTTGTTCTTGAAAAACTAGGAATATTTTTTTTTTTTTACTGGAGGAAACTACTAATTCTTGAAAATTGTGTATACATAAATATATATGTACTTCTTAATACTTTTTCCCAAAATATATTTTGGAGTCTTGTTACTTTAAAGTACGTAAAAATAGAAACATACCTTTAAGCTTGTTTCACTACTTTACATACTACACTCTTGTCTTGTCTTTATACATATATCTCACTATTACACTTTCTTTCTTTTACACCTTGAGTACAGCGGAATTCTGCGAAACGGAACCATAACCCGTCCATGACATCGCTGGGATCTGCCTGCCAGCCCGCTACTCTTGTTTCATCTTGCTGGTTGCTTTCCTTTATTACCTACAGCACGAATAGACTAATGAGCTAAAGCTCAGTAAGTACAAACATACATACAAGTAAATAAGCTGAATACACCACTCTAGGGTTAGTCAACTTAGGACCAATTATTTTCTTTAGTCCTATACTACTTGTTCTTTCTATTCTATTTCTTTCTTTTCTTTGCTTTACTTCATCTGCTTAATCTTTCACTTGTGGGCCCGTGGTTGGACGTACCTAGTGCGCGCAGACCAATAGAGGATCAGGGGAGCGACCCACCGATCAACCCTAAGGTCATCTCTGGACTACTGACCTTATAGGTAGTAAGTCATGCCATAAACTACCTCATTATTAACGAGGCAGTGCCACACTTCTGGGGTGGAGGCAGGAAGTTAAGCCATAAACTACCTCATTATTAACGAGGCAGCGCCACACTTCTGGGGTGGAGGCTATCTGGGAACCTCACAACTGGGGAGGCCGGTACGCCAACCTTAACTTTTAAGTCTTATTATCTGACTTATTTTATTCCTCTTTTCTATTTCTGATCTTGCTTACTATTCTCGTGAACATGTTAGTATCATGTCACAAACTGAATAGCTTAAATATATATATATATAACACAACTTTATGGTAAGTCCATTCGTGAGTAGACAATTAAATGTCTGTACTTACCTTATCAATCTCTTCTCTTTTTCTCTCTAGGATCTTTGATCGCCCTCCTTGTAGGTCGATTTTTGGATCCTACAGACAAACTTTGTCTGTTAATTTCATTTCCATTTATAGCTTTTATTTTTTTTCATTAAAAAGCTTAAATAGAACCTATTTACAACTTTTTGGGCTTTATTTATCATTTCCCCAATTTTCCCCAACTTTTGCAAAATTACGATTTTGCCCCTGTATTTTGGCAAAATTACAGATTTGCCCCTGACGGAATTTTATTGATCCAGACTGCATTTTTGGCCCTCAGGAACTTTTCTGACTCTTTTCTAATCATTACCGGGTTCGCTTCTATTTTATTTCCACTTTTCACTTTCCCGACCCTCGGGAAGCACTATTCCGACCCTTACGTCGGTTTAGTGATTTTCTATCGTTTCGGAGTCTCAAATGGACGTTTCACAAGTATTTAAAACGTTCATCTAGACTTTCCCGACCTAGGTCTCCGAGGCTCGGATTTTCCGTACCCGACTCGGACCTTTATTTCATTTCCAGAAACGCCCCCCCCCTCGGGGTCGGTTTTTTTTTTTCCGTTTCACTCTCATTTTACATTTTTTGGGGACGGTCTACTATTCACGAACCACCCCTTAGGTTTTCCTTATTCAATTCTCCGTTAGGGACTCGGGTTTCCGACCCGACCCTAAACTTTTATTTTTAATTCCTATTTTACCCCGAAAGCCGTTTTCGAAATTTCGGCAGCATTTCGGCGTAATTTTAAGGCTTCCGGCGTTAGGTACGCCTCGAACCATATGTACCTGCCACGTACTATACCACAAGCCTATTTTATGTAAAAGTTTTCCAAACTTTTACATAAAAGCTCACAAATTCCAATTTCACATTTTTAACCACATTACAAAATTTTTTACAATTTTGCCCTTAGTTTTGGTTTCGGTTTTCACCACCAAACCGAACCGAAATTTCTCAAACTTTTCAACCACTTGTTAGGCTATTAAATGCCATTTTTCTAACACTTTTCAAGCCCATTTTCTTGTTCTTTTCAACCAAATTTCTTAGGGTTTTACCCTTGTATAACCCACGGCCATTGAATGCTAAACATGTCAAACATTTTTGTTTCATTCTTTCAATCACATTTTCATCATTTACATCACAAAATGCATGATTTCAATTAACCAAACATCACCTAAAAGCATGAAAATTTTTCTTCCAAACTATTAGGAAACCCACGGCCACTTTGAAATAAATGAACACCAAAATTTTTCCAAGCTTTTCCATAGTGAAATTCATGCTTTATTCTTAACAAAACATAAGTTAAAAGCATGTTAACACATAAATCACACAAATTTCTCATTGCTTACCAATGGTAACCCACGGATTTTCCTTTGGAAAACCAACCAAAAATTGGTTTTTCTTTAAACCAATTGCATGGTTTTCTTCCTCATTACACCCTTAACAAAACCCAACATCAACTTAATGAAAAACACCCAAAATTTTTCCATCTTAATTCACTATTCACCCCACGGATTTCCTAAAGAAAAACCATGAAAAATTTCAATCAAAGGGAAGTTACCTTGTTCACTTTCTTCCTTTGTCTTCTAAGAACACTTTGACACTCCTTTTGTGAAGAAATGTTGAAGGAATTCTTTGGTTCTCCTTGGGTGGCTCACGTAGACTCCATGGATGACTTAGAAAAATTTTTTTTCTTTTGGTTTGGCATGAAACAAAGTTTCGGCCACTTTGTTACCAACTTGCCGACTTATGCATGGAAGAAAGCCAATTAATTTGGCTCTAAACCAATCAAATTTCAACACCTTTCCACCTAATTCTTTCTCCATTTTTCAAAAATTAAAAAGGTATATTTTTGGCCAAATCTTGGCCTTTAGATCAAAAAGCAAATGAATCATGGCCATTCATTCTACCTAACACCAATTTCTTTCCATTTCTTAAATGGATTTATGATGTCATAATTACTAAAGTGAAAGTTGACTTTGACTTTTACTATTCATATTAATTCGACTACTTTTTGACCGATACCGGTTCGAGCCGAAATTTTCCTGGAATCGTCCCGGCGTGTTCCTGAGGTCTCCTGTGCAGTCGGATCAATTTAAATTGCTTCCGTTTGATCAAAATAAATCCCGGAAGTTTACCGTCTTTTATTTGCTCGGTTAGGGTTTTCAGTGCCGGTTTTGGCACCGTTTCACCCGTTTCAACTCCGTGAATTTTTCCAACACTGAATTCTTACTCGTCAGTATTGTTAGAACATTTTAATATATTCTAAACAATACAAATACATCTATTTCACTCTTTAAATAGTACAAATTATTATATACATATATTTGTACTTTTCTTACTGTGCTCTTACTTTGACTTGTCATATTCTTATCTTTATACTGTTCAGATACCGAAACTACTCCTTTTTGAGCGTTTTGGGCCTGAATTCACTTTCTTACTCATATACTTTATTCTCTACTTATTTTTGGAGATTTTAATTTCCTCCAAAACATTTATTTATTTCTATCAACACTATAATTTGTCTAATTACAACCATAGTGTTTCTTTACATTCTTACTTATAGAACTCATAGAAAACCCTAGATTAAACTAGGTCACACCGCTAAAATTCTCTGGTCGTCACACAAATCGTACCAATGTAATGGTGATCTGCACTTCCGTCCATACAAAGCCTCGTAAGGTGCCATGCCTATCGAAGCTTGGTAACTATTATTGTATGAGAATTCAATCAATGGTAACTTCTCGTTCCAATTTCCCGCAAAATCCATAACACAAGCTCGAAGCATGTCCTCTAATGTCTGAATTGTCCGCTCCGACTGACCGTCTGTTTGCGGATGAAAAGCCGTACTGAGTCTCAATTCAGTACCCATGGCCTCTTGCACACACTTCCAGAAATTCGAAGTGAATCGTGCATCTCGATCTGATACAATGGATTTCAGTACTCCATGTAGTCTGACGACATGAGTTATGTACAGCTGAGCAGACTTTTCCAGCGAAAAAGTCATCTTGACAGCTACGAACCGTGCCATCTTGGTCAGTCTATCCACAATAACCCAAATGGCGTCATAACCTTCTCGGGTTTTCGGGAGTCCCACTACAAAATCCATAGTAATGTGCTCCCATTTCCATTCAGGAATCTCCAGTGGTTCCAATCTTCCTGCTGAATGTTTATGTTCCGCTTTGATTTTCTGACAGGTCATGCATCTGCTCACGAATTTAGCTATATCATTCTTCATCCCTTTCCACCAGAACTGTAGCTTCAAGTCCTGATACATCTTGCTCGCTCCGGGATGAACCGAATAGGGTGTCTCGTGGGCTTCTGACATGATCCGTCTTCTAAGTTCTTCATCAGCTGGAACATTTATTCTTCCTTGATAAAGGATCATTCCATCCTTGGAAATTCCTTCTTGAGAACTTGTTATTGCTGGATCTCGCCTCTGAGCTTCCTTTATATCCTCAAATAGCGATGATTCCACTTGGAGTGCAGCTAATCTTCCAGATATCAGCTCGAAGTTCAAAGAATTTATCTCTTGCTACAATGGCTTCGAAAGCCTGTTTATTGGTAGCTGGTGCGATATGGTAGACTTTCTACTTAGAGCATCCGCTACACGGTTGGCCTTTCCTGGATGGTAGAGGATTTCACAATCATAATCCTTCACCAATTCCAACCATCGGTGATCAGTGAAAATCTGACATTGAGCTCCATAGAGATAGTGTCGCCAAATTTTAAGTGCGAACACTACTGCAGCAAGTTCAAGGTCATGCGTAGGATAATTCCTTTCATGCTCCCTTAACTGACGGGAAGCATAGGCAATCACCTTGCCATTTTGCATCAGGACTGCTCCCAATCCTATTTTCGATGCATCACTGTAGATCACGAACTTCTCCCCTTCAGTGGGAAGCGTAAGGATTGGTGCGCTTGTCAGTCACCTCTTTAACTCCTGGAAGCTTCTTTCGCATTCCGTAGTCCACTCGTACTTCCTTTCCTTGCGTGTAAGAGCAGTAAGAGGTGCAGCTAATCGCGCGAATCCCTCTACAAATCACCGATAATAACCAGCTAACCCCAAGAAACTGCGTATTTCCGTCACACTCTTGGGTGCAGGCCATTGGTTAATTGCCTCTACCTTTATCGGATCTACTACAATACCTTCTTGGGATACAACATGTCTGAGGAAATGTACTCTGTCCAGCCAAAATTCACATTTTGAGAATTTGGCATACAGTTGATGCTTCTGCATCATATTCAACACGATCCTCAGGTGTTCCTTGTGCTCTTCATGACTCTTCGAGTATATAAGAATGTCATCAATGAATACAATGACAAACTTATCCAGATACTCTTTAAAAATCCTGTTCATCAAATCCATGAACGCTGCTGGCGCATTCGTCAATCCGAATGGCATCACAAGAAACTCGTAGTGACCATAACGAGTCCTAAACACCGTCTTAGGAATATCACTTTCTTTGATTCTCAGCTGGTGATATCCTGATCGTAAGTCGATCTTGGAAAATACCGCTGCGCCTTTTAACTGGTCGAATAGGTCATCAATTCTAGGTAATGGATACCTATTTTTGATCGTAACCTTATTCAACTCCCGGTAATCAATGCACAGTCGGAATGTTCCATCCTTTTTCTTGACAAATAACATAGGTGCACCCCATGGAGAAAAACTCGGCCTGATGAATCCCTTATCCAAAAGCACCTTTAATTGTACCTGCAGCTCCTTTAACTCCACTGGAGCCATACGGTATGTTGCTTTGGAAATAGGTGCTGTTCCAGGCATCAACTCAATTTCAAACGAGATTTCTCTCTCTGGCGGTATCCCTGGTAACTCTTCTGGAAATACGTCAAGAAACTCATTAACCACAGGAACATCTTCAGGTTGAAGCTTCTGTTCCTCTGCTGTATCCACTACATATGCCAGATATCCCATGCAACCACTGGCTATCAGCTTGCTTGCTCTCAGCGAACTGATCATCATCTTCCCGGGTCTTCGAGAAGTATCAATATACTCGAAACTCTCTTCTTTCTCGGGTTGGAAGACTATCTTTCGATTTCGACAGTTGATCGTAGCTTGGTATTTCCCTAGGAAATCCATGCCTAGAATCACGTCATAATCCATGATCTCCATTACGATCAACTCAGCATATAGTTCCCTATTTGCCACATATACTGGTACATAAGGTAACCAGTAACTGGACAACAATACTTCCCCAGAAGGTAAAGCTGTCTTAAATACCCTTCCCATATTATCCTTAGGAAGTCCTATCTTGTCAGCAAATGCATAGGAAACAAATGAATGCGTAGCACCGGAATAGAATAGTACAGAGGCTACATGACTAGCGACAGGAAGCTGACCTGTCACCACGTTTGATGTTCCTGCCTCTGCGTCTTCCTTACTGTAGGCCATCACACGAGCATCAGCACGTGGTATACGCTCCTGGCGTTGCGGCCTCACTGGTGACTCTTCCACTCTGGCTTGAAGGGAATGAGCTTGTGGGCGTGTCTGGTGCGATTGCGAAGTGCCTTGTCTACCCTGCCTATTTAGACAGTTTCTGGCATAATGGCCTTCCTTTCCACATTCATAGCAAACAAGTGGCCCAAATCTGCATTGCCCAGAATGTCTCTTCCCACATGTAGGACAATTTTGCATGTTGGATTCCGCATTACCAGCTGTTCTCCGCTGCTAGTTTCGATTATTGCCCTGGCGATTCCCAGAAAAATTACCTTTTCTCTTATTTTGCTGGGATCCTTGACTATTGCCCTGGCTTGGTTTAGCATTCTGATTTGACTTGCTCGATTGACCAGCTTGTGTAGACTTCTCCAAAGCCCTCTCCTTCTTCTTGGCCTCCCAGTGTTTTTCTCTTTCCTCTTTCTGTCGGGCTACGTGGAACTCAGCTCTAATGGCCCGACTCACACAGTCTGCTACAGAAGTAGGTGGTACTTGTCCAGTGTCTACTAATGCAGCAATTTCCGGCCTGAACATCCCGATCATTTTCTGTGTCTTCTCCCTCTCAGTAGGGACCACATAAGGGCACAAACGGGATAGCTGATCGAACTTTCGGCAGACTTCGCTTACCGACATGTTCCCTTGCGTCAACTCTGAGAATTCTTTCTGTTGCTGTCTCAGAGATGCAGGGTCGTAATATTTCTGGTTAAATTCTTCCAGAAATTCCGCCCAACTCATGGTAAACACGTCTCTCCTCATTCGCACAGTGTCCCACCAAAACCGAGCATCTTTTCTCAGCACAAAAGACGCACATGCAACCTTCTCTCGGTCAGTTAGGTTCATGAACTCCATGATCACTTGTAATGACGATAACCAGTCTTCAGCCTCTAAGGGATTTGTAGACCCTTCAAATTCTGGCGGTCTCATACGCCTGAATCTTTCATAGAGGGGTTCCAAATTCAATACTGGTTGTGGTTCAGGAGCTCTCTCATGTACTGCAGCTGGAGGAATAACTGGATCTGCCTCAGCTTGTTGTTCTACTTGGGTACCCTCAGAGCCTTGTCTCTGTTCTAGCTCCTCTACCCGTCGCCTTAGATTAGCATTTTCTTGCATCTGAGCTTCTAACAGAGCTTGTATCTGATCCAGTCTCTCCATTACATTAGGACATCGTTCTCGTCCCTCTGGTCGATTTCTCAAATCCACCATCTTGGCTATTGTCCTATTATGGCACAATAATTCACCGTTAGCTTTTCCATAACCGCATTCGTAAAATTATATCAATTTACGAAATTTAGGGTAATGTAAAGCCACATCATCGTAACACATCATCGTACAACATATAATCATTTTGGTATTTCATTCATAGCAAAACATTTATATGTCATACATAGGCATCACCAGTCATATATACATCGGCCGTTTATACAAAATGGCCACAAGTCTATACAAAAGAGCTTTTCTCTCTAAGCTACTTATGTACATATACACATCTACTGATCACTCGTTCCCTACATCTGGGACTAGAGGATATTCTTCTGGATCCTCATCATCATTGGTATCATCTGAGTCGTCACCACCCCTAGGTAATGTTCCCTGTCCTGAGTCATCACCTCGTGGTCTAGACGGTCCGGCCTCATGATCATTCATCATTCTTCTCGGCCCGAATATGCGTGCAAACATCTCATCTTGACCCAGCGTCTCTCGTCGACTCTGCGTCAGATGCTCGATCAGAATCTCTCTCTCGATCGCCCTGATCGTTACCACGAACTCTTGGAGCGTCGGAGGAAACGGCTTGATCACCCTCGGTCTCAGCTCCAAGGATAAGCCTTTCCAAAACAGCTCATAGCAGTTTGCTTCCGTGAGGTTGGGCAACGGACATCTCCTCCGAATGGTCTCCTCAAACCGCGCTGCGTAAGGCATCACTGTCTTACCAGACAGCATGACCATCCTCTCGGTCTGGAGAATGTAATCCCTGACCTCATCGAATCCAGGGTACGCAGGTTCATCAGCCTCTCATCTCTCTGGAGGTGCTGGAGCAGGTGCTGGATCCCTAGGTTGAAACTGATCAGCCAACCGCTGACAGAACTCAGCCCAACTGAATCCCAATAAAATCTCCTGGTCGCAATATTGCCAGAACACTCGAGCGTCTCCCTGAAACATACTGACTGCCAATTGGATCCACATATCTCGATCAATGTCGCATATCACCATGATCCTCTCCACGGCATGGAGCCAGTCCTTGGTCTCCATCGACTGTCGTCCACCATCAAACATAGGGGGACTGCTAGCTCGAAATGCCTGTACTGCCCGAGCCGAAACTCTCACCCCAATATGTTGGCGTCCACCAACAACTGGAATGTCCACTACTACAGGTGGATGAGCTATTGGTCGTGGCTGTACAACATCTACTGGCGCTGGTGCTGATGCTGGTACTGGTACCGGAGGTCTCTCAGGCACCGGGGGTCTAATTAACGGTCGTTGGGACATAGACGGCCTCACAATAGACCTCGTCCATACCCTTAATACTCCTCTTGGTCGTGGTAGCGATGGTCTCACATATGGAGGTCTGGTCATCTTGCTACCTATAAGATAATTATTTTCACATAAGAAAATAATTAACTAAACTTAAGTAAACTACTTACTTGGATAGCGGTGCAGGATGCGTGAAGTGTCAAATCAGGATATGGTCACACTGCTCTGATACCAACTGTGACTGCAGTTGGTAATCCAAACTAGATCCATCGTAATTCCGCTCTAATACCAACTGTGGCAGCAGTTGGTATTCTAGACTACACCAACCGTAAACCCGCTCTGATACCAACTGTGGCGGCAGTTGGTATTATAAACTAGACCAATCTCAAACTTGCTCTGATACCAACTGTGGCGGCCCGCCCCTCGTAGAGATCATACAATACTATTACAGTTGAGCTTATCGCTAACTGCGGTAGATTGTACTCTCGTGGGTCGCCGGCTTATCTCACTCTCTTTTAAAATCATGTCGTTTTTGGGGAAAATTTTTTTTTTCTTCTTTAAACATCATATAAACTCTTTTTCCACTATTTACTTTGTTGATAGATACAAAGTAATATAAATAATACAGTGCTTTTGTAAAATATATATAATTACAAAAGAACTGTTTCCCCCTTTTTCCCTTCACTTTTATCGCTCAGCGGCAAGACTCTGGTAGTACCATATCCCTCGCCCAGTTATCCCATTTGACACGCGCCATCCCATACGCCATCCAGTCAAACAAGCTACTGAGCTGGTCGCTTACTTGCAACATTAGCAAAAATGGTGAGTTACAGGCTCAGTAAGTTCAAACATGCAAGAAATAAAATTTCTATGAATAGTACTATTCATCATGAATAGTACCGTTGACCACTATTCATGGTGAATAGTAAGGTTGACCACAACACTGTATCACACTAGTACATCTACCGCGATGTTAGTGCTCTCACTAAACTGTCTTATGCTCAATTATGGCACAGTTTCAGTTTTAGGTCATTATCTTTAATTACGTTCTGGTTTTGAGCTCAGGTTGGCAGTACCATTTAAGTGCGCATGACTGGGAGCGGTACATTAGTGCTGACCTCCACAGCCTTAATCTCATAGCCCCGAAGGCAAAAGTACCTCCCTATATGGAAGGCTGGTACGCCAGAAAGTTGTTTCATTACCGACTTTTTTAACATTCTAACCCGGTGACTTCATATTGCCCCGTGGTTAGGAATGATTCACATTTTAATTTTAGGTGAGTGAGTTTCATTAACCTCGCTCTAGTGCCCGAAGCACAATTAACCATGTGTCCCATTCTTATAGTGCCCGTAGCACATTTCGTCTCTCTCTCTATTCTATCATAGTGCCCGTAGCACATATGTACTTAACGTATAGTTAGTACATTAAACTCAGCACAATATTGCTATATGTTGCAGACAGGTAAATGTCTGAACTTACCTTATCAGTCTCTTTCCTTTCTTTCTCTCTTGGATCTCAGATCGCCTTCCTTGTAGGTCGATTTTTGGATCCTACAGACAAAACCTTGTATGTTAATTTCATTTCCATTTATAGCTTTTATTTTTCATTTAAAAGCCTAAACAAAACCTATTTATAACTTTTCAGGCTTTATTTATCATTTTCCCCATTTTTTCTCAACTTTTGCAAAATTACAATTTTACCCCTGTATTTTGGCAAAATTACGATTTTGCCCCTATATTTTGGAAAAATTACAAGTTTACCCCTAACGGAAATTTTCTCGATCCAGACTGCATTTTTGGCTCTCAGGAACTTTTCTGACTCTTTTCTAATCATTACCGGGTTCATTTTTATTTTATTTCCACTTTTCACTTTCCCGACCCTCGGGAAGCACTATTCCGACCCTTACGTCGGTTTAGCGATTTTCTATCGTTTCGGAGCCTCAAATGGACGTTTCACTAGTATTTAAAACGTTCATCTAGACTTTCCCGACCTAGGTCTCCGAGGCTCGGGTTTTCCGTTCCCGACTCGGACCTTTATTTCATTTCCAAAAACGCCCCCCTCGGGGTCGGTTTTTTTCAATTTCACTCACGTTTTTCATTTTCAAGGGGACAGGTTACTATTCACGACCCACCCCTTAAATTTTTTTCCTCATTCAAATTTTCCGTTAGGGACTCGGGTTTCCGTCCCGGCCCTAACTTTTATTTTAAATTCCTATTTTACCCCGAATGCCGTTTTTGAAATTTCGACAGCATTTCGGCGTAATTTTAAGGCTTCCGGAGTTAGGTACGCCTCGAACCATATGTACCTGCCACGTACTATACCACAAGCCTATTTTATGTAAATGTTTTCCAAACTTTTACATAAAAGCCCACAAAATTCCAATTCCACATTATCACCCACATAACAAAATTTTTTCACAATTTTACCCTTAATTTGGTTTCGGTTTTCACAACCAAACCGAACCAAATTTTGTCAAACTTTCACCACATTTTAGGCCATTCAAATGTCACATTTTAAACACATTTTCAAGCCCATTTTCTTTGCATTTTCAACCAAATTTCCTAGGGTTTTTACACTTGTATAACCCACGGCCAAAGAATGAAAACATGCCAAAAAATTTTGTTTCATTCTTTCCATTATAAATTCATCATTTGCATATTGAAATGCATAATTCCAATCAACCAATTACCACATAAAACCATGAAAATTTTCTTCCAAACCATTAACAAAACCCCACGGCCACCTTATGAATTTCACACAAGAAATTTTTTTCAAACTTTCCACAATGAAATACAAGCTTTATTCTTCACCAAATTAAACTTAGAAAGCATATTAGCAATTAACCACAAAGTTTTCTCATTGGTTACCCAAGGTAACCCACGGATTTTCCCTTGAAAAACCAACAAAATTTCGGTTTTTCTTTACACAATTTGCATGGTTTTCTTACTTATTTCATCCTTAACAAAACCCAACATCAAATCCATGAAAAGCAACCAAAATTTTTCCATCTTCCAATCACTATTCACCCACGGTTTTATTGAAAAAAAACCATGAAAAAATCAAGTGCAAGGGAAGTTACCTTGGTCTAATGCTTCCTTTGTCTTCAAGGAGTGTTTAGACACACTTTTTGTGAAGAAATTTTGAAGAAAAAGCTTGGTTCTCCTTGGTCCCTCACGTAGACACCATGGGAAAAACTTAGAAATATTTTGTCTTTGGTTTTGCTTTGAAAAAATGTCTCGGCCCTTTTGTTACAAAGTGACCGACTTATGCTCACCAAAAGCCAATTAATTTGGCTCTAAACCAATCAAAATTTGACATCTTTCCAAGCCATTTCTTTCCATAATTTTCAAAAATTAAAAAGGGTAAATTTTGGCCAAATCTTGGTCTTTAGATCAAAAGGTGATTAAATCCTAGCCATTAATGCCACCAACCACCTTATTTCTTTCATTTAATTGTGGCGGCCCGCCCCTTGTGGAGATCATACAATACTATTACAGTTGAGCTTATCGCTAACTGCGATAGATTGTACTCTCGTGGGTCGCCGGCTTATCTCACTCTCTTTTAAAATCGTGTCGTTTTTGGGGAAAATTTTTTTTTTTTTCTTTAAACATCATATGAAATCTTCTTCCACTATTTACTTTGTTGATAGGTACAAAGTAATATAAATAATACAGTACTTTTGTAAAATATATATATAATTACAAAAGAACTGTTTCTCTTTTTTTTCCCTTCACTTTAATGCTCAGCGGCAAGACTCTGGCAGTACCATATCCCTCGCCCAGTTATCCCATTTGACACGCGTCATCCCGTCCGCATCCAGTCAAACAAGCTACTGAGCTGGTCGCTTACCTGCAACATTAGCAAAAATAGTGAGCTACAGGCTCAGTAAGTTCAAACATGCAAGAAATAAAATTTCTATGAATAGTACTATTCATCATGAATAGTACTTTTGACTACTATTCATGCATGAATAGTAACTTTGATCACTATTCATACGTGAATAGTAAGTTTGACCACAACACTGTATCACACTAGTACATCTACCGCGATGTTAGTGCTCTCACTAAACTGTCTTATGCTCAATTATGGTACAGTCTCAGTTTTAGGTCATTATCTTTAATTACGTTCTGGTTTTGAGCTCGGTTGGCAGTACCATTTAAGTGCGCATGACTGGGAGCGGTACATTAGTGCTGACCTCCACAGCCTTAATCTCACAGCCCCGAAGGCAAAATTTTACATGACTGGGATCGGTACATCAGTGCTGACCTCCACAGCCTTAGTCTCATAGCCCCGAAGGCAAAAATAGTACCTCCCTGTACGGAAGGCTGGTACGCCAGAAAGTGGTTTCATTACCGACTTTTTAACATTCTAACCCGGTGACTTCACATTGTGTGACGCCCCGTGCCCTCAGCGGCCCGGACCGTCACTGTAAACTCTATTACTTGCTTCTTTAAAAACGATACTTAAACTTGCTGAATTTAAGACTATAAATTTAGAGGGATTTTTTTTTTTTTTATATACACGTACGTATTTACTATTCACGTACGCATACTATTAAAATGCGGAATTTGAAAAACATAAGGATTTCAATTATACATACATAATTATATACATGTTTATCTGATTACTATTCACCAGATACTATTTAAATATACTACTCGTATATATACTGTTTACTGTTCCAAAATACCATTTAACCTTTACTATTCAAAATACTATTTAACTGTCACCATTCAAAATATTATTTACTCATACTGTGCGGAAGAATACTCGCGGTGTATCCATAACCTCATCCTCACATCCACCTCCGCCATCATCATCGTCCCTTGATGTTTACGCTATAGGATGCTTACCTACAGCATGAACACACTCCGTGAGCTTTACGCCCAGTAAGTACAACATGTTAACCGCAAAACATGTTTAAAACATAGCACATACGTAAAATCATAGGCATGACATATATCACTTAATAAATCATATATCATATAAGCATATCACATATCAGCTCACATATCATGTCATCACATAACATGTCATAACACTGAATATAAAACTTCACATACTTTATGCATGACAGAAGCATCGTGTACTGTATGCACTCTACTGAAAAAGAAAGCATAGCGAACTATAACTAATGCATGATCCGGTTATGTTCATTTATGCTTCAAACTTTTCTTTTCTTTTCTTGTCTATTTAGGGCCCATGTGTCAGTACCGTGTGCGCGCAGACCAACGGTAACTCCCGAGGTCAACTAATGCCGAAGAGTCATCAACTGATACTCAACTTTTGGCCTGAACTTTCTTTAACTGGAAACCCCTTCGACTGAAGGAGCCGGTACGACACACCTATTTATTTCCATCTTGTTTAACTGTTCTAGCCATACGCTTCTCTAAGCTGTCGCCAATCCTACGCGGTAGGGATCTATGGCTTCTATCTTGTTCTTTCATCAATCTACTCGATTGTGAAGCTATATGCTCTTATGTATGCTGTGCAGCATCGTGTGCAAGATACATACTTAAAATACTGGAAAAACATCATTTTAAATTCATTTTATCCATGCTGTAGGCGGAGTTGTACTTACCTGTCATCAGACAGTTTATACTCTCGCCTTCGTCACAATACAGGTACCTCCCTGTAATCATAATACATTTCGTTAACATTTACTCTTAGGTCACTGTGGTCATTAGTGACTAATAAAAACTCTATCGTTAGTGATACCGATCCTTGTCGGTACTAATTGCCCTCTTCTTAAGAATTTAATTTTCTAATCATTGTTAATTAATTTATTTACCCAATAAATTAATTAACATCGCTCTTAGGTCACTCTATCGTTAGGAACTAATAAACTTATCGTTGTGTGGTACTGATGCCTATCGGTACCCGACTGCTCTACTTTGGGAAATTTGATATCTAATTTTTTTTAATCGTGCTTGATTAATTTGTCTACTTGACAAATTAATCACTGTCTCTCACTATCCCATTCCGAATTGGTCCTTGACTGGCTAACCAACCAGTCAACTGACTGAATACCTCTCGTATGACCATTTAGCCTGTCGGGTTACCGTTACCGATGTAATCGCCCCAAATTTTATACTTCGACCGCACCCGTCCCTCGGGTGGTACTATTCTGACATAGGGGTCGTTTTCTTACATTACGAAATTTCTAATGGGGCGGTTCACTAATCCTCACAACGTCCGTCCTTCTTTCCCGGACCTAGGTCATCGAGGGAGCTCGGGTTTCCATCCCGATCACATTTTCAGCCCTCGTTTCCTAAAATACCCCTTTGTGCCGTTTTAGAAATTTCGGTAGTATTTTCACTTAATTTTTAGGTTTCCGGCGTTTAGGAAACGCCTCAAAACCATCTAACCTATTCTAACCTGCCACGTACTAAACCAGAGGCCTAATTTTTACGTAAAAGCTCCGCTTTTTACGTAAAAATATTCACATTTTCTCACATTCTCTTTTTCGATATTTCACCCTTTTTTCTTACAATTCCTCAAGTCATTAAACCATAATTAATACATAATTATTTCCAATATTAAATTGAGAAATAAATAGATCAACACTACTACCAAAATCGTTCCCGTCGGCGGTCGGACGAACCGTTCGGTCTCGACCGTGCAATCTTTGAATCGTCGTTCTTCACTTTTGAAACTCCAGTTTGCAAATCCGATGCCGCGGATGTGTCCGGAACGTCGAAAATAGGCCAACGGGCCATTCTTTAATTTTCGGTCTCCGGGTCGCCGTTGACCGGCGTTGACCGGCCGTTGACCACGGCGGCGATGGAAGTGGCGACCACCATCTTGAAGAGCTCGACATGAGGAACCCATTGGTGGTGTCAATTTCACGAATCGAGGCTCCTATCACCGGAAATCGGCTCTCGAAAAGTCGACGACGGCGGCGGCGTTGGATCTTCATTTTTCCGGCGTTGTTGCCCAAAATTGATTTGGGGCTTTTGATCTACGTGTTGTTCTGAGCATTTTGACACCGACTGTAATGACCGCCATTTTCATGGCACCTACTTACCATGTAATAAGTCATTAAGGAATAAAATGGACATAAGTTAATGTCCTTTAGCAAATTTAAGAAACATGGTCAAGTACACGACCGTGTAAGAGGCTGTGTACCGCTCAGATAGATGAATGTGTTTCAAAGACATGGCCGTGTTGAGTAGTCTCAACTAGTACATGCTCGTGTCTGAAATGTACACGCCCGTGTTGCGTTGCACACGCACGTGTAAGAGTCTGTGTAGAAGGCTGTGTAATGAGCCGAGAGCCACTGTAATGACTCTCATGAATTATGAAACTTAATTACTATGTAATGATGTAATTAAGTTAATAAGCACAGTGTGCTTTTCAGTTGAATGAATTAAACAGGAATAGTAACGTTTAATTACTATTCATGCAATGAAAGGGGTAATCGACAGTGAAATCGGTCCACCCTATTATGTGAGTATGCGTTGAGACACGCAATATCAAGAAACCGGTCTAGACGACCATTTCATGATACAGAATTGATGAGCTAGTCATCAGTACGCTCAGACTGGTCATTTGAGTGCAGCAGTGATAATTGCCCTAATAGATGTACAGTATCGAGAAAAGTGGTCTAGATGACCTCTTCTCGCCCATAGACTGACAAAATCAAAGTCAGAACGCTCAGATTAGTCAGTCAGATAGTGAATAGTGATTAGTGAATAGTGAATAGTGAGTAGTGAGAAACGCAGTGTCAGGTTAGTGGCCAAGACGGCCTTAATCTGGCATAAAACTGATATATTAATAGTCAGCAGGCTCAATCTGGTCAATTGAGCATAAAATGTAGATTTTGTTTAAGGGATACGTAGTATCGGGATGAGGGTCAAGACGACCTTTTCTCGCCCCGAAACTGATATATTTAGACTCAGGACGCCCAAATTAGTCAATCGGGAACCTGACACGTTTTTCGAGACGGGGTCATGCAGATCCCGAAAACTGGTCCAGAAGACCTCAGATGGACGTAAAACTGATAAATTTGAAATCAGCACGTCCAAATTAGTCAAGAGAGACTGTGTTTGAAACTTCACGCGAAAATGCCTCGTTATGCGTGCACAGTGTCAACACAGTGTAGGCCTAACCACAGTATCAAGAAATTGGTCAAGGTGACCTCTTCTTGATATAAAACTGATATATTTGGAATTAGAATGCTCAAATTAGTCATTTGAGCACAAAAAGTAATTTTTGACCGGGAACCATACAGTATCGGGAAACTGGTCGAGATGACCTCGGATGAAGATAAAACTGATATATTTGGGTTCAGTACGCCCAAATTAGTCAGTATAGCCTATCTTAAAATTTTTCAAAAAATTTGTATAAAGGACGAAATTTTGGGGATTCTAGAGAAATAGCCCCCATATTTTTCCAAATCTCATTTTCTCCCTCCCCACACCACACGAAGATGAACAGTGACCGACCATCGAATCCGGCCTCCGTTTTTGACACCGCCGGCACCATTGGAAAGCTCTCGACGAGCTGATTCCAACGGTGGGCCGAGTCGACCAAACCGACGCCGGAGCACGCCGCACGCGCCGCCCAAAGCCGTCGGTGGCCGAATTTTTCAAACCGCCGTATCTCCACCGTCCGACGTCCAAATGCAACGATTCCGGTCCCAATGGATTCGTGGTGAAGAGTAGAACAAAACCCAGGCTTCATTTCACGTCAACAGCCACCGAATCGCGCCGCCCCAGGTTCGCCGTCGCCGTCGCCATCGCCGCCGCCGGATCTCGCTATTCCGGCGGAGTTGAGTTGCAAGGTCGGTGTCAAAATGCTCAGAACAACACGTAGATCAAAAGCCCCAAATCAATTTTGGGCAACAACGCCGGAAAAATGAAGATCCAACGCCGCCGCCGTCGCCGACTTTTCGAGAGCCGATTTCCGGTGATAGGAGCCTCGATTCGTGAAATTGACACCACCAATGGGTTCCTCTCGTCGAGCTCTTCAAGATGGTGGTCGCCACTTCCATCGCCGCCGTGGTCAACGCCGGTCAACGGCCGGTCAACGCCGGTCAACGCCGGTCAACGGCGACCCGGAGACCGAAAATTGAAGAATGGCCCGTTGGCCTATTTTCGACGTTCCGGACACATCTGCGGCATCGGATTTGCAAACTGGAGTTTCAAAAGTGAAGAACGACGATTCAAAGATTGCACGGTCGAGACCGAACGGTTCGTCCGACCGCCGACGGGAACGATTTTGGTAGTAGTGTTGATCTATTTATTCCTCAATTTAATATTGGAAATAATTATGTAGTAATTATGGTTTAATGACTTGAGGAATTGTAAGAAAAAAGGGTGAAATATCGAAAAAGAAAATGTGAATATTTTTACGTAAAAAGCGGAGCTTTTACGTAAAAATTAGGCCTCTGGTTTAGTACGTGGCAGGTTAGAATAGGTTAGATGGTTTTGAGGCGTTTCCTAAACGCCGGAAACCCAAAAATTAAGCGGAAATGCTGCCGAAATTTCTAAAACGGCACAAAGGGGTATTTTAGGAAACGAGGGCTGAAAATGTGATCGGGATGGAAACCCGAGCTCCCTCGATGACCTAAGTCCGGGAAAGAAGGACGGACATTATGAGGATTAGTGAACCGCCCCATTAGAAATTTCGTAATGTAAGAAAACGACCCCTATGTCAGAATAGTACCACCCGAGGGACAGGTGCGATCGAAGTATAAAATTTGGGGCGATTACATCGGTAACGGTAACCCGATAGGCTAAATAGTCATACGAGAGGTATTCAGTATGTTGACTGGTTGGTTAGCCAGTCAAGGACCAAGTCGGAATGGGATAGTGAGAGACAGTGATTAATTTGTCAAGTAGACAAATTAATCAAGCACGATTAAAAAAATTAGATATCAAATTTCCCAAAGTAGAGCAGTCGGGTACCGATAGGCATCAGTACCACACAACGATAAGTTTATTAGTTCCTAACGATAGAGTGACCTAAGAGCGATGTTAATTAATTTATTGGGTAAATAAATTAATTAACAATGATTAGAAAATCAAATTCTTAAGAAGAGGGCAATTAGCACCGACAAGGATCGGTACCACATAACGAGAATTTTTATTAGTCACTAATGACCACGGTGACCTAAGAGTGAATGTTAATGTAAATGCATTATGATTACAGGGAGGTACCTGTATTGTGACGAAGGCGAGAGTATAAACTGTCTGCTGACAGGTAAGTACAACTCCGCCTACAGCATGGATAAAATGAATTTAAAATGATGCTTTTCCAGTATTTTAAGTATGTATCTTGCACACGATGCTGCACAGCATACATAAGAGCATATAGTTTCACAATTGAGTAGATTGATGAAAGAACAAGATAGAAGCCATAGATCCCTACCGCGTAGGATTGGGGACAGCTTAGAGAAGCGTATGGCTAGAACAGTTAAACAAGATGGAAATAAATAGGTGTGTCGTACCGGCTCCTTCAGTCGAAGGGGTTTCCAGTTAAAGAAAGTTCAGGCCACAAGTTGAGCATCAGTTGATGGCTCTTCGGCATTAGTTGACCTCGGGCGTTACCGTTGGTCTGCGCGCACACGGTACTGACACATGGGCCCTAAATAGACAAGAAAAGAAAAGAAAAGTTTGAAGCATAAATGAACATAACCGGATCATGCATTAGTTATAGTTCGCTATGCTTTCTTTTTCAGTATAGTTCATACAGTACACGATGCTCCTGTTATGCATAAAGTATGTGAAGTTTTATATTCAGTGTTATGACATGTTATGTGATGACATGATATGTGAGCTGATATGTGATATGCTTATATGATATATGATTTATTAAGTGATATATGTCATGCCTATGATTTTACGTATGTGCTATGTTTTAAACATGTTTTGCGGTTAACATGTTGTACTTACTGGGCGTAAAGCTCACGGAGTGTGTTCATGCTGTAGGTAAGCATCCTATAGCGTAAACATCAAGGGACGATGATGGTGGCGGAGGTGGATGTGAGGATGAGGTTATGGATACACCGCGAGT
The DNA here is from genome assembly GCA_035233585.1 of Antiaris toxicaria. Classification (NCBI taxonomy): domain Eukaryota; kingdom Viridiplantae; phylum Streptophyta; class Magnoliopsida; order Rosales; family Moraceae; genus Antiaris; species Antiaris toxicaria. The sequence goes on from CP141156.1 coordinate 88,912,093, forward strand.
ATTCTTCCGCACAGTATGAGTAAATAATATTTTGAATGGTGACAGTTAAATAGTATTTTGAATAGTAAATGTTAAACAGTATATGTACGAGTAGTATATTTAAATAGTATCTGGTGAATAGTAATCAGATAAACAAGTATATAATTATGTATGTATAATTGAAATCCTTATGTTTTTCAAATTCCGCATTTTAATAGTATGCATACGTGAATAGTAAATACGTACGTGTATATAAAAAAAAAAAAAAAAATTCCCTCTAAATTTATGGTATTAAATTCAGCAAGTTTAAGTATCGGTTTTAAAGAAGAAGTATAAGTAAAAGTTAAAGAAGCAAGTAATAAGAATTTTCAGTGACGGTCCGGGCCGCTGAGGGCACGGGGCGTCACAGTTGGTATCAGAGCGGTTTCCTGCCATCCTACCTCACATCGCCGCATGCCTGCCTCATCTGTCCAAGTAAGTTAGTTTTATTTTTGTCGGTAAATGTTTATCTATTGAAGATAACATTTTATAGTAATGAAACGACGAAATCTATGATGGCGAGGACAAGATGAAAAGATGCTGAGATCATTATACGAAAAATCACGACCGTGCAGTGCTAGAGAACTGTTTAGAGAAAGAGCATGGATTGCTACCCGAGTTGTACTGATCTTCAAGGCTAGTTGTCCACTAAGTTTCGAGTGGCAAACAGTACTCCTGCACTCCATGAGAATGTGAGGACTGGTTTCACGTTATCAAAGTGATTCCCTGATTGTACGCCATTGACCAGGATAACTGAGTCCTGTTAGCTGTTGATATCTCTCAGGAAGATACTCTCGTGTGTATCGGGATCCTTATGACCAGGATGAGCTCTTAACTGTGTCGAGTTTCGCCATACCATGATCGAGCCAATCTCTGAGAGCAGTCCAGCATCAGCCCCAGTTTTTCTCTATGGGCAAGCAGGGAGTGAAACCGCCTAAGTTCTCTAGAGTTATGGATATACGAGAATTTGTTCATCGGACTGAAAGACTGCAGCTGATGTCCGGCGATATAGTTCTAACGTATGCTGTTCGCTACAAGGAACCGAAATGGACTTCTACAATACATGCCGAGACAAAAGTGGATCAAAACAGGAGAAGACCTAAAGAGAGAATGAGACCTTGCCAAACAAAATTAGAAGAGCGATCAAGCAGGACTAGCAAGCCTTATCAAGGAGATAGTGAACGCCGAGAGAAAAGTGCTCAACCCCGGGAACCCTACACAAGCCCAAGGCATTATAGCAGCCGCCATTATGGAGGGTGACCCGGTAGAACCAGCACCCCAACTGGCCGATGAAGAGTTCACGGCCGAGCACCAGCCAGAAGTACACGAGGGCAATAGGGAGCCGATGGAGAACCCCAAACCAGCCCCTATGTCTCCCGAACACCCCATGAAAGAGGAAGATAACGAGACTCTTTCCGACGCCCATCTCGACGATGAGGGAAAGGAGATCCCCAACCGCTTTAGTAATGACGAAGTCATCATAGCCAGCGATGACGAGATCAGTTTCAGTTGAGAAGAAGAGGAGAACCCAGAGGAGTACTCACTCAGCGATAGTGACGATGAGGAGATGCCTGATACTGAATCAGGATTGTCCTTCCAATAGTAGTAACCCTTCTGCGGGAATGTTAGTTATGAAAATATATAGAGGGAAGCAGTAGCTCTCCCCCGTCAGTTATAGCATAATGTACTTGTTGGGATCGTATAGGGAAAGTGTGTGTCACTCCCGCTGAACTAGAATCTTGAATATATGTATAAATATTATGTGAAATATATTATGAGATAAGTAGTAAAGCTTTGCCCTAGGGGCCAGATATAATTTTTTTTTTCCACAGCGTGAGTATGATATGACAGAAAGTGCAGGATGAATCCTAACACTCAGACGATGTCCCAATACAATGCGACAATTGTATTGACATCACAGTATGAGAGAAAGAAAGGTGGATATAGTGGGTATATTTATATCCATAATGTTTAAGTAAGATTGTTAAGTAAGAAAGAAAATGATATGTGATATGAGTCCCAAGTACAGAATTTAAGAGACTTATATTTTCCTTTTTCGCTGTACGATAGGGTTACATAGGAAAACATGGCAAGAACGAGAGCTTAGTTAAACCCAGCATCCCGAGAGGATGAGTTGATAGCACAGATTGCAGCCATGCGAGAGATGATGGAGAACCAGCAGCGGGAGCTAAACCAGCTTAGAGAACAGCTGGGCCAGCAACCCTAGGCACCACAGTCAGTAGAGATGCCAGCACAGGAGACTCTAGCAGCCCAGAAACTCTGAGGGAGCAAGCAGCTCCTTCAGCTCAGGAAGCACTAGCACCCATAGTAATGGCTGCTTTCGTAGCAGCAATTATTTTCTGCCAATCCCTAGGGAAGGCGACTTGTATGAGAGATTCCGACGCATGAAAGCGTTAGAATTCGTAGGAATCACCAACCCTATAGAGGCCGATGATTGGCTAACGAATATCCAAGTAATCTTGGATTTTATAGGGTTAATAGATAGAGAGAGAGAAAGTGATGTACGCACCCTTCACCCTGCGCAATGAGGCGCGTTAGTGGTGGAAGATGGTAACCATTAAGAGGAACATCAGAGAGATGAGCTGGAGCGATTTCATTGAGGAATTCAAGGAGATGTACTTCAACGAGGAAGCACTAGTAGCGCAGTAGGACGAGTTCGACAACCTGCACCAAGGTAGTATAACTGTTATGGAGGCAGTCAAGAAGTTTGAGCAGTTGGCTCAACTTTGTCCAGATTTGGTACCGACCAAAAGGAGAGAGTCAGACGAATGCTGAAGATGTTCAGAATGGAAATCACAGTTTAGGTCTGTAGCGGAGGGCACGGACCAGCGACACTAGCAGAATGTGTCAGCAAGACTATCTGAGCTGAGTACTAGTCGGCTCAGGATAAGGAGCGAAAGGCGCAGAATTTTAAGGCACGAAAGGAGGAGAAAACGCAAGCTGAGCAGGCTCAGGGGAAGTAAAACCCCGAGTTACAACACAGAGGACAGAATGTGGGAACCGGCCAGAATAGTAGGCATTCCCATAATAACAACAAGAGAAAAGGGGAATTAAGGCAATCAAGATTCACAGGAGAATTTCCCCCAGAAGAGAAACGACCAGGAAGGAAATGATAGCCAACTCGATGTGACGCCCCGTGCCCTCAGCGGCCCGGACCGTCACTGAAAACTATATTACTTGACTTGCTTCTTTAGCTTTTACTTATACTTTCTCTTTAAAACCGATACTTAAACTTACTGAATTTAATACCATAAATTTAGAGGGATTTTTTTTTTTTTATATACACGTACGTATTTACTATTCACGTACGCATACTATTAAAATGCGGAATTTGAAAAACATAAGGATTTCAATTATACATACATAATTATATACATGTTTATCTGATTACTATTCACCAGATACTATTTAAATATACTACTCGTACATATACTGTTTACTGTTCCAAAATACCATTTAACCTTTACTATTCAAAATACTATTTAACTGTCACCATTCAAAATATTATTTACTCATACTGTGCGGAAGAATACTCGCGGTGTATCCATAACCTCATCCTCACATCCACCTCCGCCATCATCATCGTCCCTTGATGTTTACGCTATAGGATGCTTACCTACAGCATGAACACACTCCGTGAGCTTTACGCCCAGTAAGTACAACATGTTAACCGCAAAATATGTTTAAAACATAGCACATACGTAAAATCATAGGCATGACATATATCACTTAATAAATCATATATCATATGAGCATATCACATATCAGCTCACATATCATGTCATCACATAACATGTCATAACACTGAATATAAAACTTCACATACTTTATGCATGACAGAAGCATCGTGTACTGTATGCACTCTACTGAAAAAGAAAGCATAGCGAACTATAACTAATGCATGATCCGGTTATGTTCATTTATGCTTCAAACTTTTCTTTTCTTTTCTTGTCTATTTAGGGCCCATGTGTCAGTACCGTGTGCGCGCAGACCAACGGTAACTCCCGAGGTCAACTAATGCCGAAGAGTCATCAACTGATACTCAACTTTTGGCCTTAACTTTCTTTAACTGGAAACCCCTTCGACTGAAGGAGCCGGTACGACACACCTATTTATTTCCATCTTGTTTAACTGTTCTAGCCATACGCTTCTCTAAGCTGTCCCCAAATCCTACGCGGTAGGGATCTATGGCTTCTATCTTGTTCTTTCATCAATCTACTCGATTGTGAAACTATATGCTCTTATGTATGCTGTGCAGCATCGTGTGCAAGATACATACTTAAAATACTGGAAAAGCATCATTTTAAATTCATTTTATCCATGCTGTAGGCGGAGTTGTACTTACCTGTCAGCAGACAGTTTATACTCTCGCCTTCGTCACAATACAGGTACCTCCCTGTAATCATAATGCATTTACATTAACATTCACTCTTAGGTCACCGTGGTCATTAGTGACTAATAAAAATTCTCGTTATGTGGTACCGATCCTTGTCGGTACTAATTGCCCTCTTCTTAAGAATTTAATTTTCTAATCATTGTTAATTAATTTATTTACCCAATAAATTAATTAACATCGCTCTTAGGTCACTCTATCGTTAGGAACTAATAAACTTATCGTTGTGTGGTACTGATGCCTATCGGTACCCGACTGCTCTATTTTGGGAAATTTGATATCTAATTTTTTTTAATCGTGCTTGATTAATTTGTCTACTTGACAAATTAATCACTGTCTCTCACTATCCCATTCCGACTTGGTCCTTGACTGGCTAACCAACCAGTCAACATACTGAATACCTCTCGTATGACTATTTAGCCTATCGGGTTACCGTTACCGATGTAATCGCCCCAAATTTTATACTTCGACCGCACCCGTCCCTCGGGTGGTACTATTCTGACATAGGGGTCGTTTTCTTACATTACGAAATTTCTAATGGGGCGGTTCACTAATCCTCATAACGTCCGTCCTTCTTTTCCGGACCTAGGTCATCGAGGGAGCTCGGGTTTCCATCCCGATCACATTTTCAGCCCTCGTTTCCTAAAATACCCCTTTGTGCCGTTTTAGAAATTTCGGCAGCATTTCCGCTTAATTTTTAGGTTTCCGGCGTTTAGGAAACGCCTCAAAACCATCTAACCTATTCTAACCTGCCACGTACTAAACCAGAGGCCTAATTTTTACGTAAAAGCTCCGCTTTTTACGTAAAAATATTCACATTTTCTCACATTCTCTTTTTCGATATTTCACCCTTTTTTCTTACAATTCCTCAAGTCATTAAACCATAATTAAACCATAATTATTTCCAATATTAAATTGAGGAATAAATAGATCAACACCACTACCAAAATCGTTCCCGTCGGCGGTCGGACGAACCGTTCGGTCTCGACCGTGTAATCTTTGAATCGTCGTTCTTCACTTTTGAAACTCCAGTTTGCAAATCCGATGCCGCGGATGTGTCCGGAACGTCGAAAATAGGCCAACGGGCCATTCTTCAATTTTCGGTCTCCGGTCGCCGTTGACCGGCGTTGACCGCCGTTGACCGGCGTTGACCGGCGTTGACCGGCCGTTGACCACGGCGGCGATGGAAGTGGCGACCACCATCTTGAAGAGCTCGACGAGAGGAACCCATTGGTGGTGTCAATTTCACGAATCGAGGCTCCTATCACCGGAAATCGGCTCTCGAAAAGTCGGCGACGGCGGCGGCGTTGGATCTTCATTTTTCCGGCGTTGTTGCCCAAAATTGATTTGGGGCTTTTGATCTACGTGTTGTTCTGAGCATTTTGACACCGACCTTGCAACTCAACTCCGCCGGAATAGCGAGATCCGACGGCGGCGATGGCGACGGCGACGGCGAACCTCGGGCGGCGCGATTCGGCGGCTGTTGACGTGAAATGAAGCCTGGGTTTTGTTCTACTCTTCACCACGAATCCATTGGGACCGGAATCGTGGCATTTGGACGTCGGACGGCGGAGATACGGCGGTTTGAAAATTCGGCCACCGGCGGCTTTGGGCGGCGCGTGCGGCGTGCTCCGGCGTCGGTTCGGTCGACTCGGCCCACCGTTGGAATCAGCTCGTCGAGAGCTTTCCAATGGTGCCGGCGGTGTCGAAAACGGAGGCCGGATTCGATAGTTGGTCACTGTTCATCTTCGTGTGGTATGGGAGGGAGAAAATCTGATTTGGAAAAATATGGGGGCTATTTTTCTATAATCCCCAAAATTTCCTCCTTTATACTAATTTTTTTGAAAAATTTTAAGATAGGCTATACTGACTAATTTGGGCGTGCTGAACCCAAATATATCAGTTTTATCTTCATCCGAGGTCGTCTCGACCAGTTTCCCGATACTGTATGGTTCCCGGTCAAAAATTACTTTTTGTGCTCAAATGACTAATTTGAGCATTCTGATTCCAAATATATCAGTTTTATATCAAGAAGAGGTCATCTTGATCAATTTCTTGATACTGTGGTTAGGCCTACACTGTGTTGACACTGTGCACGCATAACGAGGCATTTTCGCGTGAAATTTCAAACACAGTCTCTCTTGACTAATTTGGACGTGCTGATTTCAAATTTATCAGTTTTACGTCCATCTGAGGTCTTCTGGACCAGTTTTCGGGATCTGCATGACCCCGTCTCGAAAAACGTGTCAGGTGCCCGATTGACTAATTTGGGCGTCCTGAGTCTAAATATATCAGTTTCGGGGCGAGAAAAGGTCGTCTTGACCCTCATCCCGATACTACGTATCCCTTAAACAAAATCTACATTTTATGCTCAATTGACCAGATTGAGCCTGCTGACTATTAATATATCAGTTTTATGCCAGATTAAGGCCGTCTTGGCCACTAACCTGACACTGCGTTTCTCACTATTCACAAATCACTGTTCACTATCTGACTGACTAATCTGAGCGTTCTGACTTTGATTTTGTCAGTCTATGGGCGAGAAGAGGTCATCTAGACTACTTTTCTCGATACTGTACATCTATTAGGGCAATTATCACTGCTGCGCTCAGATGACCAGTCTGAGCGTACTGATGACTAGCTCATCAATTCTGTATCATGAAATGGTCGTCTAGACCGGTTTCTTGATATTGCGTGTCTCAACGCATACTCACATAATAGGGTGGACCGATTTCACTGTCGATTACCCCTTTCATTGCATGAATAGTAATTAAACGTTACTATTCCTGTTTAATTCATTCAACTGAAAAGCACACTGTGCTTATTAACTTAATTACATCATTACATAGTAATTAAGTTTCATAATTCATGAGAGTCATTACAGTGGCTCTCGGCTCATTACACAGCCTTCTACACGGACTCTTACACGTGCGTGTGCAATGCAACACGGGCGTGTACATTTCAGACACGGGCATGTACTAGTTGAGACTACTCAACACAGCCATGTCTTTGAAATATATTCATCTATCTGAGCGGTACACAGCCTTTTACACGATCATGTACTTGACCGTGTTACACTACATGGCTATGTACACTCACACGGCTACTAACAGATACACAGTCCGAATGGCATACGGTCACTCACACGGCAGTATACCTGACTGTGTTACTTAAATTTGCTAAAGGACATTAAATTATGTCCATTTTATTCCTTAATGACTTATTACATGGTAAGTAGGTGCCATGAAAATGGCGGTCATTACAACCTACCCCCCTTACAAAATTTTCGTCCTCGAAAATTAGAATAATTCCGGGAAGTCTCTTCTCATGTCTTCTTCCCATTCTCATGTGGCTTCCTCAACACTATGATTCTGCCACAACACTTTTACTAGCGGTATACTTCATTCTTAAGTACCTTCTCCTCTCTGACTAGGATCCGCACGGGTCTCTCCTCGTACGTCGGATCAGCGTATACTACAACGGATTCTTGGCTAAGAACATGGGAGCTGTTTGGCACGTACTTCTTTAACATCAAAACGTGAAAGACATTGTGCACTGTAACTAACTCGGGAGGAAGTGCTAGTCTATAAGCCACCTTCCCGACTTTCTCTATTATCTCAAGGGTCCTATGTACCTAGGACTGAGCTTTCTTTTATTTTCAATGCGCATCACCCCTTTCATGGGTGCCGCCTTGAAAAAGACCGAATCTCCTACTTGAAACTTGAGGGGTCTACGGCGCTTATCGTCAAAATTCTTCTGTCGACTGTGCGCTGTATCTAACGTTTCTCGTATCAGCTTCACGTCTGACATGGTATTCTTGATGATGTCCGAGCTAACTACTCGTTTCTCTCCAAACTCGTACTAATGAGCCAGAGATCTGCATTTCTTTCCACAGAGTGTCTCGTACGGTGCCATTCCTATCGAGGAATGATAGTTGCTGTTGTACGAGAACTCGCTCAATGGTAGCTTCTGATATCAATTTCCTTTGAAGTCTAGGACGCAGGTCTCAACATGTCCTCTAACATCTGTATGGTCCTCTCAGACTAACTGTCGGTCTGAAATGCTATGCTGAACTCTCACTTGGACCGTAATGCGGCTTGAACACCTCGCCAAAATCTGGAGGTAAAGCGTCCACTACGATCTGAGACGACCGACTCTGGTATTCCGTGCCATTTCACGAACTGTGCCGCATAGATTTCTACTGGTCGTTCCACCGAGTAGCTAACTTTCATTGCTAAAAATCTAACTGATTTCATCAGTTTTTCTACAATCACCCAGATTGCATCATTATCGTTTGACGTCTTCGGCAATCCGATTACGAAATTCATCGTAATCTGGTCCCATTTCCACTCGGGTAACTTAATTTCCTACGATTATCCTGCTGAGCGCTGGTGATCTACCTTAACCTTCTGGCACGTAAGGCAGCTGGCGACGAACTCGACAATGTCATTCTTCATTCCAAGGCACCAAAAACTTTCCTTTAGGTACTTGTACATCTTATTCGCTACCGGATGTACGGAATATGACGTCTCGTAAGGTTCCAAAAGGATTCGCTTCTTGAGTTCTTCATCTTTTAGAACACATACTCTATCTCTGTAGTAGAGTATGTCGTCCTTAAGGATCTTAAACTCTGAACCCTTGTCCTCTATAGCTTCCTTTTTGGACTTGAGCAGGGACAAATCAAAATCTTGACCGATCTTGATCTCTTCTTGGAGCGTCGATTGGAGGGTCATGTTAGACAATCCCCCTATCAAAATCTTGATCTTGCTGTCGCATAACTCCTTTGTAGCGCTCTTGACAAGGCACTAATAGCCATAGGCATAGTAATATGCTTCTGACTCTACGCATTGACCACTTTATTGGCTTTCCCTGGATGGTATAGGATCTCACGGTCGTAATCCTTACCAACTCTAGCCATCTACGCTGCCTCATGTTGAGCTCTTTCTGCGTGAAGATACATTTGAGACTCTAGTGGTCGATGTAAATCTCGCACGTGACTCCGTACAGGTAGTGCCTCCATGTTTTTATCGTAAAAACTATCGCTACTAGCTCCAGATCACGCGTTGGGTAGCTCTTCTCAAGGTTTTTTTTGAGTTGTCGTGAAGCATACGCGACTACTCTACCACTCTACATCAACACAGTTTCCAACTTGGTTTTAGATGTGGCGCTTAAATCACAAAGCTTCCCTGACCAACATTTGAAATGGTCAGCATTGGAGCGCTTATGAGTCTTCATCTTAGCTCTTGGAAGCTTTCCTCACACTTATCGATTCACTTATACCTCTTTCCCTTCTTGGTGAGCGCTGTGAGCGGAGCAGCTAACTTTGAGTAGCCTTCGACTAAGTGTAGGTAACATCCTGTTAGTTTAAAGAAACTGTGAATTCCCGTTTCGTTCCTCTGAGCTGGCCACGTGCTAACTGCATCAATTTTCGCCAGGTCCACAGATACTCCTTCCTTGGGGTCTACGTGGTCTAGGAAATGGACCTTCTCCAGCCAAAACTCGTACTTGGAGAACTTGGTGTATAACTGATGGTCCTGTTGCATGCGCAAAATGATAATTAAGTGCTCTTCGTGCTCTTCCTTCGTCTTAGAGTGTATAAGTATGTCATCGATGAACCCAATGACAAACTTATCCAAATAGTCCTTGAACATGCGGTTCATCCAGTTCATGAAAGTTGCTGGTGCGTCCGTTAATCTGAGTGACATGAACAGAAACTCGTAATGTCCGTACCACGTTTGAAATGCTGTTTTGGGTACATCTTCATTCCTGATTTGTAGTTGATGGTACTCGGGATGTAGATCGATCTTCGAGAACACTACAGCGTCTTGGAGCTGATCAAATAGATCGTTAACTCGCGGCAACAGATGCTTATTCTTAATCGTAATCCTGTTCAACTCTCTGTAGTCGATGCACATTCTTAGTGGTCCATCTTTCTTCTTCACGAATGGTATGGGTGCTCTCCAGGGTGAATAGCTCTATTGCATGAATCCCTTATCTATTTAGTACTTTAGCTGGGCTTGGAGCTCCTTTAGCTCTATAGGGCCTATTCTGTAGGGGGCCTCAAAGATGGGGCTGATTCTAGTAGACGTTCAGTCTCGAACGAGATCCTACGCTCTGGTTGGAGTCCTGCAAGATCTTCTAGAAATATCTCCATGAATTCCCTGACTATCGGTACGTTGTCGGGTCCTATCTCTATTCCTTGAGTCTTATCTGCTACGTATACTAGGAAGTCCGTGCATCCACTGGATTGTATCTCGCGAGCCTTCACTGCTGATATCATCGTCTTTGGTTGCTCTGGCGACAAACCCTTGTAGATGAACTTTTCACATCCGATTGGTTCGAAAATGATTTTTCGCCTTCAACAGTTTATGACAACGTTGTGTCCTAAGCCTTTTTTTTTTTTTTGGCATAGTGGCCTTCCTTGCCACAGATGAAACAACCACTTGCTCTCTGCTTGCATTCTCCTGGGTGCCTCCTTCCGCATCTCGTGCATGTCGGGTATTGGCTATCATTCCTTCCTGGTCGTATCTCTTCTAGGGAAATTCTTCTGTGAATCTTGATTGCCCTAATTCCCCTTTTCTCTTGTTGTTGTTATGGGAATGCCTATTATTCTGGCCGGTTCCCACATTCTGCCCTCTGTATTGTGACTCGGGGTTCTGCTTCTCCTGAGCCTACTCGGCTTGCGTTTTCTCCTCCTTTCGTGCCTTAAAATTCTACGCCTTTCGCTCCTTCTCATGAACCGATCAGTACTCAGTTCAGATAGCCTTGCTGACACATTCTGCTAGTGTCACTGGTCCGTGGCTTCGGCTACAGACCTAAACTGCGATTTCCATTTTGAACATCTTCAGCATTCGTCTGACTCTCTCATTTTAGTCGGTACTAAATCTGGAAAAAGTTGAGCCAGCTGCTCAAACTTCTTGACTGCCTCCATAACAGTCATACTACCTTTGCGCAGGTTGTTGAACTCGTCTTACTGCGCTGCTAGTGCTTCCTTGTTGAAGTACGTCTCCTTGAATTCCTCAATGAAATCGCTCCAGCTCATCTCTCTAATGTTCCTCCTAATGGTTACCATCTTCCACCACTAACGCGCCTCATTGCGCAGGGTGAAGGGTGCGTACATCACTTTCTCTCTCTCTATCTATTAACCCTATAAAATCCAAGATTACTTGGATATTCGTTAGCCAATCATCGGCCTCTATAGGGTTGGTGATTCCTACGAATTCTAACGCTTTCATGCGTCGGAATCTCTCATACAAGTCGCCTTCCCTAGGGATTGGCAGAAAATAATTGCTGCTACGAAAGCAGCCATTACTATGGGTGCTAGTGCTTCCTAAGCTGAAGGAGCTGCTTGCTCCCTCAGAGTTTCTGGGCTGCTAGAGCCTCCTGTGCTGGCATCTCTACTGACTGTGGTGCCTGGGGTTGCTGGCCCAGCTGTTCTCTAAGCTGGTTTAGCTCCCGCTGCTGGTTCTCCATCATCTCTCGCATGGCTGCGATCTGTGCTATCAACTCATCCTCTCAGGATGCTGGGTTTAACTAAGCTCTCATTCTTGCCATGTTTTCCTATGTAACCCTATCGTACAGCGAAAAAGGAAAATATAAGTCTCTTAAATTCTATACTTGGGACTCGTATCACATATCATTTTCTTTCTTACTTAACAATCTTACTTAAACCATTATGGATATAAATATACACACTATATCCATCTTTCTTTCTCTCATACTGTGATGTTCAATACAATTACCGCATTGTATTGGGACATCGTCTGAGTGCTAGGATTCGTCCTGCACTTTCTGTCATATCATACTCACACTGTGGAAAAAATATTATATCTGGCCCCTAGGGCAAAGCTTTACTACTTATCTCATAATATATTTCACATAATATATATACATATATTCAAGATTCTAGTTCAGTGGGAGTGACACACACTTCCCCTATACGATCCCAACAAGTACATTATGCTATAACTGACGGGGGAGAGCTACTGCTTCCCTCTATATATTTTCATAACTAACATTCCCGCAGAAGGGTTACTACTATTGGAAGGATAATCCTGATTCAGTATCAAGCATCTCCTCATCGTCACTATCACTGAGTGAGTACTCCTCTGGGTTCTCTTCTTCTTCTCAGCTGAAACTGACCTCGTCATCGCTGGCTATGATGACTTGGGGTTCGTACATCCCCATCTATTCGTCATTACTAAAGCGGTTGGGGATCTCCTCTCCCTCATCGTCGGGATGGGCGTCGGAAAGAGTCTCGTTATCTTCCTCTTTCATGGGGTGTTCAGGAGACATACGGGCTGGTTCAGGGTTCTCTATCGGCTCCCTATTGCCCTCGTGTACTTCTGACTGGTGCTCGGCCGTGAACTCTTCATGGGCCAGTTGGGGTGCTGGTTCTACCGGGTCACCCTCCATAATGGCGGCTGCTATAATGCCTTGGGCTTGTGTAGGGTTCCCGGGGTTGAGCACTTTTCTCTCGGCGTTCACTATCTCCTTAATAAGGCTTGCTAGTCCTATTTGATCGCTCTTCTAATTCTGTTTGGCAAGGTCTCTTTCTCTCTTTGAGTCTTCTTCTGTCTTGATCCACTTTTGGTCTCGGCATGTATTGTAGAAGTCCATTTCGGTTCCTTGTAGCGAACAGCATACGTTAGAACTATATCGCCGGACATCAGCTGCAGTCTTTCAGTCCGATGAACAAATTCTCGTATATCCATAACTCTAGAGAACTTAGGCGGTTTCACTCCCTGCTTGCCCATAGAGAAAAACTGGGGCTGATGCTGGACTGCTCTCAGAGATTGGCTCGATCATGGTATGGCGAAACTCGACACAGTTAAGAGCTCATCCTGGTCATAAGGATCCCGATACACACGAGAGTATCTTCCTGAGAGATATCAACAGCCAACAGGACTCAGTTATCCTGGTCAATGGTGTACAATCAGGGAATCACTTTGATAACATGAAACTAGTCCTGACATTCTCATAGAGTGCAGGAGTATTGTTTGCCACTCGAAACTTGGTGGACGACTAGCCCTGAAGATCGGTACAACTCGAGCAGCAATCCATGTTCTTTCTCTGAGCAGTTTTCTAGCACTGCACGGTCGTGATTTTTTGTATAATGATCTCAGCATCTTTTCATCTTATCCTCGCCATCATAGATTTCGTCGTTTCATTACTATAAAATGTTATCTTCAATAGATAAACATTTACCGACAAAAAAATAAAACTAACTTACTTGGACAGATGAGGCAGGCATGCGGCGATGTGAGGTAGGATGGCAGGAAACCGCTCTGATACCAACTGTGACGCCCCGTGCCCTCAGCGGCCCGGACCGTCACTGAAAACTATATTACTTGACTTGCTTCTTTAGCTTTTACTTATACTTTCTCTTTAAAACCGATACTTAAACTTACTGAATTTAATACCATAAATTTAGAGGGATTTTTTTTTTTTTATATACACGTACGTATTTACTATTCACGTACGCATATTATTAAAATGCGGAATTTGAAAAACATAAGGATTTCAATTATACATACATAATTATATACATGTTTATCTGATTACTATTCACCAGATACTATTTAAATATACTACTCGTACATATACTGTTTACTGTTCCAAAATACCATTTAACCTTTACTATTCAAAATACTATTTAACTGTCACCATTCAAAATATTATTTACTCATACTGTGCGGAAGAATACTCGCGGTGTATCCATAACCTCATCCTCACATCCACCTCCGCCATCATCATCGTCCCTTGATGTTTACGCTATAGGATGCTTACCTACAGCATGAACACACTCCGTGAGCTTTACGCCCAGTAAGTACAACATGTTAACCGCAAAACATGTTTAAAACATAGCACATACGTAAAATCATAGGCATGACATATATCACTTAATAAATCATATATCATATGAGCATATCACATATCAGCTCACATATCATGTCATCACATAACATGTCATAACACTGAATATAAAACTTCACATACTTTATGCATGACAGAAGCATCGTGTACTGTATGCACTCTACTGAAAAAGAAAGCATAGCGAACTATAACTAATGCATGATCCGGTTATGTTCATTTATGCTTCAAACTTTTCTTTTCTTTTCTTGTCTATTTAGGGCCCATGTGTCAGTACCGTGTGCGCGCAGACCAACGGTAACTCCCGAGGTCAACTAATGCCGAAGAGTCATCAACTGATACTCAACTTTTGGCCTTAACTTTCTTTAACTGGAAACCCCTTCGACTGAAGGAGCCGGTACGACACACCTATTTATTTCCATCTTGTTTAACTGTTCTAGCCATACGCTTCTCTAAGCTGTCCCCAAATCCTACGCGGTAGGGATCTATGGCTTCTATCTTGTTCTTTCATCAATCTACTCGATTGTGAAACTATATGCTCTTATGTATGCTGTGCAGCATCGTGTGCAAGATACATACTTAAAATACTGGAAAAGCATCATTTTAAATTCATTTTATCCATGCTGTAGGCGGAGTTGTACTTACCTGTCAGCAGACAGTTTATACTCTCGCCTTCGTCACAATACAGGTACCTCCCTGTAATCATAATGCATTTACATTAACATTCACTCTTAGGTCACCGTGGTCATTAGTGACTAATAAAAATTCTCGTTATGTGGTACCGATCCTTGTCGGTACTAATTGCCCTCTTCTTAAGAATTTAATTTTCTAATCATTGTTAATTAATTTATTTACCCAATAAATTAATTAACATCGCTCTTAGGTCACTCTATCGTTAGGAACTAATAAACTTATCGTTGTGTGGTACTGATGCCTATCGGTACCCGACTGCTCTATTTTGGGAAATTTGATATCTAATTTTTTTTAATCGTGCTTGATTAATTTGTCTACTTGACAAATTAATCACTGTCTCTCACTATCCCATTCCGACTTGGTCCTTGACTGGCTAACCAACCAGTCAACATACTGAATACCTCTCGTATGACTATTTAGCCTATCGGGTTACCGTTACCGATGTAATCGCCCCAAATTTTATACTTCGACCGCACCCGTCCCTCGGGTGGTACTATTCTGACATAGGGGTCGTTTTCTTACATTACGAAATTTCTAATGGGGCGGTTCACTAATCCTCATAACGTCCGTCCTTCTTTCCCGGACCTAGGTCATCGAGGGAGCTCGGGTTTCCATCCCGATCACATTTTCAGCCCTCGTTTCCTAAAATACCCCTTTGTGCCGTTTTAGAAATTTCGGCAGCATTTCCGCTTAATTTTTAGGTTTCCGGCGTTTAGGAAACGCCTCAAAACCATCTAACCTATTCTAACCTGCCACGTACTAAACCAGAGGCCTAATTTTTACGTAAAAGCTCCGCTTTTTACGTAAAAATATTCACATTTTCTCACATTCTCTTTTTCGATATTTCACCCTTTTTTCTTACAATTCCTCAAGTCATTAAACCATAATTAATACATAATTATTTCCAATATTAAATTGAGGAATAAATAGATCAACACCACTACCAAAATCGTTCCCGTCGGCGGTCGGACGAACCGTTCGGTCTCGACCGTGTAATCTTTGAATCGTCGTTCTTCACTTTTGAAACTCCAGTTTGCAAATCCGATGCCGCGGATGTGTCCGGAACGTCGAAAATAGGCCAACGGGCCATTCTTCAATTTTCGGTCTCCGGTCGCCGTTGACCGGCGTTGACCGCCGTTGACCGGCGTTGACCGGCCGTTGACCACGGCGGCGATGGAAGTGGCGACCACCATCTTGAAGAGCTCGACGAGAGGAACCCATTGGTGGTGTCAATTTCACGAATCGAGGCTCCTATCACCGGAAATCGGCTCTCGAAAAGTCGGCGACGGCGGCGGCGTTGGATCTTCATTTTTCCGGCGTTGTTGCCCAAAATTGATTTGGGGCTTTTGATCTACGTGTTGTTCTGAGCATTTTGACACCGACCTTGCAACTCAACTCCGCCGGAATAGCGAGATCCGACGGCGGCGATGGCGACGGCGACGGCGAACCTCGGGCGGCGCGATTCGGCGGCTGTTGACGTGAAATGAAGCCTGGGTTTTGTTCTACTCTTCACCACGAATCCATTGGGACCGGAATCATGGCATTTGGACGTCGGACGGCGGAGATACGGCGGTTTGAAAATTCGGCCACCGGCGGCTTTGGGCGGCGCGTGCGGCGTGCTCCGGCGTCGGTTCGGTCGACTCGGCCCACCGTTGGAATCAGCTCGTCGAGAGCTTTCCAATGGTGCCGGCGGTGTCGAAAACGGAGGCCGGATTCGATAGTTGGTCACTGTTCATCTTCGTGTGGTATGGGAGGGAGAAAATCTGATTTGGAAAAATATGGGGGCTATTTTTCTATAATCCCCAAAATTTCCTCCTTTATACTAATTTTTTTGAAAAATTTTAAGATAGGCTATACTGACTAATTTGGGCGTGCTGAACCCAAATATATCAGTTTTATCTTCATCCGAGGTCGTCTCGACCAGTTTCCCGATACTGTATGGTTCCCGGTCAAAAATTACTTTTTGTGCTCAAATGACTAATTTGAGCATTCTGATTCCAAATATATCAGTTTTATATCAAGAAGAGGTCATCTTGATCAATTTCTTGATACTGTGGTTAGGCCTACACTGTGTTGACACTGTGCACGCATAACGAGGCATTTTCGCGTGAAATTTCAAACACAGTCTCTCTTGACTAATTTGGACGTGCTGATTTCAAATTTATCAGTTTTACGTCCATCTGAGGTCTTCTGGACCAGTTTTCGGGATCTGCATGACCCCGTCTCGAAAAACGTGTCAGGTGCCCGATTGACTAATTTGGGCGTCCTGAGTCTAAATATATCAGTTTCGGGGCGAGAAAAGGTCGTCTTGACCCTCATCCCGATACTACGTATCCCTTAAACAAAATCTACATTTTATGCTCAATTGACCAGATTGAGCCTGCTGACTATTAATATATCAGTTTTATGCCAGATTAAGGCCGTCTTGGCCACTAACCTGACACTGCGTTTCTCACTATTCACAAATCACTGTTCACTATCTGACTGACTAATCTGAGCGTTCTGACTTTGATTTTGTCAGTCTATGGGCGAGAAGAGGTCATCTAGACTACTTTTCTCGATACTGTACATCTATTAGGGCAATTATCACTGCTGCGCTCAGATGACCAGTCTGAGCGTACTGATGACTAGCTCATCAATTCTGTATCATGAAATGGTCGTCTAGACCGGTTTCTTGATATTGCGTGTCTCAACGCATACTCACATAATAGGGTGGACCGATTTCACTGTCGATTACCCCTTTCATTGCATGAATAGTAATTAAACGTTACTATTCCTGTTTAATTCATTCAACTGAAAAGCACACTGTGCTTATTAACTTAATTACATCATTACATAGTAATTAAGTTTCATAATTCATGAGAGTCATTACAGTGGCTCTCGGCTCATTACACAGCCTTCTACACGGACTCTTACACGTGCGTGTGCAATGCAACACGGGCGTGTACATTTCAGACACGGGCATGTACTAGTTGAGACTACTCAACACAGCCATGTCTTTGAAATATATTCATCTATCTGAGCGGTACACAGCCTTTTACACGATCATGTACTTGACCGTGTTACACTACATGGCTATGTACACTCACACGGCTACTAACAGATACACAGTCCGAATGGCATACGGTCACTCACACGGCAGTATACCTGACTGTGTTACTTAAATTTGCTAAAGGACATTAAATTATGTCCATTTTATTCCTTAATGACTTATTACATGGTAAGTAGGTGCCATGAAAATGGCGGTCATTACACTCGACGTGCACGAAATGCGGAAAGAGGCACTCAGGAGAATGTAAGCAAGGAGTAAGTGGTTGTTTCATCTGTGGCAAGAAAGGCCACTATGCCAAAAAAAAAAAAAGGCTTAGGACACAACGTTGTCATAAACTGTTGAAGGCGAAAAATCATTTTCGAACCAATCGGATGTGAAAAGTTCATCTACAAGGGTTTGTCGCCAGAGCAACCAAAGACGATGATATCAGCAGTGAAGGCTCGCGAGATACAATCCAGTGGATGCACGGACTTCTTAGTATACGTAGCAGATAAGACTCAAGGAATAGAGATAGGACCCGACAACGTACCGATAGTCAGGGAATTCATGGAGATATTTCTAGAAGATCTTGCAGGACTCCAACTAGAGCGCAGGATCTCGTTCGAGACTGAACGTCTACTAGAATCAGCCCCATCTTTGAGGGCCCCTACAGAATAGGCCCTATAGAGCTAAAGGAGCTCCAAGCCCAGCTAAAGTACTAAATAGATAAGGGATTCATGCGATAGAGCTATTCACCCTGGAGAGCACCCATACCATTCGTGAAGAAGAAAGATGGACCACTGAGAATGTGCATCGACTACAGAGAGTTGAACAGGATTACGATTAAGAATAAGCATCTGTTGCCGCGAGTTAACGATCTATTTGATCAGCTCCAAGACGCTGTAGTGTTCTCGAAGATCGATCTACATCCCGAGTACCATCAACTACAAATCAGGAATGAAGATGTACCCAAAACAGCATTTCAAACGTGGTACGGACATTACGAGTTTCTGTTCATGTCACTCAGATTAACGGACGCACCAGCAACTTTCATGAACTGGATGAACCGCATGTTCAAGGACTATTTGGATAAGTTTGTCATTGGGTTCATCGATGACATACTTATACACTCTAAGACAAAGGAAGAGCACGAAGAGCACTTAATTATCATTTTGCGCATGCAACAGGACCATCAGTTATACACCAAGTTCTCCAAATACGAGTTTTGGCTGGAGAAGGTCCATTTCCTAGACCACGTAGACCCCAAGGAAGGAGTATCTGTGGACTTGGCGAAAATTGATGCAGTTAGCACGTGGCCAGCTCAGAGGAACGAAACGGGAATTCACAGTTTCTTTAAACTAACAGGATGTTACCTACACTTAGTCGAAGGCTACTCAAAGTTAGCTGCTCCGCTCACAGCGCTCACCAAGAAGGGAAAGAGGTATAAGTGAATCGATAAGTGTGAGGAAAGCTTTCAAGAGCTAAGATGAAGACTCATAAGCGCTCCAATGCTGACCATTTCAAATGTTGGTCAGGGAACCTTTGTGATTTAAGCGCCACATCTAAAACCAAGTTGGAAACTGTGTTGATGTAGAGTGGTAGAGTAGTCGCGTATGCTTCACGACAACTCAAAAAAACCTTGAGAAGAGCTACCCAACGCGTGATCTGGAGCTAGTAGCGATAGTTTTTACGATAAAAACATGGAGGCACTACCTGTACGGAGTCACGTGCGAGATTTACATCGACCACTAGAGTCTCAAATGTATCTTCACGCAGAAAGAGCTCAACATGAGGCAGCGTAGATGGCTAGAGTTGGTAAGGATTACGACCGTGAGATCCTATACCATCCAGGGAAAGCCAATAAAGTGGTCAATGCGTAGAGTCAGAAGCATATTACTATGCCTATGGCTATTAGTGCCTTGTCAAGAGCGCTACAAAGGAGTTATGCGACAGCAAGATCAAGATTTTGATAGGGGGATTGTCTAACATGACCCTCCAATCGACGCTCCAAGAAGAGATCAAGATCGGTCAAGATTTTGATTTGTCCCTGCTCAAGTCCAAAAAGGAAGCTATAGAGGACAAGGGTTCAGAGTTTAAGATCCTTAAGGACGACATACTCTACTACAGAGATAGAGTATGTGTTCTAAAAGATGAAGAACTCAAGAAGCGAATCCTTTTGGAACCTTACGAGACGTCATATTCCGTACATCCGGTAGCGAATAAGATGTACAAGTACCTAAAGGAAAGTTTTTGGTGCCTTGGAATGAAGAATGACATTGTTGAGTTCGTCGCCAGCTGCCTTACGTGCCAGAAGGTTAAGGTAGATCACCAGCGCTCAGCAGGATAATCGTAGGAAATTAAGTTACCCGAGTGGAAATGGGACCAGATTACGATGAATTTCGTAATCGGATTGCCGAAGACGTCAAACGATAATGATGCAATCTGGGTGATTGTAGAAAAACTGATGAAATCAGTTAGATTTTTAGCAATGAAAGTTAGCTACTCGGTGGAACGACCAGTAGAAATCTATGCGGCACAGTTCGTGAAATGGCACGGAATACCAGAGTCGATCGTCTCAGATCGTAGTGGACGCTTTACCTCCAGATTTTGGCGAGGTGTTCAAGCCGCATTACGGTCCAAGTGAGAGTTCAGCATAGCATTTCATCCTCAGACCGACAGTTAGTCTGAGAGGACCATACAGATGTTAGAGGACATGTTGAGACCTGCGTCCTAGACTTCAAAGGAAATTGATATCAGAAGCTACCATTGAGCGAGTTCTCGTACAACAGCAACTATCATTCCTCGATAGGAATGGCACCGTACGAGACACTCTGTGGAAAGAAATGCAGATCTCTGGCTCATTAGTACGAGTTTGGAGAGAAACGAGTAGTTAGCTCGGACATCATCAAGAATACCATGTCAGACGTGAAGCTGATACGAGAAACGTTAGATACAGCGCACAGTCGACAGAAGAATTTTGACGATAAGTGCCGTAGACCCCTCAAGTTTCAAGTAGGAGATTCGGTCTTTTTCAAGGCGGCACCCATGAAAGGGGTGATGCGCATTGAAAATAAAAGAAAGCTCAGTCCTAGGTACATAGGACCCTTGAGATAATAGAGAAAGTCGGGAAGGTGGCTTATAGACTAGCACTTCCTCCCGAGTTAGTTACAGTGCACAATGTCTTTCACGTTTTGATGTTAAAGAAGTACGTGCCAAACAGCTCCCATGTTCTTAGCCAAGAATCCGTTGTAGTATACGCTGATCCGACGTACGAGGAGAGACTCGTGCAGATCTTAGTTAGAAAGGAGAAAGTACTTAGGAATGAAGTATACCGCTAGTAAAAGTGTTGTGGCAGAATCATAGTGTTGAGGAAGCCACATGAGAATGGGAAGAAGACATGAGAAGAGACTTCCCGGAATTATTCTAATTTTCGAGGACGAAAATTTTGTAAGGGGGGTAGGTTGTAATGACCGCCATTTTCATGGCACCTACTTACCATGTAATAAGTCATTAAGGAATAAAATGGACATAAGTTAATGTCCTTTAGCAAATTTAAGAAACATGGTCAAGTACACGACCGTGTAAGAGGCTGTGTACCGCTCAGATAGATGAATGTGTTTCAAAGACATGGCCGTGTTGAGTAGTCTCAACTAGTACATGCTCGTGTCTGAAATGTACACGCCCGTGTTGCGTTGCACACGCACGTGTAAGAGTCTGTGTAGAAGGCTGTGTAATGAGCCGAGAGCCACTGTAATGACTCTCATGAATTATGAAACTTAATTACTATGTAATGATGTAATTAAGTTAATAAGCACAGTGTGCTTTTCAGTTGAATGAATTAAACAGGAATAGTAACGTTTAATTACTATTCATGCAATGAAAGGGGTAATCGACAGTGAAATCGGTCCACCCTATTATGTGAGTATGCGTTGAGACACGCAATATCAAGAAACCGGTCTAGACGACCATTTCATGATACAGAATTGATGAGCTAGTCATCAGTACGCTCAGACTGGTCATCTGAGCGCAGCAGTGATAATTGCCCTAATAGATGTACAGTATCGAGAAAAGTGGTCTAGATGACCTCTTCTCGCCCATAGACTGACAAAATCAAAGTCAGAACGCTCAGATTAGTCAGTCAGATAGTGAATAGTGATTAGTGAATAGTGAATAGTGAGTAGTGAGAAACGCAGTGTCAGGTTAGTGGCCAAGACGGCCTTAATCTGGCATAAAACTGATATATTAATAGTCAGCAGGCTCAATCTGGTCAATTGAGCATAAAATGTAGATTTTGTTTAAGGGATACGTAGTATCGGGATGAGGGTCAAGACGACCTTTTCTCGCCCCGAAACTGATATATTTAGACTCAGGACGCCCAAATTAGTCAATCGGGCACCTGACACGTTTTTCGAGACGGGGTCATGCAGATCCCGAAAACTGGTCCAGAAGACCTCAGATGGACGTAAAACTGATAAATTTGAAATCAGCACGTCCAAATTAGTCAAGAGAGACTGTGTTTGAAACTTCACGCGAAAATGCCTCGTTATGCGTGCACAGTGTCAACACAGTGTAGGCCTAACCACAGTATCAAGAAATTGGTCAAGGTGAACTCTTCTTGATATAAAACTGATATATTTGGAATTAGAATGCTCAAATTAGTCATTTGAGCACAAAAAGTAATTTTTGACCGGGAACCATACAGTATCGGGAAACTGGTCGAGATGACCTCGGATGAAGATAAAACTGATATATTTGGGTTCAGTACGCCCAAATTAGTCAGTATAGCCTATCTTAAAATTTTTCAAAAAATTTGTATAAAGGACGAAATTTTGGGGATTCTAGAGAAATAGCCCCCATATTTTTCCAAATCTCATTTTCTCCCTCCCCACACCACACGAAGATGAACAGTGACCGACCATCGAATCCGGCCTCCGTTTTTGACACCGCCGGCACCATTGGAAAGCTCTCGACGAGCTGATTCCAACGGTGGGCCGAGTCGACCAAACCGACGCCGGAGCACGCCGCACGCGCCGCCCAAAGCCGTCGGTGGCCGAATTTTTCAAACCGCCGTATCTCCACCGTCCGACGTCCAAATGCAACGATTCCGGTCCCAATGGATTCGTGGTGAAGAGTAGAACAAAACCCAGGCTTCATTTCACGTCAACAGCCACCGAATCGCGCCGCCCCAGGTTCGCCGTCGCCGTCGCCATCGTCGCCGCCGGATCTCGCTATTCCGGCGGAGTTGAGTTGCAAGGTCGGTGTCAAAATGCTCAGAACAACACGTAGATCAAAAGCCCCAAATCAATTTTGGGCAACAACGCCGGAAAAATGAAGATCCAACGCCGCCGCCGTTGCCGACTTTTCGAGAGCCGATTTCCGGTGATAGGAGCCTCGATTCGTGAAATTGACACCACCAATGGGTTCCTCTCGTCGAGCTCTTCAAGATGGTGGTCGCCACTTCCATCGCCGCCGTGGTCAACGCCGGTCAACGCCGGTCAACGGCGGTCAACGCCGGTCAACGGCGACCCGGAGACCGAAAATTGAAGAATGGCCCGTTGGCCTATTTTCGACGTTCCGGACACATCTGCGGCATCGGATTTGCAAACTGGAGTTTCAAAAGTGAAGAACGACGATTCAAAGATTGCACGGTCGAGACCGAACGGTTCGTCCGACCGCCGACGGGAACGATTTTGGTAGTAGTGTTGATCTATTTATTCCTCAATTTAATATTGGAAATAATTATGTAGTAATTATGGTTTAATGACTTGAGGAATTGTAAGAAAAAAGGGTGAAATATCGAAAAAGAAAATGTGAATATTTTTACGTAAAAAGCGGAGCTTTTACGTAAAAATTAGGCCTCTGGTTTAGTACGTGGCAGGTTAGAATAGGTTAGATGGTTTTGAGGCGTTTCCTAAACGCCGGAAACCCAAAAATTAAGCGGAAATGCTGCCGAAATTTCTAAAACGGCACAAAGGGGTATTTTAGGAAACGAGGGCTGAAAATGTGATCGGGATGGAAACCCGAGCTCCCTCGATGACCTAAGTCCGGGAAAGAAGGACGGACATTATGAGGATTAGTGAACCGCCCCATTAGAAATTTCGTAATGTAAGAAAACGACCCCTATGTCAGAATAGTACCACCCGAGGGACAGGTGCGATCGAAGTATAAAATTTGGGGCGATTACATCGGTAACGGTAACCCGATAGGCTAAATAGTCATACGAGAGGTATTCAGTATGTTGACTGGTTGGTTAGCCAGTCAAGGACCAAGTCGGAATGGGATAGTGAGAGACAGTGATTAATTTGTCAAGTAGACAAATTAATCAAGCACGATTAAAAAAATTAGATATCAAATTTCCCAAAGTAGAGCAGTCGGGTACCGATAGGCATCAGTACCACACAACGATAAGTTTATTAGTTCCTAACGATAGAGTGACCTAAGAGCGATGTTAATTAATTTATTGGGTAAATAAATTAATTAACAATGATTAGAAAATCAAATTCTTAAGAAGAGGGCAATTAGCACCGACAAGGATCGGTACCACATAACGAGAATTTTTATTAGTCACTAATGACCACGGTGACCTAAGAGTGAATGTTAATGTAAATGCATTATGATTACAGGGAGGTACCTGTATTGTGACGAAGGCGAGAGTATAAACTGTCTGCTGACAGGTAAGTACAACTCCGCCTACAGCATGGATAAAATGAATTTAAAATGATGCTTTTCCAGTATTTTAAGTATGTATCTTGCACACGATGCTGCACAGCATACATAAGAGCATATAGTTTCACAATTGAGTAGATTGATGAAAGAACAAGATAGAAGCCATAGATCCCTACCGCGTAGGATTGGGGACAGCTTAGAGAAGCGTATGGCTAGAACAGTTAAACAAGATGGAAATAAATAGGTGTGTCGTACCGGCTCCTTCAGTCGAAGGGGTTTCCAGTTAAAGAAAGTTCAGGCCACAAGTTGAGCATCAGTTGATGGCTCTTCGGCATTAGTTGACCTCGGGCGTTACCGTTGGTCTGCGCGCACACGGTACTGACACATGGGCCCTAAATAGACAAGAAAAGAAAAGAAAAGTTTGAAGCATAAATGAACATAACCGGATCATGCATTAGTTATAGTTCGCTATGCTTTCTTTTTCAGTATAGTTCATACAGTACACGATGCTCCTGTTATGCATAAAGTATGTGAAGTTTTATATTCAGTGTTATGACATGTTATGTGATGACATGATATGTGAGCTGATATGTGATATGCTTATATGATATATGATTTATTAAGTGATATATGTCATGCCTATGATTTTACGTATGTGCTATGTTTTAAACATGTTTTGCGGTTAACATGTTGTACTTACTGGGCGTAAAGCTCACGGAGTGTGTTCATGCTGTAGGTAAGCATCCTATAGCGTAAACATCAAGGGACGATGATGGTGGCGGAGGTGGATGTGAGGATGAGGTTATGGATACACCGCGAGTATTCTTCCGCACAGTATGAGTAAATAATATTTTGAATGGTGACAGTTAAATAGTATTTTGAATAGTAAATGTTAAACAGTATATGTACGAGTAGTATATTTAAATAGTATCTGGTGAATAGTAATCAGATAAACAAGTATATAATTATGTATGTATAATTGAAATCCTTATGTTTTTCAAATTCCGCATTTTAATAGTATGCATACGTGAATAGTAAATACGTACGTGTATATAAAAAAAAAAAAAAAATTCCCTCTAAATTTATGGTATTAAATTCAGCAAGTTTAAGTATCGGTTTTAAAGAAGAAGTATAAGTAAAAGTTAAAGAAGCAAGTAATAAGAATTTTCAGTGACGGTCCGGGCCGCTGAGGGCACGGGGCGTCACACCGACCTTGCAACTCAACTCCGCCGGAATAGCGAGATCCGACGGCGGCGATGGCGACGGCGACGGCGAACCTGGGGCGGCGCGATTCGGCAGCTGTTGATGTGAAATGAAGCCTGGGTTTTGTTCTACTCTTCACCACGAATCCATTGGGACCGGAATCGTGGCATTTGGACGTCGGACGGCGGAGATACGGCGGTTTGAAAAATTCGGCCACCGGCGGCTTTGGGCGGCGCGTGCGGCGTGCTCCGGCATCGGTTCGGTCGACTCGGCCCACCGTTGGAATCAGCCCGTCGAGAGCTTTCCAATGGTGCCGGCGGTGTCAAAAACGGAGGCCGGATTCGATAGTTGGTCACTGTTCATCTTCGTGTGGTGTGGGGAGGGAGAAAATAAGATTTGGAAAAATATGGGGGCTATTTCTCTAGAATCCCCAAAATTTCGTCCTTTATACAAATTTTTTGAAAAATTTTAAGATAGGCTATACTGACTAATTTGGGCGTGCTGAACCCAAATATATCAGTTTTATCTTCATCCGAGGTCGTCTCGACCAGTTTCCCGATACTGTATGGTTCCCGGTCAAAAATTACTTTTTGTGCTCAAATGACTAATTTGAGCATTCTGATTCCAAATATATCAGTTTTATATCAAGAAAAGGTCATCTTGACCAATTTCTTGATACTGTGGTTAGGCCTACACTGTGTTGACACTATGCACGCATAACGAGGCGTTTTGCGTGAAATTTCAAACACAGTCTCTCTTGACTAATTTGGACGTGCTGATTTCAAATTTATCAGTTTTACGTCCATCTGAGGTCTTCTGGACCAGTTTTCGGGATCTGCATGACCCCGTCTCGAAAAACGTGTCAAGTGCCCGATTGACTAATTTGGGCGTCCTGAGTCTAAATATATCAGTTTCGGGGCGAGAAAAGGTCGTCTTGACCCTCATCCCGATACTACGTATCCCTTAAACAAAATCTACATTTTATGCTCAATTGACCAGATTGAGCCTGCTGACTATTAATATATCAGTTTTATGCCAGATTAAGGCCGTCTTGGCCACTAACCTGACACTGCGTTTCTCACTACTCACTACTCACTATTCACTATTCACTAATCACTATTCACTATCTGACTGACTAATCTGAGCGTTCTGACTTTGATTTTGTCAGTCTATGGGCGAGAAGAGGTCATCTAGACCACTTTTCTCGATACTGTACATCTATTAGGGCAATTATCACTGCTGCGCTCAGATGACCAGTCTGAGCGTACTGATGACTAACTCATCAATTCTGTATCATGAAATGGTCGTCTAGACCGGTTTCTTGATATTGCGTGTCTCAACGCATACTCACATAATAGGGTGGACCGATTTCACTGTCGATTACCCCTTTCATTGCATGAATAGTAATTAAACGTTACTATTCCTGTTTAATTCATTCAACTGAAAAGCACACTGTGCTTATTAACTTAATTACATCATTACATAGTAATTAAGTTTCATAATTCATGAGAGTCATTACAGTGGCTCTCGGCTCATTACACAGCCTTCTACACAGACTCTTACACGTGCGTGTGCAACGCAACACGGGCGTGTACATTTCAGACACGAGCATGTACTAGTTGAGACTACTCAACACGGCCATGTCTTTGAAACACATTCATCTATCTGAGCGGTACACAGCCTCTTACACGGTCGTGTACTTGACCATGTTTCTTAAATTTGCTAAAGGACATTAAATTATGTCCATTTTATTCCTTAATGACTTATTACATGGTAAGTAGGTGCCATAAAAATGGCGGTCATTACAACCTACCCCCCTTACAAAATTTTCGTCCTCGAAAATTAGAATAATTCCGGGACGTCTCTTCTCATGTCTTCTTCTCATTCTCATGTGGCTTCCCCAACACTATGATTCTATCACAACACTTTTACTAGCGGTATACTTTATTCCTAAGTACCTTCTCCTCTCTGACTAGGATCCGCACGGGTCTCTCCTCGTACGTCGGATCAGCGTATACTACAACGGATTCTTGGCTAAGAACATGAGAGCTGTCTGGCACGTACTTCTTTAACATCAAAACGTGAAAGACATTGTGCACTGTAACTAACTCGGGAGGAAGTGCTAGTCTATAAGCCACCTTCCCGACTTTCTCTATTATCTCAAGGGTCCTATGTACCTAGGACTGAGCTTTCTTTTATTTTCAATGCGCATCACCCCTTTCATGGGTGCCGCCTTGAAAAAGACTGAATCTCCTACTTGAAACTTGAGGGGTCTACAGCGCTTATCGTCAAAATTTTTCGGTCGACTGTGCGCTGTATCTAACGTTTCTCGTATCAGCTTCACGTCTGACATGGTATTCTTGATGATGTCCGAGCTAACTACTCGTTTCTCTCCAAACTCGTACTAATGAGCCAGAGATCTGCATTTCTTTCCACAGAGTGTCTCGTACGGTGCCATTCCTATCGAGGAATGATAGTTGCTGTTGTACGAGAACTCGCTCAATGGTAGCTTCTGATATCAATTTCCTTTGAAGTCTAGGACGCAGGTCTCAACATGTCCTCTAACATCTGTATGGTCCTCTCAGACTAACTGTCGGTCTGAGGATGAAATGCTGTGCTGAACTCTCACTTGGACCGTAATGCGGCTTGAACACCTCGCCAAAATCTGGAGGTAAAGCGTCCACTACGATCTGAGACGATCGACTCTGGTATTCCGTGCCATTTCACGAACTGTGCCGCATAGATTTCTACTGGTCGTTCCACCGAGTAGCTAACTTTCATTGCTAAAAATCTAACTGATTTCATCAGTTTTTCTACAATCACCCAGATTGCATCATTATCGTTTGACGTCTTCGGCAATCCGATTACGAAATTCATCGTAATCTGGTCCCATTTCCACTCGGGTAACTTAATTTCCTACGATTATCCTGCTGAGCGCTGGTGATCTACCTTAACCTTCTGGCACGTAAGGCAGCTGGCGACGAACTCGACAATGTCATTCTTCATTCCAAGGCACCAAAAACTTTCCTTTAGGTACTTGTACATCTTATTCGCTACCGGATGTACGGAATATGACGTCTCGTAAGGTTCCAAAAGGATTCGCTTCTTGGGTTCTTCATCTTTTAGAACACATACTCTATCTCTGTAGTAGAGTATGTCTGTGACGCCCCGAGCCCTCAGCGGCCCGGACCGTCACTGTAAACTCTATTACTTGCTTCTTTAAAACCGATACTTAAACTTGCTGAATTTAATACCATAAATTTAGAGGGATTTTTTTTTTTTTATATACACGTACGTATTACTATTCACGTACGCATACTATTAAAATGCGGAATTTGAAAAACATAAGGATTTCAATTATACATACATAATTATATACTTGTTTATCTGATTACTATTCACCAGATACTATTTAAATATACTACTCGTACATATACTGTTTACTGTTCCAAAATACCGTTTAACCTTTACTATTCAAAATACTATTTAACTGTCACCATTCAAAATATTATTTACTCATACTGTGCGGAAGAATACTCGCGGTGTATCCATAACCTCATCCTCACATCCACCTCCGCCATCATCATCGTCCCTTGATGTTTACGCTATAGGATGCTTACCTACAGTATGAACACACTCCGTGAGCTTTACGCCCAGCAAGTACAACATGTTAACCGCAAAACATGTTTAAAACATAGCACATACGTAAAATCATAGGCATGACATATATCACTTAATAAATCATATATCATATAAGCATATCACATATCAGCTCACATATCATGTCATCACATAACATGTCATAACACTGAATATAAAACTTCACATACTTTATGCATGACAGAAGCATCGTGTACTGTATGCACTCTACTGAAAAAGAAAGCATAGCGAACTATAACTAATGCATGATCCGGTTATGTTCATTTATGCTTCAAACTTTTCTTTTCTTTTCTTGTCTATTTAGGGCCCATGTGTCAGTACCGTGTGCGCGCAGACCAACGGTAACGCCCGAGGTCAACTAATGCCGAAGAGCCATCAACTGATGCTCAACTTGTGGCCTGAACTTTCTTTAACTGGAAACCCCTTCGACTGAAGGAGCCGGTACGACACACCTATTTATTTCCATCTTGTTTAACTGTTCTAGCCATACGCTTCTCTAAGCTGTCCCCAATCCTACGCGGTAGGGATCTATGGCTTCTATCTTGTTCTTTCATCAATCTACTCGATTGTGAAGCTATATGCTCTTATGTATGCTGTGCAGCATCGTGTGCAAGATACATACTTAAAATACTGGAAAAGCATCATTTTAAATTCATTTTATCCATGCTGTAGGCGGAGTTGTACTTACCTGTCAGCAGACAGTTTATACTCTCGCCTTCGTCACAATACAGGTACCTCCCTGTAATCATAATGCATTTACATTAACATTCACTCTTAGGTCACCGTGGTCATTAGTGACTAATAAAAATTCTCGTTATGTGGTACCGATCCTTGTCGGTGCTAATTGCCCTCTTCTTAAGAATTTGATTTTCTAATCATTGTTAATTAATTTATTTACCCAATAAATTAATTAACATCGCTCTTAGGTCACTCTATCGTTAGGAACTAATAAACTTATCGTTGTGTGGTACTGATGCCTATCGGTACCCGACTGCTCTACTTTGGGAAATTTGATATCTAATTTTTTTTTTTTTTAATCGTGCTTGATTAATTTGTCTACTTGACAAATTAATCACTGTCTCTCACTATCCCATTCCGACTTGGTCCTTGACTGGCTAACCAACCAGTCAACATACTGAATACCTCTCGTATGACCATTTAGCCTATCGGGTTACCGTTACCGATGTAATCGCCCCAAATTTTATACTTCGATCGCACCCGTCCCTCGGGTGGTACTATTCTGACATAGGGGTCGTTTTCTTACATTACGAAATTTCTAATGGGGCGGTTCACTAATCCTCACAACGTCCGTCTTTCTTTCCCGGACCTAGGTCATCGAGGGAGCTCGGGTTTCCATCCCGATCACATTTTCAGCCCTCGTTTCCTAAAATACCCCTTTGTGCCGTTTTAGAAATTTCGGCAGCATTTCCGCTTAATTTTTAGGTTTCCGGTGTTTAGGAAACGCCTCAAAACCATCTAACCTATTCTAACCTGCCACGTACTAAACCAGAGGCCTAATTTTTACGTAAAAGCTCCGCTTTTTACGTAAAAATATTCACATTTTCTCACATTCTCTTTTTCGATATTTCACCCTTTTTTCTTACAATTTCTCAAGTCATTAAACCATAATTAATACATAATTATTTCCAATATTAAATTGAGGAATAAATAGATCAACACCACTACCAAAATCGTTCCCGTCGGCGGTCGGACGAACCGTTCGGTCTCGACCGTGTAATCTTTGAATCGTCGTTCTTCACTTTTGAAACTCCAGTTTGCAAATCCGATGCCGCGGATGTGTTCGGAACGTCGAAAATAGGCCAACGGGCCATTCTTCAATTTTCGGTCTCCGGGTCGCCGTTGACCGCCGTTGACCGGCGTTGACCGGCCGTTGACCACGGCGGCGATGGAAGTGGCGACCACCATCTTGAAGAGCTCGACGAGAGGAACCCATTGGTGGTGTCAATTTCACGAATCGAGGCTCCTATCACCGGAAATCAGCTCTCGAAAAGTCGGCGACGGCGGCGGCGTTGGATCTTCATTTTTCCGGCGTTCTTGCCCAAAATTGATTTGGGGCTTTTAATCTACGTGTTGTTCTGAGCATTTTGACACCGACCTTGCAACTCAAATCCGCCGGAATAGCGAGATCCGACGGCGGCGATGGCGACGGCGACGGCGAACCTGGGGCGGCGCGATTCGGCGGCTGTTGACATGAAATGAAGCCTGGGTTTTGTTCTACTCTTCACCACGAATCCATTGGGACCGGAATCGTGGCATTTGGAAGTCGGACGGTGGAGATACGGCGGTTTGAAAAATTCGGCCACCGGCGGCTTTGGGCGGCGCGTGCGGCGTGCTCCGGCATCGGTTCGATCGACTCGGCCCACCGTTGGAATCAGCTCGTCGAGAGCTTTCCAATGGTGCCGGCGGTGTCAAAAACGGAGGCCGGATTCGATAGTTGGTCACTGTTCATCTTCGTGTGGTATGGGAGGGAGAAAATGTGATTTGGAAAAATATGGGGGCTATTTTTCTATAATCCCCAAAATTTCCTCCTTTATACTAATTTTTTTGAAAAATTTTAAGATAGGCTATACTGACTAATTTGGGCGTGCTGAACCCAAATATATCAGTTTTATCTTCATCCGAGGTCGTCTCGACCAGTTTCCCGATACTGTATGGTTCCCGGTCAAAAATTACTTTTTGTGCTCAAATGACTAATTTGAGCATTCTGATTCCAAATATATCAGTTTTATATCAAGAAAAGGTCATCTTGACCAATTTCTTGATACTGTTGTTAGGCCTACACTGTGTTGACACGGTGCACGCATAACGAGGCGTTTTCGCGTGAAATTTCAAACACAGTCTCCCTTGACTAATTTGGACGTGCTGATTTCAAATTTATCAGTTTTACGTCCAACTGAGGTCTTCTGGACCAGTTTTCGGGATCTGCATGATCCTGTCTCGAAAAACGTGTCAGGTGCCCGATTGACTAATTTGGGCGTCCTGAGTCTAAATATATCAGTTTCGGGGCGAGAAAATGTCGTCTTGACCCTCATCCCGATACTGCGTATCCCTTAAACAAAATCTACATTTTATGCTCAATTGACCAGATTGAGCCTGCTGACTATTAATATATCAGTTTTGTGCCAGATTAAGGCCGTCTTGGCCACTAACCTGACACTGCGTTTCTCACTACTCACTATTCACTATTCACTATTCACTAATCACTATTCACTATCTGACTGACTAATCTGAGCGTTCTGACTTTGATTTTGTCAGTCTATGGGCGAGAAGAGGTCATCTAGACCACTTTTCTCGATACTGTACATCTATTAGGGCAATTATCACTGCTGCGCCCAGATGACCAGTCTGAGCGTACTGATGACTAGCTCATCAATTCTGTATCATGAAATGGTCGTCTAGACCGGTTTCTTGATATTGCGTGTCTCAACGCATACTCACATAATAGGGTGGACCGATTTCACTGTCGATTACCCCTTTCATTGCATGAATAGTAATTAAACGTTACTATTCCTGTTTAATTCATTCAACTGAAAAGCACACTGTGCTTATTAACTTAATTACATCATTACATAGTAATTAAGTTTCATAATTCATGAGAGTCATTACAGTGGCTCTCGGCTCATTACACAGCCTTCTACACAGACTCTTACACGTGCGTGTGCAACGCAACACGGGCGTGTACATTTCAGACACGAGCATGTACTAGTTGAGACTACTCAACACGGCCATGTCTTTGAAACACATTCATCTATCTGAGCGGTACACAGCCTCTTACACGGTCGTGTACTTGACCATGTTTCTTAAATTTGCTAAAGAACATTAAATTATGTCCATTTTTTTCCTTAATGACTTATTACATGGTAAGTAGGTGCCATGAAAATGGCGGTCATTACAACCTACCCCCCTTACAAAATTTTCGTCCTCGAAAATTAGAATAATTCCGGGAAGTCTCTTCTCATGTCTTCTTCCCATTCTCATGTGGCTTCCTCAACACTATGATTCTGCCACAACACTTTTACTAGCGGTATACTTCATTCCTAAGTACTTTCTCCTTTCTAACTAAGATCTGCACGAGTCTCTCCTCGTACGTCGGATCAGCGTATACTACAACGGATTCTTGGCTAAGAACATGGGAGCTGTTTGGCACGTACTTCTTTAACATCAAAACGTGAAAGACATTGTGCACTGTAACTAACTCGGGAGGAAGTGCTAGTCTATAAGCCACCTTCCCGACTTTCTCTATTATCTCAAGGGTCCTATGTACCTAGGACTGAGCTTTCTTTTATTTTCAATGCGCATCACCCCTTTCATGGGTGCCGCCTTGAAAAAGACCGAATCTCCTACTTGAAACTTGAGGGGTCTACGGCGCTTATCGTCAAAATTCTTCTGTCGACTGTGCGCTGTATCTAACGTTTGTCGTATCAGCTTCACGTCTGACATGGTATTCTTGATGATGTCCGAGCTAACTACTCATTTCTCTCCAAACTCGTACTAATGAGCCAGAGATCTGCATTTCTTTCCACAGAGTGTCTCGTACGGTGCCATTCCTATCGAGGAATGATAGTTGCTGTTGTACGAGAACTCGCTCAATGGTAGCTTCTGATATCAATTTCCTTTGAAGTCTAGGACGCAGGTCTCAACATGTCCTCTAACATCTGTATGGTCCTCTCAGACTAACTGTCGGTCTGAGGATGAAATGCTATGCTGAACTCTCACTTGGACCGTAATGCGGCTTGAACACCTCGCCAAAATCTGGAGGTAAAGCGTCCACTACGATCTGAGACGATCGACTCTGGTATTCCGTGCCATTTCACGAACTGTGCCGCATAGATTTCTACTGGTCGTTCCACCGAGTAGCTAACTTTCATTGCTAAAAATCTAACTGATTTCATCAGTTTTTCTACAATCACCCAGATTGCATCATTATCGTTTGACGTCTTCGGCAATCCGATTACGAAATTCATCGTAATCTGGACCCATTTCCACTCGGGTAACTTAATTTCCTACGATTATCCTGCTGAGCGCTGGTGATCTACCTTAACCTTCTGGCACGTAAGGCAGCTGGCGACGAACTCGACAATGTCATTCTTCATTCTATGGCACCAAAAACTTTCCTTTAGGTACTTGTACATCTTATTCGCTACCGGATGTACGGAATATGACGTCTCGTAAGGTTCCAAAAGGATTCGCTTCTTGAGTTCTTCATCTTTTAGAACACATACTCTATCTCTGTAGTAGAGTATGTCGTCCTTAAGGATCTTAAACTCTGAACCCTTGTCCTCTATAGCTTCCTTTTTGGACTTGAGCAGGGACAAATCAAAATCTTGACCGATCTTGATCTCTTCTTGGAGCGTCGATTGGAGGGTCATGTTAGACAATCCCCCTATCAAAATCTTGATCTTGCTGTCGCATAACTCCTTTGTAGCGCTCTTGACAAGGCACTAATAGCCATAGGCATAGTAATATGCTTCTGACTCTACGCATTGACCACTTTATTGGCTTTCTCTGGATGGTATAGGATCTCACGGTCGTAATCCTTACCAACTCTAGCCATCTACGCTGCCTCATGTTGAGCTCTTTCTGCGTGAAGATACATTTGAGACTCTAGTGGTCGATGTAAATCTCGCACGTGACTCCGTACAGGTAGTGCCTCCATGTTTTTATCGTAAAAACTATCGCTACTAGCTCCAGATCACGCGTTGGGTAGCTCTTCTCAAGGTTTTTTTTGAGTTGTCGTGAAGCATACGTGACTACTCTACCACTCTACATCAACACAGTTTCCAACTTGGTTTTAGATGTGGCGCTTAAATCACAAAGCTTCCCTGACCAACATTTGAAATGGTCAGCATTGGAGCGCTTATGAGTCTTCATCTTAGCTCTTGGAAGCTTTCCTCACACTTATCGATTCACTTATACCTCTTTCCCTTCTTGGTGAGCGCTGTGAGCGGAGCAGCTAACTTTGAGTAGCCTTCGACTAAGTGTAGGTAACATCCTGTTAGTTTAAAGAAACTGTGAATTCCCGTTTCGTTCCTCTGAGCTGGCCACGTGCTAACTGCATCAATTTTCGCCAGGTCCACAGATACTCCTTCCTTGGGGTCTACGTGGTCTAGGAAATGGACCTTCTCCAGCCAAAACTCGTACTTGGAGAACTTGGTGTATAACTGATGGTCCTGTTGCATGCGCAAAATGATAATTAAGTGCTCTTCGTGCTCTTCCTTCGTCTTAGAGTGTATAAGTATGTCATCGATGAACCCAATGACAAACTTATCCAAATAGTCCTTGAACATGCGGTTCATCCAGTTCATGAAAGTTGCTGGTGCGTCCGTTAATCTGAGTGACATGAACAGAAACTCGTAATGTCCGTACCACGTTTGAAAGGCTGTTTTGGGTACATCTTCTTTCCTGATTCGTAGTTGATGATACCCTGAACGTAGACCGATCTTCGAGAACACTGCAGCGTCTTGAAGCTGATCGAATAGATCGTCAACCCGTGGTAATGAATGCTTGTTCTTAATCGTAATCCTGTTCAACTCTCTGTAGTCGATGCACATTCTCAGTGGTCCATCTTTCTTCTTCACGAATGGTATGGGTGCTCTCCAGGGTGAATAGCTCTATCGCATGAATCCCTTATCTATTTAGTACTTTAGCTGGGCTTGGAGCTCCTTTAGCTCTATAGGGCCTATTCTGTAGGGGGCCTCAAAGATGGGGCTGATTCTAGTAGACGTTCAGTCTCGAACGAGATCCTGCGCTCTGGTTGGAGTCCTGCAAGATCTTCTAGAAATATCTCCATGAATTCCCTGACTATCGGTACGTTGTCGGGTCCTATCTCTATTCCTTGAGTCTTATCTGCTACGTATACTAGGAAGTCCGTGCATCCACTGGATTGTATCTCGCGAGCCTTCACTGCTGATATCATCGTCTTTGGTTGCTCTGGCGACAAACCCTTGTAGATGAACTTTTCACATCCGATTGGTTCGAAAATGATTTTTCGCCTTCAACAGTTTATGACAACGTTGTGTCCTAAGCCTTTTTTTTTTTTGGCATAGTGGCCTTTCTTGCCACAGATGAAACAACCACTTACTCCTTGCTTACATTCTCCTGAGTGCCTCTTTCCGCATTTCGTGCACGTCGAGTTGGCTATCATTTCCTTCCTGGTCGTTTCTCTTCTGGGGGAAATTCTCCTGTGAATCTTGATTGCCTTAATTCCCCTTTTCTCTTGTTGTTATTATGGGAATGCCTACTATTCTGGCCGGTTCCCACATTCTGTCCTCTGTGTTGTAACTCGGGGTTTTACTTCCCCTGAGCCTGCTCAGCTTGCGTTTTCTCCTCCTTTCGTGCCTTAAAATTCTGTCCCTTTCGCTCCTTATCCTGAGCCGACTAGTACTCAGCTCAGATAGTCTTGCTGACACATTCTGCTAGTGTCGCTGGTCCGTGCCCTCCGCTACAGACCTAAACTGTGATTTCCGTTCTAAACATCTTCAGCATTCGTTTGACTCTCTCCTTTTGGTCGGTACCAAATCTGGACAAAGTTGAGCCAACTATTCAAACTTCTTGACTGCCTCCATAACAGTCATACTACATTGGTGCAGGTTATCGAACTCGTCTTACTGCGCTACTAGTGCTTCCTCGTTGAAGTACATCTCCTTGAATTCCTCAATGAAATCACTCCAGCTCATCTCTCTGATGTTCCTCCTAATGGTTACCATCTTCCACCACTAACGCGCCTCATTGCGCAGGGTGAAGGATGTGCACATCACTTTCTTTCTCTATCTGTTAACCCTATAAAATCCAAGATTACTTGGATATCCGTTAGCCAATCATCGGCCTCTATAGGGTTGGTGATTCTTAAGAATTCTAACGCTTTCATGCGTTGGAATCTTTCATACAAGTCGCCTTCCCTAGGGATTGGCAAAAAAAAAAAAAAAAAAACAATTGCTGTTATGAGAGTAGCCATTACTATAGGCGCTAGTGCCTCCTGGGCTGGAGGAGCTGCTTGTTCCCTTAGAGTTTCTGGGGCTGCTAGAGCCTCTTGTGCTAGCATCTTTACTAACTGTGGTGCCTGGGGTTGCTGGCCCAGCTGTTCCCTAAGCTGGTTTAGCTCCGGTTGCTAGTTCTCCATCATCTCTCGCATGGCTGCAATCTGTGCTATCAACTCATCCTCTCGGGATGCTGGGTTTAACTAAGCTCTCGTTCTTGCCATGTTTTCCTATGTAACCCTATCGTACAACGAAAAAGGAAAATATAAGTCTCTTAAATTCTATACTTGGGACTCGTATCACATATCATTTTCTTTCTTACTTAACAATCTTACTTAAACCATTATGGATATAAATATACACACTATATCCATCTTTCTTTCTCTCATACTGTGATGTTCAATACAATTACCGCATTGTATTGGGACATCGTCTGAGTGCTAGGATTCGTCCTGCACTTTCTGTCATATCATACTCACACTGTGGAAAAATATTATATCTGGCCCCTAGGGCAAAACTTTACTACTTATCTCATAATATATTTCACATAATATATATACATATATTCAAGATTCTAGTTCAGTGGGAGTGACACACACTTCCCCTATACGATCCCAACAAGTACATTATGCTATAACTGACAGGGGAGAGCTACTGCTTCCCTCTATATATTTTCATAACTAACATTCCCGCAGAAGGGTTACTACTATTGGAAGGATAATCCTGATTCAGTATCAGGCATCTCCTCATCATCACTATCGCTGAGTGAGTACTCCTCTGGGTTTTCCTCTTCTTCTCAGTCGAAACTGATCTCGTCATCGCTGGCTATGATGACTTGGGGTTCGTACATCCCCATCTATTCGTCATTACTAAAGCAGTTGGGGATCTCCTCTCCCTCATCGTCGGGATGGGCATCGGAAAGAGTCTTGTCATCTTCCTCTTCCATGGGGTGTTCGGGAGACATACGGGCTGGTTCGGGGTTCTCCATTGGCTCCCTATTGCCCTCGTGTACTTCTGGCTGGTGCTCGGCCATGAACTCTTCATCGGCCAGTTGGGGTGCTGGTTCTACCGGGTCACCCTCCATAATGGCGGCTGCTATAATGCCTTGGGCTTGTGTAGGGTTCCCGGGGTTGAGCACTTTTCTCTCGGCGTTCACTATCTCCTTGATAAGGCTTGCTAGTCCTGCTTGATTGCTCTTCTAATTCTGTTTGGCAAGGTCTCTTTCTCTCTTTGGGTCTTCTCCTGTCTTGATCCACTTTTGTCTCGGCATGTATTGTAGAAGTCCATTTCGGTTCCTTGTAGTAAACAGCATACGTTAGAACTGTATCGTCGGACATCAGCTGCAGTCTTTCAGTCCGATGAACAAATTCTCGTATATCCATAACTCTAGAGAACTTAGGCGGTTTCACTCCCTGCTTGCCCATAGAGAAAAACTGGAGCTGATGCTGGACTGCTCTCAGAGATTGGCTCGATCGTGGTATGGCAAAACTTGACACAGTTAAGAGCTCATCCTGGTCATAAGGATCCCGATACACACGAGAGTATCTTCCTGAGAGATATCAACAGCCAACAGGACTCAGTTATCCTGGTCAATGGTGTACAATCAGGGAATCACTTTGATAACATGAAACCAGTCCTGACATTCTCATGGAGTGCAGGAGTACTGTTTGCCACTCGAAACTTAATGGACAACTAGCCCTGAAGATCGGTACAACTCGGGCAGCAATCCATGTCCTTTCTTTGAGCAGTTCTCTAGCACTGCACGTCATGATTTTTCGTATAATGATCTCAGCATCTTTTCAGCTTGTCCTCGCCATCATAGATTTCGTCGTTTCATTACTATAAAATGTTATCTTCAATAGATAAACATTTACTGACTAAAAATATAAAACTAACTTACTTGGACAGATGAGGCAGGCATGTGGCGATGTGAGGTAGGATGGCAGGAAACCGCTCTGATACCAACTGTGACGCCCCGAGCCCTCAGCGGCCCGGACCGTCACTGTAAACTCTATTACTTGCTTCTTTAAAACCGATACTTAAACTTGCTGAATTTAATACCATAAATTTAGAGGGATTTTTTTTTTTATATACACGTACGTATTACTATTCACGTACGCATACTATTAAAATGCGGAATTTGAAAAACATAAGGATTTCAATTATACATACATAATTATATACTTATTTATCTGATTACTATTCACCAGATACTATTTAAATATACTACTCGTACATATACTGTTTACTGTTCCAAAATACCGTTTAACCTTTACTATTCAAAATACTATTTAACTGTCACCATTCAAAATATTATTTACTCATACTGTGCGGAAGAATACTCGCGGTGTATCCATAACCTCATCCTCACATCCACCTCCGCCATCATCATCGTCCCTTGATGTTTACGCTATAGGATGCTTACCTACAGTATGAACACACTCCGTGAGCTTTACGCCCAGCAAGTACAACATGTTAACCGCAAAACATGTTTAAAACATAGCACATACGTAAAATCATAGGCATGACATATATCACTTAATAAATCATATATCATATAAGCATATCACATATCAGCTCACATATCATGTCATCACATAACATGTCATAACACTGAATATAAAACTTCACATACTTTATGCATGACAGAAGCATCGTGTACTGTATGCACTCTACTGAAAAAGAAAGCATAGCGAACTATAACTAATGCATGATCCGGTTATGTTCATTTATGCTTCAAACTTTTCTTTTCTTTTCTTGTCTATTTAGGGCCCATGTGTCAGTACCGTGTGCGCGCAGACCAACGGTAACGCCCGAGGTCAACTAATGCCGAAGAGCCATCAACTGATGCTCAACTTGTGGCCTGAACTTTCTTTAACTGGAAACCCCTTCGACTGAAGGAGCCGGTACGACACACCTATTTATTTCCATCTTGTTTAACTGTTCTAGCCATACGCTTCTCTAAGCTGTCCCCAATCCTACGCGGTAGGGATCTATGGCTTCTATCTTGTTCTTT
Organism: Antiaris toxicaria; assembly: GCA_035233585.1. NCBI lineage: Eukaryota > Viridiplantae > Streptophyta > Magnoliopsida > Rosales > Moraceae > Antiaris > Antiaris toxicaria. The sequence goes on from CP141156.1 coordinate 88,952,664, forward strand.
CATCAATCTACTCGATTGTGAAGCTATATGCTCTTATGTATGCTGTGCAGCATCGTGTGCAAGATACATACTTAAAATACTGGAAAAGCATCATTTTAAATTCATTTTATCCATGCTGTAGGCGGAGTTGTACTTACCTGTCAGCAGACAGTTTATACTCTCGCCTTCGTCACAATACAGGTACCTCCCTGTAATCATAATGCATTTACATTAACATTCACTCTTAGGTCACCGTGGTCATTAGTGACTAATAAAAATTCTCGTTATGTGGTACCGATCCTTGTCGGTGCTAATTGCCCTCTTCTTAAGAATTTGATTTTCTAATCATTGTTAATTAATTTATTTACCTAATAAATTAATTAACATCGCTCTTAGGTCACTCTATCGTTAGGAACTAATAAACTTATCGTTGTGTGGTACTGATGCCTATCGGTACCCGACTGCTCTACTTTGGGAAATTTGATATCTAATTTTTTTTTTTTTTAATCGTGCTTGATTAATTTGTCTACTTGACAAATTAATCACTGTCTCTCACTATCCCATTCCGACTTGGTCCTTGACTGGCTAACCAACCAGTCAACATACTGAATACCTCTCGTATGACCATTTAGCCTATCGGGTTACCGTTACCGATGTAATCGCCCCAAATTTTATACTTCGATCGCACCCGTCCCTCGGGTGGTACTATTCTGACATAGGGGTCGTTTTCTTACATTACGAAATTTCTAATGGGGCGGTTCACTAATCCTCACAACGTCCGTCTTTCTTTCCCGGACCTAGGTCATCGAGGGAGCTCGGGTTTCCATCCCGATCACATTTTCAGCCCTCGTTTCCTAAAATACCCCTTTGTGCCGTTTTAGAAATTTCGGCAGCATTTCCGCTTAATTTTTAGGTTTCCGGCGTTTAGGAAACGCCTCAAAACCATCTAACCTATTCTAACCTGCCACGTACTAAACCAGAGGCCTAATTTTTACGTAAAAGCTCCGCTTTTTACGTAAAAATATTCACATTTTCTCACATTCTCTTTTTCGATATTTCACCCTTTTTTCTTACAATTCCTCAAGTCATTAAACCATAATTAATACATAATTATTTCCAATATTAAATTGAGGAATAAATAGATCAACACCACTACCAAAATCGTTCCCGTCGGCGGTCGGACGAACCGTTCGGTCTCGACCGTGTAATCTTTGAATCGTCGTTCTTCACTTTTGAAACTCCAGTTTGCAAATCCGATGCCGCGGATGTGTTCGGAACGTCGAAAATAGGCCAACGGGCCATTCTTCAATTTTCGGTCTCCGGGTCGCCGTTGACCGGCGTTGACCGCCGTTGACCGGCGTTGACCGGCGTTGACCGGCCGTTGACCACGGCGGCGATGGAAGTGGCGACCACCATCTTGAAGAGCTCGACGAGAGGAACCCATTGGTGGTGTCAATTTCACGAATCGAGGCTCCTATCACCGGAAATCAGCTCTCGAAAAGTCGGCGACGGCGGCGGCGTTGGATCTTCATTTTTCCGGCGTTCTTGCCCAAAATTGATTTGGGGCTTTTAATCTACGTGTTGTTCTGAGCATTTTGACACCGACCTTGCAACTCAAATCCGCCGGAATAGCGAGATCCAACGGCGGCGATGGCGACGGCGACGGCGACGGCGAACCTGGGGCGGCGCGATTCGGCGGCTGTTGACATGAAATGAAGCCTGGGTTTTGTTCTACTCTTCACCACGAATCCATTGGGACCGGAATCGTGGCATTTGGACGTCGGACGGTGGAGATACGGCGGTTTGAAAAATTCGGCCACCGGCGGCTTTAGGCGGCGCGTGCGGCGTGCTCCGGCATCGGTTCGATCGACTCGGCCCACCGTTGGAATCAGCTCGTCGAGAGCTTTCCAATGGTGCCGGCGGTGTCAAAAACGGAGGCCGGATTCGATAGTTGGTCACTGTTCATCTTCGTGTGGTATGGGAGGGAGAAAATGTGATTTGGAAAAATATGGGGGCTATTTTTCTATAATCCCCAAAATTTCCTCCTTTATACTAATTTTTTTGAAAAATTTTAAGATAGGCTATACTGACTAATTTGGGCGTGCTGAACCCAAATATATCAGTTTTATCTTCATCCGAGGTCGTCTCGACCAGTTTCCCGATACTGTATGGTTCCCGGTCAAAAATTACTTTTTGTGCTCAAATGACTAATTTGAGCATTCTGATTCCAAATATATCAGTTTTATATCAAGAAAAGGTCATCTTGACCAATTTCTTGATACTGTTGTTAGGCCTACACTGTGTTGACACGGTGCACGCATAACGAGGCGTTTTCGCGTGAAATTTCAAACACAGTCTCCCTTGACTAATTTGGACGTGCTGATTTCAAATTTATCAGTTTTACGTCCAACTGAGGTCTTCTGGACCAGTTTTCGGGATCTGCATGATCCTGTCTCGAAAAACGTGTCAGGTGCCCGATTGACTAATTTGGGCGTCCTGAGTCTAAATATATCAGTTTCGGGGCGAGAAAATGTCGTCTTGACCCTCATCCCGATACTGCGTATCCCTTAAACAAAATCTACATTTTATGCTCAATTGACCAGATTGAGCCTGCTGACTATTAATATATCAGTTTTGTGCCAGATTAAGGCCGTCTTGGCCACTAACCTGACACTGCGTTTCTCACTACTCACTATTCACTATTCACTATTCACTAATCACTATTCACTATCTGACTGACTAATCTGAGCGTTCTGACTTTGATTTTGTCAGTCTATGGGCGAGAAGAGGTCATCTAGACCACTTTTCTCGATACTGTACATCTATTAGGGCAATTATCACTGCTGCGCCCAGATGACCAGTCTGAGCGTACTGATGACTAGCTCATCAATTCTGTATCATGAAATGGTCGTCTAGACCGGTTTCTTGATATTGCGTGTCTCAACGCATACTCACATAATAGGGTGGACCGATTTCACTGTCGATTACCCCTTTCATTGCATGAATAGTAATTAAACGTTACTATTCCTGTTTAATTCATTCAACTGAAAAGCACACTGTGCTTATTAACTTAATTACATCATTACATAGTAATTAAGTTTCATAATTCATGAGAGTCATTACAGTGGCTCTCGGCTCATTACACAGCCTTCTACACAGACTCTTACACGTGCGTGTGCAACGCAACACGGGCGTGTACATTTCAGACACGAGCATGTACTAGTTGAGACTACTCAACACGGCCATGTCTTTGAAACACATTCATCTATCTGAGCGGTACACAGCCTCTTACACGGTCGTGTACTTGACCATGTTTCTTAAATTTGCTAAAGAACATTAAATTATGTCCATTTTTTTCCTTAATGACTTATTACATGGTAAGTAGGTGCCATGAAAATGGCGGTCATTACAATGTCGTCCTTAAGGATCTTAAACTCTGAACCCTTGTCCTCTATAGCTTCCTTTTTGGACTTGAGCAGGGACAAATCAAAATCTTGACCGATCTTGATCTCTTCTTGGAGCGTCGATTGGAGGGTCATGTTAGACAATCCCCCTATCAAAATCTTGATCTTGCTGTCGCATAACTCCTTTGTAGCGCTCTTGACAAGGCACTAATAGCCATAGGCATAGTAATATGCTTCTGACTCTACGCATTACCACTTTATTGGCTTTCCCTGGATGGTATAGGATCTCACGGTCGTAATCCTTACCAACTCTAGCCATCTACGCTGCCTCATGTTGAGCTCTTTCTGCGTGAAGATACATTTGAGACTCTAGTGGTCGATGTAAATCTCGCACGTGACTCCGTACAGGTAGTGCCTCCATGTTTTTATCGTAAAAACTATCGCTACTAGCTCCAGATCACGCGTTGGGTAGCTCTTCTCAAGGTTTTTTGAGTTGTCGTGAAGCATACGCGACTACTCTACCACTCTACATCAACACAGTTTCCAACTTGGTTTTAGATGTGGCGCTTAAATCACAAAGCTTCCCTGACCAACATTTGAAATGGTCAGCATTGGAGCGCTTATGAGTCTTCATCTTAGCTCTTGAAAGCTTCCTCACACTTATCGATTCACTTATACCTCTTTCCCTTCTTGGTGAGCGCTGTGAGCGGAGCAGCTAACTTTGAGTAGCCTTCGACTAAGTGTAGGTAACATCCTATTAGTTTAAAGAAACTGCGAATTCCCGTTACGTTCCTCTGAGCTGGCCACGTGCTAACTGCATCAATTTTCGCCAGGTCCACAGATACTCCTTCCTTGGGGTCTACGTGGTCTAGGAAATGGACCTTCTCCAGCCAAAACTCGTACTTGGAGAACTTGGTGTATAACTGATGGTCCTGTTGCATGCGCAAAATGATAATTAAGTGCTCTTCGTCCTTCGTCTTAGAGTGTATAAGTATGTCATCGATGAACCCAATGACAAACTTATCCAAATAGTCCTTGAACATGCGGTTCATCCAGTTCATGAAAGTTGCTGGTGCGTCCGTTAATCTGAGTGACATGAACAGAAACTCGTAATGTCCGTACCACGTTTGAAATGCTGTTTTGGGTACATCTTCATTCCTGATTTGTAGTTGATGGTACTCGGGATGTAGATCGATCTTCGAGAACACTACAGCGTCTTGGAGCTGATCAAATAGATCGTTAACTCGCGGCAACAGATGCTTATTCTTAATCGTAATCCTGTTCAACTCTCTGTAGTCGATGCACATTCTCAGTGGTCCATCTTTCTTCTTCACGAATGGTATGGGTGCTCTCCAGGGTGAATAGCTCTATCGCATGAATCCCTTATCTATTTAGTACTTTAGCTGGGCTTGGAGCTCCTTTAGCTCTATAGGGCCTATTCTGTAGGGGGCCTCAAAGATGGGGCTGATTCTAGTAGACGTTCAGTCTCGAACGAGATCCTGCGCTCTGGTTGGAATCCTGCAAGATCTTCTAGAAATATCTCCATGAATTCCCTGACTATCGGTACGTTGTCGGGTCCTATCTCTATTCCTTGAGTCTTATCTGCTACGTATACTAGGAAGTCCGTGCATCCACTGGATTGTATCTCGCGAGCCTTCACTGCTGATATCATCGTCTTTGGTTGCTCTGGCGACAAACCCTTGTAGATGAACTTTTCACATCCGATTGGTTCGAAAATGATTTTCCGCCTTCAACAGTTTATGACAACGTTGTGTCCTAAGCCTTTTTTTTTTTTTTGGCATAGTGGCCTTTCTTGCCACAGATGAAACAACCACTTACTCCTTACTTACATTCTCCTGAGTGCCACTTTCCGCATTTCGTGCACGTCGAGTTGGCTATCATTTCCTTCCTGGTCGTTTCTCTTCTGGGGGAAATTCTCCTGTGAATCATGATTGCCTTAATTCCCCTTTTCTCTTGTTGTTATTATGGGAATGCCTACTATTCTGGCCGGTTCCCACATTCTGTCCTCTGTGTTGTAACTCGGGGTTTTACTTCCCCTGAGCCTGCTCAGCTTGCGTTTTCTCCTCCTTTCGTGCCTTAAAATTCTGCGCCTTTCGCTCCTTATCCTGAGCCGACTAGTACTCAGCTCAGATAGTCTTGCTGACACATTCTGCTAGTGTCGCTGGTCCGTGCCCTCCGCTACAGACCTAAACTGTGATTTCCGTTCTGAACATCTTCAGCATTCGTCTGACTCTCTCCTTTTGGTCGGTACCAAATCTGGACAAAGTTGAGCCAACTGCTCAAACTTCTTGACTGCCTCAATAACAGTTATACTACCTTGGTGCAGGTTGTCGAACTCGTCCTACTGCGCTACTAGTGCTTCCTCGTTGAAGTACATCTCCTTGAATTCCTCAATGAAATCGCTCCAGCTCATCTCTCTGATGTTCCTCTTAATGGTTACCATCTTCCACCACTAACGCGCCTCATTGCGCAGGGTGAAGTCACCGTACATCACTTTCTCTCTCTCTATCTATTAACCCTATAAAATCCAAGATTACTTGGATATTCGTTAGCCAATCATCGGCCTCTATAGGGTTGGTGATTCCTACGAATTCTAACGCTTTCATGCGTCGGAATCTCTCATACAAGTCGCCTTCCCTAGGGATTGGCAGAAAATAATTGCTGCTACGAAAGCAGCCATTACTATGGGTGCTAGTGCTTCCTGAGCTGAAGGAGCTGCTTGCTCCCTCAGAGTTTCTGGGCTGCTAGAGTCTCCTGTGCTGGCATCTCTACTGACTGTGGTGCCTAGGGTTGCTGGCCCAGCTGTTCTCTAAGCTGGTTTAGCTCCCGCTGCTGGTTCTCCATCATCTCTCGCATGGCTGCAATCTGTGCTATCAACTCATCCTCTCGGGATGCTGGGTTTAACTAAGCTCTCGTTCTTGCCATGTTTTCCTATGTAACCCTATCGTACAGCGAAAAAGGAAAATATAAGTCTCTTAAATTCTATACTTGGGACTCGTATCACATATCATTTTCTTTCTTACTTAACAATCTTACTTAAACATTATGGATATAAATATAGACACTATATCCATCTTTCTTTCTCTCATACTATGATGTTCAATACAATTACCGCATTGTATTGGGACATCGTCTGAGTGCTAGGATTCGTCCTGCACTTTCTGTCATATCATACTCACGCTGTGGAAAAAAATTATATCTGGCCCCTAGGGCAAAGCTTTACTACTTATCTCATAATATATTTCACATAATATATATACATATATTCAAGATTCTAGTTCAGTGGGAGTGACACACACTTCCCCTATACGATCCCAACAAGTACATTGTGCTACAACTGACGGGGGAGAGCTGCTGCTTCCCTCTATATATTTTCATAACTAACATTCCCGCAGAAGGGTTACTACTATTGGAAGGACAATCCTGATTCAGTATCAGGCATCTCCTCATCATCACTATCGCTGAGTGAGTACTCCTCTGGGTTTTCCTCTTCTTCTCAGTCGAAACTGATCTCGTCATCGCTGGCTATGATGACTTGGGGTTCGTACATCCCCATCTATTCGTCATTACTAAAGCAGTTGGGGATCTCCTCTCCCTCATCGTCGGGATGGGCATCGGAAAGAGTCTTGTCATCTTCCTCTTCCATGGGGTGTTCGGGAGACATACGGGCTGGTTCGGGGTTCTCCATTGGCTCCCTATTGCCCTCGTGTACTTCTGGCTGGTGCTCGGCCATGAACTCTTCATCGGCCAGTTGGGGTGCTGGTCCTACCGGGTCACCCACCATAATGGCGGCTGCTATAATGCCTTGGGCTTGTGCAGGGTTCCCGGGGTTGAGCACTTTTCTCTCGGCGTTCACTATCTCCTTAATAAGGCTTGCTAGTCCTATTTGATCGCTCTTCTAATTCTGTTTGGCAAGGTCTCTTTCTCTCTTTGAGTCTTCTTCTGTCTTGATCCACTTTTGTCTCGGCATGTATTGTAGAAGTCCATTTCGGTTCCTTGTAGCGAACAGCATACGTTAGAACTGTATCACCGGACATCAGCTGCAGTCTTTCAGTCCGATGAACAAATTCTCGTATATCCATAACTCTAGGGAACTTAGGCGGTTTCACTCCCTGCTTGCCCATAAGGAAAAACTGAGGCTGGTGCTGGACTGCTCTCAGAGATTGGCTCGATCGTGGTATGGCGAAACTCGACACAGTTAAGAGCTCATCCTGGTCATAAGGATCCCGATACACACGAGAGTATCTTCCTGAGAGATATCAACAGCTAACAGGACTCAGTTATCCTGGTCAATGGCGTACAATCAGGGAATCACTTTGATAACGTGAAACCAGTCCTCACATTCTCATGGAGTGCAGGAGTACTGTTTGCCACTCGAAACTTAGTGGACAACTAGCCTTGAAGATCAGTACAACTCGGGTAGCAATCCATGCTCTTTCTCTAAACAGTTCTCTAGCACTGCACGGTCATGATTTTTCGTATAATGATCTCAGCATCTTTTCATCTTGTCCTCGCCATCATAGATTTCGTCGTTTCATTACTATAAAATGTTATCTTCAATAGATAAACATTTACCGACAAAAAATAAAACTAACTTACTTGGACAGATGAGGCAGGCATGCGGCGATGTGAGGTAGGATGGCAGGAAACCGCTCTGATACCAACTGTGACGCCCCGTGCCCTCAGCGGCCCGGACCGTCACTGTAAACTCTATTACTTGCTTCTTTAAAAACGATACTTAAACTTGCTGAATTTAAGACTATAAATTTAGAGGGATTTTTTTTTTTTTTTATATACACGTACGTATTTACTATTCACGTACGCATACTATTAAAATGCGGAATTTGAAAAACATAAGGATTTCAATTATACATACATAATTATATACTTGTTTATCTGATTACTATTCACCAGATACTATTTAAATATACTACTCGTACATATACTGTTTACTGTTCCAAAATACCATTTAACCTTTACTATTCAAAATACTATTTAACTGTCACCATTCAAAATATTATTTACTCATACTGTGCGGAAGAATACTCGCGGTGTATCCATAACCTCATCCTCACATCCACCTCCGCCATCATCATCGTCCCTTGATGTTTACGCTATAGGATGCTTACCTACAGCATGAACACACTCCGTGAGCTTTACGCCCAGTAAGTACAACTCCGCCTACAGCATGGATAAAATGAATTTAAAATGATGTTTTTCCAGTATTTTAAGTATGTATCTTGCACACGATGCTGCACAGCATACATAAGAGCATATAGCTTCACAATCGAGTAGATTGATGAAAGAACAAGATAGAAGCCATAGATCCCTACCGCGTAGGATTGGGGACAGCTTAGAGAAGCGTATGGCTAGAACAGTTAAACAAGATGGAAATAAATAGGTGTGTCGTACCGGCTCCTTCAGTCGAAGGGGTTTCCAGTTAAAGAAAGTTCAGGCCAAAAGTTGAGTATCAGTTGATGACTCTTCGGCATTAGTTGACCTCGGGAGTTACCGTTGGTCTGCGCGCACACGGTACTGACACATGGGCCCTAAATAGACAAGAAAAGAAAAGAAAAGTTTGAAGCATAAATGAACATAACCGGATCATGCATTAGTTATAGTTCGCTATGCTTTCTTTTTCAGTAGAGTGCATACAGTACACGATGCTTCTGTCATGCATAAAGTATGTGAAGTTTTATATTCAGTGTTATGACATGTTATGTGATGAAATGATATGTGAGCTGATATGTGATATGCTTATATGATATATGATTTATTAAGTGATATATGTCATGCCTATGTCATGCCTATGATATATGATATAAGTGATATATGAACCCAAATATATCAGTTTTATCTTCATCCGAGGTCGTCTCGACCAGTTTCCCGATACTGTATGGTTCCCGGTCAAAAATTACTTTTTGTGCTCAAATGACTAATTTGAGCATTCTGATTCCAAATATATCAGTTTTATATCAAGAAAAGGTCATCTTGACCAATTTCTTGATACTGTGGTTAGGCCTACACTGTGTTGACACTATGCACGCATAACGAGGCGTTTTTGCGTGAAATTTCAAACACAGTCTCTCTTGACTAATTTGGACGTGCTGATTTCAAATTTATCAGTTTTACGTCCATCTGAGGTCTTCTGGACCAGTTTTCGGGATCTGCATGACCCCGTCTCGAAAAACGTGTCAAGTGCCCGATTGACTAATTTGGGCGTCCTGAGTCTAAATATATCAGTTTCGGGGCGAGAAAAGGTCGTCTTGACCCTCATCCCGATACTACGTATCCCTTAAACAAAATCTACATTTTATGCTCAATTGACCAGATTGAGCCTGCTGACTATTAATATATCAGTTTTATGCCAGATTAAGGCCGTCTTGGCCACTAACCTGACACTGCGTTTCTCACTACTCACTACTCACTATTCACTATTCACTAATCACTATTCACTATCTGACTGACTAATCTGAGCGTTCTGACTTTGATTTTGTCAGTCTATGGGCGAGAAGAGGTCATCTAGACCACTTTTCTCGATACTGTACATCTATTAGGGCAATTATCACTGCTGCGCTCAGATGACCAGTCTGAGCGTACTGATGACTAACTCATCAATTCTGTATCATGAAATGGTCGTCTAGACCGGTTTCTTGATATTGCGTGTCTCAACGCATACTCACATAATAGGGTGGACCGATTTCACTGTCGATTACCCCTTTCATTGCATGAATAGTAATTAAACGTTACTATTCCTGTTTAATTCATTCAACTGAAAAGCACACTGTGCTTATTAACTTAATTACATCATTACATAGTAATTAAGTTTCATAATTCATGAGAGTCATTACAGTGGCTCTCGGCTCATTACACAGCCTTCTACACAGACTCTTACACGTGCGTGTGCAACGCAACACGGGCGTGTACATTTCAGACACGAGCATGTACTAGTTGAGACTACTCAACACGGCCATGTCTTTGAAACACATTCATCTATCTGAGCGGTACACAGCCTCTTACACGGTCGTGTACTTGACCATGTTTCTTAAATTTGCTAAAGGACATTAAATTATGTCCATTTTATTCCTTAATGACTTATTACATGGTAAGTAGGTGCCATAAAAATGGCGGTCATTACACATTGTCCCGTGGTTAGGAATGGTTCACATTTTAATTTTAGATGAGTGAGTTTCATTAACCTCGCTCTAGTGCCCGAAGCACAATTAACCATGTGTCCCATTCTTATAGTGCCCGTAGCACATTTCGTCTCTCTCTCTTTTCTATCATAGTGCCCGTAGCACATATGTACCTAACTTATAGTTAGTACATTAAAGTTAGCACAATATTGCTATATGTTGCAGACAGGTAAATGTCTGAACTTACCTTATCAGACTGTTCCCTTTCTCTCTCTTGGATCTTGAATCGCCTTCCTTGTAGGCCGATTTTGGGATCCTACAGACAAAGCTATGTCTGTTAATTTCTTTCCCATTTACAGCTTTTATTTTTCATTAAAAAGCTTAAATAAAACCTATTTATAACTTTTTAGGTTTTATTTATTATTTTCACCGTTTTCCCCCAACTTTTGCGAAATTACGATTTTGCCCCAATATTTTGGCAAAATTACAGTTTTACCCCTGATGGAATTTTATTGATCCAGACTGCATTTTTGGCTCTCAGGAAATTTTTTGACTCTTTTCTAATCATTACCGGGTTCGTTTCTATTTTATTTCCACTTTTTGTTTTCCCGGCCCTCGGGAAGCACTATTCCGACCCTTACGTCGGTTTAGCGATTTTCTATCGTTTTGGAGTCTCAAATGGACGTTTCACTAGTATTTAAAACGTTCATCTAGACTTTCCCGACCTAGGTCTCCGAGGCTCGGGTTTTCCGTTCCCGACTCGGACCTTTATTTCATTTCCAAAAACGCCCCCCCCTCGGGGTCGGTTTTTCAATCTCACACGCGTTTTTCATTTTTAAGGGGACGGGTTACTATTCCCGACCCACCCCTTAAATTTTTCCTTATTCAATTTTTCCATTAGGGACTCGGGTTTCCGTCCCGGCCCTAACTTTTATTTTAAATTCCCAATTTTACCCCGAATGCCGTTTTCGAAATTTCAGCAGCATTTCGGCGTAAATTTAAGGCTTCCGGCGTTAGGTATGCCTCGAACCATAAGTACCTACCACGTACTATACCACAAGCCTATTTTATGTAAAAATTTTCCAAACTTTTACATAAAAGCCCACAAATTTCAAATTTCACGTTATCACCCACATTACAAAATTTTTTTCAAATTTTTACCCTTAATTTGGTTTCGGTTTTCACAACCAAACCGAACCAAATTTTGTCAAACTTTCACCACATTTTAGGCCATTCAAATGTCACATTTTTAATACATTTTCAAGCCCATTTTCTTGGCATTTTCAACCAAATTTCCTAGGGTTTTTACACATTTATACCCCACGGCCATTGAATGAAAACATGCCAAAATTTTTGTTTCATTCTTTCCATTATAAATTCATCATTTGCATATTGAAATGCATAATTCCAATCAACCAATTACCACATAAAACATGCAAAAATTTTCTTCCAAACCATTAACAACCCAACGGCCACATCATGTATTTCACACAAGAAATTTTTTCCAAGCTTTTCATAATGAAATACAAGCTTTATTCTTCACAAATTTAAACTTAGAAAGCATGTTAACCATTAACCAAAATTTTTTTCTCATTGATCACTCAAGGTAACCCACGGATTTACCCTTGAAAAACCAACCAAAATTTGGTTTTTCTTTAATGAATTTGCATGGTTTTCTTCCTTAATACACCCTTAACAAAACCCAACATCAATTCCATGAAAAACAACCAAAAATTTTCCATCTTCCAATCACTATTCACCCACGGATTTTAAGAAGAAAAACCATGAAAAATCAAGTGAAAAAGAGAGTTACCTTGGTCTAATGCTTCCTTTGTCTTCAATAAACACTTTGCCACTCTTTTTTGTGAAGAAATTTGAAGATATTGCTTGGTTCTCCTTGGTAGCTCACGTAGACACCATGGAAGAAAGCTTAGAAAATTTTTGTCTTAGTTTTGCTTTGAAAAATGGTTTCGGCCTTTCACTCCAAAAGTGGCCGACTTATGCCACCAAAAGACCAATTTATTTGGTCATTAGCCAATGGGATTTAGGCACCTTTCACACCATTTCTTTCTCCATTTTTCAAAAATTAAAAATGGTAATTTTTGGCCAAATCTTGGCCTTTAGATCAAAAGCTAAATGAATCATGGCCTTTCATTCCACCAACCACCATTTTCTTTCATTTATTAATCTAGATTTATGATGTCATAATTACAAAAGTGAAAGTTGACTTTGACTTTTACTATTCACATTAATTCGACTACTTTTTGACAGATGCCGGTTCGAGCCGAAATTTTCCTGAAATCGTCCCGGCGTGTTCCTGAGGTCTCCTGTGCAGTCAGATCAATTTAATCTGCTTCCGTTTGATCAAAATCAATCCCGGAAGTTTACCGTCTTTTATTGCTCCGGTTAGGGTTTTTAATGCCGATTTTGGCACCGTTTCACCCGTTTCAACTCAGTGAATTTTTCCAACACTGAATTCTTACTCGTCAGTATTATTAGAACATTTTCACATATTCTGAACAATATAAATACATTTATTTCACTCTTTAAACAGTACAAATTGTTATATACATACAATTGTACATTTTCGTCCGAGAATTACCTGAATTTCCCGGTTGTCACATTAATAATCTTGATTTATGATGTCATAAATGCAAAAGTGAAAGTTGACTTTGACTTTCACTATTCATATTAATTCGACTACTTTTTGACCGATGCCGGTTCGAGCCGAAATTTTCCTGAAATCGTCCCGGCGTGTTCCTGAGGTCTCCTGTGCAGTCGGATCAATTTAATCTGCTTCCGTTTGATCAAAATCAATCCTGGAAGTTTACCGTCTTTTATTGACTCGGTTAGGGTTTTCAATGCCGATTTTGGCACCGTTTCACCCGTTTCAACTCAGTGAATTTTTCCAACACTGAATTCTTACTCGTCAGTATTGTTAGAACATTTTCATATATTCTAAACAATATAAATACATTTATTTCACTCTTTAAATAGTACAAATTGTTATATACATACAATTGTACATTTTCATCCGAGAACTGCCTGAATTTCCCGGTTGTCACAGATTGCTTATGCTTCCCGTCAATTAAAGGATCATGAAAGGAATTACCCTACGCATGACCTTGAACTTGCTACAGTAGTGTTCGCACTTAAAATTTGGCGACACTATCTTTATGGAGCTCAATGTCAGATTTTCACTGATCTCCAAAGCCTGAAGTATTTCTTCACACAAAAAGAGCTCAATATGCGACAAAGACGATGGTTGGAATTGGTGAAGGATTATGATTGTGAAATCCTATACAATCCAGGGAAGGCCAACCGTGTAACGGATGCTTTAAGTAGAAAGTCTACCATATCGCACAAGCTACCGATAAACAGGCTTCCGAAGCCATTGCAGCAAGAGATAAATTCTTTGAACTTGGAGCTGATATCTGGAAGACTAGCTGCACTCCAAGTGGAATCATCGCTAATTGAGGATATAAAGAAAGCTCAGAGGCGAGATCCAATGATGACAAGTTCTCAAGAAGGAATTTCCAAGGATGGAATGATCCTTTATCAAGGAAGGATAAATGTTCCAGCTGATGAGGAACTTAGAAGACGGATCATGTCAGAAGCCCATGAGACACCCTATTCAGTTCATCCTGGAGCTAGCAAGATGTATCAGGACTTGAAGTTACAGTTCTGGTGGAAAGGGATGAAGAACGATATAGCGAAATTCGTGAGCAGATGTATGACCTGTCAGAGAATCAAAGCGGAACATAAACATCCAGCAGGAAGATTGGAACCGTTGGAGATTCCTGAATGGAAATGGGAACATATTACGATGGATTTTGTAGTGGGACTCCCAAAAACCCGAGAAGGTTATGATGCCATTTGGGTTATTGTGGATAGACTGACCAAGACGGCACGGTTTATAGCTGTCAAGATGACTTTTTCGTTGGAAAAGTTTGCTCAGCTGTACGTAACTCATGTCGTCAGACTACATGGAGTACCAAAATCCATTGTATCAGATCGAGATGCACGGTTCACTTCGAATTTCTAGAAGTGTGTGCAAGAGGCCATGTGTACTGAATTAAGACTCAGTACGGCTTTTCATCCGCAAACGGACGGACAGTCGGAGCGGACCATTCAGACGTTAGAGGACATGCTTCGAGCTTGTGTTATGGATTTTGCGGGAAATTGGAACGAGAAGTTACCATTGATTGAATTCTCGTACAATAATAGTTACCAAGCTTCTATAGGCATGGCACCTTACGAGGCTTTGTATGGACGGAAGTGCAGATCACCATTACACTGGTATGATTTGCGAGAGAAGCAGTTGCATAAGATGGACTTCATAAAAGAGACTTCCGATGCAGTTCCTAGAATTCAGCGTCAAATGAAAATTGCGCAAAGCCGACAAAAGAGTTACGCGGACAAGAGGCGAAGATCCTTGGAGTTTGATGAAGGAGACTTTGTGTTCCTCAAGGTATCGCCTATGAAGGGGATTATGCGTTTCGGTAAGAAGGGGAAATTGAGTCCAAGATATATTGGACCTTATGAAATCATCGAGCGCATTGGAAAGGTCGCTTACAAATTAGCGTTACCTCCAGAATTGTCGGCAGTGCATAATGTATTTCATGTGTCGATGCTGAGAAAATATATACCAGATCTGTCCCATGTGTTGAAGCATGAGCCTATTCAAATCCACGAGGATTTGACATATGAGGAACAACCTGTTCGAGTACTAGCTCGTGAAGAGAAAGTACTGAGGAATAAGGTAATCCCACTAGTGAAGATTTTATGGAAAAATCACAACATTGAAGAAGCTACGTGGGAACGAGAAGACGAGATGAGGAAATTATACCCCCATTTGTTCTAATTTTCGAGGACGAAAATTTTATAAGAAGGGGTGAATGTGACAACCGGGAAATTCAGGCAATTCTCGGATGAAAATGTACAATTGTATGTATATAACAATTTGTACTATTTAAAGAGGGAAATAAATGTATTTATATTGTTTAGAATATATGAAAATGTTCTAACAATACTGACGAGTAAGAATTCAGTGTTGAAAAAAATTCACTGAGTTGAAACGGGTGAAACGGTGCAAAACCGGCATTGAAAACCCTAACCGAGGCAATAAAAGACGGAAAACTTTCGGGATTAATTTTGATCAAACGGAAGCAGTTTAAATTGATCCGACTGCACAGGAGACCTCAGGAACACGCCGGGACGATTTCGGGAAAATTTCGGCTCGAACCGGTATCGGTCAAAAAGTAGTCGAATTAATGTGAATAGTGAAAGTCAAAGTCAACTTTCACTTTAGTATTTATGACATCATAAATCAAAATTATAAATGAAAGAAATAGGGTGGTTGGTGGCATTAATGGCCATGATTCATCCACTTTTTGATCTAAAGGCCAAGATTTGGCCAAAATTCACCCTTTTTAATTTTTGAAAAATGTGGAAAGAAATGGTGATGAAAGGTGGTTAATTCTCATTGGTTTAGAGCCAAATTAATTGGCTTTCTTTCATGCATAAGTCGGCCACTTTAGGAACAAAAGGCCGAAACCAAATTTCAAGCCAAAAACCATAACAAAATTTTTCTAAGTTATTTCCATGGTGTACGTGAGCCACCCAAGGAGAACCAAGAGATTTCTTCAAAATTTCTTCACAAAAAGTGTGTCAAAACACTCCTTGAAGACAAAGGAAGCATTAGACCAAGGTAACTTCCCTTGCACTTGATTTTTTCATGGTTTTTCTTCATGAAATCCGTGGGTGAATAGTGAGAAAAAGATGGAAAATTTTTGGTTGTTTTTCATGGGTTTGATGCTTGGGTTTTGTTAAGGGTGTAATAAGGAAGAAAACCATGCAATTGGTTTAAAGAAAAACCGAAATTTTGTTGGTTTTTCAAGGGTAAATCCGTGGGTTACCTTAAGTAACCAATGAGAAAAAGTTGTGGTTTAATTGCTAACTTGCTTCCAAGCTTAAAATTGGTGAAGAATAAAGCATGAATTTCATTGTGAAAAGTTTGAAAAAATTTTTGGTGTAAATTATATAAGGTGGCCGTGGGGTTTGTTAAAGGTTTGGAAGAAAAATTTTGCATGGTTTATGTGATATTTGGTTGATTGAAATCATGCAATTTAATATGCAAATGATGAATTTATAATTGAAAGCATGAAACAAAAATGTTGAGTATGATTTCCATTCATGAGGCCGTGGGTTATAACCCTAAGAAATTGGTTGAAAATGCCAAGAAAATAGGCTTGAAAATGTGTTGAAAAAAATGACATTTGAATGGCCTAAAGTGTGGTGAAAAGTTTGACAAAATTTGGTTCGGTTTGATTGTGAAAACCGAAACCAAATTAAGGGCAAAATTGTGAAAAAAATTTTGTAATGTGGGTGATAATGTGAAATTGGAATTTTGTGAGCTTTTATGTAAAAGTTTGGAAAACTTTTACATAAAATAGGCTTGTGGTATAGTACGTGGCAGGTACATACGGTTCAAGGCGTACCTTGTAATGACCGCCATTTTCATGGCACCTACTTACCATGTAATAAGTCATTAAGGAATAAAATGGACATAATTTAATGTCTTTTAGTACAATTTAAGAAACATGGTCAAGTACACGACCGTGTAAGAGGCTGTGTACCGCTCAGATAGATGAATGTGTTTCAAAGACATGGCCGTGTTGAGTAGTCTCAACTAGTACATGCTCGTGTCTGAAATGTACACGCCCGTGTTGCGTTGCACACGCACGTGTAAGAGTCTGTGTAGAAGGCTGTGTAATGAGCCGAGAGCCACTGTAATGACTCTCATGAATTATGAAACTTAATTACTATGTAATGATGTAATTAAGTTAATAAGCACAGTGTGCTTTTCAGTTGAATGAATTAAACAGAAATAGTAACGTTTAATTACTATTCATGCAGTGAAAGGGGTAATCGACAGTGAAATCGGTCCACCCTATTATGTGAGTATGCGTTGAGACACGCAATATCAAGAAATCGGTCTAGACGACCATTTCATGATACAGAACTGATGAGCTAATCATCAGTACGCTCAGACTGGTCATCTGAGCGCAGTAATGATAATTGCCCTAATAGATGTACAGTATCGAGAAAAGTGGTCTAGATGACCTCTTCTCGCCCATAGACTGACAAAATCAAAGTCAGAACGCTCAGATTAGTCAGTCAGATAGTGAACAGTGAATAGTGAATAGTGAGAAACGCAGTGTCAGGTTAGTGGCCAAGACGGCCTTAATCTGGCATAAAACTGATATATTAATAGTCAGCAGGCTCAATCTGGTCAATTGAGCATAAAATGTAGATTTTGTTTAAGGGATACGTAGTATCGGGATGAGGGTCAAGACGACCTTTTCTCGCCCCGAAACTGATATATTTAGACTCACGACGCCCAAATTAGTCAATCGGGCACCTGACACGTTTTTCGAGACGGGGTCATGCAGATCCCGAAAACTGGTCCAGAAGACCTCAGATGGACGTAAAACTGATAAATTTGAAATCAGCACGTCCAAATTAGTCAAGAGAGACTGTGTTTGAAATTTCACGCGAAAATGCCTCGTTATGCGTGCACAGTGTCAACACAGTGTAGGCCTAACCACAGTATCAAGAAATTGATCAAGATGACCTCTTCTTGATATAAAACTGATATATTTGGAATCAGAATGCTCAAATTAGTCATTTGAGCACAAAAAGTAATTTTTGACCGGGAACCATACAGTATCGGGAAACTGGTCGAGACGACCTCGGATGAAGATAAAACTGATATATTTGGGTTCAGCACGCCCAAATTAGTCAGTATAGCCTATCTTAAAATTTTTCAAAAAAATTAGTATAAAGGAGGAAATTTTGGGGATTATAGAAAAATAGCCCCCATATTTTTCCAAATCACATTTTCTCCCTCCCATACCACACGAAGATGAACAGTGACCAACTATCGAATCCGGCCTCCGTTTTTGACACCGCCGGCACCATTGGAAAGCTCTCGACGAGCTGATTCCAACGGTGGGCCGAGTCGACCGAACCGATGCCGGAGCACGCCGCACGCGCCGCCCAAAGCCGCCGGTGGCCGAATTTTTCAAACCGCCGTATCTCCACCGTCCGACGTCCAAATGCCACGATTCCAGTCCCAATGGATTCGTGGTGAAGAGTAGAACAAAACCCAGGCTTCATTTCACGTCAACAGCCGCCGAATCGCGCCGCCCCAGGTTCGCCGTCGCCGTCGCCATCGCCGCCGTCGGATCTCGCTATTCCGGCAGAGTTGAGTTGCAAGGTCGGTGTCAAAATGCTCAGAACAATACGTAGATCAAAAGCCCCAAATCAATTTTGGGCAACAACGCCGGAAAAATGAAGATCCAACGCCGCCGCCGTCGCCGACTTTTCGAGAGCCGATTTCCGGTGATAGGAGCCTCGATTCGTGAAATTGACACCATCAATGGGTTCCTCTCGTCGAGCTCTTCAAGATGGTGGTCGCCACTTCCATCGCCGCCGTGGTCAACGCCGGTCAACGGCCGGTCAACGCCGGTCAACGGCGGTCAACGCCGGTCAACGGCGACCCGGAGACCGAAAATTGAAGAATGGCCCGTTGGCCTATTTTCGACGTTCCGGACACATCCGCGGCATCGGATTTGCAAACTGGAGTTTCAAAAGTGAAGAACGACGATTCAAAGATTACACGGTCGAGACCGAACGGTTCGTCCGACCGCCGACGGGAACGATTTTGGTAGTAGTGTTGATCTATTTATTCCTCAATTTAATATTGGAAATAATTATGTAGTAATTATGGTTTAATGACTTGAGGAATTGTAAGAAAAAAAGGGTGAAATATCGAAAAAGAAAATGTGAATATTTTTACGTAAAAAGCGGAGCTTTTACGTAAAAATTAGGCCTCTGGTTTAGTACGTGGCAGGTTAGAATAGGTTAGATGGTTTTGAGGCGTTTCCTAAACGCCGGAAACCCAAAAATTAAGCGGAAATGCTGCCGAAATTTCTAAAACGACACAAAGGGATATTTTAGGAAACGAGGGCTGAAAATGTGATCGGGATGGAAACCCGAGCTCCCTCGATGACCTAAGTCCGGGAAAGAAGGACGGACATTATGAGGATTAGTGAACCGCCCCATTAGAAATTTCGTAATGTAAGAAAACGACCCCTATGTCAGAATAGTACCACCCGAGAGACGGGTGCGATCGAAGTATAAAATTTGGGGCGATTACATCGGTAACGGTAACCCGATAGGCTAAATGGTCATACGAGAGGTATTCAGTATGTTGACTGGTTGGTTAGCCAGTCAAGGACCAAGTCGGAATGGGATAGTGAGAGACAGTGATTAATTTGTCAAGTAGACAAATTAATCAAGCACGATTAAAAAAAAATTAGATATCAAATTTCCCAAAGTAGAGCAGTCGGGTACCGATAGGCATCAGTACCACACAACGATAAGTTTATTAGTTCCTAACGATAGAGTGACCTAAGAGCGATGTTAATTAATTTATTGGGTAAATAAATTAATTAACAATGATTAGAAAATTAAATTCTTAAGAAGAGGGCAATTAGTACCGACAAGGATCGGTACCACATAACGAGAATTTTTATTAGTCACTAATGACCACGGTGACCTAAGAGTGAATGTTAATGTAAATGCATTATGATTACAGGGAGGTACCTGTATTGTGACGAAGGCGAGAGTATAAACTGTCTGCTGACAGGTAAGTACAACTCCGCCTACAGCATGGATAAAATGAATTTAAAATGATGCTTTTCCAGTATTTTAAGTATGTAGCTTGCACACGATGCTGCACAGCATACATAAGAGCACATAGCTTCACAATCGAGTAGATTGATGAAAGAACAAGATAGAAGCCATAGATCCCTACCGCGTAGGATTGGGGACAGCTTAGAGAAGCGTATGGCTAGAATAGTTAAACAAGATGGAAATAAATAGGTGTGTCGTACCGGCTCCTTCAGTCGAAGGGGTTTCCAGTTAAAGAAAGTTCAGGCCACAAGTTGAGCATCAGTTGATGGCTCTTCGGCATTAGTTGACCTCGGGCGTTACCGTTGGTCTGCGCGCACACGGTACTGACACATGGGCCCTAAATAGACAAGAAAAGAAAAGAAAAGTTTGAAGCATAAATGAACATAACCGGATCATGCATTAGTTATAGTTCGCTATGCTTTCTTTTTCAGTAGAGTGCATACAGTACACGATGCTTCTGTCATGCATAAAGTATGTGAAGTTTTATATTCAGTGTTATGACATGTTATGTGATGACATGATATGTGAGCTGATATGTGATATGCTTATATGATATATGATTTATTAAGTGATATATGTCATGCCTATGATTTTACGTATGTGCTATGTTTTAAACATGTTTTGCGGTTAACATGTTGTACTTACTAGGCGTAAAGCTCACGGAGTGTGTTCATGCTGTAGGTAAGCATCCTATAGCGTAAACATCAAGGGACGATGATAATGGCGGAGGTGGATGTGAGGATGAGGTTATGGATACACCGCGAGTATTCTTCCGCACAGTATGAGTAAATAATATTTTGAATGGTGACAGTTAAATAGTATTTTGAATAGTAAAGGTTAAATGGTATTTTGGAACAGTAAACAGTATATGTACGAGTAGTATATTTAAATAGTATCTGGTGAATAGTAATCAGATAAACATGTATATAATTATGTATGTATAATTGAAATCCTTATGTTTTTCAAATTCCGCATTTTAATAGTATGCGTACGTGAATAGTAAATACGTACGTGTATATAAAAAAAAAAAAAAAAAATCCCTCTAAATTTATAGTCTTAAATTCAGCAAGTTTAAGTATCGTTTTTAAAGAAGCAAGTAATAGAGTTTACAGTGACGGTCCGGGCCGCTGAGGGCACGGGGCGTCACAGTTGGTATCAGAGCGGTTTCCTGCCATCCTACCTCACATCGCCGCATGCCTGCCTCATCTGTCCAAGTAAGTTAGTTTTATTTTGTCGGTAAATGTTTATCTATTGAAGATAACATTTTATAGTAATGAAACGACGAAATCTATGATGGCGAGGACAAGATGAAAAGATGCTGAGATCATTATACGAAAAATCACGACCGTGCAGTGCTAGAGAACTGTTTAGAGAAAGAGCATGGATTGCTACCCGAGTTGTACTGATCTTCAAGGCTAGTTGTCCACTAAGTTTCGAGTGGCAAACAGTACTCCTGCACTCCATGAGAATGTGAGGACTGGTTTCATGTTATCAAAGTGATTCCCTGATTGTACACCATTGACCAGGATAACTGAGTCCTGTTGGCTGTTGATATCTCTCAGGAAGATACTCTCGTGTGTATCGGGATCCTTATGACCAGGATGAGCTCTTAACTGTGTCGAGTTTCGCCATACCATGATCGAGCCAATCTCTGAGAGCAGTCCAGCATCAGCCCCAGTTTTTCTCTATGGGCAAGCAGGGAGTGAAACCGCCTAAGTTCTCTAGAGTTATGGATATACGAGAATTTGTTCATCGGACTGAAAGACTGCAGCTGATGTCCGGCGATATAGTTCTAACGTATGCTGTTCGCTACAAGGAACCGAAATGGACTTCTACACTACATGCCGAGACAAAAGTGGATCAAAACAGGAGAAGACCTAAAGAGAGAATGAGACCTTGCCAAACAAAATTAGAAGAGCGATCAAGCAGGATTAGCAAGCCTTATCAATGAGATAGTGAATGCCGAGAGAAAAGTGCTCAACCCCGGGAACCCTACCAAGCCCAAGGCATTATAGCAGCCGCCATTATGGAGGGTGACCCGGTAGAACCAGCACCCCAACTGGCCGATGAAGAGTTCATGGCCGAGCACCAGCCAGAAGTACACGAGGGCAATAGGGAGCCGATGGAGAACCCCGAACCAGCCCCTAAGTCTCCCGAACACCCCATGAAAGAGGAAGATAACGAGACTCTTTCCGACGCCCATCCCGACGATGAGGGAGAGGAGATCCCCAACTGCTTTAGTAATGACGAATAGATGGGGATGTACGAACCCCAAGTCATCATAGCCAGCGATGACGAGATCAGTTTCGACTGAGAAGAAGAGGAAAACCCAGAGGAGTACTCACTCAGCGATAGTGATGATGAGGAGATGCCTGATACTGAATCAGGATTGTCCTTCCAATAGTAGTAACCCTTCTGCGGGAATGTTAGTTTTGAAAATATATAGAGGGAAGCAGTAGCTCTCCCCCGTCAGTTATAGCATAATGTACTTGTTGGGATCGTATAGGGGAAGTGTGTGTCACTCCCGCTGAACTAGAATCTTGAATATATGTATAAATATATTATGTGAAATATATTATGAGATAAGTAGTAAAGCTTTGCCCTAGGGGCCAGATATAATATTTTTCCACAGTGTGAGTATGATATGACAGAAAGTGCAGGACGAATCCTAGCACTCAGACGATGTCCCAATACAATGCGGTAATTGTATTGAACATCACAGTATGAGAGAAAGAAAGATGGATATAGTGTGTATATTTATATCCATAATGGTTTAAGTAAGATTGTTAAGTAAGAAAGAAAATGATATGTGATACGAGTCCCAAGTATAGAATTTAAGAGACTTATATTTTCCTTTTTCGCTGTACGATAGGGTTACATAGGAAAACATGGCAAGAATGAGAGCTTAGTTAAACCCAGCATCCTGAGAGGATGAGTTGATAGCACAGATCGCAGCCATGCGAGAGATGATGGAGAACCAGCAGCGGGAGCTAAACCAGCTTAGAGAACAGCTGGGCCAGCAACCCCAGGCACCACAGTCAGTAGAGATGCCAGCACAGGAGGCTCTAGCAGCCCAGAAACTCTGAGGGAGCAAGCAGCTCCTTCAGCTCAGGAAGCACTAGCACCCATAGTAATGGCTGCTTTCGTAGCAGCAATTATTTTCTGCCAATCCCTAGAGAAGGCGACTTGTATGAGAGATTCCGACGCATGAAAGCGTTAGAATTCGTAGGAATCACCAACCCTATAGAGGCCGATGATTGGCTAACGAATATCCAAGTAATCTTGGATTTTATAGGGTTAATAGATAGAGAGAGAGAAAGTGATGTACGCACCCTTCACCCTGCGCAATGAGGCGCGTTAGTGGTAGAAGATGGTAACCATTAAGAGGAACATCAGAGAGATGAGCTGGAGCGATTTCATTGAGGAATTCAAGGAGATGTACTTCAACGAGGAAGCACTAGTAGCGCAGTAAGACGAGTTCGACAACCTGCACCAAGGTAGTATGACTGTTATGAAGGCAGTCAAGAAGTTTGATCAGTTGGCTCAACTTTGTCCAGATTTGGTACCGACCAAAAAGGAGAGAGTCAGACGAATGCTGAAGATGTTCAAAATGGAAATCGCAGTTTAGGTCTGTAGCCGAAGCCATGGACCAGTGACACTAGCAGAATGTGTCAGCAAGGCTATCTGAACTGAGTACTGATCGGTTCATGAGAAGGAGCGAAAGGCGTAGAATTTTAAGGCACGAAAGGAGGAGAAAACGCAAGCCGAGTAGGCTCAGGAGAAGCAGAACCCCGAGTCACAATACAGAGGGCAGAATGTGGGAACCGGCCAGAATAATAGGCATTCCCATAACAACAACAAGAGAAAAGGGGAATTAGGGCAATCAAGATTCACAGAAGAATTTCCCTAGAAGAGATACGACCAGGAAGGAATGATAGCCAATACCCGACATGCACGAGATGCGGAAGGAGGCACCCAGGAGAATGCAAGCAGAGAGTAAGTGGTTGTTTCATCTGTGGCAAGGAAGGCCACTATGCCAAAAAAAAAATTGCCACTCCAACCTGCAGAATCGACAGAATCAACCCCACACTGGGAATAATCAACTTCACACCAACCAGACTAGGATCGAAGACCCTTCAATCACACAAGGCATACTGAAAGCTTCAGACAGCTAATGGATAATCTATGCTTACGCGAAGAATGACCCTGAAGCTGTAACTTCTGTAGTGGTGACAGGCCAGCTTTCTATCACCAACTTTGATGTGTTAGTTCTACTTGATTCTGGAGCCACCCATTCGTTGCATCATCAGATTCTGCTAAAAAGCTTAGGACACAACGTTGTCATAAACTGTTGAAGGCGAAAAATCGTTTTCGAACCAATCGGATGTGAAAAGTTCATCTGCAAGGGTTTGTCGCCAGAGCAACCAAAGACGATGATATCAGCAGTGAAGGCTCGCGAGATGCTATCTAGTGGATGCACGGACTTCCTAGTATACGTAGCAGATAAGACTCAAGGAATAGGGATAGGATCCGAGAACATGCCGATAGTCAGGGAATTCGTAGAGCTATTTCCAGAAGGTCTTTTAGAACTCTCGTCAGAGCGCGAGATCTCGTTCGAGACTGAATGTTTACTCGACAAAACTGTTCACCCTGGGGAGCATCCGTACCATTCGTGAAGAAGAAAGATGGACCACTGAGAATGTGCATCGACTACAGAGAGTTTAATAGGATTACGATTAAGAACAAGCATTCATTACCACGGGTTAACGATCTATTCGATCAGCTTCAAGACGCTGTAGTGTTCTCGAAGATCGGTCTACGTTCAGGGTATCATCAACTACAAATCAGGAATGAAGATGTACCCAAAACAGCATTTCAAACGTGGTACGGACATTACGAGTTTCTGTTCATGTCACTCAGATTAACGGACGCACCAGCAACTTTCATGAACTGGATGAACCGCATGTTCAAGGACTATTTGGATAAGTTTGTCATTGGGTTCATCGATGACATACTTATACACTCTAAGACGAAGGAAGAGCACGAAGAGCACTTAATTATCATTTTACGCATGCAACAGGACCATCAGTTATACACCAAGTTCTCCAAGTACGAGTTTTGGCTGGAGAAGGTCCATTTCCTAGACCACGTAGACCCCAAGGAAGGAGTATCTATGGACCTGGCGAAAATTGATGCAGTTAGCACGTGGCCAGCTCAGAGGAACGTAACGGGAATTCGCAGTTTCTTTAAACTAATAGGATGTTACCTACACTTAGTCGAAGGCTACTCAAAGTTAGCTGCTTAGATCACAGCGCTCACCAAGAAGGGAAAGAGGTATAGGTGAATCGACAAGTGTGAGGAAAGCTTTTAAGAGCTGAAATGAAGACTCACAAGCGCTTCAATGCTGACCATTTCAAATGTTGGTTAGGAAAACTTCATGATTTATAGCGCCACATCTAAAACCAAGTTGGAAACTGTGTTGATGTAGAGTGGTAGAGTAGTCGCGTATGCTTCACGACAACTCAAAAAACCTTGAGAAGAGCTACCCAACGCGTGATCTGGAGCTAGTAGCGATAGTTTTTACGATAAAAACATGGAGGCACTACCTGTACGGAGTCACGTGCGAGATTTACATCGACCACTAGAGTCTCAAATGTATCTTCACGCAGAAAGAGCTCAACATGAGGCAGCGTAGATGGCTAGAGTTGGTAAGGATTACGACCGTGAGATCCTATACCATCCAGGGAAAGCCAATAAAGTGGTCAATGCGTAGAGTCAGAAGCATATTACTATGCCTATGGCTATTAGTGCCTTGTCAAGAGCGCTACAAAGGAGTTATGCGACAGCAAGATCAAGATTTTGATAGGGGGATTGTCTAACATGACCCTCCAATCGACGCTCCAAGAAGAGATCAAGATCGGTCAAGATTTTGATTTGTCCCTGCTCAAGTCCAAAAAGGAAGCTATAGAGGACAAGGGTTCAGAGTTTAAGATCCTTAAGGACGACATACTCTACTACAGAGATAGAGTATGTGTTCTAAAAGATGAAGAACTCAAGAAGCGAATCCTTTTGGAACCTTACGAGACGTCATATTCCGTACATCCGGTAGCGAATAAGATGTACAAGTACCTAAAGGAAAGTTTTTGGTGCCTTGGAATGAAGAATGACATTGTCGAGTTCGTCGCCAGCTGCCTTACGTGCCAGAAGGTTAAGGTAGATCACCAGCGCTCAGCAGGATAATCGTAGGAAATTAAGTTACCCGAGTGGAAATGGGACCAGATTACGATGAATTTCGTAATCGGATTGCCGAAGACGTCAAACGATAATGATGCAATCTGGGTGATTGTAGAAAAACTGATGAAATCAGTTAGATTTTTAGCAATGAAAGTTAGCTACTCGGTGGAACGACTAGTAGAAATCTATGCGGCACAGTTCGTGAAATGGCACGGAATACCAGAGTCGATCGTCTCAGATCGTAGTGGACGCTTTACCTCCAGATTTTGGCGAAGTGTTCAGGCTGCATTACGGTCCAAGTGAGAGTTCAGCACAGCATTTCATCCTCAGACCGACAGTTAGTCTGAGAGGACCATACAGATGTTAGAGGACATGTTGAGACCTGCATCCTAGACTTCAAAGGAAATTGGAATCAGAAGCTACCATTGAGCGAGTTCTCGTACAGCAGCAACTATCATTCCTCGATAGGAATGGCACCATACGAGACACTCTGTGGAAGGGAATGTAGATCCCTGGCTCATTAGCTCGAGTCTGGAGAGAAACGACTAGTTAGCTCGGACATCATCAAGAATACCATGGCAGACGTGAAGCTGATACGAGAAACGTTAGATACAGCGCACAGTCGACAGAAAAATTTTGACGATAAGCGCTATAGACCCCTCAAGTTTCAAGTAGGAGATTCGGTCTTTTTCAAGGCGGCACCCATGAAAGGGGTGATGCGCATTGAAAATAAAAGAAAGCTCAGTCCTAGGTACATAGGACCCTTGAGATAATAGAGAAAGTCAGGAAGGTGGCTTATAGACTAGCACTTCCTCCCGAGTTAGTTACAGTGCACAATGTCTTTCACGTTTTGATGTTAAAGAAGTACGTGCCAAACAGCTCCCATGTTCTTAGCCAAGAATCCGTTGTAGTATACGCTGATCCGACGTACGAGGAGAGACTCGTGCAGATCTTAGTTAGAAAGGAGAAAGTACTTAGGAATGAAGTATACCGCTAGTAAAAGTGTTGTGGCAGAATCATAGTGTTGAGGAAGCCACATGAGAATGGGAAGAAGACATGAGAAGAGACTTCCCGGAATTATTCTAATTTTCGAGGACGAAAATTTTGTAAGGGGGGTAGGTTGTAATGACCGCCATTTTCATGGCACCTACTTACCATGTAATAAGTCATTAAGGAATAAAATGGACATAATTTAATGTCTTTTAGTACAATTTAAGAAACATGGTCAAGTACACGACCGTGTAAGAGGCTGTGTACCGCTCAGATAGATGAATGTGTTTCAAAGACATGGCCGTGTTGAGTAGTCTCAACTAGTACATGCTCGTGTCTGAAATGTACACGCCCGTGTTGCGTTGCACACGCACGTGTAAGAGTCTGTGTAGAAGGCTGTGTAATGAGCCGAGAGCCACTGTAATGACTCTCATGAATTATGAAACTTAATTACTATGTAATGATGTAATTAAGTTAATAAGCACAGTGTGCTTTTCAGTTGAATGAATTAAACAGAAATAGTAACGTTTAATTACTATTCATGCAGTGAAAGGGGTAATCGACAGTGAAATCGGTCCACCCTATTATGTGAGTATGCGTTGAGACACGCAATATCAAGAAATCGGTCTAGACGACCATTTCATGATACAGAACTGATGAGCTAATCATCAGTACGCTCAGACTGGTCATCTGAGCGCAGTAATGATAATTGCCCTAATAGATGTACAGTATCGAGAAAAGTGGTCTAGATGACCTCTTCTCGCCCATAGACTGACAAAATCAAAGTCAGAACGCTCAGATTAGTCAGTCAGATAGTGAACAGTGAATAGTGAATAGTGAGAAACGCAGTGTCAGGTTAGTGGCCAAGACGGCCTTAATCTGGCATAAAACTGATATATTAATAGTCAGCAGGCTCAATCTGGTCAATTGAGCATAAAATGTAGATTTTGTTTAAGGGATACGTAGTATCGGGATGAGGGTCAAGACGACCTTTTCTCGCCCCGAAACTGATATATTTAGACTCAGGACGCCCAAATTAGTCAATCGGGCACCTGACACGTTTTTCGAGACGGGGTCATGCAGATCCCGAAAACTGGTCCAGAAGACCTCAGATGGACGTAAAACTGATAAATTTGAAATCAGCACGTCCAAATTAGTCAAGAGAGACTGTGTTTGAAATTTCACGCGAAAATGCCTCGTTATGCGTGCATAGTGTCAACACAGTGTAGGCCTAACCACAGTATCAAGAAATTGATCAAGATGACCTCTTCTTGATATAAAACTGATATATTTGGAATCAGAATGCTCAAATTAGTCATTTGAGCACAAAAAGTAATTTTTGACCGGGAACCATACAGTATCGGGAAACTGGTCGAGACGACCTCGGATGAAGATAAAACTGATATATTTGGGTTCAGCACGCCCAAATTAGTCAGTATAGCCTATCTTAAAATTTTTCAAAAAAATTAGTATAAAGGAGGAAATTTTGGGGATTATAGAAAAATAGCCCCCATATTTTTCCAAATCACATTTTCTCCCTCCCATACCACACGAAGATGAACAGTGACCAACTATCGAATCCGGCCTCCGTTTTTGACACCGCCGGCACCATTGGAAAGCTCTCGACGAGCTGATTCCAACGGTGGGCCGAGTCGACCGAACCGATGCCGGAGCACGCCGCACGCGCCGCCCAAAGCCGCCGGTGGCCGAATTTTTCAAACCGCCGTATCTCCACCGTCCGACGTCCAAATGCCACGATTCCGGTCCCAATGGATTCGTGGTGAAGAGTAGAACAAAACCCAGGCTTCATTTCACGTCAACAGCCGCCGAATCGCGCCGCCCCAGGTTCGCCGTCGCCGTCGCCATCGCCGCCGTCGGATCTCGCTATTCCGGCAGAGTTGAGTTGCAAGGTCGGTGTCAAAATGCTCAGAACAATACGTAGATCAAAAGCCCCAAATCAATTTTGGGCAACAACGCCGGAAAAATGAAGATCCAACGCCGCCGCCGTCGCCGACTTTTCGAGAGCCGATTTCCGGTGATAGGAGCCTCGATTCGTGAAATTGACACCACCAATGGGTTCCTCTCGTTGAGCTCTTCAAGATGGTGGTCGCCACTTCCATCGCCGCCGTGGTCAACGCCGGTCAACGGCCGGTCAACGCCGGTCAACGGCCGGTCAACGCCGGTCAACGGCGGTCAACGCCGGTCAACGGCGACCCGGAGACCGAAAATTGAAGAATGGCCCGTTGGCCTATTTTCGACGTTCCGGACACATCCGCGGCATCGGATTTGCAAACTGGAGTTTCAAAAGTGAAGAACGACGATTCAAAGATTACACGGTCGAGACCGAACGGTTCGTCCGACCGCCGACGGGAACGATTTTGGTAGTAGTGTTGATCTATTTATTCCTCAATTTAATATTGGAAATAATTATGTAGTAATTATGGTTTAATGACTTGAGGAATTGTAAGAAAAAAAGGGTGAAATATCGAAAAAGAAAATGTGAATATTTTTACGTAAAAAGCGGAGCTTTTACGTAAAAATTAGGCCTCTGGTTTAGTACGTGGCAGGTTAGAATAGGTTAGATGGTTTTGAGGCGTTTCCTAAACGCCGGAAACCCAAAAATTAAGCGGAAATGCTGCCGAAATTTCTAAAACGGCACAAAGGGATATTTTAGGAAACGAGGGCTGAAAATGTGATCGGGATGGAAACCCGAGCTCCCTCGATGACCTAAGTCCGGGAAAGAAGGACGGACATTATGAGGATTAGTGAACCGCCCCATTAGAAATTTCGTAATGTAAGAAAACGACCCCTATGTCAGAATAGTACCACCCGAGAGACGGGTGCGATCGAAGTATAAAATTTGGGGCGATTACATCGGTAACGGTAACCCGATAGGCTAAATGGTCATACGAGAGGTATTCAGTATGTTGACTGGTTGGTTAGCCAGTCAAGGACCAAGTCGGAATGGGATAGTGAGAGACAGTGATTAATTTGTCAAGTAGACAAATTAATCAAGCACGATTAAAAAAAATTAGATATCAAATTTCCCAAAGTAGAGCAGTCGGGTACCGATAGGCATCAGTACCACACAACGATAAGTTTATTAGTTCCTAACGATAGAGTGACCTAAGAGCGATGTTAATTAATTTATTGGGTAAATAAATTAATTAACAATGATTAGAAAATTAAATTCTTAAGAAGAGGGCAATTAGTACCGACAAGGATCGGTACCACATAACGAGAATTTTTATTAGTCACTAATGACCACAGTGACCTAAGAGTGAATGTTAATGTAAATGCATTATGATTACAGGGAGGTACCTGTATTGTGACGAAGGCGAGAGTATAAACTGTCTGCTGACAGGTAAGTACAACTCCGCCTACAGCATGGATAAAATGAATTTAAAATGATGCTTTTCCAGTATTTTAAGTATGTAGCTTGCACACGATGCTGCACAGCATACATAAGAGCACATAGCTTCACAATCGAGTAGATTGATGAAAGAACAAGATAGAAGCCATAGATCCCTACCGCGTAGGATTGGGGACAGCTTAGAGAAGCGTATGGCTAGAACAGTTAAACAAGATGGAAATAAATAGGTGTGTCGTACCGGCTCCTTCAGTCGAAGGGGTTTCCAGTTAAAGAAAGTTCAGGCCACAAGTTGAGCATCAGTTGATGGCTCTTCGGCATTAGTTGACCTCGGGCGTTACCGTTGGTCTGCGCGCACACGGTACTGACACATGGGCCCTAAATAGACAAGAAAAGAAAAGAAAAGTTTGAAGCATAAATGAACATAACCGGATCATGCATTAGTTATAGTTCGCTATGCTTTCTTTTTCAGTAGAGTGCATACAGTACACGATGCTTCTGTCATGCATAAAGTATGTGAAGTTTTATATTCAGTGTTATGACATGTTATGTGATGACATGATATGTGAGCTGATATGTGATATGCTTATATGATATATGATTTATTAAGTGATATATGTCATGCCTATGATTTTACGTATGTGCTATGTTTTAAACATGTTTTGCGGTTAACATGTTGTACTTACTGGGCGTAAAGCTCACGGAGTGTGTTCATGCTGTAGGTAAGCATCCTATAGCGTAAACATCAAGGGACGATGATGATGGCGGAGGTGGATGTGAGGATGAGGTTATGGATACACCGCGAGTATTCTTCCGCACAGTATGAGTAAATAATATTTTGAATGGTGACAGTTAAATAGTATTTTGAATAGTAAAGGTTAAATGGTATTTTGGAACAGTAAACAGTATATGTACGAGTAGTATATTTAAATAGTATCTGGTGAATAGTAATCAGATAAACATGTATATAATTATGTATGTATAATTGAAATCCTTATGTTTTTCAAATTCCGCATTTTAATAGTATGCGTACGTGAATAGTAAATACGTACGTGTATATAAAAAAAAAAAAAAAATCCCTCTAAATTTATAGTCTTAAATTCAGCAAGTTTAAGTATCGTTTTTAAAGAAGCAAGTAATAGAGTTTACAGTGACGGTCCGGGCCGCTGAGGGCACGGGGCGTCACATACCTAACGTCGGAAGCCTTAAAATTACGCCGAAATGCTGCCGAAATTTCGAAAACGGCATTCGGGGTAAAATGGAAATTAAAGATAAAAGTTAGGGCCGGGACGGAAACCCGAGTCCCTAACGGAACAAATGTAATAAGGGAAACCTAAGGGGTGATTCGTGAATAGTAACCCGTCCCCTTTAAAATTTAAAACGCGAGCGAAATTGAAAAACTGACCCCGAGGGGGGGGACGTTTTTAGAAATGAAATAAAGGTCCGAGTCGGGAACTGAAAACCCGAGCCTCGGAGACCTAGGTCGGGAAAGTCTAGGTTAACGTTTTAAATACTAGTGAAACGTCCATTTGAGGCTCCGAAACGATAGAAAATCGCTAAACCGACGTAAGGGTCGGAATAGTACTTCCCGATGGTCGGGAAAGTGAAAAATGAAAATAAAATAAAAATGAACCCAGTAATGATTAGAAAAGAGTCAGAAAAGTTCCTGAGAGCCAAAAATGCAGTCTGGATCGAGAAAATTTCCGTCAGGGGCAAAATTGTAATTTTGCCAAAATATAGGGGCAAAATCGTAATTTTGCCAAAATGCAGGGGCAAAATTATAATTTTGCAAAAGTTGAGAAAAAATGGGGAAAATGATAAATAAAGCCTGAAAAGTTATAAATAGGTTTTATTTAAGCTTTAAAATGAAAACTAAAAGCTATAAATGGAAATGAAATTAACAGACAAGGTTTTGTCTGTAGGATCCAAAAATCGACCTACGAGGAGGGCGATCAAAGATCCACGAGAGGAAAAGAGAAGAGACTGATAAGGTAAGTTCAGACATTTACCTGTCTGTAACATATAGCATTATTGTTGCTAACTTTGATGTATTAACTATAAGTTAGGTACATATGTGCTATGGGCACTATTATAGAGTAGAGAGAGAGACGTAATGTGCTACGGGCACTATTGAGGATGGACACATTGTTAATTATGCTTCGGGCACTAGGGCGAGGTTAATGAAACTCACTCCCCTAAAATTAAAATGTGAACCATTCCTAACCATAGGACAATATGAAGTCACCGGGTTAGAAGTGTAAAAAGTCGGTAATGAACCCACTTTCTGGCGTACCAGCCTTCCGTACAGGGAGGTACTTTTGCCTTCGGGGCTATGAGAATAAGGCTGTGGAGGTAAGTACTGATGTACCGCTCCCAGTCATGTACAAATTTGCCTTCGGGGCTATGAGATTAAGGATGTGGAGGTCAGCACTAATGTACCGCTCCCAGTCATGCGTACTTAAATGGTACTGTCAACCTGAGCTTAAAACCAGAACATAAGCAAAGATAATTACCTAAAACTGAAACTATGCCATAATTGAGCATAAGACAGTTTAGTGAGAGTACTAGCATCACGATAGATGTACTGTTGTGACACTGTGTTGTGGTCAACCTTACTATTCACGTATGAATAGTGGTCAAAGTTACTATTCACGTATGAATAGTGGTCAAAGGACTATTCATGATGAATAGTACTATTCATAGAAATTTTATTTCTTGCATGTTTGAACTTACTGATCCTGTAGCTCACCATTTTTGCTAATGTTGCACGTAAGCGACCAGTTCAGTAGCTTGTTTGACTGGATGCGGACGGGATGGCGCGTGTCAAATCGGATAACTGGACGAGGGATATGGTCCTGCCAGAGTCTTTCCGCTGAGCGATAAAAAGGGAAGAAAAAAAAAAAGAAACAGTCTTTTGTAATAGTATATATTTACGAAAGTACTGTAATATGTAAATTACTTTGTACTTGCTAACAAAGTAAATAGTGGGAAATGTTTACATGATGTTTAAAGAAAAAAAAAATTTTTTTCCCTAAAAACGTCATGATTTAAAAAGAGAGAGAGATAAGCCGGCGACCCATGAGAGTACAATCTATCGCAGTTAGCGATAAAGCTCAACTGTAATAGTATTGTATGATCTCTACGAGGGACGGGCCGCCACAGTTGGTATCAGAGCGGGTTTACGGTTGGTGTAGTCTAGAATACCAACTGCTGTCACAGTTGGTATTAGAGCGGAATTACGATGGATCTAGTTTGGATTACCAACTGCAGTCATAGTTGGTATATCAGAGCAGTGTGACCATATCCTGATTTGACACTTCGCGCATCCTGTACCGCTATCCAAGTAAGTAGTTTACTTAAGTTCAATTAATTATTTTCTTATATGAAAATAATTATGTTATAGGTAGCAAGATGACCAGACCTCCATATGTGAGACCACCGCTACCACGACCGAGAGGAGTATTACGGGTATGGACGAGATCTATTGTGAGGCCGTCTATGTCCCAAAGACTGGTAATTAGACCCCCGGTGCGCGAGAGACCTCCGGTACCAGTACCAGCACCAGCGCCAGCGCCAGTAGATATTGTACAGCCACGACCGATAGTTCATCCACCTGTAGTAGTGGACATTCCAGTTGTTGGTGGACGCCAACATATTGGAGTGAGAGTTTCGGCTCGGGCAGTACAGGCATTTCGAGCTAGCAATCCCCCGATGTTTGATGGTGGACGACAATCGATGGAGGCGAAGGACTGGCTCCATGCTATCGAGAGGATTATGGTAATATGCGACATCGATCGAGATATGTGGATCCAGCTGGCAGTCAGTATGTTTCAGGGAGATGCTCGAGTATTTTGGCAGTATTGCGATCAGGAGATTTTTTTAGGATTCAGTTGGGCTGAGTTCTGTCAGCGGTTGGCTGATCAGTTTCCGCCTAGGGATCCAACACCTGCTCCAGCACCTCCAGAGAGACGAGAGGCTGATACACCTGCGTATCCCGGATTTGATGAGGTCAGGGACTACATTCTCCAGACAGAGAAGATGGTCATGCTGTCTGGTGAGACGGTGATGTCTTATGCAGCACGATTTGAGGAGACCATTCGGAGGAGATGTCCATTACCCAACCTCACTGAAGCAAACTGTTGTGAGCTGTTCTGGAGAGGTTTAACCTTGGAGTTGAGACAGAGGGTAATCAAGCTGTTTCCCCCAACGCTCCAAGAGTTTGTGGTGACGATCAAGACGATCGAGAGAGAGATTCTGATGGAGCATCTGACGCAGAGTCGACGAGAGACACTGGGTCAAGATGAGATGTTTGCACGCATCTTCGGACCGAGAAGAATGATGAATGACCATGAGGCTGGACCGTCTAGACCACAAAGAGGTAATGGCTCAGGACAGGGAGCATTGCCTAGGGGTGGTGACGATTCAGATGATACCGATGACGATGAGGATCCGGAAGAATATCCTCTAGTCCCAGACACAGGGGACGCATGACCAGTAGATATGTATACATGTACATAAGTAGCTTAGAGAGAAAAGCTCTTTTGTATAAATTTGTGGCCAAGATGTATAAAGTGGCCAATGTATATATGACTGGTGATGATTATGTATGACATATAAATGTTTTGCTATGAATGAAATATCAAAATGATTATATGTTGTATGATGATGTGTTACAATGATGTGGCTTTACGGTACTCTAAATTTCGTGAATTGATATGATTTTATGAATGTGATCATGGAATTCATGAACCTAACCGACCGGAAGAAGGTTGCATGTGCGTCTTTTGTGCTGAGAAAAGATGCTCGGTTTTGGTGGGACACTGTGCGAATGAGGAGAGACGTGTCTACCATGAGTTGGGTGGAATTTCTGGAAGAATTTAACCAGAAATATTACGACCCTGCATCTCTGAGACAACAACAAAAAGAATTCTCAGAATTGACACAAGGGAACATGTCGGTAAGCGAAGTCTGCCGAAAGTTCGACCAGTTATCCCGTCTATGTCCCTATGTAGTCCCTACTGAGAGGGAGAAAATACAGAAAATGATAGGGATGTTCAGGCCAGAAATTGCTGCGTTAGTAGACACCGGACAAGTACCACCTACTTCTGTAGCAGATTGTGTGAGTCGGGCCATTAGAGCTGAGTTTCATGTAGCCCGACAGAAAGAGGAAAGAGAAAAACACTGGGAGGCCAAGAAGAAGGAGAGAGCTTTGGCGAAGTCTACACAAGCTGGTCAATCAAGCAAGCCTAGTCAGAATGCTAAACCAAGCCAGGGCAATAGTCAAGGATCCCAGCAAAATAAGAGAAAAGGCAATTTTTCTGGGAATCGCCAGGGCAATAATCAAAACCAGCAGCAGAGAACAGCTGGTAATGCGGAATCCAACATGCAAAATTGTCCTACATGCGGGAAGAGACATTCTGGGCAATGCAGATTTGGGCCACTTGTTTGCTACGAATGTGGAAAGGAAGGCCATTACGCCAGGAACTGTCCAAATAGACAGGGTGGACAAGGCACTTCCCAACCGCACCAGACACACCCACAAGCTCATTCCCTTCAGGCCAGAGTTGAAGAGTCCCCAGTAAGGCCGCAATGCCAGGAGCGTGTACCACGTGCCGATGCTCATGTGATGGCCTACAGTAAAGAGGATGCAGAGGCAGGAACATCAAACGTGGTGACAGGTCAGCTTCCTGTCGCTAGTCATGTAGGCTCTGTACTATTCGATTCCGGTGCTACGCATTCATTTGTTTTGTATGCATTTGCTGACAAGATAGGACTTCCTAAGGATAATATGGGAAGGGTATTTAAGACAGCCTTACCTTCTGGGGAAGTATTGTTGTCCAGTTACTGGCTACCTCATGTACCAGTATATGTGGCAAATAGGGAACTGTATGCGGAGTTGATCGTAATGAAGATCACGGATTATGATGTGATTCTAGGCATGGATTTCCTAGGGAAATACCAAGTTACGATCGACTGTCGAAATCGAAAGATAGTATTCCAACCTGAGAAAGAAGAGAGTTTCGAATATGTTGACACTTCTCAAAAACCCGGGAAGATGATGATCAGTTCGCTGAGAGCAAGCAAGCTGATAGCCAGTGGTTGTATGGGATATCTGGCATATGTGGTGGATACTACAGAGGAACAGAAGCTTCGACCTGAAGACGTTCCTGTGGTTAATGAATTTCTTGACGTATTTCCGGAAGAGTTACCAGGGATACCACCAGAGAGAGAAATCTCGTTCGAAATTGAGTTGATGCCTGGAACAGCACCTATTTCCAAAGCACCATACCGTATGGCTCTAGTGGAGTTAAAGGAGCTACAGGTACAATTAAAGGAGCTTTTGGACAAGGGATTTATCAGGCCGTGTTTTTCTCCATGGGGTGCACCTGTGTTATTCGTCAAGAAAAAGGATGGAACATTCCGACTGTGCATTGATTATCGGGAGTTGAATAAGGTTACGATAAAAAATAGGTATCCGTTACCTAGAATTGATGACCTATTCGACCAATTAAAAGGCGCATCGGTATTTTCCAAGATCGATTTACGATCAGGATATCACCAGTTGAGAATTAAACAAAGTGATATTCCTAAGACGGCATTTAGGACTCGTTATGGTCACTACGAGTTCCTTGTGATGCCATTTGGATTAACAAATGCGCCAGCAGCGTTCATGGATTTAATGAACAGAATTTTTAAAGAGTATTTGGATAAGTTTGTCATTGTATTTATTGATGACATTCTTATATACTCAAAGACTCATGAAGAGCACAAGGAGTATCTGAGAATCGTGCTGAATACGATAAGAAAGCATCAACTGTATGCCAAATTCTCAAAATGTGAGTTTTGGCTGGATAGAGTACATTTCCTCAGACATGTTGTATCCCAGGAAGGTATTGCTGTAGATCCGACAAAGGTAGATGCAATTAACCAGTGGCCTGCACCCAAGAGTGTGACGGAAATACGCAGTTTCTTGGGGTTAGCTGGTTATTATCGGCGATTTGTAGAGGGATTTGTGCGTTTAGCTGCACCTCTTACTGCTCTTACATGTAAGGAAAGGAAGTACGAGTGGACTATGGAATGCGAAAGAAGCTTCCAGGAGTTAAAGAGGCGACTGACAAGCGCACCAATCCTTACGCTTCCCACTGAAGGGGAGAAGTTTGTGATCTACAGTGATGCATCGAAAATAGGATTGGGAGCAGTCCTGATGCAAGACGGCAAGGTGATTGCTTATGCTTCCCGTCAATTAAAGGATCATGAAAGGAATTACCCTACGCATGACCTTGAACTTGCTGCAGTAGTGTTCGCACTTAAAATTTGGCGACACTATCTTTATGGAGCTCAATGTCAGATTTTCACTGATCACCAAAGCCTGAAGTATTTCTTCACACAAAAAGAGCTCAATATGCGACAAAGACGATGGTTGGAATTGGTGAAGGATTATGATTGTGAAATCCTATACCATCCAGGGAAGGCCAACCGTGTAACGGATGCTTTAAGTAGAAAGTCTACCATATCGCACCAGCTACCGATAAACAGGCTTCCGAAGCCATTGCAGCAAGAGATAAATTCTTTGAACTTGGAGCTAATATCTGGAAGACTAGCTGCACTCCAAGTGGAATCATCACTAATTGAGGATATAAAGAAAGCTCAGAGGGGAGATCCAATGATGACAAGTTCTCAAGAAGGAATTTCCAAGGATGGAATGATCCTTTATCAAGGAAGGATAAATGTTCCAGCTGATGAGGAACTTAGAAGACGGATCATGTCAGAAGCCCATGAGACACCCTATTCGGTTCATCCTGGAGCTAGCAAGATGTATCAGGACTTGAAGTTACAGTTCTGGTGGAAAGGGATGAAGAACGATATAGCAAAATTCGTGAGCAGATGCATGACCTGTCAGAGAATCAAAGCGGAACATAAACATCCAGCAGGAAGATTGGAACCATTGGAGATTCCTGAATGGAAATGGGAACATATTACGATGGATTTTGTAGTGGGACTCCCAAAAACCCGAGAAGGTTATGATGCCATTTGGGTTATTGTGGATAGACTGACCAAGACGGCACAGTTTATAGCTGTCAAGATGACTTTTTCGTTGGAAAAGTTTGCTCAGCTGTACGTAACTCATGTCGTCAGACTACATGGAGTACCAAAATCCATTGTATCAGATCGAGATGCACGGTTCACTTCGAATTTCTGGAAGTGTGTGCAAGAGGCCATGGGTACTGAATTAAGACTCAGTACGGCTTTTCATCCGCAAACGGACGGACAGTCGGAGCGGACCATTCAGACGTTAGAGGACATGCTTCGAGCTTGTGTTATGGATTTTGCGGGAAATTGGAACGAGAAGTTACCATTGATTGAATTCTCGTACAATAATAGTTACCAAGCTTCTATAGGCATGGCACCTTACGAGGCTTTGTATGGACGGAAGTGCAGATCACCATTACACTGGTATGATTTGCGAGAGAAGCAGTTGCATAAGACGGACTTCATAAAAGAGACTTCCGATGCAGGTCCTAGAATTCAGCGTCAAATGAAAATTACGCAAAGCCGACAAAAGAGTTACGCGGACAAGAGGCGAAGATCCTTGGAGTTTGATGAAGGAGACTTTGTGTTCCTCAAGGTATCGCCTATGAAGGGGATTATGCGTTTCGGTAAGAAGGGGAAATTGAGTCCAAGATATATTGGACCTTATGAAATCATCGAGCGCATTGGAAAGGTCGCTTACAAATTAGCGTTACCTCCAGAATTGTCGGCAGTGCATAATGTATTTCATGTGTCGATGCTGAGAAAATATATACCAGATCTGTCCCATGTGTTGAAGCATGAGCCTATTCAAATCCACGAGGATTTGACATATGAGGAACAACCTGTTCGAGTACTAGCTCGTGAAGAGAAAGTACTGAGGAATAAGGTAATCCCACTAGTGAAGATTTTATGGAAAAATCACAACATTGAAGAAGCTACGTGGGAACGAGAAGACGAGATGAGGAAAATATACCCCCATTTGTTCTAATTTTCGAGGACGAAAATTTTATAAGAAGGGGTGAATGTGACAACTGGGAAATTCAAGCAATTCTCGGATGAAAATGTACAATTGTATGTATATAACAATTTGTACTATTTAAAGAGGGAAATAAATGTATTTATATTGTTTAGAATATATGAAAATGTTCTAACAATACTGACGAGTAAGAATTCAGTGTTGAAAAAAATTCACTGAGTTGAAACGGGTGAAACGGTGCAAAACCGGCATTGAAAACCCTAACCGAGGCAATAAAAGACGGAAAAATTCCGGGATTAATTTTGATCAAACGGAAGCAGTCCAAATTGATCCGACTGCACAGGAGACCTCAGGAACACGCCGGGACGATTTCGGGAAAATTTCGGCTCGAACCGGTATCGGTCAAAAAGTAGTTGAATTAATGTGAATAGTGAAAGTCAAAGTCAACTTTCACTTTAGTATTTATGACATCATAAATCAAAATTATAAATGAAAGAAATAGGGTGGTTGGTGGCATTAATGGCCATGATTCATCCACTTTTTGATCTAAAGGCCAAGATTTGGCCAAAATTCACCCTTTTTAATTTTTGAAAAATGTGGAAAGAAATGGTGATGAAAGGTGGTTAATTCTCATTGGTTTAGAGCAAAATTAATTGGCTTTCTTTCATGCATAAGTCGGCCACTTTAGGAACAAAAGGCCAAAACCAAATTTCAAGCCAAAAACCATAACAAAATTTTTCTAAGTTTTTTCCATGGTGTACGTGAGCCACCCAAGGAGAACCAAGAGATTTCTTCAAAATTTCTTCACAAAAAGTGTGTCAAAACACTCCTTGAAGACAAAGGAAGCATTAGACCAAGGTAACTTCCATTGCACTTGATTTTTTCATGGTTTTTCTTCATGAAATCCGTGGGTGAATAGTGAGAAAAAGATGGAAAATTTTTGGTTGTTTTTCATGGGTTTGATGCTTGGGTTTTGTTAAGGGTGTAATAAGGAAGAAAACCATGGAATTGGTTTAAAGAAAAACCGAAATTTTGTTGGTTTTTCAAGGGTAAATCTGTGGGCGACCCCTCTAGCTTAGGTCGTCCACCTTATCTTGCTTGCTTTCTTTATTCTTTGCTTAGTCTTACTTAGCTTGCTTGTTTCTATAGCTTTCTTCTCCTTGGGGTTTAAAAGATTTGTTCTTGAAAAACTAGGAATATTTTTTTTTTCTTTAACTGGAGGAAACTACTAATTCTTGAAAATTGTGTATACATATATATACGTACTTCTTAATACTTTTTCCCAAAATATATTTTGGAGTCTTGTTACTTTAAAGTACGTAAAAATAGAAACATACTTTTAAGCTTGTTTCACTACTTTACATACTACACTCTTGTCTTGTCTTTATACATATATCTCACTATTACACTTTCTTTCTTTTACACCTTGAGTACAGCGGAATTCTATGAAACGGAACCATAACCCGTCCATGACATCGCTGGGATCTGCCTGCCAGTCCGCTACTCTTGCTTCATACTGCTGGTTGTTTTCCTTTATTACCTACAGCACGAATAGACTAATGAGCTAAAGCTCAGTAAGTACAAACATACATACAAGTAAATAAGCTGAATACACCACTTTAGGGTTAGTCAACTTAGGACCAATTATTTTCTTTAGTCCTATACTACTTGTTCTTTCTATTCTATTTCTTTCTTTTCTTTGCTTTACTTCATCTGCTTAATCTTTCACTTGTGGGCCCGTGGCTGGACGTACCTAGTGCGCGCAGACCAATAGAGGATCAGGGGAGCGACCCACCGATCAACCCTAAGGTCATCTCTGGACTACTGACCTTATAGGTAGTAAGTCATGCCATAAACTACCTCATTATTAACGAGGCAGCGCCACACTTCTGGGGTGGAGGCAGTAAGTTAAGCCATAAACTACCTCATTATTAACGAGGCAGCGCCACACTTCTGGGGTGGAGGCTATCTAGGAACCTCACAACTGGGGAGGCCGGTACGCCAACCTTAACTTTTAAGTCGTATTATTTGACTTAAATTATTTCTCTTTTCTTTTTCTAATCTTGCTTACTATTCTCGTGAACATGTTAGTATTATGTCACAAACTGAATAGCTTAAATGTGTATATATATATAACACAACTTTATGGTAAGTCCATTCGTGAGTAGACAATTAAATGTCCGTACTTACCTTATCAATCTCTTCTCTTCTTCTCTCTAGGATCCTTGATCGCCCTCCTTGTAGGTCGATTTTTGGATCCTACAGACAAACTTTGTCTGTTAATTTCATTTCCATTTATAGCTTTTATTTTTCATTAAAAAGCTTAAATAGAACCTATTTACAACTTTTTGGGCTTTATTTATCATTTCCCCAATTTTTCCCAACTTTTGCAAAATTACGATTTTGCCCCTATATTTTGGCAAAATTACAGTTTTGCCCCTGATGGAATTTTATTGATCCAGACTGCATTTTTGGCCCTCAGGAACTTTTCTGACTCTTTTCTAATCATTACCGGGTTCGTTTCTATTATATTTCCACTTTTCACTTTCCCGACCCTCGGGAAGCACTATTCCGACCCTTACGTCGGTTTAGTGCTTTTCTATCGTTTCGGAGCCTCAAATGGACGTTTTACTAGTATTTAAAACGTTCATCTAGACTTTCCCGACCTAGGTCTCCGAGGCTCGGATTTTCCGTACCCGACTCGGACCTTTATTTCATTTCCAAAAACGCCCCCCCCTCGGGGTCGGTTTTTCCGTTTCACTGTCATTTTACATTTTCAAGGGGACGGGTTACTATTCTCGAACCACCCCTTAGGTTTTCCTTATTCAATTTTCTGTTAGGGACTAGGGTTTCCGACCCGACCCTAAACTTTTTTATTTTTAAATTCCTATTTTACCCCGAAAGCCGTTTTCGAAATTTCGGCAGCATTTCGGCGTAATTTTAAGGCTACCGGCGTTAGGTACGCCTCGAACCATATGTACCTGGCACGTACTATACCACAAGCATATTTTATGTAAAAGTTTTCCAAACTTTTACATAAAAGCTCACAAATTCCAATTTCACATTTTTAACCACATTACGAAATTTTTTCACAATTTTGCCCTTAGTTTTGGTTTCGGTTTTCACCACCAAACCGAACCAAAATTTCTCAAACTTTTCAACCACTTTTTAGGCTATTCAATGCCATTTTTCTAATACTTTTTCAAGCCCATTTCCTTGTACTTTTCAACTAAATTCTTAGGGTTTTTAAACACTTAAACCCACGGCCTCATTAGTGAAAAACATGCCAAATTTTCTTTTCATTCTTTCAATCAAGATTTCATCATTCACATCATAAAATGCATGATTTCAATTAACCAAACATCACCTAAAAGCATGAAAATTTTTCTTCCAAAACCCTAAGTAACCCCACGGCCACTTTGAGTAAATGAACACCAAAATTTTTCCAAGCTTTTCCATAGTGAAATTCATGCTTTATTCTTAACAAAACATAAGTTAAAAGCATGTTAACACATAAACCACACAAATTTCTCATTTCTTACCAATGGTAACCCACGGATTTTCCTTTGGAAAATCAACCAAAAAATGGTTTTTCTTTAAACAAATTACATGGTTTTATTCCTTATTTCATCCTTAACAAAACCCAACATCAACTTAATGAAAAACAACCAAAAATTTTCCATCTTAATTCACTATTCACCCCACGGTTTTCATGAAGAAAAACCAAGAAAAATTTCAATCCAAGGGAAGTTACCTTGTTCACTTTCTTCCTTTGTCTTCAAGTGATGTTTTGCCACACTTTTTGTATAGAAAACTTGAAGAAATAGCTTAGTTCTCCTTTGGTCACTCACGGCTCACCATGGAGAATAACTTAGAAAATTTTCTTTGGTTGTTTGCTTGAAAATTGGCTTCGGCCACTTTATTCCCAAACTTGCCGACTTATGCATGGAAGAAAGCCAATTAATTTGGCTATCCACCAATGAAAATTAGGCACCTTTCACCCCAATACTTTCTCCCTTTTTCAAAAATTAAAAAGGTATATTTTTGGCCAAATCTTGGCCTTTAGATCAAAAGCAAATTAAATCATGGCCATTCATCCTACCTAACACCATATTTCTTTCCATTTGGTAAATGGATTTATGATGTCATAATTACTAAAGTGAAAGTTGACTTTGACTTTGACTATTCACATTAATTCGACTACTTTTTGACCGATACCGGTTCGAGCCGAAATTTTCCTGGAATCGTCCCGGCGTGTTCCTGAGGTCTCCTGTGCAGTCAGATCAACTTAATCTGCTTCCGTTTGATCAAAATCAATCCCGGAAGTTTACCGTCTTTTTGAGCTCTGGTTAGGGTTTCAATGCCGGTTTTGGCACCGTTTCACCCGTTTCAACTCAGTGAATTTTTCCAACACTGAATTCTTACTCGAAAGTATTGTTAGAACATTTTAATATATTCTAAACAATATAAATACATCTATTTCACTCTTTAAATAGTACAAATTATTATATACATATATTTGTACTTTTCTTACTGTGCTCTTACTTTGACTTGCCAT
Source organism: Antiaris toxicaria (assembly GCA_035233585.1). Classification (NCBI taxonomy): domain Eukaryota; kingdom Viridiplantae; phylum Streptophyta; class Magnoliopsida; order Rosales; family Moraceae; genus Antiaris; species Antiaris toxicaria. The sequence goes on from CP141156.1 coordinate 88,997,125, forward strand.
ATTCTTATCTTTATACTATTCAGATACCGAAACTACTCCTTTTTGAGCGTTTTGGGCCTGAATTCACTTTCTTACTCAAATACTTTATTCTCTACTTATTTTTGGAGATTTTAATTTCCTCCAAAACATTTATTTATTTTTATCAACACTATAATTTGTCTAATTACAACCATAGTGTTTCTTTACATTCTTACTTACAGAACTCATAGAAAACCCTAGATTAAACTAGGTCACACCGCTAAAATTCTCTGGTCGTCACATTCACCCCTCCTTAAAAATTTTCGTCCTCGAAAATCAGAACAGGTGGGGATACTTGTGTGGGCGACCCCTCTAGCTTAGGTCGTCCACCTTATCTTGCTTGCTTTCTTTATTCTTTGCTTAGTCTTACTTAGCTTGCTTGTTTCTATAGCTTTCTTCTCCTTGGGGTTTAAAAGATTTGTTCTTGAAAAACTAGGAATATTTTTTTTTTCTTTAACTGGAGGAAACTACTAATTCTTGAAAATTGTGTATACATAAATATATACGTACTTCTTAATACTTTTTCCCAAAATATATTTTGGAGTCTTGTTACTTTAAAGTACGTAAAAATAGAAATATACTTTTAAGCTTGTTTCACTACTTTACATACTACACTCTTGTCTTGTCTTTATACATATATCTCACTCTTACACTTTCTTTCTTTTACACCTTGAGTACAGCGGAATTCTGCGAAATGGAACCATAACCCGTCCATGACATCGCTGGGATCTGCCTGTCAGTCCGCTACTCTTGTTTCATCTTGCTGGTTGCTTTCCTTTATTACCTACAGCACGAATAGACTAATGAGCTAAAGCTCAGTAAGTACAAACATACATACAAGTAAATAAGCTGAATACACCACTCTAGGGTTTGTCAACTTAGGACTAATTATTTTCTTTAGTCCTATACTACTTGTTCTTTCTATTCTATTTCTTTCTTTTCTTTGCTTTACTTCATCTGCTTTATCTTTCACTTGTGGGCCCGTGGTTGGACGTACCTGGTGCGCGCAGACCAATAGAGGATCAGGGGAGCGACCCACCGATCAACCCTAAGGTCATCTCTGGACTACTGACCTTATAGGTAGTAAGTCATGCCATAAACTACCTCATTATTAACGAGGCAGCGCCACACTTCTGGGGTGGAGGCAGGAAGTTAAGCCATAAACTACCTCATTATTAACGAGGCAGCGCCACACTTCTGGGGTGGAGGCTATCTGGGAACCTCACAACTGGGGAGGCCGGTACGCCAACCTTAACTTTTAAGTCTTATTATTTGACTTAACTTATTTCTCTTTTCTTTTTCTAATCTTGCTTACTATTCTCGTGAACATGTTAGTATCATGTCACAACTGAATAGCTTAAATGTGTATATATATATAACACAACTTTATGGTAAGTCCATTCGTGAGTAGACAATTAAATGTCTGTACTTACCTTATCAATCTCTTCTCTTCTTCTCTCTAGGATCTTTGATCGCCCTCCTTGTAGGTCGATTTTTGGATCCTACAGACAAACTTTGTCTGTTAATTTCATTTCCATTTATAACTTTTATTTTTCATTAAAAAGCTTAAATAGAACCTATTTACAACTTTTTGGGCTTTATTTATCATTTCTCCAATTTTTCCCAACTTTTACAAAATTACGATTTTACCCCTATATTTTGGCAAAATTACAGTTTTTCCCCTGACGGAATTTTATTGATCCAGACTGCATTTTTGGCTCTCAGGAACTTTTCTGACTCTTTTCTAATCATTACCGGGTTCGTTTCTATTATATTTCCACTTTTCACTTTCCCGACCCTCGGGAAGCACTATTCCGACCCTTACGTCGGTTTAGTGATTTTCTATCGTTTCGGAGCCTCAAATGGACGTTTTACTAGTATTTAAAACGTTCATCTAGACTTTCCCGACCTAGGTCTCCGAGGCTCGGATTTTCCGTACCCGACTCGGATCTTTATTTCATTTCCAAAAACGCCCCCCCCCTCAGGGTCGGTTTTTTTTTTTCCGTTTCACTCTCATTTTACATTTTTAGGGGACGGTCTACTATTCACGAACCACCCCTTAAGTTTTCCCTATTCAATTCTCCGTTAGGGACTCGGGTTTCCGACCCGACCCTAAACTTTTATTTTTAAATCCTATTTTACCCCGAAAGCCGTTTTCGAAATTTCGGCAGCATTTCGTCGTAATTTTAAGGCTTCCAACGTTAGGTACGCCTCGAACCATATGTACCTGCCACGTACTATACCACAAGCCTATTTTATGTAAAAGTTTTCTAAACTTTTACATAAAAGCTCACAAATTCCAATTTCACATTTTTAACCACATTACAAAATTTTTTCACAATTTTGCCCTTAGTTTTGGTTTCGGTTTTCACCACCAAACCGAACCAAAATTTCTCAAACTTTTCAACCACTTTTTAGGCTATTCAATGCCATTTTTCTAACACTTTTTCAAGCCCATTTCCTTGTACTTTTCAACCAAATTCTTAGGGTTTTTAAGCCTCCCATAAGTCACGGCCACATTAAGAAAACACATGCCATCATTTTTGTTTCATGCTTTCAATCAAAATTTCATCATTCACATCATAAAATGCATGATTTCAATTAACCAAACATCATATGAAACATGCAAAATTTTCACCAAAACCCTAAGTATTTCCCACGGCCACTTTGAGTAAATGAACACCAAAATTTTTCCAAGCTTTTCCATAATGAATTTCATGCTTTATTCTTAACAAAATTCAACTTGAAAGCATGTTAACAATAAATCACACAAATTTCTCATTGCTTACCAATGGTAACCCACGGATTTTCCTTTGGAAAACCAACCAAAATTTGGTTTTTCTTTTAACCAATTGCATGGTTTTCTTCCTCATTACACCCTTAACAAAACCCATCATCAACTTAATGAAAAACAACCAAAAATTTTCCATCTTAATTCACTATTCACCCCACGGTTTTCATGAAGAAAAACCAAGAAAAATTTCAATCCAAGGGAAGTTACCTTGTTCACTTTCTTCCTTTGTCTTCAAGTGATGTTTTGCCACACTTTTTGTATAGAAAACTTGAAGAAATAGCTTAATTCTCCTTTGGTCACTCACGGCTCACCATGGAGAATAACTTAGAAAAATTTTCTTCTTAGTTTTTGCTTGAAAATTGGCTTCGGCCACTTTATTCCCAAACTTGCCGACTTATGCATGGAAGAAAGCCAATTAATTTGGCTCTAAACCAATCAAATTTCAACACCTTTCACCCTAATACTTTCTCCATTTTTCAAAAATTAAAAAGGTTAATTTTTGGCTAAATCTTGGCCTTTAGATCAAAAGCAAATTAAATCATGGCCATTCATCCTACCTAACACCATATTTCTTTCCATTTGGTAAATGGATTTATGATGTCATAATTACTAAAGTGAAAGTTGACTTTGACTTTCACTATTCACATTAATTCGACTACTTTTTGACCGATACCGGTTCGAGCCGAAATTTTCCTGGAATCGTCCCGGCGTGTTCCTGAGGTCTCCTGTGCAGTCGGATCAACTTAATCTGCTTCCGTTTGATCAAAATCAATCCCGGAAGTTTACCGCCTTTTTGAGCTCCGGTTAGGGTTTCAATGCCGGTTTTGGCACCGTTTCACCCGTTTCAACTCAGTGAATTTTTCCAACACTGAATTCTTACTCGTCAGTATTATTAGAACATTTTAATATATTCTAAACAATATAAATACATCTATTTCACTCTTTAAATAGTACAAATTATTATATACATATATTTGTACTTTTCTTACTGTGCTCTTACTTTGACTTGCCATATTCTTATCTTTATACTGTTCAGATACCGAAACTACTCCTTTTTGAGCGTTTTGGGCCTGAATTCACTTTCTTACTCATATACTTTATTCTCTACTTATTTTTGGAGATTTTAATTTCCTCCAAAACATTTATTTATTTCTATCAACACTATAATTTGTCTAATTACAACCATAGTGTTTCTTTACATTCTTACTTATAGGACTCATAGAAAACCCTAGATTAAACTAGGTCACACCACTAAAATTCTCTGGTCGTCACATTCACCCCTCCTTAAAAATTTTCGTCCTCGAAAATCAGAACAGGTGGGGATACTTGGCTCTCATCTCATCTTCTCTTTCCCACGTGGCCTCTTCTACATTATGATTTTTCCATAGAACTTTGACCGGTGGGATGCTTTTATTTCTTAATATCTTCTCTTCTCGAGCAAGTATTTGCACTGGTTGCTCTTCGTAAGAGAGATCCTCTCGAACTTGGATTGGCTCATAATCTAGGACATGTGAAGGGTCCAAGATATACTTTCTTAGCATAGATACATGAAAGACATTATGCATTGAAGATAATTCCAGTGGCAAAGCTATCTTATTGTGGGCGACCCCTCTAGCTTAGGTCGTCCACCTTATCTTGCTTGCTTTCTTTATTCTTTGCTTAGTCTTACTTAGCTTACTTGTTTCTATAGCTTTCTTCTCCTTGGGGTTTAAAAGATTTGTTCTTGAAAAACTAGGAATATTTTTTTTTTCTTTAACTGGAGGAAACTACTAATTCTTGAAAATTGTGTATACATAAATATATACGTACTTCTTAATACTTTTTCCCAAAATATATTTTGGAGTCTTGTTACTTTAAAGTACATAAAAATAGAAACATACTTTTAAGCTTGTTTCACTACTTTACATACTACACTCTTGTCTTGTCTTTATACATATATCTCACTATTACATTTTCTTTCTTTTACACCTTGAGTACAGCGGAATTCTGCGAAACGGAACCATAACCCGTCCATGACATCGCTGGGATCTGCCTGCCAGTCCGCTACTCTTGCTTCATACTGCTGGTTGTTTTCCTTTATTACCTACAGCACGAATAGACTAATGAGCTAAAGCTCAGTAAGTACAAACATACATACAAGTAAATAAGCTGAATACACCACTCTAGGGTTAGTCAACTTAGGACCAATTATTTTCTTTAGTCCTATACTACTTGTTCTTTCTATTCTATTTCTTTCTTTTCTTTGCTTTACTTCATCTGCTTTATCTTTCACTTGTGGGCCCGTGGTTGGACGTACCTGGTGCGCGCAGACCAATAGAGGATCAGGGGAGTGACCCACCGATCAACCCTAAGGTCATCTCTGGACTACTTGACCTTATAGGTAGTAAGTCATGCCATAAACTACCTCATTATTAACGAGGCAGCGCCACACTTCTGGGGTGGAGGCAGGAAGTTAAGCCATAAACTACCTCATTATTAACGAGGCAGCGCCACACTTCTGGGGTGGAGGCTATCTGGGAACCTCACAACTGGGGAGGCCGGTACGCCAACCTTAACTTTTAAGTCTTATTATTTGACTTAACTTATTTCTCTTTTCTTTTTCTAATCTTGCTTACTATTCTCGTGAACATGTTAGTATCATGTCACAACTGAATAGCTTAAATGTGTATATATATATAACACAACTTTATGGTAAGTCCATTCGTGAGTAGACAATTAAATGTCTGTACTTACCTTATCAATCTCTTCTCTTCTTCTCTCTAGGATCTTTGATCGCCCTCCTTGTAGGTCGATTTTTGGATCCTACAGACAAACTTTGTCTGTTAATTTCATTTCCATTTATAGCTTTTATTTTTCATTAAAAAGCTTAAATAGAACCTATTTACAACTTTTTGGGTTTTATTTATCATTTTCCCAATTTTTCCCAACTTTTGCAAAATTACGATTTTGCCCCTATATTTTGGCAAAATTGCAGTTTTGCCCCTGACGGAATTTTATTGATCCAGACTGCATTTTTGGCCCTCAGGAACTTTTCTGACTCTTTTCTAATCATTATCGGGTTCGTTTCTATTATATTTCCACTTTTCACTTTCCCGACCCTCGGGAAGCACTATTCCGACCCTTACGTCGGTTTAGTGATTTTCTATCGTTTCGGAGCCTCAAATGGACGTTTTACTAGTATTTAAAACGTTCATCTAGACTTTCCCGACCTAGGTCTCCGAGGCTCGGATTTTTCCGTACCCGACTCAGACCTTTATTTTATTTCTAAAAACGCCCCCCCCTCGGGGTCGGTTTTTCCGTTTCACTCTCATTTTACATTTTTAGGGGACGGTCTACTATTCACGAACCACCCCTTAGGTTTTCCTTATTCAATTCTCCGTTAGGGACTCGGGTTTCCGATCCGACCCTAAACTTTTATTTTTAATTCCTATTTTACCCCGAAAGCCGTTTTCGAAATTTCGGCAGCATTTCGGCGTAATTTTAAGGCTTCCGACGTTAGGTACGCCTCGAACCATATGTACCTGCCACGTACTATACCACAAGCCTATTTTATGTAAAAGTTTTCCAAACTTTTACATAAAAGCTCACAAATTCCAATTTCACATTTTTTTACCACATTACAAAATTTTTTACAATTTTGCCCTTAGTTTTGGTTTCGGTTTTCACCACCAAACCGAACCGAAATTTCTCAAACTTTTCAACCACTTGTTAGGCTATTAAATGCCATTTTTCTAACACTTTTCAAGCCCATTTTCTTGTTCTTTTCAACCAAATTTCTTAGGGTTTTACCCTTGTATAACCCACGGCCGTTGAATGCTAAACATGTCAAGCATTTTTGTTTCATTCTTTCAATCACATTTCCACCATTTACACATTAAATTGCATGATTTAAATTAACCAAATACCACATAATTCATGCAAAATTTTTTCTTCCAAACCTTTAGGAAACCCACGGCCTCCTTAAGCAATGCACACCAAAATTTTTTTCAAGCTTTTCCATAATGAAATACATGCTTTATTCTTCACCAATTTAAACTTAGAAAGCATGTTAGCAATAAACCACAACTTTTTCTCATTGATTACCCATGGTAACCCACGGATTTTCCTTAGAAAAACCAACCAAAATTTGGTTTTTCTTTAAACAAATTACATGGTTTTCTTCCTTATTTCATCCTTAACAAAACCCAACATCAAATCCATGAAAAACACCAAAAAATTTTTCATCTTTTTCTCACTATTCACCCACGGATTCCATGAAGAAAAACCATGAAAAATTAAGTGAAAAAGGAAGTTACCTTGCTCTAATGCTTCCTTTGTCTTCTAAGAACACTTTGACACTCCTTTTGTGAAGAAATGTTGAAGGAATTCTTTGGTTCTCCTTGGGTGGCTCACGTAGACTCCATGGATGACTTAGAAAAAAAATTTTTCTTTTGGTTTGGCATGAAACAAAGTTTCGGCCACTTTGTTACCAACTTGCCGACTTATGCATGGAAGAAAGCCAATTAATTTGGCTCTAAACCAATCAATTTTCAACACCTTTCCACCTAATTCTTTCTCCATTTTTCAAAAATTAAAAAGGTATATTTTTGGCCAAATCTTGGCCTTTAGATCAAAAGCAAATTAAATCATGGCCATTCATCCTACCTAACACCAATTTCTTTCCATTTCTTAAATGGATTTATGATGTCATAATTACTAAAGTGAAAGTTGACTTTGATTTTCACTATTCACATTAATTCGACTACTTTTTGACCGATACCGGTTCGAGCCGAAATTTTCCTGGAATCGTCCCGGCGTGTTCCTGAGGTCTCCTGTGCAGTCGGATCAACTTAATCTGCTTCCGTTTGATTAAAATCAATCCCGGAAGTTTACCGTCTTTTTGAGCTCCGGTTAGGGTTTCTATGCCGGTTTTGGCACCGTTTCACCCGTTTCAACTCAGTGAATTTTTCCAACACTGAATTCTTACTCGTCAGTATTGTTAGAACATTTTAATATATTCTAAACAATACAAATACATCTATTTCACTCTTTAAATAGTACAAATTATTATATACATATATTTGTACTTTTCTTACTGTGCTCTTACTTTGACTTGCCATATTCTTATCTTTATACTGTTTAGATACCGAAACTACTCCTTTTTGAGCGTTTTGGGCCTGAATTCACTTTCTTACTCATATACTTTATTCTCTACTTATTTTTTTGGAGATTTTAATTTCCTCCAAAACATTTATTTATTTCTATCAACACTATAATTTGTCTAATTACAACCATAGTGTTTCTTTACATTCTTACTTACAGAACTCATAGAAAACCCTAGATTAAACTAGGTCACACCACTAAAATTCTCTGGTCGTCACACTTATAGGCTACTTTCCCAACCCGGCTAATAATTGGGAAAGGTCCTATGTATCTTGGGCTCAGCTTTCCTTTCTTTCCAAAACACATGACACCTTTCATTGGTGCTACTTTTAAGAATACGAAGTCACCCTCGTTAAACTCTAGGAATCTTCGTCTTTTATCTGCGTAGCTTTTTTGATGACTTTGTGTAGTTTTCATTCTCTGCTGAATCTTTTGGACCGCGTCTATTGTTTCTTGGATAAACTCAGTTTTATGAAGTTCTTTCTCCCTGAGTTCATACCAGTGAATGGGAGATCTACACTTTCGTCCATATAATGCCTCATAAGGAGCCATCCCGATGGACGCTTGATAGCTGTTGTTGTAGGAGAATTCTATCAACGGCAGCTTCTTGTTCCAGGCTCCCTTGAAATCTAAAATACAAGCATATCTTCTAACGTTTGGATCGTACGCTCAGACTGTCCGTCGGTCTGAGGATGAAATGCAGTGCTGAATCTTAGTTCGGAGCCCATTGCCTCTTGTACACTTTTCCAGAATTTGGATGTGAACCGACTGTCACGATCTGATACTATTGTTGTCAGTATTCCATGTAATCTCACAATGTTGGCAATGTACAATTCTGTGAATTTCTCTAATGTGTATGTCATCTTTACGGGTATAAAGTGAGCAGATTTGGTCAATCGATCCACCACTACCCATATCATGTCAAATCCTTCACTTGTCTTGGGTAGCCCGACCACGAAATCCATGGTTACGTGCTCCCACTTCCACTCTGGAATCTCTAGTGGCTGCAGCTCTCCGGCTGGCCGCTGATGCTCTGTTTTGACTCTTTGACATGTTAAGCAGCTGCTGATGTGTTTAACAATGTCATTCTTCATCTTTTTCCACCAAAAGTGCTGCTTTAGATCCTGATACATTTTCGTACTGCCTGGATGCACTGAATATGGAGTGTCATGGGCCTCTGTCAGGATTCTTTTCTTCAAAACTTCTTCATCTGGTACACAGATTCTTCCTTGGAAGAGTAAAGTTCCGTCTTTGGAGAGGTGGAACTCTGACCTGTCATTCCTAGAGGCCTCTTCTTTAAGCCTTTTGAAAGCAGCATCTAGCTCTTGAGCCTCTTTAATCTCCTCAAGAATTGTTGGTTTGAGTTGCATTGCCGCTAATTTTCCTGAAATTATCTCTACTCCCAACAAGGAGATCTCATGTTGAAGTGGCTTGGCAACTTATTGATGGCTATTTGCTCTGGCATTGTTGATTTACGACTCAACGCGTCTGCTACTCTGTTTGCCTTACCGGGGTGATATAAGATCTCACAATCGTAATCTTTTACCAACTCCAACCATCTTCTTTGTCTCATGTTAAGCTCTTTCTGAGTAAAGAAATACTTTAAGCTCTGGTGGTCGGTGAAGATTCTGCACCGGACTCCATATAGGTAATGTCGCCATATCTTCAAAGCAAATACGACGGCTGCTAACTCCAAATCATGAGTCGGATAGTTCTTTTCATGCTCTTTGAGTTGTCTTGATGCATAGGCTATTACTTTTCCATCCTGCATCAGCACAGCTCCTAGACCTGTCCTGGAGGCATCGCTATAAATGTCGAAGTCTCCTTCATCCTTTGGAATTGTGAGAATTGGAGCACTGGTCAACCGATTCTTCAACTCTTGAAAGCTTTCTTCACACTTCTTTGTCCACTCGAACTTCTTCTCTTTGCGTGTGAGAGCAGTGAGAGGGGCAGCTAATCTGGCAAATCCCTCTACAAATCTCCGATAATAGCCCGCTAATCCAAGAAAACTCCGGATCTCGGTCACATTCTTTAGAGGAGACCACTTGCTTACCGCTTCGATCTTTGTTGGGTCTGCTGAAATTCCGTCTTTGGAAATGACATGTCCTAAGAAGTGGACCTTACCTAGCCAAAATTCACATTTGGAGAACTTTGCATATAGCTGATGCTCCTTCAGAGTGCGTAACACAATCCGAAGATGCTTCTCATGCTCCTTCCAATCTTTCGAGTATATAAGGATGTCATCGATAAACACAATGACAAACTGATCTAAAAATTCCTTGAATACTCGATTCATCAGATCCATAAAAGCGGCTGGTGCATTCGTTGATCCAAAAGGCATAACGAGAAATTCGTAGTGCCCATATCGTGTTCGGAATGCAGTCTTTGGAATGTCTCTTTCTTTAATTTTTAACTGGTGATAGCCGGATCGAAGATCAATCTTCGAGAAGACGGTGGCTCCTTTTAGCTGATCGAATAAATCATCGATCCTTGGTAGAGGATATTTATTCTTGATCGTGACTTTGTTGAGCTCACGATAATCTATGCACATTCGGAGGGTTCCATCCTTTTTCTTCACGAAGAGAACTAGAGCTCCCCACGGCGAATAACTAGGCCGTATAAAACCTTTCTCTAACAACTCCTTCAGCTGAGCTTGTAATTCTTTAAGCTCGGCCGGTGCCATTCTGTAAGGGGCCTTTGAAATCGGAGACGTTCCTGGCAGCAACTCGATTTCGAAGGTAATCTCTCGATCAGGAGGAAGTCCCGGTAATTCCTCTGGAAATACCTCCACGAACTCGTTGATCACTAGTACCTCGTTCGGTTGTAGTTCTACCTTCTTGGTGGTATCCTTGACATAAGCTAGATATCCGGTACAGCCACTAGATATCAGCTTTCTTGCCCGCAGGGGACTGACCAGCATTTTCGACTTCTTCTGAGAATGCCCTTGATACTCAAACTGGTCTTTTTCTCCAAACTGGAACACTACTTTTCGTGGTCGACAGTCAATGGTCGCTTGATATTTTGCAAGGAAATCCATTCCAAGGATAACGTCATAATCGACTAACTCTAAGACGACTAAGTCGACGTACAACTCCCTATCAGCTATAATTACTGGTACGTGACGTAACCAGTAATCAGATAATAATACCTCACCAGACGGTAAGGTGGTTTTAAACACTTGGCCAATTCTATCCTTGGCATGACTAACTCTTTCGACAAAGCTATGTGAGGCAAATGAATGCGATGCACCGGAGTCAACTAAAATAAGTACAGGGCTTTGGGCGACAAGAAGCTGACCTGTCACCACATTCGAGGTGCCTGCCTCTACATCTTCCCTGGTGTAGGCTAATAGATGTGCCTCGGTCTTTGGTATATTCTCCTGGCCTCCAGGTTGAGTATGCGATCCTTGTATAGCATGGACCTGTCTCGTCTGTCGGGACTGAAAGGATCCCGGCTGGTTCTGTTGGTTGGATGGGCAGACTCTAGCATAATGGCCTTCTCTACCACAAACATAGCATGTCGTATTCCCCAGCTTGCACTCGCCCTTGTGCAGTCTTCCACATTTTGGGCATGGCTGTCGGTTCTGTACTCCTTCTAAGCCTTGCCTTTGCTGAGTGTTGCGAGTATTTTGGCCCCAATTTTCATTTGGGTTTCCCTTTCGCTTATTGGTGTTCTGCTGGTTCTGGTTATTTTTCTGACCAGGCTTCATTCCTTGACCAGATTTATTACTTTGGCTAGCTTGGTTGTTCTTCTGAGTGTGCTTCGCAAGATCTCTTTCTTTCTTCTTCTCCTCCCAGACTTTTGTTCTTTCTTCCTTAACTCGGTTCAGACGATTCTCGGCCCTTATAGCTCTGCTTACACAGTCTGCTACAGTGGTTGGCAGGGTCTCGCCACTTTCCACATTTAGGGCTATATCTTGTCGGAACATATTGATCATCCTCCGTACCCGCTCTTCTTCTGTGGGTACCAAATGTGGACACAGTCGAGCTAATCTGTCGAATTTACGGCAGGCTTCAGTCACTGTCATCTCGCCTTGCCTCAGCTCGTCGAACTCTCTTTGTTGAGCTCGTAGGGTGTCAAAATTGAAATACTTCCTGTTAAATTCTCCCAGGAAGTCATTCCAAGTCATCCTTCTAACGTCCCTTCGCATCTTTACTGTCTCCCACCAATAACGAGCATCCTTCGTTAATATGCAGGAGGCGCAAAGGACCTTCTCTTGGTCTGTTAGGTCCATAAACTCAAAAATGGTCTGTAGTGAAGCTAACCACTCTTCAGCCTCTAAGGGTTCTATAGATCCCTCAAACTCTTTTGGCTTCATCTTTCGGAACCGTTCATACAACGATCCCTGGTTGGCTCCAGCTCGGGCACCTATTGCTACTTCAGGTACCATTCGGACTGGTGGTGCTACTGGTTCAGGAGCTGGTTGTGGCTCCGGTACTGGGGCTTGAGGTGGAGGGAAATTCGCTTGGGCCCCATTCCTCTGTTCCAGTAGCTCTTGTAGTCTTTGGTTCTGTGTTTCTTGTGCCTCTAGCCGAGCTTGTATGTTGGCTAGGACAGCGGCTAAGTCTGCTTCTTGAGCTTGCTCAGCTCGTGTGCGAACCATGTTGCTGTGTCTGACCTATAACAATAGCGACATGGTTTAGTACTAATTAGATATTGATTATCTAAAATTACTTACTTGGACTGAGCAGGTGCAGATACTGTGATGTCATGGAAGGTCGATAGTAGAACCGCTCGCTCTGATACCAACTCTTGTGGGCGACCCCTCTAGCTTAGGTCGTCCACCTTATCTTGCTTGCTTTCTTTATTCTTTGCTTAGTCTTACTTAGCTTGCTTGTTTCTATAGCTTTCTTCTCCTTGGGGTTTAAAAGATTTGTTCTTGAAAAACTAGGAATATTTTTTTTTTCTTTAATCAGAGGAAACTACTAATTCTTGAAAATTGTGTATACATAAATATATACGTACTTCTTAATACTTTTTCCCAAAATATATTTTGGAGTCTTGTTACTTTAAAGTACGTAAAAATAGAAATATACTTTTAAGCTTGTTTCACTACTTTACATACTACAGTCTTGTCTTGTCTTTATACATATATCTCACTATTACACTTTCTTTCTTTTACACCTTGAGTACAGCGGAATTCTGCGAAACGGAACCATAACCCGTCCATGACATCGCTGGGATCTGCCTGTCAGTCCGCTACTCTTGTTTCATCTTGCTGGTTGCTTTCCTTTATTACCTACAGCACGAATAGACTAATGAGCTAAAGCTCAGTAAGTACAAACATACATACAAGTAAATAAGCTGAATACACCACTCTAGGGTTAGTCAACTTAGGACCAATTATTTTCTTTAGTCCTATACTACTTGTTCTTTCTATTATATTTCTTTCTTTTCTTTGCTTTACTTCATCTGCTTAATCTTTCACTTGTGGGCCCGTGGTTGGACGTACCTGGTGCGCGCAGACCAATAGAGGATCAGGGGAGTGACCCACCGATCAACCCTAAGGTCATCTCTGGACTACTTGACCTTATAGGTAGTAAGTCATGCCATAAACTACCTCATTATTAACGAGGCAGCGCCACACTTCTGGGGTGGAGGCAGGAAGTTAAGCCATAAACTACCTCATTATTAACGAGGCAGCGCCACACTTCTGGGGTGGAGGCTATCTGGGAACCTCACAACTGGGGAGGCCGGTACGCCAACCTTAACTTTTAAGTCTTATTATTTGACTTAACTTATTTCTCTTTTCTTTTTCTAATCTTGCTTACTATTCTCGTGAACATGTTAGTATCATGTCACAACTGAATAGCTTAAATGTGTATATATATATAACACAACTTTATGGTAAGTCCATTCGTGAGTAGACAATTAAATGTCTGTACTTACCTTATCAATCTCTTCTCTTCTTCTCTCTAGGATCTTTGATCGCCCTCCTTGTAGGTCGATTTTTGGATCCTACAGACAAACTTTGTCTGTTAATTTCATTTCCATTTATAGCTTTTATTTTTCATTAAAAAGCTTAAATAGAACCTATTTACAACTTTTTGGGCTTTATTTATCATTTCTCCAATTTTTCCCAACTTTTGCAAAATTACGATTTTGCCCCTATATTTTGGTAAAATTACAGTTTTGCCCCTGACGGAATTTTATTGATCCAGACTGCATTTTTGGCCCTCAGGAACTTTTCTGACTCTTTTCTAATCATTACCGGGTTCGTTTCTATTATATTTCCACTTTTCACTTTCCCGACCCTCAGGAAGCACTATTCCGACCCTTACGTCGGTTTAGTGATTTTCTATAGTTTCGGAGCCTCAAATGGACGTTTTACTAGTATTTAAAACGTTCATCTAGACTTTCCGGACCTAGGTCTCCGAGGCTCGGATTTTCCGTACCCGACTCGGATCTTTATTTCATTTCCAAAAACGCCCCCCCCCCTCGGGGTTGGTTTTTTTTTCCGTTTCACTCTCATTTTACATTTTTAGGGGACGGTCTACTATTCACGAACCACCCCTTAAGTTTTCCCTATTCAATTCTCCGTTAGGGACTCGGGTTTCCGACCCGACCCTAAACTTTTATTTTTAAATCCTATTTTACCCCGAAAGCCGTTTTCGAAATTTCGGCAGCATTTCGGCGTAATTTTAAGGCTTCCGGCGTTAGGTACGCCTCGAACCATATGTACCTGTCACGTACTATACCACAAGCCTATTTTATGTAAAAGTTTTCCAAACTTTTACATAAAAGCTCACAAATTCCAATTTCACATTTTTAACCACATTACAAAATTTTTTCACAATTTTGCCCTTAGTTTTGGTTTCGGTTTTCACCACCAAACCGAACCAAAATTTCTCAAACTTTTCAACCACTTTTTAGGCTAATCAATGCCATTTTTCTAACACTTTTTCAAGCCCATTTCCTTGTACTTTTCAACTAAATTCTTAGGGTTTTTAAGCCTCCCATAAGTCACGGCCACATTAAGAAAACACATGCCATCATTTTTGTTTCATGCTTTCAATCAAAATTTCATCATTCACATCATAAAATGCATGATTTCAATTAACCAAACATCATATGAAACATGCAAAATTTTCCCCAAAACCCTAAGTATTTCCCACGGCCACTTTGAGTAAATGAACACCAAAATTTTTCCAAGCTTTTCCATAATGAATTTCATGCTTTATTCTTAACAAAATTCAACTTGAAAGCATGTTAACACATAAATCACACAAATTTCTCATTGCTTACCAATGGTAACCCACGGATTTTCCTTTGGAAAACCAACCAAAATTTGGTTTTTCTTTTAACCAATTGCATGGTTTTCTTCCTCATTACACCCTTAACAAAACCCATCATCAACTTAATGAAAAACAACCAAAAATTTTCCATCTTAATTCACTATTCACCCCACGGTTTTCATGAAGAAAAACCAAGAAAAATTTCAATCCAAGGGAAGTTACCTTGTTCACTTTCTTCCTTTGTCTTCAAGTGATGTTTTGCCACACTTTTTGTATAGAAAACTTGAAGAAATAGCTTAATTCTCCTTTGGTCACTCACGGCTCACCATGGAGAATAACTTAGAAAAATTTTCTTCTTAGTTTTTGCTTGAAAATTGGCTTCGGCCACTTTATTCCCAAACTTGCCGACTTATGCATGGAAGAAAGCCAATTAATTTGGCTCTAAACCAATCAAATTTCAACACCTTTCACCCTAATACTTTCTCCATTTTTCAAAAATTAAAAAGGTTAATTTTTGGCTAAATCTTGGCCTTTAGATCAAAAGCAAATTAAATCATGGCCATTCATCCTACCTAACACCATATTTCTTTCCATTTGGTAAATGGATTTATGATGTCATAATTACTAAAGTGAAAGTTGACTTTGACTTTCACTATTCACATTAATTCGACTACTTTTTGACCGATACCGGTTCGAGCCGAAATTTTCCTGGAATCGTCCCGGCGTGTTCCTGAGGTCTCCTGTGCAGTCGGATCAACTTAATCTGCTTCCGTTTGATCAAAATCAATCCCGGAAGTTTACCGTCTTTTTGAGCTCCGGTTAGGGTTTCAATGCCGGTTTTGGCACCGTTTCACCCGTTTCAACTCAGTGAATTTTTCCAACACTGAATTCTTACTCGTCAGTATTGTTAGAACATTTTAATATATTCTAAACAATATAAATACATCTATTTCACTCTTTAAATAGTACAAATTATTATATATATATATTTGTACTTTTCTTACTGTGCTCTTACTTTGACTTGCCATATTCTTATCTTTATACTGTTCAGATACCGAAACTACTCCTTTTTGAGCGTTTTGGGCCTGAATTCACTTTCTTACTCATATACTTTATTTTCTACTTATTTTTGGAGATTTTAATTTCCTCCAAAACATTTATTTATTTCTATCAACACTATAATTTGTCTAATTACAACCATAGTGTTTCTTTACATTCTTACTTACAGAACTCATAGAAAACCCTAGATTAAACTAGGTTACACCACTAAAATTCTCTGGTCGTCACATTCACCCCTCCTTAAAAATTTTCGTCCTCGAAAATCAGAACAGGTGGGGATACTTGGCTCTCATCTCATCTTCTCTTTCCCACGTGGCCTCTTCTACATTATGATTTTTCCATAGAACTTTGACCAGCGGGATGCTTTTATTTCTTAATATCTTCTCTTCTCGAGCAAGTATTTGCACTGGTTGCTCTTCGTAAGAGAGATCCTCTCGAACTTGGATTGGCTCATAATCTAGGACATGTGAAGGGTCCGAGATATACTTTCTTAGCATAGATACATGAAAGACATTATGCACTGAAGATAATTCCAGTGGCAAAGCTATCTTATAGGCTACTTTCCCAACCCGGCTAATAATTGGGAAAGATCCTATGTATCTTGGGCTCAGCTTTCCTCTCTTTCCAAAACGCATGACACCTTTCATTGGTGCTACTTTTTAGAATACGAAGTCACCCTCGTTAAACTCTAGGAATCTTCGTCTTTTATCTGCGTAGCTTTTCTGACGACTTTGTGCAGTTTTCATTCTCTGCTGAATCTTTTGAACCGCGTCTATCGTTTCTTGGATAAACTCGGTTTTATGAAGTTCTTTCTCCCTGAGTTCATACCAATGAATGGGAGATCTACACTTTCGTCCATATAATGCCTCATAAGGAGCCATCCCGATGGACGCTTGATAGCTGTTGTTGTAGGAGAATTCTATCAACGGCAGCTTCTTGTTCCAGGCTCCCTTGAAATCTAAGATACAAGCACGAAGCATATCTTCTAGCGTTTGGATCGTACGCTCAGACTGTCCGTCGGTCTGAGGATGAAATGTAGTGCTGAATCTTAGTTCGGAGCCCATTGCCTCTTGTACACTTTTCCAGAATTTGGATGTGAACTGACTGTCACGATCTGATACTATTGTTGTCGGTATTCCATGTAATCTCACAATGTTGGCAATGTACAATTCTGCGAATTTCTCTAATGTGTATGTCATTTTTACGGGTATAAAGTGAGCAGATTTGGTCAATCGATCCACCACTACCCATATCATGTCAAATCCTTCACTTGTCTTGGGTAGCCCGACCACGAAATCCATGGTTACGTGCTCCCACTTCCACTCTGGAATCTCTAGTGGCTGCAGCTCTCCGGCTGGCCGCTGATGTTCTGCTTTGACTCTTTGACATGTTAAGCAGCTGCTGATGTGTTTAACAATGTCATTCTTCATCTTTTTCCACCAAAAGTGCTGCTTTAGATCCTGATACATTTTCGTACTGCCCGGATGCACTGAATATGGAGTGTCATGGGCCTCTGTCAGGATTCTTTTCTTCAAAACTTCTTCATCTGGTACACAGATTCTTCCTTGGAAGAGTAAAGTTCCGTCTTTGGAGAGGTAGAACTCTGACCTGTCATTCCTAGAGGCCTCTTCTTTAAGCCTTTTGAAAGCAGCATCTAGCTCTTGAGCGTCTTTAATCTCCTTAAGAATTGTTGGTTTGAGTTGCATTGCCGCTAATTTTCCTGAAATTATCTCCACTCCCAACAAGGAGATCTCATGTTGAAGTGGCTTGGGCAGCTTATCGATGGCTATTTGCTCCGGCATCGTTGATTTACGACTCAACGCGTCTGCCACTCTGTTTGCCTTACCGGGGTGATATAAGATCTCACAATCGTAATCTTTTACCAACTCCAGCCATCTTCTTTGTCTCATGTTAAGCTCTTTCTGAGTAAAGAAATACTTTAAGCTCTGGTGGTCGGTGAAAATTCTGCACCGAACTCTATATAGGTAATGTCGCCAAATCTTCAAAGCAAATACGACGGCTGCTAACTCCAAATCATGAGTCGGATAGTTCCTTTCATGCTCTTTGAGTTGTCTTGATGCATAGGCTATTACTTTTCCATCCTGCATCAGCACAGCTCCTAGACCTGTCCTGGAGGCATCGCTATAAATGTCGAAGTCTCCTTCATCCTTTGGAATTGTGAGAATTGGAGCACTGGTCAACCGATTCTTCAACTCTTGAAAGCTTTCTTCACACTTCTATGTCCACTCGAACTTCTTCTCTTTGCGTGTGAGAGCAGTGAGAGGGGCAGCTAATCTGGCAAATCCCTCTACAAATCTCCGATAATAGCCCGCTAATCCGAGAAAACTCCGGATCTCGGTCACATTCTTTGGAGGAGACCACTTGCTTACCGCTTCGATCTTTGTTGGGTCTACTGAAATTCCGTCTTTGGAAACGACATGTCCTAAGAAGTGGACCTTACCTAGCCAAAATTCACATTTGGAGAACTTTGCATATAGCTGATGCTCCTTCAGAGTGCGTAACACAATCCGAAGATGCTTCTCATGCTCCTTCCAATCTTTCGAGTATATAAGGATGTTATCGATAAACACAATGACAAACTGGTCTAAAAATTCCTTGAATACTCGATTCATCAGATCCATAAAAGCGGCTGGTGCATTCGTTAATCCAAAAGGCATAACGAGAAATTCGTAGTGCCCATACCGTGTTCGGAACGCGGTCTTTGGAATGTCCCTTTCTTTAATTTTTAACTGATGATAGCCGGATCGAAGATCAATCTTCGAGAAGACGGTGGCTCCTTTTAGCTGATCGAATAAATCATCGATCCTTGGTAGAGGATATTTATTCTTGATCGTGACTTTGTTGAGCTCACGATAATCTATGCACATTCGGAGGGTTCCATCCTTTTTTTTCACCAAGAGAACTGGAGCTCCCCACGGCGAATAACTAGGCCGTATAAAACCTTTCTCTAACAACTCCTTCAGCTGAGCTTGTAATTCTTTAAGCTCGGCCGGTGCCATTCTGTAAGGGGCCTTTGAAATCGGAGACGTTCCTGGCAGCAACTCGATTTCGAAGGTAATCTCTCGATCAGGAGGAAGTCCTGGTAATTCTTCTGGAAATACCTCCACGAACTCGTTGATCACTGGTACCTCGTTCGGTTGTAGTTCTACCTTCTTGGTGGTGTCCTTGACATAAGCTAGATATCCAGTACAGCCACTAGATATCAGCTTTCTTGCCCGCAGGGAACTGATCAGCATTTTCGACTGCTTCTGAGAATGCCCTTGATACTCAAACTGGTCTTTTTCTCCAGACTGAAACACTACTTTTCGTCGTCGACAGTCAATGGTCGCTTGATATTTTGCAAGGAAATCCATTCCAAGGATAACGTCATAATCGACTAACTCTAAGACGACTAAGTCGACGTACAACTCCCTATCAGCAACAATTACTGGCACGTGACGTAACCAGTAATCAGATAATAATACCTCACCAGACGGTAAGGTGGTTTTAAACACTTGGACAATTTTATCCTTGGCATGACTAACTCTTTCTACAAAGCTAAGTGAGGCAAATGAATGCGATGCACCGGAGTCAAATAAAATAAGTGCAGGGCTTTGGGCGACAAGAAGCTGACCTGTCACCACATTCGAGGTGCCTGCCTCTACATCTTCCCTGGTGTAGGCTAATAGATGTGCCTCGGTCTTTGGTATATTCTCCTGGCCTCCAGGTTGAGTATGCGATCCTTGTATAGCATGGACCTGGCTCGTCTGTCGGGACTAAAAGGATCCCGGCTGGTTCTGTTGGTTGGATGGGCAGACTCTAGCATAATGGCCTTCTCTACCACAAACAAAGCATGCGGTATTCCCCAGCTTGCACTCGCCCTTGGGCAATCTTCCACATTTTGGGCATGGCTGTCGGTTCTGTACTCCTTCTAAGCCTTGCCTTTGCTGAGTGTTGCGAGTATTTTGGCCCCAATTTTCATTTGGGTTTCCCTTTCGCTTATTGGTGTTCTGCTGGTTCTGGTTATTTTTCTGACTAGGCTTCATTCCTTGACCAGATTTATTACTTTGGCCAGCTTGGTTGTTCTTCTGAGTGTGCTTCGCAAGATCTCTTTCTTTCTTCTTCTCCTCCCAGACTTTTGTTCTTTCTTCCTTAACTCGGTTCAGACGATTCTCGGCCCTCATAGCTCTGCTTACACAGTCCGCTACAGTGGTTGGCAGGGTCTCGCCACTTTCCACATTTAGGGCTATATCTTGTCGGAACATATTGATCATCCTCCGTACCTGCTCTTCTTCTGTGGGTACCAAATGTGGACACAGTCGAGCTAATCTATCGAATTTGCGACAGGCTTCAGTCACTGTCATCTCGCCTTGCCTCAGCTCATCGAACTCTCTTTGTTGAGCTCGTAGGGTGTCAAGGTTGAAATACTTCCTGTTAAATTCTCCCAGGAAGTCATTCCAGGTCATCCTTCTAACGTCCCTTCGCATCTTTACTGTCTCCCACCAATAACGAGCATCCTTCGTTAATATGCAGGAGGCGCAAAGGACCTTTTCTTGGTCTGTTAGGTCCATAAACTCAAAAATGGTCTGTAGTGAAGCTAACCACTCTTCAGCCTCTAAGGGTTCTATAGATCCCTCAAACTCTTTTGACTTCATCTTTCGGAACCGTTCATACAATGATCCCTGGTTGGCTCCAGCTCGGGCACCTATTGCTACTTCAGGTACCATTCGGACTGGTGGTGCTACTGGTTCAGGAGCTGGTTGTGGCTTCGGTACTGGTGCTTGAGGTGGAGGGAAATTCGCTTGGGCCCCATTCCTCTGTTCCAGTAGCTCTTGCAGCCTCTGGTTTTGTGTTTCTTGTGCCTCTAGCCGAGCTTGTATGTTAGCTAGGACAGCGGCTAAGTCTGCTTCTTGAGCTTGCTCAGCTCGTGTGCGAACCATGTTGCTATGTCTGACCTATAACAATAGCGACATGGTTTAGTGCTAAATTAGATATTGATTATCTAAAATTAACTTACTTGGACTGAGCAGGTGCAGATGCTGAGATGTCATGGAAGGTCGATAGTAGAACCGCTCGCCCTGATACCAACTCTTGTGGGCGACCCCTCTAGCTTAGGTCGTCCACCTTATCTTGCTTGCTTTCTTTATTCTTTGCTTAGTCTTACTTAGCTTGCTTGTTTCTATAGCTTTCTTCTCCTTGGGGTTTAAAAGATTTGTTCTTGAAAAACTAGGAATATTTTTTTTTTCTTTAACTGGAGGAAACTAATAATTCTTGAAAATTGTGTATACATAAATATATACGTACTTCTTAATACTTTTTCCCAAAATATATTTTGGAGTCTTGTTACTTTAAAGTACGTAAAAATAGAAACATACTTTTAAGCTTGTTTCACTACTTTACATACTACACTCTTGTCTTGTCTTTATACATATATCTCACTATTACACTTTCTTTCTTTTACACCTTGAGTACAGCGGAATTCTGCGAAACGGAACCATAACCCGTCCATGACATCGCTGGGATCTGCCTGCCAGTCCGCTACTCTTGCTTCATACTGCTGGTTGTTTTCCTTTATTACCTACAGCACGAATAGACTAATGAGCTAAAGCTCAGTAAGTACAAACATACATACAAGTAAATAAGCTGAATACACCACTTTAGGGTTAGTCAACTTAGGACCAATTATTTTCTTTAGTCCTATACTACTTGTTCTTTCTATTATATTTCTTTCTTTTCTTTGCTTTACTTCATCTGCTTAATCTTTCACTTGTGGGCCCGTGGTTGGACGTACCTAGTGCGCGCAGACCAATAGAGGATCAGGGGAGCGACCCACCGATCAACCCTAAGGTCATCTCTGGACTACTGACCTTATAGGTAGTAAGTCATGCCATAAACTACCTCATTATTAACGAGGCAGCGCCACACTTCTGGGGTAGAGGCAGGAAGTTAAGCCATAAACTACCTCATTATTAACGAGGCAGCGCCACACTTCTGGGGTGGAGGCTGTAATGACCGCCATTTTCATGGCACCTACTTACCATGTAATAAGTCATTAAGGAATAAAATGGACATAATTTAATGTCCTTTAGCAAATTTAAGAAACATGGTCAAGTACACGACCGTGTAAGAGGCTGTGTACCGCTCAGATAGATGAATGTGTTTCAAAGACATGGCCGTGTTGAGTAGTCTCAACTAGTACATGCTCGTGTCTGAAATGTACACGCCCGTGTTGCGTTGCACACGCACGTGTAAGAGTCTGTGTAGAAGGCTGTGTAATGAGCCGAGAGCCACTGTAATGACTCTCATGAATTATGAAACTTAATTACTATGTAATGATGTAATTAAGTTAATAAGCACAGTGTGCTTTTCAGTTGAATGAATTAAACAGGAATAGTAACGTTTAATTACTATTCACGCAGTGAAAGGGGTAATCGACAGTGAAATTGGTCCACCCTATTATGTGAGTATGCGTTGAGACACGCAATATCAAGAAACCGGTCTAGACGACCATTTCATGATACAGAACTGATGAGCTAATCATCAGTACGCTCAGACTGGTCATCTGAGCGCAGCAGTGATAATTGCCCTAATAGATGTACAGTATCGAGAAAAGTGGTCTAGATGACCTCTTCTCGCCCAGAGGCTGACAAAATCGGAGTCAGAACGCTCAGATTAGTCAGTCAGATAGTGAATAGTGATTAGTGAACAGTGTGATACGCAGTGTCAGGTTAGTGGCCAAGACGGCCTTAATCTGGCATAAAACTGATATATTAATAGTCAGCAGGCTCAATCTGGTCAATTGAGCATAAAATGTAGATTTTGTTTAAGGGATACGTAGTATCGGGATGAGGGTCAAGACGACCTTTTCTCGCCCCGAAACTGATATATTTAGACTCAGGACGCCCAAATTAGTCAATCGGGCACCTGACACGTTTTTCGAGACGGGGTCATGCAGATCCCGAAAACTGGTCCAGAAGACCTCAGATGGACGTAAAACTGATAAATTTGAAATCAGCACGTCCAAATTAGTCAAGAGAGACTGTGTTTGAAATTTCACGCGAAAATGCCTCGTTATGCGTGCATAGTGTCAACACAGTGTAGGCCTAACCACAGTATCAAGAAATTAGTCAAGATGACCTTTTCTTGATATAAAACTGATATATTTGGAATCAGAATGTTCAAATTAGTCATTTGAGCACAGAAAGTAATTTTTGACCGGGAACCATACAGTATCGGGAAACTGGTCGAGACGACCTCGGATGAAGATAAAACTGATATATTTGGGTTCAGCACGCCCAAATTAGTCAGTATAGCCTATCTTAAAATTTTTCAAAAAATTTGTATAAAGGACGAAATTTTGGGGATTCTAGAGAAATAGCCCCCATATTTTTCCAAATCTCATTTTCTCCCTCCCCACACCACACGAATATAAACAGTGACCGACCAACGAATCCGGCCTCCGTTTTCGACACCGCCGGCACCATTGGAAAGCTCTCGACGAGCTGATTCCAACGGTGGGCCGAGTCGACCGAACCGACGCCGGAGCACGCCGCACGCGCCGCCCAAAGCCGCCGGTGGCCGAATTTTTCAAACCGCCGTATCTCCACCGTCCGACGTCCAAATGCCACGATTCTGGTCCCAATGGATTCGTGGTGAAGAGTAGAACAAAACCCAGGCTTCATTTCATGTCAACAGCCGCCGAATCGCGCCGCCCCAGGTTCGCCGTCGCCGTCGCCATCGCCGCCGTCGGATCTCGCTATTCCGGCGGAGTTGAGTTGCAAGGTCGGTGTCAAAATGCTCAGAACAACACGTAGATTAAAAGACCCAAATCAATTTTGGGCAACAACACCGGAAAAATGAAGATCCAACGCCGCCGCCGTCGCCGACTTTTCGTGAGCTGATTTCCGGTGATAGGAGCCTCGATTCGTGAAATTGACACCACCAATGGGTTCCTCTCGTCGAGCTCTTCAAGATGGTGGTCGCCACTTCCATCGCCGCCGCGGTCAACGCCGGTCAACGCCGGTCAACGGCGACCCGGAGACCGAAAATTGAAGAATGGCCCGTTGGCCTATTTTCGACGTTCCGGACACATCCGCGGCATCGGATTTGCAAACTGGAGTTTCAAAAGTGAAGAACGACGATTCAAAGATTACACGGTCGAGACCGAACGGTTCGTCCGACTGCCGACGGGAACGATTTTGGTAGTGGTGTTGATCTATTTATTCCTCAATTTAATATTGGAAATAATTATGTATTAATTATGGTTTAATGACTTGAGGAATTGTAAGAAAAAAGGGTGAAATATCGAAAAAGAGAATGTGAGAAAATGTGAATATTTTTACGTAAAAAGCGGAGCTTTTACGTAAAAATTAGGCCTCTGGTTTAGTACGTGGCAGGTTAGAATAGGTTAGATGGTTTTGAGGCGTTTCCTAAACGCCGGAAACCCAAAAATTAAGCGGAAATGTTGCCGAAATTTCTAAAACAGCAAAAAGGGGTATTTTAGGAAACGAGGGCTGAAAATGTGATCGGGATGGAAACCCGAGCTCCCTCGATGACCTAGGTCCGGGAAAGAAGGACGGACGTTGTGAGGATTAGTGAACCGCCCCATTAGAAATTTCGTAATGTAAGAAAACGACCCCTATGTCAGAATAGTACCACCCGAGGGACGGGTGCGGTCGAAGTATAAAATTTGGGGCGATTACATCGGTAACGGTAACCCGACAGGCTAAATAGTCATACGAGAGGTATTCAGTATGTTGACTGGTTGGTTAGCCAGTCAAGGACCAAGTCGGAATGGGATAGTGAGAGACAGTGATTAATTTGTCAAGTAGACAAATTAATCAAGCACGATTAAAAAAATTAGATATCAAATTTCCCAAAGTAGAGCAGTCGGGTACCGATAGGCATCAGTACCACACAACGATAAGTTTATTAGTTCCTAACGATAGAGTGACCTAAGAGCGATGTTAATTAATTTATTGGGTAAATAAATTAATTAACAATGATTAGAAAATCAAATTCTTAAGAAGAGGGTAATTAGTACCGACAAGGATCGGTACCACATAACGAGAATTTTTATTAGTCACTAATGACCACGGTGACCTAAGAGTGAATGTTAATGTAAATGCATTATGATTACAGGGAGGTACCTGTATTGTGACGAAGGCGAGAGTATAAACTGTCTGCTGACAGATAAGTACAACTCCGCCTACAGCATGGATAAAATGAATTTAAAATGATGCTTTTCCAGTATTTTAAGTATGTATCTTGCACACGATGCTGCACAGCATACATAAGAGCATATAGCTTCACAATCGAGTAGATTGATGAAAGAACAAGATAGAAGCCATAGATCCCTACCGCGTAGGATTGGGGACAGCTTAGAGAAGCGTATGGTTAGAACAGTTAAACAAGATGGAAATAAATAGGTGTGTCGTACCGGCTCCTTTAGTCGAAGGGGTTTCCAGTTAAAGAAAGTTCAGGCCACAAGTTGAGCATCAGTTGATGGCTCTTCGGCATTAGTTGACCTCGGGCGTTACCGTTGGTCTGCGCGCACACGGTACTGACACATGGGCCCTAAATAAACAAGAAAAGAAAAGAAAAGTTTGAAGCATAAATGAACATAACCGGATCATGCATTAGTTATAGTTCGCTATGCTTTCTTTTTCAGTAGAGTGCATACAGTACACGATGCTTCTGTCATGCATAAAGTATGTGAAGTTTTATATTCAGTGTTATGACATGTTATGTGATGACATGATATGTGAGCTGATATGTGATATGCTTATATGATATATGATTTATTAAGTGATATATGTCATGCCTATGATTTTACGTATGTGCTATGTTTTAAACATGTTTTGCGGTTAACATGTTGTACTTACTGGGCGTAAAGCTCACGGAGTGTGTTCATGCTGTAGGTAAGCATCCTATAGCGTAAACATCAAGGGACGATGATGATGGCGGAGGTGGATGTGAGGATGAGGTTATGGATACACCGCGAGTATTCTTCCGCACAGTATGAGTAAATAATATTTTGAATGGTGACAGTTAAATAGTATTTTGAATAGTAAATGTTAAATGGTATTTTGGAACAGTAAACAGTATATGTACGAGTAGTATATTTAAATAGTATCTGGTGAATAGTAATCAGATAAACATGTATATAATTATGTATGTATAATTGAAATCCTTATGTTTTTCAAATTCCGCATTTTAATAGTATGCGTACGTGAATAGTAAATACGTACGTGTATATAAAAAAAAAAAATCCCTCTAAATTTATAGTCTTAAATTCAGCAAGTTTAAGTATCGTTTTTAAAGAAGCAAGTAATAGAGTTTACAGTGACGGTCCGGGCCGCTGAGGGCACGGGGCGTCACAGAGGCTATCTAGGAACCTCACAACTGGGGAGGCCGGTACGCCAACCTTAACTTTTAAGTCTTATTATTTGACTTAAATTATTTCTCTTATCTTTTTCTAATCTTGCTTACTATTCTCGTGAACATGTTAGTATCATGTCACAAACTGAATAGCTTAAATGTGTATATATGTGACAACCGTGAAATTCAGGCAGTTCTCGGATGAAAATGTACAATTGTATGTATATAACAATTTGTACTATTTAAAGAGTGAAATAAATGTATTTATATTGTTTAGAATATGTGAAAATGTTCTAACAATACTGACGAGTAAGAATTCAGTGTTGGAAAAATTCACTTAGTTGAAACGGGTGAAACGGTGCAAAACCGGCATTGAAAACCCTAACCGGAGCAATAAAAGACGGTAAACTTCCGGGATTGATTTTGATCAAACGGAAGCAGATTAAATTGATCCGACTGCACAGGAGACCTCAGGAACACGCCGGGACGATTTCGGGAAAATTTCGGCTCGAACCGGCATCGGTCAAAAAGTAGTCGAATTAATATGAATAGTGAAAGTCAAAGTCAACTTCACTTTTGCATTTATGACATCATAGATCAAGATTAATAAATGAAATAAATAAGGTGGTTGGTGGCATTAATGGCTAGGATTTAATCACCTTTTGATCTAAAGGCCAAGATTTGGCCAAAAATTACCATTTTTAATTTTTGAAAAATGGAGAAAGAATTAGGCATGAAAGGTGTTGAAATTTGATTGGTTTAGAGCCAAATTAATTGGCTTTCTTTCATGCATAAGTCGGCAAAATGTGAACAAAAGTGGCCGAAGTCCATTTTCACGCAAAAACCAAAGAAAATTTCTAAGTGTTTTCTTCCATGGTGTCTACGTGAGGGACCAAAGGAGAACCAAGCTTTCTCTTCAACTTTTCTTCACAAAAAAGAGTGTCAAAGTGTTCCTTGAAGACAAAGGAAGCATTAGACCAAGGTAACTCCCTTTTTCACAAAATTTTTCAAATCCGTGGGTGAATAGTGATAGAAAGATGAAAATTTTTGGTTGTTTTCCATGGATTTGATGTTGGGTTTTGTTAAGGATGAAATAAGTAAGAAAACCATGCAAATTGTGTAAAGAAAAACCGAAATTTTGTTGGTTTTTCAAGGGAAAATCCGTGGGTTACCTTGGGTAACCAATGAGAAAAGTTTGTGGTTTAATTTCTAACTTGCTTCCAAGTTTAATTTTGTGAAGAATAAAGCTTGTATTTCATTATGAAAAGCTTGAAAAAAATTCTTGGTATGCATTTCATAAAGTGGCCGTGGGGTTACTAAAGTTTGGAAGAAAAATTTTCATGGTTCTATGTGATAATTGGTTGATTGAAATTATGCATTTCAATATGCAAATGATGAATTTAAAATGGAAAGCATGAAACAAAAATGTTGAGCATGATTTTCATTAATAAGGTCGTGGGTTATAAGTGCATAAAAACCCTAAGAATTTGGTTGAAAATGCATTGAAAATGGGCTTGAAAATGTGTTAAAAAAATGGCATTTAATAGCCTAAAAAGTGGTTGAAAAGTTTGAGAAGTTTGGTTCGGTTTGGTTGTGAAAACCGAAACCAAACTATGGACAAAAGTGTGAAAAAAATTTTGTTATGTGGGTGATGATGTGAAATTGGGAAATTGTGGGCTTTTATGTAAAAGTTTGGAAAACTTTTACATAAAATAGGCTTGTGGTATAGTACGTGGCAGGTACATTCGGTTCGAGGCGTACCTAACGCCGGAAGCCTTAAATTTACGCCGAAATGCTGCCAAAATTTCAAAAACGGCATTCGGGGTAAAATAGGAATTTAAATTAAAAGTTAGGGCCGGGACGGAAACCCGAGTCCCTAACGGAAAAAATTGAATAATAATAAAAAAAAAATTTAAGGGGTGGGTCGTGAATAGTAACCCGTCCCCTTAAAAATGAAAAACGCGTGTGAGATTGAAAAAAAAAAACCGACCCCGAGGGGGGGGGCGTTTTTGGAAATAAAATAAAGGTCCGAGTCGGGAACGGAAAACCCGAGCCTCGGAGACCTAGGTCGGGAAAGTCTAGATGAACGTTTTAAATACTAGTGAAACGTCCATTTGAGGCTCCGAAACGTTAGACAATCGCTAAACCGACGTAAGGGTCGGAATAGTGCTTCCCGAGGGCCGGGAAAGCAAAAAGTGGAAATAAAATAGAAACGAACCCGGTAATGATTAGAAAAGAGTCAGAAAAGTTCCTGAGAGCCAAAAATGCAGTCTGGATCAATAAAATTCCGTCAGGGGCAAAACTGCAATTTTACCAAAATATAGGGGTAAAATCGTAATTTTACAAAAATTAGGGGAAAATGGTGAAAATAATAAATAAAACCTAAAAAGTTATAAATAGGTTTTATTTAAGCTTTTTAATGAAAAATAAAAGCTATAAATGGGAAAGAAATTAACAGACATAGTTTTGTCTGTAGGATCCCAAAATCGGCCTACAAGGAAGGCGATTCAAGATCCAAGAGAGAGAAAGGGAACAGTCTGATAAGGTAAGTTCAGACATTTACCTGTCTGCAACATATAGCAATATTGTGCTAACTTTAATGTACTAACTATAAGTTAGGTACATATGTGCTACGGGCACTATGATAGAATAGAGAGAGAGACGAAATGTGCTACGAGCACTATAAGAATGGGACACATGGTTAATTGTGCTTCGGGCACTAGAGCGAGGTTAATGAAACTCACTCCCCTAAAATTAAAATGTGAACCATTCCTAACCACGGGACAATGTGAAGTCACCGGGTTAGAAGGTTAAAAAGTCGGTAATGAAACCACTTTCTGGCGTACCAGCCTTCCGTACAGGGAGGTACTTTTGCCTTCGGGGCTATGAGATAAGGCTGTGGAGGTCAGCACTGATGTACCGCTCCCAGTTATGTACTATTTTA
This sequence comes from Antiaris toxicaria, assembly GCA_035233585.1. Lineage (NCBI taxonomy): Eukaryota > Viridiplantae > Streptophyta > Magnoliopsida > Rosales > Moraceae > Antiaris > Antiaris toxicaria. The sequence continues at coordinate 89,026,697 of CP141156.1, forward strand.
CCTTCGGGGCTATGAGATTAAGGCTGTGGAGGTCAGCACTAATGTACCGCTCCCAGTCATGCGCACTTAAATGGTACTGCCAACCTGAGCTCAAAACCAGAACGTAAATAAAGATAATGACCTAAAACTGAAACTGTGCCATAATTGAGCATAAGACAGTTTAGTGAGAGCACTAACATCGCGGTAGATGTACTAGTGTGATACAGTGGTGTGGTCAACTTTACTATTCACATATGAATAGTGATCAAAGTTACTATTCACGTATGAATAGTGGTCAACAGTACTATTCATGATGAATAGTACTATTCATAGAAATTTTATTTCTTGCATGTTTGAACTTACTGAGCCTGTAGCTCACCATTTTTGCTAATGTTGCAGGTAAGCGACCAGCTCAGTAGCTTGTTTGACTGGATGCGGACGGGATGGCGCGTGTCAAATGGGACTATTCATCATGAATAGTACTGTTCATAGAAATTTTATTTCTTGCATGTTTGAACTTACTGAGCCTGTAGCTCACCATTTTTGCTAATGTTGCAGGTAAGCGACCAGCTCAGTAGCTTGTTTGACTGGATGCGGACGGGATGGCGCGTGTCAAATGGGATAACTGGGCGAGGGATATGGTACTGCCAGAGTCTTGCCGCTGAGCGTTAAAGTGAAGGGAAAAAAAAAGGGGGAAACAGTTCTTTTGTAATTATATATATTTTACAAAAGCACTGTATTATTTATATTACTTTGTACCTATCAACAAAGTAAATAGTGGAATAAGATTTTATATGATGTTTAAAGAAAAAAAAAATTTCCCAAAAACGTCATGATTTAAAAAGAAGAGAGAGATAAGCCGGCGACCCATGAGAGTACAATCTATCGCAGTTAGCGATAAAGCTCTACTGTAATAGTATTGTATGATCTCCACAAGGGGCGGGCCGCCACAGTTGGTATCAGAGCGGGTTTACGGTTGGTGTGGTTTATAATACCAACTGCTGCCACAGTTGTTATATCAGAGTAAGGTTTGCGACTGATTTGGTTTTGAATACCAACGGCTGTCACAGTTGGTATATCAGAGCAGTGTGACCATATCCCGATTTGACACTTTGCGCATCCTGCAACGCTATCCAAGTAAGTAGTTTACTTAAGTTCAGTTAATTATTTTCTTATGTGAAAATAATTATCTTATAGGTAGCACGATGACCAGACCTCCATATGTGAGACCACAGCTACCACGACTGAGAGGGGTATTACGGGTATGGACGAGACCTATTGTGAGGCTGTCCATTTCCCAAAGGCCGGTAGTTAGACCCCCGGTACCCGAGAGACCTCCCGTACCAGTACCAGCACCAGTGCCAGCGCCAGTAAAGATAGTACAGCCACGACCGATAGTTCATCCACCAGTAGTAGTGGACATTCCAGTTGTTGGTTGACGCCAACATATTGGGGTGAGAGTGTCGGCACGGGCAGTACAGGCATTTAGGGCCAGCAGTCCTCCTATGTTCGACGGTGGACGACAGTCGATGGAGACCAAGGACTGGCTTCATGCCATAGAGAGAATCATGGTGATATGTGACATCGATCGAGATATGTGGATCCAGTTGGCTGTCAGTATGTTTCAGGGAGACGCTCGAGTGTTCTGGCAATATTGCGACCAGGAGATTTTATTGGGATTCAGTTGGGCTGAGTTCTGTCAGCGGTTGGCTAATCAGTTTCAACCTAGGGATCCAGCACCTGCTCCAGCACCTCCAGAGAGACAAGAGGCTGATGCACCTGCGTACCCTGGATTCGATGAGGTCAGGGATTACATTCTCCAGACCGAGAGGATGGTCATGCTGTCTGGTGAGACAGTGATGTCTTACGCAGCACGGTTTGAGGAGACCGTTCGGAGGAGATGTCCATTGCTTAACCTCACGGAAGCAAACTGCTGTGAGCTGTTTTGGAAAGGCTTATCCTTGGAGTTGAGACAGAGGGTAATCAAGCCGTTTCCTCCGACGCTCCAAGAGTTCGTGGTGACAATCAGGACGATTGAGAGAGAGATTCTGATCGAGCATCTGACGCAGAGTCGACGAGAGACACTGGGTCAAGATGAGATGTTTGCACGCATCTTCGGGCCGAGAAGAATGATGAATGATCATGAGGCCGAACCGTCTAGACCACGAGGTGATGACTCAGGACAGGGAGCATTACCTAGGGGTGGTGACGACTCAGATGAGTCAGATGACGATGAGGATCCAGAAGAATATCCTCTAGTCTCAGATGCGGGGAATGAGTGACCAGTAGATATGTATATATGTACATAAGTAGCTTAGAGAGAAAAGCTCTTTTGTATAGACTTATGGCCATTTTGTATAAACGGCCGATGTATATATGACTGGTGATGCCTATGTATGACATATAAATGTTTTGCTATGAATCAAATACCAAAATGATTATATGTTGTACGATGATGTGTTACGATGATGTGGCTTTACATTACCCTAAATTTCGTAAATTGATATAATTTTACGAATGCAGTTATGGAAAAGCTAACGGTGAATTATTGTGCCATAATAGGACAATAGCCAAGATGGTGGATTTGAGAAATCGACCAGAGGGACGAGAGCGACGTCCTGATATTATGGAGAGACTGGATCAGATACAAGCTCTGTTAGAAGCTCAAATGCAAGAAAATGCGAATCTGAGGCGACGGGTAGAGGAGCTAGAGCAGAGACAAGGCTCTGAGGGTACCCAAGTAGAACAACAAGCTGAGGTAGATCCGGTTATTCCTCCAGCTGCAGTACATGAGAGAGCTCCTGAACCACAACCAATATTAAACCTAGAACCCCTCTATGAAAGATTCAGGCGTATGAGACCGCCAGAATTTGAAGGGTCTACAAATCCCTTAGAGGCTGAAGACTGGTTGTCGTCATTACAAGTGATCATGGAGTTCATGAACCTAACCGACCGAGAGAAGGTTGCATGTGCGTCTTTTGTGCTGAGAAAAGATGCTCGGTTTTGGTGGGACACCGTGCGAATGAGAAGAGACGTGTCTACCATGAGTTGGGCGGAATTTCTGGAAGAATTTAACCAGAAATATTACGACCCTGCATCTCTGAGACAGTAACAGAAAGAATTCTCAGAGCTGACACAAGGGAACATGTCGGTAAGCGAAGTCTGCCAAAAGTTCGACCAGTTATCCCGTCTATGTCCCTATGTTGTCCCTACTGAGAGGGAAAAGATACAGAAAATGATCGGGATGTTCAGGCCGGAAATTGCTACGTTAGTAGACACTGGACTAGTACCACCTACTTCTGTAGCAGACTATGTGAGTCGGGCCATTAGAGCTGAGTTTCATGTAGCCCGACAGAAAGAGGAAAGAGAGAAACACTGGGAGGCTAAAAAGAAGGAGAGGGCTTTGGCGAAGTCTACGCAAGTTGGTCAATCGAACAAGCCTAGTCAGAATGCGAAACCAAGCCAGGGCAATAGTCAAGGATCCCAGCAAAATAAGAGAAAAGGGAATTTTTCTGGGAATCGCCAGGGCAATAATCGAAACCAGCAGCGGAGAACAGCTGGTAATGCAAAGTCTAATGTGCAAAACTGCCCTACATGCGGGAAAAGACATTCTGGGCAATGCAGATTTGGGCCACTTGTTTGCTACGAATGTGGAAAGGAAGGCCATTATGCCAGGAACTGTCCAAATAGGCAGGGTGGACAAGGCACTTCCCAACCGCACCAGACACGCCCACAAGCTCATTCCCTTCAAGCCAGAGTGGAAGAGTCACCAGTGAGGCCGCAACGCCAAGAGCGTATGCAACGTGCTGATGCTCGTGTGATGGCCTACAGCAAGGAAGACGCAGAGGCAGGAACATCAAACGTGGTGACAGGTCAGCTTCCTGTCGCTAGTCATGTAGCCTCTGTACTATTCGATTCCGGTGCTACGCATTCATTTGTTTCCTATGCATTTGCTGACAAGATAGGACTTCCTAAGGATAATATGGGAAGGGTATTTAAGACAGCTTTACCTTCTGAGGAAGTATTGTTGTCCAGTTACTGGTTACCCTATGTACCAGTATATGTGGCAAATAGGGAACTATATGTTGAGTTGATCGTAATGGAGATCATGGATTACGATGTGATTTTAGGCATGGATTTCCTAGGGAAATACCGAGCCACGATCGACTGCCGAAATCGAAAGATAGTCTTCCAACCCGAGGAAGAAGAGAGTTTCGAGTATGTTGATACTTCTCGAAGACCCGGGAAGATGATCATCAGTTCGCTAAGAGCCAGCAAGCTGATAGCCAGTGGTTGCGTGGGATATCTGGCATATGTGGTGGATACTGCAGAGGAACAGAAGCTTCAAGCTGAAGATGTTCCTGTGGTTAATGAGTTTCTTGACGTATTTCCAGAAGAGTTACCAGGGATACCGCCAGAGAGAGAAATCTCGTTTGAAATTGAGTTGATGCCTGGAACAGCACCTATTTCCAAAGCACCATACCGCATGGCTCCAGTAGAGTTAAAGGAGCTGCAGGTACAATTAAAGGAGCTTTTAGATAAGGGATTCATCAGGCCGAGTTTTTCTCCATGGGGTGCACCTGTGTTATTCGTCAAGAAAAAGGATGGAACATTCCGACTGTGCATTGATTATCGGGAGTTGAATAAGGTTACGATCAAAAATAGGTATCCGTTACCTAGAATTGATGACCTATTCGACCAGTTAAAAGGCGCAGCGGTATTTTCCAAGATCAACTTACTATCAGGATATCACCAGTTGAGAATTAAAGAAAGTGATATTCCTAAGACGGCGTTTAGAACTCGTTATGGTCATTACGATTTTCTTGTGATGCCATTTGGATTAACAAATGCGCCAACAGCATTCATGGATTTGATGAACAGAATTTTTAAAGAGTATTTGGATAAGTTTGTCATTGTATTCATTGATGACATTCTTATATACTCGAAGACTCATGAGGAGCACAAGAAGCATCTGAGGATCGTGCTGAATACGATACGGAAGCATCAACTGTATGCCAAATTCTCAAAATGTGAATTTTGGCTGGACAGAGTACATTTCCTCGGACATGTTGTATCCCAGGAAGGTATTGCAGTAGATCCAACAAAGGTAGAGGCAATTAACCAGTGGCCTGCACCCAAGAGTGTGACTGAAATACGCAGTTTCTTGGGATTGGCTGGTTATTATCGGTGATTTGTAGAGGGATTCGCGCGACTAGCTGCACCTCTTACCGCTCTTACACGCAAAGAAAGGAAGTACGAGTGGACTTGGAATGCGAAAGAAGCTTCCAAGAGTTAAAGAGGCGACTGACAAGCGCACTAATCCTTACGCTTCCCACTGAAGGGGAGAAGTTTGTGATCTACAGTGATGCATCAAAAATAGGATTGGGAGCAATCCTGATGCAAGACGGCAAGGTGATTGCCTATGCTTCCCGTCAGTTAAAGGAGCATGAAAGGAATTATCCTACGCATGACCTTGAACTTGCTGCAGTAGTGTTCGCACTTAAAATTTGGCGACACTATCTCTATGGAGCTCAATGTCAGATTTTCACTGATCATCAAAGCTTGAAGTATTTCTTCACGCAAAAAGAGCTCAATATGCGACAGAGACGATGGTTGGAACTGGTGAAGGATTATGATTGTGAAATCCTCTACCATCCAGGAAAGGCCAATCGTGTAGCAGATGCCTTAAGTAGAAAGTCTACTATATCGCACCAGCTACAGATAAACAGGCTTCCGAAGCCATTGCAGCAAGAGATAAATTCGTTGAACTTGGAGCTGATATCTGGAAGATTAGCTGCACTCTAAGTGGAATCATCGCTATTTGAGGATATAAAGGAAGCTCAGAGGCGAGATCCAGTAATGACAAGTTCTCAAGAAGGAATTTCCAAGGATGGAATAATCCTTTATCAAGGAAGAATAAATGTTCCAGTTGATGAAGAACTTAGAAGACGGATCATGTCAGAAGCCCACGAGACACCATATTCGGTTCATCCCGGAGCGAGCAAGATGTATCAGGACTTGAAGTTACAGTTCTGGTGGAAAGGGATGAAGAATATATAGCTAAATTCGTGAGCAGATGCATGACCTGTCAGAGAATCAAAGTGGAACATAAACATCCAGCAGGAAGATTGGAACCACTGGAGATTCCTGAATGGAAATGGGAACACATTACGATGGATTTTGTAGTGGGACTCCCAAAAACCTGAGAAGGTTATGACGCCATTTGGGTTATTGTGGATAGACTGACCAAGACGGCATGGTTCATAGCTGTCAAGATGACTTTTTCGTTGGAAAAGTTTGCTCAGCTGTACGTAACTCATGTCGTCAGACTACATGGAGTACCAAAATCCATTGTATCAGATCGAGATGCACGATTCACTTCGAATTTCTGGAAGTGTGTGCAAGAGGCCATGGGTACTGAATTGAGACTCAGTACGGCTTTTCATCCGCAAACAGACGGGCAGTCAGAGCGGACAATTCAGACGTTAGAGGACATGCTTCGAGCTTGCGTTATGGATTTTGCGGGAAATTGGAACGAGAAGTTACCATTGATTGAATTCTCGTACAATAATAGTTACCAAGCTTCGATAGGCATGGCACCTTACGAGGCTTTGTATGGACGGAAATGCAGATCACCATTACACTGGTATGATTTGCGAGAGAAGCAGTTGCATAAGACGGATTTCATAAAAGAGACTTCCGATGCAGTTGCTAGAATTCAGCGTCAAATGAAAATTGCGCAAAGCTGGCAAAAGAGTTATGCGGACAAGTGGCGGAGATCCTTAGAGTTTGATGAAGGAGACTTCGTGTTTCTCAAGGTATCGCCTATGAAGGGGATTATGCGCTTCGGTAAGAAGGGCAAACTGAGTCCAAGATACATTGGACCTTATGAAATTATCGAACGCATTGGAAAGGTTGCTTACAGATTAGCGCTGCCTCCAGAATTGTCGGCAGTACATAACGTATTTCATGTGTCGATGCTGAGAAAGTATATACCAGATCCGTCCCATGTGTTGAAGCATGAGCCTATTCAAATCCACGAGGATTTGACATATGAGGAACAGCCTATTCAAGTACTAGCTCGTGAAGAGAAAGTACTGAGGAATAAGGTAATCCCACTAGTGAAGATTTTGTGGAAAAATCATAACATTGAAGAAGTTACGTGGGAAAGAGAAAACGAGATGAGGAAATTATACCCCCATTTGTTCTAATTTTCGAGGACGAAAATTTTATAAGGAGGGGTGAATGTGACAACCGGGAAATTCAGGCAGTTCTCGGATGAAAATGTACAATTGAATGTATATAACAATTTGTACTATTTAAAGGGTGAAATAAATGTATTTATATTGTGTAGAATATGTGAAAATGTTCTAACAATACTGACGAGTAAGAATTCAGTGTTGGAAAAATTCACTGAGTTGAAAAGGGTGAAACGATGCAAAACCGGCATTGAAAACCCTAACCGGAGCAATAAAAGACGGTAAACTTCCGGGATTGATTTTGATCAAACGGAAGCAGATTAAATTGATCCGACTGCACAGGAGACCTCAGGAACACGCCGGGACGATTTCGGGAAAATTTCAGCTCGAACCGGCATCGGTCAAAAAGTAGTCGAATTAATGTGAATAGTGAAAGTCAAAGTCAACTTCACTTTTGCATTTATGACATCATAAATCAAGATTAATAAATGAAATAAATAAGGTGGTTGGTGGCATTAATGGCTAGGATTTAATCACCTTTTGATCTAAAGGCCAAGATTTGGCCAAAAATTACCATTTTTAATTTTTGAAAAATGGAGAAAGAATTAGGCATGAAAGGTGTTGAAATTTGATTGGTTTAGAGCCAAATTAATTGGCTTTCTTTCATGCATAAGTCGGCAAAATGTGAACAAAAGTGGCCGAAGTCCATTTTCACGCAAAAACCAAAGAAAATTTCTAAGTGTTTTCTTCCATGGTGTCTACGTGAGGGACCAAAGGAGAACCAAGCTTTCTCTTCAACTTTTCTTCACAAAAAAGAGTGTCAAAGTGTTCCTTGAAGACAAAGGAAGCATTAGAACAAGGTAACTCCCTTTTTCACAAAATTTTTCATGGGTTTTCTTCACAAAATCCGTGGGTGAATAGTGATAGAAAAATGAAAATTTTTGGTTGTTTTCCATGGATTTGATGTTGGGTTTTGTTAAGGATGAAATAAGTAAGAAAACCATGCAAATTGTGTAAAGAAAAACTGAAATTTTGTTGGTTTTTCAAGGGAAAATCCGTGGGTTACCTTGGGTAACCAATGAGAAAAGTTTGTGGTTTAATTTCTAACTTGCTTCCAAGTTTAATTTTGTGAAGAATAAAGCTTGTATTTCATTATGAAAAGCTTGAAAAAAATTCTTGGTATGCATTTCATAAAGTGGCCGTGGGGTTACTAAAGTTTGGAAGAAAAATTTTCATGGTTCTATGTGATAATTGGTTGAATGAAATTATGCATTTCAATATGCAAATGATGAATTTAAAATGGAAAGCATGAAACAAAAATGTTGAGCATGATTTTCATTAATAAGGCCGTGGGTTATAAGTGCATAAAAACCCTAAGAATTTGGTTGAAAATGCATTGAAAATGGGCTTGAAAATGTGTTAAAAAAATGGCATTTAATAGCCTAAAAAGTGGTTGAAAAGTTTGAGAAGTTTGGCTCGGTTTGGTTGTGAAAACCGAAACCAAACTATGGACAAAAGTGTGAAAAAAATTTTGTTATGTGGGTGATGATGTGAAATTGGGAAATTGTGGGCTTTTATGTAAAAGTTTGGAAAACTTTTACACAAAATAGGCTTGTGGTATAGTACGTGGCAGGTACATTCGGTTCGAGTCGTACCTAACGCCGGAAGCCTTAAATTTACGCCGAAATGCTGCCGAAATTTCAAAAACGGCATTCGGGGTAAAATAGGAATTTAAATTAAAAGTTAGGGCCGGGACGGAAACCTGAGTCCCTAACTGAAAAAATTGAATAATAAAAAAAAAAAATTTAAGGGGTGGGTCGTGAATAGTAACCCGTCCCCTTAAAAATGAAAAACGCGTGTGAGATTGAAAAAAAAACCGACCCCGAGGGTGGGGCGTTTTTGGAAATAAAATAAAGGTCCGAGTCGGGAACGGAAAACCCGAGCCTCGGAGACCTAGGTCGGGAAAGTCTAGATGAACGTTTTAAATACTAGTGAAACGTCCATTTGAGGCTCCGAAACGTTAGAAAATCGCTAAACCGACATAAGGGTCGGAATAGTGCTTCCCGAGGGCCGGGAAAGCAAAAAGTGGAAATAAAATAGAAACGAACCCGGTAATGATTAGAAAAGAGTCAGAAAAGTTCCTGAGAGCCAAAAATGCAGTCTGGATCAATAAAATTCCGTCAGGGGCAAAACTGCAATTTTACCAAAATATAGGGGCAAAATCGTAATTTTACAAAAATTAGGGCAAAATGGTGAAAATAATAAATAAAACCTAAAAAGTTATAAATAGGTTTTATTTAAGCTTTTTAATGAAAAATAAAAGCTATAAATGGGAAAGAAATTAACAGACATAGTTTTGTCTGTAGGATCCCAAAATCGGCCTACAAGGAAGGCGATTCAAGATCCAAGAGAGAGAAAGGGAACAGTCTGATAAGGTAAGTTCAGACATTTACCTGTCTGCAATATATAGCAATATTGTGCTAACTTTAATGTACTAACTATAAGTTAGGTACATATGTGCTACGGGCACTATGATAGAATAGAGAGAGAGACGAAATGTGCTACGAGCACGATAAGAATGGGACACATGGTTAATTGTGCTTCGGGCACTAGAGCGAGGTTAATGAAACTCATTCCCCTAAAATTAAAATGTGAACCATTCCTAACCACGGGACAATGTGAAGTCACCGGGTTAGAAGGTTAAAAAGTCGGTAATGAAACCACTTTCTGGCGTACCAGCCTTCCGTACAGGGAGGTACTTTTGCCTTCGGGGCTATGAGATAAGGCTGTGGAGGTCAGCACTGATGTACCGCTCCCAGTTATGTACTATTTTACCTTCGGGGCTATGAGATTAAGGCTGTGGAGGTCAGCACTAATGTACCGCTCCCAGTCATGCGCTCTTAAATGGTACTGCCAACCTGAGCTCAAAACCAGAACGTAAATAAAGATAATGACCTAAAACTGAAACTGTGCCATAATTGAGCATAAGACAGTTTAGTGAGAGCACTAACATCGCGGTAGATGTACTAGTGTGATACAGTGGTGTGGTCAACTTTACTATTCACGTATGAATAGTAGTCAAAGTTACTATTTACGTATGAATAGTAGTCAACGGTACTATTCATGATGAATAGTACTATTCATAGAAATTTTATTTCTTGCATGTTTGAACTTACTGAGCCTGTAGCTCACCATTTTTGCTAATGTTGCAGGTAAGCGACCAGCTCAGTAGCTTGTTTGACTGGATGCGGACGGGATGACGCGTGTCAAATGGGATAACTGGGCGAGGGATATGGTACTGCCAGAGTCTTGCCGCTGAGCGTTAAAGTGAAGGAAAAAAAAAGGGGGAAACAGTTCTTTTGTAATTATATATATTTTACAAAAGCACTGTATTATTTATATTACTTTGTACCTATCAACAAAGTAAATAGTGGAAAAAGATTTTATATGATGTTTAAAGAAAAAAAAAAATTTTCCCAAAAATGTCATGATTTAAAAAGTGGAGAGAGATAAGCCGGCGACCCATGAGAGTACAATCTATCGCAGTTAGCGATAAAGCTCAACTGTAATAGTATTGTATGATCTCCACAAGGGGCGGGCCACCACAATATATATATAACACAACTTTATGGTATGTCCATTCGTGAGTAGACAATTAAATGTCCGTACTTACCTTATCAATCTCTTCTCTTCTTCTCTCTAGGATCTTTGATCGCCCTCCTTGTAGGTCGATTTTTGGATCCTACAGACAAACTTTGTCTGTTAATTTCATTTCCATTTATAGCTTTTATTTTTCATTAAAAAGCTTAAATAGAACCTATTTACAACTTTTTGGGCTTTATTTATCATTTCCCCAATTTTTCCCAACTTTTGCAAAATTACGATTTTGCCCCTATATTTTGACAAAATTACAGTTTTGCCCTTGACGGAATTTTATTGATCCAGACTGCATTTTTGGCCCTCAGGAACTTTTCTGACTCTTTTCTAATCATTACCGGGTTCGTTTCTATTATATTTCCACTTTTCACTTTCCCGACCCTCGGGAAGCACTATTCCGACCCTTACGTCGGTTTAGTGATTTTCTATCGTTTCGGAGCCTCAAATGGACGTTTTACTAGCATTTAAAACGTTCATCTAGACTTTCCCGACCTAGGTCTCTGAGGCTCGGATTTTCCGTACCCGACTCGGACCTTTATTTCATTTCCAAAAACGCCCCCCCCCCTTGGGGTCGGTTTTTCCGTTTCACTCTCATTTTACATTTTCAAGGGGACGGGTTACTATTCTCGAACCACCCCTTAGGTTTTCCTTATTCAATTTTCTGTTAGGGACTCGGGTTTCCGACCCGACCCTAAACTTTTTTATTTTTAAATTCCTATTTTACCCCGAAAGCCGTTTTCGAAATTTCGGCAGCATTTCGGTGTAATTTTAAGGCTACCGGCGTTAGGTACGCCTCGAACCATATGTACCTGCCACGTACTATACCATAAGCCTATTTTATGTAAAAGTTTTCCAAACTTTTACATAAAAGCTCACAAATTCCAATTTCACATTTTTAACCACATTACGAAATTTTTTCACAATTTTACCCTTAGTTTTGGTTTTGGTTTTCACCACCAAACCGAACCAAAATTTCTCAAACTTTTCAACCACTTTTTAGGCTATTCAATGCCATTTTTCTAATACTTTTTCAAGCCCATTTCCTTGTACTTTTCAACTAAATTCTTAGGGTTTTTAAACACTTAAACCCACGGCCTCATTAGTGAAAAACATGCCAAATTTTCTTTTCATTCTTTCAATCAAGATTTCATCATTCACATCATAAAATGCATGATTTCAATTAACCAAACATCACCTAAAAGCATGAAAATTTTTCTTCCAAAACCCTAAGTAACCCCACGGCCACTTTGAGTAAATGAACACCAAAATTTTTCCAAGCTTTTCCATAGTGAAATTCATGCTTTATTCTTAACAAAACATAAGTTAAAAGCATGTTAACACATAAATCACACAAATTTCTCATTGCTTACCAATGGTAACCCACGGATTTTCCTTTGGAAAACCAACCAAAAATTGGTTTTTCTTTAAACAAATTACATGGTTTTCTTCCTTATTTCATCCTTAACAAAACCCAACATCAACTTAATGAAAAACAACCAAAAATTTTCCATCTTAATTCACTATTCACCCCATGGTTTTCATGAAGAAAAACCAAGAAAAATTTCAATCCAAGGGAAGTTACCTTGTTCACTTTCTTCCTTTGTCTTCAAGTGATGTTTTGCCACACTTTTTGTATAGAAAACTTGAAGAAATAGCTTAGTTCTCCTTTGGTCACTCACGGCTCACCATGGAGAATAACTTAGAAAATTTTCTTTGGTTGTTTGCTTGAAAATTGGCTTCGGCCACTTTATTCCCAAACTTGTCGACTTATGCATGGAAGAAAGCCAATTAATTTGGCTATCCACCAATGAAAATTAGGCACCTTTCACCCTAATACTTTCTCCCTTTTTCAAAAATTAAAAAGGTATATTTTTGGCCAAATCTTGGCCTTTAGATCAAAAGCAAATTAAATCATGGCCATTCATCCTACCTAACACCATATTTCTTTCCATTTGGTAAATGGATTTATGATGTCATAATTACTAAAGTGAAGTTGACTTTGACTTTCACTATTCACATTAATTCGACTACTTTTTAACCGATACCGGTTCGAGCTGAAATTTTCCTGGAATCGTCCCGGCGTGTTCCTGAGGTCTCCTGTGCAGTCGGATCAACTTAATCTGCTTCCGTTTCATCAAAATCAATCCCGGAAGTTTACCGTCTTTTTGAGCTCCGGTTAGGGTTTCAATGCCGGTTTTGGCACCGTTTCACCCGTTTCAACTCAGTGAATTTTTCCAACACTGAATTCTTACTCGTCAGTATTGTTAGAACATTTTAATATATTCTAAACAATATAAATACATCTATTTCACTCTTTAAATAGTACAAATTATTATATACATATATTTGTACTTTTCTTACTGTGCTCTTACTTTGACTTGCCATATTCTTATCTTTATACTGTTCAGATACCGAAACTACTCCTTTTTGAGCGTTTTGGGCCTGAATTCACTTTCTTACTCATATACTTTATTCTCTACTTATTTTTGGAGATTTTAATTTCCTCCAAAACATTTATTTATTTTTATCAACACTATAATTTGTCTAATTACAACCATAGTGTTTCTTTACATTCTTACTTACAGAACTCATAGAAAACCCTAGATTAAACTAGGTCACACCGCTAAAATTCTCTGGTCGTCACAAAATCCGTGGGTTACCTTAAGTAACCAATGAGAAAAAGTTGTGGTTTAATTGCTAACTTGCTTCCAAGCTTAAAATTGATGAAGAATAAAGCATGAATTTCATTGTGAAAAGTTTGAAAAAATTTTTGGTGTGAATTATATAAGGTGGCCGTGGGGTTTGTTAAAGGTTTGGAAGAAAAATTTTGCATGGTTTATGTGATATTTGGTTGATTGAAATCATGCAATTTAATATGCAAATGATGAATTTATAATTGAAAGCATGAAACAAAAATGTTGAGTATGATTTCCATTCATGAGGCCGTGGTTTATAACCCTAAGAAATTGGTTGAAAATGCCAAGAAAATGGGCTTGAAAATGTGTTGAAAAAAATGACATTTGAATGGCCTAAAGTGTGGTGAAAAGTTTGACAAAATTTGGTTCGGTTTGATTGTGAAAACCGAAACCAAATTAAGGGCAAAATTGTGAAAAAAATTTTGTAATGTGGGTGATAATGTGAAATTGGAATTTTGTGAGCTTTTATGTAAAAGTTTGGAAAACTTTTACATAAAATAGGCTTGTGGTATAGTACGTGGCAGGTACATACGGTTCGAGGCGTACCTAACGCCGGAAGCCTTAAAATTACGCCGAAATGCTGCCGAAATTTCGAAAACGGCATTCGGGGTAAAATGGAAATTAAAAATAAAAGTTAGGGCCGGGACGGAAACCCGAGTCCCTAACGGAAAAAATGTAATAAAGGAAACCTAAGGGGTGGTTCGTGAATAGTAACCCATCCCCTTTAAAATTTAAAACGCGAGCGAAATTGAAAAACCGACCCCGAGGGGGGGGGGCGTTTTTGGAAATGAAATAAAGGTCCGAGTCAGGAACGGAAAACCCGAGCCTCGGAGACCTAGGTCGGGAAAGTCTAGGTTAACGTTTTAAATACTAGTGAAACGTCCATTTGAGGCTCTGAAACGATAGAAAATCGCTAAATCAACGTAAGGGTCGGAATAGTACTTCCCGATGGTCGGGAAAGTGAAAAATGAAAATAAAATAAAAATAAACCCGGTAATGATTAGAAAAGAGTCAGAAAAGTTCCTGAGAGCCAAAAATGCAGTCTGGATCGAGAAAATTTCCGTCAGGGGTAAAATTGTAATTTTGCCAAAATATAGGGGCAAAATCGTAATTTTGCCAAAATACAGGGGTAAAATTGTAATTTTGCAAAAGTTGAGAAAAAATGGGGAAAATGATAAATAAAGCCTGAAAAATTATAAATAGGTTTTATTTAAGCTTTTAAATGAAAACTAAAAGCTATAAATGGAAATCAAATTAACAGACAAGGTTTTGTTTGTAGGATCCAAAAATCGACCTACGAGGAGGGCGATCAAAGATCCACGACAGGAAAAGAGAAGAGACTGATAAGGTAAGTTCAGACATTTACCTGTCTGCAACATATAGCATTATTGTTGCTAACTTTGATGTACTAACTATAAGTTAGGTACATATGTGCTACGGGCACTATTATAGAGTAGAGAGAGAGACGTAATGTGCTACGGGCACTATTGAGGATGGACACATTGTTCATTGTGCTTCGGGTACTAGAGCGAGGTTAATGAAACTCACTCCCCTAAAATTAAAATGTGAACCATTCCTAACCACGGGACAATATGAAGTCACCGGGTTAGAAGTGTAAAAAGTCGGTAATGAACCCACTTTCTGGCATACCAGCCTTCCGTACAGGGAGGTACTTTTGCCTTCGGGGCTATAAGAATAAGGCTGTGGAGGTCAGTACTGATGTACCGCTCCCAGTCATGTACAAATTTGCCTTCGGGGCTATGAGATTAAGGCTGTGGAGGTCAGCACTAATGTACCGCTCCCAGTCATGCGCACTTAAATGGTACTGCCAACCTGAGCTCAAAACCAGAACATAAGCAAAGATAATTACCTAAAACTGAAACTATGCCATAATTGAGCATAAGACAGTTTAGTGAGAGTACTAACATCACGGTAGATGTACTGTTGTGACACTGTGTTGTGGTCAACCTTACTATTCATGTATGAATAGTAGTCAAAATTACTATTTATGTATGAATAGTGGTCAAAGGTACTATTCATGATGAATAGTACTATTCATAGAAATTTTATTTCTTGCATGTTTGAACTTACTGAGCCTGTAGCTCACCATTTTTGCTAATGTTGTAGGTAAGCGACCAGCTCAGTAGCTTATTTGACTGGATGCGGACGGGATGGCGCGTGTCAAATCGGATAACTGGGTGAGGGATATGGTCCTGCCAGAGTCTTTCTGCTGAGCGATAAAAAGGGAAGAAAAAAAAAAGAAACAGTCTTTTGTAATAGTATATATTTACGAAAGTACTGTAATATGTAAATTACTTTGTACTTGCCAACAAAGTAAGTAGTGGGAAATGTTTACATGATGTTTAAAGAAAAAAAAAATTTTTTCCCTAAAAACGTCATGATTTAAAAAGAGAGAGAGATAAGCCGGTGACCCATGAGAGTACAATCTATCGCAGTTAGCGATAAAGTTCAACTGTAATAGTATTGTATGATCTCTACGAGGGGCGGGCCGCCACAGGTACCACACAATAGTACAAGTTATAGTCACTAACAGCAAAAGTGAACTAAGAACGCTGTAATTAATTTATGGGGCAATAAATTAATTAACCACGTATAGTGAAGCAAACTCTTAAGAGAAAGTAAGTTAATACCGATGGCAATCGGAACCATACGTTAGTCACTAACGGTACTAGTGACTCAACGACAAATATTAATGGAGTGCGTTATATTGATGGGTAGATACCTGTAACATGATAAAGGCGAGAGTACAAGTTTGTGTGCCAACTAAGTGAGTACAATTCCGCCTACAGCATAAGCAAAAATTGATCCAAACTACTGTTTTCATGCTATGTTAAGTATAAACCATGCACAGTTGTTACATAGCATGTTAGAAAAGCATATAGTTTCATAATTGCGTAGATTTATGAACAGTATAAGTTAGATGCCATTAGATCCCTATCACATAAGATTAGGGGATAGCTTAGTAGAGCTTATGGCATGAGGATAATAGAGATGATTCAATAATTGGGAAACTGTTAAGTAATGTCGTACCAACCCTTTTCCGTTTGAAGAGGTTTTTCGATTTAAATATGATGGTCCTCCGCATAATGGCCCTCAACAAAATGACCCTCCACATAGTGGTCCTCCGTAAAATGGCCCTCTGCACAGTGGCCCTCGGCAAAGTAAAGAAAGATAATTAATAAGGAAGCATAACTCAGTATAAACGGTTCATGTGGTATGCACGCTATGCCCTAGATACAGATAAAGCAAGCTTCCTAATTGCATGATAAGTCATACCCACATGATATGTTTCCATGTTCTATGTGAATGTGTGACAAGATTGCCAGTTGTATATGCCTTAAGTATGGCTTACGATTTAAACATGTTTTACGGATGACATGTTGTACTTACTGGGCATAAAGCTCACAATGTGTGTTCATGCTGTAAGTAAGCATCCTATAACTTAAACATCAATGGGCAATAACAGCGGTGGAGGCGGATGTGAGGGTGAGGTTATGGATACTACCATGAGTTTTATCTTCTGCATAGTTTTGAGTAACAGTATATTTGGAAAAATAAACAGTATATCTGAATAATATATTTTAAATAGTAATTAGTTAAAGTATTTTATAAGTATGTATGTATGACAGTACTCCTTATGACTTAGATTTTGTATTCTGAAGTATACATACATGAATAGTAAATACGTACACATAAAAAAAATCCCCTAAAATTATGATATCTGAGTAAGTAAGTTTAAGTATCAGTTTCAGAGAAGAATTGGTATCAGTATTAGTAGTAGTTTTTAGTGACAGTCCAGGCCACTTAGTGCACGGGATGTCACATTTGGAAAAAAAAAAAAAAAGAGCTCCAAAATACAAAGACTTAAAAATGAGAGAAAGTTTTTGATGACCCAATGAGGTTCACAAGCTATGGCAGTCAGCTACTAAGTTGGATAGTGGCAGTTTCGCCTGGCTAAAATTGGGGGCATCACATCCCTAATACTGCTGACAAGGATTTTTGTCATATGTTTTGGAAAGGACTTACAGTGGAGCTTTGATAAAGGGTAACTCTACCTTACTCCCTTACTCTAAGAGAGTTCATTGTTACAATAGCCAAAGTTGAAGAAGAGCTTCAAATGAAGTACATGGTGTGCGTTAGACGAGAGTAATTATTGCAAAAGGTAATGTTAGACCGTCTTTATAGAGCAAGACCTATGGCTAATGACCATGAGGCTGGCCCATCTAGGTGACGAGATGAGATGAGTCCCCTGTTGGGAAAAGGAACATCATCTGGGACCAGAGATGGTTCAGATGAGGAAGAAGAGGATCCGGAAGAGTTTTCGATAGTTCTCCACCAACCAGGAGATTAGATGTAGAAACATATAAAATGTGTAAATGTATATATCTACATATGTACATGATGACTGTATTGAAAGGCTATTTTGAGAAAAAGCCTTAAAGTTGATATGTATATGAAAGTTATGAAATGATATGTTATGAAATTTTGATATGTTAAAATGATGCGATGTTGAAATTATATAGTGTTGAAATTTATTTTTTTACTTATATTGTAAAATATGTTTGGAGAAAATGTAATGAGTGATTTTCATGCAACTATAGGCAAATAAAAGAATATGGTGAATGCATAAAACCCAAGAAATAGGAAGAGGGCATCCTATCCTTTTAGAAAGGGTTGGCGAATTACAAGCCCTTCTAGAAGAACGAATGAGGGCGAATGCTAAATTAAGGCAACAGTTAGAATAGATGGAACGTAGTTGAAGAAGTTCAACCACAGCCAACTCCTAAAGTAGAACAAGTAGCACCTTAGGGTATGCCTGAAGTGGCACTTGAACCTCAACCTCAACCTTAAATAAATCAAGAACCATTGTATGAAAGATTTCAATGGTTGAGGCTACCGAAATTCGAGGGCTCTACAAACCCATTAGAAGCAGAAGAGTAGCCTTCTTCAATTCAAATGATCCTGGAATTCATGGATCTAACAGAACAAGAAAAGGTCATGTGTACATCCTTTGTGCTAAGGAAGGATAAAAGGTTTTGGAGGGACACCATCAAACTGAGAAGAAATGCAGTTGTAATGACATGGGTAGAATTTTTAGAAGAATTTAATTAAAAGTACTATAACCCCACACTACTACAACCTCAACAGAGAGAGTTTATCGAATTGTAGCAGGGGGACATGACAGTGAGTGAAGTTTTTCAGAAATTTGACCAACTGTCACGACTATGCCCCTATGTAGTCCATACTGAGAGGGAGAAAATACAAAAGATACTTGGGATGTTTCGACCCGACATCTCAACATTTGTGGATAGTGGGTTAACACCACCCACTATGGTAGCTAATTGTGTTAGTCGAGCTCTGAGAGCTGAGTATCATTTAGCTCAACAAAGAGAAGAGAAGGAGAAAATCGGGGATGCCAAGAAGAAGGAAAAAGTCTTAGCTAAAGTTGCTCAAGTAGGAACTTATACTGGTCAGATTAGTAACAAAACCAAAATGCCAAGCTAGGACAGTCCAAGACTGCAAGTCAACAGCAGCAAGGGAAAAGAAAAGGTAATTTTTCTAGAAATCGAAATCAGAATAATTAGAATCAGGAACGAAGGCTGAATGATAATACCAAAACTATTGTTCTCGATTGTGTAGTATGTGGGAAGAGACATCCAGGCCAATGCAAATATGCTCTAAATGCTTGTTTTCAATGCAAAAAAGACGGCCATTTTGCCAAGAACTGCCCAGAGAATCAACAAAATGTGCAGGGTACGTTCAGCCATAACAACAACGTCCCCAACTTCATGCACTACAAGCAAAAATTGAAGGGCCTTTAGTGACACCAGAAAGACGGGAATGCATGCCTTGTGCAGATGCTCGAGTCATGGTCTACACAAAAGAGGATGCGGAAGCTGGGACATCCAGTGTAGTGACAAGTAAGCTTTCTGTCGCTAATCATTTGGCATCTATTTTATTTGATTTTGGAGCCACGCATTCATTTATTTCATACGAATTTGTGGATAAGATAGGATATCCTACGGATAGCATAGGTATGACATTTAGAACGACTTTACCCTTAGGCAAAATGTTGATGTCCAATTACTGGTTACCTCATGTACCAATAATTATGGCAAATAGGGAGTTATACACGGAATTGATCGTGATGAAGCTGGCCAATTATGACGTAATTCTAAGAATGGATTTCCTAGGAAAGTATCAAGCTACGATCTATTTCCAGAAGCATAAAATAGTATTCTGACTCGATCAGAAAGATGGCTTTAAATATGTCAATTCGTCAAGAGAAAAGAAGAAGATGATGATCAACTCGATGAAAGCAAGAAGGCTAATGTCTAGTGGCTATGCTGGATACTTAGCTTATATAGTGGACATGACAGAGGAGTAAAAGCTTCAACTTGAAGATGTTCCTATTGTCAACAAGTTTCCCGATGTCTTCCCAAAAGAATTACCTGGACTGCCACCAGAATAAGAAATTTCTTTTGAGATCGAATTAATGCCAGGAACCGCACTTATCTCAAAGGCACTGTACCGAATGGTACTGATGGAGTTGAAGGAGCTACAAGTGCAATTCAAAGAGCTTCTTGACAAAGGATTCATACGACCAAGTTATTCCCCATGGGGTGCTCCAGTATTGTTTGTCAAGAAGAATGATGAAACGTTCCACATGTGTATCGATTATTGGGAGTTGAACAAGGTCACAGTCAAGTATAGGTATCCGTTACCTAGAATTGATGACTTATTCGATCAACTTAAAGGCACAGTAGTATCCTCAAAGATCGATCTACAATCAGATACCATTAACTGTAGATCAAGGAGAACGATATTTCGAAGACCGTGTTCAGGACCCGTTATGGTCATTATGAATTTCTTGTGATGCCATTTGGGTTAACAAATGCTCTAGTTGCATTCATAGATTTGATTAATAGAGTCTTTAAGGAATTCTTGTATAAGTTTGTCATTGTATTTATAGATGACATACTTATATATTCAACGAATCGTGAGGAGCGTGAGGAATATTTGGGGATCATTCTTCGTACAATAAGAGAGCACCAACTCTACGCCAAGTTCTCCAAATGTGAATTTTGGCTAGATAAAGTACATTTCCTCAGACACGTAGTCTCCAAAAAAAGGATCGTTATAGATCCTGTTAAAGTGGAGGTGATCAATGAATGGCCTGCACCTAAGAATGTAACAGAAATACAGAGTTTCTTAGGTTTGGCTGGCTACCATAGGAGATTTGTAGAAAACATGATTAGCTGTACCTCTCATAGCCCTTACGTGCAAGGAGAGGAAGTACGAATGGACAGAAGAGTGCAAAAGGAGTTTTCGAGAACTGAAGAAGCAGTTAACGAGTGCACCAATCTTTACGCTTCCTACTGAAGGGGAGACATTTGTAATATATAGCAATGCATCAAAAATGGGATTAGGAGCAATCCTGATGCAAGCCGGCAAGGTAATTACCTATGCTTCACGTCAACTAAAGGATCATGAGAAAAATTATCCTACGCAACATTCGGAACTTGCTGCAATAGTGTTCGCACTAAAAATTTAGTGACACTATTTATATTGAGCTCAATGTTAGATCTACACTGATCATCAAAGTCTTAAGTATTTTTTCACACAAAAAGAGTTGAACATGCGGCAAAGAATATGGTTGGAATTGGTGAAGGATTGTGATTGCGAGATCCTCTACCATTGTGACGCCCCATGCCCTCAGCGGCCCGGACCGTCACTGAAAACTATTACTTGCTTCTTTAGCTTTTACTTATACTTCCTCTTTAAAACCGATACTTAAACTTGCTGAATTTAATACCATAAATTTAGAGGGATTTTTTTTATACACGTACGTATTTACTATTCACATACGTATACTATTAAAATGCGGAATTTGAAAAACATAAGGATTTCAAATATACATACACACTTATATAATTGTTTATCTGATTAATATTCACCAGACACTATTTAAATATACTATTCATACATATACTGTTTACTGTTCTAAAATACCAATTAATCTTTACTAATCAAAATACTGTCTAACTGTCACCGTTCAAAATACTATTTTACTCATACTGTGCGGAAGAATACTCGCGGTGTATCCATAACCTCATCCTCACATCCATCTCTGCCGCCATCATCGCCCCTTGGAGTTTGCGCTATAGGAAGCTTACCTACAGCATGAACACACTTCGTGAGCTTTACGCCCAGTAAGTACAACATGTTAACCACAAAACATGTTTAAAACATAACACATACTTAAAATCCTAAGCATGATATATATCACTTAATAAATCACATACCATATAAGCATATCACATATCAGCTCACATATCATGTCATCATATAACATGTCATAACACTGAATATAAAACTTCACATACTTTATGCATGACAGAAGCATCGTGTACAGTATGCACTCTACTGAAAAAGAGAGCATAGCGAACTATAACTAATGCATGGTCCGGTTATGTTCATTTATGCTTCAAACTTCTCTTTTCTTTTCTTGTCTATTTAGGGCCCATGTGTCAGTACTGTGTGCGTGCAGACCAACGGTAACACCCGAGGTCAACTAATGCCGAAGAGCCATCAACTGATGCTCAACTTTTGGCCTTAACTTTCTTTAACTGGAAACCCCTTCGACTGAAGGAGCCGGTACGACACACCTATTTATTTCCATCTTGTTTAACTGTTCTAGCCATACGCTTCTCTAAGCTGTCCCCAATCCTACGCGGTAGGGATCTATGGCTTTTAACTTGTTCTTTCATCAATCTACTCGATTGTGAAACTATATGCTCTTATGTATGCTGTGCAGCATCGTGTGCAAGATACATACTTAAAATACTGGAAAAGCATCATTTTAAATTCATTTTATCCATGCTGTAGGCAGAGTAGTACTTACCTGTCATTAGACAGTTTATACTCTCGCCTTCGTCACAATACAGGTACCTCCCTGTAATCATAATACATTTCGTTAACATTTACTCTTAGGTCACTGTGGTCATTAGTGACTAATAAAAACTCTATCGTTAGTGATACCGATCCTTGTCGGTACTAATTGCCCTCTTCTTAAGAATTTGATTTTCTAATCATTGTTAATTAATTTATTTAACCAATAAATTAATTAACATCGCTCTTAGGTCACTCTATCGTTAGGAACTAATAAACTTATCATTGTGTGGTACCGATGCTTATCGGTACCCAACTGCTCTACTTTGGGAAATTTGATATCTAATTTTTAATCGTGCTTGATTAATTTGTCTACTTGACAAATTAATCAGTCTCTCACTATCCCATTCCGACTTGGTCCTTAACTGGCTAACCGACCAATCAACTGACTGAATACCTCCCGTATGACCATTTAGCCTGTCGGGTTACCGTTACCGATGTAATCGCCCCAAATTTTATACTTAGATCACACCCGTCCCTCAGGTGGCACTATTCTGATCTAGGGGTCGTTTTCTTACATTTCGAGATTTCTAATTGGGCGGTTCACTAATCCTGTAAACGTCCGTCCTTCTTTCCTGGACCTAGGTCATCGAGGGGGGTCGGGTTTCCATCCCGATCACATATTCACCCCTCGTTTCCTAAAATACCCCTTTGTGCCGTTTTAGAAATTTCGACAGCATTTCCGCTTAATTTTTGGGTTTCCGGCGTTTAGGAAACGCCTCAAAACCATCTAACCTATTCTAACCTGCCACGTACTAAACCAGAGGCCTAATTTTTACGTAAAAGCTCAGCTTTTTATGTAAAAATATTCACATTTCCTCACATTCTGTTTTTCAAAATTTCATCCCTTTTTCTTACAATTCCTCAAGTCAGTAAACCATAATTAATACATAATTATTTCTAATAATATATTGAGGAATCAAGGGATCAAAACCACTACCAAAATCGTTCCCGTCGGCGGTCGGGTGAACCGTTCGATCTCGATCGCACAATCTTTGAATCATCGTTCTTCACTTTTGAAACTCTGGTTTGCAAATCCGATGCCGCGGATGTGTCCGAAACGTCGAAAATAGGCCAACGGGCCATTCTTCAATTTCTGGTCTCCGGGTCGCCGTTGACCGGTGTTGACCGACGTTGACCGGCCTTGACCGACGTTGACCGGCCATTGACCACGGTGGCGATGGGAGTGGCGACCACCATCTTGAATAGCTCGACGAGAGGAACCCATTGGCGGGGTCAATTTCTCCAATCGAGGCTCCTATCACCTGAAATCGGCCCTCGAAAAGTCCGCGACGGCGGCTGTGTTGGATCTTCATTTTCCGGCGTTGTTGCCCAAAATTGATTTGGGGCTTTTGATCTACGTGTTGTTCTGAGTATTTTGATACCGACCTTGCAACTCAACTCCGCCGGAATAGCAAGATTCGACAGTGGCGATGGCGACAGCGACGGCGAACCTTGGGCGGCGTGATCCGGCAACTGTTGACGTGAAATGAAGCTTGGGTTTTGTTCTACTCTTCACCACGAATCCATTGGGACCAGAATCGTGGCATTTGGATGTCGGACGGCGGAGAAATCACGGTTTGAAAAATTCGGCCACCGGCGGCTTTAGGCGGCGCGTGCGGCGTTCTCCGACGTCAGTTCCGTCGACTCGGCACACCGTTGGACTCAGCTTGTCGAGAGCTTTCCAATGGTGCCGACGGTGTCGAAAACGGAGGCCGGATTCGATGGTCGGTCACTGTTCATCCTTGTGTGGTGTTGGGGGAGGAAATGGGATTTGGAAAAATTATGGGGGCTATTTTTCAATAGTCCCAAAAATTTCGTCCTTTTATACTAATTTTTTGAAAAATTTTAAGATAGGCTATACTGACTAATTTGGGCGTGCTGAACCCAAATATATCAGTTTTATCTTCATCCGAGGTCGTCTCGACCAGTTTCCTGATACTGCATGGTTTCCGGTCAAAAATTACTTTTTGTGCTCAAATGACTAATTTGAGCATTCTGATTCCAAATATATTAGTTTTATATCAAGAAAATGTCATCTTGACCAATTTCTTGATACTGTGGTTAGCCCTACACTGTGTTGACACTACGCACGCATAACAAGGTGTTTTCGCGTGAAATTTCAAACACAGTCTCCCTTGACTAATTTGGACGTGCTGATTTCAAATTTATCAGTTTTACATCCATCTGAGGTCTTCTAGACCAGTTTTCGGGATCTATATGACCTAGTCTCGAAAAACGTGTCAGGTGCCTGATTGAATAATTTGGGCGTCCTGAGTCTAAATATATCAGTTACAGGGGGAGAAAAGGTCGTCTTGACCCTCATCCCGATACTGCGTATCTTTTAAACAAAATCTACATTTTATGCTCAATTGACCAGATTGAGCCTGCTGACTATTAATATGTCAATTTTATGCCAGATTAAGGCCGTCTTGGCCACTAACCTGACACTGCGTTTCTCACTATTCACTAATCACTATTCACTGTTCATTTTTCACTATCTGACTGACTAATCTGAGCGTTCTGACTTTGATTTTGTCAGTCTATGGGCGAGAAGAGGTCATCTAAACCGCTTTTCTCGATACTGTACATCTATTAGGGCAATTATCACTGCTGCGCTCAGATGACCAGTCTGAGCGTACTGATGACTAGCTCATCAGTTCTGTATCATGAAATGGTCGTCTAGACCGGTTTCTTGATATTGCGTGTCTGAACGCATACTCGCATAATAGGGTGGACCGATTTCACTATCGGTTGCCCCTTTCACTGCATGAATAGTAATTAAACGTTACTATTCCCATTTAATTTGTGGCGGCCTGTCCCTCGTAGAGATCATACAATACTATTACAGTTGAGCTTTATCGCTAACTGCGATAGATTGTACTCTTATGGGTCACCGGCTTATCTCTCTCTCTTTTTAAATCATGACGTTTTTAGGGAAAATTTTTTTTTCTTTAAACATCATGTAAAACATTTCCCACTATTTACTTTGTTGGCAAATACAAAGTAATTTACATATTACAGTACTTTCATAAATATATAATATTACAAAAGACTGTTTCTTTTTTTTTTTCCTTCCCTTTTTATCGCTCAGCGGAAAGACTCTGGCAGGACCATATCCCTCGCCCAGTTATCCGATTTGACACGCGCCATCCCGTCCGCATCCAGTCAAACAAGCTACTGAGCTGGTCGCTTACCTGCAACATTAGCAAAAATGGTGAGCTACAGGCTCAGTAAGTTCAAACATGCAAGAAATAAAATTTCTATGAATAGACTATTCATCATGAATAGTACCTTTGACCACTATTTATACATGAATAGTAAGGTTGACTACAACACAGTGGCACAACAGTACATCTACCGCGATGTTAGTACTCTCACTAAACTGTCTTATGCTCAATTATGGCATAGTTTCAGTTTTAGGTAATTATCTTTGCTTATGTTCTGGTTTTGAGCTCAGGTTGGCAGTACCATTTAAGTGCACATGACTGGGAGCGGTACATTAGTGCTGACCTCCACAGCCTTAATCTCATAGCCCCGAAGGCAAAAGTACCTCCCTGTACGGAAGGCTGGTACGCCAGAAAGTGGTTTCATTACCGACTTTTTAAAATTCTAACCCGGTGACTTCACATTGTCCCGTGGTTAGGAATGGTTCACATTTTAATTTTAGGGGAGTGAGTTTCATTAACCTCGCTCTAGTGCCCGAAGCACAATTAACAATGTGTCCATTCTCAATAGTGCCCGTAGCACATTACGTCTCTCTCTCTACTCTATAATAGTGCCCGTAGCACATATGTACCTAACTTATAGTTAGTACATCAAAGTTAGCAACAATAATGCTATATGTTGCAGACAGGTAAATGTCTGAACTTACCTTATCAGTCTCTTCCCTCTTTCTCTCTTGGATCTTTGATCGCCTTCCTTGTAGGTCGATTTTTGGATCCTACAGACAAAACCTATTTATAACTTCTATTTATAGCTTTTGTTTTTCATTTAAAAGCTTAAATAAAACCTATTTATAACTTTTTAGGCTTTATTTATCATTTTCCCCATTTTTTCTCAACTTTTGTAAAATTACAATTTTACCCCTGTATTTTGGCAAAATTACGATTTTGCCCCTATATTTTTTCAAAATTACAATTTTGCCCCTGACGGAAATTTTCTCGATCCAGACTGCATTTTTGGCTCTCAGGAACTTTTCTGACTCTTTTCTAATCATTACCGGGTTCATTTTTATTTTACTTCCACTTTTCACTTTCCCGACCCTCGGGAAGTACTATTCCGACCTTTACGTCGGTTTAGCGATTTTCTATCGTTTCGGAGCCTCAAATGGACGTTTCACTAGCATTTAAAACGTTCATCTAGACATTTCCGACCTAGGTCTCCGAGGCTCGGGTTTTCCGTTCCCGACTCGGACCATTATTTCATTTCCAAAAACGCCCCCCCCCTCGGGGTCGGTTTTTCAATTTCACTCGCGTTTTAAATTTTTTAGGGGACGGGTTACTATTCATGAACCACCCCTTAGGTTTTCCTCATTCAATTTTCCGTTAGGGACTCGGGTTTCCGACCCGACCCCAAACTTTTTATTTTTATTTCCATTTTACCCCAAATGCTGTTTTCGAAATTTCGGCAGCATTTCGGCGTAATTTTAAGGCTACCGGCGTTAGGTACGCCTCGAACCATATGTACCTGCCACGTACTATACCACAAGCCTATTTTATGTAAAAGTTTTCCAAACTTTTACATAAAAGCTCACAAATTTCCAATTTCATATTTTAACCCACATTACAAAATTTTTTTCTCAATTTTGTCCTTATTTTTGGTCTCGGTTTTCACAATCAAACCGAACCAAACTTCTCAAATTTTCCACCACATTTTAGGCTATTAAAATGTCATTTTTTAACACATTTTCAAGCCCATTTTCATTACATTTTTCAACCAAATTCTTAGGGTTTTTTACCATATATAACCCACGGCCAATGAATGAAAAACATGCACAACATTTTTGTTTCATTCTTTCACTCATAATTCCATCACTTGCATATTAAAATGCATGATTTAAATTAACCAAACATCACATAAATCATGCAAAAGTTTCTTCCAAACCCTTAGGTAACCCCACGGCCACATTAGGTAAATGCACACCAAAATTTTTTTCAAGCTTTTCCATAATGCAATTCATGGTTTCTTTTTCACAAAATTTAACTTGAAAGCATGTTAGCAATTAAACCACACAAATTTCTTATTGCTTACTCAAGGTAACCCATGGTTTTACCCTTGGAAAACCAACAAATTTTTGGTTTTTCTTTAAAACAAATACATGGTTTTCTTCCTTGTTACACCCTTAACAAAACCCAAGCATCAAATCATGGAAAACAACCAAAAATTTTCCATCTTATTTCACTATTCATCCCACGGTTTTCTTGAAGAAAAACCAAGAAAAAGTTAAGTCCAAGGGGTGTTACCTTAGTCACTTGCTTCCTTTGTCTTCAAGGAATGCTTTGACACCAATTTTGTGTAGAAATATTGAAGAAATTGCTTGGTTCCTCTTGGGTCACTCACGGCTCCACCATGAAGAAAACACTTAGAAAATTTTCTTTGGTTTTTGGCTTTCAAATGGTCTCGGCTTTTTGTTCCAAAAGTGGCCGACTTATGCCACTAAAAGGCCAATTAATTTGGCTTTCCACCAATGAGATTTCACCACCTTTCAACACTAATACTTTCCATAATTTTCACAAATTAAAAATGATGAATTTTAGCCAAATCTTGGCCTTTAGGTCAAAAAGTAAATGAATCATGGCCATTAATGCTACCAACCACCATTTTAATCCCATTTATTAAAGGGATTTATGATGTCATAAATGCTAAAGCAAAAGTTGACTTTGACTTTCACTATTCACATTAATTCGACTACTTTTTGACCGATACCGGTTCGAGCTGAAATTTTCCTGAAATCGTCCCGGTGTGTTCCTGAGGTCTCTTGTGCAGTCGGATCAATTTAAACTGCTTCCGTTTGAACAAAATTAATCCCGGAAGTTTTCTGTCTTTTATTGTCCCGGTTAGGGTTTTCAATGCCGGTTTTGGCACCGTTTCACCTGTTTCAACTCAGTGAATTTTTCCAACACTGAATTCTTATTCGTCAGTATTGTTAGAACATTTTCATATATTCTAAACAATATAAATACATTTATTTCACTCTTTAAATAGTACAAATTGTTATATACATACATTTGTACATTTTCATCCGAGAATTGCCTGAATTTCCCGGTTGTCACATAATTCATTCAACTGAAAAGCACACTGTGTTTATTAGCTTAATTACATCATTACATAGTAATTAATTTTCATAATTCATGAGAGTCATTACAGTGGCTCTCGGCTCATTACACAGCCTTCTACACGGACTCTTACATGTGCGTGTGCAACGCAACACGGGCATGTACATTTCAGACATGGGCATGTACTAGTTGAGACTACTCAACACGGCCATGTCTTTGAAATACATTCATCTATCTGAGCGGTACACAGCCTCTTACATGATCGTGTACTTGACCGTGTTTCTTAAATTTACACTAAAAGACATTAAATTATGTCCATTTTATTCCTTTGTGACTTATTACATGGTAAGTAGGTGCCATGAAAATGGCGGTCATTACAACCTACCCCCCTTACAAAATTTTCATCCTCGAAAATTAGAATAATTCCAGGAAGTCTCTTCTCATGTCTTCTTCCCATTCTCATGTGGATTGCTCAACACTATGATTCTGTCACAAAACTTTTACTAGCGGTATACTTCATTCCTAAGTACTCTCTCCTTTCTAACTAGGATCCGCACGGGTCTCTCCTTGTACGTCGGATCAGTGTATACTACAACGGATTCTTGGCTAAGAACATAGGAGCTGTCTGGCACGTACTTCTTCAACATCAAAACGTGAAAGACATTGTGCACTGTAGCTAACTCGGGAGGAAGTGCTAGTCTATAAGCCACCTTCCCGACTTTCTCTATTATCTCAAGGGTCCTATGTACCTAGGACTGAGCTTTCTTTTATTTTCAATGCGCATCACCCCTTTCATGGGTGCTGCGTTGAAAAAGACCAAGTCTCCTACTTGAAACTCGAGGGGTCTACGGCGTTTATCGTCAAAATTCTTCTGTCGACTGTGCGCTGTATCTAACGTTTCTCGTATTAGCTTCACGTCTGCCATGGTATTCTTGATGATGTCCAAGCTAACTAGTTGTTTCTCTCTAAACTCGTACTAATGAGCCAGAGATCTGCATTTCCTTCCACAAAGTGTCATACGGTGCCATTCCTATCGAGGAATGGTAGTTGCTGTTGTACGAGAACTCACTCAATGGTAGCTTCTGATCCCAATTTCCTTTGAAGTCTAGGACGTAGGTCTCAACATGTCCTCTAACATCTGTATGGTCCTCTCAGACTAACTGTCGGTCTGAAGGATGAAATGCTATGCTAAACTCTCACTTGGTCCGTAATGCAGCCTGAACACTTTGCCAAAATCTGAAGGTAAAGCGTCCACTACGATCTGAGACGATCGACTCTGGTACTCCATGCCGTTTCACGAACTGTGCCGCATGGATTTCTACTAGTCGTTCCACCAAGTAGCTAACTTTCATTGCTAAAAATCTAATTGATTTCATCAGTCTGTCTACAATCACCCAGATTGCATCATTATCGTTTGACGTCTTCGGCAATCCGACTACGAAATTCATCGTAATCTGGTCCCATTTCCACTCGGGTAACTTAATTTCCTACGATTATCCTACTGGGCACTGGTGATCTGCCTTAACCTTCTGGCACGTAAGGTATCTGGCAACGAACTCGACAATGTCATTCTTCATTTCAGGCCACCAAAAGCTTTCCTTCAAGTACTTGTACATCTTATTCGCTATCAGATGTACGGAATATGACGTCTCGTAAGGTTCCAAAAGGATTCGCTTCTTGAGTTCTTCATCTTTCAGAACACACACTCTATCTCTGTAGTAGAGTACGTCATCCTTAAGGATCTTAAACTCTGAACCCTTGTCCTCTATAGCTTCCTTTCTGGACTTGAGTAGGGACAAATCGAAACCTTGACCGATCTTGATCTCTTTTTGGAGCGTCGATTGGAGGGTCATGTCAGACAATCTCCCTATCAAAATCTTGATCTCGCTGTCACATAGCTCCTTTGTAGCATTCCTGACAAGGCACTAATATTCATAGGCATGGTAATATACTTCTGACTCTACGCATTGACCACTTTATTGGCTTTCCCCGGATGGTATAGGATCTCACGGTCGTAATCCTTACCAACTCTAGCCATCTACGCTACCTCATGTTGAGCTCTTTCTGCGTGAAGATACATTTGAGGCTCTAGTGGTTGATGTAAATCTCGCACGTGACTCCGTACAGGTAGTGCCTCCATGCTTTTATCGTAAAAACTATCGCTACTAGCTCCAGATCACGTGTTGGGTAGCTCTTCTCAAGGTTTTTGAGTTGCCGTGAAGCATACACGACTACTCTACCACTCTGCATCAACACAGTTTCCAATTTGGTTTTAGATGCGGTGCTTAAATCACAAAGCTTCCCTGACCAACATTTGAAATGGTCAGCATTAGAGTGCTTATGAGTCTTCATTTCAGCTCTTGAAAGCTTTCCTCACACTTGTCGATTCACTTATACCTCTTTCCCTTCTTGGTGAGTGCTGTGAGTGAAGCAGCTAACTTTGAGTAGCCTTCGACTAAGTGTAGGTAACATCCTGTTAGTTTAAAGAAACTGTGAATTCCCGTTACATTCCTCTGAGCTGGCCACACGCTAACTGCATCAATTTTCATCGGGTCCACAGATACTCCTTCCTTGGGGACTACGTGGCCTAGGAAATGGACCTTCTCCAGCCAAAACTCGTACTTGGAGAACTTGGTGTATAACTAATGGTCTTGTTACATGCGCAAAATGATAATTAAGTTCTCTTCGTGCTCTTCCTTCGTCTTAGAGTGTATAAGTATGTCATCGATAAATACAATGACAAACTTATCCAAATAGCCCTTGAACATGCGGTTCATCCGGTTCATGAAAGCTACTGGCGCGTCCGTCAATCTGAGCGACATGAACAGAAACTCGTAATGTCCGTACCGCGTTTGAAAGGCTGTTTTGGGTACATCTTCTTTCCTGATTCGTAGTTGATGGTACCCTGAACGTAGATCGATCTTTGAGGACATTGCAGCATCTCAGAGCTAATCAAATAGATCGTCAACTCGCGGCAACAGATGCTTGTTCTTAATCGTAATCCTGTTCAACTCGCTGTAGTTGATGCACATTCTCAGTGGTCGATCTTTCTTCTTCACGAATGGTATGGGTGCTCTCCAGGGTGAATAGCTCTGTCGAATGAATCCCTTATCTATTTAGTCCTTTAGCTGGGCTTGGAGCTCCTTTAGCTCTACAGGGCCCATTCCGTAGGGGGCCTCAAAGATGGGGCTGATTCTAGTAGACGTTCAGTCTCGAACGAGATCCCGCGCTCTAGTTGGAGTCCTGCAAGATCTTCTGGAAATATCTCCGTGAATTCCCTGACTATCGGTACGTTGTCGGGTCCTATCTCTATTCGTTGATTCTTATCTGCTACGTATACTAGGAAGTCCGTGCATCCACTCGATAGAATCTCGCGAGCCTTCACTGCTGATATCATCGTCTTTGGTTGCTCTGGCGAAAAACTCTTGTAGATGAAATTTTCACATCCGATTGGTTCGAAAACGATTTTCCGCCTTCAACAGTTTATGACAACGTTGTGTCCTAAGTTTTTTTTTTTTTTGGCAGAATCTGATGATGCAACGAATGGGTGGCTCCAGAATCAAGTAGAACTAACGCATCAAAGTTGACGATAGAAAGCTGGCCTGTCACCATTGCAGAAGTTACAGTTTCAACGTCACTCCCCGTGTAAGCATAGATTCTCCCTTAGCTGTCTGAAGCTTTCAGTATACCTTGTGTGATTGAAGGGTCTTCGATCCTAGTCTGGTTGGTGTGAAGTTGATTATTCCCAGTGCGGGGTTGATTCTGTCGATTCTGTAGGTTGGAGTGGCAAAATTTTTTTTTTTTTTTGGCATATTGGCCTTCCTTGCCACAGATGAAACAATCACTTACTCTCTGCTTGCATTCTCCTGGGTGCCTCTTTCCGCATCTCGTGCACGTCGGGTATTGGCTGTCATTCCTTCTTGGTCGTCTCTCTTCTGGGGAAATTCTTCTGTGAATCTTGATTGCCTTAATTCCCCTTTTCTCTTGTTGTTGTTATGGGAATGCCTACTATTCTAGTCGGTTCCCACATTCTGTCCTCTATGTTGTAACTCGGGGTTCTGCTTCCCCTGAGCCTGCTCAGCTTGTGTTTTCTCCTCCTTTCGTGCCTTAAAATTCTGCGTCTTTCGCTCCTTATCATGAACCGACCAGTACTCAGCTCAGATAGCCTTGCTGACACATTCTACTAGTGTCGCTGGTTCGTGGCTTCAGCTACAGACCCAAACTGTGATTTCCGTTCTGAACATCTTCAGTATTCGTCTGACTCTCTCCTTTTAGTCGGTACCAAATCTGGAAAAAGTTGAGCCAACTGCTCAAATTTCTTGATTACCTCCATAACAGTCACACTACCTTGGTGCAGGTTGTTGAACTTGTCTTACTGCGCTGCTAGTGCTTCCTCGTTGAAGTACATCTCCTTGAATTCCTCCATGAAATCGCTCCAGTTCATCTCTCTAATGTTCCTCCTAATGGTTACCATCTCCCACCACTAATGCGCCTCATTGCGCAGGGTGAAGGATGCGCACATCACTTTCTCTTTGTATCTGTTAACCCCATAAAATCCAAGATTACTTGGATATCCGTTAGCCAATCATCGGCCTCTATAGGGATGGTGATTCCTAAGAATTCTAACGCTTTCATGCGTCGGAATCTCTCATACAAGTCGCCTTCCTTAGGGATTGGTAGAAAAACAATTGCTGTTACGAAAGCAGCCATTACTATAGGTGCTAGTGCCTCCTGGGTTAGAGGAGCTGCTTGCTCCCTAAGAGTTTCTTGGGCTGCTGGAGCCTCCTGTGCTGGCATCTCTACTGACTGTGGTGCCTGGAGTTGCTGGTCCAGCTGTTCCCTAAGCTGGTTTAGCTCCCGTTACTGGTTCTCCATCATCTCTCGCATGGCTGCGATCTGTGCTATTAACTCATCCTCTCAGGATGCTGGGTTTAACTAAGCTCTCGTTCTTGCCATGTTTTCCTATGTAACCCTATCGTACAGCGGGAAAGGAAAATATGTCTCTTAAATTCTGTACTTGGGACTCGTATCACATATCATTTTCTTTCTTACTTAACAATCTTACTTAAACATTATGGATATAAATATACACATTATATCCATCTTTCTTTCTCTCATACTGTGATGTTCAATACAATTGCCGCATTGTATTGGGACATCGTCTGAGTGCTAGGATTCGTCCTGCACTTTCTGTCATATCATACTCATACTTGTGGAAAAAATTTATATCTGGCCCCTAGGGCGAAGCTTTACCACTTATCTCATAATATATTTCACATAATATATATACATATATTCAAGATTCTAGTTCAGTGGGAGTGACACACACTTCCCTTATACGATCCCAACAAGTACATTATGCTACAACTGACGGGGGAGAGCTACTGCTTCCCTCTATATTTTTTCATAACTAACATTCTCGCAGAAGGGTTACTACTATTGGAAGGACAATCCTGATCCAGTATCAGGCATCTCCTCATCACCACTATCGCTAAGTGAGTACTCCTTTGGGTTCTCCTCTCCCTCATCGTCGGGATGGGCGTTAGAAAGAGTCTCGTAATCTTCCTCCTTCATGGGGTGTTCGGGAGACATACGGGCTGGTTCCGAGTTCTCCATCGGTTCCCCATTATCCTCGTGTACTTCTGGCTGTTGCTCGGCCATGAACACTTCATCGGCCGATTGGGGTGCTGAGTCTATCGAGTCACCCTCCATAATGGTGGCTACTATTGTGACAACCGAGAAATTCAGGCAATTCTCGGATGAAAATGTACAAATGTATGTATATAACAATTTGTGCTATTTAAAGAGTGAAATAAATGTATTTATATTGTTTAGAATATATGAAAATGTTCTAACAATACTGACGAGTAAAAATTCAGTGTTGGAAAAATTCACTGAGTTGAAACGGGTGAAACGGTACCAGAACCGGCATTGAAAACCCTAACCGGGATAATAAAAGACAGAAAACTTCTGGGATTAATTTTGATCAAACGGAAGCAGTTTAAATTGATCCGACTGCACAGGAGACCTCAGGAACATGCCGGGATGATTTCAGGAAAATTTCGGCTCGAACCGGTATCGGTCAAAAAGTAGTCGAATTAATATGAATAGTGAAAGTCAAAGTCAACTTTTGCTTTAGCATTTATGACATCATAAATCCCTTTAATAAATGGGAAGAAAATGGTGGTTGGTAGTATTAATGGCCATGATTCATTTGCTTTTTGATCTAAAGGCCAAGATTTGGCCAAAATTCACCATTTTAAATTTTTGAAAATGTTGGAAAGAATTAAGGTGAAATGTGTTGAAATTTGATTGGTTGGTAGCCAAATTAATTGGCCTTTTAGTTGCTTAAGTCGGCCACTTTTTGGGAACAAAAGGTCGAGACAATTTTTCAAGCCAAACCAAGAGAAAAAAATTTCTAAGTCATTTTCCATGGTGAACCGTGAGCAACCCAAGGGAGATTAAGTGATTCCTTCAATTTTCTTTTACAAAATTGGTGTCAAAGCATTCCTTGAAGACAAAGGAAGCAAGTGAACAAGGTAACTCCCCTTGGATTGAACTTTTTCTTGGTTTTTTTTCAAGAAAACCGTGTGATGAATAGTGAAAAAAGATGGAAAAATTTTTGGTTGTTTCCATTGATTTGGTGTTTGGGTTTTGTTAAGGGTGTGATTAGGAAGAAAACCATGTAATTGGTTTAAAGAAAAACCAAAATTTTGTTGGTTTTCCAAGGGTAAAACTGTGGGTTACCATGGGTGATCAATGAGAAATTTTTGTGGTTTAATTGTTAACATGCTTTCAAATTAAATTTTGTTAAGAATAAAGCATGATTTGCATTATGGAAAGCTTGGAAAAAAAATTTTGGTGTGAACTTACCTAAGTGGCCGTGGGTTACTTAGGGTTTGGAAGAAAATTTTGCATGGTTTACTTGATATTTGGATGATTTAAATCATGCATTTTATAATGTAAATGATGGAATTGTGAGTGAAAGCAAGAAAAGAAAATTTGGCATGTGTTTTCTTAATATGGCCGTGGGTTATATGTGATTAAAAACCCTAGGAAAATTGTTGAAAAATGCAATGAAAATGGGCTTGAAAATGTGTTAGAAAATGACATTTTAATAGCCTAAGATTTGGTGAAAATTTGAGAAGTTTTGGTTAGGTTTTGATTGTCAAAACCGTGGCCAAAAACTAAGGATGAAAATGAAAAAAATTTGTGTAATGTGGTTCAAAATGAAAATTTAATTTTGTGAGCTTTTATGTAAAAGTTTGGAAAACTTTTACATAAAATAGGCTTGTGGTATAGTACGTGGCAGGTACATATGGTTCGAGGCGTACCTAACGCCGGTAGTCCTAAAATTACGCCGAAATACTGCCGAAATTTCGAAAACAGCATTTGGGGTAAAATGGAAATAAAAATAAAAAGTTTGGGGTCGGGTCGGAAACCCGAGTCCCTAACGAAAAATTGAATAAGGAAAACCTAAGGGGAGGTTTGTGAATAGTAACCCGTCCCCTTAAAAATGTAAAACGCGAGTGAATTTGAAAAAAAACGACCCCGAGGGGGGGGGGCGTTTTTGGAAAAGAAATAAAGGTTCGAGTCGGGAACTAAAAACCCGAGCCTCGGAGACCTAGATCGGGATTGTCTAGATGAACGTTTTAAATACTAGTGAAACGTCCATTTGGGGCTCCGAAACGATAGAAAATCACTAAACCGACGTAGGGGTCGGAATAGTGCTTCCCGAGGGTCGGGAAAGTGAAAAGTGAAAATAAAATAGAAATGAACCCGGTAATGATTAGAAAAGAGTCAGAAAAGTTCCTGAGAGCCAAAAAATGCAGTCTGGATCGGGAAAATTCCGTCAGGGGTAAAATTGTAATTTTATCAAAATATAGGGGCAAAATCGTAAATTTACCAAAATACAGGGGCAAAATCGTAATTTTATAAAAGTTGAGAAAAACGGGGAAAATGATAAATAAAGCCTAAAAAGTTATAAATAGGTTTTATTTAAGCTTTTAAATGAAAAATAAAAGCTATAAATGGAAATGAAATTAATAGACAAGGTTTTGTCTGTAAGATCCAAAAATCGACCTACAAGGAGGGCGATCAAAAATCCACGAGAGAAAAAGAGGGAAGAGATTGATAAGGTAAGTTCAGACATTTACCTGTCTGTAACATATAGCATTATTGTTGCTAACTTTAGTGTACTAACGATAAGTTAGGTACATATGTGCTACGAGCACCATTATAGAGTAGAGAGAGAGACGTAATGTGCTACGGGCACTATTGAGAATGGACACATTGTTAATTGTGCTTCGGACACTAGAGCGAGGTTAATGAAACTCACTCCCCTAAAATTA
The DNA here is from genome assembly GCA_035233585.1 of Antiaris toxicaria. Classification (NCBI taxonomy): domain Eukaryota; kingdom Viridiplantae; phylum Streptophyta; class Magnoliopsida; order Rosales; family Moraceae; genus Antiaris; species Antiaris toxicaria. Next base: position 89,063,830 of record CP141156.1, read on the forward strand.
AAATGTGAACCATTCCTAACCACGGGACAATGTGAAGTCACCGGGTTAGAATTTTAAAAAGTCGGTAATGAAACCACTTTCTAGCGTACCAGCCTTCCGTACAGGGAGGTACTTTTGCCTTCGAGGCTATGAGATTAAGGCTGTGGAGGTCAGCACTAATGTACCGCTCCCAGTCATGTACAATTTTGCCTTCGGGGCTATGAGATTAAGGCTGTGGAGGTCAGCACTAATGTACCGCTCCCAGTCATGCGCACTTAAATGGTACTGCCAACCTGAGCTCAAAACCAGAACATAAGCAAAGATAATTACCTAAAACTGAAACTATGCCATAATTGAGCATAAGACAGTTTAGTGAGAGTACTAACATCGCGGTAGATGTACTGTTGTGACACTGTGTTGTGGTCAAAGTTACTATTCACGTATGAATAGTGGTCAAAGTTACTATTCACGTATGAACAGTGTCAAAGGTACTATTCATGATGAATAATACTATTCATAGAAATTTTATTTCTTGCATGTTTGAACGTACTAAGCCTGTAGCTCACCATTTTTGCTAATGTTGTAGGTAAGCGACCAGCTCAGTAGCTTGTTTGACTGGATGCGGACGGGATGGCGCGTGTCAAATGGGATAACTAGGCGAGGGATATGGTCCTGCCAGAGTCTTTCCGCTGAGCGATAAAAAGGGAAGGAAAAAAAAAAAGAAACAGTCTTTTGTAATATTATATATTTACGAAAGTACTGTAATATGTAAATTACTTTGTACTTGCCAACAAAGTAAATAGTGGAAATGTTTTACATGATGTTTAAAGAGAAAAAAAAATTTCCCCAAAAACGTCATGTTTTGCTGAGAGAGAGATTAGCCGGCGACCCATGAGAGTACAATCTATCGCAGTTAGCTTTAACTGTAATAGTATTGTATGATCTCTACGAGGGGCGGGCCGCCACAACTATAATGCCTTGGGCTTGTGCAGGGTTCCCGGGGTTGAGCACTTTTCTCTCAGCGTTCACTATCTCCTTGATAAGGCTTGCTAGTCCTGCTTGATCGCTCTTCTAATTCTGTTTGGCAAGGTCTCTTTCTCTCTTTAGGTCTTCTCCTGTCTTGACCCACTTTTGTCTTTGCATGTATTGTAAAAGTCCATATCGTTCCTTGTAGCGAACAGCATACGTTAGAACTGTATCGCCGGACATCAGCTGCAGTCTTTCAGTCCGACGAACAAATTCTCGTATATCCATAACTCTAGGGAACTTAGGCGGTTTCACTCCCCGCTTACCCATAAAGAAAAACTGAGGCTGATGCTGAACTCCTCTCAAAGATTGGCTCGATCGTGGTATGGCGAAACTCGACGCAGTTAAGAGCTCATCCTGGTCATAAGGATCCCGATACACACGAGAGTATCTTCCTGAGAGATATCAACAGCCAACAGGACTCAGTTATCCTGATCAATGGCGTACAATCAGGGAATCACTTTGATAACTGAAACCAGTCCTGACATTCTCATGGAGTGCAGGAGTACTGTTTGCCACTCGAAACTTGGTGGACAACTAGCCCTGAAGATCGGTACAATTGGGCAGCAATCCATGTTCTTTCTCTGAGCAGTTCTCTAGCACTGCACGGTCGTGATTTTCGTATAATGATCTCAGCATCTCTTCGTCTTATTCTCGCCATCATAGGTTTCGTCATCTCATTACTATAAAATATTATCTTCAATAGATAAACATTTACCGACTAAAAATAAAACTAACTTACTTGGACAGATGAGGCAGGCATGCGGTGATGTGAGGTAGGATGGCAGGAAACCGCTTTGATACCAACTGTGACGCCCCGTGCCCTCAGCGGCCCGGACCGTCACTAAAAACTATTACTTGCTTCTTTAGCTTTTACTTATACTTCCTCTTTAAAACCGATACTTAAACTTGCTGAATTTAATACCATAAATTTAGAGGGATTTTTTTTTATACGCGTACGTATTTACTATTCACATACGTATACTATTACAATGCGGAATTTGAAAAACATAAGGATTTCAAATATACATACACACTTATATAATTGTTTATCTGATTAATATTCACCAGACACTATTTAAATATACTATTCATACATATACTGTTTACTGTTCTAAAATACCAATTAATCTTTACTATTCAAAATACTGTTTAACTGTCACCGTTCAAAATACTATTTTACTCATACTATGTGGAAGAATACTCGTGGTGTATCCATAACCTCATCCTCACATCCACCTCCGCCGCCATCATCGCCCCTTGGAGTTTGCGCTATAGGAAGCTTACCTACAGCATGAACACACTCCGTGAGCTTTACGCCCAGTAAGTACAACATGTTAACCGCACAACATGTTTAAAACATAACACATACTTAAAATCCTAAGCATGATATATATCACTTAATAAATCACATACCATATAAGCATATCACATATCAGCTCACATATCATGTCATCACATAACATGTCATAACACTGAATATAAAACTTCACATACTTTATGCATGACAGAAGCATCGTGTACTGTATGCACTCTACTGAAAAAGAAAGCATAGCGAACTATAACTAATGCATGGTCCGGTTATGTTCATTTATGCTTCAAACTTCTCTTTTCTTTTCTTGTCTATTTAGGGCCCATGTGTCAGTACCGTGTGCGCGCATACCAACGGTAACACCTGAGGTCAACTAATGCCGAAGAGCCATCAACTGATGCTCAACTTTTGGCCTTAACTTTCTTTAACTGGATACCCCTTTGACTGAAGGAGCCGGTACGACACACCTATTTATTTCCATCTTGTTTAACTGTTCTAGCCATACGCTTCTCTAAGCTGTCCCCAATCCTACGCGGTAGGGATCTATGGCTTCTAACTTGTTCTTTCATCAATCTACTCGATTGTGAAACTATATGCTCTTATGTATGCTGTGCAGCATCGTGTGTAAGATACATACTTAAAATACTGGAAAAGCATCATTTTAAATTCATTTTATCCATGCTGTAGGCGGAGTTGTACTTACCTGTCATTAGACAGTTTATACTCTCGCCTTCGTCACAATACAGGTACCTCCCTGTAATCATAATACATTTCGTTAACATTTACTCTTAGGTCACTGTGGTCATTAGTGACTAATAAAAACTCTATCGTTAGTGATACCGATCCTTGTCGGTACTAATTGCCCTCTTCTTAAGAATTTGAGTTTCTAATCATTGTTAATTAATTTATTTACCCAATAAATTAATTAACATCACTCTTAGGTCACTCTATCGTTAGGAACTAATAAACTTATCATTGTGTGGTACTGATGCCTATCGGTACCCAACTGCTCTACTTTGGGAAATTTGATATCTAATTTTTAATCGTGCTTGATTAATTTGTCTACTTGACAAATTAATCAGTCTCTCACTATCCCATTTCGACTTGGTCCTTGACTGGCTAACCGACCAATCAACTGACTGAATACCTCCCGTATGACCATTTAGCCTGTCGAGTTACCGTTACCGATGTAATCGCCCCAAATTTTATACTTAGATCACACCCGTCCCTCGGGTGGCACTATTCTGATCTAGGGGTCGTTTTCTTAAATTTCGAGATTTCTAATTGGGCGGTTCACTAATCCTGTAAACGTCCGTCCTTCTTTCCTAGACTTAGGTCATCGAGGGGGCTCGGGTTTCCATCCCGATCACATATTCACCCCTCGTTTCCTAAAATACCCATTTGTGCCATTTTAGAAGTTTCGGCAGCATTTCCACTTAATTTTTGGGTTTCCGGCGTTTAGGAAACGCCTCAAAACCATCTAACCTATTCTAACCTGCCACGTACTAAACCAGAGGCCTAATTTTTACGTAAAAGCTCAGCTTTTTAGGTAAAAATATTCACATTTCCTCACATTCTCTTTTTCAATATTTCATCCCTTTTTCTTACAATTCCTCAAGTCAGTAAACCATAATTAATACATAATTATTTCTAATAATATATTGAGAAATCAAGGGATCAAAACCACTACCAAAATAGTTCCCGTCGGCGGTCGGGTGAACCGTTCGATCTCGATCGCACAATCTTTGAATCATCATTCTTCACTTTTGAAACTCTGGTTTGCAAATACGATGCCGCGGATGTGTCCGAAACGTCGAAAATAGGCCAACGGGCCATTCTTCAATTTTCGGTCTTCGGGTCGCCGTTGACCGGCGTTGACTGGCATTGACCGGTCGTTGACCACGGCGGCGATGGGAGTGGCGACCACCATCTTGAAGAGCTCGACGAGAGGAACCCATTGGTGGTGTCAATTTCACCAATCGAGGCTCCTATCACCGGAAATCGGCCCTCGAAAAGTCGACGACGGTGGCGGTGTTGGATCTTCATTTTCCGGCATTGTTGCCCAAAATTGATTTGGGGCTTTTGATCCACGTGTTGTTCTGAGCATTTTGATACCGACCTTGCAACTCAACTCCACCGGAATAGCGAGATTCGACGGTGGCGATGGCGACAGCGACGGCGAACCTTGGACGGCACGATCCGGTGGCTGTTGACGTGAAATGAAGCTTGGGTTTTGTTCTACTCTTCACCACGAATCCATTGGGACCAGAATCATGGCATTTGGACGTCGGACGGCGGAGAAATCACGGTTTGAAAAATTCAGCTACCGGCGGCTGTAGGCGGCGCGTGCGGCGTTCTCCGACGTCGGTTCCGTCGACTCGGCACACCGTTGGACTCAGCTCGTCGAGAGCTTTCCAATGGTGCCGACGGTGTCGAAAACCGTAGCCGGATTCGATGGTCGGTCACTGTTCATCCTCGTGTGGTGTTGGGGGAGGAAATGGGATATGGAAAAATTATGGGGGCTATTTTTCAATAGTCCCAAAAATTTCGTCCTTTTATACTAATTTTTTGAAAAATTTTAAGATAGGCTATACTGACTAATTTGGGCGTGCTGAACCCAAATATATCAGTTTTATCTTCATCCGAGGTCGTCTCGACCAGTTTCCCGATACTGCATGGTTTCCGATCAAAGATTACTTTTTGTGCTCAAATGACTAATTTGAGCATTCTGATTCCAAATATATCAGTTTTATATCAAGAAAAGGTCATCTTGACCAATTTCTTGATACTGTGGTTAGGCCTACACTGTGTTGACACTACGCATGCATAACGAGGCGTTTTCACGTGAAATTTCAAACACAGTCTCCCTTGACTAAATTGGACGTGCTGATTTCAAATTTATCAGTTTTACATCCATCTGAGGTCTTCTAGACCAGTTTTCGGGATCTATATGACCCCGTCTCGAAAAACATGTCAGGTGCCTGATTGACTAATTTGGGCGTCTTGAGTCTAAATATATCAGTTTCGGGGGGAGAAAAGGTCGTCTTGACCCTCATCCCGATACTGCGTATCTTTTAAACAAAATCTACATTTTATGCTCAATTGACCAGATTGAGCCTGCTGACTATTAATATGTCAATTTTATGCCAGATTAAGGCCGTCTTGGCCACTAACCTGACACTGCGTTTCTCACTATTCACTAATCACTATTCACTGTTCACTTTTCAATATCTGACTGACTAATCTGAGCATTCTGACTTTGATTTTGTCAGTCTATGGGCGAGAAGAGGTCATCTAGACCGCTTTTCTCAATACTGTACATCTATTAGGGCAATTATCACTGCTACGCTCAGATGACCAGTCTGAGCGTACTGATGACTAGCTCATCAGTTCTGTATCATGAAATGGTCGTCTAGACCGGTTTCTTGATATTGCGTGTCTGAACGCATACTCGCATAATAGGGTGGACCGATTTCACTGTCGGTTGCCCCTTTCACTGCATGAATAGTAATTAAATGTTACTATTCTCATTTAATTCATTCAACTGAAAAGCACACTGTGTTTATTAACTTAATTACATCATTACATAGTAATTAATTTTCATAATTCATGAGAGTCATTACAGTGGCTCTCGGCTCATTACACAGCCTTCTACACGGACTCTTACACGTGTGTGTGCAACGCAACACAGGCATGTACATTTCAGACATGGGCATGTACTAGTTGAGACTACTCAACACGGCCATGTCTTTGAAATACATTCATCTATCTGAGCGGTACACAGCCTCTTACACGATCGTGTACTTGACCGTGTTTCTTAAATTTACACTAAAAGACATTAAATTATGTTCATTTTATTCCTTTTTGACTTATTACATGGTAAGTAGGTGCCATGAAAATGGCGGTCATTACAACCATTTAGGAAAGGCCAACCATGTAGCAGATGCTTTAAGTAGAAAATCTGTTGTTTCGCACCAGTTACCAATAGAGAAACTACCAAAACTGTTACAGCAAGAAATAAACTCAATGGAATTAGAGTTGATATCTAGAAGGCTAGCAGTACTACAATTGGAGTCATCATTAATCGAAGATATTAAAATGGCTCAAAAGCAAGATTCAAAGCTAGCAAGTAATCAAGAAGAGATTTCTAATGATGGATTAATCTTGCATCAGGGAAGAATTCATGTCCCCGCTGATGAATGATTAAGAAGGTGAATTATGGCAGAAGATCATGAGAGTCCATATTCAGTGCATCCCAGAGCTAGCAAAATGGACCAAGATTTTAAATTGCAATTCTGGTGGAAAGGGACGAAGAATGATATAGCAAAGTTCGTGAGTTGCTACATGACATGTCAAATGGTCAAGGCAAAGCATTAGCATCCAAGCGAAAAATTGGAGCCATTAGAAATTCCCAAATTGAAATAGGAATACATTACAATGGACTTTGTAGTGGGATTACCGAAGACTTAGGAGGGCTATGATGCCATTTGGATTATCGTTGATAGACTGACAAAGACGGCACGATTCATAGCAGTGAAAATGAGTTTTTCACTAGAGAAGTTAGTAAATCTCTACGTAACTCACGTCGTCAGACTACATGGTGTACCAAAGTCAATTATATTTGATCGAGATGCACGATTTACTTCAAATTTCTGGAAGTGCATGCAAGAAGCCATGGGAACAGAATTGCATTTTAGTACGGCTTTTCACCTATAGGCAGATGGACAATCTGAATGGACTATCCAGACATTGGAAGACATGCTTCGCGCTTGTATAATGGATTTTCTGAGAAATTGGAATGAAAAGCTTCTTTTGGTAGAATTTTCATACAATAATAGCTACCAAGCTTTTATAGGAATGGCACCTTATGAAGCTTTGTATGGAAGGAAGTGTAGATCACCCATCCACTGGTATGATCTACAAGAAAAGCAACTGCACAAGACAGATTTTGTGCAGGAAACGATAAATGCAGTTGTAAAGATACAACGACAAATGAAGGTAGCACAAAGCCGACAGAAGAGTTATGTGGATAAAAGATGAAGATCCCTAGAGTTTAATGAAGGGGATTTCATATTCCTAAAGGTTTTGCCAATGAAGAGAATCATGCATTTCGATAAAAAAAGGGAAATTGAGTCCAAGATATATTAAACCATTTGAAACCATTGAACATATTGGAAAGGTTGCCTATAAGTTGGCATTACCTCCAGAGATGTCAGCAGTACATAGCGTGTTCCCCATGTCTATGTTGCGAAAGTATATACCGGATCTATCCCATGTATTGAAACATCAACCAGTTCAGATTCAAGAAGACCTGACTTATCAAGAGCAACCTATTCAAATTTTGGCACGTGAAGAAAAACTATTGAGAAATAAGCAATCCTTCTAGTCAAAGTTTTGTGAAAAAATCACAACATCAAAGAGGCTACGTGGGAACGTGAAGAAGAAATGAGAGAATTGTATCCCCACTTGCTCTGAATTTTCGAGGATAAAAATTTATAAGAAGGGATGAATGTGATAACCGGGAATTTCAAGGTTCTCGGAAGAAATGTAAAATTGTATGTATATGACAATTTTAATGTATAAAATATATAAAAGTTGTGTTTTAATACTATTCAGAATGCGATAAAATATTCTAACAGTGTTAAGGAGGGTGAATTCAGAAATGGAAAATCTTTTCGAACCGAAACGGGTGAAACGGCCTTAAATTAGAGCCAAAAGCCCTAGAATGTGCACCAAATGCACTAAAAGATGAACAACTTACGGTAGTGATTTTTGGTCAAACGGAAGCAAAATAAGGCAAACCGATCGCACACGAGGCAGTAGAAACCCACCCATGCGATTTTGGTAGATTTTCATTCGGTTTGACTTTTGGTCAATCTTTGACCACGAATTAATATTTTGAATTAATTTGATGATGCCATTGATGACATCAATTAATGATGTAATAAATGAGAAAGTAATGAGTAATTAAGGTGGTAGGTAGATCTAAAGGCTAGCATTTATTATGATCCTTGATCAAGGGCCAAGATTAGGCCAAAAATGCAACAAACATTTAGCAAAAATTTTGGGATTATGGGCTATAAAGAGGTAGTGGAAAGGCTGCAAAATCAGCCAAAATCTTGCTAATTAATCCCCCAAAAGTTGCCATAAGGTCCCTCTTACTTTTGCCTATAAATACAAGTGAAAATGGCATTGGAAAAAAAAAAATCAGAAAACTTAGCCAAATTCTGGCCATTTTTTGCCATGAGCTCTTACCTCCTTCCAAGCCAAAATTTAGTCAAAAACTTCCCCAAACTAGTATCAAAATCTCTTCCAAGCATCAAGTGATCAAGTCAACAAGGTGAGCCTCTATTGTGACCCCTTTTCTTACCATTTTGATATTCAAAATTGTGCCATGATAAGTGTGAAAGAATGGTGAAAATTTGGCGTTAAACCTTGTTGTTAACGATTGGTTAGGTTGCATGATAATTGAAGTGTATTTTGGAAGCTTGAAATAAGCAAATGTTTTGTATATTTTCATGTAAAACCTGTGGATATAGAATAAAGTTTGGAATGAAAATTTATTTGGTTCTGATGGGAAATTATGCATTATAAACCATAAGATTTAGATATGATAAACAAGCTTTATGATGAAAAATTTTAGTGTTGAATTGCATAGGAAAAATGATGGAATTTTGTGGTTGATGAATGATTTTTAATGAGGAAAGTTTTACGTAAAAGTTTAGTAAATTTACGTGAAATAGGCCTTTGGTATAGTACGTGCAGGTACTAAGGTTCTGAGGCATGCCTAACATTGGGAAAACCTAAAAATTTAAACAGAAACGCTGTCAAAATTTTGATAACGGCAACAAGGGTATTTTAGGAAATGAGGGGTAAATTATAGATGGGATGGAAAACCCGAACTCCTTGAGAACCAAGGCTTGGGATTAGAATAACAAATGTTTCAGGAGTAGTGAAATACTTGTTTGAGGCTCTGAAACATTAGAAAAATGAGAAACGACTTTAGGTGTTGAAATAGTGCCACACGAGAAATTTTACTATTCCTAGAAATTTTGTATAACTCGTGTACTCAATGATTTTTATCTGTAAAACTGTAAAACAGATGTTTTAATACTATTTAAAATATGAAGAAATGTTCAAACAGTGCTGACAAGAGTGTGATTAGAAACGGAAAATTTTACCGAACCGAAATCGGGTAAAATATGCCTTTTCGGTTTCAAAAATTTTGAAAATATATTGTAAACCACTAAAAGACAAAATACTTGCGGTATTGATTTTTAGGCAAACCGAAGCGAAATAAGGAAAACCGATCGCGCAGACAGCCTCAGGAACTCATCTACGCGATTTCGGGGCAAAAATTTTCAGTTTGACTGTTGGTCAAAAGTTTGAATCCAAATATATATGAGAAGTCAAAGACTGGGTGTAAATCTTCGAAAGGATGTAAGGATACATTCTAATCCAAGGGCTAGGGTTTAAAGTCAAGAAAATTCAACGGTTAGGATTCAAAGTCAACAAGAAAAGTCAAAGGAAATTTAAGCAAAATTTCAAGATGTTTCTAGGTTATGTAGGTGGTGGATTTTAGGGCCAAAATCAGAAAAAAAAAATCTGCCAAACTTTGATTATTTACTAGGCAGCCCCTAAAGAGTATAAAAATTACACAAAAAGCTTGCAAAAATGCCCATGAATCAATTGTAACTTAGTCCCTCCTTTTTGGCTGCTTAAATACACGATTTTGGGCACTTAAAAACCAGAAAAAATTCTGATGTTCAGCCTCCATGGCTGCCGTGCACCTTCCCCATTGAAAGCACAAAAATTTCTTCAAGTTTAGTGCAAGAAAGTGCTAAACATTCACCACAAAGTTCAAGTTATCAAGCAAGCAAGGTAACCTTTTATTTTTGCATGATTTCTTCTTGTTTTTCATAAAGAAAATCCGTGTGATATGGGCTGTTTTAATGTCAGAAAAATCAGTTTTTGTTTAATGGATTTTTGCTTGAAAGTGTGTAAATGGTGTAAGATTAAGTTAAGTAAGAAATAAGAGCATGAAAAATCAAGTTTTACATGTGTTTTCCTCACTAAAACTATGGGTTTATTAGGGCTTGGAGTGGCGAAAATTTTTGGTGTTGTTTTGCTTGGTTTTGATGTTGAAAGTAATGTCGGAATGGAATGAAAGCAATGGACAAAATGGAATCGAAAAACACAAAACATTGTGTTGTGTATTATGTGAAAATTTGTGGGGAAGAAAGAGGAAAATTGGGGATTTTGTGTTGGTGAATTTGGTTTTTAAGATGGCATTGTTCATGTATTAGAAACAAGAAAAAGAAAACAAAATTTTTGTTGGATTTTTGTAAAGAAATTCGTGGGTTAAAGGGATGAGAATGAAAATTTTTATTTGTTGTGATGATGTTGTAGATTCATAAAGAAATCTGTGGGTCAAAGGGATGGGAATGAAAATTTTTAAGAAATCCGGACCAAATGAACAGTCTCAGATTTTTATTAAAATGACCCTTTTAGAGGCCGAACCAGAATTTGGTCAAAACACAAAAGTTTTAGATCTCGACGAAACCTTGAAAAATTCGGCCGTTTCGGGCCCCAAACAAACCTGTTTTCAAAAGTGCGTAAAACTGGAACTTTTATAAAAACTGGGCACAAAGGCCACGGGTTTGATGAATTTAGGAGCCGTTATAGTTAGAATTAGGCTCCGAAATGAACACAAGAATTGTTCATTTTGTCGAGGACGAAAAGTTTTATGAACGCCGATTTCTCAAACAAAGTCATTTCGAACAAGTTTCAAATTATTTTCAAAAGTGGTCCAACACCACATTTTTTAGCACATTTACAATGTGTTCCCTTTAAATGACTTAGAAATGATTTCAACAAAAACACCCTCATCCTCCGACGGGGCGAGGTGAGACTCGTTTTCAAAAATGTGGGGACACCATACCCCTTTCAAACCATTTCAAACACTTTGCTTTCAAAAAAATGTGGGGACACCATACCCCTTTCAAAATGAAAAATCCTCTTGTAAGAATTTCTAGATTTGAACAAAGTTTTCAAAGGAATTTCACAAAGAACAAGGGACGTTTTTAGTAAGATATGGTAGAGGTAGCCTAGTCGGCTACGACACCATAATGCAAGGTAGCCCGATAGGCTACCACACCCAAACAAGCAAAGTAACCCGAACGGTTACTATACCAAGCCTACACATAGTAGCCTGATAGGCTACCTAGTTGCCAAAAACGTGAGGTAACCGGTCAGTTGACTGATCGGTAAATCAGTGAAGCACCGTGTTCAGAGCAATATTGTGAGGAATGTTGATTTAACTGTCAAGAAGACAGTTAATCAAACGTGACGGAAATTAGACACCAAATTCCCAGATAGGCCAATAGGGTACCGAGGGACCCCGGTACCACATGAAAGACGAGTATAGGCAAAAGTAGCCTAAGGACGTGGTAGTTAATTTATGGGGCCATAAGTTAATTAACCATATACGAATAAGTTAACTCTTGAGATAGAGAGTAAGTAGTGCCGACGGCAATCGGTATCAAGTAATTATCTACTTTAGTCACTAACAGTATTGGTGACTTAGAGAAGGTATTAACGAGAGACGTTATTAATGACAGGTAGTAACCTGCAAATTTCTAAAGGTACGAATACAAGTGCTTGCAATTAGGTAAGTATAACTCCGCCTGCAGCATGAATAAAATGATGTTAAAATGATGGTTTTACAGTATGTTAAGTATGCCTTACATGCACACGATGTTGCACAGCATACGTAAGAGCATATAGTTTCACAATCGAGTAGATTGATGAAAGAACAAGTTAGAAGCCATAGATCCCTACCATATAGGATTGGGGATAGCTTAGAGAAGCATATGGCTAGAACAGTTAAACAAGATGGAAATAAATAGGTGTGCCGTACCGGCTCCTTCAGTTGAAGGGGTTTCCAGTTAAAGAAAGTTAAGGCCAAAAGTTGAGCAACAGTTGATGGCTCTTCGGCATTAGTTGACCTCGGGCGTTACCGTTGGTCTGCGCGCACACGGTACTGACACATGGGCCCTAAATAGACAAGAGAAAGAAAAGAGTACTAAAGCATAAATGAACATAACCGGATCATGCATAGTTCACTGTCCGTATTAGTTCGCTATGCTTTCAGCTACAGTAAGATACATGCTTTTACATGAAGTAATCTGTATGCATATGGTATATAAAGTTTGTATGCTATGACATGATATGTGATGATATGGTATATGCTAAGTGTTATATGTGACTATCTTGCATGCTTATGCGTTTTAAGTATGTATTATGTTTAAACATGTTTTGCAGTTAACATGTTGTACTTACTGGGCTTAAAGCTCACGGAGTGTGTTCATGCTGTAGGTAAGCGTCCTATGGCATAAGCCACGATGGACAATGACGGCAGCGGAGGCGGATGTGAGGCGAGGTTATGGACACCATACGAGTTTAACTTCTGCACAGTTTAAGTAAACAGTATTTTGAATAGTAACAGTACAGTACCAGTAGATGGTACTTTTAAATAGTAATCGTTAAATGGTATTTCTGAATAGTAATGCTTACACAATATTTTTGAGTAGTAATAGTTGAATAGTATTTTCGAATAGCAGCTGATTGATACTATTCAAAAATACTATTCCATAAAATGAACAGTATAAGTATGTTTGCAAGATTATTATTATGTTTCAAATTCTGCTTTTAATAGTACATGTACATGAATAGTAAATACGTGTGCTTAAAAAAAAAAATTTCTTCTAAAATTAAGGTAACCTGTTAAAGATATTTTAAGTAAGCAATATTCAATTACAAGAAAGTATAAGTAAAAGTAAAGAAACAGTAATTTTATAGTGATGGTCCGGACCGCCTAGGGCACGGGGCGTCACAGTTGGTATCAGAGCGGTTTCCTGCCACCCTACCTCACATCGCTGCACGCCTGCCTCATCTGTCCAAGTAAGTTAGTTTAATTGTCCTTCAGTATCAGTATATAAGTTAACATCCATATTGTAATAGGAGATATGGCTGCACCGGTAGACCCTCAACACCAAGACGACGATAGGGCAGTAAGTAATGCCTTCGCCGAAATGGACTTAGATATGTTCGATGGTTAGCATAGGCCTTACAATCTGTTGAGATGGGTTCAGCAGGTGGAGGTAGCCTTTCGTACCTGCCATGCCCTACCTCACCTGCAAGTGGAGCTAGCAAGCAGCAAGTTAGATGGACCAGCGTTGGCTTGGTGGCTGGACCAGCGAAGGGATGGAAAACCAGTGCCAGATTGGGCCACTTTCTGCCAGGAACTCCATGCCATGTTTGCACCACCCGCATTCGAGAAACTCTATGGTCCAAATAGGAATTTCAGCACATGGAGAGACATGCACGAGAGGAGGTACGACGTCCTCTCAGGTATGTGGGATGTCGATGAAGGAGAGACCATGGCGCATTATTGTCGGAGGTTTAAGGATGCGATGCTACCCTACATTCCCTTCGACCGCTCTTTTCGAGAAGTAGCTGAGCTAGTTTGGAGAGGGGTACCCAGGGACGTTAGTGTGGCGGCCCGCCCCTCTCGGAGATCATACAATACTATTACAGTTGAGCTTATCGCTAACTGCGATAGATTGTACTCTCGTGGGTCGCCGGCTTATCTCACTCTCTTTTAAAATCGTGTCGTTTTTGGGGAAAAATTTTTTTTTTCTTTAAACATCATGTGAAATCTTTTCCACTATTTACTTTGTTGATAAGTACAAAGTAATATAAATAATACAGTACTTTTGTAAAATATATATATAATTACAAAAGAACTGTTTCTCCTTTTTTTTCCCTTCACTTTAATGCTCAGCGGCAAGACTCTGACAGTACCATATCCCTCGCCCAGTTATCCCATTTGACACGCGCCATCCCGTACGCCATCCAGTCAAACAAGCTACTGAGCTGGTCGCTTACCTGCAACATTAGCAAAAATGGTGAGCTACAGGCTCAGTAAGTTCAAACACGCAAGAAATAAAATTTCTATAAATAGTACTATTCATCATGAATAGTATCGTTGACCACTATTCATACATGAATAGTAACTTTGACCACTATTCATACATGAATAGTAAGGTTGACCACACCACTGTATCACACTAGTACATCTACCGCGATGTTAGTGCTCTCACTAAACTGTCTTATGCTCAATTATGGCACAGTTTCAGTTTTAGGTCATTATCTTTATTTACGTTCTGGTTTTGAGCTCAGGTTGGCAGTACCATTTAAGTGCGCATGACTGGGAGCGGTACATTAGTGCTGACCTCCACAGCCTTAATCTCATAGCCCCGAAGGCAAAATAGTACATAACTGGGAGTGGTACATCAGTGCTGACCTCCACAGCCTTATCTCATAGCCCCGAAGGCAAAAGTACCTCCCTATACGGAAGGCTGGTACGCCAGAAAGTGGTTTCATTACCGACTTTTTAACCTTCTAACCCGGTGACTTCACATTGTCCCGTGGTTAGGAATGGTTCACATTTTAATTTTAGGTGAGTGAGTTTTATTAACCTCGCTCTAGTGCCCGAAGCACAATTAACCATGTGTCCCATTCTTATAGTGCCCGTAGCACATTTCGTCTCTCTCTCTACTCTATAATAGTGCCCGTAGCACATATGTACCTAACTTATAGTTAGTACATTAAGGTTAGCACAATATTGCTATATGTTGCAGACAGGTAAATGTCTGAACTTACCTTATCAGACTGTTCTCTTTCTCTCTCTTGGATCTTGAATCGCCTTCCTTGTAGGCCGATTTTGGGATCCTACAGACAAAACTATGTCTGTTAATTTCTTTCCCATTTATAGCTTTTATTTTTCATTAAAAAGCTTAAATAAAACCTATTTATAACTTTTTAGGTTTTATTTATTATTTTCACCATTTTCCCCCAACTTTTGTAAAATTACGATTTTGCCCCAATATTTTGGCAAAATTGCAGTTTTGCCCCTGACGGAATTTTATCGATCCAGACTGCATTTTTGGCTCTCAGGAACTTTTCTGACTCTTTTCTAATCATTACCGGGTTCGTTTCTATTTTATTTCCACTTTTTGTTTTCCCGGCCCTCGGGAAGCACTATTCTGACCCTCATGTCGGTTTAGCGATTTTCTATCGTTTCAGAGTCTCAAATGGACGTTTCACTAGTATTTAAAACGTTCATCTAGACTTTCCCGACCTAGGTCTTCGAGGCTCGGGTTTTCCGTTCCCGACTCGGACCTTTATTTTATTTCCAAAACGCCCCCCCCTCGGGGTCGGTTTTTCAATCTCACTCACGTTTTTCATTTTCAAGGGGATGGGTTACTATTCACGACCCACCCCTTAAATTTTCCTTATTCACTTTTCCGTTAGGGACTCGGGTTTCCGTCCCGGCCCTAACTTTTATTTTAAATTCCTATTTTACCCCGAATGCCGTTTTTGAAATTTCGGCAGCATTTCGGCGTAATTTTAAGGCTTCCGGCGTTAGGTACGCCTCGAACCGTATGTACCTGCCACGTACTATACCACAAGCCTATTTTATGTAAAAGTTTTCCAAACTTTTACATAAAAGCCCACAAATTTCAAATTTCACATTATCACCCACATTACAAAATTTTTTCACATTTTTACCCTTAATTTGGTTTCGGTTTTCACAACCAAACCGAACCAAATTTTGTCAAACTTTCACCACATTTTAGGCCATTCAATGTCATGTTTTTAACACATTTTCAAGCCCATTTTCTTGGCATTTTCAACCAAATTCTTAGGGTTTTTTAAACACCTAAAACCCACGGCCATTGAATTGAAAACATGCACACATTTTTGTTTTCATTCTTTCAATTATAAATTCATCTTTTGCATATTAAAATGCACAATTCCAATCAACCAAATACCACATAAAACCAAGCAAAATTTTCTTCCAAACCCATTGTAAACTCACGGCCACTTTATACAATTCATACCAAAAATTTTTTTCAACTTTCCACAATAAAATACAAGCTTTATTCTTCACCAAATTAAACTTAGAAAGCATATTAACAATTAACCACAAAGTTTTCTCATTGGTTACCTAAGGTAACCCACGGATTTCCTCTTGAAAAACCAACCAAAATTCGGTTTTTCTTTAATGAATTTGCATGGTTTTCTTCCTTAATACATCCTTAACAAAACCCAACATCAAATCCATGAAAAACAACCAAAAATTTTCCATCTTTTTATCACTATTCATCCACGGATTTTGTGAAGAAAAACCATGAAAATTTCAAGTGCAAGGGAAGTTACCTTGGTCTAATGCTTCCTTTGGCTTCAATAAACACTTTGCCACTCTTTTTTGTGAAGAAATTTGAAGATATTGCTTGGTTCTCCTTGGTCCCTCACGTAGACACCATGGAAGAAAGACTTAGAAATTTTTTTGTCTTGGTTTTGCCTTGAAAAATGTTTCGGCCCTTTTGTTACAAAATTGCCGACTTAAGCATGAAGGAAAGCCAATTAATTTGGCTCTAAACCAATCAAAATTTGACATCTTTCCATGCCATTTCTTTCCCCATTTTTCAAAAATTAAAAATGGTAATTTTTGGCCAAATCTTGGCCTTTAGATCAAAAGGTGATTAAATCCTAGCCATTAATGCCACCAACCACCTTATTTATTTCATTTAATAAACTTGATTTATGATGTCATAAATACAAAAGTGAAAGTTGACTTTGACTTTTACTATTCACATTAATTCGACTACTTTTTGACCGATGCCGGTTCGAGCCGAAATTTTCCTGAAATCGTCCCGGCGTGTTCCTGAGGTCTCCTGTGCAGTCGGATCAATTTAATCTGCTTCCGTTTGATCAAAATCAATCCCGGAAGTTTACCGTCTTTTATTGCTCCGGTTAGGGTTTTCAATGCCGATTTTGGCACCGTTTCACCCGTTTCAACTCAGTGAATTTTTTCAACACTGAATTCTTACTCGTCAGTATTGTTAGAACATTTTAATATATTCTGAACAATATAAATACATTTATTTCACTCTTTAAATAGTACAAATTGTTATATACATACAATTGTACATTTTCATCCGAGAATTGCCTGAATTTCTCGGTTGTCACAGTTAGGGAACTTGTCCCCTACCCTCCACCACATCAAGATTTAAGGCGTTTCCTTCAAGAGATAGAGAATGCCGAAGTCGATGCGGTCAACGTTAGGAACTACGAGCGGGCACATAATGCTGCTAATCTTGCCGCTCATGAGGAGGACCCTATTCCAGCTATACCATTGGCTGAGTACCGCTTTGAGGAACCAGAGGACGATGATGACATCCCCTATTTCTCCAATGATGACGAGGAGATAGAGGAGTATGAGCCGGAACCTCAAGTCATTATCGCTAGTGATGATGAAGTCAGTTCAGACTCAGAGGACGAGGAGGATCCAGACGAATTCCCCCTCGATGAAAGTGACGGCGAAGAGATGTCCGATCCAGAATCAGTGATCACGTCAGAGTAACTGCACTTTACCTTGGTAGTTTTGTCTAAGCTATGTATATGTGTATAGAAGGAAGCAGTAGCTTTCCTCGCTAGACCTAAGTTAATGTACTTGTTGAGACTGTATCTTGGGAAGTGTGTATCACTCCCAACAACCCAAAGTTATGTACTTTCTTATGATATATGAAAAGCAACACCATTGTCCAAGGGCTTAGATATGTTTTTTTTCACACATGAGTATAGTGTGACAGTATGTGCGAGATAGGTCCTAGCACTTAGAAGATGTTTCAATACGATAAGTTAAGATACAAATCGTAGTGAACATCATAGTAAAGAAAAAGAAAGGAAAGATATAATATGTATACTTATATTCATGATGATTGAATAAAATCATTAAGATGATAGGTGATACGATTCCCAAGTACAAAGTGTGATAAAAGCAAAACTTATAGTTCTTTTTCCCGTTGTGTGATAGGGTTACATCAGAAGAAATGACAAGAACAAGAGCTCAGACTAATCAAGCCACTCGAGAAGATGAGCTAATGGCACGGCTCACAGCCATGCAGGAGATGATGATGAACCAACAACAAGAGCTTGCTCAGCTCAAGGAGCAAGTCAACCAACAATCTCATACACCACAACCCGTAGAGGTGCCAGCCCAAGCCGACCCAGTAGCCCCATCAGTCCAGACAGCTCCAGCATCACCAGTTGCGGTTGCTCCTGCAGCAGCAGATGTTCCCTTACCAGTCTCAAGAGATGGTGACTTATACGAGCGATTTTGACGTCTGAAGGCGCCAGAGTTTGAGGGGACAACTAACCCTATTGAGGCAGATGACTGGCTAACTGACATCCAAGTCATCCTAGACCTTGTAGGGCTAACTGAGAGGGAAAAGGTACTATGTGCATCCTTTGCCCTACGGAAAGAAGCACGACAGTGGTGGAAAACAGTGGCTATTAGGAGAGACATTAATGCAATGAATTGGGCAGACTTCATTATGGAGTTCAGAGAAATGTATTTCAATGATGAAGCCTTAGCAGCACAACAAGATGAGTTCAACAATCTACGCCAAGGTAGTATGACTGTAATGGAAGCTGTCTGCAAGTTCGAGCAGCTAGCTCGACTATGCCCCGACCTGGTGCCAACCGAAAAGGAAAGGGTCAGAAGGATGCTGAAGATGTTTAGAACCGATATTGCCGTCCAAGTATGTGGTGGAAGCCACGGACCAACAACGGTAGCTGAGTGTGTTAGTCGAGCCATCAAGGCCGAATACTGGTTAGCCCAAGATAGGGAGAGGAAAGCACAGATCTTCAAGGCCAAGAGAGAGGAGAAGACATTGGCCAGACCCAACAGGGGAAGACCGAACCCTGATTCACAACATAAGGGTCAGAATATGGGAAACAGTCAGAGTAACCGACAGTCCCATAACAACAAGAGGAGAGGAAGCCAGAATAACCAAGGGCAACAGAGAAATTTTCCCCAGAAGAAGAACAATCGGGGAGGAAATGGCAGTCAGCACCCTCCTTGCCTGAAGTGTGGGAAAAACCACCTAGGGGAGTGCCGCTTAGGCACTAACGGTTGCTACTTCTGTGGTAAGGAAGGCCACTTCGCTAAGCAATGCCGCTCAAACCCTCAGAATCAGCAGGGCCAAGCCCGTGCCAGTAGCGGCCAACTACATACCGCCCAAGCCAAAATTGAAGGAACACCCATCACCCAAGGTAGACTGGAAGCTCTAGAGATGCAGGGGAGAATTTATGCCTTTACAAGGGAGGATGCAGAAGCTGGAACCTCAACCGTGGTGACAGGTCAGCTTTCTGTTGCCAACTCCACTGCATTAGTATTATTTGATTCTGGAGCTACGCATTCCTTTATGTCATCAAAGTTTGCTAGAGAACTAGGTCAGAACATAGACAAGATGAACCAAACTTTCCGAACTGCCCTTCCCTCCGGGGAAGTTTTATTGTCTAGCTATTGGGCAAGACATGTACCAGTAGTTATCAGTGGGTACGAGCTAAGTATAGATCTAATCGTCATCGACATGTGCGACTACGACGTAATCGTGGGAATGGACTTCCTCGTTAAGTACAGTGCCATAATAGACTGTCGAAGACGAGAGGTTACCTTCGAGTTGAACGGGAACAAGAAGTTTATCTACAAAGGCCTATCGTTAAAGCAGCCGAAGATAATAATATCCGCTATAAGGGCTCACAAACTTCTATCCAGTGGATGCGTCGGTTTCCTAGCACACATGGTAGACAGCAACCATAAAGCGGAGATAAGGCCTGAAGATGTCCCAATGGTCAGAGAATTCATAGAAGTATTTCCAGAGGATCTGCCAGGACTTCCTGTGGGCGACCCCTCTAGCTTAGGTCGTCCACCTTATCTTGCTTGCTTTCTTTATTCTTTGCTTAGTCTTACTTAGCTTGCTTGTCTCTATAACTTTCTTCTCCTTGGGGTTTAAAAGATTTGTTCTTGAAAAACTAGGAATATTTTTCTTTTCTTTCTTTTTAAACTGGACTGGATGAAACTACTGATTCTTGAAAATTGTGTATACATAAATATATACGTACTACTTAATACTTTTTTTTTTTTCCAAAATATATTTTTGGAGTCTTGTTACTTTAAAGTACGTAAAAATAGAAACATACTTTTAAGCTTGTTTCACTACTTTACATACTACACTCTTGTCTTGTCTTTATACATATATCTCACTATTACACTTTCTTTCTTTTACACCTTGAGTACAGCGGAATTCTGTGAAACGGAACCATAACCCATCCATGACATCGCTGGGATCTGCCTGCCAGTCCGCTACTCTTGTTTCATACTGCTGGTTGTTTTCCTTTGTTACCTACAGCACGAATAGACTAATGAGCTAAAGCTCAGTAAGTACAAACATACATACAAGTAAATAAGCTGAATACACCACTCTAGGGTTAGTCAACTTAGGACCAATTATTTTCTTTAGTCCTATACTACTTGTTCTTTCTATTCTATTTCTTTCTTTTCTTTGCTTTACTTCATCTGCTTAATCTTTCACTTGTGGGCCCGTGGTTGGACGTACCTGGTGCGCGCAGACCAATAGAGGATCAGGGGAGTGACCCACCGATCAACCCTAAGGTCATCTCTGGACTACTGACCTTATAGGTAGTAAGTCATGCCATGAACTACCTCATTATTAACGAGGCAGCGCCACACTTCTGGGGTGCAGGCAGGAAGTTAAGCCATAAACTACCTCATTATTAACGAGGCAGCGCCACACTTCTGGGGTGGAGGCTATCTGGGAACCTCACAACTGGGGAGGCCGGTACGCCAACCTTAACTTTTAAGTCTTATTATTTGACTTATTTTATTCCTCTTTTCTATTTCTGATCTTGCTTACTATTCTCGTGAACATGTTAGTATCATGTCACAAACTGAATAGCTTAAATGTATATATATATATATAACACAACTTTATGGTAAGTCCATTCGTGAGTAGACAATTAAATGTCTGTACTTACCTTATCAATCTCTTCTCTTTTTCTCTCTAGGATCTTTGATCGCCCTCCTTGTAGGTCGATTTTTGGATCCTACAGACAAACTTTGTCTGTTAATTTCATTTCCATTTATAGCTTTTATTTTTTTCATTAAAAAGCTTAAATAGAACCTATTTACAACTTTTTGGGCTTTATTTATCATTTCCCCAATTTTCCCCAACTTTTGTAAAATTACGATTTTGCCCCTGTATTTTGGTAAAATTGCAGTTTTGCCCCTGACGGAATTTTATTGATCCAGACTGCATTTTTGGCCCTCAGGAACTTTTCTGACTCTTTTCTAATCATTACCGGGTTCGCTTCTATTTTATTTCCACTTTTCACTTTCCCGACCCTTGGGAAGCACTATTCCGACCCTTACGTCGGTTTAGTGATTTTCTATCGTTTCGGAGTCTCAAATGGACGTTTCACAAGTATTTAAAACGTTCATCTAGACATTCCCGACCTAGGTCTCCGAGGCTCGGATTTTTCCGTACCCGACTCAGACCTTTATTTTATTTCTAAAAACGCCCCCCCCCCCCCCTCGGGGTCGGTTTTTCCGTTTCACTCTCATTTTACATTTTTAGGGGACGGTCTACTATTCACGAACCACCCCTTAGGTTTTCCTTATTCAATTCTCCGTTAGGGACTCGGGTTTCCGATCCGACCCTAAACTTTTATTTTTAATTCCTATTTTACCCCGAAAGCCGTTTTCGAAATTTCGGCAGCATTTCGGCGTAATTTTAAGGCTTCCGGCGTTAGATACGCCTCGAACCATATGTACCTGCCACGTACTATACCACAAGCCTATTTTATGTAAAAGTTTTCCAAACTTTTACATAAAAGCTCACAAATTCCAATTTCACATTTTTAACCACATTACAAAATTTTTTTACAATTTTGCCCTTAGTTTTGGTTTCGGTTTTCACCACCAAACCGAACCGAAATTTCTCAAACTTTTCAACCACTTGTTAGGCTATTAAATGCCATTTTTCTAACACTTTTCAAGCCCATTTTCTTGTTCTTTTCAACCAAATTTCTTAGGGTTTTACCCTTGTATAACCCACGGCCATTGAATGCTAAACATGTCAAGCATTTTTGTTTCATTCTTTCAATCACATTTCCACCATTTACACATTAAATTGCATGATTTAAATTAACCAAATACCACATAATTCATGCAAAATTTTTTCTTCCAAACCTTTAGGAAACCCACGGCCTCCTTAAGCAATGCACACCAAAATTTTTTTCAAGCTTTTCCATAATGAAATACATGCTTTATTCTTCACCAATTTAAACTTAGAAAGCATGTTAGCAATAAACCACAACTTTTTCTGATTGATTACCCATGGTAACCCACGGATTTTCCTTAGAAAAACCAACCAAAATTTGGTTTTTCTTTAAACAAATTACATGGTTTTCTTCCTTATTTCATCCTTAACAAAACCCAACATCAAATCCATGAAAAACACCCAAAAATTTTTCATCTTTTTCTCACTATTCACCCACGGATTCCATGAAGAAAAACCATGAAAAATTAAGTGAAAAAGGAAGTTACCTTGGTCTAATGCTTCCTTTGTCTTCTAAGAACACTTTGACACTCCTTTTGTGAAGAAATGTTGAAGGAATTCTTTGGTTCTCCTTGGGTGGCTCACGTAGACTCCATGGATGACTTAGAAAAAAAAAAAATTTTCTTTTGGTTTGGCATGAAACAAAGTTTCGGCCACTTTGTTACCAACTTGCCGACTTATGCATGGAAGAAAGCCAATTAATTTGGCTCTAAACCAATCAAATTTCAACACCTTTCACCTAATTCTTTCCACCTTTTTTTTAAAATTAAAAAGGTATATTTTTGGCCAAATCTTGGCCTTTAGATCAAAAGCAAATTAAATCATGGCCATTCATCCTACCTAACACCATATTTCTTTCCATTTCTTAAATGGATTTATGATGTCATAATTACTAAAGTGAAAGTTGACTTTGACTTTCACTATTCACATTAATTCGACTACTTTTTGACCGATACCGGTTCGAGCCGAAATTTTCCTGAAATCGTCCCAGCGTGTTCCTGAGGTCTCCTGTGCAGTCGGATCAATTTAAATTGCTTCCGTTTGATCAAAATAAATCCCGGAAGTTTACCGTCTTTTATTGGCTCGGTTAGGGTTTTCAATGCCGGTTTTGGCACCGTTTCACCCGTTTCAACTCAGTGAATTTTTCCAACACTGAATTCTTACTCGTCAGTATTGTTAGAACATTTTAATATATTCTAAACAATACAAATACATCTATTTCACTCTTTAAATAGTACAAATTATTATATACATATATTTGTACTTTTCTTACTGTGCTCTTACTTTGACTTGCCATATTCTTATCTTTATACTGTTCAGATACCGAAACTACTCCTTTTTGAGCGTTTTGGGCCTGAATTCACTTTCTTACTCATATACTTTATTCTCTACTTATTTTTGGAGATTTTAATTTCCTCCAAAACATTTATTTATTTCTATTAACACTATAATTTGTCTAATTACAACCATAGTGTTTCTTTACATTCTTACTTACAGAACTCATAGAAAACCCTAGATTAAACTAGGTCACACCGCTAAAATTCTCTGGTCGTCACACTTCCGCCAGAAAGGGAGATATCATTCGAGATCGAGCTGTTACCAGGATCAGCCCCCATCTCCAAGGCCCCATATAGAATGGCCCCGGCAGAGTTAAAGGAACTCCAGGCCCAGTTGAAGGATCTAATGGACAAGGGCTTCATTCGACAGAGCTGTTCACCATGGGGAGCACCAGTTTTATTCGTGAAGAAGAAGGATGGAACATTAAGGATGTGCATCGATTACAGGGAGCTGAACAAGGTCACTATAAAGAACAAGTATCCGTTGCCACGAATCGACGATCTGTTTGACCAGCTCCGAGACGCTGCAGTGTTCTCAAAAATTGACCTACGTTCCGGGTATCACCAACTATGGGTTAGAGGTGCAGACATACCCAAGACAGCCTTTCGTACACGATATGGACACTACGAGTTCCTCGTTATGTCATTTGGACTAACGAATGCCCCTGCAGCCTTCATGGATCTGATGAATAGAGTGTTCAAGGAGTTCTTAGACAAGTTTGTCATTGTGTTTATCGATGACATACTTGTGTATTCTAAGACAAGGGAGGAACACGAGGAGCATCTGAAAGCTATTCTACTCAAGCTAAAGGAGCACCAGCTATACGCCAAATTCTCCAAGTGTGAGTTTTGGCTGGAAAAGGTCCATTTTCTTGGTCACGTGGTCTTCAAAGACGGAGTATCAGTAGACCCAGTGAAAGTCGAAGCAGTCAGCGAATGGCCGACTCCGAAGAACGTAACGGAGATCCGCAGTTTCCTAGGCCTAGCAGGCTATTACAGACATTTCGTAGAAGGGTTCTCGAAGTTAGCCGCACCACTCACAGCACTCACTAAGAAGGAGAAGAAGTATGAGTGGACGGATAGATGCGAGAAAAGCTTCCAGGAGCTAAAACACAGACTCACGAGCGCTCCGATCCTGACTATACCAGACGCTGGACAGGGGAATTTTGTAATCTACAGTGATGCATCTAAGACCGGACTAGGAGCCGTACTGATGCAGAATGGGAAATTAGTCGCTTATGCCTCACGACAACTTAAGAACCACGAGAAGAATTATCCGACTCATGACCTAGAGCTAGCAGCGGTCGTGTTTGCACTGAAAATATGGAGGCATTATCTATATGGCGTCAAGTGTGAGATTTATACAGACCACCAAAGCCTCAAATACATCTTCACGCAGAAGGAGCTCAACATGAGGCAGCGAAGATGGCTAGAATTGGTGAAGGATTACGACTGCGAGATCCTGTATCACCCAGGGAAAGCCGACAAGGTGGCCGATGCACTCAGTAGGAAGTACTCTTCATCGCTTATGGCTATCAATGCCTTGCCAAAAGCCCTACAGAAGGAGCTATGTAACGGCGAAATTGAGATTCTAACAGGGAAGTTGTCTGAAATGACCCTCCAATCAACACTCCTAGAAGAAATCAAGGCCGGCCAAGACCTCGATTTAACCCTGAACAAGCACAAGAAGGAGGCAATGGAGGACCGAAAGTCAGAATTCCAAGTCTCTAAGGAGGGCATACTCTATTTTAGAGGTAGAGTGTGCGTTCCAAAGGATGAAGAACTCAGGAAAAGGATCCTTTCAGAAGCCCATGACACACCGTACTCAGTTCATCCAGGGGCAAACAAGCTATACAAAGACTTGAAAGACATTTTTTGGTGGCCTAAGATGAAGGGTGATGTCGCTGAATTTGTCGCAAAGTGCCTTACATGTCAAAAAATTAAAGTAGAACATCAACAACCTGGAGGAGAACTGCAGAAAATCGAGCTTCCTGAGTGGAAATGGGAACAAATTACAATGGACTTCGTGATCGGACTGCCCAGAACATCCAGTGGAAACGACGCCATCTGGGTAATTGTGGACCGACTGACGAAATCAGCTCGATTCTTAGCCATGAAGTTGAGCTACTCAGTGGAGAGGCTAGCAGAAATGTACGTGGCCCAGATAGTAAGACTGCACGGTGTACCTAAGTCAATAATTTCAGATCGTGATGGGCGCTTCACTTCAAGGTTTTGGCAGAGCGTCCAAGCTTCAATGGGGACTAAGTTAAAGTTTAGCACAGCTTTCCACCCTCAAACCGACGGTCAGTCAGAAAAGACAATACAAACGTTGGAAGATATGTTGAGAGCGTGTGCCCTAGACTTCAAGGGGAATTGGGACCAAAAGCTGCCGCTAATAGAGTTCTCGTACAACAACAGCTACCATTCCTCGATCGGAATGGCACCATACGAGGCACTCTATGGAAGGAAATGTAGATCTCCGGTCCACTGGCATGAGACTGGAGAGAAACAGCTCACTAGCACGGACTTCGTCAAAAGTACAACAGAAGACGTGAAGATTATACGGGAGAGACTGGAGATAGCTCATGGTCGTCAGAAGAGTTACGCTGATAAACGACGCAGACCTATCGAGTTTCAGGAAGGAGATTCAGTTTTCCTCAAGGTAGCACCCATGAAAGGGGTGATGCGCTTTGGGAAGAAAGGGAAGCTCAGCCCTCGATATATAGGACCCTTCGAGATCCTCGAAAGAATTGGGAAGGTAGCCTACAGGTTAGCGCTCCCTCCCGAGTTAGCATTCGTGCATAACGTTTTCCACGTCTCGATGCTGAAGAAATACGTGCCTGATAGTTCCTACATACTGAGTCAAGAGCCTGTTGAAGTACACGCCGACCTGACATATGAGGAAAGACCAGTGCAGATTTTAGCTAAGGAGAGCAAAGTCCTCAGGAATAAAGTGATCCCGCTTGTGAAAGTGCTGTGGCGGAATCACAACATAGAAGAAGCTACATGGGAAAGGGAAGAGGACATGAAGAGAGACTTCCCGGATTTATTCTAATTTTCGAAGACGAAAATTTTGTAAGGGGGGTAGGTTGTAAGGACCACCCCGTCCTTGTAACTCAGTAAATTATTCAATGAGAAGCTAAGGAATAATTTGATGCGTTTTTAGTCCAAATACATCGAACACGGTCAGGTACATGGTCGTGTAAGAAACCGTGTACTGATCGGATTGTTTTATGAGAGAGGCCGTGTGAGTTAACATGGCCGTGTAGTTTTATATGGTCAGGTACACGGCTGTGTAAGTGGCCGTGTACCACTCGGGTAAGTGAGCATGGTCCAAGACACAGTCGTGTTGAGAAAGCCTAGCTAGTACACGCCCGTGCTCAAGCCATACACGCCCGTGTTAGAACCCTTGTAGAAGGCCGTGTACTGAACAGAGAGCCAATTTGAAGACTCTTGTAATGCGTGAAACCTAATTACTATGAAATGAGTAGTTAAGTTGATAAATGTAGCATAAATTCCAGTTGAATTGACTAAACAGGTGCAGTACTGTTTATTACTATTCATACAGTGAAAAGGGGTAACCGACAGAGAACCCGGTCTACCCTGTTATGTGTATAAGTGTATAAGATACACAGTGTCATGAAACTAGTCCGGATGACCATTTCCTAACACACGACTGGTGAGCAGATCACTGAAATACTCGGACCAAACGTCTGAGCACAATAACGAGAATCTCCCTAGTAGGGTACAGTATCGAGAAAATGGTCTGGATGACCTCTTCTCACCTAGAGACTGACAAAATCGGAGTCTGAACACTCGGACTAGTCAGTTAGAACAGAGAACAGTGAACCATGAATAGTGAATAGTGAATAGTGCAAGATGCAGTGTCAAGTTATTGGCCAAGACGGCCTTAGTTTGACTTAAAACTGATATATCTAGACTCAGGACGCCTAAATTAGTCAAACGGACACCTGACACGTTTTTCGAGGTGGAACCCCACAGATCCTGAAAACTGGTCTAGACGACCTCAGATGGACATATGACTGATAAAATTGAAATCAGAACGTCCGAATTAGTCAAGAGAGACTGTGTCTGAAATTTCGCCTAGGAACGCCTCGGTTTGCGTGCGAAAGGACAACACAGTGTAGACACTACCGCAGTATAGGAATGAATAGTGATTTGGTATAGAATGGGCTCTTAGACAGTATAAAACAATTAGAAATCATCAGTACAAAAATCAGATTCAGAAAATCCAATTTTTGGATGAAAATTAGAACACTGCCGAGAAAGGGCTGAAAAACGCAGTAGAAAACTAGACTGCACAGAACCGATTCGGTTGGACTTTTACTCCAACCAAACCATGCCCCCTTTGGTTAGGAAAACAGTTGCAAAACCAGCTGCAAAACCAGCTGAAAGTGATCCCTTAAATCAAGGGATGTGTTGGAGTTTTTAGATTAAAAAAATGGGGTTTTAAGGACAAGAGGACCATGACCATTTAATGCAAACTTGCTCCCTTTCACCCTCCATCATGGCTCCGAAATTTCAAGGGCTGCAGCACAGATTTTTGCCCCCCAATTGAGCTAAATTATGGCTTAATTAAGAGGGCTTAGAGTTAAGCAAAGTTGCTTTGAGTTGCCTATAAAAAGGTGCAACCACCCTTAGGTTTCACTTTTTCCATTTGCTCACAAAAACACTCAAGATGTAAGGACCACCCCGTCCTTGTAACTCAGTAAATTATTCAATGAGAAGCTAAGGAATAATTTGATGCGTTTTTAGTCCAAATACATCGAACACGGTCAGGTACATGGTCGTGTAAGAAACCGTGTACTGATCGGATTGTTTTATGAGAGAGGCCGTGTGAGTTAACATGGCCGTGTAGTTTTATATGGTCAGGTACACGGCTGTGTAAGTGGCCGTGTACCACTTGGGTAAGTAAGCATGGTCCAAGACACGGTCGTGTTGAGAAAGCCTAGCTAGTACACGCCCGTGCTCAAGCCATACACGCCCGTGTTAGAACCCTTGTAGAAGGCCGTTACTGAACAGAGAGCCAATTTGAAGACTCTCGTAATGCGTGAAACCTAATTACTATGAAATGAGTAATTAAGTTGATAAATGTAGCATAAATTCCAGTTGAATAGACTAAACAGGTGCAGTACTGTTTATTACTATTCATACAGTGAAAAGGGGTAACCGACAGAGAACCCGGTCTACCCTGTTATGTGTATAAGTGTATAAGATACACAGTGTCATGAAACTAGTCCGGATGACCATTTCCTAACACAAGACTGGTGAGCAGATCACTGAAATACTCGGACCAAACGTCTGAGCACAATAACGAGAATCTCCCTAGTAGGGTACAGTATCGAGAAAATGGTCTGGATGACCTCTTCTCACCCAGAGATTGACAAAATCGAAGTCAGAACACTCGGACTAGTCAGTTAGAACAGAGAACAGTGAACCATGAATAGTGAATAGTGAAT
This sequence comes from Antiaris toxicaria, assembly GCA_035233585.1. Taxonomy (NCBI): domain Eukaryota; kingdom Viridiplantae; phylum Streptophyta; class Magnoliopsida; order Rosales; family Moraceae; genus Antiaris; species Antiaris toxicaria. The sequence goes on from CP141156.1 coordinate 89,093,018, forward strand.
AATGCAAGATGCAGTGTCAAGTTACTGGCCAAGATGGCCTTAGTTTGACTTAAAACTGATATATCTAGACTCAGGACGCTCAAATTAGTCAAACGGACACCTGACACGTTTTTCGAGGTGGGACCTCACAGATCCTGAAAACTGGTCTAGACGACCTCAGACGGACATATGACTGATAAAATTGAAATCAGAACGTCCGAATTAGTCAAGAGAGACTATGTCTGAAATTTTGCCTAGGAACGCCTCGGTTTGCGTGCGAAAGGACAACACAGTGTAGACACTACCGCAGTATAGGAATGAATAGTGATTTGGTATATAATGGGCTCTTAGACAGTATAAAACAATTAGAAATCGTCAGTACAAAAATCAAATTCAGAAAATCAAATTTTTGGATGAAAATTAGAACACTGCCGAGAAAGGGCTGAAAAACGCAGTAGAAAACTAGACTGCACAGAACCGATTCGGTTGGACTTTTACTCCAACCAAACCATGCCCCCTTTGGTTAGGAAAACAGCTGCAAAACTAGCTGCAAAACCAGCTGAAAGTGATCCCTTAAATCAAGGGATGTATTGGAGTTTTTAGATTAAAAAAATGGGGTTTTAAGGACAAGAGGACCATGACCATTTAATGCAAACTTGCTCCCTTTCACCCTCCATCATGGCTCCGAAATTTCAAGGGCTGCAGCACAGATTTTTGTCCCCCAATTGAGCTAAATTATGGCTTAATTAAGAGGGCTTAGAGTTAAGCAAAGTTGCTTTGAGTTGCCTATAAAAAGGTGCAACCACCCTTAGGTTTCACTTTTTCCAATTGCTCACAAAAACACTCAAGAAAAATACAGCTTTCTCTCCCCTTTCTCTTCAGAAAATCCGACCCCTCTTCAGCCCCTAAACCACCCATATTTTCACATAACTTTCACACAAAATCTTGGCCACACAAGTTGTTGGAGGTGCACTCTTCCAAGATAGTTTCGGTAAGACCCTAAAACCGAAATTTTTTCTATGGTGTAAATTTTTTCATCTTGGCTGGATATTAAGAGAAACTTTTTGTTTTCCTTGTGTTCTCATTCTACCACAAATGATCCCTCAACCCTCTTTGTTTTCTATGGAGCCTTGACAGCCACCCTTGGCCCGGTTGTGCTTGGATCAAAGCACTCTAAGGTATAAACCGAAAAATCCCCATCTTTTGTGGTTAGTTGTTTTTAAGTTTTTGATCAAAGGAGATTTATATGTATTTGGTTATGCACATGGGTTGTAATAATTTATTTGAGCCCTTAGCTTTCAGTTTTTAAAGTTTTTGTGGTTGTGGTTGTGTTTACTTTAGTTTACAAGTGGTTTGAGATATGTGTGTGCATGAGTGTGTAGAGGGTGGCTGGACACAAAATCTGTCCCCAGGATCAGCCACGGATTTTGGCCAGTTTGACCCACTTAGGGTCCGAATCTGGGATTTGGTAAAACATAAAGTTTTAAGAAAATTTTGATACGGTCGTTTTTACGTCAAATAGCCATTGGCAAAAAATGAACCTACGATAGGCTTTTCGGCTAGTTTTGGTTCGGTGTCCAAAACTGGGAGTAACAAATCCGGACCAAATGAACAGTCTCAGATTTTTATTAAAATGACCCTTTTAGAGGCCGAACCAGAATTTGGTCAAAACACAAAAGTTTTAGATCTCGACGAAACCTTGAAACTGACTCACGTGGGTTTCAAAAATTCGGCCGTTTCGGGCCCCAAACAGACCTGTTTTCAAAAGTGCGTAAAACTGGAACTTTTATAAAAACTGGGCACAAAGGCCACGGGTTTGATGAATTTAGGAGCCGTTAGAGTTAGAATTAGGCTCCGAAATGAACACAAGAATTGTTCATTTTGTCGAGGACGAAAAGTTTCATGAACGCCGATTTCTCAAACAAAGTCATTTCGAACAAGTTTCAAATTATTTTCAAAAGTGGTCCAACATCACATTTTTTAGCACATTTACAATGTGTTCCCTTTAAATGACTTAGAAATGATTTCAACAAAAACACCCTCATCCTCCAACGGGGCGAGGTGAGACTCGTTTTCAAAAATGTGGGGACACCATACCCCTTTCAAACCATTTCAAACACTTTGCTTTCAAAAAAATGTGGGGACACCATACCCCTTTCAAAATGAAAAATCCTCTTGTAAGAATTTCTAGATTTGAACAAAGTTTTCAAAGGAATTTCACAAAGAACAAGGGACGTTTTTAGTAAGATATGGTAGAGGTAGCCTAATCGGCTACGACACCATAATGCAAGGTAGCCCGATAGGCTACCACACCCAAACAAGCAAAGTAACCCGAACGGTTACTATACCAAGCCTACACATAGTAGCCTGATAGGCTACCTAGTTGCCAAAAACGTGAGGTAACCGGTCAGTTGACTGATCGGTAAATCAGTGAAGCACCGTGTTCAGAGCAACATTGTGAGGAATGTTGATTTAACTGTCAAGAAGACAGTTAATCAAACGTGACGGAAATTAGACACCAAATTCCCAGATAGGCCAATAGGGTACCGAGGGACCCCGGTACCACATGAAAGACGAGTATAGGCAAAAGTAGCCTAAGGACGTGCTAGTTAATTTATGGGGCCATAAGTTAATTAACCATATACGAATAAGTTAACTCTTGAGATAGAGAGTAAGTAGTGCTGACGGCAATCGGTATCAAGTAATTATCTACTTTAGTCACTAACAGTATTGGTGACTTAGAGAAGGTATTAACGAGAGACGTTATTGATGACAGGTAGTAACCTGCAAATTTCTAAAGGTGCGAATACAAGTGCTTGCAATTAGGTAAGTATAACTCCGCCTGCAGCATGAATAAAATGATGTTAAAATGATCGTTTTACAGTATGTTAAGTATGCCTTACATGCACACGATGTTGCACAGCATACATAAGAGTATATAGTTTCACAATCGAGTAGATTGATGAAAGAACAAGTTAGAAGCCATAGATCCCTACCATATAGGATTGGGGATAGCTTAGAGAAGCATATGGCTAGAACAGTTAAACAAGATGGAAATAAATAGGTGTGCCGTACCGGCTCCTTCAGTTGAAGGGGTTTCCAGTTAAAGAAAGTTAAGGCCAAAAGTTGAGCAACAGTTGATGGCTCTTCGGCATTAGTTGACCTCGGGTGTTACCGTTGGTCTGCGCGCACACGGTACTGACACATGGGCCCTAAATAGACAAGAGAAAGAAAAGAGTACTAAAGCATAAATGAACATAACCGGATCATGCATAGTTCACTGTCCGCATTAGTTCGCTACAGTAAGATACATGCTTTTACATGAAGTAATCTGTATGCATATGGTATATAAAGTTTGTATGCTATGACATGATATGTGATGATATGGTATATGCTAAGTGTTATATGTGACTATCTTGCATGCTTATGCGTTTTAAGTATGTATTATGTTTAAACATGTTTTGCGGTTAACATGTTGTACTTACTGGGCTTAAAGCTCACGGAGTGTGTTCATGCTGTAGGTAAGCGTCCTATGGCATAAGCCACGATGGGCAATGACGGCGGCGGAGGCGGATGTGAGGCGAGGTTATGGACACCATACGAGTTTAACTTCCGCACAGTTTAAGTAAACAGTATTTTGAACAGTAACAGTACAGTACCAGTAGATGGTACTTTTAAATAGTAATCGTTAAATGGTATTTCTGAATAGTAATGCTTACACAGTATTTTTGAGTAGTAATAGTTGAATAGTATTTTTGAATAGCAGGTGATTGATACTATTCAAAAATACTATTTCACAAAATGAACAGTATAAGTATGTTTGCAAGATTATTATTATGTTTCAAATTCTGCTTTTAATAGTACATGTGCATGAATAGTAAATACGTTTGCAAAAAAAAAAAAAAAATTTTCTTCTAAAATTAGGGTAACCTATTAAAGATATTTTAAGTAAGCAATATTCAATTACAAGAAAGTATAAGTAAAAGTAAAGAAACAGTAGTTTTACAGTGATGGTCCGGGCCGCCTAGGGCACGGGGCGTCACAGTTGGTATCAGAGAGGTTTCCTGCCACCCTACCTCACATCGCTGCACGCCTGCCTCATCTGTCCATGTAAGTTAGTTTAATTATCCTTCAGTATCAGTATATAAGTTAACATCCATATTGTAATAGGAGATATGGCTGCACCGGTGGACCCTCAACACCAAGACGACGATAGGGCAGTAAGTGATGCCTTCGCCGAAATGGACTTAGATATGTTCGATGGTCAGCATAGGCCTTACAATCTGTTGAGATGGGTTCAGCAGGTGGAGGTAGCCTTTCGTACCTGCCATGCCCTACCTCACCTGCAAGTGGAGCTAGCAAGCAGCAAGTTAGATGGACCAGCGTTGGCTTGGTGGCTGGACCAGCGAAGGGATGGAAAACCAGTGCCAGATTGGGCCACTTTCTGCCAGGAACTCCATGCCATGTTTGCACCACCCGTATTCGAGAAACTCTATGGTCCAAATAGGAATTTCGGCACATGGAGAGACATGGACGAGAGGAGGTACGATGTCCTCTCAGGTATGTGGGATGTCGATGAAGGAGAGACCATGGCGCATTATTGTCGGAGGTTTAAGGATGCGATGCTACCCTACATTCCCTTCGACCGCTCTTTTCGAGAAGTAGCTGAGCTAGTTTGGAGAGGGGTACCCAGGGACGTTAGGGAACTTGTCCCCTACCCTCCACCACATCAAGATTTAAGGCGTTTCCTTCAAGAGATAGAGTATGCCGAAGTCGATGCGGTCAACGTTAGGAACTACGAGCGGGCACATAATGCTGCTAATCTTGCCGCTCATGAGGAGGACCCTATTCCAGCTATACCATTGGCTGAGTACCGCTTTGAGGAACCAGAGGACGATGATGACATCCCCTATTTCTCCAATGATGACGAGGAGATGGAGGAGTATGAGCCGGAACCTCAAGTCATTATCGCTAGTGATGATGAGGTCAGTTCAGACTCAGAGGACGAGGAGGATCCAGACGAATTCCCCCTCGATGAAAGTGACGGCGAAGAGATGTCCGATCCAGAATCAGTGATCACGTCAGAGTAACTGCACTCTACCTCGGTAGTTTTGTCTAAGTTATGTATATGTGTATAGAAGGAAGCAGTAGCTTTCCTCGCTAGACCTAAGTTAATGTACTTGTTGAGACCGTATCTTGGGAAGTGTGTATCATTCCCAACAACCCAAAGTTATGTACTTTCTTATGATATATGAAAAGCAACACCATTGTCCAAGGGCTCAGATATGTTTTTTTTTCACACATGAGTATAGTGTGACAGTATGTGCGAGATAGGTCCTAGCACTTAGAAGATGTTTCAATACGATAAGTTAAGATACAAATCATAGTGAACATCACAGTAAAGAAAAAGAAAGGAAAGATATAATATGTATACTTATATTCATGATGATTGAATAAAATCATTAAGATGATAGGTGATACGATTCCCAAGTACAAAGTGTGATAAAAGCAAAACTTATAGTTCTTTTTCCCGTTGTGTGATAGGGTTACATCAGAAGAAATGACAAGAACAAGAGCTCAGACTAATCAAGCCACTCGAGAAGATGAGTTAATAGCACGGCTCACAGCCATGCAGGAGATGATGATGAACCAACAACAAGAGCTTGCTCAGCTCAAGGAGCAAGTCAACCAACAATCTCATACACCACAACCCGTAGAGGTGCCAGCCCAAGCCGACCCAGTAGCCCCATCAGTCCAGACAGCTCCAGCACCACCAGTTGCGGTTACTCCTGCAGCAGCAGATGTTCCCTTACCAGTCTCAAGAGATGGTGACTTATACGAGCGATTTCGACGTCTGAAGGCGCCAGAGTTTGAGGGGACAACTAACCCTATCGAGGCAGATGACTGGCTAACTGACATCCAATTCATCCTAGACCTTGTAGGGCTAACTGAGAGGGAAAAGGTACTATGTGCATCCCTTGCCCTACGGAAAGAAGCACGACAGTGGTGGAAAACAGTGGCTATTAGGAGAGACATTAATGCAATGAACTGGGCAGACTTCATTATGGAGTTCAGAGAAATGTATTTCAATGATGAAGCCTTAGCAGCACAACAAGATGAGTTCAACAATCTACGCCAAGGTAGTATGACTGTAATGGAAGCTGTCCGCAAGTTCGAGCAACTAGCTCGACTATGCCCCGACCTGGTGCCAACCGAAAAGGAAAGGGTCAGAAGGATGCTGAAGATGTTTAGAACCGACATTGCCGTCCAAGTATGTGGTGGAAGCCACGGACCAACAACGGTAGCTGAGTGTGTTAGTCGAGCCATCAGGGCCGAATACTGGTTGGCCCAAGATAGGGAGAGGAAAGCACAGATCTTCAAGGCCAAGAGAGAGGAGAAGACATTGGCCAGACCCAACAGGGGAAGACCGAACCCCGATTCACAACATAAGGGTCAGAATATGGGAAACAGTCAGAGTAACCGACAGTCCCATAACAACAAGAGGAGAGGAAGCCAGAATAACCAAGGGCAACAGAGGAATTTTCCCCAGAAGAAGAACAATCGGGGAGGAAATGGCAGTCAGCACCCTCTTTGCCTGAAGTGCGGGAAGAACCACCTAGGGGAGTGCCGCTTAGGCACTAACGGTTGCTACATCTGTGGTAAGGAAGGCCACTTCGCTAAGCAATGCCGCTCAAACCCTCAGAATCAGCAGGGCCAACCCCGTGCCAGTAGCGGCCAACTACATACCGCCCAAGCCAGAATTGAAGGTACACCCATCACTCAAGGTAGACTGGAAGCTCCAGAGATGCAGGGGAGAATTTATGCCTTTACAAGGGAGGATGCAGAAGTTGGGACCTCAACCGTGGTGACAGGTCAGCTTTCTGTTGCCAACTCCACTGCATTAGTATTATTTGATTCTGGAGCTACGCATTCCTTTATGTCATCAAAGTTTGCTAGAGAACTAGGTCAGAACATAGACAAGATGAACCAAACTTTCCGAACTGCCCTTCCCTCCGGGGAAGTTTTATTATCTAGCTATTGGGCAAGACATGTACCAGTAGTTATCAGTGGGTACGAGCTAAGTATAGATCTAATCGTCATCGACATGTGCGACTACGACGTAATCGTGGGAATGGACTTCCTCGCTAAGTACAGTGCCATAATTGACTGTCGAAGACGAGAGGTTACCTTCGAGCTGAACGGGAACAAGAAGTTTATCTACAAAGGACTATCGTTAAAGCAGCCGAAGATAATAATATCCGCTATAAGGGCTCACAAACTTCTATCCAGTGGATGCGTCAGTTTCCTAGCACACATGGTAGACAGCAACCATAAAGCGGAGATAAGGCCTGAAGATGTCCCAATGGTCAGAGAATTCATAGAAGTATTCCCAGAGGATCTGCCAGGACTTCCGCCAGAAAGGGAGATATCATTCGAGATCGAGCTGTTACCAGGATCAGCCCCCATCTCCAAGGCCCCATATAGAATGGCCCCGATAGAGTTAAAGGAACTCCAGGCCCAGTTGAAGGATCTAATGGACAAGGGCTTCATTCGACAGAGCTGTTCACCGTGGGGAGCACCAGTTTTATTCGTGAAGAAGAAGGATGGAACATTAAGGATGTGCATCGATTACAGGGAGCTGAACAAGGTCACTATAAAGAACAAGTATCCGTTGCCACGAATCGACGATCTGTTTGACCAGCTCCGAGACGCTGCAGTGTTCTCAAAAATCGACCTACGTTCCGGGTATCACCAACTACGGATTAGAGGTGCAGACATACCCAAGACAGCCTTTCGTACACGATATGGACACTACGAGTTCCTCGTTATGTCATTCGGACTAACGAATGCCCCTGCAGCCTTCATGGATCTGATGAATAGAGTGTTCAAGGAGTTCTTAGACAAGTTTGTCATTGTGTTTATCGATGACATACTTGTGTATTCTAAGACAAGGGAGGAACATGAGGAGCATCTGAAAGCTATTCTACTCAAGCTAAAGGAGCACCAGCTATACGCCAAATTCTCCAAGTGCGAGTTTTGGCTGGAAAAGGTCCATTTTCTTGGTCACGTGGTCTCCAAAGACGGAGTATCAGTAGACCCAGTGAAAGTCGAAGCAGTCAGCGAATGGCCGACTCCGAAGAACGTAACGGAGATCCGCAGTTTCCTAGGCCTAGCAGGCTATTACAGACGTTTCGTAGAAGGGTTCTCGAAGTTAGCCGCACCACTCACAGCACTCACTAAGAAGGAGAAGAAGTATGAGTGGACGGATAGATGCGAGAAAAGCTTCCAGGAGCTAAAACACAGACTCACGAGCGCTCCGATCCTGACTATACCAGACGCTGGACAGGGGAATTTTGTAATCTACAGTGATGCATCTAAGACCGGACTAGGAGCCGTACTGATGCAGAATGGGAAAGTAGTCGCTTATGCCTCACGACAACTTAAGAACCACGAGAGGAATTATCCGACTCATGACCTAGAGCTAGCAGCGGTCGTGTTTGCACTGAAAATATGGAGGCATTATCTATACGGCGTCAAGTGTGAGATTTATACGGACCACCAAAGCCTCAAATACATCTTCACACAGAAGGAGCTCAACATGAGGCAGCGAAGATGGCTAGAATTGGTGAAGGATTACGACTGCGAGATCCTGTATCACCCAGGGAAAGCCAACAAGGTGGCCGATGCACTCAGTAGGAAGTACTCTTCATCGCTTATGGCTATCAATGCCTTGCCAAAAGCCCTACAGAAGGAGCTATGTAATGGCGAAATCGAGATTCTAACAGGGAAGTTGTCTGAAATGACCCTCCAATCAACACTCCTAGAAGAAATCAAGGCCGGCCAAGACCTCGATTTAACCCTGAACAAGCACAAGAAGGAGGCAATGGAGGACCGGAAGTCAGAATTCCAAGTCTCTAAGGAGGGCATACTATATTTTAGAGGTAGAGTATGCGTTCCGAAGGATGAAGAACTCAGGAAAAGGATCCTTTCAGAAGCCCATGACACACCATACTCAGTTCATCCAGGGGCAAACAAGCTATACAAAGACTTGAAAGACATTTTTTGGTGGCCTAAGATGAAGGGTGATGTCGCTGAATTTGTCGTAAAGTGCCTTACATGTCAAAAAATTAAAGTAGAACATCAACGACCTGGAGGAGAACTGCAGAAAATCGAGCTTCCTGAGTGGAAATGGGAACAAATTACAATGGACTTCGTGGTCGGACTGCCCAGAACATCCAGTGAAAACGACGCCATCTGGGTAATTGTGGACCGACTGACGAAATCAGCTCGATTCTTAGCCATGAAGTTGAGCTACTCAGTGGAGAGGCTAGCAGAAATGTACGTGGCCCAGATAGTAAGACTGCACGGTGTACCTAAGTCAATAATTTCAGATCGTGATGGGCGCTTCACTTCAAGGTTTTGGCAGAGCGTCCAAGCTTCAATGGGGACTAAGTTGAAGTTCAGCACAGCTTTCCACCCTCAAACAGATGGTCAGTCAGAAAGGACAATACAAACGTTGGAAGATATGTTGAGAGCGTGTGCCCTAGACTTCAAGGGGAATTGGGACCAAAAGCTGCCGCTAATAGAGTTCTCGTACAACAACAGCTACCATTCCTCGATCGGAATGGCACCATACGAGGCACTCTATGGAAGGAAATGTAGATCTCCGGTCCACTGGCATGAGACTGGAGAGAAACAGCTCACTAGCACGGACTTCGTCAAAAGTACAACAGAAGACGTGAAGATTATACGAGAGAGACTGGAGATAGCTCATAGTCGTCAGAAGAGTTACGCTGATAAACGATGCAGACCTCTCGAGTTTCAGGAAGGAGATTCAGTTTTCCTCAAGGTAGCACCCATGAAAGGGGTGATGCGCTTTGGGAAGAAAGGGAAGCTCAGCCCTCGATATATAGGACCCTTCTAGATCCTCGAAAGAATTGGGAAGGTAGCCTACAGGTTAGCGCTCCCTCCCGAGTTAGCATTTGTGCATAACGTTTTTCACGTCTCGATGCTGAAGAAATACGTGCCTGATAGTTCCCACATACTGAGTCAAGAGCCTGTTGAAGTACACGCCGACCTGACATTTGAGGAAAGACCAGTGCAGATTTTAGCTAAGGAGAGCAAAGTCCTCAGGAATAAAGTGATCCCGCTTGTGAAAGTGCTGTGGCGGAATCACAACATAGAAGAAGCTACATGGGAAAGGGAAGAGGACATGAAGAGAGACTTCCCGGATTTATTCTAATTTTCGAGGACGAAAATTTTGTAAGGGGGGTAGGTTGTAAGGACCACCCCGTCCTTGTAACTCAGTAAATTATTCAATGAGAAGCTAAGGAATAATTTGATGCGTTTTTAGTCCAAATACATCGAACACGGTCAGGTACATGGTCGTGTAAGAAACCGTGTACTGATCGGATTGTTTTATGAGAGAGGCCGTGTGAGTTAACATGGCCGTGTAGTTTTATATGGTCAGGTACACGGCTGTGTAAGTGGCCGTGTACCACTTGGGTAAGTGAGCATGGTCCAAGACACGGTCGTGTTGAGAAAGCCTAGCTAGTACACGCCCGTGCTCAAGCCATACACGCCCGTGTTAGAACCCTTGTAGAAGGCCGTTACTGAACAGAGAGCCAATTTGAAGACTCTCGTAATGCGTGAAACCTAATTACTATGAAATGAGTAATTAAGTTGATAAATGTAGCATAAATTCCAGTTGAATAGACTAAACAGGTGCAGTACTGTTTATTACTATTCATACAGTGAAAAGGGGTAACCGACAGAGAACCCGGTCTACCCTGTTATGTGTATAAGTGTATAAGATACACAGTGTCATGAAACTAGTCCGGATGACCATTTCCTAACACAAGACTGGTGAGCAGATCACTGAAATACTCGGACCAAACGTCTGAGCACAATAACGAGAATCTCCCTAGTAGGGTACAGTATCGAGAAAATGGTCTGGATGACCTCTTCTCACCCAGAGATTGACAAAATCGAAGTCAGAACACTCGGACTAGTCAGTTAGAACAGAGAACAGTGAACCATGAATAGTGAATAGTGAATAATGCAAGATGCAGTGTCAAGTTACTGGCCAAGATGGCCTTAGTTTGACTTAAAACTGATATATCTAGACTCAGGACGCTCAAATTAGTCAAACGGACACCTGACACGTTTTTCGAGGTGGGACCTCACAGATCCTGAAAACTGGTCTAGACGACCTCAGACGGACATATGACTGATAAAATTGAAATCAGAACGTCCGAATTAGTCAAGAGAGACTATGTCTGAAATTTTGCCTAGGAACGCCTCGGTTTGCGTGCGAAAGGACAACACAGTGTAGACACTACCGCAGTATAGGAATGAATAGTGATTTGGTATATAATGGGCTCTTAGACAGTATAAAACAATTAGAAATCGTCAGTACAAAAATCAAATTCAGAAAATCAAATTTTTGGATGAAAATTAGAACACTGCCGAGAAAGGGCTGAAAAACGCAGTAGAAAACTAGACTGCACAGAACCGATTCGGTTGGACTTTTACTCCAACCAAACCATGCCCCCTTTGGTTAGGAAAACAGCTGCAAAACTAGCTGCAAAACCAGCTGAAAGTGATCCCTTAAATCAAGGGATGTATTGGAGTTTTTAGATTAAAAAAATGGGGTTTTAAGGACAAGAGGACCATGACCATTTAATGCAAACTTGCTCCCTTTCACCCTCCATCATGGCTCCGAAATTTCAAGGGCTGCAGCACAGATTTTTGTCCCCCAATTGAGCTAAATTATGGCTTAATTAAGAGGGCTTAGAGTTAAGCAAAGTTGCTTTGAGTTGCCTATAAAAAGGTGCAACCACCCTTAGGTTTCACTTTTTCCAATTGCTCACAAAAACACTCAAGAAAAATACAGCTTTCTCTCCCCTTTCTCTTCAGAAAATCCGACCCCTCTTCAGCCCCTAAACCACCCATATTTTCACATAACTTTCACACAAAATCTTGGCCACACAAGTTGTTGGAGGTGCACTCTTCCAAGATAGTTTCGGTAAGACCCTAAAACCGAAATTTTTTCTATGGTGTAAATTTTTTCATCTTGGCTGGATATTAAGAGAAACTTTTTGTTTTCCTTGTGTTCTCATTCTACCACAAATGATCCCTCAACCCTCTTTGTTTTCTATGGAGCCTTGACAGCCACCCTTGGCCCGGTTGTGCTTGGATCAAAGCACTCTAAGGTATAAACCGAAAAATCCCCATCTTTTGTGGTTAGTTGTTTTTAAGTTTTTGATCAAAGGAGATTTATATGTATTTGGTTATGCACATGGGTTGTAATAATTTATTTGAGCCCTTAGCTTTCAGTTTTTAAAGTTTTTGTGGTTGTGGTTGTGTTTACTTTAGTTTACAAGTGGTTTGAGATATGTGTGTGCATGAGTGTGTAGAGGGTGGCTGGACACAAAATCTGTCCCCAGGATCAGCCACGGATTTTGGCCAGTTTGACCCACTTAGGGTCCGAATCTGGGATTTGGTAAAACATAAAGTTTTAAGAAAATTTTGATACGGTCGTTTTTACGTCAAATAGCCATTGGCAAAAAATGAACCTACGATAGGCTTTTCGGCTAGTTTTGGTTCGGTGTCCAAAACTGGGAGTAACAAATCCGGACCAAATGAACAGTCTCAGATTTTTATTAAAATGACCCTTTTAGAGGCCGAACCAGAATTTGGTCAAAACACAAAAGTTTTAGATCTCGACGAAACCTTGAAACTGACTCACGTGGGTTTCAAAAATTCGGCCGTTTCGGGCCCCAAACAGACCTGTTTTCAAAAGTGCGTAAAACTGGAACTTTTATAAAAACTGGGCACAAAGGCCACGGGTTTGATGAATTTAGGAGCCGTTAGAGTTAGAATTAGGCTCCGAAATGAACACAAGAATTGTTCATTTTGTCGAGGACGAAAAGTTTCATGAACGCCGATTTCTCAAACAAAGTCATTTCGAACAAGTTTCAAATTATTTTCAAAAGTGGTCCAACATCACATTTTTTAGCACATTTACAATGTGTTCCCTTTAAATGACTTAGAAATGATTTCAACAAAAACACCCTCATCCTCCAACGGGGCGAGGTGAGACTCGTTTTCAAAAATGTGGGGACACCATACCCCTTTCAAACCATTTCAAACACTTTGCTTTCAAAAAAATGTGGGGACACCATACCCCTTTCAAAATGAAAAATCCTCTTGTAAGAATTTCTAGATTTGAACAAAGTTTTCAAAGGAATTTCACAAAGAACAAGGGACGTTTTTAGTAAGATATGGTAGAGGTAGCCTAATCGGCTACGACACCATAATGCAAGGTAGCCCGATAGGCTACCACACCCAAACAAGCAAAGTAACCCGAACGGTTACTATACCAAGCCTACACATAGTAGCCTGATAGGCTACCTAGTTGCCAAAAACGTGAGGTAACCGGTCAGTTGACTGATCGGTAAATCAGTGAAGCACCGTGTTCAGAGCAACATTGTGAGGAATGTTGATTTAACTGTCAAGAAGACAGTTAATCAAACGTGACGGAAATTAGACACCAAATTCCCAGATAGGCCAATAGGGTACCGAGGGACCCCGGTACCACATGAAAGACGAGTATAGGCAAAAGTAGCCTAAGGACGTGCTAGTTAATTTATGGGGCCATAAGTTAATTAACCATATACGAATAAGTTAACTCTTGAGATAGAGAGTAAGTAGTGCTGACGGCAATCGGTATCAAGTAATTATCTACTTTAGTCACTAACAGTATTGGTGACTTAGAGAAGGTATTAACGAGAGACGTTATTGATGACAGGTAGTAACCTGCAAATTTCTAAAGGTGCGAATACAAGTGCTTGCAATTAGGTAAGTATAACTCCGCCTGCAGCATGAATAAAATGATGTTAAAATGATCGTTTTACAGTATGTTAAGTATGCCTTACATGCACACGATGTTGCACAGCATACATAAGAGTATATAGTTTCACAATCGAGTAGATTGATGAAAGAACAAGTTAGAAGCCATAGATCCCTACCATATAGGATTGGGGATAGCTTAGAGAAGCATATGGCTAGAACAGTTAAACAAGATGGAAATAAATAGGTGTGCCGTACCGGCTCCTTCAGTTGAAGGGGTTTCCAGTTAAAGAAAGTTAAGGCCAAAAGTTGAGCAACAGTTGATGGCTCTTCGGCATTAGTTGACCTCGGGTGTTACCGTTGGTCTGCGCGCACACGGTACTGACACATGGGCCCTAAATAGACAAGAGAAAGAAAAGAGTACTAAAGCATAAATGAACATAACCGGATCATGCATAGTTCACTGTCCGCATTAGTTCGCTACAGTAAGATACATGCTTTTACATGAAGTAATCTGTATGCATATGGTATATAAAGTTTGTATGCTATGACATGATATGTGATGATATGGTATATGCTAAGTGTTATATGTGACTATCTTGCATGCTTATGCGTTTTAAGTATGTATTATGTTTAAACATGTTTTGCGGTTAACATGTTGTACTTACTGGGCTTAAAGCTCACGGAGTGTGTTCATGCTGTAGGTAAGCGTCCTATGGCATAAGCCACGATGGGCAATGACGGCGGCGGAGGCGGATGTGAGGCGAGGTTATGGACACCATACGAGTTTAACTTCCGCACAGTTTAAGTAAACAGTATTTTGAACAGTAACAGTACAGTACCAGTAGATGGTACTTTTAAATAGTAATCGTTAAATGGTATTTCTGAATAGTAATGCTTACACAGTATTTTTGAGTAGTAATAGTTGAATAGTATTTTCGAATAGCAGGTGATTGATACTATTCAAAAATACTATTTCACAAAATGAACAGTATAAGTATGTTTGCAAGATTATTATTATGTTTCAAATTCTGCTTTTAATAGTACATGTGCATGAATAGTAAATACGTTTGCAAAAAAAAAAAAAAAAATTTTTCTTCTAAAATTAGGGTAACCTATTAAAGATATTTTAAGTAAGCAATATTCAATTACAAGAAAGTATAAGTAAAAGTAAAGAAACAGTAGTTTTACAGTGATGGTCCGGGCCGCCTAGGGCACGGGGCGTCACACAAGAAAAATACAGCTTTCTCTCCCCTTTCTCTTCAGAAAATCCGACCCCTCTTCAGCCCCTAAACCACCCATTTTTTCACATAACTTTCACACAAAAGCTTGGCCACACAAGTTGTTAGAGGTGCACTCTTCCAAGGTAGTTTCGGTAAGACCCTAAAACCGAAATTTTTCTATGGTGTAATTTTTCATCTTGGCTGGATATTAAGAGAAACTTTTTGTTTTCCTTGTGTTCTCATTCTACCACAAATGATCCCTCAACCCTCTTTGTTTTCTATGGAGCCTTGACAGCCACCCTTGGCCCGGTTGTGCTTGGATCAAAGCACTCTAAGGTATAAACCGAAAAACCCCCATCTTTTGTGGTTAGTTGTTTTTAAGTTTTTGATCAAAGGAGATTTATATGTATTTGGTTATGCACATGGGTTGTAATAAGTTATTTGAGCCCTTAGCTTTCAGTTTTTAAAGTTTTTGTGGTTGTGGTTGTGTTTACTTTAGTTTACAAGTGGTTTGAGATATGTGTGTGCATGAGTGTGTAGAGGGTGGCTGGACACAAAATCTGTCCCCAGGATCAGCCACGGATTTTGGCCAGTTTGACCCACTTAGGGTCCGAATCTGGGATTTGGTAAAACATAAAGTTTTAAGAAAATTTTGATACGGTCGTTTTTACTTCAAATAGCCATTGGCAAAAAATGAACCTACGATAGGCTTTTCGGCTAGTTTTGGTTCGGTGTCCAAAACTGGGAGTAACAAATCCGGACCAAATGAACAGTATCAGATTTTTATTAAAATGACCCTTTTAGAGGCCGAACTAGAATTTGGTCAAAACACAAAAGTTTTAGATCTCGACGAAACCTTGAAACTTACTTGCGTGGGTTTCAAAAATTCGGCCGTTTCGGGCCCCAAACAGACCTGTTTTCAAAAGTGCGTAAAACTGGAACTTTTATAAAAACTGGGCACAAAGGCCACGGGTTTGATGAATTTAGGAGCCGTTATAGTTAGAATTAGGCTCCGAAATGAACACAAGAATTGTTCATTTTGTCGAGGATGAAAAGTTTTATGAATGCCGATTTCTCAAACAAAGTCATTTCGAACAAGTTTCAAATTATTTTCAAAAGTGGTCCAACACCACATTTTTTAGCACATTTACAATGTGTTCCCTTTAAATGACTTAGAAATGATTTCAACAAAAACACCTTCATCCTCCAACGGGGCGAGGTGAGACTCGTTTTCAAAAATGTGGGGACACCATACCCCTTTCAAACCATTTCAAACACTTTGCTTTCAAAAAAATGTGGGGACACCATACCCCTTTCAAAATGAAAAATCCTCTTGTAAGAATTTCTAGATTTGTAATGACCGCCATTTTCATGGCACCTACTTACCATGTAATAAGTCATTAAGGAATAAAATGGACATAATTTAATGTCCTTTAGCAAATTTAAGAAACATGGTCAAGTACACGACCGTGTAAGAGGCTGTGTACCGCTCAGATAGATGAATGTGTTTCAAAGACATGGCCGTGTTGAGTAGTCTCAACTAGTACATGCTCGTGTCTGAAATGTACACGCCCGTGTTGCGTTGCACACGCACGTGTAAGAGTCTGTGTAGAAGGCTGTGTAATGAGCCGAGAGCCACTGTAATGACTCTCATGAATTATGAAACTTAATTACTATGTAATGATGTAATTAAGTTAATAAGCACAGTGTGCTTTTCAGTTGAATGAATTAAACAGGAATAGTAACGTTTAATTACTATTCATGCAATGAAAGGGGTAATCGACAGTGAAATCGGTCCACCCTATTATGTGAGTATGCGTTGAGACACGCAATATCAAGAAACCGGTCTAGACGACCATTTCATGATACAGAATTGATGAGCTAGTCATCAGTACGCTCAGACTGGTCATCTGAGCGCAGCAGTGATAATTGCCCTAATAGATGTACAGTATCGAGAAAAGTGGTCTAGATGACCTCTTCTCGCCCATAGACTGACAAAATCAAAGTCAGAACGCTCAGATTAGTCAGTCAGATAGTGAATAGTGATTAGTGAATAGTGAATAGTGAGTAGTGAGAAACGCAGTGTCAGGTTAGTGGCCAAGACGGCCTTAATCTGGCGTAAAACTGATATATTAATAGTCAGCAGGCTCAATCTGGTCAATTGAGCATAAAATGTAGATTTTGTTTAAGGGATACGTAGTATCGGGATGAGGGTCAAGACGACCTTTTCTCGCCCCGAAACTGATATATTTAGACTCAGGACGCCCAAATTAGTCAATCGGGCACCTGACACGTTTTTCGAGACGGGGTCATGCAGATCCCGAAAACTGGTCCAGAAGACCTCAGATGGACGTAAAACTGATAAATTTGAAATCAGCACGTCCAAATTAGTCAAGAGAGACTGTGTTTGAAATTTCACGCGAAAATGCCTCGTTATGCGTGCACAGTGTCAACACAGTGTAGGCCTAACCACAGTATCAAGAAATTGATCAAGATGACCTCTTCTTGATATAAAACTGATATATTTGGAATCAGAATGCTCAAATTAGTCATTTGAGCACAAAAAGTAATTTTTGACCGGGAACCATACAGTATCGGGAAACTGGTCGAGACGACCTCGGATGAAGATAAAACTGATATATTTGGGTTCAGCACGCCCAAATTAGTCAGTATAGCCTATCTTAAAATTTTTCAAAAAAATTAGTATAAAGGAGGAAATTTTGGGGATTATAGAAAAATAGCCCCCATATTTTTCCAAATCACATTTTCTCCCTCCCATACCACACGAAGATGAACAGTGACCAACTATCGAATCCGGCCTCCGTTTTTGACACCGCCGGCACCATTGGAAAGCTCTCGACGAGCTGATTCCAACGGTGGGCCGAGTTGACCGAACCGATGCCGGAGCACGCCGCACGCGCCGCCCAAAGCCGCCGGTGGCCGAATTTTTCAAACCGCCGTATCTCCGCCGTCCGACGTCCAAATGCCACGATTCCGGTCCCAATGGATTCGTGGTGAAGAGTAGAACAAAACCCAGGCTTCATTTCACGTCAACAGCCGCCGAATCGCGCCGCCCCAGGTTCGCCGTCGCCGTCGCCATCGCCGCCGTCGGATCTCGCTATTCCGGCGGAGTTGAGTTGCAAGGTCGGTGTCAAAATGCTCAGAACAACACGTAGATCAAAAGCCCCAAATCAATTTTGGGCAACAACGCCGGAAAAATGAAGATCCAACGCCGCCGCCGTCGCCGACTTTTCGAGAGCCGATTTCCGGTGATAGGAGCCTCGATTCGTGAAATTGACACCACCAATGGGTTCCTCTCGTCGAGCTCTTCAAGATGGTGGTCGCCACTTCCATCGCCGCCGTGGTCAACGCCGGTCAATGGCCGGTCAACGCCGGTCAACGCCGGTCAACGTCGACCGTTGACTGAAAATTGAAGAATGGCCCGTTGGCCTATTTTCGACGTTCCGGACACATCCGCGGCATCGGATTTGCAAACTGGAGTTTCAAAAGTGAAGAACGACGATTCAAAGATTGCACGGTCGAGACCGAACGGTTCGTCCGACCGCCGACGGGAACGATTTTGGTAGTGGTGTTGATCTATTTATTCCTCAATTTAATATTGGAAATAATTATGTATTAATTATGGTTTAATGACTTGAGGAATTGTAAGAAAAAAGGGTGAAATATCGAAAAAGAGAATGTGAGAAAATGTGAATATTTTTACGTAAAAAGCGGAGCTTTTATGTAAAAATTAGGCCTCTGGTTTAGTACGTGGCAGGTTAGAATAGGTTAGATGGTTTTGAGGCGTTTCCTAAACGCCGGAAACCTAAAAAAATTAAGCGGAAATGCTGCCGAAATTTCTAAAACGGCACAAAGGGGTATTTTAGGAAACGAGGGCTGAAAATGTGATCGGGATGGAAACCCGAGCTCCCTCGATGACCTAAGTCTGGGAAAGAAGGACGGACGTTATGAGGATTAGTGAACCGCCCCATTAGAAATTTCGTAATGTAAGAAAACGACCCATATGTCAGAATAGTACCACCCGAGGGACGGGTGCGATCGAAGTATAAAATTTGGGGCGATTACATCGGTAACGGTAACCCGATAGGCTAAATGGTCATACGAGAGGTATTCCGGTATGTTGACTGGTTGGTTAGCCAGTCAAGGACGAAGTCGGAATGGGATAGTGAGAGACAGTGATTAATTTGTCAAGTAGACAAATTAATCAAGCACGATTAAAAATTAGATATCAAATTTCCCAAAGTAGAGCAGTCGGGTACCGATAGGCATCAGTACCACACAACGATAAGTTTATTAGTTCCTAACGATAGAGTGACCTAAGAGCGATGTTAATTAATTTATTGGGTAAGTAAATTAATTAACAATGATTAGAAAATCAAATTCTTAAGAAGAGGGCAATTAGTACCGACAAGGATCGGTACCACATAACGAGAATTTTTATTAGTCACTAATGACCACGGTGACCTAAGAGTGAATGTTAATGTAAATGCATTATGATTACAGGGAGGTACCTGTATTGTGACGAAGGCGAGAGTATAAACTGTCTGCTGACAGGTAAGTACAACTCCGCCTACAGCATGGATAAAATGAATTTAAAATGATGCTTTTCCAGTATTTTAAGTATGTATCTTGCACACGATGCTGCACAGCATACATAAGAGCATATAGCTTCACAATCGAGTAGATTGATGAAAGAACAAGATAGAAGCCATAGATCCCTACCGCGTAGGATTGGGGACAGCTTAGAGAAGCGTATGGCTAGAACAGTTAAACAAGATGGAAATAAATAGGTGTGTCGTACCGGCTCCTTCAGTCGAAGGGGTTTCCAGTTAAAGAAAGTTCAGGCCACAAGTTGAGCATCAGTTGATGGCTCTTCGGCATTAGTTGACCTCGGGCGTTACCGTTGGTCTGCGCGCACACGGTACTGACACATGGGCCCTAAATAGACAAGAAAAGAAAAGAAAAGTTTGAAGCATAAATGAACATAACCGGATCATGCATTAGTTATAGTTCGCTATGCTTTCTTTTTCAGTAGAGTGCATACAGTACACGATGCTTCTGTCATGCATAAAGTATGTGAAGTTTTATATTCAGTGTTATGACATGTTATGTGATGACATGATATGTGAGCTGATATGTGATATGCTTATATGATATATGATTTATTAAGTGATATATGTCATGCCTATGATTTTACGTATGTGCTATGTTTTAAACATGTTTTGCGGTTAACATGTTGTACTTACTGGGCGTAAAGCTCACGGAGTGTGTTCATGCTGTAGGTAAGCATCCTATAGCGTAAACATCAAGGGACGATGATGATGGCGGAGGTGGATGTGAGGATGAGGTTATGGATACACCGCGAGTATTCTTCCGCACAGTATGAGTAAATAATATTTTGAACGGTGACAGTTAAATAGTATTTTGAATAGTAAAGGTTAAACGGTATTTTGGAACAGTAAACAGTATATGTACGAGTAGTATATTTAAATAGTATCTGGTGAATAGTAATCAGATAAACAAGTATATAATTATGTATGTATAATTGAAATCCTTATGTTTTTCAAATTCCGCATTTTAATAGTATGCGTACGTGAATAGTAATATGTACGTGTATATAAAAAAAAAAAAAATCCCTCTAAATTTATGGTATTAAATTCAGCAAGTTTAAGTATCGGTTTTAAAGAGAAAGTATAAGTAAAAGCTAAAGAAGCAAGTCAAGTAATATAGTTTTCAGTGACGGTCCGGGCCGCTGAGGGCACGGGGCGCCACAGTTGGTATCAGAGAGGTTTCCTGCCATCCTACCTCACATCGCCGCATGCCTGCCTCATCTGTCCAAGTAAGTTAGTTTTATTTTGTCGGTAAATGTTTATCTATTGAAGATAACATTTTATAGTAATGAAACGACGAAATCTATGATGGCGAGGACAAGCTGAAAAGATGCTGAGATCATTATACGAAAAATCACGACCGTGCAGTGCTAGAGAACTGTTCAGAGAAAGAACATGGATTGCTGCTCGAGTTGTACCGATCTTCAGGGCTAGTTGTCCACTAAGTTTTGAATGGCAAACAGTACTCCTGCACTCCATGAGAATGTCAGGACTGGTTTCGCGTTATCAAAGTGATTCCCCGATTGTACGCCATTGATCAGGATAACTGAGTTCTGTTGGCTGTTGATATCTCTCAGGAAGATACTCTCGTGTGTATCGGGATCCTTATGACCAGGATGAGCTCTTAACTGTGTCGAGTTTCGCCATACCACGATCGAGCCAATCTCTGAGAGCAGTCCAGCATCAGCTCCAGTTTTTCTCTATGGGCAAGCAGGGAGTGAAACCGCCTAAGTTCTCTAGAGTTATGGATATACGAGAATTTGTTCATCGGACTGAAAGACTGCAGCTGATGTCCGACGATACAGTTCTAACGTATGCTGTTTACTACAAGGAACCGAAATGGACTTCTACAATACATGCCGAGACAAAAGTGGATCAAAACAGGAGAAGACCTAAAGAGAGAATGAGACCTTGCCAAACAAAATTAGAAGAGCGATCAAGCAGGACTAGCAAGCCTTATCAAGGAGATAGTGAATGCTGAGAGAAAAGTGCTCAACCCCGGGAACCCTGCACAAGCCCAAGGCATTATAGCAGCCGCCATTATGGAGGGTGACCCGGTAGGACCAGCACCCCAACTGGCCGATGAAGAGTTCATGGCCGAGCACCAGCCAGAAGTACACGAGGGCAATAGGGAGCCGATGGAGAACCCCGAACCAGCCCGTATGTCTCCCGAACACCCCATGAGAGAGGAAGATAACGCGACTCTTTTCGACGCCCATCCCGACGATGAGGGAAAGGAGATCCCCAATCGCTTTAGTAATGACGAAGTCATCATAGCCAGCGATGACGAGGTCAGTTTCAGCTGAGAAGAAGAAGAGAACCCAGAGGAGTACTCACTCAGTGATAGTGACGATGAGGAGATGCCTGATACTGAATCAGGATTATCCTTCCAATAGTAGTAACCCTTCTGCGGGAATGTTAGTTATGAAAATATATAGAGGGAAGCAATAGCTCTCCCCCGTCAGTTATAGCATAATGTACTTGTTGGGATCGTATAGGGGAAGTGTGTGTCACTCCCACTGAACTAGAATCTTGAATATATGTATATATATTATGTGAAATATATTATGAGATAAGTAGTAAAGCTTTGCCCTAGGGGCCAGATATAATTATTTTTTCCACAAGCGTGAGTATGATATGACAGAAAGTGCAGGATGAATCCTAGCACTCAGACGATGTCCCAATACAATGTGGCAATTGTACTGAACATCACAGTATAAGAGAAAGAAAGGTGGATATAGTGTGTATATTTATATCCATAATGTTTGAGTAAGATTGTTAAGTAAGAAAGAAAACGATATGTGATACGAGTCCCAAGTACAGAATTTAAGAGACTTATATTTTCCTTTCCCACTGTACGATAGGGTTACATAGGAAAACATAGCAAGAACAAGAGCTTAGTTAAATCCAGCATCCCGAGAGGATGAGTTGATAGCACAGATTGTAGCCATGCGAGAGATAATGGAGAACCAGCAGCGGGAGCTAAACCAGCTTAGAGAGCAGCTGGGCCAGCAACCCCAGGCACCACAGTCAGTAAAGATGCTAGCACAGGAGGCTCTAGCAGCCCCAGAAACTCTAAGGGAACAAGCAGCTCCTCCAGCCCAGGAGGCACTAGCGCCTATAGTAATGGCTACTCTCATAACAGCAATTGTTTTTTTTTTTTTTTTTTTTGCCAATCCCTAGGGAAGGCGACTTGTATGAAAGATTCCGACGCATGAAAGCGTTAGAATTCTTAAGAATCACCAACCCTATAGAGGCCGATGATTGGCTAACGGATATCCAAGTAATCTTGGATTTTATAGGGTTAACAGATAGAGAAAGAAAGTGATGTGCACATCCTTCACCCTGCGCAATGAGGCGCGTTAGTGGTGGAAGATGGTAACCATTAGGAGGAACATCAGAGAGATGAGCTGGAGTGATTTCATTGAGGAATTCAAGTAGATGTACTTCAACGAGGAAGCACTAGTAGCGCAGTAATACGAGTTCGACAACCTGCACCAAGGTAGTATGACTGTTATGGAGGTAGTCAAGAAGTTTGAGCAGTTAGCTCAACTTTGTCCAGATTTGGTACCGACCAAAAGGAGAGAGTCAGACGAATGCTGAAGATGTTCAGAACGGAAATCACAGTTTAGGTCTGTAGCGGAAGCCACGGACCAGCGACACTAGCAGAATGTGTCAGCAAGACTATCTGAGCTGAGTACTAGTCGGCTCAGGATAAGGAGCGAAAGGCGCAGAATTTTAAGGCACGAAAGGAGGAGAAAACGCAAGCTGAGCAGGCTCAGGGGAAGTAAAACCCCGAGTTACAACACAGAGGACAGAATGTGGGAACCGGCCAGAATAGTAGGCATTCCCATAATAACAACAAGAGAAAAGGGGAATTAAGGCAATCAAGATTCACAGGAGAATTTCCCTAGAAGAGAGACGACCAGGAAGGAATGACAGCCAACACCCGACGTGCACGAAATGCGGAAAGAGGCACTCAGGAGAATGTAAGCAAGGAGTAAGTGGTTGTTTCATCTATGGCAAGAAACTATGCCAAAAAAAATTGCCACTCCAACCTGCAGAATCGACTGAACCAACCCCGCATTAGGAATAATCAACTTCACACCAACTAGACCAGGATCGAAGACCCTTCAATCACACAAGGTATACTGAAAGCTTCAGATAGCTAAGGGAGAATCTATGCTTACATAGGGAGTGACGTTGAAGCTGTAACTTCTGCAATGGTGACAGGCCAATTTTCTATCGCCAACTTTGATGCGTTTGTTCTACTTGATTCTGGAGCTACCCATTCGTTGCATCATCAGATTCTACTAAAAAGCTTAGGACACAACGTTGTCACAAACTGTTGAAGGCGGAAAATCGTTTTCGAACCAATCGGATGTGAAAAGTTCATCTACAAGGGTTTTTCGCCAGAGCAACTAAAGACGATGATATCAGCAGTGAAGGCTCGCGAGATGCTATCCAGTGGATGCACGGACTTCCTAATATACGTAGCAGATAAGACCCAAGGAATAGGGATAGGACCCGAGAACGTGCCGATAGTCAGGAAATTCATAGAGATATTTCCAGAAGGTCTTCTAGAACTCTCGTTCGAGCGCGAGATCTCATTCGAGACTGAACATTTACCAGAATCAGCCCCCATCTCCAAGCCCAGCTGAAGGACTAAATAGGCAAGGGATTTACTCGACAGAGCTATTCACCATGGGGAGCACCTGTACTATTCGTGAAGAAGAAAGATGGACCACTAAGAATGTGCATCGACTACAGAGAGTTGAACAGGATTACGATTAAGAACAAGCATCCGTTGCCACGGGTTGATGATCTATTTGATTAGCTCTGAGACGCTGCAATGTCCTCGAAGATCGATCTACGTTCAGGGTACCATCAACTACGAATCAGGAACGAAGATGTACCCAAAATAGCTTTTCAAACGCGGTACGGATATTACGAGTTTTTGATCATGTTGCTCAGATTGACGGACGCGCCAGCAGCTTTCATGAACTGGATGAACCGCATGTTCAAGGACTATTTGGATAAGTTTGTCATTGGGTTCATCGATGACATACTTATACACTCTAAGACGAAGGAAGAGCACGAAGAGCACTTAATTATCATTTTGCGCATGCAACAGGACCATCAGTTATACACCAAGTTCTCCAAGTACGAGTTTTGGCTGGAGAAGGTCCATTTCCTAGACCACGTAGACCCCAAGGAAGGAGTATCTGTGGACCTGGCGAAAATTGATGCAGTTAGCACGTGGCCAGCTCAGAGGAACGAAACGGGAATTCACAGTTTCTTTAAACTAACAGGATGTTACCTACACTTAGTCGAAGGCTACTCAAAGTTAGCTGCTCCGCTCACAGCGCTCACCAAGAAGGGAAAGAGGTATAAGTGAATCGATAAGTGTGAGGAAAGCTTTCAAGAGCTAAGATGAAGACTCATAAGCGCTCCAATGCCGACCATTTCAAATGTTGGTCAGGGAAGCTTTGTGATTTAAGCGCCACATCTAAAACCAAGTTGGAAACTGTGTTGATGTAGAGTGGTAGAGTAGTCGCGTATGCTTCACGACAACTCAAAAAACCTTGAGAAGAGCTACCCAACGCGTGATCTGGAGCTAGTAGCGATAGTTTTTACGATAAAAACATGGAGGCACTACCTGTACGGAGTCACGTGCGAGATTTACATCGACCACTAGAGTCTCAAATGTATCTTCACGCAGAAAGAGCTCAACATGAGGCAGCGTAGATGGCTAGAGTTGGTAAGGATTACGACCGTGAGATCCTATACCATCCAGGGAAAGCCAATAAAGTGGTCAATGCGTAGAGTCAGAAGCATATTACTATGCCTATGGCTATTAGTGCCTTGTCAAGAGCGCTACAAAGGAGTTATGCGACAGCAAGATCAAGATTTTGATAGGGGGATTGTCTAACATGACCCTCCAATCGACGCTCCAAGAAGAGATCAAGATCGGTCAAGATTTTGATTTGTCCCTGCTCAAGTCCAAAAAGGAAGCTATAGAGGACAAGGGTTCAGAGTTTAAGATCCTTAAGGACGACATACTCTACTACAGAGATAGAGTATGTGTTCTAAAAGATGAAGAACTCAAGAAGCGAATCCTTTTGGAACCTTACGAGACGTCATATTCCGTACATCCGGTAGCGAATAAGATGTACAAGTACCTAAAGGAAAGTTTTTGGTGCCTTGGAATGAAGAATGACATTGTCGAGTTCGTCGCCAGATGCCTTACGTGCCAGAAGGTTAAGGTAGATCACCAGCGCTCAGCAGGATAATCATAGAAAATTAAGCTACCCGAGTAGAAATGGGACCAGATTACGATGAATTTCGTAGTCGGATTGCCGAAGACGTCAAACGATAATGATGCAATCTGGGTGATTGTAGAAAAACTGATGAAATCAGTTAGATTTTTAGCAATGAAAGTTAGCTACTCGGTGGAACGACCAGTAGAAATCTATGCGGCACAGTTCGTGAAATGGCACGGAATACCAGAGTCGATCGTCTCAGATCGTAGTGGACGCTTTACCTCCAGATTTTGGCGAAGTGTTCAGGCTGCATTACGGTCCAAGTGAGAGTTCAGCACAGCATTTCATCCTCAGACCGACAGTTAGTCTGAGAGGACCATACAGATGTTAGAGGACATGTTGAGACCTACGTCCTAGACTTCAAAGGAAATTGGAATCAGAAGCTACCATTGAGCGAGTTCTCATACAACAGCAACTACCATTCCTAGATAGGAATGGCACCATACGAGACACATTGTGGAAGGAAATGCAGATCTCTGGCTCATTAGTACGAGTTTGGAGAGAAACGAGTAGTTAGCTCGGACATCATCAAGAATACCATGTCAGACGTGAAGCTGATACGAGAAACGTTAGATACAGCGCACAGTCGACAGAAGAATTTTGACGATAAGCGCCGTAGACCCCTCAAGTTTCAAGTAGGAGATTCGGTCTTTTTCAAGGCGGCACCCATGAAAGGGGTGATGCGCATTGAAAATAACAGAAAGCTCAGTCCTAGGTACATAGGACCCTTGAGATAATAGAGAAAGTCGGGAAGGTGGCTTATAGACTAGCACTTCCTCCCGAGTTAGTTACAGTGCACAATGTCTTTCACGTTTTGATGTTAAAGAAGTACGTGCCAAACAGCTCCCATGTTCTTAGCCAAGAATCCGTTGTAGTATACGCTGATCCGACGTACGAGGAGAGACTCGTGCAGATCTTAGTTAGAAAGCAGAAAGTACTTAGGAATGAAGTATACCGCTAGTAAAAGTGTTGTGGCAGAATCATAGTGTTGAGGAAGCCACATGAGAATGGGAAGAAGACATGAGAAGAGACTTCCCGGAATTATTCTAATTTTCGAGGACGAAAATTTTGTAAGGGGGGTAGGTTGTAATGACCGCCATTTTCATGGCACCTACTTACCATGTAATAAGTCATTAAGGAATAAAATGGACATAATTTAATGTCCTTTAGCAAATTTAAGAAACATGGTCAAGTACACGACCGTGTAAGAGGCTGTGTACCGCTCAGATAGATGAATGTGTTTCAAAGACATGGCCGTGTTGAGTAGTCTCAACTAGTACATGCTCGTGTCTGAAATGTACACGCCCGTGTTGCGTTGCACACGCACGTGTAAGAGTCTGTGTAGAAGGCTGTGTAATGAGCCGAGAGCCACTGTAATGACTCTCATGAATTATGAAACTTAATTACTATGTAATGATGTAATTAAGTTAATAAGCACAGTGTGCTTTTCAGTTGAATGAATTAAACAGGAATAGTAACGTTTAATTACTATTCATGCAATGAAAGGGGTAATCGACAGTGAAATCGGTCCACCCTATTATGTGAGTATGCGTTGAGACACGCAATATCAAGAAACCGGTCTAGACGACCATTTCATGATACAGAATTGATGAGCTAGTCATCAGTACGCTCAGACTGGTCATCTGAGCGCAGCAGTGATAATTGCCCTAATAGATGTACAGTATCGAGAAAAGTGGTCTAGATGACCTCTTCTCGCCCATAGACTGACAAAATCAAAGTCAGAACGCTCAGATTAGTCAGTCAGATAGTGAATAGTGATTAGTGAATAGTGAATAGTGAATAGTGAGTAGTGAGAAACGCAGTGTCAGGTTAGTGGCCAAGACGGCCTTAATCTGGCGTAAAACTGATATATTAATAGTCAGCAGGCTCAATCTGGTCAATTGAGCATAAAATGTAGATTTTGTTTAAGGGATACGTAGTATCGGGATGAGGGTCAAGACGACCTTTTCTCGCCCCGAAACTGATATATTTAGACTCAGGACGCCCAAATTAGTCAATCGGGCACCTGACACGTTTTTCGAGACGGGGTCATGCAGATCCCGAAAACTGGTCCAGAAGACCTCAGATGGACGTAAAACTGATAAATTTGAAATCAGCACGTCCAAATTAGTCAAGAGAGACTGTGTTTGAAATTTCACGCGAAAATGCCTCGTTATGCGTGCACAGTGTCAACACAGTGTAGGCCTAACCACAGTATCAAGAAATTGATCAAGATGACCTCTTCTTGATATAAAACTGATATATTTGGAATCAGAATGCTCAAATTAGTCATTTGAGCACAAAAAGTAATTTTTGACCGAGAACCATACAGTATCGGGAAACTGGTCGAGACGACCTCGGATGAAGATAAAACTGATATATTTGGGTTCAGCACGCCCAAATTAGTCAGTATAGCCTATCTTAAAATTTTTCAAAAAAATTAGTATAAAGGAGGAAATTTTGGGGATTATAGAAAAATAGCCCCCATATTTTTCCAAATCACATTTTCTCCCTCCCATACCACACGAAGATGAACAGTGACCAACTATCGAATCCGGCCTCCGTTTTTGACACCGCCGGCACCATTGGAAAGCTCTCGACGAGCTGATTCCAACGGTGGGCCGAGTTGACCGAACCGATGCCGGAGCACGCCGCACGCGCCGCCCAAAGCCGCCGGTGGCCGAATTTTTCAAACCGCCGTATCTCCGCCGTCCGACGTCCAAATGCCACGATTCCGGTCCCAATGGATTCGTGGTGAAGAGTAGAACAAAACCCAGGCTTCATTTCACGTCAACAGCCGCCGAATTGCGCCGCCCCAGGTTCGCCGTCGCCGTCGCCATCGCCGCCGTCGGATCTCGCTATTCCGGCGGAGTTGAGTTGCAAGGTCGGTGTCAAAATGCTCAGAACAACACGTAGATCAAAAGCCCCAAATCAATTTTGGGCAACAACGCCGGAAAAATGAAGATCCAACGCCGCCGCCGTCGCCGACTTTTCGAGAGCCGATTTCCGGTGATAGGAGCCTCGATTCGTGAAATTGACACCACCAATGGGTTCCTCTCGTCGAGCTCTTCAAGATGGTGGTCGCCACTTCCATCGCCGCCGTGGTCAACGCCGGTCAATGGCCGGTCAACGCCGGTCAACGTCGACCGTTGACTGAAAATTGAAGAATGGCCCGTTGGCCTATTTTCGACGTTCCGGACACATCCGCGGCATCGGATTTGCAAACTGGAGTTTCAAAAGTGAAGAACGACGATTCAAAGATTGCACGGTCGAGACCGAACGGTTCGTCCGACCGCCGACGGGAACGATTTTGGTAGTGGTGTTGATCTATTTATTCCTCAATTTAATATTGGAAATAATTATGTATTAATTATGGTTTAATGACTTGAGGAATTGTAAGAAAAAAGGGTGAAATATCGAAAAAGAGAATGTGAGAAAATGTGAATATTTTTACGTAAAAAGCGGAGCTTTTACGTAAAAATTAGGCCTCTGGTTTAGTACGTGGCAGGTTAGAATAGGTTAGATGGTTTTGAGGCGTTTCCTAAACGCCGGAAACCTAAAAAAATTAAGCGGAAATGCTGCCGAAATTTCTAAAACGGCACAAAGGGGTATTTTAGGAAACGAGGGCTGAAAATGTGATCGGGATGGAAACCCGAGCTCCCTCGATGACCTAAGTCTGGGAAAGAAGGACGGACGTTATGAGGATTAGTGAACCGCCCCATTAGAAATTTCGTAATGTAAGAAAACGACCCATATGTCAGAATAGTACCACCCGAGGGACGGGTGCGATCGAAGTATAAAATTTGGGGCGATTACATCGGTAACGGTAACCCGATAGGCTAAATGGTCATACGAGAGGTATTCCAGTATGTTGACTGGTTGGTTAGCCAGTCAAGGACGAAGTCGGAATGGGATAGTGAGAGACAGTGATTAATTTGTCAAGTAGACAAATTAATCAAGCACGATTAAAAATTAGATATCAAATTTCCCAAAGTAGAGCAGTCGGGTACCGATAGGCATCAGTACCACACAACGATAAGTTTATTAGTTCCTAACGATAGAGTGACCTAAGAGCGATGTTAATTAATTTATTGGGTAAGTAAATTAATTAACAATGATTAGAAAATCAAATTCTTAAGAAGAGGGCAATTAGTACCGACAAGGATCGGTACCACATAACGAGAATTTTTATTAGTCACTAATGACCACGGTGACCTAAGAGTGAATGTTAATGTAAATGCATTATGATTACAGGGAGGTACCTGTATTGTGACGAAGGCGAGAGTATAAACTGTCTGCTGACAGGTAAGTACAACTCCGCCTACAGCATGGATAAAATGAATTTAAAATGATGCTTTTCCAGTATTTTAAGTATGTATCTTGCACACGATGCTGCACAGCATACATAAGAGCATATAGCTTCACAATCGAGTAGATTGATGAAAGAACAAGATAGAAGCCATAGATCCCTACCGCGTAGGATTGGGGACAGCTTAGAGAAGCGTATGGCTAGAACAGTTAAACAAGATGGAAATAAATAGGTGTGTCGTACCGGCTCCTTCAGTCGAAGGGGTTTCCAGTTAAAGAAAGTTCAGGCCACAAGTTGAGCATCAGTTGATGGCTCTTCGGCATTAGTTGACCTCGGGCGTTACCGTTGGTCTGCGCGCACACGGTACTGACACATGGGCCCTAAATAGACAAGAAAAGAAAAGAAAAGTTTGAAGCATAAATGAACATAACCGGATCATGCATTAGTTATAGTTCGCTATGCTTTCTTTTTCAGTAGAGTGCATACAGTACACGATGCTTCTGTCATGCATAAAGTATGTGAAGTTTTATATTCAGTGTTATGACATGTTATGTGATGACATGATATGTGAGCTGATATGTGATATGCTTATATGATATATGATTTATTAAGTGATATATGTCATGCCTATGATTTTACGTATGTGCTATGTTTTAAACATGTTTTGCGGTTAACATGTTGTACTTACTGGGCGTAAAGCTCACGGAGTGTGTTCATGCTGTAGGTAAGCATCCTATAGCGTAAACATCAAGGGACGATGATGATGGCGGAGGTGGATGTGAGGATGAGGTTATGGATACACCGCGAGTATTCTTCCGCACAGTATGAGTAAATAATATTTTGAACGGTGACAGTTAAATAGTATTTTGAATAGTAAAGGTTAAACGGTATTTTGGAACAGTAAACAGTATATGTACGAGTAGTATATTTAAATAGTATCTGGTGAATAGTAATCAGATAAACAAGTATATAATTATGTATGTATAATTGAAATCCTTATGTTTTTCAAATTCCGCATTTTAATAGTATGCGTACGTGAATAGTAATATGTACGTGTATATAAAAAAAAAAAAAAAAATCCCTCTAAATTTATGGTATTAAATTCAGCAAGTTTAAGTATCGGTTTTAAAGAGAAAGTATAAGTAAAAGCTAAAGAAGCAAGTCAAGTAATATAGTTTTCAGTGACGGTCCGGGCCGCTGAGGGCACGGGGCGCCACAAGATTTGAACAAAGTTTTCAAAGGAATTTCACAAAGAACAAGGGACGTTTTTAGTAAGATATGGTAGAGGTAGCCTAGTCGGCTACGACACCATAATGCAAGGTAGCCCGATAGGCTACCACACCCAAACAAGCAAAGTAACCCGAACGGTTACTATACCAAGCCTACACATAGTAGCCTGATCGGCTACCTAGTTGCCAAAAACGTGAGGTAACCGGTCAGTTGACTGATCGGTAAATCAGTGAAGCACCGTGTTCAGAGCAACATTGTGAGGAATGTTGATTTAACTGTCAAGAAGACAGTTAATCAAACGTGACAGAAATTAGACACCAAATTCCCAGATAGGCCAATAGGGTACCGAGGGACCCCGGTACCACATGAAAGACGAGTATAGGCAAAAGTAGCCTAAGGACGTGGTAGTTAATTTATGGGGCCATAAGTTAATTAACCATATACGAATAAGTTAACTCTTGAGATAGAGAGTAAGTAGTGCCGACGGCAATCGGTATCAAGTAATTATCTACTTTAGTCACTAACAGTATTGGTGACTTAGAGAAGGTATTAACGAGAGACGTTATTGATGACAGGTAGTAACCTGCAAATTTCTAAAGGTGCGAATACAAGTGCTTGCAATTAGGTAAGTATAACTCCGCCTGCAGCATGAATAAAATGATGGTTTTACAGTATGTTAAGTATGCCTTACATGCACACGATGTTGCACAGCATACATAAGAGCATATAGTTTCACAATCGAGTAGATTGATGAAAGAACAAGTTAGAAGCCATAGATCCCTACCATATAGGATTGGGGATAGCTTAGAGAAGCATATGGCTAGAACAGTTAAACAAGATGGAAATAAATAGGTGTGCCGTACCAGCTCCTTCAGTTGAAGGGGTTTCCAGTTAAAGAAAGTTAAGGCCAAAAGTTGAGCAACAGTTGATGGCTCTTCGGCATTAGTTGACCTCGGGCGTTACCGTTGGTCTGCGCGCACACGGTACTGACACATGGGTCCTAAATAGACAAGAGAAAGAAAAGAGTACTAAAGCATAAATGAACATAACCGGATCATGCATAGTTCACTGTCCGCATTAGTTCGCTATGCTTTCAGCTACAGTAAGATACATGCTTTTACATGAAGTAATCTGTATGCATATGGTATATAAAGTTTGTATGCTATGACATGATATGTGATGATATGGTATATGCTAAGTGTTATATGTGACTATCTTGCATGCTTATGCGTTTTAAGTATGTATTATGTTTAAACATGTTTTGCGGTTAACATGTTGTACTTACTGGGCTTAAAGCTCACGGAGTGTGTTCATGTTGTAGGTAAGCGTCCTATGGCATAAGCCACGATGGGCAATGACGGCAGCGGAGGCGGATGTGAGGCGAGGTTATGGACACCATACGAGTTTAACTTCCGCACAGTTTAAGTAAACAGTATTTTGAATAGTAACAGTACAGTACCAGTAGATGGTACTTTTAAATAGTAATCGTTAAATGGTATTTCTGAATAGTAATGCTTACACAATATTTTTGAGTAGTAATAGTTGAATAGTATTTTCGAATAGCAGCTGATTGATACTATTCAAAAATACTATTCCACAAAATGAATAGTATAAGTATGTTTGCAAGATTATTATTATGTTTCAAATTCTGCTTTTAATAGTACATGTACATGAATAGTAAATACGTGTGCTTAAAAAAAAAAATTTCTTCTAAAATTAGGGTAACCTGTTAAAGATATTTTAAGTAAGCAATATTCAATTACAAGAAAGTATAAGTAAAAGTAAAGAAACAGTAGTTTTATAGTGATGGTCCGGGCCGCCTAGGACACGGGGCGTCACACTCGAGCCCCCTCAGGAACCTAAGCTCGAGAAGAGAATAATGGACGATTACGTAACTAGTGAAATGGCCATTTGTGTGGCGGCCCACCCCTCGCAGAGATCATACAATACTATTACAGTTAAGTTTTATCGCTAACTGCGATAGATTGTACTCTCATGGGTCGCCGGCTAATCTATCTCTCTTTCCATCATGACGTTTTTGGGGAATTTTTTTTTTTTCATTATGTAAAACATTTTCCACTATTTACTTTGTTGGCAAGTACAAAGTAATTTACATAATACAGTACTTTCGTAAAATATATACTATTACAAAAGACTGTTTCTTTTTCCCTTCTCTTTTATCGCTCAGCGGAAAGACTCTAGCAGGACCATATCCCTCGCCCTCTATCCCATTTAACACGCGCCATCCCGTACGCCATCCAGTCAATCAAAGCTATTGAGCTGGTCGCTTACCTGCAACATAAGCAAAAACGGTGAGCTACAAGCTCAATAAGTTCAAACATGCAAGAAATAAAATTTCTATGAATAGACTATTCATCATGAGTAGTAATGTTGACTACTATTCATATGTGAATAGTAACTTTGACCACTATTCATTATGAATAGTAAGTTTGACCACAACACAGTATATCAACAGTACATCTACCGCGATGTTAGTACCCTCACGAAACTATCTTATGCTCAATTATGGCATAGTTTCAGTTTTAGGTAATTATCTTTGCTTATGTTCTGGTTTTGAGCTCAGGTTGGCAGTACCATTTAAGTGCGCATGACTGGGAGCGGCACATTAGTATTGACCTCCACAGCCTTAATCTCATAGCCCCGAAGGCAAAATTGTACATGACTGGGAGCGGTACATCAGTGCTGACCTCCACAGCCTTAATCTCATCATAGCCCCGAAGGCAAAATTTACCTCCCTGTATGGAAGGCTGGTACGCCAAAAGTGGTTTCATTACCGACTTTTTTTAAAATTCTAACCTGGTGACTTCATATTGTCCCGTGGTTAAGAATGGTTCACATTTTAATTTTAGGTGAGGGAGTTTCATTAACCTCGTTCTAGTGCTTGAAGCACAATTTACTATGTGTCCCATTCCAATAGTGCCCGTAGCACATTTCGTCTCTCTATCTACTCTATAATAGTGCCCGTAGCACATATGTACCTAACTTATAGTTAGTACATCAAAGTTGTGGCGGCCCGCCCCTCGTAGAGATCATACAATACTATTACAGTTGAGCTTTATCGCTAACTGCGATAGATTGTACTCTCATGGGTCGCCGGCTTATCTCTCTCTCTTTTTAAATCATGACGTTTTTGGGAAAATTTTTTTTTTCTTTAAACATCATGTAAAACATTTCCCACTATTTACTTTGTTGGCAAGTATAAAGTAATTTACATATTACAATACTTTCGTAAATATATAATATTACAAAAGACTGTTTCTTTTTCCCTTCTCTTTTATCGCTCAGCGGAAAGACTCTGGCAGGACCATATCCCTCGCCCAGTTATCCGATTTGACACGCGCCATCCCGTCCGCATCCAGTCAAATAAGCTACTGAGCTGGTCGCTTACCTGCAACATTAGCAAAAATGGTGAGGTACAGGCTCAGTAAGTTCAAACATGCAAGAAATAAAATTTCTATGAATAGTACTATTCATCGTGAATAGTCCTTTGACCACTATTCATACGTGAATAGTAAGTTTGACCACAACACAGTGTCACCACAGTACATCTACCGCGATGTTAGTACTCTCACTAAACTGTCTTATGCTCAATTATGGCATAGTTTCAGTTTTAGGTAATTATCTTTGCTTATATTCTGGTTTTGAGCTCAGGTTGGCAGTACCATTTAAGTGTGCATGACTGGGAGCGGTACATTAGTGCTGACCTCCACAGCCTTAATCTCATAGCCCCGAAGGCAAAATTGTACATGACTGGGAGTAGTACATCAGTGCTGACCTCCATAGCCTTAATCTCATAGCCCCGAAGGCAAATAATACCTCCCTGTACGGAAGGCTGGTACGCCAGAAAGTGGTTTCATTACCGACTTTTTAAAATTCTAACCCGGTGACTTCACATTGTCCCGTGGTTAGGAATGGTTCACATTTTAATTTTAGGTGAGTGAGTTTCATTAACCTCGCTCTAGTGCCCGAAGCACAATTAACAATGTGTCCATTCTCAATAGTGCCCGTAGCACATTACGTCTCTCTCTATTCTATAATAGTGCCCGTAGCACATATGTACCTAACTTATAGTTAGTACATCAAAGTTAGCAATAATAATGCTACATGTTACAGACAGGTAAATGTCTGAACTTACCTTATCAGTCTCTTCTCTTTTTCTCTCTTGGATCTTTGATCGCCTTCCTTGTAGGTCGATTTTTGGATCCTACAGACAAAACTTTGTCTGTTAATTTCATTTCCATTTATAGCTTTTATTTTTCATTTAAAAGCTTAAATAAAACCTATTTTATAACTTTTTAGGCTTTATTTATCATTTTCCCCATTTTTTCTCAACTTTTGTAAAATTACGATTTTACCCCTGTATTTTGGCAAAATTACGATTTTGCCCCTATATTTTGGCAAAATTACAATTTTGCCCCTGACGGAAATTTTCTCGATCCAGACTGTATTTTTGGCTCTCAGGAACTTTTCTGACTCTTTTCTAATCATTACCGGGTTCATTTCTATTTTATTTCCACTTTTCACTTTCCTGACCCTCGGGAAGCACTATTCCGACCCCTACGTCGGTTTAGTGATTTTCTATCGTTTCGGAGTCTCAAATGGACGTTTCACTAGTATTTAAAACGTTCATCTAGACATTCCCGATCTAGGTCTCCGAGGCTCGGATTTTCTGTTCCCGACTCGGACCTTTATTTCATTTCCAAAAACGCCCCCCCCTCGGGGTCGGTTTTTTTTTTTGATATTCACTCGCGTTTTACATTTTTAAGGGGACGGGTTACTATTCATAAACCACCCCTTAGGTTTTCCTTATTCAATTTTCCGTTAGGGACTCGGGTTTCCGATCCGACCCCAAACTTTTTATTTTTATTTCCATTTTACCCCAAATGCTGTTTTCGAAATTTCGGCAGCATTTCGGTGTAATTTTAAGGCTACCGGCGTTAGGTACGCCTCGAACCATATGTACCTGCCACGTACTATACCACAAGCCTATTTTATGTAAAAGTTTTCCAAACTTTTACATAAAAGCTCACAAGATTCCAATTTTCATTTTAACCCACATTACACCAAAAATTTTTCCATCTTTTTCCACTATTCATCCCACGGTTTTCTTGAAAAAAAACCAAGAAAAATTTTAATCCAAGGGGAATTACCTTGTTCCCTTGCTTCCTTTGTCTTCAAGTAATGCTTTGACAGAATTTTTGTGAAAGAAAATTGAAGGAATAACTTGGTTCCTCTTGGGTTACTCACGGCTCTACCAAGGAAAAAACTTAGCAAATTTTTGTTCTTTGGTTTTTTCTTGAAAATTAGTTTCGACCACTTTATTCACTAAAGTTGCCGACTTAAGCAACTAAAAGGCCAATTAATTTGGCTTTCCACCAATCAAAACTCAACACCTTTCACCTTAATTCTTTCCAACATTTTCAAAAATTTAAAATGGTGAATTTTGGCCAAATCTTGGCCTTTAGATCAAAAAGCAAATGAATCATGGCCATTAATGCTACCAACCACCATTTTAATCCCATTTATTAAAGGGATTTATGATGTCATAAATGCTAAAGCAAAGTTGACTTTGACTTTCACTATTCACATTAATTCGACTACTTTTTGACCGATACCGGTTCGAGCCGAAATTTTCCTGAAATCGTCCTGGCGTGTTCCTGAGGTCTCCTGTGCAGTCGGGTCATTTTAAACTGCTTCCGTTTGATCAAAATTAATCCCAGAAGTTTTCCGTCTTTTATTGCCCCGGTTAGGGTTTTCAATGCCGGTTTTGACACCGTTTCACCCGTTTTAACTCAGTGAATTTTTCCAACACTGAATTCTTACTCGTCAGTATTGTTAGAACATTTTCATATATTCTAAACAATATAAATACATTTGTTTCACTCTTTAAATAGTACAAATTGTTATATACATACATTTGTACATTTTCATCCGAGAATTGCCTGAATTTCCCGGTTGTCACATTCACCCCTCCTTATAAAATTTTTGTCCTCGAAAATTAGAACAAATGGGGGTATAAACTCCTCATTTCGTCTTCTCGTTCTCACGTAGCTTCTTCAATGTTGTGATTTTTCCACAGAATCTTCACTAGTGGGATTGTCTTATTCCTCAGTACTTTCTCTTCACGAGCTAGTACTCGAATAGATTGTTCCTCATATGTCAAATCCTCATGGATTTGAATAGGTTCATGCTTCAACACATGGGACGGATCTGGTATATATTTTCTCAGTATTGACACATGAAATACATTATGCACTGCCGACAATTCTGGAGGTAACGCTAATCTGTAAGCGACCTTTCCAATGCGTTCGATAATTTCATAAGGTCCAATATATCTTGGACTCAGTTTCCCCTTCTTACCGAAGCGCATAATCCCCTTCATGGGCGATACCTTGAGGAATACGAAGTCTCCTTCATCAAACTCGAAGGATCTCTGCCTCTTGTCCGCATAACTCTTTTGTTGGCTTTGTGCAATTTTCATTTGACACTGAATTCTGGCAACTGCATCGGAAGTCTCTTTTATGAAGTCCGTCTTATGCAACTGCTTCTCTCACAAATCATACCAGCGTAATGGTGATCTGCACTTCCGTCCATACAAAGCCTCGTAAGGTGCCATGCCTATAGAAGCTTGGTAACTATTATTGTACGAGAATTCAATTAATGGTAACTTCTCGTTCCAATTTCCCGCAAAATCCATCACACAAGCTCGAAGCATGTCCTCTAAGGTCTGAATTGTCCGCTCTAACTGTCCGTCTGTTTACGGATGAAAAGCCGTACTGAGTCTCAATTCAGTTGTGGCGGCCCGCCCCTCGTAGAGATCATACAATACTATTACAGTTGAGCTTATCGCTAACTGCGATAGATTGTACTCTCGTGGGTCGCCGGCTTATCTCACTCTCTTTTAAAATCGTGTCGTTTTTGGGGAAAATTTTTTTTTTCTTTAAACATCATATGAAATCTTTTCCACTATTTACTTTGTTGATAAGTACAAAATAATATAAATAATACAGTACTTTTGTAAAATATATATATAATTACAAAAGAACTGTTTCTCCTTTTTTTCCCTTCACTTTAACGCTCAGCGGCAAGACTCTGGCAGTACCATATCCCTCGCCCAGTTATCCCATTTGACACGCGCCATCCCGTACGCCATCCAGTCAAACAAGCTACTGAGCTGGTCGCTTACCTACAACATTAGCAAAAATGGTGAGCTACAGGCTCAGTAAGTTCAAACATGCAAGAAATAAAATTTCTATGAATAGTACTATTCATCGTA
Source organism: Antiaris toxicaria (assembly GCA_035233585.1). Lineage (NCBI taxonomy): Eukaryota > Viridiplantae > Streptophyta > Magnoliopsida > Rosales > Moraceae > Antiaris > Antiaris toxicaria. Next base: position 89,131,864 of record CP141156.1, read on the forward strand.
AATAGTACCGTTGACCACTATTCGTATGTGAATAGTAACTTTGACCACTATTCATACGTGAATAGTAAGTTGACCACACCACTGTATCACACTAGTACATCTACCGCGATGTTAGTGCTCTCACTAAACTGTCTTATGCTCAATTATGGCACAGTTTCAGTTTTAGGTCATTATCTTTATTTACGTTCTGGTTTTGAGCTCGGTTGGCAGTACCATTTAAGTGCGCATGACTGGGAGCGGTACATTAGTGCTGACCTCCACAATCTTAATCTCATAGCCCCGAAGGCAAAATTTTACATGACTGGGAGCGGTACATCAGTGCTGACCTCCACAGCCTTATCTCATAGCCCCGAAGGCAAAAGTACCTCCCTGTACGGAAGGCTGGTACGCCAGAAAGTGGTTTCATTACCAACTTTTTAACATTTTAACCCGGTGACTTCACATTGTCCCGTGGTTAGGAATGGTTCACATTTTAATTTTAGGTGAGTGAGTTTCATTAACCTCGCTCTAGTGCCCGAAGCACAATTAACCATGTGTCCCATTCTTATAGTGCCCGTAGCACATTTCGTCTCTCTCTCTATTCTATCATAGTGCCCGTAGCACATATGTACCTAACTTATAGTTAGTACATTAAAGTTAGCACAATCTTGCTATATGTTGCAGACAGGTAAATGTCCGAACTTACCTCATCAGACTGTTCCCTTTCTCTCTCTTGGATCTTGAATCGCCTTCCTTGTAGGCCGATTTTGGGATCCTACAGACAAAACTATGTCTGTTAATTTCTTTCCCATTTATAGCTTTTATTTTTCATTAAAAAGCTTAAATAAAACCTATTTATAACTTTCTAGGTTTTATTTATTATTTTCACCATTTTCCCCCAACTTTTGCAAAATTACGATTTTGCCCCTGTATTTTGGCAAAATTGCAGTTTTACCCCTGACGGAATTTTATTGATCCAGACTGCATTTTTGGCTCTCAGGAACTTTTCTGACTCTTTTCTAATCATTACCGGGTTCGTTTCTATTTTATTTCCACTTTTTGCTTTCCCGGCCCTCGGGAAGCACTATTCCGACCCTTACGTCGGTTTAGCGATTTTCTATCGTTTCGGAGTCTCAAATGGACGTTTCACTAGTATTTAAAACGTTCATCTAGACTTTCCCGACCTAAGTCTCCGAGGCTCGGGTTTTCCGTTCCCGACTCGGACCTTTATTTCATTTCCAAAACCCCCCCCCTCAAGGTCGGTTTTTCAATTTCGCTCACGTTTTTCATTTTCAAGGGGACGGGTTACTATTCACGACCCATCCCTTAAATTTTTTTCCTTATTCAATTTTTCCCGTTAGGGACTCGGGTTTCCGTCCCGGCCCTAACTTTTATTTTTAATTCCTATTTTTCCCCGAATGCCGTTTTCGAAATTTCGGCAGCATTTCGGCGTAATTTTAAGGCTTCCGGCGTTAGGTACGCCTCGAACTGAATGTACCTGCCACGTACTATACCACAAGCCTATTTTATGTAAAAGTTTTCCAAACTTTTACATAAAAGCCCACAAATTTCCAATTTTACATTATCACCCACATTACAAAATTTTTTTCATAATTTTACCCTTAATTTGGTTTCGGTTTTCACAACCAAACCAAACCAAATTTTGTCAAACTTTCACCACATTTTAGGCCATTCAAATGTCACATTTTTCAACGCATTTTCAAGCCCATTTCCTTGTACTTTTCAACCAAATTCTTAGGGTTTTTTAAACACTTAAAACCCACGGCCATTGAATTGAAAACATGCACACATTTTTGTTTTCATTCTTTCAATCACATTGCCACCATTTACACATTAAATTGCATGATTTCAATCAACCAAATACCACATAAACCAATGAAAAATTTTCTTCCAAACCCATTGTAAACTCACGGCCACTTTATACAATTCATACCAAAAAAATTTTTTCAACTTTCCACAATGAAATACAAGCTTTGTTCTTCACCAAATTAAACTTAGAAAGCATATTACCAATTAACAACACACTTTTCTCATTGGTTACCTAAGGTAACCCACGGATTTCCTCTTGAAAAACCAACCAAAATTTGGTTTTTCTTTAATGAATTTGCATGGTTTTCTTCCTTAATACATCCTTAACAAAACCCAACATCAAATCCATGAAAAACAACCAAAAATTTTCCATCTTTTTATCACTATTCATCCACGGATTTTGTGAAGAAAAACCATGAAAATTTCAAGTGCAAGGGAAGTTACCTTGGTCTAATGCTTCCTTTGTCTTCAATAAACACTTTGCCACTCTTTTTTGTGAAGAAATTTGAAGATATTGCTTGGTTCTCCTTGGGTGGCTCACGTAGACTCCATGGAAGATAACTTAGCAAATTTTCTTTTGGTTTTTGCTTTGAAAAAATGTTTCGGCCCTTTTGTTACAAAGTTGCCGACTTAACCATGCAAGAAAGCCAATTAATTTGGCTCTAAACCAATGAAATTTTGACACCTTTCATGCCTAATTCTTTCTCCATTTTTCAAAAATTAAAAATGGAAATTTTTGGCCAAATCTTGGCCTTTAGATCAAAAGGTGATTAAATCCTAGCCATTAATGCCACCAACCACCTTATTTATTTCATTTAATAAACTTGATTTATGATGTCATAAATACAAAAGTGAAAGTTGACTTTGACTTTTACTATTCACATTAATTCGACTACTTTTTGACCGATGCCGGTTCGAGCCGAAATTTTCCTGAAATCGTCCCGGCGTGTTCCTGAGGTCTCCTGTGCAGTTGGATCAATTTAATCTGCTTCCGTTTGATCAAAATCAATCCCGGAAGTTTACCGTCTTTTATTGCTCCGGTTAGGGTTTTCAATGCCGATTTTGGCACCGTTTCACCCGTTTCAACTCAGTGAATTTTTCCAACACTGAATTCTTACTCGTCAGTATTGTTAGAACATTTTCATATATTCTGAATAATATAAATACATTTATTTCACTCTTTAAATAGTACAAATTGTTATATGCATACAATTGTACATTTTTCATCCGAGAACTGCCTGAATTTCCCGGTTATCACATTCACCCCTCCTTATAAAATTTTCGTCCTCGAAAATTAGAACAAATGGGGGTATAAACTCCTCATCTCGTCTTCTCGTTCCCACGTAGCTTCTTCAATATTGTGATTTTTCCACAAAATCTTCACTAGTGGGATTACCTTATTCCTCAGTACTTTCTCTCCACGAGCTAGTACTTGAATAGGCTGTTCCTCATATGTCAAATCCTCGTGGATTTGAATAGGCTCATGCTTCAACACATGGGACGGATCTGGTATATACTTTCTCAGCATCGACACATGAAATACATTGTGCACTGCCGACAATTCTGGAGGTAGCGCTAATCTGTAAGCGACCTTTCCAATGCGTTCGATAATTTCATAGGGCCCAATGTATCTTGGACTTAGTTTTCCCTTCTTACCGAAACGCATAATCCCCTTCATGGGCGATACCTTGAGAAACACGAAGTCTCCTTCGTCAAACTCCAAGGATCTCCGCCTCTTGTCCGCATAACTCTTTTGTCGGCTTTGCGCAATTTTCATTTGACGCTGAATTCTAGCAACTGCATCGGAAGTCTCTTGCATGAAATCCGTCTTATGCAATTGCTTTTCTCGCAAATCGTACCAATGTAATGGTGATCTGCACTTTCGTCCATACAAAGCCTCGTAAGGTGCCATGCCTATCGAAGCTTGGTAACTATTATTGTACGAGAATTCAATCAATGGTAGCTTCTCGTTCCAATTTCCCGCAAAATCCATAACGCAAGCTCGAAGCATGTCCTCTAACGTCTGAATTGTCCGCTCTGACTACCCGTCTGTTTGCGGATGAAAAGCCGTACTGAGTCTCAATTCAGTACCCATGGCCTCTTGCACACACTTCCAGAAATTCGAAGTGAATCGTGCATCTCGATCTGATACAATGGATTTTGGTACTCCATGTAGTCTGACGACATGAGCTATGTACAGCTGAGCAAACTTTTCCAGCGAAAAAGTCATCTTGACAGCTATAAACCGTGCCGTCTTGGTCAGTCTGTCCACAATAACCCAAATGACGTCATAACCTTCTCGGGTTTTTGGGAGTCCCACTACAAAATCCATCGTAATGTGTTCCCATTTCCATTCAGGAATCTCCAGTGGTTCCAATCTTCCTGCTGGATGTTTATGTTCCGCTTTGATTTTCTGACAGGTCATGCATCTGCTCACGAATTTCGCTATATCGTTCTTCATCCCTTTCCACCAGAACTGTAATTTTAAGTCCTGATACATCTTGCTCGCTCCAGGGTGAACCGAATAGGGTGTCTCATGAGCTTCTGACATGATCCGTCTTCTAAGTTCTTCATCAGCTGGAACATTTATCCTTCCTTGATAAAGGATTATTCCATCCTTGGAAATTCCTTCTTGAGCACTTGCCATCATTGGATCTCGCCTCTGAGCTTTCTTTATATCCTCAAATAGCGATGATTCCACTTGGAGTGCAGCTAGTCTGCCAGATATCAACTCCAAGTTCAAAGAATTTATCTCTTACTGCAATGGCTTCGGAAGCCTGTTTATTGGTAGCTGGTGCGATATGGTAGACTTTCTACTTAGAGCATCCGCTACACGGTTGGCCTTTCCTGGATGGTAGAGGATTTCACAATCATAATCCTTCACCAGTTCCAACCATCGCCTTTGCCGCATATTGAGCTCTTTTTGCGTGAAGAAATACTTCAGGCTTTGGTGATCAGTGAAAATCTGACATTGAGCTCCATAGAGATAGTGTCGCCAAATTTTAAGTGCGAACACTACTGCAGCAAGTTCAAGGTCATGCGTAGGATAATTCCTTTCATGCTCCTTTAATTGACGGGAAGCATAGGCAATAACCTTGCCGCCTTGCATCAGGACTGCTCCCAATCCTATTTTCGATGCATCACTGTAGATCACAAACTTCTCCCCTTCAGTGGGAAGCGTAAGGATTGGTGCGCTTGTCAGTCGCCTCTTTAACTCCTGGAAGCTTCTTTCGCATTCCGTAGTCCACTCGTACTTCCTTTCCTTGCGTGTAAGAGCAGTAAGAGGTGTAGCTAGTCACGCGAATCCCTCTACAAATCGCCGATAATAACCAGCCAATCCCAAGAAACTGTGTATTTCTGTCACACTCTTGGGTGCAGGCCACTGGTTAATTGCCTCTACCTTTGTCGGATCTACTGCAATACCTTCCTGGGATACAACATGTCCGAGGAAATGTACTCTGTCCAGCCAAAACTCGCATTTTGAGAATTTGGCATACAGTTGATGCTTCCGTATCGTATTCAGCACGATCCTCAGATGCTTCTTGTGCTCCTCATGAGTCTTCGAGTATATAAGAATGTCATCAATGAATACAATGACAAACTTATCCAGATACTCTTTAAAAATTCTGTTCATCAAATCCATGAATGCTGCTGGCGCATTTGTCAATTCGAATGGCATCACAAGGAACTCGTAGTGACCATAACGAGTCCTAAACGCCGTCTTAGGAATATCACTCTCTTTAATTCTCAGCTGGTGATATCCTGATCGTAAGTCGATCTTGGAAAATACCGCTGCGCCTTTTAACTGGTCGAATAGGTCATCAATTCTAGGTAACGGATACCTATTTTTGATCGTAACCTTATTCAACTCCCGGTAATCAATGCACAGTCGGAATGTTCCATCCTTTTTCTTGACAAATAACACAGGTGCACCCCATGGAGAAAAACTCGGCCTGATGAATCCTTTATCCAAAAGCTCCTTTAATTGTACCTGCAGCTCCTTTAATTCCACTGGAGCCATGCGGTATGGTGCTTTGGAAATAGGTGCTGTTCCAGGCATCAACTCAATTTCAAACGAGATTTCTCTCTCTGGCGGTATCCCTGGTAACTCTTCTGGAAATACGTCAAGAAACTCATTAACCACAGGAACATCTTCAGATTGAAGCTTCTGTTCCTCTGCAGTATCCACCACATATGCCAGATATCCCATGCAACCACTGGCTATCAGCTTGCTTGCTCTCAGCGAACTGATCATCATCTTCCCGGGTCTTCGAGAAGTATCAACATACTCGAAACTCTCTTCTTCCTCGGGTTGGAAGACTATCTTTCGATTTCGGCAGTCGATCGTAGCTCGGTATTTCCCTAGGAAATCCATGCCTAGAATCACGTCATAATCCATGATCTCCATTACGATCAACTCAGCATATAGTTCCCTATTTGCCACATATACTGGTATATAGGGTAACCAGTAACTGGACAACAATACTTCCCCAGAGGGTAAAGCTGTCTTAAATACCCTTCCCATATTATCCTTAGGAAGTCCTATCTTGTCAGCAAATGCATAGGAAACAAATGAATGCGTAGCACCGGAATCGAATAGTACAGAGGCTACATGACTAGCGACAGGAAGCTGACCTGTCACCACGTTTGATGTTCCTGCCTCTGCGTCTTCCTTGCTGTAGGCCATCACACGAGCATCAGCACGTTGCATACGCTCCTGGCGTTGCGGCCTCACTGGTGACTCTTCCACTCTGGCTTGAAGGGAATGAGCTTGTGGGCGTGTCTGGGGCGGTTGGGAAGTGCCTTGTCCACCCTGCCTATTTGGACAGTTCCTGGCATAATGGCCTTCCTTTCCACATTCGTAGCAAACAAGTGGCCCAAATCTGCATTGCCCAGAATGTCTCTTCCCGCATGTAGGGCAGTTTTGCACATTGGACTCTGCATTACCAGCTGTTCTCCGCTGCTGGTTTCGATTATTACCCTGGCGATTCCCAGAAAAATTCCCTTTTCTCTTATTTTGCTGGGATCCTTGACTGTTGCCCTGGCTTGGTTTCGCATTCTGACTAGGCTTGCTCGATTGACCAACTTGCGTAGACTTCACCAAAGCCCTCTCCTTCTTTTTAGCCTCCCAGTGTTTCTCTCTTTCTTCTTTCTGTCGAGCTACATGGAACTCAGCCCTGATGGCCCGACTCACACAATCGGCTACAGAAGTAGGTGGCACTAGTCCAGTGTCTACTAACGCAGCAATTTCTGGCCTGAACATCCCGATCATTTTCTGTATCTTTTCCCTCTCAGTAGGGACTACATAAGGGCACAAACGGGATAGTTGATCGAACTTTCGGCAGACTTCGCTTACCGACATGTTCCCTTGTGTCAACTCTGAGAATTCTTTCTGTTGCTGTCTCAGAGATGCAGGGTCGTAATATTTTTGGTTAAATTCTTCCAGAAATTCTGCCCAACTCATGGTAGACACGTCTCTCCTCATTCGCACGGTGTCCCACCAAAACCGAGCATCTTTTGTCAGCACAAAAGACGCACATGCAACCTTCTCTCGGTCGGTTAGGTTCATGAACTCCATGATTACTTGTAATGACGACAACCAGTCTTCAGTCTCTAAGGGATTTGTAGACCCTACAAATTCTGGCGGCCTCATACGCCTGAATCTTTCATAGAGGGGTTCCAAATTCAATACTGGTTGTGGTTCAGGAGCTCTCTCATGTACTGCAGCTAGAGGAATAACCGGATCTACCTCAGCTTGTTGTTCTACTTGGGTACCCTCAGAGCCTTGCCTCTGTTCTAGTTCCTCTACCCGTCGCCTCAGATTCGCATTTTCTTGCATCTGGGCTTCTAACAAAGCTTGTATCTGATCCAGTCTCTCCATAACATCAGGACGTCGCTCTCGTCCCTCTGGTCGATTTCTCAAATCCACCATCTTGGCTATTGTCCTATTATGGCACAATAATTCACCATTAGCTTTTCCATAACCGCATTCGTAAAATCATATCAATTTACGAAATTTAGGGTAATGTAAAGCCACATCATCGTAACACATCATCGTACAACATATAATCATTTTGGTATTTCATTCATAGCAAAACATTTATATGTCATACATAGGCATCACCAGTCATATATACATCGGCCGTTTATACAAAATGGCCACAAGTCTATACAAAAGAGCTTTTCTCTCTAAGCTACTTATGTACATATACACATCTACTGATCACTCGTTCCCTACATCTGGGACTAGAGGATATTCTTCTGGATCCTCATCATCATTGGTATCATCTGAGTCGTCACCACCCCTAGGTAATGTTCCCTGTCCTGAGTCATCACCTCGTGGTCTAGACGGTCCGGCCTCATGATCATTCATCATTCTTCTCGGCCCGAATATGCGTGCAAACATCTCATCTTGACCCAGCGTCTCTCGTCGACTCTGCGTCAGATGCTCGATCAGAATCTCTCTCTCGATCGCCCTGATCGTTACCACGAACTCTTGGAGCGTCGGAGGAAACGGCTTGATCACCCTCGGTCTCAGCTCCAAGGATAAGCCTTTCCAAAACAGCTCACAGCAGTTTGCTTCCGTGAGGTTAGGCAACGGACATCTCCTCCGAATGGTCTCCTCAAACCGTGCTGCGTAAGACATCACTGTCTCACCAGACAGCATGACCATCCTCTCGGTCTGGAGAATGTAATCCCTGACCTCATCGAATCCAGGGTACGCAGGTGCATCAGCCTCTCGTCTCTCTGGAGGTGCTGGAGCAGGTGCTGGATCCCTAGGTTGAAACTGATCAGCCAACCGCTGACAGAACTCAGCCCAACTGAATCCCAATAAAATCTCCTGGTTGCAATATTGCCAGAACACTCGAGCGTCTCCCTGAAACATACTGACTGCCAACTGGATCCATATATCTCGATCAATGTCGCATATCACCATGATCCTTTCTACGGCATGGAGCCAGTCCTTGGTCTCCATCGACTGTCGTCCACCGTCAAACATAGGAGGACTGCTGGCCCTAAATGCCTGTACTGCCCGTGCTGACACTCTCACCCCAGTATGTTGGCATCCACCAACAACTGGAATGTCCACTACTACCGGTGGATGAACTATCGGTCGTGGCTGTACTATCTCTACTGGCGCTGGCACTGGTGCTGGTACTGGTACGGGAGGTCTCTCGGGTACCGGGGGTCTAACTACCGGCCTTTGGGAAATGGGCGGCCTCACAATAGGTCTCGTCCATACCCGTAATACCCCTCTCGGTCGTGGTAGCGGTGGTCTCACATATGGAGGTCTGGTCATCTTGCTACCTATAAGATAATTATTTTCACATAAGAAAATAATTAACTAAACTTAAGTAAACTACTTACTTGGATAGCAGTACAGGATGCGCAAAGTGTCAAATCGGGATATGGTCACACTGCTCTGATATACCAACTATGACGGCAATTGGTATTCAAAACTTAGCCACTCGAAAACCAGGCTCTGATACCAACTGTAGCGGCCCGCCCCTGTGGGCGACCCCTCTAGCTTAGGTCGTCCACCTTATCTTGTTTGCTTTCTTTATTCTTTGCTTAGTCTTACTTAGCTTGCTTGTCTCTATAACTTTCTTCTCCTTGGGGTATAAAAGATTTGTTCTTGAAAAACTAGGAATATTTTTTTTTCTTTCTTTTTAAACTGGACTGGATGAAACTACTGATTCTTGAAAATTGTGTATACATAAATATATACGTACTACTTAATACTTTTTGTTTTTCCAAAATATATTTTTGGAGTCTTGTTACTTTAAAGTACGTAAAAATAGAAACATACTTTTAAGCTTGTTTCACTACTTTACATACTACACTCTTGTCTTGTCTTTATACATATATCTCACTATTACACTTTCTTTCTTTTACACCTTGAGTACAGCGGAATTCTGCGAAACGGAACCATAACCCGTCCATGACATTGCTGGGATCTGCCTGCCAGTCCGCTACTCTTGTCTCATCTTGCTGGTTGCTTTCCTTTATTACCTACAGCACGAATAGACTAATGCGCTAAAGCTCAGTAAGTACAAACATACATACAAGTAAATAAGCTGAATACACCACTCTAGGGTTAGTCAACTTAGGACCAATTATTTTCTTTAGTCCTATACTGCTTGTTCTTTCTATTCTATTTCTTTCTTTTCTTTGCTTTACTTTATCTTGCTTAATCTTTCACTTGTGGGCCCGTGGTTGTACGTACCTGGTGCGCGCAGACCAATAGAGGATCAGGGGAGCGACCCACCGATCAACCCTAAGGTCATCTCTGGACTACTGACCTTATAGGTAGTAAGTCATGCCATAAACTACCTCATTATTAACGAGGCAGCGCCACACTTCTGGGGTGGAGGCAGGAAGTTAAGCCATAAACTACCTCATTATTAACGAGGCAGCGCCACACTTCTGGGGTAGAGGCTATCTGGGAACCTCACAACTGGGGAGGCCGGTACGCCAACCTTAACTTTTAAGTCTTATTATTTGACTTAACTTATTTCTCTTTTCTTTTTCTAATCTTGCTTACTATTCTCGTGAACATGTTAATATCATGTCACAAACTGAATAGCTTAAATGTGTGTATATATATAACACAACTTTATGGTAAGTCCATTCATGAGTAGACAATTAAATGTCTGTACTTACCTTATCAATCTCTTCTCTTCTTCTCTCTAGGATCTTTGATCGCCCTCCTTGTAGGTCGATTTTTGGATCCTATAGACAAACTTTATCTGTTAATTTCATTTCCATTTATAGCTTTTATTTTTTATTAAAAAGCTTAAATATAACCTATTTACACCTTTTTGGGCTTTATTTATCATTTCCCCAATTTTTCCCAACTTTTGCAAAATTACGATTTTGCCCCTATATTTTGGTAAAATTACAGTTTTGCCCCTGACGGAATTTTATTGATCCAGACTGTATTTTTGGCCCTCAGGAACTTTTCTGACTCTTTTCTAATCATTACCGGGTTCGTTTCTATTATATTTCCACTTTTCACTTTCCCGACCCTCGGGAAGCACTATTCCGACCCTTACGTCGGTTTAGTGATTTTCTATCGTTTCGGAGCCTCAAATGGACGTTTTACTAGTATTTAAAACGTTCATCTAGACTTTCCCGACCTAGGTCTCCGAGGCTCGGATTTTCCGTACCCAACTCAGACCTTTATTTCATTTCCAAAAACGCTCCCCCCCTCGGGGTCGGTTTTTCTGTTTCACTCTCATTTTACATTTTTAGGGGACGGTCTACTATTCACGAACCACCCCTTTGGTTTTCCCTATTCAATTCTCCGTTAGGGACTCAGGTTTCCGACCCGACCCTAAACTTTTATTTTTAATTCCTATTTTACCCCGAAAGCCGTTTTCGAAATTTCGGCAGCATTTCGGCGTAATTTTAAGGCTTCCGGCGTTAGGTACGCCTCGAACCATATGTACCTACCACGTACTATACCACAAGCCTATTTTATGTAAAAGTTTTCCAAACTTTTACATAAAAGCTCACAAATTCCAATTTCACATTTTTAACCACATTACAAAATTTTTTCACAATTTTGCCCTTAGTTTTTGGTTTCGGTTTTCACCACCAAACCGAACCAAAATTTCTCAAACTTTTCAACCACTTTTTAGGCTATTCAATGCCATTTTTCTAACACTTTTTCAAGCCCATTTCCTTGTACTTTTCAACCAAATTCTTAGGGTTTTTAAGCCTCCCATAACTCACGGCCACATTAAGAAAACACATGCCATCATTTTTGTTTCATGCTTTCAATCAAAATTTCATCATTCACATCACAAAATGCATGATTTCAATTAACCAAACATCATATGAAACATGCAAAATTTTCACCAAAACCCTAAGTAAACCCACGGCCACTTTGAGTAAATGAACACCAAAATTTTTCCAAGCTTTTCCATAGTGAAATTCATGCTTTATTCTTAACAAAACATAAGTTAAAAGCATGTTAACACATAAATCACACAAATTTCTCATTGCTTACCAATGGTAACCCACGGATTTTCCTTTGGAAAACCAACCAAAAATTGGTTTTTCTTTTAACCAATTGCATGGTTTTCTTCCTCATTACACCCTTAACAAAACCCATCATCAACTTAATGAAAAACAACCAAAAATTTTCCATCTTAATTCACTATTCACCCCACGGTTTTCATGAAGAAAAACCAAGAAAAATTTCAATCCAAGGGAAGTTACCTTATTCACTTTCTTCCTTTGTCTTCAAGTGATGTTTTGCCACACTTTTGGTATAGAAAACTTGAAGAAATAGCTTAGTTCTCCTTTGGTCACTCACGGCTCACCATGGAGAATAACTTAGAAAAATTTTTTTGTTATGTTTTGCTTGAAAATTGGCTTCGGCCACTTTATTCCCAAACTTGCCGACTTATGCATGGAAGAAAGCCAATTAATTTGGCTCTAAACCAATCAAATTTCAACACCTTTCACCCTAATACTTTCCACCTTTTTCAAAAATTAAAAAGGTATATTTTTGGCCAAATCTTGGCCTTTATATCAAAAAGGCAATTGAATCATGGCCATTCATCCTACCTAACACCAATTTCTTTCCATTTCTTAAATGGATTTATGATGTCATAATTACTAAAGTGAAAGTTGACTTTGACTTTCACTATTCACATTAATTCGACTACTTTTTGACCGATACCGGTTCGAGCCGAAATTTTCCTGGAATCGTCCTGGCGTGTTCCTGAGGTCTCCTGTGCAGTCGGATCAATTTAAATTGCTTCCGTTTGATCAAAATCAATCCCGGAAGTTTACCGTCTTTTTAAGCTCCGGTTAGGGTTTCAATGCCGGTTTTGGCACCGTTTCACCCGTCTCAACTCAGTGAATTTTTCCAACACTGAATTCTTACTCGTCAGTATTGTTAGAACATTTTAATATATTCTAAACAATATAAATACATCTATTTCACTCTTTAAATAGTACAAATTATTATATACATATATTTGTACTTTTCTTACTGTGCTCTTACTTTGACTTGCCATATTCTTATCTTTATACTGTTCAGATACCGAAACTACTCCTTTTTGAGCGTTTTGGGCCTGAATTCACTTTCTTACTCATATACTTTATTCTCTACTTATTTTTGGAAATTTTAATTTCCTCCAAAACATTTATTTATTTCTATCAACACTATAATTTGTCTAATTACAACCATAGTGTTTCTTTACATTCTTACTTACAGAACTCATAGAAAACCCTAGATTAAACTAGGTCACACCGCTAAAATTCTCTGGTCGTCACAGCCCCTCGTAGAGATCATACAATACTATTACAGTTGAGCTTATCGCTAACTGCGATAGATTGTACTCTCGTGGGTCGCCGGCTTATCTCACTCTCTTTTAAAATCGTGTCGTTTTTGGGGAAAATTTTTTTTTTCTTTAAACATCATATGAAATCTTTTCCACTATTTACTTTGTTGATAAGTACAAAGTAATATAAATAATACAGTACTTTTGTAAAATATATATATAATTACAAAAGAACTGTTTCTCCTTTTTTTCCCTTCACTTTAACGCTCAGCGGCAAGACTCTGGCAGTACCATATCCCTCGCCCAGTTATCCCATTTGACACGCGCCATCCCGTACGCCATCCAGTCAAACAAGCTACTGAGCTGGTTGCTTACCTGCAACATTAGCAAAAATGGTGAGCTACAGGCGCAGTAAGTTCAAACATGCAAGAAATAAAATTTCTATGAATAGTACTATTCATCATGAATAGTACCGTTGACCACTATTCGTACGTGAATAGTAACTTTGATCACTATTCATACGTAAATAGTAAAGTTGACCACACCACTGTATCACACTAGTACATCTACCGCGATGTTAGTACTCTCACTAAACTGTCTTATGCTCAATTATGGCACAGTTTCAGTTTTAGGTCATTATCTTTATTTACGTTTTGGTTTTGAGCTCGGTTGGCAGTACCATTTAAGTGCGCATGACTGGGAGCGGTACATTAGTGCTGACCTCCACAGTCTTAATCTCATAGCCCCGAAGGAAAAATTTTACATGACTGGGAGCGGTACATCAGTGCTGACCTCCACAGCCTTATCTCATAGCCCCGAAGGCAAAAGTACCTCCCTGTACGGAAGGCTGGTACGCCAGAAAGTGGTTTCATTACCAACTTTTTAACATTCTAACCCAGTGACTTCACATTGTCCCGTGGTTAGGAATGGTTCACATTTTAATTTTAGGTGAGTGAGTTTCATTAACCTCGCTCTAGTGCCCGAAGCACAATTAACCATGTGTCCCATTCTTATAGTGCCCGTAGCACATTTCGTCTCTCTCTCTATTCTATCATAGTGCCCGTAGCACATATGTACCTAACTTATAGTTAGTACATTAAAGTTAGCACAATCTTGCTATATGTTGCAGATAGGTAAATGTCTGAACTTACCTTATCAGACTATTCCCTTTCTCTCTCTTGGATCTTGAATCGCCTTCCTTGTAGGCCGATTTTGGGATCCTACAGATAAAACTATGTCTGTTAATTTCTTTCCCATTTATAGCTTTTATTTTTCATTAAAAAGCTTAAATAAAACCTATTTATAACTTTTTAGGTTTTATTTATTATTTTCACCATTTTCCCCCAACTTTTGCAAAATTACGATTTTACCCCTGTATTTTGGTAAAATTACAGTTTTGCCCCTGACGGAATTTTATTGATCCAGACTGCATTTTTGGCTCTCAGGAACTTTTCTGACTCTTTTCTAATCATTACTGGGTTCGTTTCTATTTTATTTCCACTTTTTGCTTTCCCGGCCCTCGGGAAGCACTATTCCGACCCTTACGTCGGTTTAGCGATTTTCTATCGTTTCGGAGTCTCAAATGGACGTTTCACTAGTATTTAAAACGTTCATCTAGACTTTCCCGACCTAGGTCTCCGAGGCTCGGGTTTTCCGTTCCCGACTCGGACCTTTATTTCATTTCCAAAAACGCCCCCCCCTCGGGGTCGGTTTTTCAATTTCGCTCACGTTTTTCATTTTCAAGGGGACGGATTACAATTCACGATCCATCCTTTAAATTTTTTTCCTTATTCAATTTTTCCCGTTAGGGACTCGGGTTTCCGTCCCGGCCCTAACTTTTATTTTTAATTCCTATTTTACCCCGAATGCCGTTTTCGAAATTTCGGCAGCATTTCGGCGTAATTTTAAGGCTTCCGGCGTTAGGTACGCCTCGAACCGAATGTACCTGCCACGTACTATACCACAAGCCTATTTTATGTAAAAGTTTTCCAAACTAAAAACTTTTACATAAAAGCCCACAAATTTCCAATTTTACATTATCAACCCACATTACAAAATTTTTTTCACAATTTTACCCTTAATTTGGTTTCGGTTTTCACAACCAAACCGAACCAAATTTTGTCAAACTTTCACCACATTTTAGGCCATTCAATTGTACATTTTTCATCCGAGAACTGCCTGAATTTCCTGGTTATCACATCAGTACCCATGGCTTCTTGCACACACTTCCAGAAATTCGAAGTGAACCGTGCATCTCGATCGGATACAATGGATTTTGGTACTCCATGTAATCTGACGACATGAGTTCCATATAACTGAGCAAACTTTTCCAACGAAAAAGTCATCTTGACAGCTATAAACCATGCCATCTTGGTCAATCTGTCCACAATAACCCAGATGGCATCATAACCTTCTCGGGTTTTTGGGAGTCCCACTACAAAATCCATCGTAATGTGTTCCCATTTCCATTTAGGAATCTCCAACGGTTCCAATCTTCCTGCTGGATGTTTATGTTCCGCTTTGATTCTCTGACAGGTCATGCATCTGCTCACGAATTTCGCTATATCATTCTTCATCCCTTTCCACCAGAACTGTAACTTCAAGTCCTGGTACATCTTGCTAGCTCCGGGATGAACCGAATAGGGTGTCTCGTGGGCTTCAGACATGATCCGTCTTCTAAGTTCCTCATCAACTGGAACATTAATTCTTCCTTGATAAAGGATCATTCCATCCTTGGAAATTCCTTCTTGAGAACTTGTCATCGTTGGATCTCGCCTCTGAGCTTCCTTTATATCCTCAAATAGTGATGATTCCACTTGGAGTGCAGCTAGTCTTCCAGATATCAGCTCCAAGTTCAAAGAATTTATTTCTTGCTGCAATGGCTTCGGAAGCCTGTTTATTGGTAGCTGGTGCGATATGGTAGACTTTCTACTTAAAGCATCCGCTACACGGTTGGCCTTTCCTGGATGGTATAGGATTTCACAATCATAATCCTTCACCAGTTCCAACCATCTTCTTTGCCACATATTGAGCTCTTTTTGCGTGAAGAAATACTTCAGGCTTTGGTGATCAGTGAAAATCTGACACTGAGCTCCATAAAGATAGTGACGCCAAATTTTAAGTGTGAACACTATTGCAGCAAGTTCCAGGTCATGCGTAGGGTAATTCTTTTCATGATCCTTTAATTGACGGGAAGCATAGGCAATCACCTTGCCGCCTTGCATCAGGACTGCTCCCAATCCTATTTTAGATGCATCACTGTAGATCACAAACTTCTCCCCTTCAGTGGGAAGTGTAAGGATTGGTGCACTTGTCAGCCGTCTCTTTAACTCCTGGAAGCTTCTTTCGCATTCCATAGTCCACTCGTACTTCCTTTCCTTGCGTGTAAGAGCAGTAAAAGGTGCAGCTATGTGACGACCAGAGAATTTTAGTGGTGTGACCTAGTTTAATCTAGGGTTTTCTATGAGTTCTGTAAGTAAGAATGTAAAGAAACACTATGGTTGTAATTAGACAAATTATAGTGTTGATAGAAATAAATAAATGTTTTGGAGGAAATTAAAATCTCCAAAAATAAGTAGAGAATAAAGTACATGAGTAAGAAAGTGAATTCAGGCCCAAAACGCTCAAAAAGGAGTAGTTTCGGTATCTGAACAGTATAAAGATAAGAATATGGCAAGTCAAAGTAAGAGCACAGTAAGAAAAGTACAAATATATGTATATAATAATTTGTACTATTTAAAGAGTGAAATAGATGTATTTATATTGTTTAGAATATATTAAAATGTTCTAACAATACTGACGAGTAAGAATTCAGTGTTGGAAAAATTCACTGAGTTGAAACGGGTGAAACGGTGCCAAAACCGGCATTGAAACCCTAACCGAAGCTCAAAAAGACGGTAAACTTCCGGTATTGATTTTGATCAAACGGAAGCAGATTAAGTTGATCCGACTGCACAGGAGACCTCAGGAACACGCCGGGACGATTCCAGGAAAATTTCGGCTTGAACCGGTATCGGTCAAAAAGTAGTCGAATTAATATGAATAGTAAAAGTCAAAGTCAACTTTCACTTTAGTAATTATGACATCATAAATCCATTTACCAAATGGAAAGAAATATGGTGTTAGGTAGGATGAATGGCCATGATTTAATTTGCTTTTGATCTAAAGGCCAAGATTTAGCCAAAAATTAACCTTTTTAATTTTTGAAAAATGGAGAAAGTATTAGGGTGAAAGGTGTTGAAATTTGATTGGTTTAGAGCCAAATTAATTGGCTTTCTTCCATGCATAAGTCGGCAAGTTTGGGAATAAAGTGGCCGAAGCCAATTTTCAAGCAAAAACTAAGAAAATTTTTCTAAGTTATTCTCCATGGTGAGCCGTGAGTGACCAAAGGAGAATTAAGCTATTTCTTCAAGTTTTCTATACAAAAAGTGTGGCAAAACATCACTTGAAGACAAAGGAAGAAAGTGAACAAGGTAACTTCCCTTGGATTGAAATTTTTCTTGGTTTTTCTTCATGAAAATCGTGGGGTGAATAGTGAATTAAGATGGAAAATTTTTGGTTGTTTTTCATTAAGTTGATGATGGGTTTTGTTAAGGGTGTAATGAGGAAGAAAACCATGCAATTGGTTAAAAGAAAAACCAATTTTTGGTTGGTTTTCCAAAGGAAAATCCGTGGGTTACCATTGGTAAGCAATGAGAAATTTGTGTGATTTATGTGTTAACATGCTTTCAAGTTGAATTTTGTTAAGAATAAAGCATGAAATTCATTATGGAAAAGCTTGGAAAAATTTTGGTGTTCATTTACTCAAAGTGGCCGTGGGAAATACTTAGGGTTTTGGTGAAAATTTTGCATGTTTCATATGATGTTTGGTTAATTGAAATCATGCATTTTATGATGTGAATGATGAAATTTTGATTGAAAGCATGAAACAAAAATGATGGCATGTGTTTTCTTAATGTGGCCGTGAGTTATGGGAGGCTTAAAAACCCTAAGAATTTGGTTGAAAAGTACAAGGAAATGGGCTTGAAAAAGTGTTAGAAAAATGGCATTGAATAGCCTAAAAAGTGGTTGAAAAGTTTGAGAAATTTTGGTTTGGTTTGGTGGTGAAAACCGAAACCAAAACTAAGGGCAAAATTGTGAAAAAATTTTGTAATGTGGTTAAAAATGTGAAATTGGAATTTGTGAGCTTTTATGTAAAAGTTTGGAAAACTTTTACATAAAATAGGCTTGTGGTATAGTACGTGGCAGGTACATATGGTTCGAGGCGTACCTAACGCCGGAAGCCTTAAAATTACGCCGAAATGCTGCCGAAATTTCGAAAACGGCTTTCGGGCTAAAATAGGATTTAAAAATAAAAGTTTAGGGTCGGGTCGGAAACCTGAGTCCCTAACGGAGAATTGAATAGGGAAAACATAAGGGGTGGTTCGTGAATAGTAGACCGTCCCCTAAAAATGTAAAATGAGAGTGAAACGGAAAAAAAACCGACCCCGAGGGGGGGGGGGCGTTTTTGGAAATGAAATAAAGATCCGAGTCGGGTACGGAAAATCCGAGCCTCGGAGACCTAGGTCGGGAAAGTCTAGATGAACGTTTTAAATACTTGTAAAACGTCCATTTGAGGCTCCGAAACGATAGAAAATCACTAAACCGACGTAAGGGTCGGAATAGTGCTTCCCGAGAGTCGGGAAAGTGAAGTGGAAATATAATAGAAACGAACCCGGTAATGATTAGAAAAGAGTCAGAAAAGTTCCTGAGGGCCAAAAATGCAGTCTGGATCAATAAAATTCCGTCAGGGGCAAAACTGTAATTTTACCAAAATATAGGGGCAAAATCGTAATTTTGCAAAAGTTGGGAAAAATTGGGGAAATGATAAATAAAGCCCAAAAAGTTGTAAATAGGTTCTATTTAAGCTTTTTAATGAAAAATAAAAGCTATAATTGGAAATGAAATTAACAGACAAAGTTTGTCTGTAGGATCCAAAAATCGACCTACAAGGAGGGCGATCAAAGATCCTAGAGAGAAGAAGAGAAGAGATTGATAAGGTAAGTACAGACATTTAATTGTCTACTCACGAATGGACTTACCATAAAGTTGTGTTATATATATATACACATTTAAGCTATTCAGTTGTGACATGATACTAACATGTTCACGAGAATAGTAAGCAAGATTAGAAAAAGAAAAGAGAAATAAGTTAAGTCAAATAATAAGACTTAAAAGTTAAGGTTGGCGTACCGGCCTCCCCAGTTGTGAGGTTCCCAGATAGCCTCCACCCCAGAAGTGTGGCGCTGCCTCGTTAATAATGAGGTAGTTTATGGCTTAACTTCCTGCCTCCACCCCAGAAGTGTGGCGCTGCCTCGTTAATAATGAGGTAGTTTATGGCATGACTTACTACCTATAAGGTCAGTAGTCCAGAGATGACCTTAGGGTTGATCGGTGGGTCGCTCCCCTGATCCTCTATTGGTCTGCGCGCACCAGGTACGTCCAACCACGGGCCCACAAGTGAAAGATAAAGCAGATGAAGTAAAGCAAAGAAAAGAAAGAAATAGAATAGAAAGAACAAGTAGTATAGGACTAAAGAAAATAATTAGTCCTAAGTTGACAAACCCTAGAGTAGTGTATTCAGCTTATTTACTTGTATGTATGTTTGTACTTACTGAGCTTTAGCTCATTAGTCTATTCGTGCTGTAGGTAATAAAGGAAAGCAACCAGCAAGATGAAACAAGAGTAGCGGACTGACAGGCAGATCCCAGCGATGTCATGGACGGGTTATGGTTCCGTTTCGCAGAATTCCGCTATACTCAAGGTGTAAAAGAAAGAAAGTGTAATAGTGAGATATATGTATAAAGACAAGACAAGAGTGTAGTATGTAAAGTAGTGAAACAAGCTTAAAAGTATATTTCTATTTTTACGTACATTAAAGTAACAAGACTCCAAAATATATTTTGGGAAAAAGTATTAAGAAGTACGTATATATTTATGTATACACAATTTTCAAGAATTAGTAGTTTCCTCCATTTAAAGAAAAAAAAAATATTCCTAGTTTTTCAAGAACAAATCTTTTAAACCCCAAGGAGAAGAAAGCTATAGAAACAAGCAAGCTAAGTAAGACTAAGCAAAGAATAAAGAAAGCAAGCAAGATAAGGTGGACGACCTAAGCTAGAGGGGTCGCCCACTAGCTAAACGCGCAAATCCCTCTACGAATCTCCGATAATAACCAGCTAACCCCAAGAAACTGCGTATTTCCGTCACACTCTTGGGTACAGGCCACTGGTTAATTGCATCTACTTTCGTCGGATCTACAGCAATACCTTCCTGGGATACAACATGTCCAAGGAAATGGACTCTGTCCAACCAAAACTCACATTTTGAGAATTTGGCATACAGTTGATGCTTCCTTATCGTATTCAGCACGATCCTCAGATGCTCCTTGTGCTCCTCATGAGTCTTCGATTATATAAGAATGTCATCAATGAATACAATGACAAACTTATCCAAATACTCTTAAAAAATTCTGTTCATTAAATCCATGAACGCTGACGGCGCATTTGTTAATCCAAATGGCATCACAAGAAACTCATAGTAACCATAACGAGTCCTAAATGCCGTCTTAGGAATATCACTTTCTTTAATTCTCAGCTGGTGATATCCTGATCGTAAGTCGATCTTGGAAAATACCGCTGCGCCTTTTAACTGGTCGAATAGGTCATCAATTCTAGGTAACGGATACCTATTTTTGATCGTAACCTTATTCAACTCCCGATAATCAATGCACAAACGGAATGTTCCATCCTTTTTCTTGACGAATAACACAGGTGCACCCCATGGAGAAAAACTCGGTCTGATGAATCCTTTATCCAAAAGCTCCTTTAATTGTACCTGCAGCTCCTTTAACTCCACTGGAGCCATGCGGTATGGTGCTTTGGAAATAGGTGCCGTTCCAGGCATCAACTCAATTTCGAACGAGATTTCTCTCTCTGGAGGTATCCCTGGTAACTCTTCTGGAAATACGCCACGAAATTCATTAACAACGGGAACGTCTTCAGGTTTAAGCTTCTGTTCCTCTGTAGTGTCCACCACATATGCCAGATATCCCATGCAACCACTGGCTATCAGCTTGCTTACTCTCAGCGAACTGATCATCATCTTCCTGGGTTTTCGAGAAGTATCAACATATTCAAAACTCTCCTCTTCCTCGGGTTGGAATACTATCTTTCGATTTCGGCAGTCGATCGTAGCTTGGTATTTCCCTAGGAAATCCATGCCTAGAATCACATCGTAATCCGCGATCTTCATTACGATTAACTCCGCATATAGTTCCCTATTTGCTGTAATGACTGCCATTTTCATGGCAACTGCTTACCTGTAATAAGTCATTAAGGAATAAAATGGACATAATTTAATGTCTTTTAGTACAATTTAAGAAACACGGTCCAGTACATGATCGTGTAAGAGGCTGTGTACCGCTCAGATAGATGAATGTATTTCAAAGACATGGCCGTGTTGAGTAGTCTCAACTAGTACACGCCCGTGTCCGAAATGTACACGCCCGTGTTGCGTTGCACACGCACGTGTAAGAGTCTGTGCAGAAGGCTGTGTAATGAGCCGAGAGCCACTGTAATGACTCTCATGAATTATGAAACTTAATTACTATGTAATGATGTAATTAAGTTAATAAGCACAGTGTGCTTTTCAGTTGAATGAATTAAACAGGAATAGTAACGTTTAATTACTATTCATGTAGTGAAAGGGGTAATCGATAGTGAAATCGGTCCACCCTATTATGTGAGTATGCGTCGAGACACGCAATATCAAGAAACCGGTCTAGACGACCATTTCATGATACAGAACTGATGAGCTAGTCATCAGTACGCTCAGACTGGTCATCTGAGCGCAGCAGTGATAATTGCCCTAATAGATGTACAGTATCGAGAAAAGTGGTCTAGATGACCTCGTCTCGCCCATAGACTGACAAAATCAAAGTCAGAACGCTCAGATTAGTCAGTCAGATAGTGAACTGTGATTAGTGAATAGTGAATAGTGAGAAACGCAGTGTCAGGTTAGTGGCCAAGACGGCCTAATTCTGGCATAAAACTGATATATTAATAGTCAGCAGGCTCAATCTGGTCAATTGAGCACAAAATGTAGATTTTGTTTAGGGGATACGCAGTATCGGGATGAGGGTCAAGATGACCTTTTCTCGTCCCGAAGCTGATATATTTAGTCTCAGGACGCCCAAATTAGTCAATCGGGTACTTGACACGTTTTTCGAGATAGGGTCATGCAGATCCCGAAAACTGGCCTAGAAGACCTCAGAAGGACGTAAAACTGATAAATTTGAAATCAGCACGTCCAAATTAGTCAAGAGAGACTGTGTTTGAAATTTCACGCGAAAACGCCTCGTTATGCGTGCACAGTGTCAACACAGTGTAGGCCTAACCACAGTATCAAGAAATTGGTCAAGATGACCTTTTCTTGATATAAAACTGATATATTTGGAATCAGAATGCTCAAATTAGTCATTTGAGCACAAAAAGTAATTTTTGACCGGGAACCATGCAGTATCGAGAAACTGGTCGAGACGACCTCGGATGAAGATAAAACTGATATATTTGGGTTCAGCACGCCCAAATTAGTCAGTATAGCCTATCTTAAAATTTTTCAAAAAATTAGTATAAAAGGACGAAATTTTTGTGACTATTGAAAAATAACCCCATAATTTTTCCAAATCCCATTTCCTGCCCCCAACACCACCGAGGATGAACAGTGACCGACCATCGAATCCGACCTCCGTTTTCGACACCGCCAGCACCATTGGAAAGCTCTCGACGAGCTGATTCCAACGGTGGGCCGAGTCGACCGAACCGACGCCGGAGCACGCCGCACGCGCCGCCCAAAGCCGCAGGTGGCCGAATTTTTCAAACCGCCGTATCTCCGCCGTCCGACGTCCAAATGCCATGATTTTGGTCCCAATGGATTCGTGGTGAAGAGTAGAACAAAACCCAGGCTTCATTTCACATCAACAGCCGCCGGATCGCGCCGCCCAAGGTTTGCCGTCGCCGTCGTCATCACCGCTGTCGGATCTCGCTATTCCGGCGGAGTTGAGTTGCAAGGTGGGTGTCAAAATGCTCAGAACGACACGTAGATCAAAAGCTCCAAATCAATTTTGGGCAACAACGCCGGAAAATGAAGATCCAACATCGCCACCGTCACCGAATTTTCGAGGGCCGATTTCCGGTGATAGGAGCCTCGATTAGTGAAATTGACACCACCAATGGGTTCCTCTCGTCGAGCTCTTCAAGATGGTGGTCGCCACTCCCATCGCCGCCGTGGTTAACGGTGGTCAACGCCGGTCAACGGCGACTCGGAGACCGAAAATTGAAGAATGGCCCGTTGGCCTATTTTCGACGTTCCGGACACATCCGCGGCATCGGATTTGCAAACCGGAGTTTCAAAAGTGAAGAACGACGATTCAAAGATTGTGCGGTCGAGACCGAACGGTTCGTCCGACCGCCGACGGGAACGATTTTAGTAGTGGTTTTGATCCCTTGATTCCTCAATTTATTGTTGGAAATAATTATGTATTAATTATGGTTTACGGACTTTAGGAATTGTAAGAAAAAGGGATGAAATGTCGAAAAAGAGAATGTGAGCAAATGTGAATATTTTTACGTAAACAGCGGAGCTTTTACGTAAAAATTAGACCTCTGGTTTAGTACGTGGCAGGTTAGAATAGGTTAGATGGTTTTGAGGCGTTTCCTAAACGCCGGAAACCCAAAAATTAAGCGGAAATGCTGCCGAAATTTCTAAAACGGCACAAAGGGGTATTTTAGGAAACGAGGGGTGAAAATGTGATCAGGATGGAAATCCGAGCCCCCTCGATGACCTAGGTCCAGGAAAGAAGGACGGACGTTTACAGGATTAGTGAACCGCCCCATTAGAAATTTCGTAATGTAAGAAAACGACCCCTATGTCAGAATAGTATCACCCGAGGGACGGGTGCGATCGAAGTATAAAATTTGGGGCGATTACATCGGTAACGGTAATCCGACAGGCTAAATGGTCATACGGGAGGTATTCAGTCAGTTGACTGGTCGGTTAGCCAGTCAAGGACCAAGTCGGAATGGGATAGTGAGAGACAGTGATTAATTTGTCAAGTAGACAAATTAATCAAGCACGATTAAAAATTAGATATCAAATTTCCCAAAGTAGAGCAGTTGGGTACCGATAGGCATCGGTACCACACAACGATAAGTTTATTAGTTTTTGACAATAGAGTGACCTAAGAGCGATGTTAATTAATTTATTGGGTAAATAAATTAATTAATAATGATTAGAAAATCAAATTCTTAAGAAGGGGGCAATTAGTACCGATAAGGATCGGTACTACATAACGAGAATTTTTGTTAGTCACTAATGACCACGGTGACCTAAGAGTGAATGTTAATGAAATGCATTATGATTACAGGGAGGTACCTGTATTGTGACGAAGGCGAGAGTATAAACTGTCTGATGACAGGTAAGTACAACTCCGCCTACAGCATCAATAAAATGAATTTAAAATGATGCTTTTCCAGTATATTAAGTATGTATCTTGTACACGATGCTGCACAGCATACATAAGAGCATATAGTTTCACAATCGAGTAGATTGATGAAAGAACAAGATAGAAGCCATAGATCCCTACCGCGTAGGATTGGGGACAGCTTAGAGAAGCGCATGGCTAGAACAGTTAAACAAGATGGAAATAAATAGGTGTGTCGTACCGGCTCCTTCAGTCGAAGGGGTTTCCAGTTAAAGAAAGTTAAGGCCAAAAGTTGAGCATCAGTTGATGGCTCTTCGGCATTAGTTGTGATGATCAGGAAATATGCAGTATCAAGAAATTGGTTAAAATGACATTTTCTTGATATGAAACTGATATATTTAGACTCAGGATGCCCAAATTAGTCAATCAGGCACCTGACACGTTTTTCGAGACGGGATCACACAGATCCTGAAAACTGATCGAGATGACCTCGAATGAAGTTGAAACTGATAAATTTGGATTCAGCACGTCCAAATTAGTCAGTATAGCCTATTTGTATGCTCAAATTAGCTAATTGAGCACAAAGGTAATTTTTGATCGAGAATTCACAGTACCGGAAACTGGTCAAGATGACCTCAGATGAAAATAAAACTGATATATTTGGATTCAGGACGTCCAAATTAGTCAGGATAGCCCATGTTGAAATTTTGGGCGAAGAAGTATATAAAGGGCGAAAAATCAGAAATTTAAAAAAATAAGCCCATAACTTTCTCTTATTTTCTCTTTCCTCCCCTTACCCGAAAATGAACAGTAACCGACCATCGGAAACGGTGTCCATTTTCGACACCGCCGGTGTCATCGGAAAGCTCTCACCGAGCTGAGTCCAACGGTAGGTCGACTCGACGGAACAGCCGCCGCACGCCGCCGCACGCGCCGCTCGAATGCCGCCGGAGCCGAGAAATTCGATCGCCGATATCTCCTCCGTCCGGCCACCGTTTGCCACGAAACCGGTCCCAAAAGTTTCGTGGTGAAGAGAGGAGCAAAACCCATGCCACCGATTGCCTCAACACCGGCGGAATCGAGCCGGCCAAGCTTCGAAAAAGTCGGTGAAACGCCGCCGTGGAACCGCCGTCGAAACGCTCGATTCCGGCCGAGTTGAAGTGCGCCGTTGGTGCAGAAATGACCGCAGGGCTGAGGGGAGCAAAAGCCCTCAACCAATTTTGGGAAAAAGGTCCGGCACGGCGGAGTTCCACCGTCGCCGCCGTGACCGTGGTTTTCGAGGGAATTTTCCGACGATAGGGGCCTCCAAACATGAAATTGAGGTCACCAATGGATTCCTCTCGTCGAGTTCTTCAAGATGGGCTACTCATTTGCCACCGTCGCCGCCGTCAACCGCCGGTCAACGGCGAGTCAACGCCGGTCAACGGCGACCGGAGACGAAAAATTTAAGAATGGCCCGTTGGCCTATTTTCGATGTTCCGGACACATCCGCGACGTCAGAATTGCAAGACGGAGTCTCAAAGGCAAAGAACGGAGAATTAAAGTTTATCCGCGCGAAACCGAACAGTTCGTTCGATCGCCAGTGGAACGATTCCGGTAGTGACTTCGGTCCTTCCATTCCTGAAATTAATGTTTTTGGAATGAGTATATATGAATTATGTATTCTGGAATGTGAAATTGTAAGAAAATTGGACTATGTGTATGAAAAATAGTCAAATGAGAAAAAGTGAAAAATGTAAAGATTTTTACGTAAAAAGTTGAGTTTTTACGTAAAAATATAGGCTCTGGTATAGTACGTGGTAGAATAGAACGAGGTTAGATGGTTTCAAGGCGTTTCCTAAACGCCGGGAATCCAAAAATTAAGCGGAAATGCTGCCGAAATTTTGAAAACGGCACAAAAGAGTATTTTAAGAACCGAGGGTAAAAACGTGGTCGGGATGGAAACCCGAGCCCTTTCGGTAACCTAGACCCGAGAAAGAGCATTAACGCTCGAGAGTCAGAATAGTACCACCCGAGGGTCGGTAAATAGTAAACCAAGAAATTATGGTAAATAAGGGCCAAAGCTAAGTTGCGAATCAAAGAAAAGTAAGGTTATAATGAGAAAAATCCCATTAGGGGCAAAATGGTAATTTTGCCAAAAGTTCAGGGTAAAATAGTAATTTTACTAAAAGTTAGCAGAAAAGTTATAAATGGGATATTAGATCCTTAAATTTATGATCGAGAAATGAAACGTAGAATTTTTACGTTTTATTAAGTTTTATACATGAAAGAAGCATAGAAAATAACCGTTATTATTTCGGTTATAGGGATCCGCGCCAGACAATATGAAGAGACGTCTGCGGACCAAGGAAGCGAGAAAAGAGATGCTAGCAAGTATTTGTAAGTTCAAACATTTAATTGTCTGCAACATAAATGAACTGGACATGTTATGTGTTATGTGTTCTATGTAGTAAGTTCGAATACTTAATTAACTGCAATATGAATAGACTATTATGTCTAAGTATGATATGTGGTAAGTACAGCCATTTAATTGTCTACTCACGAATGGACTTACCATAGAGTTGTGTTATATATATATATATACATTTAAACTATTCAGTTTGTGACATGATACTAACATGTTCACGAGAATAGTAAGCAAGATCAGAAATGGAAAAGAGGAATAAGATAAGTCAGATAATAAGACTTAAAAGTTAAGGTTGGCGTACCGGCCTCCCCAGTTGTGAGGTTCCCAGATAGCCTCCACCCCAGAAGTGTGGTGCTGCCTCGTTAATAATGAGGTAGTTTATGGCTTAACTTCCTGCCTCCACCCCAGAAGTGTGGCGCTGCCTCGTTAATAATGAGGTAGTTTATGGCATGACTTACTACCTATAAGGTCAGTAGTCCAGAGATGACCTTAGGGTTGATCGGTGGGTCGCTCCCCTGATCCTCTATTGGTCTGCGCGCACTAGGTATGTCCAACCACGGGCCCACAAGTGAAAGATTAAGCAGATAAAGTAAAGAAAAGAAAAGAAAGTAAAACTTAGCAAAGAAAAGCTAAGAACAGAAAGTAAAGCTAAGAAGAGAAAAGAAAAGAAGAGAAAGTAAGGCTTAGTAAAGAAAAGCTAAGAAAAGCTAGAAGAAGAAAGAATGAAAGTAAACAAGCATAATGCCACTAATATGTGTGCATATGCTTAGCAAGAAAAGAAAAGAAGAAGAAAAGTATGACATGAAAGAAAGAATGAAAGTAAACAAGCATAATGCGACTAACATGTGTGCATATGCTATGTTATGCATAAATTGATATGCATAAGTCAGTTATACAATTTTAAGTGTATCTGTGATGTTTAAGCATACATTAAGTATGCTGTGTTTAAGTTGATATGTGTATACAATATTTTGTATAATGTTGAGTATTTTATGCTTAAGATGTTAAGCATACATTCTGTATGTTATGTTTAAATTAGCTTATGCTAAAAGAACGTTGAGATTGTTCTCTCAATGTTAGAATATGTTATATATGAAGTTGAAAGTAAAGTATAATGTATGTACATATTCTGATGCCACAGTTGGTATCAGACATGTTCTGTCCAAAAGGTATGAGTTAGTATTTTGTCATGAATGTATGTTTGAACTTACTGAGCCTGTCGCTCACAAGTTTGTTTATGTTGCAGGTAAGCATCCTGCACGAAGATAAGACAAGTGATGGATGACGGATGGAATCTGCATGTGCCAAGGGACTGGGTGAGGGTTATGGTACTACTATGAGTCTTCCGCTGAGCTGTTTAAAAGAGTATTAAAATGATGTTTTATAATGTAAATGAAGTTAAGGCAATGTAAAATATTTATTATAGTAAATGTTTTACAACGGTACAGTTTCCAAGTAAAGTTTAAGAAAAGAAAAAAAAAAATTTATTCCATATTTTTATGTTCAAATGGGAAGTAGAGTAAGCATGTTAAAGAAAGTATGTTAAAAGTAAGATACCAGCTATTACAGATGGTATCAGAATAAGTTAGAAACAAGTTAAAAGTAAGTTGCCGACGACCCAAGTGGTTACAGTCTATCGCAATTGGCAACAGTGGCTGACTGTAATAGTACTGTTTAACCCTACGTAGGGCGGGTTGTCACATTAGTTGAC
The DNA here is from genome assembly GCA_035233585.1 of Antiaris toxicaria. Taxonomy (NCBI): domain Eukaryota; kingdom Viridiplantae; phylum Streptophyta; class Magnoliopsida; order Rosales; family Moraceae; genus Antiaris; species Antiaris toxicaria. The sequence continues at coordinate 89,160,612 of CP141156.1, forward strand.
CTCGGGTGTTACCATTGGTCTGCACGCACACGGTACTGACACATGGGCCCTAAATAGACAAGAAAAGAAAAGAGAAGTTTGAAGCATAAATGAACATAACCGGACCATGCATTAGTTATAGTTCGCTATGCTTTCTTTTTCAGTAGAGTGCATACAGTACACGATGCTTCTGTCATGCATAAAGTATGTGAAGTTTTATATTTAGTGTTATGACATGTTATGTGATGACATGATATGTGAGCTGATATGTGATATGCTTATATGGTATGTGATTTATTAAGTGATATATGTCATGCTTATGATTTTAAGTATGTGCTATGTTCTAAACATGTTTTGCGGTTAACATGTTGTACTTACTGGGCGTAAAGCTCACGGAGTGTGTTCATGCTGTAGGTAAGTTTCCTATAGCGTAAACACCAATGGGCGATGATGGCGGCGGAGGCAGATGTGAGGATGAGGTTATGGATACACCGCGAGTATTTTTCCGCACAGTATGAATAAATAGTATTTTGAACGGTGACAGTTAAACAGTATTTTGAATAGTAAAGATTAATTGGTATATTGGAACAGTAAACAGTATATGTATGAATAGTATATTTAAATAGTGTCTGGTGAATATTAATCAGATAAACAAGTATATAAGTGTGTATGTATATTTGAAATCCTTATGTTTTTGAAATTCCGCATTTTAATAGTACACGTATGTGAATAGTAAATACGTACGCGTATATTAAAAAAAAATCCCTCTAAATTTATGGTATTAAATTCAGCAAGTTTAAGTATCGGTTTTAAAGAGAAAGTATATGTAAAAGCTAAAGAAGCAAGTAATACTTTTCAGTGACGGTCCAGGCCGCTGAGGGCACGGGGCGTCACAGTTGGTATCAGAGCGGTTTCCTGCCATCCTACCTCACATCGCCGCATGCCTGCCTCATCTGTCCAAGTAAGTTAGTTTTATTTTTTTTAGTCAGTAAATGTTTATCTATTGAAGATAACATTTTATAATAATGAAACGACGAAATCTATGATGGCGAGGATAAGATGAAAAGATGCTGAGATCATTATACGAAAAATCACGACCATGCAGTGCTAGAGAACTGCTCAAAGAAAGAACATGGATTGCTGCCCGAGTTGTACCGATCTTCAGGGCTAGTTGTCCACTAAGTTTCGAATGGCAAACAGTACTCCTACACTCCATGAGAATGTCAGGACTGGTTTCACGTTATCAAAGTGATTCCCCGATTGTACACCATTGATCAGGATAACTGAGTCTTGTTGGCTGTTGATATCTCTCAAGAAGATACTCTCGTGTGTATCGGGATCCTTATGACCAAGATGAGCTCTTAACTGCGTCGAGTTTCGCCATACCACAATCGAGCCAATCTCTGAGAGGAGTCCAGCATCAGCCTCAGTTTTTCTTTATGGGTAAGCGGGGAGTGAAATTGCCTAAGTTCCCTAGAGTTATGGATATACGAGAATTTGTTCATCCGATTGAAAGACTGCAGCTGATGTCCGGTGATACAGTTCTAACGTATGCTGTTTGCTACAAGGAACCGATATGGACTTCTACAATACATTCCGAGACAAAAGTGGATCAAGGCAGAAGAAGACCAAAAGAGAGAAAGAGACCTTGCCAAACAAAATTAGAAGAGCGATCAAGCAGGACTAGCAAGCCTTATCAAGGAGGTAGTGAACGCCGAGAGAAAAGTTCTCAACCCCGTGAACCTTGCACAAGCCCAAGGCATTATAGCAGCCACCATTATGGAGGGTGACCCGGTAGAACCAGCACCCCAACTGGCCGATGAAGAGTTCATGGCCGAGCACCAGCCAGAAGTACACGAGGGCAATAGGGAGCCGATGGAGAACCCGAACCAGCCCGTATGTCTCCTGAACACCCTATGAAGGAGGAAGATAACGAGACTCTTTCCGACGCCCATCCCGACGATGAGTGAGAGGAGAACCCAGAGGAGTACTCACTTAGCGATAGTGACGATGTGGAGATGCCTGATACTGAATCAGGATTGTCCTTCCAATAATAGTAACCCTTCTGCGGGAATGTTAGTTATGAAAATATATAGAGGGAAGCAGTAGCTCTCCCCCGTCAGTTATAGCATAATGTACTTGTTGGGATCGTATAAGGGAAGTGTGTGTCACTCCCGCTGAACTAGAATCTTGAATATATATATATATTATGTGAAATATATTATGAGATAAACAGTAAAGCTTTGCCCTAGGGGCCAGATATAAATTTTTTTCCACAGTGTGAGTATGATATGACAGAAAGTGCAGGACGAATCCTAGCACTCAGACGATGTCCCAATATAATGCGGCAATTGTATTGAACATCACAGTATGAGAGAAAGAAAGATGGATATAGTGTGTATATTTATATCCATAATGTTTACATAAGATTGTTAAGTAAGAAAGAAAATGATATGTGATACGAGTCCCAAGTACAGAATTTAAGAGACATATTTTTCTTTCCCGCTGTACGATAGGGTTACATAGGAAAAACATGGCAAGAACGAGAGCTTAGTTAAACCCAGCATCCCGAGAGGATGAGTTGATAGCACAGATCGCAGCCATGCGAGAGATGATGGAGAACCAGCAACGGGAGCTAAACCAGCTTAGGGAACAGCTGGGCCAGCAACCCCAGGCACCACAGTCAGTAGGGATGCCAACACAGGAGGCTCCAGCAGCCCCAGAAACTCTGAGGGAGCAAGCAACTCCTCCAGCCCAGGAGGCACTAGCACCTATAGTAATGGCTACTCTCGTAGCAGCAATTGTTTTTTTTTGCCAATCTCTAGGGAAGGCGACTTGTATGAGAGATTCTGACGCATGAAAGCGTTAGAATTCTTAGGAATCACCAACCCTATAGAGGCCGATGATTGGCTAACGGATATCCAAGTAATCTTGGATTTTATAGGATTAACAGATAGAGAGAGAAAGTGATGTACGCATCCTTCACCCTGCGCAATGTGGCGCGTTAGTGGTGGAAGATGGTAACCATTAGGAGGAACATTAGAGAGATGAGCTGGAGCGATTTCATTGAGGAATTCAAGGAGACGTACTTCAACAAGGAAGCACTAGCAGCACAGTAAGACGAGTTCAACAACCTGCGCAAAGGTAGTATGACTGTTATGGAGGCAGTCAAGAAGTTTGAGCAGCTGGCTCAACTTTTTCCAGATTTAGTACCGACTAAAAGGAGAGAGTCAGACGAATGCTGAAGATGTTCAAAATGGAAATCGCAGTTTAGGTCTGTAGCGGAAGCCACGGACCAGTGACACTAGCAGAATGTGTCAGCAAGGCTATCTGAACTGAGTACTGATCGGTTCATGAGAAGGAGTGAAAGGCATAGAATTTTAAGGCACGAAAGGAGGAGAAAATGCAAGCCGAGTAGGCTTAGGAGAAGCAGAACCCCGAGTCACAATACAGAGGGCAGAATGTGGGAACCGGCCAGAATAATAGGCATTCCCATAACAACAACAAGAGAAAAGGGGAATTAGGGCAATCAAGATTCACAGAAGAATTTCCCTAGAAGAGATACGACCAGGAAGGAATGATAGCCAATACCCGACATGCACGAGATGCGGAAGGAGGCACCCAGGAGAATGCAAGCAGAGAGCAAGTGGTTGTTTCATCTGTGGCAAGGAAGGCCACTATGCCAAAAAAAAAAATACCACTCCAACCTGCAGAATCGACAGAATCAACCCCGCACTGGGAATAATCAACTTCACACCAACCAGACCAGGATCGAAGACCCTTCAATCACAAAAGGTATTCTGAAAGCTTCAGACAGCTAAGGGAGAATCTATGCTTATACGGGGAGTGACATTGAAGCTGTAACTTCTGCAATGGTGACAGGCCAGCTTTCTATCGCCAACTTTGATGCGTTAGTTCTACTTGATTCTGGAGCCACCCATTCGTTACATCATCAGATTTTGCCAAAAAAAAAAAAAAAGAGCTTAGGACACAACGTTGTCATAAACTGTTGAAGGCGGAAAATCGTTTTCGAACCAATCGGATGTGAAAAGTTCATCTACAAGGGTTTGTCGCCAGAGCAACCAAAGACGATGATATCAGCAGTGAAGGCTTGCGAGATGCTATCCAGTAGATACACGGACTTCCTAGAATACGTAGCAGATAGGACTCGAGGAATAGAGATAGGACCCGAGAACGTGTCGATAGTCAAGGAATTCATGGAGATACTTCCAGAAGATCTTGCAGGACTCCAACCAGAGCGCGAGATCTCGTTCGAGACTGAACGTCTACTAGAATCAGCCCCATCTTTGAGGCCCCCTACGGAATGGGTCCTGTAGAGCTAAAGGAGCTCCAAGCCCAGCTAAAGGACTAAATAGATAAGGGATTCATTCGACAGAGATATTCACCCTGGAGAGCACCCATACCATTCGTGAAGAAGAAAGATGGACCACTGAGAATGTGCATCGACTACAGAGAGTTGAACAGGATTACGATTAAGAACAAGCATCTGTTGCCGCGAGTTGACGATCTATTTGATTAGCTCTGAGATGCTGCAATGTCCTCGAAGATCGATCTACGTTCAGGGTACCATCAACTACGAATCAAGAATGAAGATGTACCTAAAACAGCCTTTCAAACGTGGTACGGACATTACGAGATTCTGTTCATGTTGCTCAGATTAACGGACGCACCAGCAACTTTCATGAACTGGATGAACCGCATGTTCAAGGACTATTTGGATAAGTTTGTCATTGTGTTCATTGATGACATACTTATACACTCTAAGACGAAGGAAGAGCACGAAGAGCACTTAATTATCATTTTGCGCATGTAACAGGACCATCAGTTATACATCAAGTTCTCCAAGTACGAGTTTTGGCTAGAGAAGGTCCATCTCCTAGGCCACATAGACCCCAAGGAAGGAGTATCCGTGTGTAATGACCGCCATTTTCATGGCACCTACTTACCATGTAATAAGTCATTAAGGAATAAAATGGACATAATTTAATGTCCTTTAGCAAATTTAAGAAACATGGTCAAGTACACGACCGTGTAAGAGGCTGTGTACCGCTCAGATAGATGAATGTGTTTCAAAGACATGGCCGTGTTGAGTAGTCTCAACTAGTACATGCTCGTGTCTGAAATGTACACGCCCGTGTTGCGTTGCACACGCACGTGTAAGAGTCTGTGTAGAAGGCTGTGTAATGAGCCGAGAGCCACTGTAATGACTCTCATGAATTATGAAACTTAATTACTATGTAATGATGTAATTAAGTTAATAAGCACAGTGTGCTTTTCAGTTGAATGAATTAAACAGGAATAGTAACGTTTAATTACTATTCATACAGTGAAAGGGGTAATCGACAGTGAAATCGGTCCACCCTATTATGTGAGTATGCGTTGAGACACGCAATATCAAGAAATCGGTCTAGACGACCATTTCATGATACAGAACTGATGAGCTAATCATCAGTACGCTCAGACTGGTCATCTGAGCGCAGCAATGATAATTGCCCTAATAGATGTACAGTATCGAGAAAAGTGGTCTAGATGACCTCTTCTCGCCAATGGACTGACAAAATCAAAGTCAGAACGCTCAGATTAGTCAGTCAGATAGTGAACAGTGATTTGTGAATAGTGAGAAACGCAGTGTCAGGTTAGTGGCCAAGACGGCCTTAATCTGGCATAAAACTGATATATTAATAGTCAGCAGGCTCAATCTGGTCAATTGAGCATAAAATGTAGATTTTGTTTAAGGGATACGCAGTATCGGGATGAGGGTCAAGACGACCTTTTCTCGCCCCGAAACTGATATATTTAGACTCAGGACGCCCAAATTAGTCAATCGGGAACCTGACACGTTTTTCGAGACGGGGTCATGCAGATCCTGAAAACTGGTCCAGAAGACTTCAGATGGACGTAAAACTGATAAATTTGAAATCAGCACGTCCAAATTAGTCAAGAGAGACTGTGTTTGAAATTTCACGCGAAAACGCCTCGTTATGCGTGCACAGTGTCAACACAGTGTAGGCCTAACCACAGTATCAAGAAATTGGTCAAGATGACCTTTTCTTGATATAAAACTGATATATTTGGAATCAGAATGCTCAAATTAGTCATTTGAGCACAGAAAGTAATTTTTGACCGGGAACCATACAGTATCGGGAAACTGGTCAAGACGACCTCGGATGAAGATAAAACTGATATATTTGGGTTTAGCACGCCCAAATTAGTCAGTATAGCCTATCTTAAAATTTTTCAAAAAATTTGTATAAAGGACGAAATTTTGGGGATTCTAGAGAAATAGCCCCCATATTTTTCCAAATCTCATTTTCTCCCTCCCCACACCACACGAAGATGAACAGTGACCGACCATCGAATCCGGCCTCCGTTTTCGACACCGCCGGCACCATTGGAAAGCTCTCGACGAGCTGATTCCAACGGTGGGCCGAGTCGACTGAACCGACGCCGGAGCACGCCGCACGCGCCTCCCAAAGCCGCCGGTGGCCGAATTTTTCAAACCGCCGTAACTCCACCGTCCGACGTCCAAATGCCACGATTCCGGTCCCAATGGATTCGTGGTGAAGAGTAGAACAAAACCCAGGCTTCATTTCACGTCAACAGCCACCGAATCGCGCCGCCCCAGGTTCGCCGTTGCCGTCGCCATCGCCGCCATCGGGTCTCGCTATTCCGGCGGAGTTGAGTTGCAAGGTCGGTGTCAAAATGCTCAGAACAACACGTAGATCAAAAGCCCCAAATCAATTTTGGGCAACAACGCCGGAAAAATGAAGATCCAACGCCGCCGCCGTCGCCGACTTTTCGAGAGCCGATTTCCGGTGATAGGAGCCTCGATTCGTGAAATTGACACCACCAATGGGTTCCTCTCGTCGAGCTCTTCAAGATGGTGGTCGCCACTTCCATCGCCGCCGTGGTCAACGCCGGTCAACGGCGACCCAGAGACCGAAAATTGAAGAATGGCCCGTTGGCCTATTTTCGACGTTCCGGACACATCCGCGGCATCGGATTTGCAAACTGGAGTTTCAAAAGTGAAGAACGACGATTCAAAGATTGCACGGTCGAGACCGAACGGTTCGTCCGACCGCCGACGGGAACGATTTTGGTAGTAGTGTTGATCTATTTATTCCTCAATTTAATATTGGAAATAATTATGTATTAATTATGGTTTAATGACTTGAGGAATTGTAAGAAAAAAGGGTGAAATATCGAAAAAGAGAATGTGAGAAAATGTGAATATGTTTACGTAAAAAGCGGAGCTTTTACGTAAAAATTAGGCCTCTGGTTTAGTACGTGGCAGGTTAGAATAGGTTAGATGGTTTTGAGGCATTTCCTAAACGCCGGAAACCTAAAAATTAAGCGGAAATGCTGTCGAAATTTCTAAAACGGCACAAAGGGGTATTTTAGGAAACGAGGGCTGAAAATGTGATCGGGATGGAAACCCGAGCTCCCTCGATGACCTAAGTCCGGGAAAGAAGGACGGACATTATGAGGATTAGTGAACCGCCCCATTAGAAATTTCGTAATGTAAGAAAACGACCCCTATGTCAGAATAGTACCACCCGAGGGACGGGTGCGATCGAAGTATAAAATTTAGGGCGATTACATCGGTAACGGTAACCCGATAGGCTAAATGGTCATACGAGAGGTATTCAGTATGTTGACTGGTTGGTTAGCCAGTCAAGGACCAAGTCGGAATGGGATAGTGAGAGACAGTGATTAATTTGTCAAGTAGACAAATTAATCAAGCACGATTAAAAAAATTAGATATCAAATTTCCCAAAGTAGAGCAGTCGGGTACCGATAGGCATCAGTACCACACAACGATAATTTTATTAGTTCCTAACGATAGAGTGACCTAAGAGCGATGTTAATTAATTTATTGGGTAAATAAATTAATTAACAATGATTAGAAAATCAAATTCTTAAGAAGAGGGCAATTAGTACCGACAAGGATCGGTACCACATAACGAGAATTTTTATTAGTCACTAATGACCACGGTGACCTAAGAGTGAATGTTAATGTAAATGCATTATGATTACAGGGAGGTACCTGTATTGTGACGAAGGCGAGAGTATAAACTGTCTGCTGACAGGTAAGTACAACTCCGCCTACAGCATGGATAAAATGAATTTAAAATGATGCTTTTCCAGTATTTTAAGTATGTATCTTGCACACGATGCTGCACAGCATACATAAGAGCATATAGCTTCACAATCGAGTAGATTGATGAAAGAATAAGATAGAAGCCATAGATCCCTACCGCGTAGGATTGAGGACAGCTTAGAGAAGCGTATGGCTAGAACAGTTAAACAAGATGGAAATAAATAGGTGTGTCGTACCGGCTCCTTCAGTCGAAGGGGTTTCCAGTTAAAGAAAGTTCAGGCCACAAGTTGAGCATCAGTTGATGGCTCTTCGGCATTAGTTGACCTCAGGCGTTACCGTTGGTCTGCGCGCACACGGTACTGACACATGGGCCCTAAATAGACAAGAAAAGAAAAGAAAAGTTTGAAGCATAAATGAACATAACCGGATCATGCATTAGTTATAGTTCGCTATGCTTTCTTTTTCAGTAGAGTGCATAGAGTACACGATGCTTCTGTCATTCATAAAGTATGTGAAGTTTTATATTCAGTGTTATGACATGTTATGTGATGACATGATATGTGAGCTGATATGTGATATGCTTATATGATATATGATTTATTAAGTGATATATGTCATGCCTATGATTTTACGTATGTGCTATGTTTTAAACATGTTTTGCGATTAACATGTTGTACTTACTGGGCGTAAAGCTCACGGAGTGTGTTCATGCTGTAGGTAAGCATCCTATAGCGTAAACATCAAGGGACGATGATGATGGCGGAGGTGGATGTGAACATGAGGTTATGGATACACCGCGAGTATTCTTCCGCACAGTATGAGTAAATAATATTTTGAATGGTGACAGTTAAATAGTATTTTGAATAGTAAAGGTTAAATGGTATTTTGGAACAGTAAACAGTGTATGTACGAGTAGTATATTTAAATAGTATCTGGTGAATAGTAATCAGATAAACATGTATATAATTATGTATGTATAATTGAAATCCTTATGTTTTTCAAATTCCGCATTTTAATAGTATGCGTACGTGAATAGTAAATACGTACGTGTATATAAAAAAAAAAAAATCCCTCTAAATTTATAGTCTTAAATTCAGCAAGTTTAAGTATCGTTTTTAAAGAAGCAAGTAATAGAGTTTACAGTGACGGTCCGGGCCGCTGAGGGCACGGGGCGTCACAGTTGGTATCAGAGCGGTTTCCTGCCATCCTACCTCACATCGCCACATGCCTGCCTCATCTGTCCAAGTAAGTTAGTTTTATATTTTTAGTCAGTAAATGTTTCTCTATTGAAGATAACATTTTATAGTAATGAGATGACGAAACCTATGATGGCGAGAATAAGACGAAGAGATGCTGAGATCATTATACGTAAATCACGACCGTGCAGTGCTAGAGAACTGCTCAAAGAAAGGACATGGATTGCTGCCCGAGTTGTACCGATCTTCAGGGCTAGTTGTCCATTAAGTTTCGAGTGGCAAACAGTACTCCTGCACTCCATGAGAATGTCAGGACTGGTTTCATGTTATCAAAGTGATTCCCCGATTGTACGTCATTGACCAGGATAACTGAGTCCTGTTGGCTGTTGATATCTCTCTGGAAGATACTCTCGTGTGTATCGGGATCCTTATGACCAGGATGAGCTCTTAACTGTGTCGAGTTTCGCCATACCACGATCGAGCCAATCTCTGAAAGCAGTCCAGCATCAGCCTCAGTTTTTCTTTATAGGCAAGCGGGGAGTGAAACCACCTAAGTTCTCTAGAGTTATGGATATACGAGAATTTGTTCATCGGACTGAAAGACTGCAGCTGATGTCCGGTGATACAGTTTTAACGTATGTTGTTCGCTACAAGGAACCGATATGGACTTCTACAATACATGCCGAGACAAAAGTGGATCAAGACAGAAGAAGACTCAAAGAGAGAAAGAGACCTTGCCAAACAGAATTAGAAGAGCGATCAAATAGGACTAGCAAGCCTTATTAAGGAGATAGTGAACGCCGAGAGAAAAGTGCTCAACCCCGGGAACCCTACACAAGCCCAAGGCATTATAGCAGCCGCCATTATGGAGGGTGACCCGGTAGAACCAGCACCCTAACTGGCCGATGAAGAGTTCACGGTCGAGTACCAGTCAGAAGTACACGAGGGCAATAGGGAGCCGATGGAGAACCCCGAACCAGCCCGTATGTCTCCCGAACACCCCATGAGAGAGGAAGATAACGCGACTCTTTTCGACGCCCATCCCGACGATGAGGGAAAGGAGATCCCCAATCGCTTTAGTAATGACGAAGTCATCATAGCCAGCGATGACGAGGTCAGTTTCAGCTGAGAAGAAGAAGAGAACCCAGAGGAGTACTCACTCAGTGATAGTGACGATGAGGAGATGCCTGATACTGAATCAGGATTATCCTTCCAATAGTAGTAACCCTTCTGCGGGAATGTTAGTTATGAAAATATATAGAGGGAAGCAGTAGCTCTCCCCCGTCAGTTATAGCATAATGTACTTGTTGGGATCGTATAGGGGAAGTGTGTGTCACTCCCACTGAACTGGAATCTTGAATATATGTATATATATTATGTGAAATATATTATGAGATAAGTAGTAAAGCTTTGCCCTAGGGGCCAGATATAATATTTTTCCACAGTGTGAGTATGATATGACAGAAAGTGCAGGACGAATCCTAGCACTCAGACGATGTCCCAATACAATGCGGTAATTGTATTGAACATCACAGTATGAGAGAAAGAAAGATGGATATAGTGTGTATATTTATATCCATAATGGTTTAAGTAAGATTGTTAAGTAAGAAAGAAAATGATATGTGATACGAGTCCCAAGTATAGAGTTTAAGAGACTTATATTTTCCTTTTTCGCTGTACGATAGGGTTACATAGGAAAACATGGCAAGAATGAGAGCTTAGTTAAACCCAGCATCCTGAGAGGATGAGTTGATAGCACAGATCGCAGCCATGCGAGAGATGATGGAGAACCAGCAGCGGGAGCTAAACCAGCTTAGAGAACAGCTGGGCCAGCAACCCCAGGCACCACAGTCAGTAGAGATGCCAGCACAGGAGGCTCTAGCAGCCCAGAAACTCTGAGGGAGCAAGCAGCTCCTTCAGCTCAGGAAGCACTAGCACCCATAGTAATGGCTGCTTTCGTAGCAGCAATTATTTTCTGCCAATCCCTAGGGAAGGCGACTTGTATGAGAGATTCCGACGCATGAAAGCGTTAGAATTCGTAGGAATCACCAACCCTATAGAGGCCGATGATTGGCTAACGAATATCTAAGTAATCTTGGATTTTATAGGGTTAATAGATAGAGAGAGAGAAAGTGATGTACGCACCCTTCACCCTGCGCAATGAGGCGCGTTAGTGGTGGAAGATGGTAACCATTAAGAGGAACATCAGAGAGATGAGCTGGAGCGATTTCATTGAGGAATTCAAGGAGATGTACTTCAACGAGGAAGCACTAGTAGCGCAGTAGGACGAGTTCGACAACCTGCACCAAGGTAGTATAACTGTTATGGAGGCAGTCAAGAAGTTTGAGCAGTTGGCTCAACTTTGTCCAGATTTGGTACCGACCAAAAGGAGAGAGTCAGACGAATGCTGAAGATGTTCAGAACGGAAATCACAGTTTAGGTCTGTAGCGGAGGGCACGGACCAGCGACACTAGCAGAATGTGTCAGCAAGACTATCTGAGCTGAGTACTAGTCGGCTCAGGATAAGGAGCGAAAGGCGCAGAATTTTAAGGCACGAAAGGAGGAGAAAATGCAAGCTGAGCAGGCTCAGGGGAAGTAAAACCCCGAGTTACAACACAGAGGACAGAATGTGGGAACCGGCCAGAATAGTAGGCATTCCCATAATAACAACAAGAGAAAAGGGGAATTAAGGCAATCAAGATTCACAGGAGAATTTCCCCCAGAAGAGAAACGACCAGGAAGGAAATGATAGCCAACTCGACGTGCACGAAATGCGGAAAGAGGCACTCAGGAGAATGTAAGCAAGGAGTAAGTGGTTGTTTCATCTGTGGCAAGAAAGGCCACTATGCCAAAAAAAAAAAAAAAAAGGCTTAGGACACAACGTTGTCATAAACTGTTGAAGGCGAAAAATCATTTTCGAACCAATCGGATGTGAAAAGTTCATCTACAAGGGTTTGTCGCCAGAGCAACCAAAGACGATGATATCAGCAGTGAAGGCTCGCGAGATACAATCCAGTGGATGCACGGACTTCCTAGTATACGTAGCAGATAAGACTCAAGGAATAGAGATAGGACCCGACAACGTACCGATAGTCAGGGAATTCATGGAGATATTTCTAGAAGATCTTGCAGGACTCCAACCAGAGCGCAGGATCTCGTTCGAGACTGAACGTCTACTAGAATCAGCCCCATCTTTGAGGCCCCCTACAGAATAGGCCCTATAGAGCTAAAGGAGCTCCAAGCCCAGCTAAAGGACTAAATAGATAAGGGATTCATGCGATAGAGCTATTCACCCTGGAGAGCACCCATACCATTCGTGAAGAAGAAAGATGGACCACTGAGAATGTGCATCGACTACAGAGAGTTGAACAGGATTACGATTAAGAATAAGCATCTGTTGCCGCGAGTTAACGATCTATTTGATCAGCTCCAAGACGCTGTAGTGTTCTCGAAGATCGATCTACATCCCGAGTACCATCAACTACAAATCAGGAATGAAGATGTACCCAAAACAGCATTTCAAACGTGGTACGGACATTACGAGTTTCTGTTCATGTCACTCAGATTAACGGACGCACCAGCAACTTTCATGAACTGGATGAACCGCATGTTCAAGGACTATTTGGATAAGTTTGTCATTGGGTTCATCGATGACATACTTATACACTCTAAGACGAAGGAAGAGCACGAAGAGCACTTAATTATCATTTTGCGCATGCAACAGGACCATCAGTTATACACCAAGTTCTCCAAGTACGAGTTTTGGCTGGAGAAGGTCCATTTCCTAGACCACGTAGACCCCAAGGAAGGAGTATCTGTGGACCTGGCGAAAATTGATGCAGTTAGCACGTGGCCAGCTCAGAGGAACGAAACGGGAATTCACAGTTTCTTTAAACTAACAGGATGTTACCTACACTTAGTCGAAGGCTACTCAAAGTTAGCTGCTCCGCTCACAGCGCTCACCAAGAAGGGAAAGAGGTATAAGTGAATCGATAAGTGTGAGGAAAGCTTTCAAGAGCTAAGATGAAGACTCATAAGCGCTCCAATGCTGACCATTTCAAATGTTGGTCAGGGAAGCTTTGTGATTTAAGCGCCACATCTAAAACCAAGTTGGAAACTGTGTTGATGTAGAGTGGTAGAGTAGTCGCGTATGCTTCACGACAACTCAAAAAACCTTGAGAAGAGCTACCCAACGCGTGATCTGGAGCTAGTAGCGATAGTTTTTACGATAAAAACATGGAGGCACTACCTGTACGGAGTCACGTGCGAGATTTACATCGACCACTAGAGTCTCAAATGTATCTTCACGCAGAAAGAGCTCAACATGAGGCAGCGTAGATGGCTAGAGTTGGTAAGGATTACGACCGTGAGATCCTATACCATCCAGGGAAAGCCAATAAAGTGGTCAATGCGTAGAGTCAAAAGCATATTACTATGCCTATGGCTATTAGTGCCTTGTCAAGAGCGCTACAAAGGAGTTATGCGACAGCAAGATCAAGATTTTGATAGGGGGATTGTCTAACATGACCCTCCAATCGACGCTCCAAGAAGAGATCAAGATCGATCAAGATTTTGATTTGTCCCTGCTCAAGTCCAAAAAGGAAGCTATAGAGGACAAGGGTTCAGAGTTTAAGATCCTTAAGGACGACATACTCTACTACAGAGATAGAGTATGTGTTCTAAAAGATGAAGAACTCAAGAAGCGAATCCTTTTGGAACCTTACGAGACGTCATATTCCGTACATCCGGTAGCGAATAAGATGTACAAGTACCTAAGGAAAGTTTTTGGTGCCTTGGAATGAAGAATGACATTGTCGAGTTCGTCGCCAACTGCCTTACGTGCCAGAAGGTTAAGGTAGATCACCAGCGCTCAGCAGGATAATCGTAGGAAATTAAGTTACCCGAGTGGAAATGGGACCAGATTACGATGAATTTCGTAATCGGATTGCCGAAGACGTCAAACGATAATGATGCAATCTGGGTGATTGTAGAAAAACTGATGAAATCAGTTAGATTTTTAGCAATGAAAGTTAGCTACTCGGTGGAACGACCAGTAGAAATCTATGCGGCACAATTCGTGAAATGGCACGGAATACCAGAGTCGATCGTCTCAGATCGTAGTGAACGCTTTACCTCCAGATTTTGGCGAGGTGTTCAAGCCGCATTACGGTCCAAGTGAGAGTTCAGCATAGCATTTCATCCTCAGACCGACAGTTAGTCTGAGAGGACCATACAGATGTTAGAGGACATGTTGAGACCTGCGTCCTAGACTTCAAAGGAAATTGATATCAGAAGCTACCATTGAGCGAGTTCTCGTACAACAGCAACTATTATTCCTCGATAGGAATGGCACCGTACGAGACACTCTGTGGAAAGAAATGCAGATCTCTGGCTCATTAGTACGAGTTTGGAGAGAAACGAGTAGTTAGCTCGAACATCATCAACAATACCATGTCAGACGTGAAGCTGATACGAGAAACGTTAGATACAGCGCACAGTCGACAGAAGAATTTTGACGATAAGCACCGTAGACCCCTCAAGTTTCAAGTAGGAGATTCGGTCTTTTTCAAGGCGGCACCAATGAAAGGGGTGATGCGCATTGAAAATAAAAGAAAGCTCAGTCCTAGGTACATAGGACCCTTGAGATAATAGAGAAAGTCGGGAAGGTGGCTTATAGACTAGCACTTCCTCCCGAGTTAGTTACAGTGCACAATGTCTTTCACGTTTTGATGTTAAAGAAGTACGTGCCAAACAGCTCCCATGTTCTTAGCCAAGAATCCGTTGTAGTATACGCTGATCCGACGTACGAGGAGAGACTCGTGCAGATCTTAGTTAGAAAGGAGAAAGTACTTAGGAATGAAGTATACCGCTAGTAAAAGTGTTGTGGCAGAATCATAGTGTTGAGGAAGCCACATGAGAATGGGAAGAAGACATGAGAAGAGACTTCCCGGAATTATTCTAATTTTTGAGGACGAAAATTTTGTAAGGGGGGTAGGTTGTAATGACCGCCATTTTCATGGCACCTACTTACCATGTAATAAGTCATTAAGGAATAAAATGGACATAATTTAATGTCCTTTAGCAAATTTAAGAAACATGGTCAAGTACACGACCGTGTAAGAGGCTGTGTACCGCTCAGATAGATGAATATGTTTCAAAGACATGGCCGTGTTGAGTAGTCTCAACTAGTACATGCTCGTGTCTGAAATGTACACGCCCGTGTTGCGTTGCACACGCACGTGTAAGAGTCTGTGTAGAAGGCTGTGTAATGAGCCGAGAGCCACTGTAATGACTCTCATGAATTATGAAACTTAATTACTATGTAATGATGTAATTAAGTTAATAAGCACAGTGTGCTTTTCAGTTGAATGAATTAAACAGGAATAGTAACGTTTAATTACTATTCATGCAGTGAAAGGGGTAATCGACAGTGAAATCGGTCCACCCTATTATGTGAGTATGCGTTGAGACACGCAATATCAAGAAATCGGTCTAGACGACCATTTCATGATACAGAACTGATGAGCTAATCATCAGTACGCTCAGACTGGTCATCTGAGCGCAGCAATGATAATTGCCCTAATAGATGTACAGTATCGAGAAAAGTGGTCTAGATGACCTCTTCTCGCCAATGGACTGACAAAATCAAAGTCAGAACGCTCAGATTAGTCAGTCAGATAGTGAACAGTGATTTGTGAATAGTGAGAAACGCAGTGTCAGGTTAGTGGCCAAGACGGCCTTAATCTGGCATAAAACTGATATATTAATAGTCAGCAGGCTCAATCTGGTCAATTGAGCATAAAATGTAGATTTTGTTTAAGAGATACGCAGTATCAGGATGAGGGTCAAGACGACCTTTTCTCGCCCCGAAACTGATATATTTAGACTCAGGACGCCCAAATTAGTCAATCGGGCACCTGACACGTTTTTCGAGACGGGGTCATGCAGATCCTGAAAACTGGTCCAGAAGACCTCAGATGGACGTAAAACTGATAAATTTGAAATCAGCACGTCCGAATTAGTCAAGAGAGACTGTGTTTGAAATTTCACGCGAAAACGCCTCGTTATGCGTGCACAGTGTCAACACAGTGTAGGCCTAACCACAGTATCAAGAAATTGGTCAAGATGACCTTTTCTTGATATAAAACTGATATATTTGGAATCAGAATGCTCTAATTAGTCATTTGAGCACAGAAAGTAATTTTTGACCGGGAACCATACAGTATCGGGAAACTGGTCAAGACGACCTCGGATGAAGATAAAACTGATATATTTGGGTTTAGCACGCCCAAATTAGTCAGTATAGCCTATCTTAAAATTTTTCAAAAAATTTGTATAAAGGACGAAATTTTGGGATTCTAGAGAAATAGCCCCCATATTTTTCCAAATCTCATTTTCTCCCTCCCCACACCACACGAAGATGAACAGTGACCGACCATCGAATCCGGCCTCCGTTTTCGACATCGCCGGCACCATTGGAAAGCTCTCGACGAGCTGATTCCAACGGTGGGCCGAGTCGACCGAACCGACGCCGGAGCACGCCGCACGCGCCGCCCAAAGCCGCCGGTGGCCGAATTTTTCAAACCGCCGTATCTCCACCGTCCGACGTCCAAATGCCACGATTCCGGTCCCAATGGATTCGTGGTGAAGAGTAGAACAAAACCCAGGCTTCATTTCACGTCAACAGCCGCCGAATCGCACCGCCCCAGGTTCGCCGTTGCCATCGCCATCGCCACCGTCGGGTCTCGCTATTCCGGCGGAGTTGAGTTGCAAGGTCGGTGTCAAAATGCTCAGAACAACACGTAGATCAAAAGCCCCAAATCAATTTTGGGCAACAATGCCGGAAAAATGAAGATCCAACGCCACCGCCGTCGCCGACTTTTCGAGAGCCGATTTCCGGTGATAGGAGCCTCGATTCGTGAAATTGACACCACCAATGGGTTCCTCTCGTCGAGCTCTTCAAGATGGTGGTCGCCACTTCCATCGCCGCCGTGGTCAACGCCGGTCAACGCCGGTCAACGGCGACCCGGAGACCGAAAATT
This sequence comes from Antiaris toxicaria, assembly GCA_035233585.1. Taxonomy (NCBI): domain Eukaryota; kingdom Viridiplantae; phylum Streptophyta; class Magnoliopsida; order Rosales; family Moraceae; genus Antiaris; species Antiaris toxicaria. The sequence goes on from CP141156.1 coordinate 89,177,951, forward strand.
GAAGAATGGCCCGTTGGCCTATTTTCGACGTTCCGGACACATCCGCGGCATCGGATTTGCAAACTGGAGTTTCAAAAGTGAAGAACGACGATTCAAAGATTGCACGGTCGAGACCGAACGGTTCGTCCGACCGCCGACGGGAACGATTTTGGTAGTAGTGTTGATCTATTTATTCCTCAATTTAATATTGGAAATAATTATGTATTAATTATGGTTTAATGACTTGAGGAATTGTAAGAAAAAAGGGTGAAATATCGAAAAAGAGAATGTGAGAAAATGTGAATATGTTTACGTAAAAAGCGGAGCTTTTACGTAAAAATTAGGCCTCTGGTTTAGTACGTGGCAGGTTAGAATAGGTTAGATGGTTTTGAGGCGTTTCCTAAACGCCGGAAACCTAAAAATTAAGCGGAAATGCTGTCGAAATTTCTAAAACGGCACAAAGGGGTATTTTAGGAAACGAGGGCTGAAAATGTGATCGGGATGGAAACCCGAGCTCCCTCGATGACCTAAGTCCGGGAAAGAAGGACGGACATTATGAGGATTAGTGAACCGCCCCATTAGAAATTTCGTAATGTAAGAAAACGACCCCTATGTCAGAATAGTACCACCCGAGGGACGGGTGCGATCGAAGTATAAAATTTGGGGCGATTACATCGGTAACGGTAACCCGATAGGCTAAATGGTCATACGAGAGGTATTCAGTATGTTGACTGGTTGGTTAGCCAGTCAAGGACCAAGTCGGAATGGGATAGTGAGAGACAGTGATTAATTTGTCAAGTAGACAAATTAATCAAGCACGATTAAAAAAATTAGATATCAAATTTCCCAAAGTAGAGCAGTCGGGTACCGATAGGCATCAGTACCACACAACGATAAGTTTATTAGTTCCTAACGATAGAGTGACCTAAGAGCGATGTTAATTAATTTATTGGGTAAATAAATTAATTAACAATGATTAGAAAATCAAATTCTTAAGAAGAGGGCAATTAGTACCGACAAGGATCGGTACCACATAACGAGAATTTTTATTAGTCACTAATGACCACGGTGACCTAAGAGTGAATGTTAATGTAAATGCATTATGATTACAGGGAGGTACCTGTATTGTGACGAAGGCGAGAGTATAAACTGTCTGCTGACAGGTAAGTACAACTCCGCCTACAGCATGGTTAAAATGAATTTAAAATGATGCTTTTCCAGTATTTTAAGTATGTATCTTGCACACGATGCTGCACAGCATACATAAGAGCATATAGCTTCACAATCGAGTAGATTGATGAAAGAACAAGATAGAAGCCATAGATCCCTACCGCGTAGGATTGGGGACAGCTTAGAGAAGCGTATGGCTAGAACAGTTAAACAAGATGGAAATAAATAGGTGTGTCGTACCGGCTCCTTCAGTCGAAGGGGTTTCCAGTTAAAGAAAGTTCAGGCCACAAGTTGAGCATCAGTTGATGGCTCTTCGGCATTAGTTGACCTCGGGCGTTACCGTTGGTCTGCGCGCACACGGTACTGACACATGGGCCCTAAATAGACAAGAAAAGAAAAGAAAAGTTTGAAGCATAAATGAACATAACCGGATCATGCATTAGTTATAGTTCGCTATGCTTTCTTTTTCAGTAGAGTGCATACAGTACACGATGCTTCTGTCATGCATAAAGTATGTGAAGTTTTATATTCAGTGTTATGACATGTTATGTGATGACATGATATGTGAGCTGATATGTGATATGCTTATATGATATATGATTTATTAAGTGATATATGTCATGCCTATGATTTTACGTATGTGCTATGTTTTAAACATGTTTTGCGGTTAACATGTTGTACTTACTGGGCGTAAAGCTCACGGAGTGTGTTCATGCTGTAGGTAAGCATCCTATAGCGTAAACATCAAGGGACGATGATGATGGCGGAGGTGGATGTGAGGATGAGGTTATGGATACACCGCGAGTATTCTTCCGCATAGTATGAGTAAATAATATTTTGAATGGTGACAGTTAAATAGTATTTTGAATAGTAAAGGTTAAATGGTATTTTGGAACAGTAAATAGTATATGTACGAGTAGTATATTTAAATAGTATCTGGTGAATAGTAATCAGATAAACATGTATATAATTGTGTATGTATAATTGAAATCCTTATGTTTTTCAAATTCCGCATTTTAATAGTATGCGTACGTGAATAGTAAATACGTACGTGTATATAAAAAAAAAAAAAAAATCCCTCTAAATTTATAGTCTTAAATTCAACAAGTTTAAGTATCGTTTTTAAAGAAGCAAGTAATAGAGTTTACAGTGACGGTCCGGGCCGCTGAGGGCACGGGGCGTCACAATGTGGACCTGACGAAAATTGATGCAGTTAGCGTGTGGCCAGCTCAGACGAACGTAACGGGAATTCACAGTTTCTTTAAACTAACAGGATGTTACCTACACTTAGTCGAAGGCTACTCAAAGTTAGCTGCTTCACTCACAGCGCTCACCAAGAAGGGAAAGAGGTATAAGTGAATCGACAAGTGTGAGGAAAGCTTTCAAGAGCTGAAATGAAGACTCATAAGCACTCCAATGCTGACCATTTCAAATGTTGGTCAGGGAAGCTTTGTGATTTAAGCGCCGCATCTAAAACCAAGTTGGAAACTGTGTTGATGCAGAGTGGTAGAGTAGTCGCGTATGCTTCACGACAACTCAAAAACCTTGAGAAGAGCTACCCAACGCGTGATCTGGAGCTAGTAGCAATAGTTTTTATGTTAAAAGCATGGAGGCACTACCTATACGGAGTCATGTGCGAGATTTACATCGACCACTAGAGTCTCAAATGTATCTTCACGCAGAAAGAGCTCAACATGAGGCAGCGTAGATGACTAGAGTTGGTAAGGATTACGACTACGAGATCTTATGCCATCCGGGGAAAGCCAATAAAGTGGTCAATGCGTAGAGTCAGAACCATATTACTATGCCTATGGCTATTAGTGCCTTGTCAGGAAGCGCTACAAAAGAGTTATGCAGCAGTGGGATTAAGATTTTGACAGAGAGGTCTGACATGACCCTTTAATCGATGCCTTAAGATGAGATCAAGATTGGTCAAGGCTTCAAATTGTCCCTGAACAAGCTCAAAAAGGAGGCTATAGATGATCAAAGTTCAGAGTTTAAGATCCCTAAGGATGACATACTCTACCACAGAGATAGAGTGTGTGTAATGAAAGATGAAGAACTCACAAAGCGAATCCTTTTGGAACCTTACGAGACATCATATTCTATACATCCGGTGGCGAATAAGATGTACAAGTACCTGAAGGAAAGCTTTTGGTGGCCTGGAATGAGGAATGACATTGTCAAGTTCATCGCCAGATACCTTACGTGTCAGAAGGTTAAGGCAGAACACCAGTGCCCAGCAGGATAATCGTAGAAGATTAAGTTACCCAAGTGGAAATGGGACCAGATTACGATGAATTTCGTAATCGGATTGCCGAAGACGTCAAACGATAATGACGCAATCTGGGTGATTGTAGAAAGACTGATGAAATCAGTTAGATTTTTAGCAATGAAAGTTAGCTACTCGGTGGAATGACCAGTAGAAATCTATGCGGCACAGTTCGTGAAATGGCACGGAATACCAGAGTCGATCGTCTCAGATCGTAGTGGACGCTTTACCTCCAGATTTTGGCGAAGTGTTCAAGCCGCATTACTGTCCAAGTGAGAGTTCAGCATAGCATTTCATCCTCAGACCGACAGTTAGTCTGAGAGGACCATACAGATGTTAGAGGACATGTTGAGACCTGCGTCCTAGACTTCAAAGGAAATTGGAATCAGAAGCTACCATTGAGCGAGTTCTCATACAACAGCAACTACCATTCCTAGATAGGAATGGCACCGTACGAGACACATTGTGGAAGGAAATGCAGATCTCTGGCTCATTAGTACGAGTCTGGAGAGAAACGACTAGTTAGCTCGGACATCATCAAGAATACCATGGCAGACGTGAAGCTGATACGAGAAACGTTAGATACAGCGCACAGTCGACAGAAAATTTTTGACGATAAGCGCTATAGACCCCTTGAGTTTCAAGTAAGAGACTTGGTCCTTATCAAGGCGGCACCCATGAAAGGGGTGGTGCATTTCGAAAAGAAAGAAAAGCTCAGTCCTAGGTACATAGGACCCTCGAGATAATAGAGAAAGCCGGGAAGGCGGCTTATAGACTAGCACTTCCTCCTGAGTTAGCTATAGTGCACAACATCTTTCACGTCTTGATGCTGAAGAAGTACGTGCCAAACAGCTCCCATGTTCTTAGCCAAGAATCCGTTGTAGTATACGCTGATTCGACGTACGAGGAGAGACCCGTGCGGATCCTAGTTAGAAAGGAGAAAGTACTTAGGAATGAAGTATACCGCTAGTAAAAGTGTTGTGACAGAATCATAGTGTCGAGGAAGCCACATGAGAATGGGAAGAAGACATGAGAAGAGACTTCCTGGAATTATTCTAATTTTCGAGGACGAAAATTTTGTAAGGGGGGTAGGTTGTAATGACCGCCATTTTCATGGCAACTACTTACTTGTAATAAGTCATTAAGGAATAAAATGGACATAATTTAATGTCTTTTAGTACAATTTAAGAAACACGGTCAAGTACATGATCGTGTAAGAGGCTGTGTACCGCTCAGATAGATGAATGTATTTCAAAGACATGGCCGTGTTGAGTAGTCTCAACTAGTACACGCCCGTGTCCGAAATGTACACGCCTGTGTTGCGTTGCACACGCACGTGTAAGAGTCTGTGTAGAAGGCTGTGTAATGAGCCGAGAGCCACTGTAATGACTCTTATGAATTATGAAACTTAATTACTATGTAATGATGTAATTAAGTTAATAAGCACAGTGTGCTTTTCAGTTGAATGAATTAAACAGGAATAGTAACGTTTAATTACTATTCATGCAGTGAAAGGGGTAATCGACAGTGAAATCGGTCCACCCTATTATGTGAGTATGCGTTGAGACACGCAATATCAAGAAACCGGTCTAGACGACCATTTCATAATACAAAACTGATGAGCTAGTCATCAGTACGCTCAGACTGGTCATCTGAGCGCAGCAGTGATAATTGCCCTAATAGATGTACAGTATCGAGAAAAGTGGTCTAGATGACCTCTTCTCGCCCATAGACTGACAAAATCAAAGTCAGAACGCTCAGATTAGTCAGTCAGATAGTGAACTGTGATTAGTGAATAGTGAATAGTGAGAAACGCAGTGTCAGGTTAGTGGCCAAGACGGCCTTAATCTGGCATAAAACTGTTATATTAATAGTCAGCAGGCTCAATCTGGTCAATTGAGCACAAAATGTAGATTTTGTTTAAGGGATACGCAGTATCGGGATGAGGGTCAAGATGACCTTTTTTTCGTCCCGAAACTGATATATTTAGTCTCAGGACGCCCAAATTAGTCAATCGGGCACCTGACACGTTTTTCGAGATGGGGTCATGCAGATCCCGAAAACTGGCCTAGAAGACCTCAGAAGGACGTAAAACTGATAAATTTGAAATCAGCACATCCAAATTAGTCAAGAGAGACTGTGTTTGAAATTTCACGCGAAAACGCCTCGTTATGCGTGCACAGTGTCAACACAGTGTAGGCCTAACCACAGTATCAAGAAATTGGTCAAGATGACCTTTTCTTGATATAAAACTGATATATTTGGAATCAGAATGCTCAAATTAGTCATTTGAGCACAAAAAGTAATTTTTGACCGGGAACCATGCAGTATCGGGAAACTGGTCGAGACGACCTCGGATGAAGATAAAACTGATATATTTGGGTTCAGCACGCCCAAATTAGTCAGTATAGCCTATCTTAGAATTTTTCAAAAAATTAGTATAAAAGGACGAAATTTTTGGGACTATTGAAAAATAACCCCACAATTTTTCCAAATCCCATTTCCTCCCCCCAACACCACCGAGGATGAACAGTGACCGACCATCGAATCCGACCTCCGTTTTTGACACCGCCGGCACCATTGGAAAGCTCTCGACGAGCTGATTCCAACGGTGGGCCGAGTCGACCGAACCGACGCCGGAGCACGCCGCACGGGCCGCCCAAAGCCGCCGGTGGCCGAATTTTTCAACCCGCCGTATCTCCGCCGTCCGACGTCCAAATGCCACGATTCCGGTCCCAATGGATTCGTGGTGAAGAGTAGAACAAAACCAAGGCTTCATTTCACGTCAACAGCCGCCGGATCGCGCCACCTAAGGTTCGCCGTCGCCGTCGCCATCGCCGCCGTCGGATCTCGCTATTCCGGCGGAGTTGAGTTGCAAGGTGGGTGTCAAAATGCTCAGAACGACACGTAGAACAAAAGCCCCAAATCAATTTTGGGCAACAACGCCGAAAAATGAAGATCCAACATCGCCGCCGTCACCGAATTTTTGAGGGGCGATTTCCGGTGATAGGAGCCTCGATTGGTGAAATTGACACCACCAATGGGTTCCTCTCGTGGAGCTCTTCAAGATGGTGGTCGCCACTCCCATCGCCGCCGTGGTCTACGCCGGTCAACGGCGACCCGGAGACCAAAAATTGAAGAATGGCCCGTTGGCCTATTTTCGACGTTCCGGACACATCCGCGGCATCGGATTTGCAAACTGGAGTTTCAAAAGTTGTGACAACCGGGAAATTAAGGCAATTCTCAGATTAGAATGTATAATTGTATGTATATAACAATTTATACTATTTAAAGAGTGAAACAAATGTATTTATATTGTTTAGAATATATGAAAATGTTCTAACAATATTGACAAGTAAGAATTCAGTGTTGGAAAAATTCACTGAGTTGAAACGGGTAAAATGGTGCAAAACCGGAATTGAAAACCCTAACCGGAGCAATAAAAGACGGTAAACTTCCAGGATTGATTTTGATCAAACGGAAGCAGTTTAAATTGATCCGACTGCACAAGAGACCTCAGGAACACGCTGGGACGATTTCAGGAAAATTTCGGCTCGAACTGGTATCGGTCAAAAAGTAGTCGAATTAATGTGAATATTGAAAGTCAAAGTCAACTTTCACTTTAGCATTTATGACATCATAAATCAAGATTAATAAATGAAAGAAATAAGTAAGAAAACCATGCAAATTGTGTAAAGAAAAACTGAAATTTTGTTGGTTTTTCAAGGGAAAATCCGTGGGTTACCTTGAGTAACCAATGAGAAAAGTTTGTGGTTTAATTTCTAACTTGCTTCCAAGTTTAATTTTGTGAAGAATAAAGCTTGTATTTCATTATGAAAAGCTTGAAAAAAAATTTCTTGTGTGAATTTCCTAAAGTGGCCGTGGGTTTGTTAAAGGTTTGGAAGAAAATTTTGCTTGGTTTTATGTGGTATTTGGTTGATTGGAATTATGCATTTTAATATGCAAAAGATGAATTTATAATTGAAAGAATGAAACAAAAAGAATTGCCATGTTTTTCATTCAAAGGCTGTGGGTTATAACCCTAGGAAATTTGGTTGAAAATGCCAAGAAAATGGGCTTGAAAATGTGTTAAAAACATGACATTGAATGGCCTAAAGTGTGGTGAAAGTTTAACAAATTTTTGGTTCGGTTTGGTTGTGAAAAACTGAAACCAAATTAAGGGCAAAATTGTGAAAAAAATGTTGTAATGTGGGTGATAATGTGAAATTGGAAATTTGTGGGTTTTTATGTAAAAGTTTGGAAAACTGTTACATAAAAATAGGCTTGTGGTATAGTACGTGGCAGGTACATACGGTTCGAGGCATACCTAACACCGGAAGCCTTAAAATTACGCCGAAATGCTGCCGAAATTTCGAAAACGGCATTCGGGGTAAAATGGAAATTAAAAATAAAAGTTTGGGGTGTAATGACCGCCATTTTCATGGCACCTACTTACCATGTAATAAGTCATTAAGGAATAAAATGGACATAATTTAATGTCCTTTAGCAAATTTAAGAAACATGGTCAAGTACACGACCGTGTAAGAGGCTGTGTACCGCTCAGATAGATGAAGGTGTTTCAAAGACATGGCCGTGTTGAGTAGTATCAACTAGTACATGCTCGTGTCTGAAATGTACACGCCCGTGTTGCGTTGCACACGCACGTGTAAGAGTCTGTGTAGAAGGCTGTGTAATGAGCCGAGAGCCACTGTAATGACTCTCATGAATTATGAAATTTAATTACTATGTAATGATGTAATTAAGTTAATAAGCACAGTGTGCTTTTCAGTTGAATGAATTAAACAGGAATAGTAACGTTTAATTACTATTCATGTAGTGAAAGGGGTAATCGACAGTGAAATCGGTCCACCCTATTATGTGGGTATGCGTTGAGACACGCAATATCAAGAAACCGGTCTAGACGACCATTTCATGATACAGAACTGATGAGCTAATCATCAGTACGCTCAGACTGGTCATCTGAGCGCAGCAATGATAATTGCCCTAATAGATGTACAGTATCGAGAAAAGTGGTCTAGATGACCTCTTCTCTCCCATAGACTGACAAAATCAAAGTCAGAACGCTCAGATTAGTCAGTCAGATAGTGAATAGTGATTTGTGAATAGTGAGAAACGCAGTGTCAGGTTAGTGGCCAAGACGGCCTTAATCTGGCATAAAACTGATATATTAATAGTCAGCAGGCTCAATCTGGTCAATTGAGCATAAAATGTAGATTTTGTTTAAGGGATACGCAGTATCGGGATGAAGGTCAAGACGACCTTTTCTCGCCCCGAAACTGATATATTTAAACTCAGGACGCCCAAATTAGTCAATCGGGCACCTGACACGTTTTTCGAGACGGGGTCATGCAGATCCCGAAAACTGGTCCAGAAGATCTCAGATGGACGTAAAACTGATAAATTTGAAATCAGCACGTCCAAATTAGTCAAGAGAGACTGTGTTTGAAATTTCACGCGAAAATGCCTCGTTATGCGTGCACAGTGTCAACACAGTGTAGGCCTAACCACAGTATCAAGAAATTGATCAAGATGACCTCTTCTTGATATAAAACTGATATATTTGGAATCAGAATGCTCAAATTAGTCATTTGAGCACAAAAAGTAATTTTTGACCGGGAACCATACAGTATCGGGAAACTGGTCGAGACGACCTCGGATGAAGATAAAACTGATATATTTGGGTTCAGCACGCCCAAATTAGTCAGTATAGCCTATCTTAAAATTTTTCAAAAAAATTAGTATAAAGGAGGAAATTTTGGAGATTATAGAAAAATAGCCCCCATATTTTTCCAAATCACATTTTCTCCCTCCCATACCATACGAAGATGAACAGTGACCAACTATCGAATCCGGCCTCCGTTTTTGACACCGCCGGCACCATTGGAAAGCTCTCGACGAGTTGATTCCAACGGTGGGCCGAGTCGACCGAACCGATGCCGGAGCACGCCGCACGCGCCGCCCAAAGCCGCCGGTGGCCGAATTTTTCAAACCGCCGTATCTCCACCGTCCGACGTCCAAATGCCACGATTCCGTTCCCAATGGATTCGTGGTGAAGAGTAGAACAAAACCCAGGCTTCATTTCATGTCAACAGCCGCCGAATCGCGCCGCCCCAGGTTCGCCGTCGCCGTCGCCATCGCCGCCGTCGGATCTCGCTATTCCGACGGAGTTGAGTTGCAAGGTCGGTGTCAAAATGCTCAGAACAACACGTAGATCAAAAGCCCCAAATCAATTTTGGGCAACAACGCCGGAAAAATGAAGATCCAACGCCGCCGCCGTCGCCGACTTTTCGAGAGCCGATTTCCGGTGATAGGAGCCTCGATTCGTGAAATTGACACCACCAATGGGTTCCTCTCGTCGAGCTCTTCAAGATGGTGGTCGCCACTTCCATCGCCGCCGTGGTCAACGCCGGTCAACGGCCGGTCAACACCGGTCAACGGCGGTCAACGCCGGTCAACGGCGACCCGGATACCGAAAATTGAAGAATGGCCCGTTGGCCTATTTTCGACGTTCCGGACACATCCGCGGCATCGCATTTGCAAACTGGAGTTTCAAAAGTGAAGAACGACGATTCAAAGATTGCACGGTCGAGACCGAACGGTTCGTCCGACCGCCGACGGGAACGATTTTGGTAGTAGTGTTGATCTACTTATTCCTCAATTTAATATTGGAAATAATTATGTATTAATTATGGTTTAATGACTTGAGGAATTGTAAGAAAAAAAAGGGTGAAATATCGAAAAAGAGAATGTGAGAAAATGTGAATATTTTTACGTAAAAAGCGGAGCTTTTACGTAAAAATTAGGCCTCTGGTTTAGTACGTGGCAGGTTAGAATAGGTTAGATGGTTTTGAGGCGTTTCCTAAACGCCGGAAACCTAAAAATTAAGCGGAAATGCTGCCGAAATTTCTAAAACGGCACAAAGGGGTATTTTAGGAAACGAGGGCTGAAAATGTGATCGGGATGGAAACCCGAGCTCCCTCGATGACCTAAGTCCGGGAAAGAAGGACGGACGTTTACAGGATTAGTGAACCGCCCAATTAGAAATCTCGAAATGTAAGAAAACGACCCCTAGATCAGAATAGTGCCACCCGAGGAACGGGTGTGATCTAAGTATAAAATTTTGGGCGATTACATCGGTAACGGTAACCCGATAGGCTAAATGGTCATACGAGAGGTATTCAGTATGTTGACTGGTTGGTTAGCCAGTCAAGGACCAAGTCGGAATGGGATAGTGAGAGACAGTGATTAATTTGTCAAGTAGACAAATTAATCAAGCACGATTAAAAAAAATTAGATATCAAATTTTCCAAAGTAGAGCAGTCGGGTACCGATAGGCATCAGTACCACACAACGATAAGTTTATTAGTTCCTAACGATAGAGTGACCTAAGAGCGATGTTAATTAATTTATTGGGTAAATAAATTAATTAACAATGATTAGAAAATCAAATTCTTAAGAAGAGGGCAATTAGTACCGACAAGGATCGGTACCACATAACGAGAATTTTTATTAGTCACTAATGACCACGGTGACCTAAGAGTGAATGTTAATGTAAATGCATTATGATTACAGGGAGGTACCTGTATTGTGACGAAGGCGAGAGTATAAACTGTCTGCTGACAGGTAAGTACAACTCCGCCTACAGCATGGATAAAATGAATTTAAAATGATGCTTTTCCAGTATTTTAAGTATGTATCTTGCACACGATGCTGCACAGCATACATAAGAGCACATAGCTTCACAATCGAGTAGATTGATGAAAGAACAAGATAGAAGCCATAGATCCCTACCGCGTAGGATTGGGGACAGCTTAGAGAAGCGTATGGCTAGAACAGTTAAACAAGATGGAAATAAATAGGTGTGTCGTACCGGCTCCTTCAGTCGAAGGGGTTTCCAGTTAAAGAAAGTTCAGGCCACAAGTTGAGCATCAGTTGATGGCTCTTCGGCATTAGTTGACCTCGGGCGTTACCGTTGGTCTGCGCGCACACGGTACTGACACATGGGCCCTAAATAGACAAGAAAAGAAAAGAAAAGTTTGAAGCATAAATGAACATAACCGGATCATGCATTAGTTATAGTTCGCTATGCTTTCTTTTTCAGTAGAGTGCATACAGTACACGATGCTTCTGTCATACATAAAGTATGTGAAGTTTTATATTCAGTGTTATGACATGTTATGTGATGACATGATATGTGATATGCTTATATGATATATGATTTATTAAGTGATATATGTCATGCCTATGATTTTACGTATGTGCTATGTTTTAAACATGTTTTGCGGTTAACATGTTGTACTTACTGGGCGTAAAGATCACGGAGTGTGTTCATGCTGTAGGTAAGCATCCTATAGCGTAAACATCAAGGGACGATGATGGTGGCTGAGGTGGATGTGAGGATGAGGTTATGGATACACCGCGAGTATTCTTCCGCACAGTATGAGTAAATAATATTTTGAATGGTGACAGTTAAATAGTATTTTGAATAGTAAAGGTTAAATGGTATTTTGGAACAGTAAACAGTATATGTACGAGTAGTATATTTAAATAGTATCTGGTGAATAGTAATCAGATAAACATGTATATAATTATGTATGTATAATTGAAATCCTTATGTTTTTCAAATTCCGCATTTTAATAGTATGCGTACGTAAATAGTAAATACGTACGTGTATATAAAAAAAAAAAAAAAAAATCCCTCTAAATTTATGGTATTAAATTCAGCAAGTTTAAGTATCGGTTTTAAAGAGAAAGTATAAGTAAAAGCTAAAGAAGCAAGTCAAGTAATATAGTTTTCAGTGACGGTCCGGGCCGCTGAGGGCACGGGGCGTCACAGTTGGTATCAGAGCGGTTTCCTGCCATCCTACCTCACATCGCCGCATGCCTGCCTCATCTGTCCAAGTAAGTTAGTTTTATTTTTAGTCAGTAAATGTTTATCTATTGAAGATAACATTTTATAGTAATGAAACGACGAAATCTATGATGGCAAGGACAAGCTGAAAAGAGGCTGAGATCATTATACGAAAAATCATGACGTGCAGTGCTAGAGAACTGCTCAGAGAAAGGACATGGATTGCTGCCCGAGTTGTACCGATCTTCAGGGCTAGTTGTCCACTAAGTTTCGAGTGGCAAACAGTACTCCTGCACTCCATGAGAATGTCAGGACTGGTTTCACGTTATCAAAGTGATTCCCTGATTGTACGCCATTGACCAGGATAACTGAGTCCTGTTAGCTGTTGATATCTCTCAGGAAGATACTCTCGTGTGTATCGGGATCCTTATGACCAGGATGAGCTCTTAACTGTGTCGAGTTTCGCCATACCATGATCGAGCCAATCTCTGAGAGCAGTCCAGCATCAGCCCCAGTTTTTCTCTATGGGCAAGCAGGGAGTGAAACCGCCTAAGTTCCCTAGAGTTATGGATATACGAGAATTTGTTCATCGGACTGAAAGACTGCAGCTGATGTCCGGTGATACAGTTCTAACGTATGCTGTTCGCTACAAGGAACCGATATGGACTTCTACAATACATGCCGAGACAAAAGTGGATCAAGATAGGAGAAGACCCAAAGAGAGAAAGAGACCTTGCCAAACAGAATTAGTAGAGCGATCAAGTACGTCTAGCAAGCCTTATCAAGGAGATAGTGAATGCTGGGAGAAAAGTGCTCAACCCCGGGAACCCTACCAAGCCCAAGGCATTATAGCAGCCGCCATTATGGAGGGTGACCCGGTAGAACCAGCACCCCAACTGGCCGATGAAGAGTTCATGGCCGAGCACCAGCCAGAAGTACACGAGGGCAATAGGGAGCCGATGGAGAACCCCGAACCAGCCCCTATGTCTCCCGAACACCCCATGAAAGAGGAAGATAACGAGACTCTTTTCGACGCCCATCCCGACGATGAGGGAAAGGAGATCCCCAATCACTTTAGTAATGACGAAGTCATCATAGCCAGCGATGACGAGGTCAGTTTCAGCTGAGAAGAAGAAGAGAACCCAGAGGAGTACTCACTCAGTGATAGTGACGATGAGGAGATGCCTGATACTGAATCAGGATTATCCTTCCAATAGTAGTAACCCTTCTGCGGGAATGTTAGTTATGAAAATATATAGAGGGAAGCAGTAGCTCTCCCCCGTCAGTTATAGCATAATGTACTTGTTGGGATCGTATAGGGGAAGTGTGTGTCACTCCCACTGAACTAGAATTTTGAATATATGTATATATATTATGTGAAATATATTATGAGATAAGTAGTAAAGCTTTGCCCTAGGGGCCAGATATAATTTTTTTCCACAGTGTGAGTATGATATGACAGAAAGTGCAGGACGAATCCTAGCACTCAGACGATGTCCCAATACAATGCGGTAATTGTATTGAACATCACAGTATGAGAGAAAGAAAGATGGATATAGTGTGTATATTTATATCCATAATGTTTAAGTAAGATTGTTAAGTAAAAAAGAAAATGATATGTGATACGAGTCCCAAGTATAGAATTTAAGAGACTTATATTTTTTCCTTTCCCGTTGTACGATAGGGTTACATAGGAAAACATGGCAAGAACGAGAGCTTAGTTAAATCCAGCATCCCGAGAGGATGAGTTGATAGCACAGATTGTAGCCATGCGAGAGATAATGGAGAACCAGCAGCGGGAGCTAAACCAGCTTAGAGAGCAGCTGGGCCAGCAACCCCAGGCACCACAGTCAGTAGAGACGCCAGCACAGGAGGCTCCAGCAGCCCAAGAAACTCTTAGGGAGCAAGCAGCTCCTCCAGCCCAGGAGGCACTAGCGCCTATAGTAATGGCTACTCTCATAGCAGCAATTGTTTTTTTTTTTTTTTTGCCAATCCCTAGGGAAGGTGACTTGCATGAGAGATTCCGACGCATGAAAGCGTTAGAATTCTTAGGAATCACCAACCCTATAGAGGCCGATGATTGGCTAACGGATATCCAAGTAATCTTGGATTTTATAGGGTTAATAGATAGAGAGAGAGAAAGTGATGTACGCACCCTTCACCCTGCGCAATGAGGCGCGTTAGTGGTGGAAGATGGTAACCATTAAGAGGAACATCAGAGAGATGAGCTGGAGCGATTTCATTGAGGAATTCAAGGAGATGTACTTCAACGAGGAAGCACTAGTAGCGCAGTAGGACGAGTTCGACAACCTGCACCAAGGTAGTATAACTGTTATGGAGGCAGTCAAGAAGTTTGAGCAGTTGGCTCAACTTTGTCCAGATTTGGTACCGACCAAAAGGAGAGAGTCAGACGAATGCTGAAGATGTTCAGAACGGAAATCACAGTTTAGGTCTGTAGAGGAGGGCACGGACCAGCGACACTAGCAGAATGTGTCAGCAAGACTATCTGAGCTGAGTACTAGTCGGCTCAGGATAAGGAGCGAAAGGCGCAGAATTTTAAGGCACGAAAGGAGGAGAAAACGCAAGCTGAGCAGGCTCAGGGGAAGTAAAACCCCGAGTTACAACACAGAGGACAGAATGTGGGAACCGGCCAGAATAGTAGGCATTCCCATAATAACAACAAGAGAAAAGGGGAATTAAGGCAATCAAGATTCACAGGAGAATTTCCCCCAGAAGAGAAACGACCAGGAAGGAAATGATAGCCAACTCGACGTGCACGAAATGCGGAAAGAGGCACTCAGGAGAATGTAAGCAAGGAGTAAGTGGTTGTTTCATCTGTGGCAAGAAAGGCCACTATGCCAAAAAAAAAAAAAAAAAAGGCTTAGGACACAACGTTGTCATAAACTGTTGAAGGCGAAAAATCATTTTCGAACCAATCGGATGTGAAAAGTTCATCTACAAGGGTTTGTCGCCAGAGCAACCAAAGACGATGATATCAGCAGTGAAGGCTCGCGAGATACAATCCAGTGGATGCACGGACTTCCTAGTATACGTAGCAGATAAGACTCAAGGAATAGGGATAGGATCCGAGAACATGCCGATAGTCAGGAAATTCGTAGAGCTATTTCCAGAAGGTCTTTTAGAACTCTCGTCAGAGCGCGAGATCTCGTTCGAGACTGAACGTTTACTCGACAAAACTGTTCACCCTGGGGAGCATCCGTACCATTCGTGAAGAAGAAAGATGGACCACTGAGAATGTGCATCGACTACAGAGAGTTTAATAGGATTACGATTAAGAACAAGCATTCATTTCCACGGGTTGACGATCTATTCGATCAGCTTCAAGACGCTGCAGTGTTCTCGAAGATCGGTCTACGTTCAGGGTATCATCAACTACGAATCAGGAAAGAAGATGTACCCAAAACAGCCTTTCAAACGCAGTACGGATATTACGAGTTTCTGTTCATGTCACTCAGATTAACGGACGCACCAGCAACTTTCATGAACCGGATGAACCGCATGTTCAAGGACTATTGGGATAAGTTTGTCATTATGTTCATCGATGACATACTTATACACTCTAAGACGAAGGAAGAGCACAAAGAGCACTTAATTATCATTTTGCGCATGCAACAGGACCATCAGTTATACACCAAGTTCTCCAAGTACGAGTTTTGGCTGGAGAAGGTCCATTTCCTAGACCACGTAGACCCCAAGGAAGGAGTATCTGTGGACCTGGCGAAAATTGATGCAGTTAGCACGTGGCCAGCTCAGAGGAACGAAACGGGAATTCACAGTTTCTTTAAACTAACAGGATGTTACCTACACTTAGTCGAAGGCTACTCAAAGTTAGCTGCTCCGCTCACAGCGCTCACCAAGAAGGGAAAGAGGTATAAGTGAATCGATAAGTGTGAGGAAAGCTTTCAAGAGCTAAGATGAAGACTCATAAGCGCTCCAATGCTGACCATTTCAAATGTTGGTCAGGGAAGCTTTGTGATTTAAGCGCCACATCTAAAACCAAGTTGGAAACTGTGTTGATGTAGAGTGGTAGAGTAGTCGCGTATGCTTCACGACAACTCAAAAAAAAAACCTTGAGAAGAGCTACCCAACGCGTGATCTGGAGCTAGTAGCGATAGTTTTTACGATAAAAGCATGGAGGCACTACCTGTACAGAGTCACGTGCGAGATTTACATCGACCACTAGAGTCTCAAATGTATCTTCACGCAGAAAGAGCTCAACATGAGGCAGCGTAGATGGCTAGAGTTGGTAAGGATTACGACCGTGAGATCCTATACCATCCGGGGAAAGCCAATAAAGTGGTCAATGCGTAGAGTCAGAAGTATATTACTATGCCTATGGCTATTAGTGCCTTGTCAAGAGCGCTACAAAGGAGTTATGCGACAGCGAGATCAAGATTTTGATAGGGAGATTGTCTGAGATGACCCTCCAATCGACGCTCCAAGAAGAGATCAAGATCGATCAAGATTTTGATTTGTCCCTGCTCAAGTCCAAAAAGGAAGCTATAGAGGACAATGGTTCAGAGTTTAAGATCCTTAAGGACGACATACTCTACTACAGAGATAGAGTGTGTGTTCTAAAAGATGAAGAAGTCAAGAAGCGAATCCTTTTGGAACCTTACGAGACATCATATTCTGTACATCCGGTGGCGAATAAGATGTACAAGTACCTGAAGGAAAGCTTTTGGTGGCTTGGAATGAAGAATGACATTGTCGAGTTCGTCGCCAGATGCCTTACGTGCCAGAAGGTTAAGGTAGATCACCAGCGCTCAGCAGGATAATCGTAGGAAATTAAGTTACCCGAGTGGAAATGGGACCAGATTACGATGAATTTCATAATCGGATTGCCGAAGACGTCAAACGATAATGATGCAATCTGGGTGATTGTAGAAAAACTGATGAAATCAGTTAGATTTTTAGCAATGAAAGTTAGCTACTCGGTGGAACGACCAGTAGAAATCTATGCGGCACAGTTCGTGAAATGGCACGGAATACCAGAGTCGATCGTCTCAGATCGTAGTGGACGCTTTACCTCCAGATTTTGGCGAGGTGTTCAAGCCGCATTACGGTCCAAGTGAGAGTTCAGCATAGCATTTCATCCTCAGACCGACAGTTAGTCTGAGAGGACCATACAGATGTTAGAGGACATGTTGAGACCTGCGTCCTAGACTTCAAAAGAAATTGATATCAGAAGCTACCATTGAGTGAGTTCTCGTACAACAGCAACTATCATTCCTCGATAGGAATGGCACCGTACGAGACACTCTGTGGAAAGAAATGCAGATCTCTGGCTCATTAGTACGAGTTTGGAGAGAAACGAGTAGTTAGCTCGGACATCATCAAGAATACCATGTCAGACGTGAAGCTGATACGAGAAACGTTAGATACAGCGCACAGTCGACAGAAGAATTTTGACGATAAGCGCCGTAGACCCCTCAAGTTTCAAGTAGGAGATTCGGTCTTTTTCAAGGCGGCACCCATGAAAGGGGTGATGCGCATTGAAAATAAAAGAAAGCTCAGTCCTAGGTACATAGGACCCTTGAGATAATAGAGAAAGTCGGGAAGGTGGCTTATAGACTAGCACTTCCTCCCGAGTTAGTTACAGTGCACAATGTCTTTCACGTTTTGATGTTAAAGAAGTACGTGCCAGACAGCTCTCATGTTCTTAGCCAAGAATCCGTTGTAGTATACGCTGATCCGACGTACGAGGAGAGACTCGTGCAGATCTTAGTTAGAAAGGAGAAAGTACTTAGGAATGAAGTATACCGCTAGTAAAAGTGTTGTGGCAGAATCATAGTGTTGAGGAAGCCACATGAGAATGGGAAGAAGACATGAGAAGAGACTTCCCGGAATTATTCTAATTTTCGAGGACGAAAATTTTGTAAGGGGGGTAGGTTGTAATGACCGCCATTTTCATGGCACCTACTTACCATGTAATAAGTCATTAAGGAATAAAATGGACATAATTTAATGTCCTTTAGCAAATTTAAGAAACATGGTCAAGTACACGACCGTGTAAGAGGCTGTGTACCGCTCAGATAGATGAATGTGTTTCAAAGACATGGCCGTGTTGAGTAGTATCAACTAGTACATGCTCGTGTCTGAAATGTACACGCCCGTGTTGCGTTGCACACGCACGTGTAAGAGTCTGTGTAGAAGGCTGTGTAATGAGCCGAGAGCCACTGTAATGACTCTCATGAATTATGAAACTTAATTACTATGTAATGATGTAATTAAGTTAATAAGCACAGTGTGCTTTTCAGTTGAATGAATTAAACAGGAATAGTAACGTTTAATTACTATTCATGCAGTGAAAGGGGTAATCGACAGTGAAATCGGTCCACCCTATTATGTGGGTATGCGTTGAGACACGCAATATCAAGAAACCGGTCTAGACGACCATTTCATGATACAGAACTGATGAGCTAATCATCAGTACGCTCAGACTGGTCATCTGAGCGCAGCAATGATAATTGCCCTAATAGATGTACAGTATCGAGAAAAGTGGTCTAGATGACCTCTTCTCTCCCATAGACTGACAAAATCAAAGTCAGAACGCTCAGATTAGTCAGTCAGATAGTGAATAGTGATTTGTGAATAGTGAGAAACGCAGTGTCAGGTTAGTGGCCAAGACGGCCTTAATCTGGCATAAAACTGATATATTAATAGTCAGCAGGCTCAATCTGGTCAATTGAGCATAAAATGTAGATTTTGTTTAAGGGATACGCAGTATCGGGATGAGGGTCAAGACGACCTTTTCTCGCCCCGAAACTGATATATTTAGACTCAGGACGCCCAAATTAGTCAATCGGGCACCTGACACGTTTTTCGAGACGGGGTCATGCAGATCCCGAAAACTGGTCCAGAAGATCTCAGATGGACGTAAAACTGATAAATTTGAAATCAGCACGTCCAAATTAGTCAAGAGAGACTGTGTTTGAAATTTCACGCGAAAATGCCTCGTTATGCGTGCACAGTGTCAACACAGTGTAGGCCTAACCACAGTATCAAGAAATTGATCAAGATGACCTCTTCTTGATATAAAACTGATATATTTGGAATCAGAATGCTCAAATTAGTCATTTGAGCACAAAAAGTAATTTTTGACCGGGAACCATACAGTATCGGGAAACTGGTCGAGACGACCTCGGATGAAGATAAAACTGATATATTTGGGTTCAGCACGCCCAAATTAGTCAGTATAGCCTATCTTAAAATTTTTCAAAAAAATTAGTATAAAGGAGGAAATTTTGGAGATTATAGAAAAATAGCCCCCATATTTTTCCAAATCACATTTTCTCCCTCCCATACCATACGAAGATGAACAGTGACCAACTATCGAATCCGGCCTCCGTTTTTGACACCGCCGGCACCATTGGAAAGCTCTCGACGAGCTGATTCCAACGGTGGGCCGAGTCGACCGAACCGATGCCGGAGCACGCCGCACGCGCCGCCCAAAGCCGCCGGTGGCCGAATTTTTCAAACCGCCGTATCTCCACCGTCCGACGTCCAAATGCCACGATTCCGGTCCCAATGGATTCGTGGTGAAGAGTAGAACAAAACCCAGGCTTCATTTCATGTCAACAGCCGCCGAATCGCGCCGCCCCAGGTTCGCCGTCGCCGTCGCCATCGCCGCCGTCGGATCTCGCTATTCCGGCGGAGTTGAGTTGCAAGGTCGGTGTCAAAATGCTCAGAACAACACGTAGATCAAAAGCCCCAAATCAATTTTGGGCAACAACGCCGGAAAAATGAAGATCCAACGCCGCCGCCGTCGCCGACTTTTCGAGAGCCGATTTCCGGTGATAGGAGCCTCGATTCGTGAAATTGACACCACCAATGGGTTCCTCTCGTCGAGCTCTTCAAGATGGTGGTCGCCACTTCCATCGCCGCCGTGGTCAACGCCGGTCAACGGCCGGTCAACGCCGGTCAACGGCGACCCGGATACCGAAAATTGAAGAATGGCCCGTTGGCCTATTTTCGACGTTCCGGACACATCCGCGGCATCGCATTTGCAAACTGGAGTTTCAAAAGTGAAGAACGACGATTCAAAGATTGCACGGTCGAGACCGAACGGTTCGTCCGACCGCCGACGGGAACGATTTTGGTAGTAGTGTTGATCTACTTATTCCTCAATTTAATATTGGAAATAATTATGTATTAATTATGGTTTAATGACTTGAGGAATTGTAAGAAAAAAAAGGGTGAAATATCGAAAAAGAGAATGTGAGAAAATGTGAATATTTTTACGTAAAAAGCGGAGCTTTTACGTAAAAATTAGGCCTCTGGTTTAGTACGTGGCAGGTTAGAATAGGTTAGATGGTTTTGAGGCGTTTCCTAAACGCCGGAAACCTAAAAATTAAGCGGAAATGCTGCCGAAATTTCTAAAACGGCACAAAGGGGTATTTTAGGAAACGAGGGCTGAAAATGTGATCGGGATGGAAACCCGAGCTCCCTCGATGACCTAAGTCCGGGAAAGAAGGACGGACGTTTACAGGATTAGTGAACCGCCCAATTAGAAATCTCGAAATGTAAGAAAACGACCCCTAGATCAGAATAGTGCCACCCGAGGAACGGGTGTGATCTAAGTATAAAATTTGGGGCGATTACATCGGTAACGGTAACCCGATAGGCTAAATGGTCATACGAGAGGTATTCAGTATGTTGACTGGTTGGTTAGCCAGTCAAGGACCAAGTCGGAATGGGATAGTGAGAGACAGTGATTAATTTGTCAAGTAGACAAATTAATCAAGCACGATTAAAAAAAATTAGATATCAAATTTTCCAAAGTAGAGCAGTCGGGTACCGATAGGCATCAGTACCACACAACGATAAGTTTATTAGTTCCTAACGATAGAGTGACCTAAGAGCGATGTTAATTAATTTATTGGGTAAATAAATTAATTAACAATGATTAGAAAATCAAATTCTTAAGAAGAGGGCAATTAGTACCGACAAGGATCGGTACCACATAACGAGAATTTTTATTAGTCACTAATGACCACGGTGACCTAAGAGTGAATGTTAATGTAAATGCATTATGATTACAGGGAGGTACCTGTATTGTGACGAAGGCGAGAGTATAAACTGTCTGCTGACAGGTAAGTACAACTCCGCCTACAGCATGGATAAAATGAATTTAAAATGATGCTTTTCCAGTATTTTAAGTATGTAGCTTGCACACGATGCTGCACAGCATACATAAGAGCACATAGCTTCACAATCGAGTAGATTGATGAAAGAACAAGATAGAAGCCATAGATCCCTACCGCGTAGGATTGGGGACAGCTTAGAGAAGCGTATGGCTAGAACAGTTAAACAAGATGGAAATAAATAGGTGTGTCGTACCGACTCCTTCAGTCGAAGGGGTTTCCAGTTAAAGAAAGTTCAGGCCACAAGTTGAGCATCAGTTGATGGCTCTTCGGCATTAGTTGACCTCGGGCGTTACCGTTGGTCTGCGCGCACACGGTACTGACACATGGGCCCTAAATAGACAAGAAAAGAAAAGAAAAGTTTGAAGCATAAATGAACATAACCGGATCATGCATTAGTTATAGTTCGCTATGCTTTCTTTTTCAGTAGAGTGCATACAGTACACGATGCTTCTGTCATACATAAAGTATGTGAAGTTTTATATTCAGTGTTATGACATGTTATGTGATGACATGATATGTGAGCTGATATGTGATATGCTTATATGATATATGATTTATTAAGTGATATATGTCATGCCTATGATTTTACGTATGTGCTATGTTTTAAACATGTTTTGCGGTTAACATGTTGTACTTACTGGGCGTAAAGCTCACGGAGTGTGTTCATGCTGTAGGTAAGCATCCTATAGCGTAAACATCAAGGGACGATGATGGTGGCTGAGGTGGATGTGAGGATGAGGTTATGGATACACCGCGAGTATTCTTCCGCACAGTATGAGTAAATAATATTTTGAATGGTGACAGTTAAATAGTATTTTGAATAGTAAAGGTTAAATGGTATTTTGGAACAGTAAACAGTATATGTACGAGTAGTATATTTAAATAGTATCTGGTGAATAGTAATCAGATAAACATGTATATAATTATGTATGTATAATTGAAATCCTTATGTTTTTCAAATTCCGCATTTTAATAGTATGCGTACGTGAATAGTAAATACGTACGTGTATATAAAAAAAAAAAAAAAAATCCCTCTAAATTTATGGTATTAAATTCAGCAAGTTTAAGTATCGGTTTTAAAGAGAAAGTATAAGTAAAAGCTAAAGAAGCAAGTCAAGTAATATAGTTTTCAGTGACGGTCCGGGCCGCTGAGGGCACGGGGCGTCACATGGGGTCGGGTCGGAAACCCGAGTCCCTAACGGAAAATTGAATAAGGAAAAATTTAAGGGGTGGTTCGTGAATAGTAACCCATCCCCTTGAAAATGTAAAACGCGAGTGAAATTGAAAAAAAACCGACCCCGAGGGGGGCGTTTTTGGAAATGAAATAAAGGTCCGAGTCGGGAACGGAAAACCCGAGCCTCGGAGACCTTGGTCAGGAATGTCTAGATGAACGTTTTAAATACTAGTGAAACGTTCATTTGAGGCTCCGAAACGGTAGAAAATTGCTAAACCGACGTAAGGGTCGGAATAGTGCTTCCCGAGGGTCGGGAAAGTGAAAAATGGAGATAAAATAAAAACGAACCCGGTAATGATTAGAAAAGAGTCAGAAAAGTTCCTGAGAGCCAAAAATGCAGTCTGGATCGGGAAAATTTCCGTCAGGGGTAAAATTGTAATTTTGCCAAAGTATAGGGGCAAAATCGTAATTTTGCCAAAATACAGAGGCAAAACTGTAATTTTGCAAAAGTTGAGAAAAATGGGGAAAATGATAAATAAAGCCTAAAAAGTTATAAATAGGTTTTATTTAATCTTTTAAATGAAAAATAAAAGCTATAAATGGGAATGAAATTAACAGACAAGGTTTTGTCTGTAGGATCCAAAAATCGACCTACGACGAGGGCGATCAAAGATCCACGAGAGGAAAAAGAGAAGAGACTGATAAGGTAAGTTCAGACATTTACCTGTCTGCAACATATAGTATTATTGTTGCTAACTTTGATGTACTAACTATAAGTTAGGTACATATGTGCTGCGGGCACTATTATAGAATAGAGAGAGAGACATAATGTGCTACGGGCACAATAAGAATAGGACACATGGTTAATTGTGCTTCGGGCACTAGAGCGAGGTTAATGAAACTCACTCCCCTAAAATTAAAATGTGAACCATTCCTAACCACAGGACAATGTGAAGTCACCGGGTTAGAATGTTAAAAAGTTGGTAATGAAACCACTTTCTGGCGTACCAGCCTTCCGTACAGGGAGGTACTATTTTGCCTTCGGGGCTATGAGATAAGGCTGTGGAGGTCAGTACTGATGTACCGCTCCCAGTCATATAAAATTTTGCCTTCGGGGCTATGAGATAAAGGCTGTGGAGGTCAGCACTAATGTATCGCTCCCAGTCATGCGCACTTAAATGGTACTGCCAACCTGAGCTCAAAACCAGAACGTAATCAAAGATAATGACCTAAAACTGAAACTGTGCCATAATTGAGCATATGACAGTTTAGTGAGAGCACTAACATCGCGGTAGATGTACTAGTGTGATACAGGGTTGTGGTTAAACTTACTATTCATGTATGAATAGTGGTCGAAGTTACTATTCACGTATGAATAGTGGTCAAAGGTACTATTCATGATGAATAGTATTATTCATAGAAATTTTATTTCTTGCATGTTTGAACTTACTGAGCCTGTAACTCACCATTTTTGCTAATGTTGCAGGTAAGCGACCAGCTCAGTAGCTTGTTTGACTGGATGGTGTACGGGATGGCGCGTGTCAAATGGGATAGCTGGGCGAGGGATATGGTACTGCCAGAGTCTTGCCGCTGAGCGATAAAAGTGAAGGGGAAACAGTTCTTTTGTAATTATATATATATTTTACAAAAGTACTGTATTATTTATATTACTTTGTATTTGCCAACAAAGTAAATAGTGGACAAGGTTTTACATGATGTTAAAAAAAAAAAAAAAAATTTCCCCAAAAACGACATGATTTTAAAAGAGAGAGAGATAAGTCGGCGACCCATGAGAGTACAATCTATCGCAGTTAGCGATAAGCTCAACTGTAATAGTATTGTATGATCTCTACGAGGGGCGGGCCGCCACAGTTGGTATCAGAGCCAGGTTTAATACTGGTTGTGGTTCAGGAGCTCTCTCATGTACTGCAGCTGGAGGAATAACTGGATCTACCTCAGCTTGTTGTTCTACTTGGGTACCCTCAGAGCCTTGTCTCTGCTCTAGCTCCTCTACTCGTCGCCTCAGATTCGCATTTTCTTGCATCTGAGCTTCCAACAAAGCTTGTATCTAATCCAGTCTCTCCATAATATCAGGACGTCGCTCTCGTCCCTCTGGTCGATTACGCAAATCCACCATCTTGCCTATTGTCCTATTATGGCACAATAATTCACCGTTAGCTTTTCCATAACCGCATTCGTAAAATTATATCAATTCACGAAATTTAGGGTAATGTAAAGCCACATCATCGTAACACATCATCGTACAACATATAATCATTTTGGTATTTCATTCATAGCAAAACATTTATATGTCATACATAGGCATCTGGGTTATTGTGGATAGACTGACCAAGACGGCACGGTTTATAGCTGTCAAGATGACTTTTTTGTTGGAAAAGTTTGCTCAGCTGTACATAGCTCATGTCGTCAGACTACATGGAGTACCAAAATCCATTGTATCAGATCGAGATGCACGATTCACTTCGAATTTCTGGAAGTGAGTGCAAGAGGCCATGGGTACTGAATTGAGACTCAGTACGGCTTTTCATCCGCAAACAGACGGACAGTCGGAGCGGACAATTCAGACCTTAGAGGACATGCTTCGAGCTTGTGTTATGGATTTTGCGGGAAATTGGAACGAGAAGTTACCATTGATTGAATTCTCGTACAATAATAGTTACCAAGCTTCTATAGGCATGGCACCTTACGAGGCTTTGTATGGACGGAAGTGCAGATCACCATTACACTGGTATGATTTGCGAGAGAAGTAGTTGCATAAGACGGATTTCATAAAAGAGACTTCCGATGCAGTTGCTAGAATTCAGCGTCAAATGAAAATTGCGCAAAGCCGGCAAAAGAGTTATGCGGACAAGAGGCGAAGATCCTTGGAGTTTGATGAAGGAGACTTCGTGTTTCTCAAGATATCGCCCATGAAGGGGATTATGCGTTTCGGTAAGAAGGGGAAACTAAGTCCAAGATATATTGGACCTTATGAAATTATCGAACGCATTGGAAAGGTCGCTTACAGATTAGCGCTACCTCCAGAATTGTCGGCAGTGCACAATGTATTTCATGTGTCGATGCTGAGAAAATATATACCAGATCCGTCCCATGTGTTGAAGCATGAGCCTATTCAAATCCACGAGGATTTGACATATGAGGAACAACCTGTTCGAGCACTAGCCCGTGAAGAGAAAGTACTGAGGAATAAGGTAATCCCACTAGTGAAGATTTTATGGAAAAATCACAACGTTGAAGAAGCTACGTGGGAACGAGAAGACGAGATGAGGAAATTATACCCCCATTTGTTCTAATTTTCGAGGACGAAAATTTTATAAGGAGAGGTGAATGTGACAACCGGGAAATTAAGGCAATTCTCGGATGAAAATGTATAATTGTATGTATATAACAATTTATACTATTTAAAGAGTGAAATAAATGTATTTATATTGTTTAGAATATATGAAAATGTTCTAACAATATTGACAAGTAAGAATTCAGTGTTGGAAAAATTCACTGAGTTGAAACGGGTAAAACGGTGCAAAACCGGCATTGAAAACCCTAACCGGAGCAATAAAAGACGGTAAACTTCCGGGATTGATTTTGATCAAACGGAAGCAGTTTAAATTGATCCGACTGCACAGGAGACCTCAGGAACACGCCGGGACGATTTCAGGTAAATTTCGGCTCGAACCGGTATCGGTCAAAAAGTAGTCGAATTAATGTGAATAGTGAAAGTCAAAGTCAACTTTCACTTTAGCATTTATGACATCATAAATCAAGATTAATAAATGAAAGAAATAAGTAAGAAAACCATGCAAATTGTGTAAAGAAAAACCGAAATTTTGTTGGTTTTTCAAGAGAAAATCCGTGGGTTACCTTGAGTAACCAATGAGAAAAGTTTGTGGTTTAATTTCTAACTTGCTTCCAAGTTTAATTTTGTGAAGAATAAAGCTTGTATTTCATTATGAAAAGCTTGAAAAAAAATTTCTTGTGTGAATTTCCTAAAGTGGCCGTGGGTTTGTTAAAGGTTTGGAAGAAAATTTTGCTTGGTTTTATGTGGTATTTGGTTGATTGGAATTATGCATTTTAATATGCAAAAGATGAATTTATAATTGAAAGAATGAAACAAAAAGAATTGCCATGTTTTTCATTCAAAGGCCGTGGGTTATAACCCTAGGAAATTTGGTTGAAAATGCCAAGAAAATGGGCTTGAAAATGTGTTAAAAACATGACATTGAATGGCCTAAAGTGTGGTGAAAGTTTGACAAATTTTTGGTTCGGTTTGGTTGTGAAAAACCGAAACCAAATTAAGGGTAAAATTGTGAAAAAAATGTTGTAATGTGGGTGATAATATGAAATTGGAAATTTGTGGGTTTTTATGTAAAAGTTTGGAAAACTTTTACATAAAAATAGGCTTGTGGTATAGTACGTGGCAGGTACATACGGTTCGAGGCGTACCTAACGCCGGAAGCCTTAAAATTACGCCGAAATGCTGCCGAAATTTCGAAAACGGCATTCGGGGTAAAATGGAAATTAAAAATAAAAGTTTGGGGTCGGGTCGGAAACCCGAGTCCCTAACGGAAAATTGAATAGTGGTCAAAGGTACTATTCATGATGAATAGTATTATTCATAGAAATTTTATTTCTTGCATGTTTGAACTTACTGAGCCTGTAGCTCACCATTTTTGCTAATGTTGCAGGTAAGCGACCAGCTCAGTAGCTTGTTTGACTGGATGGTGTACAGGATGGCGCGTGTCAAATGGGATAGCTGGGCGAGGGATATGGTACTGCCAGAGTCTTGCCGATGAGCGATAAAAGTGAAGGGGAAACAGTTCTTTTGTAATTATATATATATTTTACAAAAGTACTGTATTATTTATATTACTTTGTATTTGCCAACAAAGTAAATAGTGGACAAGGTTTTACATGATGTTAAAAAAAAAAAATTTTCCCAAAAAACGACATGATTTTAAAAGAGAGAGAGATAAGCCGGCGACCCATGAGAGTACAATCTCTACGAGGGGCGGGCCGCCACAAAAGTGAAGAACGACGATTCAAAGATTGTGCGGTCGAGACCGAACGGTTCATCCGACCGCCGACGGGAACGATTTTGGTAGTGGTTTTGATCCCTTGATTCCTCAATTTATTGTTGGAAATAATTATGTATTAATTATGGTTTACGGACTTTAGGAATTGTAAGAAAAAGGGATGAAATGTTGAAAAAGAGAATGTGAGGAAATGTGAATATTTTTACGTAAACAGCGGAGCTTTTACGTAAAAATTAGGCCTCTGGTTTAGTACGTGGCAGGTTAGAATAGGTTAGATGGTTTTGAGGCGTTTCCTAAACGCCGAAAACCCAAAAATTAAGCGGAAATGCTGCCGAAATTTCTAAAACGGCATAAAGGGGTATTTTAGGAAACGAGGGGTGAAAATGTGATCGGGATGGAAATCCGAGCCCCCTCGATGACCTAGGTCCAGGAAAGTAGGACGGACGTTTACAGGATTAGTGAACCGCCCCATTAGAAATTTCGTAATGTAAGAAAACGACCCCTATGTCAGAATAGTATCACCCGAGGGACGGGTGCGATCGAAGTATAAAATTTGGGGCGATTACATCGGTAACGGTAATCCGACAGGCTAAATGGTCATACGGGAGGTATTTAGTCAGTTGACTGATCGGTTAGCCAGTCAAGGACCAAGTCGGAATGGGATAGTGAGAGACAGTGATTAATTTGTCAAGTAGACAAATTAATCAAGCACGATTAAAAATTAGATATCAAATTTCCCAAAGTAGAGCAGTTGGGTACCGATAGGCATCGGTACCACACAACGATAAGTTTATTAGTTTTTGACGATAGAGTGACCTAAGAGCGATGTTAATTAATTTATTGGGTAAATAAATTAATTAACAATGATTAGAAAATCAAATTCTTAAGAAGAGGGCAATTAGTACCGATAAGGATCGGTACCACATAACGTGAATTTTTGTTAGTCACTAATGACCACGGTGACCTAAGAGTGAATGTTAATGAAATGCATTATGATTACAGGGAGGTACCTGTATTGTGATGAAGGCGAGAGTATAAACTGTCTGATGACAGGTAAGTACAACTCCGCCTACAGCATGGATAAAATGAATTTAAAATGATGCTTTTCCAGTATATTAAGTATGTATCTTGTACACGATGCTGCACAGCATACATAAGAGCATATAGTTTCACAATCGAGTAGATTGATGAAAGAACAAGATAGAAGCCATAGATCCCTACCGCGTAGGATTGGGGACAGCTTAGAGAAGCGTATGGCTAGAACAGTTAAACAAGATGGAAATAAATACGTGTGTCGTACCGGCTCCTTCAGTCGACGGGGTTTCCAGTTAAAGAAAGTTAAGGCCAAAAGTTGAGCATCAGTTGATGGCTCTTCGGCATTAGTTGACCTCGGGTGTTACCGTAGGTCTGCGCGCACACGGTACTGACACATGGGCCCTAAATAGACAAGAAAAGAAAAGAGAAATTTGAAGCATAAATGAACATAACCGGACCATGCATTAGTTATAGTTCGCTATGCTTTCTTTTTCAGTAGAGTGCATACAGTACACGATGCTTCTGTCATACATAAAGTATGTGAAGTTTTATATTCAGTGTTATGACATGTTATGTGATGACATGATATGTGAGCTGATATGTGATATGCTTATATGGTATGTGATTTATTAAGTGATATATGTCATGCTTATGATTTTAAGTATGTGCTATGTTCTAAACATGTTTTGCGGTTAACATGTTGTACTTACTGGGCGTAAAGCTCACGGAGTGTGTTCATGCTGTAGGTAAGTTTCCTGTAGCGTAAACACCAATGGGCGATGATGGCGGCGGAGGCAGATGTGAGGATGAGGTTATGGATACACCGCGAGTATTCTTCCGCACAGTATGAATAAATAGTATTTTGAACGGTGACAGTTAAACAGTATTTTGAATAGTAAAGATTAATTGGTATTTTGGAACAGTAAACAGTATATGTATGAATAGTATATTTAAATAGTGTCTGGTGAATATTAATCAGATAAACAAGTATATAAGTGTGTATGTATATTTGAAATCCTTATGTTTTTGAAATTCCGCATTTTAATAGTACACGTATGTGAATAGTAAATACATACGTGTATATTAAAAAAAAAATCCCTCTAAATTTATGGTATTAAATTCAGCAATAGTTTTCAGTGACGGTCCGGGCCGCTGAGGGCACGGGGCGTCACATTTGCCACATATACTGGTACATGAGGTAACCAGTAATTGGACAATAATACTTCCCCAGAGGGTAAAGCTGTCTTAAATACCCTTCCCATATAGTCCTTAGGAAGTCCTATCTTGTCAGCAAATTCATAGGAAACAAAAGAATGCGTAGCACCAGAATCGAATAGTACAGAGGCTACATGACTAGCGACAGGAAGCTGACCTGTCACCACGTTCGATGTTCCTGCCTCTGCATCCTCTTTACTGTAGGCCATCACACGAGCATCGGCACGTGATACACGCTCCTAGCGTTGCGGCCTTACTGGGGACTCTTCAACTCTGGCCTGAAGGGAATGAGCTTGTGGGGGTGTCTGGTGCTGTTGGGAAGTGCCTTGTCCACCCTGCCTATTGTTTGGATAGTTTCTGGTGTAATGGCCTTCCTTTCCACATTCATAGCAAACAAGTGGCCCAAATCTGCATTGCCCAGAATGTCTTTTCCCGCATGCAGGGCAATTTTGCACATTGGATTCCGCATTACCAGCTGTTCTCCGCTACTGGTTTCGATTATTTCCCTGGCGATTTCCAGAAAAATTGCCTTTTCTCTTATTTTGCTGGGATCCTTGACTATTGCCCTGGCTTGGTTTAGCATTCTGATTAGGCTTGCTCGATTGACCAGCTTGTGTAGACTTCGCCAAAGCCCTCTCCTTCTTCTTAGCCTCCCAGTGTTTCTCTCTTTCCTCTTTCTGTCGGGCTACATGAAACTCGGCTCTGATGGCCCGACTCACACAATCTGCTACAGAAGTAGGCGGTACTTGTCCAGTATCTACCAATGCAGCAATTTCTGGCCTGAATATCCCGATCATTTTCTGTATCTTCTCCCTCTCAGTAGGGACTACATAGGGACATAACCGGGATAACTGGTCGAACTTTTGGCAAACTTCGCTTACCGACATGTTTCCTTGCGTCAATTCTGAGAACTCTTTTTGCTGTTGTCTCAGAGATACAGGGTCGTAATATTTCTGGTTAAATTCTTCCAGAAATTCCACCCAACTCATGGTAGACACGTCTCTTCTCATTCGTATAGTGTCCCACCAAAAACGAGCATCTTTTCTCAGCACAAAAGATGCACATGCAACCTTCTCCCGGTCGGTTAGGTTCATGAATTCCATGATCACTTGCAATGACGACAACCAGTCTTCAGCCTCTAGAGGATTTGCAGACCCTTCAAATTCTGGCGGCCTCATACGCCTGAATCTTTCATAGAGGGGTTCTAGATTCAATACTGGTTGAGGTTCAGGAACTCTCTCATGTACCGCAGCTGGAGGGATAACTGGATCTACCTCAGCTTGTTGTTCTACTTGGGTACCCTCAGAGCCTTGTCTCTGTTCTAGCTCCTCTACCCGTCGCCTCAGATTAGCATTTTCTTGCATCTGAGCTTCTAACAGAGCTTGTATCTGATCCAGTCTCTCCATAACATTAGGACGTCGCTCTCGTCCTTCTGGTCGATTACGCAAATCCACCATCTTGCCTATTGTCCTATTATGGCACAATAATTCACCGTTAGCTTTTCCATGACCACATTTGTAAAATCATATCAATTCACGAAATTTAGGGTACTGTAAAGCCACATCATTATAACACATCATCGTACAACATATAATCATTTTGATATTTCATTCATAGCAAAATATTTATATGTCATACATAACCATCACCAGTCATATATACATCGGCCTTTTTATACATCTTGGCCACAAGTCTATACAAAGGAGCTTTTCTCTCTAAGCTACTTATGTACATGTATGCATCTACTGATTACACATCCCCTGTGTCTGGGACTAGAGGATATTCTTCTGGATCCTCATCGTCTTCGGGGTCATCTGAATCGTCACCACCCCTAGGCAATACTCCCTGTCCTGAGTCACCACCTCTTCATGGTCTAGACGGTCCAGCCTCATGATCATTCATCATTCTTCTCGGTCCGAAGATGCGTGCAAACATCTCATCTTGATCCAGTGTCTCTCGTCGACTCTGTGTCAGATGCTCGATCAGAATCTCTCTCTCGATCGTCCTGATCGTCACCACAAACTCTTGGAGCGTAGGAGGGAACAGCTTAATCACCCTCTGTCTCAACTCCATGGGTAACCCTCTCTAGAACAGCTCACAGCAATTTGCTTCCGTGAGGTTGGGCAACGGACATCTCCTCCTAATGGTCTCCTCAAATCGTGCTGCGTAAGACATCACCGTCTCACCAGACAGCATGACCATCCTCTTAGTCTGGAGAATGTAGTCCCTAACCTAATCAAATTCAGGATATGCAGGTGTAACTGCCTCTCGTGTCTCTGGAGGTGCTGGAGCAGGTGCCAGATCCCTAGGCGGAAACTGATCAGCCAATCGCTGACAGAACTCAGCCCAACTGAATCCTAATAAAATCTCCTGGTCGCAATACTGCCAAAATACTCGAGCATCTCCTTGAAACATACTGATGGCCAACTGGATCCACATATCTCGATCGATGTCGCATATCACCATAATCCTCTCGATGGCATGGAGCCAGTCCTTCGCCTCCATCGATTGTCATCCACCATCAAACATAGGGGGACTGCTAGCTCGAAATACCTGTACTGCCCGAGCCGAAACTCTCACTCCAATATGTTAGCGTCCACCAACAACTGGAATGTCCACTACTACAGGTAGATGAACTATCGGTCGTGGTTGTACTACATCTACTGGCACTGGTGCTGATGCTGGTACTGGTACTGGAGGTCTCTCAGGCACCGGAGGTCTAATTAACGGTCGTTGGGACATAGACGGCCTCACAATAGGTCTCGTCCATACCCGTAATACTCCTCTCGGTTGAGGTAGTGGTGGTCTCACATAAGGAGGTCTGGTCATCTTGCTACCTATAAAATAATTATTTTTATATAAACTACTTACTTGGATAGCGGTGCAGGATGCGCGAAGTGTCAAATCAGGATATGGTCAATGCCGCTCTGATGTACCAACTGTGACTGCAATTGGTAATACAAATTAAACCAACCGCAATCCGCTCTAATACCAACTATGACAGCAGTTGGTATTCTAGACTACACCAACCGTAAACCCGCTCTGATACCAACTGTGACAGCAGTTGGTATTCTAAACTTCACCAACCGTATACCCGCTCTAATACCAACTGTGACAGCAGTTGGTGTTATAAACTAGACCAATCTCAAACCTTGCTCTGATACCAACTGTGACAGCAGTTGGTATTCTAAACTTCACCAACCGTATACCCGCTCTGATACCAACTGTGACAGCAGTTGGTATTATAAACTAGACCAATCTCAAACCTTGCTCTGATACCAACTGTGGCGGCCCGCCCCTCGTAGAGATCATACAATACTATTACAGTTGAGCTTTATCGCTAACTGCGATAGATTGTACTCTCATGGGTCGCCGGCTTATCTCTCTCTCTCTTTTTAAATCATGACGTTTTTGGGAAAAATTTTTTTTTCTTTAAACATCATGTAAAACATTTCCCACTATTTACTTTGTTGGCAAGTACAAAGTAATTTACATATTACAGTACTTTCGTAAATATATAATATTACAAAAGACTATTTCTTTTTCCCTTCTCTTTTATCGCTCAGCGGAAAGACTCTGGCAGGACCATATCCCTCGCCCAATTATCCGATTTGACACGCGCCATCCCTTCCGCATCCAGTCAAATAAGCTACTGAGCTGGTCGCTTACCTGCAACATTAGCAAAAATGGTGAGGTACAGGCTCAGTAAGTTCAAACATGCAAGAAATAAAATTTCTATGAATAGTACTATTTGTCATGAATAGTATCTTTGACCACTATTCATATGTGAATAGTAAGTTTGACCACAACACAGTGTCACCACAGTACATCTACCGCGATGTTAGTACTCTCACTAAACTGTCTTATGCTCAATTATGGCATAGTTTCAGTTTTAGGTAATTATCTTTGCTTATGTTCTGGTTTTGAGCTCAGGTTGGCAGTACCATTTAAGTGCGCATGACTGGGAGCGGTACATTAGTGCTGACCTCCACAGCCTTAATCTCATAGCCCCGAAGGCAAAATTGTACATGACTGGGAGCGGTACATCAGTGTTGACCTCCACAGCCTTAATCTCATAGCCCCGAAAGCAAATAGTACCTCCCTGTACGGAAGGCTGGTACGCCAGAAAGTGGTTTCATTACCGACTTTTTAAAATTCTAACCCGGTGACTTTACATTGTCCCGTGGTTAGGAATGGTTCACATTTTAATTTTAGGTCAGTGAGTTTCATTAACCTCGCTCTAGTGCCCGAAGCACAATTAACAATTTTTCCATTCTCAATAGTGCCCGTAGCACATTACGTCTCTCTCTCTATTCTATAATAGTGCCCGTAGCACATATGTACCTAACTTATAGTTAGTACATCAAAGTTAGCAATAATAATGCTACATGTTACAGACAGGTAAATGTCTGAACTTACCTTATCAGTCTCTTCTCTTTTTCTCTCTTGGATCTTTGATCGCCTTCCTTGTAGGTCGATTTTTGGATCCTACAGACAAAACTTTGTCTGTTAATTTCATTTCCATTTATAGCTTTTATTTTTCATTTAAAAGCTTAAATAAAACCTATTTATAACTTTTTAGGCTTTATTTATCATTTTCCCCATTTTTTCTCAACTTTTGCAAAATTACGATTTTACCCCTGTATTTTGGCAAAATTACGATTTTGCCCCTATATTTTGGTAAAATTACAATTTTGCCCCTGACGGAAATTTTCTCGATCCAGACTGCATTTTTGGCTCTCAGGAACTTTTCTGACTCTTTTCTAATCATTACCGGGTTCATTTCTATTTTGTTTCCACTTTTCACTTTCCCGACCCTCGGGAAGCACTATTCCGACCCCTACGTCGGTTTAGTGATTTTCTATCGTTTTGGAGCCTCAAATGGACGTTTCACCAGTATTTAAAACGTTCATCTAGACATTCCCGATCTAGGTCTCCAAGGCTCGGATTTTCCGTTCCCGACTCGGACCTTTATTTCGTTTCCCAAAAATGCCTCCCCTCGGGGTCAGTTTTTCAGTTTCACTCATGTTTTACATTTTTAAGGGGACGGGTTACTATTCACAAACCACCCCTTAGGTTTTCCTTATTCAATTTTCCGTTAGGGACTCGGGTTTCCGATCCGACCCCAATTTTTTTATTTTTATTTCCATTTTACCCCAAATGCTGTTTTCGAAATTTCGGCAGCATTTCGGCGTAATTTTAAGGCTACCGGCGTTAGGTACGCCTCGAACCATATGTACCTGTCACGTACTATACCACAAGCCTATTTTATGTAAAAGTTTTCCAAACTTTTACATAAAAGCTCACAAGATTCCAATTTGCATTTTAACCCACATTACACCAAAAAAATTTTCATTTTTACCCTTAGTTTTGGTCTCGGTTTTCACAATCAAACCGAACCAAACTTTTCAAATTTTCCACCATATTTTAGGCTATTAAAATGTCATTTTTTAACACATTTTCAAGCCCATTTTCATTGCATTTTTCAACCAAATTCTTAGGGTTTTTAATCACTTATAACCCACGGCCACTTAATGAAAAACATGCACAACATTTTTGTTTCATGCTTTCAATCATAATTCCATCATTTACATTATAAAATGCATGATTTAAATCATCCAAATATCACATAAACCATGCAAAATTTTTCTTCCAAACCCTAAGTAATCCCACGGCCACATTAGGTAATTCACACCAAAAATTTTTTTTCAAGCTTTCCATAATGTAAATCATGCTTTATTCTTAACAAAATTTAACTTGAAAGCATGTTAATACATAAACACAACAATTTCTTCATTGATTACTCAAGGTAACCCACGGTTTTACCAAAGGAAAACCAACAAAATTTTGGTTTTTCTTTAAACCAATTGCATGGTTTTCTTCCTAATTTCACCCTTAACAAAACCCAAGCATCAAATCATTGAAAATAACCAAAAATTTTTCCATCTTTTCCCACTATTCATCCCACGGTTTTCTTGAAAAAAAACCAAGAAAAAGTTTAATCGAAGGGGAATTACCTTGTTCCCTTGCTTCCTTTGTCTTCAAGGAATGCTTTGACACAATTTTTGTGAAAGAAAATTGAAGGAATAGCTTGGTTCCTCTTGGGTTACTCACGGCTCCACCAAGGAAAAAACTTAGCAAATTTTTGTTCTTTGGTTTTTGCTTGAAAATTGGTTTCGGCCACTTTATTCACTAAAGTTGCCGACTTAAGCAACTAAAAGGCCAATTAATTTGGCTTTCCACCAATCAAAACTCAACACCTTTCACCTTAATTCTTTCCAACATTTTCAAAAATTTAAAATGGTGAATTTTGGCCAAATCTTGGCCTTTAGATCAAAAAGCAAATGAATCATGGCCATTAATGCTACCAACCACCATTTTAATCCCATTTATTAAAGGGATTTATGATGTCATAAATGCTAAAGCAAAGTTGACTTTGACTTTCACTATTCACATTAATTCGACTACTTTTTGACCGATACCGGTTCGAGCCGAAATTTTCCTGAAATCGTCCCGGCGTGTTCCTGAGGTCTCCTGTGTAGTCGGATCAATTTAAACTGCTTCCGTTTGATCAAAATTAATCCCGGAAGTTTTCCGTCTTTTATTGCCCCGGTTAGGGTTTTCAATACCGGTTTTGACATCGTTTCACCCGTTTCAACTCAGTGAATTTTTCCAACACTGAATTCTTACTCGTCAGTATTGTTAGAACATTTTCATATATTCTAAACAATATAAATACATTTATTTCACTCTTTAAATAGTACAAATTATTATATACATACATTTGTACATTTTCATTCGAGAATTGCCTGAATTTCCCGGTTGTCACAAAAGTTAGCAATAAAAATGCTATATGTTGCAGACAGGTAAATGTCTGAACTTACCTTATCAGTTTCTTCCCTTTTTCTCTCTTGGATCTTTGATCGCCTTCCTTGTACGTTGATTTTGGGATCCTACAGACAAAACTTTGTCTGTTAATTTTATTTCCATTTATAGCTTTTATTTCTCATTAAAAAGCTTAAATAAAACCTATTTATAACTTTTTAGGCTTTATTTATCATTTTCCCCATTTTTCTCAACTTTTGCGAAATTACGATTTTGCCCCTATATTTTGGTAAAATTACAATTATGCCCCTGATGGAATTTTCTCTATCCAGGCTGCATTTTTGGCTCTCAGGAACTTTTCTGACTCATTTCTAATCATTATCGGGTTCATTTCTATTTTATTTCCATTTTTCACTTTCCTGACCCTCGGGAAGCACTATTCCGACCCTTACATCGGTTTAGTGATTTTCTATCGTTTCGGAGCCTCAAATGGACGTTTTACTAAAACGTTCATCTAAACATTCCCGATCTAGGTCTCTGAGACTCGGATTTTCCGTTCCCGACTCGGACCTTTATTTCGTTTCCCAAAAATGCCTCCCCTCGGGGTCAGTTTTTCAGTTTCACTCATGTTTTACATTTTTAAGGGGACGGGTTACTATTCATGAACCACCCCTTAGGTTTTCCTTATTCAATTTTCCTTTAGGGACTCGGGTTCCCAACCCGACCCTAAACTTTTATTTTTATTTCTCTTTTTACCCCAAATGCCGTTTTCGAAATTTCGGCAGCATTTCGACGTAAATTTAAGGCTACCGGCATTAGGTACGCCTCGAACTATATGTACCTGCCACGTACTATACCACAAGCCTATTTTATGTAAAAGTTTTCCAAACTTTTACATAAAAGCTCACAAAATTCCAATTCACATTTTGAACCACATTCCATAAAATTTCTTTCAATTTTACCCTTGGTTTTGGCCACGGTTTTCACACTTAAAACCTAACCAAAACTTCTAAATTTTTCAACCAAATTTTAGGCTATTCCAATGTCATTTTCTAGCCCATTTTCACGCCAATTTTAATGCATTTTTCAACACAATTCCTAGGGTTTTTCATCATTACAACCCACGGCCAAATTAAGAGAAACATACACCAATTTTTTTGTTTCATGCTTTCAATCATAAATCCATCATTTCCATTATAAAATGCATAATTTAAATCATCCAAACATTAAGTAAATCATGCCAAATTTTTTTTTTCCAAACCCTAATTAACCCACGGCCATATTAGGGTAATTTCACACCAAATTTTTTTTCAAGCTTTCCATCATACAAATCATGCTTTATATTTGACCAAAATATGATTTAAAGCATGTTCACACTTAAACCACAACAATTTCTCATTGACTACTCTTGGTAACCCACGGTTTTACCCTTGGAAAACCAACCAAAATTTGGTTTTTCTTTAAACCAAATGCATGGTTTTTCTCCTAATTACACCCTTAACAAAACCCAAGCACTAAATCAATCCAAACAAACCAAAAATCTTCCATCCTTTACACTATTCATTACACGGATTCTTGGAAGAAAAATCAAGAAAATTTTCAAACCAAGGAAAGTTACCTTGTTCACTTGCTTCCTTTGTCTTCAAGGAAGGGTTTGACACCAATTTTGTGAAGAAAACTTGAAGTATTCCCTTGGTTTCTCTTGGTGGCTCACGTACTCTCCATGGACAACACTTAGAAACTTTTTGTTCTTTGTTTTGGCTTCAAAATTGTCTCAGCCATTTGTTCCCAAAAGTTGCCGACTTAACCACAAAGAAAGCCAATTAATTTGGCTTTCAACCAATCATAAACCAACACCTTTCAAACCTATTTCTTTCCAAATTTTTCAAAAATTAAAATGATGGAATTTTGGCCAAATCTTAGCCTTTAGATCAAAAAGCAAACTAATCTTGGCCATTAATGCCACCAACCACCATTTTTCTTTCATTTATTAAATGGATTTATGATGTCGTAAATGCAAAGTAAAACTTTGACTTTGACTTTTACTATTCACATTAATTCGATTACTTTTTGACCGATACTGGTTTGAGCCGAAATTTTCCTGAAATCGTCCCGGCGGGTTCCTGAGGTCTCCTGTGTAGTCGGATCAATTTAAACTGCTTCCGTTTGACCAAAATCAATCCCGGAAGTTTTTCATCTTTTATTACCCCGGTTAGGGTTTTCAATGTCGTTGTTGGCACCGTTCCACCCGTTTCAACTCAGTAAATTTTTCCAACACTGAATTTTTACTCGTCAGTATTGTTAGAACATTTTAATACATTCTAAACAATATAAATACATTTATTTCACTCTTTAAATAGTACAAATTGTTATATACATACATTTGTACTTTTTCTTCTGAGAATGCCTGAATTTCCCGGTTGTCACATTCACCCCTCCTTATAAAATTTTCGTCCTCGAAAATTAGAACAAGTGAGGGTATAAACTCCTCATCTCGTCTTCTCGTTCCCACGTAGCTTCTTCAATGTTGTGGTTTTTCCACAAAATCTTCACTAGTGGGATTGTCTTTGTGACGACCAGAGAATTTTAGCGGTGTGACCTAGTTTAATCTAGGGTTTTCTATGAGTTCTGTAAGTAAGAATGTAAAGAAACACTATGGTTGTAATTAGACAAATTATAGTGTTAATAGAAATAAATAAATGTTTTGGAGGAAATTAAAATCTCCAAAAATAAGTAGAGAATAAAGTATATGGGTGAGAAAGTGAATTCAGGCCCAAAACGCTCAAAAAGGAGTAGTTTCGGTATCTGAACAGTATAAAGATAAGAATATGGCAAGTCAAAGTAAGAGCACAGTAAGAAAAGTACAAATATATGTATATAATAATTTGTACTATTTAAAGAGTGAAATAGATGTATTTGTATTGTTTAGAATATATTAAAATGTTCTAACAATACTGACGAGTAAGAATTCAGTGTTGGAAAAATTCACTAAGTTGAAACGGGTGAAACGGTGCCAAAACCGGCATTAAAACCCTAACCGGAGCTCAAAAAGACGGTAAACTTCCGGGATTGATTTTAATCAAACGGAAGCAGATTAAGTTGATCCGACTGCACAGGAGACCTCAGGAACACGCCGGGACGATTCCAGAAAAATTTCGGCTCGAACCGGTATCGGTCAAAAAGTAGTCGAATTAATGTGAATAGTAAAAGTCAAAGTCAACTTTCACTTTAGTAATTATGACATCATAAATCCATTTAAGAAATGGAAAGAAATATGGTGTTAGGTAGGATGAATGGCCATGATTTAATTTACTTTTGATCTAAAGGCCAAGATTTGGCCAATATACCTTTTTAATTTAAAAAAAAAGGTGGAAAGAATTAGGTGAAAGGTGTTGAAATTTGATTGGTTTAGAGCCAAATTAATTGGCTTTCTTCCATGCATAAGTCGGCAAGTTGGTAACAAAGTGGCCGAAACTTTGTTTCATGCCAAACCAAAAGAAAAAAAAAAATTTTCTAAGTCATCCATGGAGTCTACGTGAGCCACCCAAGGAGAACCAAAGAATTCCTTCAACATTTCTTCACAAAAGGAGTGTCAAAGTGTTCTTAGAAGACAAAGGAAGCATTAGACCAAGGTAACTTCCTTTTTCACTTAATTTTTCATGGTTTTTCTTCATGGAATCCGTGGGTGAATAGTGAGAAAAAGATGAAAATTTTTTGGGTGTTTTTCATGGATTTGATGTTGGGTTTTGTTAAGGATGAAATAAGGAAGAAAACCATGTAATTTGTTTAAAGAAAAACCAAATTTTGGTTGGTTTTTCTAAGGAAAATCCGTGGGTTACCATGGGTAATCAATGAGAAAAAGTTGTGGTTTATTGCTAACATGCTTTCTAAGTTTAAATTGGTGAAGAATAAAGCATGTATTTCATTATGGAAAAGCTTGAAAAAAATTTTGGTGTGCATTGCTTAAGAAGGCCGTGGGTTTCCTAAAGGTTTGGAAGAAAAAAATTTTGCATGAATTATGTGGTATTTGGTTAATTTAAATCATGCAATTTAATGTGTAAATGGTGGAAATGTGATTGAAAGAATGAAACAAAAATGCTTGACATGTTTAGCATTCAATGGCCGTGGGTTATACAAGGGTAAAACCCTAAGAAATTTGGTTGAAAAGAACAAGAAAATGGGCTTGAAAAGTGTTAGAAAAATGGCATTTAATAGCCTAACAAGTGGTTGAAAAGTTTGAGAAATTTCGGTTCGGTTTGGTGGTGAAAACCGAAACCAAAACTAAGGGCAAAATTGTAAAAAATTTTGTATTGTGGTTAAAAATGTGAAATTGGAATTTGTGAGCTTTTATGTAAAAGTTTGGAAAACTTTTACATAAAATAGGCTTGTGGTATAGTACGTGGCAGGTACATATGGTTCGAGGCGTACCTAACGCCGGAAGCCTTAAAATTACGCCGAAATTTCGAAAACGGCTTTCGGGGTAAAATAGGAATTAAAAATAAAAGTTTAGGGTCGGGTCGGAAACCCGAGTCCCTAACGGAGAATTGAATAAGGAAAACCTAAGGGGTGGTTCGTGAATAGTAGACCGTCCCCTAAAAATGTAAAATGAGAGTGAAACGGAAAAAAAAAACCGACCCCGAGGGGGGGGCGTTTTTGGAAATGAAATAAAGGTCCGAGTCGGGTACGGAAAATCTGAGCCTCGGAGACCTAGGTCTGGAAAGTCTAGATGAACGTTTTAAATACTTGTGAAACGTCCATTTGAGACTCCGAAACGATAGAAAATCACTAAACCGACGTAAGGGTCGGAATAGTGCTTCCCGAGGGTCGGGAAAGTGAAAAGTGGAAATAAAATAGAAGCGAACCCGGTAATGATTAGAAAAGAGTCAGAAAAGTTCCTGAGGGCCAAAAATGCAGTCTGGATCAATAAAATTCCGTCAGGGGCAAAACTGC
Source organism: Antiaris toxicaria (assembly GCA_035233585.1). Taxonomy (NCBI): domain Eukaryota; kingdom Viridiplantae; phylum Streptophyta; class Magnoliopsida; order Rosales; family Moraceae; genus Antiaris; species Antiaris toxicaria. The sequence continues at coordinate 89,219,664 of CP141156.1, forward strand.
AATTTTGCCAAAATACAGGGGTAAAATCGTAATTTTGCAAAAGTTGGGGAAAATTGGGGAAATGATAAATAAAGCCCAAAAAGTTGTAAATAGGTTCTATTTAAGCTTTTTAATGAAAAAAATAAAAGCTATAAATGGAAATGAAATTAACAGACAAAGTTTGTCTGTAGGATCCAAAAATCGACCTACAAGGAGGGCGATCAAAGATCCTAGAGAAAAAAAGAGAAGAGATTGATAAGGTAAGTACAGACATTTAATTGTCTACTCACGAATGGACTTACCATAAAGTTGTGTTATATATATATATACATTTAAGCTATTCAGTTTGTGACATGATACTAACATGTTCACGAGAATAGTAAGCAAGATCAGAAATAGAAAAGAGGAATAAAATAAGTCAGATAATAAGACTTAAAAGTTAAGGTTGGCGTACCGGCCTCCCCAGTTGTGAGGTTCCCAGATAGCCTCCACCCCAGAAGTGTGGCGCTGCCTCGTTAATAATGAGGTAGTTTATGGCTTAACTTCCTGCCTCCACCCCAGAAGTGTGGCGCTGCCTCGTTAATAATGAGGTAGTTTATGGCATGACTTACTACCTATAAGGTCAGTAGTCCAGAGATGACCTTAGGGTTGATCGGTGGGTCGCTCCCCTGATCCTCTATTGGTCTGCGCGCACTAGGTACGTCCAACCACGGGCCCACAAGTGAAAGATTAAGCAGATGAAGTAAAGCAAAGAAAAGAAAGAAATAGAATAGAAAGAACAAGTAGTATAGGACTAAAGAAAATAATTGGTCCTAAGTTGACTAACCCTAGAGTGGTGTATTCAGCTTATTTACTTGTATGTATGTTTGTACTTACTGGGCTTTAGCTCATTAGTCTATTCGTGCTGTAGGTAATAAAGGAAAACAACCAGCAGTATGAAGCAAGAGTAGCGGACTGGCAGGCAGATCCCAGCGATGTCATGGACGGGTTATGGTTCCGTTTCGCAGAATTCCGCTGTACTCAAGGTGTAAAAGAAAGAAAGTGTAATAGTGAGATATATGTATAAAGACAAGACAAGAGTGTAGTATGTAAAGTAGTGAAACAAGCTTAAAAGTATGTTTCTATTTTTACGTACTTTAAAGTAACAAGACTCCAAAATATATTTTGGGAAAAAGTATTAAGAAGTACGTATATATTTATGTATACACAATTTTCAAGAATCAGTAGTTTCCTCCAGTTAAAAAAAAAAAATATTCCTAGTTTTTCAAGAACAAATCTTTTAAACCCCAAGGAGAAGAAAGTTATAAAGACAAGCAAGCTAAGTAAGATTAAGCAAAGAATAAAGAAAGTAAGCAAGATAAGGTGGACGACCTAAGCTAGAGGGGTCGCCCACAGTCTTATTCCTCAGTACTTTCTCTTCACGAGCCAGTACTCAAATAGGTTGTTCTTCGTATGTCAAATCCTCGTGGATTTGAATAGGCTCATGCTTCAACACATGGGACGGATCTGGTATATACTTTCTCAGCATCGACACATGAAATACATTATGCACTGCCGATAATTCTGGGGGTAGCGCTAATCTGTAAGCGACCTTTCCAATGTGTTCGATAATTTCATAAGGTCCAATATATCTTGGACTCAGTTTCCCTTTCTTACCGAAACGCATAATCCCCTTCATGGGCGATACCTTGAGAAACACGAAGTCTCCTTCGTCAAACTCTAAGGATCTTCGCCTCTTGTCCGCATAACTCTTTTGTCGACTTTGCGCAATTTTCATTTGACGCTGAATTCTAGCAACTACATCGGAATTCTCTTGTATGAAATCCGTCTTATACAACTGCTCCTCTCGCAAATCATACCAGTGTAGTGGTGATCTGCACTTCCGTCCATACAAAGCTTCATAGGGTGCCATGCCTATAGAAGCTTGGTAACTATTATTGTACGAGAATTCAATTAATGGTAACTTTTCATTCCAATTTCCCGTAAAATCCATTACACAAGCTCGAAGCATGTCCTCTAACGTCTGAATTGTCCGCTCCGATTGTCCGTCTGTTTGCGGATGAAATGCCGTACTGAGTCTCAATTCAGTACCCATGGCCTCTTGCACACACTTCCAGAAATTCGAAGTGAATCATGCATCTCGATCTGATACAATGGATTTTGGTACTCCATGTAATCTGACGACATGAGTTACGTACAACTGAGTAAACTTTTCCAACGAAAAGGTCATCTTGACAGCTATAAACCATGCCGTCTTGGTCAATCTGTCCACAATAACCCAGATGGCATCATAACCTTCTCGGGTTTTTGGGAGTCCCACTACAAAATCCATCGTAATGTGTTCCCATTTCCATTCAGGAATCTCCAAAGGTTCCAATCTTCCTGCTGGATGTTTATGTTCCACTTTGATTCTCTGACAGGTCATGCATCTGCTCAAGAATTTCGCTATATCATTCTTCATCCCTTTCCACCAGAACTATAACTTCAAGTCCTGATACATCTTGCTTGCTACGGGATGAACCGAATATGGTGTCTCATGGGCTTCTGACATGATCCGTCTTTTAAGTTCCTCATCAGCTGGAACATTTATCCTTCCTTGATAAAGGATCATTCCATCCTTGAAAATTCCTTCTTGAGAACTTGTCACTCTTGGATCTCGTCTTTGAGCTTCCTTTATGCCCTCAAACAACGAGGATTCCACTTGGAGTGCAGCTAGTCTTCCAGATATCAGCTCCAAGTTCAAAGAATTTATCTCTTGCTGCAATGGCTTCGGAAGCCTTTTTATCGGTAGCTGGTGCGATATGGTAGACTTTCTGCTTAAAGCGTCCGCTACATGGTTGGCCTTTCCTAGATGATATAGGATTTCACAATCATAATCCTTCACCAGTTCCAACCATCATCTTTGCCGCATATTGAGCTCTTTTTGCGTGAAGAAATACTTCAGGCTTTGGTGATCAGTAAAAATCTGACATTGAGCTCCATAGAGATAGTGTCACCAAATTTTAAGTGCGAACACTGCTGCAGCAAGTTCAAGGTCATGCGTAGGGTAATTCCTTTCATGATCCTTTAATTGACAGGAAGCATAGGCAATCACCTTGCCGCCTTGCATCAGGACTGCTCCCAATCCTATTTTGGATGCATCACTGTAGATCACAAACTTCTCCCCTTCAGTAGGAAGCGTAAGAATTGATGCGCTTGTCAGCCGTCTCTTTAACTCCTGGAAGCTTCTTTCGCATTCCATCGTCCACTCATACTTCCTTTCCTTGCATGTAAGAGCGGTAAGAGGTGCAGCTAAATGCGCAAATCCCTCTACAAATCGTCAATAATAACCAGCTAGTCTCAAGAAACTGCATATTTCCGTCACACTCTTGGGTGCAGGCCACTGGTTAATTGCATCTACTTTCATCAGATCTACAGCAATACCTTCCTGGAATACAACATGTCCGAGAAAATGTACTCTGTCCAGCCAAAACTCACATTTTGAGAATTTGGCATACAGTTGATGCTTCCTTATCGTATGCAACATGATCCTCAGATGCTCCTTGTGCTCCTCATGAGTCTTTGAGTGTATAAGAATGTCATCAATGAATACAATGACAAACTTATCCAAATACTCTTTAAAAATTCTGTTCATTAAATCCATGAACGCTACCGGCGCATTTGTTAATCCGAATGGCATTACAAGGAACTCATAGTGACCATAACGAGTCCTAAACGCCGTCTTAGGAATATCACTTTCTTTAATTCTCAACTGGTGATATCCAGATCATAAGTCGATCTTGGAAAATACCGCTGCGCCTTTTAACTGGTCGAATAGGTCATCAATTCTAGGTAATGGATACCTATTTTTTATTGCAACCTTATTCAACTCGCGATAATCAATGCACAACCGAAACGTTCCATCCTTTTTCTTGACGAATAACACAGGTGCACCCCATGGAGAATAACTCGGTCTGATGAATCCCTTGTCCAAAAGCTCCTTTAATTGTTCCTGCAGCTCCTTTAACTCCACTGGAGCCATGCGGTATGGTGCTTTGGAATAGGTGCCATTCCAGGCATCAACTCAATTTCGAACGAGATTTCTCTCTCTGGAGGTATCCCTGGTAACTCTTCTGGAAATACGTCAAGAAATTCCTTAACAACAGGAACATCTTCAGGTTAAAGCTTTTGTTCCTCTGTAGTATCCACCACATATGCCAGATATCCCATGCAACCACTGGCTATCAGCTTGCTTGCTCTCAGCGAACTGATCATCATCTTCCCGGGTTTTCGAGAAGCATCAACATATTCAAAACTCTCTTCTTCCTCGGGTTGAAATACTATCTTTTGATTTCGGCAGTCGATCGTAGCTTGATATTTCCCTAGGAAATTCATGCCTAGAATCACATCGTAATCCATGATCTTCATTACGATTAACTCCACATATAGTTCCCTATTTGCCACATATACTAGTACATGAGGTAGCCAGTAATTGGACAATAATACTTCCCTAGAGGGTAAAGCTGTCTTAAATACTCTTCCCATATAGTCCTTAGGAAGTCCTATCTTGTCAGCAAATTCATAGGAAACAAAAGAATGCGTAGCACCGGAATCAAACAATACAAAGGCTACATGACTAGCGACAGGAAGCTGACCTGTCACCATATTCGATGTTCCTACCTCTGCATCCTCTTTGCTATAGGCCATCACACGAGCATCAGCACGTGGCACACGCTCCTGGCGTTATGGCCTTACTGGGGACTTTTTAACTCTGGCCTGAAGGGAATGAGCTTGTGTGCGTGTCTGGTGCGGTTAGGAAGTGCCTTGTCCACTCTGCCTACTATTTGGACAGTTCCTGGTGTAATGACCTTCCTTTCCACATGCATAGCAAACAAGTGGCCCATATCTGCATTGCCCAAAATGTCTCTTCCCACATGTAGGACAATTTTGTACATTGGATTCCGCATTACCAGCTATTCTTCGCTGCTGGTTTCGATTATTTCCCTGGCGATTTCCAGAAAAATTGCCTTTTCTCTTGTTTTGCTGGGATCCTTGATTATTGCCCTGGCTTGGTTTAGCATTCTGATTAGGCTTGCTTGATTGACCAGCTTGTGTAGACTTAGCCAAAGCCCTCTCCTTCTTCTTGGCCTCCCAATGCTTCTCTCTTTCCTCTTTCTGTCGGGCTACGTGAAACTCAGCTCTGATGGCCCTACTAATGCAATCTGCTACAGAAGTAGGCTGTACCTGACCAGTATCTACCAATGCAGAAATTTCTAGTCTGAACATCCCTATCATTTTCTGTATTTTCTCCCTCTCAGTAGGGACTACATAAGGACATAAACGGGATAACTGGTCGAACTTTCGGTAAACTTCACTTATCAACATATTTCCTTGCATCAATTCTGAGAACTCTTTCTGTTGTTGTCTCAGAGATGCAGGGTCGTAATATTTCTGGTTAAATTCTTCTAGAAATTCCGCCCAACTCATGGTAGACAAGTTTCTTCTCATTCGCACAGTGTCCCACCAAAAACGAGCATCTTTTCTTAACACAAAAGATGCACAGGCGACCTTCTCCTGGTCATTCAGATTCATGAATTCCATGATCACTTGTAGTGACAACAACCAGTCTTCAGCCTCTAGAGGATTTGTAGAACCTTCAAATTCTGGCGGCCTCATACGCCTGAATCTTTCATAGAGGGGTTCCAGATTTAATACCAGTTGTGGTTCAGGAACTCTCTCATGTACAGTAGCTGGAGGGATAACTGGATCTACCTCAGCTTCCTGTTCTACTTGGGTACCTTCAGAACCATGCCTCTGTTCTAACTCCTCTACCCATTGTCTCAGATTAGCATTTTCCTACATCTGAGCTTCTAGTAGGGCTTGTATCTGATCTAATCTCTCCATGACATCAGGATGTCGTTCTCGTCCCTCTGGTCGATTTCACAAATCCACCATCTTGCCTATTGTCCTATTATGGCACAACAATTCACCGTTAGCTTTTCCATGACCACATTCGTAGAATGATATAAATTTACGAAATTCAGGGTAATGTAAAGCCACATCATCGTAACACATCATCGTACAACATATAATCATTTTGATATTTCATTCATAGCAAAACGTTTATATATCATACATAACCATCACCAGTCATATATACATCGGCCACCATATACATATTGGCCACAAGTCTATATAAAAGAGCTTTTCTCTATAAGCTACTTATGTACATGTATACATCTACTGGTCACACATCCCCTGTGTCTGGGACTAGAGGATATTCTTCTGGATCCTTATCGTCATCTGGATCATCTGAATCGTCACCACCCCTAGGCAATGCTCCCTGTCCTGAGTCATCACCTCCTCGTGGTCTAGATAGTCCGGCCTCATGATCATTCATCATTCTTCTCGACCCAAAGATGCGTGCCAACATCTCATCTTGACCCAGCGTCTCTCGTCGACTCTGCGTCAGATGCTCGATCAAAATCTCTCTCTCGATCATCCTGATCGTCACTACAAACTCTTGGAGCGTAGGAGGAAATAGCTTAATCACCCTCTGTCTCAACTCCATGGGTAAACCTCTCCAGAACAGCTCACAACAGTTTGCTTCAGTGAGGTTGGGCAACGGACATCTCCTCCTAATGGTCTCCTCAAATCGTGCTGCGTAGGACATAACTGTCTCACCAGACAACATGACCATCCTCTCAGTCTAGAGAATATAGTCACTAACCTCATCGAATCCAGGATACGTAGGTGTATCAGCCTCTCGTCTCTCCGGAGGTGCTGGAGCAGGTGCTGGATCCCTAGGTGGAAACTGATCAGCCAATCGCTGATAGAACTCAGCCCAACTGAATCCTAATAAAATCTCCTGGTCACAATACTCCCAAAATACTCGAGCATCTCCCTGAAACATACTGATGGCCAACTGGATCCACATATCTCGATCAATGTTGCATATCACCATAATCCTCTTTATGGTATGGAGCCAGTCCTTCGTCTCCATCGACTGTCATCCACCATCAAACATAGGGGGACTGCTGGCTCTGAACGCTTGTACTGCTCGAGCTGAAACTCTCACCCCAATATGTTGGCGTCCACCAACAACTAGAATGTCCACTACTACAGGTGGATGAAGTACCGGTCGTGGCTGTACTACATCTACTGGCGCTGGTGCTGGTGCTGGTACTGGTACTGGAGGTCTCTCGGGCACCGGGGGTCTAATTACCGGTCGTTAGGAAATAAATGGCCTCACAATAGGTCTCATCCATACCCATAACACCCCTCTCGGTCGTGGTAGCGGCGGTCTCACATAAGGAGGTCTGGTCATCTTGCTACCTATAAGATAACTATTTTCATATAAGAAAATAATTAACTAAGCTTAAGTAAACTACTTACTTGGATAGCGGTGCAGGATGCGTGAAGTGTCAAATCAGGATATGGTCCACACTGCTCTGATATACCAACTGTGGCAGCCGTTGGTATTCTAGACTACACCAACCGTAAACCCGCTCTGATACCAACTGTGGCAGCAGTTGGTATTCAAAACTAAACCAACCGTAAACCCACTCTGTTACCAACTGTGGCGGCCCGCCCCTCGCAGAGATCATACAATACTATTACAGTTAAGCTTTATCGCTAACTGCGATAGATTGTACTCTCATGGGTCGCCGGCTAATCTATCTCTCTTTCCATCATGATGTTTTTGGGGAATTTTTTTTTTCCATCATGTAAAACATTTTCCACTATTTACTTTGTTGGCAAGTACAAAGTAATTTACATAATATAGTACTTTAGTAAAATATATACTATTACAAAAGACTGTTTCTTTTTCCCTTCTCTTTTATCGCTCAGCGGAAAGACTCTGGCAGGACCATATCCCTTGCCCTCTATCCTATTTGACACGCGCCATCCCGTACGCCATCCAGTCAATCAAAGCTATTAAGCTGGTCGCTTACCTGCAACATAAGCAAAAATGGTGAGCTATAGGCTCAGTAAGTTCAAACATGTAAGAAATAAAATTTCTATGAATAGTACTATTTATCATGAATAGTAACATTGACTACTATTTATAAGTGAATAGCAACTTTGACTACTATTTATTATGAATAGTAAGTTTGACCACAATACAGTATATCAACAGTACATCTACCGCGATGTTAGTACCCTCATGAAACTGTCTTATGCTCAATTATGGCATAGTTTCAGTTTTAGGTAGTTATCTTTGCTTATGTTCTGGTTTTGAGCTTAGGTTGGCAGTACCATTTAAGTGCGCATGACTGGGAGCGGTACATTAGTGCTGACCTCCACAGCCTTAATCTCATAGCCCCGAAGGCAAAATTATACATGACTGGGAGCGGTACATCAGTGCTGACCTGCATAGCCTTAATCTCATCATAGCCCCGAAGGCAAAATTTACCTCCCTGTACGGAAGGCTGGTACGCCAAAAGTGGTTTCATTACCGACTTTTTTTAAAATTCTAACCCGGTGACTTCATATTGTCCTGTGGTTAGGAATGGTTTACATTTTAATTTTAGGTGAGTGAGTTTCATTAACCTCACTCTAGTGCCCGAAGCACAATTTGCTATGTGTCTCATTCCAATAGTGCCCGTAGCACATTTCGTCTCTCTCTCTACTCTATAATAGTGCCCGTAGCACATATGTACCTAACTTATAGTTAGTACATCACAGTTAGCAATAAAAATGCTATATGTTGCAGACAGGTAAATTTCTGAACTTATCTTATCAGTTTCTTCCCCTTTTCTCTCTTGGATCTTTGATCGCCTTCCTTGTAGGTCGATTTTGGGATCCTACAGACAAAACTTTGTCTGTTAATTTTATTTCCATTTATAGCTTTTATTTCTCATTAAAAAGCTTAAATAAAACCTATTTATAACTTTTTGGGCTTTATTTATCATTTTCCCCATTTTTCTCAACTTTTACAAAATTATGATTTTGCCCTTATATTTTGGTAAAATTACAATTATGCCCCTGACAAAATTTTCTCCATCCAGACTGCATTTTTGGCTCTCAGGAACTTTTCTGACTCTTTTCTAATCATTACCCCGTTCATTTCTATTTTATTTCCATTTTTCACTTTCCCGACCCTCTTGAAACACTATTCCGACCCTTACGTCGGTTTAGTGATTTTCTATCGTTTCGGAGCCTCAAATGGACGTTTTACTGGTATTTAAAACGTTCATCTAGACATTCCCGATCTAGGTCTTTGAGGCTCGGATTTTCCGTTCCCGACTCGGACCTTTATTTTGTTTCCCAAAAACGCCCCCCCTCGGGGTCGGTTTTTCAGTTTCACTCGCGTTTTACATTTTTAAGGGGACGGGTTACTATTCATGAACCATCCCTTAGGTTTTCCTTATTCAATTTTCCTTTAGGGACTCGGGTTCCCGACCCGACCCTAAACTTTTATTTTTAATTCTCTTTTTACCCCAAATGCCGTTTTCGAAATTTCGGTAGCATTTTGGCGTAAATTTAAGGCTACCGGCGTTAGGTACTGTGACAACCGGGAAATTTAGGCAATTCTCGGAAGAAAATGTACAAATGTATGTATATAACAATTTATACTATTTAAAGAGTGAAATAAATGTATTTATATTGTTTAGAATGTATTAAAATGTTCTAACAATATTGACGAGTAAAAATTCAGTGTTGGAAAATTTCACTGAGTTGAAACGGGTGAAACGGTGCCAAAACCGGCATTGAAAACCCTAACCGGGGCAATAAAAGATGGAAAACTTCCGGGATTAATTTTGATCAAACGGAAGCAGTTTAAATTGATCCGACTGCACAGGAGACCTCAGGAACACGCTGGGACGATTTCAGGAAAATTTCAGCTCGAACCGGTATCGGTCAAAAAGTAGTCGAATTAATGTGAATAGTGAAAGTCAAAGTCAACATATGCTTTAGCATTTATGACATCATAAATCCATTTAATAAATGGAAGGAAAATGGTGGTTGGTAGAATTAATGGCCATGATTAAGTTGTCTTTTTTATCTAAAGGCCAAGATTTGGCCAAAATTTAACCATTTTAATTTTTGTAAAATATGGAAAGAATTAGGTTGAAATGTGGTGAGTTTTGATTGGTGGAAAGCCAAATTAATTGGCCTTTTGGTTGGTTAAGTCGGCAACTTTAGTGAATAAAGTGGCCGAAACACATTTCAAGCCAAAACCAAAGACAAAAAAAATTTCTAAGTCATTTTCATGGTGGAGCCGTGAGTAACCCAAGAGGAACCAAGTTATTTCTTTAATCTTTCTTCACAAAATTGGTGTCAAACCTTTCATTGAAGCCTAAGGAAGCAAGTGAACAAGGTAACTCTCTTTGGATTGAATTTTTTCTTGATTTTTCTTCAAGGAATCCGTGAGATGAATAGTGGAAATGATGGAAAAATTTTTGGTTGTTTTCATTGATTTGGTGCTTGGGTTTTGTTAAGGGTATAATTAGGAAGAAAACCATGTATTTGGTTTAAAGAAAAACCAAATTTTGGTTGGTTTTCCAAGGGTAAAACCGTGGGTTACCAAGAGTAATCAATGGAGAATTTGTTGTGTTTAATTGTTAACATGCTTTAAATTACATTTGGTTAAGTATAAAGCATGATTTACATTATGGAAAGCTTGAAAAAAAAATTTTGGTGTGGACTTACCTAATGTGGCCGTGGGTTAATTAGGGTTGGTGAAAAAAAATTTGCATGGTTTACTTGATATTTGGATGATTTAAATCATGCATTTTATAATGTAAATGATGGAATTTTGATTGAAAGCAAGAAAAGAAAATTTGGGGAATGTTTTCTTAGTGTGGCCGTGGGTTATGTGAGGTTAAAAACCCTAGGAATTTTGTTGAAAAATGCAATGAAATTGGCTTGAAAATGTGTTAGAAAATGACATTTGAATAGCCTAAAAATTGGTGGAAAATGTGAGAAGTTTTGGTTAGGTTTTGATTGTCAAAACCGTGGCCAAAAACTAAGGATAAAAATGAAAGAAATTTGTGTAATGTGGTTTAAAATGAAAATTGAATTTTGTGAGCTTTTATGTAAAAGTTTGGAAAACTTTTACATAAAATAGGCTTGTGGTATAGTACGTGGCAGGTACATATGGTTCGAGGCGTACCTAACGCCGGTAGCCTTATTATTTAGCCGAAATGCTGCCGAAATTTCAAAAACAGCATTTGGGGTAAAATGGAAATAAAAATAAAAAGTTTAGGGTCGGGTCAGAAACCCGAGTCCCTAACGGAAAATTTGATAAGGAAAACCTAACGGGTGGTTCGTGAATAGTAACCCATCCCCTAAAAATGTAAAACGTGAGTGAAACTGAAAAACCGACCCCGAGGGGGGGGTCGTTTTTGGAAACGAAATAAAGGTCCGAGTCGGGAACGGAAAATCCGAGCCTCGGAGACCTAGATTGGGAATGTCTAGATGAACGTTTTAAATACTAGTGAAACGTCCATTTGAGACTCCGAAACGATAGAAAATCACTAAACTGATGTAAGGGTCGGAATAGTACTTCCCGAGGGTCGGGAAAGTGAAAAGTGAAAATAAAATAGAAATGAACCCGGTAATGATTAGAAAAGAGTCAGAAAAGTTTCTGAGAGCCAAAAATGCAGTCTGGATCGGGAAAATTCCGTCAGGGGTAAAATTGTAATTTTGCCAAAATATAGGGGCAAAATCGTAATTTTGTAAAAGTTGAGAAAAATGGGAAAAATGATAAATAAAGCCTAAAAAGTTATAAATAGGTTTTATTTAAGCTTTTAAATGAAAAATAAAAGCTATAAATGGAAATGAAATTAACAGACAAGGTTTTGTCTGTAGGATCCAAAAATCGACCTACAAGGAGGGCGATCAAAGATCCAAGAGAGAAAAAGAGAAGAGACTAATAAGGTAAGTTCAGACATTTACCTGTCTGCAACATATAGCATTATTGTTGCTAACTTTGATGTACTAACTATAAGTTAGGTACATATGTGCTATGGGCACTATTATAGAGTAGAAAGAGAGACGTAATGTGCTACGGGCACTATTAAGAATGGACACATTGTTAATTGTGCTTCGGGCACTAGAGCGAGGTTAATGAAACTCACTCACCTAAAATTAAAATGTGAACCATTCCTAACCACGGGACAATGTGAAGTCACCAGGTTAGAAATTTAAAAAGTCGATAATGAAACCACTTTCTGGTGTACCAACCTTCCGTACAGGGAGGTACTATTTACCTTCGGGGCTATGAGATTAAGGTTGTGGAGGTCAGCACTGATGTACCGCTCCCAGTCATGTACAGTTTGCCTTCGGGGCTATGAGATTAAGGCTGTAGAGGTCAGCACTAATGTACCGCTCCCAGTCATGCGTACTTAAATGGTACTGCCAACCTGAGCTCAAAACCAGAACATAAGCAAAGATAATTACCTAAAACTGAAACTATGCCATAATTGAGCATAAGACAGTTTCGTGAGGGTACTAACATCGCGGTAGATATACTGTTGTGACACTGTGTTGTGGTCAAAGTACTATTCACCTATGAATAGTGGTCAACGGTACTATTCATGATGAATAGTCTATTCATAGAAATTTTATTTCTTGCATGTTTGAACTTACTGAGCCTGTAGCTCACCATTTTTGCTAATATTGCAGGTAAGCGACCAGCTCAGTAGCTTGTTTGACTAGATGTGGACGGGATGACGCGTGTCAAATGGGCTAACTGGGCGAGGGATATGGTCCTGCCAGAGTCTTTCCGCTGAGCGATAAAAAGGGAAGGGAAAAAAAAAAAGAAACAGTCTTTTGTAATATTATATATTTTACGAAAGTACTGTAATATGTAAATTACTTTGTACTTGCCAACAAAGTAAATAGTGGGAAATGTTTTACATGATGTTTAAAGAAAAAGAAAAAAGAAAAAAGTTTTCGCCAAAAACGTCATGATTAAAAGAGAGATAGATTAGCCGGTGACCCATGAGAGTACAATCTATCGCAGTTAGCGATAAAGCTCAACTGTAATAGTATTGTATGATCTCTACGAGGGGCGGGCCGCCACAGGTACGCCCCGAACCATATGTACCTGCCACATACTATACTATACCACAAGCCTATTTTATGTAAAAGTTTTCCAAACTTTTACATAAAAGCTCATAAAATTCCAATTCACATTTTGAATCACATTCCGCAAAATTTCTTTCAATTTTACCCTTGGTTTTGGCCACGGTTTTCACACTTAAAACCTAACCAAAACTTCTAAATTTTTCAACCAAATTTTAGGCTATTCCAATGTCATTTTCTAGCCCATTTTCACGCCAATTTTAATGCATTTTTCAACACAATTCCTAGGGTTTTTCATCATTACAACCCACGGCCAAATTAAGAGAAACATACACCAATTTATTTGTTTCATGCTTTCAATCATAAATCCATCGTTTCCATAATAAAATGCATGATTTAAATCATCCAAACATCAAGTAAATCATGCCAAAATTTTTTTTTTCCAAACCCTAATTAACCCATGGCCATATTAGGGTAATTTCACACCAAATTTTTTTTCAAGCTTTCCATCATACAAATCATGCTTTATATTTGACCAAAATATGATTTAAAGCATGTTAACACTTAAACCACAACAATTTCTCATTGACTACTCTTGGTAACCCACGGTTTTACCCTTGGAAAACCAACCAAAATTTGGTTTTTCTTTAAACCAAATGCATGGTTTTTCTCTTAATTACACCCTTAACAAAACCCAAGCACCAAATCAATCCAAACAAACCAAAAATCTTCCATCCTTTACACTATTCATTACACGGATTCTTGGAAGAAAAATCAAGAAAATTTTCAAACCAAGGAAAATTACCTTGTTCACTTGCTTCCTTTGTCTTCAAGGAAGGGTTTGACACTAATTTTGTGAAGAAAACTTGAAGTATTCCCTTGGTTTCTCTTGGTGGCTCACGTACTCTCCATGGACAACACTTAGAAACTTTTTGTTCTTTGTTTTGGCTTCAAAATTGTCTCTGGCCATTTATTCCCAAAAGTTGCCGACTTAACCACAAAGAAAGCCAATTAATTTGGCTTTCAACCAATCAGAAATCAACACCTTTCAAACCTATTTCTTTCCAAATTTTTCAAAAATTAAAATGATGGAATTTTGGCCAAATCTTGGCCTTTAGATCAAAAAGCAAACTAATCTTGGCCATTAATGCCACCAACTACCATTTTTCTTTCATTTATTAAATGGATTTATGATGTCATAAATGCAAAGTAAAACTTTGACTTTGACTTTGACTTTTACTATTCACATTAATTTGACTACTTTTTGACCGATATCGGTTCGAGCCGAAATTGTCCTGAAATCGTCCCGGCGGGTTCCTGAGGTCTCCTGTGTAGTCGGATCAATTTAAACTGCTTCCGTTTGACCGAAATCAATCCCGAAATTTTTTCATCTTTTATTGCCCCGGTTAGGGTTTTCAATGCCGTTTTTGGCACCGTTCCGCCCGTTTCAACTCAGTGAATTTTTCCAACACTGAATTTTTACTCGTCAGTATTGTTAGAACATTTTAATACATTCTAAACAATATAAATACATTTATTTCACTCTTTAAATAGTATAAATTGTTATATGCATACATTTGTACTTTTTCTTCCGAGAATGCCTGAATTTTTTGGTTGTCACAATTTGAGGTCTCGTAAGGCTAGAAAAACGAGAAACGACCCCGAGGGTTAGAATAGTACCACCCGAGTGTTAGGTGAATAGTAACCTGAGCATTTTGGCAGAAAATGTCGTAAAAGCTCTGTAAGAAATAAGAAAAGTTATTTTATGATTTTGGGATCAGAAAACCTAGATAAAACGAAAAAACGGAAATTTCAACTGTTCAAAGTCCCAACAAGGGCAAAATGGTCATTTTTACCAAAATTTTCTAAATTACTAGAAAAAGGCCGTAAAAGCCTTATAATGATTTTCTTAAATTTCTACAGGCTAAAATAGGGCTGTAAGTCAGAAAAACGAGGGAAAATCCCGCTCAAGATGAAATGGTCATTTTGCTAAAAGTCAGCGGTAAAATGGTCATTTTGTCAAAAAGTTCAGAAAAGTGATATTAAGATCTGGAATAGTATTTTACTCAGCATGATAATTACAGAATTAAAAATATGGATCCCAAAACAAATAATTAAGAACCCAAACCGGAAATTTTATATTTTCACCGTATTTTAGATATGAAATGAATAGTAAAAATGACCGTGATCTATTTCAGTTATAGGAAATCAACCAAAAGGCGATTTAAGGAAGCCAGTTGACTCAGGAAAGGAGCCGCTAACAAAATATCTGTAAGTTCAGATATTTATTTATCTACAGCATGAATTTACTCAGTATACTTATTGATATTTATGAAAAAAAAAAGTAGTAGTCAGGTGCCGTATGCATACTAACATAAGAAGTGAATATTAAAATACAGAACATAATTTAAAGAGTTCCAGACCCTGGAGGTAGCGTAAATGCCACCAGTCAGGAACCACAAGAAAATCAGTAATGAAATCAGTATTGGCGTACCGGCCTCCCACACAGGTGGAGGTTTCTCAGATTCAGTTATGATAGGACTCCAAACCGATGGTGGTGTGTCCCGGGTTTGGAAGTCTGATGTATTTAGACTGTAGAGGATTGGCCAGGAGGTCGCTCCCCAGAGTCCCTCTCAGTTATGCATGCACTACGGTACAATAAATTCAGAGGCCCAATATTAAAATTCAGTAACAGATAAAGCCTTAAAACTTAAGAATTACCATAATTGAGCATAAAATTTACTAACTGTATGTGTAGTAGCTTATAACCAAGTGGATGTGTATAGTGTCAGTCAAAGTCAACCTTACTATTCATGATCAAAAGTCAAAGTTACTATTCATATAAATAGTACTTTCCATGATTTTAGGTGTTATGTTCTTGTATGTATGTTTGAACTTGTTGAGCCTATCGCTCACAAGTTTATTCATATTACAGGTAAGAAGCCTGTATACCAGTAGATAGTGGATGGATGAGGAGTGGGATCGCATCTGCCTCCAGTGCTAGGCGAGGGGAATGGTCCTGCTGATGTTTTCCATTGAGTAGATTTAGAGCGATGTTTTGAGAGTAGATTTTGAATTATATTTTGAAAATATATTATGATGTAAATTATGTGCAGTAAGCATGACGATACTTTATCTCATGTTTTATGATGCTTATGTTTTTATAGCTTACAGTCACAAATAGTTTTAAAAAAAAATCCTCAGTTTTCAGAACAAAAGAAAATTTTAAATTACGAATAGTAATTCACCAGAACAAGTTACAAGTAAGATATCGGCGACCCATTGAGGTGACAGTCTATTATAGTTGACTTCAAGCTCTACTATACCAGTACTGTAACCTCAATTCAGGGTGGGCCGCCACAGTTGGTATCAGAGCTGTTGACCTTGTCCCTCAAGGCTTGATGCGCATCCCGTTCATCCATTCAAGTAAGTTAAGTTTATTTTATGATTAGTAGCATGTTTATTTATATAAAGTGAACCTTATGTAGGAGCTAGATGATGAGGCCACCTTACTACTGAACACATCCATATCGAGGTAGGGGTCCTCCAAGGTGTAGACCAGACCCAAAATTAGACCGTCCCCAACCCGACAACCGATGGTACAACCCTCGGCACCAGCCAACCCAGTTATTCCTAGAGTGGAGGCACCGATAACCACTAGGGCATCAACCCCTCTGCCAGTGCTCCATCCACCACCTGTGATAGTTGACGTCCTAGTAGTTGGTGGATAAGACCATATTGGCTCAAGGGTATCTGCCAAAGCTACGCAGGCATTTAGAGCTTATCAGCCCCCTATTTTTGATGGAGGGCACCAATCCCCACTAGTACAGGACTGGTTATACACGGTAGAGCTGATATGCTGATCATGCGATATTGATCGAGATTATTAGATCATTCTTGCTGTTGGCACTTTTCAAGGAGATGCCCGAGTTTATTGGGAATACTGCGATCAGGAGGCATTACTGAGGCTTAACTGGGCTGACTTTTGTCGAATCATGAGACAGCAGTTTCCCCAAACGAGCCCAGAGTCAACTCCAGTTCCTCCAGCTAGGGAGGAAAGCGCACCACCAGCATTACCCCAAATAACAGATGTAAGATACTATTTACAGAGGATTGAGAGGTTCCAAATGACACCCGGGGATACAGTGCTGATGTACGTTGTGTGATTTAAGGAAAATGTTGTTAAAAGATGCCTTCTTCTAAACTTTTTTGATGAAGATTTTGGTGAAATGTTTTGGAAAGGACTCACCCCAAAGTTGAAGCGCAGAGTGAGCCTACTTCATTCCATTTCTAGATGTGATTTCATCGCTAGTGCCAATAGAATCTAGAGAGCATAGTTATAAGAATGTTTGGAAAAGCACCAATGGGAGCAAACTCATGAAGAAGGGGTACTGACATGTTTATATGGACCACCACAGATGGCCAATGATCATGAGGATGGTCCATCACAACAAGGAGGAAATGTAACTCATAATCAGGGAACGTCTACCAGTGATGATTCTGATGAAGAGGATGAAGACCCCGAGGAATTTCCGTCAGGCCAAAATGAATAGAATAGTTGAATTCTGAAAAAAGTGCAGACACACCCCATGTGTAAATATATATATGTATGTATGTGGGAAAAAGCTAAGACATGCATTGTTATAATGGATCTAATGTTGTGTATGCTATGTACGATGTAAGAAAGTTCTATGGAATGACAGGAAATGTTTTGTGGTGTATGTTTTGCAGCAAATGACATATTTAAAATTCCCGCCAAGATTCCAAAATTAATTATGGAAAAATCTAATTTTTGATTATTTTGCAAGGTTAAAAGAAAGAAATGAGTGTAAGAAGAGGTCGACGCCCTACAATAGCTGACAAGTTGGAGGAAGTACAAGCTCTCCTTGAAAACCAAATGAAAGAAAATGCTGAACTACTACAGTGACTATCCGCTATGGAACAACAACAATAGGCCCAAGAAGAAGGCAATGCTTCCTAAGCGGAGTACCAGCAGAGCCGCCAGTCATTCCAGAAGTTCAGCAGCCTCAACCTAGGGTGAATCAGGAACCCTTGTATGAACGATTCCATCGAATGAAGCCGTCGAAGTTTGAGGGTTCGATTGACCCACTTGAGGCAGAGGAATGGCTTTCTTCGCTGCAAAGGATCCTTCACTTCATGAATTTAACTGACCAAGAGAAGATTTTGTGTGCGACTTTCATGCTAAAGAAGGATGCCTGTTTCTGGTGGGACATGGTCCGCATAAGGAGAGATGTGACCAACATGACTTGGGAAGAATTTCTAGAAGAATTTAACCAAAAGTATTACAACCCAGCTGCCTTACGCCCCCAATAGAAAGAATTTGCTAAATTGAAACTGGGGAACCAATCAGTGAGCGAAGTGTGTCACAGATTTGGTCAACTATCCCGGTTATGTCCTTATGTGGTACCGACTGAAAGAGAAAAGATTCAGAAGATGATTGGCATGTTCGGGCCAGAAATAGCTGTAGTAGTTGATAGTGGGCCAGTACCGCCTACTTCAGTGGCGGACTATGTAAGTAGAGCCCTTAGAGCTGAATATCACTTGCTCAGGCAGAAAGAGGAAAGAGAAAAAGTTTGGGAAGCATGGAAAAAAGAGAAGATCCTTGCCAAATCAGCATAAGTAGGGATGCAGACAGGACAAGGTAGTAAATCAGGCCAGAGTAGACCAAACCAGTCTAACCTTCACGGCTCCCAATAATAGCAGGGCAAAAGAAAAGGAAATTTCTCAAGGAATAGAAGTTAAGATACCCGTAATCAACAGCGGAAGACCAGTCAGGGCACAGGGCCGAGTTTTCCTACATGTACTACGTGTGGAAGGAGGCATCCAGGCCAGTGCAAAATTGGCATTACTGCATGCTATCAGTGTAGAAGATAAGGGTATTTTGTAAAGAATTATCCAATAAACTGCCAGAATACTTCAGGGCTAATGCAATAGTGCCAACAATATCCTCAATGTCAACAACCGGCTCAAGCTCATGCCTTACAGGGGAGGATTGAAGGGCCTTCAGGAGTGCCACCAGCATGGTCTGAATGCCCAGAATAGACCTCATGACCAGATGCTCGTGTTACAGTTTTTACCAAGGAAGATACTGAAGCAGGAACATCCAACGTGGTTACAAGTCAAATTTCTGTATTTAACCACGTGGCATGTGTCATTATTGATTCAGAAGCCACACATTCCTTTGTGTCCCATAAATTTGCTGACAAACTAGGGTATGCTAAAGACCCCATAGGGATGACTTTTAGGACAGCTCTACCTTTAGGGAAGTGATGCTGTCAAATTACTGGTTACGTCATGTGCCAGTAATTGTAGCAAATAGGGAGTCATATGTCGATTTGATCATAATGAAGATCGTCGATTATGATGTGATCCTAAGAATGGATTTCCTAGGAAAATACCAAGCCACAATCGAGTGTTAGAAGCAGAAAATAGTTTTTCATCCTGATGACATGGAGAGTTTTGAATATGTTGATACATCCCGTCAGTCGAGGAAAATGTTGATCAGTTCAATGAAAACAAAAAAGTTAATGGCTAGTGGCTGTATGGGATACTTGAAATACATGATAGACGTGATCAAGGAAAAGAAATTACAACTAGAAGATGTTCCAGTTATCAATGAATTCCTCGATGTGTTTCCAGAGGAATTGCCAGGGTTACCTCCAGAAAGGGAGATTTCGGTTGAAATTGAGATTATTCCAGGGACTGCTCCAATCTCCGAGGCTCCATATCGTATAAGCCCAGTCGAATTGAAAGAACTACAGGTTCAATTAAAAGAACTACTTGATAAGGGATTTATCCGACCAAGCTATTCACCATGGGGCGCTCCAGTACCATTCGTTAAAAAGAAAGATGGGACTCTCTGGATGTGCATTGATTATAGAGAGTTGAATAAGGTTACCATCAAGAATAGGTATCCATTACCTAGAATTGATGACCTATTCGACCAGCTAAAGGGAGCAGTAATATTCTCGAAGATTGATTTACGTTCAGGCTATCATTAGTTGAGAATCTGGGAGAGTGACATTCGTAAGACAACGTTCAGAACCCGATACGGTCACTACGAATTTTTAGTGATGCTGTTTGGATTGACCAATGCTTCAGCCGCGTTTATGGATTTAATGAATAGGGTTTTTAAAGAATACCTTGATAAATTTCTCATCATGTTTATTGATGATATACTTATATATTCAAAGACTCATAAAGAGCATGAGGAGCATCGAAGAACTATTCTTCACACTGTAAGAAGTCATCAGCTATATGTGAAATTCTCTAAGCGTGAATTTTGGTTGAATAAAGTGCATTTCCTTGGACACGTGGTGGCAAAGGAAGGCATTGTAGTAGATCCAGCCAAGGTGGAAGCAATTAATGAGTGGCCTACTCCTAAGACTGTGACAGAAATACGTAGCTTCTTAGGGTTAGCTGGCCACTACAGAAGATTTGTAGAAGGATTTGTAAGATTAGCCGTACCTCTCACTGCTCCCACTCCTAAGGAAAAGAAATACGAGTGGATGCAAGAGTGTGAAAGAAGTTTTCAAGAGTTGAAGAGACGACTGACGAGTGCACCCATCCTTATTTTACCTATAGAAGGTGAAAAGTTTACGATCTACAGTGATGCTTCAAAGATAGGCTTGGGAGCTATACTCATGCAGAACGATAAGGTGATAGCTTATGCGTCACGCCAGTTAAAGAATCATGAGAAGAACTATCCTACTCATGACCTAGAACTTGCTGCTGTAGTGTTCGCACTCAAAATCTGGTGACACTATTTATATGGGGCTCAGTGTCAAATTTTCACTGACCACCAGAGTTTGAAATACTTCTTCACAAAGAAGGAGTTAAATATGCAACAGATAAGATAGTTAGAGTTGGTGAAAGACTATTACTATGAAATTCTCTACCATTCAGGAAAGGCGAATCGAGTAGTGGATGCATTGAGCAGAAAGTCAACTACCCCGCAAAAGCTGTCCATAGAAGAGTTACCAAGAGCCTTGTAGTAGGAAATTAACTCCCTTCAATTGGAGTTAATAATCGAAAAGTTATTAGCCCTAGGATTAGAATTTTCTCTATATGAGGATATTAAACAAGCCCAGAAACAGGATCCAGGTGCGATAAAATTCCAAGTAGAAGCCTCAGAAAATAAGGAATCAGATATAATCATTTCCATTGATGGAATGCTTTTGTATCGAAGAAGGATCTATGTCCCGAATGCTGAAGGACTGAGAAGATGAATCATGGCAGAAGCTCATGAAACACCGTATTCCATTCATCCGGGAGCCAGCAAAATGTATCAAGATCTCAAGATACAGTTTTGGTGGAAAGGGATAAGGAAGGATATTGCGGAATTCATGAGTAGATGCCTAACTTGTCAAACAGTAAAAGCTGAACATAGACATCCGGGAGGAAAATTGGAACCTTTAAAAATTCAGGAGTGGAAATGGGAGCATATCACCATGGATTTCATGGTAGGACTTCCCAAAACCCGAGAAGGGTATGACGCCATTTGGGTAATCATTGATAGGCTGACCAAGACGGCACGATTCATAGCCATGAAGACAACTTTCACATAGGAGAAATTGGCACAGTTGCACGTGACCCATATTATTCAGCTACATGGAGTTCCAAAGTCTATAGTATCAGATCAAAATGCACGATTTACTTTAGCATTTTAGGAGTGTGTACAAAAAGCTATAGGGACAGAATTATGCTTTAGTACAGCTTTTAATTCACGGACAGATGGACAATCAGAACGAGCTATCCAGACAATAGAAGACATGCTTATAGCCTATGTTATGGATTTCCCTAGAAGTTGGAATGAAAATGTGACAACCGGGAAATTCAGGCATTCTCGGAAGAAAATGTACAAATGTATGTATATAACAATTTGTACTATTTAAAGAGTGAAATAAATGTATTTATATTGTTTAGAATATATTAAAATGTTCTAACAATACTGACGAGTAAGAATTCAGTGTTGGAAAAATTCGCTGAATGGAAAAGGGTGAAACGATGCCAAAACCGGCATTGAAAACCCTAACCGGAGCAATAAAAGACGGAAAACTTCTGGGATTAATTTTGATCAAACGGAAGCAGTTTAAATTGATCCGACTACACAGGAGACCTCAGGAACACGCCGGGACGATTTCAGGAAAATTTCGGCTCGAACCGGTATTGGTCAAAAAGTAGTCGAATTAATGTGAATAGTAAAAGTCAAAGTCAACTTTTGCTTTAGCATTTATGACATCATAAATCCATTAAATAAATGGAAGGAAATGGTGGTTGGTAGCATTAATGGTCATGATTAAGTTTTCTTTTTGATCTAAAGGTCGAGATTTGGCCAAAATTTCACCATTTTAATTTTTGGAAAATATGGAAAGAATTAGGTTGAAAGGTGGTGATTTTTGATCGGTGGAAAGCCAAATTAATTGGCTTTTGGTTGCATAAGTCGGCAAAACTTGGCATAAAGTGGCCGAAACATATTTCAAGCCAAAACCAAAGACAAAAAAATTTCTAAGTGTTTTCCTTGGTGGAGCCGTGAGTAACCCAAGAGGAACCAAGCTATTTCTTCAATCTTTCTTCACAAAATTGGTGTCAAACCATTTCTTGAAGACAAAGGAAGCAAGTGAACAAGGTAACTTCCCTTGGATTGAATTTTTTCTTGATTTTTCTTCAAGGAATCCGTGAGATGAATAGTGGAAAAGATGGAAAAATTTTTGGTTTGTTTGGATTGATTTGGTGCTTGGGTTTTGTTAAGGGTGTAATTAGGAAGAAAACCATGTATTTGGTTTAAAGAAAAACCAAATTGTGGTTGGTTTTCCAAGGGTAAAACCGTGGGTTACCAAGAGTAACCAATGAGAAATTTTTATGGTTTAAGTGTTAACATGCTTTAAATTACATGTTTGTTAAGTATAAAGCATGATTTGCATTATGGAAAGCTTGGAAAAAAAATTTTGGTGTGGACTTACCTAATGTGGCCGTGGGTTACTTAGGGTTTGGAAGAAAATTTTGCATGGTTTACTTGATGTTTGGATAATTGAAATCATGCATTTTATAATGTAAATGATGAAATTGTGATTGAAAGCAAGAAAAAAAAATTTGGGGTATGTTTCCTTAGTGTGGCCGTGAGTTATGTGAGGTTAAAAACCCTAGGAATTTGGTTGAAAAATGCATTGAAATTGGCTTGAAAATGTGTTAAGAAAATGACATTGAATAGCCTAAAATGTGGTTGAAAAATTGAGAAATTTTGGTTAGGTTTTGATTGTGAAAAACCGAGACCAAAACTAAGGGCAAAATTGAGGAAAAATTTTGTAATGTGGTTCAAAATGTGAATTTGGAATTTTGTGAGCTTTTATGTAAAAGTTTGGAAAACTTTTACATAAAATAGACTTGTGGTATAGTACGTGGCAGGTACATATGGTTCGAGGCGTACCTAACGCCGATAGCCTTAAAATTACGCCGAAATGCTGCCGAAATTTCGAAAACAACATTTGGGGTAAAATGGGAATTAAAGATAAAAGTTTCAGGTCGGGTCGGAAACCCAAGTCCCTAACGGAAAATTGAATAAGGAAAACCTAAGGGGTGGTTCGTGAATAGTAACCCGTCCCCTAAAAATGTAAAACGCGAGTGAAATTGAAAAAAAAAACCGACCCCGAGGGGGGGCGTTTTTGGAAACGAAATAAAGGTCCGAGTCGGGAACGGAAAATCCGAACCTCGGAGACCTAGGTCGGGAATGTCTAGATGAACGTTTTAAATACTAGTGAAACGTCCATTTGAGGCTCCGAAACGATAGAAAATCACTAAACCGACGTAAAGGTCAGAATAGTGCTTCCCGAGGGTCGGGAAAGTGAAAAGTGAAAATAAAATAGAAATGAACCCGGTAATGATTAGAAAAGAGTCAGAAAAGTTCCTGAGTGTAATGACCGCCATTTTCATGGCACCTACTTACCTGTAATAAGTCATTAAGGAATAAAATGGACATAATTTAATGCCTTTTAGTGCAAATTTAAGTAACACAGTCAGGTATACGGCCGTGTGAGTGACCGTATGCCATTCGGACTGTGTATCTGTTAGTAGCCGTGTGAGTGTACATAGCCATGTAGTGTAACACGGTCAAGCACACGGCCGTGTAAGAGGCTGTGTACCGCTCAGATAGATGAATGTGTTTCAAAGACATGGCAGTGTTGAGTAGTCTCAACTAGTACACGCCCGTGTCCGAAATGTACACGCCCGTGTTGCGTTGCACACGCACGTGTAAGAGTCCGTGTAGAACGCTGTGTAATGAGCCGAGAGCCACTGTAATGACTCACATGAATTATGAAACTTAATTACTATGTAATGATGTAATTAAGTTAATAAGCACAGTGTGCTTTTCAGTTGAATGAATTAAACAGGAATAGTAACGTTTAATTACTATTCATGCAGTGAAAGGGGTAATCGACAGTGAAATCGGTCCACCCTATTATGTGAGTATGCGTTGAGACATGCAATATCAAGAAACCGGTCTAGACGACCATTTCATGATACAGAACTGATGAGCTAGTCATCAGTACGCTCAGACTGGTCATCTGAGCGCAGCAGTGATAATTGCCCTAATAGATGTACAGTATTGAGAAAAGTGGTCTAGATGACCTCTTCTCGCCCAGAGACTAACAAAATCAAAGTCAGAACGCTCAGATTAGTCAGTCAGATAGTGAATAGTGGTTAGTGAGTAGTGAGAAACGCAGTGTCAGGTTAGTGGCCAAGACGGCCTTAATCTGGCATAAAACTGATATATTAATAGTCAGCAGGCTCAATCTGGTCAATTGAGCATAAAATGTAGATTTTGTTTAAGGGATACGCAGTATCGGGATGAGGGTCAAGACGACCTTTTCTCGCCCCAAAACTGATATATTTAGACTCAGGACGCCCAAATTAGTCAATCGGGCACCTGACACGTTTTTCGAGACGGGGTCATGCATATCCTGAAAACTGGTCCAGAAGACCTCAGATGGACGTAAAACTGATAAATTTGAAATCAGTACGTCCAAATTAGTCAAGAGAGACTGTGTTTGAAATTTCACGCGAAAACGCCTCGTTATGCGTGCACAGTGTCAACACAGTGTAGGCCTAACCACAGTATCAAGAAATTGGTCAAGATGACCTTTTCTTGATATAAAACTGATATATTTGGAATCAGAATGCTCAAATTAGTCATTTGAGCACAAAAAGTAATTTTTGACCGGGAACCATACAGTATCGGGAAACTGGTCGAGACGACCTCGGATGAAGATAAAACTGATATATTTGGGTTCAGCACGCCCAAATTAGTCAGTATAGCCTATCTTAAAATTTTTCAAAAAATTTGTATGAAGGACGAAATTTTGGGGATTCTAGAGAAATAGCCCCCATATTTTTCCAAATCTCATTTTCTCCCTCCCCACACCACACGAAGATGAACAGTGACCGACCATCGAATCCGGCCTCCGTTTTCGACACTGCCGGCACCATTGGTAAGCTCTCGACGAGCTGATTCCAACGGTGGGCCGAGTCGACCGAACCGACACCGGAGCACGCCGCACGCGCCGCCCAAAGCCGCCGGTGGCCGAATTTTTCAAATCGCCGTATC
This sequence comes from Antiaris toxicaria, assembly GCA_035233585.1. Classification (NCBI taxonomy): domain Eukaryota; kingdom Viridiplantae; phylum Streptophyta; class Magnoliopsida; order Rosales; family Moraceae; genus Antiaris; species Antiaris toxicaria. The sequence continues at coordinate 89,245,279 of CP141156.1, forward strand.
TCCGCCGTCCGACATCTAATGCCACGATTCCGGTCCCAATGGATTCGTGGTGAAGAGTAGAACAAAAGCCAGGCTTCATTTCACGTCAACAGCCGCCGGATCGCGCCGCCCAAGGTTCGCCGTCGCCGTCGCCATCGCCGCCGTCGGATTTCGCTATTCCGGTGGAGTTGAGTTGCAAGGTCGGTATCAAAATGCTCAAAACAACACGTAGATCAAAAGCCCCAAATCAATTTTGGGCAACAACGCTGAAAATGAAGATCCAACGCCGCCGCCGTCGCCGACTTTTCGAGGGTCGATTTCCGGTGATAGGAGCCTCGATTCGTGAAATTGACACCACCAATGGGTTCCTCTCGTCGAGCTCTTCAAGATGGTGGTTGCCACTCCCATCGCCGCCGTGGTCAATGCCGGTCAACGGCCGGTCAACGCCGGTAAACGGCGGTCAACGCCGGTCAACGGCGGTCAACGGCGACCGGAGACCGAAAAATGAAGAATGGCCCGTTGGCCTATTTTCGACGTTCCGGACACATCCGCGGCATCGTATTTGCAAACCGGAGTTTCAAAAGTGAAGAACGACGATTTAAAGATTGCGCGGTCGAGACCGAACGGTTCGTTCGACCGCCGACGGGAACGATTTTGGTAGTGGTTTTGATCCCTTGATTCCTCAATTTATTATTGGAAATAATTATGTATTAATTATGGTTTACTGACTTGAGGAATTGTAAGAAAAAGGGATGAAATGTCAAAAAAGAGAATGTGAGGAAATGTGAATATTTTTACGTAAAAAGCGGAGCTTTTACGTAAAAATTAGGCCACTGGTTTAGTACGTGGCAGGTTAGAATAGGTTAGATGGTTTTGAGGCGTTTCCTAAACGCCGGAAACCAAAAAAATTAAGCGGAAATGCTGCCGAAATTTCTAAAACGGCAAAAAGGGGTATTTTAGGAAACGAGGGCTGAAAATGTGATCGGGATGGAAACCCGAGCTCCCTCGATGACCTAGGTCCGGGAAAGAAGGACGGACGTTGTGAGGATTAGTGAACCGCCCCATTAGAAATTTCGTAATGTAAGAAAACGACCCCTATGTCAGAATAGTACCACCCGAGGGACGGGTGCGATCGAAGTATAAAATTTGGGGCGATTACATCGGTAACGGTAACCCGACACGCTAAATGGTCATACGAGAGGTATTCAGTCAGTTGACTGGTTGGTTAGCCAGTCAAGGACCAAGTCGGAATGGGATAGTGAGAGACAGTGATTAATTTGTCAAGTAGACAAATTAATCAAGCACGATTAAAAAAAATTAGATATCAAATTTCCCAAAGTAGAGCAGTTGGGTACCGATAGGCATCGGTACCACACAACGATAAGTTTATTAGTTCCTGACGATAGAGTGACCTAAGAGCGATGTTAATTAATTTATTGGGTAAATAAATTAATTAACAATGATTAGAAAATCAAATTCTTAAGAAGAGGGCAATTAGTATAGATAAAGATCGGTACCACATAATGAGAATTTTTATTAGTCACTAATGACCACGGTTACCTAAGAGTGAATGTTAATGTAATGTATTATGATTACAGGGAGGTACCTGTACTGTGACGAAGGCAAGAGTATAAACTATCTGATGACAGGTAAGTACAACTCTGCCTACAGCATGGATAAAATGAATTTAAAATGATGCTTTTCCAGTATATTAAGTATGTATCTTGCACACGATGCGGCACAGCATACATAAGAGCATATAGTTTCACAATCGAGTAGATTGATGAAAGAACAAGGTAGAAGCCATAGATCCCTACCGCGTAGGATTGGGGACAGCTTAGAGAAGCGTATGGCTAGAACAGTTAAACAAGATGGAAATAAATAGGTGTGTCGTACCGGCTTCTTCAGTCGAAGGGGTTTCCAGTTAAAGAAAGTTCAGGCCACAAGTTGAGCATCAGTTGATGGCTCTTCGGCATTAGTTGACCTCGGGCGTTACCGTTGGTCTGCGCGCACACGGTACTGACACATGGGCCCTAAATAGACAATAAAAGAAAAGAGAAGTTTGAAGCATAAATGAACATAACCGGACCATGCATTAGTTATAGTTCGCTATGCTTTCTTTTTCAGTAGAGTGCATACAGTACACGATGCTTCTGTTATGCATAAAGTATGTGAAGTTTTATATTCACTGTTATGACATGTTATGTGATGACATGATATGTAAGCTGATATGTGATATGCTTATATGGTATGTGATTTATTAAGTGATATATGTCATGCCTATGATTTTACGTATGTGCTATGTTTTAAACATGTTTTGCGGTTAACATGTTGTACTTACTGGGCGTAAAGCTCACGGAGTGTGCTCATGCTGTAGGTAAGCATCCTATAACGTAAACATCAAGGGACGATGATGGTGGCGGAGGTGGATGTGAGGATGAGGTTATGGATACACCGCGAGTATTGTTCCGCACAGTATGAGTAAATAGTATTTTGAATGGTGACAGTTAAACAGTATTTTGAATAGTAAAGATTAATTGGTGTTTTGGAACAGTAAACAGTATATGTACGAGTAGTATATTTAAATAGTATCTGGTGAATAGTAATCAGATAAACAAGTATATAATTATGTATGTATAATTGAAATCCTTATGTTTTTCAAATTCCGCATTTTAATAGTATGCGTACATAAATAGTAAATACGTACGTGTATATATAAAAAAAAATCCCTCTAAATTTATGGTATTAAATTCAGCAAGTTTAAGTATCGGTTTTAAAGAAGTAAGTAATAGAGTTTACAGTGACGGTCCGGGCCGCTGAGGGCACGGGGCGTCACAGTTGGTATCAGAGCGGTTTCCTGCCATCCTACCTCACATCGCCGCATGCCTGCCTCATCTGTCCAAGTAAGTTAGTTTTATTTTTTAGTCGGTAAATGTTTATCTATTGAAGATAACATTTTATAGTAATGAAACGACGAAATCTATGATGGCGAGGACAAGATGCAAAGATGCTGAGATCATTATATGAAAAATCACGACCGTGCAGTGCTAGAGAACTGCTCAGAGAAAGAACATGGATTGCTGCCCGAGTTGTACCGATCTTCAGGGCTAGTTGTCCACTAAGTTTCGAGTGGCAAACAGTACTCCTACACTCCATGAGAATGTCAGGACTTGTTTCACGTTATCAAAGTGATTCCCCGATTGTACGCCATTGATCAGGATAACTGAGTCCTGTTGGCTGTTGATATCTCTCAGGAAGATACTCTCGTGTGTATTGGGATCCTTATGACCAGGATGAGCTCTTAACTGTGTCGAGTTTCGCCATACCACGATCGAGCCAATCTCTGAGAGCAGTCCAGCATCAGCCCCAGTTTTTCCTTATGGGCAAGTGGGGAGTGAAACCGCCTAAGTTCCCTAGAGTTATGGATATACGAGAATTTGTTCATCGGACTGAAAGACTGCAGCTGATGTCCGGGGATACAGTTCTAACGTATGCTGTTCGCTACAAGGAACAGATATGGACTTCTACAATACATGCCGAGACAAAAGTGGATCAAGACAGAAGAAGACCTAAAGAGAGAAAGAGACCTTGCCAAACAGAATTAGAAGAGCGATCAAGTACGACTAGCAAGCCTTATCAAGGAGATAGTGAACGCTGAGAGAAAAGTGCTCATCCCCGGGAACCCTGCACAGGCCCAAGGCATTATAGCAGCCACCATTATGGAGGGTGACCCGGTAGAACTAGCACCCCAACTGGCCGATGAAGAGTTCATGGCCGAGCACCAGCCAGAATTACACAAGGGCAATAGGGAGTCGATGGAGAACCCCGAACCAGCCCGTATGTCTCCTGAACACCCCATGAAAGAGGAAGATAACGAGACTCTTTCCGACGCCCATCCCTACGATGAGGGAAAGGAGATCCCTAACCGCTTTAGTAATGACGAATAGATGGGGATGTAAGAACCCCAAGTCATCATAGCCAGCGATGACGATGTCAGTTTCGACTGAGAAGAAGAGGAGTACTCACTCAGTGATAGTGACGATGAGGAGATGCCTGATACTGAATCAGGATTGTCCTTCCAATTATAGTAACCCTTCTGCGGGAATGTTAGTTATGAAAAAATACAGAGGGAAGCAGTAGCTCTCCCCCGTCAGTTGTAGCATAATGTACTTGTTGGGATCGTATAAGGGAAGTGTGTGTCACTCCCACTGAACTAGAATCTTGAATATATGTATATATATTATGTGAAATATATTATGAGATAAGCAGTAAAGCTTTGCCCTAGGGGCTAGATATAAATTTTTTTCCACAAGCGTGAGTATGATATGACAGAAAGTGCAGGACGAATCCTAGCACTCAGACAATGTCCCAATACAATGCGGCAATTGTATTGAACATCACAGTATGAGAGAAAGAAAGATGGATATAGTGTGTATATTTATATCCATAATGTTTAAATAAGATTGTTAAGTAAGAAAGAAAATGATATGTGATACGAGTCCCAAGTACAGAATTTAAGAGACATATTTTCCTTTTCCGCTGTACGATAGGGTTACATAGGAAAACATGGCAAGAACGAGAGCTTAGTTAAACCCAGCATCCCGAGAGGATGAGTTGATAGCACAGATCGCAGCCATGCGAGAGATGATGGAGAACCAGCAGCGGGAGCTAAACCAGCTTAGAGAACAGCTGGGCCAGCAACCCTAGGCACCACAGTCAGTAGAGATGCCAGCACAGGAGGCTCTAGCAGCCCCAGAAACTCTAAGGGAACAAGCAGCTCCTCCAGCCCAGGAGGCACTAGAGCCTATAGTAATGGCTACTCTCATAGCAGCAATTGTTTTTTTTGCCAATCCCTAGGGAAGGTGACTTGCATGAGAGATTCCGACGCATGAAAGCGTTAGAATTCTTAGGAATCACCAACCCTATAAAGGCCGATGATTGGCTAACGGATATCCAAGTAATCTTGGATTTTATAAGGTTAATAGATAGAGAGAGAAAGTGATGTACGCATCCTTCACCCTGCGCACTGTGGCGCGTTAGTGGTGGAAGATGGTAACCATTAGGAGGAACATTAGAGAGATGAGCTGGAGCGATTTCATTGAGGAATTCAAGGAGACGTACTTCAACAAGGAAGCACTAGCAGTGCAGTAAGACGAGTTCAACAACCTGCGCAAAGGTAGTATGACTGTTATGGAGGCAGTTAAGAAGTTTGAGCAGCTGGCTCAACTTTTTCCAGATTTAGTACCGACTAAAAGGAGAGAGTCAGACGAATGCTGAAGATGTTCAAAATGGAAATCGCAGTTTAGGTCTGTAACGGAAGCCACGGACCAGTGACACTAGCAAAATGTGTCAGCAAGGCTATTTGAACTGAGTACTGATCGGTTCATGAGAAGGAGCGAAAGGCGTAGAATTTTAAGGCACGAAAGGAGGAGAAAACGCAAGCCGAGTAGGCTCAGGAGAAGCAGAACCCCGAGTCACAATACAGAGGGCAGAATGTGGGAACCGGCCAGAATAATAGGCATTCCCATAACAACAACAAGAGAAAAGGGGAATTAGGGCAATCAAGATTCATAGAAGAATTTCCCTAGAAGAGATACGACCAGGAAGGAATGATAGCCAATACCCAACGTGCACGAGATGCGGAAGGAGGCACCCAGGAGAATGCAAGCAGAGAGCAAGTGGTTGTTTCATTTGTGGCAAGGAAGGCCACTATGCCAAAAAAAAATTGCCACTCCAACCTGCAGAATCGACAGAATCAACCCCGCACTGGGAATAATCAACTTCACACCAACCAGACCAGGATCGAAGACCCTTCAATCACAAAAGGTATACTGAAAGCTTCAGATAGCTAAGGGAGAATCTATGCTTATACGGGGAGTGACATTGAAGCTGTAACTTCTGCAATGGTGACAGGCTAGCTTTCTATCACCAACTTTGATGCGTTAGTTCTACTTGATTCTGGAGCCACCCATTCGTTGCATCATCAGATTCTGCAAAAAAAAAAAAAAAAAACTTAGGACACAACGTTGTCATAAACTGTTGAAGGCGAAAAATCATTTTCGAACCAATCGGATGTGAAAAGTTCATCTACAAGGGTTTGTCGCCAGAGCAACCAAAGACGATGATATCAGCAGTGAAGGCTCGCGAGATGCAATCCAGGGGATGCACGGACTTCCTAGTATACGTAGCAGATAAGACTCAAGGAATAGAGATAGGTGTGACGGCCCACCCTACGTAGGGTTAAACAGTACTATTACAGTCAGCCACTGTTGCCAACTGCGATAGACTGTAACCACTTGGGTCGTCGGCAACTTACTTTTAACTTGCTTCTAACTTATTCTGATACCATCTATAACAGCTGGTATCTTACTTTTAACATACTTTCTTTAACATGCTTACTTTAACTTCCCATTTGAACATGAAAATATGGAAAAAAAAATTTTTTTTCTTTTCTTAAACTTTACTTGGAAACTGTACCGTCGTAAAACATTTACTATAATAAACATTTTACATTGCTTTAACTTCATTTACATTATAAAACAACATTTTAATACTCTTTTAAACAGCTCAGCGGAAGACTCATAGTAGTACCATAACCCTCACCCAGTCCCTTGGCATATGCAGAACCCATCCGTCATCCATCACTTGTCTTATCTTCGTGCAGGATGCTTACCTGCAACATAAACAAACTTGTGAGCGACAGGCTCAATAAGTTCAAACATACATTCATGACAAAATACTAACTCATACCTTTTGGACAGAACATGTCTGATACCAACTGTGGCATCAGAACATGAACATACATTATACTTTACTTTCAACTTCATATATAACATATTCTAACATTGAGAGAACAATCTCAACGTTCTTTTAGCATAACATAATTTAAACATAACATACAGGATGTATGCTTAACATCTTAAGCATAACATACTCAACATTATACAAAATATTGTATACACATATCAACTTAAACACAGCATACTTAATGTATGCTTAAACATCACAGATACACTTAAAATTGTATAACTGACTTATGCATATCAATTTATGCATAACATAGCATATGCACACATGTTAGTCACATTATGCTTGTTTACTCTCATTCTTTCTTTCATGTCATACTTTTCTTCTTCTTTTCTTTTCTTGCTAAGCATATGCACACATATTAGTGGCATTATGCTTGTTTACTTTCATTCTTTCTTTCATGTTATACTTTTCTTCTTCTTTTCTTTTCTTGCTAAGCATATGCACACATATTAGTGGCATTATGCTTGTTTACTTTCTTTTCTTAGCTTTTCTTTACTTTATCTGCTTAATCTTTCACTTGTGGGCCCGTGGTTGGACGTACCTAGTGCGCGCAGACCAATAGAGGATCAGGGGAGCGACCCACCGATCAACCCTAAGGTCATCTCTGGACTACTTACCTTATAGGTAGTAAGTCATGCCATAAACTACCTCATTATTAACGAGGCAGCGCCACACTTCTGGGGTGGAGGCAGGAAGTTAAGCCATAAACTACCTCATTATTAACGAGGCAGCGCCACACTTCTGGGGTGGAGGCTATCTGGGAACCTCACAACTGGGGAGGCCGGTACGCCAACCTTAACTTTTAAGTCTTATTATCTGACTTATCTTATTCCTCTTTTCTGTTTCTGATCTTGCTTACTATTCTCGTGAACATGTTAGTATCATGTCACAAACTGAATAGCTTAAATGTATATATATATATAACACAACTCTATGGTAAGTCCATTCGTGAGTAGACAATTAAATGTCTGTACTTACCACATATCATACTTAGACATAATAGTCTATTCATATTGCAGTCAATTAAGTATTCGGACTTACTACATAGAACACATAACATATAACATGTCCAGTTCATTTATGTTGCAGTCAATTAAATGTTTGAACTTACAAATACTTGCTAGCATCTCTTTTCTCGCTTCCTTGGTCCGCAGACGTCTCTTCATATTGTCTGGCGCGGATCCCTATAACCGAAATAATAACGGTTATTTTCTATACTTCTTGCATGTATAAAACTTAATAAAACGTAAAAATTCTACGTTTCATTTCTCGATCATAAATTTAAGGATCTAATATCCAATTTATAACTTTTCTGCTAACTTTTAGTAAAATTACTATTTTACCTTGAACTTTGGCAAAATTACCATTTTGCCCCTAATGGGATTTTTCTCATTATAACCTTACTTTTCTTTGATTCGCAACTTAGCTTTGGCCCTTATTTACCATAATTTCTTGGTTTACTATTTACCGACCCTCGGGTGGTACTATTCTGACTCTCGAGCGTTAATGCTCTTTCTCGGGTCTAGGTTACCGAAAGGGCTCGGGTTTCCATCCCGACCATATTTTTACCCTTCGGTTCTTAAAATACTTTTCTGTGCCGTTTTCAAAATTTCGGCAGCATTTCCGCTTAATTTTTGGATTCCCGGCGTTTAGGAAACGCCTCGAAACCATCTAACCTCGTTCTATTCTACCACGTACTATACCAGAGCCTATATTTTTACGTAAAAACTCAACTTTTTACGTAAAAATCTTTACATTTTTCACTTTCTCTCATTTGACTATTTTTCATACACAGTCCAATTTTCTTACAATTTCACAATGCAGAATACATAATTCATATATACTCATTCCAAAAACATTAATTTCAGGAATGGAAGGACCGAAGTCACTACCGGAATCGTTCCACTGGCGATCGAACGAACTGTTCGGTTTCGCGCGGATAAACTTTAATTCTCCGTTCTTTGCCTTTGAGACTCCGTCTTGCAATTCTGACGTTGCTGATGTGTCCGGAACATCGAAAATAGGCTAACGGGCCATTCTTAAATTTTTGGTCTCCGGTCGCCGTTGACCGGCGTTGACCGCCGTTGACCGGCGGTTGACGGCGGCGACGGTGGCAAATGAGTAGCCCATCTTGAAGAACTCGACGAGAGGAATCCATTGGTGGCCTCAATTTCAGGTTTGGAGGCCCCTATCGTCGGAAAATTCCCTCGAAAACCACGGTCACGGCGGCGACGGTGGAACTCCGCCGTGCCAGACCTTTTTCCCAAAATTGGTTGAGGGCTTTTGCTCCCCTCAGCCCTACGGTCATTTCTGCACCAACGGCACACTTCAACTCGGCCGGAATCGGGCGTTTCGACGGCGGCTCCACGGCGGCGTTTCACCGACTTTTTCGAAGCTTGGACGGCGCGATTCCGCCGGTGTTGAGACGATCGGTGGCATTGGTTTTGCTCCTCTCTTCACCACGAAACTTTTGGGACCGGTTTCGTGGCAAACGGTGGCCGGACGGCGGAGATATCACCGGTCGAATTTCTCGGCTCCGGCGGCATTCGAGCGGCGCGTGCGGCGGCGTGCGGCGGCTGTTCCGTCGAGTCGACCCACCGTTGGACTCAGCTCGGTGAGAGCTTTCCGATGACACCGGCGATGTCGAAAACGGACACCGTTTCCGATGGTCGGTTACTGTTCATCTTCGGGTAAGGGGAGGAAAGAGAAAATAAGAGAAAGTTATGGGCTTATTTCTTAAATTTCTGATTTTTTTGCCCTTTATATACTTCTTCGCCCAAAATTTCAACATGGGCTATCCTGACTAATTTGGGCGTCCTGAAACCAAATATATCAGTTTTATTTTCATCTGAGGTCATCTTGACCAGTTTCCGGTACTGTGAATTCTCGATCAAAAATTACCTTTTTGCTCAATTAGCTAATTTGAGCATACAAATAGGCTATACTGACTAATTTGGACGTGCTGAATCCAAATTTATCAGTTTCAACTTCATTCGAGGTCATCTCGATCAGTTTTCAGGATCTGTGTGATCCCATCTCGAAAAACGTGTCAGGTGCCTGATTGACTAATTTGGGCATCCTGAGTCTAAATATATCAGTTTCATATCAAGAAAATGTCATTTTAACCAATTTCTTGATACTGCATATTTCCTGATCATCACAATAGGACCCGACAACGTACCGGTAGTCAGGGAATTCATGGAGATATTTCCAGAAGATCTGGCAGAACTCCAACTAGAGCGCAGGATCTCGTTCGAGACTGAACGTCTACTAGAATCAGCCCCATCTTTGAGGCCCCTACGGAATGGGCCCTGTAGAGCTAAAGGAGCTCCAAGCCCAGCTAAAGAACTAAATAGATAAGGGATTCATGCGACAGAGCTATTCACCCTGGAGAGCACCCATACCATTCGTGAAGAAGAAAGATGGACCACTGAGAATGTGCATCGACTACAGAGAGTTGAACAGGATTACAATTAAGAACAAGCATCTGTTGCCGCGAGTTGACGATCTATTTGATCAGCTCCGAGATGCTGTAATGTCCTCGAAGATCGATCTACGTTCAGGGTATCATCAACTACGAATCAGGAAAGAAGATGTACCCAAAATAGCCTTTCAAACGCAGTACGGACATTACGAGTTTCTGTTCATGTCACTCAGATTAACGGACGCACCAGCAACTTTCATGAACCGGATGAACCGCATGTTCAAGGACTATTTGGATAAGTTTGTCATTATGTTCATCGATGATATACTTATACACTCTAAGATGAAGGAAGAGCACGAAGAGCACTTAATTATCATTTTGCGCATGCAACAGGACCATCAGTTATACACCAAGTTCTCCAAGTATGAGTTTTGGCTAGAGAAGGTCCATTTCCTAGGCCACGTAGTCCCCAAGGAAGGAGTATCTGTGGACCCGATGAAAATTGATGCAGTTAGCACGTGGCCAGCTCAGAGGAACGTAATGGGAATTCGCAGTTTCTTCAAACTAACAGGATGTTACCTACACTTAGTCGAAGGCTACTCAAAGTTAGCTGCTTCGCTCACAGCGCTCACCAAGAAGGGAAAGAGGTATAAGTGAATCAACAAGTGTGAGGAAAGCTTTCAAGAGCTGAAATGAAGACTCATAAGCACTCCAATGCTGACCATTTCAAATGTTGGTCAGGGAAGCTTTGTGATTTAAGCGCCGCATCTAAAACCAAGTTGGAAACTATGTTAATGCATAGTGGTAGAGTAGTCGCGTATGCTTCACGACAACTCAAAAACCTTGAGAAGAGCTACCCAACGCGTGATCTGGAGCTATTAGCGATAGTTTTTACGATAAAAGCATGGAGGCACTACCTGTACGGAGTCACGTGCGAGATTTACATCGACCACTAGAGTCTCAAATGTATCTTCACGCAGAAAGAGCTCAACATGAGGCAGCGTAGATGGCTAGAGTTGGTAAGGATTATGACCGTGAGATCCTATACCATCCGGGGAAAGCCAATAAAGTGGTCAATGCGTAGAGTCAGAAGCATATTACTATGCCTATGGCTATTAGTGCCTTGTCAAGAACGCTACAAAGGAGCTATGTGATAGTGAGATCAAGATTTTGACAAGGAGGTTTTCTGACATGACCCTCCAATCAACGCTCCAAGAAGAGATCAAGATCGGTCAAGGTTTCGAATTGTCCCTGAAAAAGCTAAAAAAGGAGGCTATAGAGGACAAGGGTTCAGAGTTTAAGATCCTTAAGGATGACGTACTCTACTACAGAGATAGAGTGTGTGTTCTGAAAGATGAAGAACTCAAGAAGCGAATCCTTTTTGGAACCTTACGAGACGTCATATTCCGTACATCCGATAGTGAATAAGATGTACAAGTACCTGAAGGAAAGCTTTTGGTGGCCTGAAATGAAGAATAACATTGTCGAGTTCGTTGCCAGATACCTTACGTGTCAGAAGGTTAAGGCAGAACACCAGCGCCCAGCAGGATAATCGTAGAAAATTAAGCTACCCGAGTGGAAATAGGACCAGATTACGATGAATTTCATAATCGGATTGCCGAAGATGTCAAACGATAATGACACAATCCGGGTGATTGTAGAAAGACTTATGAAATCAGTTAGATTTTTAGCAATGAAAGTTAGCTACTCGGTGGAACGACCAGTAGAAATCTATGCGGCACAGTTCGTGAAACGGCACGGAATACCAGAGTCGATTGTCTCAGATCGTAGTGGACGCTTTACCTCCAGATTTTGGTGAAGTGTTCAAGCCGCATTACGGTCCAAGTGAGAGTTCAGCATAGCATTTCATCCTCAGACCGACAATTAGTCTGAGAGGACCATACAGATGTTAGAAGACATGTTGAGACCTGCGTCCTAGACTTCAAAGGAAATTGGAATCAGAAGCTACCATTGAGCGAGTTCTCATACAACAGCAACTACCATTCCTAGATAGGAATGGCACCGTACGAGACACATTGTGGAAGGAAATGCAGATCTCTGGCTCATTAGTACGAGTTTGGAGAGAAACAACTAGTTAGCTTGGACATCATCAAGAATACCATGGCAGACGTGAAGCTGATACGAGAAACGTTAGATACAGCACACAGTCGACAGAAGAATTTTGACGATAAGCGCCATAGACCCCTCGAGTTTCAAGTAGGAGACTCGGTCTTTTTCAAGGCGGCACCCATGAAAGGGGTGATGCGCATTGAAAATAAAAGAAAGCTCAGTCCTAGGTACATAGGACCCTTGAGATAATAGAGAAAGTCGGGAAGGTGGCTTATAGACTAGCACTTCCTCCCAAGTTAGCTACAGTGCACAATGTCTTTCACGTTTTGATGTTGAAGAAGTACGTGCTAGACAACTCCTATGTTCTTAGCCAAGAATCCGTTATAGTATACGCTGATTCGACGTACGAGGAGAGACCCGTGCGGATCCTAGTTAGAAAGGAGAAAGTACTTAGGAACGAAGTATACCGCTAGTAAAAGTGTTGTGGCAGAATCATAGTGTTGAGGAAGCCACATGAGAATGGGAAGAAGACATGAGAAGAGACTTCCCAGAATTATTCTAATTTTCGAGGACGAAAATTTTGTAAGGGGGGTAGGTTGTAATGACCGCCATTTTCATGGCACCTACTTACCTGTAATAAGTCATTAAGGAATAAAATGGACATAATTTAATGCCTTTTAGTGCAAATTTAAGTAACACAGTCAGGTATACGGCCGTGTGAGTGACCGTATGCCATTCGGACTGTGTATCTGTTAGTAGCCGTGTGAGTGTACATAGCCATGTAGTGTAACACGGTCAAGCACACGGCCGTGTAAGAGGCTGTGTACCGCTCAGATAGATGAATGTGTTTCAAAGACATGGCAGTGTTGAGTAGTCTCAACTAGTACACGCCCGTGTCCGAAATGTACACGCCCGTGTTGCGTTGCACACGCACGTGTAAGAGTCCGTGTAGAACGCTGTGTAATGAGCCGAGAGCCACTGTAATGACTCACATGAATTATGAAACTTAATTACTATGTAATGATGTAATTAAGTTAATAAGCACAGTGTGCTTTTCAGTTGAATGAATTAAACAGGAATAGTAACGTTTAATTACTATTCATGCAGTGAAAGGGGTAATCGACAGTGAAATCGGTCCACCCTATTATGTGAGTATGCGTTGAGACATGCAATATCAAGAAACCGGTCTAGACGACCATTTCATGATACAGAACTGATGAGCTAGTCATCAGTACGCTCAGACTGGTCATCTGAGCGCAGCAGTGATAATTGCCCTAATAGATGTACAGTATTGAGAAAAGTGGTCTAGATGACCTCTTCTCGCCCAGAGACTAACAAAATCAAAGTCAGAACGCTCAGATTAGTCAGTCAGATAGTGAATAGTGGTTAGTGAGTAGTGAGAAACGCAGTGTCAGGTTAGTGGCCAAGACGGCCTTAATCTGGCATAAAACTGATATATTAATAGTCAGCAGGCTCAATCTGGTCAATTGAGCATAAAATGTAGATTTTGTTTAAGGGATACGCAGTATCGGGATGAGGGTCAAGACGACCTTTTCTCGCCCCGAAACTGATATATTTAGACTCAGGACGCCCAAATTAGTAAATCGGGCACCTGACACGTTTTTCGAGACAGGGTCATGCAGATCCTGAAAACTGGTCCAGAAGACCTCAGATGGACGTAAAACTGATAAATTTGAAATCAGCACGTCCAAATTAGTCAAGAGAGACTGTGTTTGAAATTTCACGCGAAAACACCTCGTTATGCGTGCACAGTGTCAACACAGTGTAGGCCTAACCACAGTATCAAGAAATTGGTCAAGATGACCTTTTCTTGATATAAAACTGATATATTTGGAATTAGAATGCTCAAATTAGTCATTTGAGCACAAAAAGTAATTTTTGACCGGGAACCATACAGTATCGGGAAACTGGTCGAGACGACCTCGGATGAAGATAAAACTGATATATTTGGGTTCAGCACGCCCAAATTAGTCAGTATAGCCTATCTTAAAATTTTTCAAAAAATTTGTATAAAGGACGAAATTTTGGGGATTCTAGAGAAATAGCCCCCATATTTTTCCAAATCTCATTTTCTCCCTCCCCACACCACACGAAGATGAACAGTGACCGACCATCGAATCCGGCCTCTGTTTTCGACACCACCGGCACCATTGGAAAGCTCTCGACGAGCTGATTCCAACGGTGGGCCGAGTCGATCGAACCGACGCCGGAGCACGCCGCACGCGCCGCCCAAAGCCCCCGGTGGCCGAATTTTTCAAACCGCCATATCTCCGCCGTCCGACGTCCAAATGCCACGATTCCGGTCCCAATGGATTCGTGGTGAAGAGTAGAACAAAACCCAGGCTTCATTTCATGTCAACAGCCGCCGGATCGCGCCGCCCAAGGTTCGCCGTCGCCGCCGTCGGATCTCGCTATTCCGGTGGAGTTGAGTTGCAAGGTCGGTATCAAAATGCTCAAAACAACACGTAGATCAAAAGGCCCAAATCAATTTAGGGCAACAACGCCGGAAAATGAAGATCCAACGCCGCCGCCGTCGCCGACTTTTCGAGGGTCGATTTCCGGTGATAGGAGCCTGGATTCGTGAAATTGACACCACCAATGGGTTCCTCTCGTCGAGCTCTTCAAGATGGTGGTCGCCACTCCCATCGCCGCCGTGGTCAACATCGGTCAACGGCCGGTCAACACCGATCAACAGCGGTCAACGCCGGTCAACGCCGGTCAACGGCGACCGGAGACCGAAAAATGAAGAATGGCCCGTTGGCCTATTTTCGACGTTCCAGACACATCCGCGGCATCGGATTTGCAAACCGGAGTTTCAAAAGTGAAGAACGACGATTTAAAGATTGCGCGGTCGAGACCGAACGGTTCGTCCGACCACCGACGGGAACGATTTTGGTAGTGGTTTTGATCCCTTGATTCCTCAATTTATTATTGGAAATAATTATGTATTAATTATGGTTTACTGACTTGAGGAATTGTAAGAAAAAGGGATGAAATGTCAAAAAAGAGAATGTGAGGAAATGTGAATATTTTTACGTAAAAAGTGGAGCTTTTACGTAAAAATTAGGCCACTGGTTTAGTACGTGGCAGGTTAGAATAGGTTAGATGGTTTTGAGGCGTTTCCTAAACGCCGGAAACCCAAAAAATTAAGCGGAAATGCTGCCGAAATTTCTAAAACGGCACAAAGGGGTATTTTAGGAAACGAGGGCTGAAAATGTGATCGGGATGGAAACCCGAGCTCCCTCGATGACCTAGGTCTGGGAAAGAAGGACGGACGTTGTGAGGATTAGTGAACCGCCCCATTAGAAATTTCGTAATGTAAGAAAACGACCCCTATGTCAGAATAGTACCACCCGAGGGACGGGTGCGATCGAAGTATAATATTTGGGGCGATTACATCGGTAACGGTAACCCGACACGCTAAATGGTCATACGAGAGGTATTCAGTCAGTTGACTGGTTGGTTAGCCAGTCAAGGACCAAGTCGGAATGGGATAGTGAGAGACAGTGATTAATTTGTCAAGTAGACAAATTAATCAAGCACGATTAAAAAAAATTAGATATCAAATTTCCCAAAGTAGAGCAGTTGGGTACCGATAGGCATCGGTACCACACAACGATAAGTTTATTAGTTCCTGACGATAGAGTGACCTAAGAGCGATGTTAATTAATTTATTGGGTAAATAAATTAATTAACAATGATTAGAAAATCAAATTCTTAAGAAGAGGGCAATTAGTATCGATAAAGATCGGTACCACATAACGAGAATTTTTATTAGTCACTAATGACCACGGTGACCTAAGAGTGAATGTTAATGTAATGTATTATGATTACAGGGAGGTACCTGTATTGTGACGAAGGCGAGAGTATAAACTATCTGATGAAAGGTAAGTACAACTCCGCCTACAGCATGGATAAAATGAATTTAAAATGATGCTTTTCCAGTATATTAAGTATGTATCTTGCACACGATGCTGCACAGCATACATAAGAGCATATAGTTTCACAATCGAGTAGATTGATGAAAGAACAAGATAGAAGCCATAGATCCCTACCGCGTAGGATTGGGGACAGCTTAGAGAAGCGTATGGCTAGAACAGTTAAACAAGATGGAAATAAATAGGTGTGTCGTACCGGCTCCTTCAGTCGAAGGGGTTTCCAGTTAAAGAAAGTTCAGGCCACAAGTTGAGCATCAGTTGATGGCTCTTCGGCATTAGTTGACCTCGGGCGTTACCGTTGGTCTACGCGCACACGGTACTGACACATGGGCCCTAAATAGACAAGAAAAGAAAAGAAAAGTTTGAAGCATAAATGAACATAACCGGACCATGCATTAGTTATAGTTCGCTATGCTTTCTTTTTCAGTAGAGTGCATACAGTACACGATGCTTCTGTTATGCATAAAGTATGTGAAGTTTTATATTCACTGTTATGACATGTTATGTGATGACATGATATGTGAGCTGATATGTGATATGCTTATATGGTATGTGATTTATTAAGTGATATATGTCATGCCTATGATTTTACGTATGTGCTATGTTTTAAACATGTTTTGCGGTTAACATGTTGTACTTACTGGGCGTAAAACTCACGGAGTGTGTTCATGCTGTAGGTAAGCATCCTATAACATAAACATCAAGGGACGATGATGGTGGCGGAGGTGGATGTGAGGATGAGGTTATGGATACACCGCGAGTATTCTTCCACACAGTATGAGTAAATAGTATTTTGAATGGTGACAGTTAAACAGTATTTTGAATAGTAAAGATTAATTGGTGTTTTGGAACAGTAAACAGTATATGTACGAGTAGCATATTTAAATAGTATCTGGTGAATAGCAATCAGATAAACAAGTATATAATTATGTATGTATAATTAAAATCCTTATGTTTTTCAAATTCCGCATTTTAATAGTATGCGTACGTGAATAGTAAATACGTACGTGTATATAAAAAAAAAAATCCCTCTAAATTTATGGTATTAAATTCAGCAAGTTTAAGTATCGGTTTTAAAGAAGCAAGTAATAGAGTTTACAGTGACGGTCCGGGCCACTGAGGGCACGGGGCGTCACACTAAGAGCCAAAAATGCAGTCTGGATCGGGAAAATTCCGTCAGGGGCAAAATTGTAATTTTACTAAAATATAGGGGCAAAATCGTAATTTTACAAAAGTTGAGAAAAATGGAGAAAATGATAAATAAAGCCTAAAAAGTTATAAATAGGTTTTATTTAAGCTTTTTAATGAAAAATAAAAGCTATAAATGGAAATGAAATTAACAGACAAGATTTTGTCTGTAGGATCCAAAAATCGACCTATAAGGAAGGCGATCAAAGATCCAAGAGAGAAAAAGGGAAGAGACTGATAAGGTAAGTTCAGACATTTACCTGTCTGCAACATATAGCATTATTGTTGCTAACTTTGATGTACTAACTATAAGTTAGGTACATATGTGCTACGAGCACTATTATAGAATAGAGAGAGAGACGTAATGTGCTACGGGCACTATTGAGAATGGACACATTGTTAAGTGTGCTTCGGGCACTAGAGCGAGGTTAATGAAACTCACTCACCTAAAATTAAAATGTGAACCATTCCTAACCACGGGACAATGTGAAGTCACCCGGTTAGAATTTTAAAAAGTCGGTAATGAAAACCACTTTCTGGCGTACCAGCCTTCCGTACAGGGAGGTACTATTTGCCTTCGGGGCTATGAGATTAAGGCTGTGGAGGTCAGCACTGATGTACCGCTCCCAGTCATATAAAATTTTGCCTTCGGGGCTATGAGATTAAGGCTGTGGAGGTCAGCACTAATGTACCGCTCCCAGTCATGCGCACTTAAATGGTACTGCCAACCTGAGCTCAAAACCAGAATATAATGAAAGATAATTACCTAAAACTGAAACTATGCCATAATTGAGCATAAGACAGTTTCGTGAGGGTACTAACATCGCGGTAGATGTACTGTTGTGACACTGTGTTGTGGTCAACCTTACTATTCATGTATGAATAGTGGTCAAAGTTACTATTTATTTATGAATAGTAGTCAACGATACTATTTACTATGAATAGTACTATTCATAGAAATTTTATTTCTTGCATGTTTGAACTTACTGAGCCTGTAGCTCACCATTTTTGCTAATGTTGCAGGTAAGCGACCAGCTCAGTAGCTTGTTTGACTGGATGCGGACGGGATGACGTGTGTCAAATCGGATAACTGGGCGAGGGATATGGTCCTGCCAGAGTCTTTCCGCTGAGCGATAAAAGAAAAGGGAAAAAGAAAATAGTTCTTTTATAATAGTATATATTTTACGAAAGTATTGTATTATGTAAATTACTTTGTACTTGCCAACAAAGTAATAGTGGGAAATGTTTTACATGATGTTTAAAGAAAAAAAAAATTTCCCAAAAGACGTCATGATTTACTGAGAGAGAAAGATTAGTCGGTGACCCATGAGAGTACAATCTATCGCAGTTAGCGATAAAGCTTAACTGTAATACTATTGTATGATCTCTACTAGGGGCGGGCCGCCACAGTTGGTATCAGAGCTGGTTTGCGAATGGTTTAGTTTTGAATACCAACTGCCGTCACAGTTGGTATCAGAGCGGGTTTACGGTTGGTGAAGTTTATAATACCAGCTGCTGCCACAGTTGGTATCAGAGCAAGGTTTGCGATTGGTTTAGTTTATAATACCAACTGCTGTCACAGTTGGTATCAGAGCGGAATTACGGTTGGTTTAATTTGGATTACCAACTACCGTCATAGTTGGTATATCAGAGCAGTATTGACCATATCCTGATTTGACACTTCGGCATCCTGCACCGCTATCCAAGTAAGTAGTTTACTTAAGTTTAGTTAATTATTTTCTTATGTGAAAATAATTATCTTATAGGTAGCAAGATTACCAGACCTCTTTATGTGAGACCACCGCTACCACGACCGAGAGGGGTATTACGGGTATGGACGAGACCTATTGTGAGGCCGTCTATTTCCCAACGACCGGTAATCAGACCCCCGGTGCCCGAGAGACCTCCAGTACCAGTACCAGCATCAGCACCAGTGCTAGTAGATGTAGTACAGCCACGACCGATAGTTCATCCACCGGTAGTAGTGGACATTCCAATTGTTGGTGGACGCCAACACATTGGAGTGAGAGTTTCAACTCGGGCAGTACAGGCATTTCGAGCTAGCAGTCCCCCAATGTTTGATGGTGGATGACAGTCGATGGAGGCGAAGGACTGGCTCCATGACATAGAGAGGATTATGGTGATGTGCGACATTGATCGAGATATGTGGATCCAGTTGGCCATCAGTATGTTTCAGGGAGATGCTCGAGTATTTTGGCAGTATTGCGACCAGGAGATTTTATTAGGATTTAGTTGGGCTGAGTTCTGTCAGCGATTGGTTGATCAGTTTCTGCCTAGGGATCCGGCACCTGCTCCAGCACCTCCAGAGAGACAAGAGGCAGATACACCTGCATATCCCGGGTTTGATGAGGTTAGGGACTACATTCTCCAGACAGAGAGGATGGTCATGTTGTCTGGTGAGACAGTTATGTCTTACGCAGCACGATTTGAGGAGACCATTAGGAGGAGATTTCTGTTGCCCAACCTCACAGAAACAAACTGTTGTGAGCTGTTCTGGAGAGGCTTACCCATGGAGTTGAGACAGAGGGTAATCAAGCTATTTCCTCCTACACTCCAAGAGTTTGTGGTGACGATCAGGACGATCGAGAGAGAGATTCTGATCGAGCATCTGACGCAGAGTCGACGAGAGACACTGGGTCAAGATGAGATGTTTGCACGCATCTTTGGGCCGAGAAGAATGATGAATGATCATGAGGCTGGACCGTCTAGACCACGAAGAGGTGATGACTCAGGACAGGGAGCATTACCTAGGGGCGGTGACGATTCAGATGATCCCGATGACGACGAGGATCCAGAAGAATATCTTCTAGTCCCAGATGCAGGAGATGCGTGACCAGTGGATATGTATACATGTACATAAGCAGCTTAGAGAGAAAAGCTCTTTTGTATAGACTTGTGGCCAAGATGTATAAAAAGGCCGATGTATATATGACTGGTGATGATTATGTATGACATATAAATGTTTTGCTATGAATGAAATATCAAAATGATTATATGTTATACGATGATGTGTTACAATGATGTGGCTTTACATTACCCTGAATTTTGTGAATTGATATGATTTTACGAATGTGGTTATGGAAAGGCTAACGGTGAATTATTGTGCCATAATAGGACAACAGGCAAGATGGTGGATTTGCGAAATCGACCAGAGGGATGAGAGCGACGTCCTAATGTTATGGAGAGATTGGATCAGATACAAGCCCTACTAGAAGCTCAGACGCAAGAAAATGCTAATCTGAGACGACGGGTAGAGTAGCTAGAATAGAGACAAGGCTCTGAGGGTACCCAAGTAGAACAGGAAGCTGAGGTAGATCCAGTTATCCCTCCAGCTGCTATAAATGAGAGAGTTCCTGAACAGCCACCGGTTTTAAATCTGGAACCCCTCTATGAAAGATTCAGGCGTATGAGGCCGCCAGTATTTGAAGGGTCTACAAATCCTCTAGAGGCTGAAGGCTGGTTGTCATCCTTGCAAGTGATCATGGAATTCATGAACCTAACTGATCGGGAGAAGGTCGCATGTGCGTCTTTTGTGCTGAGAAAAGATGCTCGTTTTTTGTGGGACACTGTACGAATGAGAAGATACGTGTCTACCATGAGTTGGGTGGAATTTCTGGAAGAATTTAACCAGAAATATTACGACCCTGCATCTCTGAGACAACAGCAAAAAGAGTTCTCAGAATTGACGCAAGGAAATATGTCGGTGAGCAAAGTTTGCCGAAAGTTCGACCAGTTATCCTATTTATGTCCCTATGTAGTCCCTACTGAGAGGGAGAAAATACAGAAAATGATCGGGATGTTCAGGCCAGAAATTGCTTCGTTAGTAGACACTGGTCAGGTACCGCCTACTTCTGTAGCAGATTGTGTTAGTTGGGCCATTAGAGCTGAGTTTCACGTAGCCCGACAGAAAGAGGAAAGAGAGAAACACTGGGAGGCCAAGAAAAAGGAGAGAGCTTTGGCGAAGTCTACACAAGTTGGTCAATCGAGCAAGCCTAGTCAGAATGCTAAACCCAGCCAGGGCAATAATCAAGGATCCCAGTAAAACAAGAGAAAAGGCAATTTTTCTGGGAATCGCCAGGGAAATAATCGAAACCAGCAGCGGAGAACAGTTGGTAATGCGGAATCCAATGCGCAAAATTGCCCTACATGTGGGAAAAGGCATTCTGGGCAATGCAGATTTGGGCCACTTATTTGCTATGAATGTGGAAAGGAAGGCCATTACGCCAGAAACTGTCCAAACAATAGGCAGAGTGGACAAGGCACTTCCCAACCACACCAGACATGCCCACAAGCTCATTCCTTTCAGGCCAGAGTTGAAGAGTCACCAATAAGGCCACAACGCTAGGAGCGTGTGCCACGTGCTGATGCTCATGTGATGGCCTACAGTAAAGAGGATGCAGAGGCGGGAACATCGAACGTGGTGACAGGTCAGCTTCCTATCGCTCTCTGTATTATTCAATTCCGGTGCTACGCATTCTTTTGTTTCCTATGAATTTGCTGACAAGATAGGACTTCCTAAGGACCCTTCCTAAGGACCATATGGGAAGGGTATTTAAGACAGCTTTACCCTCTGGGGAAGTATTGTTGTCCAATTACTGGCTACCTCATGTACCAGTATATGTGGCAAATAGGGAACTATATGCGGAGTTGATTGTAATGAAGATCGCGGATTACGATGTGATTCTAGGCATGGATTTCCTAGGGAAATACCGAGCTACGATCGACTGTCGAAATCGAAAGATAGTATTCCAACCTGAGGAAGAGGAGAGTTTCGAATATGTCGATACTTCTCGAAACCCGGGAAGATGATGATCAGTTCGCTGAGAGCAAGCAAGCTGATAGCCAGTGGTTGTATAGGATATCTGGCATATGTGGTGGACACTACAGAGGAACAGAAGCTTCAACCTGAAGATGTTCCTGTGGTTAATGAATTTCTTGACGTATTTCCGGAAGAGTTACCAGGGATACCTCCAGAGAGAGAAATCTCGTTCGAAATTGAGTTGATGCCTGGAACGGCACCTATTTCCAAAGCACCATACCGCATGGCTCCAGTGGAGTTAAAGGAGCTGCAGGAACAATTAAAGGAGCTTTTGGATAAGGGATTCATCAGGCTGAGTTATTCTCCATGGGGTGCACCTGTGTTATTCGTCAAGAAAAAGGATGGAACATTCCGTTTGTACATTGATTACCGAGAGTTGAATAAGGTTACGATCAAGAATAGGTATCCGTTACCTAGAATTGATGACCTATTCGACCAGTTAAGAGGCGCAGCGGTATTTTCCAAGATCGACTTACGATCAGGATATCACCAGCTGAGAATTAAAGAAAGTGATATTCCTAAGACAGCGTTTAGGACTCGTTATGGTCACTACGAGTTTCTTGTGATGCCATTTGGATTAACAAATGCGCCGACAGCGTTCATGGACTTGATGAACATAATTTTTAAAGAGTATTTGGATAAGTTTGTCATTGTATTCATTGATGACATTCTTATATACTCAAAGACTCATGAGGAGCACAAGGAGCATCTAAGGATCGTGCTGAATATGATAAGGAAACATCAACTGTATGCCAAATTCTCAAAATGCGAGTTTTGGCTGGACAGAGTACATTTCCTCGGACATGTTGTATCCCAGAAAGGTATTGCTGTAGATCCGACAAAGGTAGAGGCAATTAAGCAGTGGCATGCACCCAAGAGTGTGACAGAAATACGCAGTTTCTTTGGGTTAGCTGGTTATTATCGACGATTTGTAGAGGGATTTGCGCGTTTAGCTGCACCTCTTACTGCTCTTACACGCAAGGAAAGGAAGTACGAGTGGACTATGGAATGCGAAAGAAGCTTCCAGGAATTAAAGAGACGGCTAACAAGCGCACCAATCCTTACGCTTCCCACTGAAGGGGAGAAGTTTGTGATCTACAGTGATGCATCTAAAGTAGGATTGGGAGCAGTTCTGATGCAAGGCGGCAAGGTGATTGCCTATGCTTCCCGTCAATTAAAGGATCATGAAAGGAATTACCCTACGCATGACCTTGAACTTGCTGCAGTAGTGTTCGCACTTAAAATTTGGCGACACTATCTCTATGGAGCTCAGTGTCAGTGTGGGCGACCCCTCTAGCTTAGGTCGTCCACCTTATCTTGCTTGCTTTCTTTATTCTTTGCTTAGTCTTACTTAGCTTACTTGTTTCTATAGCTTTCTTCTCCTTGGGGTTTAAAAGATTTGTTCTTGAAAAACTAGGAATATTTTTTTTTTCTTTAACTGGAGGAAACTACTAATTCTTGAAAATTGTGTATACATAAATATATACGTACTTCTTAATACTTTTTCCCAAAATATATTTTGGAGTCTTGTTACTTTAAAGTACGTAAAAATAGAAACATACTTTTAAGCTTGTTTCACTACTTTACATACTACACTCTTGTCTTGTCTTTATACAAATATCTCACTATTACACTTTCTTTCTTTTACACCTTGAGTACAGCGGAATTCTGTGAAACGGAACCATAACCCGTCCATGACATCGCTGGGATCTGCCTGTCAGTCCGCTACTCTTGTTTCATCTTGCTGGTTGCTTTCCTTTATTACCTACAGCACGAATAGACTAATGAGCTAAAGCTCAGTAAGTACAAACATACATACAAGTAAATAAGCTGAATACACCACTCTAGGGTTAGTCAACTTAGGACCAATTATTTTCTTTAGTCCTATACTACTTGTTCTTTCTATTCTATTTCTTTCTTTTCTTTGCTTTACTACATCTGCTTAATCTTTCACTTGTGGGCCCGTGGTTGGACGTACCTAGTGCGCGCAGACCAATAGAGGATCAAGGGAGCGACCCACCGATCAACCCTAAGGTCATCTCTGGACTACTGACCTTATAGGTAGTAAGTCATGCCATAAACTACCTCATTATTAATGAGGCAGCGCCACACTTCTGGGGTGGAGGCAGGAAGTTAAGCCATAAACTACCTCATTATTAACGAGGCAGCGCCACACTTCTGGGGTGGAGGCTATCTGGGAACCTCACAACTGGGGAGGCCGGTACGCCAACCTTAACTTTTAAGTCTTATTAATTGACTTAACTTATTTCTCTTTTCTTTTTCTAATCTTGCTTACTATTCTCGTGAACATGTTAGTATCATGTCACAACTGAATAGCTTAAATGTGTATATATATATAACACAACTTTATGGTAAGTCCATTCGTGAGTAGACAATTAAATGTCCGTACTTACCTTGTCAATCTCTTCTCTTCTTCTCTCTAGGATCTTTGATCGCCCTCCTTGTAGGTCGATTTTTGGATCCTATAGACAAACTTTGTCTGTTAATTTCATTTCCATTTATAGCTTTTATTTTTCATTAAAAAGCTTAAATAGAACCTATTTACACCTTTTTGGGCTTTATTTATCATTTCCCCAATTTTCCCCCACTTTTGCAAAATTACGATTTTGCCCCTATATTTTGGCAAAATTACAGTTTTGCCCCTGACGGAATTTTATTGATCCAGACTGCATTTTTGGCCCTCAGGAACTTTTCTGACTCTTTTCTAATCATTACCGGGTTCGTTTCTATTTTATTTCCACTTTTCACTTTCCCGACCTTCGGGAAGCACTATTCCGACCCTTACGTCGGTTTAGTGATTTTCTATCGTTTCGGAGTCTCAAATGGACATTTCACTAGTATGTAAAATGTTCATCTAGACATTCCCGACCTAGGTCTCCGAGGCTCGGATTTTTCCGTACCCGACTCAGACCTTTATTTTATTTCCAAAAACGCCCCCCCCCTCGGGGTCGGTTTTTCCGTTTCACTCTCATTTTACATTTTTAGGGGACGGTCTACTATTCACGAACCATCCCTTAGGTTTTCCTTATTCAATTCTCCGTTAGGGACTCGGGTTTCCGACCTGACCCTAAACTTTTATTTTTAATTCCTATTTTACCCCGAAAGCCGTTTTCGAAATTTCGACAGCATTTCGGCGTAATTTTAAGGCTTCCGGCGTTAGGTACGCCTCGAACCATATGTACCTGCCACGTACTATACCACAAGCCTATTTTATGTAAAAGTTTTCCAAACTTTGACATAAAAGCTCACAAATTCCAATTTCACATTTTTAACCACATTACAAAATTTTTTCACAATTTTGCCCTTAGTTTTTTTGGTTTCGGTTTTCACCACCAAACCGAACCAAAATTTCTCAAACTTTTCAACCACTTTTTAGGCTATTCAATGCCATTTTTCTAACACTTTTTCAAGCCCATTTCCTTGTACTTTTCAACTAAATTCTTAGGGTTTTTAAGCCTCCCATAACTCACGGCCACATTAGTGAAAAACATGCCATCATTTTTGTTTCATGCTTTCAATCAAAAATTTCATCATTCACATCATAAAATGCATGATTTCAATTAACCAAACATCATATGAAACATGCAAAATTTTCACCAAAACCCTAAGTATTTCCCACGGCCACTTTGAGTAAATGAACACCAAAATTTTTCCAAGCTTTTCCATAATGAATTTCATGCTTTATTCTTAACAAAATTCAACTTGAAAGCATGTTAACACATAAATCACACAAATTTCTCATTGCTTACCAATGGTAACCCATGGATTTTCCTTTGGAAAACCAACCAAAAATTGGTTTTTCTTTTAACCAATTGCATGGTTTTCTTCCTCATTACACCCTTAACAAAACCCATCATCAACTTAATGAAAAACAACCAAAAATTTTCCATCTTAATTCACTATTCACCCCACGGTTTTCATGAAGAAAAACCAAGAAAAATTTCAATCCAAGGGAAGTTACCTTGTTCACTTTCTTCCTTTGTCTTCAAGTGATGTTTTGCCACACTTTTTGTATAGAAAACTTGAAGAAATAGCTTAATTCTCCTTTGGTCACCCACGGCTCACCATGGAAATGCCTTAAAAAAATTTTTGTTATGTTTTGCTTTCAATTTTTTGTCTCGGCCTTTATCCCCCAAGTTTTGCCGACTTATGCATGGAAGAAAGCCAATTAATTTGGCTCTAAACCAATGAAATTTTGACACCTTTCATGCCTAATACTTTCCACCTTTTTCAAAAATTAAAAAGGTATATTTTTGGCCAAATCTTGGCCTTTAGATCAAAAGCAAATTAAATCATGGCCATTCATCCTACCTAACACCAATTTCTTTCCATTTCTTAAATGGATTTATGATGTCATAATTACTAAAGTGAAAGTTGACTTTGACTTTCACTATTCACATTAATTCGACTACTTTTTGACCGATGCCGGTTCGAGCCGAAATTTTCCTGAAATTTTCCCGGCGTGTTCCTGAGGTCTCCTGTGCAGTCGGATCAACTTAATCTACTTCCGTTTGATCAAAATCAATCCCGGAAGTTTACCGTCTTTTTGAGCTCCGGTTAGGGTTTCAATGCCGGTTTTGGCACCGTTTCACCCGTTTCAACTCAGTGAATTTTTCCAACACTGAATTCTTACTCGTCAGTATTGTTAGAACATTTTAATATATTCTAAACAATATAAATACATCTATTTCACTCTTTAAATAGTACAAATTATTATATACATATATTTGTACTTTTCTTACTGTGCTCTTACTTTGACTTGCCATATTCTTATCTTTATACTGTTCAGATACCGAAACTACTCCTTTTTGAGCGTTTTGGGCCTGAATTCACTTTCTTACTCATATACTTTATTCTCTACTTATTTTTTGGAGATTTTAATTTCCTCCAAAACATTTATTTATTTCTATCAACACTATAATTTGTCTAATTACAACCATAGTGTTTCTTTACATTCTTACTTACAGAACTCATAGAAAACCCTAGATTAAACTAGGTCACACCACTAAAATTCTCTGGTCGTCACAGTCAGATTTTCACTGATCACCAAAGCCTGAAGCATTTCTTCACGCAAAAGGAGCTCAATATGCGACAAAGAAGATGGTTGGAACTGGTGAAGGATTATGATTATGAAATCCTATACCATCCAGGAAAGGCCAACCGTGTAGCGGATGCTCTAACTAGAAAGTCTACTATATC
The DNA here is from genome assembly GCA_035233585.1 of Antiaris toxicaria. Taxonomy (NCBI): domain Eukaryota; kingdom Viridiplantae; phylum Streptophyta; class Magnoliopsida; order Rosales; family Moraceae; genus Antiaris; species Antiaris toxicaria. The sequence continues at coordinate 89,272,769 of CP141156.1, forward strand.
GCACCAGCTACCAATAAACAAGCTTCCGAAGCCATTGCAGCAAGAGATAAATTCTTTGAACTTGGAGCTGATATCTGGAAGATTAGCTGCACTCCAAGTGGAATCGTCGTTGTTTGAGGATATGAAGGAAGCTCAAAGACGAGACCCAACAATGACAAGTTCTCAAGAAGGAATTTCCAAGGATGGAATAATCCTTTATCAAGGAAGGATAAATGTTCCAGCTGATGAGGAACTTAGAAGACGGATCATGTCAGAAGCCCATGAGACACCCTATTCGGTTCATCCCGGAGCTAGCAAGATGTATCAGGATTTGAAGTTATAGTTCTAGTGGAAAGGGATGAAGAACGATATAGCGAAATTCGTGAGCAAATGCATGACCTGTCAGAGAATCAAAGCGGAACATAAACATCCAGCAGGAAGATTGGAACCGTTGGAGATTCCTGAATGGAAATAGGAACACATTACGATGGATTTTGTAGTGGGACTCCCAAAAACCCGAGAAGTTTATGATGCCATTTGGGTTATCGTGGATAGACTGACCAAGATGGCACGATTTATAGCTGTCAAGATGACCTTTTCGTTGGAAAAGTTTGCTCAGTTGTACGTAACTCATGTCGTTAGATTACATGAAGTACCAAAATCCATTGTATCAGATCGAGATGCACGATTCACTTCGAATTTTTGGAAGTGTGTGCAAGAGGCCATGGGTACTGAATTAAGACTCAGTACGGCTTTTCATCCGCAAACAGACGGACAACCGGAGCGGACAATTCAGACGTTAGAGGACATGCTTCGAGCTTGTGTAATGGATTTTGTGGGAAATTGGAACGAGAAGCTACCATTAATTGAATTCTTGTACAATAATAGTTACCAAGCTTCTATAGGCATGGCACCTTATGAGGCTTTGTATGGACGGAAGTGCAGATCACCATTACACTGGTATGATTTACGAGAGAAGCAGTTGCATAAGACGGATTTCATAAACGAGACTTCCGATGCAGTTGCTAGAATTCAGTGTCAAATGAAAATTGCGCAAAGCCGACAAAAGAGTTATGCGGACAAGAGGCGGAGATCCTTAGAGTTTGATGAAGGAGACTTCGTGTTTCTTAAGGTATCGCCCATGAAGGGGATTATGCGTTTCGGTAAGAAGGGGAAACTTAGTCCAAGATATATTGGACCTTATGAAATTATCGAACGCATTGGAAAGGTCGCTTACAGATTAGCGCTACCTCCAGAATTGTCGGCAGTGCATAATGTATTTCATGTGTCGATGCTAAGGAAGTATATACCAGATCCATCCCATGTGTTGAAGCATGAGCCTATTCAAATCCATGAGGATTTGACATATGAGGAACAACCTATTCGAGTACTGGCTCGTGAAGAGAAAGTACTGAGGAATAAGACAATCCCACTAGTGAAGATTCTGTGGAAAAATCACAACATTGAAGAAGCTACGTGGGAACGAGAAGACGAGATGAGGAGTTTATACCCCCACTTGTTCTAATTTTCGAGGACGAAAATTTTATAAGGAGGGGTGAATGTGACAACCGGGAAATTTAGGCAATTCTCAGAAGAAAATGTACAAATGTATGTGTATAACAATTTGTACTATTTAAGGAGTGAAATAAATGTATTTATATTGTTTAGAATATATTAAAATGTTCTAACAATACTGACGAGTAAGAATTCAGTGTTGGAAAAATTCACTGAATTGAAACGGGTGAAACGATGCCAAAACAGGCATTGAAAACCCTAACCGAGGCAATAAAAGACGGAAAACTTCCGGGATTAATTTTGATCAAACGGAAGCAGTTTAAATTGATCCGACTGCACAGGAGACCTCAGGAACACGCCGGGACGATTTCAGGAAAATTTCAGCTCGAACCAGTATCGGTCAAAAAGTAGTCGAATTAATGTGAATAGTGAAAATCAAAGTCAACTTTTGCTTTAGCATTTATGACATCATAAATCCATTTAATAAATGGAAGGAAATGGTGGTTGGTAGCATTAATGGTCATGACTAAGTTTTCTTTTTTTATCTAAAGGCTAAGATTTAGCCAAAATTTCACCATTTTAATTTTTGGAAAATATGGAAAGAATTAGGTTGAAAGGTGGTGATTTTTAATTGGTGGAAAACCAAATTAATTGGCTTTTGGTTGCATAAGTCGGCAAAACTTGGCATAAAGTGGCCGAAACATATTTCAAGCCAAAACCAAAGACAAAAAAATTTCTAAGTGTTTTCCTTGGTGGAGCCATGAGTAACCCAAGAGGAACCAAGCTATTTCTTCAATCTTTCTTCACAAAATTGGTGTCAAACCATTTCTTGAAGACAAAGGAAGCAAGTGAACAGGGTAACTTCCCTTGGATTGAATTTTTTCTTGATTTTTCTTCAAGGAATCCGTGAGATGAATAGTGGAAAAGATGGAAAAATTTTTGGTTGTTTTCATTGATTTGGTGCTTGGGTTTTGTTAAGGGTGTAATTAGGAAGAAAACCATGTATTTGGTTTAAAGAAAAACCAAATTTTGGTTGGTTTTCCAAGGGTAAAACCGTGGGTTACCAAGAGTAACCAATGAGAAATTTTTATGGTTTAAGTGTTAACATGCTTTAAATTACATGTTTGTTAAGTATAAAGCATGATTTGCATTATGGAAAGCTTGGAAAAAAAATTTTGGTGTGGACTTACCTAATGTGGCCGTGGGTTACTTAGGGTTTGGAAGAAAATTTTGCATGGTTTACTTGATGTTTGGATAATTGAAATCATGCATTTTATAATGTAAATGATGAAATTGTGATTGAAAGCAAGAAAAAAAAATTTGGGGTATGTTTCCTTAGTGTGGCCGTGAGTTATGTGAGGTTAAAAACCCTAGGAATTTGGTTGAAAAATGCATTGAAATTGGCTTGAAAATGTGTTAAGAAAATGACATTGAATAGCCTAAAATGTGGTTGAAAAATTGAGAAATTTTGGTTAGGTTTTGATTGTGAAAAACCGAGACCAAAACTAAGGGCAAAATTGAGGAAAAATTTTGTAATGTGGTTCAAAATGTGAATTTGGAATTTTGTGAGCTTTTATGTAAAAATTTGGAAAACTTTTACATAAAATAGGCTTGTGGTATAGTACGTGGCAGGTACATATGGTTCGAGGCATACCTAACGCCGATAGCCTTAAAATTACGCCGAAATGCTGCCGAAATTTCGAAAACAGCATTTGGGGTAAAATGGGAATTAAAGATAAAAGTTTAGGGTCGGGTCGGAAACCCAAGTCCCTAATGGAAAATTGAATAAGGAAAACCTAAGGGGTGGTTCGTGAATAGTAACCCGTCCCCTAAAAATGTAAAACGCGAGTGAAATTGAAAAAAAAACCGACCCCGAGGGGGGGCATTTTTGGAAACTAAATAAAGGTCCGAGTCGGGAATGGAATATCCGAACCTCGGAGACCTACGTCGAGAATGTCTAGATGAACGTTTTAAATACTAGTGAAACGTCCATTTGAGACTCCGAAACGATAGAAAATCACTAAACGGACGTAAGGGTCGGAATAGTGCTTCCCGAGGGTCGGGAAAGTGAAAAGTGAAAATAAAATAGAAATGAACCTGGTAATGATTAGAAAAGAGTCAGAAAAGTTCCTGAGAGCCAAAAATGCAGTCTGGATAGGGAAAATTCCGTCAGGGGTAAAATTGTAATTTTACCAAAATATAGGGGTAAAATCGTAATTTTACAAATGTTGAGAAAAATTGGGAAAATGATAAATAAAGCCTAAAAAGTTATAAATAGGTTTTATTTAAGCTTTTTAATGAAAAATAAAAGCTATAAATGGAAATGAAATTAACAGACAAGGTTTTGTCTGTAGGATCCAAAAATCGACCTACAAGGAAGGCGATCAAAGATCCAAGAGAGAAAAAGGGAAGAGACTGATAAGGTAAGTTCAGAAATTACCTGTCTGCAACATATAACATTATTGTTGCTAACTTTGATGTACTAACTATAAGTTAGGTACATATGTGCTACGGGCACTATTGAGAATGGACACATTATTAAGTGTGCTTCGGGCACTAGAGCGAGGTTAATGAAACTCACTCCCCTAAAATTAAAATGTGAACCATTCCTAACCACGGGACAATGTGAAGTCACCGGGTTAGAATTTTAAAAAGTCGGTAATGAAACCACTTTCTGGCGTACCAGCCTTCCGTACAGGGAGGTACTATTTGCCTTCGGGGCTATTAGATTAAGGCTGTGGAGGTCAGCACTAATGTACCGCTCCCAGTCATATAAAATTTTGCCTTCGGGGCTATGAGATTAAGGCTGTGGAGGTCAGCACTAATGTACCACTCCCAGTCATGCGCACTTAAATGGTACTGCCAACTTGAGCTCAAAACCAGAATATAATGAAAGATAATTACCTAAAACTGAAACTATGCCATAATTGAGCATAAGACAGTTTCGTGAGGGTACTAAAATCGCGGTAGATGTACTGTTGTGACACTGTGAGTGGTCGAAGTTACTATTCACGTATGAATAGTGGTCAAAGTTACTATTCACCTATGAATAGTGGTCAACAGACTATTCATGATGAATAGTACTATTCATAGAAATTTTATTTCTTGCATGTTTGAACTTACTGAGCCTGTAGCTCACCATTTTTGCTAATGTTGCAGGTAAGCGACCAGCTCAGTAGCTTGTTTGACTGGATGCGGAGACCTAGGTCGGGAAAAATTGAGGGAATATCTTGGTTTCCCTTGGTCACTCACGGCTCCACCATGGAAGAAAACTTAGAAAATTTTCTTTGGTTTGTTTGCTTGAAAATTTGGTCTTGGCTTTTTGTTCCAAAAGTGGCCGACTTATGCCACTGAGAAGCCAATTAATTTGGCCATTAACCAATAAGAATTAGACACCTTTCAACACTAATTCTTTCCCCATTTTTCAAAAATTAAAAATGGTTAATTTTGGCCAAATCTTGGCCTTTAGATCAAAAAGTAGATGAATCATGGCCATTAATGCTACCAACCACCATTTTCTTTCCATTTATTAAATGGATTAATGATGTCATAAATGCTAAAGTAAAAGTTGACTTTGACTTTCACTATTCACATTAATTCGACTACTTTTTGACCGATACCGGTTCGAGCCGAAATTTTCCTGAAATCGTCCCGGCATGTTCCTGAGGTCTCCTGTGCAGTCGGATCAACTTAAATTGCTTCCATTTCATCAAAATTAATCCCGGAAGTTTTCCGTCATTTATTGTCTCGGTTAGGGTTTTCAATGCCGTTTTTGGCACCGTTTCACCCGTTTCAATTCAGCGAATTTTTCCAACACTGAATTTTTACTCGTCAGTATTGTTAGAACATTTTCATATATTCTAAACAATATAAATACATTTATTTCACTATTTAAATAGTACAAATTGTTATATACATACAATTGTACATTTTCATCCGAGAATTGCCTGAATTTCCCGGTTGTCACATTCACCCCTCCTTATAAAATTTTCGTCCTCGAAAATTAGAACAAGTGGGGGTATAAACTCCTCATCTCGTCTTCTCGTTCCCACATAGCTTCTTCAATGTTGTGATTTTTCCATAAAATCTTCACTAGTGGGATTGTCTTATTCCTCAGTACTTTCTCTTCACGAGCCAGTACTTGAATAGGTTGTTCCTCATATGTCAAATCCTCATGGATTTGAATAGGCTCATGCTTCAACACGTGGGACGGATCTGGTATATATTTTCTCAGCATCGACACATGAAACACATTATGCACTGCCGACAATTCTGGAGGTAACGCTAATTTGTAAGCGACCTTTCCAATGCGCTCGATAATTTCATAAGGTCCAATATATCTTGGACTCAGTTTCCCCTTCTTACCGAAACGCATAATCCCCTTCATAGGCGATACCTTAAGAAATACGAAGTCTCCTTCGTCAAACTCCAAGGATCTCCGCCTCTTGTCCGCATAAATCTTTTGTCGGTTTTGCGCAATTTTCATTTGACGCTGAATTCTAGTAACTGCATCGGAAGTCTCTTTTATGAAATCCGTCTTATGCAACTGCTTCTCTCGCAAATCGTACCAGTGTAATGGTGATCTACACTTCCATCCATACAAAGCCTCGTAAGGTGCCATGCCTATAGAAGCTTGGCAACTATTATTGTACGAGAATTCAATTAATGGTAACTTCTCGTTCCAATTTCCCGCAAAATCCATTACACAAGCTCGAAGCATGTCTTCTAACATCTGAATTGTCCACTCCGACTGTCTGTCTGTTTGAGGATGAAAAGTCGTACTGAGTCTCAATTCAGTACCCATGGCCTGTTGCACATACTTCCAGAAATTCGAAGTGAACCGTGCATCTCGATCTGATACAATGGATTTTGGTACTCCATGTAATCTGACGACATGAGTTATGTACAACTGAGCAAACTTTTCCAACGAAAAAGTCATCTTGACAGCTATAAACCGTGCCGTCTTGGTCAGTCTGTCCACAATAACCCAAATGGCATCATAACCTTCTCGGGTTTTTGGGAGTCCCACTACAAAATCCATCGTAATGTGTTCCCATTTCCATTCAGGAATCTCCAACGGTTCCAATCTTCCTGCTGGATGTTTATGTTCCGCTTTGATTCTCTGACAGGTCATGTATCTGCTCACGAATTTCGCTATATCGTTCTTCATCCCTTTCCACTAGAACTGTAACTTCAAGTCCTGATACATCTTGCTAGCTCCGGGATGAACCGAATATGGTGTCTCATGGGCTTCTGACATGATCCATCTTCTAAGTTCCTCATCAGCTGGAACATTTATCCTTCCTTGATAAAGGATCATTCCATCCTTGGAAATTCCTTCTTGAAAACTTGTCATCGCTGGATCTCGCCTCTGAGCTTCCTTTATATCCTCAAATAGCGATGATTCCACTTGGAGTGCAGCTAATCTTCCAGATATCAGCTCCAAGTTCAAAGAATTTATCTCTTGCTGCAATGGCTTCGGAAGCCTGTTTATCGGTAGCTGGTGCGATATGGTAGACTTTCTACTTAAAGCATCCGCTACACGATTGGCCTTCCCTGGATGGTATAGGATTTCACAATCATAATCCTTCACCAATTCCAACCATCGCCTTTGCCGCATATTGAGCTCTTTTTGCGTGAAGAAATACTTCACGCTTTGGTGATCAGTGAAAATCTGACATTGAGCTCCATAGAGATAGTGTCGCCAAATTTTAAGTGCGAACACTACTGCAGCAAGTTCAAGGTCATGCGTAGGGTTATTCCTTTCATGATCCTTTAATTGACAGGAAGCATAAGCAATCACCTTGCCGTCTTGCATCAGGACTGCTCCCAATCCTATTTTCGATGCATCACTGTAGATCACAAACTTCTCCCCTTCAGTGGGAAGCGTAAGGATTGGTGCACTTGTCAGTCGCCTCTTTAACTCCTGGAAGCTTCTTTCGCATTCCGTAGTCCACTCGTACTTTCTTTCTTTGCGTGTAAGAGCAGTAAGAGGTGCAGCTAATCGCGCAAATCCCTCTACAAATCGCCGATAATATCCAGCTAACCCCAAGAAACTGCGTATTTCCGTCACACTCTTGGGTACAGGCCATTGGTTAATTGCATCTACCTTCGTCGGATCTACAGCAATACCTTCCTGGGAACAACATGTCCAAGGAAATGTACTCTGTTCAGCCAAAATTCAGATTTTGAAAATTTGGCATACAGTTGATGCTTCCGTATCGTATTCAGCACGATCCTCAGATGCTCCTTGTGCTCCTCATGAGTCTTCGAGTATATAAGAATGTCATCAATGAATACAATGACAAACTTATCCAAATACTCTTTAAAGATTCTGTTCATTAAATCCATGAACGCTGCCGGCGCATTTGTTAATCCGAATGGCATCACAAGAAACTCGTAGTGCCCATAACAAGTCCTAAATGCCGTCTTAGGAATATCACTTTCTTTAATTCTCAGTTGGTGATATCCTGATCGTAAGTCGATCTTGGAAAATACCGCTGCACCTTTTAACTGGTCGAATAGATCATCAATTCTAGGTAACGGATACCTATTTTTGATCGTAACCTTATTCAACTCCTGATAATCAATACACAAACGGAACGTTCCATCCTTTTTCTTGACGAATAGCACAGGTGCACCCCATGGAGAAAAACTCAGCCTGATGAATCCCTTATCCAAAAGCTCCTTTAATTGTTCTTGCAGCTCCTTTAACTCCACTGGAGCCATGCGGTATGGTGCTTTGGAAATAGGTACTGTTCCAGGCATCAACTCAATTTCGAACGAGATTTCTCTCTCTGGAGGTATCCCTGGTAACTCTTCTGGAAATACGTCAAGAAATTCATTAACCACAGGAACGTCTTCAGGTCGAAGCTTCTGTTCCTCTGTAGTATCCACCACATATGCCAGATATCCCATGCAACCACTGGCTATCAGCTTGCTTGCTCTCAGCGAACTGATCATCATCTTCCCGGGTTTTCGAGAAGTATCGACGTACTCGAAACTCTCTTCTTCCTCGGGTTGGAATACTATCTTTCAATTTCGGCACTCGATCGTAGCTCGGTATTTCCCTAGGAAATCCATGCCTAGAATCACATCGTAATCCACGATCTTCATTACGATCAACTCCGCATATAGTTCCCTATTTGCCACATATACTGATACATGAGGTAGCCAGTACTTAGACAACAATACTTCCCCAGAGGGTAAAGCTGTCTTAAATACCCTTCCCATATAGTCCTTAGGAAGTCCTATCTTGTCAGTAAATTCATAGGAAACAAAAGAATGCGTAGCACCGGAATCAAATAGTACAGAGACTACATGACTAGCGACAGGAAGCTGACCTGTCACCACTTTCGATGTTCCTGCCTCTGCATCCTCTTTGCTGTAGGCCATCACACGAGCATCGGCACGTGGCATACGCTCCTGGCGTTGCGGCCTTACTGGGGACTCTTCAACTCTGGCCTGAAGGGAATGAGCTTGTGGGCGTGTCTAGTGTTGTTGGGAAGTGCCTTGTCCACTCTGCCTATTTGGACAGTTCCTGGCATAATGGCCTTCCTTTCCACATTCATAGCAAACAAGTGGCCCAAATCTGCATTGCCCAGAATGTCTCTTCCCGCATGTAGGACAATTTTGCACGTTGGATTCTGCATTACCAGCAGCTCTCCGCTGCTGGTTTCGATTATTTCCCTGGCAATTTCCCGAGAAATTACCTTTTCTCTTATTTTGCTGGGATCCTTGACTATTGCCCTGGCTTGGTTTAGCATTCTGACTTGGCATGCTTGATTGACCAGCTTGTGTAGACTTCGCCAAAGCCCTCTCCTTCTTCTTGGCCTCCCAGTGTTTTTCTCTTTCCTCTTTCTGTCGGGCTACGTGAAACTCAGCTCTGATGGCCCGACTCACACAGTCTGCTATAGAAGTAGGCGGTACTTGTCCAGTATCTACCAATGCAGCAATTTCTGGCCTGAACATCCCGATCATTTTCTGTATCTTCTCCCTCTCAGTAGGGACTACATAAGGGCACAAACGGGATAACTGGTCGAACTTTCGGCAAACTTCGCTTACCGACATGTTTCCTTGAGTCAATTCTGAGAACTCTTTCTGTTGTTGTCTCAGAGATGCAGGGTCGTAATATTTCTGGTTAAATTCTTCCAGAAATTCCACCCAACTCATGGTAGACACGTCTCTTCTCATTCGTACAGTGTCCCACCAAAACCGAGCATCTTTTCTCAACACAAAAGACGCACAGGCAACCTTCTCTGTGACGACCAGAGAATTTTAGCAGTGTGACCTAGTTTAATCTAGGGTTTTCTTTGAGTTCTGTAAGTAAGAATGTAAAGAAACACTATGGTTGTAATTAGACAAATTATAGTATTGATAGAAATAAATTAATGTTTTGGAGGAATTAAAATCTCCAAAAATAAGTAGAGAATAAAGTATATGAGTAAGAAAGTGAATTCAGGCCCAAAACGCTCAAAAAGGAGTAGTTTGGGTATCTGAACAGTATAAAGATAAGAATGTGGCAAGTCAAAGTAAGAGCATAGTAAGAAAAGTACAAATATATGTATATAATAATTTGTACTATTTAAAGAGTGAAATAGATGTATTTATATTGTTTAGAATATATTAAATGTTCTAACAATACTAACGAGTAAGGATTCAGTGTGGGAAAAATTCACTGAGTTGAAACGGGTGAAACGGTGCCAAAATCGGCATTGAAAACCCTAACAGGAGCTCAAAAAGACGGAAAATTTCTGCGATTGATTTTGATCAAACGGAAGTAATTTAAATTGATCTGACTGCACAGGAGACCTCAGGAACACGCCGGGACGATTCCAGGAAAATTTCGGCTCGAACCGGTATCGGTCAAAAAGTAGTCGAATTAATGTGAATAGTGAAAGTCAAAGTCAACTTTGCTTTAGCAATTATGACATCATAAATCCATTTACAAAATGGAAAGAAATATGGTGGTTGGTAGGATGAATGGCCATGATTCACTTACTTTTTGATCCAAAGGCCAAGATTTAGCCAAAAATTAACCATTTTAATTTTTGAAAATGTTGGAAAGAAATGGTGTTGAAAGGTGGTGAATTTTCATTGGTTAATGGCCAAATTAATTGGCTTTCTTCCATGCATAAGTAGGCAAATTTGGGATATAAAGGCCGAGACAAAAATTGAAAGCAAAACATAACAAAATTTTTTCAAAGTTGTTTCCATGGTGAGCCGTGAGTGACCAAAGGAGAACCAAAGGATTTCTTCACAAAAAGAGTGTCAAAGTGTTCCTAGAAGACAAAGGAAGCATTAGACCAAGGTAACTCCCTTTTGCACTAAAATTTTCATGGTTTTTCTTCGTAAAATCCGTGGGTGAATAGTGAGAAAAAGATGGAAAATTTTTGGTTATTTTCCATTGAATTGATGTTGGGTTTTGTTAAGGATGAAATAAGGAAGAAAACCATGTAATTTGTTTAAAGAAAAACCAAAATTTTGTTGGTTTTTCAAGGGTAAATCCGTGGGTTACCTTAAGTAACCAATGAGAAAAAGTTGTGGTTTAATTGCTAACTTGCTTCCAAGTGTAAATTTGTGAAGAATAAAGCTTGTATTTCCTTGTGAAAAGCTTGAGAAAAATTTTTGGTGTGAATTGCCTAATGTGATCGTGAGTTTACTAAAGGTTTGGAAGAAAAATTTTGCATGAATTATGTGGTATTTGGTTAATTTAAATCATGCAATTTAATGTGTAAATGGTGGAAATGTGATTGAAAGAATGAAACAAAAATGTTTAACATGTTTAGCATTCAATGGCCGTGGGTTATACAAGGGTAAAACCCTAAGGAATTTGGTTGAAAAGTACAAGAAAATGGGCTTGAAAATGTGTTAAAAAAATGACATTTGAATGGCCTAAAGTGTGGTGAAAGTTTGACAAATTTTTGGTTCGGTTTGGTTGTGAAAACCGAAACCAAATTAAGGGCAAAATTGTGAAAAAATTTGGTAATGTGGGTGATAATGTGAAATTTGAAATTTGTGGGCTTTTATGTAAAAGTTTGGAAAACTTTTACATAAAATAGGCTTGTGGTATAGTACGTGGCAGGTACATATGGTTCGAGGCGTACCTAACGCCGGAAGCCTTAAATTTACGCCGAAATGCCGCCGAAATTTCGAAAACGGCTTTCGGGGTAAAATAGGAATTAAAAATAAAAGTTTGGGGTCGGGTCGGAAACCCGAGTCCTTAACGGAGAATTGAATAGGGAAAACCTAAGGGGTGGTTCGTGAATAGTAGACCGTTCCCTAAAAATGTAAAATGTGAGTGAAACAGAAAAAAAAAAAAACCGACCCCGAGGGGGGGGGCGTTTTTAGAAATGAAATAAAGGTCCGAGTCGGGTACGGAAAATCCGAGCCTCGGAGACCTAGGTCGGGAATGTCTAGATGAACGTTTTAAATACTAGTGAAACGTCCATTTGAGGCTCCGAAACGATAGAAAATCACTAAACCGACGTAAGGGTCGGAATAGTGCTTCCCGTGGGTCGGGAAAGTGAAAAGTGGAAATAAAATAGAAGCGAACCCGGTAATGATTAGAAAAGAGTCAGAAAAGTTCCTGAGGGCAAAAAAAATGCAGTCTGGATCAATAAAATTCCGTCAGGGGCAAAACTGCAATTTTGCCAAAATATAGGGGCAAAATCATAATTTTGCAAAAGTTGGGGAAAATTGGGGAAATGATAAATAAAGCCCAAAAAGTTGTAAATAGGTTCTATTTAAGCTTTTTAATGAAAAATAAAAGCTATAAATGGAAATGAAATTAACAGACAAAGTTTGTCTGTAGGATCCAAAAATCGACCTACAAGGAGGGCGATCAAAGATCCTAGAGAGAAAAAGAGAAGAGATTGATAAGGTAAGTACAGGCATTTAATTGTCTACTCACGAATGGACTTACCCTAGAGTTGTGTTATATATATATACACATTTAAGCTATTCAGTTTGTGACATGATACTAACATGTTCACGAGAATAGTAAGCGAGATTAGAAAAAGAAAAGATGAATAAGTTAAGTCAAATAATAAGACTTAAAAGTTAAGGTTGGCGTACCGGGCTCCCCAGTTGTGAGGTTCAAAGATAGCCTCCACCCCAGTTGTGTAGCGCTGCCTCGTTAATAATGAGGTAGTTGATGGCTTAACTTCCAGCCTCCACCCCAGTTGTGTGGTGCTGCCTCGTTAATAATGAGGTAGTTTATGGCTTGACTTACTACCTATAAGGTAAGTAGTCCAGAGATGACCTTAGGGTTGATTGGTGGGTCACTCCCTTGATCCTCTATTGGTCTGCGCGCACTAGGTACGTCCAACCACGGGCCCACAAGTGAAAGATTAAGCAAGATACAGTAAAGCAAAGAAAAGAAAGAGATAGAATAGAAAGAACAAGTAGTATAAAAAAATAATAATAATTGTTCATAAGTTGACTAACCCTAAGTGTGGTGTATTCAGCTTATTTACTTGTATGTTTGTACTTATTGAGCGTTAGCTCATTAGTCTATTCGTGATGTAGGTAATAAAGGAAAGCAACCAGCAAGATGAAACAAGAGTAGCGGACTGGCAGGCAGATCCCAGCGATGTCATGGACGGGTTATGGTTCCGTTTCGCAGAGTTTCGCTGTCATCAAAGTGTAAAAGAAAGAAAGTGTAATAGTGAGGTATATGTAGAAAGATAAGATAAGAGTGCAGTATGTAAAGTAGTGAAACAAGCTTAAAAGTATGTTTCTATTTTTACGTTCTTTAAAGTAATAAGACTCCAAAATATATTTTGGGAAAAAGTATTAAGAAGTAAGTATATATTTATGTATACACAATTTTCAAGAATTAGTAGTTTCCTCCAGTTAAAAAAAAATATTCCTAGTTTTTCAAGAACAAATCTTTTAAACCCCAAGGAGAAGAAAGTTATAGAGACAAGCAAGCTAAGTAAGACTAAGCAAAGAATAAAGAAAGCAAGCAAGATAAGGTGGACGACCTAAGCTAGAGGGGTCACCCACAAGAGTTGGTATCAGAGCGAGCGGTTCTACTATCGACCTTCCATGACATCTCAGTATCTGCACCTGCTCAGTCCAAGTAAGTTAATTGTAAATAATCAATATCTAATTAGTACTAAACCATGTCGCTACTGTTATAGGTCAGACACAGCAACATGGTTCGCACACGAACTGAGCAAGCTCAAGAAGCAGACTTAGCCGCTTTCCTAGCCAACATACAAGCTCGGCTAGAGGCACAAGAAACACAGAACCAGAGATTGCAAGAGCTACTGGAACAGAGGAATGGGGCCCAAGCGAATTTCCCTCCACCTCAAGCACCAGTACCGGAGCCACAACCAGCTCCTGAACCAGTAGCACCACCAGTCCGAATGGTACCTGAAGTAGCAATAGGTGCCCGAGCTGGAGCCAACCAGGGATCATTGTATGAACGGTTCCGGAAGATGAAACCAAAAGAGTTTGAGGGATCTATAGAACCCTTAGAGGCTGAAGAGTGGTTAGCTTCACTACAGACCATTTTTGAGTTTATGGACCTAACAGACCAAGAGAAGGTCCTTTGCGCCTCCTGCATATTAACGAAGGATGCTCGTTATTGGTGGGAGACAGTAAAGATGCGAAGGGACGTTAGAAGGATGACCTGGAATGACTTCCTGGGAGAATTTAACAGGAAGTATTTCAATTTTGACACCCTACGAGCTCAACAAAGAGAGTTCGATGAGCTGAGCAAGGCGAGATGACAGTGACTGAAGCCTGCCGTAAATTTGACAGATTAGCTCGACTGTGTCCGCATTTGGTACCCACAGAAGAAGAGCGGGTACGGAGGATGATCAATATGTTCCGACATGATATAGCCCTAAATGTGGAGAGTGGTGAGACCCCGCCAACCACTGTAGCAGACTGTGTAAGCAGAGCTATGAGGGCCGAGAATCGTCTGAACAGAGTTAAGGAAGAAAGAACAAAAGTTTGGGAGGAGAAGAAGAAAGAAAGAGATCTCGCGAAGCAGACTCAGAAGAATAACCAAGCTGGCCAAGGTAGTAAATCTGGTCAAGGAATGAAGCCTGGTCAGAAAAATAACCAGAACCAGCAAAATACCAATAAACGAAAGGGAAACCCAAATGAAAATTGGGGTCAAAATACTCGCAACACTCAGCAAAGGCAAGGCTTAGAAGGAGTACAGAACTGACAGCCGTGCCCAAAATGTGGAAGACTGCACAAGGGCGAGTGCAAGCTGGGCAATACCGCATGCTATGTTTGTGGTAGAGAAGGCCATTATGCTAGAGCCTACCCATCCAACCAACAAAACCAGCCGGGATCCTTTCAATCCCGACAGACAAGCCAGGTCCATGCTATACAAGGATCGCATACTCAACCTGGATGCCAGGAGAGTATACCAAAGACCGAGGCACATCTATTAGCCTACACCAGGGAAGATGTAGAGGCAGGCACCTCGAATGTGGTGACAGGTCAGCTTCTTGTCGCCCAAAGTCCTGCACTTGTTTTATTTGACTCCGGTGCATCGCATTCATATGCCTCACATAGCTTTGTAGAAAGATTTAGTCATGCCAAGGATAAAATTGGCCAAGTGTTTAAAACCACCTTACCGTCTGGTGAGGTATTATTATCTAATTACTGGTTACGTCACGTGCCAGTAATTGTTGCTGATAGGGAGTTGTACGTCGACTTAGTCGTCTTAGAGTTAGTCGATTATGACGTTATCCTTGGAACGGATTTCCTTGCAAAATATCAAGCGACCATTGACTGTCGACGACGAAAAGTAGTGTTCCGGTTTGGAGAAAAAGACCAGTTTGAGTATCAGGGGCATTCTCAAAAGCAGTCGAAAATGCTGATCAGTCCCCTGCGGGCAAGAAAGCTGATATCTAGTGGCTGTACCGGATATCTAGCTTATGTCAAGGATACCACCAAGAAGGTAGAACTACAACTGAACGAGGTACCAGTGATCAACGAGTTCGTGGTGGTATTCCCAGAAGAATTACCGGGACTTCCTCCTGATCGAGAGATTACCTTCGAGATCGAGCTACTGCCAGGAACGTCTCTGATTTCAAAGGCCCCTTACAGAATGGCACCGGCTGAGCTTAAATAATTACAAGCTCAGCTGAAGGAGTTATTAGAGAAAGGTTTTATACGGCCTAGTTAGTCGCCGTGGGGAGCTCCAGTTCTCTTCGTGAAGAAAAAGGATGGAACCCTCCGAATGTGCATAGATTATCGTGAGCTCAACAAAGTCACGATCAAGAATAAATATCCTCTACCAAGGATCGATGATTTATTCGATCAGCTAAAAGGAGCCACCGTCTTCTCGAAGATTGATCTTCGATTCGGCTATCATCAGTTAAAAATTAAAGAAAGAGACATTCCAAAGACCGCATTCCGAACACGGTATGGGCACTACAAATTTCTCGTTATGCCTTTTGGATTAGCGAATGCACCAGCCGCTTTTATGGATCTGATGAATCGAGTATTCAAGGAATTTTTAGACCAGTTTGTCATTGTGTTTATCGATGACATCCTTATATACTCGAAAGATTGGAAGGAGCATGAGAAGCATCTTCGAATTGTGTTACGCACTCTGAAGGAACATCAGCTATATGCAAAGTTCTCCAAATGTGAATTTTGGCTAGGTAAGGTCCACTTCTTAGGACATGTCGTTTCCAAAGACGGAATTTCAGTAGACCCAACAAAGATCAAAGTGGTAAGCAAGTGGTCTCCTCTAAAGAATGTGACCGAGATCCGGAGTTTTCTTGGATTAGCGGGCTATTATCGGAGATTTGTAGAGGGATTTGCCAGATTAGCTGCCCCTCTCACTGCTCTCACACGCAAAGAGAAGAAGTTCGAGTGGACAAAGAAGTGTGAAGAAAGCTTTCAAGAGTTGAAGAATCGGTTGACCAGTGCTCCAATTCTCACAATTCCAAAGGATGAAGGAGACTTCGACATTTATAGCGATGCCTCCAGGACAGGTCTAGGAGCTGTGCTGATGCAGGATGGAAAAGTAATAGCCTATGCATCAAGACAACTCAAAGAGCATGAAAAGAACTATCCGACTCATGATTTGGAGTTAGCAGCCATCGTATTTGCTTTAAAGATATGGCGACATTACCTATATGGAGTCCAGTGCAGAATCTTCATCGACCACTAGAGCTTAAAGTATTTCTTTACTCAGAAAGAGCTTAACATGAGACAAAGAAGATGGCTGGAGTTAGTAAAAGACTATGTGTGACGCCCGCCCTACGTAGGGTTAAACAGTACTATTACAGTCAGCCACTGTTGCCAACTGCGATAGACTGTAACCACTTGGGTCGTCGGCAACTTACTTTTAACTTGTTTCTAACTTATTCTGATACCATCTATAATGGCTGGTATCTTACTTTTAACATACTTTCTTTAACATGCTTACTCTAACTTCCCATTTGAACATGAAAATATGGAATATATTTTTTTTCTTTTCTTAAACTTTACTTGGAAACTGTACCGTCATAAAACATTTACTATAATAAACATTTTACATTGCCTTAACTTCATTTACATTATAAAACATCATTTTAATACTCTTTTAAACAGCTCAACGGAAGACTCATAGTAGTACCATAACCCTCACCCAGTCCCTTGGCATATGCAGAACCCATCCGTCATCCATCACTTGTCTTATCTTCGTGCAGGATGCTTACCTGCAACATAAACAAACTTGTGAGCGACACGCTCAATAAGTTCAAACATACATTCATGACAAAATACTAACTCATACCTTTTGGACAGAACATGTCTAATACTAACCGTGACATCAGAACATGAACATACATTATACTTTACTTTCAACTTCATATATAACATATTCTAACATTGAGAGAACAATCTCAACGTTCTTTTAGCATAACATAATTTAAACATAACATACAGGATATATGCTTAACATCTTAAGCATAACATACTCAACATTATACAAAATATTGTATACACATATCAACTTAAACACAGCATACTTAATGTATGCTTAAACATCACGATACACTTAAAATTGTATAACTGACTTATGCATATCAATTTACGCATAACATAGCATATGCATACATGTTAGTCGCATTATGCTTGTTTACTTTCATTCTTTCTTTCATGTCATACTTTTCTTCTTCTTTTCTTTTCTTGCTAAGCATATGCACACATATTAGTGGCATTATGCTTGTTTACTTTCATTCTTTCTTTCATGTCATACTTTTCTTCTTCTTTTCTTTTCTTGCTAAGCATATGCACACATATTAGTGGCATTATGCTTGTTTACTTTCATTCTTTCTTCTTCTAGCTTTTCTTAGCTTTACTTTCTTTTCTTTTCTTTCTTTTTACTTTCACTAGTGGATCATATCCCAATCTGTCGATCTATCTCCTTCTTTTCTTCTCTTTCTTTATTTATCTCTCTTTTCTTTTCTTTTCTTTTACAAGTGGATCCTATCCTAATCTGTTTTCTTTTCTTTCACTGATGGATCATATCCTAATCTGTTTCTTTTCTTTGGCTGATGAATCATATCCTAATCTTCTTTGACTGATGGATCATATTCTAATCTTTTTCTTTTCTTTGACCGATGGATCATATCCTAATCCGTTTCTTTTCTTTGACTAATGGATCATATCCTAATCTGTCGATCCATCTCCTTCCTTTCTTTTCTTTCTTTATTTATCTCTCTTTTCTTTTCTTTTCTTTTTCTAGTAGATCATGTCCTAATCTGTTGTTTTACCTCCTTCTTTTCTTTTCTCTCTTTATCTGTCTCTTTTCTTTTCTTCTCCTAGCTTTTCTTTATTAAGCTTCACTTTCTTTTCTTTTCTTTTCTTTTCTTAGCTTTTCTTAGCTTTACTTTGCTAAGCTTTACTTTCTCTTCTTAGCTTTTCTTTGCTAAGCTTTACTTTCTTTTCTTTTCTATGCTTTTCTTAGTTTTTCTTTACTTTCTGTTCTTAGCTTTTCTTTGCTAAGCTTTACTTTCTTTTCTTTTCTTTGCTTTACTTTATCTTGCTTAATCTTTCACTTGTGGGCCCGTGGTTGGACGTACCTAGTGCGCGCAGACCAATAGAGGATCAAGGGAGCGACCCACCGATCAACTCTAAGGTCATCTCTGGACTACTTACCTCATAGGTAGTAAGTCATGCCATGAACTACCTCATTATTAACGAGGCAGCGCCACACAACTGGGGTGGAGGCAGGATGTGGCGGCCCGCCCCTTGTGGAGATCATACAATACTATTACAGTTGAGCTTTATCGTTAACTGCGATAGATTGTACTCTCATGGGTCGCCGGCTTATCTCTCTACCCTTTTTAAATCATGACGTTTTTGGGATAATTTTTTTTTTCTTTAAACATCATATAAAACATTTCCCACTATTTACTTTGTTGGCAAGTACAAAGTAATTTACATATTACAGTACTTTCGTAAAATATGCATAATTACAAAAGAACTGTTTCCCCTTTTTCCCCTTCACTTTAACGCTCAACGGGAAGACTCTGGCAGTACCATATCCCTCGCCCAGTTATCCCATTTGACACGCGCCATCCCGTCCGCATCCAGTTAAACAAGCTACTGAGCTGGTCGCTTACCTGCAACATTGTGACGCCCCGTGCCCTCAGCGGCCCGGACCGTCACTGAAAACTCTTATTACTTGCTTCTTTAACTTTTACTTATACTTCTTCTTTAAAACCGATACTTAAACTTGCTGAATTTAATACCATAAATTTAGAGGGAATTTTTTTTTTTTTTATATACACGTACGTATTTACTATTCACGTATGCATACTATTAAAATGCGGAATTTGAAAAACATAAGGATTTCAATTATACATACATAATTATATACATGTTTATCTGATTACTATTCACCAGATACTATTTAAATATACTACTCGTACATATACTGTTTACTGTTCCAAAATACCATTTAACCTTTACTATTCAAAATACTATTTAACTGTCACCATTCAAAATATTATTTACTCATACTGTGCGGAAGAATACTCGCGGTGTATCCATAACCTCATCCTCACATCCACCTCCGCCACCATCATCGTCCCTTGATGTTTACGCTATAGGATGCTTACCTACAGCATGAACACACTCCGTGAGCTTTACGCCCAGTAAGTACAACATGTTAACCGCAAAACATGTTTAAAACATAGCACATACGTAAAATCATAGGCATGACATATATCACTTAATAAATCACATACCATATAAGCATATTACATATCAGCTCACATATCATGTCATCACATAACATGTCATAACACTGAATATAAAACTTCACATACTTTATGCATAACAGAAGCATCGTGTACTGTATGCACTCTACTGAAAAAGAAAGCATAACGAACTATAACTAATGCATGATCCGGTTATGTTCATTTATGCTTCAAACTTTTCTTTTCTTTTCTTGTCTATTTAGGGCCCATGTGTCAGTACCGTGTGCGCGCAGACCAACGGTAACGCCCGAGGTCAACTAATGCCGAAGAGCCATCAACTGATGCTCAACTTGTGGCCTGAACTTTCTTTAACTGGAAACCCCTTCGACTGAAGGAGCCGGTACGACACACCTATTTATTTCCATCTTGTTTAACTGTTCTAGCCATACGCTTCTCTAAGCTGTCCCCAATCCTACGCGGTAGGGATCTATGGCTTCTATCTTGTTCTTTCATCAATCTACTCGATTGTGAAGCTATATGCTCTTATGTATGCTGTGCAGCATCGTGTGCAAGATACATACTTAAAATACTGGAAAAGCATCATTTTAAATTCATTTTATCCATGCTGTAGGCGGAGTTGTACTTACCTGTCAGTAGACAGTTTATACTCTCGCCTTCGTCACAATACAGGTACCTCCCTGTAATCATAATGCATTTACATTAACATTCACTCTTAGGTCACCGTGGTCATTAGTGACTAATAAAAATTCTCGTTATGTGGTACCGATCCTTATCGGTACTAATTGCCCTCTTCTTAAAAATTTGATTTTCTAATCATTGTTAATTAATTTATTTACCCAATAAATTAATTAACATCGCTCTTAGGTCACTCTATCGTTAGGAACTAATAAACTTATCGTTGTGTGGTACTGATGCCTATCGGTACCCGACTGCTCTACTTTGGGAAATTTGATATCTAATTTTTAATCGTGCTTGATTAATTTGTCTACTTGACAAATTAATCACTGTCTCTCACTATCCCATTCCGACTTCGTCCTTGACTGGCTAACCAACCAGTCAACATACTGGAATACCTCTCGTATGACCATTTAGCCTATCGGGTTACCGTTACCGATGTAATCGCCCCAAATTTTATACTTAGATCACACCCGTTCCTCGGGTGGCACTATTCTGATCTAGGGGTCGTTTTCTTACATTACGAAATTTCTAATGGGGCGGTTCACTAATCCTCACAACGTCCGTCCTTCTTTCCCGGACCTAGGTCATCGAGGGAGCTCGGGTTTCCATCCCGATCACATTTTCAGCCCTCGTTTCCTAAAATACCCCTTTGTGCCGTTTTAGAAATTTCGGCAGCATTTCCGCTTAATTTTTAGGTTTCCGGCGTTTAGGAAACGCCTCAAAACCATCTAACCTATTCTAACCTGCCACGTACTAAACCAGAGGCCTAATTTTTACGTAAAAGCTCCGCTTTTTACGTAAAAATATTCACATTTTCTCACATTCTCTTTTTCGATATTTCACCCTTTTTTTCTTACAATTCCTCAAGTCATTAAACCATAATTAATACATAATTATTTCCAATATTAAATTGAGGAATAAATAGATCAACACCACTACCAAAATCGTTCCCGTCGGCGGTCGGACGAACCGTTCGGTCTCGACCGTGTAATCTTTGAATCGTCGTTCTTCACTTTTGAAACTCCAGTTTGCAAATCCGATGCCGCGGATGTGTCCGGAACGTCGAAAATAGGCCAACGGGCCATTCTTCAATTTTCGGTCTCCGGGTCGCCGTTGACCGGCGTTGACCACCGTTAACCACGGCGGCGATGGGAGTGGCGACCACCATCTTGAAGAGCTCGACGAGAGGAACCCATTGGTGGTGTCAATTTCACTAATCGAGGCTCCTATCACCGGAAATCGGCCCTCGAAAATTCGGTGACGGTGGCGATGTTGGATCTTCATTTTCCGGCGTTGTTGCCCAAAATTGATTTGGGGCTTTTGATCTACGTGTTGTTCTGAGCATTTTGACACCGACCTTGCAACTCAACTCCGCCGGAATAGCGAGATCCGACGGCGGCGATGGCGACGGCGACGGCGAACCTGGGGCGGCGCGATTCGGCAGCTGTTGATGTGAAATGAAGCCTGGGTTTTGTTCTACTCTTCACCACGAATCCATTGGGACCGGAATCGTGGCATTTGGACGTCGGACGGCGGAGATACGGCGGTTTGAAAAATTCGGCCACCGGCGGCTTTGGGCGGCGCGTGCGGCGTGCTCCGGCATCGGTTCGGTCGACTCGGCCCACCGTTGGAATCAGCTCGTCGAGAGCTTTCCAATGGTGCCGGCGGTGTCAAAAACGGAGGCCGGATTCGATAGTTGGTCACTGTTCATCTTCGTGTGGTATGGGAGGGAGAAAATGTGATTTGGAAAAATATGGGGGCTATTTTTCTATAATCCCCAAAATTTCCTCCTTTATACTAATTTTTTTGAAAAATTTTAAGATAGGCTATACTGACTAATTTGGGCGTGCTGAACCCAAATATATCAGTTTTATCTTCATCCGAGGTCGTCTCGACCAGTTTCCCGATACTGTATGGTTCCCGGTCAAAAATTACTTTTTGTGCTCAAATGACTAATTTGAGCATTCTGATTCCAAATATATCAGTTTTATATCAAGAAGAGGTCATCTTGATCAATTTCTTGATACTGTGGTTAGGCCTATACTGTGTTGACACTGTGCACGCATAATGAGGCATTTTCGCGTGAAATTTCAAACACAGTCTCTCTTGACTAATTTGGACGTGCTGATTTCAAATTTATCAGTTTTACGTCCATCTGAGGTCTTCTGGACCAGTTTTCGGGATCTGCATGACCCCGTCTCGAAAAACGTGTCAGGTGCCCGATTGACTAATTTGGGCGTCCTGAGTCTAAATATATCAGTTTCGGGGCGAGAAAAGGTCGTCTTGACCCTCATCCCGATACTACGTATCCCTTAAACAAAATCTACATTTTATGCTCAATTGACCAGATTGAGCCTGCTGACTATTAATATATCAGTTTTATGCCAGATTAAGGCCGTCTTGGCCACTAACCTGACACTGCGTTTCTCACTATTCACAAATCACTGTTCACTATCTGACTGACTAATCTGAGCGTTCTGACTTTGATTTTGTCAGTCTATGGGCGAGAAGAGGTCATCTAGACCACTTTTCTCGATACTGTACATCTATTAGGGCAATTATCATTGCTGCGCTCAGATGACCAGTCTGAGCGTACTGATGATTAGCTCATCAGTTCTGTATCATGAAATGGTCGTCTAGACCGATTTCTTGATATTGCGTGTCTCAACGCATACTCACATAATAGGGTGGACCGATTTCACTGTCGATTACCCCTTTCACTGCATGAATAGTAATTAAACGTTACTATTCTTGTTTAATTCATTCAACTGAAAAGCACACTGTGCTTATTAACTTAATTACATCATTACATAGTAATTAAGTTTCATAATTCATGAGAGTCATTACAGTGGCTCTCGGCTCATTACACAGCCTTCTACACAGACTCTTACACGTGCGTGTGCAACGCAACACGGGCGTGTACATTTCAGACACGAGCATGTACTAGTTGAGACTACTCAACACGGCCATGTCTTTGAAACACATTCATCTATCTGAGCGGTACACAGCCTCTTACACGGTCGTGTACTTGACCATGTTTCTTAAATTTGCTAAAGGACATTAAATTATGTCCATTTTATTCCTTAATGACTTATTACATGGTAAGTAGGTGCCATGAAAATGGCGGTCATTACAACCTACCCCCCTTACAAAATTTTCGTCCTCGAAAATTAGAATAATTCCGGGAAGTCTCTTCTCATGTCTTCTTCCCATTCTCATGTGGCTTCCTCAACACTATGATTCTGCCACAACACTTTTACTAGCGGTATACTTCATTCCTAAGTACTTTCTCCTTTCTAACTAAGATCTGCACGAGTCTCTCCTCGTACGTCGGATCAGCGTATACTACAACGGATTCTTGGCTAAGAACATGGGAGCTGTTTGGCACGTACTTCTTCAGCATCAAGACGTGAAAGATGTTGTGCACTATAGCTAACTCGGGAGGAAGCGTTAGTCTATAAGTCACCTTCCCGACTTTCTCTATTATCTCAAGGGTCCTATGTACCTAGGACTGAGCTTTCTTTTATTTTCAATGCGCATCACCCCTTTCATGGGTGCTGCCTTGAAAAAGACCGAATCTCCTACTTGAAACTTGAGGGGTCTACGGCGCTTATCGTCAAAATTCTTCTGTCGACTGTGCGCTGTATCTAACGTTTCTCGTATCAGCTTCACGTCTGACATGGTATTCTTGATGATGTCCGAGCTAACTACTCGTTTCTCTCCAAACTCGTACTAATGAGCCAGAGATCTGCATTTCTTTCCACAGAGTGTCTCGTACGGTGCCATTCCTATCGAGGAATGATAGTTGCTGTTGTACGAGAACTCGCTCAATGGTAGCTTCTGATATCAATTTCCTTTGAAGTCTAGGACGCAGGTCTCAACATGTCCTCTAACATCTGTATGGTCCTCTCAGACTAACTGTCGGTCTGAGGATGAAATGCTATGCTGAACTCTCACTTGGACCGTAATGCGGCTTGAACACCTCGCCAAAATCTGGAGGTAAAGCGTCCACTACGATCTGAGACGATCGACTCTGGTATTCCGTGCCATTTCACGAACTGTGCCGCATAGATTTCTACTGGTCGTTCCACCGAGTAGCTAACTTTCATTGCTAAAAATCTAACTGATTTCATCAGTTTTTCTACAATCACCCAGATTGCATCATTATCGTTTGACGTCTTCGGCAATCCGATTACGAAATTCATCGTAATCTGGTCCCATTTCCACTCGGGTAACTTAATTTCCTACGATTATCCTGCTGAGCGCTGGTGATCTACCTTAACCTTCTGGCACGTAAGGCAGCTGGCGACGAACTCGACAATGTCATTCTTCATTTCAGGCCACCAAAAGCTTTCCTTCAGGTACTTGTACATCTTATTCGCTATCGGATGTACGGAATATGACGTCTCGTAAGGTTCCAAAAGGATTCGCTTCTTGAGTTCTTCATCTTTTAGAACACATACTCTATCTCTGTAGTAGAGTATGTCATCCTTAAGGATCTTAAACTCTGAACCCTTGTCCTCTATAGCTTCCTTTTTGGACTTGAGTAGGGACAAATCAAAATCTTGACCGATCTTGATCTCTTCTTGGAGCGTCGATTGGAGGGTCATGTTAGACAATCCCCCTATCAAAATCTTGATCTTGCTGTCGCATAACTCCTTTGTAGCGCTCTTGACAAGGCACTAATAGCCATAGGCATAGTAATATGCTTCTGACTCTACGCATTGACCACTTTATTGGCTTTCCCTGGATGGTATAGGATCTCACGGTCGTAATCCTTACCAACTCTAGCCATCTACGCTGCCTCATGTTGAGCTCTTTCTGCGTGAAGATACATTTGAGACTCTAGTGGTCGATGTAAATCTCGCACGTGACTCCGTACAGGTAGTGCCTCCATGTTTTTATCGTAAAAACTATCGCTACTAGCTCCAGATCACGCGTTGGGTAGCTCTTCTCAAGGTTTTTTGAGTTGTCGTGAAGCATACGCGACTACTCTACCACTCTACATCAACACAGTTTCCAACTTGGTTTTAGATGTGGCGCTTAAATCACAAAGCTTCCCTGACCAACATTTGAAATGGTCAGCATTGGAGCGCTTATGAGTCTTCATCTTAGCTCTTGAAAGCTTCCTCACACTTATCGATTCACTTATACCTCTTTCCCTTCTTGGTGAGCGCTGTGAGCGGAGCAGCTAACTTTGAGTAGCCTTCGACTAAGTGTAGGTAACATCCTGTTAGTTTAAAGAAACTGTGAATTCCCGTTTCGTTCCTCTGAGCTGGCCACGTGCTAACTGCATCAATTTTCGCCAGGTCCACAGATACTCCTTCCTTGGGGTCTACGTGGTCTAGGAAATGGACCTTCTCCAGCCAAAACTCGTACTTGGAGAACTTGGTGTATAACTGATGGTCCTGTTGCATGCGCAAAATGATAATTAAGTGCTCTTCGTGCTCTTCCTTCGTCTTAGAGTGTATAAGTATGTCATCGATGAACCCAATGACAAACTTATCCAAATAGTCCTTGAACATGCGGTTCATCCAGTTCATGAAAGTTGCTGGTGCGTCCGTTAATCTGAGTGACATGAACAGAAACTCGTAATGTCCGTACCACGTTTGAAATGCTGTTTTGGGTACATCTTCATTCCTGATCTGTAGTTGATGGTACTCGGGATGTAGATCGATCTTCGAGAACACTACAGCGTCTTGGAGCTGATCAAATAGATCGTTAACTCGCGGCAACAGATGCTTATTCTTAATCGTAATCCTGTTCAACTCTCTGTAGTCGATGCACATTCTCAGTGGTCCATCTTTCTTCTTCACGAATGGTATGGGTGCTCTCCAGGGTGAATAGCTCTATCGCATGAATCCCTTATCTATTTAGTACTTTAGCTGGGCTTGGAGCTCCTTTAGCTCTATAGGGCCTATTCTGTAGGGGGCCTCAAAGATGGGGTTGATTCTAGTAGACGTTCAGTCTCGAACGAGATCCTGCGCTCTGGTTGGAGTCCTGCAAGATCTTCTAGAAATATCTCCATGAATTCCCTGACTATCGGTACGTTGTCGGGTCCTATCTCTATTCCTTGAGTCTTATCTGCTACGTATACTAAGAAGTCCGTGCATCCACTGGATTGTATCTCGCGAGCCTTCACTGCTGATATCATCGTCTTTGGTTGCTCTGGCGACAAACCCTTGTAGATGAACTTTTCACATCCGATTGGTTCGAAAATGATTTTTCGCCTTCAACAGTTTATGACAACGTTGTGTCCTAAGCCTTTTTTTTTTTTTTTTGGCAGAATCTGATGATGCAACAAATGGGTGGCTCCAGAATCAAGTAGAACAAACGCATCAAAGTTGGCGATAGAAAATTGGCCTGTCACCATTGCAGAAGTTACAGCTTCAACGTCACTCCCCATGTAAGCATAGATTCTCCCTTAGCTATCTGAAGCTTTCAGTATACCTTGTGTGATTGAAGGGTCTTCGATCCTGGTCTAGTTGGTGTGAAGTTGAGTATTCCTAATGCGGGGTTGGTTCAGTCGATTCTGCAGGTTGGAGTGGCAATTTTTTTGGCATAGTTTCTTGCCATAGATGAAACAACCACTTACTCCTTGCTTACATTCTCCTGAGTGCCTCTTTCCGCATTTCGTGCACGTCGGGTGTTGGCTGTCATTCCTTCCTGGTCGTCTCTCTTCTGGGGAAATTCTCCTGTGAATCTTGGTTGCCCTGGTTCCCCTTTTCTCTTATTGTTATTATGGGAATGCCTACTATTCTGGCCGGTTCCCACATTCTGTCCTCTGTGTTGTAACTCGGGGTTTTACTTCCCCTGAGCCTGCTCAGCTTGCGTTTTCTCCTCCTTTCGTGCCTTAAAATTCTGCGCCTTTCGCTCCTTATCCTGAGCCGACTAGTACTCAGCTCAGATAGTCTTGCTGACACATTCTGCTAGTGTCGCTGGTCCGTGCCCTCTGCTACAGACCTAAACTGTGATTTCCGTTCTGAACATCTTCAGCATTCGTCTGACTCTCTCCTTTTGGTCGGTACCAAATCTAGACAAAGTTGAGCCAACTGCTCAAACTTCTTGACTGCCTCCATAACAGTTATACTACCTTGGTGCAGGTTGTCGAACTCGTCCTACTGCGCTACTAGTGCTTCCTCGTTGAAGTACATCTCCTTGAATTCCTCAATGAAATCGCTCCAGCTCATCTCTCTGATGTTCCTCTTAATGGTTACCATCTTCCACCACTAACGCGCCTCATTGCGCAGGGTGAAGTCACCGTACATCACTTTCTCTCTCTCTATCTATTAACCCTATAAAATCCAAGATTACTTGGATATTCGTTAGCCAATCATCGGCCTCTATAGGGTTGGTGATTCCTACGAATTCTAACGCTTTCATGCGTCGGAATCTCTCATACAAGTCGCCTTCCCTAGGGATTGGCAGAAAATAATTGCTGCTACGAAAGCAGCCATTACTATGGGTGCTAGTGCTTCCTGAGCTGAAGGAGCTGCTTGCTCCCTCAGAGTTTCTGGGCTGCTAGAGTCTCCTGTGCTGGCATCTCTACTGACTGTGGTGCCTAGGGTTGCTGGCCCAGCTGTTCTCTAAGCTGGTTTAGCTCCCGCTGCTGGTTCTCCATCATCTCTCGCATGGCTGCAATCTGTGCTATCAACTCATCCTCTCGGGATGCTGGGTTTAACTAAGCTCTCGTTCTTGCCATGTTTTCCTATGTAACCCTATCGTACAGCGAAAAAGGAAAATATAAGTCTCTTAAATTCTATACTTGGGACTCGTATCACATATCATTTTCTTTCTTACTTAACAATCTTACTTAAACCATTATGGATATAAATATACACACTATATCCATCTTTCTTTCTCTCATACTGTGATGTTCAATACAATTACCGCATTGTATTGGGACATCGTCTGAGTGCTAGGATTCGTCCTGCACTTTCTGTCATATCATACTCACACTGTGGAAAAATATTATATCTGGCCCCTAGGGCAAAGCTTTACTACTTATCTCATAATATATTTCACATAATATATATACATATATTCAAGATTCTAGTTCAGTGGGAGTGACACACACTTCCCCTATACGATCCCAACAAGTACATTGTGCTACAACTGACGGGGGAGAGCTGCTGCTTCCCTCTATATATTTTCATAACTAACATTCCCGCAGAAGGGTTACTACTATTGGAAGGACAATCCTGATTCAGTATCAGGCATCTCCTCATCATCACTATCGCTGAGTGAGTACTCCTCTGGGTTTTCCTCTTCTTCTCAGTCGAAACTGATCTCGTCATCGCTGGCTATGATGACTTGGGGTTCGTACATCCCCATCTATTCGTCATTACTAAAGCAGTTGGGGATCTCCTCTCCCTCATCGTCGGGATGGGCATCGGAAAGAGTCTTGTCATCTTCCTCTTCCATGGGGTGTTCGGGAGACATACGGGCTGGTTCGGGGTTCTCCATTGGCTCCCTATTGCCCTCGTGTACTTCTGGCTGGTGCTCGGCCATGAACTCTTCATCGGCCAGTTGGGGTGCTGGTCCTACCGGGTCACCCTCCATAATGGCGGCTGCTATAATGCCTTGGGCTTGTGCAGGGTTCCCGGGGTTGAGCACTTTTCTCTCGGCGTTCACTATCTCCTTAATAAGGCTTGCTAGTCCTATTTGATCGCTCTTCTAATTCTGTTTGGCAAGGTCTCTTTCTCTCTTTGAGTCTTCTTCTGTCTTGATCCACTTTTGTCTCGGCATGTATTGTAGAAGTCCATTTCGGTTCCTTGTAGCGAACAGCATACGTTAGAACTGTATCACCGGACATCAGCTGCAGTCTTTCAGTCTGATGAACAAATTCTCGTATATCCATAACTCTAGGGAACTTAGGCGGTTTCACTCCCTGCTTGCCCATAAGGAAAAACTGAGGCTGATGCTGGACTGCTCTCAGAGATTGGCTCGATCGTGGTATGGCGAAACTCGACACAGTTAAGAGCTCATCCTGGTCATAAGGATCCCGATATACACGAGAGTATCTTCCTGAGAGATATCAACAGCTAACAGGACTCAGTTATCCTGGTCAATAGCGTACAATCAGGGAATCACTTTGATAACGTGAAACCAGTCCTCACATTCTCATGGAGTGCAGGAGTACTGTTTGCCACTCGAAACTTAGTGGACAACTAGCCTTGAAGATCAGTACAACTCGGGTAGCAATCCATGCTCTTTCTCTAAACAGTTCTCTAGCACTGCACGGTCATGATTTTTCGTATAATGATCTCAGCATCTTTTCATCTTGTCCTCGCCATCATAGATTTCGTCGTTTCATTACTATAAAATGTTATCTTCAATAGATAAACATTTACCGACAAAAAATAAAACTAACTTACTTGGACAGATGAGGCAGGCATGCGGCGATGTGAGGTAGGATGGCAGGAAACCTCTCTGATACCAACTGTGACGCCCCGTGCCCTCAGCGGCCCGGACCGTCACTGAAAACTCTTATTACTTGCTTCTTTAACTTTTACTTATACTTCTTCTTTAAAACCGATACTTAAACTTGCTGAATTTAATACCATAAATTTAGAGGGAATTTTTTTTTTTTTTTTATATACACGTACGTATTTACTATTCACGTATGCATACTATTAAAATGCGGAATTTGAAAAACATAAGGATTTCAATTATACATACATAATTATATACATGTTTATCTGATTACTATTCACCAGATACTATTTAAATATACTACTCGTACATATACTGTTTACTGTTCCAAAATACCATTTAACCTTTACTATTCAAAATACTATTTAACTGTCACCATTCAAAATATTATTTACTCATACTGTGCGGAAGAATACTCGCGGTGTATCCATAACCTCATCCTCACATCCACCTCCGCCACCATCATCGTCCCTTGATGTTTACGCTATAGGATGCTTACCTACAGCATGAACACACTCCGTGAGCTTTACGCCCAGTAAGTACAACATGTTAACCGCAAAACATGTTTAAAACATAGCACATACGTAAAATCATAGGCATGACATATATCACTTAATAAATCACATACCATATAAGCATATTACATATCAGCTCACATATCATGTCATCACATAACATGTCATAACACTGAATATAAAACTTCACATACTTTATGCATAACAGAAGCATCGTGTACTGTATGCACTCTACTGAAAAAGAAAGCATAACGAACTATAACTAATGCATGATCCGGTTATGTTCATTTATGCTTCAAACTTTTCTTTTCTTTTCTTGTCTATTTAGGGCCCATGTGTCAGTACCGTGTGCGCGCAGACCAACGGTAACGCCCGAGGTCAACTAATGCCGAAGAGCCATCAACTGATGCTCAACTTGTGGCCTGAACTTTCTTTAACTGGAAACCCCTTCGACTGAAGGAGCCGGTACGACACACCTATTTATTTCCATCTTGTTTAACTGTTCTAGCCATACGCTTCTCTAAGCTGTCCCCAATCCTACGCGGTAGGGATCTATGGCTTCTATCTTGTTCTTTCATCAATCTACTCGATTGTGAAGCTATATGCTCTTATGTATGCTGTGCAGCATCGTGTGCAAGATACATACTTAAAATACTGGAAAAGCATCATTTTAAATTCATTTTATCCATGCTGTAGGCGGAGTTGTACTTACCTGTCAGCAGACAGTTTATACTCTCGCCTTCGTCACAATACAGGTACCTCCCTGTAATCATAATGCATTTACATTAACATTCACTCTTAGGTCACCGTGGTCATTAGTGACTAATAAAAATTCTCGTTATGTGGTACCGATCCTTATCGGTACTAATTGCCCTCTTCTTAAAAATTTGATTTTCTAATCATTGTTAATTAATTTATTTACCCAATAAATTACTTAACATCGCTCTTAGGTCACTCTATCGTTAGGAACTAATAAACTTATCGTTGTGTGGTACTGATGCCTATCGGTACCCGACTGCTCTACTTTGGGAAATTTGATATCTAATTTTTAATCGTGCTTGATTAATTTGTCTACTTGACAAATTAATCACTGTCTCTCACTATCCCATTCCGACTTCGTCCTTGACTGGCTAACCAACCAGTCAACATACTGGAATACCTCTCGTATGACCATTTAGCCTATCGGGTTACCGTTACCGATGTAATCGCCCCAAATTTTATACTTAGATCACACCCGTTCCTCGGGTGGCACTATTCTGATCTAGGGGTCGTTTTCTTACATTACGAAATTTCTAATGGGGCGGTTCACTAATCCTCACAACGTCCGTCCTTCTTTCCCGGACCTAGGTCATCGAGGGAGCTCGGGTTTCCATCCCGATCACATTTTCAGCCCTCGTTTCCTAAAATACCCCTTTGTGCCGTTTTAGAAATTTCGGCAGCATTTCCGCTTAATTTTTAGGTTTCCGGCGTTTAGGAAACGCCTCAAAACCATCTAACCTATTCTAACTCGCCACGTACTAAATCAGAGGCCTAATTTTTACGTAAAAGCTCCGCTTTTTACGTAAAAATATTCACATTTTCTCACATTCTCTTTTTCGATATTTCACCCTTTTTTTCTTACAATTCCTCAAGTCATTAAACCATAATTAATACATAATTATTTCCAATATTAAATTGAGGAATAAATAGATCAACACCACTACCAAAATCGTTCCCGTCGGCGGTCGGACGAACCGTTCGGTCTCGACCGTGTAATCTTTGAATCGTCGTTCTTCA
Source organism: Antiaris toxicaria (assembly GCA_035233585.1). Classification (NCBI taxonomy): domain Eukaryota; kingdom Viridiplantae; phylum Streptophyta; class Magnoliopsida; order Rosales; family Moraceae; genus Antiaris; species Antiaris toxicaria. The sequence goes on from CP141156.1 coordinate 89,304,861, forward strand.
CTTTTGAAACTCCAGTTTGCAAATCCGATGCCGCGGATGTGTCCGGAACGTCGAAAATAGGCCAACGGGCCATTCTTCAATTTTCGGTCTCCGGGTCACCGTTGACCGGTGTTGACCGCCGTTGACCGGCGTTGACCACGGCGGCGATGGAAGTGGCGACCACCATCTTGAAGAGCTCGACGAGAGGAACCCATTGGTGGTGTCAATTTCACGAATCGAGGCTCCTATCACCGGAAATCGGCTCTCGAAAAGTCGGCGACGGCTGCGGCGTTGGATCTTCATTTTTCCGGCGTTGTTGCCCAAAATTGATTTGGGGCTTTTGATCTACGTGTTGTTCTGAGCATTTTGACACCGACCTTGCAACTCAACTCCGCCGGAATAGCGAGATCCGACGGCGGCGATGGCGACGGCGACGGCGAACCTGGGGCGGCGCGATTCGGCGGCTGTTGATGTGAAATGAAGCCTGGGTTTTGTTCTACTCTTCACCACGAATCCATTGGGACCGGAATCGTGGCATTTGGACGTCGGACGGCGGAGATACGGCGGTTTGAAAAATTCGGCCACCGGCGGCTTTGGGCGGCGCGTGCGGCGTGCTCCGGCATCGATTCGGTCGACTCGGCCCACCGTTGGAATCAGCTCGTCGAGAGCTTTCCAATGGTGCCGGCGGTGTCAAAAACGGAGGCCGGATTCGATAGTTGGTCACTGTTCATCTTCGTGTGGTATGGGAGGGAGAAAATGTGATTTGGAAAAATATGGGGGCTATTTTTCTATAATCCCCAAAATTTCCTCCTTTATACTAATTTTTTTGAAAAATTTTAAGATAGGCTATACTGACTAATTTGGGCGTGCTGAACCCAAATATATCAGTTTTATCTTCATCCGAGGTCGTCTCGACCAGTTTCCCGATACTGTATGGTTCCCGGTCAAAAATTACTTTTTGTGCTCAAATGACTAATTTGAGCATTCTGATTCCAAATATATCAGTTTTATATCAAGAAGAGGTCATCTTGATCAATTTCTTGATACTGTGGTTAGGCCTATACTGTGTTGACACTGTGCACGCATAATGAGGCATTTTCGCGTGAAATTTCAAACACAGTCTCTCTTGACTAATTTGGACGTGCTGATTTCAAATTTATCAGTTTTACGTCCATCTGAGGTCTTCTGGACCAGTTTTCGGGATCTGCATGACCCCGTCTCGAAAAACGTGTCAGGTGCCCGATTGACTAATTTGGGCGTCCTGAGTCTAAATATATCAGTTTCGGGGCGAGAAAAGGTCGTCTTGACCCTCATCCCGATACTACGTATCCCTTAAACAAAATCTACATTTTATGCTCAATTGACCAGATTGAGCCTGCTGACTATTAATATATCAGTTTTATGCCAGATTAAGGCCGTCTTGGCCACTAACCTGACACTGCGTTTCTCACTATTCACAAATCACTGTTCACTATCTGACTGACTAATCTGAGCGTTCTGACTTTGATTTTGTCAGTCTATGGGCGAGAAGAGGTCATCTAGACCACTTTTCTCGATACTGTACATCTATTAGGGCAATTATCATTGCTGCGCTCAGATGACCAGTCTGAGCGTACTGATGATTAGCTCATCAGTTCTGTATCATGAAATGGTCGTCTAGACCGATTTCTTGATATTGCGTGTCTCAACGCATACTCACATAATAGGGTGGACCGATTTCACTGTCGATTACCCCTTTCACTGCATGAATAGTAATTAAACGTTACTATTCTTGTTTAATTCATTCAACTGAAAAGCACACTGTGCTTATTAACTTAATTACATCATTACATAGTAATTAAGTTTCATAATTCATGAGAGTCATTACAGTGGCTCTCGGCTCATTACACAGCCTTCTACACAGACTCTTACACGTGCGTGTGCAACGCAACACGGGCGTGTACATTTCAGACACGAGCATGTACTAGTTGAGACTACTCAACACGGCCATGTCTTTGAAACACATTCATCTATCTGAGCGGTACACAGCCTCTTACACGGTCGTGTACTTGACCATGTTTCTTAAATTTGCTAAAGGACATTAAATTATGTCCATTTTATTCCTTAATGACTTATTACATGGTAAGTAGGTGCCATGAAAATGGCGGTCATTACAAACATTAGCAAAAATGGTGAGCTACAGGCTCAGTAAGTTCAAACATGCAAGAAATAAAATTTCTATGAATAGTACTATTAATCGTGAATAGTATCGTTAACCACTATTCATACGTGAATAGTAACTTTGACCACTATTCATAAGTGAATAGTAACTTTGACCACTATTCATACGTGAATTGTAAGGTTGACCACACCACTGTATCACACTAGTACATCTACCGCGATGTTAGTGCTCTTACTAACTGTCTTATGCTCAATTATGGCACAGTTTCAGTTTTAGGTCATTATCTTTGATTACGTTCTGGTTTTGAGCTCAGGTTGGCAGTACCATTTAAGTGCGCATGACTGGGAGCGGTACATTAGTGCTGACCTCCACAGCCTTAATCTCATAGCCCCGAAGGCAAAATAGTACATAACTGGGAGCGGTACATCAGTGCTGACCTCCACAGCCTTATCTCATAGCCCCGAAGGCAAAAGTACCTCCCTATACGGAAGGCTGGTACGCCAGAAAGTGGTTTCATTACCGACTTTTTAACATTCTAACCCGGTGACTTCATATTGCCCCGTGGTTAGGAATGGTCCACATTTTAATTTTAGTTGAGTGAGTTTCATTAACCTCGCTCTAGTGCCCGAAGCACAATTAACCATGTGTCCCATTCTTATAGTGCCCGTAGCACATTTTGTCTCTCTCTCTATTCTATCATAGTGCCCGTAGCACATATGTACCTAACTTATAGTTAGTACATTAAAGTTAGCACAATATTGCTATATGTTGCAGACAGGTAAATGTCTGAACTTACCTTATCAGCCTCTTTCCTTTTTCCCTCTCTTGGATCTTGAATCGCCTTCCTTGTAGGCCGATTTTGGGATACTACAGACAAAACCTTGTCTTTCAATTTCATATCCATTTATAGCTTTTATTTTTTATTTAAAAGCTTAAATAAAACCTATTTATAACTTTTTAGGCTTTATTTATTATTTTCACCATTTTCCCCCAACTTTTGTAAAATTACGATTTTACCCCAATATTTTGGCAAAATTACAGTTTTGCCCCTGACGGAATTTTATCGATCCAGACTGCATTTTTGGCTTTCAAGAACTTTTCTGACTCTTTTCTAATCATTACCGGGTTCGTCTCTATTTTATTTCCACTTTTTGCTTTCTCGGCCCTCAGGAAGCACTATTCTGACCCTTACGTCGGTTTAGTGATTTTCTATCGTTTCGGAGCCTCAAATGGACGTTTCACTAGTATTTAAAACGTTCATCTAGACTTTCCCGACCTAGGTCTCCGAGGCTCGGGTTTTCCGTTCCCGACTAGGACCTTTATTTCATTTCCAAAAACGCCCCCCCTCGGGGTCGGTTTTTTTTTCAATTTCACTCGCGGTCTATATTTTTAGGGGATGGGGTTACTATTCACGAACTGCCCCTTAGGTTTTCCTTATTCACTTTTCCGTTAGGGACTCGGGTTTCCGACCCAACCCCAAACTTTTTATTTTTTTTTCCATTTTACCCCAAATGCTGTTTTCGAAATTTCGGCAGTATTTCGGCGTAATTTTAAGGCTTCCGGCGTTAGGTACGCCTCGAACCGTATGTACCTGCCATGTACTATACCACAAGCCTATTTTAAGTAAAAGTTTTCCAAACTTTTACATAAAAACCCACAAATTTTCAATTTCACATTATCACCCACATTACAACATTTTTTTACAATTTTACCCTTAATTTGGTTTCGGTTTTCACAACCAAACCGAACCAAATTTTGTCAAACTTTCACCACACTTTAGGCCATTCAAATGTCACGTTTTTAACACGTTTTCAAGCCCATTTTCTTTGCATTTTCAACCAAATTTCCTAGGGTTTTTACCCTTGTATAACCCACGGCCAAAGAATGAAAACATGCCAAACAATTTTGTTTCATTCTTTCCATTATAAATTCATCATTTGCATATTGAAATGCATAATTCCAATCAACCAAATACCACATAAAACCATGAAAATTTTTCTTCCAAACCATTATTAAACCCCACAGCCATTTAATGTAATTCACACCAAGAATTTTTTTTAAGCTTTTCACCATGACATACAAGCTTTATTCTTCACCAATTTCAACTTTGAAAGCATGTTAGCAATTAACCACAAAGTTTTCTCATTGGTTACCTAAGGTAACCCACGGATTTTCCTTTGAAAAACCAACCAAATTTTGGTTTTTCTTTAAACAATTTGCATGGTTTTCTTACTTATTACAACCTTAACAAAACCCAACATCAATTTCCATGAAAAACAACTAAAATTTTTCCATCTTCCTATCATTATTCACCCACGGATTTCTTGAAGAAAAACCATGAAAAAATCAAGTGCAAGGGAAGTTACCTTGGTCTAATGCTTCCTTTGTCTTCAAGGAGTGTTTTGACACACTTTTTGTGAAGAAATTTTGAAGAAATCTCTTGGTTCTCCTTGGGTGGCTCACGTAGACACCATGGAAAAATGCCTTAGAATTTTTTGTTTGGTTTTTGTCTTTCAAATGTTTCGGCCATTTCATTCCCAAGTTTTGCCGACTTATGCATGAAAGAAAGGCAATTAATTTGGCTCTAAACCAATGAAATTTTGATACCTTTCATGCCTAATTCTTTCTCCATTTTTCAAAATTTAAAAAGGGTAAATTTTGGCCAAATCTTGGCCTTTAGATCAAAAGCTAAATGAATCATGGCCTTTAATTCCACCAACCACCTTATTCCTTTCATTTATTAATCTTGATTTATGATGTCATAAATGCAAAAGTGAAAGTTGACTTTGACTTTCACTATTCACATTAATTCGACTACTTTTTGACCGATACCGGTTCGAGCCGAAATTTTCCTGAAATCGTCCCGGCGTGTTCCTGAGGTCTCCTGTGCAGTCGGATCAATTTAAACTGCTTCCGTTTGATCAAAATCAATCCCGGAAGTTTACCGTCTTTTATTGGCTCGGTTAGGGTTTTCAATGCCGATTTTGGCACCGTTTCACCCGTTTCAACTCAGTGAATTTTTCCAACACTGAATTCTTACTCGTCAGTATTGTTAGAACATTTTCACATATTCTAAACAATATAAATACATTTATTTCACTCTTTAAATAGTACAAATTGTTATATACATACAATTGTACATTTTTCATCCGAGAACTGCCTGAATTTCCCGGTTGTCACACAGGAAGTTAAGCCATAAACTACCTTATTATTAACGAGGCAGCGCCACACAACTGGGGTGGAGGCTATCTGGGAACCTCACAACCGGGGAGGCCGGTACGCCAACCTTAACTTTTCAATCTTATTATCTTGCTTATCTTTCTCGTTCTTTATTTTATCCTTTCGTCGTTTGTTCATTCATTCTTTCTCTCTTTCGTTCATTTTCTTTTCTTTTCTTTCTTTCGTTTCTTTTCTTTCGTTTGTATTTCATAAATCATTTATTTCTTAACGTAACTTTTCTATAGTGTGAATTATGTTAGTCACACTTTAGTGCATATAGCACTAACAGACATGAATTCCATATAACACTTAAACATAAACCTAACATAACATGTCAGTTCATGTTACAAAAAAATCACATATTTGAACTTACCGCATATCTACTTAGACATAATAGTCTATTCATATTGCAGTCAATTAAATATTCGAACTTACTACATAGAACACATAACACATAACATGACCAGTTCATTTATGTTGCAGTCAATTAAATGTTTGAACTTACTAATAGTTGCTAGCATCTCTTTTCTCGCTTCCTTGGTCCGCAGACGTCTCTTCATATCGTCTGACGCGGATCCCTATAACCGAAATAACAACGGTTATTTTCCATGCTTCTTTCATGTATAAAACTTAATAAAACGTAAAAATTCTACGTTTTATTTCTCGATCATAAATTTAAGGATCTAATATCCAATTTATAACTTTTCTGCTAACTTTTAGTAAAATTACTATTTTACCCTGAACTTTTAGCAAAATTACCATTTTGCCCCTAATGGGATTTTTCTCATTATAACCTTACTTTTCTTTGATTCGCAACTTAGCTTTGGCCCTTAAAATCTTAATTAAGCCATGCTAAGTCCATTAGGATCCTTTTCTATTATTCTTGAAATTTTCCGGTCAAAATTACCATTTTACCCCTAATGGGTCTTTGAGTCATATCATTCTCATTTTATTGCTTAAACAGGATCTTCTAAACTCAAAAATCATCAAATAATTTTTCTTGGGCTTTACTAAATTTTTTTTTACGGCCTTATTTACCATAATTTCTTGGTTTACTATTTACCGACCCTCGGGTGGTACTATTCTGACTCTCGAGCGTTAATGCTCTTTCTCGGGTCTAGGTCACCGAAAGGGCTCGGGTTTCCATCCCGACCACGTTTTTACCCTTTGGTTCTTAAAATACTCTTCTGTGCCGTTTTCAAAATTTCGGCAGCATTTCCGCTTAATTTTTGGATTCCCGGCGTTTAGGAAACGCCTCGAAACCATCTAACCTCGTTCTATTCTACCACGTACTATACCAGAGCCTATATTTTTACGTAAAAACTCAACTTTTTACGTAAAAATCTTTACATTTTTCACTTTTTCTCATTTGACTATTTTTCATACACATAGTCCAATTTTCTTACAATTTCACAATGCAGAATACATAATTCACATATACTCATTCCAAAAACATTAATTTCAGGAATGGAGGGACTGAAGTCACTACTGGAATCGTTCCACTGGCGATCGAACGAACTGTTCGATTTCGCACGGACAAACTTTAATTCTCTGTTCTTTGCCTTTGAGACTCCGTCTTGCAATTCTGACGTCGCGGATGTGTCCGGAACATCGAAAATAGGCCAACGGGCCATTCTTAAATTTTTAGTCTCCGGTCGCCGTTGACCGGCGTTGACCGGTGTTGACCGGCGTTGACCGACGGTTGACGGCGGCGACGGTGGCAAATGAGTAGCCTATCTTGAAGAGCTCGACGAGCGGAATCCATTGGTGGCCTCAATTTCATGTTTGGAGGCCCCTATCGCCGGAAAATTCCCTTGAAAACCACGGTCACGGCGGCGACGTGGAACTCCGCCGTGCCGGACCTTTTTCCCAAAATTGGTTGAGGGCTTTTGCTCCCCTCTACCCTGCGGTCATTTCTGTACCAACGGCGCACTTCAACTCGGCCGGAATCGGGCGTTTCGACGGCGGCTCCACGGTGGCGTTTCACCGACTTTTTCGAAGCTTGGGCGGCGCGATTCCGCCGGTGTTGAGATGATCGGTGGCATGGGTTTTGCTCCTCTCTTCACCACGAAACTTTTGGGACCGGTTTCGTGGCAAACGGTGGCCGGACGGCGGAGATATCACCGGTCGAATTTCTCGGCTCCGGCGGCATTCAAGCGGCGCGTGCGGCGGCGTGCGGCGGCCGTTCCGTCGAGTCGACCCACCGTTGGACTCAGCTCGGTGAGAGCTTTCGGATGACACCGGCGGTGTCGAAAACGGACACCGTTTCCGATGGTCGGTTACTGCTCATTTTCGGGTAAGGGGAGGAAAGAGAAAATAAGAGAAAGTTATGGGCTTATTTCTTAAATTTCTGATTTTTCGCCCTTTATATACTTCTTCGCCCAAAATTTCAACATGGGCTATCCTGACTAATTTGGGCGTCCTGAATCCAAATATATCAGTTTTATTTTCATCTGAGGTCATCTTGACCAGTTTCCGGTACTGTGAATTTTCGATCAAAAATTACCTTTGTGCTCAATTAGCTAATTTGAGCATACAAATAGGCTATACTGACTAATTTGGACGTGCTAAATCCAAATTTATCAGTTTCAACTTCATTCGAAGTCATCTCGACCAGTTTTCGGGATCTGTGTGACCCCATCTTAAAAAAATGTGTCAGGTGCCTGACTGACTAATTTGGGCATCCTGAGTCTAAATATATCAGCTTCGGGCCAAGAAAATGTCGTCTTGACCCTTATCTCGATACTGCGTACCTTTCAACAAAATCTACATTTTGTGTTCAAATGACTAATTTTGAGCATTCTGATTCTAAATATATCAGTTTCATATCAAGAAAATGTCATTTTAACCAATTTCTTGATACTGCATATTTCCTGATCATCACACTATGATTGTGAGATCTTATATCACCCCGGTAAGGCAAACAGAGTAGCAGACGCGTTGAGTCGTAAATCAACGATGTCAGAGCAAATAGCCATCGATAAGCTGCCCAAGCCACTTCAACATGAGATCTCCTTGTTGGGAGTAGAGATAATTTCAGGAAAATACAATGCAACTCAAACCAACAATTCTTGAGGAGATTAAAGAGACTCAAGAACTAGATGCTGCTTTCAAAAGGCTTAAAGAAGAAGCCTCTAGGAATGACAAGTCAGAATTCCACCTCTCCAAAGATGGAACTTTACTCTTCCAAGGAAGAATTTGTGTACCAGATGAAGAAGTTTTGAAGAAAAGAATCCTGACAGAGGCCCATGACACTCCATATTCAGTGCATCCGGGCAGTACGAAAATGTATCAGGATCTAAAGCAGCACTTTTGGTGGAAAAAGATGAAGAATGACATTGTTAAACACATCAGCAGCTGCTTAACATGTCAAAGAGTCAAAGCAGAGCATCAGCGGCCAGCCGGAGAGCTGCAGCCACTAGAGATTCCAGAGTGGAAGTGGGAGCACGTAACCATGGATTTCGTGGTCGGACTACCCAAGAAAAGTGAAGGATTTGACATGATATGGGTAGTGGTGGATCGATTGACCAAATCTGCTCACTTTATACCCGTAAAGATGACATACACATTAGAGAAATTCACAGAATTGTACATTGCCAACATTGTGAGATTACATGGAATACCCGACAACAATAGTGTCAGATCGTGACAGTCGGTTCACATCGAATTTCTGGAAAAGTGTACAAGAGGCAATGGGCTCTGAACTAAGATTCAGCACTGCATTTCATCCTCAGACTGACGGACAGTCTGAGCGTACGATCCAAACGCTAGAAGATATGCTTCGTGCTTGTATTTTAGATTTCAAGGGAGCCTGGAACAAGAAGCTACCGTTGATAGAATTCTCCAACAACAACAGCTATCAAGCGTCCATCGGGATGGCTCCTTATGAGGCATTATATGGACGAAAGTGTAGATCTCCCATTCACTGGTATGAACTCAAGGAGAAAGAACTTCATAAAACCGAGTTTATCCAAGAAATGATAGACGCGGTCCAAAAGATTCAGCAGAGAATGAAAACTGCACAAAGTCGTCAGAAAAGCTACGCAGATAAAAGACGAAGATTCCTAGAGTTTAACGAGGGTGACTTCGTATTCTTAAAAGTAGCACCAATGAAAGGTGTCATGCGTTTTGGAAAGAAAGGAAAGTTGAGTCCAAGATACATAGGACCTTTCCCAATTATTAGCCGGGTTGGGAAAGTAGCCTATAAGATAGCTTTGCCACTAGAATTATCTTCAGTGCATAATGTCTTCCATGTATCTATGCTAAGAAAGTATATCTCGGACCCTTCACATGTCCTAGATTATGAGCCAATCCAAATTCGAGAGGATCTCTCTTACGAAGAACAACCGGTGCAAATACTTGCGCGAGAAGAGAAGATCTTAAGAAATAAATGCATTCCGCTGGTCAAAGTTCTATGGAAAAATCATAAGGTAGAAGAGGCCACGTGGGAAAGAGAAGATGAGATGAGAGCCAAGTACCCCCACCTGTTCTGATTTTCGAGGACGAAAATTTTTAAGGAGGGGTGAATGTGACGACCAGAGAATTTTAGCGGTGTGACCTAGTTTAATCTAGGGTTTTCTATGAGTTCTGTAAGTAAGAATGTAAAGAAACACTATGGTTGTAATTAGACAAATTATAGTGTTGATAGAAATAAATAAATGTTTTGGAGGAATTAAAATCTCCAAAAATAAGTAGAGAATAAAGTATATGAGTAAGAAAGTGAATTCAGGCCCAAAACGCTCAAAAAAGAGTAGTTTCGGTATCTGAACAGTATAAAGATAAGAATATGGCAAGTCAAAGTAAGAGCACAGTAAGAAAAGTACAAATATATGTATATAATAATTTGTACTATTTAAAGAGTGAAATAGATGTATTTATATTGTTTAGAATATATTAAAATGTTCTAACAATACTGACGAGTAAGGATTCAGTGTGGGAAAAATTCACTGAGTTGAAACGGGTGAAACGGTGCCAAAACCGGCATTGAAAACCCTAACAGGAGCTCAAAAAGAAGGAAAATTTTCGGGATTGATTTTGATCAAACGGAAGTAATTTAAATTGATCCGACTGCACAGGAGACCTCAGGAACACGCCGGGACGATTCCAGGAAAATTTCGGCTCGAACCGGTATCGGTCAAAAAGTAGTCGAATTAATGTGAATAGTGAAAGTCAAAGTCAACTTTGCTTTAGCAATTATGACATCATAAATCCATTTACAAAATGGAAAGAAATATGGTGGTTGGTAGGATAAATGGCCATGATTCACTTACTTTTTGATCCAAAGGCCAAGATTTAGCCAAAAATTAACCATTTTAATTTTTGAAAATGTTGGAAAGAAATGGTGTTGAAAGGTGGTGAATTTTCATTGGTTAATGGCCAAATTAATTGGCTTTCTTCCATGCATAAGTCGGCAAATTTGGGACATAAAGGCCGAGACAAAAATTGAAAGCAAAACATAACAAAATTTTTTCAAAGTTGTTTCCATGGTGAGCCGTGAGTGACCAAAGGAGAACCAAAGGATTTCTTCAACTTTTCTTCACAAAAAGAGTGTCAAAGTGTTCCTAGAAGACAAAGGAAGCATTAGACCAAGGTAACTCCCTTTTGCACTAAAATTTTCATGGTTTTTCTTCATAAAATCCGTGGGTGAATAGTGAGAAAAAGATGGAAAATTTTTGGTTGTTTTCCATTGAATTGATGTTGGGTTTTGTTAAGGATGAAATAAGGAAGAAAACCATGTAATTTGTTTAAAGAAAAACCAAAATTTTGTTGGTTTTTCAAGGGTAAATCCGTGGGTTACCTTAAGTAACCAATGAGAAAAAGTTGTGGTTTAATTGCTAACTTGCTTCCAAGTGTAAATTTGCGAAGAATAAAGCTTGTATTTCCTTGTGAAAAGCTTGAGAAAAATTTTTGGTGTGAATTGCCTAATGTGATCGTGAGTTTACTAAAGGTTTGGAAGAAAAATTTTGCATGAATTATGTGGTATTTGGTTAATTTAAATCATGCAATTTAATGTGTAAATGGTGGAAATGTGATTGAAAGAATGAAACAAAAATGTTTAACATGTTTAGCATTCAATGGCCGTGGGTTATACAAGGGTAAAACCCTAAGGAATTTGGTTGAAAAGTACAAGAAAATGGGCTTGAAAATGTGTTAAAAAAATGACATTTGAATGGCCTAAAGTGTGGTGAAAGTTTGAAAAATTTTTGGTTCGGTTTGGTTGTGAAAACCGAAACCAAATTAAGGGCAAAATTGTGAAAAAATTTGGTAATGTGGGTGATAATGTGAAATTTGAAATTTATGGGCTTTTATGTAAAAGTTTGGAAAACTTTTACATAAAATAGGCTTGTGGTATAGTACGTGGCAGGTACATATGGTTCGAGGCGTACCTAACGCCGGAAGCCTTAAATTTACGCCGAAATGCTGCCGAAATTTCGAAAACAGCTTTCGGGGTAAAATAGGAATTAAAAATAAAAGTTTGGGGTCGGGTCGGAAACCCGAGTCCCTAACGGAGAATTGAATAGGGAAAACCTAAGGGGTGGTTCGTGAATAGTAGACCGTTCCCTAAAAATGTAAAATGCGAGTGAAACGGAAAAAAAAACCGACCCCGAGGGGGGGGCGTTTTTGGAAATGAAATAAAGATCCGAGTCGGGTACGGAAAATCCGAGCCTCGGAGACCTAGGTCGGGAAAGTCTGGATGAACGTTTTAAATACTAGTAAAACGTCCATTTAAGGCTCCGAAACGATAGAAAATCACTAAACCGACGTAAGGGTCGGAATAGTGCTTCCCGAGGGTCGGGAAAGTGAAAAGTGGAAATAAAATAGAAGCGAACCCGGTAATGATTAGAAAAGAGTCAGAAAAGTTCCTGAGGGCCAAAAATGCAGTCTGGATCAATAAAATTCCGTCAGGGGCAAAACTGCAATTTTGCCAAAATATAGGGGCAAAATCGTAATTTTGTAAAAGTTGGGGAAAATTGGGAAAATGATAAATAAAGCCCAAAAAGGTGTAAATAGGTTCTATTTAAGCTTTTTAATGAAAAATAAAAGCTATAAATGGAAATGAAATTAACAGACAAAGTTTGTCTATAGGATCCAAAAATCGACCTACAAGGAGGGCGATCAAAGATCCTAGAGAGAAGAAGAGAAGAGATTGACAAGGTAAGTACGGACATTTAATTGTCTACTCACGAATGGACTTACCATAAAGTTGTGTTATATATATATACACATTTAAGCTATTCAGTTGTGACATGATACTAACATGTTCACGAGAATAGTAAGCAAGATTAGAAAAAGAAAAGAGAAATAAGTTAAGTCAATTAATAAGACTTAAAAGTTAAGGTTGGCGTACCGGCCTCCCCAGTTGTGAGGTTCCCAGATAGCCTCCACCCCAGAAGTGTGGCGCTGCCTCGTTAATAATGAGGTAGTTTATGGCTTAACTTCCTGCCTCCACCCCAGAAGTGTGGCGCTGCCTCGTTAATAATGAGGTAGTTTATGGCATGACTTACTACCTATAAGGTCAGTAGTCCAGAGATGACCTTAGGGTTGATCGGTGGGTTGATCGGTGGGTCACTCCCCTGATCCTCTATTGGTCTGCGCGCACTAGGTACGTCCAACCACGGGCCCACAAGTGAAAGATTAAGCAGATGTAGTAAAGCAAAGAAAAGAAAGAAATAGAATAGAAAGAACAAGTAGTATAGGACTAAAGAAAATAATTAGTCCTAAGTTGACAAACCCTAGAGTGGTGTATTCAGCTTATTTACTTGTATGTATGTTTGTACTTACTGAGCTTTAGCTCATTAGTCTATTCGTGCTGTAGGTAATAAAGGAAAGCAACCAGCAAGATGAAACAAGAGTAGCGGACTGACAGGCAGATCCCAGCGATGTCATGGACGGGTTATGGTTCCGTTTCGCAGAATTCCGCTGTACTCAAGGTGTAAAAGAAAGAAAGTGTAATAGTGAGATATATGTATAAAGACAAGACAAGAGTGTAGTATGTAAAGTAGTGAAACAAGCTTAAAAGTATATTTCTATTTTTACATACTTTAAAGTAACAAGACTCCAAAATATATTTTGGGAAAAAGTATTAAGAAGTACGTATATATTTATGTATACACAATTTTCAAGAATTAGTAGTTTCCTCCAGTTAAAGAAAAAAAAAATATTCCTAGTTTTTCAAGAACAAATCTTTTAAACCCCAAGGAGAAGAAAGCTATAGAAACAAGCAAGCTAAGTAAGACTAAGCAAAGAATAAAGAAAGCAAGCAAGATAAGGTGGACGACCTAAGCTAGAGGGGTCGCCCACATTTCCATCTTCCTATCACTATTCACCCACGGATTTTATGAAGAAAAACCATGAAAAATTAAGTGAAAAAGGGAGTTACCTTGGTCTAATGCTTCCTTTGTCTTCTAAGAACACTTTGGCACTCTTTTTGTGAAGAAATTTTGAAGAAAACTCTTGGTTCTCCTTGGGTGGCTCACGTAGACTCCATGGAAGACTTAGAAAAAAAAATTTTCTTTCGGTTTGGCATGAAACAAAGTCTCGGCCACTTTGTTACAAATTTGCCGACTTAAGCATGAAGGAAAGCCAATTAATTTGGCTCTAAACCAATGAAATTTTGACACCTTTCATGCCTAATTCTTTCTCCATTTTTCAAAATTTAAAAAGGGTAAATTTTGGTCAAATCTTGGCCTTTAGATCAAAAGGTGATTAAATCCTAGCCATTAATGCCACCAACCACCTTATTTCTTTCATTTATTAATCTTGATTTATGATGTCATAAATGCAAAAGTGAAAGTTGACTTTGACTTTCACTATTCATATTAATTCGACTACTTTTTGACCGATACCGGTTCGAGTCGAAATTTTCCTGAAATCGTCCCGGCGTGTTCCTGAGGTCTCCTGTGCAGTCGGATCAATTTAATCTGCTTCCGTTTGATCAAAATCAATCCCGGAAGTTTACCGTCTTTTATTGGCTCGGTTAGGGTTTTCAATGCCGATTTTGGCACCGTTTCACCCGTTTCAACTCAGTGAATTTTTCCAACACTGAATTCTTACTCGTCAGTATTGTTAGAACATTTTCACATATTCTAAACAATATAAATACATTTATTTCACTCTTTAAATAGTGCAAATTTTTATATACATACAATTGTACATTTTTCATCCGAGAGCTGCCTGAATTTCCCGGTTGTCACATTCACCCCTCCTTATAAAATTTTCGTCCTCGAAAATTAGAACAAATGGGGGTATAAACTCCTCATCTCGTCTTCTCGTTCCCACGTAGCTTCTTCAATATTGTGATTTTTCCACAAAATCTTCACTAGTGGGATTACCTTATTCCTCAGTACTTTTTCTTCACGAGCTAGTACTTGAATAGGCTATTCCTCATATGTCAAATCCTCGTGGATTTGAATAGGCTCATGCTTCAACACATGGGATGGATCTGGTATATACTTTCTCAGCATCGACACATGAAATACGTTATGCACCGCCGACAATTCTGGGGGTAGCACTAATCTGTAAGCGACCTTTCCAATGCGTTCGATAATTTCATAGGGCCCAATATATCTTGGACTCAGTTTCCCCTTCTTACCGAAGCGCATAATCCCCTTCATGGGCGATACCTTGAGAAACACGAAGTCTCCTTCATCAAACTCCAAGGATATTCGCCTCTTGTCTGCATAACTCTTTTGTCGGCTTTGCACAATTTTCATTTGACGCTGAATTCTAGCAACTGCATCGGAAGTCTCTTTTATGAAGTCCGTCTTATGCAACTGCTTTTCTCGCAAATCGTACCAATGTAATGGTGATCTGCACTTCCGTCCATACAAAGCCTCGTAAGGTGCCATGCCTATCGAAGCTTGGTAACTATTATTGTACGAGAATTCAATCAATGGTACTTCTCGTTCCAATTTCCCGCAAAATCCATAACGCAAGCTCGAAGCATGTCTTCTAACGTCTGAATTGTCCGCTCTGACTGCCCGTCTATTTGCGGATGAAAAGCCATACTGAGTCTCAATTCAGTACCCATGGCTTCTTGCACACACTTCCAGAAATTCGAAGTGAATCGTGCATCTCGATCTGATACAATGGATTTTGGTACTCCACGTAATCTGACGACATGAGTTACGTACAGCTGAGCAAACTTTTCCAACGAAAAGGTCATCTTGACAGCTATAAACCGTGCCGTCTTGGTCAGTCTGTCCACAATAACCCAGATGGCATCATAACCTTCTCGGGTTTTTGGGAGCCCCACTACAAAATCCATCGTAATGTGTTCCCATTTCCATTCAGGAATCTCCAACGGTTCCAATCTTCCTGCTGGATGTTTATGTTCCGCTTTGATTCTCTGACAGGTCATGCATCTGCTCACGAATTTCGCTATATCATTCTTCATCCCTTTCCACCAGAACTGTAACTTCAAGTCCTGATACATCTTGCTCGCTCCGGGGTGAACCGAATATGGTGTCTCGTGGGCTTCTGACATGATCCGTCTTCTAAGTTCTTCATCAGCTGGAACATTTATCTTTCCTTGATAAAGGATCATTCCATATTTGGAAATTCCTTCTTGAGCACTTGCCATCATTAGATCTCGCCTCTGAGCTTCCTTTATATCCTCAAATAGCGATGATTCCACTTGGAGTGTAGATAGTCTTCCAGATATCAGTTCCAAGTTCAACGAATTTATCTCTTGCTGCAATGGCTTCGGAAGCCTTTTTATTGGTAGCTGGTGCGATATAGTAGACTTTCTACTTAAAGCATCCGCTACACGGTTGGCCTTCCCTGGATGGTATAGGATTTCATAATCATAATCCTTCACCAATTCCAACCATCGCCTTTGCCGCATATTGAGTTCTTTTTGCGTGAAGAAATACTTCAAGCTTTGGTGATCAGTGAAAATCTGACATTGAGCTCCATAGAGATAGTGTCACCAAATTTTAAGTGCGAACACTACTGCAGCAAGTTCAAGGTCATGTGTAGGGTAATTCCTTTCATGATCCTTTAATTGACGGGAAGCATAGGCAATCACCTTGCCATTTTGCATTAGGACTGCTCCCAATCCTATTTTTGATGCATCACTGTAGATCACAAACTTCTCCCCTTCAGTGGGAAGCGTAAGGATTGGTGCGCTTGTCAGCCATCTCTTTAACTCCTGGAAGCTTCTTTCGCATTCCATAGTCCACTCGTACTTCCTTTCCTTGCGTGTAAGAGCGGTAAGAGGTGCAGCTAGTCACGCGAATCCCTCTACAAATCACCGATAATAACCAGCCAATCCCAAGAAACTGCGTATTTCAGTCACAGTCTTGGGTGCAGGCCACTGGTTAATTGCCTCTACCTTCGTCGGATCTACAGCAATACCTTCCTGGGATACAACATGTCCAAGGAAATGTACTCTGTCCAGTCAAAATTCGCATTTTGAGAATTTGGCATACAATTGATGCTTCCTTATCGTATTCAACACGATCCTCAGATGGTCCGTGTGCTCCTCATGAGTCTTTGAGTATATAAGAATGTCATCAATGAATACAATGACAAACTTATCCAAATACTCTTTAAAAATTCTGTTCATCAAATCCATGAACGCTGCCGGTGCATTTGTTAATCCGAATGGCATCACAAGAAACTCGTAGTGACCATAACGAGTCCTAAACGCCGTCTTAGGAATATCACTTTCTTTGATTCTCAGCTGGTGATATCCTGATCGTAAGTCGATCTTGGAAAATACCGCTGCGCCTTTTAACTGGTCGAATAGGTCATCAATTCTAGGTAACAGATACCTATTTTTGATCGTAACCTTATTCAACTCCCGGTAATCAATGCACAGTCGGAATGTTCCATCCTTTTTCTTGACAAATAACACAGGTGCACCCCATGGAGAAAAACTCGGCCTGATAAATCCCTTATCCAAAAGCTCCTTTAATTGTTCCTGCAGCTCCTTCAACTCCACTGGAGCCATACGGTATGGTGCTTTGGAAATGGGTGCTGTTCCAGGCATCAACTCAATTTCAAACGAGATTTCTCTCTCTGGAGGTATCCCTGGTAACTCTTCTAGAAATACGTCAAGAAACTCATTAACCACCGGAACATCTTCAGCTTGAAGCTTCTGTTCCTCTGTAGTATCCACCACATATGCCAGATATCCCATGCAACCACTGGCTATCAGCTTGCTGGCTCTCAGCGAACTGATGATCATCTTCCCGGGTCTTCGAGAAGTATCAACATACTCGAAACTCTCTTCTTCCTCGGGTTGGAAGACTATCTTTCGATTTCGGCAGTCGATCGTAGCTTGGTATTTCCCTAGGAAATCCATGCCTAGAATCACATCGTAATCCATGATCTCCATTACGATCAACTCAGCATATAGTTCCCTATTTGCCACATATACTGGTACATGGATAGCCAGTAATTGGACAACAATACTTCCCCAGAAGGTAAAGCTGTCTTAAATACTTTTCCCATATTATCCTTAGGAAGTCCTATCTTGTCAGCAAATGCATAGGAAACAAATGAATGCGTAGCACCGGAATCGAATAGTACAGAGGCTACATGATTAGCGACAGGAAGCTGACCTGTCACCATGTTTGATGTTCCTGCCTCTGCGTCTTCCTTGCTGTAGGCCATCACACGAGCATCAGCACGTGACATTCGCTCCTGGCGTTGAGGCCTCACTGGTGACTCTTCCACTCTGGGTTGAAGGGAATGAGCTTGTGGGCGTGTCTGGTGCGGTTGGGAAGTGCCTTGTCCACCCTGCCTATTTGGACAGTTTCTGGCGTAATGGCCTTCCTTTCCACATTCGTAGCAAACAAGTGGCCTAAATCTGCATTGCCCAGAATGTCTCTTCCCGCATGTAGGGCAGTTTTGCACATTAGACTCTGCATTACCAGCTGTTCTCCGCTGCTGGTTTCGATTATTGCCCTGGCGATTCCCAGAAAAATTCCCTTTTCTCTTATTTTGCTGGGATCCTTGATTGTTGCTCTGGCTTGGTTTCGCATTCTGACTAGGCTTGCTCGATTGACCAACTTGCGTAGACTTCGCCAAAGCCCTCTCCTTCTTCTTTGCCTCCCAGTGTTTCTCTCTTTCCTCTTTCTGTCGAGCTACATGGAACTCAGCTCTAATGGCCCGACTCACACAGTCTGCTACAGAAGTAGGTGGTACTTGTCCAGTGTCTACTAACGCAGCAATTTCTGGCCTGAACATCCCGATCATTTTCTGTATCTTTTCCCTCTCAGTAGGGACCACATAAGGGCACAAACGGGATAGCTGATCGAACTTTCGGCAGACTTCGCTTACCGACATGTTCCCTTGCGTCAACTCTGAGAATTCTTTCTGTTACTGTCTCAGAGATGCAGGGTCGTAATATTTCTGGTTAAATTCTTCCAGAAATTCCGCCCAACTCATGGTAGACACGTCTCTCCTCATTTGCACAGTGTCCCACCAAAACCGAGCATCTTTTCTCAGCACAAAAGACGCACATGCAACCTTCTCTCGGTCGGTTAGGTTCATGAACTCCATGATCACTTGTAATGATGACAACCAGTCTTCAGCCTCTAAGGGATTTGTAGACCCTTCAAATTCTGGCGGACTCATACGCCTGAATCTTTCATAGAGGGGTTCCAAATTCAATACTGGTTGAGGTTCAGGAGCTCTCTCATGTACTGCAGCTGGAGGAATAACTGGATCTACCTCAGCTTGTTGTTCTACTTGGGTACCCTCAAAGCCTTGTCTCTGTTCTAGCTCCTCTATCCGTCACCTCAGATTCGCATTTTCTTGCATCTGAGCTTCTAACAAAGCTTGTATCTGATCCAGTCTCTCCATAACATTAGGACGTCGCTCTCGTCCCTCTGGTCAATTACGCAAATCCACCATCTTACCTATTGTCCTATTATGGCACAATAATTCACCGTTAGCTTTTCCATAACCACATTCGTAAAATCATATCAATTCACGAAATTTAGGGTAATGTAAAGCCATATCATCGTAACACATCATCGTACAACATATAATCATTTTGATATTTCATTCATAGCAAAACATTTATATGTCATACATAATCACCACCAATCATATATATACATCAGCCTGAGGTACAAAATGGCCACAAGTTTATACAAAAGAGCTTTTCTCTAAGCTACTTATGTACATATACACATCTACTGGTCACTCATTCCCCGCATCTGGGACTAGAGGATATTCTTCCGGATCCTCATCGTCATTGGTATCATCTGAGTCATCACCACTCCTAGGTAATACTCCCTGTCTAGAGTCATCACCTCTTCGTGGTCTAGACGGTCCGGCCTCATGATCATTCATCATTCTTCTTGGCCCGAAGATGCGTGCAAACATCTCATCTTGACCCAGCGTCTCCCGTCGACTCTGCGTCAGATGCTCGATCAGAATCTCTCTCTCAATCGTCCTGATCGTCACCACGAACTCTTGGAGCGTCGGAGGAAACGACTTGATTACCCTCCGTCTCAACTCCAAGGGTAAACCTTTCCAGAACAGCTCGCAACAGTTTGCTTCGGTGAGGTTAGGCAACGGACATCTTCTCCTGATGGTCTCCTCAAATCGTGCTGCATAAGACATCACTGTCTCACCAGACAGCATCTTCTTTGTCTGGAGAATGTAGTGCCTGACCTCATCAAATCCGGGATACGCAGGTGTATCAGCCTCTCGTCTCTCTGGAGGTGCTGGAGTAGGTGTTGGATGTCTAGGCAGAAACTGATCAGCCAACCGCTGACAGAACTCAGCCCAACTGAATCCTAATAAAATCTCCTGGTCGCAGTATTGCCAGAACACTCGAGCGTCTCCCTGAAACATACTAACTGCCAATTGCATCCACATATCTCGATCGATGTCACATATCGCCATAATCCTCTCAGTGGCATGGAGCCAGTCCTTGGTCTCCATCGACTGTCATCCACCGTCAAACATAGGAAGACTGCTAGCTCGAAATGCCTGTACTGCCCGAGCCGAAACTCTCACCCCAATATGTTGGCGTCCACCAACAACTGGAATGTCCACTACTACCGGTGGATGAACTATCGGTCGTAGCTGTACAACATCTACTGGCGCTGGCGCTGGTGCTGGTACTGGTACCGGAGGTCTCTCGGGCACCGGGGGTCTGCTTACCGGTCGTTGGGACATAGACGGCCTTACAATAGACCTCATCCATACCCGTAATACTCCTCTCGGTCGTGGTAGTGGTGGTCTCACATATGGAGGTCTGGTCATCTTGCTACCTATAAGATAATTATTTTCATATAAGAAAATAATTAACTGAACTTAAGTAAACTACTTACTTGGATAGCGGTGCAGGATGCGCGAAGTGTCAAATCGGGATATGGTCACACTGCTCTGATATACCAACTGTGACAGCCGTTGGTATTCAAAACCAAATCAGTCGCAAACCTTGCTCTGATACCAACTGTGGCAGCAGTTGGTATTCTAAACTTCACCAACCGTAAACCCGCTCTGATACCAACTGTGGCGGCCCGCCCCCCCTTATGGAGATCATACAATACTATTACAGTTGAGCTTTATCGCTAACTATGATAGATTGTACTCTCATGGGTCGCCGGCTTATCTCTCTACTCTTTTTAAAATCATGTCGTTTTTGGGGAATTTTTTTTTCTTTAAACATCATATAAAATCTTTTTCCACTAATTACTTTGTTGACAAGTACAAAGTAATATAAATAATACAGTACTTTTGTAAAATATATATATAATTACAAAAGAACTGTTTCCCCTTCACTTTTATCGCTCAGCGGCAAGACTCTAGTAGTACCATATCCCTCACCCAGTTATCCCATTTGACACGCGCCATCCCGTCCGCATCCAGTCAAACAAGCAACTGAGCTGGTCGCTTACCTGCAACATTAGAAAAAATGGTGAGCTACAGGCTCAGTAAGTTCAAACATGCAAGAAATAAAATTTCTATGAATAGTACTATTCATCATGAATAGTCGTTGACCACTATTCATACATAAATAGTAACTTTGACCACTATTCATACGTGAATAGTAAGGTTGACCACACCACTGTATCACACTAGTACATCTACCGCGATGTTAGTGCTCTCACTAACTGTCTTATGCTCAATTATGGCACAGTTTCAGTTTTAGGTCATTATCTTTGATTACGTTCTGGTTTTGAGCTCAGGTTGGCAGTACCATTTAAGTGCGCATGACTGGGAGCGGTACATTAGTGCTGACCTCCACAGCCTTAATCTCATAGCGCCGAAGGCAAAATAGTACATGACTGGGAGCGGTACATCAGTGCTGACCTCCACAGCCTTATCTCATAGCCCCGAAGGCAAAAGTACCTCCCTATACGGAAGGCTGGTACACCAGAAAGTGGTTTCATTACCGACTTTTTAACATTCTAACCCGGTGACTTCATATTGCCCCGTGGTTAGGAATGGTTCATATTTTAATTTTTAGGGGAGTGAGTTTTATTAACCTCGCTCTAGTGCCCGAAGCACAATTAACCATGTGTCCCATTCTTATAGTGCCCGTAGCACATTTCGTCTCTCTCTCTATTCTATCATAGTGCCCGTAACACATATGTACCTAACTTATAGTTAGTACATTAAAGTTAGCACAATATTGCTATATGTTGCAGACAGGTAAATGTCTGAACTTACCTTATCAGACTGTTCCCTTTCTCTCTCTTGGATCTTGAATCGTCTTCCTTGTAGGCCGATTTTGGGATCCTACAGACAAAATCTTGTCTGTTAATTTCATTTCCATTTATAGCTTTTATTTTTCATTAAAAAGCTTAAATAAAACCTATTTATAACTTTTTAGGTTTTATTTATTATTTTCACCATTTTCCCCCAACTTTTGCAAAATTACGATTTTGCCCCAATATTTTGGCAAAATTGCAGTTTTGCCCCTGACGGAATTTTATTGATCCAGACTGCATTTTTGGCTCTCAGGAACTTTTCTGACTCTTTTCTAATCATTACCGGGTTCGTTTCTATTTTATTTCCACTTTTTGCTTTCCCGGCCCTCGGGAAGCACTATTTTGACCCTTACGTCGGTTTAGCGATTTTCTATCGTTTCGGAGCCTCAAATGGACGTTTCACTAGTATTTAAAACGTTCATCTAAACTTTCCCGACCTAGGTCTCCGAGGCTCGGGTTTTCCGTTCCCGACTCGGACCTTTATTTCATTTCCAAAAACGCCCTCCCCCCCCATCGGGGTCGGTTTTTCAATTTCACTCACGTTTTTCATTTTCAAGGGGACGGATTACTATTCATGACCCACCCTGTGACAACCGGGAAATTCAGGCAATTCTCGGACGAAAATGTACAATTGTATGTATATAACAATTTGTACTGTTTAAAGAGTGAAATAAATGTATTTATATTGTTCAGAATATGTGAAAATGTTCTAACAATACTGACGAGTAAGAATTCAGTGTTGGAAAAATTCACTGAGTTGAAACGGGTGAAACGGTGCCAAAATCAGCATTAAAAACCCTAACCGGAGCAATAAAAGACGGTAAACTTCCGGGATTGATTTTGATCAAACGGAAGCAGATTAAATTGATCCGACTGCACAGGAGACCTCAGGAACACACCGGGACGATTTCGGGAAAATTTCGGCTCGAACCGGCATCGGTCAAAAAGTAGTCGAATTAATGTGAATAGTGAAAGTCAAAGTCAACTTTCACTTTTGCATTTATGACATCATAAATCAAGTTTATTAAATGGAATAAATAAGGTGGTTGGTGGCATTAATGGCTAGGATTTAATCACCTTTTGATCTAAAGGCCAAGATTTGGCCAAAATATACCATTTTTAATTTTTGAAAATTATGGAAAGTAATGGCTTGGAAAGGTGTTGAAATTTGATTGGTTTTGAGCCAAATTAATTGGCTTTCTTGCATGGTTAAGTCGGCAATCTTGGAACATATTGGCCGAAGCCAATTTTCAAAGCAAAAGCCATAAGAAAATTTTTCTAACTTCCTTCCATGGTGGCTACGTGAGGGACCAAGGGAAACCAAGTTTTATCTTCAACATTTCTTCACAAAAAGTGTGTCAAAACACTCCTAGAAGACAAAGGAAGCAATTGATTAAGGTAACTCCCTTTTTCACTCAAATTTTCATGGTTTTTTTTCAATGAAATCCGTGGGTGAATAGTGATTGGAAGATGGAAAATTTTTGGTTGTTTTTCATGGATTTGATGTTGGGTTTTGTTAAGGATGAAATAAGGAAGAAAACCATGCAAATTGTGTAAAGAAAAACCAAATTTTGGTTGGTTTTTCTAAGGTAAATCCGTGGGTTACCTTGGGTAACCAATGAGAAAAAGTTTTGGTTAATTGGTAATATGCTTTCCAAGTTTAATTTTGTGAAGAATAAAGCATGGATTCATTGTGAAAAGTTTGAAAAAAATTTCTTGTGTGAAATCCATTAAATGGCCGTGGGGTTGTTAATGGGTTTGGAAGAAAATTTTTCATGGTTTTATGTGGTATTTGGTGATTGGAATTATGCATTTTAATATGCAAATGATGGAATTGTGATTGAAAGAATGAAAACAAAAATGTGTGCATGTTTTCAATTCAATGGCCGTGGGTTATAAGTGCATAAAAACCCTAAGAATTTGGTTGAAAATGCCAAGAAAATGGGCTTGAAAATGTGTTAAAAATGTGACATTTGAATGGCCTAAAATGTGGTGAAAGTTTGACAAAATTTGGTTCGGTTTTGTTGTGAAAACCGAAACCAAATTAAGGGTAAATTTGTGAAAAAAAATGTTGTAATGTGGGTGATAATGTGAAATTGGAAAATTGTGGGCTTTTATGTAAAAGTTTGGAAAACTTTTACATAAAATAGGCTTGTGGTATAGTACGTGGCAGGTACTTATGGTTCGAGGCGTACCTAACGCCGGAAGCCTTAAATTTACGCCGAAATGCTGCCGAAATTTCGAAAACGGCATTCGGGGTAAAATAGGAATTTAAAATAAAAAGTTAGGGCCGGAACGGAAACCCGAGTCCCTAACGGAAAAATTGAATAAGGAAAAATTTAAGGGGTGGGTCGTGAATAGTAACCCGTCCCCTTAAAAATGAAAAACGCGTGTGAGATTGAAAAACCGACCCCGAGGGGGGGGGCGTTTTTGGAAATAAAATAAAGGTCCGAGTCGGGAACGGAAAACCCGAGCCTCGGAGACCTAGGTCGGGAAAGTCTAGATGAACGTTTTAAATACTAGTGAAACGTCCATTTGAGGCTCCGAAACGATAGAAAATCGCTAAACCGACGTAAGGGTCGGAATAGTGCTTCCCGAGGGTCGGGAAAGTGAAAAATGGAAATAAAGTAAAAACGAACCCGGTAATGATTAGAAAAGAGTCAGAAAAGTTCCTGAGAGCCAAAAATGCAGTCTGGATCAATAAAATTCCGTCAGGGGCAAAACTGTAATTTTGCCAAAATATTGGGGCAAAATCGTAATTTTGCAAAAGTTGGGGGAAAATGGTGAAAATAATAAATAAAACCTAAAAAGTTATAAATAGGTTTTATTTAAGCTTTTTAATGAAAAATAAAAGCTATAAATGGGAAAAAAATTAACAGACATAGTTTTGTCTGTAGGATCCCAAAATCGGCCTACAAGGAAGGCGATTCAAGATCCAAGAGAGAGAAAGGGAACAGGCTGATAAGGTAAGTTCAGACATTTACCTGTCTGCAACATTTAGCATTATTGTTGCTAACTTTAATGTACTAACTATAAGTTAGGTACATATGTGCTACGGGCACAATGATAGAATAGAGAGAGAGACGAAATGTGCTACGGGCACTATAAGAATGGGACACATGGTTAATTGTGCTTCGGGCACTAGAGCGAGGTTAATGAAACTCACTCACCTAAAATTAAAATGTGAACCATTCCTAACCACGGGGCAATATGAAGTCACCGGGTTAGATGTGTAAAAAGTCGGTAATGAAACCACTTTCTGGCGTACCAGCCTTCCGTATAGGGAGGTACTATTTTGCCTTCGGGGCTATGAGAATAAGGCTGTGGAGGTCAGCACTGATGTACCGCTCCCAGTCAATGTAAAATTTTGCCTTCGGGGCTATGAGATTAAGGCTGTGGAGGTCAGCACTAATGTACCGCTCCCAGTCATGCGCACTTGAATGGTACTGCCAACTTGAGCTCAAAACCAGAACGTAATTAAAGATAATGACCTAAAACTGAAACTGTGCCATAATTGAGCATAAGACAGTTTAGTGAGAGCACTAACATCGCGGTAGATGTACTAGTGTGAGACAGTGTTGTGGTCAAACTTACTATTCACCATGAACAGTGGTCAAAGTTACTATTCACGTATGAATAGTGGTCAAAGGTACTATTCACGGATGAATAGTACTATTCATAGAAATTTCATTTCTTGCATGTTTGAACTTACTGAGCCTGTAGCTCACCATTCTTGCTAATGTTGCAGGTAAGCGACCAGCTCAGTAGCTTGTTTGACTGGATGGCGTACGGGATGGCGCGTGTCAAATGGGATAACTGGGCGAGGGATATGGTACTGCCAGAGTCTTGCCGCTGAGCGTTAAAGTGAAGGGAAAAAGGGGGAAACAGTCTTTTGTAATTATATATATTTTACAAAAGTACTGTATTATTTATATTACTTTGTATTTATCAACAAAGTAAATAGTGGAAAAGATTTCATATGATGTTTAAAGAAAAAAAAAAATTCCCCCAAAAACGACACGATTTTAAAAGAGAGTGAGATAAGCCGGCGACCCACGAGAGTACAATCTATCGCAGTTAGCGATAAAGCTCAACTGTAATAGTATTGTATGATCTCAAAAAGGGGCGGGCCGTCACACACCCCTTAAATTTTTTTTCCTTATTCAATTTTTCCGTTAGGGACTCGGGTTTCCGTCCCGGCCCTAACTTTTATTTTAAATTCCTATTTTACCCCGAATGCCGTTTTTGAAATTTCGGCAACATTTCGGCGTAATTTTAAGGCTTCCGGCGTTAGGTACGCCTCGAACCGTATGTACCTGCCACGTACTATACCACAAGCCTATTTTATGTAAAAGTTTTCCAAACTTTTACATAAAAACCCACAAAATTCCAATTCCACATTATCACCCACATAACAAAATTTTTTCACAATTTTACCCTTAATTTGGTTTCGGTTTTCACACCAAACCAAACCAAATTTTGTCAAACTTTCACCACACCTTAGGCCATTCAAATGTCACGTTTTTAACACATTTTCAAGCCCATTTTCTTTGCATTTTCAACCAATTTTCCTAGGGTTTTTACCCTTGTATAACCCACGGCCAAAGAATGAAAACATGCCAAACAATTTTGTTTCATTCTTTCCATTATAAATTCATCATTTGCATATTGAAATGCATAATTCCAATCAACCAAATACCACATAAAACCATGAAAATTTTTCTTCCAAACCATTATCAAACCCCACGGCCATTTAATGTAATTCACACCAAGAATTTTTTTTTAAGCTTTTCACCATGACATACAAGCTTTATTCTTCACCAATTTCAACTTTGAAAGCATGTTAGCAATTAACCACAAAGTTTTCTCATTGGTTACCTAAGGTAACCCACGGATTTTCCTTTGAAAACCAACCAAAATTTGGTTTTTCTTTAAACAATTTACATGGTTTTCTTACTTATTACAACCTTAACAAAACCCAACATCAATTTCCATGAAAAACAACCAAAATTTTTCCATCTTCCTATTACTATTCACCCACGGATTTTATGAAGAAAAACCATGAAAAATTAAGTGAAAAAGGGAGTTACCTTAGTCTAATGCTTCCTTTGTCTTCTAGGAACACTTTGGCACTCTTTTTGTGAAGAAATTTTGAAGAAAACTCTTGGTTCTCCTTGGGTGGCTCACTTAGACTCCATGGAAGACTTAGAAAAAAAAATTTTCTTTTGGTTTGGCATGAAACAAAGTCTCGGCCACTTTGTTACAAATTTGCCGACTTAAGCATGAAGGAAAGCCAATTAATTTGGCTCTAAACCAATGAAATTTTGACACCTTTCATGCCTAATTCTTTCTCCATTTTTCAAAATTTAAAAAGGGTAAATTTTGGCCAAATCTTGGCCTTTAGATCAAAAGGTGTTTAAATCCTAGCCATTAATGCCACCAACCACCTTATTTCTTTCATTTATTAATCTTGATTTATGATGTCATAAATGCAAAAGTGAAAGTTGACTTTGACTTTGACTATTTACATTAATTCAACTACTTTTTGACCGATACCGGTTCGAGCCGAGATTTTCCTGAAATCGTCCCGGCGTGTTCCTGAGGTCTCCTGTGCAGTCGGATCAATTTAATCTGCTTCCGTTTGATCAAAATCAATCCCGGAAGTTTACCGTATTTTATTGGCTCGGTTAGGGTTTTCAATGCCGATTTTGGCACCGTTTCACCCGTTTCAACTCAGTGAATTTTTCCAACACTAAATTCTTACTCGTCAGTATTGTTAGAACATTTTCACGTATTCTAAACAATATAAATACATTTATTTCACTCTTTAAATAGTACAAATTGTTATATACATACAATTGTACATTTTTCATCCGAGAACTGCCTGAATATCCCGGTTGTCACACTTCAGGCCAGAGTTGAAGAGTCCCCGGTAAGGCAGCAACGCCAAGAGCGTGTGCCACGTTCTGATGCTCGTGTGATGGCCTATAGCAAAGAGGATGCAGAGGCAGGAACATCGAACGTAGTGACAGGTCAGCTCACTGTCGCTAGTCATGTAGCCTCTGTACTGTTTGATTCCAGTGCTACGCATTCTTTTATTTCCTATGCATTTGCTGACAAGATAGGACTTCCTAAGGACTATATGGGAAGAGTATTTAAAACAGTTTTACCCTCTGGGGAAGTATTGTTATCCAATTACTGGCTATCTCATGTACCAGTATATGTGGCAAATAGGGAGCTATATGCGGAGTTGATCGTAATGAAGATCACGGATTACGATGTGATTCTAGGAATGGATTTCCTGGGGAAATACCGAGCGACGATCGACTACCGAAATCGAAAGATAGTTTTTCAACCCGAGGAAGAAGAGAGTTTCGAATATGTCGATACTTCTCGAAAACCCGGGAAGATGATGATCAATTCGCTGAGAGCAAGCAAGCTGATAGCCAGTGGTTGTATGGGATATCTGGCATATGTGGTGGATACTACAGAGGAACAGAAGCTTCAACCTGAAGATGTTCCCGTTGTTAATGAATTTCTCATGTACCAGTATATGTGGCAAATAGGGAGCTATATGCGGAGTTGATCGTAATGAAGATCACGGATTACGATGTGATTCTAGGAATGGATTTCCTGGGGAAATACCGAGCGACGATCGACTACCGAAATCGAAAGATAGTTTTTCAACCCGAGGAAGAAGAGAGTTTCGAATATGTCGATACTTCTCGAAAACCCGAGAAGATGATGATCAATTCGCTGAGAGCAAGCAAGCTGATAGCCAGTGGTTGTATGGGATATCTGGCATATGTGGTGGATACTACAGAGGAACAGAAGCTTCAACCTGAAGATGTTCCCGTTGTTAATGAATTTCTCGACGTATTTCTGGAAGAATTACCAGGGATACCTCCAGAGAGAGAAATCTCATTCGAAATTGAGTTGATGCCTGGAACGGCACCTATTTCCAAAGTACCATACCGCATGGCTCCAGTGGAGTTAAAGGAGCTGCAGGAACAATTAAAGGAGCTTTTAGATAAAAGATTCATCAGACAGAGCTATTCTCCGTGGGGTGCACCTGTGTTGTTCATCAAGAAAAAGGATGGAACATTCCGTTTGTGCATTGATTACCGAGAGTTGAATAAGGTTACGATCAAAAATAGGTATCCATTACCTAGAATTGATGACCTATTCGACCAGTTAAAAGGTGCAGCGGTATTTTCCAAGACCGACTTACGATCAGGATATCACCAACTGAGAATTAAAGAAAGTGATATTCCTAAGACGGCATTTAGGACTCGTTATGGTCACTACGAGTTTCTTGTGATGCCATTTGGATTAACAAATGCGCCGGCAGTGTTCATGGATTTGATGAACAGAGTCTTTAAAGAGTATTTGGATAAGTTTGTCATTGTATTCATTGATGACATTCTTATATACTAAAAGACTCATGAGGAGCACCAGGAGCATCTGAGGATCGTGCTGAATACGATAAGGAAGCATCAACTATATGCCAAATTCTCAAAATGTGAGTTTTGGCTGGACAGAGTACATTTCCTCGGACATGTTGTATCCCAGGAAGGTATTGCTGTAGATCCGGCGAAAGTAGATGCAATTAACCAGTTGCCTGCACCCAAGAATGTGACGGAAATACGCAGCTTTTTGGGATTAGCTGGTTATTATCGACGATTTGTAGAGGGATTTGCGCGTTTAGCTGCACCTCTTACTGCTCTTACACGCAAGGAAAGGAAGTACGAGTGGACTAGGGAATGCGAAAGAAGCTTCCCGGAGTTAAAGAGACGGCTGACAAGTGCACCAATCCTTACGCTTCCCACTGAAGGGGAGAAGTTTGAATCTACAGTGATGCATCTAAAGTAGGATTGGGAGCAGTCCTAATGCAAGGCGGCAAGGTGATTGCCTATGCTTCCCGTCAATTAAAGGAGCATGAAAGGAATTACCCTACGCATGACCTTGAACTTGCTGCAGTAGTGTTCGCACTTAAAATTTGGCGACACTATCTCTATGGAGCTCAGTGTCAGATTTTCATTGATCACCAAAGCCTGAATTATTTCTTCACGCAAAAGGAGCTCAATATGTGACAAAGAAGATGGTTGGAACTGGTGAAGGATTATGACTGTGAAATCCTATACCATCCAGGAAAGGCGAACTGTGTAGCGGATGCTTTAAGTAGAAAGTCTACCATATTGCACCAGGTACCGATAAAAAGGCTTCCGAAGCCATTGCAGCAAGAGATAAATTCTTTGACCTTGGAGCTGATATCTGGAAGACTAGCTGCACTCCAAGTGGAATCATCGTTGTTTGAGGATATAAAGGAAGCTCAAAGACGAGACCTAACAATGACAAGTTCTCAAGAAGGAATTTCCAAGGATGGAATGATCCTTTATCAAGGAAGAATTAATGTTCCAGCTGATGAGGAACTTAGAAGACGGATCATGTCAGAAGCCCACGAGACACCCTATTCGGTTCATCCCGGAGCTAGTAAGATGTATCAGGACTTGAAGTTACAGTTCTAGTGGAAAGGGATGAAGAATGATATAGCGAAATTCGGGAGCAGATGCATGACCTGTCAAAGAATCAAAGCAGAGCATAAACATCCAGCAGGAAGATTGGAACCTCTGGAGATTCCCGAATGGAAATGGGAACACATTACGATGGATTTTGTAGTGGGACTCCCAAAAACCCGAGAAGGTTATGATGCCATCTGGGTTATTGTGGACAGACTGACCAAGACAGCACGGTTTATAGCTGTAAAGATTACCTTTTCATTAGAAAAGTTTGCTCAGTTGTACGTAACTCATGTCGTCTGATTACATGGAGTACCAAAATCCATTGTACCAGATCGAGATGCACGGTTCACTTCGAATTTCTGAAAGTGTGTGCAGGAGGCCATGGGTACTGAATTGAGTCTCGGTACGACATTTCATCCCCAAACAGACGGACAGTCGGAGCGGACAATCCAGACGTTAGAGGACATGCTTCGAGCTTGTGTGATGGATTTTGTGGGAAATTGGAACGAGAAGTTAGCATTAATTGAATTCTTGTACAATAATAGTTACCAAGCTTCTATAGGCATAACACCTTACGAGGCTTTGTATGGACGGAAGTGCAGATCATCATTACACGGGTATGATTTGCGAGAGAAGTAGTTGTATAAGACGGATTTCATAAAAGAGACTTCCGATGCAGTTGCTAGAATTCAGCGTCAAATGAAAATTGTGCAAAGCCGACAAAAGAGTTATGCAGACAAAAGGTGGAGATCCTTAGAATTTGATGAAGGAGACTTCGTGTTTCTCAAGGTATCACCCATGAAGGGGATTATGCATTTCGGTAAGAAAGGGAAACTAAGTCCAAGATATATTGGACCTTATGAAATTATCAAACGCATTGGAAAGGTCACTTACAGATTAACGTTACCTCCAGAATTGTCAGCAGTGCATAATGTATTTCATGTGTCGATGCTGAGAAAGTATATACCAGATCCGTCCCATGTGTTGAAGCATGAGCCTATTCAAATCCATGAGGATTTGACATATGAGGAACAACCTATTCGAGTACTCGCTCGTGAAGAGAAAGTACTGAGGAATAAGACAATCTCACTAGTGAAGATTTTATGGAAAAATCACGACATTGAAGAAGCTACGTGGGAACGAGAAGACGAGATGAGGAGTTTATACCCCCACTTGTTCTAATTTTCGAGGACGAAAATTTTATGAGGAAGGGTGAATGTGACAACCGGGAAAATCAGGCATTCTCGGAAGAAAATATACAAATGTATGTATATAACAATTTGTACTATTTAAACAGTGATATAAACGTATGTATATTGTTCAGAATATATTAAAATGTTCTAACAATACTGACGAGTAAAAATTCAGTGTTGGAAAAATTCACTGAGTTGAAACGGGTGAAACGGTGCCAAAACCGGCATTGAAAACCCTAACCGGGGCAATAAAAGACGGAAAACTTCCGGGATTGATTTTGATCAAACAGAAGCAATTTAAATTGATCCGACTGTGTAATGACCGCCATTTTCATGGCACCTACTTACCATGTAATAAGTCATTAAGGAATAAAATGGACATAATTTAATGTCCTTTAGCAAATTTAAGAAACATGGTCAAGTACACGACCGTGTAAGAGGCTGTGTACCGCTCAGATAGATGAATGTGTTTCAAAGACATGGCCGTGTTGAGTAGTCTCAACTAGTACATGCTCGTGTCTGAAATGTACACGCCCGTGTTGCGTTGCACACGCACGTGTAAGAGTCTGTGTAGAAGGCTGTGTAATGAGCCGAGAGCCACTGTAATGACTCTCATGAATTATGAAACTTAATTACTATGTAATGATGTAATTAAGTTAATAAGCACAGTGTGCTTTTCAGTTGAATGAATTAAACAGGAATAGTAACGTTTAATTACTATTCATGCAATGAAAGGGGTAATCGACAGTGAAATCGGTCCACCCTATTATGTGAGTATGCGTTGAGACACGCAATATCAAGAAACCGGTCTAGACGACCATTTCATGATACAGAATTGATGAGCTAGTCATCAGTACGCTCAGACTGGTCATCTGAGCGCAGCAGTGATAATTGCCCTAATAGATGTACAGTATCGAGAAAAGTGGTCTAGATGACCACTTCTCGCCCATAGACTGACAAAATCAAAGTCAGAACGCTCAGATTAGTCAGTCAGATAGTGAATAGTGATTAGTGAATAGTGAATAGTGAGTAGTGAGAAACGCAGTGTCAGGTTAGTGGCCAAGACGGCCTTAATCTGGCATAAAACTGATATATTAATAGTCAGCAGGCTCAATCTGGTCAATTGAGCATAAAATGTAGATTTTGTTTAAGGGATACGTAGTATCGGGATGAGGGTCAAGACGACCTTTTCTCGTCCCGAAACTGATATATTTAGACTCAGGACGCCCAAATTAGTCAATCGGGCACCTGACACGTTTTTCGAGACGGGGTCATGCAGATCCCGAAAACTGGTCCAGAAGACCTCAGATGGACGTAAAACTGATAAATTTGAAATCAGCACGTCCAAATTAGTCAAGAGAGACTGTGTTTGAAATTTCACGCGAAAATACCTCGTTATGCGTGCACAGTGTCAACACAGTGTAGGCCTAACCACAGTATCAAGAAATTGATCAAGATGACCTCTTCTTGATATAAAACTGATATATTTGGAATCAGAATGCTCAAATTAGTCATTTGAGCACAAAAAGTAATTTTTGACCGGGAACCATACAGTATCGGGAAACTGGTCGAGACGACCTCGGATGAAGATAAAACCGATATATTTGGGTTCAGCACGCCCAAATTAGTCAGTATAGCCTATCTTAAAATTTTTCAAAAAAATTAGTATAAAGGAGGAAATTTTGGGGATTATAGAAAAATAGCCCCCATATTTTTCCAAATCACATTTTCTCCCTCCCATACCACACGAAGATGAACAGTGACCAACTATCGAATCCGGCCTCCGTTTTTGACACCGCCGGCACCATTGGAAAGCTCTCGACGAGCTGATTCCAACGGTGGGCCGAGTCGACCGAACCGATGCCGGAGCACGCCGCACGCGCCGCCCAAAGCCGCCGGTGGCCGAATTTTTCAAACCGCCGTATCTCCACCGTCCGACGTCCAAATGCCACGATTCCGGTCCCAATGGATTCGTGGTGAAGAGTAGAACAAAACCCAGGCTTCATTTCACGTCAACAGCCACCGAATCGCGCCGCCCCAGGTTCGCCGTCGCCGTCACCATCGCCGCCGTCGGATCTCGCTATTCCGGCGGAGTTGAGTTGCAAGGTCGGTGTCAAAATGCTCAGAACAACACGTAGATCAAAAGCCCCAAATCAATTTTGGGCAACAACGCCGGAAAAATGAAGATCCAACGCCGCCGCCGTCGCCGACTTTTCGAGAGCCGATTTCCGGTGATAGGAGCCTCGATTCGTGAAATTGACACCACCAATGGGTTCCTCTCGTCGAGCTCTTCAAGATGGTGGTCGCCACTTCCATCGCCGCCGTGGTCAACGCCGGTCAACGGCCGGTCAACGCCGGTCAACGCCGGTCAACGGAGACCGAAAATTGAAGAATGGCCCGTTGGCCTATTTTCGACGTTCCTGACACATCCGCGGCATCGGATTTGCAAACTGGAGTTTCAAAAGTGAAGAACGACGATTCAAAGATTGCACGGTCGAGACCGAACGGTTCGTCCGACCGCCGACGGGAACGATTTTGGTAGTAGTGTTGATCTATTTATTCCTCAATTTAATATTGGAAATAATTATGTATTAATTATGGTTTAATGACTTGAGGAATTGTAAGAAAAAAGGGTGAAATATCGAAAAAGAGAATGTGAGAAAATGTGAATATGTTTAGGTAAAAAGCGGAGCTTTTACGTAAAAAATTAGGCCTCTGGTTTAGTACGTGGCAGGTTAGAATAGGTTAGATGGTTTTGAGGCGTTTCCTAAACGCCGGAAACCTAAAAATTAAGCGGAAATGCTGCCGAAATTTCTAAAACGGCACAAAGGGGTATTTTAGGAAACGAGGGCTGAAAATGTGATCGGGATGGAAACCCGAGCTCCCTCGATGACCTAAGTCCGGGAAAGAAGGACGGACACTATGAGGATTAGTGAACCGCCCCATTAGAAATTTCGTAATGTAAGAAAACGACCCCTATGTCAGAATAGTACCACCCGAGGGACAGGTGCGATCGAAGTATAAAATTTGGGGCGATTACATCGGTAACGGTAACCCGATAGGCTAAATAGTCATACGAGAGGTATTCAGTCAGTTGACTGGTTGGTTAGCCAGTCAAGGACCAAGTCGGAATGGGATAGTGAGAGACAGTGATTAATTTGTCAAGTAGACAAATTAATCAAGCACGATTAAAAAAATTAGATATCAAATTTCCCAAAGTAGAGCAGTCGGGTACCGATAGGCATCAGTACCACACAACGATAAGTTTATTAGTTCCTAACGATAGAGTGACCTAAGAGCGATGTTAATTAATTTATTGGGTAAATAAATTAATTAACAATGATTAGAAAATTAAATTCTTAAGAAGTGGGCAATTAGTACCGACAAGGATCGGTATCACTAACGATAGAGTTTTTATTAGTCACTAATGACCACAGTGACCTAAGAGTAAATGTTAACGAAATGTATTATGATTACAGGGAGGTACCTGTATTGTGACGAAGGCGAGAGTATAAACTGTCTGATGACAGGTAAGTACAACTCCGCCTACAGCATGGATAAAATGAATTTAAAATGATGCTTTTCCAGTATTTTAAGTATGTATCTTGCACACGATGCTGCACAGCATACATAAGAGCATATAGCTTCACAATCGAGTGGATTGATGAAAGAACAAGATAGAAGCCATAGATCCCTACCGCGTAGGATTGGGGACAGCTTAGAGAAGCGTATGGCTAGAACAGTTAAACAAGATGGAAATAAATAGGTGTGTCGTACCGGCTCCTTCAGTCGAAGGGGTTTCCAGTTAAAGAAAGTTCAGGCCACAAGTTGAGCATCAGTTGATGGCTCTTCGGCATTAGTTGACCTCGGGCGTTACCGTTGGTCTGCGCGCACACGGTACTGACACATGGGCCCTAAATAGACAAGAAAAGAAAAGAAAAGTTTGAAGCATAAATGAACATAACCGGATCATGCATTAGTTATAGTTCGCTATGCTTTCTTTTTCAGTAGAGTTCATACAGTACACGATGCTCCTGTCATGCATAAAGTATGTGAAGTTTTATATTCAGTGTTATGACATGTTATGTGATGACATGATATGTGAGCTGATATGTAATATGCTTATATGGTATGTGATTTATTAAGTGATATATGTCATGCCTATGATTTTACGTATGTGCTATGTTTTAAACATGTTTTGCGGTTAACATGTTGTACTTACTGGGCGTAAAGCTCACGGAGTGTGTTCATGCTGTAGGTAAGCATCCTATAGCGTAAACATCAAGGGACGATGATGGTGGCGGAGGTGGATGTGAGGATGAGGTTATGGATACACAGCGAGTATTCTTCCGCACAGTATGAGTAAATAATATTTTGAATGGTGACAGTTAAATAGTATTTTGAATAGTAAATGTTAAACAGTATATGTACGAGTAGTATATTTAAATAGTATCTGGTGAATAGTAATCAGATAAACAAGTATATAATTATGTATGTATAATTGAAATCCTTATGTTTTTCAAATTCCGCATTTTAATAGTATGCATACGTGAATAGTAAATACGTACGTGTATATAAAAAAAAAAAAAAAATTCCCTCTAAATTTATGGTATTAAATTCAGCAAGTTTAAGTATCGGTTTTAAAGAAGAAGTATAAGTAAAAGTTAAAGAAGCGAGTAATAAGAGTTTTCAGTGACGGTCCGGGCCGCTGAGGGCACGGGGCGTCACAGACTGCACAGGAGACCTCAGGAACACGCCGGGACGATTTCAGGAAAATTTCGGTTTGAACCGGTATCGGTCAAAAAGTAGTCGAATTAATGTGAATAGTGAAAGTCAAAGTCAACATATGCTTTAGCATTTATGACATCATAAATCCATTTAATAAATGTAAGGAAAATGGTGGTTGGTAGAATTAATGGCCATGATTAAGTTGTCTTTTTGATCTAAAGGCCAAGATTTGGCCAAAAATTAACCATTTTAATTTTTGAAAAATATGGAAAGAATTAGGTTGAAATGTGGTGATTTTTGATTGGTGGAAAGCCAAATTAATTGGCTTTTTGGTTGCTTAAGTCGGCAACATTTTAAGCAAAGTGGCCGAAACAAAATTTCAAGCCAAAACCATAACAAAATTTTTCTAAGTGTTTCCCATGAAAAGTATGTGAGCCACCAAGAGAGAACCAATTGATTTCTTCAATCTTTCTTCACAAAATTGGTGTCAAACCTTTCATTGAAGCCTAAGGAAGCAAGTGAACAAGGTAACTCTCTTTGGATTGAATTTTTTCTTGATTTTTCTTCAAGAAATCCGTGTGATGAATAGTGGAAAAGATGGAAAAATTTTTGGTTGTTTTCATTGATTTGGTGCTTGGGTTTGGTTAAGGGTGTAATTAGGAAGAAAACCACATATTTGGTTTAAGGAAAAACCAAATTTTGGTTTAAGGAAAAACCAAATTTTGGTTGGTTTTCCAAGGGTAAAACCGTGAGTTACCAAGAGTAATCAATGGAGAATTTGTTGTGTTTAAGTGTTAACATGCTTTAAATTACATTTGGTTAAGTATAAAGCATGATTTGCATTATGGAAAGCTTGAAAAAAAATGTGGTGTGAACTTACCCTATAATGGCCGTGGGTTAATTAGGGTTGGTGAAAAAAATTTTGCATGGTTTACTTGATGTTTGGATGATTTAAAATCATGCATTTTATAATGTAAATGATGGAATTGTGATTGAAAGCAAGAAAAGAAAATTTGGGGTATGTTTTCCTTAGTGTGGCCGTGGGTTATGTGAGGATAAAAACCCTAGGAATTTTGTTGAAAAATGCAATGAAATTGGCTCGAAAATGTGTTAGAAAATGACATTTGAATAGCCTAAAATTTGGTGGAAAAATTGAGAAATTTGGTTAGGTTTTGAGTGTAAAAACCAAGACCAAAAACTAAGGATAAAAATGAAAGAAATTTGTGTAATGTGGTTTAAAATGAGAATTGAATTTTGTGAGCTTTTATGTAAAAGTTTGGAAAACTTTTACATAAAATAGGCTTGTGGTATAGTACGTGGCAGGTACATATGGTTCGGGGCGTACCTAACGCCAGTAGCCTTAAAATTACGCCGAAATGCTGCCGAAATTTCGAAAACGGCATTTGGGGTAAAATAGAAATAATAAAAATAAAAGTTTGGGGTCGGGTCAGAAACCCGAGTCCCTAACGGAAAATTGGATAAGGGAACCTAAGGGGTGGTTCGTGAATAGTAACTCGTCCCCTTGAAAATGTAAAACGTGAGTGAAATTGAAAAAAAAACCGACCCCGAGGGGGGGGCATTTTTGGAAATGAAATAAAGGTCCGAGTCGGGAACGGAAAATCCGAGCCTCGGAGACCTAGATCAGGAATGTCTAGATGAACGTTTTAAATGCTAGTGAAACGTCCATTTGAGGCTCCGAAACGATAGAAAATCACTAAACCGACGTAAGGGTCGGAATAGTGCTTCCCGAGGGTCGGGAAAGTGAAAAATGGAAATAAAATAGAAACAAACCCGGTAATGATTAGAAAAGAGTCAGAAAAGTTCCTTAGAGCCAAAAATGCAGTCCGGATCGAGAAAATTCGGTCAGGGGCAAAATTGTAATTTTGTCAAAATATAGGGGCAAAATCGTAATTTTGTAAAAGTTGAGAAAAATGGGGAAAATGATAAATAAAGTCTAAAAAGTTATAAATAGGTTTTATTTAAGCTTTTTAATGAAAAATAAAAACTATAAATGAAAATAAAATTAACAGACAAGGTTTTGTCTGTAGGATCCGAAAATCGACCTACAAGGAAGGCGATCAAAGATCCAAGAGAGAAAAAGGGAAGAAACTGATAAGGTAAGTTCAGAAATTTACCTGTCTGCAACATATAGTATTATCATTACTAACTTTAATGTACTAACTATAAGTTAGGTACATATGTGCTACGGGCACTATTATAGAATAAAGAGAGAAACGTAATGTGCTACGGGCACTATTGAGAATGGACACATTATTAATTGTGCTTCGGGCACTAGAGCGAGGTTAATGAAACTCACTCACCTAAAATTAAAATGTGAACCATTCCTAACCACGGGACAATATGAAGTCACCGGGTTAGAACTTTAAAAAGTCGGTAATGAAACCACTTTCTGGCGTACCAGCCTTCCGTACAGGGAGGTACTTTTGCCTTCGGGCCTATGAGATTAAGGCTGTGGAGGTCAGCACTGATGTACCGCTCCCAGTCATGTACAATTTTGCCTTCGGGGCTATGAGATTAAGGCTGTGGAGGTCAGCACTAATGTACCGCTACTAGTCATGCGCACTTAAATGGTACTGCCAACCTGAGCTCAAAACTAGAACATAATGAAAGATAATTACCTAAAACTAAAACTATACCATAATTGAGCATAAGACAGTTTCGTGAGGGTACTAACATCGCGGTAGATGTACTGTTGATACACTGTGTTGTGGTCAAAGTTACTATTCACGTATGAATACTAGTCAAAGTTACTATTCATGTATGAATAGTGGTCAACGGTACTATTCAAGATGAATAGTACTATTTATAGAAATTTTATTTCTTGCATGTTTGAACTTACTGAGCCTGTAGCTCACCATTTTTGCTTATGTTGCAGGTAAGCGACCAGTTCAGTAGCTTGTTTGACTGGATGGCGTACAGGATAGCGCATGTCAAATGGGATAAATGGGCGAGGGATATGGTCCTGCCAGAGTCTTTCCGCTGAGCGATAAAAAGGGAAAGGGAAAAAAAAAAAAGAAACAGTCTTTTGTAATATTATGTATTTTATGAAAGTATTGTAATATGTAAATTACTTTGTACTTGCCAACAAAGTAAATGGTGGGAAATGTTTTACATGAGGTTCAAAAAAAAAAATTTCCCCAAAAACGTCATGATTTACTGAGAGAGAGAATAGCCGACGACCCATGAGAGTACAATCTATCACAATTAGCGATAAAGCTTAACTGTAATAGCATTATATGATCTCTACGAGGGGCGGGCCGCCACAGTTTATACCCTCACTTGTTCTAATTTTCGAGGACGAAAATTTAATAAGGAAGGGTGAATGTGACAACCGGGAAATTCAGGCATTCTCGGAAGAAAATGTACAAATGTATGTATATAACAATTTGTACTATTTAAAGAGTGAAATAAATGTATTTATATTGTTTAGAATGTATTAAAATGTTCTAACAATACTAACGAGTAAAAATTCAGTGTTGGAAAAATTCATTGAGTTGAAACGAGCGGAACGGTGCCAAAAACGGCATTGAAAACCCTAACCGGGGCAATAGAAGATGAAAAACTTCTGCGATTGATTTTGATCAAACGGAAGCAGTTTAAATTGATCCCACTACACAGGAGACTTCAGGAAGACACCGGGACAATTTCAGGAAAATTTCGGCTCGAACCGACATCGGTCAAAAAGTAGTAGAATTAATATGAATAGTAAAAGTCAAAGTCAAAGTTTTACTTTGCATTTATGACATTTACCTGTCTGCAACATATAGCATTATCATTGCTAACTTTGATGTACTAACTATAAGTTAGGTACATATGTGCTACGGGCACTATTATAGAGTAAAGAGAGAGATGTAATGTGCTACGGGTACTATTAAGAATGGGACACATAGTAAATTGTGCTTCGGGCACTAGAGCGAGGTTAATGAAACCCACTCACCAAAAATTAAAATGTGAACCATTCCTAACCACGGGGCAATATGAAGTCACCGGGTTAGAAATTTAAAAAGTCGGTAATGAAACCACTTTTTGGCGTACCAGCCTTCCGTACAAGGAGGTAAATTTTGCCTTCGGGGCTATGATGCGATTAAGGCTGTGGAGGTCAGCACTGATGTACCGCTCCCAGTGTGGCGGCCCGCCCCTTGTGGAGATCATACAATACTATTACAGTTGAGCTTTATCGCTAACTGTGATAGATTGTACTCTCATGGGTCGCCGGCTTATCTCTCTCCTCTATTTAAATCATGACGTTTTTGGGAAAATTTTTTTTTTTCTTTAAACATCATATAAAATCTTTTTCCACTATTTACTTTATTGATAGGTACAAAGTAATATAAATAATACAGTGCTTTTGTAAAATATATATAATTACAAAAGAACTGTTTCCCCTTTTTTTTTTTTCCTTTCACTTTCACGCTCAGCGGCAAGACTCTGGCAGTACCATATCCCTCGCCCAGTTATCCCATTTGACACGCGCCATCCCGTCCGCATCCAGTCAAACAAGCTACTGAGCTGGTCGCTTACCTGCAACATTAGCAAAAATGGTGAGCTACAGGCTCAGTAAGTTCAAACATGCAAGAAATGAAATTTCTATGAATAGTACTATTCATCGTGAATAGTATCTTTGACCACTATTCATACGTGAATAGTAACTTTGACCACTATTCATGGTGAATAGTAAGTTTGACCACAACACTGTCTCACACTAGTACATCTACCGCGATGTTAGTGCTCTCACTAAACTGTCTTATGCTCAATTATGGCACAGTTTCAGTTTTAGGTCATTATCTTTATTTACGTTCTGGTTTTGAGCTCGGTTGGCAGTACCATTTAAGTGTGCATGACTGGGAGCGGTACATTAGTGCTGACCTCCACAGCCTTAATCTCATAGCCCCGAAGGTAAAATTATACATAACTGGGAGCGGTACATCAGTGCTGACCTCCACAGTCTTATCTCATAGCCCCGAAGGCAAAAATAGTACCTCCCTATACGGAAGGCTGGTACGCCAGAAAGTGGGTTCATTACCGACTTTTTACACATCTAACCCGGTGACTTCATATTGCCCCGTGGTTAGGAATGGTTCACATTTTAATTTTTTGGGGAGTGAGTTTCATTAACCTCGCTCTAGTGCCCGAAGCACAATTAACCATGTGTCCCATTCTTATAGTGCCCGTAGCACATTTCGTCTCTCTCTCTATTCTGTCATAGTGCCCGTAGCACATATGTACCTAACTTATAGTTAGTACATTAAAATTAGCACAATATTGCTATATGTTGCAGACAGGTAAATGTCTGAACTTACCTTATCAGCCTCTTTCCTTTCTCTCTCTTGGATCTTGAATCGCCTTCCTTGTAGGCCGATTTTGGGATCCTACAGACAAAACTATGTCTGTTAATTTCTTTCCCAATTATAGCTTTTATTTTTTCATTAAAAAGCTTAAATAAAACCTATTTATAACTTTTTAGGTTTTATTTATTATTTTCACCGTTTTTCCCTAACTTTTGTAAAATTACGATTTTGCCCCAATATTTTGGCAAAATTGCAGTTTTACCCCTGACGGAATTTTATTGATCCAGACTGCATTTTTGGCTCTCAGGAACTTTTCTGACTCTTTTCTAGTCATTACCGGGTTCGTTTCTATTTTATTTCCACTTTTTGTTTTCCCGGCCCTCGGGAAGCACTATTCCGACCCTTACGTCGGTTTAGTGATTTTCTATTGTTTCGGAGTCTCAAATGGACGTTTCACTAGTATTTAAAACGTTCATCTAGACTTTCCCGACCTAGGTCTCCGAGGCTCGGGTTTTCCGTTCCCGACTCGGACCTTTATTTTATTTCCAAAAACGCCCCCCCCTCGGGGTCGGTTTTTCAATCTCACACGCGTTTTTTATTTTTAAGGGGACTGGTTACTATTCATGACCCACCCCTTAAATTTTTCCTTATTCAATTTTTCCGTTAGGGACTCGGGTTTCCGTCCCGGCCCTAAATTTTATTTTAAATTCCCAATTTTACCCCGAATGCCGTTTTCGAAATTTCGGCAGCATTTCGGCGTAAATTTAAGGCTTCCGGCGTTAGGTACGCCTCGAACCGAATGTACCTGCCACGTACTATACCACAAGCCTATTTTATGTAAAAGTTTTCCAAACTTTTACATAAAAGCCCACAAATTTCAAATTTCACATTATCACCCACATTACAACATTTTTTTTCACAAATTTACCCTTAATTTGGTTTCGGTTTTCACAACAAAACCAAACCAAATTTTGTCAAATTTTCACCACACTTTAGGCCATTCAATGTCATGTTTCCAACACTTTTTCAATCCCATTTTCAATGCATTTTCAACCACATTTTTAGGGTTTTTATGCACTTAGAACCCACGGCCTTATTAATGAAAATCATGCTCAACATATTTGTTTCATTCTTTCAATCACATTGCCACCATTTACACATTAATTTGCATGATTTCAATCAACCAAATATCACATTAAACCAAGCAAAATTTTCTTCCAAACCCATTAACAACCCACGGCCACTTTATATATTCCACACAAGAAATTTTTTCCAAGCTTTTCATAATGAAATACAAGCTTTATTCTTCACAAATTTAAACTTGGAAAGCATATTACCAATTAACCAAAACTTTTTCTCATTGGTTACCCAAGGTAACCCACGGATTTACCTTTGAAAAACCAACCAAAATTTGGTTTTTCTTTAATGAATTAGCATGGTTTTCTTCCTTAATACATCCTTAACAAAACCCAACATCAAATCCATGAAAAACAACCAAAAATTTTACATCTTCCAATCACTATTCACCCACGGATTTTGTGAAGAAAACCATGAAAAAAATCAAGTGCAAGGGAAGATACCTTAATCAATTGCTTCCTTTGTCTTCTAGGAGTGTTTTGACACACTTTTTGTGAAGAAATGTTGAAGATAAAACTTGGTTTCCCTTGGGTGGCTCACGTACATGCCATGGAAGATAACTTAGAATTTTTTTCTCTTTGGTTTTGCATGAAAAAATGGTTTCCGCCTTTCACTCCAAAAGTGGCCGACTTATGCCACTAAAAGACCAATTAATTTGGTCATTAGCCAATGGGATTTAGGCACCTTTCAAGCCATTACTTTCCATAATTTTCAAAAATTAAAAATGGTAATTTTTGGCCAAATCTTGGCCTTTAGATCAAAAGCTAAATGAATCATGGCCTTTCATTCCACCAACCACCAAAATTCTTTCATTTATTAATCTTGAATTATGATGTCATAAATACTAAAGTGAAAGTTGACTTTGACTTTCACTATTCACATTAATTCGACTACTTTTTGACCGATGCCGGTTCGAGCCGAAATTTTCCCGAAATCGTCCCAGCGTGTTCCTGAGGTCTCCTGTGCAGTCGGATCAATTTAA
Source organism: Antiaris toxicaria (assembly GCA_035233585.1). Lineage (NCBI taxonomy): Eukaryota > Viridiplantae > Streptophyta > Magnoliopsida > Rosales > Moraceae > Antiaris > Antiaris toxicaria. Next base: position 89,348,776 of record CP141156.1, read on the forward strand.
TCTGCTTCCGTTTGATCAAAATCAATCCCGGAAGTTTACCGTCTTTTATTGCTCCGGTTAGGGTTTTCAATGCCGATTTTGGCACCGTTTCAACTCAGTGAATTTTTCCAGCACTGAATTCTTACTCGTCAGTATTGTTAGAACATTTTCATATATTCTGAACAATATAAATACATTTATTTCACTCTTTAACTAGTACAAATTGTTATATACATACAATTGTACATTTTCATCCGAGAATTGTCTGAATTTCCCGGTTATCACATTCACCCCTCCTTATAAAATTTTCGTCCTCGAAAATTAGAACAAATGGGGGTATAATTTCCTCATCTCATCTTCTCGTTCCCACGTAGCTTCTTCAATATTGTGATTTTTCCACAAAATCTTCACTAGTGGGATTACCTTATTCCTCAGTACTTTCTCTTCACGAGCTAGTACTTGAATAGGCTGTTCCTCATATGTCAAATCCTCGTGGATTTGAATAGGCTCATGCTTCAATACATGGGACGGATCTGGTATATACTTTCTCAGCATCGACACATGAAATACGTTATGCACTGCCGACAATTCTGGAGGTAGCGCTAATCTGTAAGCGACCTTTCCAATGCGTTCGATAATTTCATAAGGTCCAATGTATCTTGGACTTAGTTTTCCCTTCTTACCGAAACGCATAATCCCCTTCATAGGCGATACCTTGAGAAACACGAAGTCTCCTTCATCGAACTCCAAGGATCTCCGCCTCTTATCCACATAACTCTTTTGCCGGCTTTGCGCAATTTTCATTTGACGCTGAATTCTAGCAACTGCATCGGAAGTCTCTTGCATGAAATCCGTCTTATGCAGCTGCTTTTCTCGCAAATCGTACCAATGTAATGGTGATCTGCACTTCCGTCCATACAAAGCCTCGTAAGGTGCCATGCCTATCGAAGCTTGGTAACTATTATTGTACGAGAATTCAATCAATGGTAACTTCTCGTTCCAATTTCCCGCAAAATCCATAACACAAGCTCGAAGCATGTCCTCTAACATCTGAATTGTCTGCTCTGACTGCCCGTCTGTTTGCGGATGAAAAGCCGTACTGAGTCTCAATTCAGTACCCATGGCCTCTTGCACACACTTCCAGAAATTTGAAAGTGAACCGTGCATCTCGATCTGATACAATGGATTTCGGTACTCCATGTAGTCTGACGACATGAGTTATGTACAGCTGAGCAAACTTTTCCAGCGAAAAAGTCATCTTGACAGCTATAAACCGTGCCGTCTTGGTCAGTCTGTCCACAATAACCCAGATGGCGTCATAACCTTCTCGGGTTTTCGGGAGTCCCACTACAAAATCCATCGTAATGTGTTCCCATTTCCATTCAGGAATCTCCAACGGTTCCAATCTTCCCGCTGGATGTTTATGTTCCACTTTGATTCTCTGACAGGTCATGCATCTGCTCACGAATTTCGCTATATTGTTCTTCATCCCTTTCCACCAGAACTGTAACTTTAAGTCCTGATACATCTTGCTCGCTCCGGGGTGAACCGAATAGGGTGTCTTATGAGCTTCTGACATGATCCGTCTTCTAAGTTCTTCATCCGCTGGAACATTTATCCTTCCTTGATAAAGGATTATTCCATCCTTGGAAATTCCTTCTTGAGCACTTGCCATCATTGGATCTCGCCTCTGAGCTTCCTTTATATTCTCAAATAGCGATGATTCCACTTGGAGTGCAGCTAATCTTCCAGATATCAGCTCCAAGTTCAACGAATTTATCTCTTGCTGCAATAGCTTCGGAAGCCTTTTTATTGGTAGTTGGTGCGATATAGTAGACTTCCTGCTTAAGGCATCCGCTACACGATTGGCTTTCCCTGGATGGTATAGGATTTCACAATCATAATCCTTCACCAGTTCCAACCATCGTCTCTGTCGCATATTGAGCTCTTTTTGCGTGAAGAAATACTTCAAGCTTTGGTGATCAGTGAAAATCTGACATTGAGCTCCATAGAGATAGTGTCGCCAAATTTTGAGTGCGAACACTACTGCAGCAAGTTCAAGGTCATGCGTAGGATAATTCCTTTCATGCTCCTTTAACTGACGGGAAGCATAGGCAATCACCTTGCCGTCTTGCATCAGGACTGCTGCCAATCCTATTTTCGATGCGTCACTGTAGATCACGAACTTCTCCCCTTCAGTGGGAAGCGTAAGGATTGGTGCGCTTGTCAGTCGCCTCTTTAACTCCTGGAAGCTTCTTTCGCATTCCATAGTCCACTCGTACTTCCTTTCCTTGCGTGTAAGAGCAGTAAGAGGTGCAGCTAATCGCGCGAATCCCTCTACAAATCGCTGATAATAACCAGCCAATCCCAAGAAACTGCGTATTTCCGTCACACTCTTGGGTGCAGGCCACTGGTTAATTGCCTCTACCTTTGTCGGATCTACTGCAATACCTTCCTGGGATACAACATGTCCGAGGAAATGTACTCTGTCCAGCCAAAATTCACATTTTGAGAATTTGACATACAGTTGATGCTTCCGTATCGTATTTAGCACGATCCTCAGATGTTCTTTGTGCTCATCATGAGTCTTCGAGTATATAAGAATGTCATCAATGAATACAATGACAAACTTATCCAGATACTCTTTAAAAATCATGTTCATCAAATCCATGAACGCTGCTGGCGCATTCGTCAATCCGAATGGAATCACAAGAAACTCGTAGTGACCATAACGAGTTCTAAACGCCGTTTTAGGAATATCACTTTCTTTGATTCTCAGCTGGTGATATCCTAATCGTAAGTCGATCTTGGAAAATACCGCTGCGCCTTTTAACTGGTCGAATAGGTCATCAATTCTAGGTAACGGATACCTATTTTTGATCGTAACCTTATTCAACTCCCGGTAATCAATGCACAGTCGGAATGTTCCATCCTTTTTCTTGACGAATAACACAGATGCACCCCATGGAGAAAAACTCGGCCTGATGAATTCTTTATCCAAAAGCTCCTTTAATTGTACCTGCAGCTCCTTTAACTCCACTGGAGCCATACGGTATGGTGCTTTGGAAATAGGTGCTGTTCCAGGCATCAACTCAATTTCAAACGAGATTTCTCTCTCTGGTGGTATCCCTGGTAACTCTTCTGGAAATACGTCAAGAAACTCATTAACCACAGGAACATCTTCAGGTTGAAGCTTCTGTTCCTCTGTAGTATCCACCACATATGCCAGATATCCCATGCAACCACTGGCTATCAGCTTGCTTGCTCTCAGCGAACTGATGATCATCTTCCCGGGTCTTCGAGAAGTATCAACATATTCGAAACTCTCTTGTTCCTCGGGTTGGAAGACTATCTTTCGATTTCGGCAGTCGATCGTAGCTTGGTATTTCCCTAGGAAATCCATGCCTAGAATCACATCGTAATCCATGATCTCCATTACGATCAACTCAGCATATAGTTCCCTATTTGCCACATATACTGGTACATAAGGTAGCCAGTAATTGGACAACAATACTTCCCCAGAGGGTAAAGCTGTCTTAAATACCCTTCCCATATTGTCCTTAGGAAGTCCTATCTTGTCAGCAAATGCATAGGAAACAAATGAATGCGTAGCACCGGAATCGAATAGTACAGAGGCTACATGACTAGCAACAGGAAGCTGACCTGTCACCACGTTTGATGTTCCTGCCTCTGCATCTTCTTTGCTGTAGGCCATCACACGAGCATCAGCATGTGATATACGCTCCTGGCGTTGCGGCCTCACTGGTGACTCTTCCACTCTGGCTTGAAGGGAATGGGCTTGTGGGCGTGTCTGGTGCGGTTGGGAAGTGCCTTGTCCACCCTGCCTATTTGGACAGTTCCTGGCGTAATGGCCTTCCTTTCCACATTCGTAGCAAACAAGTGGCCCAAATCTGCATTGCCCAGAATGTCTCTTCCCGCATGTAGGGCAGTTTTGCACATTGGACTCTGCATTACCAGCTGTTCTCCGCTGCTGGTTTCGATTATTGCCCTGGCGATTCCCAGAAAAATTCCCTTTTCTCTTGTTTTGCTGGGATCCTTGATTGTTGCCCTGGCTTGGTTTCGCATTCTGACTAGGCTTGCTCGATTGACCAACTTGCGTAGACTTCGCCAAAGCCCTCTCCTTCTTCTTTGCCTCCTAGTGTTTCTCTCTTTCCTCTTTCTGTCGGGCTACATTAAACTCAGCTCTAATGGCCCGACTCACACAATCTGCTACAGAAGTAGGTGGCACTAGTCCAGTGTCTACTAACGCAGCAATTTCTGGCCTGAACATCCCGATCATTTTCTGTATTTTCTCCCTCTCAGTAAGGACTACGTAGGGACATAGACGGGATAACTGGTCGAACTTTCGGCAGACTTCGCTTACCGACATGTTCCCTTGTGTCAGCTCTAAGAATTCTTTCTGTTACTGTCTCAGAGATGCAGGGTCGTAATATTTCTGGTTAAATTCTTCCAGAAATTCCGCCCAACTCATGGTAGACACATCTCTTCTCATTCGTACAGTGTCCCACCAAAACCGAGCATCTTTTCTCAGCACAAAAGACGCACATGCAACCTTCTCCCGGTCGGTTAGGTTCATGAACTCCATGATCACATTCGTAAAATCATATCAATTCACGAAATTTAGGGTAATGTAAAGCCACATCATCGTAACACATCATCGTACAACATATAATCATTTTGGTATTTCATTCATAGCAAAACATTTATATGTCATACATAGGCATCACCAGTCATATATACATCGGCCGTTTATACAAAATGGCCACAAGTCTATACAAAAGAGCTTTTCTCTCTAAGCTACTTATGTACATGTACACATCTACTGGTCACTCGTTCCCTACATCTGGGACTAGAGGATATTCTTCTGGATCCTCATCGTCATTGGTATCATCTGAGTCGTCACCACCCCTAGGTAATGTTCCCTGTCCTGAGTCATCACCTCGTGGTCTAGACGGTCCGGCCTCATGATCATTCATCATTCTTCTCGGCCTGAATATGCGTGCAAACATTTCATCTTGACCCAGTGTCTCTCGTCGACTCTGCGTCAGATGCTCGATCAGAATCTCTCTCTCGATCGCCCTGATCGTTACCACGAACTCTTGGAGCGTCGGAGGAAACGGCTTGATCACCCTCGGTCTCAGCTCCAAGGATAAGCCTTTCCAAAACAGCTCACAGCAGTTTGCTTCCGTGAGGTTAGGCAACGGACATCTCCTCCGAATGGTCTCCTCAAACCGTGCTGCGTAAGACATCACTGTCTCACCAGACAGCATGACCATCCTCTCGGTCTGGAGAATGTAATCCCTGACCTCATCGAATCCAGGGTACGTAGGTGCATCAGCCTCTCGTCTCTCTGGAGATGCTGGTGCAGGTGCTGGATCTCTGGGTTGAAACTGATCAGCCAACCGCTGACAGAACTCAGCCCAACTGAATCCCAATAAAATCTCCTGGTCACAATATTGCCAGAACACTCGAGCGTCTTCCTGAAACATACTGACTGCCAACTGGATCCACATATCTCGATCAATGTCGCATATTACCATGATCCTCTCTACGGCATGGAGCCAGTCCTTGGTCTCCATCGACTGTCGTCCACCGTCGAGCATAGGAGGACTGCTAGCTCGAAATGCCTGTACTGCCCGTGCTGACACTCTCACCCCAATATGTTGGCGTCCACCAACAACTGGAATGTCCACTACTACCGGTGGATGAACTATCGGTCGTGGCTGTACTATATCTACTAGCGCTGGCACTGGTGCTGGTACTGGTACCGGAGGTCTCTCAGGCACCGGAGGTCTGACTACCGGCCTTTGGGAAATGGGCGGCCTCACAATAGGTCTCGTCCATACCCGTAATACCCCTCTCGGTCGTGGTAGCGGTGGTCTCACATATGGAGGTCTGGTCATCGTGCTACCTATAAGATAATTATTTTCACATAAGAAAATAATTAACTGAACTTAAGTAAACTACTTACTTGGATAGCGGTGCAGGATGCGCAAAGTGTCAAATCGGGATATGGTCACACTGCTCTGATATACCAACTGTGACAGCAGTTGGTATTTAAAACCTAGCCACTCGAAAACCAAGCTCTGATATACCAACTGTGGCGGCAGTTGGTATTCTAAACTTCACCAATCTCAAACCAGGCTCTGATACCAACTGTGGCGGCCCGCCCCTTGTGGAGATCATACAATACTATTACAGTTGAGCTTTATCGCTAACTGTGATAGATTGTACTCTCATGGGTCGCCGGCTTATCTCTCTCCTCTATTTAAATCATGACGTTTTTGGGAAATTTTTTTTTTCTTTAAACATCATATAAAATCTTTTTCCACTATTTACTTTGTTGATAGGTACAAAGTAATATAAATAATACAGTGCTTTTGTAAAATATATATAATTACAAAAGAACTGTTTCCCCTTTTTTTTTTTTCCTTTCACTTTCACGCTCAGCGGTAAGACTCTGGCAGTACCATATCCCTCGCCCAGTTATCCCATTTGACACGCGCCATCCCGTCCGCATCCAGTCAAACAAGCTACTGAGCTGGTCGCTTACCTGCAACATTAGCAAAAATGGTGAGCTACAGGCTCAGTAAGTTCAAACATGCAAGAAATGAAATTTCTATGAATAGTACTATTCATCGTGAATAGTATCTTTGACCACTATTCATACATGAATAGTAACTTTGACCACTATTCATGATGAATAGTAAGTTTGACCACAACACTGTCTCACACTAGTACATCTACCGCGATGTTAGTGCTCTCACTAAACTGTCTTATGCTCAATTATGGCACAGTTTCAGTTTTAGGTCATTATCTTTATTTACGTTCTGGTTTTGAGCTCGGTTGGCAGTACCATTTAAGTGTGCATGACTGGGAGCGGTACATTAGTGCTGACCTCCACAGCCTTAATCTCATAGCCCCGAAGGCAAAATTATACATAACTGGGAGCGGTACATCAGTGCTGACCTCCACAGTCTTATCTCATAGCCCCGAAGGCAAAAATAGTACCTCCCTATACGGAAGGCTGGTACGCCAGAAAGTGGGTTCATTACCGACTTTTTACACATCTAACCCGGTGACTTCATATTGCCCCGTGGTTAGGAATGGTTCACATTTTAATTTTTTGGGGAGTGAGTTTCATTAACCTCGCTCTAGTGCCCGAAGCACAATTAACCATGTGTCCCATTCTTATAGTGCCCGTAGCACATTTCGTCTCTCTCTCTATTCTGTCATAGTGCCCGTAGCACATATGTACCTAACTTATAGTTAGTACATTAAAATTAGCACAATATTGCTATATGTTGCAGACAGGTAAATGTCTGAACTTACCTTATCAGCCTCTTTCCTTTCTCTCTCTTGGATCTTGAATCGCCTTCCTTGTAGGCCGATTTTGGGATCCTACAGACAAAACTATGTCTGTTAATTTCTTTCCCAATTATAGCTCTTATTTTTTCATTAAAAAGCTTAAATAAAACCTATTTATAACTTTTTAGGTTTTATTTATTATTTTCACCGTTTTCCCCTAACTTTTGTAAAATTACGATTTTACCCCAATATTTTGGCAAAATTGCAGTTTTACCCCTGACGGAATTTTATTGATCCAGACTGCATTTTTGGCTCTCAGGAACTTTTCTGACTCTTTTCTAGTCATTACCGGGTTCGTTTCTATTTTATTTCCACTTTTTGTTTTCCCGGCCCTCGGGAAGCACTATTCCGACCCTTACGTCGGTTTAGTGATTTTCTATTGTTTCGGAGTCTCAAATGGACGTTTCACTAGTATTTAAAACGTTCATCTAGACTTTCCCGACCTAGGTCTCCGAGGCTCGGGTTTTCCGTTCCCGACTCGGACCTTTATTTTATTTCCAAAAACGCCCCCCCCTCGGGGTCGGTTTTTCAATCTCACACGCGTTTTTTATTTTTAAGGGGACTGGTTACTATTCATGACCCACCCCTTAAATTTTTCCTTATTCAATTTTTCCGTTAGGGACTCGGGTTTCCGTCCCGGCCCTAAATTTTATTTTAAATTCCCAATTTTACCCCGAATGCCGTTTTCGAAATTTCGGCAGCATTTCGGCGTAAATTTAAGGCTTCCGGCGCTAGGTACGCCTCGAACCGAATGTACCTGCCACGTACTATACCACAAGCCTATTTTATGTAAAAGTTTTCCAAACTTTTACATAAAAGCCCACAAATTTCAAATTTCACATTATCACCCACATTACAACATTTTTTTTCACAAATTTACCCTTAATTTGGTTTCGGTTTTCACAACAAAACCAAACCAAATTTTGTCAAATTTTCACCACACTTTAGGCCATTCAATGTCATGTTTCCAACACTTTTTCAAGCCCATTTTCAATGCATTTTCAACCACATTTTTAGGGTTTTTATGCACTTAGAACCCACGGCCTTATTAATGAAAATCATGCTCAACATATTTGTTTCATTCTTTCAATCACATTGCCACCATTTACACATTAATTTGCATGATTTCAATCAACCAAATATCACATAAAACCAAGCAAAATTTTCTTCCAAACCCATTAACAACCCACGGCCACTTTATATATTCCACACAAGAAATTTTTTCCAAGCTTTTCATAATGAAATACAAGCTTTATTCTTCACAAATTTAAACTTGGAAAGCATATTACCAATTAACCAAAACTTTTTCTCATTGGTTACCCAAGGTAACCCACGGATTTACCTTTGAAAAACCAACCAAAATTTTTACATCTTCCAATCACTATTCACCCACGGATTTTGTGAAGAAAACCATGAAAAAAATCAAGTGCAAGGGAAGATACCTTAATCAATTGCTTCCTTTGTCTTCTAGGAGTGTTTTGACACACTTTTTGTGAAGAAATGTTGAAGATAAAACTTGGTTTCCCTTGGGTGGCTCACGTACATGCCATGGAAGATAACTTAGAATTTTTTTCTCTTTGGTTTTGCATGAAAAAATGGTTTCCGCCTTTCACTCCAAAAGTGGCCGACTTATGCCACTAAAAGACCAATTAATTTGGTCATTAGCCAATGGGATTTAGGCACCTTTCAAGCCATTACTTTCCATAATTTTCAAAAATTAAAAATGGTAATTTTTGGCCAAATCTTGGCCTTTAGATCAAAAGCTAAATGAATCATGGCCTTTCATTCCACCAACCACCAAAATTCTTTCATTTATTAATCTTGAATTATGATGTCATAAATACTAAAGTGAAAGTTGACTTTGACTTTCACTATTCACATTAATTCGACTACTTTTTGACCGATGCCGGTTCGAGCCGAAATTTTCCCGAAATCGTCCCGGCGTGTTCCTGAGGTCTCCTGTGCAGTCGGATCAATTTAATCTGCTTCCGTTTGATCAAAATCAATCCCGGAAGTTTACCGTCTTTTATTGCTCCGGTTAGGGTTTTCAATGCCGATTTTGGCACCGTTTCACCCGTTTCAACTCAGTGAATTTTTCCAGCACTGAATTCTTACTCGTCAGTATTGTTAGAACATTTTCATATATTCTGAACAATATAAATACATTTATTTCACTCTTTAACTAGTACAAATTGTTATATACATACAATTGTACATTTTCATCCGAGAATTGTCTGAATTTCCCGGTTATCACACCCAGTCATGTACAATTTTGCCTTCGGGGCTATGAGATTAAGGATGTGGAGGTCAGCACTAATGTACCGCTCCCAGTCATGCGCACTTAAATGGTACGGCCAATCTAAGCTCAAAACCAGAACGTGATCAAAGATAATTACCTAAAACTGAAACTATGCCATAATTGAGCATAAGACAGTTTCGTGAGAGTACTAATATCGCGGTAGATATACTGTTGATATACTATGTTGTGATCAAACTTACTATTCATAATGAATAGTGGTCAAAGTTACTATTTATGTATGAATAGTGATCAACGTTACTATTTACGATGAATAGTACTATTCATAGAAATTTTATTTCTTGCATGTTTGAACTTACTGAGCCTGTAGCTCACCATTTTTGCTTATGTTGTAGGTAAGCGACCGGCTCAGTAGCTTTGTTTGACTGGATGGTGGACGGGATGGCGCGTGTCAAATGGGATAAGTGGGCGAGGGATATGGTCCTGCCAGAGTCTTTCCACTGAGCGATAAAAGAGAACGGAAAAAGAAAACAGTTCTTTTGTAAATATGTATTTTACGAAAGTACTGTATTATGTAAATTACTTTGTACTTGCCAACAAAGTAAATAGTGGAAAATATTTTACATGATGTTAAAAAAAAAAAATTCCCAAAAACGTCATGTTTTACAAGAGAGATAGATTAGCCGGCGACCCATGAGAGTACAATCTATCGTAGTTAACGATAAAGCTTAACTGTAATAGTATTGTATGATCTCTATGAAGGGCAGGCCGCCACAGAAACTGGTGGAACGGTACCAAAAATGGCATTGAAAACCCTAACCAGTGCACTAAAAGGTGAAAAACTTCTGGGATTGATTTTGATCAAACAGAAGCAGTATAAATTGATCCGACTGCACAGGAGACCTCAGGAACCCGCCGAGATGATTTCAGGAAAATTTCAGCTCGAACCGATACCGGTCAAAAAGTAGTCGAATTAATGTGAATAGTAAAAGTCAAAGTCAATATATTACTTTGCATTTATGACATCATAAAGAAATTTTAATAAATGGGAAAATTATGGTGGTTGGTGGCATTAATGGCCAAGATTTAATCACTTTTTTATCTAAAGGCCAAGATTTGGCCAAAATTTCACCCATTTAATTTTTGAAAAAAATGGAAAGAAATGGGTTTGAAAAGTGTTGCATTTTGATTGGTTTGAAACCAAATTAATTGGTTCCTTTAACACTTAAGTCGGCAACATTTTAAACAAAATGGCCGTAGCCATTTCAAAGCCAAAACCAAAGGAAAAAATTTTCTAAGTATTCTCCCTAGAGGAACCGTGAGCCACCAAGGAAAACCAAGTCAAATACCCAAGTTTCCTTCACAAAATTTGTGTCAAACCCTTCCTTGAAGACAAAGGAAGCAAGAAAACAAGGTAACTTTCTTTGGTTTGCATTTTTTCTTGATTTTTCTCCCTAAAATTCGTGGAATGAATAGTGTAAAGGATGAAAAATTTTTGGTTTGTTTTGATTGATTTGGTGCTTGGGTTTTGTTAAGGGTGTGATTAGAAGAAAAATCATGCATTTTGTTTAAAGAAAAACAAAATTTTGGTTGGTTTTCCAAGGGTAAAACCGTGGGTTACCAAGTGTAGTCAATGATGAATTGTTGTGGTTTAAGTGTTAACATGCTTTAAATCATATTTTGGTCAAATATAAAGCATGATTTGTATGGTTGAAAGCTTGGAAAAAATTTTGGTATCAAATAACCCTAATATGGCCGTGGGTTTAATTAGGGTTTGGGGAAAAATTTTTGCATGATTTACTTGATGTTTGGATGGTTTAAATCATGCATTTAATTATGGAAATGATGGATTTGTGATTGAAAGCATGAAACAAAATGTTGTGCATGTTTTTCTCTTAAATGGCCGTGGGTTGTAATGATGAAAAAACCCTAGGAATTGTGTTGAAAAATGCATTGAAATTGGCTTGAAAATGTGCTAGATAATGACATTGGAATAGCCTAAAATTTGGTGGAAAAATTGAAAAGTTTTGGTTAGGTTTTGAGTGTGAAAACCGTGGCCAAAACTAAGGGAAAAATTGAAAGAAATTTTGTGTAATGTGGTTCAAAATATGAATTGTAATTTTGTGAGCTTTTATGTAAAAGTTTGTAAAACTTTTACATAAAATAGGCTTGTGGTATAGTACGTGGCAGGTACATATGGTTCGAGGCGTACCTAACTGTGATAACGGGGAAATTCAGGCATTCCCGGAAGAAAATGTACAAATGTATGTATATAACAATTTGTACTACTTAAAGAGTGAAATAAATGTAATTATATTATTTAGAATATATTAAAATGTTCTAACAATACTGACGAGTAAGAATCCAGTGTTAGAAAAATTCACTGAGTTGAAACGGGCGGAACGGTGCCAAAAACGGCATTGAAAACTCTAACCGATGCAATAAAAGATGAAAAACTTCCGGGATTGATTTTGATCAAACGGAAGCAGTTTAAATTGATCCAACTGCATAAGAGACCTCAGGAACCCGCTGGGAAGATTTCACGAAAATTTCGGCTCGAACCGGTATCGGTCAAAAAGTAGTCGAATTAATGTGAATAGTAAAAGTCAAAGTCAAAGTTTTACTTTGCATTTATGACATCATAAATCCATTTAATAAATGAATGAAAAATGGTGGTTGGTGGCATTAATGGCCAAGATCAGTTTGCTTTTTGATCTAAAGGCCAAGATTTGGCCAAAATTCCATCATTTTAATTTTTGAAAAATGTGGAAAGAAATAGGGTTGAAAGGTGTTAATTTTTGATTGGTTGGTAGCCAAATTAATTGGCTTTCTTTGTGGTTAAGTCGGCCAAACTTGGAACAAATTGGCCGAGACAATTTTGAAGCCAAAACAAAGAACAAAAAGTTTCTAAGTGTTGTCCATGGAGAGTACGTGAGCAACCAAAGAGAAACCAAGCAAATCATCCAAATTTTCTTCACAAAATTGGTGTCAAACCCTTCCTTGAAGACAAAGGAAGCAAGTGAGCAAGGTAACTTTCCTTGGTTTGAAAATTTTCTTGATTTTTCTTCCAAAAATCCGTGTAATGAATAGTGTAAAGGATGGAAAATTTTTGGCTTGTTTTGATTGATTTGGTGCTTGGGTTTTGTTAAAGGAATAAGTAGGAGAAAAACCATGCATTTTGTTTAAAGAAAAACAAAATTTTGATTGGTTTTCTAAGGGTAAAACCGTGGGTTAACATGAGTAATCAATGATGAATTGTTGTGGTTTAAATATTAACATGCTTTAAATCATATTTTGGTCAAATATAAAGCATGATTTGTATGATGGAAAGCTTGGAAAAAATTTGGTGTGAACTTACCCTAATATGGCCGTGGTTTAATTAGGGTTTGGGCAAAAATTTTTGCATGATTTACTTGATGTTTGGATGGTTTAAATCATGCATTTTATTATGGAAATGATGGAATTGTGATTGAAAGCATGAAACAAAAAAAATTGGTGTACGTTTCTCTTAATTTGGCCGTGGGTTGTAATGATGAAAAACCCTAGGAATTGTGTTGAAAAATGCATTGAAATGGGCTTGAAAATGTGCTAGAAAATGACATTAGAATAGCCTAAAATTTGGTTGAAAATTTGAGAAATTTTGGTTATGTTTTGATTGTGAAAACCGTGGCCAAAAACCAAGGGTAAAATTTAAAAAAATTTTGTGTAATGTGGTTTAAAATGTGAATTGGAATTTTGTGAGCTTTTATGTAAAAGTTTGGAAAACTTGTACATAAAATAGGTTTGTGGTATAGTACGTGGTAGGTACATATGGTTCGAGGCGTACCTAACGCCGGTAGCCTTAAATTTACGCCGAAATACTGCCGAAATTTCGAAAACTGCATTTGGGGTAAAAATGGAATTAAAAATAAAAGTTTAGGGTCGGGTTGGAAACCCGAGTCCCTAACGGAAAATTGAATAAGGAAAACCTAAGGGGTGGTTCGTGAATAGTAACCTGTCCCCTTAAAAATGTAAAACGCGAGTGAAACTGAAAAACCGACCCCGAGGGTGGGCGTTTTTTTTTTGAAACGAAATAAAGGTCCGAGTCGGATACGGAAAATCCGAGCCTCGGAGACCTAAATCGAGAATGTCTAGATAAACGTTTGAAATACTAGTGAAACGTCCATTTGAGGTTCCGAAACGATAGAAAATCACTAAACCGATGTAAGGGTCGGAATAGTGTTTCCCGAGGGTCGGGAAAGTGAAAAATGGAAATAAAATAGAAACGAATCCGGTAATGATTAGAAAAGAGTCAGAAAAGTTCCTGAGAGCCAAAAATACAGTCTGGATCAAGAAAATTCCGTCAGGGGTAAAATTGTAATTTTACCAAAATGTAGGGGCAAAATCGTAATTTTACAAAAGTTGAGAAAAATGGGGAAAATGATAAATAAAGCCTAAAAAGTTATAAATAGGTTTTATTTAATCTTTTTAATGAAAAATAAAAGCTATAAATGAAAATGAAATTAACAGCCAAGATTTTGTCTGTAGGATCCCAAAATCGATCTACAAGGAGGGCGATCAAAGATCCACGAGAGAAAAGGGGAAGAAACTGATAAGGTAAGTTCAGACATTTACCTGTCTGCAACATATAGCATTATTATTGCTAACTTTAATGTACTAACTATAAGTTAGGTACATATGTGATACGGCACTATTATAGAATAGAGAGAGACGAAATGTGCTACGGGCACTATTATAGAATAGAGAGAGACGAAACGTGCTACGGGTACTATTAAGAATGGGACACATAGTAAATTGTGCTTCGGGCACTAGAGCGAGGTTAATGAAACTCACTCACGTAAAATTAAAATGTGAACCATTCCTAACCACGGGGCAATATGAAGTCACCGGGTTAGAATTTTAAAAACTCGGTAATGAAACCACTTTTGGCGTACTAGCCTTCCGTACAGGGAGGTAATTTTGCCTTCGGGACTATGATGAGATTAAGGCTGTGGAGGTCAGCACTGATGTACCGCTCCCAGTCATGCGCACTTAAATGGTACCGCCAACCTGAGCTCAAAACCAGAACATAATGAAAGATAATTACCTAAAACTGAAACTATGCCATAATTGAGCATAAGACAGTTTCGTGAGGGTACTAACATCGCGGTAGATGTACTGTTGATATACTGTATTGTGGTCAAACTTACTATTCATAATGAATAGTAGTCAAAGTTACTATTCACGTATGAATAGTGGTCAACGATACTATTCATGATGAATAGTACTATTCATAGAAATTTTATTTCTTGCATGTTTGAACTTACTGAGTCTGTAGCTCACCATTTTTGCTTATGTTGCAGGTAAGCGACCAGCTCAGTAGCTTTGATTGACTGGATGGCGGACGAGATAGCGTGTGTCAAATGGGATAGGGGACGAGGGATATGGTCCTGCCAGAGTCTTTCCACTGAGCGATAAAAGAGAACGGAAAAAGAAAACAGTTCTTTTGTAAATATGTATTTTACGAAAGGACTGTATTATGTAAATTACTTTGTACTTGCGAACAAAGTAAATAGTGAAAAATGTTTTACATGATGTTTAAAGAAAAAAAAAATTTCCCAAAAACGTCATGATTTAAAGAGAGATAGATTAGCCGGCGACCCATGAGAATACAATCTATCGCAGTTAGCGAAAAAGCTTAACTGTAATAGTATTGTATGAACTCTACGAGGGGCGGGCCGCCACAGTTGGTATCAGAGCAGGTTTACGGTTGGTGTAGTTAAGATTACCAGCTGCTGTCACAGTTGGCATATCAGAGCAGTATTGACCATATCCTGATTTGACACTTCGTGCATCCTACACCGCTATCCAAGTAAGTAGTTTATTTAAGTTTAGTTAATTATTTTCTCATATGAAAATAATTATCTTACAGGTAGCAAGATGACCAGACCTCCTTATGTGAGACCACCAGTACCACGACCTAGAGGGGCATTACGGGTATGGACGAGACCTATTGTGAGGCCGTCTATTTCCCAACGACCAGTAATTAGACCCCCGGTGCCCGAGAGACCTCCGGTACCAGTACCAGCACCAGTACCAGCTCCAATAGATGTAGTATAGCCTCGACCGGTACTTTATCCACCTGTAGTAGTAGACATTCCAGTTGTTGGTGGACGTCAACATATTGGGATGAGAGTTTCGGCACGGGCAGTACAGGCATTCAGAGCTAGTAGTCCCCCTATGTTTGATGGTGGATGACAGTCGATGGAGACAAAGGACTGGCTTCATGCCATAGAGAGGATTATGGTGATATGCGACATTGATCGAGAGATGTGGATCCAGTTGGCCATCAGTATGTTTCAAGGAGACGCTCGAGTATTCTGGGAGTATTATGACTAGGAGATTTTGTTGGGATTCAGCTAGGCTGAGTTCTGTCAGCGATTGGCTGATCAGTTTCCACCTAGGGATCCGGCACCTGCTCCAGCACCTCCGGAGAGATGAGAGGCTGATACACCTGCGTATCCTGGATTCGATGAGGTTAGGGACTATATTCTCTAGACTGAGAGGATGTTCATGTTGTCTGGTGAGACAGTTATGTCTTACGCAGCACGATTTGAGGAGACTATTAGGAAGAGATGTCCGTTGCCCAACCTCACTGAAGCGAACTACTGTGAGCTATTTTGGAGAGGTTTACCCATGGAGTTGAGACAGAGGGTGATTAAGCTATTTCTTCCTACGCTCCAAGAGTTTGTAGTGACGATCAGGACGATCGAGAGGGAGATATTTGATTGAGCATTTGACGCAGAGTCGACGAGAGACACTAGGTCAAGATGAGATGATGGCACGCATCTTTGGGCCGAGAAGAATGATAAACGATCATGAGGCCTGACCATCTAGACCACGAGGAGGTGATGACTCAGGACAGGGAGCATTGCCTAGGGGTGGTGATGACTCAGATGATCCAGATGATGATGAGGATCCAGAAGAATATCCTCTAGTCCCAGACACAGGGGATGTGTGACCAATAGATGTATGCATGTACATAAGTAGCTTAGAGAGAAAAGCTCTTTTGTATAGACTTGTGGCCAAGATGTATATGATGGCCGATGTATAAATGACTGGTGATGGTTATGTATGACATATAAATGTTTTGCTATGAATGAAATATCAAAATGATTATATGTTGTACGATGATGTGGCTTTACATTACCCTGAATTTCGTAAATTTTTATGATCTTATGAATGTGGTCATGGAAAAGCTAACGGTGAATTATCGTGCCATAATAGGATAATAGGCAAGATGGTGGATTTGCGAAATCGACCAGAGGGACGAGAACGACGTCCTAATGTCATGGAGAGATTAGATCAGATACAAGCCCTACTCGAAGCTCAGATGCAGGAAAATGCTAATCTGAGACAACGGGTATAGGAGTTAGAACAGAGAAAAGGTTCTGAGGGTACCCAAGTAGAACAAGAAGCTGAGGTAGATCCGGTTATCCCTCTAGCTGCTGTACATGAGAGAGTTCCTGAACCTCAATCGGTATTAAATCTGGAACCCCTCTATGAAAGATTCAGACGTATAAGGCCGCCAGAATTTGAAGGTTCTACTAATCCTCTAGAGGCTGAAGACCGGTTGTCAGCCTTGCAAGTGATCATGGAATTCATGAACCTAACTGACGGAGAAAAGGTTGCATGTGCATCTTTTGTGTTGAGAAAAGATGCTCGTTTTTGGTGGGACACTATGCGAATGAGAAGAAATGTGTCTAACATGAGTTGGGCGGAATTTCTGGAAGAATTTAACCAGAAATATTATGACCCTACATCTCTGAGACAACATCAGAAAGAATTCTCAGAATTGACGCAAGGAAATATGTCGGTGAGCGAAGTTTGTCGAAAGTTCGACCAGTTATCCCGTTTATGTCCCTATGTAGTCCCTACTGAGAGGGAGAAGATACAGAAAATGATCTGGATGTTCAGGCCAGAAATAGCTATATTGGTAGATACTAGTCAGGTACCGCCTACTTCTGTAGCAGATTGTGTTGGTCGGGCCATAAGAGTTGAGTTTCACGTAGCCCGACAGAAAGAGGAAAGAGAAAAACACTGGGAGGGCAAGAAGAAGGAGAGGGCTTTGGCTAAGTCTACACAAGTTGGTCAATCGAGCAAGTCAAACCAGAATGCTAAACCAAGCCAGGGCAATAATCAAGGATCCCAGCAAAATAAGAGGAAAGGCAATTTTTCTGGAAATTGCCAGGGAAATGATCGAAACCAATAGCGAAGAACAGCTGGTAATGCGGAATCCAATGTGCAAAATTGTCCTACATGCGGGAAGAGACATTCTGGGCAATGCAGATTTGGCCCACTTGTTTGCTATGGATGTGGAAAGGAAGGCCATTATGCCAGGAACTGTCCAAACAATAGGCAAGGTGTACAAGGCACTTCCCAAGCGCACCAGACACGCCCACAAGCTCATTCCCTTTAGGCCAGAGTTGAAGAGTCTCCAGTAAGGCCGCAACACCAGAAGCATGTGCCACGTGCTGATGCTCGTGTGATGGCCTACAGTAAAGAGGATGCAGAGGCAGGAACATCAAACGTAGTGACAAGTCAGCTTACTGTCGCTAGTCATGTAGCCTCTATACTATTCGATTCCGGTGCTACGCATTCTTTTGTTTCCTATGCATTTGCTGACAAGATAGGACTTCCTAAGGACTATATGGGAAGAGTATTTAAGACAGCTTTACCCTCTGGTGAAATATTGTTGTCCAATTACTGGCTACCTCATGTACCAGTATATGTGGCAAATAGGGAACTATATGCTAAGTTGATCGTAATGAAGATCATAGATTACAATGTGATTCTAGGCATGGATTTCCTAGGGAAATATCAAGCTACGATCGACTGCCGAAATCGAAAGATAGTATTCCAGCCCGAGGAAGAAGAGAGTTTCAAGTATGTCGATGCTTCTCAAAAACCCGAGAAGATGATGATCAGTTCGCTGAGAGCAAGCAAGCTGATAGCCAGTGGTTGCATAGGAAATCTGGCATATGTGGTGGACACTACAGAGGAACAGAAGCTTCAACCTGAAGATGTTCCCGTTGTTAATGAGTTTCTTGACGTATTTTCGGAAGAGTTACCAGGGATACCTCCAGAGAGAGAAATCTCGTTCGAAATTGAGTTGATGCCTAGAATGGCACCTATTTCCAAAGCACCATACCGCATGGCTCTAGTGGAGTTAAAGGAGTTGCAGGAATAACTAAAGGAGCTTTTGGACAAAGGATTCATCAGACCGAGTTATTCTCCATGGGGTGCACCTGTGTTATTCGTCAAGGAAAAGGATGGAACATTCCATTTGTGCATTGATTACCGGGAGTTGAATAAGGTTACGATCAAAAATAGGTATCCGTTGCCTAGAATCGATGACTTATTCGACCAGTTGAAAGGCGCAGCGGTATTTTCCAAGATCGACTTACGATCAGGATATCACCAACTGAGAATTAAAGAAAGTGATATTCCTATGACGGCATTTAGGACTTGTTATGGTCACTATGAGTTCCTTGTAATGCCATTTGGATTAACAAATGCACCAGCAGCGTTCATGGATTTAATGAACAAAATTTTTAAAGAGTATTTGAATAAGTTTGTCATTGTATTCATTGATGACATTCTTATATACTCAAAGACTCATGAGGAGCATAAGAAGCATCTGAGGATCGTGCTGAATACGATAATGAAGCATCAACTGTATGCCAAATTCTCAAAATACGAGTTTTGGCTGGACAGAGTACATTTCCTTGAACATGTTGTATCTCAGGAAGGTATTGCTGTAGATCCGACGAAAGTAGATGCAATTAACCAATGGCCTGCACCTAAGAGTGTGACGGAAATACGCAGTTTCTTGGGATTAGCTAGTTATTATCAGCGATTTGTAGAGGGATTCACGCGATTAGCTGCACCTCTTACTGCTCTTACACGCAAAGAAAGGAAGTATGAGTGGACTATGGAATGTGAAAGAAGCTTCCAGGAGTTAAAGAGACGGCTGACAAGCGCACCAATCCTTACGCTTCCCACTGAAGGGGAGAAGTTTGTGATCTACAGTGATGCATCGAAAATAGGATTGGGAGCAGTCCTGATGCAAGGCAGCAAGGTGATTGCTTACGCTTCCCGTCAATTAAAGGATCATGAAAGGAATTACCCTACACATGACCTTGAACTTGCTGCAGTAGTGTTCGCACTTAAAATTTGGCGACACTGTCTCTATGGAGCTCAATGTCAGATTTTTACTGATCACCAAAGCCTGAAGTATTTCTTCACGCAAAAGGAGCTCAATATGCGGCAAAGAAGATGGTTGGAACTAGTAAAGGATTACGATTGTGAAATCCTATACCATCCAGGAAAGGCCAACCGTGTAGCGGATGCTTTAAGTAGAAAGTCTACCATATCGCACCAGCTACCGATAAAAAGGCTTCCGAAGCCATTGCAGCAAGAAATAAATTCCTTGAACTTGGAGCTGATATCCGAAAGACTAGCTGCACTCCAAGTGGAATCATCGTTGTTTGAGGACATAAAGGAAGCTCAATGACGAGATCCAAGAATGACAAGTTCTCAAGAAGGAATTTCCAAGGATGGAATGATCCTTTATCAAGGAAGGATTAATGTTCCAGCTGATGAGGAACTTAGAAGACGGATCATGTCAGAAGCCCATGAGACACCATATTCAGTTCATCCCGGAGCTAGCAAGATGTATCAGGACTTGAAGTTATAGTTCTAGTGGAGAGGGATGAAAAACGATATAGCGAAATTCGTGAGCAGATGCATGATCTGTCAGAGAATTAAAGCGGAACATAAACATCCAGCAGGAAGATTGGAACCTTTGGAGATTCCTGAATGGAAATGGGAACACATTACGATGGATTTTGTAGTGGGACTCCCAAAAACCCGAAAAGGATATGACGCCATCTGGGTTATTGTGGACAGACTGACCAAGACGGCACAGTTTATAACTGTCAAGATGACTTTTTCATTGGAAAAGTTTGCTCAGTTGTACGTAACTCATGTCGTCAGATTACATGGAGTACCAAAATCCATTGTGTCAGATTGAGATGCACGATTCACTTCGAATTTCTGGAAGTGTGTGCAAGAAGCCATGGGTACTGAATTGAGACTCAGTACGGCATTCCATCCGCAAACAGACGGACAGTCGGAGCGGACAATTCAGATATTAGAGGACATGCTTCGAGCTTGTGTAATGGATTTTGCCGGGAATGGGAACGAGAAGTTACCATTAATTGAATTCTTGTACAATAATAGTTACCAAGCTTCCATAGGTATGGCACCTTACGAGGCTTTATATGGACGGAAGTGCAGATCACCATTACACTGGTATGATTTGCGAGAAAAGCAATTGCATAAGACAGATTTCATACAAGAGACTTCCGATGCAGTTGCTAGAATTCAGCATCAAATGAAAATTGTGCAAAGTCGACAAAAGAGTTATGCAGATAAGAGGCGGAGATCCTTAGAGTTTGATGAAGGAGACTTCGTGTTTCTCAAGGTATCACCCATGAAGGGGATTATGCATTTCAGTAAGAAAGGGAAACTGAGTCTAAGATATATTGGGCCTTACGAAATTATCAAACGCATTGGAAAGGTCGCTTACAGATTAGCGCTACCTCCTGAATTGTCGTCAGTGCATAATGTATTTCATGTGTCGATGCTGAGAAAGTATATACTAGATCCGTCCCATGTGTTGAAGCATGAACCTGTTCAAATCCACGAGGATTTGACATATGAGGAACAACCTATTCGAGTACTGGCTCGTGAAGAGAAAGTACTGAGGAATAAGACAATCCCACTAGTGAAGATTTTGTGGAAAAATCACAACATTGAAGAAGCTATGTGGGAACGAGAAGACGAGATGAGGAGTTTATACCCCCACTTGTTCTAATTTTCGAGGACGAAAATTTTATAAGGAAGGGTGAATGTGATAACCGGGAAATTCAGGCATTCTCGGAAGAAAATGTACAAATGTATGTATATAAAAATTTATACTATTTAAAGAGTGAAATAATGTAATTATATTGTTTAGAATATATTAAAATGTTCTAACAATACTGACGAGTAAGAATCCAGTGTTGGAAAAATTCATTGAGTTGAAACGGGCGGAACGGTGCCAAAAACGACATTGAAAACCCTAACCAGTGCAATAAAAGATGAAAAACTTCCGGGATTGATTTTGATCAAACGGAAGTAGTTTAAATTGATCCGACTGCACAAGAGACCTCAGGAACCCGCCTGGAAGATTTCAGGAAAATTTCGGCTCGAACCGGTTTCGGTCAAAAAGTAGTTGAATTAATGTGAATAGTAAAAGTCAAAGTCAAAGTTTTACTTTGCATTTATGACATCATAAATCCATTTAATAAATGAATGAAAAATGGTGGTTGGTGGCATTAATGGCCAAGATTAGTTTTCTTTTTTATCTAAAGGCAAAGATTTGGCCAAAATTCCATCATTTTAATTTTTGAAAAATGTGGAAAGAAATAGGGTTGAAAGGTGTTGATTTTTAATTGGTTGGTAGCCAAATTAATTGGCTTTCTTTGTGGTTAAGTCGGCAAAACTTGGAACAAATTGGCCGAGACAATTTTGAAGCCAAAACAAAGAACAAAAAGTTTCTAAGTGTTGTCCATGGAGAGTACGTGAGCAACCAAAGAGAAACCAAGCAAATCATCCAAAATTTCTTCACAAAATTGGTGTCAAACCCTTCCTTAAGACAAAGGAAGCAAGTGAGCAAGGTAACTTTCCTTGGTTTGAAAATTTTCTTGATTTTTCTTCCAAAAATCCATGTAATGAATAGTGTAAAGGATCGAAAAATTTTTGGTTTGTTTTGATTGATTTGGTGCTTGGGTTTTGTTAAGGGAATAAATAGGAGAAAAACCATGCATTTTGTTCAAAGAAAAACAAAATTTTGGTTGGTTTTCCAAGGGTAAAACTGTGGGTTACCGTGAGTAATCAATGATGAATTGTTGTGGTTTAAATATTAACATGCTTTAAATCATATTTTGGTCAAATATAAAGCATGATTTGTATGATGGAAAGCTTGGAAAAAATTTGGTGTGAACTTACCCTAATATGGCCGTGGTTTAATTAGGGTTTGGGCAAAAATTTTTGCATGATTTACTTGATGTTTGGATGGTTTAAATCATGCATTTTATTATGGAAATGATGGAATTGTGATTGAAAGCATGAAACAAAAAAAATTGGTGTATGTTTCTCTTAATTTGGCCGTGGGTTATAATGATGAAAAACCCTAGGAATTGTGTTGAAAAATGCATTGAAATGGGCTTGAAAATGTGCTAGAAAATGACATTAGAATAGCCTAAAATTTGGTTGAAAATTTGAGAAATTTTGGTTAGGTTTTGATTCTGAAAACCGTGGCCAAAAACCAAGGGTAAAATTTAAAGAAATTTTGTGTAATGTGGTTCAAAATGTGAATTGGAATTTTGTGAGCTTTTATGTAAAAGTTTGGAAAACTTTTACATAAAATAGGTTTGTGGTATAGTACGTGGCAGGTACATATGGTTCGAGGCGTACCTAACACCGGTAGCCGTAAATTTACGCCGAAATGCTGCCGAAATTTCGAAAACTGCATTTGGGGTAAAAATGGAATTAAAAATAAAAGTTTAGGGTCGGGTTGGGAACCCGAGTCCCTAAGGGAAAATTGAATAAGGAAAACCTAAGGGTTGGTTCGTGAATAGTAATCCGTCCCCTTAAAAATGTAAAACGCGAATGAAACTGAAAAACCGACCCCGAGGGGGGGCGTTTTTTTTTGGAAACGAAATAAAGGTCCGAGTCGGGTACGGAAAATCCATGTCTCGAAAACCTAAATCGGGAATGTCTAGATGAACGTTTTAAATACTAGCGAAACGTCCATTTGAGGCTCCGAAATGATAGAAAATCACTAAATCGACGTAAGGGTCGGAATAGTGTTTCCCGAGGGTCGAGAAAGTGAAAAATCAAAATAAAATAGAAACGAACCCGGTAATGATTAGAAAAGAGTCATAAAAGTTCTTGAGAGCCAAAAATGCAGTCTGGATCAAGAAAATTCCGTCAGGGGTAAAATTGCAATTTTGCCAAAATATAGGGGCAAACTCGTAATTTTGTAAAAGTTGAGAAAAATGGGGAAAATGATAAATAAAGCCTAAAAAGTTATAAATAGGTTTTATTTAAGCTTTTTAATGAAAAATAAAAGCTATAAATGAAAATGAAATTAACAGACAAGGTTTTGTCTGTAGGATCCCAAAATCGACCTACAAGAAGGGCGATCAAAGATCCACGAGAGAAAAGGAGAAGAAACTGATAAGGTAAGTTCAGACATTTACCTGTCTGCAACATATAGCATTATTATTGCTAACTTTAATGTACTAACTATAAGTTAGGTACATATGTGCTACGGGCACTATTATAGAATAGAGAGAGAGACGAAATGTGCTACGGGCATTATTAAGAATGCGACACATAGTAAATTGTGCTTCGGGCACTAGAGCAAGGTTAATGAAACTCACTCACCTAAAATTAAAATGTGAACCATTCCTAACCATGGGGTAATATGAAGTCACCGGGTTAGAATTTTAAAAAGTCGGTAATGAAACCACTTTTGGTGTACCAGCCTTTTGTACAGGGAGGTAATTTTGCCTTCGGGGCTATGAGATTAAGGCCGGGGAGGTCAGCACTGATGTACCGCTCCCAGTCATGTACAATTTTGCCTTCGGGGATATGAGATTAAGGCTGTGGAGGTCAGCACTAATGTACCGCTCCCAGTCATGCGCACTTAAATGGTACCGCCAACCTGAGCTCAAAACCAGAACATAATGAAAAATAATTACCTAAAACTGAAACTATGCCATAATTGAGCATAAGACAGTTTCGTGAGGGTACTAACATCGCGGTAGATGTACTGTTGATATACTGTGTTGTGGTCAATGATACTATTCATGATGAATAGTATTATTCATAGAAATTTTATTTCTTGCATGTTTGAACTTACTGAGCCTGTAGCTCACCATTTTTGCTTATGTTGCAGGTAAGCGACCAGCTCAGTAGCTTTGATTGACTGGATGGCGGACGGGATAGCGTGTGTCAAATGGGATAGGGGACGAGGGATATGGTCCTGCCAGAGTCTTTCCGCTGAGCGATAAAAGAGAAGGAAAAACGAAACAGTCTTTTGTAATAGTATATATTTTACGAAAGGACTGTATTATGTAAATTACTTTGTACTTGCCAACAAAGTAAATAGTGGAAAATGTTTTACATGATGTTTAAAGAAAAAAAAAATTTCCCCAAAAACGTCATGATTTAAAGAGAGATAGATTAGCCGGCGACCCATGAGAATACAATCTATCGCAGTTAGCGATAAAGCTTAACTGTAATAGTATTGTATGATCTCTACGAGGGACGGGCCGCCACACTAACGCCGGTAGCCTTAAATTTACGCCGAAATGCTACCGAAATTTCGAAAACTGCATTTGGGGTAAAAAGAGAATTAAAAATAAAAATTTAGGGTCAGGTCGGGAACCCGAGTCCCTAACGGAAAATTGAATAAGGAAAACCTAAGGGGTGGTTCGTGAATAGGAACCCGTCCCCTAAAAATGTAAAACGTAGTGAAACTGAAAAAAAACGGACCCCGAGGAGGGGGGCGTTTTTGGGAAACGAATTAAAGGTCCGAGTCGGGTATGGAAAATCCGAGCCTCGGAGACCTAGATCAGGAACGTCTAGATGAACGTTTTAAATACTAGTAAAACGTCTATTTGAGGCTCCGAAACGATAGAAAATCACTAAACCGACGTAAGGGTCGGAATAGTACTTCCCGAGGGTTGGGAAAGTGAAAAATGGAAATAAAATAGAAACGAACCCGGTAATGATTAAAAAAGAGTCAGAAAAGTTCCTGAGAGCCAAAAATGCAATCTGGATCAAGAAAATTCAGTCAGGGGCACAATTGTAATTTTGTCAAAATATATGGGTAAAATCGTAATTTTGCAAAAGCTGAGAAAAATGGGGAAAATGATAAATAAAGCCTAAAAAGTTATAAATAGGTTTTATTTAAGCTTTTTAATGAAAAATAAAAGCTATAAATGGAAATGAAATTAACAGACAAAGTTTTGTCTATAGGATCCCAAAATCGACCTACAAGGAGGGCGATCAAAGATCCAAGAGAGAAAAGGGGAAGAAACTAATAAGGTAAGTTCAGACATTTACCTGTCTATAACATATAGCATTATTATTGCTAACTTTGATATACTAACTATAAGTTAGGTACATATGTGCTACGGGCACTATTATAGAGAAGAGAGAGAGACGAAATGTGTTACGGGTACTATTGAGAATAGGACACATAGTAAATTGTGCTTCGGGCACTAGAGCGAGGTTAATGAAACTTACTACCTAAAAATTTAAAATGTCAACCATTCCTAACCACGGGGCAATATGAAGTCACCGGGTTAGAACTTTAAAAAGTCAGTAATGAAACCACTTTTGGCGTACCAGCCTTCCATACAGGGAGGTAAATTTTGCCTTCGGGGCTATGAGATTAAGGCTGTCAGGGTCAGCACTGATGTACCGCTCCCAGTCATGTACAATTTTGCCTTCGGGGCTATGAGATTAAGGCTGTGGAGGTCAGCACTAATGTACCGCTCCCAGTCATGCGCACTTAAATGGTACTGCCAACCTGAGCTCAAAACCAGAACATAATCAAAGATAATTACCTAAAACTAAAACTATGCCATAATTGAGTACAAGACAGTTTCGTGAGGGTACTAACATCGCAGTAGATGTATTGTTGATATACTGTGTTGTGGTCAAACTTACTATTCATAATGAATAGTGGTCAAAGTTACTATTCATATATAAATAGTTGTCAACATTACTATTCATTATGAATAGTACTATTCATAGAAATTTTATTTCTTGCATGTTTGAACTTACTAAGCCTGTAGCTCACCATTTTTGCTTATGTTGCAGGTAAGTGACCAACTCAGTAACTTTGTTTGACTGGATGGCGGACGGGATGACGCGTGTCAAATGGGATAGGAGGCCAGGGATATGGTCCTGCCAGAGTCTTTCCACTGAGCGATAACAGAGAAAGGAAAAGAAAGAAACAGTTCTTTTGTAAATATATATTTTGCGAAAGTACTGTATTATGTAAATTACTTTGTACTTACAAACAAAGTAAATAGTGGAAAATGTTTTACATGATGTTTAAGAAAAAAAAAATTTCCCCAGAAACGTCATGATGGAAAGAGAGATAGATTAGCTGGCGACCCATGAGAGTACAATCTATCACAGTTAGCGATAAAGCTTAACTTTAATAGTATTGTATGATCTCTATGAGGGGCGGGCCGCCACAGAAAAGCTACCATTGATAGAGTTTTCGTATAACAATAGTTACCAAGCTTCCAAAGGAATGGCACCTTATGGGCTCTCTATGGAAGAAAGTGTAGGTGACCTATTCATTGATACGATCTACGAGGAAAGCAGTTGCATAAGACTGATTTTGTAAGAGAAACTACAGAGGCAGTTATAAAGATTCAGAAAAGGATGAAGATCACTCAAAGCCGACAGAAAAGTTATGCAGACAAACGGTGAAGATTCTTGGAATTCGAAAAGGGGGACTACGTATTCCTTGAAGTATTGCCAGTGAAAGGCGTAATGTGATTCAGTAAAAAGGGAAAATTGAATCCAAGATATATTGGGCCATTTGAAATAATCGAATGCATTGGGAAGGTAGCTTACAAGTTAGCATTATCCCCAGATTTGTTAGCAGTACACAATGTCTTTCATGTGTTAAAGTTAAGGAAGTATATACCAGATCCATCACATGTGCTGGAGTATGAGCCGATACAAGTTCAAGAAGACTTGACCTACAGATTTTGGCACGAGAAGAAAAGGTGTTGAGAAATAAAACGATCCCACTAGTCAAGGTTCTATGGAGAAACCATAGTGTTGAAGAGGCTATGTGGGAACGTGAAGATGAGATGAAAGCTTTATACCCCCACTTATTCTAATTTTCGAGGACGAAAATTTCATAAGGAGGGGAGAATGTCATAATCGAGAAATTTTTCTATTCTTAGAAATTTTGTATAACTCGTGTACTCAATGATTTTTATGTGTAAAACTGTAAAACATATGTTTTAATACTATTTAAAATGTGAAGAAATGTTCAGACAATACTAACAAGAGGGTGATCAGAAACGGAAAATTTTACCAAACCAAAATCAGGCAAAATATGCCTTATCGGTTTCAAAAATTTTGAAAATATATTGTAAACCAATAAAAGAAAAAATACTTGCGGTATTGATTTTTAGGCAAACTGGAGCGAAATAAGGAAAACCGATCACACGGTCAGCCTCAGGAACTCGTCTACGTGATTTCGGTGCAAAAATTTTCGGTTTGACTTTTGGTCAAAAGTTTGACTCCAAATATATATGAGGAGTCAAAGATTAGGTGTAAATCTTTGAAAGGATGTAAGGATACATTCCAATCGAAGGGCTAGGGTTTAAAGTCAAGAAAATTCAAGGGTTAGTATTCAAAGTTAACAAGAAAAGTCAAAGGAAACTTAAGCAAAATTTCAAGATGTTTCTAGGTTATGTAGGTGGCAGATTTTGGGGCCAAAATCAGAAAAAAAAAATCTGCCCAACTTTGATTATTTACAAGGCAGCCCCTAAAGAGTAGAAAAATTACACAAAAAGCTTGCAAAAATGCCCATAAATCAATTGTAACTTAGTCCCTCCTTTTTGGCTGCTTAAATACACGATTTTGGGCACTTAGAAACCAAAAAAAGTTCTGGTTTTCAGCCTCCATTGCTGCCGTGCACCTTCCCCATTGAAAGCACAAAAATTTCTTCAAGTTTAGTGCAAGAAAGTGTGAAAAATTCATCACAAAGTTCAAGTTATCAAGCAAGCAAGGTAACGTTTTATTTTGGCATGATTTCTTCTTGTTTTTCATGAAGAAAATCCATGTGATATGGGCTGTTTTTGTGACGCCCCGTGCCCTCATCGGCCCGGACCGTCACTGTAAACTCTATTACTTGCTTGCTTCTTTAGCTTTTACTTATACTTCCTCTTTAAAACCGATACTTAAACTTACTGAATTTAATAGCATAAATTTAGAGGGATTTTTTTTTTTGCGTACGTATTTACTATTCACATACGCATACTATTAAAATGCGGAATTTGAAAAACATAAGGATTTCAATTATACATACATAATTATATACTTGTTTATCTGATTACTATTCACCAGATACTATTTAAATATACTACACATACATATACTGTTTACTGTTCCAAAATACTGTTTAACCTTTTCTATTCAAAATACTATTTAACTGTCACCATTCAAAATATTATTTACTCATACTGTGTGGAAGAATACTCGCGGTGTATCCATAATCTCATCCTCACATCCGCCTCCGCCGCCATCATCGTCCCTTGGTGTTTACGCTATAGGAAGCTTACCTACAGCGTGAACACACTCCGTGAGCTTTACGCCCAATAAGTACAACATGTTAACCGCAAAACATGTTTAAAACATAGCACATACTTAAAATCATAGGCATGACATATATCACTTAATAAATCACATACCATATAAGCATATCACATATCAATTCATATATCATGTCATCACATAACATGTCATAACACTGGATATAAAACTTCACATACTTTATGCATGACAGAAGCATCGTGTACTGTATGCACTCTACTGAAAAAGAAAGCATAGCGAACTATAACTAATGCATGATCCGGTTATGTTCATTTATGTTTCAAACTTTTCTTTTTCTCTTCTTGTCTATTTAGGGCCCATGTGTCAATACCGTGTGCGCGCAGACCAACGGTAACTCCCGAGGTCAACTAATGCCGAAGAGCCATCAACTGATACTCAACTTTTGGCCTTAACTTTCTTTAACTGGAAACCCCTTCGACTGAAGGAGCCGGTACGACACACCTATTTATTTCCATCTTGTTTAACTGTTCTAGCCATATGCTTCTCTAAGCTGTCCCCAATCCTACGCGGTAGGGATCTATGGCTTCTAACTTGTTCTTTCATCAATCTACTCGATTGTGAAACTATATGCTCTTATGTATGCTGTGCAGCATCGTGTGCAAGATACATACTTAAAGTACTAGAAAAGCATTATTTTAAATTCATTTTATCCATGCTGTAGGCGGAGTTGTACTTACCTGTCAGCAGACAGTTTATACTCTCGCCTTCGTCACGATACAGGTACCTCCCTGTAAGCATAATGCATTACATTAACATTCACTCTTAGGTCACCGTGGTCATTAGTGACTAATAAAAATTCTCGTTATGTGGTACCGATCCTTATCGGTACTAATTGCCCTCTTCTTAAGAATTTGATTTTCTAATCATTGTTAATTAATTTATTTACCCAATAAATTAATTAACATCGCTCTTAGGTTACTCTATCGTTAGGAACTAATAAACTTATCGTTGTTTGATACCGATGCCTATCGGTACCTAACTGCTCTACTTTGGGAAATTTGATATCTAATTTTTAATCGTGCTTGATTAATTTGTCTACTTGACAAATTAATCACTGTCTCTCACTATCCCATTCCAACTTGGTCCTTGACTGGCTAACCGACCAGTCAACTGACTGAATACCTCCCGTATGACCATTTAGCCTGTCGGGTTACCGTTACCGATGTAATCGCCCCAAATTTTATGCTTAGATCACACCCGTCCCTCGGGTGGTACTATTTTGACACAAGGGTCGTTTTCTTACATTACGAAATTTCTAATGGGGCGGTTCACTCAACCTCACAATGTCCGTCCCTCTTTCCCAGACTTAGGTCATCGACGGGGCTCGGGTTTCCATCCCGATCACATTTTCACCCCTCGTTTCCCTAAAATACCCCTTTGTACCGTTTTAGAAATTTCGGCAGCATTTCCGCTTAATTTTTGGGTTTCCGGCGTTTAGGAAACGCCTCAAAACTATCTAACCTATTCTAACCTGCCACGTACTAAATCAGAGGCCTAATTTTTACGTAAAAGCTCCGCTTTTTATGTAAAAATATTCACATTTCCTCACATTTTCTTTTTCGACATTTCATCCCTTTTTCTTACAATTCCTCAAGTCAGTAAACCATAATTAATACATAGTTATTTCTAATAATAAATTGAGGAATCAAGGGATCAAAACCACTACCAAAATCGTTCCCGTCGGCGGTCGGACGAACCGTTCGGTCTCGACCGCATAATCTTTGAATCGTCGTTCTTCACTTTTGAAACTCCGGTTTGCAAATCCGATGCCGCGGATGTGTCCGGAACGTCGAAAATAGGCCAACGGGCCATTCTTCAATTTTCGGTCTCCGGGTCACCGTTGACCGGCGTTGACCGCCGTTGACCGACCATTGACCGACGTTGACCACGGCGGCGATGGGAGTGGCGACCACCATCTTGAAGAGCTCGACGAGAGGAACCCATTGGTGGTGTCAATTTCACCAATCGAGGCTCCTATCACAGGAAATCGACCCTCGAAATGTCGGCGACGACGGCGGTGTTAGATCTTCATTTTCCGACGTTATTGCCCAAAATTGATTTGGGGCTTTTGATCTACGTGTTGTTCTGAGCATTTTGACACCGACCTTGCAACTCAACTCCGCCGGAATAGCGAGATCCGACGGCGGCGATGGCGACGGCGACGGCGAACCTTGGGCGGCGCGATCCGGCGGCTGTTGACGTGAAATGAAGCCTGGGTTTTGTTCTACTCTTCACCACAAATCCATTGGGACCAGAATAGTGGCATTTGGACGTCGGACGGCGGAGATACGGCGGTTTGAAAAATTCGGCCACCGGCGGCTTTGGGCGGCTCGTGCGGCGTGCTCCGGCGTCGGTTCGGTCGACTCGGCCCACCTTTGGAATCAGCTCGTTGAGAGCTTTCCAATGGTGCCGGCGGTGTCAAAAACGGAGGTCGGATTCGATGGTCGGTCACTGTTTATCCTCGGTGGTGTTGGGGGAGGAAATGGGATTTGGAAAAATTATAGGGGCTATTTTTCAATAGTCCCAAAAATTTCGTCCTTTTATTCTAATTTTTTTGAAAAATTTTAAGATAGGCTATACTGACTAATTTGGGCGTGCTGAACCTAAATATATCAGTTTTATCTTCATTCGATGTCGTCTCGACCAGTTTCCCGATACTGCATGGTTCCCGGTCAAAAATTACTTTTTGTGTTCAAATGACTAATTTGAGCATTCTGATTCCAAATATATCAGTTTTATATCAAGAAAAGGTCATCTTGACCAATTTCTTGATACTGTGGTTAGGCCTACACTGTGTTGACACTGTGCACGTATAACGAGGCGTTTTCGCGTGAAATTTCAAACACAGTCTCTCTTGACTAATTTGGACGTGCTGATTTCAATTTTATCCGTTTTATGTCCATCTGAGGTCTTCTGGACCAGTTTTCTGGATCTGCATGACCCCGTCTCGAAAAACGTGTCAGGTGCCCGATTGACTAATTTGGGCGTCCTGAGTCTAAATATATCCGTTTCGAGACGAGAAAAGGTCGTCTTGACGCTCATCCCGATACTGCGTACCCCTTAAACAAAATCTACATTTTATGCTCAATTGACCAGATTGAGCCTACTAACTATTAATATACCAGTTTTATGTCAGATTAAGGCCGTCTTGACCACTAACCTGACACTGCGTATCACATTGTTCACTAATCACTATTCACTATCTGACTGACTAATCCGAGCGTTCTGACTCCGATTTTGTCAGTCTCTGGGCGAGAAGAGGTCATCTAGACCACTTTTCTCAATACTGTACATCTATTAGGGCAATTATCACTGCTGCGCTCAGATGACCAGTCTGAGTGTACTGATGACTAGCTCGTCAATTTTGTATCATGAAATGGTCGTCTAGACCGATTTCTTGATATTGCATGTCTCAACGCATACTCATATAATAGGGTGGACCGATTTCACTGTCGATTACCCCTTTCACTGCATGAATAGTAATTAAACGTTACTATTCCTGTTTAATTCATTCAACTGAAAAGCACACTGTGTTTATTAACTTAATTATATTATTACATAGTAATTAAGTTTCATGATTCATGAGAGTCATTACAGTGGCTCTCGGCTCATTACACAGCCTTCTACACGGACTCTTACGCATGCGTGTGCAACGCAACACGGGCGTGTACATTTCAGACACAGACATGTACTAGTTGAGACTACTCAACACGACCATGTCTTTGAAACAAAAACATCTATCCGAGTGGTACACGGCCTCCTACACGATCGTGTACTTGACCGTGTTACACTATACGGCCATGTACACTCACACGGCTACTAACAGATACACAGTCCGAATGACACACGGTCACTCACACGACTGTGTACCTGACCGTGTTACTTCAATTTGCACTAAAAGACATTAAATTATGTCCATTTTATTCCTTAATGACTTATTACATGGTAAGTAGGTGCCATAAAAATGGCGGTCATTACAGTTTTAATGTGAGAAAAATCAGTTTTTGTTTAATGGATTTTTGGTTGAAAGTGTGTATGTGACGCCCCGTGCCCTCAGCGGCCCAGACCGTCACTGAAAACTATATTACTTGCTTCTTTAACTTTAAAACCGATACTTAAACTTGCTGAATTTAATACCATAAATTTAGAGCGAAATTTTTTTTTTTATATACTCGTACGTATTTACTATTCACGTACGCATACTATTAAAATGTGAAATTTGAAAAACATAAGGATTTCAATTATACTTACATAATTATATACTTGTTTATCTGATTACTATTCACCAGATACTATTTAAATATACTACTCGTACATATACTGTTTACTGTTCCAAAATACCGTTTAACCTTTACTATTTAAAATACTATTTAACTGTCACCATTCAAAATATTATTTACTCATACTGTGCGGAAGAATACTCGCGGTGTATCCATAACCTCATCCTCACATCCACCTCCGCCACCATCATCGTCCTTTGATATTTACGCTATAGGATGCTTACCTACAGCATGAACACACTCCGTAAGCTTTACGCCCAGTAATTACAACATGTTAACCGCAAAACATGTTTAAAACATAGCACATACTTAAAATCATAAGTATGACATATATCACTTAATAAATCACATACTATATAAGCATATAACATATCAGCTCACATATCATGTCATCACATAACATATCATAACACTGAATATAAAACTTCACATACTTTATGCATGACAGAAGCATCATGTACTGTATGCACTCTACTGAAAAAGAAAGCATAGCGAACTATAACTAATGCATGATCCGGTTATGTTCATTTATGCTTCAAACTTTTCTTTTTCTCTTCTTGTCTATTTAGGGCCCATGTGTCAGTACCGTGTGCGCGCAGACCAATGGTAACTCCCGAGGTCAACTAATGCCGAAGAGCCATCAACTGATGCTCAACTTTTGGCCTTAACTTTCTTTAACTGGAAACCCCTTCGACTGAAGGAGCCGGTACGACACACCTATTTATTTCCATCTTGTTTAACTGTTCTAGCCATACGCTTCTCTAAGCTGTCCCCAATCCTACGCGGTAAGGATCTATGGCTTCTATCTTGTTCTTTCATCAATCTACTCGATTGTGAAACTATATGCTCTTATGTATGCTGTGCAGCATCGTGTGCAAGATACATACTTAAAATACTGGAAAAGCATCATTTTAAATTCATTTTATCCATACTGTAGGCGGAGTTGTACTTACCTGTCAGCAGACAGTTTATACTCTCGCCTTCGTCACAATACAGGTACCTCCCTGTAATCATAATGCATTACACTAACATTCACTCTTAGGTCACCGTGGTCATTAGTGACTAATAAAAATTCTCGTTATGTGGTACCGATCCTTATCGGTACTAATTGCCCCCTTCTTAAGAATTTGATTTTCTAATCATTGTTAATTAATTTATTTACCCAATAAATTAATTAACATCGCTCTTAAGTCACTCTATCGTTAGGAACTAATAAACTTATCGTTGTGTGGTACCGATGCCTATCGGTACCCAACTGCTCTACTTTGGGAAATTTGATATCAAATTTTTAATCGTGCTTGATTAATTTGTCTACTTGGCAAATTAATCACGGTCTCTCACTATCCCATTCCAACTTGGTCCTTGACTGGCTAACCGACCAGTCAACTGATTGAATACCTCCCGTATGACCATTTAGCCTGTCGGGTTACCGTTACCGATGTAATCGCCCCAAATTTTATACTTAGATCACACCCGTCCCTTGGGTGGCACTGTTCTGATCTAGGGGTCGTTTTCTTACATTACGAAATTTCTAATGAGACGGTTCACTAATCCTCACAACGTCCGTCCTTCTTTCCCGGACCTAGGTCATCGAGGGGGCTCGGGTTTCCATCCCGATCACATTTTCAGCCCTCGTTTCCTAAAATACCCCTTTGTGCCGTTTTAGAAATTTCGGCAGCATTTCCGCTTAATTTTTGAGTTTCCGGCGTTTAGGAAACGCCTCAAAACCATCTAACCTATTCTAAGCTGCCACGTACTAAACCAGAGGCCTAATTTTTACGTAAAATCTCCGCTTTTTACGTAAAAATATTCACATTTTCTCACATTTTCTTTTTCGACATTTCATCCCTGTTTCTTACAATTCCTCAAGTCAGTAAACCATAATTAATACATAATTATTTCTAATAACAAATTGAGGAATCAAGGGATCAAACTACTACCCAAAATCGTTCCCGTCGGCAGTCGGACGAACCGTTCAGTCTCGATCGCACAATCTTTGAATCGTCGTTCTTCACTTTTAAAACTCCGGTTTGCAAATCCGATGCCGCGGATGTGTCCGGAACGTCGAAAATAGTCCAACGGGCCATTCTTCAATTTTCGGTCTCCGGGTTGCCGTTGACCGGCATTGACTGGCGTTGACCACGGCGGCGATGGGAGTGGCGACCACCATCTTGAAGAGCTCGATGAGAGGAACCCATTGGTGGTGTCAATTTCACCAATCGAGGCTCCTATCACCGGAAATCGGCCCTCTAAAAGTCGGCGACAGCGGCGGTGTTAGATCTTCATTTTCCGGCGTTGTTGCCCAAAATTGATTTGGGACTTTTGATCTACGTGTTGTTCTGAGCATTTTGACACCAACCTTGCAACTCAACTCCGCCGGAATAGTGAGATTCGACGGCTGCGATGGCGGCGGCGACGGCGAACCTTGGGGGGCACGATCCGGCGGCTGTTGACGTGAAATGAAGCCTGGGTTTTGTTCTACTCTTCACCACGAATCCATTGGGACCAGAATCGTGGCATTTGGACGTCGGACGGAGGAGATACGGCGGTTTGAAAAATTCGGCCACCGGCGGCTTTGGGCGGCGCGTGCGGCGTGCTCCGGCGTCGGTTCGGTCGACTCGGCCCACCGTTGGAATCAGCTCGTCGAGAGCTTTCCAATGGTGCCGGCGGTGTCAAAAACGGAGGTCGGATTCGATGGTCGGTCACTGTTTATCCTCGGTGGTGTTGGGGGAGGAAATGGGATTTGGAAAAATTATAGGGGCTATTTTTCAATAGTCCCAAAAATTTCGTCCTTTTATTCTAATTTTTTTGAAAAATTTTAAGATAGGCTATACTGACTAATTTGGGCGTGCTGAACCTAAATATATCAGTTTTATCTTCATCCGAGGTCGTCTCGACCAGTTTCCCGATACTGCATGGTTCCCGGTCAAAAATTACTTTTTGTGCTCAAATGACTAATTTGAGCATTCTGATTCCAAATATATCAGTTTTATATCAAGAAAAGGTTATCTTGACCAATTTCTTGATACTGTGGTTAGGCCTACACTGTGTTGACACTGTGTGCGCATAACGAGGTGTTTTCGCGTGAAATTTCAAACACAGTCTCTCTTGACTAATTTGGACGTGCTGATTTCAAATTTATCAGTTTTACGTCCATCTGAGGTCTTCTAGACCAGTTTTCGGGATCTGTATGACTCCGTCTCGAAAAACGTGTCAGGTACCCGATTGACTAATTTGGGCGTCCTGAATCTAAATATATCAGTTTCGGGGCGAGAAAAGGTCGTCTTGACCCTCATCTCGATACTGCGTATCGCTTAAACAAAATCTATATTTTGTGCTTAAATGACCAGATTGAGCCTGCTGACTATTAATATATCAGTTTTATGCCAGATTAAGGCCGTCTTGGCCACTAACCTGACACTGCGTTTCTCACTATCCACTAATCACTATTCACTATCTGACTGACTAATCTGAGCGTTCTGACTTCGATTTTGTCAGTCTCTGGGCGAGAAGAGGTCATCTAGACCACTTTTCTCCATACTGTACATCTATTAGGGCAATTATCACTGCTGCGCTTAGATGACCAGTCTGAGCATACTGATGACTAGCTCATCAGTTCTGTATCATGAAATGGTCGTCTAGACCGGTTTCTTGATATTGCGTGTCTCAACGCATACTTACATAATAGGGTGGACCGATTTCACTGTCGGTTGCCCCTTTCACTGCATAAATAGTAATTAAACGTTACTATACTCGTTTAATTCATTCAACTGAAAAACACACTGTGTTTATTAACTCAATTACATCATTGCATAGTAATTAAGATTCATAATTCATGAGAGTCATTACAGTGGCTCTCGGCTCATTATACAGCCTTATACACAGACTCTTACACGTGCGTGTGCATTTCAAACACGGGCGTGTACTAGTTGAGACTACTCAACACGGCCATGTCTTTGAAATAAAAACATCTATCCGAGTGGTACACAGCCTCCTATACGGTCGTGTACTTGACCGTGTTACACTATACGGCCATGTACACTCACACGGCTACTAACAGATACACAGTTCGAATGACACACGGTCACTCACACGACCGTGTACCTGACCGTGTTACTTAAATTTGCACTAAAAGACATTAAATTATGTCCATTTTATTCCTTAATGACTTATTACATGGTAAGTAGGTGCTATAAAAATGGCGGTCATTACAACCTACCCCCCTTACAAAATTTTCGTCCTCGAAAATTAGAATAATTCCAAGAAGTCTCTTCTCATGTCTTCTTCCCATTCTCATCTGGCTTCCTCAACACTATGATTCTGTCACAACACTTTTACTAGCGGTACACTTCATTCCTAAGTACTTTCTCTTTTCTAACTAAGATCCGCACGAGTCTCTCCTCGTATGTCAGATCAACGTATACTACAACGGATTCTTGGCTAAGAACATGGGAGCTGTCTGGCACGTACTTTTTCAGCACGAAGACATGAAAGACGTTGTGCACTATAGCTAACTCGGGAGGAAGTGCTAGTCTATAAGCCACCTTCCTGACTTTCTCTATTATCTCAATGTACCTAGGACTGAGCTTTCTTTTAATTTCAATGCGCATCACCCCTTTCATGAGTGCCGCCTTGAAAAAGACCGAGTCTCCTACTTGAAACTCGAGGGGTCTATAGCGCTTATCGTCAAAATTTTTCTGTCGACTGTGCGCTGTATCTAACGTTTCTCGTATCAGCTTCACATCTGCCATGGTATTCTTGATGATGTCCGAGCTAACTAGTCGTTTCTCTCCAGACTCGTACTAATGAGCCAGAGATCTGCATTTCCTTCCACAATGTGTCTCGTACGGTGCCATTCCTATCTAGGAATGGTAGTTGTTGTTGTATGAGAACTCGCTCAATGGTAGCTTCTGATTCCAATTTCCTTTGAAGTCTAGGACGCAGGTCTCAACATGTCCTCTAACATCTGTATGGTCCTCTCAGACTAACTGTCGGTCTGAGGATGAAATGCTATGCTGAACTCTCACTTGGACCGTAATGCGGCTTGAACACTTCGCCAAAATCTGGAGGTAAAGCGTCCACTACGATCTGAGACGATCGACTCTGGTATTCAGTGCCATTTCACGAACTGTGCCGCATAGATTTCTACTGGTTGTTACACCGAGTAGCTAACTTTCATTGCTAAAAATCTAACTGATTTCATCAGTCTTTCTACAATCACCCAGATTGCGTCATTATCGTTTGACGT
Organism: Antiaris toxicaria; assembly: GCA_035233585.1. Lineage (NCBI taxonomy): Eukaryota > Viridiplantae > Streptophyta > Magnoliopsida > Rosales > Moraceae > Antiaris > Antiaris toxicaria. Next base: position 89,387,462 of record CP141156.1, read on the forward strand.
CTTTGGCAATCCGATTACGAAATTCATCGTAATCTGGTCTCATTTCCACTCAGGTAACTTAATTTCCTACGATTATCCTGCTGAGCGCTGGTGATCTACCATAACCTTCTGGCATGTAAGGCATCTGGCGACGAACTCGACAATGTCATTCTTCATTCCAAGCCACCAAAAGCTTTCCTTTAGGTACTTGTACATCTTATTCACTACCGGATGTATGGAATATGACGTCTCATAAGGTTCCAAAAGGATTCGCTTCTTGAGTTCTTCATCTTTTAGAACACACACTCTATCTCTGTAGTAGAGTATGTCGTCCTTAAGGATCTTAAACTCTGAACCCTTGTCCTCTATAGCTTCCTTTTTGGAGTTGAGCAGGGACAAATCAAAATCTTGACCGATCTTGATCTCTTCTTGGAGCGTCAATTGGAGGGTCATGTCAGACAATCTCCCTATCAAAATCTTGATCTCGCTGTCGCATAACTCCTTTGTAGCACTCTTGACAAGGCACTAATAGCCATAGGCATAGTAATATGCTTCTGACTCTACGCATTGACCACTTTATTGGCTTTCCCCGGATGGTATAGGATCTCACGGTCGTAATCCTTACCAACTCCAGCCATCTACGCTGCCTCATGTTGAGCTCTTTCTGCGTGAAGATACATTTGAGACTCTAGTGGTCGATGTAAATCTAGCACGTGACTCCGTACAGGTAGTGCCTCCATGCTTTTATCGTAAAAACTATCGCTACTAGCTCCAGATCACGCGTTGGGTAGCTCTTCTCAAGGTTTTTGAGTTGTCGTGAAGCATACGCGACTACTCTACCACTCTGCATCAACACAGTTTCCCACTTGGTTTTAGATGCGGCACTTAAATCACAAAGCTTCCCCGACCAACATTTGAAATGGTCAGCATTGGAGTGCTTATGAGTCTTCATTTCAGCTCTTGAAAGCTTTCCTCACACTTGTCGATTCACTTATACCTCTTTCCGTTCTTGGTGAGCGCTGTGAGCGGAGCAGCTACCTTTGAGTAGCCTTCGACTAAGTGTAGGTAACATCCTATTAGTTTAAAGAAACTGTGAATTCCCGTTTCATTCCTCTGAGCTGGCCACGTGCTAACTGCATCAATTTTCGTCAGGTCCACAGATACTCCTTCCTTGGGGTCTACGTGGCCTAGAAAATGGACCTTCTCCAATCAAAACTCGTACTTGGAGAACTTGGCGTATAACTGATGGTCCTGTTACATGCGCAAAATGATCCTTAAGTGATCTTCCTTCGTCTTACAGTGTATAAGTATGTCATCGATGAACACAATAACAAACTTATCCAAATAGTCCTTGAACATGCAGTAAATCCGGTTCATGAAAGCTGCTGGTGCGTTCGTCAATCTGAGCGACAAGAACAGAAACTCGTAATGTCCGTACCGCGTTTGAAAGGCTGTTTTGGGTACATCTTCTTTCCTGATTCGTAGTTGATGGTACCCTGAACGTAGATCGATCTTCGAGAACACTGTAGCGTTTTGGAGCTGATCAATTAGATCGTCAACTCGCGGCAACAGATGCTTGTTCTTAATTGTAATCCTGTTCAACTCTCTGTAGTCGATGCACATTCTCAGTGGTCCATCTTTCTTCTTCACGAATGGTATGGGTGCTCTCCAGGGTGAATAGCTCTGTCGCATGAATCCCTTATTTATTTAGTCCTTCAGCTGAGCTTGGAGCTCTTTTAGCTCTACAGGGCCCATTCCGTAGGGGGCCTCAAAGATGGGGCTGCTTCTAGTAGACGTTCAGTCTCGAATGAGATCCCGCGCTCTGGTTGGAGTCCTGCAAGATCTTCTGGAAATATCTCCATGAATTCCCTGACTATCGGTACGTTGTCGGGTCCTATCTCTATTCCTTGAGTCTTATCTGCTACGTATACTAGGAAGTCCGTGCATCCATTGGATAGCATCTTGCGAGCCTTCACTGCTGATATCATCGTCTTTGGTTGCTCTGGCGACAAACCCTTATAGATGAACTTTTCACATCCGATTGGTTCGAAAACGATTTTCCGCCTTCAACAGTTTATGACAACGTTGTGTCCTAAGTTTTTTTTTTTTTTGGCAGAATCTGATGATGCAACGAATGGGTGGCTCCAGAATCAAGTAGAACTAACGCATCAAAGTTGGCGATAGAAAGCTGGCCTGTCACCATTGCAGAAGTTACAGCTTCGGCGTCACTCCTCGCGTAAGCATAGATTCTCCCTTAGCTGTCTGAAGCTTTCAGTATGCCTTGTGTGATTGAAGGGTCTTCGATCCTGGTCTGGTTTGTGTGAAGTTGATCATTCCCAATGCGGGGTTGATTTTGTCAATTCTATAGGTTGGAGTGGCAATTTTTTTTGGCATAGTGGCCTTTCTTGCCACAGATGAAACAACCACTTGCTCTCTGCTTGCATTCTCCTGGGTGCCTCTTTCCGCATCTCGTGCACGTCGGGTATTGGCTGTCATTCCTTCCTGGTCGTCTCTCTTCTGGGGAAATTCTTCTATGAATCTTGATTGCCTTAATTCTCCTTTTCTCTTGTTGTTGTTATGGGAATGCCTACTATTCTGGCCAGTTCCCACATTCTGCCCTCTGTATTGTGACTCGGGGTTCTGCTTCTCCTGAGCCTACTCGGCTTGTGTTTTCTCCTCCTTTCATGTCTTAAAATTCTGTGCCTTTCGCTCCTTATCATGAGCCGACCAGTACTCGGCTCAGATAGCCTTGCTGACACATTCTGCTAGTGTCGCTGGTCCGTGGCTTCTGCTACAGACCTAAACTGCGATTTCCGTTCTGAACATCTTCAGCATTCGTCTAACTCTCTCCTTTTAGTCGGTACCAAATCTAGAAAAAGTTGAGCCAACTGCTCAAATTTCTTGACTACCTCCATAACAGTCACACTACCTTGGTGCAGGTTGTTGAACTTGTCTTACTGCGCTGCTAGTGCTTCCTCGTTGAAGTACATCTCCTTGAATTCCTTAATGAAATCGCTCCAGCTTATCTCTCTGATGTTCCTCCTAATGGTTACCATCTTCCACCACTAATGCGCCTCATTGCACATGGTGAAGGATGCGTACATCACTTTCTCTCTCTATTTGTTAACCCTATAAAATCCAAGATTACTTGGATATCCGTTAGCCAATCATCGGCCTCTATAGGGTTGGTGATTCCTAAGAATTCTAACGCTTTCATGCGTCGGAATCTCTCATACAAGTCGTCTTCCCTAGGGATTGGCAAAAAAAAAACAATTACTGCTATGAGAGTAGCCATTACTATGGGTGCTAGTGCCTCCTAGGCTGGAGGAGCTGCTTGCTCCCTCAGAGTTTCTAGGCTGTTAGAGCCTCCTGTGCTAGCATCTTTACTGACTGTGGTACCTGGGGTTGCTGGCCCAGCTGTTCCCTAAGCTGGTTTAGCTCCCGTTACTGGTTCTCCGTCATCTCTCGCATGGCTGCGATATGTGCTATCAACTCATCCTCTCAGGATGCTGGGTTTAACTAAGCTCTTGTTCTTGCCATGTTTTCCTATGTAACCCTATCGTACAACGGGAAAGGAAAATATGTCTCTTAAATTCTGTACTTGGGACTCGTATCACATATCATTTTCTTTCCTAGTTAACAATCTTACTTAAACATTATGGATATAAATATACACACTATATCCATCTTTCTTTCTCTCATACTGTGATGTTCAATACAATTGCCGCATTGTATTGGGACATCGTCTGAGTGCTAGGATTCGTCCTGCACTTTCTGTCATATCATACTCATACTGTGGAAAAAAATTATATCTGGCCCCTAGGGCAAAACTTTACTACTTATCTCATAATATATATACATATATTCAAGATTCTAGTTCAGTGGGAGTGACACACACTTCCCTTATACGATCCCAACAAGTACATTATGCTACAACTGACGGGGGAGAGCTACTGCTTCCCTCTATATTTTTTCATAACTAACATTCCCGCAGAAGGGTTACTACAATTGGAAGGACAATCCTGATTCAGTATCAGGCATCTCCTCATCGTCACTATCACTGAGTGAGTACTCCTCTGGGTTCTCCTCTTCTTCTCAGTCGAAACTGATCTCGTCATCGCTGGCTATGATGACTTGGGGTTCGTACATCCCGATCTATTCGGCATTACTAAAGCAGTTGGGGATCTCCTCTCCCTCATCGTCGGGATGGGCATCGGAAAGAGTCTTGTCATCTTCCTCTTCCATGGGGTGTTCGGGAGACATACGGGCTGGTTCGGGGTTCTCCATTGGCTCCTTATTGCCCTCGTGTACTTCTAGCTGGTGCTCGGCCATGAACTCTTCATCGGTCAGTTGGGGTGCTGGTTCTACCGGGTCACCCTCCATAATGACGGCTGCTGTAATGCCTTGGGCTTGTGTAGGGTTCCCGGGGTTGAGCACTTTTCTCTTAGCGTTCACTATCTCCTTGATAAGGCTTGCTAGTCCTGCTTGATCGCTCTTCTAATTCTGTTTGGCAAGGTCTCTTTCTCTCTTTAGGTCTTCTCCTGTCTTAATCCACTTTTGTCTCGGCATATATTGTAGAAGTCCATTTCGGTTCCTTGTAGCGAACAACATACGTTAGAACTGTATCACCGGACATCAGCTGCAGTCTTTCAGTCCGATGAACAAATTCTCGTATATCCATAACTCTAGGGAACTTAGGCGGTTTCACTCCCCGCTTACCCATAAAGAAAAACTGGGGCTGATGCTGGACTGCTCTCAGAGATTGGCTCGATCGTGGTATGGCAAAACTCGACACAGTTAAGAGCTCATCTTGGTCATAAGGATCCCGATACACACGAGAGTATCTTCCTGAGAGGTATCAACAGCCAACAGGACTCAGTTATCCTGATCAATGACGTACAATCAGGGAATCACTTTGATAACGTGAAACCAGTCCTCACATTCTCATGGAGTGCAGGAGTACTGTTTGCCACTCGAAACTTAGTGGACAACTAGCCTTGAAGATCGGTACAACTCGGGCAGCAATCCATGTTCTTTCTCTGAGCAGTTCTCTAGCACTGCACGGTCGTGATTTTTCGTATAATGATCTCAGCATCTTTTCATCTTATCCTCGCCATCATAGATTTCGTCGTTTCATTACTATAAAATGTTATCTTCAATAGATAAACATTTACTGACTAAAAAATTAAACTAACTTACTTGGACAGATGAGGCAGGCATGCGGCGATGTGAGGTAGGATGGCAGGAAACCGCTCTGATACCAACTGTGACGCCTCGTGCCCTCAGCGGCCCGGACCGTCACTGAAAACTATATTACTTGCTTCTTTAACTTTAAAACCGATACTTAAACTTGCTGAATTTAATACCATAAATTTAGAGGGAATTTTTTTTTTTATATACGCGTACGTATTTACTATTCACATACGCATACTATTAAAATGCGGAATTTGAAAAACATAAGGATTTCAATTATACTTACATAATTATATACTTGTTTATCTGATTACTATTCACCAGATACTATTTAAATATACTACTCGTACATATACTGTTTACTGTTCCAAAATACCGTTTAACCTTTACTATTCAAAATACTATTTAACTGTCACCATTCAAAATATTATTTACTCATACTGTGCGGAAGAATACTCGCGGTGTATCCATAACCTCATCCTCACATCCACCTCCGCCACCATCATCGTCCTTTGATGTTTACGCTATAGGATGCTTACCTACAGCATGAACACACTCCGTGAGCTTTACGCCCAGTAAGTACAACATGTTAACCGCAAAACATGTTTAAAACATAGCACATACTTAAAATCATAAGTATGACATATATCACTTAATAAATCACATACTATATAAGCATATAACATATCAGCTCACATATCATGTCATCACATAACATATCATAACACTGAATATAAAACTTCACATACTTTATGCATGACAGAAGCATCGTGCACTGTATGCACTCTACTGAAAAAGAAAGCATAGCGAACTATAACTAATGCATGATCCGGTTATGTTCATTTATGCTTCAAACTTTTCTTTTTCTCTTCTTGTCTATTTAGGGCCCATGTGTCAGTACCGTGTGCGCGCAGACCAACGGTAACTCCCGAGGTCAACTAATGCCGAAGAGCCATCAACTGATGCTTAACTTTTGGCCTTAACTTTCTTTAACTGGAAACCCCTTCGACTGAAGGAGCCGGTACGACACACCTATTTATTTCCATCTTGTTTAACTGTTCTAGCCATACGCTTCTCTAAGCTGTCCCCAATCCTACGCGGTAGGGATCTATGGCTTCTATCTTGTTCTTTCATCAATCTAATCGATTGTGAAACTATATGCTCTTATGTATGCTGTGCAGCATCGTGTGTAAGATACATACTTAAAATACTGGAAAAGCATCATTTTAAATTCATTTTATCCATACTGTAGGCGGAGTTGTACTTACCTGTCAGCAGACAGTTTATACTCTCGCCTTCGTCACAATACAAGTACCTCCCTGTAATCATAATGCATTGCATTAACATTCACTCTTAGGTCACCGTGGTCATTAGTGACTAATAAAAATTCTCGTTATGTGGTACCGATCCTTATCGGTACTAATTGCCCTCTTCTTAAGAATTTGATTTTCTAATCATTGTTAATTAATTTATTTACCCAATAAATTAATTAACATCGCTCTTAAGTCACTCTATCGTTAGGAACTAATAAACTTATCGTTGTGTGGTACCGATGCCTATCGGTACCCAACTGCTCTACTTTGGGAAATTTGATATCAAATTTTTAATCGTGCTTGATTAATTTGTCTACTTGGCAAATTAATCACGGTCTCTCACTATCCCATTCCAACTTGGTCCTTGACTGGCTAACCGACCAGTCAACTGACTGAATACCTCCCGTATGACCATTTAGCCTGTCGGGTTACCGTTACCGATGTAATCGCCCCAAATTTTATACTTAGATCACACCCGTCCCTCGGGTGGCACTATTCTGATCTAGGGGTCGTTTTCTTACATTACGAAATTTCTAATGAGACGGTTCACTAATCCTCACAACGTCCGTCCTTCTTTCCCGGACCTAGGTCATCGAGGGGGCTTGGGTTTCCATCCCAATCACATTTTCAGCCCTCGTTTCCTAAAATACCCCTTTGTGCAGTTTTAGAAATTTCGGCAGCATTTCCGCTTAATTTTTGAGTTTCTGGCGTTTAGGAAACGCCTCAAAACCATCTAACCTATTCTAACCTGCCACGTACTAAACCAGAGGCCTAATTTTTACGTAAAAGCTCCACTTTTTACGTAAAAATATTCACATTTTCTCACATTTTCTTTTTCGACATTTCATCCCTTTTTCTTACAATTCCTCAAGTCAGTAAACCATAATTAATACATAATTATTTCTAATAACAAATTGAGGAATCAAGGGATCAAACTACTACCCAAAATCGTTCCCGTCGGCGGTCGGACGAACCGTTCGGTCTCGACCGCACAATCTTTCAAATCGTCGTTCTTCACTTTTGAAACTCTGGTTTGCAAATCCGATGCCGCGGATGTGTCCGGAACGTCGAAAATAGGCCAACGGGCCATTCTTCAATTTTCGGTCTCCGGGTCGCCGTTGATCGACGTTGACCACGGCGGCGATGGGAGTGGCGACCACCATCTTGAAGAGCTCGATGAGAGGAACCCATTGGTGGTGTCAATTTCACCAATCGAGACTCCTATCACCGGAAATCGGCCCTCTAAAAGTCGGCGACGGCGGCGGTGTTAGATCTTCATTTTCCGGCGTTGTTGCCCAAAATTGATTTGGAGCTTTTGATCTACGTGTTGTTCTGAGCATTTTGACACCAACCTTGCAACTCAACTCTGCCGGAATAGTGAGATTCGACGGCGGCGATGGCGGCGGTGACGGCTAACCTTGGACGGCGCGATCCGGTGGCTGTTGACGTGAAATGTAGCCTGGGTTTTGTTCTACTCTTCACCACAAATCCATTGGGACCGGAATCGTGGCATTTGGACGTCGGACGGAGGAGATACGGCGGTTTGAAAAATTCGGCCACCGGCGGCTTTGGGCGGCGCGTGCGGCGTGCTCCGGCGTCGGTTCGGTCGACTCGGCCCACCGTTGGAATCAGCTCGTCGAGAGCTTTCCAATGGTGCTGGCGGTGTCGAAAACGGAGGTCGGATTCGATAGTCGGTCACTGTTTATCCTCGGTGGTGTTGGGGGAGGAAATGGGATTAGGAAAAATTATGGGGACTATTTTTCAATAGTCCCAAAAATTTCGTCCTTTTATACTAATTTTTTTGAAAATTTTTAAGATAGGCTATACTGACTAATTTGGGCGTGCTGAACCCAAATATATCAGTTTTATCTTCATTCGAGGTCGTCTCGACCAGTTTCCCGATACTGCATGGTTCCCGGTCAAAAATTACTTTTTGTGCTCAAATGACTAATTTGAGCATTCTGATTCCAAATATATCAGTTTTATATCAAGAAAAGGTTATCTTGACCAATTTCTTGATACTGTGGTTAGGCCTACACTGTGTTGACACTGTGCACGCATAACGAGGTGTTTTCGCGTGAAATTTCGAACACAGTCTCTCTTGACTAATTTGGACGTGCTGATTTCAAATTTATCAGTTTTACGTCCATCTGAGGTCTTCTAGACCAGTTTCGGGATCTGTATGACCCCGTCTCGAAAAATGTGTCAGGTACCCGATTGACTAATTTGGGCGTCCTGAGTCTAAATATATCAGTTTCGGGGCGAGAAGAGGTCGTCTTGACCCTCATCCCGATACTGCGTATCCCTTAAACAAAATCTATATTTTGTGCTCATATGACCAGATTGAGACTGCTGACTATTAATATATCAGTTTTATGCCAGATTAAGGCCGTCTTGGCCACTAACCTGACACTGCGTTTCTCACTATCCACTAATCACTATTCACTATCTGACTGACTAATCTGAGCGTTCTGACTCCGATTTTGTCAGTCTCTGGGCGAGAAGAGGTCATCTAGACCACTTTTCTCCATACTGTACATCTATTAGGGCAATTATCACTGCTGCGCTTAGATGACCAGTCTGAGCGTACTGATGACTAGCTCATCAGTTCTGTATCATGAAATGGTCGTCTAGACCGGTTTCTTGATATTGCGTGTCTCAACGCATACTCACATAATAGGGTGGACCGATTTCACTGTCGATTGCCCCTTTCACTGCATAAATAGTAATTAAACGTTATTATACTCGTTTAATTCATTCAACTGAAAAACACACTGTGTTTATTAACTCAATTACATCATTGCATAGTAATTAAGATTCATAATTCATGAGAGTCATTACAGTGGCTCTCGGCCCATTATACAACCTTATACACAGACTCTTACACGTGCGTGTGCATTTCAAACACGGGCGTGTACTAGTTGAGACTACTCAACACGGCCATGTCTTTGAAATAAAAACATCTATCCGAGTGGTACACGGCCTCCTATACGGTCGTGTACTTGACCGTGTTACACTATACGGCCATGTACACTCACATGGCTACTAACAGATACACAGTCCGAATGACACACGGTCACTCACACGACTGTGTACCTGACCGTGTTACTTAAATTTGCACTAAAACACATTAAATTATGTCCATTTTATTCCTTAATGACTTATTACATGGTAAGTAGGTGCCATAAAAATGGCGGTCATTACAGTGTAAATGGTGTGAGATTAAGTTAAGCAAGAAATAAGAGCATGAAAAATCAAGTTTTACATGTGTTTTCGTCACTAAAATCGTGGGTTTATTAGGGCTTGGAGTGGTGAAAAATTTTGGTGTTGTTTTGGTTGGTTTTGGTGTTGAAAGTAATGTGGGAACGGAATGAAAGCAATGGATAAAATGGAATTGAAAAACACAAAATATTGTGTTGTGTATTATGTGAAAATCCATGGTGAAGAAAAAGGAAAAATGGGGATTTTGTGTTGGTGAATTTGGTTTTTAAAGATGGCATTATTCATGTATTAGAAAGAAGAAAAAGAAAACAAAATTTTTCTTGGATTTTTGTAAAGAAATCCGTGGGTTAAAGGGATGAGAATGAAAATTTTTGTTTGTTGTGATGATGTTTTAGATTCGTAAAGTGTGTTGGTATGTAACAAAATGATACATAAAGTGAGGAATAAGGAAAAATTTAATTTGGCATGTGTTTTTGCAATGAAAATCGTGTATAGGTTTAGTGAAAATGAGAAGTGTGATAAAGTTATGTAAATGTGTAAATTGTGTACAAAATCGGGCCTAAGAATGTGAAAGAACATGTTGAAATCTCGGTAGAAATGGTGAAGTTTTGATGAAAAAACTTTTACGTAAAAAGTTTGTAACTTTTACGTAAAATTAGGTTTGTAGTATAGTATTTGGTAGGGTAGAATAGTAACTTTTACGTAAAATTAGGTTTGTAGTATAGTATTTGGTAGGGTAGAATAGGATAGATGGTTTCGAGGCGTTTCCTAAATGCCGGGAACCTAGAATTTCAACGAAATGCTCTACCGAAATTTTCAGGATGCCCGAAGGGCAATTTAGTAAACGAGGGGTAAAAAAAAAAATAGAGTCGGGAATCGGAAACCTAAGACCCCTCAGGAACCTAAGCTCGATAAGAGAATAATGGACGATTACATAACTAGTGAAATAGCCATTTGAGGTCCCGGAAGGCTAGAAAAATGAGAAACGACCCCGAGGGTCGGAATAGTACCACCCGAGGGTCGAGTGAATAGTAACTCGAGTATTTTGGCAGAAAATGTCGTAAAAGCTCGGTAAGACCTAAGAAAAGTTATTTTATGAGTTTTGGGATCAGAAAACCCAGATAAAACGATAAAACAGAAATTTCAACTGTTCAAAGTCCCAATAGGGACAAAATGGTCATTTTGATCAAAATTTTCTAAATTACTAGAAAAAGGCCGTAAAAGCCTCAGAATGATTTTATTAAATTTCTACAGGCTAAAATAGGTCCGTAAGTCAGAAAAACGAGGGAAAATCCCGCTAAGGATGAAATGGTCATTTTGCCAAAAGCTAGGGGTAAAATGGTCATTTTGTCAAAAAGTTCAGAAAAGTGATATTAAGGCCCAGAATAGTATTTTACTCAGCATGATAATTACAGAATTAAAAATATGAATCCCAAAACAAATAATTAAGAACCCAAACCAGAAATTTTATATTTTCACCATATTTTGGATAAGAAATGAATAGTAAAAATGACCGTGATCTATTTTAGTTATAGGAAATCAACCAAAAGGCAATTTAAGGAAGCCAGTTGACTCAGGAAAGGAGCCACTAGCAAAATATCAGTAAGTTCAGATATTTATTTGTCTGCAGCATGAATTTACTCAATATGCTTATGTGATATGTATGACCAAAAAAAGTAGTAGTCAGGTGCCGTATGCACACTAACATAAGAAGTAAAATATTAAAATACAGAACATAATTCAAAGAGTTCTGGACCTTGTAGGCAGCGTAAATGCCACCGGTCAGTAACCATAAGAAAATCAGTAGCGAAATCAGTATTGGCGTACTGGCCTCTCACACAGGTGGAGGTTTCTCAGATTCAATTATGATAGGACTCCAAATCGATGGTGGTGTGTCTCGGGTTTGGAAGTCTGATGTATTTAGACTATTGAGGATTGGCCAATGGGTCACTCCCCAGAGTCCCTCTTAGTTATGCGCGCACTACGGTACGACCAATTCAAGGGCCTAATATTAAAATTCAGTAACAGATAAAGACTTAAAACTTAAGAATTGCCATAATTGAGCATAAAATGTACTAACTATATGTGTAGTAGCTTAGACCTAAGTGGACGTGTATAGTGTCAATCAAAGTCAACCTTACTATTCATGATCAAAAGTCAAAGTTACTATTCATGTGAATAATACTTTCCATGATTTTAGGAGTTATGTTCTTGCATGTATGTTTGAACTTATTGAGCTTGTCGCTCATAAGTTTATTCATGTTGCAGGTAAGATGTGGCGGCCCGCCCTGAATTGAGGCTACAGTACTAGCATAGTAAAGCTTTAAAGTCCGCTATGGTAGACCGTTACCTCAATGGGTCGCCGACATCTACTTATAACTTGTTCTTGTTAAATTACTATTTGTAATTTAGATGATTTTTTGTCACGACCAGAGAATTCTAGCAGTGTAACTTAGTTTAATCTAGGGTTTTCTATGAGTTTTGTAAGCAAGAATGTAAAGAAACACTATGTTTGTAATTAGACAAATTATAGTGTTGATAGTAATAAATAGATGTTTTGAAGGAATTAAAATCTCCCAAAATAAGTAGAGAATAAAGTATATGAGTAAGAAAGTGATTTCAGGCCAAAATGCTAAAAAAGAAGTAGTTTCGGTATCCGAACAGTGTAAAGATAAGAATATGGCAAGTCAAAGTAAGAGCACAGTAAGAAAAGTAATTTAGGGTTTTTAAGAGTTTTAAGACAGTATTAGAATAAATTTGACAGTACAGAGGGCTAGATAAGTCCTTCGGTATGTCACCCCAGAAATTTCGTCATCTTCGGTAAAATGATGAAGCATTTTGGGGCCAAAGAAACCAAGAGATTACCCTAGGTAAAACCTAAGGTTACTAAAGGACGAAAAACTTCGTCATTGATTTTTAGCCTAACGACAGTAGAATAAGGTAAACTGATCACACAGGAGGCGTCAGAAACCCACCTACGCGATTTCGGTAAAATTTGGTTCGGTTTGACTTTTGGTCAAACTTTGACCTATGGATTAATTAGATGACATCATGGATGATGTCATAATTAGGAATAAGAAATTAGAAGAAAAAGGGTGGTAGGTAGGATGAATGGCTAAGATTAAAGATAGGTAAGATCAAGGGCTAAGATTAAGCCAAAAATGCAAAGTTGAATTTTTTGAAAAATTTTGTGGATAAGGGCTGAATAGGTTGGTTTTACAGCTGGAAAGAAAGTCAAAATAATTATGTTTTGACCCCAAAAAGTTTGCAAATAAACCCTTAAAAAGTTGCTAAAAAGTCCCTAAAGAAAATTTCTAAAAAGCCCTCCTTTTTGGCCTCCCTTTATAAAAACGTTTTTGGCTTCATGAAATCAGAATTTTTTTCTGAAATTACAGCCCCTTTGCTGCCCTTTGAAGCCATGACTCTTCCCCTCCATTGAGCTTGAGTTTCTTCAAATTTTGGTGTCAAAATCTTAAGCAAAGTTCTTCCTAAGCAAGTGTTGAGTAACATAGCAAGGTAAGCTTGAAATTTCAAGCTTTTCTTTGGTATTTTGAAGCAAAAATCCGTGGCTATGTTGTGTAGAAAGGAATGAGAAAATTTTAGTTCAAACCTTATTGTTTAAGGATAATTAGTTTGCATAATAGTTAAAGAGTAATTTAGAAGCTTGAAATAAGAATTTTTCATGTTAGTTTTATGAGAAACCCGTGGCTAAGTGTATGGGTTCAAAGAATTTCGAGTTTGATTTAATTAAATTGTTGTTTTAAGGTGTGCTTTGATATGTAAAACAACTAGAAAGAAAGTTTGAAAGCTTAAAACCAAAGTGGGATTCGGTTTGTTTTAAGAAAAAACCGTGTATGTTACTAGAGTTTGGAAAGAATTTTGAGTTGGTTTTGGTTGATTTAAACATGTGTTTTGATGTGTAAAATGTTTAGAAAGAAAAGTTAAAAAGTTTGAAACAAAATTTTGTAAAAGTTTTCTAAAAAGAAACCATGTATACCTAGTGTGAAGAACATGTAATAATCATGTGATTTTAGTGTTGTGGTAAGTTAGAATGATGTGGAAGATAAGTTTGTGTAAGTGGTTGAATTGAAAACCAAAGTTTGGTTAGGATGTGGCATAAAAACGCGTGACTTTATAAAGGGATTTCAATAAGAATTTTAGTTAGTTTTGGTATTGAATATGCCTTAAAAAAAACCAAGAAGAAAAGTAAGAGAAAGAATGCTTGAAAGAAAGAAAGTTTTGGTGTTGGAAACCTAAACTGTGGCAGCCTGCCCCTCGTAGAGATCATACAATACTATTACAGTTGAGCTTATCGCTAACTGCGATAGATTGTACTCTCATGGGTCGCCGGCTTATCTCTCTCTCTTTTAAAATCATATCGTTTTTGGGGAAAATTTTTTTTTTTCTTTAAACATCATATAAAATCTTTTTCCACTATTTACTTTGTTGACAAGTACAAAGTAATTTAAATATTACAGTACTTTCGTAAAATATGTAATATTACAAAAGAATTGTTTTCCCCCTTTTTCCCTTCACTTTAACGCTCAGCGGGAAGACTCTGGCAGTACCATATCCCTCGCCCAGTTATCCTATTTGACACGCGCCATCCCGTCCGCATCCAGTCAAACAAGCTACTGAGCTGGTCGCTTACCTGCAACATTAGCAAAAATGGTGAGCTACAGGCTCAGTAAGTTCAAACATGCAAGAAATAAAATTTCTATGAATAGTACTATTCATAATGAATAGTACCTTTGACCACTATTTATACGTGAACAGTAACTTTGACCACTATTCATACGTGAATAGTACCTTTGACTACTATTCATACGTGAATAGTAAGGTCGACCACAACACTGTATCACACTAGTACATCTACCGCGATGTTAGTACTCTCACTAACTGTCTTATGCTCAATTATGGCACAGTTTCAGTTTTGGGTAATTATCTTTAATTATGTTCTGGTTTTGAGCTCAGGTTGGCTGTACCATTTAGGTGCGCATGACTGGGAGCGGTACATTAGTGCTGACCTCCACAGCCTTAATCTCATAGCCCCGAAGGCAAAATTTTATATGACTGGGAGCGGTACATCAGTGCTGACCTCCACAGCCTTATTGTCATAGCCCCGAAGGCAAAAATAGTACCTCCCTGTACGGAAGGCTGGTACGCCAGAAAGTGGTTTCATTACCGACTTTTTACACTTCTAACCCGGTGACTTCACATTGTCCCGCGGTTAGGAATGGTTCACATTTTAATTTTAGTTGAGTGAGTTTTATTAACCTCGCTCTAGTGCCCGAAGCACAATTAACCATGTGTCCCATTCTTATAGTGCCCGAAGCACATTACGTCTCTCTCTCTACTCTATAATAGTGCCCGTAGCACATATGTACCTAACTTATAGTTAGTACATTAAAGTTAGCACAATATTGCTATATGTTGCAGACAGGTAAATGTCTGAACTTACCTTATCAGCCTCTTTCCTTTTTCCCTCTTGGATCTTGAATCGCCTTCCTTGTAGGTCGATTTTGGGATCCAACAGACAAAACCTTGTCTGTTAATTTTATATCCATTTATAATTTTTATTTTTCATTAAAAAGCTTAAATAAAACCTATTTATAACTTTTTAGGCTTTATTTATTATTTCCACCATTTTCCCCCAACTTTTGCAAAATTACGATTTTGCCCCCGTATTTTGGCAAAATTACAATTTTGCCCCTGACGGAAATTTTCCCGATCCAGACTGCATTTTTGGCTCTCAGGAACTTTTCTGACTCTTTTCTAATCATTACCGGGTTCGTTTCTATTTTATTTCCACTTTTTGCTTTCCCGACCCTTAGGAAGCACTATTCCGACCCTTACGTCGGTTTAGCGATTTTCTATCATTTCGAAGCCTCAAATGAACGTTTCACTAGTATTTAAAACGTTCATCTAAACTTTCCCGACCTAGGTCTCCGAGGCTCGGGTTTTCCGTTCCCAACTCGGACCTTTATTTCATTTCCAAAAACGCCCCCCCCTCGAGGTCGGTTTTTTTTTTTTTTTTTTTTCAATTTCACTCGCGGTCTATATTTTTAGGGGACGGGTTACTATTCACGAACCGCCCCTTAGGTTTTCCTTATTCACTTTTCCGTTAGGGACTCGGGTTTCCGACCCGACCCCAAACTTTTTATTTTTAATTCCATTTTACCCCAAATGCTGTTTTCGAAATTTCGGCAGCATTTCGGCGTAATTTTAAGGCTTCCGGCGTTAGGTACGCCTCGAACCGTATGTACCTGCCACGTACTATACCACAAGCCTATTTTTATGTAAAAGTTTTCCAAACTTTTACATAAAAACCCCACAAATTTCCAATTTCACATTATCACCCACATTACCACATTTTTTTTTTCACAATTTTGCCCTTAATTTGGTTTCGGTTTTCACAATCAAACCGAACGAAATTTTGTCAAACTTTTCACCACACTTTAGGCCATTCAAATGTCATTTTTTTTCAACACATTTTCAAGCCCATTTTCTTGGCATTTTCAACCAAATTTCCTAGGATTATAACCCACGGCCTTTGAATGAAAAACATGCCAATTCTTTTTGTTTCATTCTTTCAATTATAAATTCATCTTTTGCATATTAAAATGCATAATTCCAATCAACCAAATACTACATAAATCAAGCAAAATTTTCTTCCAAACCATTAGGAAACCCCACGGCCACCTTATATAATTCATACCAAAATTTTTTTTTCAAACTTTCCACAATGAAATACAAGCTTTATTCTTCACCAAATTAAACTTGGAAGCAAGTTAACAATTAAACCATAAATTTTTCTCATAGATTACTCAAGGTAACCCACAGATTTTCCCTTGAAAAACCAACAAAATTTCGGTTTTTCTTTAAACAATTTGCATGGTTTTCTTCCTTATTACATCCTTAACATAACCCAACATCAAATCCATGAAAAACAACCAAAAATTTTCCATCTTTTTCTCACTATTCACCCACGGATTTCATGAAGAAAAACCATGAAAAAAATCAAGTGCAAGGGAAGTTACCTTGGTCTAATGCTTCCTTTGTCTTCAAGGAGTGTTTTGACACACTTTTTGTGAAGAAATTTTGAAGAAATCTCTTGGTTCTCCTTGGGTGGCTCACGTAGACACCATGGAAATAACTTAGAAAAATTTTGTTATGGTTTTTGGCTTGAAATTTGGTTTCGGCCTTTTGTTCCTAAAGTGGCCGACTTATGCATGAAAGAAAGCCAATTAATTTGGCTCTAAACCAATGAGAATTAACCACCTTTCATCACCATTTCTTTCCACATTTTTCAAAAATTAAAAAGGGTGAATTTTGGCCAAATCTTGGCCTTTAGATCAAAAAGTGGATGAATCATGGCCTTTAATTCCACCAACCACCTTATTTCTTTCATTTATTAATCTTGATTTATGATGTCATAAATGCTAAAGTGAAAGTTGACTTTGACTTTCACTATTCACATTAATTCGACTACTTTTTGACCGATACCGGTTCGAGCCGAAATTTTCCTGAAATCGTCCCGGCGTGTTCCTAAGGTCTCCTGTGCAGTCGGATCAATTTAAACTGCTTCCGTTTGATCAAAATCAATCCCGGAAGTTTACCGTCTTTTATTGCTCTGGTTAGGGTTTTCAATGCCGGTTTTGCACCGTTTTACCCGTTTCAACTCAATGAATTTTTCCAACACTGAATTCTTACTCGTCAGTATTGTTAGAACATTTTCACATATTCTAAACAATATAAATAAATTTATTTCACTCTTTAAATAGTACAAATTGTTATATACATACAATTGTACATTTTCATCCGAGAATTGCCTGAATTTCCCGGTTGTCACATAAACTAAAACCGTGGCCTAAGTGATTGAAAAATAAAGACTTTGTGTGTGAATTGTACAATGAAAGTGTGGAAAGTTTTTACATAAAAGTTTAGAAACTTTTACGTAAAATAGGCCTTTGGTATAGTACGTGGCAGGTTTAGATTAGGATAGATGGTTTTGAGGCATTTCCTAAACACCGGAAACCTAAATTTTAAGCGGAAATGCTATCGAAATTTTTAAAGCGGCATTAAGGGCATTGCAGGAAACGAGCGATAAAAACATGCTCCGAAATGAAAACCGAGATCCCTCGGTACCTTAGAGTTTGAAATAAGAAAGCAAGTCAGCAGAATAGTAAACCGACCCCTAAAATCTAAAATGTCAAGAGGACGGAAAAAAATAACGTCAAGTGCATTTTGGGTAATAAGGGTAAAGTTTAGGGTCGGGATGGAAAAACCCGAGCCCCTCAGAGACCTATGTGACAACCAAGAAATTCAGGCATTCTCGGAAGAAAATGTACAAATGTATGTATATAACAATTTGTATTATTTAAAGAGTGAAATAAATGTATTTATATTGTTTAGAATGTATTAAAATGTTCTAACAATACTGACGAGTAAGAATTCAGTGTCGGAAAAATTCACTGAGTTGAAACGGGTGGAACGGTGCCAAAAACAGCATTGAAAACCCTAACCGGTGCACTAAAAGATGAAAAACTTTCGGGATTGATTTTGATCAAACGGAAGCAGTATAAATTGATCCAATTGCACAGGAGACCTCAGGAACCCACCGGGACTATTTCAGGAAAATTTCGACTCGAACCGACAACGGTCAAAAGTAGTCGAATTAATGTGAATAGTAAAGTCAAAGTCAACACTTTGCTTTACATTTATGACATCATAAAGCAAATTTAATAAATGTGAAAATTATGGTGGTTGGTGGCATTAATGGCCAAGATTAAGTTGCTTTTTGATCTAAAGGCCAAGATTTGGCCAAAATTAACCAAATTTAATTTTTGAAAAATTTGGAAAGAAAAGGCTTGAAAAGTATTGCATTTTGATTAGTTGAAAGACAAATTAATTGGCTTTCTTTGTGCTTAAGTCGGCAAAGTTGGAACACAAAGTGGCCGTAGCCATTTCAAAGCCGAAACATAAGAAAATTTTTTTCTAAGTGTTCTCCCTAGTGGAATACGTGAGCAACCAAGAGGAACCAAGCAAATCATCCAAATTTCCTTCACAAAAGTGGTGTCAAACACTTCATTGAAGTTAAAGGAAGCAAGAAAGCAAGGTAATCTTCTTTGGTTTTCATTTTTTCTTGATTTTTCTCCCTAAAATCTGTGGGATGAATAGTGTGAAGATGAGAAAATTTGTGGCTTGTGTGACAACCCGCCCCTCGGAGAGATCATACAATACTATTACAGTTAAACTTTATCACTAACTGCGATAGATTGTACTCTCATGGGTCGCCGGCTAATCTATCTCTCTTTAAAACATGACGTTTTTGGGGAAAAAAATTTTTTTCTTTAAATATCATGTAAAACATTTCCCACTATTTACTTTGTTGGCAAGTACAAAGTAATTTACATAATATAGTACTTTCGTAAAATATATACTATTACAAAAGACTGTTTTTTTTCCCTTCTCTTTGATCGCTCAGCGGAAAGACTCTAACAGGACCATATCCCTCGCCCACTTATCCCATTTGACACACGCTATCCCGTCCACCATCCAGTCAAACAAAACTACTGAGCTGGTCGCTTACCAGCAACATTAGCAAAAATGGTGAGCTACAGGCTCAGTAAGTTCAAACATGCAAGAAATAAAATTTCTATGAATAGTACTATTCATCATACATGAATAGTAACTTTGACTACTATTCATTATGAATAGTAAGTTGACCACAACACAGTGTCACAACAGTACATCTACCGCGATGTTAGTACCCTCACGAAACTGTCTTATGCTCAATTATGGCATAGTTTTAGTTTTAGGTAATTATCTTTGCTTATGTTCTGGTTTTGAGCTCAGGTTGGCAGTACCATTTAAGTGCGCATGACTGGGAGCGATACATTAGTGCTGACTTTCACAGCCTTAATCTCATAGCCCCGAAGGCAAAATTGTACATGACTGGGAGCGGTACATTAGTGCTGACCTCCACAGCCTTATTCTCATAGCCCCGAAGGCAAAATTATACATGACTGGGAGCGGTACATCAGTGCTGACCTCCACAGCCTTAATCTCATAGCCTCGAGGGCAAAATTTACCTCCCTGTACGGAAGGCTGGTACGCCAAAAAGTGGTTTCATTACCGACTTTTTAAAATTCTAACCCGGTGACCTCATATTGCCCCGTGGTTAGGAATGGTTCACATTTTAATTTTAGGTGAGTGAGTTTCATTAACCTCGCTCTAGTGCCCGAAGCACAATTAACAATGTGTCCATTCTCAATAGTGCCCGTAGCACATTACGTCTCTTCTCTCTATTCTATAATAGTGCCCGTAGTACATATGTACCTAACTTATAGTTAGTACATCAAAGTTAGCAACAATAATGCTTTATGTTGCAGACAGGTAAATGTCTGAACTTACCTTATCAGTTTCTTCCTTTTTTCTCTCTTGGATCTTTGATCGCTTTCCTTGTAGGTCGATTTTTGGATCCTACAGACAAAACCTTGTCTGTTAATTTTATTTCCATTTATAGCTTTTATTTTTCATTAAAAAGCTTAAATAAAACCTATTTATAACTTTTTAGGCTTTTTTTTTAATTTCCCCATTTTTCTCAACTTTTGTAAAATTATGATTTTACCCCTATATTTTGGTAAAATTACAGTTTTGCCCCTGAACGAATTTTCTCGATCCAGACTGCATTTTTGGCTCTCAGGAACTTTTCTGACTCTTTTATAATCATTACCGGGTTCATTTCTATTTTATTTTCACTTTTCACTTTCCTGACTCTCGGGAAGCACTATTCCGACCCCTTACGTCGGTTTAGTGATTTTCTATCGTTTCGGAGTCTCAAATGGACGTTTCACTAGCATTTAAAACGTTCATCTACACATTCCCGATCTAGGTCTCCGAGGTTCGGATTTTCCGTTCCCGACTCGGACCTTTATTTCGTTTCCAAAAACACCCCCCCCTCGGGGTCGGTTTTTCAGTTTCACTCACGTTTTACATTTTCAAGGGGACGGGTTACTATTCATGAACCACCCCTTAGGTTCCCTTATTCAATTTTCCGTTAGGGACTCGGGTTTCCGACCAGACCCCAAACTTTTATTTTTAATTTCCATTTTACGCCAAATGCCGTTTTCGAAATTTCGGCAGCATTTCGGCGTAATTTTAAGGCTACCGGCATTAGGTACGCCTCGAACCATATGTACCTGCCACGTACTATACCATAAGCCTATTTTATGTAAAAGTTTTCCAAACTTTTACAAAGCTCACAAAATTCAATTCTCATTTTGAACCACATTACACAAAATTGTTTTTTCAATTTTACCCTTAGTTTTGGTCTCAGTTTTTGCACTCAAAACCTAACCAAAATTTCTCAATTTTTCCACCAAATTTTTGGCTATTCCAATGTCATTTTTTTAGCACATTTTCAAGCCAATTTCATTGCATTTTTCAACACAATTCCTAGGGTTTTTTTTCATCATTACAACCCACGGCCACATTAAGAGAAACATACCCCAAATTTTCTTTTCTTGCTTTCAATCACAATTCCATCCTTTACATAATAAAATGCATGATTTAAATCATCCAAACATCAAGTAAACCATGCAAAATTTTTCACCAAACCCTAATTAACCCACGACCATATTAGGGTAAGTTCACACCAAATTTTTTTCCAAGCTTTCCATCATGCAAATCATGCTTTATATTTGACCAAAATATGATTTAAAGCATGTTAACACTTAAACCACAACAAATTCTCATTGACTACTCTTGGTAACCCACGGTTTTACCCTTGGAAAACCAACAAAAATTTGGTTTTTCTTTAAACCAAATACATGGTTTTTCTCCTAATTACACCCTTAACAAAACCCAAGCACCAAATCAATCAAAACAACCAAAAATTTTTCCATCCTCTACACTATTCATTACACGGATTTCTTGAAGAAAAATCAAGAAAAGCTTCAAACCAAGGAGAGTTACCTTGTTCACTTGCTTCCTTTGTCTTCAACGAAAGGTTTGACACCAATTTTGTGAAGAAAAATTGAAGAAATCACTTGGTTTCTCTTTGGTTGCTCACGTACTCACCATGGAACACTTAGAAAAAATTTTGTTATGTTTTGGCTTGAAAATTTGTTTCGGCCACTCTGTTCCCAAAAGTTGCCAACTTAACCAACAAAGAAGCCAATTAATTTGGCTTTCAACCAATCAAAAATCACCACATTTCAAGCCTAATTCTTTCCATATTTTTTAAAAATTAAAATGGTGGATTTTTGGCCAAATCTTGGCCTTTAGATCAAAAAACAACATAATCATGGCCATTAATGCTACCAACCACCATTTTCCTTCCATTTATTAAATGGATTTATGATGTCATAAATGCAAAAGCATATGTTGACTTTGACTTTTACTATTCACATTAATTCGACTACTTTTTGACCGATACCGGTTCGAGCCGAAATTTTCCTGAAATCATCCCGGCGGGTTCCTGAGGTCTCCTGTGCAGTCGGATCAATTTAAACTGCTTCCGTTTGATCAAAATCAATCCCGGAAGTTTTCCGTCTTTTATTGCCCCGGTTAGGGTTTTCAATGCCGTTTTTAGCACCGTTCCGTCCGTTTCAACTCAGTGAATTTTTCCAACACTGAATTTTTACTCATCAGTATTGTTAGAACATTTTAATATATTCTGAACAATATAAATACATTTATTTCACTCTTTAAATAGTACAAATTGCTATATACATATATTTGTACATTTTCTTCCGAGAATGCCTGATTTTCCCGGTTGTCACAATCACCCCTCCTTATAAAATTTTTGTCCTCGAAAATTAGAATAAGTGGGGGTATAAACTCCTCATCTCATCTTCTCGTTCCCACGTAGCTTCTTCAATGTTATGATTTTTCCACAAAATCTTTACTAGTGGGATCGTCTTATTCCTCAGCACTTTCTCTTCATGAGTCAGTACTCGAATAGGTTGTTCCTCATATGTCAAATCCTCGTGGATTTGAATAGGCTCATGCTTCAACACATGGGACGGATCTGGTATATACTTTCTCAGCATCGACACATGAAATACATTATGCACTGCCAACAATTCAGGAGGTAACGCTAATCTGTAAGTGACCCTTCCAATGCGTTCGATAATTTCATAAGGTCCAATATATCTTGGACTTAGTTTCCCCTTCTTACTGAAACGCATAATCCCCTTCATAGGCGATACCTTAAGAAACACGAAGTCTCCTTCATCAAACTCTAAGGATCTCCGCCTCTTGTCCGCATAACTCTTTTGTCGGCTTTGCGTAATTTTCATTTGACGCTGAATTCTAGCAACTGCATCGGAAGTCTCTTGAATGAAATCCGTCTTATGCAACTACTTCTCTCGTAAATCATACCAGTGTAATAGCGATCTGCACTTCCGTCCATACAAAGCCTGATAAGGTGCCATGCCTATAGAAGCTTGGTAACTATTATTGTACGAGAATTCAATTAATGATAACTTCTCATTCCAATTTCCCATAAAATCCATTTCATAAGCTCGAAGCATGTCCTCTAACGTCTGAATTATCCGCTCTGACTGTCCGTCTGTTTGCGGATGAAATGCCTTATTGAGTTTCAATTCAGTACCTATGGCTTCTTGCACACACTTCCAAAAATTCAAAGTGAATCGTGCATCTCAATCTGATACAATGGATTTTGGTACTCCATGTAATCTGACGACATGAGTTACGTACAACTGAGCAAACTTTTCCAATGAAAAAGTCATCTTGATAGCTATAAACCGTGCCGTCTTGGTCAGTCTGTCCACAATAACCTAGATGGTATCATAACCTTCTCGGGTTTTTGGGAGTCCCAGTACAAAATCCATTGTAATGTGTTCCCATTTCCATTCAGGAATCTCTAGAGGTTCCAATCTTCCTACTGGATGTTTATGCTCCGCTTTGATTCTTTGACAGGTCATGCATTTGCTCACGAATTTCGCTATATCATTCTTCATCCCTTTCCACCAGAACTGTAACTTCAAGTCCTGATACATCTTGCTAGCTCCGGGATGAACCGAATAGGGTGTCTCATAGGCTTCTGACATGATCCGTCTTCTAAGTTCCTCATCAGCTGGAACCTTTATCCTTCCTTGATAAAGGATCATTCCATCCTTGGACATTCCTTCTTGAGAACTTGTCATTGTTGGGTCTCGTCTTTGAGCTTCCTTGATATCCTCAAACAATGATGATTCCACTTGGAGAGCAGCTAGTCTTCCAGATATCAGCTCCAAGTTCAAAGAATTTATCTCTTATTGCAATGGCTTCGGAAGCCTTTTTATCGGTAGCTGGTGTGATATGGTAGACTTTCTACTTAGAGCATCCGCTACACGGTTGGCCTTTCCTGGATGGTATAGGATTTCACAATCATAATCCTTCACCAGTTCCAAATCTTTTTTGTCGCATATTGAGCTCCTTTTGCGTGAAGAAATACTTCAGGCTTTGGTGATCAGTGAAAATCTGACATTGAGCTCCATAGAGATAGTGTCGCCAAATTTTAAGTGCGAACACTACCGTAGCAAGTTCAAGGTCATGCGTAGGGTAATTCCTTTCATGCTCCTTTAATTGACGGGAAGCATAGGCAATCACCTTGCCGCCTTGCATTAGGACTGCTCCCAATCTTACTTTAGATGCATCACTGTAGATTACAAACTTCTCCCCTTCAGTGGGAAGCGTAAGGATTGGTGCACTTGTCAGCCGTCTCTTTAACTTCTGGAAGCTTCTTTCGCATTCCATAGTCCACTCGTACTTCCTTTCCTTACATGTAAGAGCAGTAAGAGGTGCAGCTAAACGTGCAAATCCCTCTACAAATCGTCGATAATAACCAGCTAACCCCAAGAAACTGTGTATTTCTGTCACATTCTTGGGTGCAGGCCACTGGTTAATTACATCTACTTTCGTCAGATCTACAGCAATACCTTCCTGGGATACAACATGTCCGAGGAAATGTACTCTATCTAGCCAAAACTCACATTTTGAGAATTTGGCATACAGTTGATGCTTCCTTATCGTATTCAGCACGATCCTCAGATGCTCCTGGTGCTCCTTATGAGTCTTTGAGTATATAAGAATGTCATCAATGACTACAATGACAAACTGTGACGGCCCGCCCTACGTAGGGTTAAACAGTACTATTACAGTCAGCTACTGTTGCCAACTGCGATAGACTGTAACCACTTGGGTCGTCGGCAACTTACTTTTAACTTGTTTCTAACTTATTCTGATACCATCTATAATGGCTGGTATCTTACTTTAAACATACTTTCTTTAACATGCTTACTCTAACTTCCCATTTGAACATGAAAATATGGAATAATTTTTTTTTTCTTTTCTTAAACTTTACTTGGAAACTGTACCGTCGTAAAACATTTACTATAATAAACATTTTACATTGCCTTAACTTCATTTACATTATAAAACATCATTTTAATACTCTTTTAAACAGCTCAGCGGAAGACTCATAGTAGTACCATAACCCTCACCCAGTCCCTTGGCATATGCAGAACCCATCTGTCATCCATCACTTGTCTTATCTTCGTGCAGGATGCTTACCTGCAACATAAACAAACTTGTGAGCGACAGGCTCAATAAGTTCAAACATACATTCATGACAAAATACTAACTCATACCTTTTGGACAGAACATGTCTGATACTAACCGTGGCATCAGAACATGAACATACATTATACTTTACTTTCAACTTCATATATAACATATTCTAACATTGAGAGAACAATCTCAACGTTCTTTTAGCATAACATAATTTAAACATAACATACAGGATATATGCTTAACATCTTAAGCATAACATACTCAACATTATACAAAATATTGTATACACATATCAACTTAAACACAGCATACTTAATGTATGCTTAAACATCACAGATACACTTAAAATTGTATAACTGACTTATGCATATCAATTTATGCATAACATAGCATATGCACACATGTTAGTCGCATTATGCTTGTTTACTTTCATTCTTTCTTTCATGTCATACTTTTCTTCTTCTTTTCTTTTCTTGCTAAGCATATGCACACATATTAGTGGTATTATGCTTGTTTACTTTCATTCTTTCTTTCATGTCATACTTTTCTTCTTCTTTTCTTTTCTTGCTAAGCATATGCACACATATTAGTGGCATTATGCTTGTTTACTTTCATTCTTTCTTTCATGTCATACTTTTCTTCTTCTTTTCTTTTCTTGCTAAGCATATGCACACATATTAGTGGCATTATGCTTGTTTACTTTCATTCTTTCTTCTTCTAGCTTTTCTTAGCTTTACTTTCTTTTCTTTTCTTTCTTTTTACTTTCACTAGTGGATCATATCCCAATCTGTCGATCTATCTCCTTCTTTTCTTCTCTTTCTTTATTTATCTCTCTTTTCTTTTCTTTTCTTTTACGAGTGGATCCTATCCTAATCTGTTTTCTTTTCTTTCACTGATGGATCATATCCTAATCTGTTTCTTTTCTTTGGCTGATGAATCATATCCTAATCTTCTTTGACTAATGGATCATATTCTAATCTTTTTCTTTTCTTTGACTGATGGATCATATCCTAATCCGTTTCTTTTCTTTGACTGATGGATCATATCCTAATCTGTCGATCCATCTCCTTCCTTTCTTTTCTTTCTTTATTTATCTCTCTTTTCTTTTCTTTTCTTTTTCTAGTAGATCATGTCCTAATCTGTTGTTTTACCTCCTTCTTTTCTTTTCTCTCTTTATCTGTCTCTTTTCTTTTCTTCTCCTAGCTTTTCTTAGTTTTTCTTAGCTCTTCTTAGCTTTGCTTTGCTAAGCTTTACTTTCTTTTCTTTTCTTTGCTTTTTTTAGCTTTACTTTGCTAAGCTTTACTTTCTCTTCTTTTCTTTTCTCTTCTTAGCTTTACTTTCTTTTCTTAGCTTTTCTTTGCTAAGCTTTACTTTCTGTTCTTAGCTTTTCTTTGCTAAGCTTTACTTTCTGTTCTTAGCTTTTCTTTGCTAAGTTTTTCTTTCTTTTCATTTCTTTGCTTTTCTTAGTTTTTCTTTACTTTCCGTTCTTAGCTTTTCTTTGCTAAGCTTTACTTTCTGTTCTTAGCTTTTCTTTGCTAAGCTTTACTTTCTGTTCTTAGCTTTTCTTTGCTAAGTTTTACTTTCTCTTCTTAGCTTTACTTTGCTAAGCTTTACTTTCTGTTCTTAGCTTTTCTTTGCTAAGTTTTACTTTCTTTTCTTTTCTTTACTTTATCTGCTTAATCTTTCACTTGTGGGCCCGTGGTTGGACGTACCTAGTGCACGCAGACCAATAGAGGATCAGGGGAGCGACCCACCGATCAACTCTAAGGTCATCTCTGGACTACTTACCTTATAGGTAGTAAGTCATGCCATGAACTACCTCATTATTAACGAGGCAGCGCCACACAACTGGGGTGGAGGCAGGAAGTTAAGCCATAAACTACCTCATTATTAACGAGGCACTGCCACACAACTGGGGTGGAGGCTATCTGGGAACCTCACAACTGGGGAGGCCGGTACGCCAACCTTAACTTTTCAGTCTTATTATCTTGCTTATCTTTCTCGTTCTTTATTTTATCCTTTCGTTCGTTTGTTCATTCATTCTTTCTCTCTTTCGTTCATTTTCTTTTGTTTGTATTTCATAAATCATTTATTTCTTAACGTAACTTTTCTATAGTGTGAATTATGTTAGTCACACTTTAGTGCATATAGCACTAACAGACATGAATTCCATATAACACTTAAACATAAACCTAACATAATATGTCAGTTCATGTTACAAAGAAATCACATATTTGAACTTACCGCATATCATACTTAGACATAATAGTCTATTCATATTGCAGTCAATTAAATATTCGAACTTACTACATAGAACACATAACACATAACATGACCAGTTCATTTATGTTGCAGTCAATTAAATGTTTGAACTTACAAATACTTGCTAGCATCTCTTTTCTCGCTTCCTTGGTCCGCAGACGTCTCTTCATATCGTCTGGCGCGGATCCCTATGACCGAAATAATAACGGTTATTTTCCATGCTTCTTTCATATATAAAACTTAATAAAACGTAAAAATTCTATGTTTCATTTCTCGATCATAAATTTAAGGATCTAATATCCAATTTATAACTTTTCTGCTAACTTTTAGTAAAATTACTATTTTACCCTGAACTTTTGGCAAAATTACCATTTTGCCCCTAATGGGATTTTTCTCATTATAACCTTACTTTTCTTTGATTCGCAACTTAGCTTTGGCCCTTAAAATCTTAATTAAGCCATGCTAAGTCCATTAGGATTCTTTTCTATTATTCTTGAAATTTTCCGGTCAAAATTACCGTTTTACCCCTAATGGGTCTTTGAGTCATATCATTCTCATTTTATTGCTTAAACTGGATCTTCTAAGCTCAAAAATCATCAAATAATTTTTCTTGGGCTTTACTAAATTTTTTTTACGGCCTTATTTACCATAATTTCTTGGTTTACTATTTACCGACCCTCGGGTGGTACTATTCTGACTCTCGAGCGTTAATGCTCTTTCTCGGGTCTAGGTCACCGAAAGGGCTCGGGTTTCCATCCCGACCACGTTTTTACCCTTCGGTTCTTAAAATACTCTTCTGTGCCGTTTTCAAAATTTCGGCAGCATTTCCGCTTAATTTTTGGATTCCCGGCGTTTAGGAAACGCCTCGAAACCATCTAACCTAGTTCTATTCTACCACGTACTATACCAGAGCCTATATTTTTACGTAAAAACTCAACTTTTTACGTAAAAATCTTTACATTTTTCACTTTTTCTCATTTGACTATTTTTCATACACATAGTCCAATTTTCTTACAATTTCACAATGCAGAATACATAATTCATATATACTCATTCCAAAAACATTAATTTCAGGAATGGAGGGACCGAAGTCACTACCGGAATCGTTCCACTGGCGATCGAACGAACTATTTGGTTTCATGCGGATAAACTTTAATTCTCCGTTCTTTGCCTTTGAGACTCCGTCTTGCAATTCTGACGTCGCGGATGTGTCCGGAACGTCGAAAATAGGCCAACGGGCCATTCTTAAATTTTTGGTCTCCGGTCGCCGTTGACCGGCGTTGACTCGCCGTTGACCGGCGGTTGACGGCGGCGACGGTGGCAAATGAGTAGCCCATCTTGAAGAACTCGACGAGAGGAATCCATTGGTGGCCTCAATTTCATGTTTGGAGGCCCCTATCGCCGGAAAATTCCCTCGAAAACCACGGTCACGGCGGCGACGGTGGAACTCCGTTGTGCCGGAATTTTTTCCCAAAATTGGTTGAGGGCTTTTTCTCCCCTCAGCCCTGCGGTCATTTCTGCACCAACGGCATACTTCAACTCGGCCGGAATCGGGCGTTTCGACGGCGGCTCCACAGCAGCGTTTCACCGACTTTTTCGAAGCTTGGGCGGCACGATTCCGTCGGTGTTGAGACGATCGGTGGCATGGGTTTTGCTCCTCTCTTCACCACGAAACTTTTGGGACCAGTTTCATGGCAAACGGTGGTCGGACGACGGAGATATCACCGGTCGAATTTCTCGGCTCCGGCGGCATTCAAGCGGCGCGTGCGGCGGCGTGCGGCGGCCGTTCCGTCGAGTCGACCCATCGTTGGACTCAGCTCGGTGAGAGCTTTCCGATGACACCGGCGGTGTCGAAAACGGACACCGTTTCCGATGGTCGGTTACTGTTCATTTTCGGGCAAGGGGAGGAAAGAGAAAATAAGAGAAAGTTATGGGCTTATTTTTTAAATTTCTGATTTTTCGCCCTTTATATACTTCTTCGCCCAAAATTTTAACATGGACTATCCTGACTAATTTGGGCGTCCTGAATCTAAATATATCAGTTTTATTTTTATCTGAGGTCATCTTGACCAGTTTCCGGTACTGTGAATTTTCGATCAAAAATTACCTTTGTGCTCAATTAGCTAATTTGAGCATACAAATAGGCTATACTGACTAATTTGGACGTGCTGAATCCAAATTTATTAGTTTCAACTTCATTCGAGGTCATCTCGATCAGTTTTCAAGATCTGTGTGACCCCATCTCGAAAAACATGTCAGGTGCCTGATTGACTAATTTGGGCATCCTGAGTCTAAATATATCAGCTTCGGGCCAAGAAAATGTCGTCTTGACCCTTATCCCGATACTGCGTACCTCTCAACAAAATCTACATTTTGTGCTCAAATGACTAATTTTGAGCATTCTGATTCTAAATATATCAGTTTCATATCAAGAAAATGTCATTTTAACCAATTTCTTGATACTGCATATTTCCTGATCATCACACAAACTTATCCAAATACTCTTTAAAGATTCTGTTCATTAAATCCATGAACGCTGTCGGTGCATTTGTTAACCCAAATGGCATCACAAGAAACTCGTAGTGACCATAACGAGTCCTAAACGCCGGCTTAGGAATATCACTTTCTTTAATTCTCAGCTGGTGATATCCTGATCGTAAGTCGATCTTGAAAAATATCGCTGCGCCTTTTAACTGGTCAAATAAGTCATCAATTCTAGGTAATGGATACCTATTTTTGCTCGTGACCTTATTCAACTCTCGGTAATCAATGCACAAACGGAATGTTCCATCCTTTTTCTTGACGAATAACACAGGTGCACCCCACGGAGAATAACTCGGTCTGATGAATCCTTTATCCAAAAGCTCCTTTAATTGTTCCTGCAGCTCCTTTAACTCCACTAGAGCCATGTGGTATGGTGCTTTGGAAATAGGTGCCGTTCCAGGCATCAACTCAATTTCGAACGAGATTTCTCTCTCTGGAGGTATCCCTGGTAACTCTTCCGGAAATACGTCAAGAAATTCATTAACAACGGGAACATCTTCAGGTTGAAGCTTCTGTTCCTCTGTAGTATCCACCACATATGCTAGATATCCCATACAACCACTGGCTATCAGCTTGCTTGCTCTCAGTGAACTGATCATCATCTTCCTGGGTTTTCGAGAAGTATCGACGTACTCGAAACTCTATTCTTCCTCGGGTTGGAATACTATCTTTCGATTTCGACAGTCGATCGTACCTCGGTATTTCCCTAGGAAATCCATGCCTAGAATCACATCGTAATCCGCGATCTTTATTACGATCAACTCCGCATAAAGCTCCCTATTTGCCACATATACTGGTACATGAGGTAGCCAGTAATTGGACAACAATACTTCCCCAGAGGGTAAAGCTGTCTTAAATACTCTTCCCATATAATCCTTAGGAAGTCTTATCTTGTCAGCAAATGCATAGGAAACAAAAGAATGCGTAGTACCGGAATCAAACAGTACAGAGGCTACATGACTAGCGACAGTGAGCTGACCTGTCACTACGTTCGATGTTCCTGCCTCTGCATCCTCTTTACTGTAGGCCATCACACGAGCATCAACACGTGGCACACGCTCCTGGCGTCGTGGCCTTACTGGGACTCTTCAACTCTGGCCTAAAGGGAATGAGCTTGTGGGCGTGTCTGGTGCTGTTGGGAGGTGCCTTGTCCACCCTGCCTATTGTTTGGATAGTTCCTGGTGTAATGGCCTTCCCTTCCACATTTATAGCAAACAAGTGGCCCAAATCGGCATTGCCCAGAATGTCTCTTCCCGCATGTAGGGCAATTTTGTACATTGGATTCTGCATTTCCAGCTGTCCTTCGCTGCTGGTTTCTATTATTTCCCTGGCGATTTCCAGAAAAATTGCCTTTCCTCTTGTTTTGCTGGGATCCTTGATTATTGCCCTGGCTTGGTTTAGCATTCTGATTAGGCTTGCTCGATTGACTAGCTTGTGTAGACTTAGCCAAAGCCTTCTCCTTCTTCTTGGCTTCCCAGTGCTTTTCTCTTTCCTCTTTCTGTTGGGCTACGTGAAACTCAGCTCTGATGGCCCGACTAACACAATCTGCTACAGAAGTAGGCTGTACCTGACTAGTATCTACCAATGCAGTAATTTCTAGCCTGAACATCCCGATCATTTTCTGTATTTTCTCCCTCTCAGTAGGGACTACATAGGGACATAAACGAGATAACTGGTCGAACTTTCGACAAACTTTGCTCACCGACATATTTGCTTGCATCAATTCTGAGAACTCTTTCTGTTGTTGTCTCAGAGATGCAGGGTCGTAATATTTCTGGTTAAATTCTTCTAGAAATTCTGCCCAACTCATGGTAGACACATTTATTCTCATTCGTATAGTGTCCCACCAAAAACGAGCATCTTTCCTCAACACAAAAGACGTACATGCGACCTTCTCCCGGTCAGTTAGGTTCATGAATTCCATGATCACTTGCAAGGATGACAACCAGTCTTCAGTCTCTAGAGGATTAGTAGAACCTTCAAATTCTTGCGATCTCATACACCTGAATCTTTCATAGAGGGGTTCCAAATTCAATACCGGTTGCGGTTCAGGAACTCTCTCATTTGCAGTAGCTGGAGGGATAACCGGATCTACCTCAGCTTCTTGTTCTACTTGGGTACCCTCAGAGCCTTGTCTCTGTTCTAACTCCTCTACCCGTGTGACAACCGGGAAATTCAGGCAGTTCTCGGATGAAAATGTACAATCGTATGTATATAACAATTTGTACTATTTAAAGAGTGAAATAAATGTATTTATATTGTTTAGAATATGTGAAAATGTTCTAACAATACTGACGAGTAAGAATTCAGTGTTGGAAAAATTCACTGAGTTGAAACGGGTGAAACGGTGCCAAAACCGGCATTGAAAACCCTAACCGGAGCAATAAAAGACGGTAAACTTCCGGGATTGATTTTGATCAAACGGAAACAGATTAAATTGATCCGACTGCACAGGAGACCTCAGGAACACGCCGGGACGATTTCAGGAAAATTTCGGCTCGAACCGGCATCGGTCAAAAAGTAGTCGAATTAATGTGAATAGTGAAAGTCAAAGTCAACTTTCACTTTTGCATTTATGACATCATAAATCAAGTTTATTAAATGGAATAAATAAGGTGGTTGGTGGCATTAATGGCTAGGATTTAATCACCTTTTGATCTAAAGGCCAAGATTTGGCCAAAAATTACCATTTTTAATTTTTGAAAAATGGGGAAAGAAATGGCATGGAAAGATGTCAAATTTTGATTGGTTTAGAGCCAAATTAATTGGCTTTCCTTCATGCATAAGTCGGCAACATTTTCATAAAGTGGCCGAAGCCAATTTTCAAGCCAAACCAAAAGAACAAAAACTTTCTAAGTTCTTCCATGGCATGTACGTGAGCCACCCAAGGGAAACCAAGCAATCTCTTCAATTTTTCTTCACAAAAAGTGTGTCAAAACACTCCTTGAAGACAAAGGAAGCAATTGATTAAGGTAACTTCCCTTGCACTTGGATTTTTCATGGTTTTTCTTCTTAAAATCCGTGGGTGAATAGTGATAGAAAGATGGAAAATTTTTGGTTGTTTTCCATTGAATTGATATTGGGTTTTGTTAAGGATGTAATAAGGAAGAAAACCATGCAAATTGTGTAAAGAAAAACTGAAATTTGGTTGGTTTTTCAAGGGGAAATCCGTGGGTTACCTTAGGTAACCAATGAGAAAACTTTGTGGTTAATTGTTAATATGCTTTCTAAGTTTAATTTGGTGAAGAATAAAGCTTGTATTTTATTGTGGTAAGTTGAAAAAAAAATTTTGGTATGAATTGTATAAAGTGGCCGTGAGTTTACAATGGGTTTGGAAGAAAATTTTGCTTGGTTTTATGTGGTATTTGGTTGATTGGAATTATGCATTTTAATATGCAAATGATGAAATTAAAATGGAAAGCATGAAACAAAAATGTTGAGCATGATTTTCATTAATAAGGCCGTGGGTTATAAGTGCATAAAAAACCCTAAGAATTTGGTTGAAAATGCCAAGAAAATGGGCTTAAAAATGTGTTAAAAACATGACATTGAATGGCCTAAAATATGGTGAAAGTTTGACAAAATTTGGTTCGGTTTGGTTGTGAAAACCGAAACCAAATTAAGGGTAAAAATGTGAAAAAAATTTTGTAATGTGGGTGATAATGTGAAATTTGAAATTTGTGGGCTTTTATGTAAAAGTTTGGAAAACTTTTACATAAAATAGGCTTGTGGTATAGTACGTGGCAGGTACATACGGTTCGAGGCGTACCTAACGCCGGAAGCCTTAAAATTACACCGAAATGCTGCCGAAATTTCGAAAACGGCATTCGGGGTAAAATGGGAATTAAAAATAAAAGTTAGGGTCGGGACGGAAACCCGAGTCCCTAACGGAAAAATTTAATAAGGAAAAATTTAAGGGGTGGGTCGTGAATAGTAAACCCGTCCCCTTAAAAATGAAAAACGCGTGTGAGATTGAAAAACCGACCCCGAGGGGGGGCGTTTTTGGAAATGAAATAAAGGTCCGAGTCGGGAACGGAAAACCCGAGCCTCGGAGACCTAGGTCGGGAAAGTCTAGATGAACGTTTTAAATACTAGTGAAACGTCCATTTGAGACTCCGAAACGATAGAAAATCGCTAAACCGACGTAAGGGTCGGAATAGTGCTTCCCGAGGGCCGGGAAAGCAAAAAGTGGAAATAAAATAGAAACGAACCCGGTAATGATTAGAAAAGAGTCAAAAAAGTTCCTGAGAGCCAAAAATGCAGTTTGGATCAATAAAATTCCGTCAGGGGCAAAACTGCAATTTTGCCAAAATACAGGGGCAAAATCGTAATTTTGCAAAAGTTGGGGGAAAATGGTGAAAATAATAAATAAAACCTAAAAAGTTATAAATAGGTTTTATTTAAGCTTTTTAATGAAAAATAAAAGCTATAAATGAGAAAGAAATTAACAGACATAGTTTTGTCTGTAGGATCCCAAAATCGGCCTACAAGGAAGGCGATTCAAGATCCAAGAGAGAGAAAGGGAACAGTCTGATAAGGTAAGTTCAGACATTTACCTGTCTGCAACATATAGCAAGATTGTGCTAACTTTAATGTACTAACTATAAGTTAGGTACATATGTGCTACGGGCACTATGATAGAATAGAGAGAGAGACGAAATGTGCTACGGGCACTATAAGAATGGGACACATGGTTAATTGTGCTTCGGGCACTAGAGCGAGATTAATGAAACTCACTCACCTAAAATTAAAATGTGAACCATTCCTAACCACGGGACAATGTGAAGTCACCGGGTTAGAATGTTAAAAAGTTGGTAATGAAACCACTTTCTGGCGTACCAGCCTTCCGTACAGGGAGGTACTTTTGCCTTCGGGGCTATGAGATAAGGCTGTGGAGGTCAGCACTGATGTACCGCTCCCAGTCATGTAAAATTTTGCCTTCGAGGCTATGAGATTAAGACTGTGGAGGTCAGCACTAATGTACCGCTCCCAGTCATGCGCACTTAAATGGTACTACCAACCGAGCTCAAAACCAGAACGTAAATAAAGATTATGACCTAAAACTGAAACTGTGCCATAATTGAGCATAAGACAGTTTAGTGAGAGCACTAACATCGCGGTAGATGTACTAGTGTGATACAGTGGTGTGGTCAACTTTACTATTCATGTATGAATAGTGGTCAAAGTTACTATTCACATACGAATAGTGGTCAATGGTACTATTGATGATGAATAGTACTATTCATAGAAATTTTATTTCTTGTATGTTTGAACTTACTGAGCCTGTAGCTCACCATTTTTGCTAATGTTGCAGGTAAGCGACCAGCTCAGTAGCTTGTTTGACTAGATGGCGTACGGGATGGCACGTGTCAAATGGGATAACTGGGCGAGGGATATGGTACTGCCAGAGTCTTGCCGCTGAGCGTTAAAGTGAAGGGAAAAAAAGGAGAAACAGTTCTTTTGTAATTATATATATATTTTACAAAAGTACTGTATTATTTATATTACTTTGTACTTATCAACAAAGTAAATAGTGGAAAAGATTTCATATGATGTTTAAAGAAAAAAAAAAATTTACCCTAAAAACGACACGATTTTAAAAGAGAGTGAGATAAGCCGGCGACCCACGAGAGTACAATCTATCGCAGTTAGCGATAAGCTCAACTGTAATAGTATTGTATGATCTCTACGAGGGGCGGGCCGCCACAGTTGTTATCAGAGCAAGGTCTGAGATTGGTTTAGTTTATAATACCAACTGCTGTCACAGTTGGTATATCAGAGCAAGGTTTGCGACTGACTTGGTTTTGAATACCAACGGCTGTCATAGTTGGTATATCAGAGCAGTGTGACCATATCCCGATTTGACACTTTGCGCATCCTGCACTGCTATCCAAGTAAGTAGTTTACTTAGGTTTAGTTAATTATTTTCTTATGTGAAAATAATTATCTTATAGGTAGCAAGATGACCAGACCTCCATATGTGAGACCACCGCTACCACGACCGAGAGGGGTATTACGGGTATGGACGAGACCTATTGTGAGGCCGCCCATTTCCCAAAGGTCGGTAGTTAGACCCCCGGTACCCGAGAGACCTCCCGTACCAGTACCAGCACCAGTGCCAGCGCCAGTAGAGATAGTACAGCCACGACCGATAGTTCATCCACCGGTAGTAGTGGACATTCCAGTTGTTGGTGGACGCCAACATATTGGGGTGAGAGTGTCGGCACGGGCAGTACAGGCATTTAGGGCCAGCAGTCCTCCTATGTTTGACGGTGGACGACAGTCGATGGAGACCAAGGACTGGCTCCATGCCGGAGAAAGGATCATGGTGATATGCGACATTGATCGAGATATGTGGATCCAGTTAGCAGTCAGTATGTTTCAGGGAGACGCTCGAGTGTTCTGGCAATATTGCGACCAGGAGATTTTATTGGGATTCAGTTGGGCTGAGTTCTGTCAACGATTGGCTGATCAGTTTCAACCTAGGGATCCAGCACCTGCTCCAGCACCTCCAGAGAGACGAGAGGCTGATACACCTGCGTACCCTGGATTCGATGAGGTCAGGGATTACATTCTCCAGACCGAGAGGATGGTCATGCTGTCTGGTGAGACAGTGATGTCTTACGCAGCACGGTTTGAGGAGACCATTCGGAGGAGATGTCTGTTGCCTAACCTCACAGAAGCAAACTGCTGTGAGCTGTTTTGGAAAGGCTTATCCTTGGAGCTGAGACCGAGGGTGATCAAGCCGTTTCCTCCGACGCTCCAAGAGTTCGTGATAACGATCAGGATGATCGAGAGAGAGATTCTGATCGAGCATCTGACGCAGAGTCGACGAGAGACGCTGGGTCAAGATGAGATGTTTGCACGCATATTCGGGCCGAGAAGAATGATGAATGATCATGAGGCCGGACCGTCTAGACCACGAGGTGATGACTCAGGACAGGGAACATTACCTAGGGGTGGTGACGACTCAGATGATACCAATGATGATGAGGATCCAGAAGAATATCCTCTAGTCCCAGATGTAGGGAACGAGTGATCAGTAGATGTGTATATGTACATAAGTAGCTTAGAGAGAAAAGCTCTTTTGTATAGACTTGTGGCCATTTTGTATAAACGGCCGATGTATATATGACTGGTGATGCCTATGTATGACATATAAATGTTTTGCTATGAATGAAATACCAAAATTATTATATGTTGTACGATGATGTGTTACGATGATGTGGCTTTACATTACCCTAAATTTCGTAAATTGATATGATTTTACGAATGCGGTTATGGAAAAGCTAACGGTGAATTATTGTGCCATAATAGGACAATAGCCAAGATGGTGGATTTGAGAAATCGACCAGAGGAACGAGAGCGACGTCCTGATGTTATGGAGAGACTGGATCAGATACAAGCTTTGTTAGAAGCCCAGATGCAAGAAAATGCGAATCTGAGGCGACGGGTAGAGGAACTAGAACAGAGGCAAGGCTCTGAGGGTACCCAAGTAGAACAACAAGCTGAGGTAGATCCGGTTATTCCTCCAGCTGCAGTACATGAGAGAGCTCCTGAACCACAACCAGTATTGAATTTGGAACCCCTCTATGAAAGATTCAGGCGTATGAGGCCGCCAGAATTTGAAGGGTCTACAAATCCCTTAGAGGCTGAAGACTGGTTGTCGTCATTACAAGTAATCATGGAGTTCATGAACCTAACCGACCGAGAGAAGGTTGCATGTGCATCTTTTGTGCTGAGAAAAG
The DNA here is from genome assembly GCA_035233585.1 of Antiaris toxicaria. Taxonomy (NCBI): domain Eukaryota; kingdom Viridiplantae; phylum Streptophyta; class Magnoliopsida; order Rosales; family Moraceae; genus Antiaris; species Antiaris toxicaria. Next base: position 89,425,308 of record CP141156.1, read on the forward strand.
ATGCTCGGTTTTGGTGGGACACCGTGCAAATGAGGAGAGACGTGTCTACCATGAGTTGGGCGGAATTTCTGGAAGAATTTAACTAGAAATATTACGACCCTGCATCTCTGAGACGGCAACAGAAAGAATTCTCAGAGTTGACACAAGGGAACATGTCGGTAAGCGAAGTCTGCCGAAAGTTCGATCAACTATCCCGTTTGTGCCCTTATGTAGTCCCTACTGAGAGGGAAAAGATACAGAAAATGATCGGGATGTTCAGGCCAGAAATTGCTGCGTTAGTAGACACTGGACTAGTGCCACCTACTTCTGTAGCCGATTGTGTGAGTCGGTCCATCAGGGCTGAGTTCCATGTAGCTCGACAGAAAGAAGAAAGAGAGAAACACTAGGAGGCTAAAAAGAAGGAGAGGGCTTTGGCGAAGTCTACGCAAGTTGGTCAATCGAGCAAGCCTAGTCAGAATGCGAAACCAAGCCAGGGCAACAGTCAAGGATCCCAGCAAAATAAGAGAAAAGGGAATTTTTCTGGGAATCGCCAGGGTAATAATCGAAACCAGCAGCGGAGAACAGCTGGTAATGCAGAGTCCAATGTGCAAAACTGCCCTACATGCGGGAAGAGACATTCTGGGCAATGCAGATTTGGGCCACTTGTTTGCTACGAATGTGGAAAGGAAGGCCATTACGCCAGGAACTGTCCAAATAGGCAGGGTGGACAAGGCACTTCCCAACCGCACCAGACACGCCCACAAGCTCATTCCCTTCAAGCCAGAGTGGAAGAGTCACCAGTGAGGCCGCAACGCCAGGAGCGTATACCACGTGCGGATGCTCGTGTGATGGCCTACAGCAAGGAAGATGCAGAGGCAGGAACATCAAACGTGGTGACAGGTCAGCTTCTTGTCACTAGTCATGTAGCCTCTGTACTATTCGATTCCGGTGCTACGCATTCATTTGTTTCCTATGCATTTGCTGACAAGATAGGACTTCCTAAGGATAATATGGGAAGGGTATTTAAGACAGCTTTACCCTCTGGGGAAGTATTGTTGTCCAGTTACTGGTTACCCTATGTACTAGTATATGTGGCAAATAGGGAACTATATGCTGAGTTGATCGTAACGGAGATCATGGATTACGATGTGATTTTAGGCATGGATTTCCTAGGGAAATACCAAGCTACGATCGACTGCCGAAATCGAAAGATAGTCTTCCAACCCAAGGAAGAAGAGAGTTTCGAGTATGTTGATACTTCTCGAAGACCCGGGAAGATGATGATCAGTTCGCTGAGAGCAAGCAAGCTGATAGCCAGTGGTTGCATGGGATATCTGGCATATGTGGTGGATACTGCAGAGGAACAGAAGCTTCAATCTGAAGATGTTCCTGTGGTTAATGAGTATCTTGACGTATTTCCAGAAGAGGTACCAGGGATACCGCCAGAGAGAGAAATCTCGTTTGAAATTGAGTTGATGCCTGGAACAGCACCTATTTCCAAAGCACCATACCGCATGGCTCCAGTGGAATTAAAGGAGCTGCAGGTACAATTAAAGGAGCTTTTGGATAAAGGATTCATCAGGCCGAGTTTTTCTCCATGGGGTGCACCTGTGTTATTCGTCAAGAAAAAAGATGGAACATTCCGACTGTGCATTGATTACCGGGAGTTGAATAAGGTTACGATCAAAAATAGGTATCCGTTACCTAGAATTGATGACCTATTCGACCAGTTAAAAGGCGCAGCGGTATTTTCCAAGATCGACTTACGATCAGGATATCACCAGCTGAGAATTAAAGAGAGTGATATTCCTAAGACGGCGTTTAGGACTCGTTATGGTCACTACGAGTTCCTTGTGATGCCATTCGGATTGACAAATGCGCCAGCAGCATTCATGGATTTGATGAACAGAATTTTTAAAGAGTATCTGGATAAGTTTGTCATTGTATTCATTGATGACATTCTTATATACTCGAAGAGTCATGAAGAGCACAAGAAGCATCTGAGGATAGTGCTGAATACGATACGGAAGCATCAACTGTATGCCAAATTCTCAAAATGTGAATTTTGGCTGGACAGAGTACATTTCCTCGGACATGTTGTATCCCAGGAAGGTATTGCTGTAGATCCGACAAAAGTAGATGCAATTAACCAGTGGCCTGCACCCAAGAGTGTGACAGAAATACGCAGTTTCTTGGGATTGGCTGGTTATTATCGGCGATTTGTAGAGGGATTCGCGCAACTAGCTGCACCTCTTACTGCTCTTACACGCAAGGAAAGGAAGTACGAGTGGACTACGGAATGCGAAAGAAGCTTCCAGGAGTTAAAGAGGCGACTGACAAGCGCACCAATCCTTACGCTTCCCACTGAAGGGGAGAAGTTTGTGATCTACAGTGATGCATCGAAAATAGGATTGGGAGCAGTCCTGATACAAGGCGGCAAGGTGATTGCCTATGCTTCCCGTCAATTAAAGGAGCATGAAAGGAATTATCCTACGCATGACCTTGAACTTGATGCAGTAGTGTTCGCACTTAAAATTTGGCGACACTATCTCTATGGAGCTCAATGTCAGATTTTCACTGATCACCAAAGCCTGAAGTATTTCTTCACGCAAAAAGAGCTCAATATGCGGCAAAGGCGATGGTTGGAACTGGTGAAGGATTATGATTGTGAAATCCTCTACCATCCAGGAAAGGCCAACCGTGTAGCGGATGCTCTAAGTAGAAAGTCTACCATATCGCACCAGCTACCAATAAACAGGCTTCCGAAGCCATTGCAGCAAGAGATAAATTCTTTGAACTTAGAGTTGATATCTGGCAGACTAGCTGCACTCCAAGTGGAATCATCGCTATTTAAGGATATAAAGAAAGCTCAGAGGCGAGATCCAATGATGGCAAGTGCTCAAGAAGGAATTTCCAAGGATGGAATAATCCTTTATCAAGGAAGGATAAATGTTCCAGCTGATGAAGAACTTAGAAGACGGATCATGTCAGAAGCTCATGAGACACCATATTCGGTTCACCCTGGAGCGAGCAAGATGTATTAGGACTTAAAATTACAGTTCTGGTGGAAAGGGATGAAGAACGATATAGCGAAATTCGTGAGCAGATGCATGACCTGTCAGAAAATCAAAGCGGAACATAAACATCCAGCAGGAAGATTGGAACCACTGGAGATTCCTGAATGGAAATGGGAACACATTACGATGGATTTTGTAGTGGGACTCCCAAAAACCCGAGAAGGTTATGACGCCATTTGGGTTATTGTGGACAGACTGACCAAGACGGCACGGTTTATAGCTGTCAAGATGACTTTTTCGCTGGAAAAGTTTGCTCAGCTGTACATAGCTCATGTCGTCAGACTACATGGAGTACCAAAATCCATTGTATCAGATCGAGATGCATGGTTCACTTCGAATTTCTGGAAGTGTATGCAAGAGGCCATGGGTACTGAATTGAGACTCAGTACGGCTTTTCATCCGCAAACAGACGGGCAGTCAGAGCGGACAATTCAGACGTTAGAGGACATGCTTCGAGCTTGCGTTATGGATTTTGCGGGAATTTGGAACGAGAAGCTACCATTGATTGAATTCTCGTACAATAATAGTTACCAAGCTTCGATAGGCATGGCACCTTACGAGGCTTTGTATGGACGGAAGTGCAGATCACCATTACATTGGTACGATTTACGAGAAAAGCAGTTGCATAAGACGGATTTCATGCAAGAGACTTCCGATGCAGTTGCTAGAATTCAGCGTCAAATGAAAACTGTGCAAAGCCGACAAAAGAGCTACGCGGATAAAAGGCGAAGATCCTTGGAGTTTGATCAAGGAGACTTCGTGTTTCTCAAGGTATCGCCTATGAAAGCAATTATGCGTTTCGGTAAGAAGGGGAAACTGAGTCCAAGATACAATGGACCTTATGAAATTATCGAACGCATTGGAAAGGTCGCTTATCGATTAGCGCTACCCCCAGAATTGTCGGCAGTGCATAATGTATTTCATGTGTCGATGCTGAGAATGTATATACCAGATCCGTCCCATGTGTTGAAGCATGAGCCTATTCAAATCCACGAGGATTTGACATATGAGGAACAGCCTATTCAAGTACTAGCTCGTGAAGAGAAAGTAATGAGGAATAAGGTAATCCCACTAGTGAAGATTTTGTGGAAAAATCACAATATTGAAGAAGCTACGTGGGAACGAGAAGACGAGATGAGGAGTTTATACCCCCATTTGTTCTAATTTTCGAGGACGAAAATTTTATAAGGAGGGGTGAATGTGACAACCGGGAAATTCAGGCAGTTCTCGGATGAAAATGTACAATTGTATGTATATAACAATTTATACTATTTAAAGAGTGAAATAAATGTATTTATATTGTTTAGAATATGTGAAAATGTTCTAACAATACTGACGAGTAAGAATTCAGTGTTGGAAAAATTCACTGAGTTGAAACGGGTGAAACGGTGCCAAAACCGGCATTGAAAACCCTAACCGGAGCATTAAAAGACGGTAAACTTCCAAGATTGATTTTGATCAAACGGAAACAGATTAAATTGATCCGACTGCACAGGAGACCTCAGGAACACGCCGGGACGATTTCAGGAAAATTTCGGCTCGAACCGGCATCGGTCAAAAAGTAGTCGAATTAATGTGAATAGTGAAAGTCAAAGTCAACTTTCACTTTTGCATTTATGACATCATAAATCAAGTTTATTAAATGGAATAAATAAGGTGGTTGGTGGCATTAATGGCTAGGATTTAATCACCTTTTGATCTAAAGGCCAAGATTTGGCCAAAAATTACCATTTTTAATTTTTGAAAAATGGGGAAAGAAATGGTATGGAAAGATGTCAAATTTTGATTGGTTTAGAGCCAAATTAATTGGCTTTCCTTCATGCATAAGTCGGCAACATTTTCATAAAGTGGCCGAAGCCAATTTTCAAGCCAAACCAAAAGAACAAAAACTTTCTAAGTTCTTCCATGGCATGTACGTGAGCCACCCAAGGGAAACCAAGCAATCTCTTCAATTTTTCTTCACAAAAAGTGTGTCAAAACACTCCTTGAAGACAAAGGAAGCAATTGATTAAGGTAACTTCCCTTGCACTTGGATTTTTCATGGTTTTTCTTCTTAAAATCCGTGGGTGAATAGTGATAGAAAGATGGAAAATTTTTGGTTGTTTTCCATTGAATTGATATTGGGTTTTGTTAAGGATGTAATAAGGAAGAAAACCATGCAAATTGTGTAAAGAAAAACTGAAATTTGGTTGGTTTTTCAAGGGGAAATCCGTGGGTTACCTTAGGTAACCAATGAGAAAACTTTGTGGTTAATTGTTAATATGCTTTCTAAGTTTAATTTGGTGAAGAATAAAGCTTGTATTTTATTGTGGAAAGTTGAAAAAAAAATTTTGGTATGAATTGTATAAAGTGGCCGTGAGTTTACAATGGGTTTGGAAGAAAATTTTGCTTGGTTTTATGTGGTATTTGGTTGATTGGAATTATGCATTTTAATATGCAAATGATGAAATTAAAATGGAAAGCATGAAACAAAAATGTTGAGCATGATTTTCATTAATAAGGCCGTGGGTTATAAGTGCATAAAAAACCCTAAGAATTTGGTTGAAAATGCCAAGAAAATGGGCTTGAAAATGTGTTAAAAACATGACATTGAATGGCCAAAAATATGGTGAAAGTTTGACAAAATTTGGTTCGGTTTGGTTGTGAAAACCGAAACCAAATTAAGGGTAAAAATGTGAAAAAAATTTTGTAATGTGGGTGATAATGTGAAATTTGAAATTTATGGGCTTTTATGTAAAAGTTTGGAAAACTTTTACATAAAATAGGCTTGTGGTATAGTACGTGGCAGGTACATACGGTTCGAGGCGTACCTAACGCCGGAAGCCTTAAAATTACGCCGAAATGCTGCCGAAATTTCGAAAACAGCATTCGGGGTAAAATGGGAATTAAAAATAAAAGTTAGGGTCAGGACGGAAACCCGAGTCCCTAACGGAAAAATTTAATAAGGAAAAATTTAAGGGGTGGGTCGTGAATAGTAAACCCGTCCCCTTAAAAATGAAAAACGCGTGTGAGATTGAAAAACCGACCCCGAGGGGGGGCGTTTTTGGAAATGAAATAAAGGTCCGAGTCGGGAACGGAAAACCCGAGCCTCGGAGACCTAGGTCGGGAAAGTCTAGATGAACGTTTTAAATACTAGTGAAACGTCCATTTGAGACTCCGAAACGATAGAAAATCGCTAAACCGACGTAAGGGTCGGAATAGTGCTTCCCGAGGGCCGGGAAAGCAAAAAGTGGAAATAAAATAGAAACGAACCCGGTAATGATTAGAAAAGAGTCAAAAAAGTTCCTGAGAGCCAAAAATGCAGTTTGGATCAATAAAATTCCGTCAGGGGCAAAACTGCAATTTTGCCAAAATACAGGGGCAAAATCGTAATTTTGCAAAAGTTGGGGGAAAATGGTGAAAATAATAAATAAAACCTAAAAAGTTATAAATAGGTTTTATTTAAGCTTTTTAATGAAAAATAAAAGCTATAAATGAGAAAGAAATTAACAGACATAGTTTTGTCTGTAGGATCCCAAAATCGGCCTACAAGGAAGGCGATTCAAGATCCAAGAGAGAGAAAGGGAACAGTCTGATAAGGTAAGTTCAGACATTTACCTGTCTGCAACATATAGCAAGATTGTGCTAACTTTAATGTACTAACTATAAGTTAGGTACATATGTGCTACGGGCACTATGATAGAATAGAGAGAGAGACGAAATGTGCTACGGGCACTATAAGAATGGGACACATGGTTAATTGTGCTTCGGGCACTAGAGCGAGATTAATGAAACTCACTCACCTAAAATTAAAATGTGAACCATTCCTAACCACGGGACAATGTGAAGTCACCGGGTTAGAATGTTAAAAAGTTGGTAATGAAACCACTTTCTGGCGTACCAGCCTTCCGTACAGGGAGGTACTTTTGCCTTCGGGGCTATGAGATAAGGCTGTGGAGGTCAGCACTGATGTACCGCTCCCAGTTATGTAAAATTTTGCCTTCGAGGCTATGAGATTAAGACTGTGGAGGTCAGCACTAATGTACCGCTCCCAGTCATGCGCACTTAAATGGTACTACCAACCGAGCTCAAAACCAGAACGTAAATAAAGATAATGACCTAAAACTGAAACTGTGCCATAATTGAGCATAAGACAGTTTAGTGAGAGCACTAACATCGCGGTAGATGTACTAGTGTGATACAGTGGTGTGGTCAACTTTACTATTCATGTATGAATAGTGGTCAAAGTTACTATTCACGTACGAATAGTGGTCAATGGTACTATTGACGATGAATAGTACTATTCATAGAAATTTTATTTCTTGTATGTTTGAACTTACTGAGCCTGTAGCTCACCATTTTTGCTAATGTTGCAGGTAAGCGACCAGCTCAGTAGCTTGTTTGACTGGATGGCGTACGGGATGGCACGTGTCAAATGGGATAACTGGGCGAGGGATATGGTACTGCCAGAGTCTTGCCGCTGAGCGTTAAAGTGAAGGGAAAAAAAGGAGAAACAGTTCTTTTGTAATTATATATATATTTTACAAAAGTACTGTATTATTTATATTACTTTGTACTTATCAACAAAGTAAATAGTGGAAAAGATTTCATATGATGTTTAAAGAAAAAAAAAAATTTACCCCAAAAACGACACGATTTTAAAAGAGAGTGAGATAAGCCGGCGACCCACGAGAGTACAATCTATCGCAGTTAGCGATAAGCTCAACTGTAATAGTATTGTATGATCTCTACGAGGGGCGGGCCGCCACAACCTAGGTCGGGAAGAGAATAAGAAACGTTTTTAAAATTAGTGAAAAGCTCGTTTGAAGCTCCGAAACGCTAGAAAAACGAGTCACGACCCCAATGGTCGGAATAGTATCACCCGAGGGACGGGTGATAAGTAAATAGTGTAATCGCAACAATTAAGTTGTAAAAATTTACCGAGACCTAGAAAAGATTGTTTTAAGATTTTAAGGACTCAGAAAATCCCGTTTAAACACCAAATAAGAATGTTACGACCCCAAGACCCGTTAGGGGCAAAATGGTCATTTTGACCAAAAAGTCTAGAAAAGTCAAGAAAGGGGCGTTAAACCCTCCAGTTAGCTATTTTATGGTTCTCGGGCTTAGGGAACCCGGTCTAAGCAGAAAAATAGAAACGTCCCCTGGCCTAATTACTATTCACGTGCATGGCACTATTCATCGTTGGAAGTTACTATTCACCAAGTTTACCAAAATTTTTGAAATGCTCGGAAATGGTTGCTAGATCCCTAGAAAAGTCTAAACAGAGTCGTTCGGACTTTAAATGTCGCCATAAGACTTTAATTAAGATTTTAAAAGCTAAAGTTTAGATTTTAGTATAATAAAGTTAGTTAATGAAAATGTATTAACTGATGAAATTATGTCTTTAGGAAACTCAACTAGAGACTGGCAAAGGAGCTCGACGGACCACAGAAGTTTACACTAGCACAAGTGCTGTAAGTACAGACATTTAATTGTCTACTCACGAATTGACTTGCCATAGAGTTATATTATATATATATACACATTTAAGTTATTCAGTTTGTGACATGATACTAACATGTTCACGAGAATAGTTAAGCAAGATCAGATAAAGAAAAGAGGAATAAGATAAGTCAAATAATAAGACTTAAAAGTTAAGGTTGGCGTACCGGCCTCTCCAGTTTTGAGGTTCAAAGATAGCCTCCACCCCAGTTGTGTGGCGCTGCCTCGTTAATAATGAGGTAGTTGATGGTTTGACTTGCTACCTATAGGTAGTAGTCCAGAGATGACCTTAAGGTTGATTGATGGGTCGCTCTCCTGATCCTCTATTGGTCTGCGCGCACTAGGCACGTCCAACCACGGGCCCACAAGTGAAAGATTAAGCAAGATAAAGTAAAGCAAAGAAAAGAAAGAAATAGAGTAGAAAGAATAAGTAAAGCATAGGAGTAAAAAAAATAATTGGTCTTAAGTTGACTAACCCTAAGTGTGGCGTATTCAGCTTATTTACTTGTATGTTTGTACTTACTAAGCTTTAGCTCATTAGTCTATTCGTGATGTAGGTAATAAAAGTAAGCAACCAGCAATATGAAACAAGAGTAGCGGACTGGCAGGCAGATCCCAGCGATGTCATGGACGGGTTATGGTTCCGTTTCGTAGAGTTCCGCTGTAATCAAAGTGTAAAAGAAAGAAATTGTAATAGTGATGTATATGTATAAAGATAAAACAAGAGTGTAGTATGTAAAGTAGTGAAACAAGCTTAAAAGTATGTATTTATTCTTACGTACTTTAAAGTAATAAGGCCGCAAAATATATTTTGGATAAAAAAATATTAAGTAGTATGTATATATTTATGTATACAGGATTTCAAAGAACTAATAGTTTCATTTAGTCAAGTTTAAAAAGAAAAAAAAAATATTCCTAGTTTTTCAAGTACAAATCTTTTAAACCCCTAAAGAAGAAGAAAGTTATAAAGACAAGCAAGCTAAGTAAGAATAAGCAAAGAATAAAGAAAGCAAGCAATATAAGGTGGACGACCCAAGCTAGAGGGGTTGCGCCCACATTTTTATTCTGAAAACCGAGGGATTTTTTTAAAACTATTTATGACTGTAAACTGTAAAAATCTAAGCATCATAAAACATAAGATACACTACTGTTATACTGGTCGTACATAATTCACATCATGATATATTTTCAAAATATAATTCAAAATCTGTACTCAAAATCTGCACAGCGAAAAACATCAGCAAGACCATTCCCCTTGCCCAGTCCTAGAGGCAGATGCAATCCCACTCCTCGTCCATCCATTATCTACTAGTGTACAGGTTTCTTACCTACAACATGAATAAACTGGTGAGCAATAGGCTCAGTAAGTTCAAACATACATGCAGGAACATAAAACACAAAATCATAAAAAAGCACTATTTACATGAATAGTACCTTTGACTCTTAACCATGAACAGTAAGGTTGACTTTGATCAATACTATTCATGTCAACTGATATATAAGCTACTACACATACAGTTAGTATGTTTTATGCTCAATTATGGCAGTTCTGAAATTTTAAGTCTTTATCTGATACTGAATTCTGCTATTGGGCCCCTGAATTGGTCATACCGTAATGCGCACATAATTGAGAGGGACTCTGGGGAGCGACCCACTGGCCAATCCTCTACAGTCTGAATATATCAGACTTCCAAACCCGGGATGTATCACCAGCAGTTTGGAGTCCTATTATAACTGCAACTGAAATTTTAGAAACCTCCACCTATGTGGGAGGCCGGTACGCCAATACTGATTTAATTTCTGAGTTTCTGGTGGTTCCTGACAGTGGCAATTATGCTGCCTCCAGGGTCTGGAACTCTTTAAATTATTCTTTAGTTTATTCTGTAGTTTTCTTAAGTTTTTATCTTTTGTGTTATTGTGCTTATAGCACCTGACTACTAAATTTCTGTCATCTATATCACATAAACATACTGAGTAAATTCATGCTTCAGACAAATAAATATCTGAACTTACAGGTATTTTACTAGCGATTCCTTTCCTGAGTCAACCGACTTCCTTTATTCGCCTTTTGGTTGCTTTCCTATAATCGAAATAAATTACAGTTATTTTTACTATTCACTTCATATCTAAAATATAGTGAAAGTATAAAATTTCTAATTGGAACTCTTAATTATTCATTTGGGATTCATATTTTTAGTTCTGTAATTATTATACAGCGTGAAATACTATTCCAGATCTTAATATCACTTTTTTGAACTTTTTGATAACATAACCGTTTTGCCCCTTAACTTTTGGCAAAAATGACCATTTCATCCTTAGCGGGATTTTCTCTTATTTTTCTGACTTACGACTCTATTTTAGCCTTTAGAAATTTACTTAAATCATTCTAAGGCTTTTACGGCCCTTTTCTAGCAATTTAGAAAATTCTCGTTTTATCATTTTATCTGGGTTTTCTAATCCCAAAAGTCCTAAAACAACATTTCTTAGGTCTTACTGAGCTTTTATGACATTTTCTACCAAAATGCTCGGATTACTATTCACTCGACCCTCGAGTGGTACTATTCTGACCCTCGGGGTCGTTTCTCGTTTTTCTAGTCTTTCGGGACCTCAAATGGCTATTTCACTAGTTATGTAATCGTCTCTTATTCTCTTCTCGAGCTTAGGTTTCCGAGGGGGCTCGGGTTTCCGGTTCCTGACCCTATTTTTACCCCTCGTTTACCAAATTGTCCTTCAGGCATCGTGAAAATTTCGGTAGCATTTCCGCTGAAATTCTAGGTTCCCGGCGTTTAGTAAATGCCTCGAAACCATCTATTCTATTCTACCGTGCCAAGTACTATACCAAAAACCTAATTTTACGTAAAAGTTACAAACTTTTTATGTAAAATTTCATCACAAAACTTCCTCATTTTTAATGGGATTCCAACCCATTCTTTATCATTTTTAGGCCGGTTTTATACTCAAATCACACATTCACATGGCTTAGCAAAACGTTCTCATTTTCCACTAAACCTATACACGGTTTTTTCTCAAAAGCCCTAAACAAAAATTTTTGTTTTATAACTCAAATTTTTCTTGTTTATTTTCCACATCAACACATTCATTTTTTTCATCAAAACCATAGCATGATTCATCAATTTTTTTCACACCTTCACCCTTTAGAAGGCCACGGGTTTGGAATTAAAATCCAAGCATAAACTTTTCATTTTTTTATCATCTCATTCCCTCATTTGATTCATCAACATGTTAATATCAAATTTCCACATTCAAATCAACACAAAATCTCATTTTTTTTCTTTATTTCTTCCCCACGGTTTTTAATTGAAAAACAAGCACCAACATTGAATGTTTTTCAATTTCATTTCATCCATTTCTTTCTTTCCATTTTCACATGATTTTCAACATCAAAATCAAACAAAACAACATGAAAATTTCACCATTTCAACCCTAATAACCCACGGTTTTGGTGAAGAAAAACACCTACAAAACTTGCTTTTCATGCTCATGATTTCACATTTGTTTTAATCATTCACCATATATACACTTTCAAGCATAAATCAATGAAACAAAAATTGATTTTTCTCACTTCAAATCAACCCATACCACACAGTTTTTCTTCATGAAAAACAAGAAGAAATCATGCGAAAGTAGAAGATTACCTTGCTTGCTTGATAACTTGAACTTTGGGATGAATTTTTCACACTTCTTGCACTAAACTTGAAGAAAATTTTCTAATTTCAATGGGGGAGGTGCACGGCTACTCTAATGGCTGAAAACCAGAATGTTTTTTTTTTTTTTTGCTTTCTAAGTCCCCAAAACTGTGTACTTAAGCAGCGAAAAAGGAGGGACTAAGTTACAAATGATTTAAGGGTATTTTAGCAAAATTTTTGTGTAATTTTTCTACTCTTTAAGGGCTGTTTTGTAATTAATCAAAGATGGCCAGATTTTTTTTTTTCTGAATTTGGCCCCAAAATCCACCACCTATAACCCTAGAAACTTCTTAAATTTTTGCTTAAGCTTCCTTTGACTTTTCTAGTTGACTTTGCATCTTAGCCATTGATTTTTCTTGACTTTAAACCCTAGCTCTTGGATTGGAACGTATCCTTACTTCCTTTCAAAGATTAACACTCAATCTTTGACTCCTTATATATATTTGGAGTCAAACTTTTGACCAAAAGTCAAACCGAAAATTTTTGCACCGAAATCGCGTAGACGAGTTCCTGAGGCTGTCCGCCTGATTGATTTTCCTTATTTCGCTACGATTTGCCTAAAAATCAATACCATAAGTATTTCATCTTTTAGTGGTTTATAGTATATTTTCAAAATTCTCGAAACCGAAAAGGCATATTTTGTCCGATTTCGATTCGGTAAAATTTTCCATTTCTGATCACACTCTTGTCTGCACTGTCCGAACATTTAATCGCATTCTAAATAGTATTAAAACATATGTTTTCCAGTTTTACACATAAAAATTATAGAGTACACAAGTTATATAAAATTTCTAGAAACAGTAAAATTTCTCGATTATGACATAAGAAGCCTATACACCAGTAGACAATGGATGGACGAGGAGCAGGATCACATCTACCTCCAGGGCTTGGTGAGGGGAATGGTCCTGCTGATATTTTCTGCTAAGCAGATTTAGAGTGATGTTTTGAGAGCAGATTTTGAATTATATTTTGAAAATATATCATGATGTAAATTATGTGCAGCAAGTATGACAATACTTTATCTCATGTTTTATGATGCTTATGTTTTTACAGCTTACATTCACAAATAGTTTTAAAAAAAAATTCCTCAGTTTTCAGAACAAAAGAAAATTTTAAATTACGAATAGTAATTCACCAAAACAAGTTACAAGTAAGATGCTGGTGACCCATTGAGGTGATAGTCTATTATAGTTGGCCTCAAGCTCTACTATATTAGTACTGTAGCCTCAATTCAGGGCGGGCCACCATAGGACGTGTGGCGCCCCGATTCCTACCACCCACAACTGTCATGAACCGACTCTATTACCGAACAAGACAGCTCGTGTGCCGAATCTGAGTTGTCAATTTAAAATTCTTTTTCTTAAACTTTCATTTTTCAGGGTCCGAAAATTTTGCCCATAATTTTTTTTCTTTTTAATACATACTTTCTCGAAAAGAAAACTGAGTATAAAAGCCATGTAAATACAATACTAACTTTTAATTGTCTTTTGGAGTATAACATAATGCATAATATACAAAATATTTATACTGCATTTTGTTTTATTTTACAATCTCTTCAATTCACTAACTTAAAAAGCTCAGCGGAAAACTTATGGTAGGACCAAGTCCACGGTGAATTCCTTATCCCTTGACACGTGCACATCCTGCCACCATCCATATATCTACTGGATAAGTTTCTTACTTGCAACATGAACAAACTGGTGAGCTAACAGGCTCAGTAAGTTCAAACATACTTAGTAAGAATCACACGGATTCAAAAACATTGAAAACTCAATCTCCTATGAATAGTACTATTCATCATGAATAGTACTATTTACAATGAATAGTGACTTTGACCTTTAATCGATGAATAGTAACTGTTACCTTAACTGATTAATATTCACATATCATAACCGAAATCACTATATTTGGTATATTCTTCGGTTATGCTCAATTATGATTTTCATCATATTATTGATGGTTCATTCTTTATTTACTTTCTAGTATAGAGCTCTTTTTATGACAGTACCGATATTTGTTATGCGCTGACTGGGAGGGCCTAGGGAGCGACCCTAGAGCTTCGACCTCCATAGCCCTTATATCGCCGTAGGATCTGAAAAACCTCCACCATTATGTTAGAGGGGCGGTACTCCTTAATGGTTTCATTACCATCTTTCAATTATAGTTTTGACCAAGTGACATTAATCGTCACCTCAAGGTCACTATACTCCATCACCCGTAGGCCTTACTTATTCTCTTTTCTCATTATATGGGATATATTATACTAACTAATCCCCAAATGTCCGTAGGTCTTTATATCTAGCGTACATCTAGTACATAATAAAATAATACAGTATTTCATGTTATAGACATGAAAATGCTTGAACTTACCAATATTGCAACAATGTCTACTTCCGGAACTCCTCCGCAGTTTTATCTCTAGTTTAGGTTCCTACAGACATAATATTGTCTGTTAATACCCTATATTAATTATCACTTTAAATCTATTTATTTTGTGATAAATTTTTCAACACAATTTGTGGCGGCCCGCCCCTTGTGGAGATCATACAATACTATTACAGTTGAGCTTTATCGCTAACTGTGATAGATTGTACTCTCATGGGTCGCCGGCTTATCTCTCTCCTCTATTTAAATCATGACGTTTTTGGGAAAAATTTTTTTTTTCTTTAAACATCATATAAAATCTTTTTCCACTATTTACTTTGTTGATAGGTACAAAGTAATATAAATAATACAGTGCTTTTGTAATATATATATAATTACAAAAGAACTGTTTCCCCTTTTTTTTTTTTCCTTTCACTTTCACGCTCAGCGGCAAGACTCTGGCAGTACCATATCCCTCGCCCAGTTATCCCATTTGACACGCGCCATCCCGTCCGCATCCAGTCAAACAAGCTACTGAGCTGGTCGCTTACCTGCAACATTAGCAAAAATGGTGAGCTACAGGCTCAGTAAGTTCAAACATGCAAGAAATGAAATTTCTATGAATAGTACTATTCATCGTGAATAGTACCTTTGACAACTATTCATACGTGAATAGTAACTTTGACCACTATTCATGGTGAATAGTAAGTTTGACCACAACACTGTCTCACACTAGTACATCTACCGCGATGTTAGTGCTCTCACTAAACTGTCTTATGCTCAATTATGGCACAGTTTCAGTTTTAGGTCATTATCTTTATTTACGTTCTGGTTTTGAGCTCGGTTGGCAGTACCATTTAAGTGTGCATGACTGGGAGCGGTACATTAGTGCTGACCTCCACAGCCTTAATCTCATAGCCCCAAAGGCAAAATTGTACATGACTGGGAGCGGTATATTAGTGCTGACCTCCACAGCCTTATTCTCATAGCCCCGAAGGCAAAATTTTACATGACTGGGAGCGGTACATCAGTGCTGACCTCCACAGCCTTATCTCATAGCCCCGAAGGCAAAAATAGTACCTCCCTGTACGGAAGGCTGGTACGCCAGAAGTGGTTTCATTACCGACTTTTTACACTTCTAACCCGGTGACTTCACATTGTCCCGTGGTTAGGAATGGTTCACATTTTAATTTTAGGTGAGTGAGTTTTATTAACCTCGCTCTAGTGCCCGAAGCACAATTAACCATGTGTCCCATTCTTATAGTACCCGTAGCACATTTCGTCTCTCTCTCTATTCTGTCATAGTGCCCGTAGCACATATGTACCTAACTTATAGTTAGTACATTAAAATTAGCACAATATTGCTATATGTTGCAGACAGGTAAATGTCTGAACTTACCTTATCAGCCTCTTTCCTTTCTCTCTCTTGGATCTTGAATCGCCTTCCTTGTAGGCCGATTTTGGGATCCTACAGACAAAACTATGTCTGTTAATTTCTTTCCCAATTATAGCTTTTATTTTTTCATTAAAAAGCTTAAATAAAACCTATTTATAAATTTTTAGGTTTTATTTATTATTTTCACCGTTTTCCCCTAACTTTTGTAAAATTACGATTTTGCCCCAATATTTTGGCAAAATTGCAGTTTTGCCCCTGACGGAATTTTATTGATCCAGACTGCATTTTTGGCTCTCAGGAACTTTTCTGACTCTTTTCTAGTCATTACCGGGTTCGTTTCTATTTTATTTCCACTTTTTGTTTTCCCGGCCCTCGGGAAGCACTATTCCGACCCTTACGTCGGTTTAGTGATTTTCTATTGTTTCGGAGTCTCAAATGGACGTTTCACTAGTATTTAAAACGTTCATCTAGACTTTCCCGACCTAGGTCTCCGAGGCTCGGGTTTTCCGTTCCCGACTCGGACCTTTATTTTATTTCCAAAAACGCCCCCCCCTCGGGGTCAGTTTTTCAATCTCACACGCGTTTTTTATTTTTAAGGGGACTGGTTACTATTCATGACCCACCCCTTAAATTTTTCCTTATTCAATTTTTCCGTTAGGGACTCGGGTTTCCGTCCCGGCCCTAAATTTTATTTTAAATTCCCAATTTTACCCCGAATGTCGTTTTCGAAATTTCGGCAGCATTTCGGCGTAAATTTAAAGCTTCCGGCGTTAGGTACGCCTCGAACCGAATGTACCTGCCACGTACTATACCACAAGCCTATTTTATGTAAAAGTTTTCCAAACTTTTACATAAAAGCCCACAAATTTCAAATTTCACATTATCACCCACATTACAACATTTTTTTTCACAAATTTACCCTTAATTTGGTTTCGGTTTTCACAACAAAACCAAACCAAATTTTGTCAAATTTTCACCACACTTTAGGCCATTCAATGTCATGTTTCCAACACTTTTTCAAGCCCATTTTCAATGCATTTTCAACCACATTTTTAGGGTTTTTATGCACTTAGAACCCACGGCCTTATTAATGAAAATCATGCTCAACATATTTGTTTCATTCTTTCAATCACATTGCCACCATTTACACATTAATTTGCATGATTTCAATCAACCAAATATCACATAAAACCAAGCAAAATTTTCTTCCAAACCCATTAACAACCCACGGCCACTTTATATATTCCACACAAGAAATTTTTTCCAAGCTTTTCATAATGAAATACAAGCTTTATTCTTCACAAATTTAAACTTGGAAAGCATATTACCAATTAACCAAAACTTTTTCTCATTGGTTACCCAAGGTAACCCACGGATTTACCTTTGAAAAACGAACCAAAATTTGGTTTTTCTTTAATGAATTAGCATGGTTTTCTTCCTTAATACATCCTTAACAAAACCCGACATCAAATCCATGAAAAACAACCAAAAATTTTACATCTTCCAATCACTATTCACCCACGGATTTTGTGAAGAAAACCATGAAAAAAATCAAGTGCAAGGGAAGATACCTTAATCAATTGCTTCCTTTGTCTTCTAGGAGTGTTTTGACACACTTTTTGTGAAGAAATGTTGAAGATAAAACTTGGTTTCCCTTGGGTGGCTCACGTACATGCCATGGAAGATAACTTAGAATTTTTTTCTCTTTGGTTTTGCATGAAAAAATGGTTTCCGCCTTTCACTCCAAAAGTGGCCGACTTATGCCACTAAAAGACCAATTAATTTGGTCATTAGCCAATGGGATTTAGGCACCTTTCAAGCCATTACTTTCCATAATTTTCAAAAATTAAAAATGGTAATTTTTGGCCAAATCTTGGCCTTTAGATCAAAAGCTAAATGAATCATGGCCTTTCATTCCACCAACCACCAAAATTCTTTCATTTATTAGTCTTGAATTATGATGTCATAAATACTAAAGTGAAAGTTGACTTTGACTTTCACTATTCACATTAATTCGACTACTTTTTGACCGATGCCGGTTCGAGCCGAAATTTTCCCGAAATCGTCCCGGCGTGTTCCTGAGGTCTCCTGTGCAGTCGGATCAATTTAATCTGCTTCCGTTTGATCAAAATCAATCCCGGAAGTTTACCGTCTTTTATTGCTCCGGTTAGGGTTTTCAATGCCGATTTTGGCACCGTTTCACCCGTTTCAACTCAGTGAATTTTTCCAGCACTGAATTCTTACTCGTCGGTATTGTTAGAACATTTTCATATATTCTGAACAATATAAATACATTTATTTCACTCTTTAACTAGTACAAATTGTTATATACATACAATTGTACATTTTCATCCGAGAATTGTCTGAATTTCCCGGTTATCACATTCACCCCTCCTTATAAAATTTTCGTCCTCGAAAATTAGAACAAATGGGGGTATAATTTCCTCATCTCATCTTCTCGTTCCCACGTAGCTTCTTCAATATTGTGATTTTTCCACAAAATCTTCACTAGTGGGATTACCTTATTCCTCAGTACTTTCTCTTCACGAGCTAGTACTTGAATAGGCTGTTCCTCATATGTCAAATCCTCGTGGATTTGAATAGGCTCATGCTTCAATACATGGGACGGATCTGGTATATACTTTCTCAGCATCGACACATGAAATACGTTATGCACTGCCGACAATTCTGGAGGTAGCGCTAATCTGTAAGCGACCTTTCCAATGCGTTCGATAATTTCATAAGGTCCAATGTATCTTGGACTTAGTTTTCCCTTCTTACCGAAACGCATAATCCCCTTCATAGGCGATACCTTGAGAAACACGAAGTCTCCTTCATCGAACTCCAAGGATCTCCGCCTCTTATCCACATAACTCTTTTGCCGGCTTTGCGCAATTTTCATTTGACGCTGAATTCTAGCAACTGCATCGGAAGTCTCTTGCATGAAATCCGTCTTATGCAGCTGCTTTTCTCGCAAATCGTACCAATGTAATGGTGATCTGCACTTCCGTCCATACAAAGCCTCGTAAGGTGCCATGCCTATCGAAGCTTGGTAACTATTATTGTACGAGAATTCAATCAATGGTAACTTCTCGTTCCAATTTCCCGCAAAATCCATAACACAAGCTCGAAGCATGTCCTCTAACGTCTGAATTGTCTGCTCTGACTGCCCGTCTGTTTGCGGATGAAAAGCCGTACTGAGTCTCAATTCAGTACCCATGGCCTCTTGCACACACTTCCAGAAATTTGAAAGTGAACCGTGCATCTCGATCTGATACAATGGATTTCGGTACTCCATGTAGTCTGACGACATGAGTTATGTACAGCTGAGCAAACTTTTCCAGCGAAAAAGTCATCTTGACAGCTATAAACCGTGCCGTCTTGGTCAGTCTGTCCACAATAACCCAGATGGCGTCATAACCTTCTCGGGTTTTCGGGAGTCCCACTACAAAATCCATCGTAATGTGTTCCCATTTCCATTCAGAAATCTCCAACGGTTCCAATCTTCCCGCTGGATGTTTATGTTCCGCTTTGATTCTCTGACAGGTCATGCATCTGCTCACGAATTTCGCTATATCGTTCTTCATCCCTTTCCACCAGAACTGTAACTTTAAGTCCTGATACATCTTGCTCGCTCCGGGGTGAACCGAATAGGGTGTCTTATGAGCTTCTGACATGATCCGTCTTCTAAGTTCTTCATCCGCTGGAACATTTATCCTTCCTTGATAAAGGATTATTCCATCCTTGGAAATTCCTTCTTGAGCACTTGCCATCATTGGATCTCGCCTCTGAGCTTCCTTTATATTCTCAAATAGCGATGATTCCACTTGGAGTGCAGCTAATCTTCCAGATATCAGCTCCAAGTTCAACGAATTTATCTCTTGCTGCAATGGCTTCGGAAGCCTTTTTATTGGTAGCTGGTGCAATATGGTAGACTTTCTACTTAGAGCATCCGCTACACGGTTGGCCTTTCCTGGATGGTAGAGGATTTCACAATCATAATCCTTCACCAGTTCCAACCATCGTCTCTGTCGCATATTGAGCTCTTTTTGCGTGAAGAAATACTTCAGGCTTTGGTGATCAGTGAAAATCTGACATTGAGCTCCATAGAGATAGTGTCGCCAAATTTTAAGTGCGAACACTACTGCAGCAAGTTCAAGATCATGCGTAGGATAATTCCTTTCATGCTCCTTTAACTGACGGGAAGCATAGGCAATCACCTTGCCGTCTTGCATCAGGACTGCTCCCAATCCTATTTTCGATGCATCACTGTAGATCACGAACTTCTCCCCTTCAGTGGGAAGCGTAAGGATTGGTGCGCTTGTCAGTCGCCTCTTTAACTCCTGGAAGCTTCTTTCGCATTCCATAGTCCACTCGTACTTCCTTTCCTTGCGTGTAAGAGCAGTAAGAGGTGCAGCTAATCGCGCGAATCCCTCTACAAATCGCTGATAATAACCAGCCAATCCCAAGAAACTGCGTATTTCCGTCACACTCTTGGGTGCAGGCCACTGGTTAATTGCCTCTACCTTTGTCGGATCTACTGCAATACCTTCCTGGGATACAACATGTCCGAGGAAATGTACTCTGTCCAGCCAAAATTCACATTTTGAGAATTTGGCATACAGTTGATGGTTCCGTATCGTATTTAGCACGATCCTCAGATGTTCTTTGTGCTCATCATGAGTCTTCGAGTATATAAGAATGTCATCAATGAATACAATGACAAACTTATCCAGATACTCTTTAAAAATCATGTTCATCAAATCCATGAACGCTGCTGGCGCATTCGTCAATCCGAATGGAATCACAAGAAACTCGTAGTGACCATAACGAGTTCTAAACGCCGTTTTAGGAATATCACTTTCTTTGATTCTCAGCTGGTGATATCCTGATCGTAAGTCGATCTTGGAAAATACCGCTGTGCCTTTTAACTGGTCGAATAGGTCATCAATTCTAGGTAACGGATACCTATTTTTGATCGTAACCTTATTCAACTCCCGGTAATCAATGCACAGTCGGAATGTTCCATCCTTTTTCTTGACGAATAACACAGATGCACCCCATGGAGAAAAACTCGGCCTGATGAATTCTTTATCCAAAAGCTCCTTTAATTGTACCTGCAGCTCCTTTAACTCCACTGGAGCCATACGGTATGGTGCTTTGGAAATAGGTGCTATTCCAGGCATCAACTCAATTTCAAACGAGATTTCTCTCTCTGGTGGTATCCCTGGTAACTCTTCTGGAAATACGTCAAGAAACTCATTAACCACAGGAACATCTTCAGGTTGAAGCTTCTGTTCCTCTGTAGTATCCACCACATATGCCAGATATCCCATGCAACCACTGGCTATCAGCTTGCTTGCTTTCAGCGAACTGATGATCATCTTCCCGGGTCTTCGAGAAGTATCAACATATTCGAAACTCTCTTGTTCCTCGGGTTGGAAGACTATCTTTCGATTTCGGCAGTCGATCGTAGCTTGGTATTTCCCTAGGAAATCCATGCCTAGAATCACATCGTAATCCATGATCTCCATTACGATCAACTCAGCATATAGTTCCCTATTTGCCACATATACTGGTACATAAGGTAGCCAGTAATTGGACAACAATACTTCCCCAGAGGGTAAAGCTGTCTTAAATACCCTTCCCATATTGTCCTTAGGAAGTCCTATCTTGTCAGCAAATGCATAGGAAACAAATGAATGCGTAGCACCGGAATCGAATAGTACAGAGGCTACATGACTAGCAACAGGAAGCTGACCTGTCACCACGTTTGATGTTCCTGCCTCTGCATCTTCTTTGCTGTAGGCCATCACACGAGCATCAGCACGTGATATACGCTCCTGGCGTTGCGGCCTCACTGGTGACTCTTCCACTCTGGCTTGAAGGGAATGGGCTTGTGGGCGTGTCTGGTGCGGTTGGGAAGTGCCTTGTCCACCCTGCCTATTTGGACAGTTCCTGGCGTAATGGCCTTCCTTTCCACATTCGTAGCAAACAAGTGGCCCAAATCTGCATTGCCCAGAATGTCTCTTCCCGCATGTAGGGCAGTTTTGCACATTGGACTCTGCATTACCAGCTGTTCTCCGCTGCTGGTTTCGATTATTGCCCTGGCGATTCCCAGAAAAATTCCCTTTTCTCTTGTTTTGCTGGGATCCTTGATTGTTGCCCTGGCTTGGTTTCGCATTCTGACTAGGCTTGCTCGATTGACCAACTTGCGTAGACTTCGCCAAAGCTCTCTCCTTCTTCTTTGCCTCCTAGTGTTTCTCTCTTTCCTCTTTCTGTCAGGCTACATGAAACTCAGCTCTAATGGCCCGACTCACACAATCTGCTACAGAAGTAGGTGGCACTAGTCCAGTGTCTACTAACGCAGCAATTTCTGGCCTGAACATCCCGATCATTTTCTGTATTTTCTCCCTCTCAGAAAGGACTACGTAGGGACATAGACGGGATAACTGGTCGAACTTTCGGCAGACTTCGCTTACCGACATGTTCCCTTGTGTCAGCTCTGAGAATTCTTTCTGTTACTGTCTCAGAGATGCAGGGTCGTAATATTTCTGGTTAAATTCTTCCAGAAATTCCGCCCAACTCATGGTAGACACGTCTCTCCTCATTTGCATGGTGTCCCACCAAAAACGAGCATCTTTTCTCAGCACAAAAGACGCACATGCAACCTTCTCCCGGTCGGTTAGGTTCATGAACTCCATGATCACATTCGTAAAATCATATCAATTCACGAAATTTAGGGTAATGTAAAGCCACATCATCGTAACACATCATCGTACAACATATAATCATTTTGGTATTTCATTCATAGCAAAACATTTATATGTCATACATAGGCATCACCAGTCATATATATATCGGCCGTTTATACAAAATGGCCACAAGTCTATACAAAAGAGCTTTTCTCTCTAAGCTACTTATGTACATGTACACATCTACTGGTCACTCGTTCCCTACATCTGGGACTAGAGGATATTCTTCTGGATCCTCATCGTCATTGGTATCATCTGAGTCGTCACCACCCCTAGGTAATGTTCCCTGTCCTGAGTCATCACCTCGTGGTCTAGACGGTCCGGCCTCATGATCATTCATCATTCTTCTCGGCTTGAATATGCGTGCAAACATTTCATCTTGACCCAGTGTCTCTCGTCGACTCTGCGTCAGATGCTCGATCAGAATCTCTCTCTCGATCGCCCTGATCGTTACCACGAACTCTTGGAGCGTCGGAGGAAACGGCTTGATCACCCTCGGTCTCAGCTCCAAGGATAAGCCTTTCCAAAACAGCTCACAGCAGTTTGCTTCCGTGAGGTTAGGCAACGGACATCTCCTCCGAATGGTCTCCTCAAACCGTGCTGCGTAAGACATCACTGTCTCACCAGACAGCATGACCATCCTCTCGGTCTGGAGAATGTAATCCCTGACCTCATCGAATCCAGGGTACGCAGGTGCATCAGCCTCTCGTCTCTCTGGAGGTGCTGGAGCAGGTGTTGGATCCCTAGGTTGAAATTGATCAGCCAACCGCTGACAGAACTCAGCCCAACTGAATCCCAATAAAATCTCCTGGTCGCAATATTGCCAGAACACTCGAGCGTCTCCCTGAAACATACTGACTGCCAACTGGATCCACATATCTCGATCAATGTCGCATATCACCATGATCCTTTCTACGGCATGGAGCCAGCCCTTGGTCTCCATCGACTGTAGTCCACCGTCGAGCATAGGAGGACTGCTAGCTCGAAATGCCTGTACTGCCCGTGCTGACACTCTCACCCCAATATGTTGGCGTCCACCAACAACTGGAATGTCCACTACTACCGGTGGATGAACTATCGGTCGTGGCTGTACTATATCTACTAGCGCTGGCACTGGTGCTGGTACTGGTACCGGAGGTCTCTCAGGCACCGGAGGTCTGACTACCGGCCTTTGGGAAATGGGCGGCCTCACAATAGGTCTCGTCCATACCCGTAATACCCCTCTCGGTCGTGGTAGCGGTGGTCTCACATATGGAGGTCTGGTCATCGTGCTACCTATAAGATAATTATTTTCACATAAGAAAATAATTAACTGAACTTAAGTAAACTACTTACTTGGATAGCGGTGCAGGATGCGCAAAGTGTCAAATCGGGATATGGTCACACTGCTCTGATATACCAACTGTGACAGCAGTTGGTATTTAAAACCTAGCCACTCGAAAACCAAGCTCTGATATACCAACTGTGGTGGCAGTTGGTATTCTAAACTTCACCAATCTCAAACCAGGCTCTGATACCAACTGTGGCGGCCCGCCCCTTGTGGAGATCATACAATACTATTACAGTTGAGTTTTATCGCTAACTGTGATAGATTGTACTCTCATGGGTCGCCGGCTTATCTCTCTCCTCTATTTAAATCATGACGTTTTTGGGAAATTTTTTTTTTCTTTAAACATCATATAAAATCTTTTTCCACTATTTACTTTGTTGATAGGTACAAAGTAATATAAATAATACAGTGCTTTTGTAAAATATATATAATTACAAAAGAACTGTTTCCCCTTTTTTTTTTTTCCTTTCACTTTCACGCTCAGCAGCAAGACTCTGGCAGTACCATATCCCTCGCCCAGTTATCCCATTTGACACGCGCCATCCCGTCCACATCCAGTCAAACAAGCTACTGAGCTGGTCGCTTACCTGCAACATTAGCAAAAATGGTGAGCTACAGGCTCAGTAAGTTCAAACATGCAAGAAATGAAATTTCTATGAATAGTAATATTCATCATGAATAGTATCTTTGACCACTATTCATACGTAAATAGTAACTTTGACCACTATTCATGGTGAATAGTAAGTTTGACCACAACACTGTCTCACACTAGTACATCTACCGCGATGTTAGTGCTCTCACTAAACTGTCTTATGCTCAATTATGGCACAGTTTCAGTTTTAGGTCATTATCTTTATTTACGTTCTGGTTTTGAGCTCGGTTGGCAGTACCATTTAAGTGTGCATGACTGGGAGCGGTACATTAGTGCTGACCTCCACAGCCTTAATCTCATAGCCCCGAAGGCAAAATTTTACATGACTGGGAGCGGTACATCAGTGCTGACCTCCACAGCCTTATCTCATAGCCCCGAAGGCAAAAATAGTACCTCCCTGTACGGAAGGCTGGTACGCCAGAAGTGGTTTCATTACCGACTTTTTACACTTCTAACCCGGTGACTTCACATTGTCCCGTGGTTAGGAATGGTTCACATTTTAATTTTAGGTGAGTGAGTTTTATTAACCTCGCTCTAGTACCCGAAGCACAATTAACCATGTGTCCCATTCTTATAGTGCCCGTAGCACATTTCGTCTCTCTCTCTATTCTGTCATAGTGCCCGTAGCACATATGTACCTAACTTATAGTTAGTACATTAAAATTAGCACAATATTGCTATATGTTGCAGACAGGTAAATGTCTGAACTTACCTTATCAGCCTCTTTCCTTTCTCTCTCTTGGATCTTGAATCGCCTTCCTTGTAGGCCGATTTTGGGATCCTACAGACAAAACTATGTCTGTTAATTTCTTTCCCAATTATAGCTTTTATTTTTTCATTAAAAAGCTTAAATAAAACCTATTTATAACTTTTTAGGTTTTATTTATTATTTTCACCGTTTTCCCCTAACTTTTGTAAAATTACGATTTTGCCCCAATATTTTGGCAAAATTGCAGTTTTGCCCCTGACGGAATTTTATTGATCCAGACTGCATTTTTGGCTCTCAGGAACTTTTCTGACTCTTTTCTAGTCATTACCGGGTTCGTTTCTATTTTATTTCCACTTTTTGTTTTCCCGGCCCTCGGGAAGCACTATTCCGACCCTTACGTCGGTTTAGTGATTTTCTATTGTTTCGGAGTCTCAAATGGACGTTTCACTAGTATTTAAAACGTTCATCTAGACTTTCCCGACCTAAGTCTCCGAGGCTCGGGTTTTCCATTCCCGACTCGGACCTTTATTTTATTTCCAAAACCCCCCCCCCTCAGGGTCGGTTTTTCAATCTCACACGCGTTTTTTATTTTTAAGGGGACTGGTTACTATTCATGACCCACCCCTTAAATTTTTCCTTATTCAATTTTTCCGTTAGGGACTCGGGTTTCCGTCCCGGCCCTAAATTTTAATTTAAATTCCCAATTTTACCCCGAATGCCGTTTTCGAAATTTCGGCAGCATTTCCGCGTAAATTTAAGGCTTCCGGCATTAGGTACGCCTCGAACCGAATGTACCTGCCACGTACTATATCACAAGCCTATTTTATGTAAAAGTTTTCCAAACTTTTACATAAAAGCCCACAAATTTCAAATTTCACATTATCACCCACATTACAACATTTTTTTTCACAAATTTACCCTTAATTTGGTTTCGGTTTTCACAACAAAACCAAACCAAATTTTGTCAAATTTTCACCACACTTTAGGCCATTCAATGTCATGTTTCCAACACTTTTTCAAGCCCATTTTCAATGCATTTTCAACCACATTTTTAGGGTTTTTATGCACTTAGAACCCACGGCCTTATTAATGAAAATCATGCTCAACATATTTGTTTCATTCTTTCAATCACATTGCCACCATTTACACATTAATTTGCATGATTTCAATCAACCAAATATCACATAAAACCAAGCAAAATTTTCTTCCAAACCCATTAACAACCCACGGCCACTTTATATATTCCACACAAGAAATTTTTTCCAAGCTTTTCATAATGAAATACAAGCTTTATTCTTCACAAATTTAAACTTGGAAAGCATATTACCAATTAACCAAAACTTTTTCTCATTGGTTACCCAAGGTAACCCACGGATTTACCTTTGAAAAACGAACCAAAATTTGGTTTTTCTTTAATGAATTAGCATGGTTTTCTTCCTTAATACATCCTTAACAAAACCCAACATCAAATCCATGAAAAACAACCAAAAATTTTACATCTTCCAATCACTATTCACCCACGGATTTTGTGAAGAAAACCATGAAAAAAATCAAGTGCAAGGGAAGATACCTTAATCAATTGCTTCCTTTGTCTTCTAGGAGTGTTTTGACACACTTTTTGTGAAGAAATGTTGAAGATAAAACTTGGTTTCCCTTGGGTGGCTCACGTACATGCCATGGAAGATAACTTAGAATTTTTTTCTCTTTGGTTTTGCATGAAAAAATGGTTTCGGCCTTTCACTCCAAAAGTGGCCGACTTATGCCACTAAAAGACCAATTAATTTGGTCATTAGCCAATGGGATTTAGGCACCTTTCAAGCCATTACTTTCCATAATTTTCAAAAATTAAAAATGGTAATTTTTGGCCAAATCTTGGCCTTTAGATCAAAAGCTAAATGAATCATGGCCTTTCATGTAGGAAAATAAACCGGTAAAAACGTATCAGAGTGGCGCAGCGGAACAATAAAAATTTTTAGATCGTTAAATATCTCATGATGCCATATACAATAAATCAACAACAATTAAAACTCATACCTCAAGAACGCCAATGAACAGGAGGAGAGTGACCGAAGGCTTCAACCAACTAGCCTTCTCTACTATTCTCCAATTCCCGAATGGCTGAGTGTGTGGGCACTCTGAACCTCGATCGGTATGCTAGCACTGCTAGTCTTCTTCCGACCACCCAGATCTCTAAAGAACTTTATTGTCACGATGAGCTGTGCAACAATAAGCCTGCTCACCTGAGAGTCTGTGGTCTGAGAGAACTGGAGTGGCAGGACCTCTATTTATAGACCTGCATGAGGTGAATCTCTGAATTTGAATTGGACTAGGAAAAGATATTTTCCCTTATCCAAACCCAAAAAATCCGAATTTTCCAAGGGAGAATCTCCACAATTAAATTCGGTTTTTCTAGATAAATCCAATCCAAATCTTAACAAGATTTTAGCTAGAATTTTATCTCCCTTTTCCAACCAAAAAATCCGAAATTCACAAGGAGAAAATCCTCCAAATTTTCGGCCACTTTTAGGATAAGGGAGAATCAAAATTCCACTAGGATTTCTCAAGCAAAATCTCATCTTAACCTTATCCAAAAATAACCGAATTTCCTAGGATTAGGGATCCAAAATTTCGGCCACTTTTGGGAGGAGAGAGAAACCAAATTCAACTAGGATTGAAGCTTGAATATTCCCTTGAATCTTATCCACAAAATCCGAAATCTTTCATGAGGATTATCCTCAAAATTTCGTCCCTTATTTGTTGGGATTTGGATTCAAAATTCAAGTAGGATTCTAACAAGATTATCCTCTCCAAATCCAACTCAAATTCGAATTTCAAACCTTGTGGATTTTCCACAACAAATTCGAATCCTACTTGGACTGTGATTCAAAATTTGAATTTCAAATTTCAAATTCAAATTTCAAATTCAAATTTCAAATTTCAAATTTCAAATTTCAAATTTAAATTTCAAATTCAAATTTCAAATTCGAATATCAAATTCAAATTTCAAATTCAAATTTCAAATTCAAATTTCAAATTTCAAATTTCAAAATTCAAATTTCAAATTTCAAAATTCAAATTTCAAATTCCACAAAACGGTTGTGTTTCATATTCTTGTTCTCATGGATAATTTTCTACAACTCCAATCCAATCTCAAATAAAATCATGGCAACTTTATTTGGAGTTCGAATAATTGTGTACTCTATTATCCAAAACAAAATCTGAATCCAACCGGAGAGAATCTTGTCTACCATCCTAATCCTGTGTCATCACCATCCATGCATAATAAACTAGCCAATAGCATACACAAATCAATTTGCCAAACGTTAAGGAATTATGTGGAGCTAGTAGAGGGACTGATTGGACATATATAATCGGGCTCCCGTGATTCCATATGATCATCATTCTGTACCGAACAACTCAATCATATGATCACTAATTTCAGAGTCACACCACTATAAACCTGAAACTGAACTCCCAATTATATACCGTATTACGTAAGCCTGCGACGAGCTACCATCCAATGACCTTGTCATATATGCAAAACCCTCATATGATATCCATGATCAGCCTTAGGTCAAAGTCCGTTTAATCCTACTGATCAGGCTATCTTAAAGTTCCATTATACTACCGAATCTAGAAAATGATTATTCACCATATGTGAATAAGAAGTCATCCGCCCAGCAGACGACCCAAGGCCTTGTCCATTTTCACATTCAGTATAATGCCTTTAAGAGGATACCTTTAACTCCTCAGAGCTATGATTCCGATATCTGCAAACAAACCCTTCATCATATACAAGTCATGCACCCAACGAACCGGTCTATAAGCTTACTACTTCTGAGACGCTTTAGCCATTGGAACATCAAAGTACACAAGTCATATACATGAAGTAGTTCATTTACTCAGGATTAAGGTTATTGCACAATGAACGTCAAAAGCAGATTGATCCACTCATAGCGGACTACGTAGATCAATCACGCTTTAATCCCGGTCTAATATGTCACCACCAAGCAACATATCCATGTCTCTACTTGGGAGTCCAGCTCCAGACAGTCAAGACAGACCGTCCCCTCTAAGGCTTTAGACAACATAATAGTCTTAACATGAGTTAGATGCTCGGTCTAACCCCATAGACTACAGACCATAGTTTAGACTGCTAACTTTAGAACATTGTCTTCTCGCATACAAAAGTCCATTGCATGCAACGTTCTAACAGTTTTAACACAAGCAGTCAGTGAGCCATATTTGCTTACATTTACTTTAACATGTAAATAAGACGAGGACAGATAGCAATGTAATGAATAACCTCTAAGTATAATTTTATTATCCAGTTCAAAATGAATACATCAAAATGTCTCTAATACTTAGGGCATTTCCTAACAATCTCCCACTTGCCCTAAGCCAGCAGATGTGCCATGTTACGCATCCCCATCGCCTCTACATGCCTCTCAAAGCTTCTAGCTACCAAAGTCTTAGTAAAGGGATCAGCGATGTTGTCCTCGGACGCGATCTTACAAACATCCACTTGTCCTGTCTCCACATGCCCTCTTATTATGTGATACCTCCGATCGATGTGTTTGGTCCTCTTGTGGTGCCGAGATTCCCTTGTGTTGGCAATAGCCCCTGTATTATCACAGTAAAGTGTGATAGGCTTGTCAACACCCGGAATGACCTCAAGGTCTCTAAAGAACTTGCGGAGCCAAACCGCTTCTTTAGATGCCTCAGCCGCAGCCACATACTCAGCCTCCATAGTAGAGTCAGCTGTGCAGCCCTGCTTCACGCTCCTCCACACAATGGTGCCTCCTCCGAGCAAAAACACTGATCCAGATGTCGATTTCCTCGAATCCTTACAAGTCTGGAAGTCTGAGTCCGTGTATCCTATGGGTGTTAGGTCCCCTCCAGAATACACTAGCATATAATCCCTCGTTCTCTTAAGATACTTGAGTATATGCTTTACTGCTTGCCAGTGCTTGGTTCCAGGATTCGCTTGATATCGACTCACCATACCTACTGCAAAACATATGTCCGGGCGAGTGCAAAGCATAGCGTACATAAGGCTACCCACAGCGGATGCATAAGGGACCTTACTCATACGCTCTCTTTCTTCCGACGTCTTGGGACAGTCATCCAATGAAAGAGTTAAACCGGCAATAGAAGGTTGTGAGCCTTTCTTTGCCTCTAGCATTGCATATTTGTCAATTATTTTATCTATGTATGAAGCTTGGGATAACGCTATCATTTTGTTCTTTCGATCTCTGAAGAGACGAATGCCTAGAACATAATTAGCTTCTCCCAAGTCCTTCATGTCAAACTGTTGGTGTAACCAAAGCTTGACCGATGATAAGTTCCCTACATCATTCCCAATGAGTAGTATATCATCGACATAGAGTATCAGAAAGACCACTTTTCCATCCTTAATACGTTTATAAACACAAGGTTCATCAACGTTCTGCTCAAAACCAAATGTCTTAATCGCTTGATCAAACCTCTGGTTCCATGAGCGGGATGCCTGCTTCAATCCATAAATGGATCTAAGCAACTTGCAGACTTTCCTATCTTGGCCTTTTGCTACGAACCCTTCGGGCTGTATCATATAGATACACTCTTCAAGATGGCCATTTAAGAATGCCGTCTTGACATCCATTTGCCAGATCTCGTAATCGAGAGCCGCAGCAATGGATAGAAGAATACGGATAGACTTAAGCATAGCAACAGGCGAAAAGGTTTCCTCGTAATCGATTCCAGCCTTTTGCGTGTATCCCTTTGCAACCAGTCTAGCTTTGAAAGTTTCCACTCTCCCTTCCGCATCCTTCTTTCTTTTGTAGACCCATTTGCATCCAATGGGTTCTATCCCATCCGGCAAATCTACAAGTTCCCAAACAGAGTTGGATTTCATAGAATCCATCTCATTGTTTATAGCCTGTTTCCAAGATCTAGAATCAACATCCTTTATAGCTTCATCATATGTGACCGGATCTTCCTCATGCTCATGAGCCTCGGCCTGGTATACCTCAGCATCATACATAAAGAAATTAGGTTTCTTAGAAACCCTCCCACTACGACGAGGCACCCTAAATTGTTGATCGTCTGCAGGTCTTTCACTGGAACTCGGACTTGCGTCCAAGACCGAAATCTGTGGAGCAGTTCTTTCACCCGATAACTCCTCTAGCACCACTTTGCTTCGAGGCTTAAAGTCATTCATGTGACTTTCCTCCAAGAATGTCGCATGTGTTGAGACAATGACCTTTTGTTCCTTCGGGTTATAGAACAGACCTCCTTTAGTTCCCTTTGGATACCCTACAAACATGCACAATTCTGATCTTGGTTCCAACTTCTTCGCATCCCCATCCAGTACATGTGCCGGGCAGCCCCATATTCTCATATGTCCAAGGGAGGGCTTCCTGCCACGCCACAATTCATACGGAGTTCTAGGAATTGATTTGCTCGGAACCTGGTTCAGAATATAGCACGCCGTTTGTAAAGCATGTCCCCAAAATGATAATGGCAGCGTTGAGTAACTCATCATGGACCGTACCATATCCAATAAGGTCCTGTTTCTCCTTTCGGCTACACCATTCTGTTGTGGAGTACCAGGTGCAGTCAATTGGGATAAAATTCCGTTCTCTACAAGATGTCCTAGAAATTCATCAGAGAGGTATTCGCCACCTCGATCAGATCGAAGTGTCTTTATGGATTTATCCAATTGCTTTTCCACTTCCGCACGATACTCTTTGAACTTGTCAAAGGTTTCGCTCTTGCGGTGCATCAGATACACATATCCATACCTCGAGTAATCATCTATGAAAGAGACATAGTACTCGAACCCTCCTCGTGCTGTGACGTTCATGGGGCCACATACGTCAGTGTGCACAATTTCTAAGAGCTCCTGAGCCCTTGTACCCTTAGCTCCAAAAGACCTCTTAGTCATCTTACCCTCTAGACAAGACTCACATTGGGGAAGTCGTACCTCCTCCAGAGATTCCAGAGGACCGTCTTTCACCAATCTTTGAATCCTATCCTGATTAATATGACCAAGTCTTAAATGCCAAAGATACGCCTTGTTAGAGTGAGAAACTTTCAACCTTTTAGAGTTATCAATTAATTCAGTGTCAAGCAGTGAGTACATCTTTGGTCTGATCAAATATAGGTTTCCACCCATCCATCCAGAACAGATAAAAGACTTATATCTACGAATATCAACTCTTTTACTAAAAGAAACTGAATAAGAATCCTTTATTAAACAAGCTACCGATATAAGGTTCCTCCTAAAATTAGGAACATAAAAACAGTCTTTCAATAAAATAAACCTAAATTGATCAAAATAAAGATGAACGTCTCCCACTGCCTCAGCCACCACAAAGCTACCATCTCCAGTCCGCAACGAGAGGCTCCTATCATGTAGACTTCTCGTTTCCACGAACCCCTGCATAGAAACACAAACATGATTAGTGGCGCCCGAATCAATGACCCATGTGTCTTTCGATTCTTCCACCAAACACGCTTCTAAGTAATGAAGTTCCTTACCTTCCTTGCCCTTGGAGGCTAGGAATTCCCGGCAAGCCTTCTTGAAGTGACCTACCTTCCCACAGTGGAAGCATTTGGACTTTTTAGGGTCCTTTGGCTTCTTGTTCTTCTTCTTCTTCTTCCCGTCCGAGACAGGAGGATTAGAAGAACTGGAAGCCACTTGCTTCTTATTTGGCCTCTTCCTCTTCCGTGAGGGATTGGAAGATTCCGCCAAATTGGCCTCTACTTTAGGTCGGACCACATCTTCATCCCTGATCATCCGCTCATAAGCCTGTAGTTGCTTCATGAGCTCGGTAAGTCCTAACTCCTTTGTCGCCAGATTGTATGCGGCCTTAAACCCCACAAAATCTTTAGACAGAGTCTTGAACACCATCTCGATCTGGGTGTTGTAGTCTAACTCAGCACCATTCTCGGCAGCTTCAGCGAAGAATCCCATTAGAGTGATCATATGGTCCTTCACCGGAGCACCAGCCTTTTGCTTGGAGTTCATAATGCTGGTGATAGCGGACTGTCGAGCCAATTTTTCTTGGCCTCCGAACATGTCCTCCAGATTTTCCATGATCTCCCCAGCAACTTGATAAGTCTCATGCTGCTTTTGTAAAGCACTCGTCATGCTAGCAAGGATGTAGCATCGAGCTATCTCATTGGATTCTCTCCAACGATTATAGACAACCGGGACCTCCTCAAGTGGTGTGTCAGGTTTGGGCCCAGGTGGGCATGGTTCGTCCAGTAAGAACTTGTGTCTCTCGCAGCTGAGAACTATTAATAGATTTCTTTTCCAATCTTTATAATTGTCGCCATTCAACTTATTTTCAGTAAGTATCGAAATGAGGGGTGTCGGTGACATTTTGAACTGAAATAAAATTATACTAGACATCATTACAAAGCCCAAGCAAATATGCAGATAATTTAGCAAATAAAACATACAAGTATGTTCCTACATGAAACTTGAAAAAACATGTAGCATTGCAACGGTAATTCTCAGCACCTATGTGACAACCGGGAAATTCAGGCAATTCTCGGACGAAAATGTACAATTGTATGTATATAACAATTTGTACTGTTTAAAGAGTGAAATAAATGTATTTATATTGTTCAGAATATGTGAAAATGTTCTAACAATACTGACGAGTAAGAATTCAGTGTTGGAAAAATTCACTGAGTTGAAACGGGTGAAACGGTGCCAAAATCGGCATTAAAAACCCTAACCGGAGCAATAAAAGACGGTAAACTTCCGGGATTGATTTTGATCAAACGGAAGCAGATTAAATTGATCCGACTGCACAGGAGACCTCAGGAACACACCGGGACGATTTCGGGAAAATTTCGGCTCGAACCGGCATCGGTCAAAAAGTAGTCGAATTAATGTGAATAGTGAAAGTCAAAGTCAACTTTCACTTTTGCATTTATGACATCATAATTCAAGATTAATAAATTAAAGAATTATGGTGGTTGGTAGAATGAATGGCCATGATTCATTTAACTTTTTGATCTAAAGGCCAAGATTTGGCCAAAATATACCATTTTTAATTTTTGAAAATTATGGAAAGTAATGGCTTGGAAAGGTGTTGAAATTTGATTGGTTTTGAGCCAAATTAATTGGCTTTCTTGCATGGTTAAGTCGGCAATCTTGGAACATATTGGCCGAAGCCAATTTTCAAAGCAAAAGCCATAAGAAAATTTTTCTAACTTCCTTCCATGGTGGTTACGTGAGGGACCAAGGAGAACCAAGCTTTTTCTTCAAATTTCTTCACAAAAAAGAGTGGCAAAGTGTTTATTGAAGACAAAGGAAGCAATTGATTAAGGTAACTCCTTTTTTTCACTTGATTTTCATGGTTTTTCTTCTTAAAAATCCGTGGGTGAATAGTGATTGGAAGATGGAAAATTTTTGGTTGTTTTTCATGGATTTGATGTTGGGTTTTGTTAAGGATGTATTAAGGAAGAAAACCATGCAAATTCATTAAAGAAAAACCAAATTTTGGTTGGTTTTTCAAAGGTAAATCCGTGGGTTACCTTAGGTAACCAATGAGAAAAGTGTGTGGTTAATTGTTAATATGCTTTCTAAGCTTAATTTGGTGAAGAATAAAGCTTGTATTTCATTATGAAAAGCTTGAAAAAAATTTATGGCATGAATTATATAAAGTGGCCGTGGGTTTTGTTAATGGTTTGGAAGAAATTTTGCTTGATTTTAGGTGATGTTTGGTTGATTGAAATCATGCAAATTAATGTGTAAATGGTGGCAATGTGATTGAAAGAATGAAACAAATATGTTGAGCATGATTTTCATTAATAAGGCCGTGGGTTCTAAGTGCATAAAAACCCTAAAAATGTGGTTGAAAATGCATTGAAAATGGGCTTGAAAAAGTGTTGGAAACATGACATTGAATGGCCTAAAGTGTGGTGAAAATTTGACAAAATTTGGTTTGGTTTTGTTGTGAAAACCGAAACCAAATTAAGGGTAAATTTGTGAAAAAAATGTTGTAATGTGGGTGATAATGTGAAATTTGAAATTTGTGGGCTTTTATGTAAAAGTTTGGAAAACTTTTACATAAAATAGGCTTGTGGTATAGTACGTGGCAGGTACATTCGGTTCGAGGCGTACCTAACGCCGGAAGCCTTAAATTTACGCCGAAATGCTGCCGAAATTTCGAAAACGGCATTCGGGGTAAAATAGGAATTTAAAATAAAAGTTAGGGCCGGAACGGAAACCCGAGTCCCTAACGGAAAAATTGGATAAGGAAAAAAATTTTATTTAAGGGGTGGGTCGTGAATAGTAACCCGTCCCCTTGAAAATGAAAAACGTAAGTGAAATTGAAAAAAAACAGACCCCGAGGGGGGGCGTTTTTGGAAATAAAATAAAGGTCCGAGTCGGGAACGGAAAACCCGAGCCTCGGAGACCTAGGTCGGGAAAGTCTAGATGAACGTTTTAAATACTAGTGAAACGTCCATTTGAGGCTCCGAAACGATAGAAAATCGCTAAACCGACGTAAGGGTCGGAATAGCGCTTCCCGAGGGCCGGGAAAGTGAAAAATGGAAATAAAGTAAAAACGAACCCGGTAATGATTAGAAAAGAGTCAGAAAAGTTCCTGAGAGCCAAAAATGCAGTCTGGATCGATAAAATTCCGTCAGGGGCAAAACTGTAATTTTGCCAAAATATTGGGGCAAAATCGTAATTTTACAAAAGTTAGGGGAAAATGGTGAAAATAATAAATAAAACCTAAAAAGTTATAAATAGGTTTTATTTAAGCTTTTTAATGAAAAATAAAAGCTATAAATGGAAATGAAATTAACAGACAAGGTTTTGTCTGTAGGATCCCAAAATCGGCCTACAAGGAAGGCGATTCAAGATCCAAGAGAGAGAAAGGGAACAGTCTGATAAGGTAAGTTCAGACATTTACCTGTCTGCAACATATAGCAATATTGTGCTAACTTTAATGTACTAACTATAAGTTAGGTACATATGTGCTATGGGCACTATGATAGAATAGAGAGAGAGACGAAATGTGCTACGGGCACTATGAGAATGGGACACATGGTTAATTGTGCTTCGGGCACTAGAGCGAGGTTAATAAAACTCACTCACCTAAAATTAAAATGTGAACCATTCCTAACCACGGGACAATGTGAAGTCACCGGGTTAGAATGTTAAAAAGTCGGTAATGAAACTACTTTCTGGCGTACCAGCCTTCCGTACAGGGAGGTACTATTTTTGCCTTCGGGGCTATGAGACTAAGGCTGTGGAGGTCAGCACTGATGTACCGCTCCCAGTCATGTAAAATTTTGCCTTCGGGGCTATGAGATTAAGGCTGTGGAGGTCAGCACTAATGTACCGCTCCCAGTCATGCGCACTTAAATGGTACTGCCAATCTGAGCTCAAAACCAGAACGTAATCAAAGATAATGACCTAAACCTGAAACTGTGCCATAATTGAGCATAAGACAGTTTGGTGAGAGCACTAACATCGCGGTAGATGTACTAGTGTGATACAGTGTTGTGGTCAACATTACTATTCACGAATGAATAGTGGTCAAAGTTACTATTCACGAATGAATAGTAGTCAACGATACTATTCATGATGAATAGTACTATTCATTGAAATTTTATTTCTTGCATGTTTGAACTTACTGAGCCTGTAGCTCACCATTTTTGCTAATGTTGCAGGTAAGCGACCAGCTCAGTAGCTTGTTTGGCTGGATGGCGGACGGGATGGCGCGTGTCAAATGGGATAACTGGGCGAGGGATATGGTACTGCCAGAGTCTTGCCGCTGAGCGTTAAAGTGAAGGGAAAAAGGGGGAAACAGTCTTTTGTAATTATATATATTTTACGAAAGTACTGTATTATTTATATTACTTTGTACTTATTAACAAAGTAAATAGTGGGAAAGGTTTTACATGATGTTTAAAAAAAAAATGAAAAAAAATTTCCCAAAAACGTCATGATTTAAAAAGAGTAGAGAGAGATAAGCCGGCGACCCATGAGTGTACAATCTATCGCAGTTAGCGATAAGCTCAACTGTAATAGTATTGTATGATCTCCACAAGGGGCGGGCCGTCACAGTTGGTATCAGAGCAAGGTCTGAGATTGGTTTAGTTTATAATACCAACTGCTGCCACAGTTGGTATATCAGAGCAAGGTTTGCAACTGATTTGGTTTTGAATACCAACGGCTGTCACAGTTGGTATATCAGAGCAGTGTGACCATATCCCGATTTGACACTTTGCGCATCCTGCACCGCTATCCAAGTAAGTAGTTTACTTAAGTTCAGTTAATTATTTTCTTATGCCAAAATAATTATCTTATAGGTAACACGATGACCAGACCTCCATATGTGAGACCACCGCTACCATGACCGAGAGGGATATTACGGGTATGGACGAGACCTATTGTGAGGCCGCCCATTTCCCAAAGGCCGGTAGTCAGACCCCCGGTACCCGAGAGACCTCCGGTACCAGTGCCGGCATCAGTACCAATGCCAGTAGACGTAGTACAGCCGCGACCGATAGATCATCCACCAGTAGTAGTGGACATTCCAGTTGTTGGTGGACGCCAACATATTGGGGTGAGAGTGTCGGCATGGGCAGTACAGGCATTTAGGGCCAGCAGTCCTCCTATGTTCGACGGTGGACGACAGTCGATGGAGACCAAGGACTAGCTCCATGCCGTGGAGAGGATCATGGTGATATGCGATATCGATCGAGATATGTGGATCCAGCTGGCAGTCAGTATGTTTCAGGGAGATGCTCGAGTGTTCTGGCAGTATTGCGATCAGAAGATTTTATTGGGATTCAGTTGGGCTGAGTTCTGTCACTGGTTGGCTGATCAGTTTCAACCTAGGGATCCAGCACCTGCTCCAGCATCTCCAGAGAGACGAGAGGCTGATGCACCTGTGTACCCTGGATTCGATGAGGTCAGGGATTACATTCTCCAGACCGAGAGGATGGTCACGCTGTCTGGTGAGACAGTGATGTCTTACGCAGCACGGTTTGAGGAGACCATTCGGAGGAGATGTCCGTTGCCTAACCTCACCGAAGCAAACTGCTGTGAGCTGTTTTGGAAAGGCTTATCCTTGGAGCTGAGACCGAGGGTGATCAAGCCGTTTCCTCCGACACTCCAAGAGTTCGTGGTAACGATCAGGGCGATCGAGAGAGAGATTCTGATCGAGCATCTGACGCAGAGTCGACGAGAGACGCTGGGTCAAGATGAGATGTTTGCACGCATATTCGGGCCGAGAAGAATGATGAATGATCATGAGGCCGGACCGTCTAGACCACGAGGTGATGACTCAGGAGAGGGAGCATTACCTAGGGGTGGTGACGACTCAGATGATACCAATGACGATGAGGATCCAGAAGAATATCCTCTAGTCCCAGATGTAGGGAACGAGTGATCAGTAGATGTGTATATGTACATAAGTAGCTTAGAGAGAAAAGCTCTTTTGTATAGACTTGTGGCCATTTTGTATAAACGGCCGATGTATATATGACTGGTGATGTCTATGTATGACATATAAATGTTTTGCTATGAATGAAATACCAAAATGATTATATGTTATACGATGATGTATTACAAGTGATCATGGAGTTCATGAACCTAACCGACCGGGAGAAGGTTGCATGTGCGTCTTTTGTGCTGAGAAAAGATGCTCGTTTTTGGTGGGACACCGTACGAATGAGGAGAGATGTGTCTACCATGAGTTGGGCGGAATTTCTGGAAGAATTTAACCAGAAATATTACGACCCTGCATCTCTGAGACAGCAACAGAAAGAATTCTCAGAGCTGACACAAGGGAACATGTCGGTAAGCGAAGTCTGCCGAAAGTTCGATCAGTTATCCCGTTTGTGCCCTTATGTGGTCCCTACTGAGAGGGAAAAGATACAGAAAATGATCGGGATGTTCAGGCCAGAAATTGCTGCGTTAGTAGACACTGGACTAGTGCCACCTACTTCTGTAGCAGACTGTGTGAGTCGAGCCATCAGGGCTGAGTTTCATGTAGCCCGACAGAAAGAGGAACGAGAGAAACACTGGGAGGCTAAGAAGAAGGAGAGGGCTTTGGCGAAGTCTACACAAGTTGGTCAATCAAGCAAGCCTAGTCAAAATGCGAAACCAAGCCAGGGCAATAGTCAGGGATCCCAGCAAAACAAGAGGAAAGGAAATTTTTCTGGGAATCGCCAGGGAAATAATCGAAACCAGCAGCGGAGAACAGCTGGTAATGCAGAGTCTAATGTGCAAAACTGCCCTACATGCGGGAAGAGACATTCTGGGCAATGCAGATTTGGGCCACTTGTGTGCTACGAATGTGGAAAGGAGGGCCATTACGCCAGGAACTGTCCAAATAGGCAGGGTGGACAAGGCACTTCCCAACCGCACTAGACACGCCCACAAGCTCATTCCCTTCAAGCCAGAGTGGAAGAGTCACCAGTGAGGCCGCAACGCCAGGAGCGAATGCAACGTGCTGATGCTCGTGTGATGGCCTACAGTAAGGAAGATGCAGAGGCAGGAACATCAAACGTGGTGACAGGTCAGCTTCCTGTCGCTAGTCATGTAGCCTCTGTACTATTCGATTCCGGTGCTACGCATTCATTTGTTTCCTATGCATTTGCTAACAAGATAGGACTTCCTAAGGATAATATGGGAAGGGTATTTAAGACAGCCTTACCTTCTAGGGAAGTATTGTTGTCCAGTTACTGGTTACCTTATGTACCAGTATATGTGGCAAATAGGGAACTATATGCTGAGTTGATCGTAATGGAGATCATGGATTACGATGTGATTTTAGGCATGGATTTCCTAGGGAAATACCAAGCTACGATCGACTGCCGAAATCGAAAGATAGTCTTCCAACCCGAGGAACAAGAGAGTTTCGAATATGTTGATACTTCTCGAAGACCCGGGAAGATGATCATCAGTTCGCTGAGAGCAAGCAAGCTGATAGCCAGTGGTTGCATGGGATATCTGGCATATGTGGTGGATACTACAGAGGAACAGAAGCTTCAACCTGAAGATGTTCCTGTGGTTAATGAGTTTCTTGACGTATTTCCAGAAGAGTTACCAGGGATACCACCAGAGAGAGAAATCTCGTTTGAAATTGAGTTGATGCCTGGAACAGCACCTATTTCCAAAGCACCATACCGTATGGCTCTAGTGGAGTTAAAGGAGCTGCAGGTACAATTAAAGGAGCTTTTGGATAAAGGATTCATCAGGCCGAGTTTTTCTCCATGGGGTGCACCTGTGTTATTCGTCAAGAAAAAAGATGGAACATTCCGACTGTGCATTGATTATCGGGAGTTGAATAAGGTTACGATCAAAAATAGGTATCCGTTACCTAGAATTGATGACCTATTCGACCAGTTAAAAGGCGCAGTGGTATTTTCCAAGATCGACTTACGATCAGGATA
The DNA here is from genome assembly GCA_035233585.1 of Antiaris toxicaria. Classification (NCBI taxonomy): domain Eukaryota; kingdom Viridiplantae; phylum Streptophyta; class Magnoliopsida; order Rosales; family Moraceae; genus Antiaris; species Antiaris toxicaria. The sequence goes on from CP141156.1 coordinate 89,466,178, forward strand.
TCACCAGTTGAGAATTAAAGAGAGTGATATTCCTAAGACGGCGTTTAGGACTCGTTATGGGCACTACGAGTTCCTTATGATGCCATTTGGATTGACGAATGTGCCAGCAGCGTTCATGGACTTGATGAACAGGATTTTTAAAGAGTATCTGGGTAAGTTTGTCATTGTATTCATTGATGACATTCTTATATACTCGAAGAGTCATGAAGAGCACAAGAAGCATCTGAGGATAGTGCTGAATACGATACGGAAGCATCAACTGTATGCCAAATTCTCAAAATGTGAATTTTGGCTGGACAGAGTACATTTCCTTGGACATGTTGTATCCCAGGAAGGTATTGCTGTAGATCCGACAAAGGTAGAGGCAATTAACCAGTGGCCTGCACCCAAGAGTGTAACTGAAATACGCAGTTTCTTGGGATTGGCTGGTTATTATCGGCGATTTGTAGAGGGATTCGCGCGACTAGCTGCACCTCTTACCGCTCTTACACGCAAAGAAAGAAAGTACGAGTGGACTATGGAATGCGAAAGAAGCTTCCAGGAGTTAAAGAGGCGACTGACAAGCGCACCAATCCTTGCGCTTCCCACTGAAGGGGAGAAGTTCGTAATCTACAGTGATGCATCGAAAATAGGATTGGGAGCAGTCCTGATGCAAGACAGCAAGGTGATTGCCTATGCTTCCCGTCAGTTAAAGGAGCATGAAAGGAATTATCCTACGCATGATCTTGAACTTGCTGCAGTAGTGTTCGCACTTAAAATTTGGCGACACTATCTCTATGGAGCTCAATGTCAAATTTTCACTGATCACCAAAGCTTGAAGTATTTCTTCACGCAAAAAGAGCTCAATATGCGACAGAGACGATGGTTGGAATTGGTGAAGGATTATGATTGTGAAATCCTCTACCATCCAGGAAAGGCCAACCGTGTAGCGGATGCTCGAAGTAGGAAGTCTACTGTATCGCACCAGCTACCAATAAACAGGCTTCCGAAGCCATTGCAGCAAGAGATAAATTCGTTGAACTTGGAGCTGATATCTGGAAGATTAGCTGCACTCCAAGTGGAATCATCGCTGTTTGAGGAAATAAAGGAAGCTCAAAGGCGAGATCCAATAATGGCAAGTGCTCAAGAAGGAATTTCCAAGGATGGAATAATCCTTTATCAAGGAAGGATAAATGTTCCAGCTGATGAGGAACTTAGAAGACGGATCATGTCAGAAGCTCATGAGACACCCTATTCGGTTCACCCCGGAGCGAGCAAGATGTATCAGGACTTGAAGTTACAGTTCTGGTGGAAAGGGATGAAGAACGATATAGCTAAATTTGTGAGTAGATGCATGACCTGTCAGAGAATCAAAGCGGAACATAAACATCCAGCAGGAAGATTGGAACCACTAGAGATTCCTGAATGGAAATGGGAACACATTACGATGGATTTTGTAGTGGGACTCCCAAAAACCCGAGAAGGTTATGACGCCATTTGGGTTATTGTGGACAGACTGACCAAGACGGCACGGTTCATAGCTGTCAAGATGACTTTTTCGTTAGAAAAGTTTGCTCAGCTGTACATAACTCATGTCGTCAGACTACATGGAGTACCGAAATCCATTGTATCAGATCGAGATGCACGGTTCACTTCGAATTTCTGGAAGTGTGTGCAAGAGGCCATGGGTACTGAATTGAGACTCAGTACGGCTTTTCATCCGCAAACAGACGGGCAGTCAGAGCGGACAATTCAAACGTTAGAGGACATGCTTCGAGCTTGCGTTATGGATTTTACGGGAAATTGGAACGAGAAGCTACCATTGATTGAATTCTCGTACAATAATAGTTACCAAGCTTCGATAGGCATGGCACCTTACGAGGCTTTGTATGGACAGAAGTGCAGATCACCATTACACTGGTACGATTTGCGAGAAAAGCAGCTGCATAAGACGGATTTCATGCAAGAGACTTCCGATGCAGTTGCTAGAATTCAGTGTCAAATGAAAATTTTGCAAAGCCGACAAAAGAGCTACGCGGATAAAAGGCGGAGATCCTTGGAGTTTGACGAAGGAGACTTCGTGTTTCTCAAGGTATCGCCTATGAAGGGGATTATGCGTTTCGGTAAGAAGGGGAAACTGAGTCCAAGATACATTGGACCTTATGAAATTATCGAACGCATTGGAAAGGTCGCTTACAGATTAGCGCTACCTCCAGAATTGTCGGCAGTGCATAACGTATTTCATGTGTCGATGCTGAGAAAGTATATACCAGATCCGTCCCATGTATTGAAGCATGAGCCTATTCAAATCCACGAGGATTTGACATATGAGGAACAGCCTATTCAAGTACTAGCTCGTGAAGAGAAAGTACTGAGGAATAAGGTAATCCCACTAGTGAAGATTTTGTGGAAAAATCACAATATTGAAGAAGCTACGTGAGAACGAGAAGACGAGATGAGGAAATTATACCCCCATTTGTTCTAATTTTCGAGGACGAAAATTTTATAAGGAGGGGTGAATGTGACAACCGGGAAATTCAGGCAATTCTCGGACGAAAATGTACAATTGTATGTATATAACAATTTGTACTGTTTAAAGAGTGAAATAAATGTATTTATATTGTTCAGAATATGTGAAAATGTTCTAACAATACTGACGAGTAAGAATTCAGTGTTGGAAAAATTCACTGAGTTGAAACGGGTGAAACGGTGCCAAAATCGGCATTAAAAACCCTAACCGGAGCAATAAAAGACGGTAAACTTCCGGGATTGATTTTGATCAAACGGAAGCAGATTAAATTGATCCGACTGCACAGGAGACCTCAGGAACACACCGGGACGATTTCGGGAAAATTTCGGCTCGAACCGGCATCGGTCAAAAAGTAGTCGAATTAATGTGAATAGTGAAAGTCAAAGTCAACTTTCACTTTTGCATTTATGACATCATAATTCAAGATTAATAAATTAAAGAATTATGGTGGTTGGTAGAATGAATGGCCATGATTCATTTAACTTTTTGATCTAAAGGCCAAGATTTGGCCAAAATATACCATTTTTAATTTTTGAAAATTATGGAAAGTAATGGCTTGGAAAGGTGTTGAAATTTGATTGGTTTTGAGCCAAATTAATTGGCTTTCTTGCATGGTTAAGTCGGCAATCTTGGAACATATTGGCCGAAGCCAATTTTCAAAGCAAAAGCCATAAGAAAATTTTTCTAACTTCCTTCCATGGTGGTTACGTGAGGGACCAAGGAGAACCAAGCTTTTTCTTCAAATTTCTTCACAAAAAAGAGTGGCAAAGTGTTTATTGAAGACAAAGGAAGCAATTGATTAAGGTAACTCCTTTTTTTCACTTGATTTTCATGGTTTTTCTTCTTAAAAATCCGTGGGTGAATAGTGATTGGAAGATGGAAAATTTTTGGTTGTTTTTCATGGATTTGATGTTGGGTTTTGTTAAGGATGTATTAAGGAAGAAAACCATGCAAATTCATTAAAGAAAAACCAAATTTTGGTTGGTTTTTCAAAGGTAAATCCGTGGGTTACCTTAGGTAACCAATGAGAAAAGTGTGTGGTTAATTGTTAATATGCTTTCTAAGCTTAATTTGGTGAAGAATAAAGCTTGTATTTCATTATGAAAAGCTTGAAAAAAATTTATGGCATGAATTATATAAAGTGGCCGTGGGTTTTGTTAATGGTTTGGAAGAAATTTTGCTTGATTTTAGGTGATGTTTGGTTGATTGAAATCATGCAAATTAATGTGTAAATGGTGGCAATGTGATTGAAAGAATGAAACAAATATGTTGAGCATGATTTTCATTAATAAGGCCGTGGGTTCTAAGTGCATAAAAACCCTAAAAATGTGGTTGAAAATGCATTGAAAATGGGCTTGAAAAAGTGTTGGAAACATGACATTGAATGGCCTAAAGTGTGGTGAAAATTTGACAAAATTTGGTTTGGTTTTGTTGTGAAAACCGAAACCAAATTAAGGGTAAATTTGTGAAAAAAATGTTGTAATGTGGGTGATAATGTGAAATTTGAAATTTGTGGGCTTTTATGTAAAAGTTTGGAAAACTTTTACATAAAATAGGCTTGTGGTATAGTACGTGGCAGGTACATTCGGTTCGAGGCGTACCTAACGCCGGAAGCCTTAAATTTACGCCGAAATGCTGCCGAAATTTCGAAAACGGCATTCGGGGTAAAATAGGAATTTAAAATAAAAGTTAGGGCCGGAACGGAAACCCGAGTCCCTAACGGAAAAATTGGATAAGGAAAAAAATTTTATTTAAGGGGTGGGTCGTGAATAGTAACCCGTCCCCTTGAAAATGAAAAACGTAAGTGAAATTGAAAAAAAACCGACCCCGAGGGGGGGCGTTTTTGGAAATAAAATAAAGGTCCGAGTCGGGAACGGAAAACCCGAGCCTCGGAGACCTAGGTCGGGAAAGTCTAGATGAACGTTTTAAATACTAGTGAAACGTCCATTTGAGGCTCCGAAACGATAGAAAATCGCTAAACCGACGTAAGGGTCGGAATAGCGCTTCCCGAGGGCCGGGAAAGTGAAAAATGGAAATAAAGTAAAAACGAACCCGGTAATGATTAGAAAAGAGTCAGAAAAGTTCCTGAGAGCCAAAAATGCAGTCTGGATCGATAAAATTCCGTCAGGGGCAAAACTGTAATTTTGCCAAAATATTGGGGCAAAATCGTAATTTTACAAAAGTTAGGGGAAAATGGTGAAAATAATAAATAAAACCTAAAAAGTTATAAATAGGTTTTATTTAAGCTTTTTAATGAAAAATAAAAGCTATAAATGGAAATGAAATTAACAGACAAGGTTTTGTCTGTAGGATCCCAAAATCGGCCTACAAGGAAGGCGATTCAAGATCCAAGAGAGAGAAAGGGAACAGTCTGATAAGGTAAGTTCAGACATTTACCTGTCTGCAACATATAGCAATATTGTGCTAACTTTAATGTACTAACTATAAGTTAGGTACATATGTGCTACGGGCACTATGATAGAATAGAGAGAGAGACGAAATGTGCTACGGGCACTATGAGAATGGGACACATGGTTAATTGTGCTTCGGGCACTAGAGCGAGGTTAATAAAACTCACTCACCTAAAATTAAAATGTGAACCATTCCTAACCACGGGACAATGTGAAGTCACCGGGTTAGAATGTTAAAAAGTCGGTAATGAAACTACTTTCTGGCGTACCAGCCTTCCGTACAGGGAGGTACTATTTTTGCCTTCGGGGCTATGAGACTAAGGCTGTGGAGGTCAGCACTGATGTACCGCTCCCAGTCATGTAAAATTTTGCCTTCGGGGCTATGAGATTAAGGCTGTGGAGGTCAGCACTAATGTACCGCTCCCAGTCATGCGCACTTAAATGGTACTGCCAATCTGAGCTCAAAACCAGAACGTAATCAAAGATAATGACCTAAACCTGAAACTGTGCCATAATTGAGCATAAGACAGTTTGGTGAGAGCACTAACATCGCGGTAGATGTACTAGTGTGATACAGTGTTGTGGTCAACATTACTATTCACGGATGAATAGTGATCAAAGTTACTATTCACGAATGAATAGTAGTCAACGATACTATTCATGATGAATAGTACTATTCATTGAAATTTTATTTCTTGCATGTTTGAACTTACTGAGCCTGTAGCTCACCATTTTTGCTAATGTTGCAGGTAAGCGACCAGCTCAGTAGCTTGTTTGGCTGGATGGCGGACGGGATGGCGCGTGTCAAATGGGATAACTGGGCGAGGGATATGGTACTGCCAGAGTCTTGCCGCTGAGCGTTAAAGTGAAGGGAAAAAGGGGGAAACAGTCTTTTGTAATTATATATATTTTACGAAAGTACTGTATTATTTATATTACTTTGTACTTATTAACAAAGTAAATAGTGGGAAAGGTTTTACATGATGTTTAAAAAAAAAATTGAAAAAAAATTTCCCAAAAACGTCATGATTTAAAAAGAGTAGAGAGAGATAAGCCGGCGACCCATGAGTGTACAATCTATCGCAGTTAGCGATAAGCTCAACTGTAATAGTATTGTATGATCTCCACAAGGGGCGGGCCGTCACAACCTATTGCCCCAAGCCACCGAGGGGTGGTCATGAGAACAAATAGCCGGAACATGGACCCCGTCCAATTAATATATGTTACCTTAAATCCTCCAAGGTTAAGACATATATTAATAACCGCTTATTTGGCCACCAGTTTAGTTAACAGAGCTTCTAGGGAAGGTTAATAACTAAACGAGTCTTGAGTGTATAACCATTGTTTACGTAGCCCGATCCACGTCCTACCAAGCCACCGAGGGGTGGTCATGAATAGAATCGCACCCGAACACGTTTTCCACATAGGAGATCCAATCTAGTATACCGGCGGCGGTAAACACCTACCGAGGGGTATGGTCAGGTCGGAACTGACGCGAGGCGTTACCATGCTTTCACATATGGATCAACAATGGAGGCCGTGGGTTTTGTTTGAAACCCTCTCCCACTCAATATTTTGAAAAACATGCAAGTTTTGACAAATTATGTATGATCAATATAGTATGAGCGGCACTCACCTATCCTATATGACATGTTATCAAATATGCATACAAAACATCCATCAATACATATTTATACATCCATGACATATCACAGAAAAAATAATTGACAGACTAACCAAGCCATGGTTCCATCCTAGAACAAAGAAAATAAAGATTACAAAATTCCATCCAAAGCATTCTTTGGGTCTTGAATTTTGTTCCGTCTTCTTGTATCCATCTTTATGTAGCCTCTCCATTTATTTCTCATCCCAAGAATTATTTAAAATTTAAATCTCCAAAAATTTAAATTTCAAATTCAAATTTCAAATTCGAATTTCAAATTTAAATTTCTAATTCAAATTTTAAACAATTTTAATCATCATGTGTAATAATATGTAATTTCAAAAATTTCAAATTTTCAATTACATATTTTTAAACATGATTTAAAATTAAATCTCAAATTTAAAAATCAAAATTTTCTGATTTTTGGACCGTCGGACCGCCGCCCCCGTAGGCGGCAGCCGCCGTGGGCAGCCACCAACCGCGGAGGGGCTGGCAGCCCACGGCTGCCCCTTGTGCAGCCCTGCCGGGCTGCAGGCCAAGCCTGCAGCGCCAGGCTGCACGCCCAGACTGGGCGCAGCAGCCGGCAGGCTGCAGGCAGCGCCTGCAGCCAGAGGCTGCACGCCCAGGCTGCGGCCAGCCTTAGGCAGGCTGCGCCACCCTCGGCTGCAGGCCAAGCCTGCGGCCGTGGGTGATGCTTGCCTGCATAGGGGCTGCCGCAGCCCCATCCTGCCCGAGGGCAGGGGCTGCAGCCCCACCAAGGCCCGTCGGCCTATCCCGAGGGGTCGTGTCTCGATTTTCGTGCCATATTCCAATTTATCTTTTAGGATCTCCAAAAATTAATTTGAATCCCAATTAAATTGAAATTTTCCACACAATCAAAATTTCAACTTTTAAATTAAATTTAACTTTTGGGAAAAATAAATTACGGTCTTCAATCTTCAATCTCCTCCAAGAATAATTACATAAAAAATTCCTATACCGTTTCCGGTGTACAAAATTCTATCCATAAAATTCTAAGATACAAAAATTAAAATCCATGGGAAAAACACAGTGTTAATAAACTGCTCCCATGGTTACATAAAAAATTCCTAGATACAATTTTTCTAAATTCTAAGGAACCATAACCGGAATAAACAAGCATGCTTATAATAATTCAAAAAATTAAAATAACCACATACTTTATACATAATACATGATAACAACATAAAGAAACCCTAGAATGCCACTCTCTAAATATCAAATCCATACATAAATAAAAAGACTAAGTAATTATCTAATTTATGTACATGGCATAGTCATGAGATGGCTCTGATACCAATTGTAGGAAAATAAACCGGTAAAAACGTATCAGAGTGGCGCAGCGGAACAATAAAAATTTTTAGATCGTTAAATATCTCATGATGCCATATACAATAAATCAACAACAATTAAAACTCATACCTCAAGGACGCCAATGAACAGGAGGAGAGTGACCGGAGGCTTCAACCAACTAGCCTTCTCTACTATTCTCCAATTCCCGAATGGCTGAGTGTGTGGGCACTCTGAACCTCGATCGGTATGCTAGCACTGCTAGTCTTCTTCCGACCACCCAGATCTCTAAAGAACTTTATTGTCACGATGAGCTGTGCAACAATAAGCCTGCTCACCTGAGAGTCTGTGGTCTGAAAGAACTGGAGTGGCAGGACCTCTATTTATAGACCTGCATGAGGTGAATCTCTGAATTTGAATTGGACTAGGAAAAGATATTTTCCCTTATCCAAACCCAAAAAATCCGAATTTTCCAAGGGAGAATCTCCACAATTAAATTCGGTTTTTCTAGATAAATCCAATCCAAATCTTAACAAGATTTTAGCTAGAATTTTATCTCCCTTTTCCAACCAAAAAATCCGAAATTCACAAGGAGAAAATCCTCCAAATTTTCGGCCACTTTTAGGATAAGGGAGAATCAAAATTCCACTAGGATTTCTCAAGCAAAATCTCATCTTAACCTTATCCAAAAATAACCGAATTTCCTAGGATTAGGGATCCAAAATTTCGGCCACTTTTGGGAGGAGAGAGAAACCAAATTCAACTAGGATTGAAGCTTGAATATTCCCTTGAATCTTATCCACAAAATCCGAAATCTTTCATGAGGATTATCCTCAAAATTTCGTCCCTTATTTGTTGGGATTTGGATTCAAAATTCAAGTAGGATTCTAACAAGATTATCCTCTCCAAATCCAACTCAAATTCGAATTTCAAACCTTGTGGATTTTCCACAACAAATTCGAATCCTACTTGGACTGTGATTCAAAATTTGAATTTCAAATTTCAAATTCAAATTTCAAATTCAAATTTCAAATTTCAAATTTCAAATTTCAAATTTAAATTTCAAATTCAAATTTCAAATTCGAATTTCAAATTCAAATTTCAAATTCAAATTTCAAATTCAAAATTCAAATTTCAAATTTCAAAATTCAAATTTCAAATTTCAAAATTCAAATTTCAAATTCCACAAAATGGTTTATTTCATATTCTTGTTCTCATGGATAATTTTCTACAACTCCAATCCAATCTCAAATAAAATCATGGCAACTTTATTTGGAGTTCGAATAATTGTGTACTCTATTATCCAAAACAAAATCTGAATCCAACCGGAGAGAATCTTGTCTACCATCCTAATCCTGTGTCATCACCATCCATGCATAATAAACTAGCCAATAGCATACACAAATCAATTTGCCAAACGTTAAGGAATTATGTGGAGCTAGTAGAGGGACTGATTGGACATATATAATCGGGCTCCCGTGATTCCATATGATCATCATTCTGTACCGAACAACTCAATCATATGATCACTAATTTCAGAGTCACACCACTATAAACCTGAAACTGAACTCCCAATTATATACCGTATTACGTAAGCCTGTGACGAGCTACCATCCAATGACCTTGTCATATATGCAAAACCCTCATATGATATCCATGATCAGCCTTAGGTCAAAGTCCGTTTAATCCTACTGATCAGGCTATCTTAAAGTTCCATTATACTACCGAATCTAGAAAATGATTATTCACCATATGTGAATAAGAAGTCATCCGCCCAGCAGACGACCTAAGGCCTTGTCCATTTTCACATTCAGTATAATGCCTTTAAGAGGATACCTTTAACTCCTCAGAGCTATGATTCCGATATCTGCAAACAAACCCTTCATCGTATACAAGTCATGCACCCAACGAACCGGTCTATAAGCTTACTACTTCTGAGACGCTTTAGCCATTGGAACATCAAAGTACACAAGTCATATACATGAAGTAGTTCATTTACTCAGGATTAAGGTTATTGCACAATGAACGTCAAAAGCAGATTGATCCACTCATAGCGGACTACGTAGATCAATCACGCTTTAATCCCGGTCTAATATGTCACCACCAAGCAACATATCCATGTCTCTACTTGGGAGTCCAGCTCCAGACAGTCAAGACAGACCGTCCCCTCTAAGGCTTTAGACAACATAATAGTCTTAACATGAGTTAGATGCTCGGTCTAACCCCATAGACTACAGACCATAGTTTAGACTGCTAACTTTAGAACATTGTCTTCTCGCATACAAAAGTCCATTGCATGCAACGTTCTAACAGTTTTAACACAAGCAGTCAGTGAGCCATATTTGCTTACATTTACTTTAACATGTAAATAAGACGAGGACAGATAGCAATGTAATGAATAACCTCTAAGTATAATTTTATTATCCAGTTCAAAATGAATACATCAAAATGTCTCTAATACTTAGGGCATTTCCTAACATTTCATTCCACCAACCACCAAAATTCTTTCATTTATTAATCTTGAATTATGATGTCATAAATACTAAAGTGAAAGTTGACTTTGACTTTCACTATTCACATTAATTCGACTACTTTTTGACCGATGCCGGTTCGAGCTGAAATATTCCCGAAATCGTCCCGGCGTGTTCCTGAGGTCTCCTGTGCAGTCGGATCAATTTAATCTGCTTCCGTTTGATCAAAATCAATCCCGGAAGTTTACCGTCTTTTATTGCTCCGGTTAGGGTTTTCAATGCCGATTTTCGCACCGTTTCACCCGTTTCAACTCAGTGAATTTTTCCAGCACTGAATTCTTACTCGTCAGTATTGTTAGAACATTTTCATATATTCTGAACAATATAAATACATTTATTTCACTCTTTAACTAGTACAAATTGTTATATACATACAATTGTACATTTTCATCCGAGAATTGTCTGAATTTCCCGGTTATCACACAATTCAACTTGTAACATGGTACACGACCTTCAACACGCCCGTGTTTATGACCGTGTACCTCCTGGTTTCTTACCACATGGTCGTGTTGTTTACAATCTAACCGTGTAACTGTACATGGCTTGATACACGCCCGTGTTCAAGCCCGTGTACCTCTCGGGTTGTAAATTTTTTCCTATACACGGCCGTGTATTTTTCTACACGCCCGTGTTCTTCAAAATTTTTAGATTTTTAACTCTAAAATCTTTATTTTAAGTCCTAGAATTTTATTTAAGTCATTCTAGATCCTTTTCGGTCCTTTCCGAGCTTTTCATAAATTTTTGGTCAACATGACCATTTTGCTCCTAACGGGTCTCGATATCATAACTATTTCGTTCTATCGTTTTTCTCAAATTTTCTAAGCTCAAATAGCTTAAAATAATATTCTCTAGGCTTCTATATTATTTTTACAATTCAATTTGGTGCTAAAAACCCTAATTGTTCATTTTCTGACCATCGATTACTATTCATCCGTCACCTAGGCTCGTTTCTCGTTTTTCGAGCGTTTTGGAGCCTCAAATGGCCATTTTACTATTCATAAAACACTTTTCATCTCGTCCCCGACCCTCGGTCCTCGAGAGGCTCGGGTTTCCTATCCCGATCTAATATTTTTCCTTGTTTCCCAAAATACCGATAACATGAAATTTTTTTCCTATTTTAGGCATTTTAGCCATTAAGGGTCGGTTTACTATTCCTTTTGGGTTGGTTTTTCATTTTCAACCCAAATCCACCAGGGGGTCCTGGTTTTCTTCCCGAGTCCTATATTTTTACCCCTCGTTTTTCGAAATGCCCTTATGCTGCAGGAAAATAAATTGGTAAAAACGTATCAGAGTGGCGCAGTGGAACAATAAAAATTTTTCAAGATCGTTAAATATCTCATGATGCCATTGTGACAGACCAGAAAATTCGTACAGTGTTACCTAGGATTAAGCTAGGTTTTTCTAAGAATTTTTATGAATAGAATGTAAAATAACATTATGTTTATAAATAAACAGATAAAAGTATTAATGATAATAAATAAATGTTTTGGAGGAATTGAAATCTCCAAAAATAGTTAAAGAATAAAGTTCATGATTGAGAAAGTGATTTCGGACAAAAACGCTCAAAATAGAGTGGTTTCGGTATCCAAAAAAAGATAGATATAAGAAATGGCAAGTCAAAGTAAAGATAAGATAAGATAAGTGTTTTAGAGTTTTTAAGAGTTTTGAGATTTAATTAGATCAAACCGATCGCACATGAGGCGCCAGAAACTTGCCTGTGCTATTTTGGTGAGAGTTCCGATTAGTTTGACTTTTGGTCAAACTTTGACTCTGGATTAATATAATGAGGACAAAATAGATGATGTCACCATTAATTTATTTCTTTTAAAGAAATGTGACAGTTGGATTCAATGATTATGGTTTAAATTAATTTTTATCAGGAAATATGCAGTATCAAGAAATTGGTCAAGGTGACCTTTTCTTGATATAAAACTGATATATTTAGATTCAGAATACTCAAATTAGTCATTTGAGCACAAAAAGTAATTTTTGACCGGGAAATATGCAGTACTGGAAAATGTTAGGAAATGCCCTAAGTATTAGAGACATTTTGATGTATTCATTTTGAACTGGATAATAAAATTATACATAGAGGTTATTCATTACATTGCTATCTGTCCTCGTCTTATTTACATGTTAAAGTAAATGTAAGCAAATATGGCTCACTGACTGCTTGTGTTAAAACTGTTAGAACGTTGCATGCAATGGATTTTTGTATGCAAGAAGACAATGTTCTAAAGTTAGCAGTCTAAACTATGGTCTGTAGTCTATGGGGTTAGACCGAGCATCTAACTCATGTTAAGACTATTATGTTGTCTAAAGCCTTGGAGGGGACGGTCTGTCTTGACTGTCTGGAGCTGGACTCCCAAGTAGAGACATGGATATGTTGCTTGGAGGTGACATATTAGACTGGGACTAAAGCGTGATTGATCTACGTAGTCCGCTATGAGTGGATCAATCTGCTTTTGACGTTCATTGTGCAATAACCTTAATCCTGAGTAAATGAACTACTTCATGTATATGACTTGTGTACTTTGATGTTCCAATGGCTAAAGCGTCTCAGAGGTAGTAAGCTTATAGACCGGTTCGTTGGGTGCATGACTTGTATACGATGAAGGGTTTGTTTGCAGATATCGGAATCATAACTCTGACGAGTTAAAGGTATCCTCTTAAAGGCATTATACTGAATGTGAAAATGGACAAGGCCTTGGGTCGTCTGCTGGGCGGATGACTTCTTATTCACATATGGTGAATAATCATTTTCTTGATTCGGTAGTATAATGGAACTTTAAGATAGCCTGATCAGTAGGATTAAACGGACTTTGACCTAAGGCTGATCATGGATATCATATGAGGGTTTTGCATATATGACAAGGTCATTGGATGGTAGCTCGTCACAGGCTTACGTAATACGGTATATAATTGGGAGTTCAGTTTCAGGTTTATAGTGGTGTGACTCTGAAATTAGTGATCATATGATTGAGTTGTTCGGTACAGAATGATGATCATATGGAATCACGGGAGCCCGATTATATATGTCCAATCAGTCCCTCTACTAGCTCCACATAATTCCTTAACGTTTGGCAAATTGATTTGTGTGTGCTATTGGCTAGTTTATTATGCATGGATGGTGATGACAAAGGATTAGGATAGTAGACAAGATTCTCTCCGGTTGGATTCAGATTTTGTTTTGGATAATAGAGTACACAATTATTCGAACTCCAAATAAAGTTGCCATGATTTTATTTGAGATTGGATTGGAGTTGTAGAAAATTATCCATGAGAACAAGAATATGAAACACAACCGTTTTGTGGAATTTGAAATTTGAATTTTGAAATTTGAAATTTGAATTTTGAAATTTGAAATTTGAATTTTGAATTTGAAATTTGAATTTGAAATTTGAATTTGAAATTCGAATTTGAAATTTGAATTTGAAATTTAAATTTGAAATTTGAAATTTGAAATTTGAAATTTGAATTTGAAATTTGAATTTGAAATTTGAAATTCAAATTTTGAATCACAGTCCAAGTAGGATTCGAATTTGTTGTGGAAAATCCACAAGGTTTGAAATTCGAATTTGAGTTGGATTTGGAGAGGATAATCTTGTTAGAATCCTACTTGAATTTTGAATCCAAATCCCAACAAAAGTGGGCGAATTTTTTGAGGATAATCCTCAATGGAAAATTCGGTTTTTGTGGATAAGATTCAAGGGTAAATTCAAGCTTCAATCCTAGTTGAATTTGGATTCTCTTTACTCCCTAAAAGTGGCCGAAATTTTGGAGCCTAAATCCTAGGAAATTCGGTTATTTTTGGATAAGGTTGAGATGAGATTTAGCTTGAAAAATCCTAGTGGAATTTTGATCTTCCTTATCCTAAAAGTGGCCAAAAATTTGGAGGAGATTTTCTCCTAAAGATTTCGGATTTTTTGGTTGAAAAAGGGAGATAAAATTCTAGTTAAAATCTTGTTTAGATTTGGATTGGATTTATCCTAGGAAAACCGAATTTAATTGTGGAGATTCTCCCTTGGAAAATTCGGATTTTTTGGTTTGGATAAGGGAGAAAATCTTTTCCTAGTCCAATTCGAATTCAGAGAATCACCTCATGCAGGTCTATAAATAGAGGTCCTGCCACTCCAGTTCTCTTAGACCACAGACTCTCAGGTGAGCAGGCTTATTGTTGCACAGCTCATCGTGACAATAAAGTTCTTTAGAGATCTGGGTGGTCGGAAGAAGACTAGCAGTGCTAGCATACCGATCGAGGTTCAGAGTGCCCACACACTCAGCCATTCGGGAATTGGAGAATAGTAGAGAAGGCTAGTTGGTTGAAGCCTCCGGTCATTCTCCTCCTGCAAGATTGGCATCCTTGAGGTATGAGTTTTAATTGTTGTTGGTTTATTGTATATGGCATCATGAGATATTTGACGATCTAAAAATTTTTATTGTTCCGCTGCGCCACTCTGATACGTTTTTACCGGTTTATTATCCTACAATTGGTATCAGAGCCATCTCATGACTATGCCATGCACATAAATTAGACAATTACTTAGTCTTTTTATTTATGTATGGATTTGATATTTAGAGAGTGGCATTCTAGGGTTCCTTTATGTTGTTATCATGTATTATGTATAAAGTATGTGGTTATTTTAATTTTTTGAATTATTATAAGCATGCTTGTTTATACCGGTTATGGTTCCTTAGAATTTAGAAAAATTGTATCTAGGAATTTTTTATGTAACCATGGGAGCAGTTTATTAACACTGTGTTTTTCCCATGGATTTTAATTTTTGTCTCTTAGAATATTTATGGTTAGAATTTTTGTACACCGGAAACGGTATAGGATTTTTTTTTATGTAATTATTCTTGGAGGAGATTGAAGATTGAAGACCGTAATTTATTTTTCCCAAAAGTTAAATTTAATTTAAAGGTTGAAATTTTGATTGTGTGGAAAATTTCAATTTAATTGGGATTCAAATTAATTTTTGGAGATCCTAAAAGATAAATTGGAATATGGCATGAAAATCGAGACACGACCCCTCGGGATAGGCCGACAAACCTTGATGGGGCTGCGGCAGCCCCTGTACAGGCCCACACCACCCACGGCCGCAGGCTCTGCCTGCAGCCAGGGGTGGCCGTGGCCTGCCCAAGGTTGGCCGCAGCCTGGGCGTGCAGCCTCTGGCTGCAGACGCTGCCTGCAGCCTGCCGGCTGCTGCGCCCAGTCTGGGCGTGCAGCCTGGTGCTGCAGGCTTGGCCTGCAGCCCGGCAGGCTGCATAAGGGGCGGCCGTGGGCTGCCAGCCCCTCCGAGGTTGGTGGCTGCCCACGGCGGCTGCCGCCTTCACGGGCGGCGGTGCGGCGGTCCAAAATTTGAAAATTTTGATTTTTAAATTTGAGATTTAATTTTAAATCATGTTTAAAAATATGTAATTAAATATTTGAAATTTTTGAAATTACATATTATTACACATGATGATTAAAATTGTTTAAAATTTGAATTAGAAATTTAAATTTGAAATTCGAATTTGGAGTTTGAATTTGAAATTTAAATTTTTGGAAATTTAAATTTTAAATAATTCTTGGGATGAGAAATAAATGGAGAGGCTACATAAAGATGGATACAAGAAGACGGAACAAAATTCAAGACCCAAAGAATGCTTTGGATGGAATTTTGTAATCTTTATTTTCTTTGTTCTAGGATGGAACCATAGCTTGGTTAGTCTGTCAATTATTTTCTGTGATATGTCATGGATGTATAAATATGTATTGATGGATGTTTTGTATGCATATTTGATAACATGTCATATAGGATAGGTGAGTGCCGCTCATACTATATTGATCATACATAATTTGTCAAAACTTGCATATTTTTCAAAATATTGAGTGGGAGAGGGTTTCAAACAAAACCCACGGCCTCCATTGTTGATCCATATGTGAAAGCATGGTAACGCCTCGCGTCAGTTCTGACCTGACCACACCCCTCGATAGGTGTTTACCGCCGTCGGTATACTAGATTGGATCTCCTATGTGGAAAACGTGTTCGGGTGCGATCCTATTCATGACCACCCCTCGGTGGCTTGGTAGGACGTGGATCTTGCTACGTAAACAATGGTTATACACTCAAGACTCGTTTAGTTATTAACCTTCCCTAGAAGCTCTGTTAACTAAACTGGTGGCCAAATAAGCGGTTATTAATATATGTCTTAACCTTGGAGGATTTAAGGTAACATATATTAATTGGACGGGGTCCATGTTCCGGCTATTTGTTCTCATGACCACCCCTCGGTGGCTTGGGGCAATAGGTGCTGAGAATTACCGTTGCAATGCTACATTTTTTTCAAGTTTCATGTAGGAACATACTTGTATGTTTTATTTGCTAAATTATCTGCATATTTGCTTGGGCTTTGTAATGATGTCTAGTATAATTTTATTTCAGTTCAAAATGTCACCGACACCCCTCATTTCGATACTTACTGAAAATAAGTTGAATGGCAATAATTATAAAGACTGGAAAAGAAATCTATTAATAGTTCTCAGCTGCGAGAGACACAAGTTCGTACTGGACGAACCATGCCCACCTGGGCCTAAACCTGACACACCACTTGAGGAGATCCCGATTGCCTATAATCGTTGGAGAGAATCCAATGAAATAGCTCGATGCTACATCCTTGCTAGCATGACGAGTGCTTTACAAAAGCAGCATGAGACTTATCAAGTTGCTGGGGAGATCATGGATAATCTGGAGGACATGTTCGGAGGCCAAGAAAAATTGGCTCGACAGTCCGCTATTACCAGCATTATGAACTCCAAGCAAAAGGCGGGTGCTCCGGTGAAGGACCATATGATCACTCTAATGGGATTCTTCGCTGAGGCTGCCGAGAATGGTGCTGAGTTGGACTATAACACCCAGATCGAGATGGTGTTCAAGACTCTGTCTAAAGATTTTGTGGGGTTTAAGGCCGCATACAATCTGGCGACAAAGGAGTTAGGACTTACCAAGCTCATGAAGCAACTACAGGCTTATGAGCGGATGATCAGGGATGAGGATGTGGTCCGACCTAAAGGAGAGGCCAATTTGGCGGAATCTTCCAATCCCTCACGGAAGAGGAAGAGGCCAAATAAGAAGCAAGTGGCTTCCAGTTCTTCTAATCCTCCTGTCTCGGACGGGAAGAAGAAGAAGAAGAACAAGAAGCCGAAGGACCCTAAAAAGTCCAAATGCTTCCACTATGGGAAGGTAGGTCACTTCAAGAAGGCTTGCCGGGAATTCCTAGCCTCCAAGGGCAAGGAAGGTAAGGAACTTCATTACCTAGAAGCGTGTTTGGTGGAAGAATCGAAAGACACTTGGGTCATTGATTCGGGCGCCACTAATCATGTTTGTGTTTCTATGCAGGAGTTCGTGGAAACGAGAAGTCTACATGATAGGAGCCTCTCGTTGCGGACTGGAGATGGTAGCTTTGTGGTGGCTGAGGCAGTGGGAGACGTTCATCTTTATTTTGATCAATTTAGGTTTATTTTATTGAAATACTGTTTTTATGTTCCTAATTTTAGGAGGAACCTTATATCGGTAGCTTGTTTAATAAAGGATTCTTATTCAGTTTCTTTTAGTAAAAGAGTTGATATTCGTAGAAATAAGTCTTTTATCTGTTCTGGATGGATGGATGGAAACCTATATTTGATCAGACCAAAGATGTACTCACTGCTTGACACTGAATTAATTGATAACTCTAAAAGGTTGAAAGTTTCTCACTCTAACAAGGCGTATCTTTGGCATTTAAGACTTGGTCATATTAATCAGGATAGGATTCAAAGATTGGTGAAAGACGGTCCTCTGGAATCTCTGGAGGAGGTACGACTTCCCCAATATGAGTCTTGTCTAGAGGGTAAGATGACTAAGAGGTCTTTTGGAGCTAAGGGTACAAGGGCACAGGAGCTCTTAGAAATTGTGCACACTGACGTATGTGGCCCCATGAACGTCACAGCACGAGGAGGGTTCGAGTACTATGTCTCTTTCATAGATGATTACTCGAGGTATGGATATGTGTATCTGATGCACCGCAAGAGCGAAACCTTTGACAAGTTCAAAGAGTATCGTGCGGAAGTGGAAAAGCAATTGGATAAATCCATAAAGACACTTCGATCTGATCGAGGTGGCGAATACCTCTCTGATGAATTTCTAGGACATCTTGTAGAGAACGGGATTTTATCCCAATTGACTGTACCTGGTACTCCACAACAGAATGGTGTAGCCGAAAGGAGAAACAGGACCTTATTGGATATGATACGGTCCATGATGAGTTACTCAACGCTGCCATTATCATTTTGGGGACATGCTTTACAAACGGCGTGCTATATTCTGAACCAGGTTCCGAGCAAATCAATTCCTAGAACTCCGTATGAATTGTGGCGTGGCAGGAAGCCCTCCCTTGGACGTATGAGAATATGGGGCTGCCCGGCACATGTACTGGATGGGGATGCGAAGAAGTTGGAATCAAGATCAGAATTGTGCATGTTTGTAGGGTATCCAAAGGGAACTAAAGGAGGTCTGTTCTATAACCCGAAGGAACAAAAGGTCATTGTCTCAACCCATGCGACATTCTTGGAGGAAAGTCACATGAATGACTTTAAGCCTCGAAGCAAAGTGGTGCTAGAGGAGTTATCGGGTGAAAGAACTGCTCCACAGATTTCGGTCTTGGACGCAAGTCCAAGTTCCAGTGAAAGACCTGCAGACGATCAACAATTTAGGGTGCCTCGTCGTAGTGGGAGGGTTTATAAGAAACCTAATTTCTTTATGTATGATGCTGAGGTATACCAGGCCGAGGCTCATGAGCATGAGGAAGATCCGGTCACATATGATGAAGCTATAAAGGATGTTGATTCTAGATCTTGGAAACAGGCTATGAACAATGAGATGGATTCTATGAAATCCAACTCTGTTTGGGAACTTGTAGATTTGCCGGATGGGATAAAACCCATTGGATGCAAATGGGTCTACAAAAGAAAGAAGGATGCGGAAGGGAGAGTGGAAACTTTCAAAGCTAGACTGGTCGCAAAGGGATACACGCAAAAGGCTGGAATCGATTACGAGGAAACCTTTTCGCCTGTTGCTATGCTGAAGTCTATCCGTATTCTTCTGTCCATTGCTGCGGCTCTCGATTACGAGATCTGGCAAATGGATGTCAAGACGGCATTCTTGAATGGCCATCTTGAAGAGTGTATCTATATGATACAGCCCGAAGGGTTCGTAGCAAAAGGCCAAGATAAGAAAGTCTGCAAGTTGCTTAGATCCATTTATGGATTAAAGCAGGCATCCCGCTCATGGAACCAGAGGTTTGATCAAGCGATTAAGACATTTGGTTTTGAGCAGAACGTTGATGAACCTTGTGTTTATAAACGTATTAAGGATGGAAAAGTGGTCTTTCTGATACTCTATGTCGATGATATACTACTCATTGGGAATGATGTAGGGAACTTATCATCGGTCAAGCTTTGGTTACACCAACAGTTTGACATGAAGGACTTGGGAGAAGCTAATTATGTTCTAGGCATTCGTCTCTTCAGAGATCGAAAGAACAAAATGATAGCGTTATCCCAAGCTTCGTACATAGATAAAATAATTGATAAATATGCAATGCTAGAGGCAAAGAAAGGCTCACAACCTTCTATTGCCGGTTTAACTCTTTCATTGGATGACTGTCCCAAGACATCGGAAGAAAGAGAGCGTATGAGTAAGGTCCCTTATGCATCCGCTGTGGGTAGCCTTATGTACGCTATGCTTTGCACTCGCCCGGACATATGTTTTGCAGTAGGTATGGTGAGTCGATATCAAGCGAATCCTGGAACCAAGCACTGGCAAGCAGTAAAGCATATACTCAAGTATCTTAAGAGAACGAGGGATTATATGCTAGTGTATTCTGGAGGGGACCTAACACCCGTAGGATACACGGATTCAGACTTCCAGACTTGTAAGGATTCGAGGAAATCGACATCTGGATCAGTGTTTTTACTCGGAGGAGGCGCCATTGTGTGGAGGAGCGTGAAGCAGGGCTGCACAGCTGACTCTACTATGGAGGCTGAGTATGTGGCTGCGGCTGAGGCATCTAAAGAAGCGGTTTGGCTCCGCAAGTTCTTTAGAGACCTTGAGGTCATTCCGGGTGTTGACAAGCCTATCACACTTTACTGTGATAATACAGGGGCTATTGCCAACACAAGGGAATCTCGGCACCACAAGAGGACCAAGCACATCGATCGGAGGTATCACATTATTAGAGGGCATGTGGAGACAGGACAAGTGGATGTATGTAAGATCGCGTCCGAGGACAACATCGCTGATCCCTTTACTAAGACTTTGGTAGCTAGAAGCTTTGAGAGGCATGTAGAGGCGATGGGGATGCGTAAAATGGCACATCTGCTGGCTTAGGGCAAGTGGGAGATTGTTAGGAAATGCCCTAAGTATTAGAGACATTTTGATGTATTCATTTTGAACTGGATAATAAAATTATACATAGAGGTTATTCATTACATTACTATCTGTCCTCGTCTTATTTACATGTTAAAGTAAATGTAAGCAAATATGGCTCACTGACTGCTTGTGTTAAAACTGTTAGAACGTTGCATGCAATGGATTTTTGTATGCAAGAAGACAATGTTCTAAAGTTAGCAGTCTAAACTATGGTCTGTAGTCTATGGGGTTAGACCGAGCATCTAACTCATGTTAAGACTATTATGTTGTCTAAAGCCTTGGAGGGGACGGTCTGTCTTGACTGTCTGGAGCTGGACTCCCAAGTAGAGACATGGATATGTTGCTTGGAGGTGACATATTAGACTGGGACTAAAGCGTGATTGATCTACGTAGTCCGCTATGAGTGGATCAATCTGCTTTTGACGTTCATAGTGCAATAACCTTAATCCTGAGTAAATGAACTACTTCATGTATATGACTTGTGTACTTTGATGTTCCAATGGCTAAAGCGTCTCAGAGGTAGTAAGCTTATAGACCGGTTCGTTGGGTGCATGACTTGTATACGATGAAGGGTTTGTTTGCAGATATCGGAATCATAACTCTGACGAGTTAAAGGTATCCTCTTAAAGGCATTATACTGAATGTGAAAATGGACAAGGCCTTGGGTCGTCTGCTGGGCGGATGACTTCTTATTCACATATGGTGAATAATCATTTTCTTGATTCGGTAGTATAATGGAACTTTAAGATAGCCTGATCAGTAGGATTAAACGGACTTTGACCTAAGGCTGATCATGGATATCATATGAGGGTTTTGCATATATGACAAGGTCATTGGATGGTAGCTCGTCACAGGCTTACGTAATACGGTATATAATTGGGAGTTCAGTTTCAGGTTTATAGTGGTGTGACTCTGAAATTAGTGATCATATGATTGAGTTGTTTGGTACAGAATGATGATCATATGGAATCACGGGAGCCCGATTATATATGTCCAATCAGTCCCTCTACTAGCTCCACATAATTCCTTAACGTTTGGCAAATTGATTTGTGTGTGCTATTGGCTAGTTTATTATGCATGGATGGTGATGACAAAGGATTAGGATGGTAGACAAGATTCTCTCCGGTTGGATTCAGATTTTGTTTTGGATAATAGAGTACACAATTATTCGAACTCCAAATAAAGTTGCCATGATTTTATTTGAGATTGGATTGGAGTTGTAGAAAATTATCCATGAGAACAAGAATATGAAACACAACCGTTTTGTGGAATTTGAAATTTGAATTTTGAAATTTGAAATTTGAATTTTGAAATTTGAAATTTGAATTTTGAATTTGAAATTTGAATTTGAAATTTGAATTTGAAATTCGAATTTGAAATTTGAATTTGAAATTTAAATTTGAAATTTGAAAATTGAAATTTGAAATTTGAATTTGAAATTTGAATTTGAAATTTGAAATTCAAATTTTGAATCACAGTCCAAGTAGGATTCGAATTTGTTGTGGAAAATCCACAAGGTTTGAAATTCGAATTTGAGTTGGATTTGGAGAGGATAATCTTGTTAGAATCCTACTTGAATTTTGAATCCAAATCCCAACAAAAGTGGGCGAATTTTTTGAGGATAATCCTCAATGGAAAATTCGGTTTTTGTGGATAAGATTCAAGGGTAAATTCAAGCTTCAATCCTAGTTGAATTTGGATTCTCTTTACTCCCTAAAAGTGGCCGAAATTTTGGAGCCTAAATCCTAGGAAATTCGGTTATTTTTGGATAAGGTTGAGATGAGATTTAGCTTGAAAAATCCTAGTGGAATTTTGATTCTTCCTTATCCTAAAAGTGGCCAAAAATTTGGAGGAGATTTTCTCCTAAAGATTTCGGATTTTTTGGTTGAAAAAGGGAGATAAAATTCTAGTTAAAATCTTGTTTAGATTTGGATTGGATTTATCCTAGGAAAACCGAATTTAATTGTGGAGATTCTCCCTTGGAAAATTCGGATTTTTTGGTTTGGATAAGGGAGAAAATCTTTTCCTAGTCCAATTCGAATTCAGAGAATCACCTCATGCAGGTCTATAAATAGAGGTCCTGCCACTCCAGTTCTCTTAGACCACAGACTCTCAGGTGAGCAGGCTTATTGTTGCACAGCTCATCGTGACAATAAAGTTCTTTAGAGATCTGGGTGGTCGGAAGAAGACTAGCAGTGCTAGCATACCGATCGAGGTTCAGAGTGCCCACACACTCAGCCATTCGGGAATTGGAGAATAGTAGAGAAGGCTAGTTGGTTGAAGCCTCCGGTCATTCTCCTCCTGCAAGATTGGCATTGTGACACCCCGAGCCCTCAGCGGCCCGGACCGTCACTGTAAACTCTATTACTTGCTTCTTTAAAACCGATACTTAAACTTGCTGAATTTAATACCATAAATTTAGAGGGATTTTTTTTTTTATATACACGTACGTATTACTATTCACGTACGCATACTATTAAAATGCGGAATTTGAAAAACATAAGGATTTCAATTATACATACATAATTATATACTTGTTTATCTGATTACTATTCACCAGATACTATTTAAATATACTACTCGTACATATACTGTTTACTGTTCCAAAATACCGTTTAACCTTTACTATTCAAAATACTATTTAACTGTCACCATTCAAAATATTATTTACTCATACTGTGCGGAAGAATACTCGCGGTGTATCCATAACCTCATCCTCACATCCACCTCCGCCATCATCATCGTCCCTTGATGTTTACGCTATAGGATGCTTACCTACAGTATGAACACACTCCGTGAGCTTTACGCCCAGTAAGTACAACATGTTAACCGCAAAACATGTTTAAAACATAGCACATACGTAAAATCATAGGCATGACATATATCACTTAATAAATCACATACCATATAAGCATATTACATATCAGCTCACATATCATGTCATCACATAACATGTCATAACACTGAATATAAAACTTCACATACTTTATGCATAACAGGAGCATCGTGTACTGTATGAACTCTACTGAAAAAGAAAGCATAGCGAACTATAACTAATGCATGATCCGGTTATGTTCATTTATGCTTCAAACTTTTCTTTTCTTTTCTTGTCTATTTAGGGCCCATGTGTCAGTACCGTGTGCGCGCAGACCAACGGTAACGCCCGAGGTCAACTAATGCCGAAGAGCCATCAACTGATGCTCAACTTGTGGCCTGAACTTTCTTTAACTGGAAACCCCTTCGACTGAAGGAGCCGGTACGACACACCTATTTATTTCCATCTTGTTTAACTGTTCTAGCCATACGCTTCTCTAAGCTGTCCCCAATCCTACGCGGTAGGGATCTATGGCTTCTATCTTGTTCTTTCATCAATCTACTCGATTGTGAAGCTATATGCTCTTATGTATGCTGTGCAGCATCGTGTGCAAGATACATACTTAAAATACTGGAAAAGCATCATTTTAAATTCATTTTATCCATGCTGTAGGCGGAGTTGTACTTACCTGTCAGCAGACAGTTTATACTCTCGCCTTCGTCACAATACAGGTACCTCCCTGTAATCATAATGCATTTACATTAACATTCACTCTTAGGTCACCGTGGTCATTAGTGACTAATAAAAATTCTCGTTATGTGGTACCGATCCTTGTCGGTACTAATTGCCCTCTTCTTAAGAATTTGATTTTCTAATCATTGTTAATTAATTTATTTACCCAATAAATTAATTAACATCGCTCTTAGGTCACTCTATCGTTAGGAACTAATAAACTTATCGTTGTGTGGTACTGATGCCTATCGGTACCCGACTGCTCTACTTTGGGAAATTTGATATCTAATTTTTTTAATCGTGCTTGATTAATTTGTCTACTTGACAAATTAATCACTGTCTCTCACTATCCCATTCCGACTTGGTCCTTGACTGGCTAACCAACCAGTCAACATACTGAATACCTCTCGTATGACCATTTAGCCTATCGGGTTACCGTTACCGATGTAATCGCCCCAAATTTTATACTTCGATCGCACCTGTCCCTCGGGTGGTACTATTCTGACATAGGGGTCGTTTTCTTACATTACGAAATTTCTAATGGGGCGGTTCACTAATCCTCATAATGTCCGTCCTTCTTTCCCGGACCTAGGTCATCGAGGGAGCTCGGGTTTCCATCCCGATCACATTTTCAGCCCTCGTTTCCTAAAATACCCCTTTGTGCCGTTTTAGAAATTTCGGCAGCATTTCCGCTTAATTTTTGGGTTTCCGGCGTTTAGGAAACGCCTCAAAACCATCTAACCTATTCTAACCTGCCACGTACTAAACCAGAGGCCTAATTTTTACGTAAAAGCTCCGCTTTTTACGTAAAAATATTTACATTTTCTCACATTCTCTTTTTCGATATTTCACCCTTTTTTCTTACAATTCCTCAAGTCATTAAACCATAATTAATACATAATTATTTCCAATATTAAATTGAGGAATAAATAGATCAACACCACTACCAAAATCGTTCCCGTCGGCGGTCGGACGAACCGTTCGGTCTCGACCGTGCAATCTTTGAATCGTCGTTCTTCACTTTTGAAACTCCAGTTTGCAAATCCGATGCCGCGGATGTGTCCGGAACGTCGAAAATAGGCCAACGGGCCATTCTTCAATTTTCGGTCTCCGGGTCGCCGTTGACCGGCGTTGACCGGCGTTGACCGGCCGTTGACCGGCGTTGACCACGGCGGCGATGGAAGTGGCGACCACCATCTTGAAGAGCTCGACGAGAGGAACCCATTGGTGGTGTCAATTTCACGAATCGAGGCTCCTATCACCGGAAATCGGCTCTCGAAAAGTCGGCGACGGCGGTGGCGTTGGATCTTCATTTTTCCAGCGTTGTTGCCCAAAATTGATTTGGGGCTTTTGATCTACGTGTTGTTCTGAGCATTTTGACACCGACCTTGCAACTCAACTCCGCCGGAATAGCGAGATCCGACGGCGGCGATGGCGACGGCGACGGCGAACCTGGGGCGGCGCGATTCGGCGGCTGTTGATGTGAAATGAAGCCTGGGTTTTGTTCTACTCTTCACCACGAATCCATTGGGACCGGAATCGTGGCATTTGGACGTCGGACGGCGGAGATACGGCGGTTTGAAAAATTCGGCCACCGGCGGCTTTGGGCGGCGCGTGCGGCGTGCTCCGGCATCGGTTCGGTCGACTCGGCCCACCGTTGGAATCAGCTCGTCGAGAGCTTTCCAATGGTGCCGGCGGTGTCAAAAACGGAGGCCGGATTCGATAGTTGGTCACTGTTCATCTTCGTGTGGTATGGGAGGGAGAAAATGTGATTTGGAAAAATATGGGGGCTATTTTTCTATAATCCCCAAAATTTCCTCCTTTATACTAATTTTTTTGAAAAATTTTAAGATAGGCTATACTGACTAATTTGGGCGTGCTGAACCCAAATATATCAGTTTTATCTTCATCCGAGGTCGTCTCGACCAGTTTCCCGATACTGTATGGTTCCCGGTCAAAAATTACTTTTTGTGCTCAAATGACTAATTTGAGCATTCTGATTCCAAATATATCAGTTTTATATCAAGAAGAGGTCATCTTGATCAATTTCTTGATACTGTGGTTAGGCCTACACTGTGTTGACACTGTGCACGCATAACGAGGCATTTTCGCGTGAAATTTCAAACACAGTCTCTCTTGACTAATTTGGACGTGCTGATTTCAAATTTATCAGTTTTACGTCCATCTGAGGTCTTCTGGACCAGTTTTCGGGATCTGCATGATCCCGTCTCGAAAAACGTGTCGGTGCCCGATTGACTAATTTGGGCGTCCTGAGTCTAAATATATCAGTTTCGGGGCGAGAAAAGGTCGTCTTGACCCTCATCCCGATACTGCGTATCCCTTAAACAAAATCTACATTTTATGCTCAATTGACCAGATTGAGCCTGCTGACTATTAATATATCAGTTTTATGCCAGATTAAGGCCGTCTTGGCCACTAACCTGACACTGCGTTTCTCACTATTCACAAATCACTATTCACTATCTGACTGACTAATCTGAGCGTTCTGACTTTGATTTTGTCAGTCTATGGGCGAGAAGAGGTCATCTAGACCACTTTTCTCGATACTGTACATCTATTAGGGCAATTATCATTGCTGCACTCAGATGACCAGTCTGAGCGTACTGATGATTAGCTCATCAGTTCTGTATCATGAAATGGTCGTCTAGACCGATTTCTTGATATTGCGTGTCTCAACGCATACTCACATAATAGGGTGGACCGATTTCACTGTCGATTACCCCTTTCACTGCATGAATAGTAATTAAACGTTACTATTCCTGTTTAATTCATTCAACTGAAAAGCACACTGTGCTTATTAACTTAATTACATCATTACATAGTAATTAAGTTTCATAATTCATGAGAGTCATTACAGTGGCTCTCGGCTCATTACACAGCCTTCTACACAGACTCTTACACGTGCGTGTGCAATGCAACACGGGCGTGTACATTTCAGACACGAGCATGTACTAGTTGAGACTACTCAACACGGCCATGTCTTTGAAACACATTCATCTATCTGAGCGGTACACAGCCTCTTACACGGTCGTGTACTTGACCATGTTTCTTAAATTTGCTAAAGGACATTAAATTATGTCCATTTTATTCCTTAATGACTTATTACATGGTAAGTAGGTGCCATGAAAATGGCGGTCATTACAACCTACCCCCCTTACAAAATTTTCGTCCTCGAAAATTAGAATAATTCCGGGAAGTCTCTTCTCATGTCTTCTTCCCATTCTCATGTGGCTTCCTCAACACTATGATTCTGCCACAAAACTTTTACTAGCGGTATACTTCATTCCTAAGTACTTTCTCCTTTCTAACTAAGATCTGCACGAGTCTCTCCTCGTACGTCGGATCAGCGTATACTACAACGGATTCTTGGCTAAGAACATGGGAGCTGTCTGGCACGTACTTCTTCATCATCAAGACGTGAAAGATGTTGTGCACTATAGCTAACTCGGGAGGAAGCGTTAGTCTATAAGTCACCTTCCCGACTTTCTCTATTATCTCAAGGGTCCTATGTACCTAGGACTGAGCTTTCTTTTATTTTCAATGCGCATCACCCCTTTCATGGGTGCCGCCTTGAAAAAGACCGAATCTCCTACTTGAAACTTGAGGGGTCTACGGCGCTTATCGTCAAAATTCTTCTGTCGACAGTGCGCTGTATCTAACGTTTCTCGTATCAGCTTCACGTCTGACATGGTATTCTTGATGATGTCCGAGCTAACTAGTCGTTTCTCTCCAGACTCGTACTAATGAGCCAGAGATCTGCATTTCCTTCCACAATGTGTCTCGTATGGTGCCATTCCTATCTAGGAATGGTAGTTGCTGTTGTATGAGAACTCGCTCAATGGTAGCTTCTGATTCCAATTTCCTTTGAAGTCTAGGACGTAGGTCTCAACATGTCCTCTAACATCTGTATGGTCCTCTCAGACTAACTGTCGGTCTGAGGATGAAATGCTGTGCTGAACTCTCACTTGGACCGTAATGCAGCCTGAACACTTCGCCAAAATCTGGAGGTAAAGCGTCCACTACGATCTGAGACGATCGACTCTGGTATTCCGTGCCATTTCACGAACTGTGCCGCATAGATTTCTACTGGTCGTTCCACCGAGTAGCTAACTTTCATTGCTAAAAATCTAACTGATTTCATCAGTTTTTCTACAATCACCCAGATTGCATCATTATCGTTTGACGTCTTCGGCAATCCGATTACGAAATTCATCGTAATCTGGTCCCATTTCCACTCGGGTAACTTAATTTCCTACGATTATCCTGCTGAGCGCTGGTGATCTACCTTAACCTTCTGGCACGTAAGGCAGCTGGCGACGAACTCGACAATGTCATTCTTCATTCCAAGGCACCAAAAACTTTCCTTTAGGTACTTGTACATCTTATTCACTACCGGATGTACGGAATATGACGTCTCGTAAGGTTCCAAAAGGATTCGCTTCTTGAGTTCTTCATCTTTTAGAACACATACTCTATCTCTGTAGTAGAGTATGTCGTCCTTAAGGATCTTAAACTCTGAACCCTTGTCCTCTATAGCTTCCTTTTTGGACTTGAGCAGGGACAAATCAAAATCTTGACCGATCTTGATCTCTTCTTGGAGCGTCGATTGGAGGGTCATGTTAGACAATCCCCCTATCAAAATCTTGATCTTGTTGTCGCATAACTCCTTTGTAGCGCTCTTGACAAGGCACTAATAGCCATAGGCATAGTAATATGCTTCTGACTCTGCGTATCAGCCACCTTATTGGCTTTCCCCGGATGGCATAAGATCTCGCAGTCGTAATCCTTACCAACTCTAGTCATCTATACTACCTCATGTTGAGCTCTTTTTGCGTGAATATACACTTGAGGCTCTGATGGTCGGTGTAAACCTCGCACGTGACTCCGTACAGGTAGTGCCTCCATGCTTTTATCGTAAAAACTATCGCTACTAGCTCCAGATCACGCGTTGGGTAGCTCTTCTCAAGGTTTTTTTTTTTTGAGTTGTCGTGAAGCATACGCGACTACTCTACCACTCTACATCAACACAGTTTCCAACTTGGTTTTAGATGTGGCGCTTAAATCACAAAGCTTCCCTGACCAACATTTGAAATGGTCAGCATTGGAGCGCTTATGAGTCTTCATCTTAGCTCTTGAAAGCTTTCCTCACACTTATCGATTCACTTATACCTCTTTCCCTTCTTGGTGAGCGCTGTGAGCGGAGCAGCTAACTTTGAGTAGCCTTCGACTAAGTGTAGGTAACATCCTGTTAGTTTAAAGAAACTGTGAATTCCCGTTTCGTTCCTCTGAGCTGGCCACGTGCTAACTGCATCAATTTTCGCCAGGTCCACAGATACTCCTTCCTTGGGGTCTACGTGGTCTAGGAAATGGACCTTCTCCAGCCAAAACTGGTACTTAGAGAACTTGGTGTATAACTGATGATCCTGTTGCATGCGCAAAATGATAATTAAGTGCTCTTCGTGCTCTTCCTTCGTCTTAGAGTGTATAAGTATGTCATCGATGAACCCAATGACAAACTTATCCAAATAGTCCTTGAACATGCGGTTCATCCAGTTCATGAAAGTTGCTGGTGCGTCCGTTAATCTGAGTGACATGAACAGAAACTCGTAATGTCCGTACCACGTTTGAAATGCTGTTTTGGGTACATCTTCATTCCTGATTTGTAGTTGATGGTACTCGGGATGTAGATCGATCTTCGAGAACACTACAGCGTCTTGGAGCTGGTCAAATAGATCGTTAACTCGCGGCAACAGATGCTTATTCTTAATCGTAATCCTGTTCAACTCTCTGTAGTCGATGCACATTCTCAGTGGTCCATCTTTCTTCTTCACGAATGGTATGGGTGCTCTCCAGGGTGAATAGCTCTATCGCATGAATCCCTTATCTATTTAGTCCTTTAGCTGGGCTTGGAGCTCCTTTAGCTCTATAGGGCCTATTCTGTAGGGGGCCTCAAAGATGGGGCTGATTCTAGTAGACGTTCAGTCTCGAACGAGATCCTGCGCTCTGGTTGGAGTCCTGCAAGATCTTCTAGAAATATCTCCATGAATTCCCTGACTATCGGTACGTTGTCGGGTACTATCTCTATTCCTTGAGTCTTATCTGCTACGTATACTAGGAAGTCCGTGCATCCACTGGATTGTATCTCGCGAGCCTTCACTGCTGATATCATCGTCTTTGGTTGCTCTGGCGACAAACCCTTGTAGATGAACTTTTCACATCCGATTGGTTCGAAAATGATTTTTCACCTTCAACAGTTTATGACAACGTTGTGTCCTAAGCCTTTTTTTTTTTTGTTTTTCTCTTTTGGCATAGTGGCCTTTCTTGCCACAGATGAAACAACCACTTACTCCTTGCTTACATTCTCCTGAGTGCCTCTTTCCGCATTTCGTGCACGTCGAGTTGGCTATCATTTCCTTCCTAGTCGTTTCTCTTCTGGGGGAAATTCTCCTGTGAATCTTGATTGCCTTAATTCCCCTTTTCTCTTGTTGTTATTATGGGAATGCCTACTATTCTGGCCGGTTCCCACATTCTGTCCTCTGTGTTGTAACTCGGGGTTTTACTTCCCCTGAGCCTGCTCAGCTTGCGTTTTCTCCTCCTTTCGTGCCTTAACATTCTGCGCCTTTCGCTCCTTATCCTGAGCCGACTAGTACTCAGCTCAGATAGTCTTGCTGACACATTCTGCTAGTGTCGCTGGTCCGTGCCCTCTGCTACAGACCTAAACTGTGATTTCCGTTCTGAACATCTTCAGCATTCGTCTGACTCTCTCCTTTTAGTCGGTACTAAATCTGGACAAAGTTGAGCCAACTGTTCAAACTTCTTGACTGCCTCCATAACAGTCATACTACATTGGTGCAGGTTGTCGAACTCGTCTTACTGCGCTACTAGTGCTTCCTCGTTGAAGTACATCTCCTTGAATTCCTCAATGAAATCACTCCAGCTCATCTCTCTGATGTTCCTCCTAATGGTTACCATCTTCCACCACTAACGCGCCTCATTGCGCAGGGTGAAGGGTGCGTACATCACTTTCTCTCTCTCTATCTATTAACCCTATAAAATCCAAGATTACTTGGATATTCGTTAGCCAATCATCGGCCTCTATAGGGTTGGTGATTCCTACGAATTCTAACGCTTTCATGCGTCGGAATCTCTCATACAAGTCGCCTTCCCTAGGGATTGGCAGAAAATAATTGCTGCTACGAAAGCAGCCATTACTATGGGTGCTAGTGCTTCCTGAGCTGAAGGAGCTGCTTGTTCCCTTAGAGTTTCTGGGGCTGCTAGAGCCTCCTGTGCTAGCATCTTTACTGACTGTGGTGCCTGGGGTTGCTGGCCCAGCTGTTCCTTAAGCTGGTTTAGCTCCGGTTGCTAGTTCTCCATCATCTCTCGCATGGCTGCAATCTGTGCTATCAACTCATCCTCTCGGGATGCTGGGTTTAACTAAGCTCTCGTTCTTGCCATGTTTTCCTATGTAACCCTATCGTACAACGGGAAAGGAAAAATATAAGTCTCTTAAATTCTGTACTTGGGACTCGTATCACATATCATTTTCTTTCTTACTTAACAATCTTACTTAAACCATTATGGATATAAATATACACACTATATCCATCTTTCTTTCTCTCATACTGTGATGTTCAATACAATTACCGCATTGTATTGGGACATCGTCTGAGTGCTAGGATTCGTCCTGCACTTTCTGTCATATCATCCTCACACTGTGGAAAAATATTATATCTGGCCCCTAGGGCAAAGCTTTACTACTTATCTCATAATATATTTCACATAATATATATACATATATTCAAGATTCTAGTTCAGTGGGAGTGACACACACTTCCCCTATACGATCCCAACAAGTACATTATGCTATAACTGACGGGGGAGAGCTATTGCTTCCCTCTATATATTTTCATAACTAACATTCCCGCAGAAGGGTTACTACTATTGGAAGGATAATCCTGATTCAGTATCAGGCATCTGCTCATCGTCACTATCACTGAGTGAGTACTCCTCTGGGTTCTCTTCTTCTTCTCAGCTGAAACTGACCTCATCATCGCTGGCTATGATGACTTCGTCATTACTAAAGCGATTGGGGATCTCCTTTCCCTCATCGTCGGGATGGGCGTCGAAAAGAGTCGCGTTATCTTCCTCTCTCATGGGGTGTTCGGGAGACATACGGGCTGGTTCGGGGTTCTCCATTGGCTCCCTATTGCCCTCGTGTACTTCTGACTGGTGCTCGGCCGTGAACTCTTCATCGGCCAGTTGGGGTGCTGGTTCTACCGGGTCACCCTCCATAATGGCGGCTGCTATAATGCCTTGGGCTTGTGTAGGGTTCCCGGGGTTGAGCACTTTTCTCTCGGCGTTCGCTATCTCCTTGATAAGGCTTGCTAGTCCTGCTTGATTGCTCTTCTAATTCTGTTTGGCAAGGTCTCTTTCTCTCTTTGGGTCTTCTCCTGTCTTGATCCACTTTTGTCTCGGCATGTATTGTAGAAGTCCATTTCGGTTCCTTGTAGTAAACAGCATACGTTAGAACTGTATCGTCGGACATCAGCTGCAGTCTTTCAGTCCGATGAACAAATTCTCGTATATCCATAACTCTAGAGAACTTAGGCGGTTTCACTCCCTGCTTGCCCATAGAGAAAAACTGGAGCTGATGCTGGACTGCTCTCAGAGATTGGCTCGATCGTGGTATGGCGAAACTCGACACAGTTAAGATCTCATCCTGGTCATAAGGATCCCGATACACACGAGAGTATCTTCCTGAGAGATATCAACAGCTAACAGGACTCAGTTATCCTGGTCAATGACGTACAATCGGGGAATCACTTTGATAACGTGAAACTAGTCCTGACGTTCTCATGGAGTGCAGGAGTACTGTTTGCCACTCGAAACTTAGTGGACAACTAGCCCTGAAGATCGGTACAACTCGGGCAGCAATCCATGTCCTTTCTCTGAGCAGTTCTCTAGCACTGCACGTCATGATTTTTCGTATAATGATCTCAGCATCTTTTCAGCTTGTCCTCGCCATCATAGATTTCGTCGTTTCATTACTATAAAATGTTATCTTCAATAGATAAACATTTACTGACTAAAAATATAAAACTAACTTACTTGGACAGATGAGGCAGGCATGTGGCGATGTGAGGTAGGATGGCAGGAAACCGCTCTGATACCAACTGTGACACCCCGAGCCCTCAGCGGCCCGGACCGTCACTGTAAACTCTATTACTTGCTTCTTTAAAACCGATACTTAAACTTGCTGAATTTAATACCATAAATTTAGAGGGATTTTTTTTTTTTTATATACACGTACGTATTACTATTCACGTACGCATACTATTAAAATGCGGAATTTGAAAAACATAAGGATTTCAATTATACATACATAATTATATACTTGTTTATCTGATTACTATTCACCAGATACTATTTAAATATACTACTCGTACATATACTGTTTACTGTTCCAAAATACCGTTTAACCTTTACTATTCAAAATACTATTTAACTGTCACCATTCAAAATATTATTTACTCATACTGTGCGGAAGAATACTCGCGGTGTATCCATAACCTCATCCTCACATCCACCTCCGCCATCATCATCGTCCCTTGATGTTTACGCTATAGGATGCTTACCTACAGTATGAACACACTCCGTGAGCTTTACGCCCAGTAAGTACAACATGTTAACCGCAAAACATGTTTAAAACATAGCACATACGTAAAATCATAGGCATGACATATATCACTTAATAAATCACATACCATATAAGCATATTACATATCAGCTCACATATCATGTCATCACATAACATGTCATAACACTGAATATAAAACTTCACATACTTTATGCATAACAGGAGCATCGTGTACTGTATGAACTCTACTGAAAAAGAAAGCATAGCGAACTATAACTAATGCATGATCCGGTTATGTTCATTTATGCTTCAAACTTTTCTTTTCTTTTCTTGTCTATTTAGGGCCCATGTGTCAGTACCGTGTGCGCGCAGACCAACGGTAACGCCCGAGGTCAACTAATGCCGAAGAGCCATCAACTGATGCTCAACTTGTGGCCTGAACTTTCTTTAACTGGAAACCCCTTCGACTGAAGGAGCCGGTACGACACACCTATTTATTTCCATCTTGTTTAACTGTTCTAGCCATACGCTTCTCTAAGCTGTCCCCAATCCTACGCGGTAGGGATCTATGGCTTCTATCTTGTTCTTTCATCAATCTACTCGATTGTGAAGCTATATGCTCTTATGTATGCTGTGCAGCATCGTGTGCAAGATACATACTTAAAATACTGGAAAAGCATCATTTTAAATTCATTTTATCCATGCTGTAGGCGGAGTTGTACTTACCTGTCAGCAGACAGTTTATACTCTCGCCTTCGTCACAATACAGGTACCTCCCTGTAATCATAATGCATTTACATTAACATTCACTCTTAGGTCACCGTGGTCATTAGTGACTAATAAAAATTCTCGTTATGTGGTACCGATCCTTGTCGGTACTAATTGCCCTCTTCTTAAGAATTTGATTTTCTAATCATTGTTAATTAATTTATTTACCCAATAAATTAATTAACATCGCTCTTAGGTCACTCTATCGTGAGGAACTAATAAACTTATCGTTGTGTGGTACTGATGCCTATCGGTACCCGACTGCTCTACTTTGGGAAATTTGATATCTAATTTTTTTAATCGTGCTTGATTAATTTGTCTACTTGACAAATTAATCACTGTCTCTCACTATCCCATTCCGACTTGGTCCTTGACTGGCTAACCAACCAGTCAACATACTGAATACCTCTCGTATGACCATTTAGCCTATCGGGTTACCGTTACCGATGTAATCGCCCCAAATTTTATACTTCGATCGCACCTGTCCCTCGGGTGGTACTATTCTGACATAGGGGTCGTTTTCTTACATTACGAAATTTCTAATGGGGCGGTTCACTAATCCTCATAATGTCCGTCCTTCTTTCCCGGACCTAGGTCATCGAGGGAGCTCGGGGTTCCATCCCGATCACATTTTCAGCCCTCGTTTCCTAAAATACCCCTTTGTGCCGTTTTAGAAATTTCGGCAGCATTTCCGCTTAATTTTTGGGTTTCCGGCGTTTAGGAAACGCCTCAAAACCATCTAACCTATTCTAACCTGCCACGTACTAAACCAGAGGCCTAATTTTTATGTAAAAGCTCCGCTTTTTACGTAAAAATATTTACATTTTCTCACATTCTCTTTTTCGATATTTCACCCTTTTTTCTTACAATTCCTCAAGTCATTAAACCATAATTAATACATAATTATTTCCAATATTAAATTGAGGAATAAATAGATCAACACCACTACCAAAATCGTTCCCGTCGGCGGTCGGACGAACCGTTCGGTCTCGACCGTGCAATCTTTGAATCGTCGTTCTTCACTTTTGAAACTCCAGTTTGCAAATCCGATGCCGCGGATGTGTCCGGAACGTCGAAAATAGGCCAACGGGCCATTCTTCAATTTTCGGTCTCCGGGTCGCCGTTGACCGGCGTTGACCGCCGTTGACCGGCCGTTGACCGGCGTTGACCACGGCGGCGATGGAAGTGGCGACCACCATCTTGAAGAGCTCGACGAGAGGAACCCATTGGTGGTGTCAATTTCACGAATCGAGGCTCCTATCACCGGAAATCGGCTCTCGAAAAGTCGGCGACGGCGGCGGCGTTGGATCTTCATTTTTCCAGCGTTGTTGCCCAAAATTGATTTGGGGCTTTTGATCTACGTGTTGTTCTGAGCATTTTGACACCGACCTTGCAACTCAACTCCGCCGGAATAGCGAGATCCGACGGCGGCGATGGCGACGGCGACGGCGAACCTGGGGCGGCGCGATTCGGCGGCTGTTGATGTGAAATGAAGCCTGGGTTTTGTTCTACTCTTCACCACGAATCCATTGGGACCGGAATCGTGGCATTTGGACGTCGGACGGCGGAGATACGGCGGTTTGAAAAATTCGGCCACCGGCGGCTTTGGGCGGCGCGTGCGGCGTGCTCCGGCATCGGTTCGGTCGACTCGGCCCACCGTTGGAATCAGCTCGTCGAGAGCTTTCCAATGGTGCCGGCGGTGTCAAAAACGGAGGCCGGATTCGATAGTTGGTCACTGTTCATCTTCGTGTGGTATGGGAGGGAGAAAATGTGATTTGGAAAAATATGGGGGCTATTTTTCTATAATCCCCAAAATTTCCTCCTTTATACTAATTTTTTTGAAAAATTTTAAGATAGGCTATACTGACTAATTTGGGCGTGCTGAACCCAAATATATCAGTTTTATCTTCATCCGAGGTCGTCTCGACCAGTTTCCCGATACTGTATGGTTCCCGGTCAAAAATTACTTTTTGTGCTCAAATGACTAATTTGAGCATTCTGATTCCAAATATATCAGTTTTATATCAAGAAGAGGTCATCTTGATCAATTTCTTGATACTGTGGTTAGGCCTACACTGTGTTGACACTGTGCACGCATAACGAGGCATTTTCGCGTGAAATTTCAAACACAGTCTCTCTTGACTAATTTGGACGTGCTGATTTCAAATTTATCAGTTTTACGTCCATCTGAGGTCTTCTGGACCAGTTTTCGGGATCTGCATGATCCCGTCTCGAAAAACGTGTCAGGTGCCCGATTGACTAATTTGGGCGTCCTGAGTCTAAATATATCAGTTTCGGGGCGAGAAAAGGTCGTCTTGACCCTCATCCCGATACTGCGTATCCCTTAAACAAAATCTACATTTTATGCTCAATTGACCAGATTGAGCCTGCTGACTATTAATATATCAGTTTTATGCCAGATTAAGGCCGTCTTGGCCACTAACCTGACACTGCGTTTCTCACTATTCACAAATCACTATTCACTATCTGACTGACTAATCTGAGCGTTCTGACTTTGATTTTGTCAGTCTATGGGCGAGAAGAGGTCATCTAGACCACTTTTCTCGATACTGTACATCTATTAGGGCAATTATCATTGCTGCACTCAGATGACCAGTCTGAGCGTACTGATGATTAGCTCATCAGTTCTGTATCATGAAATGGTCGTCTAGACCGATTTCTTGATATTGCGTGTCTCAACGCATACTCACATAATAGGGTGGACCGATTTCACTGTCGATTACCCCTTTCACTGCATGAATAGTAATTAAACGTTACTATTCCTGTTTAATTCATTCAACTGAAAAGCACACTGTGCTTATTAACTTAATTACATCATTACATAGTAATTAAGTTTCATAATTCATGAGAGTCATTACAGTGGCTCTCGGCTCATTACACAGCCTTCTACACAGACTCTTACACGTGCGTGTGCAATGCAACACGGGCGTGTACATTTCAGACACGAGCATGTACTAGTTGAGACTACTCAACACGGCCATGTCTTTGAAACACATTCATCTATCTGAGCGGTACACAGCCTCTTACACGGTCGTGTACTTGACCATGTTTCTTAAATTTGCTAAAGGACATTAAATTATGTCCATTTTATTCCTTAATGACTTATTACATGGTAAGTAGGTGCCATGAAAATGGCGGTCATTACAACCTACCCCCCTTACAAAATTTTCGTCCTCGAAAATTAGAATAATTCCGGGAAGTCTCTTCTCATGTCTTCTTCCCATTCTCATGTGGCTTCCTCAACACTATGATTCTGCCACAAAACTTTTACTAGCGGTATACTTCATTCCTAAGTACTTTCTCCTTTCTAACTAAGATCTGCACGAGTCTCTCCTCGTACGTCGGATCAGCGTATACTACAACGGATTCTTGGCTAAGAACATGGGAGCTGTCTGGCACGTACTTCTTCATCATCAAGACGTGAAAGATGTTGTGCACTATAGCTAACTCGGGAGGAAGCGTTAGTCTATAAGTCACCTTCCCGACTTTCTCTATTATCTCAAGGGTCCTATGTACCTAGGACTGAGCTTTCTTTTATTTTCAATGCGCATCACCCCTTTCATGGGTGCCGCCTTGAAAAAGACCGAATCTCCTACTTGAAACTTGAGGGGTCTACGGCGCTTATCGTCAAAATTCTTCTGTCGACAGTGCGCTGTATCTAACGTTTCTCGTATCAGCTTCACGTCTGACATGGTATTCTTGATGATGTCCGAGCTAACTAGTCGTTTCTCTCCAGACTCGTACTAATGAGCCAGAGATCTGCATTTCCTTCCACAATGTGTCTCGTATGGTGCCATTCCTATCTAGGAATGGTAGTTGCTGTTGTATGAGAACTCGCTCAATGGTAGCTTCTGATTCCAATTTCCTTTGAAGTCTAGGACGTAGGTCTCAACATGTCCTCTAACATCTGTATGGTCCTCTCAGACTAACTGTCGGTCTGAGGATGAAATGCTGTGCTGAACTCTCACTTGGACCGTAATGCAGCCTGAACACTTCGCCAAAATCTGGAGGTAAAGCGTCCACTACGATCTGAGACGATCGACTCTGGTATTCCGTGCCATTTCACGAACTGTGCCGCATAGATTTCTACTGGTCGTTCCACCGAGTAGCTAACTTTCATTGCTAAAAATCTAACTGATTTCATCAGTTTTTCTACAATCACCCAGATTGCATCATTATCGTTTGACGTCTTCGGCAATCCGATTACGAAATTCATCGTAATCTGGTCCCATTTCCACTCGGGTAACTTAATTTCCTACGATTATCCTGCTGAGCGCTGGTGATCTACCTTAACCTTCTGGCACGTAAGGCAGCTGGCGACGAACTCGACAATGTCATTCTTCATTCCAAGGCACCAAAAACTTTCCTTTAGGTACTTGTACATCTTATTCACTACCGGATGTACGGAATATGACGTCTCGTAAGGTTCCAAAAGGATTCGCTTCTTGAGTTCTTCATCTTTTAGAACACATACTCTATCTCTGTAGTAGAGTATGTCGTCCTTAAGGATCTTAAACTCTGAACCCTTGTCCTCTATAGCTTCCTTTTTGGACTTGAGCAGGGACAAATCAAAATCTTGACCGATCTTGATCTCTTCTTGGAGCGTCGATTGGAGGGTCATGTTAGACAATCCCCCTATCAAAATCTTGATCTTGTTGTCGCATAACTCCTTTGTAGCGCTCTTGACAAGGCACTAATAGCCATAGGCATAGTAATATGCTTCTGACTCTGCGTATCAGCCACCTTATTGGCTTTCCCCGGATGGCATAAGATCTCGCAGTCGTAATCCTTACCAACTCTAGTCATCTATACTACCTCATGTTGAGCTCTTTTTGCGTGAATATACACTTGAGGCTCTGATGGTCGGTGTAAACCTCGCACGTGACTCCGTACAGGTAGTGCCTCCATGCTTTTATCGTAAAAACTATCGCTACTAGCTCCAGATCACGCGTTGGGTAGCTCTTCTCAAGGTTTTTTTTTTTTGAGTTGTCGTGAAGCATACGCGACTACTCTACCACTCTACATCAACACAGTTTCCAACTTGGTTTTAGATGTGGCGCTTAAATCACAAAGCTTCCCTGACCAACATTTGAAATGGTCAGCATTGGAGCGCTTAT
The DNA here is from genome assembly GCA_035233585.1 of Antiaris toxicaria. Taxonomy (NCBI): domain Eukaryota; kingdom Viridiplantae; phylum Streptophyta; class Magnoliopsida; order Rosales; family Moraceae; genus Antiaris; species Antiaris toxicaria. Next base: position 89,506,162 of record CP141156.1, read on the forward strand.
GAGTCTTCATCTTAGCTCTTGAAAGCTTTCCTCACACTTATCGATTCACTTATACCTCTTTCCCTTCTTGGTGAGCGCTGTGAGCGGAGCAGCTAACTTTGAGTAGCCTTCGACTAAGTGTAGGTAACATCCTGTTAGTTTAAAGAAACTGTGAATTCCCGTTTCGTTCCTCTGAGCTGGCCACGTGCTAACTGCATCAATTTTCGCCAGGTCCACAGATACTCCTTCCTTGGGGTCTACGTGGTCTAGGAAATGGACCTTCTCCAGCCAAAACTGGTACTTAGAGAACTTGGTGTATAACTGATGATCCTGTTGCATGCGCAAAATGATAATTAAGTGCTCTTCGTGCTCTTCCTTCGTCTTAGAGTGTATAAGTATGTCATCGATGAACCCAATGACAAACTTATCCAAATAGTCCTTGAACATGCGGTTCATCCAGTTCATGAAAGTTGCTGGTGCGTCCGTTAATCTGAGTGACATGAACAGAAACTCGTAATGTCCGTACCACGTTTGAAATGCTGTTTTGGGTACATCTTCATTCCTGATTTGTAGTTGATGGTACTCGGGATGTAGATCGATCTTCGAGAACACTACAGCGTCTTGGAGCTGGTCAAATAGATCGTTAACTCGCGGCAACAGATGCTTATTCTTAATCGTAATCCTGTTCAACTCTCTGTAGTCGATGCACATTCTCAGTGGTCCATCTTTCTTCTTCACGAATGGTATGGGTGCTCTCCAGGGTGAATAGCTCTATCGCATGAATCCCTTATCTATTTAGTCCTTTAGCTGGGCTTGGAGCTCCTTTAGCTCTATAGGGCCTATTCTGTAGGGGGCCTCAAAGATGGGGCTGATTCTAGTAGACGTTCAGTCTCGAACGAGATCCTGCGCTCTGGTTGGAGTCCTGCAAGATCTTCTAGAAATATCTCCATGAATTCCCTGACTATCGGTACGTTGTCGGGTACTATCTCTATTCCTTGAGTCTTATCTGCTACGTATACTAGGAAGTCCGTGCATCCACTGGATTGTATCTCGCGAGCCTTCACTGCTGATATCATCGTCTTTGGTTGCTCTGGCGACAAACCCTTGTAGATGAACTTTTCACATCCGATTGGTTCGAAAATGATTTTTCACCTTCAACAGTTTATGACAACGTTGTGTCCTAAGCCTTTTTTTTTTTTGTTTTTTTTTTTGGCATAGTGGCCTTTCTTGCCACAGATGAAACAACCACTTACTCCTTGCTTACATTCTCCTGAGTGCCTCTTTCCGCATTTCGTGCACGTCGAGTTGGCTATCATTTCCTTCCTAGTCGTTTCTCTTCTGGGGGAAATTCTCCTGTGAATCTTGATTGCCTTAATTCCCCTTTTCTCTTGTTGTTATTATGGGAATGCCTACTATTCTGGCCGGTTCCCACATTCTGTCCTCTGTGTTGTAACTCGGGGTTTTACTTCCCCTGAGCCTGCTCAGCTTGCGTTTTCTCCTCCTTTCGTGCCTTAACATTCTGCGCCTTTCGCTCCTTATCCTGAGCCGACTAGTACTCAGCTCAGATAGTCTTGCTGACACATTCTGCTAGTGTCGCTGGTCCGTGCCCTCTGCTACAGACCTAAACTGTGATTTCCGTTCTGAACATCTTCAGCATTCGTCTGACTCTCTCCTTTTAGTCGGTACTAAATCTGGACAAAGTTGAGCCAACTGTTCAAACTTCTTGACTGCCTCCATAACAGTCATACTACATTGGTGCAGGTTGTCGAACTCGTCTTACTGCGCTACTAGTGCTTCCTCGTTGAAGTACATCTCCTTGAATTCCTCAATGAAATCACTCCAGCTCATCTCTCTGATGTTCCTCCTAATGGTTACCATCTTCCACCACTAACGCGCCTCATTGCGCAGGGTGAAGGGTGCGTACATCACTTTCTCTCTCTCTATCTATTAACCCTATAAAATCCAAGATTACTTGGATATTCGTTAGCCAATCATCGGCCTCTATAGGGTTGGTGATTCCTACGAATTCTAACGCTTTCATGCGTCGGAATCTCTCATACAAGTCGCCTTCCCTAGGGATTGGCAGAAAATAATTGCTGCTACGAAAGCAGCCATTACTATGGGTGCTAGTGCTTCCTGAGCTGAAGGAGCTGCTTGTTCCCTTAGAGTTTCTGGGGCTGCTAGAGCCTCCTGTGCTAGCATCTTTACTGACTGTGGTGCCTGGGGTTGCTGGCCCAGCTGTTCCTTAAGCTGGTTTAGCTCCGGTTGCTAGTTCTCCATCATCTCTCGCATGGCTGCAATCTGTGCTATCAACTCATCCTCTCGGGATGCTGGGTTTAACTAAGCTCTCGTTCTTGCCATGTTTTCCTATGTAACCCTATCGTACAACGGGAAAGGAAAAATATAAGTCTCTTAAATTCTGTACTTGGGACTCGTATCACATATCATTTTCTTTCTTACTTAACAATCTTACTTAAACCATTATGGATATAAATATACACACTATATCCATCTTTCTTTCTCTCATACTGTGATGTTCAATACAATTACCGCATTGTATTGGGACATCGTCTGAGTGCTAGGATTCGTCCTGCACTTTCTGTCATATCATCCTCACACTGTGGAAAAATATTATATCTGGCCCCTAGGGCAAAGCTTTACTACTTATCTCATAATATATTTCACATAATATATATACATATATTCAAGATTCTAGTTCAGTGGGAGTGACACACACTTCCCCTATACGATCCCAACAAGTACATTATGCTATAACTGACGGGGGAGAGCTATTGCTTCCCTCTATATATTTTCATAACTAACATTCCCGCAGAAGGGTTACTACTATTGGAAGGATAATCCTGATTCAGTATCAGGCATCTGCTCATCGTCACTATCACTGAGTGAGTACTCCTCTGGGTTCTCTTCTTCTTCTCAGCTGAAACTGACCTCGTCATCGCTGGCTATGATGACTTCGTCATTACTAAAGCGATTGGGGATCTCCTTTCCCTCATCGTCGGGATGGGCGTCGAAAAGAGTCGCGTTATCTTCCTCTCTCATGGGGTGTTCGGGAGACATACGGGCTGGTTCGGGGTTCTCCATTGGCTCCCTATTGCCCTCGTGTACTTCTGACTGGTGCTCGGCCGTGAACTCTTCATCGGCCAGTTGGGGTGCTGGTTCTACCGGGTCACCCTCCATAATGGCGGCTGCTATAATGCCTTGGGCTTGTGTAGGGTTCCCGGGGTTGAGCACTTTTCTCTCGGCGTTCGCTATCTCCTTGATAAGGCTTGCTAGTCCTGCTTGATTGCTCTTCTAATTCTGTTTGGCAAGGTCTCTTTCTCTCTTTGGGTCTTCTCCTGTCTTGATCCACTTTTGTCTCGGCATGTATTGTAGAAGTCCATTTCGGTTCCTTGTAGTAAACAGCATACGTTAGAACTGTATCGTCGGACATCAGCTGCAGTCTTTCAGTCCGATGAACAAATTCTCGTATATCCATAACTCTAGAGAACTTAGGCGGTTTCACTCCCTGCTTGCCCATAGAGAAAAACTGGAGCTGATGCTGGACTGCTCTCAGAGATTGGCTCGATCGTGGTATGGCGAAACTCGACACAGTTAAGATCTCATCCTGGTCATAAGGATCCCGATACACACGAGAGTATCTTCCTGAGAGATATCAACAGCTAACAGGACTCAGTTATCCTGGTCAATGACGTACAATCGGGGAATCACTTTGATAACGTGAAACTAGTCCTGACGTTCTCATGGAGTGCAGGAGTACTGTTTGCCACTCGAAACTTAGTGGACAACTAGCCCTGAAGATCGGTACAACTCGGGCAGCAATCCATGTCCTTTCTCTGAGCAGTTCTCTAGCACTGCACGTCATGATTTTTCGTATAATGATCTCAGCATCTTTTCAGCTTGTCCTCGCCATCATAGATTTCGTCGTTTCATTACTATAAAATGTTATCTTCAATAGATAAACATTTACTGACTAAAAATATAAAACTAACTTACTTGGACAGATGAGGCAGGCATGTGGCGATGTGAGGTAGGATGGCAGGAAACCGCTCTGATACCAACTGTGACACCCCGAGCCCTCAGCGGCCCGGACCGTCACTGTAAACTCTATTACTTGCTTCTTTAAAACCGATACTTAAACTTGCTGAATTTAATACCATAAATTTAGAGGGATTTTTTTTTTTTTATATACACGTACGTATTACTATTCACGTACGCATACTATTAAAATGCGGAATTTGAAAAACATAAGGATTTCAATTATACATACATAATTATATACTTGTTTATCTGATTACTATTCACCAGATACTATTTAAATATACTACTCGTACATATACTGTTTACTGTTCCAAAATACCGTTTAACCTTTACTATTCAAAATACTATTTAACTGTCACCATTCAAAATATTATTTACTCATACTGTGCGGAAGAATACTCGCGGTGTATCCATAACCTCATCCTCACATCCACCTCTGCCATCATCATCGTCCCTTGATGTTTACGCTATAGGATGCTTACCTACAGTATGAACACACTCCGTGAGCTTTACGCCCAGTAAGTACAACATGTTAACCGCAAAACATGTTTAAAACATAGCACATACGTAAAATCATAGGCATGACATATATCACTTAATAAATCACATACCATATAAGCATATTACATATCAGCTCACATATCATGTCATCACATAACATGTCATAACACTGAATATAAAACTTCACATACTTTATGCATAACAGGAGCATCGTGTACTGTATGAACTCTACTGAAAAAGAAAGCATAGCGAACTATAACTAATGCATGATCCGGTTATGTTCATTTATGCTTCAAACTTTTCTTTTCTTTTCTTGTCTATTTAGGGCCCATGTGTCAGTACCGTGTGCGCGCAGACCAACGGTAACGCCCGAGGTCAACTAATGCCGAAGAGCCATCAACTGATGCTCAACTTGTGGCCTGAACTTTCTTTAACTGGAAACCCCTTCGACTGAAGGAGCCGGTACGACACACCTATTTATTTCCATCTTGTTTAACTGTTCTAGCCATACGCTTCTCTAAGCTGTCCCCAATCCTACGCGGTAGGGATCTATGGCTTCTATCTTGTTCTTTCATCAATCTACTCGATTGTGAAGCTATATGCTCTTATGTATGCTGTGCAGCATCGTGTGCAAGATACATACTTAAAATACTGGAAAAGCATCATTTTAAATTCATTTTATCCATGCTGTAGGCGGAGTTGTACTTACCTGTCAGCAGACAGTTTATACTCTCGCCTTCGTCACAATACAGGTACCTCCCTGTAATCATAATGCATTTACATTAACATTCACTCTTAGGTCACCGTGGTCATTAGTGACTAATAAAAATTCTCGTTATGTGGTACCGATCCTTGTCGGTACTAATTGCCCTCTTCTTAAGAATTTGATTTTCTAATCATTGTTAATTAATTTATTTACCCAATAAATTAATTAACATCGCTCTTAGGTCACTCTATCGTTAGGAACTAATAAACTTATCGTTGTGTGGTACTGATGCCTATCGGTACCCGACTGCTCTACTTTGGGAAATTTGATATCTAATTTTTTTAATCGTGCTTGATTAATTTGTCTACTTGACAAATTAATCACTGTCTCTCACTATCCCATTCCGACTTGGTCCTTGACTGGCTAACCAACCAGTCAACATACTGAATACCTCTCGTATGACCATTTAGCCTATCGGGTTACCGTTACCGATGTAATCGCCCCAAATTTTATACTTCGATCGCACCTGTCCCTCGGGTGGTACTATTCTGACATAGGGGTCGTTTTCTTACATTACGAAATTTCTAATGGGGCGGTTCACTAATCCTCATAATGTCCGTCCTTCTTTCCCGGACCTAGGTCATCGAGGGAGCTCGGGGTTCCATCCCGATCACATTTTCAGCCCTCGTTTCCTAAAATACCCCTTTGTGCCGTTTTAGAAATTTCGGCAGCATTTCCGCTTAATTTTTGGGTTTCCGGCGTTTAGGAAACGCCTCAAAACCATCTAACCTATTCTAACCTGCCACGTACTAAACCAGAGGCCTAATTTTTACGTAAAAGCTCCGCTTTTTACGTAAAAATATTTACATTTTCTCACATTCTCTTTTTCGATATTTCACCCTTTTTTCTTACAATTCCTCAAGTCATTAAACCATAATTAATACATAATTATTTCCAATATTAAATTGAGGAATAAATAGATCAACACCACTACCAAAATCGTTCCCGTCGGCGGTCGGACGAACCGTTCGGTCTCGACCGTGCAATCTTTGAATCGTCGTTCTTCACTTTTGAAACTCCAGTTTGCAAATCCGATGCCGCGGATGTGTCCGGAACGTCGAAAATAGGCCAACGGGCCATTCTTCAATTTTCGGTCTCCGGGTCGCCGTTGACCGGCGTTGACCGCCGTTGACCGGCCGTTGACCGGCGTTGACCACGGCGGCGATGGAAGTGGCGACCACCATCTTGAAGAGCTCGACGAGAGGAACCCATTGGTGGTGTCAATTTCACGAATCGAGGCTCCTATCACCGGAAATCGGCTCTCGAAAAGTCGGCGACGGCGGCGGCGTTGGATCTTCATTTTTCCAGCGTTGTTGCCCAAAATTGATTTGGGGCTTTTGATCTACGTGTTGTTCTGAGCATTTTGACACCGACCTTGCAACTCAACTCCGCCGGAATAGCGAGATCCGACGGCGGCGATGGCGACGGCGACGGCGAACCTGGGGCGGCGCGATTCGGCGGCTGTTGATGTGAAATGAAGCCTGGGTTTTGTTCTACTCTTCACCACGAATCCATTGGGACCGGAATCGTGGCATTTGGACGTCGGACGGCGGAGATACGGCGGTTTGAAAAATTCGGCCACCGGCGGCTTTGGGCGGCGCGTGCGGCGTGCTCCGGCATCGGTTCGGTCGACTCGGCCCACCGTTGGAATCAGCTCGTCGAGAGCTTTCCAATGGTGCCGGCGGTGTCAAAAACGGAGGCCGGATTCGATAGTTGGTCACTGTTCATCTTCGTGTGGTATGGGAGGGAGAAAATGTGATTTGGAAAAATATGGGGGCTATTTTTCTATAATCCCCAAAATTTCCTCCTTTATACTAATTTTTTTGAAAAATTTTAAGATAGGCTATACTGACTAATTTGGGCGTGCTGAACCCAAATATATCAGTTTTATCTTCATCCGAGGTCGTCTCGACCAGTTTCCCGATACTGTATGGTTCCCGGTCAAAAATTACTTTTTGTGCTCAAATGACTAATTTGAGCATTCTGATTCCAAATATATCAGTTTTATATCAATAAGAGGTCATCTTGATCAATTTCTTGATACTGTGGTTAGGCCTACACTGTGTTGACACTGTGCACGCATAACGAGGCATTTTCGCGTGAAATTTCAAACACAGTCTCTCTTGACTAATTTGGACGTGCTGATTTCAAATTTATCAGTTTTACGTCCATCTGAGGTCTTCTGGACCAGTTTTCGGGATCTGCATGATCCCGTCTCGAAAAACGTGTCAGGTGCCCGATTGACTAATTTGGGCGTCCTGAGTCTAAATATATCAGTTTCGGGGCGAGAAAAGGTCGTCTTGACCCTCATCCCGATACTGCGTATCCCTTAAACAAAATCTACATTTTATGCTCAATTGACCAGATTGAGCCTGCTGACTATTAATATATCAGTTTTATGCCAGATTAAGGCCGTCTTGGCCACTAACCTGACACTGCGTTTCTCACTATTCACAAATCACTATTCACTATCTGACTGACTAATCTGAGCGTTCTGACTTTGATTTTGTCAGTCTATGGGCGAGAAGAGGTCATCTAGACCACTTTTCTCGATACTGTACATCTATTAGGGCAATTATCATTGCTGCACTCAGATGACCAGTCTGAGCGTACTGATGATTAGCTCATCAGTTCTGTATCATGAAATGGTCGTCTAGACCGATTTCTTGATATTGCGTGTCTCAACGCATACTCACATAATAGGGTGGACCGATTTCACTGTCGATTACCCCTTTCACTGCATGAATAGTAATTAAACGTTACTATTCCTGTTTAATTCATTCAACTGAAAAGCACACTGTGCTTATTAACTTAATTACATCATTACATAGTAATTAAGTTTCATAATTCATGAGAGTCATTACAGTGGCTCTCGGCTCATTACACAGCCTTCTACACAGACTCTTACACGTGCGTGTGCAATGCAACACGGGCGTGTACATTTCAGACACGAGCATGTACTAGTTGAGACTACTCAACACGGCCATGTCTTTGAAACACATTCATCTATCTGAGCGGTACACAGCCTCTTACACGGTCGTGTACTTGACCATGTTTCTTAAATTTGCTAAAGGACATTAAATTATGTCCATTTTATTCCTTAATGACTTATTACATGGTAAGTAGGTGCCATGAAAATGGCGGTCATTACAGGCATCCTTGAGGTATGAGTTTTAATTGTTGTTGGTTTATTGTATATGGCATCATGAGATATTTGACGATCTAAAAATTTTTATTGTTCCGCTGCGCCACTCTGAAACGTTTTTACCGGTTTATTATCCTACAGAAAATTGGTCGAGATGACCTCGAATGAAGTTGAAACTGATAAATTTGGATTCGGCACGTCCAAATTAGTCAGTATAGCCTATCAGTATACTCAAATTAGTTAATTGAGCATAAAGGTAATTTTTGACTGGGAATTTACAGTACCAGAAACTGGTTAAGATGACCTCAGATGAAAATAAAACTGATATATTTGGGTTCGGGACGCCCAAATTAGTTAGGATAGCCCATGTTGAAATTTTGGGCGAAAAAGTATATAAAGGGTGAAAAATCAGAAATTTAAAAACAAACTCATAATTTTCTCCTACTTTCTCTTTCCTCCCCTTACATGAAAATGAACAGTAACCAACTATCGAAAACGGTGTCCTTTTTCGACACCACCGGTCTCGTTGGAAAGCTCTCGTCGAGCTGAGTCCAACGGTGTGCCGACACGACGGAGCAGACACCAGAAAACGCCGCACGCGCTGCCTGAAGGTCACGGTGGCTAGAATTTTCAAACGTCGATTTCTTTGCCGTCCGATGTCCAATTGACACGATTCCGGTCCCAATGGATTCGTGGTGAAGAGGAGAACAAAACCTATAGCTCATTTCCCCTCAACGGCCACCGGATTGCTCCACCCAAAGCTTCACTGTTGCCGCCATGTCGCCGTTGATTCCGGTGGAGTTGAGTGATGTGGTGGGTACCAAAATGCTCAGAATCTCATGGGGAACAAAAGCCCTAAACTAATTTCAAGAAAAAAAGTCGGGAAATCAGAGATTCAAGCTCGCCGCCATCGTCGCCCTTTTGAGGCTCCATTTCCAGCGATAGGAGCTTCAATTGGTGAAATTGACACCACCAATGAGTTCCTGTCGTCAAGATCTATGAGATGGTGGTCGCCTTTCTCCACGCCACCGCCGGTCAACGTGGTCAACACTGGTCAACGACGGTCAACACTAGTCAATGACGGTCAACACCGGGCAACGGCGACCGGTGACCAAAAATTTAAGAATGGCCCATTGGCCTATTTTTGACGTTGACCATTTTTAACAAAACCCGAGACTATATTCTATAACTTTCATGTTGAGTCCGAAGTCCGATTCAGATTCTAAGTGGTCCATTTTTAACAAAACTCGAGACTAATTCTGGGTTCGGATTTTCAGTCCCAGTTTTTGGACACTGAATGAAAACCACTCGAAAAACCTATCGTAGCTTCGTTTTTGGCCAAAACTTATGCAAAAACGACCGTATCGAAATTTCGTTAAAACTCTATGTTTCATCAAATCTCAAATTTGGACCCTAAGAGAGTCAAAATGGCCAAAATCCGTGGCCTTGTTCTGGGGATAATTTTATGTCCAGCCTCCTAAAACAAAACGTTCATGCTCACTCGTGCATATATCTATTCGTAAAAATGTAAACACAACTATAGAACCACAAACCTAAAAATGGAAAGCTAAGGGCTCAAAATAAACTTATTACAACCCATGTGCATAAACAAATGCACATAAAAATCCCTTGATCAAAATCTTAAAATCAACTAACCACAAGACAGGGTTTTCGATTTTTACTTTTATGCTTTGAACCAAGCATGATTTTGAACCAAGACTTGATGAACAAAGTGGCCATGTGATTCTTGGTGAAAAAAGAGTCGATTCTATGATAGCAAAACACCAAAAATTTATTTCTTAATAACAACTCAAAATAATAACCAAAAACCACAAAGATGGGTTTCAAAAACTCACCCTTGGAAGGACTTAAACTGGCTTGGAATGAATCCCCCCAACACAAGCTTGTGGAGGCCGATTTTTTGGTAACTTTTGGCTGTGTTTTTGGCTTGAAAAATGGAGGCTTTTGGGGCTTCGGAGCAGTCGGTAGCAGCAAGGGAAAGAGAGAGAATGAGTGGTGGTTTTTGTGGTGTGAAAAAGAAAGGAACACAAGTCTAAGGTATGGCCACACTTTTATAAATAAACCTAAGCAAGTTTAACTAAACTTAAGCTTGATTAATCAAGCCAACTTTAAGCTAATTTAGGGGACAAATTTCTACCTAATTCAGCCCATTCCCACCAAAGGAGCTCCAGCCATTTAAGGGGGAACGTAAAAAAAAATTTGGTTGATTGAAATGTGATGGAATGGTGACTTGTTTATTCATTTGTGTCATAACCTGCCTAATATTTTATTACTACCTTTTTGGGGGTTTTGTACAGCAAAACCAGCTGGTTTTCCAGCCAAGGAAACATGATTTTGGAGGCCAAAAATTCATCTGTCTTTGCTTTCTTCGCAGTCCAGTTTTCTATTGTGGTTTTCAGTCCTTTCTCGGCAATGTTCTAATTTTCATCCGAAAATCAAATTTTCTAAATCTGATTTTTATGCTAATGATTTCTAGTTGGTTTATGCTATTTAAGAGCCCTTTCTACACTAATTTACTATTCCTTTCCCATACTGTGGTTGTGTGTACACTGTGTTATACTTGTGCATGCATATTGAGGCATTTTTGTGTAAAATTTGCAACAGTCTGTCTTGACTAATTCGGATGTGCTAATTTCATTTTTATCAGTTTTACGTCCGTCCAAGGTCGTCTCAACCACCTCGAAAAACATGTCAAGTGCCTGATTGACTAATTTGGGCGTTCTGCGTCTAAATATATCAGTTTCAGGGTGAGATAAGGTCGTCTTGACCCTCTTCTTGATACTGCATATCTCTCAGACAAAAATTCATACTTTGTGCCCAATTGACCAAATTGGGCCAACTTACTGTGGATGTATTAGTTTTAAGTCAAATTAAGGCCGTCTTTGGCCAGTAACTTGACACTATATTTTTACTATTCACTATTCATTACTTTCTGTTCTAACTAACTGATCTGAGTGTTCTGACTCCTATTTTGTCAGTTTCTAGATGAGAAGAGGTCATCTGGACCGTTTTCTCAATATTGTATCCCTACTAAGGTTTCTATCGCTATTGTGCTCAGATGTTCAGTCCGAGCATTCTAGTGATCTGTTCACCAGTCTTGTATCAGGAAATAGCCATCTGGACTAATTTCCTGATACTGTGCATCTTATACATTGATTTACATAATAGGGTGGACTGGGTTTACTATCGGTTGCCCCTTTCACTACATAAATAGTACTTAAATAGTATCGTTCTTGTTTAACCTATTCAACTGGGAAATATACTGTATTTTCCAACTTAATTACTCATTACATAGTAATTAGGTTTCATGCATTTTGAGAGTCTGCATAGCAGCTCTCTGCTTATTACACGGCCTTTTACATGGGTCCATACACGGGTGTGTACAAGGCAACATAGGCGTGTATACTCTAGACACGGGCATTTTTCTGTCGAGAATGCTCAACACGACCATATCCTGAAACACGGCCTTTTACACATTTATCAACCCAAGCGATACATGACCACTTACACGGCCATGTACCTGACCTTGTCACACTAAACGGCCATGTTCACACACACGGCTTCTCTCATGTAAACAGTCCGATCGATACATGGCTTCTTACACGGCCGTGTACCTAACTGTGTTCATCAAATTTATACTAAAAGCCATCAAACTAACCTAAATTCATTGCTCAATTTCTCATTATATAGAATTTAGGTTACATGAATATGGGGGACCTTACAAATGCTACATCCTTGCTAGCTAGATGAGTGCTTTACATACACAACGTGAGACCTATCAAGTTGCCAGCGAGATCATGGATAACTTAGAGGACATGTTCGGAGGCCAAGAAAAATTGGCTCGACAGTCGACTATTACAAGTATTATGAACTCTCAGTAGAAGACAGGTACTCTGGTGAAGGATCATATACTTATGCTTATAGGGCTCCTTGCTAAGGTTTCTAAAACTGATGCAGAGTTAGACTAAACATCAAGATCAAAATGGTGTTCAAGACTTTGTCTAAGAATTTTATGGGGTTTAAAGCTGCATATAATCTTGTGACTAAGGAGTTAAGACTTGTTGTGCTCATGAATCAACTCTAAGCTTCTGAGTGGATAATCAAGGATGGGGATGTAGTCCAAACCAAGAAAAAGGCCAACTTAGCAGAATCTTCTAAACCTTTTAGGAATAAGAAGAAGCCAAAGAAGAAGTAGGTAGCCTCTAGTTTGTCTATTAGTACTATCTCAGATGGGAAGAAGAAGAAGAAGCTGAAAGACCCTAAAAAGTCCAAATGCTTCTATTATGTGAAGATAGGTTACTTCAAGAAAGCTTGCCGGGAATTTCTAGCCTCCAAGGCCAAGGAAGGTAAGTGACTTTTATACTTAGAAGCATGTTTGGTAAAAGAGTCAAAAGATAATTGGGTCATTGATTTGGGCGCCACTAATCATATTTGTATTTCTTTGCAGGGGTTCGTGGAAACGAGAAGTCTACATAATAGGAACTCTTTGTTGCAGACTAGAGACGATAGCTTGGTGGTGGCTGAAGCAATGGGAGAAATTCATCTTTATTTTGATAATTTTAGGTTCATTTTATTAAAGGATTATTTTTATGTTTCTAATTTTAAGAGGAAACTTATATCAGTAGCTTGTTAGGTTAAAGATTGTTATTTAGTCTGGTTTAATGAAATGGTTGTTATTCACAAATCAATTCTTTTATCTATTCTAGGAGAATGGATGGAAACCTTTATTTTATCAAACTGAAGATGTACTCACTGTTGGATATTGAATTAATAGATAACTCTAAAAGGCATAAAACTTCTCACTCTAACAAGGTATACCTTTGGCATTTAAGTCTAGGTCATATTAATCAAGATATGATTCTAAGACTGGTAAAAGAAGGTCCTTTGGACACTCTATAAGAGGTACATCTTCCCCAATGTGAATCTTGCCTTAAGGGTAAGATGACCAGGTGTTCTTTTAGAGCTAAGAGAACTAGTGCTAAGGAACTCTTAGATATCATGCACATCGACGTATATGGCCCCATGAATGTTAAGGCATGTGGAAGATACGAGTATTATGTCTCTTCTATAGACAATTACTCGAGGTATGGATATGTGTACCTGATGCACCATAAGAGTGAAACCTTTGATAAGTTCAAAGAGTATTGTATAGAAGTGGAAAAGCAATATAGTAAATCCATAAAGACACTTCGATTTGATCAGGATGGTGAATACCTCTTTGATGATTTTCAAGGACATCTTGTAGAAAATGGGATTTTATCCCAATTAACTGCATCTAGTACTCCACAACAGAATAGTGTAGCCAAAAGGAGAAATAGGACCTTATTAGATAAATTACGATCCATGATGAGTTATTCAGAGTTGCCAATATCATTTTGGGGATATACAGTATAAACAACATGCTATATTCTAAACCATGTTCTAACTGGTTCAAATCCTAGAACTCCATTTGAATTGTGAAAGGGCAAGAAGTCTTTTCTCAAACATATGAAAATATGGGGCTACTCAGCATACAAACTAGATGGGAATGTGAAGAAATTAGAAACAAGGTCAAAATTGTGCTTGTTTGTAGGGTATCCTAAGGGGATCAAAGGAGGTCTATTTTATAACTCGTAAAAGCAAAAGATTGTTGTTTTAACCCATGCAACTGTCTTGGACAAGAGTTACATGAATGACTTTAAGCCTCAAAGCAGAGTTTTGCTAGAGGAACTATTGAATGATAGAACTGCTCCACAGGTTTTGGTCTTGGATGCAAGTCCGAGTTCTACTAAAAGACAAGCAAACGATCAACAGTTTAGGGTGCTTTGATGTAGTAGGAAGGTTTCTAGTAAATCCAATTTCTTTATGTATGATGCCCAAGTCTATCAAGCTAAGGCTCATAAGGACGAAGATGACCCTGTGCCTTATAAAGAATCTATAAATGATGTTGATTCCAAACTTTGGAAATAGGCCATAAAGAATGAGATGGACTCTATGAAATCCAACTCTGTATGTGAACTTCTGGACCTACCAAATGGCATTTTGATGGCCCACCCTTTGTTCGAGGCTAGACGGCACCATCACGGTCGAGCTCTGAAGCCTACTGCGATAGACTGTCACCTCATTAGGTCGTCAGCAACATACTTAAACTTACTTTTAACTTGCTCTGATACCACCTGTGACGACTGGTATCTTACTTTTAACATACTTTCTTTAACATACTTATTTTAACTTCCCATTTTAATGCGAAAATAGGGAAGAAATTTTTCTTTTTTTTTTTAACTTTAAACTTGAAAACTATATCATCGTAAAACATTTACTAGAGTAAACATTTTACATTGTTATACTTAATTTGCATCATAAAACAAAATTTCAATATCTATTTCAATACTTATTTTAAACAGCTTAGCAGAAGGCTCATAGTAGTACCATAACCCTCACCCAGTCCCTTGGCACATGTAGATCTCATTCATTATCTATCACTTGTCTTATCGTCGTGCAGATTGTGTGACGACCCAAACCATTCTGCATGGCCTTGGACCGTCACTTAAAACTTACTTAACTTATGCTTGAACTTAACTTGTTTAAAACTACTTATCTCTAATACTGTAAAATGGAAAAAAAATTTTGAATAGTGCCTTTTACTATTTACATACTTACATATACTTATAAACATATGAAAGCCTAAATACATCTGGGGTCAACATATGTACATACTTAACACTATTAAACTACTCAAAACATGGGATTGATTTTTTCAATATCGTGTGGAAGTTAACACTGGTGGTGGTATCCACAACCTCAACCCTTGCATCCACCTCTGCCACCATTATCATCCATCAGTGTCTAGCTTACAGGTCTCTTACCTATAGCATGAACACACGCTATGAGCTTTACGCTCAGTAAGTATAACATGTCATCTGTAAAACATATTTAAAACATAAGCCATACTAATATGCATACTTAAAAACTATCAAATATGTCACACATTCACACAGAACATGGAAACATATCATGTAGTATATCATAGAATGCATACCATGGGAACATATCATGTCATGTAATTGAAAGGAATATTATAACTGTCTTTAGGGCATATCGTGTGCAATGCATGAACCGATTATGCTCAATTTGTGACCCCCCCCATTTTGACCACATGAAACTATTACAAATAAACTCTATAGTCTACTGCAACAACCTGTGCACCTTATTAGGTCGCCAAAAATTCACTTTTACTTTTAAACTCTCTTCTTAAAGGGCATAAATTTTGGCGCCTTTTTTTTTTCTTTCAAGATACTTTTCTTGCATGAAAGCCTTAATGAAAGCCACGTAAAATTTAAAACTATACTTTAGTTGTCTTTTTTGCAATACAACATAGTTTACAAAAATACATTATCTCAACTACGTTTCTCAAAATACATTTTCTTCAAATTTCCTCTTTCAACGCTCAGTGAAAGACTAGTAGCAGGACCATAATCCATAGTGGAATTCTCTATCCCAATGGCACCGCATATTCTACCGCCATCCAGAGTATCTACTAGATAGTTTCTTACTTGCAACATAAACAAACCGGTGAGCTAACAGGTTCAATAAGTTCAAACATACATATTATGAATCACATAGATTCAAAAATATCAATAATAAAATTTCCTATGAATATTACTATTCATCATGAACAGTAACTTGGCTTTTGATCAGTGAATAGTAACTTTGACTCTGATCGGGTATTATTTACATCACTTTGACTGAGTACACTACACATAACGTTAGTGCCGATTATGCTCAATTATGCTCATTTATGGCTTTCATTAAATTTTCGATCATCATATTCATTAGGTTCTGGTTTTGAGCTCATAGTCACCGTACCAATATGATATGCACGCCGACTGTGAAGGGCCTGGGGAGTGACTCTCTGGCTAATCCTCCATAGTCCATCATCGCCCGAAGTGGTTCTTGTGTCCCCGAAGGACTTGTAAACCCCCACCTTACTGGAGGCCGGTACGCCAAAAGTGGTTTCATTACCATATTTCAATTATAGTTCCCACTTGGTGGTATTAATTATCACCTCAAAGCCAGGAACCTTCAATGCCCGTTGGTCTTTACACAATCTTTCATTTATGGGTGTGTCTTAAATTTAGTCATACTCTTTCTGTAGTGTACCCATAGTACACATCTCACCTTATCAGTTCATTGAGTGCGTTAGTCTAACTACACCCTAGTGCCCGTGGGACTTTGCATCTAATGTACAAACAATATATAATTAAACATCACAGTATTTCATATTGCAGAAATGAAAATGCTTGAACTTACCAGAATTGCGCTAACGTCCAATCTCTGACTTCCTTTGCAGTTCTTGTACCTTATCTAATTTGGGTTCCTACAGACAAAATATTGTCTATTAATACCCATCATCATTTATCACTTTGTATATATTCACTTTATTCTTAGCATTATACTATTTTTCATTTCTTTATGTGATACATGGCCTGACACACGCCCGTGTCCAAGCCCGTGTACCTCTCGAGATTTTCTTACATGCCTGTGTTCTAAAGTACACGCCCGTGTACCTCATAAACTTTGGATTTTAGCCTTAAAATCTTAGTTATGACCGCTAGAATCTTATTTAAGGCATTCTAGATCCTTAACGATCATTTCCGTGCCTTTCAGAACTTTTTGGTCAAAATGACCGTTTTACCCCTAGTAAGTCTCGGGACCGTAACATTTCCAATCTACCATTTTTCTAGGATTTTCTAAGCCCAAATATCATAAAATAATATTTTTTAGGCTTTGGTATATTTTTACAATATTATTTGCTGTAAAATTGGTGATTATTCCTCACCCAACCCTCGGAGATACTATTCTAACACCTAGGGTCATTTCTCATTTTTCTAGCGTTTCGGAGTCTCAAATGGGTATTTCACTACTCCTGAAACGTTTATCATCCTAATCCCGAGCCTTGGTTTTCGATGGGCTTGGGTTTTCCAACCTGTCCATAAATTTTCGCCCTCGTTTCCTAAAATACCCCTAAGTAGATTTCTTTCTGTTCTCGGCATTTTAGACATTAGAGGGTCATTTTACTATTCCTCTTGAGTTTAATCTTCCATTACCAACTCTAACCTATCGAGGGGTCTTGGTTTTTATTTTCGAGCACATTTTTACCCCTCGTTTCCTAAAATGCCCTTTATGCCATTTTCAAAATTTCGGCAGCATTTCTGCTTAAATTTTAGGTTTTCCTGGCGTCAGGTACGCCTCAGAACCTTAGTACTTGCCACGTACTATACCAAAAGCTTATTTTATGCAAAGTTACTAAACTGTTATGTAAAACTTTTCACATTATTAATCATTCAGATCAATGACAAATTTCACCATTTTTCCTTAACATAGGCCACAGTTTTCTTATGGAATTCAACACCAAAATTTTTCATCACAAAGCTCATTTATCACATTTCAATCTTAAAGTTTCTAATGCACATTTCCACATCAAAACCTTAAAATTTTCATTCCAAACCTTACACATTAGGGCCACGGTTTTCATGTCCAAAACCATAGGCAAAATTTTCTTATTCTTAGGTTCCTTTATCAACCATTTCCTCACCAAATTTCATCACAAAAATTTCCGTATTCTTCACCACATAGTCCACTGATTTTTCAATAAACTATGCATAAAAATTGCTTATTTCTAGCTTCTAAAACATACTTTAATCACTACATCATTCAACCAATAACAAGACCAAGTTAATCATCAAATCTTTCACCATTCTTTCACACCTACATGCCATGGATTTTGAAAAGGAAAATAGCAAGAAAGCTACAAAATGGTGGCTCACCTTAAGAACTTGAATCCTTGATGCTTGGAATAGGTTTGGAAGTTAATTTGGTGAAGAAATTTTTGCTAAGATTTGGTTTAAGAAGGGAGGAAGTGCACAGCTTCACTTGGACAGCATTTGGGCAAATTTTTTTTAATTCCAAATGTAAGAAAATAAATCAGTAAAAAGGTATCAGAGTGGCGCAGTGGAACAATAAAAATTTTAGATCGTTAAATATCTCATGATGCCATATACAATAAACCAACAACAATTAAAACTCATACCTCAAGGATGCTAATCTGCAGGAGGAGAATGACCGGAGGGCTTCAACCAACTAGCCTTCTCTACTATTCTCTAATTCCTGAATGGCTAAGTATGTGGGCACTCTGAACCTCAATCAGTATGCTAGCACTACTAGTCATCTTCCGACCACTCAGATCTCTAAAGAACTTATTGTCACGGTGGGCTATGCAACAATAAGCCTGCTCACCTGAGAGTCTGTGGTCTAAGAGAACTGGAGTGGCAGGACCGCTATTTATAGACCTGCATGAAGTGATTCTCTGAATTCGAATTGGATTAGGAGAAGATATTCTCCCTTATCCACAAGCACAAAATCTGAATTTTTCAAGGGGAAAATCCCAACAATAAATTCGGCCACTTTAGGATAATTCCAATCCAAATCTAAACAAGATTTTAACTAGAATTTTATCTCCCTTTTTCAACAAAAAAATCCGAAAATCAAAGGGGAAAATCTCCACCAAAATTTTGGCCACTTTTGGATAAGGGAGAATCAAAATTCCACTAGGATTTTCAAGCTTGAATCTTATCTCATCCTTATCCAAAATAACTGAAAATCTCCTAGGAGATTTACTCCAAAAATTCGGCCATTATCAGGGAGGAGAGAATCCAAATTCAACTGGGATTAAAACTTGAATTTTTCCTTGAACCTTATCCACAAAAAAATCCAAAAATTCATTGAGGATAATCCTCAAAATTTTCGTCCATATTTGGTTAGGATTTGGATTCAAAATTCAAGTAGGATTCAAACAAGATTTTCCTCTCCATATCCAACTCAAATTCGAATTTCATTCCTTGTGGATTTACCACAACAAATTCGAATCCTACTTGGACTGTGATTCAAAATTTGAATTTCAAATTTCAAATTTCAAATTCAAATTTCAAATTTCAAATTTCAAATTTCAAATTCAAATTTCAAATTCGAATTTCAAATTCAAATTTCAAATTCAAATTTCAAATTCAAATTTCAAATTTCAAATTTCAAATTTCAAATCTCAAATTTCGAATCTCAAATTTCAAAATCCACAAAACAGTTGTATTTCTAATTCTTGTTCTCATGGATAATTTTCTACAACTCCAATCCAATCTCAAATAAAATCATGGCAACTTTATTTGGAGTTCGAATAATTGTGTACTCTATTATCCAAAACAAATACAGAATTCAACCGGAGAGAATCTTGTCGACCATCCTAATCCTATGTCAACACCATCCATGCATAATAAACTAGCCAATAGCATACATAGAACAATTTTGCCAAACGTTAAGGAATTATGTGGAGCTAGTAGAGGGACTAATTGGACATATATAATCGGGCTCCCGCAAATCCATATGGTCATCATTCTTTACTGAACAACTCAATCATATGATCACTAATTTCAGAGTCACACCACTATAAACCTGAAACTGAACTCCCAATTATATACCGTATCATGTAAGCCTGTGACAAGATATCGTCCAATGACTTGTCATGTATGCAGAACCCTCATATGATATCCATGATCAGCCTTAGGCCAAAGTCCATTTAATCCTACTGATCAGGCTATCTTAAAGTTCCATTATACTACCGAATTAAGAAAATGATTGTTCACCATATGTTAATAAGAAGTCATCCACCCTGCAGACGACCCAAGGCCTTGTCCATTTTCACATTCAGTATAATGCCTTTAAGAGGATATCCTTAACTCCTCATTAGAGCTATGATTCTGATATTTGTAAATGAACCCTTCGTCGTATACAAGTCATGCACCCAATGAACCGGTCTATAAGCTTACTACCTCTGAAACGCTTTAACCATTGGAACATCAAAGTACACAAGTCATATACATGAAGCTGCCCTTTTACTCAGGATTAAGGTTACTGCACAATGAACATCAAAAGCAGATCGATCCACTCAAAGCGGACTTCGTAGATCAATCACGCTTTAGTCCCGGTCTAATATGTCACCTCCAAGTAACATATCCATGTCCTACTTGGGAGTCCAGCTCTAGACAGTCAAGACAAACCGTCCCCTCCAAGGCTTTAGACAACATAATAGTCTTAACATGAGTTAGATGCTCGTCCAACCCCATGGACTACAGACCATAGTTTAGACCGCTAACTTTAGAACATTGTCTTCTCGCATACAAAAGTCCATTGCATGCAACGTTCTAACAGTTTAACACAAGCAGTCAGGGAGTCATATTTGCGTACATTTACTTTAACATGTAAATAAAACGAGAACATATAGCAATGTAATGAATAACCTCTATATATAATTTTATTATCTAGTTCAAAATATATACATCAAAATGTCTCTAATGCTTAGGGCATTTCCTAACACCAAATGCCATTTCTCATTTCTATTTATAGGCAAAGGAATGGAAGATCAAGTTGCAATTTTTCCCAATAATTTGGAAATTATTTAGGGACTTTTTAGCAAAGTTTCTAGGGACTAAAAAGCAACTTTTGGCTAATTTTTTCTGCTTTAGCCAACCCTTTTACAGCCCATTTTATCCACATTTTTACCAAAAATTTTATGTCATTTTGGCCTTGTCCTAGCCCTTGATTTAAGATTACAATTAATCTCCACCATTAGACCTACCAACCACCCTTTTTAGTCATAATTTCATCGTATATTACATCATTAATTGATGTCACTCATGACATCATCCAATTAATTCAACATATTAATTCGTGGTCAAATTTTGACCAAAAGTCAAATCGAACGGAAATCTACCGAAATCACGTAAGTTGGTTTCTGACGCCTCCAGTACGATCAGTTTGTCTTATTTTGCTTCCGTTTGACAAAAAATCATTACCGTAAATTTTCGTCTTTTAGTGCATTCGGTGCACCCTCTAGGGCTTTTAGCTCCGATTTAGGGTTGTTTTACCTGTTTCTATTCAGGAAGATTTTCCATCTCTGAACTTACACTCTTTAACACTGTTAGAACAATTTGTTACATTCTCAACAGTATTAAAACATAACTTTTTCATATTTTATACATTAAAATTATCATATACATATAATTTTAAATTCTTCTGAAAATCTTAAAATTCTCGGTTATCACATTCACCCCTCCTTATACAATTTTCATCCTTAAAAATTTAGAACAAGTAGGGGTACAATTCCCTAATTTCATGCTTGTGCTCCCATGTAGCATCTTCGACGTTGTGATTGTAGGAAAATAAACCGGTAAAAACGTATCAGAGTGGCGCAGCGGAACAATAAAAATTTTTAGATCGTTAAATATCTCATGATGCCATATACAATAAATCAACAACAATTAAAACTCATACCTCAAGGGCGCCAATGAACAGGAGGAGAGTGACCGGAGGCTTCAACCAACTAGCCTTCTCTACTATTCTCCAATTCCCGAATGGCTGAGTGTGTGGGCACTCTGAACCTCGATCGGTATGCTAGCACTGCTAGTCTTCTTCAGACCACCCAGATCTCTAAAGAACTTTATTGTCACGATGAGCTGTGCAACAATAAGCCTGCTCACCTGAGAGTCTGTGGTCTGAAAGAACTGGAGTGGCAGGACCTCTATTTATAGACCTGCATGAGGTGAATCTCTGAATTTGAATTGGACTAGGAAAAGATATTTTCCCTTATCCAAACCCAAAAAATCCGAATTTTCCAAGGGAGAATCTCCACAATTAAATTCGGTTTTTCTAGATAAATCCAATCCAAATCTTAACAAGATTTTAGCTAGAATTTTATCTCCCTTTTTCCAACCAAAAAATCCGAAATTCACAAGGAGAAAATCCTCCAAATTTTCGGCCACTTTTAGGATAAGGGAGAATCAAAATTCCACTAGGATTTCTCAAGCAAAATCTCATCTTAACCTTATCCAAAATTAACCGAATTTCCTAGGATTAGGGATCCAAAATTTCGGCCACTTTTGGGAGGAGAGAGAAACCAAATTCAACTAGGATTGAAGCTTGAATATTCCCTTGAATCTTATCCACAAAATCCGAAATCTTTCATGAGGATTATCCTCAAAATTTCGTCCCTTATTTGTTGGGATTTGGATTCAAAATTCAAGTAGGATTCTAACAAGATTATCCTCTCCAAATCCAACTCAAATTCGAATTTCAAACCTTATGGATTTTCCACAACAAATTCGAATCCTACTTGGACTGTGATTCAAAATTTGAATTTCAAATTTCAAATTCAAATTTCAAATTCAAATTTCAAATTTCAAATTTCAAATTTAAATTTCAAATTCAAATTTCAAATTCGAATTTCAAATTCAAATTTCAAATTCAAATTTCAAATTCAAAATTCAAATTTCAAATTTCAAAATTCAAATTTCAAATTTCAAAATTCAAATTTCAAATTCCACAAAACGGTTGTGTTTCATATTCTTGTTCTCATGGATAATTTTCTACAACTCCAATCCAATCTCAAATAAAATCATGGCAACTTTATTTGGAGTTCGAATAATTGTGTACTCTATTATCCAAAACAAAATCTGAATCCAACCGGAGAGAATCTTGTCTACCATCCTAATCCTGTGTCATCACCATCCATGCATAATAAACTAGCCAATAGCATACACAAATCAATTTGCCAAACGTTAAGGAATTATGTGGAGCTAGTAGAGGGACTGATTGGACATATATAATCGGGCTCCCGTGATTCCATATGATCATCATTCTGTACCGAACAACTCAATCATATGATCACTAATTTCAGAGTCACACCACTATAAACCTGAAACTGAACTCCCAATTATATACCGTATTACGTAAGCCTGTGACGAGCTACCATCCAATGACCTTGTCATATATGCAAAACCCTCATATGATATCCATGATCAGCCTTAGGTCAAAGTCCGTTTAATCCTACTGATCAGGCTATCTTAAAGTTCCATTATACTACCGAATCTAGAAAATGATTATTCACCATATGTGAATAAGAAGTCATCCGCCCAGCAGACGACCCAAGGCCTTGTCCATTTTCACATTCAGTATAATGCCTTTAAGAGGATACCTTTAACTCCTCAGAGCTATGATTCCGATATCTGCAAACAAACCCTTCATCGTATACAAGTCATGCACCCAACGAACCGGTCTATAAGCTTACTACTTCTGAGACGCTTTAGCCATTGGAACATCAAAGTACACAAGTCATATACATGAAGTAGTTCATTTACTCAGGATTAAGGTTATTGCACAATGAACGTCAAAAGCAGATTGATCCACTCATAGCGGACTACGTAGATCAATCACGCTTTAGTCCCGGTCTAATATGTCACCACCAAGCAACATATCCATGTCTCTACTTGGGAGTCCAGCTCCAGACAGTCAAGACAGACCGTCCCCTCTAAGGCTTTAGACAACATAATAGTCTTAACATGAGTTAGATGCTCGGTCTAACCCCATAGACTACAGACCATAGTTTAGACTGCTAACTTTAGAACATTGTCTTCTCGCATACAAAAGTCCATTGCATGCAACGTTCTAACAGTTTTAACACAAGCAGTCAGTGAGCCATATTTGCTTACATTTACTTTAACATGTAAATAAGACGAGGACAGATAGCAATGTAATGAATAACCTCTAAGTATAATTTTATTATCCAGTTCAAAATGAATACATCAAAATGTCTCTAATACTTAGGGCATTTCCTAACAATCTCCCACTTGCCCTAAGCCAGTAGATGTGCCATGTTACGCATCCCCATCGCCTCTACATGCCTCTCAAAGCTTCTAGCTACCAAAGTCTTAGTAAAGGGATCAGCGATGTTGTCCTCGGACGCGATCTTACATACATCCACTTGTCCTGTCTCCACATGCCCTCTAATAATGTGATACCTCCAATCGATGTGCTTGGTCCTCTTGTGGTGCCGAGATTCCCTTGTGTTGGCAATAGCCCCTGTATTATCACAGTAAAGTGTGATAGGCTTGTCAACACCCGGAATGACCTCAAGGTCTCTAAAGAACTTGCGGAGCCAAACCGCTTCTTTAGATGCCTCAGCCGCAGCCACATACTCAGCCTCCATAGTAGAGTCAGCTATGCAGCCCTGCATCATGCTCCTCCACACAATGGCGCCTCCTCCGAGTAAAAACACTGATCCAGATGTCGATTTCCTCGAATCCTTACAAGTCTGGAAGTCTGAGTCCGTGTATCCTACGGGTGTTAGGTCCCCTCCAGAATACACTAGCATATAATCCCTCGTTCTCTTAAGATACTTGAGTATATGCTTTACTGCTTGCCAGTGCTTGGTTCCAAGATTCGCTTGATATCGACTCACCATACTTACTGCAAAACATATGTCCGAGCGAGTGCAAAGCATAGCGTACATAAGGCTACCCACAGCGGATGCATAAGGGACCTTACTCATACGCTCTCTTTCTTCCGATGTCTTGGGACAGTCATCCAATGAAAGAGTTAAACCGGCAATAGAAGGTTGTGAGCCTTTCTTTGCCTCTAGCATTGCATATTTGTCAATTAATTTATCTATGTATGAAGCTTGGGATAACGCTATCATTTTGTTCTTTCGATCTCTGAAGAGACGAATGCCTAGAACATAATTAGCTTCTCCCAAGTCCTTCATGTCAAACTGTTGGTGTAACCAAAGCTTGACCGATGATAAGTTCCCTACATCATTCCCAATGAGTAGTATATCATCGACATAGAGTATCAGAAAGACCACTTTTCCATCCTTAATACGTTTATAAACACAAGGTTCATCAACGTTCTGCTCAAAACCAAATGTCTTAATCGCTTGATCAAACCTCTGGTTCCATGAGCGGGATGCCTGCTTTAATCCATAAATGGATCTAAGCAACTTGCAGACTTTCCTATCTTGGCCTTTTGCTACGAACCCTTCGGGCTGTATCATATAGATACACTCTTCAAGATGGCCATTTAAGAATGCCGTCTTGACATCCATTTGCCAGATCTCGTAATCGAGAGCCGCAGCAATGGATAGAAGAATACGGATAGACTTAAGCATAGCAACAGGCGAAAAGGTTTCCTCGTAATCGATTCCAGCCTTTTGCGTGTATCCCTTTGCAACCAGTCTAGCTTTGAAAGTTTCCACTCTCCCCTTCGCATCCTTCTTTCTTTTGTAGACCCATTTGCATCCAATGGGTTTTATCCCATCCGGCAAATCTACAAGTTCCCAAACAGAGTTGGATTTCATAGAATCCATCTCATTGTTCATAGCCTGTTTCCAAGATCTAGAATCAACATCCTTTATAGCTTCATCATATGTGACCGGATCTTCCTCATGCTCATGAGCCTCGGCCTGGTATACCTCAGCATCATACATAAAGAAATTAGGTTTCTTAGAAACCCTCCCACTACGACGAGGCACCCTAAATTGTTGATCGTCTGCAGGTCTTTCACTGGAACTCGGACTTGCGTCCAAGACCGAAATCTGTGGAGCAGTTCTTTCACCCGATAACTCCTCTAGCACCACTTTGCTTCGAGGCTTAAAGTCATTCATGTGACTTTCCTCCAAGAATGTCGCATGGGTTGAGACAATGACCTTTTGTTCCTTCGGGTTATAGAACAGACCTCCTTTAGTTCCTTTTGGATACCCTACAAACATGCATAATTCTGATCTTGGTTCCAACTTCTTCGCATCCCCATCCAGTACATGTGCCGGGCAGCCCCATATTCTCATATGTCCAAGGGAGGGCTTCCTGCCACGCCACAATTCATACGGAGTTCTAGGAATTGATTTGCTCGAACCTGGTTCAGAATATAGCACGCCGTTTGTAAAGCATGTCCCCAAAATGATAATGGCAGCGTTGAGTAACTCATCATGGACCGTACCATATCCAATAAGGTCCTGTTTCTCCTTTCGGCTACACCATTCTGTTGTGGAGTACCAGGTGCAGTCAATTGAGATAATATCCCATTCTCTACTAGATGTCCTAGAAATTCATCGGAGAGGTATTCGCCACCTCGGTCAGATCGAAGTGTCTTTATGGATTTATCCAATTGCTTTTCCACTTCCGCACGATACTCTTTGAACTTGTCAAAGGTTTCGCTCTTGCGGTGCATCAGATACACATATCCATACCTCGAGTAATCATCTATGAAAGAGACATAGTACTCGAACCCTCCTCGTGCTGTGACGTTCATGGGGCCACATACGTCAGTGTGCACAATTTCTAAGAGCTCCTGTGCCCTTGTACCCTTAGCTCCAAAAGACCTCTTAGTCATCTTACCCTCTAGACAAGACTCACATTGGGGAAGTCGTACCTCCTCCAGAGATTCCAGAGGACCGTCTTTCACCAATCTTTGAATCCTATCCTGATTAATATGACCAAGTCTTAAATGCCAAAGATACGCCTTGTTAGAGTGAGAAACTTTCAACCTTTTAGAGTTATCAATTAATTCAGTGTCAAGCAGTGAGTACATCTTTGGTCTGATCAAATATAGGTTTCCATCCATCCATCCAGAACAGATAAAAGACTTATTTCTACGAATATCAACTCTTTTACTAAAAGAAACTGAATAAGAATCCTTTATTAAACAAGCTACCGATATAAGGTTCCTCCTAAAATTAGGAACATAAAAACAGTCTTTCAATAAAATAAACCTAAATTGATCAAAATAAAGATGAACGTCTCCCACTGCCTCAGCCACCACAAAGCTACCATCTCCAGTCCGCAACGAGAGGCTCCTATCATGTAGACTTCTCGTTTCCACGAACCCCTGCATAGAAACACAAACATGATTAGTGGCGCCCGAATCAATGACCCATGTGTCTTTCGATTCTTCCACCAAACACGCTTCTTAGTAATGAAGTTCCTTACCTTCCTTGCCCTTGGAGGCTAGGAATTCCCGGCAAGCCTTCTTGAAGTGACCTACCTTCCCACAGTGGAAGCATTTGGACTTTTTAGGGTCCTTTGGCTTCTTGTTCTTCTTCTTCTTCTTCCCGTCCGAGACAGGAGGATTAGAAGAACTGGAAGCCACTTGCTTCTTATTTGGCCTCTTCCTCTTCCGTGAGGGATTGGAAGATTCCGCCAAATTGGCCTCTCCTTTAGGTCGGACCACATCTTCATCCCTGATCATCCGCTCATAAGCCTGTAGTTGCTTCATGAGCTCGGTAAGTCCTAACTCCTTTGTCGCCAGATTGTATGCGGCCTTAAACCCCACAAAATCTTTAGACAGAGTCTTGAACACCATCTCGATCTGGGTGTTGTAGTCTAACTCAGCACCATTCTCGGCAGCTTCAGCGAAGAATCCCATTAGAGTGATCATATGGTCCTTCACCGGAGCACCAGCCTTTTGCTTGGAGTTCATAATGCTGGTGATAGCGGACTGTCGAGCCAATTTTTCTTGGCCTCCGAACATGTCCTCCAGATTTTCCATGATCTCCCCAGCAACTTGATAAGTCTCATGCTGCTTTTGTAAAGCACTCGTCATGCTAGCAAGGATGTAGCATCGAGCTATTTCATTGGATTCTCTCCAACGATTATAGGCAACCGGGACCTCCTCAAGTGGTGTGTCAGGTTTGGGCCCAGGTGGGCATGGTTCGTCCAGTACGAACTTGTGTCTCTCGCAGCTGAGAACTATTAATAGATTTCTTTTCCAATCTTTATAATTGTCGCCATTCAACTTATTTTCAGTAAGCATCGAAATGAGGGGTGTCGGTGACATTTTGAACTGAAATAAAATTATACTAGACATCATTACAAAGCCCAAGGAAATATGCAGATAATTTAGCAAATAAAACATACAAGTATGTTCCTACATGAAACTTGAAAAAACATGTAGCATTGCAACGGTAATTCTCAGCACCTATTGCCCCAAGCCACCGAGGGGTGGTCATGAGAACAAATAGCCAGAACATGGACCCCGTCCAATTAATATATGTTGCCTTAAATCCTCCAAGGTTAAGACATATATTAATAACCGCTTATTTGGCCACCAGTTTAGTTAACAGAGCTTCTAGGGAAGGTTAATAACTAAACGAGTCTTGAGTGTATAACCATTGTTTACGTAGCCCGATCCACGTCCTACCAAGCCACCGAGGGGTGGTCATGAATAGGATCGCACCCGAACACGTTTTCCACATAGGAGATCCAATCTAGTATACCGGCGGCGGTAAACACCTACCGAGGGGTGTGGTCAGGTCAGAACTGACGCGAGGCGTTACCATGCTTTCACATATGGATCAACAATGGAGGCCGTGGGTTTTGTTTGAAACCCTCTCCCACTCAATATTTTGAAAAAACATGCAAGTTTTGACAAATTATGTATGATCAATATAGTATGAGCGGCACTCACCTATCCTATATGACATGTTATCAAATATGCATACAAAACATCCATCAATACATATTTATACATCCATGACATATCACAGAAAAAATAATTGACAGACTAACCAAGCCATGGTTCCATCCTAGAACAAAGAAAATAAAGATTACAAAATTCCATCCAAAGCATTCTTTGGGTCTTGAATTTTGTTCCGTCTTCTTGTATCCATCTTTATGTAGCCTCTCCATTTATTTCTCATCCCAAGAATTATTTAAAATTCAAATCTCCAAAAATTTAAATTTCAAATTCAAATTCCAAATTCGAATTTCAAATTTAAACTTCAAATTTAAATTTTTAAACAATTTTAAACATCATGTGTAATAATATGTAATTTCAAAAATTTCAAAATTACATATTTTTAAACATGATTTAAAATTAAATCTCAAATTTAAAAATCAAAATTTTTCTGATTTTTGGACCGTCGGACCGCCGCCCCCGTAGGCGGCAGCCGCCGTGGGCAGCCACCAACCCCGGAGGGGCTGGCAGCCCACGGCCGCCCCTTGTGCAGCCTGCCGGGCTGCAGGCTAAGCCTGCAGCACCATGCTGCACGCCCAGACTGGGCGCAGCAGCCGGCAGGCTGCAGGCAGCGCCTGCAGCCAGAGGCTGCACGCCCAGGCTGCGGCCAGCCTTGGGCAGGCCACGGCCACCCCTGGCTGCAGGCAGAGCCTGCGGCCGTGGGTGGTGTGGGCCTGCACAGGGGCTGCGGCAGCCCCATCCTGCCCGAGGGCAGGGGCTGCAGCCCCACCAAGGCCCGTGGGCCTATTCCGAGGGGTCGTGTCTCGATTTTCGTGCCATATTCCAATTTACCTATTAGGATCTCCAAAAATTAATTTGAATCCCAATTAAATTGAAATTTTCCACACAATCAAAATTTCAACCTTTAAATCAAATTTAACTTTTGGAAAAAATAAATTACGGTCTTCAATCTTCAATCTCCTCCAAGAATAATTACATAAAAAATTCTAAACCGTTTCCGGTGTACAAAAAATTCTAACCATAAATATTCTAAGAGACAAAAATTAAAATCCATGGGAAAAACACAGTGTTAATAAACTGCTCCCATGGTTACATAAAAAATTCCTAGATACAATTTTTCTAAATTCTAAGGAACCATAACCGGTATAAACAAGCATGCTTATAATAATTCAAAAAATTAAAATAACCACATACTTTATACATAATACATGATAACAACATAAAGGAACCCTAGAATGCCACTCTCTAAATATCAAATCCATACATAAATAAAAAGACTAAGTAATTGTCTAATTTATATACATGGCATAGTCATGAGATGGCTCTGATACCAATTGTAGGAAAATAAACCGGTAAAAACGTATCAGAGTGGCACAGCGGAACAATAAAAATTTTTAGATCGTTAAATATCTCATGATGCCATATACAATAAATCAACAACAATTAAAACTCATACCTCAAGGACGCCAATGAACAGGAGGAGAGTGACCGGAGGCTTCAACCAACTAGCCTTCTCTACTATTCTCCAATTCCCGAATGGCTGAGTGTGTGGGCACTCTGAACCTCGATCGGTATGCTAGCACTGCTAGTCTTCTTCCGACCACCCAGATCTCTAAAGAACTTTATTGTCACGATGAGCTGTGCAACAATAAGCCTGCTCACCTGAGAGTCTGTGGTCTGAGAGAACTGGAGTGGCAGGACCTCTATTTATAGACCTGCATGAGGTGAATCTCTGAATTTGAATTGGACTAGGAAAAGATATTTTCCCTTATCCAAACCCAAAAAATCCGAATTTTCCAAGGGAGAATCTCCACAATTAAATTCGGTTTTTCTAGATAAATCCAATCCAAATCTTAACAAGATTTTAGCTAGAATTTTATCTCCCTTTTTCCAACCAAAAAATCCGAAATTCACAAGGAGAAAATCCTCCAAATTTTCGGCCACTTTTAGGATAAGGGAGAATCAAAATTCCACTAGGATTTCTCAAGCAAAATCTCATCTTAACCTTATCCAAAATTAACCGAATTTCCTAGGATTAGGGATCCAAAATTTCGGCCACTTTTGGGAGGAGAGAGAAACCAAATTCAACTAGGATTGAAGCTTGAATATTCCCTTGAATCTTATCCACAAAATCCGAAATCTTTCATGAGGATTATCCTCAAAATTTCGTCCCTTATTTGTTGGGATTTGGATTCAAAATTCAAGTAGGATTCTAACAAGATTATCCTCTCCAAATCCAACTCAAATTCGAATTTCAAACCTTGTGGATTTTCCACAACAAATTCGAATCCTACTTGGACTGTGATTCAAAATTTGAATTTCAAATTTCAAATTCAAATTTCAAATTCAAATTTCAAATTTCAAATTTCAAATTTAAATTTCAAATTCAAATTTCAAATTCGAATTTCAAATTCAAATTTCAAATTCAAATTTCAAATTCAAAATTCAAATTTCAAATTTCAAAATTCAAATTTCAAATTTCAAAATTCAAATTTCAAATTCCACAAAACGGTTGTGTTTCATATTCTTGTTCTCATGGATAATTTTCTACAACTCCAATCCAATCTCAAATAAAATCATGGCAACTTTATTTGGAGTTCGAATAATTGTGTACTCTATTATCCAAAACAAAATCTGAATCCAACCGGAGAGAATCTTGTCTACCATCCTAATCCTGTGTCATCACCATCCATGCATAATAAACTAGCCAATAGCATACACAAATCAATTTGCCAAACGTTAAGGAATTATGTGGAGCTAGTAGAGGGACTGATTGGACATATATAATCGGGCTCCCGTGATTCCATATGATCATCATTCTGTACCGAACAACTCAATCATATGATCACTAATTTCAGAGTCACACCACTATAAACCTGAAACTGAACTCCCAATTATATACCGTATTACGTAAGCCTGTGACGAGCTACCATCCAATGACCTTGTCATATATGCAAAACCCTCATATGATATCCATGATCAGCCTTAGGTCAAAGTCCGTTTAATCCTACTGATCAGGCTATCTTAAAGTTCCATTATACTACCGAATCTAGAAAATGATTATTCACCATATGTGAATAAGAAGTCATCCGCCCAGCAGACGACCCAAGGCCTTGTCCATTTTCACATTCAGTATAATGCCTTTAAGAGGATACCTTTAACTCCTCAGAGCTATGATTCCGATATCTGCAAACAAACCCTTCATCGTATACAAGTCATGCACCCAACGAACCGGTCTATAAGCTTACTACTTCTGAGACGCTTTAGCCATTGGAACATCAAAGTACACAAGTCATATACATGAAGTAGTTCATTTACTCAGGATTAAGGTTATTGCACAATGAACGTCAAAAGCAGATTGATCCACTCATAGCGGACTACGTAGATCAATCACGCTTTAGTCCCGGTCTAATATGTCACCACCAAGCAACATATCCATGTCTCTACTTGGGAGTCCAGCTCCAGACAGTCAAGACAGACCGTCCCCTCTAAGGCTTTAGACAACATAATAGTCTTAACATGAGTTAGATGCTCGGTCTAACCCCATAGACTACAGACCATAGTTTAGACTGCTAACTTTAGAACATTGTCTTCTCGCATACAAAAGTCCATTGCATGCAACGTTCTAACAGTTTTAACACAAGCAGTCAGTGAGCCATATTTGCTTACATTTACTTTAACATGTAAATAAGACGAGGACAGATAGCAATGTAATGAATAACCTCTAAGTATAATTTTATTATCCAGTTCAAAATGAATACATCAAAATGTCTCTAATACTTAGGGCATTTCCTAACAGTGATTTTTCCACAAAACTTTGACTAATGGGATCATCTTGTTCCTTATTACTTTTTCTTCTCATGCCAAAATTTGAGTAGGCCGTTCTTTATACGTTAGATCTTCCTGGATCTAAATTGGTTCATGTTTCATTACACGGGATGGATCCGGTATGTACTTCTGCAACATAGACACGTGGAACACGTTATACACTGCCGACATCTTTGGAGGTAATGCCAACTTATAGGCAACCTTCCCAATACGTTTGATAATTTCAAATGGTCCAATATATCTCATACTCAATTTCCCTTTCTTATCGAAATGCATTATTCCTTTCATTGGCAAAACCCTTAAGAATACCAAATCCCCTTCGTTAAACTCTAGGGATCTTCATCGCTTATCTACATAAATCTTCTGCCGACTCTGCAATATCTTCATTCGTTGCTGTATTTTTGCAACTACATCAGTTGTTTCTTGCACAAAATCCTTTTTGTCCAGCTGCTTTTCTTGTAGATCATACCAGTGGACGGGTGATCTACACTTCCTTCCATATAAAGCTTCATAGGGTGCCATTCCTGTAGAAGCTTGGTAGCTATTATTGTACAAAAATTCTACCAATGGAAGTTTTTCATTCCAGTTTCCCAAAAAATCTATTATACATGCATGAAGCATGTCTTCTAACGTTTGGATTGTTCGTTCAGACTGCCCCTCCGTCTGTAAATGAAATGCCATACTCAAACGCAATTCCGTTCCCATGGCTTTTTGCACGTACTTCTAGAAATTCAAAGTGAATCATGCATCGCGATCTGATACAATGGATTTAGGTACACCATATAACCTAACAATATAGGTTACATAAAGGCTTGCTAACTTTTCTAGTGTAAAATTCATTTTCACTGTTATGAACCTTGCCATTTTTGTTAATCTATCGATAATAACCCAAATGGCATCGTAGCCTTCTCGGATTTTTGGTAATCCTACTACAAAGTCCATCTTAATATGTTCCCATTTCCATTCAGGAATTTCTAACGGCTCTAATTTTCTACTTGGATGTCGGTGTTCAGCCTTAACTTTTTGGCACGTCATGCATCGACTCACAAACCTAACGATGTCCTTCTTCATCCCCTTCCACCAGAATTGTAACTTTAAATCCTGGTACATCTTACTGGCTCCGGGATGCACTGAATATGGTGTCTCGTGAGCTTCTACCATAATCTGCCTTCTTAATCCTTCATCATCGGGAACATAAATTCTTCCCTGATGCAGGATTAATTCATCCTTGGACACCCCTTTTCAAGGAGTTGCTAGATTTGGATCTTGTTTTGAGCCTCTCTAATGTCCTCAAATAATGATGACTCTAATTGAAGTGCAGCCAATTTTCCAGATATCAGCTCCATCTTCAACGAGTTGATTTCCTGCTACAATGGCCTTGGTATTTTCTCTATCGGTAGTTACTGCGAAATAGCAGATTTTCTACTTAACGGATCCGCAACGCAATTGGCTTTTTTTGGGATGATAGAAGATCTCGCAATCGCAATCCTTTACCAGCTCCAACCATCTCCTCTGTCGCATATTTAACTCCTTCTGTGTGACGAACTACTTTAAGCTCTGATGG
The DNA here is from genome assembly GCA_035233585.1 of Antiaris toxicaria. Lineage (NCBI taxonomy): Eukaryota > Viridiplantae > Streptophyta > Magnoliopsida > Rosales > Moraceae > Antiaris > Antiaris toxicaria. The sequence goes on from CP141156.1 coordinate 89,540,353, forward strand.
TCAGTATAGATCTGACATTGAGCTCCATAAATAGTTTCATCAGATCTTAAGTATGAACACTACTGCGGCAAGTTTTAGATCGTGCGTGGGATAATTTTTCTCATGATCCTTTAATTGACGTGAACCATATGCTATCATGTTGTCGCCTTGCATCAGGATAGCTCCTAATCCCATTTTTGAAGCATCACTGTATATCACGAACGTCTCCTCTTCAGTAGGAAGCGTAAGGATTGGCACGCTCGTTAGTCACTTCTTCAACTCTCAGAATTTTCTTTCCCACTCATCAATCCACTCGTACTTCCTCTCCTTGCGCATAAGGGCAGTGAGAGGTGCAGCGAGTCATACGAATACCTTTACAAATCTCCTATAATAGCCAACTAATCCTAAGAAACTCCGTATTTCGATCACGTTCCTAGGTGAAGGCCATTCGTTAATCACCTCTACTTTAGTAGGATCCGCAGTGATTCCTTCCTTGGAGACTACACATCTGAGGAAATGTACTCTATCTAGCCAAAATTCGCACTTAGAGAATTTTGCATAGAGTTGGTTCTTCCTTATCATTCGAAGAACGATCCTCAGGTGTTCCTCATGCTCCTCATGAGTTGTTGAATATATAAGCATGTCATCAATAAACACAATGACAAACTTATCTAGAAATTCCTTGAAGACTCGATTCATCAGATCCATGAATGCAGTTGGTGCATTTGTCAACCCAAACGGCATCACAAGAAATTTGTAATGACTGTAAAAGGTCCTAAATGTGATCTTGGGGATATCGCTCTCCTTGATCCACAGCTGGTAATATCTGATCGCAGATCGATCTTAGAGAATACTGCTGCACCTTTGAGTTGATCGAACAAGTCATCAATTCTAGGTAATGGATTCCTATTCTTGACAGTGACTTTGTTCAATTCTCGGTAATCGATATACATGTGGAATGTTCCATCCTTCTTCTTGACAGACGACACGGGAGCACCCCATGGGGAATAGCTCAAACAGATGAATCCCTTGTCAAGAAGCTCTTTTAATTACACTTGCAACTCCTTTAGCTCTGCCGGTGCCATTCGATATGGCGCCTTTGAGATAGGTGTAGCTTCTGGCATCAATTCGATCTCAAAAGAGATCTCTCGTTCTGGCGGCAGTCTAGGTAATTCTTTTGGGAAGACATCGAGAAACTTGTTCACAATAGGAATGTGATAACCGGGAATTTTAGATTCTCGGAGTAGGTTAAAATTGTATGTATATAGCAATTTTAATGAATAAAATATGAAAAAGTTATGTTTTAATACTGTTGAGAATACTGTGAAAATGTTCCCGCAGTGTTAGAGTGAGTAAGTTCGGGGATAGAAAATCTTACCGAACATTTTTGGGTATGACGGCTCAAAATCAGAGCCAAAAACCCTAGAAAATGCATCGAAATGCACTAAAACGATAGAAATTTACAGTAGAGAATTCTGACCAAATGGAAGCAAAATAAAATAAACCGATCGCACCGGAGGTGCTCGGAACCCGCCTACGCGATTTTGGTAAAGTTCCGTTCGGTTCGATTTTCGGTCAAAATTTGACCATGAATTAATTAGTGAATTAATATAAATAGTAGAATGACATCATCATGTTGATGTCATAAATCCATTTTTATTTTTTGGTTTGGAAAGTACGATAAAAGGTGTATGGCTAGGATCATTTTACTTTTTGATCAATGGCTTAGATCATGCCAAAATGATAAAAAAAAATTTTAGGAATTTATATAAAAGGCCATTCGGCCACTTGGAAAGGAAGAAAAAAAATTCTATTTTGGCCCCAAAATTATTACACTTTAGTCCTTGAACAATTAGCAAATTGTTGGAAAATTTTGCTAAAAAAACCTTGGCTTTTGCCTATAAATAGGCATCCAAAATCATTCAAAAAAATAGAAAAACTAAGCCAAACTCTTGCTCTTTTTCAGCCAAAAATCCGTGGTCTTCCCCCCCCCCCCCCCCCCCCCTCCCACATTAAGCCAAAATTTTGTTTTAAATTTCACACCAAAATAAGCTTCCATTACATTTCAAGTATCAAGACATCAACTAGATAAGGTAAGCTTCGAAATTGAAGCATTTCTCTTTGATTTTCTTAGTGAAAATCCATGTGTATGAAGAGAGGGAAAACATTGAAAAAGTTGATGTTGTGATGATGATATGATTTGTTTGATGTTGTAGAATTCAAAGCATGATTTAGGGTTTAGAAACAAGCAAAAATTTTGCATGTTTCCATAAGAAATCCATGGCATTAGTGGTGTGAAAAATGATTGGGAATTAATAATTTGGTTTAGTATTTATGTTCATTTAATTATATGTTGAATCAGGCATGAATTAGAATCAGAAATAAGAAAATTTTGATGAATTTTCACTCTAAAATCCGTGGTTATGAACACTAGAAAATGGGAAATTTTTAGTGTTGAATGGGAATGTGGAATGTTGATAAAAACCCTAGGAAAAAAAGCAAGATTTTGCATGTGATTTGCATGAAAAATCCGTGGCTAATACTAGGGTTGGAATGAAAATTTTGTTAGGTTTTGATGTTGATTTACACATTAGAAAACCTAAGAGTAATGTGTGATTTTTGAAATGTTGTGATGAAAACTATTTGGTGATGATTAACATGTTAAACCAAGGCTAGTTTGGAAAACTTTGTTGTTGTGTATGGATTTTTGAATATTGATTTATGTGAAAAATTTTTATACGAAGTTTGGAAACTTTGTATAAAATAGGCCACTGGTATAGTACGTGGCAGGTACAAAGGTTCTGAGGCATACCTAATGCCGAGAAACCTTAAAATATAAGCGGAAAGGATGCCGAAATTTTTAAAATGGCATAAGGGCATTTCAGGGAACGAGGGGTAAAAATATTGGATTCGAGAAGGAAACCGGGACCCCTCGATAGATTAGGATTGAAAATGGAAACCAACCCAAAAAGGAATAGTAAACCGATACTTAAAGTCTAAAATGCCTAAAACAGGAAAAAATTTCATGTTAGGAATATTTTGGGAAACGAGGAAAAATATTAGGTCGAGACAGGAAACCCGAGCCTCTCGAGGACCGAGGGTTGGGGACGGGATGAAAAGTGTTTCAAGAGTAGTGAAATGGCCATTTGAGGCTCCGAAACGCTTGAAAAACGAGAAACGACCTTAGGTGACAGATGAATAGTATCAAGGGTCGAAAAATGAACAATTAGGGTCTTTAGCACCAAAAAACTGTAAAATAATACCAAAGCCTAGGAAATGTTATTTTAAGATAATTGGGCTTAGAAAGATTGAGGAAAACGATAGAATGGAGAAGTTACGGTCCCAAGAACCGATAGTGGCAAAATGGTCATTTTGACCAAAAATTTCCTAAAGGCTCGGAAAGGTCTATAAAGGATCTAGAATAACTTAAATAAAATTTTAGGATCCAAAATAGAGACTTTAAAGTTAAAATCTAGAGTTTAATTAGTACACGGGCATGTACAGTGAAACACGGCCGTGTAAAATAAAACTGAGAGGTACACGGTTAGGGATACGGGCTTGTTACAGACCGTGTACCATATAATGAATTGAAATCTTTTGTAAAATTTATCACAAAGTAAATATATTTAAAGTGATAATTAATAGAGAATATTAACAGACAATATTATGTCTGTAGGAAGCCAAATTAGAGATAAAACTACGGAGGAGTTCCGGAACTGGACATTAGCGCAGTATTGGTAAGTTCAAGCATTTTCATGTCTGCAACATGAAATACTGTGTTATTTTATTATGTACTAGATGTATACTAGGCATAAAGTCCTATGGGCATTTGGGGATTAGTTAGTATAACATATCCCATATAATAAGAAAAGAGAATATGTAAGGCCTACGGGTGATGGAGGTTAGTGACCTTGAGGTGATGATTAATGTTACTTAGTCACAACTATAATTGAAAGATGGTAATAAAAACCACTAAAGCATACAGTCCCTCCAACATATTGATGGAGGTCTCTCAGGTCCTACGGGGATATAAGGGCTGTGGAGATCGAAGCTCTAGGGTCACTCCCTAGGTCCTCCCAGTCAGTGCGCAAGATTAATATCGGTACTGTCATAAAAAGAGCTCTATACTAGAAAGTAAATAGAGAATGAACCATCAATAATATGATGAAAACCATAATTGAGCATAACCGAAGAGTATACTAAGTATAGTGATTTCGGTTAGGATATATGAATAGTATCCAGTTAAGGTAATGTGAATAGTAACCAGTTAGGGTAACAGTTACTATTGATCAGTCAAAGGTCAAGTACTATTTATGATGAATAGTCTATTCATAGGAGATTGAGTTTTCAATGTTTTTGAATCCGTATGATTCTTACTAAGTATGTTTGAACTTACTAAGCCTGTTAGCTCACCAGTTTGTTCATGTTACAGGCAGGAAACCTATCCAGTAGATATATGGATGGCAGCAAGATGTGCACATGTCAAGGGATAGGAAATTCACCGTGGACTTGGTCCTGCCATAAGTTTTCGGCTGAGCTTTCAAAGTTAGTGAATTGAAGAGATTAAAAAAATATATATGCAGTATAAATATTTTGTATATTATACATTATGTTGTACTTAAAAAGGACAACTAGAAGTTAGTGTTGTATTTTACTTGGTTTTTATATTTAGCTTTCTTTTGGAGAAAGTATGTTTTAAAAGAGGAAAAAAAAAATTTTATAAGCAAGATTTTTAGGCCCTAAGAAATGAAAGTATTAGAAAAAGAGCTTTAAACTGACGACCCAGATTCAGCACACGAGCTGTCTTGATCGGCAATAGAGTCAGTTCATGACAGTCATGGGTGATCAGAATCGAGGGCATCACAACTAACGTCTTTAGGTTGAAGCTTCTGCTCCTTCATCACATCCACTATATATGCTAAGTATCCAGCACAGCCGCTAGATATTAGCTTTCTTACTTTCATCGATTTGATCATCATCTTCCTTGATTTGCATGACGAGTTGAAATATTCGAAGCCGTCTTCCTGGTTGGGTTGAAACACTAATTTTCACTTCTGGCAATCGATCGTGGCTTGATACTTCCTTAGGAAATCGATTCCTAGGATTATGTCATAATCATCTAACTCCATCATTATCAATTCCACATATAACTCCCTATTTGCCACAATTATTGGCACATGAGGTAACTAGTAATTGGGCATCAACACTTTGCCTGAGGGTAGAGTCATTCTAAATGTCATACCCATGCTATCCTTAGGATATCCTATTATGTATGCAAATTCGTATGAAATAAACGAATGCGTAGCTCTAGAATTAAATAAAATAGATGTTAAATAATTAGTGACAGAAAGCTAACCTATCACTACATTTGACGTCCGCTTCCATATCCTTTTTAGTGTGGACCATGACTCGAGCATTTGCATGAGGCATGCGTTTTGGTCTTTCTTGCATCTTCGAAGGCCCTTCAATCTTAGCCTGTAGTGCATGAGCTTGGGGACGTTGCTGCTGTAGCTGAAATGTGCCCCACACATTTTGCTGATTCTTGGGCAGTTTTTGGCAAAATGGCCTTCTTTTCCACATTGAAAACAGGCATTTGGAGCATATCTGCATCGGCCTAGGTGCCTCCTTCTACTTGTAACACAGTCTCGAGCAATAGATAGGGCATTATTATTCAACTTTCGCTGCTAATTTCGGCTCTCCTGATTTCGATTTCTGGAAGAGTTACCTTTCCGTTTATTCTACGACTGTGGGCCTGGAGTTTTTGGTTGTCCAGAATTAACGTTTTGATTCTGTTTGCTACCTTATCCAATCTGGGTTCCTGCTTGAGCAAATTTTGCCAAGACTTTTTCCTTCTTCTTAGTATCCCAGATTTTCTCCTTCTCTTCCCTTTGTCGAGCTAAGTGATACTCAGCTCTTAAAGCTTGACTAACACAGTCAGCTACCGTAGTGGGTGGCGTTAACCCACTATCTACCAAAGCCGAGATGTCGGGTCAAAATATCCCGAGCATCTTTTGGATTTTCTCCCTCTTAGTAGGGACGACAAATGGGCATAGTCGAGATAGTTGGTCAAACTTTTGATAGACTTCACTCACTGTCATGTTACCCTACTTCAATTCTGCAAACTCCCTCTGTTGGGGTCACAATAGCATGGAGTCATAGTACTTTTGATTAAATTCTTCTAAAAAATCTGTCCACGTCATCATGGCCACATTTCTTCTCAGTTTGATGGTGTCCCACCAAAATTTTGCATCCTTCCTCAGCATAAAGGATGCACACATGACCTTTTCTTGTTCGGTTAGATCCATAAATTCTAGGATCATTTGGATCGAAGAAAGCCACTCCTCTACTTCTAGAAGGTTTGTAGAGCCCTTGAATTCCAGTGGCTTCATCCATCAAAATTATTCGTATAAAGGCTCCTGATTTACTTGGGGTTGAGTTTAGGGTTTTAGTACTACTTTGGGCATAACTGGTGGCACTGCTTGTTTAGTTGTAGCCATTTGTGAGGTTTGGCCTTCTTCTTGGCCTTGCCTTTATTCCATTTGCTAATCTTTGTCTTAGCTCAGCATTCTCCTTCATCTGAGCTTCTATAAGGGCTTATCGTTCATCAATCCTTTCTGAAAGGACAGGACGCCCTCTCATATTTCTTTGGTTTCATGTGTTCACCATCTTTTCTATTTCCTATAGTCACATGAAAATCGATCATTAGATTTTCAACAACATATTTTTACAATATAAGTAAAAATAAATTTCAACACTATATACTTTCAACATCACTTTATTTTAGCATATCAAAATTTCATAACGTAACATTTCATAACTTTCATATATATATCAACTTTAAGGCTTTTTCTCAAAATAGCCTTTCAATACAATCATACATGTATATATATAGATATATACATTTATATATCTTATATGTTTTTACATCTAATCCCCTGGTTGGTTCAGAACTATCAAAAATTCTTCCAGATCCTCTTCTTCCTCATCCGAATCATTCCCGGTCCCGGATGGCATTGTTCCTCTATTGGGACTTGTCCCCTCACTTCTTCTAGATGGGCCAGCCTCATGGTCACTAGCCATAGCTCGTGCTCCATAAAGACGATCTAACATTGCCTCTTGCAATAATTGTCATTAATTGCGCTCCAGCGGTAGCTTTTCTTCTACTTTAACTACTGTAACTATAAACTCTCGTAAAGTAAGAGGATATAGTGGGGTTAGCCTCTGTCGTAAATCTATCATAAGTCCCTTCCAAAATATATTGCAAAAATCCTCATCAGTGAGGTTAGATAGGGGACGTCTCCTCACAATGTTCTCCTCGAATCGTACTGCATAAGTGAAGACTGTATCACTAAGCTACATCTATAGTCTCTCTGCCCAGAGAACAAACTCCCTGATATCCGTGAATTTGGGCAAGGCAGGTGGTGGCATCGCTACCCTGCTCTCTGGAGGGTCTGGAACCGGTGCTGGGCTCTTAGGCGGAAACTAATGTATAATAATATGCCTAAACTCATCCCAGTCAAGCCTTAACAGCATGTCCTGGTCATAATATTCCCAAAACATCCATGTGTCTCCATGGAATGTACTGACTACCAACATGACCCAGCAGTCCTCGTCAATGTCACATTGGTGCATGATTATCTCCACATCATATAGCTAATCTCTGGTAGCAATCCCTTGTTGACCACCCTCGAAGGTGGGTAGATGACTACCTCAAAAAGCATGCACAGCGCGTGCTGAAACTCTGGCTCCTACATGTGGATGCCCTCCAACAACTGGGATATCTATCTCAATTGGTGGATTAAGTACCGGTCGAAGAGGTGGCGTTCGCATCGATGACGGTGTCCTAGCCAGTGGCGCTGGCGGCTCAGGTGTCAACGGTCTATGTATTGGTCGCTGGGACATGGATGTCCTAATGATAGACCTAGTCCATACCGTGATCGGTCCTCTCGGTCTACACGGCTGAGGTCACACATATGGTGGCCTAGTCATCATATATCTTACAAAATACATAACCTTGTATAAACAAATAGTTAACTATCTTAAAGAAAGCTAACTTACTTGTATTGACGAGCAGGCTACGCTTTGTGCTAGTAGGAATATGGTCAACTGCTCTGATAGCAACCTGTGACGCCCCTAATTTCAGCCACGCGAAACTGTTACAATCCAACTCTGTAGCCAATTGCGACAGCCCGTGAACCTTATTGAGTCGTAAAAAACTTTCTTTTACTTTAAATCTTTGTATTTTGGAGCTCATTTTTTTTTTTTCCGAAATACTTTTCTTACATGAAAACCTTGTATGAAAGCCATGTAAAATTTAAAACTATACTTTAGTTTTTTTTTTTTTTGTAATACAACATAATTTACAAAAATACATTATCTCAACTTTATTTCTCAAAATACATTTTCTTCAAATTTTCACTTTCAACGCTCAGCGGAAGACTGGTAGTAGGACCATAATCCACAGTGGAATTCCTTATCTCAATGGCACCACATATCCTGCTACCATTCAGAGTATCTACTGGACAGGTCTCTTACCTACAACCTGAACAAACTAATGAGTTAACAGGCTTAGTAAGTTCAAACATACATACTATGAATCACATAGATTCAAAAATATCAATAATAAAATTTCCTATGAATAGTACTATTCATCCGTGAATAGTATTATTCATCTGTGAACAGTATTTTTGACTTTTTATTAGTAAATAGTAACTTTAACTCTGACCGGGAACTATTCACATCACTTTGACCGAGTACACTTGTGGCACCCCCGACTCCGACCACGCGAAACTGTCATGAACCAACTCTGTTGCCGATCAAGACAGCCCTTGTGTTGAATCCGGATCATCATTTAAAACTTTTTTCTCTCAACTGTTATTTTCAGGGCCCAAAATTACGCCCAAAATTTTTTTTGTTTTTAATACATACTTTCTCGAAAAGAAAACTGAGTATAAAAGTCATATAAAATACAATACTAACTTTTAGTTATCTTTTTGAGTATAAAATAATGTATAACATACAAAAAATTTATACTGCATTTTTTTTTCAATGACACATTCTCTTTAATTCATTAACTCTTAAAGCTCAGCGAAAGACTTATGGCAGGACCAAGTCCATAGTGAATTCCCTATCCCTTGACACACGCACATCCTGCGACCATCCATATAGTCTACTGGACAGGTTTCTTACCTGCAACATGAATGAACTGATGAGCTAACAGGCTCAATATGTGACGACCCACCCTACGTAGGGTTAAACAGTACTATTACAGTCAGCCACTGTTGCCAACTGCGATAGACTGTAACCACTTGGGTCGTCGGCAACTTACTTTTAACTTGCTTCTAACTTATTCTGATACCATCTATAATAGCTGGTATCTTACTTTTAACATACTTTCTTTAACATGCTTACTCTAACTTCCCATTTGAACATAAAAATATGGAATAAATTTTTTTTCTTTTCTTAAACTTTACTTGGAAACTGTACCGTCGTAAAACATTTACTATAATAAATATTTTACATTGCCTTAACTTCATTTACATTATAAAACATCATTTTAATACTCTTTTAAACAGCTCAGCGGAAGACTCATAGTAGTACCATAACCCTCACCCAGTCCCTTGGCACATGCAGAACCCATCCGTCATCCATCACTTGTCTTATCTTCGTGCAGGATGCTTACCTGCAACATAAACAAACTTGTGAGCGACAGGCTCAGTAAGTTCAAACATACATTCATGACAAAATACTAACTCATACCTTTTGGACAGAACATGTCTGATATCAACTGTGGCATCAGAACATGAACATACATTATACTTGACTTTCAACTTCATATATAACATATTCTAACATTGAGAGAACAATCTCAACGTTCCTTTAGCATAACATAATTTAAACATAACATACAGGATGTATGCTTAACATCTTAAGCATAACATACTCAACATTATACAAAATATTGTATACACATATCAACTTAAACACAGCATACTTAATATATGCTTAAACATCACAGATACACTTAAAATTGTATAACTGACTTATGCATATCAATTTATGCATAACATAGCATATGCACACATGTTAGTCGCATTATGCTTGTTTACTTTCATTCTTCCTTCTTCTAGCTTTTCTTCGCTTTTCTTTGCTAAGTTTTACTTTCTTTTCTTTCCTTTTCTCTTCTTAGCTTTACTTTCTTTTCTTTTCTTTGCTTTTCTTAGCTTTACTTTATCTTGCTTAATCTTTCACTTGTGGGCCCGTGGTTGGACGTACCTGGTGCGCGCAGACCAATAGAGGATCAGGGGAGTGACCCACCAATCAACCCTAAGGTCAACTCTGGACTACTGACCTTATAGGTAGTAAGTCATGCCATAAACTACCTCATTATTAACGAGGCAGCGCCACACTTCTGGGGTGGAGGCAGGAAGTTAAGCCATAAACTACCTCATTATTAATGAGGCAGCGCCACACTTCTGGGGTGGAGGCTATCGGGAACCTCACAACTGGGGAGGCCGGTACGCCAACCTTAACTTTTAAGTCTTATTATCTGACTTATCTTATTCCTCTTTTCTATTTCTGATCTTGCTTACTATTCTCGTGAACATGTTAGTATCATGTCACAAACTGAATAGCTTAAATGTATATATATATATAACACAACTCTATGGTAAGTCCATTCGTGAGTAGACAATTAAATGGCTGTACTTACCACATATCATACTTAGACATAATAGTCTATTCATATTGCAGTCAATTAAGTATTCGAACTTACTACATAGAACACATAACACATAACATGACCAGTTCATTTATGTTGCAGTCAATTAAATGTTTGAACTTATAAATACTTGCTAGCATCTATTTTCTCGCTTCCTTGGTCCGCAGACGTCTCTTCATATTGTCTGGCGCGGATCCCTATAACCGAAATAATAACGGTTATTTTCTATGCTTCTTTCATGTATAAAACTTAATAAAACGTAAAAATTCTACGTTTCATTTCTCGATCATAAATTTAAGGATCTAATATCCCATTTATAACTTTTCTGCTAACTTTTAGTAAAATTACTATTTTACCCTGAACATTTGGCAAAATTACCATTTTGCCCCTAATGGGATTTTTCTCATTATAACCTTACTTTTCTTTGATTCGCAACTTAGCTTTGGCCCTTATTTACCATAATTTCTTGGTTTACTATTTACCGACCCTCGGGTGGTACTATTCTGACTCTCGAGCGTTAATGCTCTTTCTCGGGTCTAGGTCACCGAAAGGGCTCGGGTTTCCATCCCGACCACGTTTTTACCCCTCGGTTCTTAAAATACTCTTTTGTGCCGTTTTCAAAATTTCGGCAGCATTTCCGCTTAATTTTTGGATTCCCGGCGTTTAGGAAACGCCTCGAAACCATCTAACCTCGTTCTATTCTACCACGTACTATACCAGAGCCTATATTTTTACGTAAAAACTCAACTTTTTACGTAAAAATCTTTACATTTTTCACTTTTTCTCATTTGACTATTTTCATACACATAGTCCAATTTTCTTACAATTTCACATTCCAGAATACATAATTCATATATACTCATTCCAAAAACATTAATTTCAGGAATGGAGGGACCGAAGTCACTACCGGAATCGTTCCACTAGCGATCGAACGAACTGTTCGGTTTCGCGCGGATAAACTTTAATTCTTTGTTTTTTTCCTTTGAGACTTCGTCTTGCAATTCTGACGTCGCGGATGTGTCCGGAACATCGAAAATAGGCCAACGGGCCATTCTTAAATTTTTGGTCTCCGGTCGCCGTTGACCGGCGTTGACTCGCCGTTGACCGGCGGTTGACGGCGGCGACGGTGGCAAATGAGTAGCCCATCTTGAAGAACTCGACGAGAGGAATCCATTGGTGACCTCAATTTCATGTTTGGAGGCCCCTATCGCCGGAAAATTCCCTCAAAAACCACGGTCACGGCGGCGACGGTAGAACTCCGCCGTGCCGGACCTTTTTCCCAAAATTGGTTGAGGGCTTTTGCTCCCCCCAGCCCTGCGGTCATTTCTGCACCAACGGCGCACTTCAACTCGGCCGGAATCGGGCGTTTCGACGGCGGCTCCACGGCGGCGTTTCACCGACTTTTTCGAAGCTTGGCCGGCTCGATTCCGCCGGCGTTGAGGCAATCGGTGGCATGGGTTTTGCTCCTCTCTTCACCACGAAACTTTTGGGACCGGTTTCGTGGCAAGCGGTGGCCGGACGGCGGAGATATCACCGGTCGAATTTCTCGGCTCCGGCGGCATTCGAGCGGCGCGTGCGGCGGCTGTTCCGTCGAGTCGACCCACCGTTGGACTCAGCTCGGTGAGAGCTTTCCGATGACACCGGCGGTGTCGAAAACGGACACCGTTTCCGATGATCGGTTACTGTTCATTTTCGGGTAAGGGGTGGAAAGAGAAAATAAGAGAAAGTTATGGGCTTATTTCTTAAATTTCTGATTTTTCGCCCTTTATATACTTCTTCGCCCAAAATTTCAACATGGGCTATCCTGACTAATTTGGACGTCCTGAATCCAAATATATTAGTTTTATTTTCATCTGAGGTCATCTTGACCAGTTTCCGGTACTGTGAATTCTCGATCAAAAATTACCTTTTTGCTCAATTAGCTAATTTGAGCATACAAATAGGCTATACTGACTAATTTGGACGTGCTGAATCCAAATTTATCAGTTTCAACTTCATTCGAGGTCATCTCGATCAGTTTTCAGGATCCGTGTGATCCCGTCTCGAAAAACGTGTCAGGTGCCTGATTGACTAATTTGGGCATCCTGAGTCTAAATATATCAGTTTCATATCAAGAAAATGTCATTTTAACCAATTTCTTGGTACTGCATATTTCCTGATCATCACATTCACCCCTCCTTATAAAATTTTCGTCCTCGAAAATTAAGTCAAGTAGGGGTACAAAGATTTCATTTCATCTTTGTTCATCACTTATACATATCCTTTCACAACATTTACATGTTATCTCAACATTTCGATATAACATAAAGGCTATATATATCATAGCCTTGTACATCTACTTTCTTTTTATATATCAACAATTCTAGGGAACATAGGCAATGTTGAAAATGACACATTGCTTGCCCATGAGAAAACTGAGGCTAATGCTGGACTCTTCCAAGAGAATCACTCAATCGTGGTATGGCGAAACTTGGTCCAGTTAAGCGCTAATCCTGATCACAAGGATCCCAGTACACATGAGAGCATTTCCCAGAAAGTGCTAACAGCCAAAAGGACCCAGTTACCTTAATCAATGGAGCACAGCTAGAGAATCATCTCAATGGCATAGTATAAAACCAATCCTGCATTCCCATGGAATGTTAAAGTAAAAGTATTATCTATCCTTGAAACTCGTACAGGAAATTAATGCCTGTACTTATGATCTTATTATCTCATCGTCATATCTTTACAAAAGGTTTATTTTCAATAAATAAACATTTACTAAATTCAAAATAAACTAACTTACTTGGATGGCGAACTGGATTGCATTGTGCCAGGAGGGATATGGTCAAACTGCTCTGATACCACCTGTGACAACAGGTGGTACTCTAAACTAGACCCATCGTAAACCTTGCTCTGATACCACCTGTGACGACCCGCCCTACGTAGGGTTAAACAGTACTATTACAGTCAGCCACTGTTGCCAACTGCGATAGACTGTAACCACTTGGGTCGTCGGCAACTTACTTTTAACTTGCTTCTAACTTATTTTGATACCATCTATAATAGCTGGTATCTTACTTTTAACATACTTTCTTTAACATGCTTACTCTAACTTCCCATTTGAACATAAAAATATGGAATAAATTTTTTTTCTTTTCTTAAACTTTACTTGGAAACTGTACCGTCGTAAAACATTTACTATAATAAATATTTTACATTGCCTTAACTTCATTTACATTATAAAACATCATTTTAATACTCTTTTAAACAGCTCAGCGGAAGACTCATAGTAGTACCATAACCCTCACCCAGTCCCTTGGCACATGCAGAACCCATCCGTCATCCATCACTTGTCTTATCTTCGTGCAGGATGCTTACCTGCAACATAAACAAACTTGTGAGCGACAGGCTCAGTAAGTTCAAACATACATTCATGACAAAATACTAACTCATACCTTTTGGACAGAACATGTCTGATATCAACTGTGGCATCAGAACATGAACATACATTATACTTGACTTTCAACTTCATATATAACATATTCTAACATTGAGAGAACAATCTCAACGTTCCTTTAGCATAACATAATTTAAACATAACATACAGGATGTATGCTTAACATCTTAAGCATAACATACTCAACATTATACAAAATATTGTATACACATATCAACTTAAACACAGCATACTTAATATATGCTTAAACATCACAGATACACTTAAAATTGTATAACTGACTTATGCATATCAATTTATGCATAACATAGCATATGCACACATGTTAGTCGCATTATGCTTGTTTACTTTCATTCTTCCTTCTTCTAGCTTTTCTTCGCTTTTCTTTGCTAAGTTTTACTTTCTTTTCTTTCCTTTTCTCTTCTTAGCTTTACTTTCTTTTCTTTTCTTTGCTTTTCTTAGCTTTACTTTATCTTGCTTAATCTTTCACTTGTGGGCCCGTGGTTGGACGTACCTGGTGCGCGCAGACCAATAGAGGATCAGGGGAGTGACCCACCAATCAACCCTAAGGTCATCTCTGGACTACTGACCTTATAGGTAGTAAGTCATGCCATAAACTACCTCATTATTAACGAGGCAGCGCCACACTTCTGGGGTGGAGGCAGGAAGTTAAGCCATAAACTACCTCATTATTAACGAGGCAGCGCCACACTTCTGGGGTGGAGGCTATCTGGGAACCTCACAACTGGGGAGGCCGGTACGCCAACCTTAACTTTTAAGTCTTATTATCTGACTTATCTTATTCCTCTTTTCTATTTCTGATCTTGCTTACTATTCTCGTGAACATGTTAGTATCATGTCACAAACTGAATAGCTTAAATGTATATATATATATAACACAACTCTATGGTAAGTCCATTCGTGAGTAGACAATTAAATGGTTGTACTTACCACATATCATACTTAGACATAATAGTCTATTCATATTGCAGTCAATTAAGTATTCGAACTTACTACATAGAACACATAACACATAACATGACCAGTTCATTTATGTTGCAGTCAATTAAATGTTTGAACTTACAAATACTTGCTAGCATCTATTTTCTCGCTTCCTTGGTCCGCAGACGTCTCTTCATATTGTCTGGCGCGGATCCCTATAACCGAAATAATAACGGTTATTTTCTATGCTTCTTTCATGTATAAAACTTAATAAAACGTAAAAATTCTACGTTTCATTTCTCGATCATAAATTTAAGGATCTAATATCCCATTTATAACTTTTCTGCTAACTTTTAGTAAAATTACTATTTTACCCTGAACATTTGGCAAAATTACCATTTTGCCCCTAATGGGATTTTTCTCATTATAACCTTACTTTTCTTTGATTCGCAACTTAGCTTTGGCCCTTATTTACCATAATTTCTTGGTTTACTATTTACCGACCCTCGGGTGGTACTATTCTGACTCTCGAGCGTTAATGCTCTTTCTCGGGTCTAGGTCACCGAAAGGGCTCGGGTTTCCATCCCGACCACGTTTTTACCCCTCGGTTCTTAAAATACTCTTTTGTGCCGTTTTCAAAATTTCGGCAGCATTTCCGCTTAATTTTTGGATTCCCGGCGTTTAGGAAACGCCTCGAAACCATCTAACCTCGTTCTATTCTACCACGTACTATACCAGAGCCTATATTTTTACGTAAAAACTCAACTTTTTACGTAAAAATCTTTACATTTTTCACTTTTTCTCATTTGACTATTTTCATACACATAGTCCAATTTTCTTACAATTTCACATTCCAGAATACATAATTCATATATACTCATTCCAAAAACATTAATTTCAGGAATGGAGGGACCGAAGTCACTACCGGAATCGTTCCACTAGCGATCGAACGAACTGTTCGGTTTCACGCGGATAAACTTTAATTCTTTGTTTTTTGCCTTTGAGACTCCGTCTTGCAATTCTGACGTCGCGGATGTGTCCGGAACATCGAAAATAGGCCAACGGGCCATTCTTAAATTTTTGGTCTCCGGTCGCCGTTGACCAGCGTTGACCGGCGTTGACTCGCCGTTGACCGGCGGTTGACGGCGGCGACGGTGGCAAATGAGTAGCCCATCTTGAAGTACTCGACGAGAGGAATCCATTGGTGACCTCAATTTCATGTTTGGAGGCCCCTATCGCCGGAAAATTCCCTCAAAAACCACGGTCACGGCGGCGACGGTAGAACTCCGCCGTGCCGGACCTTTTTCCCAAAATTGGTTGAGGGCTTTTGCTCCCCTCAGCCCTGCGGTCATTTCTGCACCAACGGCGCACTTCAACTCGGCCGGAATCGGGCGTTTCGACGGCGGCTCCACGGCGGCGTTTCACCGACTTTTTCGAAGCTTGGCCGGCTTGATTCCGCCGGCGTTGAGGCAATCGGTGGCATGGGTTTTGCTCCTCTCTTCACCACGAAACTTTTGGGACCGGTTTCGTGGCAAACGGTGGCCGGACGGCGGAGATATCACCGGTCGAATTTCTCGGCTCCGGCGGCATTCGAGCGGCGTGTGCGGCGGCGTGCGGCGGCTGTTCCGTCGAGTCGACCCACCGTTGGACTCAGCTCGGTGAGAGCTTTCCGATGACACCGGCGGTGTCGAAAACGGACACCGTTTCTGATGGTCGGTTACTGTTCATTTTCGGGTAAGGGGTGGAAAGAGAAAATAAGAGAAAGTTATGGGCTTATTTCTTAAATTTCTGATTTTTTGCCCTTTATATACTTCTTCGCCCAAAATTTCAACATGGGCTATCCTGACTAATTTGGACGTCCTGAATCCAAATATATTAGTTTTATTTTCATCTGAGGTCATCTTGACCAGTTTCCGGTACTGTGAATTCTCGATCAAAAATTACCTTTTTGCTCAATTAGCTAATTTGAGCATACAAATGGGCTATACTGACTAATTTGGACGTGCTGAATCCAAATTTATCAGTTTCAACTTCATTCGAGGTCATCTCGATCAGTTTTCAGGATCTGTGTGATCCCGTCTCGAAAAACGTGTCAGGTGCCTGATTGACTAATTTGGGCATCCTGAGTCTAAATATATCAGTTTCATATCAAGAAAATGTCATTTTAACCAATTTCTTGGTACTGCATATTTCCTGATCATCACACAATAAGTTCAAACATACTTAGTAAGAATTACATGGATTCAAAATATAGTCTATTTAGTGACTATTCATCATAAATAGTGATTTTGACCTTTGACCGATATAAAGTAACTATTACCCTAACAGGTTACTATTCACATTACTTTAACCGGATACTATTCACATTAGCCTAATCAGTTACTATTCATATTTCTCTAACCGAGTTCACTATACTTAGTGTAAGCTTCGATTGTGATAAATTATGGCTTTCATCATATTATTGATTACTCTTTCTCTATTTGTATTCTAGTATTGAGCTCTTTTATGGTAGTACCAATACTTTATCTTGCATGCTGACTGGGAGGGCTTAGGGAGCGACCCTAGAGCTTCTGCCTCCATAGCCCTTATTATATCTCCGTAGGATCTGAAAAACCTCCATCACAACGTTGGAGGGGCGGTACGCCTTAAATAGTTTTATTACCATCTTTCAATTATAGTTTTGACTAAGTGACATTAATCGTCACCTCAAGGTCACTAACCTCCATCGCCCGTAGGCCTTAGATATTCTTTTCCTTTTAATATGTGGGATCTGTTATACTAACTAATCCCCAAATTTCCATAGGACTTGATACCTAATGTACAATTAGTACATAACAAAGTAATACAATATTTCATGTTACAGATATGAAAATGCTTGAACTTACCAATACTGCGATAATGTCCACTTCCGGAACTCTTCGGCAGTTTTATCTCTAATTTCGGTTAATATAGACATAATATTGTTTGTTAATATCCTTTATTAATTATCACTTTAAATATATTTATTTTGTGATAAATTTTACAAAGCATTTCAATTCTTTATATGGTATACGGTTTGCAACACGCCCGTGTCCCTGACTGTGCATCTCTCGGTTTTATTTTACACGGTCGTGTTCTACTGTACATGCCCGTATACTAATTAAACTCTAGATTTTTAACTCTAAAATCTCTATTTTGGGTCCTCGAATTTTATTTAAGTCATCCTAGGTCCTTTAGGGCCCTTTCCTAGCCTTTCAGAAATTTTTGGTCAAAATGACCATTTTGCCCCTGACGGGTCTTGGGACCGTAACTATTCCGTTCTATCATTTTTCTCAAAATTTATAAGCCCAAATATCTTAGAATAATATTCCTTAGGCTTCTGTATCATTTGATAGCTTTTTATACTATAAAAACCTAATTATTCACTTTCCGACCCTTGATTACTATTCATCCATCACCTAGGGTCATTTCTCGTTCTTCTAGCGTTTTGGAGCCTTAAATGGGCATTTCACTACTCCTGAATCGTTTTTCATCCCGTCCCCAGCCCTCGGTCCCTGAGGGGCTTGGGGTTCCTATTCTGACCTAATTTTTCCCTCGTTTCCCAAAATACCCCTAACATGAATTTTTTTCCTGTTTTAGGCATTTTAGTCATTAAGGGTCGGTTTTCTATTCCTCTTAGGTTGGTTTTCAATTTTCAATCCTAATCCACCGAGGGGTCCCGGTTTCCTTCCCAAGTCCAATATTTTTACCCCTCGTTTCCCGAGATGCCCTTATGCCGTTTTGGAAATTTTGGCAGCATTTCCGCTCGTATTTTAAGGTTTTCTCGGCGTTAGGTACGCCTCAGAACCTTTGGACCTGTTACGTACTATACCAGAGGCCTATTTTATACAAAGTTTCCAAACTTTGTATAAAAATTTTCCACGTTAACCAATATTAAAAAAGAATCAATACACAACATCAAATTCTTTCCAAACCTAGCCTTGGTTTATCATGTTAATCATCACCAAATATTTTTCATCACCTTCTACAATTATCACATTTTATTCTTAGGTTTTCAAAGGTGCAATCAACATTAAAATCTAACCAAATTTTCATTCCAACCCTAGCATTAGCCACGGATTTTTCATGCAAAAGCACCCTAGAAAATTTGTTTTCTTTCCTAAGGTATTATCAACATTACACATTCTTATTCAACACTAAAAATTTCCCATTTTCTAGTATTTATCACCCACAGATTTTAGCATGAAAATGCATCAAATTTTCTTATTTCTTGATTCTAATTCATGCTTGATTCAACATGTTACCAAATAGACATAAACACTAAACCAAATCACCAAATTCCAATCATTTTTCATACCAATAGCGCCACAGTTTTTCATGGAAACCAAGCATAAATTTTTGCTTGTTTCTTAAACCTATATCATGCTTTAATCTCTATAACACCAAACTAATCATATCCTTAACAAAACATCAATTTTTTATCAATGTTTTTTCTTCATCAAAGACCCATAGATTTTCTAAAGAAAATCAAGGAAAATTGCTTCAATTTGGAAGCTTACCTTATCTATTTGATTCCTTGATGCTAGAAATGAAATGGAAACTAATTTTTATGTGAAATTTTGAACAAATTTTGGCTTAGAATGCACTTAAGGGCCATGGTTTTGGCTGCTAAAAAAAAGTCAAGAGTTTGGCCACATTTCTTCATTTTTTTGAATGAATTTTGAAGCCTTTTTATAGGCAAAAGCCAGGGACCACTTAGCAATTTTTTTCCAATAATTTGCTAATTGTTCAAGAACTAAAATGTAATATTTTTGGGCGAAAAATCAAATTTTTTTCTGCCCTCTTTCTAGGTGGCCAAATGGCCTTTTTCTAAAATTTTTAAAATTTTTTCAAGATTATTTTGGCAAGATCATGGCCATTGATCAAAAGGTCATCAAATCCTAGCCATACACCTATTACATCTTACTTTCTAAGCCTTAAAAATTCTATTTATGACATCATAATTATGATGTCATCCTATTATATATATATTAATTCACTAATTAATTTGTAGTCAAATTTTGACCGAAAGTCAAACCAAATGGAACTTTACCGAAATCGCGTAGGTGGGTTTAGGACGCCTCCGGTGCGACCGGTTTGTTTTATTTTGCTTCCGTTTGGTCAAAATTTTCTACTGTAAATTTCTATCTTTTTAGTGCATTTTAGTGCACTCCCTAGAGTTTTCGGCTCCAGTTTCGAACCGTCTCACCCGATTCTGTTCGGTAAGATTTTCTATCCCCGAACTCACTCACTTTAACACTACCGGAACATTTTTACAGTATTCACAACAGTATTAAAACAAAACTTTTTCATAATTTATTCATTAAAATTCATGCATAAATACAATTTTAATCTACTCCGAAAATCTAAAATTCCCAGTTATAATATTCACCCCTACTTAAAAAATTTTTATCCCTGAAAATTTAGAACAAGTGGGGGTACAATTTTCTAATTTTGTCTTCTCGCTCCCATGTAGCCTCTTCGATGTTGTGATTTCTCCACAACACTTTCACTATTGGGATTGTTTTGTTCCTCAAAACTTTCTCTTCTCACGCCAAAATTCGAACAGGCCTCTCCTCATAAGTCAGATCTTCCTGAATCTAGATCGGTTCATATTTCAGCACATGGGACGGATCTGATATATACTTCTGTAGCAATGACACATGAAACACATTATGCACTGCTACATTTCTGGAGGTAATGCCAATCTATAAGCAACTTTACAAATACGTTCGATAATCTCATATGGTCCAATATATCTTAGACTCAAGTTCCCTTTCTTTCCGAACCGCATTATTCCTTTCATTGGCAAAACTCTTAGGAATATGAAATTCCCTTTATTGAACTCCAAGGCTCTTCGTCTTTTGTCTGCATAGCTCTTCTGTCAGCTCTGGGCTATTTTCATTCGTTGTTATATTTTTGTAACTGCATCCACTGTCTCTTGTACAAAATCTATCTTGTGCATTCATTTTTCTTGTAAATCATACCAATGAACCGACGATCTATACTTCCTTCCATATAGAGCTTCATAGGGTGCCATACCTATCAAAGCTTAGTAGCTGTTATTATACGAAAACTCTACAATGGAAATTTCTCATTCCAAATCCCTGGGAAATCAATTGAACATGCACACAACATGTCTTCTAACATTTGAATGGTTTGCTCAGATTGCCCGTCTGTTTGTGGATGAAATGCGATGCCTAGACACACTTCCGTTCCCATAGCTTCTTGCACACATGTCCAGAAATTCGAAGTGAATCATGGATCACAATCTAACATAATGGATTTAGGAACTCCATGTAACCTGACTATGTGGTTAACATACAAGCTCTAACTTTACCAACGAGAAGGTCATTTTCACTGCAATGAATCTTGCCGTCTTTGTCAACCAGTCGACAATAACCCAAATGGCATCATAACCTTCTCGGGACTTCGATAATCCTACCACAAAGTCCATTGTGATATGTTCCCATTTCCATTGAGGAATCTCCAACAGCTCTAATTTTTTGCCTAGATGACGATGTTCAACCTTAACCTTTTGGCACATCATACATCTGCTTACAAACTCAGCAATGTCTTTCTTCATCCTTTTCCATCAGAATTGCAGCTTCAAATCCTGGTACATCTTACTGGCTCCAGGATGTACTAAATATGGCATTTCATGGGCTTCTGCCATAATTCGCCTTCTTAATCCTTCATCATTTGGAACTTGAATTCTTCCCTAATGTAGGATTAATCCATCTTTAGACACTTCCTCTTGAGGACTTGTTAGCTTTGGGTCTCATTTTTTAGCCTTTCTGATATCCTCATAAAACATGCATTCAAGTTGTAGTGCAACCAATTTATAATTATTAGCTCTACCTTCAACATGTTGATTTCTTGCTGTAATGGCTTTGGAAGTTTTCCAGTCGGCAATTGTTGCAAAACAGTAGATTTTCTACTTAACGCGTCTGCAACACAATTGGCTTTTCCATGATGATAGAGGATTTCATAATCATAGTCTTTTACCAGCTCAAGCCATCTCCTCTGCCACATATTTAGCTCTTTTTGCATGAAGAAATACTTTAGACTTTGGTGGTCAATATAAATCTGACACTGAGCTCCATATAAATAGTGTCACTAGATCTTTAATGTGAATACTACTGTGGCAAGTTCCAAGTCATACGTGGGATAATTCTTCTCATGGTCCTTTAATTGATGCGAGGCATAGGCAATCACCTTGTCGCCTTGCATCAGGATAGCTCCTAATCCCATCTTTGAGGTGTCACTGTAAATCATGAACATCTCCCCTTCAGTAGAAAGTGTAAGTATCGGTGTGCTCGTTAGTCGTTTCTTTAGCTCTTGGAAGCTTCTTTCACACACCTCCGTCCACTCGTACTTCCTCTCCTTACGTGTCAAAGCTGTAAGAGGTGTAGCGAGTCATGTGAATCCCTTTACAAATCTTCTATAATAGCCGGCTAGACCTAAGAAACTCCGTATTTCTGTCACGCTCTTAGGTGCGGGCCATTCATTGACCGCCTCCACTTTTACAGGATCCACAATGATTCCTTCCTTGGAAACCACATGTCCAAGAAAATGTACTCTATCCAGCCAGAATTTGCATTTGGAGAATTTGGCATAGAGTTGATGCTTCCTTATCATCTGCAGGACAATTTTCAGATGCTCCTCATGCTCCTTGTGAGTCTTTGAATATATGAGTATGTCATTGATAAATACAATGATAAACTTATCCAAATATTCGTTAAAGACTCGATTCATTAAGTACATAAAAGCGGCTGGCACATTTGTTAACTCAAACAGCATCACAAGAAATTTGTAATGATCGTAGCGGGTCCAAAATGCGGTCTTGTGGATGTCACTCTCCTTGATCCTCAGTTGATGGTATCCTGATCTCATATCAATCTTGGAAAATACTGCTACACCTTTTAGTTGATCGAACAAGTCATCAATTCTAGGTAATGGATACCTATTCTTGACAGTAATCTTGTTCAACTCCCAGTAATCAATGCACATGCAAAACGATCCATCCTTTTTCTTGACAAACAACACTGGACCACCATATGGGGAATAGCTCGGATGTATAAATCCTTTGTCAAAAAGCTCCTTCAGCTGCTCCAATAACTCTTTTAATTCGGCCGGTGCCATTTAGTATGGTGCCTTTGAGATAGGTGTAGTTCCTGGCATCAGCTCGATCTCAAAGGAGATTTCTCGTTCAGGCGGCAATACTAGTGATTCCTCTGGGAAGACATCAATGAATTCCTTTATAATAGGAACATCTTCAAGTTGAAGCTTCCGTTCCTTCGTCACATCTAATATACATGCTAAGTATCCAGCACAATCGTTCAACATTAGCCTCCTCGCTTTCATCGAGTTGATTATTATCTTCTTCGATTTGCGTAACGTATCAACGTACTCAAATCCATCTTCTTGGTCAAGTTGAAACCTTATCTTCCGCTTCCAGCAATCGATCGTGGCTTGATACTTCCCTAGGAAATCCATTTCTAGTATTACATCGTAGTCAACAAGCTTTATCACAATCAATTCTGCATACAACTCCCTATTTGCCACAATTATTGGTACATAAGGTAACCAGTAATTGGACATCAAGACTTTCCCCCAGGGTAGTGTGGTTCTAAATGTCATGAAATGAAAGAATGCGTAGCTCTAGAATCAAATAAAACAGACGCCAAATTATTAACGACAGAAAGCTGACCTGTCACTACATTTGACATTCCGGCTTCGCATCTTCCTTTGTATAAACCATGACTCTAGCATCTGCACAAGGCAAGCGTTCTGATCTTTCCTGCCTTTCAAAATGGGACAAACCTTCAGCCTTAGCCTGCAGTGAATGTGCCTGGGAATGTTACGATTGTGACTGAGATGAACATTGCACATTTGGCCTCTTTTCTGGACAGTTTTTGGCAAAGTGACCGTCCTTCCCACATTGGAAACAGGCATTTTTGGCAAGTTTACATCAGCCTACATGTCTCTTCCTGTAGACTACACAGTCTCGAACAATAAGGCCATCATTATTGTTCGTTCTCCTCTGTTGGTTCCTATTTCCAAAATTATTTCCTTTTCTCTTCCCCTGGGACTGCTGATTGGAAGTACTTGCTTGCCCGGCCTTAGTGTTTTGATTCGGTTTGCTGCTTTGTCCGACCTGGGATCCAACTTGTACAGCTTTGGCCAATACCTTTTCCTTTTTCCTAGCATCCTAAATCTTTTCCCTTTCCTCCTTCTATCGAACCAAGTAATATTCAGCCCTCAACGCCTTGCTTATACAATCAGATACAGTAGTGTAGGTAAATAAATCAGTAAAAACGTATCAGAGTGGCACAACAGAACAATAAAAATTTTTAGATCGTTAAATATCTCATGATGCCATATACAATAAACCAACAACAATTAAAACTCATACCTCAAGGACGCCAATCTTGCAGGGGGAGAATGATCGAAGGGCTTCAACCAACTAGCCTTCTCTACTATTCTCCAATTCCCGAATGGCTGAGTGTGTGGGCACTCTGAACCTCGATCAGTATGCTAGCACTGCTAGTATTCTTCTGACCACCCATATCTCTAAAGAACTTATTGTCACGGTGGGCTGTGGAACAATAAGCCTGCTCACTTGAGAGTCCGTGGTCTGAGAGAACTGGAGTGGCAGGACCTCTATTTATAGACTTGCATGAGGTGATTCTCTGAATTCGAATTAGATTAGGAGAAGATATTCTCCCTTATCCATAAGCACAAAATCTGAATTTTCCAAGAGAAATATTCCAACAACAAATTCGGCCACTTTTGGATAAATCCAATCCAAATCTAAACAAGATTTGGACTAAAATTTTATCTCCCCTTTTCAACCAAAAAATCAAAATTCAAAGGAGAAAATCTCCACAAAAAAATTCGGCCACTTTTGGATAAGGGAGAATCAAAATTCCACTAGGATTTTCAAGCTTGAATCTTATCTCATCCTTATCCAAAATAACCGAAAATCTCTTAGGAGATTCAATCCAAAAATTCGGCCATTATCTGGGGGGAGAGAATCCAAATTCAACTGGGATTGAAACTTGAATTTTTCCTTGAATCTTATCCACAAAAATCTGAAAATCTATTGAGGATAATCCTTAAAATTTTTGTCCATCATTAGTTAGGATTTGGATTCAAAATTCCAGTAGGACTCTAACAAGATTATCCTCTCCATATCCAACTCAAATTCGAATTTCATTCCTTGTGGATTTACCACAACAAATTCGAATCCCACTTGGACTATGATTCAAAATTTGAATTTCAAATTCAAATTTCAAATTTCAAATTTAAATTTCAAATTCAAATTTCAAATTCGAATTTCAAATTCAAATTTCAAATTCGAATTTCAAATTCAAATTTCAAATTTCAAATTTCAAATTTCAAAATTCAAATTTCAAAATCCACAAAACAGTTGTGTTTCAAATTCTTGTTCTCATGGATAATTTTCTACAACTCCAATCCAATCTCAAATAAAATCATGGCAACTTTATTTGGTGTTCGAATAATTATGTACTCTATTATCCAAAACAAAATCTGAATCCAACCGGAGAGACTCTTATCTACCATCCTAATCCTATGTCATCACCATCCATGCATAATAAACTAGCCAATAGCATACATAAATCAATTTGCCAAACGTTAAGGAATTATGTGGAGCTAGTAGAGGGACTACTAATTGGACATATATAATCGGGCTCCCACAAATCCATATGATCATCATTCTTTACTGAACAACTCAATCATATGATCACTAATTTCAGAGTCACACCACTATAAACCTGAAACTGTACTCCCAATTATATACCGTATTACGTAAGCGTGTGACAAGCTATCATCCAATGACCTTGTCATGTATGCAGAACTCTCATATGATATCCATGATTAGCCTTAGGCCAAAGTCCGTTTAATCCTACTGATTAGGCTATCTTAAAGTTTCATTATACTACCGAATAAAGAAAATGATTATTCACCATATGTGAATAAGAAGTCATCTGCCCAGCAGACGACCCAAGGCCTTGTCTATTTTCACATTTAGTATACTGCCTTTAAGAGGATACCCTTAACTTCTCATTAGAGCTATGATTCCAATATCTGTAAACGAACCCTTCATTGTATACAAGTCATGCACCCAACGAACCGGTCTATAAGCTTACTACCTTTGAGACGCTTTGGCCATTGGAACATCAAAGTACACAAGTCATATACATGAAGCTGTCTTTTTACTCAGGATTAAGGTTACTACACAATAAATGTCAAAAGCATATCGATCCACTCAAAGCGAACTTCGTAGATCAATCACGCTTTAGTCCCGGTCTAATATGTCACCACCCAGCAACATATCTATGTCTCTACTTGGGAGTCTAGCTCCAGACAGTCAAGACAAACCATCCCCTCCAAGGCTTTAGATAACATTATAGTCTAAACATGAGTTAGATGCTCGGTCTAACCCCATAGACTACGGACCATAGTTTAGACCGCTAACTTTAGAACATTGTCTTCTAGCATACAAAAGTCCATCGCATGCAACGTTCTAACAGTTTAACACAAGGAGTCAGGGAGCCATATTTGCTTACATTTACTTTAACATGTAAATAAAACGAGGACAGATAGCAATGTAATGAATAACCTCTATATATAATTTTATTATCCAGTTCAAAATAAATTCGTCAAAATGTCTCTAATGCTTAGGGCATTTCCTAACAAGTAGTGGGCGGCGTCAATCCACTGTCCACCAATGCTGAGATTTTAGGACGGAATATTTTCAGCAACTTTTAGATTTTCTCCCTCTCAGTGGTGATAGTGTATGGGCACAGTCGGGACAACTAGTCAAACTTGCTACAAACTTCAATTACTGACATGTCCCCCTGCTTTAATTCTACAAACTCTCTTTGTTTGTTGTGGTTGCAGCAATGCGATATTGTAATACTTCTGATTGAATTCCTCCAGGAAGTCTAACCATGACATCGTAAACATGTTCCTTCTCAACTTAACTGATTCCCACAAAAATCTTTCATCCTTCTTCAGAACAAAGGACGCACACATAACCTCTTCCTGATCGTTTAACTCCATAAATTCCAAAATCATATGGAGTGAGGATAACCATTCTTCCGCTTCTAGAGGGTTTGTGGAACCCTCTAACTCCGGTGGCTTCATTCATTGCAATCTTTCATATAGTGGCTCATGATTGACCAGAGGTTGCGGTTGGGGTTCTATTACTTCTTGTGGTCTTATTGGCGGCACTTCTGGCCCTCTTCTTGGCCTTGTCTTTGCTTCATTTGCTCCAGTCTTTGCCTTAGTTTAGCATTTTCTCTCATTTGAGCCTCAATCAGAGCTTGTAACTCATCCACCCTTTTTGACAGGACTAGACGCCCTCTCATGTTCCTCAAGTTTTGCGGATTCACCATCTTTTCTACTTGCTATAATCGCATGAGAGTCAATCGTTAGATTTTCACAAACATACTTTTACAATATAAGTAAAAATAGTTTTAATCATCACATAATTTCAACATTTCATCCATTGAACATATCAAAATGTGATTGTCATTTCTTTTCATTTCAATTTTTTTTTTTCAAAAATACATCACTCAAAGGCTTTTCTCAAAATAGCCTTTCGATGTGATCATCCATACACATATACAAATATATATACATTTTACAACACATGTATTTCTACACCTGATCTCCTAACTAAGGTTGTTATGGGATTGTCAAAAATTCAACTGGATCCATTTCTTCCTCATGCATTCCATTTCCGGCCTCGAATGGCATTGATCCTTCCACTGGACCTGTACCCTCTGGTTGCCTTGATGGACTAGCCACATGGTCATTTGCCATTGGTCTAGATCCGTACAGGCGATCTAACATTTCTTCCTGTAGCAACTGTTCACGCCTCTTGTGCACCATGCACTCCATCATCATCTCCTCCTCTACTTTAGCTACCGTAACTATAAACTCATGCCAAGTAGTAGGGTATAAAGGAGTTACCCTCTGTCGTAGGTCAATAGTGAGTCCCTTCTAAAATATATCGTAAAAATCTTCATATGTGAGGTTAGACAGAGGACATGTCCTCACAACATTATCCTGGAACCTGACTGCATAAGTGAATACAGTGTCAGTTAACATCATCTGCTATCTCTCTGCCTGAAGAACAAAGTCTCTGACATCTGCATACTTGGGCATAGTCGGTGGTGGCGTTACTACATTGTTCTCAGGAGAGTCTAAAACTAGTGCTGAACTCCTTTACGGGAACTATTGCATCATGATTTGGTGAAACTCAGCCCAATCGAGTGCTAATAGCATCTCCTGATCACAGTATTCCCAATATAATCATGCATCCTCCCTGAATGTGCCAATGGCCATCAATACCCAGCAATCCTCATCTTATGTCGCACTGACGCATGATCGTCTCTACATCATGTAGCCAGTCCCGAGTAGAGATCCCCTGCTAACCTCCCTCGAACGTAGGTGGATGACTGCCTCTAAAAACGTGTACTACTCACACTGATACTCTAGCCCCTATATGAGCTCGATCTCCTACCACTGGAATATCTACTACTACCGGTGGGTTTATAACCGGTCGAAGGGGTGGTGCTTGTACTAGTGCCGGTGCTACAATCCTCGGTGCTAGCGGCTCAGGTACTGGTTGTCATTGTACTGCTCGTCGGATTATAGATGGTCTGATCACAGGCCTAGTCCATACCCGAATTGGTCCTCTCGGTCGGTATGGGTGAGGTTTCTCGTACAGTGGTCTAATCATCATATGGCCTACAAGATTATATAACCTCAAATAAACAGAAAGTTAACTAACTTAAAGAAAACTAACTTACTTGGATTGACGAGTAGATCGTGCTTCGTGCCAATAGGGATATGGTCAACCGCTCTGATACCAACCTGTGGTGCCCCCAAATCCAACCACGCGAAACTGTCATAAACCGACTCTGTTGCCGATCAAGACAGCCCTTGTGTCGAATTCGGATTGCCATTTAAAACTCTTTTTCTCTTAACTCTTATTTTCAAGGCCCAAAATTACGCCAAAATTTTTTTTCTTTTTAATACATACTTTCTCGAAAAGAAAGCTAAGTATAAAAGCCATGTAAAATACAATACTAACTTTTAGTTGTCATTTTGAGTACAACATAATGTATACCATACAAAATATTTATACTGTATTTTTTTTTCAATGACACATTCTCTTCAATTCACTAACTCTCAAAGCTCAGCGGAAGACTTATGGCAGGATCAAGTCCACGGTGAATTCTCTATCCCTTGACACGCGCACATCTTGCCACCATCTATATAGTCTAGTAGACAGGTTTCTTACTTGTAACATAAACAAACTGATAAGCTAACAGGCTCAGGAAGTTCAAACATACTTAGTAAGAATCACATTGATTCAAAAATATTAAAACCACAATTTCTGATGAATAGTACTATTCATCATGAATAGTGACTTTAACCTTTGATCAATGAATAGTAATTGTTACCACAACAGGTTACTATTTACACTACTTTAACTGGATACTATTCACATTAGCCTAACAAGTTACTATTTACATTAGCATAATCAATTACTATTCATATTTCTCTAACCTAACAAAATATTTATACTGTATTTTTTTTTCAATGACACATTCTCTTCAATTCACTAACTCTCAAAATATTAAAACCACAATTTCTGATGAATAGTACTATTTATCATGAATAGTGACTTTAACCTTTGACCAATGAATAGTAATTGTTACCACAACAGGTTACTATTTACACTACTTTAACTGGATACTATTCACATTAGCCTAACAAGTTACTATTTACATTAGCCTAATCAATTACTATTCATATTTCTCTAACCAAGTTTGCTATATTTAGTGTAAGTTTCGGTTATGCTCAATTATGGCTTTCATCATATTATTGATTACTCTTTCTCTGTTTGTATTCTGGTATTTAGCTCTTTTATGATAGCACCGATACTTTGTCTTGCGCACTGACTGGGAGGGCCCAGAGAGCGACCCTAGAGTTTTTGCCTCCACAGCCCTTATTATATCCCCGTAGGACCTGAAAAACCTCCATCACAACGTTGGAGGGGCGGCATGCCTTAAATGATTTTATTACCATTTTTCAATTATAATTTTGACCAAGTGACATTAATCGTCACCTCAAGGTCACTAACCTCTATTACCCGTAGGCCTTAGATATTCTTTTCCTTTTAATATGTGGGACCTGTTATACTAACTAATCCCCAAATGTCCATAGGACTTGATACCTAATGTACAATTAGAACATAACAAAGTAATACAATATTTCATGTTGCAGACATGAAAATGCTTGAACTTACCAATGTTGCGATAATGTCCACTTCCGGAACTCTTTCGCAGTTTTATCTCTAATTTGGGTTCCTACAGACATAATATTGTCTGTTAATATCCTTTATCAATTATCACTTTAAATATATTTATTTTGTGATAAATTTTATAAAGCATTTCAATTCTTTATATGGTACACGGTTTGCAACACGCCCGTGTCCCTGACCGTGTACCTCTCGGTTTTATTTTACACGTCCGTGTTCCACTATATACGCCCGTATACTAATTAAACTCTAGATTTTTAACTCTAAAATCTCTATATTGGGTCCTAGAATTTTATCTAAGTCATTCTAGGTCCTTTAGGGTCCTTTCTGAGCCTTTCAGAAATTTTTAGTCAAAATAACCATTTTTCCCCTAACGGGTCTCGGGACCGTAACTGTTCCGTTCTATCATTTTTCTCAAATTTTCTAAGCCCAAATATCTTAGAATAATATTCCTTAGGCTTTTCTATCATTTTATAGCTTTTTATACTATAAAAACCTATTTATTCACTTTCTAACCCTTGGTTACTATTCATCTATCACCTAGGGTCGTTTCTTGTTTTTCTAGCATTTCGGAGCCTCAAATGGGCACTTCAGTACTCTTGAATCGTTTTTCATCCCATCTACGACCCTCGGTCCCTGAGGGGCTCGGGTTTCTTATTTTGACCTAATTTTTCCCTCGTTTCCCAAAATACCCCTAATATGAATTTTTTTCCTATTTTAGGCATTTTAGTCATTAAGGGTCGGTTTACTATTCCTCTTAGGTTGGCTTTCCATTTTCAATCCTAATCTACCGAGGGGTCCCGGTTTTCTTCCCGAGTCTAATATATTTACCCTTCGTTGCCTGAAATGCCCTTATGCCATTTTGAAAATTTTGGCAGCATTTCCGCTTGTATTTTAAGGTTTTCCCTGCGTTAGATATGCCTGAGAACCTTTGGACCTGTCATGTACTATACCAGAGGCCTATTTTATACAAAGTTTCCAAACTTTGTATAAAAATTTTCCACATTAACAAATATTCAAAAAAAATCAATACATAACATAAAATTCTTTCCAAACCTAGCCTTGGTTTATCATGTTAATCATCACCAAATATTTTTCATCACCTTCTACAATTATCATATTTTATTCTTAGGTTTTCAAATGTGCAATCAACATTAAAACCTAACCAAATTTTCATTCCAACCCTAGCATTAGCCACGGATTTTTCATGCAAAAGCACCGTAGAAAATTTGTTTTCTTTTCTAGGGTTTTATCAACATTACACATTCTTATTCAACACTAAAAATTTCCCATTTTCTAGTGTTTATCACCCACGGATTTTAGCATGAAAATGCATCAAATTTTCTTGTTTCTTGATTCTAATTCATGCTTGATTCAACATATTACCAAATAGACATAGACACTATACCAAATCACCAAATTCCAATCATTTTTAATACCAATAGTGCCACAGTTTTTCATGGAAACCAAGCATAAATTTTTGCTTGTTTCTTAAAACTATATCGTGCTTTAATCTCTAAAACACCAAACTAATCATATCCTTAACAAAACATCAATTTTTTATCAATGTTTTTTCTTCATCAAAGACCCATAGATTTTCTAGAGAAAGTCAAGGAAAATTGCTTCAATTTGAAAGCTTACCTTATCTATTTGATTCCTTGATGCTAGAAATGAAATGGAAGCTAATTTTTGTGTGAAATTTTGAACAAATTTTGGCTTAGAATGCACTTAAGGGGCACGGTTTTGGTTGCTAAAAAAAAGTCAAGAGTTTGGCCTTATTTCTTCATTTTTTGAATGAATTTTGAAGCCTTTTTTTCCAACAATTTGCTAATTGTTCAAGGACTAAAATGCAATATTTTTGGGCCAAAAATCAATTTTTTTCTGCCCTCTTTCTAGGTGGCCGAATGGCCTTTTTCCAAATTTTTAAAAAATTTTTCAAGGTTATTTTGGCAAGATCATGGCCATTGATCGAAAGGTCATCAAATCCTAGCCTGTTAGGATGGACCTAACTACTATACTTACTTTAGCCTTACTTACTTTTGCTCTGATACCACCCTGTTAGAGACTGCCCTAACTGCCTTAACTTTAAACTTACCCTTAAACTTTAAACATACTTAGTCATACTTTACTCTGAACTTTACTTTCTTTTCTTTAACTTGCTTTTCTTAACTTACTCTTACATTTGCTCTAGTACCAAATGTAGGTACCTTAACTTGGGCTCTGATGCCACATCTTGTGGGTGACCCGACTCACTCGAGCCATCAACTTAAAACTTTAGCTCTTCTTTATCTTACTTTAAGAAAAACTTACTTTAACTTACTTACTTCATATATCTTTAAACTTACTAGCTTTAACTTTGTCATTTTAACTTACTTGTGGAAGCGGTGTTTGAAAAATTACTGATAAATTTTTCTCTTAAAACTTAAACTGAATTTAAACATATGAGTTTTCGAAAAGCATATTGAAAAACTTCATAAACTTAGTTTACATTAAACCTTGTCTCTTTTTTCATTTCATTACATTACATATACCTTTTCTTTAAATTGCAGTGGAAAATCATAGTGAAAACCATAACCCACCCCATAACACTCTAGGAATCTGTCTGCCAGCCCATCTGTTTCTTCTTTCATAATGTAGGTAGTTTACTCTTGTTACCTACATCACGAACAGACTAGTGAGCTTGAGCTCAGTAAGTACAAACATACATATCAATATATCATACACATAAACTTATATTTCATAACACATCTCAAACATAACATTTCATAAATCACATCAACTAACAACAAAGGTTAGTCAGATTATGCTTACTTAATTTTTCTTCTTGCTTCTTATTGTTCTTACTTTCTTTCTTGTTCTTCTGTTCTTTTCTTTTCTTTTCTTTCTTAGCTTTTCTTAGCTTTTCTTAGCTTTTCTTTGCTTTCTTTTCTTTTCTTTTCTTTTTCTTTCTTTATCTTTCACTTGTGGGCCCGTGGTTGAACGTACTTAATGCGGGCAGACCAATGGGGGAAGGGGGGAGCGACCCACTAATCAACCCCAAGGTCGATCTCGCACTACAAACTTGGGGTAGTGCGTTAGCCATTAACTACCTTAAGCTTGCGGTAGCACCACACATCTAGGGTGGAGGCTATTCTTAAATCTTAAACCTCACAGTTGGGGAGGCCAGTACGCCAACCTTAAATTTTCAGTCTTATTATCTTGGTTATATTTATCTTTCTTTATTTTAACTTTTCATTCTTTTCAACTTTGTGAACATGTTGGATTATCATGTCACAATGCATGTTTCTTAATATTTGCATGGTCCAAAAACTTTTCTTATCGTTTTATAAAACATTTCTTTACAAACACGTTATTCATAACGTCACATCATCATATAATCTAATCCTATGGCAAGTCAGTTCGTGAGTAGACAATTAAATGTCTGTACTTACAAATACATTACCCGTATCTCCTTCTTCGCTTCTGGATCCGCAGACGTTCCTTTATTGCGTCCGGATCGAGTTTTTATAACCGAAATAATAACAGTTATTTTCCATACTTATTCAATATATAAAACTTAATAAAACTTAAAAATTCTACGTTTCATTTCTCGATCATAAACTTAGGAGTCTAATATCCCATTTATAACTTTTCTGCTAACTTTTGAAAAAATTACCATTTTTCCCTTTGCCTGACTTTTTCATTATAACTTTACTTTTCTTTGATTTACAACTTAGTTCTGGCCCTTAGAATCTTAATTAAACCATTCTAAATCCATTAGGGCCTTTTTCTATCATTCCTGAAATTTTCGGTCTAAACGACCGTTTTGCCTCTGATAGGTCTTTGGCCATATCATTTTCATTTTATTGCTTAGACTAGATTTTCTAAACCCGAAAATCATAAAATAATTTTTCTTAGACTTTACTAAATTTTTACGGCCTTATTTGCCACAATTTCTCGATTTACTATTCACCGACCCTCGGGTGGCACTATTCCGATCCTAGGTCGTTAATCCTCTTTTTCAGGCCTAAATCACCGAGGGTGCTCGGGTTTCCATCCCGACCATATTTTTACCCTTCGGTTTCTAAAATATTCCTTTGTGCCGTTTTCGAAATTTTGGCAGTATTTCCGCTTAATTTTTGGGTTCCCGGCGTTTAGGAAATGCCTTAAAACCATCTAACTTATTTTCATTCTAGCACGTACTATACTAGAGCCTATATTTTTACGTAAAAACTCAACTTTTTATGTAAAAATCTTTACATTTTACACATTTTCTCATTTGACTATTTTTCATACACATGGTCCATTTTTCTTACAATTTCACATGTAAAGTACATCATTATTACATAATCATTCCAAAACATAAATTTAGGAATGAAGGACCGAAATCATCCCACCGACGATCAAACAGACCGTTCGGTCTCGCGTGCACAAACTTTGATGCTCTGTTCCTTACATTTGAAATTCTGTCTTGAAATTCCAGCTCCGTAGATGTGTCCGGAATGTCGAAAATAGGTCAACGGGCCATTCTTCAATTTTTGATCACCGGTCACTGTTGACCGGCGTTGACTGCCGTTGACCGGTGTTGACTCGTCGTTGACTAGCGGTTGACGGCGGCGACGGTGGCAAATGAGTAGCCCATCTTGAAGAGCTCGACGAGAGGAATCCATTGGTGGCCTCAATTTCATGTTTGGAGGCCTCTATCGCCGGAAAATCCCCTCGAAAGCCACGGCCACGGGGACGACGGTGGAACTCTGCCGTGCCGGACTTTTTTTTTTTTCTGAAATCAGTTGAGGGCTTTTGCTCCCCACAACCCCACGACCATGTCTGCACTGGTGCCTTTCTTCAATTTGACCGGAATCGGTGAAAATCGACAATGGCTCCCATGGCAACGATGGTGAATTTCTCGAAGCTTGGTCAGCACGATACAGTGGTTGTTGCCGCGAACCACCACATGGCTTTTGTAGTACTCTTCATCGCGAACCTTTTGGGACCAATTTCGTGGCAAACGGTGGCCAGACGGCGGAGATACGGTAGTTTGAAATTCACGACTCCGGCGAGCTTTGAGCAGTGCGTGCAGCGGCGTGTGGCGGCCGTTCCGTCGAGTCGACCCACTGTTGGACTCAGCTCGGCGAGAGCTTTCCAACGAGACTGGCGGTGTCAAAAAATGGACACCGTTTCTGATAGTTGGTTACTGTTCATTTTTGTGTAGGGGGAGGAAAGAGAAAGTTAAATGAAATTATGGGCCCCTTTTTTAAATTTCTGATTTTTCGCCCTTATTTATACTTTTTTGCCCAAAATTTCAACAAGGGCTATCCTTACTAATTTGGGCGTGCTGAATCCAAATATATCAGTTTTATTTTCATCTGAGATCATCTTGACCAGTTTTCGGTACTGCGAATTCCCGGTCAAAAATTACCTTTGTGCTCAATTAACTAATTTAAGCATACTGATAGGCTATCCTGACTAATATGGATATGCTGAATCCAAATTTATCAGTTTTAATTTCATTCGAGGTCATCTTGACCAGTTTTCTGATACTACATATTTGCTAGTCAAAATTTACTTTTTGTGCTCAAATGGCTAATTTGAGTATTCTGAATCCAAATATATCAGTTTTATATCAAGAAAAGGTCATCTTGACCAATTTCTTGATACTTCATATTTCTTGATAAAAATTTCTTTAAACCTAATCATTGAATCCAACTACCACATTTCTTTAAAAGAAATAAATCAATGGTGATATCATCTACTTTGTCCTCATTATATTAATCCGGAGTAAAAGATTGACTAAAAGTCAAACTGATCGGAACTTTACCGAAATCGCGTAGGCAGGTTTCTGACACCTCTTGTGTGATCAGTTCGATCTAATTAAATCTCAAAACTCTTAAAAAAAAACTAAAACACTTATTTTATCTTATCTTTACTTTGACTTACCATTTCTTATATCTATCTTTTTCGGATACCGAAACCACTCTATTCTGAGCGTTTTGGTCCGAAATCACTTTCTCGGTTATGAACTTTATTCTTTAACTATTTTTGGAGATTTCTATTTTTCCAAAACATTTATTTATTATCATTAATAGTTTTATCTTTTATTTATACACATAGTATTCTTTTACATTCTATTCATATAAATTCTTAGAAAAACCTAGCTTAATCCTAGGTAACACTGTAAGAATTTTCCGGTCTTTCACATAGCCATACACCTATTACATCTTACTTTCCAAGCCTTAAAAATTCTATTTATGACATCATAATTGTGATGTCATCCTATTATATATATATTAATTCACTACTTAATTTGTGGTCAAATTTTGACCGAAAGTCAAACCGAACGGAACTTTACCGAAATCGTGTAGGCGGGTTCCGGGCACCTCTGATTCGATCAGTTTGTTTTATTTTGCTTCCGTTTGGTCAAAATTTTCTACCGTAATTTCTATCTTTTTAGTCATTTTCGTGCACTCCCTAGGGTTTTCAGCTCCGTTTTCAAACCGTCTCACCTGATTCTATTCGGTAAGATTTTCCATCCCCGAACTCACTCACTTTAACATTGTCGGAACATTTTTACAGTATTCACAACAGTATTAAAACATAACTTTTTCATAATTTATTCATTAAAATCCATACATACATACAATTTTAATCTACTCCGAGAATCTAAAATTCTCAATTATCACAACACTATACATAACATTAGTGTCGGTTATACTTAATTATGTTCATTTATGGCTTTCATTAAACTTTCGGTCATTATCTTCATTAGGTTTTGGTTTTGAGCTCATAGTGGCCATACCGATATGATATGTGCGCTGACTGTGAGGTGCCTGGGGAGCGACCCTCTAGCTAATCCTCCACAATCCCTCTTTGCCCGAAGCAGTTCTTGTGTCCACGAAGGACTTGTAAACCCCCACCTTATTGGAGGCTGGTATGCCAAAAGTGGTTTCATTACCATCTTTCAATTATAGTTCCGATTGGGTGGCATTAATCATCACCTCAAAGTCAAGAACCTTTAATGCCCGTAGGTCTTTACACATTCTTTCATTTATGGGTGTGTCTTAAATTTAGCCACTCTTTTTTGGTAGTGTACCCACAGTACACATCTCACCTTATCAATTCATTAGGTGTGTTAGTCTAACTACACCCTAGTACCTATAGGACTTTGCATCTAATGTACTATTAGTATATAATTAAATATCACAGTATTTCATGTTGCAGTCATGAAAATGCTTGAACTTACCAGAACTGTGCTAACGTCTAATCTCTGACTTCCTTTGCAGTTCTTGTACCTTCTCTAATTTGGGTTCCTACAGATAAAACATTGTCTGTTAATACCCATCATCATTTATCACCTTGTATATATTCACTTTATTTTTAGCATCACACTATTTTTCATTTCTTTATGTGATACACGGCCTGGTACACGCCCGTGTACCTCTCGGTTTTTTCTTACATGCCTGTGTTCCAAAGTACATGCCCGTGTACTTCATAAACTTTGGATTTTAGCCTTAAAATCTTAGCTATGGCCTCTAGAATCTTGTTTAAGGCATTCTAGGTCCTTGACAGTCCTTTTCGAGCCTTTCAGAAATTATTGGTCAAAATGATCATTTTACCCCAAGCGGGTCTTGGGACCATAACGTTTCCAATCTACCATTTTTCTGAGCCCAAATATCATAAAATAATATTTCTTAGGCTTCGATATATTTTTAAAGTATTATTTGTTGCAAAATCAGTGACTATTCCTTTCCAAACCCTCGGAGGTACTATTCCAACACCTAGGGTCATTTCTCGTTTTTCTAGTGTTTCGGAGCCTCAAATGGGTATTTCACTACTCTTGAAACGTTTATCATCCTAATCCCGAGCCTTGGTTCTCGTTGAGCTTGGGTTTTCCATCTTGTCCATAAATTTTCCCCTTCGTTTCCTAAATTACCCCTAAGTAGATTTCTTTCTGTTCTCGGCATTTTAGACATTAGAGGGTCATTTTACTACTCTTCTTGAGTTTAATCTTTCATTACCAACTCTAACCTACTGAGGGCTCTTGGTTTTTATTTCTGAGCAAATTTTTACCCCTCATTTCCTAAAATTCCGTTTATGCCATTTTCAAAATTTTTGTAGCATTTCTGCTTAAATTTTAGGTTTTTCTGGCGTTAGGTATGCCTCAGAACCTTAGTACCTACCACGTACTATACCAAAGGCCTATTTTATGCGAAGTTACCAAATTTTTTTGTAAAAATTTTCACATTATCGATCATTCAGATCCATCACAAATTTCACCATTTTTCCTCAACATAGGCCACGGTTTTCTTATGGAATTCAACACCAAAATTTTTCATCACAAAGCTCATTTATCACATTTCAATCTTAAGGTTTCTAATGCACATTTTCACATCAAAAC
Organism: Antiaris toxicaria; assembly: GCA_035233585.1. Lineage (NCBI taxonomy): Eukaryota > Viridiplantae > Streptophyta > Magnoliopsida > Rosales > Moraceae > Antiaris > Antiaris toxicaria. Next base: position 89,579,192 of record CP141156.1, read on the forward strand.
CTTAAAATTTTCATTCCAAACCTTACACACTAGAGCCATGATTAGGAAAAATTTTCTTATTCTTAGGTTCCTTTATAAACCATTTCCTCACCAAATTTCATCACAAAATTTTCCATATTCTTTACCACATAGTGTTAGGAAATTGTGGGCGACCCCTCTAGCTTAGGTCGTCCACCTTATCTTGCTTGCTTTCTTTATTCTCTGCTTATTCTTACTTAGCTTGCTTGTTTCTATAACTTTCTTCTCCTTGGGGTTTAAAAGATTTGTTCTTGAAAAACTAGGAATATTTTTTTTTTCTCTTTTTTTTTTAACTGGAGGAAACTACTAATTCTTGAAAATTGTGTATACATAAATATATAAGTACTTCTTAATACTTTTTCCCAAAATATATTTTGGAGTCTTGTTACTTTAAAGTACGTAAAAATAGAAACATACTTTTAAGCTTGTTTCACTACTTTACATACTGCACTCTTATCTTATCTTTCTACATATACCTCACTATTACACTTTCTTTCTTTTACACTTTGATGACAGCGGAACTCTGCGAAACGGAACCATAGCCCGTCCATGACATCGCTGGGATCTGCCTGCCAGTCCGCTACTCTTGTTTCATCTTGCTGGTTGCTTTCCTTTATTACCTACAGCACGAATAGACTAATGAGCTAAAGCTCAGTAAGTACAAACATACATACAAGTAAATAAGCTGAATACATCACTCTAGGGTTAGTCAACTTAGGACCAATTATTTTCTTTAGTCCTATACTACTTGTTCTTTCTATTCTATTTCTTTCTTTTCTTTGCTTTACTTTATCTGCTTAATCTTTCACTTGTGGGCCCGTGGTTGGACGTACCTAGTGCACGCAGACCAATAGAGGATCAGGAGAGCGACCCATCAATCAACCTTAAGGTCATCTCTGGACTACTACCTATAGGTAGCAAGTCAAACCATCAACTACCTCATTATTAACGAGGCAGCGCCACACAACTGGGGTGGAGGCTATCTTTGAACCTCAAAACTGGAGAGGCCGGTACGTCAACCTTAACTTTTAAGTCTTATTATTTGACTTATCTTATTCCTCTTTTCTTTTTCTAATCTTGCTTACTATTCTCGTGAACATGTTAGTATCATGTCACAAACTGAATAGCTTAAATGTGTATATATATATAACACAACTTTATGGTAAGTCCATTCGTGAGTAGACAATTAAATGTCTGTACTTACCTTATCAATCTCTTCTCTTTTTCTCTCTAGGATCTTTGATCGCCCTTCTTGTAGGTCGATTTTTGGATCCTACAGACAAACTTTGTCTGTTAATTTCATTTCCATTTATAGCTTTTATTTTTCATTAAAAAGCTTAAATAGAACCTATTTACAACTTTTTGGGCTTTATTTATCATTTCTCCAATTTTCCCCAACTTTTGCAAAATTACGATTTTGCCCCTATATTTTGGCAAAATTGCAGTTTTACCCCTGACGGAATTTTATTGATCCAGACTGCATTTTTGGCTCTCAGGAACTTTTCTGACTCTTTTCTAATCATTACCGGGTTCGCTTCTATTTTATTTCCACTTTCCACTTTCCCGACCCTCGGGAGCACTATTCCGACCCTTATGTCGGTTTAGTGATTTTCTATCGTTTCGGAGCCTCAAATGGACGTTTCACTAGTATTTAAAACGTTCATCTAGACATTCCCGACTTAGGTCTCCGAGGCTCGGATTTTCCGTACCCGACTCGGACCTTTATTTCATTTCCAAAAACGCCCCCCCCTCGGGGTCGGTTTTTCCGTTTCACTCGCATTTTACATTTTTAGGGGACGGTCTACTATTCACGAACCACCCCTTAGGTTTTCCTTATTCAATTTTCCGTTAGGGACTCAGGTTTCCGACCCGACCCTAAACTTTTTATTTTTAATTCCTATTTTACCCCGAAAGCCGTTTTCGAAATTTCGGCAGCATTTCAGCGTAATTTTAAGGCTATTGGCGTTAGGCACGCCTCGAACCATATGTACCTGCCACGTACTATACCACAAGCCTATTTTATGTAAAAGTTTTCCAAACTTTTACATAAAAGCTCACAAATTCCAATTTCACATTTTTAACCACATTACAAAATTTTTTCACAATTTTGCCCTTAGTTTTGGTTTCGGTTTTCACCACCAAACCGAACCAAAATTTCTCAAACTTTTCAACCACTTTTTAGGCTATTCAATGCCATTTTTCTAATACTTTTTCAAGCCCATTTCCTTGTACTTTTCAACCAAATTCTTAGGGTTTTTAAACACTTAAAACCCACGGCCACATTAATGAAAAACATGCCAAATTTTCTTTTCATTCTTTCAATCAAAATTTCATCATTCACATCATAAAATGCATGATTTCAATTAACCAAACATCACCTAAAAGCATGAAAATTTTTCTTCCAAATCATTAGGAAGCCCACGGCCTCATTAAGCAATGCACACCAAAATTTTTTTCAAGCTTTTCCATAATGAAATACATGCTTTATTCTTCACCAATTTCAACTTAGAAAGCATGTTAGCAATTAACCACAACATTTTCTCATTGATTACCCATGGTAACCCACGGATTTTTCCTTTGAAAAACCAACCAAAATTTGGTTTTTCTTTAAACAAATTACATGGTTTTCTTACTTATTACAACCTTAACAAAACCCAACATCAATTTCCATGAAAAGCAACCAAAATTTTTCCATCTTCCTATCACTATTCACCCACAGATTTTATGAAGAAAAACCATGAAAAATTAAGTGAAAAAGGGAGTTACCTTGGTCTAATGCTTCCTTTGTCTTCTAGGAACACTTTGACACTCTTTTTGTGAAGAAATTTTGAAGAAAAAGCTTGGTTCTCCTTTGGTCCCTCACGGCTCCCCCATGGACGAGACTTAGAATTTTTTTGTTCTTGGTTTGGCTTGAAAATATTGTCTCGACCTTTTGATTCAAAAGTGGCCGACTTATGCAAACCAAAAGCCAATTAATTTGGCTCTAAACCAATGAAATCGTGACACCTTTCATGCTTAATTCTTTCTCCATTTTTCAAAAATTAAAAAGGGTAAATTTTGGCCAAATCTTGGCCTTTAGATCAAAAGGTGATTAAATCCTAGCCATTAATGCCACCAACCACCTTATTTCTTTCATTTATTAATCTTGATTTATGATGTCATAAATGCAAAAGTGAAAGTTGACTTTGACTTTTACTATTCACATTAATTCGACTACTTTTTGACCGATGCCGGTTCGAGTCGAAATTTTCCTGAAATCTTCCCGGTGTGTTCCTGAGGTCTCCTATGCAGTCGGATTAATTTAAATTGCTTCCATTTGATCAAAATCAATCCCGGAAATTTTCCGTCTTTTTGAGCTCCTGTTAGGGTTTTCAATGCCGGTTTTGGCACCGTTTCACCCGTTTCAACTCAGTGAATTTTTCCCACACTGAATCCTTACTTGTCAGTATTGTTAGAACATTTTAATATATTCTAAACAATATAAATACATCTATTTCACTCTTTAAATAGTACAAATTATTATATACATATATTTGTACTTTTCTTACTGTGCTCTTACTTTGACTTGCCATATTCTTATCTTTATACTGTTCAGATACCGAAACTACTCCTTTTTGAGCGTTTTAGGCCTGAATTCACTTTCTTACTCATATACTTTATTCTCTACTTATTTTTGGAGATTTTAATTCCTCCAAAACATTTATTTATTTCTATCAACACTATAATTTGTCTAATTACAACCATAGTGTTTCTTTACATTCTTACTTACAGAACTCATAGAAAACCCTAGATTAAACTAGGTCACACTGCTAAAATTCTCTGGTCGTCACATTCACCCCTCCTTAAAAATTTTCGTCCTCGAAAATCAGAACAGGTGGGGATACTTGGCTCTCATCTCATCTTCTCTTTCCCACGTGGCCTTTTCTACCTTATGATTTTTCCATAGAACTTTGACCAGCGGAATGCATTTATTTCTTAAGATCTTCTCTTCTCACGCAAGTATTTGCACCGGTTGGTCTTCGTAAGAGAGATCCTCTCGAATTTGGATTGGCTCATAATCTAGGACATGTGAAGGGTCCGAGATATACTTTCTTAGCATAGATACATGGAAGACATTATGCACTGAAGATAATTCTAGTGGCTTACAGATTAGCGCTACCCCCAGAATTGTCGGCTGTGCATAACGTATTTCATGTGTCGATGCTGAGAAAGTATATACCAGATCCATCCCATGTGTTGAAGCATGAGCCTATTCAAATCCACGAGGATTTGACATATGAGGAACAGCCTATTCAAGTACTAGCTCGTGAAGAAAAAGTACTGAGGAATAAGGTAATCCCACTAGTGAAGATTTTGTGGAAAAATCACAATATTGAAGAAGCTACGTGGGAACGAGAAGACGAGATGAGGAGTTTATACCCCCATTTGTTCTAATTTTCGAGGATGAAAATTTTATAAGGAGGGGTGAATGTGACAACCGGGAAATTCAGGCAGTTCTCGGATGAAAAATGTACAATTGTATGTATATAACAATTTGTACTATTTAAAGAGTGAAATAAATGTATTTATATTGTTTAGAATATGTGAAAATGTTCTAACAATACTGACGAGTAAGAATTCAGTGTTGGAAAAATTCACTGAGTTGAAATGGGTGAAACGGTGCCAAAATCGGCATTGAAAACCCTAACCGAGCCAATAAAAGACGGTAAACTTCCGGGATTGATTTTGATCAAACGGAAGCAGATTAAATTGATCCGACTGCACAGGAGACCTCAGGAACACGCCGGGACGATTTCAGGAAAATTTTGGCTCGAACCGGCATCGGTCAAAAAGTAGTCGAATTAATGTGAATAGTGAAAGTCAAAGTCAACTTTCACTTTTGTATTTATGACATCATAAATCAAGATTAATAAATGAAAGAAATAAGGTGGTTGGTGGCATTAATGGCTAGGATTTAATCACCTTTTGATCTAAAGGCCAAGATTTGGCCAAAATTTACCCTTTTTAATTTTTGAAAAATGGGGAAAGAAATGGTGTTGAAAGATGTCAAATTTTCATTGGTTTAAAGCCAAATTAATTGGCTTGTTTGTTGCATTAAGTCGGCAACATTTTGGAACAAAAGGCCGAGACATGTTTTTAAGCCAAAACCAAAGAAAAATTTGCTAAGTTATTTTCCATGGTGTGTACGTGAGGGACCAAAGGAGAACCAAGCTTTTTCTTCAAAATTTCTTCACAAAAAGAGTGTCAAAGTGTTCCTAGAAGACAAAGGAAGCATTAGACCAAGGTAACTCCCTTTTTCACTTAATTTTTCATGGTTTTTCTTCATAAAATCCGTGGGTGAATAGTGAGAAAAAGATGGAAAATTTTTGGTTGTTTTTCATGGATTTGATGTTGGGTTATGTTAAGGATGAAATAAGGAAGAAAACCATGTAATTTGTTTAAAGAAAAACCAAAATTTTGTTGGTTTTTCAAGGGTAAATCCGTGTGTTACCTTGAGTAATCTATGAGAAAAATTTATGGTTTAATTGTTAACTTTCTTCCAAGTTGAAATTGGTGAAGAATAAAGCTTGTATGTCATGGTGAAAAGCTTAAAAAATTCTTGGTGTGAATTACATTAAATGGCCGTGGGGTTTAATAATGGTTTGGAAGAAAAATTTTCATGGTTTTATGTGGTATTTGGTTGATTGGAATTATGCATTTCAATATGCAAATGATGAATTTATAATGGAAAGAATGAAACAAAATTGTTTGGCATGTTTTCATTCTTTGGCCGTGGGTTATACAAGGGTAAAAACCCTAGGAAAATTGGTTGAAAATGCAAAGAAAATGGGCTTGAAAATGTGTTAAAAACGTGACATTTGAATGGCCTAAGGTGTGGTGAAAGTTTGACAAAATTTGGTTTGGTTTGGTTGTGAAAACCGAAACCAAATTATGGGTAAAATTGTGAAAAAATTTTGTTATGTGGGTGATAATGTGGAATTGGAATTTTGTGGGTTTTTATGTAAAAGTTTGGAAAACTTTTACAAAAAATAGGCTTGTGGTATAGTACGTGGCAGGTACATACGGTTCGAGGCGTACCTAACGCCGGAAGCCTTAAAATTACACCGAAATGCTGCCGAAATTTCAAAAACGGCATTCGGGGTAAAATAGGAATTTAAAATAAAAGTTAGGGCCGGGACGGAAACCCGAGTCCCTAACGGAAAAATTGAATAAGGAAAAAAATTTAAGGGGTGGGTCGTGAATAGTAACCTGTCCCCTTGAAAATGAAAAACGTGAGTGAAATTGAAAAACCGACCCCGAGGGGGGGGGCGTTTTTGGAAATAAAATAAAGGTCCGAGTCGGGAACGGAAAACCCGAGCCTCGGAGACCTAGGTCGGGAAAGTCTAGATGAACGTTTTAAATACTAGTGAAACGTCCATTTGAGACTCCGAAACGATAGAAAATCGCTAAACCGACGTAAGGGTCGGAATAGTGCTTCCTGAGGGCCGGGAAAGCAAAAAGTGGAAATAAAATAGAAACGAACCCGGTAATGATTAGAAAAGAGTCAGAAAAGTTCCTGAGAGCCAAAAATGCAGTCTGGATCAATAAAATTCCGTCAGGGGCAAAACTGTAATTTTGCCAAAATATTGGGGCAAAATCGTAATTTTACAAAAGTTGGGGGAAAATGTTGAAAATAATAAATAAAACCTAAAAAGTTATAAATAGGTTTTATTTAAGCTTTTTAATGAAAAATAAAAGCTATAAATGGAAATGAAATTAACAGACAAGGTTTTGTCTGTAGGATCCCAAAATCGGCCTACAAGGAAGGCGATTCAAGATCCAAGAGAGAGAAAGGGAACAGTCTGATAAGGTAAGTTCAGACATTTACCTGTCTGCAACATATAGCAATAATATTGTGCTAACTTTAATGTACTAACTATAAGTTAGGTACATATGTGCTACGGGCACTATGATAGAATAGAGAGAGAGACGAAATGTGCTACGGGCACTATAAGAATGAGACACATGGTTAATTGTGCTTCAGGCACTAGAGCGAGGTTAATGAAACTCACTCCCCTAAAAATTAAAATGTGAACCATTCCTAACCACGGGGCAATATGAAGTCACCGGGTTAGAATGTTAAAAAGTCGGTAATGAAACCACTTTCTGGCGTACCAGCCTTCCGTATAGGGAGGTACTTTTGCCTTCGGGGCTATGAGATAAGGCTGTGGAGGTCAGCACTGATGTACCGCTCCGAGTCATGTACAATTTTGCCTTCGGGGCTATGAGATTAAGGCTGTGGAGGTCAGCACTAATGTACCGCTCCCAGTCATGCGCACTTAAATGGTACTGCCAACCTGAGCTCAAAACCAGAACATAAGCAAAGATAAATACCTAAAACTGAATCTATGCCATAATTGAGCATAAGACAGTTTAGTGAGAGTACTAACATCGCGGTAGATGTACTGTTGTGACACGGTGTTGTGGTCAACGTACTATTCACGTATGAATAGTAGTCAAAGTTACTATTCATATATGAATAGTGGTAAATGGTACTATTCATGATGAATAGTCTATTCATAGAAATTTTATTTCTTGCATGTTTGAACTTACTGAGCCTGTAGCTCATCATTTTTGCTAATGTTGCAGGTAAGCGACCAGCTCAGTAGCTTGTTTGACTGGATGCGGACGGGATGGCGCGTGTCAAATGGGATAACTGGGCGAGGGATATGGTCCTGGCAGAGTCTTTCCGCTGAGCAATAAAAAGGGAAGGAAAAAAAAAAAAAGGGAAACAGTCTTTTGTAATATTATATATTTACGAAAGTACTGTAATATGTAAATTACTTTGTACTTGCCAACAAAGTAAATAGTGGGAAAATGTTTTACATGATGTTTAAAAAAAAAAAAATTTCCCCAAAAACGTCATGATTTAAAAAGAGAGAGAAATAAGCCGGCGACCCATGAGAGTACAATCTATCGCAGTTAGCGATAAAGCTCAACTGTAATAGTATTGTATGATCTCTACGAGGGGCGGGCCGTCACAGTATAAATATGTATTGATGGATGTTTTATATGCATATTTGATAACATGTCATATAGGATAGGTGAGTGCCGCTCATACTATATTGATCATACATATTTGTCAAAACTTGCATGTTTTTCAAAATATTGAGTGGGAGAGGGTTTGAAACAGAACCCATGGCCTCCATTGTTGATCCATATGTGAAAGCATGGTAATGCCTCGCGTCAGTTCTGCCCTGACCACACCCCTCGATAGGTGTTTATCACCGTCGGTGTACTAGATTGGATCTCCTATGTGGAAAACTGTGGCGGCCCGCCCCTCATAGAGATCATACAATACTATTACAGTTAAGCTTTATCACTAACTGCGATAGATTGTACTCTCATGGGTCGCCGGCTAATCTATCTCTCTTTAAAACATGACGTTTTTGGGGAAATTTTTTTTTAAAACATCATGTAAAACATTATCCACTATTTACTTTGTTTACAAGTACCAAGTAATTTACATAACACAGTACTTTCGTAAAATATATATTATTACAAAAGACTGTTTCTTTTTCCCTTCTCTTTTATCGCTCAGCGGAAAGACTCTGGCAAGACCATATCCCTCGCCTCTTATCCCATTTGACAAGCGCCATCCCGTCCGTCATCCAGTCAAACGAAGCTACTGAACTGGTCGCTTACCTGTAACATAAGAAAAAATGGTGAGCTACAGGCTCAGTAAGTTCAAACATGCAAGAAATAAAATTTCTATGAATAATACTATTCATCATGAATAGTAACATTGACCACTATTCATATATGAATAGTAACTTTAACTACTATTCATTATGAATAGTAAGTTTGACCACAACACAGTATATCAACAATACATCTACCGCGATGTTAGTACCCTCACGAAATTGTCTTATGCTCAATTATGGCATAGTTTCAGTTTTAGGTAATTATCTTATTTTATGTTCTGGTTTTGAGCTTAGATTGGTAGTATCATTTAAGTACGCATGACTGGGAACGGTACATTAGTGCTGACCTCCACAGCCTTAATCTCATAGCCCCGAAGGCAAAATTGTACATAACTGGGAGCGGTACATCAGTGCTGACTTCCACAGCCTTAATCTCATAGCCTCGAAGGCAAAATTTACCTCCCTGTACGGAAGGCTGGTACGCCAAAAGTAGTTTTATTATCGACTTTTTAAAGTTCTAACCCTTGTGACTTCATATTGCCCTGTGGTTAGGAATGGTTCACATTTTAATTTTAGGTGAGTGAGATTAACCTCGCTCTAGTACCCGAAGCACAATTAACTATGTGTAGCACATTTCGTCTCTTTCTCTACTCTATAATAGTGCCCGTAGCACATATGTACCTAACTTATAGTTAGTGCATCAAAGTTAGCAATAATAATGCTGTATGTTGCAGACAGGTAAATGTCTGAACTTACCTTATTTGTTTCTTCCCCTTTTCTCTCTTGGATCTTTGATCGCCCTCCTTGTAGGTCGATTTTGGGATCCTACAGACAAAATCTTGTCTGTTAATTTCATTTCCATTTATAGCTTTTATTTTTCATTAAAAAGCTTAAATAAAACCTATTTATAACTTTTTAGGCTTTATTTATCATTTTCCCCATTTTTCTCAACTTTTACAAAATTACGATTTTACCCCTATATTTTGGTAAAATTACAATTTTACCCCTGACGGAATTTTCTCGATCCAGACTGCATTTTTGGCTCTCATGAACCTTTTTTGACTCTTTTTTAATCATTACCGGGTTCGTTTCTATTTTATTCCCATTTTTCACTTTCCCGACCCTCGGGAAGTACTATTCCGACTCGGACCTTTATTTCGTTTCCCAAAACGCCCCCCCCCTCGAGGTCGGTTTTTCCGTTTCACTCGCGTTTTACATTTTTAGGGGAGGGGTTGCTATTCACGAACCACCCCTTAGGTTTCCCTTATTCAATTTCCCTTTAGGGACTCGGGTTACCGACCTGACCCTAAACTTTTATTTTTAATTTCCTTTTTACCCCAAATGCAGTTTTCGAAATTTCAGCAGCATTTCGACGTAAATTTAAGGCTACCGGCGTTAGGTACGCCTCGAACCATATGTACCTACCACGTACTATACCACAAACCTATTTTATGTAAAAGTTTTCCAAACTTTTACCTAAAAGCTCACAACATTTCAATTGACATTTTGAACCACATTACACAAAATTTCTTTCAATTTTACCCTTGGTTTTGGCCACGGTTTTCACACTCAAAACCTAACCAAAATTTCTCAATTTTTCAACCAAATTTTAGGCTATTCCAATGTCATTTTCTAGAACATTTTCAAGCCAATTTACATGCATTTTTCAACAAAATTTCTAGGGTTTTTAACCACACATAACCCACGGCCATTTAAGAGAAACATGCACCAATATTTTTTTGTTTCTTGCTTTCAATCACTAATCCATCATTTCCTTAATTCAATGCATGATTTGAATCATCCAAACATCAAGCAAATCATGCAAAAAATTTTCCCCAAACCCTAATTAAACCCACGGCCATATTAGGGTTATCTGACACCAAAATTTTTCCAAGCTTTCAATCATACAAATCTTGTTTTACATTTAATCAAAACATGATTTAAAGCATTTTAACACTTAAACCACAACAATTCATCATTGACTACACTTGGTAACCCACGGTTTTACCCTTGGAAAACCAACCAAAATTTTGTTTTTCTTTAAACAAAATGCATGGTTTTTCTTCTAATCACACCCTTAACAAAACCCAAGCACCAAATCAATCAAAACAAACCAAAAATTTTCATCCTTTACACTATTCATTCCACGAATTTTAGGGAGAAAAATCAAGAAAATTTGCAAACCAAAGAAAGTTACCTTGCTTTCTTGCTTCCTTTGTCTTCAAGGAAGGGTTTGACACAAATTTTGTGAAGAAAACTTGGGTATTTGGCTTGGTTTTCCTTGGAGGCTCATGGTTCCTCCAGGGAGAATATTTAGAAAATTTTTTTTCCTTTGGTTTTGGCTTTAAAATGGCTACGGCCATTTTGTTTAAAATGTTGCCGACTTAAGTGTTAAAGGAACCAATTAATTTGGTTTCTAACCAATCAAAATGCAACACTTTTCAAACCCATTTCTTTCCATTTTTTTTCAAAAATTAAATGGGTGAAATTTTGGCCAAATCTTGGCCTTTAGATCAAAAAGTGATTAAATCTTGGCCATTAATGCCACCAACTACCATAATTTTCCCATTTATTAAAATTGCTTTATGATGTCATAAATGCAAAGTAATATATTGACTTTGACTTTTACTATTCACATTAATTCGACTACTTTTTGACCGATACCGGTTCGAGCCGAAATTTTCCTGAAATCATCCCGGCGGGTTCTTGAGGTCTCTTGTGCAGTCGGATCAATTTATACTGCTTCCGTTTGATCAAAATCAATCCCGGAAGTTTTTCATCTTTTAGTGTACCGGTTAGGGTTTTCAATGCTGTTTTTGGCACCGTTCCACCCGTTTCAACTCAGTGAATTTTATCAACACTGAATTCTTACTCGTCAGTATTGTTAGAATATTTTAATACATTCTAACCAATATAAGTACATTTATTTCATTCTTTAAATAGTATAAATTGTTATATACATACATTTGTACATTTTCTTCTGAGAATGCCTGAATTTCCCGATTGTCACAAAAATGTGTTCGGGTACGATCCTATTCATGACCACCCCTCGGTGGCTTGGTAGGACATGGATCGGGCGACGTAAACAATGGTTATACACTCAAGACTTGTTTAGTTATTAACCTTCGCTCTAAGCTCTGTTAACTAAACTAGTGGCCAAATAAGTGTTTATTAATGTATGTCTTAACCTTGGAGGATTTAAGGCAACATATATTAATTAGATGGGGTCCATGTTCCGGCTATTTGTTTCATGACCACCCCTCGGTGGCTTAGGGCAATAGGTGTTGAGAATTACCATTGCAATGCTACGTGTTTTTCAAGTTTCATGTAGGAGCATACTTGTATGTTTTATTTGCTAAATTATCTGTATATTTGCTTGGGCTTTGTAATGATGTTTAGTATAATTTTATTTCGGTTCAAAATGTCACCGATACCCCTCATTTCAATACTTACTGAGAATAAACTGAATGGCAATAATTATAAAGATTGGAAAAGAAATCTGTTGATAGTTCTCAGCTGCGAGAGACACAAGTTCGTACTGGATGAACCATGCCCACCAGGGCCCAAACTTGACACACCGCTTGAGGAGGTCTCGGTTGCCTATACTCATTAGAAAGAATCCAATGATATAGCTTGATGCTACATTCTGGCTAGCATGACAAGTGCTTTACAAAAGCAGCATGAGACTTATCAGGTTGCTGGGGAGATCATGGAAAATCTGGAGGACATGTTCGGAGGCCAAGAAAAGTTGGCTCGACAGTTTGTTATAACCAGCATTATGAACTCTAAGCAAAAGGCAGGTACTCCGGTGAAGGACCATATGATCACTCGAATGGGATTCTTCGTTGAGGCTGCTGAGAACGGTGCTGAGTTGGACTACAACACCCTGATCAAGATGGTGTTCAAAACTCTGTCTAAAGATTTTATAGTGTTTAAGGTTGCATACAATCTGGCGACAAGGGAGTTAGGACTAACCGAGCTCATGAAGCAACTCCAAGCTTATGAGCAGATGATCAAGGATGGGGATGCGGTCCAACCCAAAGGAGAGGCCAGTTTGGCAGAATCTTCCAAACCCTCACGGAAGAGGAAGAGGCCAAACCAGAAGCAAGTGGCTTCCAGTTCTTCTAATCCTCCTGTCTCAGATGGGAAGAAGAAGAAGAAGAACAAGAAGCCCAGGGACCCTAAAAAGTCCGAGTGCTTCCGCTGTGGGAAGGTAGGTCACTTTAAGAAGGCTTGCCAAGAATTCCTAGCCACCAAGGGCAAGGAAGGTAAGGAACTTCACTACTTGGAAGCGTGTTTGGTGGAAGAATCGAAAGACACATGGGTCATTGATTCGGGTGCCACTAATCATGTTTGTGTTTCTATGCAAGGGTTCGTGGAAACGAGAAGCCTACATGATAGGAGCCTCTCGTTGCGGACTGGAGACGGCAGCTTGGTGGTGGCTGAGGCAGTGGGAGATATTTATCTTTACTTTGATGAATTTAGGTTTATTTTATTGAATATTTTTATGTTCCTAATTTTAAGAGGAACCTTATATCGGTAGCTTGTTTAATAAAGGATTCTTATTCAGTTTCTTTTAATAAAAGAGTTGATATTCGTAGAAATAAGTCTTTTATCTATTCTGGATGGATGGATGGAAACCTATATTTGATCAAACCAAAGATGTACTCACTGCTTGACACTGAATTAATAGATAACTCTAAAAGGTTGAAAGTTTCTCACTCTAACAAGGCATATCTTTGGCATTTAAGACTTGGTCATATTAATCAGGATAAGATTCAAAGATTAGTGAAAGACGGTCCTCTAGAATCTTTAGAGGAGGTACGTCTTACCCAATGTGAGTCTTGTCTAGAGGGTAAGATGACTAAGAGGTCTTTTGGAGCTAAGGGTACTAGGGCACAGGAGCTCTTAGAAATTGTGCATACTAACATATGTGGCCCCATGAACGTCATAGCACGAGGAGGGTTTGAGTATTATGTCTCCTTTATAGGTGATTACTCGAAGTATGGATATGTGTATCTGATGCACCGTAAGAGCGAAACCTTTGACAAGTTCAAAGAGTATCGTGCGGAAGTGGAAAAGCAATTGGATAAAACCATAAAGACACTTCGATCTGATCGAGGTGGCAAATACCTCTCCAATGAATTTCTAGGACATCTTGTAGAGAATGGGATATTATCCTAATTGACTGCACCTGGTACTCCACAACAGAATAGTGTAGCCGAAAGAAGAAACAGGACCTTGTTGGATATGGTACGGTCCATGATGAGTTATTCAACGTTGCCATTATCATTTTGGGGATATGCTTTACAAACGGCATGCTATATTCTGAACCAGGTTCCAAGCAAGTCAATTCCCAGGACTCCAAATGAATTGTGGCGTGGCAGGAAGCCCTCCCTTGGACATATGAGAATATGGGGCTGCCCGGCACATGTACTGGATGAAGATGCGAAGAAGTTGGAACCAAGATCAGAACTATGCATGTTTGTAGGGTATCCAAAGGGAACAAAAAGAGGTCTGTTCTATAACCCGAAGGAATAAAAAGTCATTGTTTCAACTCATGCGACATTCTTGGAGGAAAGTCGCATGAATGACTTTAAGCCTCGAAGCAAAGTGGTGCTAGAGGAGTTATCGGGTGAAAGAACTGCTCCACAGGTTTCGATCTTGGACGCAAGTCCGAGTTCCAGTGAAAGACCTGCAGACGATCAACAATTTAGGGTGCCTCGTCGTAGTGGGAGGGTTTCGAAGAAACCTAATTTCTTCATGTATGATACTGAGGTATACCAGGCCAAGGCTCATGAGCATGGGGATGATTCGGTCACCTATGATGAAGCTATAAATGATGTTGAGTCTAAATCTTAGAAACAGGCTATGAATAATGAGATGGATTCTATGAAATCCAACTCTATTTAGGAACTTGTAGATTTGCCAGATGGGAAAAATCCCATTGGATGTAAATGGTTCTACAAAAGAAAGAAGGATGTGGAAGGGAGAGTGAAAACTTTCAAAGCTAGATTGGTTGCAAAGGGGTACACGCAAAAGGCTGGAATCGATTATGATGAAACCTTTTCGCCTGTTGCTATGCTGAAGTCTATCCATATTCTTCTGTCCATTGCTACGGCTCGCGATTACGAGATCTGGCAAATGGATGTCAAGACGGCATTCTTGAATGGCCATCTTAAGGAGTGTATCTATATGATACAGCCTGAAGGGTTCGTAGCAAAAGGCCAAGAAAGGAAAGTCTGCAAGTTGCTTAGATCCATTTATAGATTAAAGCAAGCATCCCGCTCATGGAACCAGAGATTTGATCAAGCGATCAAGACTTTCAGTTTTGAGCAGAACGTTGATGAACCCTGTTTTTATAAACGTATTAAGGATGGAAAAGTGATCTTTCTGATACTCTATGTCGATGATATACTACTCATTAGGAATGATATGGGGAACTTATCATCGGTCAAGCTTTGGTTACACCAACAGTTTGACATGAAGGACTTTGGAGAAGCTAATTATGTTCTAGGCATTCGTCTCTTCAGAGATTGAAAGAACAAAATGATAGCGTTATCCCAGGCTTCATACATAGATAAAATAATTGACAAATATGCAATGCAAGAGGCAAAGAAATGTACACAACCTTCTATTGCCGGTCTAACTCTTTCATTGGATGACTGTCCAAAGACATCGGAAGAAAGAGAGCATATGAGTAAGGTCCCTTATGCATCCGCTGTGGGTAGCCTTATGCACTCTATGCTTTGCACTCGCCCGGACATATGTTTTGGAGCAGGTATGGTGAGTTGATATCAAGCGAATCCTGGAACCAAGCACTAGTAAGCAGTAAAGCATATACTCAAGTATCTTAAGAGAACGAGGGATTATATGCTGGTGTATTCTGGAAGGGACCTAACACCCGTAGGATACACGGACTCAGACTTCTAAACTTGCAAGGATTCAAGAAAATCGACATCTGGATCAGTGTTTTTGCTCGGAGGAGGCGCCATTGTATGGAGGAGCGTGAAGCAGGGCCCCACAGCTGACTCTACTATAGAGGCTAAGTATGTGGCTGTGGCTGAGGCATCTAAAGAAGCAGTTTGGCTCCGTAAGTTCTTTAGAGACCTTGAGGTCATTCCCAGTGTTGACAAGCCTATCATACTTTACTGTGATAACACTGGAGCTATTGCCAACACAAGGGAATCTTAGCACCACAAGAGGACCAAGCACAGAGATCGGAGATATCATATTATTAGAGGGCACGTGGAGACAGGCCAAGTAGATGTATGTAAAATCGCGTCTGAGGACAAGATTGTCGATCCCTTTACTAAGACTTTGATGGCTAGAAGCTTTGAGAGGCATGTAGAGGTGATGGGGATGCGTAACATGGCACATCTGCTAGCTTAGGGCAAGTGCGAGATTATTAGGAAATGCCCTAAGCATTAGAGACATTTTGATATATTTATTTTGAACAGGATAATAAAATTATATATAGAGGTTATTCATTATATTGCTATCTATCCTCGTTTTATTTACATGTTAAAGTAAATGTAAGCAAATATAGCTCCCTAACTGCTTGTGTTAAACTGTTAGAATGTTGCATGCAATGGACTTTTGTATGCGAGAAGGCAATATTCTAAAGTAAGCGGTCTAAACTATGGTCTGTAGTCTATGGGGTTAGACTGAGCATCTAACTCCTGTTAAGACTATTATGTTGTCTAATGCCTTGGAGGGGACGGTTTGTCTTGACTGTCTGGAGCTGGACTCCTAAGTAGAGACATAGATATGTTGCTTGGTGGTGACATATTAGACCAGGACTAAAGCGTGATTGATCTACGAAGTCCACTTTGAGTGAATCGATCTGCTTTTGACGTTCATTATGCGGTAACCTTAATCCTGAGTAGATGAACAGCTTCATGTATATGACTTGTATACTTTGATGTTCCAATGGCTAAAGCATCTCAGGGGTAGTAAGCTTATAGACCTGTTCGTTGGGTGCATGACTTGTCTACGATGAAGGGTTTGTTTACAGATATCGGAATCATAGCTATAATGAGGAGTTAAGGGTATCCTCTTAAAGGCATTATAGTGAATGTGGAAATGGACATGGCCTTGGGTCGTCTGCTGGGCGGATGACTTCTTATTCGCATATAGTGAATAATCATTTTCTTTATTTGGTAGTATAATGGAACTTTAAGATAGCCTGATCAGTAGGATTAAACGGACTTTGGCCTAAGGCTGATCACGGATATCATATGAGGGTCATGCATACATGACAAGGTCATTGGACGATAGCTTGTCACAGGCTTATGTAATACTATATATAATTGGGAGTTCAGTTTTAAGTTTATAGTGGTGTGATTCTGAAATTAGTGATCATATGATTGAATTGTTCAGTAAAGAATGATGATCATATGGATTTGCGGGAGCTCGATTATATATGTCCAATTGGTCCCTCTACTAGCTCCACATAATTCCTTAATGTTTGGCAAAATTAATTTATGTATGCTATTGGCTAGTTTATTATGTGTGGATGGTGTTGACATAGGATTAGTATGGTCGACAAGATTCTGTCTAGTTGGATTCAGATTTTGTTTTGGATAATAGAGTACACAATTATTCGAACTCCAAATAAAGTTGCCATGATTTTATTTGAGATTGGATTGGAGTTGTAGAAAATTATCCACGAGAACAAGAATTTGAAATACAACTGTTTTGTGGATTTTGAAATTTGAATTTTGAAATTTGAATTTTGAAATTTGAATTTTGAAATTTGAATTTGAAATTTGAAATTCAAATTTTGAATCACAGTCCAAGTGGGATTCGAATTTCTTGTGGTAAATCCACAAGGAATGAAATTTGAATTTGAGTTGGATATGGAGAGGAAAATCTTATTAGAATCCTACTTGAATTTTGAATCGAAATCCTAGCAGTAATGGACGAAAATTTTGAGGATTATCCTCATGGGATTTTTAGATTTTTTGTAGATAAGGTTCAAGGAAAAATTCAAATTTCAATCCCAGTTGAATTTGGATTCTCTCCTCCCTGATTGTGGTCGAAAATTTGAGGAAGATCTCCTAGGAGATTTTCGGTTATTTTGAATAAAGATGAGATAAGATTCAAGTTTGAAAATCCTAGTAGAATTTTGATTCTTCCTTATCGAAAAGTGGCCGAAATTTTTGTGGATTTTTCCCTTGGATTTTCAGATTTTTTTTTGGTTGAAAAAGGGAGATAAGATTCATGTTAAAATCTTGTTTACATTTGAATATGATAATCCTAAGTTGGTCGAAAAATTTGTTGAGATTTTCCCTTTGGAAAATTTGGATTTTTTGGTTGTGGATAAGGGAGAATATCTTCTCATAATCCGATTCGAATTCAGAGAATCACCTCATGCAAGTCTATAAATAGAGGTCCTGCCACTCCAGTTCTCTCAGACCACAGACTCTCAGGTGAGCAGGCTTATTGTCGCATAACTCACCGTGACAATAAGTTCTTTAGAGATCTGGGTGGTCGAAAGAAGACTAGCAGTGCTAGCATATCGATCGAGGTTTAGAGTGCCCACACACTTAGCCATTTGGGAATTGGAGAATAGTAGAGAAGGCTAGCTGGTTGAAGCCCTCCGATCATTTTCTTCCTGTAGATTTGTGTCCTTGAGGTATGAGTTTAAATTGTTGTTGATTTATTGTATATGGCATCATGAGATATTTAACGATCTTAAAAAATTTTTATTGTTCTGCTGTGCCATTCTGATACGTTTTTATCGATTATTTTTCCTACAAATAGTCCACAGATTTTTCAATAAACCATGCATGAAAATTGCTTATTTCTAGCTTCTAAAACATACTTTAATCACTACATCATTCAACCAATAACAACACCAAGTTAATCATCAAATCTTTCAACATTCTTTCACACCTACATGCCACGGATTTTGAAGAGGAAAATAGTAAGAAAGCTACAAAATGGTGGCTCACCTTAAGAACTTGAATCCTTGATGCTTGGAATAGGTTTGCAAGTTAATTGGGTGAAGAAATTTTTGCTAAGATTTGGTTTAAGAAGGGGGGAAGTGCATGGCTTCACTTGTATAGCGTTTGGGCAATTTTTTCTGATTTCTGAGTGCCATTTCTCACCTCTATTTATAGGTAAATAGATGGAGCACCAATTTACAATTTTTCCCAACAATTTGGAAATTATTTAGGGACTTTTTAGCAAAGTTTCTAGTGACTAAAAAGCAATTTTTGGCTGATTTTTTTCTGCCTTAGCCAACCCTTTTACAGCCCATTTTATCCACATTTTTGCCAAAAATTTCATGTCATTTTGGCCTTATCCTAGCCGTTGCTTCAAGATTACAACTAATCTCCACCATTAGATCTACCAACCACCCTTTTTAGCCATAATTTCATCATATATTATATCTTTAATTGATGTCACTCTTGACATCATCCAGATAATTCAACATATTAATTTGTGATCAAAGTTTGACCAAAAGTCAAACCGAACGGAAATCTACCGAAATCGTGTTGGCGGGTTTCTGACGCCTCCAGTGCAATCGGTTTGCCTTGTTTTGCTTCCATTTGACCAAAAATCATTACTGTAAATTTTCGTCTTTTAGTGCATTCGGTGCACCCTTTAGGGCTTTTGGCTCTGATTTAGGGCCGTTTCACCCATTTCGATTTAGGAAGATTTTTCCATCTCCAAACTTATACTTTTTAACACTATTAGAACATTTTGTTGCATTCTCAATAGTATTAAAACACAACTTTTTTATATTTTATACTTTAAAATTATCATATACATATAATTTTAAATTCTACCGAGAATCTTAAAATTCCCGGTTATCACAAATTTGGTAAAGAAATTTTTGCTAAGTTTTGGTTTAAGAAGGGAGGAAGTGCATGGCTTCACTTGGGCAGGATTTGGGCAATTTTTCCTGATTTCCAAATGCCATTTCTCAGTTCTATTTATAGGCAAAAGGATGGAGGATCAAGTTACAATTTTTCCCAACAATTCGGAAATTGTTTAGGGACTTTTTAGCAAAGTTTCTATGGACTAAAAAGTAATTTTTGGTTGATTTTTTGGCCTTAGCCGACCCTTTTATAGCCATTTTATCCACATTTTTGCCAAAAATTTCATGTCATTTTGGCCTTATTCTAGCCCTTGATTCAAGATTACAACTAATCTCCACCATTAGTTCTACCAACCACCCTTTTTTAGCCATAAATTCACCATTTATTACATCATTAATTGATTTCACGCATGACATCATCCAATTAATTTACATATTAATTCGTGGTCAAAGTTTGACCAAAAGACAAATCGAACAGAAATCTACCGAAATCGCGTAGGCGGGTTTCTGATACCTCCAGTGTGATCGGCTTGCCTTATTTTGCTTCCGTTTGACCAAAAATCATTACCGTAAATTTTCTTCTTTTAGTGCACTCGGTGTGACAATCGGGAATTTTCAGATTCTTGGAGAGAATTAAAATTGTATGTATATAACAATTTTAATGAATAAAACATGAAAAAGTTATGTTTTAATACTGTTGAGAATACAATGAAAATATTCTAATAGTTTTAAAGTGTGTAAGTTCAGAGATGGAAAATCTTTCCAAATAGAAAAGGGTGAGATGACCCAAAAACGAAGCCAAAAACCCTAGAGCGTGCACCGAAGTGCACTAAAAGACGAAAATTTACGGTAATGAATTCTGGTCAAACGGAAGCAAAATAAGGCAGACCAATCACACCGGAGGTGTCAGAAACCCGCCTATGCGATTTCGATTAATTTCCATTCGGCTTGACTTCAGTCAAACATTGACCACAAATTAATATATGAATTAATTAGTTGATGTCATGGGTGACATCATAAATGTGATATAATAAATGGAAATTTAAAGCTTGTTAAGGTTGGTAGATAGCATTAATGGCTATGATTAATGGAATTTTGGATCAAGGGCCAAGATCTAGCCAAAATGGCTTGAAAAAAAATTTGGTAAAAAATGGGAAAAAGGGTTCTGCCAAAAGGAAGAAAAAATCAGCAAAAAAATTTTATTTTAACCCCAAAAATATTGCTAAAAAGTCCCTAAACAATTATCAAATTATTGGAAAATTTTGCTAAGTGGTCCTCCACCATTTGCCTATAAATAGGTGAAGAAAATTCACTTAGAAAAATTGTGAAAATCAGCCAAATTGCTGCCCCTTTGTAGCCGGGAGCTTCCTTCCTCCTTAAGCCAAAATTTTGACAAAAGTTTCTCACCAAACTAGCTTTCAATCCAAGTCCAAGTAGTAAGGGATCAAATTGACGAGGTGAGCCACAATTTTGAAGCATTTCTTGTTGATTTTCTTCATGAAAACTGTGGCTTATTGGTGTAGATAAATGATAAGAATTTGATGAATTGCTTTAGTGTTTATGATGGTTTGGTGTTATGTTGATTAAAGCATGTTGTGGAATCAAGAAATAAGCAAAAATTGATGCATGTTTCATACCAAACCCGTGGGTAATATACATGGGAAAATGAGAAAATTTTGTGATGAAAAATGATGAAGAAATGGTTGACAAATGCTTATAAGATTTAGGAAAAATTTTCCTAAGGGTTTGAACATGAAACCGTGGCATTTAAAGGCTAGAATGGAATGAAAGTTTCTTAGGTTTTTGATGTTGATATGTACATTAGAAATCCTAAGAATGAATGGTGATAAATAAGACTTGGGATGAAAATTTTCTTGGTGTTGATTACCATAAAAAACTGTGGGCATAATTAAAGGAAAATGGTGAAATTGTGTTGTGATTTGAATGATGATAATGTGAAAAGTTTTACGTAAAGTTTGGTAACTTTGCATAAAATAGGCTTCTAGTATAGTACGTGACAGGTATCAAGTAGGCCTCTAGTATAGTACATGGCAGGTACCAAGGTTCTGAGGCATACCTAACGCCAGGGAAACCTAAAAATATAAGCAGAAATGCTGTTGAAATTTCTAAAATGGCATAAGGGCATTTCGGGAAGCGAGGAGTAAAAATATAGGCTCAGAAATAAAACTGAGACCCCTCGGTATGTTAGAACATGCAATAGAAACTAAATCCAAAAAGGAATAGTACAGCGACCCTCAAGTGTCTAAAATGTCGAGAACGGGAAAAATTGACGTTAGGGGTATTTTTGGAAACGAGGAGGAAAATTTATGGACGGAATAGAAAACCCGAGCCCCTCGAGAACCAAGGCTCGGGAACGGGATGAGAAAAGTTTTAAGAGAGTGAAATATTCATTTGAGGCTCCGAAACGCTAGAAAAACGAGAAACGACCCTAGGTGTCAGATGAATAGTACCCCAGGGGTTGGGTGAGGAATAGTTGCCAAATTTCAACAAATAATGTTGTAAAAATATATCGAAGCCTAACAATATTATATTATGATATTTGGGCTTAGAAAATCCCAGAAAAATGATAGAACAGAATTGTTGCGGTCTCGAGACCCATCAAGGGTAAAATGGTCATTTTGATCAAAAATTTCTGAAAGGCTCGGAAATGACCGTCAAGGATCTAGAATGCTTTAAATAAGATTCTAGAGGCCATAATTAAGATTTTAAAGTTAAAAATCAAAAAAATTATAAGTACACGGGCATGTACATTGAAACACAGGCATATAGTGGAAACTCGAGAGGTACACGAGCTTGGACACGGGCGTGTTGCAAGCCGTGTACCGCATAAAGAGATGAAATGTGTTGTAATGTTAATCACAAAATGAATATATCCAATGTGATATATGATGATGGGTATTAATAGACAATACTCTGTCTGTAGGGACCCAAACTAGAGATGGTAACAAAACTGCGGAGGATTTTCGAAGGTGGACATTATCACAGTTGTGGTAAGTTCAAGCATTTTCATGTCTGTAATATGAAATACTGTGATATTTAATTATGTACTAATTGTACATTAGATGTTAAGTCCTACGGGCACTAGGGTGTTGATAGACTAACACACCCAGAGAAATGATAAATTGAGAGGTGTACTGTGGGTACACTACAGATAGAGTGTGACTAAATTTAAGACACACCCTTTACAAAAGAATGTGTTAAGACCCACGGGCATGAAAGGGCCTGACTTTGAGGTAATAATTAATGTTACCCGATCGGAACTGTAACTAAAAAATGGTAATGAAACCATGTTTGACGTACCGGCCTCTAATAATAAGGTGGAGGTTTATAAGTCCTTTGGGGAGACAATGACTGCTTCAAGCGATGATGGATTGGGGAGGATTTGTGACGCCCCGTGCCCTCAGCGGCCCGGACCGTCACTGTAAACTCTATTACTTGCCTTGCTTCTTTAGCTTTTACTTATACTTCCTCTTTAAAACCGATACTTAACTTGATGAATTTAATACCATAAATTTAGAGGGATTTTTTTTTTATATACGCGTACGTATTTACTATTCACGTACATATACTATTAAAATGCGGAATTTGAAAAACATAAGGATTTAAATTATACATACACAATTATATACTTGTTTATCTGATTACTATTCACCAGATACTATTTAAATATACTACTCATACATATACCGTTTACTGTTCTAAAATACCGTTTAACCTTTACTATTCAAAATACTATTTAACTGTCACCATTCAAAATATTATTTACTCATACTGTGCGGAAGAATGCTCGCGGTGTATCCATAACCTCATCCTCACATCCACCTCCGCCACCATCATCGTCCCTTGATGTTTACGCTATAGGATGCTTACCTACAGCATGAACACACTCCGTGAGCTTTACGCCCAGTAAGTACAACATGTTAACCGCAAAACATGTTTAAAACATAGCACATACGTAAAATCATAGGCATGACATATATCACTTAATAAATCACATACCATATAAGCATATCACATATCAGCTCACATATCATGTCATCACATAACATGTCATAACAGTGAATATAAAACTTCACATACTTTATGCATAACAGAAGCACCGTGTACTGTATGCACTCTACCGAAAAAGAAAGCATAGCGAACTATAACTAATGCATGATCCGGTTATGTTCATTTATGCTTCAAACTTTTCTTTTTCTCTTCTTGTCTATTTAGGGCCCATGTGTCAGTACCGTGTGCGCGCAGACCAACGGTAACGCCCGAGGTCAACTAATGCCGAAGAGCCATCAACCGATGCTCAACTTGTGGCCTTAACTCTCTTTAACTGGAAACCCCTTCGACTGAAGGAGCCAGTACGACACACCTATTTATTGCATCATCAGATTCTGCAAAAAAAAAAAAAAAAAAGCTTAGGACACAACGTTGTCATAAACTGTTGAAGGCGGAAAATCGTTTTCGAACCAATCGGATGTGAAAAGTTCATCTACAAGGGTTTGTCGCCAGAGCAACCAAAGACGATGATATCAGCAATGAAGGCTCGCGAGATGCTATCCAGTGGATGCACGGACTTCCTAGTATACGTAGCAGATAAGACTCAAGGAATAGAGATAGGACCCGACAACCAACCGATAGTCAGGGAATTCATGGAGATATTTCCAGAAGATCTTGCAGGACTCCAACCAGAGCGCGGGATCTCGTTCGAGACTGAACATCGACTAGAATCAGCCCTATCTTTGAGGCCCCCTACGGAATGGGCCCTGTAGAGCTAAAGGAGCTCCAAGTCCAGCTAAAGGACTAAATAGATAAGGGATTCATTTGACAGAGCTATTCACCCTAGAAAGCACCCATACCATTCGTGAAGAAGAAAGATAGACCACTGAGAATGTGCATCGACTACAGAGAGTTCAACAGGATTACGATTAAGAACAAGCATCTGTTGCCGTGAGTTGACGATCTATTTGATCAGCTCCAAGACGCTGTAGTGTTCTCGAAGATCGATCTACGTCCCGAGTACCATCAACTACGAATTAGGAATGAAGATGTACCCAAAATAGCGTTTCAAACATGGTACAGACATTACGAGTTTCTGTTCATGTTGCTCAGATTGACGGACGCACCAGCAGCTTTCATGAGCCGGATGAACCACATGTTCAAGGGCTATTTGGATAAGTTTGTCATTGTGTTCATTGATGACATACTTATACACTCTAAGACAAAGGAAGAGCACGAAGATCACTTAAGGATCATTTTGCGCATGTAACAGGACCATCAGTTGTACACCAAGTTCTCCAAGTACGAGTTTTGACTGGAGAAGGTCCATTTTCTAGGCCATGTAGACCC
The DNA here is from genome assembly GCA_035233585.1 of Antiaris toxicaria. Lineage (NCBI taxonomy): Eukaryota > Viridiplantae > Streptophyta > Magnoliopsida > Rosales > Moraceae > Antiaris > Antiaris toxicaria. The sequence continues at coordinate 89,604,086 of CP141156.1, forward strand.
CAAGGAAGGAGTATCTGTGGACCTGACGAAAATTGATGCAGTTAGCACGTGGCCAGCTCAGAGGAACGTAACGGGAATTCGCAGTTTCTTTAAACTAATAGGATGTTACCTACACTTAGTCGAAGGCTACTCAAAGTTAGCTGCTCCGCTCACAACACTCACCAAGAAGGGAAAGAGGTATGAGTGGACCGACAAGTGTGAGAAAAGCTTTCAAGAGCTAAAACGAAGACTCACAAGTGCTCCAATGCTGACCATTCCAGATGCTGGTCAGGGAAGCTTTGTGATTTAAAGCGACACATCTAAAATCGAGTTGGAAACTGTGTTAATGCAAAGTGGTAGAGTAGTCGTATATGCTTCACGACAACTCAAAGACCCTGAAAAGAGCTATCCAACACGTAATCTGGAGCTAGCAGCGGTAGTTTTTACGTTAAAGGTATGGAGGCACTACCTGTATGGAGCCAAGTGCGAGGTTTACACCGACCATCAGAGCCTCAAATGTATCTTCACGCAGAAAGATCTCAATATGAGGCAGCGTAGATGACTAGAGTTGGTAAGGATTACGACCGTGAGATCCTATACCATCCGGGGAAAGCCAATAAGGTGGCCGATGCACGGAGTCAGAAGTATATTACTATGCCTATGACTATTAGTGCCTTGTCAGGAGCGCTACAAAGGAGCTATGCGACAGCGAGATCAAGATTTTGAAAGGGAGATTGTCTGACATGACCCTCCAATCGATGCTCCAAGAAGAGATCAAGATCGGTCAAGATTTTGATTTGTCCCTGCTCAAGTCCAAAAAGGAAGCTATAGAGGACAAGGGTTCAGAGTTTAAGATCCTTAAGGATGACATACTCTACTACAGAGATAGAGTGTGTGTTCTAAAAGTGAAGAACTCAAAAAGCGAATCCTTTTAGAACCTTACGAGACGTCATATTCCGTACATCCGGTAGCGAATAAGATGTACAAGTACCTAAAGGAAAGCTTTTGTTGGCTTGGAATGAAGAATGACATTGTCGAGTTCGTCGCCAGATACCTTACGTGTCAGAAGGTTAAGGCAGAACACCAGCGCCCAGCAGGATAATCGTAGAAAATTAAGCTACCCGAGTAGAAATGGGACCAGATTACGATGAATTTCATAATCGGATTGCCGAAGACGTCAAACGATAATGGCACAATCTGGGTGATTGTAGAAAGACTGATGAAATCAGTTAGATTTTTAGCAATGAAAGTTAGCTACTCGGTGGAACGACCAGTAGAAATCTATGCGGCATAGTTCGTGAAATGGCACGGAATACTAGAGTCGATCGTCTCAGATCGTAGTGGACGCTTTACCTCCAGATTTTGGCGAAGTGTTCAAGCCGCATTACGGTCCAAGTGAGAGTTCAGCATGGAATTTCATCCTCAGACCGACAGTTAGTCTGAGAGGACCATACAGATGTTAGAGGACATGTTGAGACCTGCGTCCTAGACTTCAAAAGAAATTGGAATCAGAAGCTACCATTGAGTGAGTTCTCATACAACAGCAACTACCATTCCTAGATAGGAATGGCACCGTACGAGACACATTGTGGAAGGAAATGCAGATCTCTAGCTCATTAGTACGAGTCTGGAGAGAAACGACTAGTTAGCTCGGACATCATCAAGAATACCATGGCAGACGTGAAGCTGATACGAGAAACGTTAGATACAGCGCACAGTCGACAGAAAAATTTTGACGATAAGCGCTATAGACCCCTTGAGTTTCAAGTAAGAGACTTGGTCTTTATCAAGGTGGCACCCATGAAAGGGGTGATGCGCATTGAAAATAAAAGAAAGCTCAGTCCTAGGTACATGGACCCTTGAGATAATAGAGAAAGTCGGGAAGGTGGCTTATAGACTAATGCTTCCTCCCGAGTTAGCTATAGTGCACAACATCTTTCACGTCTTGATGCTGAAAAAGTACGTGCTAGACAGCTCCCATGTTCTTAGCCAAGAATCCGTTGTAGTATACGCTGATCTGATGTATGAGGAGAGACTCGTGCGGATCTTAGTTAGAAAGGAGAAAGTACTTAGGAATGAAGTATACCACTAGTAAAAGTGTTGTGGCGGAATCATAGTGTTGAGGAAGTCACATGAGAATGGGAAGAAGACATGAGAAGAGACGTCCCAGAATTATTCTAATTTTCGAGGACGAAAATTTTGTAAGAGGGGTAGGTTGTAATGACCGCCATTTTCATGGCACCTACTTACCATGTAATAAGTCACAAAAGAATAAAATGGACATAAATTAATGTCCTTTAGTGCAAATTTACGTAACACAGTCAGGTATACGGCCGTGTGAGTGACCGTATGCCATTCGGACAGTGTATCTGTTAGTAGCCGTGTGAGTGTACATGGCCATGTAGTGTAACACGGTCAAGCACACGGCCGTGTAAGAGGCTGTGTACCGCTCAGATAGATGAATGTGTTTCAAAGACATGGCCGTGTTGAGTAGTCTCAACTAGTACACGCCCGTGTCCGAAATGTACACGCCCGTGTTGCGTTGCACACGCACGTGTAAGAGTCCGTGTAGAAGGTTGTGTAATGAGCCGAGAGCCACTGTAATGACTCTCATGAATTATGAAACTTAATTACTATGTAATGATGTAATTAAGTTAATAAGCACAGTGTGCTTTTCAGTTGAATGAATTAAACAGGAATAGTAACGTTTAATTACTATTCATGCAATGAAAGGGGTAATCGACAGTGAAATTGGTCCACCCTATTATGTGAGTATGCGTTGAGACACGCAATATCAAGAAACCGGTCTAGACGACCATTTCATGATACAGAACTGATGAGCTAGTCATCAGTACGCTCAGACTGGTCATCTGAGCGCAGCAGTGATAATTGCCCTAATAGATGTACAGTATCGAGAAAAGTGGTCTAGATGACCTCTTCTCGCCCAGAGACTGACAAAATCGGAGTCAGAACGCTCAGATTAGTCAGTCAGATAGTGAACAGTAAATAGTGATTAGTGAATAGTGAGAAACGTAGTGTCAGGTTAATGGCCAAGACGGCCTTAATCTGGCATAAAACTGATATATTAATAGTTAGCAGGCTCAATCTGGTCAATTGAGCATAAAATGTAGATTTTGTTTAAGAGGTACGCAGTATCGGGATGAGCGTCAAGACGACCTTTTCTCGTCTCGAAACTGATATATTTAGACTCAGGATGACCAAATTAGTCAATCAGGCACCTGACATGTTTTTCGAGACGGGGTCATGCAGATCCAGAAAACTGGTCCAGAAGACCTTAGATGGACGTAAAACTGATAAAATTGAAATCAGCACGTCCAAATTAGTCAAGAGAGACTGTGTTTGAAATTTCACGCGAAAACGCCTCGTTATGCGTGCACAGTGTCAACACAGTGTAGGCCTAACCACAGTATCAAGAAATTGGTCAAGATGACCTTTTCTTGATATAAAACTGATATATTTGGAATCAGAATGCTCAAATTAGTCATTTGAGCACAAAAAGTAATTTTTGACTGGGAACCATGCAGTATCGGGAAACTGGTCGAGACGACCTCGGATGAAGATAAAACTGATATATTTGGGTTCAACACGCCCAAATTAGTCAGTATAGCCTATCTTAAAATTTTTCAAAAAATTAGTATAAAGGGGTCGAAATTTTTAGATTTTGCAAAAAGGGCCCCCATTATTTTTTTTTCCTATCTTTTTCTCCCCACACCACCCGTAGGTGAACAGTAACCATCAGTCGAATCCGACCTTCGTTTTCGACACCGCCGGCACCATTGGAAAGCTCTCGACGAGCTGATTCCAACGGTGGGCCGAGTCGACCGAACCGACGCCGGAGCACGCCGCACGCGCCGCCCAAAGCCGCCGGTGGCCGAATTTTTCAAACCGCCGTATCTCCGCCGTCCGACGTCCAAATGCCACGATTCCAGTCCCAATGGATTCGTGGTGAAGAGTAGAACAAAACCCAGGCTTCATTTCACGTCAACAGCAGCCGGATCGCGCCGCCCAAGGTTCGCCATCACCGTCGCCGTCGCCGCCGTCGGATCTCACTATTCCGGTGGAGTTGAGTTGCAAGGTGGGTATCAAAATGCTCAGAACAACACGTAGATCAAAAGCCCCAAATCAATTTTGGGCAACAACGCCGGAAAATGAAGATCCAACACCGCTGCCGTCGCCGACTTTTCGAGGGCCGATTTCCGGTGATAGGAGCCTCGATTGGTGAAATTGACACCACCAATGGGTTTCTCTCGTCGAGCTCTTCAAGATGGTGGTCGCCACTCCCATCGCCGTCGTGGTCAACGCCGGTCAACGACCGGTCAACGTCGGTCAACGGCGACCCGGAGACCAAAAATTGAAGAATGGCCCGTTGGCCTATTTTCGACGTTCCGGACACATCCGCGGCATCGGATTTGCAAACCGGAGTTTCAAAAGTGAAGAACGACGATTCAAAGATTGTATGGTCGAGACCGAACGGTTCGTCCGACCACCGACGGGAACGATTTTGGTAGTGGTTTTGATCTCTTGATTCCTCAATTTATTATTAGAAATAATTATGTATGAATTATGGTTTACTGACTTGAGGAATTGTAAGAAAAAGGGATGAAATGTCGAAAAAGAGAATGTGAAGAAATGTGAATATTTTTACGTAAAAAGCGGAGCTTTTACGTAAAAATTAGGCCTCTGGTTTAGTACGTGGCAGGTTAGAATAGGTTAGATGGTTTTGAGGCGTTTCCTAAACGTCGGAAACCCAAAAATTAAGCAGAAATGCTGCCGAAATTTCTAAAACGGCACAAAGGGGTATTTTAGGAAACGAGGGCTGAAAATGTGATCGGGATGGAAACCCGAGCCCCCTCGATGACCTAGGTCCGGGAAAGAAGGACGGACGTTGTGAGGATTAGTGAACCGCCCCATTAGAAATTTTGTAATGTAAGAAAACGACCCCTATGTCAGAATAGTACCACCCGAGGGACGGGTGCGACCGAAGTATAAAATTTGGGGCGATTACATCGGTAACGGTAACCCGACAGGCTAAATGGTCATACGGGAGGTATTCAGTCAGTTGACTGGTCAGTCAGCCAGTCAAGGACCAAGTCAGAATGAGATAGTGAGAGACAGTGATTAATTTGTCAAGTAGACAAATTAATCAAGCGCGATTAAAAATTAGATATCAAATTTCCCAAAGTAGAGCAGTTGGGTACCGATAGGCATCGGTACCACACAACGATAAGTTTATTAGTTCCTAACGATAGAGTGACCTAAGAGCGATGTTAATTAATTTATTGGGTAAATAAATTAATTAACAACGATTAGAAAATCAAATTCTTAAGAAGAGGGCAATTAGTACCGATAAGGATCGGTACCACATAACGAGAATTTTTATTAGTCACTAATGACCACGGTGACCTAAGAGTGAATGTTAATGTAATGCATTATGCTTACAGGGAGGTACCTATATTGTGACGAAGGCTAGAGTATAAACTGTCTACTGACAGGTAAGTACAACTCCGCCTACAGCATGGATAAAATGAATTTAAAATGATGCTTTCCAGTATTTTAAGTATGTATCTTGCACACGATGCTGCACAGCATACATAAGAGCATATAGTTTCACAATCGAGTAGATTGATGAAAGAACAAGATAGAAGCCATAGATCCCTACCGCGTAGGATTGGGGACAGCTTAGAGAAGCGTATGGCTAGAACAGTTACACAAAATGGAAATAAATAGGTGTGTCGTACCGGCTCCTTCAGTCGAAGGGGTTTCCAATTAAAGAAAGTTAAGGCCACAAGTTGAGCATCGGTTGATGGCTCTTCGGCATTAGTTGACCTCGGGCGTTACCGTTGGTCTGCGCGCACACAGTACTGACACATGGGCCCTAAATAGACAAGAAGAGAAAAAGAAAAGTTTGAAGCATAAATGAACATAACCGGATCATGCATTAGTTATAGTTCGCTATGCTTTCTTTTTCAGTAGAGTGCATATAGTACACGGTGCTTCTGTTATGCATAAAGTATGTGAAGTTTTATATTCACTGTTATGACATGTTATGTGATGACATGATATGTGAGCTGATATGTGATATGCTTATATGGTATGTGATTTATTAAGTGATATATGTCATGCCTATGATTTTACGTATGTGCTATGTTTTAAACATGTTTTGCGGTTAACATGTTGTACTTACTGGGCGTAAAGCTCACGGAGTGTGTTCATGCTGTAGGTAAGCATCCTATAGCGTAAACATCAAGGGACGATGATGGTGGCGGAGGTGGATGTGAGGATGAGGTTATGGATACACCGCGAGCATTCTTCCGCACAGTATGAGTAAATAATATTTTGAATGGTGACAGTTAAATAGTATTTTGAATAGTAAAGGTTAAACGGTATTTTAGAACAGTAAATGGTATATGTATGAGTAGTATATTTAAATAGTATCTGGTGAATAGTAATCAGATAAACAAGTATATAATTGTGTATGTATAATTTAAATCCTTATGTTTTTCAAATTCCGCATTTTAATAGTATACGTACGTGAATAGTAAATACGTACGCGTATATAAAAAAAAAATCCCTCTAAATTTATGGTATTAAATTCATCAAGTTAAGTATCGGTTTTAAAGAGGAAGTATAAGTAAAAGCTAAAGAAGCAAGGCAAGTAATAGAGTTTACAGTGACGGTCCGGGCCGCTGAGGGCATGGGGCGTCACAGGATTAGCCTCAGGGTTGCTCCCAAGGCCCCTCACAATTAGTGCACACATGAAACGGTACAAGAACAAAATGAGCTCGAATCCAAAACATAAACAAAGTTAATGACCAAAATGTGATGAAAGCCATGGAGCATAATTGAGCATAACTGACACTAACATTAAGTGCAGTGGACTTAGTTAGGGAGACGTGAATAGTAAAAGGTTAGAGTCAAAGTACTGTTCATGGATGAATAGTACTATTCATAGAAAATTTTATTTTTAATGTTTTTGAATCTAAGTGATTCATAGTTTGTATGTTTGAACTTGCTGAGCCTGTTAGCTCACCGGTTTGTTCATGTTGCAGGTAAGAAACTTGTCCAGTAGGCAACCTGGATGACGGTAGTATACGCAGTGCCAATGGGATAGGGAATCCACTGTGGATTTTGGTCCTGGTACCTGTCTTCCGCAGAGTGCCAAATGAGAGAGTTTGAAGAAAATGTGTTTTGAGAGACAAAGTTAAAGAAAAATGTATCTTTGTAAATTATGTTGTATTATACAACAGACAACTAAAGTTTAGTTTTAAATTTTATATGGCTTTCATAATTAACTTTCATGTGAGGAAAGTATTTTGAAAAGAAATAAAAATATGGATGAAAATTTTAGGCCTTGTAAAATGAGAATTTCAAAGTAAAAGTGTTTTTAGTGGCAACCCGATGAGGTACACGGGCTGTCTCGATCGACTACGGAGTTGGATCGTGATGGTTTCAAGTGGCTAAGGTCGGAGGCATCATAGGTTAGTATCAGAGCAGTTGACCATATGCCTATTGGCACAAAACGCAGCCTGCTCGTCAATCCAAGTAAGTTAGCTTTCTTTACGTTAGTTAGCTTTTCGTTTATATGAGGTTATATATTTTGTATGATATACGATGACTAGGCCACCATACGTGCGACCTTAGCCATACAGACTGAGAGGGCGAATTAGAGTATGGACCAGGTCTGTGATTAGGCCATCCATGATTCAGCGACCGATGCTGTAAGGACCACCCCGTCCCTGTAACTCAGCAAATTATTCAATGAGAAGCTAATGAATAATTTGATGCGTTTTTAGTCCAAATACATCAAACACGGTCAGGTACACGGTCGTATAAGAAATCGTGTACTGATCAGATTGTTTTATGAGAGAGGCCGTGTGAGCTAACATAGCCATGTAGTTTTATATGGTCAGGTACACGGCTGTGTAAGTGGCCGTGTACCACTCGGGTAAGTGAGCATGGTCCAAGACACAGTCATGTTGAGAAAGCCTAGCTAGTACACGCCCGTGCTCAAACCATACACGCCCGTGTTAGAACCCTTGTAGAAGGCCGTGAACTGAGCAGAGAGCCAATTTGAAGACTCTCGTAATGCGTGAAACCTAATTACTATGAAATGAGTAATTAAGTTGATAAATGTAGCATAAATTCCAGTTGAATAGACTAAACAGGTGCAGTACTGTTTATTACTATTCATACAGTGAAAAGGGGTAATCGACAGAGAACCCGGTCTACCCTGTTATGTGTATAAGAGTATGAGATACGCAATGTCATGAAACTGGTCCGGATGACCATTTCCTGACACAAGACTGGTGAGCAGATCACTGAAATACTCAGACCAAACGTCTGAGCACAACAACGAGAATCTCCTAGTAGGGTACAGTATCGAGAAAATGGTCCGGATGACCTCTTCTCACCCAGAGACTGACAAAATCAGAGTCAGAACACTCGGACTAGTCAGTTAGAACAGAAAACAGTGAACCATGAATAGTGAATAGTGAATAGTGCAAGACGCAGTATCAAGTTACTGGCCAAGACGGCCTTAGTTTGACTTAAAACTGATATATCTAGACTCAGGACGCCCAAATTAGTCAAATGGACACCTGACACGTTTTTCGAGGTGGGACCCCACAGATCCTGAAAACTGGTCCAGACGACCTCAGACGGACATATGACTGATAAAATTGAAATCAAAACGTCCGAATTAGTCAAGAGAGACTGTGTCTGAAATTTCACCTGGAACGCCTCGGTTTACGTGTGAAAGGACAACACAATGTAGACACTACCGCAGTATAGGAAATAAATAGTGATTTAGCATAGAATGGGCTCTTAGATAGTATAAAACAATTAGAAATTGTCAGTACAAAAATTAGGTTCAGAAAATCTAATTTTTGAATGAAAATTAGAACACTGCCTAGAAAGGGCTGAAAAACGCAGTAGAAAACTAGACTGCACAGAACCGATTCAGTTAGACTTTTACCCCAACCAAACCATGCCCCCTTTGGTTAGGAAAACAGCTGCAAAACCAGCTGAAAGTGATCCCTTAAATCAAGGGATGTGTTGGAGTTTTTAGATTAAAAAAATGGGGTTTTAAGGACAAGAGGACCATGACCATTTAATGCAAACTTGCTCCCTTTCACCCTCCATCATGGCTCTGAAATTTCAAGGGCTGCAGCACAGATTTTTGTCCCCCAATTGAGCTAAATTATGGCTTAATTAAGAGGGCTTAGAGTTAAGCAAAGTTGCTTAGAGTTGCCTATAAAAAGGTGCAACCACCCTTAGGTTTCACTTTTCCCATTTGCTCACAAAAATCTCTCAAGAAAAATACAGTTTTCTCTCCCCTTTCTCTTCAGAAAATCCGATCCCTCTTCAGCCCCTAAACCACCCATATTTTCACATAACTTTCACACAAAAGCTTGGCCACACAAGTTGTAAGAGGTGCACTCTTCCAAGGTAGTTTCGGTAAGACCCTAGAACCGAAATTTTTTCTATAGTGTAATTTTTCATCTTGGCTGGATATTAAGAGAAACGTTTTGTTTTCCTTGTGTTCTCATTCTACCACAAATGATCCCTCAACCCTCTTTGTTTTCTATGGAGCCTTGACAGCCACCCTTGGCCCGGTTGTGCTTGGATCAAAGCAGTCTAAGGTATAAACCGAAAAACCCCCATCTTTTGTGGTTAGTTGTTTTTAAGTTTTTGATCAAAGGAGATTTATATGTATTTGGTTATGCACATGGGTTGTAATAAGTTATTTGAGCCCTTAGCTTTCAGTTTTTAAATTTTTTGTGGTTGCGGTTGTGTTTACTTTAGTTTACAAGTGGTTTGAGATATGTGTGTGCATGAGTGTGTAGAGGGTGGCTGGACACAAAATCTGTCCCCAGGATCAGCCACGGATTTTGGCCAGTTTGACCCACTTAGGTTCCGAATTTGGGATTTGGTAAAACATAAATTTTTAAGGAAATTTCGATACAGTCGTTTTTACAAGAAATAGCCATTGGCCAAAAATGAACGTATGATAGGCTTTTCGGCTGGTTTTGGTTCGGTGTCCAAAACTGGGAGTAACAAATCCGGACCAAATGAACAGTCTCAGATTTTAATTAAAATGACCCTTTTAAAGGCCGAACCAGAATTTGGTCAAAACACAAAAGTTTTAGATCTCGACGAAACCTTGAAACTAACTCATGTAGGTTTCAAAAATTCGGCCGTTTCGGGCCCCAAACAGACCTATTTTCAAAAGTGTGTAAAACTGGAACTTTTATAAAAACTGGGCACAAAGGCCACGGGTTTGATGAATTTAGGAGCCGTTAGAGTTAGAATTAGGCTCCGAAATGAACACAAGAATTGTTCATTTTGTCGAGGATGAAAAGTTTCGTGAACGCCAATTTCTCAAACAAAGTCATTTCGAACAAGTTTCAAATTATTTTCAAAAGTGGTCCAACACCACATTTTTTAGCACATTTACAATGTGTTCCCTTTAAATGACTTAGAAATGATTTCAACAAAAACACCTTCATCCTCCAACGGGACGAGGTGAGACTCGTTTTCAAAAATGTGGGGACACCATACCCCTTTCAAACCATTTCAAACACTTTGCTTTCAAAAAAATGTGGGGACACCATACCCGTTTCAAAATGAAAAATCCTTTTGTAAGAATTTCTAGATTTGAACAAAGTTTCAAAGGAATTTCACAAAGACCAAGGGACGTTTTTAGTAAGATATGGTAGAGGTAGCCTAGTCGGCTACTACACCGTAATGCAAGGTAGCCCGGTAGGCTACCACACCCAAACAAGCAAAGTAACCCGAACGGTTACTATACCAAGCCTACACATAGTAGCCCGATAGGCTACCTAGTTGCCAAAACGTGAGGTAACCGGTCAGTTGACTGATCGGTAAATCAGTTAAGCACCGTGTTCAGAGTAACATTGTGAGGAATGTTGATTTAACTGTCAAGAAGACAGTTAATCAAACGTGACGAAAATTAGACACCAAATTCCTAGATAGGCCAATAAGGTACCGAGGGACCCCGGTACCACATGAAAGACGAGTATAGGCAAAAGTAGCCTAAGAACATGGTAGTTAATTTATGGGGCCATAAATTAATTAACCACATACGAATAAGTTAACTCTTGAGATAGAGAGTAAGTAGTGCCGACGGCAATCGTTATCAAGTAATTATCTACCTTAGTCACTAACAGTATTGGTGACTTAGAGAAGGTATTAACGAGAGACGTTATTGATGACAGGTAGTAACCTGCAAAATTCTAAAGGTGCGAATACAAGTGCTTGCAATTAGGTAAGTATAACTCCGCCTACAGCATGAATAAAATGATGTTAAAATGATGGTTTTACAGTATGTTAAGTATGCCTTACATGCACACGATGTTGCACAACATACATAAGAGCATATAGTTTCACAATCGAGTAGATTAACGAAAGAACAAGTTAGAAGCCATAGATCCCTACCGCATAGGATTGGGGATAGCTTAGAGAAGCGTATAGCTAGAACAGTTAAACAAGATGGAAATAAATAGGTGTGCCGTACCGGCTCCTTCAGTCGAAAGGGTTTCCAGTTAAAGAAAGTTAAGGCCAAAAGTTGAGCCTCAGTTGATGGCTCTTCGGCATTAGTTGACCTCGGGCGTTACCGTTGGTCTGCGCGCACACGATACTGACACATGGGCCCTAACTAGACAAGAGAAAGAAAAGAGTACTAAAGCATAAATGAACATAACCGGATCATGCATAGTTCACTGTCCGCATTAGTTCGCTATGCTTTCAGCTACAATAAGATACATGCTTTTACATGAAGTAATCTGTATGCATATGGTATATAAAGTTTGTATGCTATGACATGATATGTGATGATATGGTATATGCTAAGTGTTATATGTGACTATCTTGCATGCTTATGCGTTTTAAGTATGTCTTATGTTTAAACATGTTTTGCGGTTAACATGTTGTACTTACTGGGCATAAAGCTCACGGAGTTTGTTCATGCTGTAGGTAAGCGTCCTATGGCATAAGCCACGATGGGCAAATGACGGTGGCGGAGGCAGATGTAAGGCGAGGTTATGGACACCATATGAGTTTAACTTCCGCACAGTTTAAGTAAACAGTATTTTGAACAGTAACAGTACAGTACCAGTAAATGGTACTTTTAAATAGTAATCGTTAAATGGTATTTTTGAACAGTAATGCTTACACAATATTTTTGAATAGTAATAGTTGAATAATATTTTCGAATAGCAGCTGATTGATACTATTCAAAAATACTATTCCACAAAATCAATAGTATAAGTATGTTTGCAAGATTATTATTATGTTTTAAATTCTGCTTTTAATAGTACATGTACATGAATAGTAAATACGTGTGCTAGAAAAAAATATTCTTCTAAACTTAGGGTAACCTATTAAAGATATTTTAAGTAAGCAATATTCAATTATAAGAAAGTATAAGTAAAAGTAAAGAAATAGTAGTTTTACAGTGATGGTCCGGGCCGTCTAGGGCTCGGGGCGTCACAGATACATCGACCACTGACGCTTGAGCCGCCAGCACCATAGGTTAGAGCACCGGTACCGATCCAAGTGCCACCTCCTCGATTGGTAGTTAATCCACCAATAGCCATAGATATTCCAGTTGTTAGAGGACGAGCCCATGTAGGAGCCAGAGTGTCAGTATGAGTGGTACATGTTTTTCACGATAGTCATCCACCCACCTTTGAGGGAGGTCAACAGGGGATCTCTACCTAAGATTGGCTGCATGATGTAGAGACGAGTATGTGCCAATGCGACATTGATGAGGACTGCTGGGTTCTGTTAGTAATCAGCACTTTTCGTAAGGATGCTCAAATGTTCTGGGAGTATTGCGACTAGGATATGTTGTTAGGGCTCGATTGGACCTAGTTCAGACAGATTATGATACAACAATTCCTGCCAAAGAGCCCAACACCGGTTCTAGACCCTCCAGAGAGCAGGTGTGACATCCCGTGCCCTAAATGGCCCGAACTGTGACTAAAAACTGCTACTTGTACTTTTTCTTTAAAACTGATACTTAAACTTTCTTACTTAAACACCCTAATTTTAGGGATTTTTTTCTTTTTTTTATGTGTATGTATTTACTATTCACATACATATACTTTAAATATACATTGTCTAAATTATTAGGAGTCCAAGTACCCATACATATATACCATACTATTTAATTATTTACTATTTGAAACTTACTGTCTATCTGTTACTATTCAAAAATACTATTTAATAGTTACTATTCAAAAATACCGTTTAATTATTACTATTCAAAGATACTATTTAATGGTTGCTATTCAAAAATGCTGCTCAACTGTTACTATTCAAAAATACTATTTAACAATTACTATTCAAAAATACTGTTCAACTGTTACTATTCAAATATATTATTTACTCAAGCTGTGCGGAAGATTTACTCACGGTGTATCCATAACCTCACCTCACATTCGCGTCTGCCACCGTCATCACTCATTGCTGCTTATGCCATAGGACGCTTACCTACAGCATGAACACACACTGTGAGCTTTATGCCCGGTAAGTACAACATGTAATCTGCAAAACATGTTTAAATCGTAAGCCATACTTAAGGCATATACAACTGGCAATCTGGTCCCACATTTACACAGAACATGGAAACATATCATGTGGCATCTCAGAATGCATAACATGTGGGCTTATCCTATCATGCAGCTAGGAAGTTTGCTCTATCTGTATCTAGGGCATAACGTGCATACTACATGAACCGTTTGTGCTTAATTATTCTTCCTTATTAATTATCTTTCTTTACCTTGCCAAGGGCCATTATGCGGAGAGCCACTTTGCAGAGGACCACTGTACAGAGGGTCATTTTGTTGATGGTCACTATGCAGAGAACCTTTAACTTAAACCAAAACCCTCTTCAAACAAAAAAGGCCGGTACGACATTGTTTAACAATTTCCCAATTGTTGAATCATGACTGTTATCCTTATGCCATAAGCTCTACTAAGCTATCCCCTAATCTTACATGATAGGGATCTAATGGCGTCTAACTTGTTCTTTCATCAATCTATGCGATTATGAAACTATATGCTTTTCTAACATGCTACGCAACAACTGTGCATGGTTTATACTTAACATAGTATGAAAACAGTACTTTAAACCCATTTTTGCTCATGCTGTAGGTGGAGTTGTACTTGCCTAATCTACAAGCAACTCGTTTTCTCACCTTTATCAGTTTACTGGTTACCACCTATCATCAATAACGTCTCTCATTAATACTTTGCTAAGTCACCGTTATCGTTAGTAACTAAAGTAGATAAATCACTTGGCACCGATTGCCATCGGTACTAATTCGCTCTCTATCTCGAGAGTTTACTTTTCTATTCGTGATTAATTAATTTATTACCCAATAAATTAACTACTATCATTCTTAAGTCACTATTTCCGTTAGTGACTATAACTTGTGTTTCTATGTGGTACTCAGGCCCATTCGTACCCTATTGGCCTACCTTGGGGATTTCGCATCTAACTTCCCTAGTTGTTTGGAGATTCCAGCCAGCCTTGTGCGATCGAAGGGCCTTCGATTCTGGTCTGGACAGCATGAAGTTGATTGTTTGTCATGCGAGCTTGGTTCCTTTGACTTTGAGGGTTGGAATAAGAGTTTTTGGCATTATGGCCTTCCTTGCCACAAAAGTAACAGCCACTCATTCTGTGATAACCGGGAATTTTAGATTCTCGGAGAAGGTTAAAATTATATGTATATAACAATTTTAATGAATAAAATATGAAAAAGTTATGTTTTAATACTGTTATGAATAGTATTAAAATGTTCTGGTAGTGTTAAAGTGTGTGAGTTCGGGAATGGAAAATCTTACCAGACATAATTGGGTAAGACAGTTCGAAAACAGAGTCAAAAACCCTAAAAAATGCATTGAGATGCACGAAAATGATAGAAATTTACGGTAGAGAATTCTAATCAAACAGAAGCAAAATAAGACAAACCGATCGCACCAGAGGCACCCGGAACCCGCCTACGTGATTTCGGTGAAGTTTCGTTCGGATCGGATTTTGGTCAAAAATTGACCACGAATTAATTAGTGAATTAATATAAATAGTAGGATGACATCACCATGATTATGTTATAAACCAAAATTATTTTCTTTAATTAGGAAAGTAATTTTGAAAGGTGTATGGTTTAGATTAGGTTACTTTATGATCAATGGCTAAGATC
The DNA here is from genome assembly GCA_035233585.1 of Antiaris toxicaria. Taxonomy (NCBI): domain Eukaryota; kingdom Viridiplantae; phylum Streptophyta; class Magnoliopsida; order Rosales; family Moraceae; genus Antiaris; species Antiaris toxicaria. Next base: position 89,619,313 of record CP141156.1, read on the forward strand.
ATGCCAAAAAGCCATTGAAAAATTTTAAAAAATTTTTGAAAAAGGCCATTCGGCCACTTGGAAAGGAAGAAGAAAAGAGTTTGATTTTTGCCCCAAAATCCTTACTTTTTAGTCCTTGAATAATTAGCAAATTATTGGAAAAAAATTACAAAAAAGTCCTTGAGTTTTGCCTATAAATAGGCATCAAAATCCATTCAAAAAAATGGATAAATTAGCCAAACTCTTGCCCGTTTTCTTCAGCCCAAATCCGTGGCCTTCTCCCCCCTTGTAAGCCAAAATTTTGTTGAAAATTTCACACCAAACTTAGCTTGCATTAGTATTCCAACATCAAGTCATCAACTAGTTAAGGTAAGCTTCAAAATTGAAGCTTTTCTCTTTGTTTTTCCTTAGAAAATCCGTGGGTATGAGAGTGCGAAAACAATGAAAAAAAAATTGTTATTTAGTTGATGATATGATGATGTTGTGTTTAGTTTGTTGTTGTAGAGATTAAGGCATGAATTAGGGTTTAGAAACAAGCAAAATTTTGCATGTTTTTCTTGAAAATCCGTGGCATTAGGGGTGTGAAAAATGCATGAGTATTGATGTTTTGGTTTAGTGTTTATGTTCATTTAATTATGTGTTGAACTAAGCATGAATTCGAATAGGGAAACAAGAAAATTTTGATGTAATTTTCTTGCTAAAACCGTGGGTATGAACACTAAGAAATGGAAAATTTTTAATGTTGAAAAGTGTTGATAAAAACCCTAGGAAAGAAAACAAGATTTTCTATGTGTTTATGCATGAAAATCCGTGGCTATGCTAGGTTAGAATGCATGTTTTGTTAGGATTTGATGTTGTTTTATAAATTAGAAAACCTAAGAGTGATATATAGTGATGAAAAATTATTTGGTGTTGATTAACATGTAAACTGAGGCTAGTTTGAGAAAAAAAAATTGTTGTTTGTGTTGATTCCTGAATATTGATTTATGTAGAAAATTTTTATACAAAGTTTGGAAACTTTGTATAAAATAGGCCTTTGGTATAATACGTGGCAGGTACAAAGGTTCTAAGGCGTACCTAACGTCGGGAAACCTTAAAAAATAAGCGGAAATGTTGTCAAAATTTCTAAAACGGCTTAAAGGCATTTCGGGAAACGAGGGGTAAGAATATTGGACTCAGGTGTGACAACCGGGAAATTCAGGCAATTCTCGGACGAAAATGTACAATTGTATGTATATAACAATTTGTACTATTTAAAGAGTGAAATAAATGTATTTATATTGTTCAGAATATATGAAAATGTTCTAACAATACTGACGAGTAAGAATTCAGTGTTGGAAAAATTCACTGAGTTGAAACGGGTGAAACGGTGCCAAAATCGGCATTGAAAACCCTAACCGGAGCAATAAAAGACGGTAAACTTCCGGGATTGATTTTGATCAAACGGAAGCAGATTAAATTGATCCGACTGCACAGGAGACCTCAGGAACACGCCGGGACGATTTCAGGAAAATTTCGGCTCAAACCGGCATTGGTCAAAAAGTAGTCGAATTAATGTGAATAGTGAAAGTCAAAGTCAACTTTCACTTTTGTAATTATGACATCATAAATCTAGATTAATAAATGAAAGAAAATGGTGGTTGGTGGAATGGAAGGCCATGATTCATTTAGCTTTTGATCTAAAGGCCAAGATTTGGCCAAAAATTACCATTTTTAATTTTTGAAAAATGGGGAAAGAAATGGCTTGAAAGATGTCAAATTGTCGTTGGTTTAGAGCCAAATTAATTGGCTTTTGGTTTGCATAAGTCGGCAAAACATTTACAAAGTGGCCGAAACCAAAATTTCAAGCCAAAAGCCATAAGAAAATTTTTCTAACTTCCTTCCATGGTGGCTACGTGAGGGACCAAGGGAAACCAAGTTTTATCTTCAACATTTCTTCACAAAAAGTGTGTCAAAACACTCCTAGAAGACAAAGGAAGCAATTGATTAAGGTATCTTCCCTTACACTTGATTTTTTCATGGTTTTTCTTCTTAAAATCCGTGGGTGAATAGTGATTGGAAGATGGAAAATTTTTGGTTGTTTTTCATAGATTTGATGTTGGGTTTTGTTAAGGATGTATTAAGGAAGAAAACCATGCAAATTCATTAAAGAAAAACCAAATTTTGGTTGGTTTTTCAAAGGTAAACCCGTGGGTTACCTTGAGTGACCAATGAGAAAAAGTTTTGGTTAATGGTTAACATGCTTTCTAAGTTTAAATTTGTGAAGAATAAAGCTTGTATTTCATTGTGGAAAGCTTGAAAAAAATTCTTGGTATGCATTTCATAAAGTGGCCGTGGGATGTTAATGGTTTGGAAGAAAAATTTTCATTGGTTTATGTGATATTTGGTTGATTGAAATCATGCAAATTAATGTGTAAATGGTGGCAATGTGAATGAAAGAATGAAACAAAATTTTTTGGCATGTTTTCATTCAATGGCCGTGGGGTATAAATGTGTGAAAACCCTAGGAAATTTGGTTGAAAATGCCAAGAAAATGGGCTTGAAAATGTGTTAAAAATGTGACATTTGAATGGCCTAAAATGTGGTGAAAGTTTGACAAAATTTGGTTCGGTTTTGTTGTGAAAACCGAAACCAAATTAAGGGTAAATTTGTGAAAAAAATGTTGTAATGTGGGTGATAATGTGAAATTGGAAAATTGTGGGCTTTTATGTAAAAGTTTGGAAAACTTTTACATAAAATAGGCTTGTGGTATAGTACGTGGCAGGTACATTCGGTTCGAGGCGTACCTAACGCCGGAAGCCTTAAATTTACGCCGAAATGCTGCCGAAATTTCGAAAACGGCATTCGGGGTAAAATTGGGAATTTAAAATAAAAGTTAGGGCCAGAACGGAAACCCGAGTCCCTAACGGAAAAGTGAATAAGGAAAACCTAAGGGGCGGTTTGTGAATAGTAACCCGTCCCCTAAAAATGAAAAAAAACGCGTGTGAGATTGAAAAACCGACCCCGAGGGGGGGGCGTTTTTGGAAAAAAAAAAAAAAGGTCCGAGTCGGGAACGGAAAACCCGAGCCTCGGAGACCTAGGTCGGGAAAGTCTAGATGAACGTTTTAAATACTAGTGAAACGTCCATTTGAGGCTCCGAAACGATAGAAAATCGCTAAACCGACGTAAGGGTCGGAATAGTGCTTCCCGAGGGCCGGGAAAGTGAAAAATGGAAATAAAGTAAAAACGAACCCGGTAATGATTAGAAAAGAGTCAGAAAAGTTCCTGAGAGCCAAAAATGCAGTCTGGATCAATAAAATTCCGTCAGGGGCAAAACTGCAATTTTGCCAAAATATTGGGGCAAAATCGTAATTTTACAAAAGTTGGGGGAAAATGGTGAAAATAATAAAGAAAACCTAAAAAGTTATAAATAGGTTTTATTTAAGCTTTTTAATGAAAAATAAAAGCTATAAATGGATATAAAATTAACAGACATAGTTTTGTCTGTAGGATCCCAAAATCGGCCTACAAGGAAGGCGATTCAAGATCCAAGAGAGAGAAAGGGAACAGTCTGATAAGGTAAGTTCAGACATTTACCTGTCTGCAACATATAGCAATATTGTGCTAATTTTAATGTACTAACTATAAGTTAGGTACATATGTGCTACGGGCACTATGACAGAATAGTGAGAGAGACGAAATGTGCTACGGGCACTATAAGGATGAGACACATAGTTAATTGTGCTTCGGGCACTAGAGCGAGATTAATGAAACTCACTCCCCTAAAATTAAAATGTGAACCATTCCTAACCACGGGACAATGTGAAGTCACCGGGTTAGAATGTTAAAAAGTCGGTAATGAAACCACTTTCTGGCGTACCAGCCTTCCGTACAGGAAGGTACTATTTTTGCCTTCGGGGCTATGAGACTAAGGCTGTGGAGGTCAGCACTGATGTACCGCTCCCAGTCATATAAAATTTTGCCTTCGGGGCTATGAGATCAAGGCTGTGGAGGTCAGCACTAATGTACCGCTCCCAGTCATACGCACTTAAATGGTACTGCCAACCTGAGCTCAAAACCAGAACGTAAATAAAGATAATGACCTAAAACTGAAACTGTGCCATAATTGAGCATAAGACAGTTTAGTGAGAGCACTAACATCGCGGTAGATGTACTAGTGTGAGACAGTGTTGTGGTCAAACTTACTATTCACCATGATTAGTGGTCAAAGTTACTATTCACGTATGAATAGTGGTCAAAGGACTATTCATGATGAATAGTACTATTCATAGAAATTTCATTTCTTGCATGTTTGAACTTACTGAGCCTGTAGCTCACCATTTTTGCTAATGTTGCAGGTAAGCGACCAGCTCAGTAGCTTATTTGACTGGATGCGGACGGGATGGCGCGTGTCAAATGGGATAACTGGGCGAGGGATATGGTACTGCCAGAGTCTTGTCGCTGAGCGTTAAAGTGAAGAAAAAAAAAAGGGGAAACAGTTCTTTTGTAATTATATATATTTTACAAAAGCACTGTATTATTTATATTACTTTGTACCTATCAACAAAGTAAATAGTGGAAAAAGATTTTATATGATGTTTAAAGAAAAAAAATTTTTTTTCCCAAAAACGTCATGATTTAAATAGAGGAGAGAGATAAGCCGGCGACCCATGAGAGTACAATCTATCGCAGTTAGCGATAAAGCTCAACTGTAATAATATTGTATGATCTCCACAAGGGGCGGGCCGCCACAGTTGGTATCAGTGCCAAGTTTGAGATTGGACTAGTCTAGAATACCAACTGCTGCCACAGTTGGTATCAGAGCGTGGTTTTCGAGTGGCTAAGTTTTGAATACCAATTGCCGTCACAGTTGGTATATCAGAGCAGTGTGACCATATCCCGATTTGACACTTCGCGCATCCTGCACCGCTATCCAAGTAAGTAGTTTACTTAAGTTCAGTTAATTATTTTCTTATGCGAAAATAATTATCTTATAGGTAGCACGATGACCAGACCTCCATATGTGAGACCCCAGCTACCACGACCAAGAGGGGTATTACGGGTATGGACGAGACCTATTGTGAGGCCGCCCATTTCCCAAAGGCCGGTAGTCAGACCCCCGGTACCCGAGAGACCTCCGGTACCAGTACCAGCACCAGTGCCAGCGCCAGTAGAGATAGTACAGCCACGACCGATAGTTCATCCACCGGTGGTAGTGGACATTCCAGTTGTTGGTGGACGCCAACATATTGGGGTGAGAGTGTCGGCACGGGCAGTACAGGCATTTAGGGCCAACAGTCCTCCGATGTTTGATGGTGGACGACAGTCGATGGAGACCAAGGACTGGCTCCATGCCATTAAGAGGATCATGGTGATTTGCGACATTGATCGAGATATGTGGATCCAGTTGGCTGTCAGTATGTTTCAGGGAGACGCTCGAGTGTTCTGGCAATATTGCGACCAGGAGATTTTATTGGGATTCAGTTGGGCTGAGTTCTGCCAGCGGTTGGCTAATCAGTTTCAACCTAGGGATCCAACACCTACTCCAGCACCTCCAGAGAGACGAGAGGCTGATACACCTGCGTACCCTGGATTCGATGAGGTCAGGGATTACATTCTCCAGACCGAGAGGATGGTCATGCTGTCTGGTGAGACACTGATGTCTTATGCAGCACGGTTTGAGGAGACCATTCGGAGGAGATGTCCGTTGCCCAACCTCACTGAAGCAAACTGTTGTGAGCTGTTTTGGAAAGGTTTATCCTTGGAGCTGAGACCGAGGGTGATCAAGCCGTTTCCTCCGACGCTCCAAGAGTTCGTGGTAACGATCAGGGCGATCGAGAGAGAGATTCTGATCGAGCATCTGACGCAGAGTCGACGAGAGACGCTGGGTCAAGATGAGATGTTTGCACGCATATTCGGGCCGAGAAGAATGATGAATGATCATGAGGCCGGACCATCTAGACCACGGGGTGGTGACGACTCAGATGAGCCAGATGACGATGAGGATCCGGAAGAATATCCTCTAGTCCCAGATGCGGGGAATGAGTGACCAGTAGATATGTATACATGTACATAAGTAGCTTAGACAAAAGCTCTTTTGTATAGACTTGTGGCCATTTTGTATAAACGGCCGATGTATATATGACTGGTGATGCCTATGTATGACATATAAATGTTTTGCTACGAATGAAATACCAAAATGATTATATGTTGTACGATGATGTGTTACGATGATGTGGCTTTACAGTGCCCTAAATTTCGTAAATTGATATAATTTTACGAATGCGGTTATGGAAAAGCTAACGGTGAATTATTGTGCCATAATAGGACAATAGCCAAGATGGTGGATTTGAGAAATCGACCAGAGGGACGGGAGCGACGTCCTGATATTATGGAGAGACTGGATCAGATACAAGCTTTGTTAGAAGCTCAGATGCAAGAAAATGCGAATCTGAGGCGACGGGTAGAGGAGCTAGAACAGATACAAGGCTCTGAGGGTACCCAAGTAGAACAACAAGCTGAGGTAGATCCGGTTATTCCTCCAGCTGCAGTACATGAGAGAGCTCCTGAGCCACAACCAGTATTGAATTTGGAACCCCTCTATGAAAGATTCAGGCGTATGAGGCCGCCAGAATTTGAAGGGTCTACAAATCCCTTAGAGGCTGAAGACTGGTTGTCATCATTACAAGTGATCATGGAGTTCATGAACCTAACCGACTGGGAGAAGGTTGCATGTGCGTCTTTTGTGCTGAGAAAAGATGCTCGGTTTTGGTGGGACACCGTGCGAATGAGAAGAGACGTGTCTACCATGAGTTGGGCGGAATTTCTGGAAGAATTTAACCAGAAATATTACGACCTTGCATCTCTGAGGCAGCAACAGAAAGAATTCTCAGAGTTGACGCAAGGGAACATGTCGGTAAGCGAAGTCTGCCGAAAGTTCGATCAGTTATCCCGTTTGTGCCCTTATGTGGTCCCTACTGAGAGGGAAAAGACACAAAAAATGATCGGGATGTTTAGGCCGGAAATTGCTGCGTTAGTAGACACTGGACTAGTACCACCTACTTCTGTAGCAGACTGTGTGAGTCGGGCCATTAGAGCTGAGTTTCATGTAGCTCGACAGAAAGAAGAAAGAGAGAAACACTGGGAGGCTAAAAAGAAGGAGAGGGCTTTGGTGAAGTCTACGCAAGTTGGTCAATCGAGCAAGCCTAGTCAGAATGCGAAACCAAGCCAGGGCAACAATCAAGGATCCCAGCAAAATAAGAGAAAAGGGAATTTTTCTGGGAATCACCAGGGAAATAATCGAAACCAGCAGCGGAGAACAGCTGGTAATGCAGAGTCTAATGTGTAAAACTGCCCTACATGCGGGAAGAGACATTCTGGGCAATGCAGATTTGGGCCACTTGTGTGCTACGAATGTGGAAAGGAGGGCCATTACGCCAGGAACTGTCCAAATAGGCAGGGTGGACAAGGCACTTCCCAACCGCACCAGACATGCCCACAAGCTCATTCCCTTCAAGCCAGAGTGGAAGAGTCACCAGTGAGGCCGCAACGCCAGGAGCAAATGTCACGTGCTGATGCTCGTGTGATGGCCTACAGCAAGGAAGACGCAGAGGCAGGAACATCAAACGTGGTGACAGGTCAGCTTCCTGTCGCTAGTCATGTAGCCTCTGTACTATTCGATTCCGGTGCTACGCATTCATTTGTTTCCTATGCATTTGCTGACAAGATAGGACTTCCTAAGGATAATATGGGAAGGGTATTTAAGACAGCCTTACCCTCTGGGGAAGTATTGTTGTCCAGTTACTGGCTACCCTATGTACCAGTATATGTGGCAAATAGGGAACTATATGCTGAGTTGATCGTAATGGAGATCATGGATTACGACGTGATTTTAGGCATGGATTTCCTAGGGAAATACCGAGCTACGATCGACTGTCGAAATCGAAAGATAGTCTTCCAACCCGAGGAAGAAGAGAGTTTCGAGTATGTTGATACTTCTCGAAGACCCAGGAAGATGATGATCAGTTCACTGAGAGCAAGCAAGCTGATAGCCAGTGGTTGCATGGGATATCTGGCATATGTGGTGGATACTACAGAGGAACAGAAGCTTCAAGCTGAAGATGTTCGGGTGGTTAATGAGTTTCTTGACGTATTTCCGGAAGAGTTACCAGGGATACCGCCAGAGAGAGAAATCTCGTTCGAGATTGAGTTGATGCCTGGAACAGCACCTATTTCTAAAGCACCATACCGTATGGCTCCAGTGGAGTTGAAGGAGCTGCAGGTACAATTAAAGGAGCTTTTGGATAAAGGATTCATCAGGCCGAGTTTTTCTCCATGGGGTGCACCTGTGTTATTCGTCAAGAAAAAGGATGGGACATTCCGACTGTGCATTGATTACCGGGAGTTGAATAAGGTTACGATCAAAAATAGGTATCCGTTACCTAGAATTGATGACCTATTCGACCAGTTAAAAGGCGCAGCGGTATTTTCCAAAATCGACTTACGGTCAGGATATCACCAGCTGAGAATTAAAGAGAGTGATATTCCTAAGACGGCGTTTAGGACTCGTTATGGTCACTACGAGTTCCTTGTGATGCCATTTGGATTGACGAATGCGCCAGCAGCATTCATGGATTTAATGAATAGAATTTTTAAAGAGTATCTGGATAAGTTTGTCATTGTATTCATTGATGACATTCTTATATACTCGAAGACTCAGGAGGAGCATAAAGAGCATCTGAGGATCGTGCTGAATACGATAAGGAAGCATCAACTGTATGCCAAATTCTCAAAATGCGAATTTTGGCTGGACAGAGTACATTTCCTTGGACATGTTGTATCCCAGGAAGGTATTGCGGTAGATCCGACAAAGGTAGAGGCAATTAACCAGTGGCCTGCACCCAAGAGTGTGACGGAAATACGCAGTTTCTTGGGGTTAGCTGGTTATTATCGGCGATTTGTAGAGGGATTCGCGCGACTAGCTGCACCTCTTACCGCTCTTACACGCAAAGAAAGGAAGTACGAGTGGACTATGGAATGCGAAAGAAGCTTCCAGGAGTTAAAGAAGCGACTGACAAGCGCACCAATCCTTACGCTTCCCACTGAAGGGGAGAAGTTCGTGATCTACAGTGATGCATCGAAAATAGGATTGGGAGCAGTCCTGATGCAAGACGGCAAGGTGATTGCCTATGCTTCCCGTCAGTTAAAGGAGCATGAAAGGAATTATCCTACGCATGACCTTGAACTTGCTGCAGTAGTGTTCGCACTTAAAATTTGGCGACACTATCTCTATGGAGCTCAATGTCAGATTTTCACTGATCACCAAAGCTTGAAGTATTTCTTCATGCAAAAAGAGCTCAATATGCGACAGAGACGATGGTTGGAATTGGTGAAGGATTATGATTGTGAAATCCTCTACCATCCAGGAAAGGCCAACCGTGTAGCGGATGCCTTAAGTAGGAAGTCTACCATATCGCACCAGCTACCAATAAACAGGCTTCTGAAGCCATTGCAGCAAGAGATAAATTCTTTGAACTTGGAGTTGATATCTGGAAGATTAGCTGCACTCCAAGTGGAATCATCGCTATTTGAGGAAATAAAGGAAGCTCAAAGGCGAGATCCAATGATGGTAAGTGCTCAAGAAGGAATTTTCAAGGATGGAATAATCCTTTATCAAGGAAGGATAAATGTTCCAGCTGATGAGGAACTTAGAAGACGGATCATGTCAGAAGCTCATGAGACACCCTATTCGGTTCATCCCGGAGCGAGCAAGATGTATCAGGACTTGAAGTTACAGTTCTAGTGGAAAGGGATGAAGAACGATATAGCTAAATTCGTGAGTAGATGCATGACCTGTCAGAGAATCAAAGCGGAACATAAACATCCAGCAGGAAGATTGGAACCGTTGGAGATTCCTGAATGGAAATGGGAACACATTACGATGGATTTTGTAGTGGGACTCCCAAAAACCCGAGAAGGTTATGACGCCATTTGGGTTATTGTGGACAGACTGACCAAGACGGCACGGTTTATAGCTGTCAAGATGACTTTTTCGCTGGAAAAGTTTGCTCAGCTGTACATAACTCATGTCGTCAGACTACATGGATTACCGAAATCCATTGTATCAGATCGAGATGCACGGTTCACTTCGAATTTCTGGAAGTGTGTGCAAGAGGCCATGGGTACTGAATTGAGACTCAGTACGGCTTTTCATCCGCAAACAGACGGGCAGTCAGAGCGGACAATTCAGACGTTAGAGGACATGCTTCGAGCTTGTGTTATGGATTTTGCGGGAAATTGGAACGAGAAGTTACCATTGATTGAATTCTCGTACAATAATAGTTACCAAGCTTCGATAGGCATGGCACCTTATGAGGCTTTGTATGGACGGAAGTGCAGATCACCATTACACTGGTACGATTTGCGAGAAAAGCAGTTGCATAAGACGGATTTCATGCAAGAGACTTCCGATGCAGTTGCTAGAATTCAGCGTCAAATGAAAATTTCGCAAAGCCGACAAAAGAGCTACGCGGATAAAAGGCGGAGATCCTTGGAGTTTGATGAAGGAGACTTCGTGTTTCTCAAGGTATCGCCTATGAAGGGGATTATGCGTTTCGGTAAGAAGGGGAAACTGAGTCCAAGATACATTGGACCTTATGAAATTATCGAACGCATTGGAAAGGTCGCTTACAGATTAGCGCTACCTCCAGAATTGTCGGCAGTGCATAACGTATTTCATGTGTCGATGCTGAGAAAGTATATACCAGATCCGTCCCATGTATTGAAGCATGAGCCTATTCAAATCCACGAGGATTTGACATATGAGGAACAGCCTATTCAAGTACTAGCTCGTGAAGAGAAAGTACTGAGGAATAAGGTAATCCCACTAGTGAAGATTTTGTGGAAAAATCACAATATTGAAGAAGCTACATGGGAACGAGAAGACGAGATGAGGAAATTATACCCCCATTTGTTCTAATTTTCGAGGACGAAAATTTTATAAGGAGGGGTGAATGTGACAACCGGGAAATTCAGGCAATTCTCGGACGAAAATGTACAATTGTATGTATATAACAATTTGTACTATTTAAAGAGTGAAATAAATGTATTTATATTGTTCAGAATATATGAAAATGTTCTAACAATACTGACGAGTAAGAATTCAGTGTTGGAAAAATTCACTGAGTTGAAACGGGTGAAACGGTGCCAAAATCGGCATTGAAAACCCTAACCGGAGCAATAAAAGACGGTAAACTTCCGGGATTGATTTTGATCAAACGGAAGCAGATTAAATTGATCTGACTGCACAGGAGACCTCAGGAACACGCCGGGACGATTTCAGGAAAATTTCGGCTCAAACCGGCATTGGTCAAAAAGTAGTCGAATTAATGTGAATAGTGAAAGTCAAAGTCAACTTTCACTTTTGTAATTATGACATCATAAATCTAGATTAATAAATGAAAGAAAATGGTGGTTGGTGGAATGGAAGGCCATGATTCATTTAGCTTTTGATCTAAAGGCCAAGATTTGGCCAAAAATTACCATTTTTAATTTTTGAAAAATGGGGAAAGAAATGGCTTGAAAGATGTCAAATTGTCATTGGTTTAGAGCCAAATTAATTGGCTTTTGGTTTGCATAAGTCGGCAAAACATTTACAAAGTGGCCGAAACCAAAATTTCAAGCCAAAAGCCATAAGAAAATTTTTCTAACTTCCTTCCATGGTGGCTACGTGAGGGACCAAGGGAAACCAAGTTTTATCTTCAACATTTCTTCACAAAAAGTGTGTCAAAACACTCCTAGAAGACAAAGGAAGCAATTGATTAAGGTATCTTCCCTTACACTTGATTTTTTCATGGTTTTTCTTCTTAAAATCCGTGGGTGAATAGTGATTGGAAGATGGAAAATTTTTGGTTGTTTTTCATAGATTTGATGTTGGGTTTTGTTAAGGATGTATTAAGGAAGAAAACCATGCAAATTCATTAAAGAAAAACCAAATTTTGGTTGGTTTTTCAAAGGTAAACCCGTGGGTTACCTTGAGTGACCAATGAGAAAAAGTTTTGGTTAATGGTTAACATGCTTTCTAAGTTTAAATTTGTGAAGAATAAAGCTTGTATTTCATTGTGGAAAGCTTGAAAAAAATTCTTGGTATGCATTTCATAAAGTGGCCGTGGGATGTTAATGGTTTGGAAGAAAAATTTTCATTGGTTTATGTGATATTTGGTTGATTGAAATCATGCAAATTAATGTGTAAATGGTGGCAATGTGAATGAAAGAATGAAACAAAATTTTTTGGCATGTTTTCATTCAATGGCCGTGGGGTATAAATGTGTGAAAACCCTAGGAAATTTGGTTGAAAATGCCAAGAAAATGGGCTTGAAAATGTGTTAAAAATGTGACATTTGAATGGCCTAAAATGTGGTGAAAGTTTGACAAAATTTGGTTCGGTTTTGTTGTGAAAACCGAAACCAAATTAAGGGTAAATTTGTGAAAAAAATGTTGTAATGTGGGTGATAATGTGAAATTGGAAAATTGTGGGCTTTTATGTAAAAGTTTGGAAAACTTTTACATAAAATAGGCTTGTGGTATAGTACGTGGCAGGTACATTCGGTTCGAGGCGTACCTAACGCCGGAAGCCTTAAATTTACGCCGAAATGCTGCCGAAATTTCGAAAACGGCATTCGGGGTAAAATTGGGAATTTAAAATAAAAGTTAGGGCCGGAACGGAAACCCGAGTCCCTAACGGAAAAGTGAATAAGGAAAACCTAAGGGGCGGTTCGTGAATAGTAACCCGTCCCCTAAAAATGAAAAAAAACGCGTGTGAGATTGAAAAACCGACCCCGAGGGGGGGGCGTTTTTGGAAAAAAAAAAAAAGGTCCGAGTCGGGAACGGAAAACCCGAGCCTCGGAGACCTAGGTCGGGAAAGTCTAGATGAACGTTTTAAATACTAGTGAAACGTCCATTTGAGGCTCCGAAACGATAGAAAATCGCTAAACCGACGTAAGGGTCGGAATAGTGCTTCCCGAGGGCCGGGAAAGTGAAAAATGGAAATAAAGTAAAAACGAACCTGGTAATGATTAGAAAAGAGTCAGAAAAGTTCCTGAGAGCCAAAAATGCAGTCTGGATCAATAAAATTCCGTCAGGGGCAAAACTGCAATTTTGCCAAAATATTGGGGCAAAATCGTAATTTTGCAAAAGTTGGGGGAAAATGGTGAAAATAATAAAGAAAACCTAAAAAGTTATAAATAGGTTTTATTTAAGCTTTTTAATGAAAAATAAAAGCTATAAATGGATATAAAATTAACAGACATAGTTTTGTCTGTAGGATCCCAAAATCGGCCTACAAGGAAGGCGATTCAAGATCCAAGAGAGAGAAAGGGAACAGTCTGATAAGGTAAGTTCAGACATTTACCTGTCTGCAACATATAGCAATATTGTGCTAATTTTAATGTACTAACTATAAGTTAGGTACATATGTGCTACGGGCACTATGACAGAATAGTGAGAGAGACGAAATGTGCTACGGGCACTATAAGGATGAGACACATAGTTAATTGTGCTTCGGGCACTAGAGCGAGATTAATGAAACTCACTCCCCTAAAATTAAAATGTGAACCATTCCTAACCACGGGACAATGTGAAGTCACCGGGTTAGAATGTTAAAAAGTCGGTAATGAAACCACTTTCTGGCGTACCAGCCTTCCGTACAGGAAGGTACTATTTTTGCCTTCGGGGCTATGAGACTAAGGCTGTGGAGGTCAGCACTGATGTACCGCTCCCAGTCATATAAAATTTTGCCTTCGGGGCTATGAGATCAAGGCTGTGGAGGTCAGCACTAATGTACCGCTCCCAGTCATACGCACTTAAATGGTACTGCCAACCTGAGCTCAAAACCAGAACGTAAATAAAGATAATGACCTAAAACTGAAACTGTGCCATAATTGAGCATAAGACAGTTTAGTGAGAGCACTAACATCGCGGTAGATGTACTAGTGTGAGACAGTGTTGTGGTCAAACTTACTATTCACCATGATTAGTGGTCAAAGTTACTATTCACGTATGAATAGTGGTCAAAAGACTATTCATGATGAATAGTACTATTCATAGAAATTTCATTTCTTGCATGTTTGAACTTACTGAGCCTGTAGCTCACCATTTTTGCTAATGTTGCAGGTAAGCGACCAGCTCAGTAGCTTATTTGACTGGATGCGGACGGGATGGCGCGTGTCAAATGGGATAACTGGGCGAGGGATATGGTACTGCCAGAGTCTTGTCGCTGAGCGTTAAAGTGAAGAAAAAAAAAAGGGGAAACAGTTCTTTTGTAATTATATATATTTTACAAAAGCACTGTATTATTTATATTACTTTGTACCTATCAACAAAGTAAATAGTGGAAAAAGATTTTATATGATGTTTAAAGAAAAAAAAAATTTTTTCCCAAAAACGTCATGATTTAAATAGAGGAGAGAGATAAGCCGGCGACCCATGAGAGTACAATCTATCGCAGTTAGCGATAAAGCTCAACTGTAATAATATTGTATGATCTCCACAAGGGGCGGGCCGCCACATCAGGGAGGAAACCGGGACCCCTCGATGGATTAGGGTTAGAAATGGAAAACCAACCTAAAAGGAATAGTAAACCAACCCTGATAGACTAAAATGCCTAAAATAGGAAAAAAATTCATGTTAGGGGTATTTTGGGAAACGAGGGAAAAATATAGGTCGGGATAGGAAACTCGAGCCTCTCGAGGACCGAGGGCCGGGAACAGGATGAAAAATGTTTTAAGAATAGTGAAATGGCCATTTGAGGCTCCAAAACGCTCGAAAAACGAAAAAACGACCATAGGTGATGGATGAATAGTAACCAAGGGCCGGGAAAAATGAAATTGTGATTTTGCAGTAATTTAAACTATAAAATGATACATAAGCCTAAGGAATATTATTTTAAAATATTTGGGCTTAGAAAATTTAAAAAAAATGATGGAACGGAATAGTTACGGTCCCGAGACCCGTTAGGGGCAAAATGGTCATTTTGACCAAAAATTTTTGAAAGGCTCAGAAAAGGACCCTAAAAGACCTAGAATAACTTAGATAAAATTCTAGGATCCAAAATAGGGATTTTAAAGTTAAAATCTAGAGTTTAAATAATACACGGGCGTGTACAGTGAAACACGACCGTGTGGAATAGAACTGAGAGAAATACGGTTAGGGACACGGGCGTGTTGTAAACCGTGTGTCACATAAAGATTTGAATGTTGTGTAAAATTTATCACGTAATAAATATATTTAGAGTGATAATCAATGAAGGGTATTAACAGATGATATTATGTCTGTACGAACCCAATTTAAAGATAAAACTGCAGAAGAGTTCCGGAAGTGGACGTTACTGCAGTATTGGTAAGTTCAAGCATGTTCATGTCTGCAACATGAAATACTATGTTGATTTATTCTGTACTAGATGTACACTAGATATAAAGTCTTATAGACATTTGGGGATTAGTTAGAATAACATATCCCAGATAATGAGAATGAATAAGACCTACGGGCAATGGAGGATAGTGACCTTGAGGTGATGATTAATTGCACTTTGTCAAGACTATAAATTGAAAGATGGTAATGAAACCATTAAGGTGTACCGCCCCTCTAACATAGTGGTGGAGGTTTTTCTCAGATCCTACGAGGATATCAGGGCTGTGGAGGCCGATGTTCTAAGGTCGCTCCTTAGACCCTCCCAGTCAGTGCGCTAATAATCATCGGTACTACCATAAATAGAGCTCTAAACTAGAAATCAAATAAAGAATGAACAATCAATAAAATGATAAAAATCATAATTGAGCATAACCGAAGTACACTAAGTATAATGATTTCGGTTAGGGTTTGTGAATAGTAATCGTTTAGGCTGATGTGAATAGTATCGGGTTATAGTAATGTGAATAGTTACCCGTTCGGGTAAAGTGAATAGTAATCAGTTAGGGTAACTGTTACTATTCATCGATAAAAGACCAAAGTTACTATTTATAGTGAATAGTATTATTCATAGAAAATTGAGTTTTCAATGTTTTTGAATCCGTATGATTCTTACTAAGTATGTTTGAACTTACTGAGCCTGTCAGCTCACCAGTTTGTTCATGTTACAGGTAAGAAACCTGTCCAGTAGATTTCTGGATGGCGGCAGGATGCGAACGTGTCAAGGGGATAGAGAACTCACCGTAGACTTGGTCCTGCCATAAGTTTTCCGCTGAGCTTTTAAAGTTAATGAATTGAAGAGAATGGGTTTGAAACAAAATATACAGTACATATATATATTATATGTTGTATATTATGTTGTACTTCATAAAGACATATAAAAGTTAGTATTATATGTTATATATTATGTTGTACTTTAAAACTGACGACCCGGATTCGGCACATGAGCCATCTTGGTCGGCCTTAGAGGCGATTCATGACAGTTGCGGGTGGTCAGAATCAGGGGGCATCACACATTCCTTGCTTGCATTCCCCCAAGTGTCCCTTTCCACATTTCAAGCACGTCGGGCATTGGCTGTTGTTTCCTTCTTGGTCATTTCTCTTCTGAGGGAAGTCCTTCTATGAACCTTGGTTGCCCTGATTCCCCTTTCTCTTGTTGTGGTTATGGGATTGCCTACTGTTCTGGTTGGTTCCAATGTTCTGCCCTTTGTGCTGTGTCTCGGGGTTCTGCTTCCCCTTAGCCTATTTATCTTGCGTCTTTTCTTCCTTTTAAGCATTATAGATCTGAGCCTTTCTTTCCCTGTATTGGGCCAGCCAGTACTCTACTTGGATGGCCCTGTTGACACATTCTGCTATAGTTGCGGGTCCATGACTTCCACCGCATACTTGGACGGTAATGCCCATTCTGAACATTTTCAACATTCTTCTTACCTTCTCCTTCTCAGTCGGCACTAAGTCTGGATAGAGTCGAGCCTGCTGCTCAAATATCTGGACTGCCTCCTTCATGGTCATGCTACCTTGACACAGATTGTTGAACTCATCTTATTGAGCTACTAGGGCCTCGTCGTTGAAGTATGTCTCCTTGAACTCATCGATGAAGTCTGCCTAGTTCATCTCAATAACGTTCCTTCAGATGGCCATGGTCTTCCACCATTGGCATGCTCCTTTGCGTAGGGCAAGGGATGAACATAGTACTTTCTCCCTTTCTGTCAGTCCTACAAGGTCCAAGATGACCTGGATATCAGTCAGCTAGTTGTCAGCTTCGATGGGGTTTGTCATTCCTTCAAATTCTGGCACCTTCATGTGCCTGAATCACTAGTATAGGTTGCCACCTCTATAGGCTGGCACAAGAACGTTGACTACAGTGGGAATAGCTATAGTCGATGGTGTAGGAAATAAATCGGTAAAAACGTATCAGAGTGGTGCAGCGGAACAATAAAAATTTTTCAAGATCGTTAAATATCTCATGATGCCATATACAATAAACCAACAACAATTTAAACTCATACTGTGACGACCAGAGAATTTTAGCGGTGTGACCTAGTTTAATCTAGGGTTTTCTATGAGTTCTGTAAGTAAGAATGTAAAGAAACACTATGGTTGTAATTAGACAAATTATAGTGTTAATAGAAATAAATAAATGTTTTGGAGGAAATTAAAATCTCCAAAAATAAGTAGAGAATAAAGTATATGAGTAAGAAAGTGAATTCAGGCCCAAAACGCTCAAAAAGGAGTAGTTTCGGTATCTGAACAGTATAAAGATAAGAATATGGCAAGTCAAAGTAAGAGCACAGTAAGAAAAGTACAAATATATGTATATAATAATTTGTACTATTTAAAGAGTGAAATAGATGTATTTGTATTGTTTAGAATATATTAAAATGTTCTAACAATACTGACGAGTAAGAATTCAGTGTTGGAAAAATTCACTGAGTTGAAACGGGTGAAACGGTGCCAAAACCGGCACTGAAAACCCTAACCGAGCCAATAAAAGACGGTAAACTTCCGGGATTTATTTTGATCAAACGGAAGCAATTTAAATTGATCCGACTGCACAGGAGACCTCAGGAACACGCCGGGACGATTCCAGGAAAATTTCGGCTCGAACCGGTATCGGTCAAAAAGTAGTCGAATTAATGTGAATAGTGAAAGTCAAAGTCAACTTTCACTTTAGTAATTATGACATCATAAATCCATTTAAGAAATGGAAAGAAATTGGTGTTAGGTAGGATGAATGGCCATGATTCATTTGCTTTTTGATCTAAAGGCCAAGATTTGGCCAAAAATATACCTTTTTAATTTTTGAAAAATGGAGAAAGAATTAGGTGGAAAGGTGTTGAAATTTGATTGGTTTAGAGCCAAATTAATTGGCTTTCTTCCATGCATAAGTCGGCAAGTTGGTAACAAAGTGGCCGAAACTTTGTTTCATGCCAAACCAAAAGAAAAAATTTTTTTTTCTAAGTCATCCATGGAGTCTACGTGAGCCACCCAAGGAGAACCAAAGAATTCCTTCAACATTTCTTCACAAAAGGAGTGTCAAAGTGTTCTTAGAAGACAAAGGAAGCATTAGACCAAGGTAACTTCCTTTTTCACTTAATTTTTCATGGTTTTTCTTCATGGAATCCGTGGGTGAATAGTGAGAAAAAGATGAAAAATTTTTGGGTGTTTTTCATGGATTTGATGTTGGGTTTTGTTAAGGATGAAATAAGGAAGAAAACCATGTAATTTGTTTAAAGAAAAACCAAATTTTGGTTGGTTTTTCTAAGGAAAATCCGTGGGTTACCATGGGTAATCAGTGAGAAAAAAGTTGTGGTTTATTGCTAACATGCTTTCTAAGTTTAAATTGGTGAAGAATAAAGCATGTATTTCATTATGGAAAAACTTGAAAAAAATTTTGGTGTGCATTGCTTAAGGAGGCCGTGGGTTTCCTAAAGGTTTGGAAGAAAAATTTTGCATGAATTATGTGGTATTTGGTTAATTTAAATCATGCAATTTAATGTGTAAATGGTGGAAATGTGATAGAAAGAATGAAACAAAAATGCTTGACATGTTTAGCATTCAATGGCCGTGGGTTATACAAGGGTAAAACCCTAAGAAATTTGGTTGAAAAGAACAAGAAAATGGGCTTGAAAAGTGTTAGAAAAATGGCATTTAATAGCCTAACAAGTGGTTGAAAAGTTTGAGAAATTTCGGTTCGGTTTGGTGGTGAAAACCGAAACCAAAACTAAGGGCAAAATTGTAAAAAAATTTTGTAATGTAGTTAAAAATGTGAAATTGGAATTTGTGAGCTTTTATGTAAAAGTTTGGAAAACTTTTACATAAAATAGGCTTGTGGTATAGTACGTGGCAGGTACATATGGTTCGAGGCGTACCTAACGCCGGAAGCCTTAAAATTACGCCGAAATGCTGCCGAAATTTCGAAAACGGCTTTCGGGGTAAAATAGGAATTAAAAATAAAAGTTTAGGGTCGGGTCGGAAACCCGAGTCCCTAACGGAGAATTGAATAAGGAAAACCTAAGGGGTGGTTCGTGAATAGTAGATCGACCCCTAAAAATGTAAAATGAGAGTGAAACGGAAAAACCGACCCCGAGGGGGGGCGTTTTTGGAAATGAAATAAAGGTCCGAGTCGGGTACGGAAAATCTGAGCCTCAGAGACCTAGGTCGGGAAAGTCTAGATGAACGTTTTAAATACTAGTAAAACGTCCATTTGAGGCTCCGAAACGATAGAAAATCACTAAACCGACGTAAGGGTCGGAATAGTGCTTCCCGAGGGTCGGGAAAGTGAAAAGTGGAAATATAATAGAAACGAACCCGGTAATGATTAGAAAAGAGTCAGAAAAGTTCCTGAGGGCCAAAAATGCAGTCTGGATCAATAAAATTCCGTCAGGGGCAAAATTGCAATTTTGCCAAAATATAGGGGCAAAATCGTAATTTTACAAAAGTTGGGAAAAATTGGGAAAATGATAAATAAAGCCCAAAAAGTTGTAAATAGGTTCTATTTAAGCTTTTTAATGAAAAATAAAAGCTATAAATGGAAATGAAATTAACAGACAAAGTTTGTCTGTAGGATCCAAAAATCGACCTACAAGGAGGGCGATCAAAGATCCTAGAGAGAAGAAGAGAAGAGATTGATAAGGTAAGTACAAACATTTAATTGTCTACTCACGAATGGACTTACCACAGAGTTGTGTTATATATATATATACATTTAAGCTATTCAGTTGTGACATGATACTAACATGTTCACGAGAATAGTAAGCAAGATCAGAAATAGAAAAGAGGAATAAAATAAGTCAGATAATAAGACTTAAAAGTTAAGGTTGGCGTACCGGCCTCCCCAGTTGTGAGGTTCCCAGATAGCCTCCACCCCAGAAGTGTGGCGCTGCCTCGTTGATAATGAGGTAGTTTATGGCTTAACTTCCTGCCTCCACCCCAGAAGTGTGGCGCTGCCTCGTTAATAATGAGGTAGTTTATGGCATGACTTACTACCTATAAGGTCAGTAGTCCAGAGATGACCTTAGGGTTGATCGGTGGGTCGCTCCCCTGATCCCCTATTGGTCTGCGCGCACCAGGTACGTCCAACCACGGGCCCACAAGTGAAAGATAAAGCAGATGAAGTAAAGCAAAGAAAAGAAAGAAATAGAATAGAAAGAACAAGTAGTATAGGACTAAAGAAAATAATTAGTCCTAAGTTGACAAACCCTAGAGTGGTGTATTCAGCTTATTTACTTGTATGTATGTTTGTACTTACTGAGCTTTAGCTCATTAGTCTATTCGTGCTGTAGGTAATAAAGGAAAGCAACCAGCAAGATGAAACAAGAGTAGCGGACTGACAGGCAGATCCCAGCGATGTCATGGACGGGTTATGGTTCCGTTTCGCAGAATTCCGCTGTACTCAAGGTGTAAAAGAAAGAAAGTGTAATAGTGAGATATATGTATAAAGACAAGACAAGAGTGTAGTATGTAAAGTAGTGAAACAAGCTTAAAAGTATGTTTCTATTTTTACGTACTTTAAAGTAACAAGACTCCAAAATATATTTTGGGAAAAAGTATTAAGAAGTACGTATATATTTATGTATACACAATTTTCAAGAATTAGTAGTTTCCTCCAGTAAAAAAAAAAAAAATATTCCTAGTTTTTCAAGAACAAATCTTTTAAACCCCAAGGAGAAGAAAGCTATAGAAACAAGCAAGCTAAGTAAGACTAAGCAAAGAATAAAGAAAGCAAGCAAGATAAGGTGGACGACCTAAGCTAGAGGGGTCGCCCACACATACCTCAAGGATGCCAATCTTACAGGAGGAGAATGACCGGAGGGCTTCAACCAACTAGCCTTCTCTACTATTCTCCAATTCCCGAATGGCTGAGTGTGTGGGCACTCTGAACCTCGATCAGTATGCTAGCACTGCTAGTCTCCTTCTGACCACCCAGATCTCTAAAGAACTTATTGTCACGGTGAGTTGTGTAACAATAAGCCTGCTCACCTGATAGCCTGTGGTCTGAGAGAACTAGAGTGGCAGGACCTCTATTTGTAGACTTACATGAGGTGATTCTCTGAATTTGAATTGGATTAGGAGAAGATATTCTCCTTTATCCACAAGCATAAAATCTGAATTTTCCAAGGGGAAAATCCCAACAATAAATTCGGCCACTTTAGGATAATTCCAATCCAAATTCAAATAAGATTTTAACTAGAATTTTATCTCCCTTTTTCCAACCAAAAAATCTGAAAATCCTTAAGGATATTCACCAAATAATTTTGGCCACTTTTGGATAAGGAAGAATCAAAATTCCACTAGGATTTTTAAGCTTGAATCTTATCTCATCCTTATCCAAAATAACCGAAAATCTCCTTGGAGATCTTCCTCAAATTTTCGGCCATAATCAGGGAGGAGAGAATCCAAATTCAACTAGGATTGAAACTTGAAATTTTCCTTGAACCTTATCCACAAAAAATCAGAAAATTCCATGAGGATAATCCTCAAAATTTTCATCCATTATTGTTAGGATTTGGATTCAAAATTTAAGCAGGATTCTAACAAGATTTTCCTCTTCATATCCAACTCAAATTCGAATTTCATTCCTTGTGGATTTACCATAAGAAATTCGAATCCCACTTGGACTGTGATTCAAAATTTGAATCTTAAATTTCAAATTCATATTTCAAATTTCAAATTTCAAATTTCAAATTTAAATTTCAAATTCAAATTTCAAATTCGAATTTCAAATTCAAAATTCAAATTCAAATTTCAAATTCAAATTTCAAAATTCAAATTTCAAAATTCAAAATTCAAATTTCAAAATTCAAATTTCAAAATCCACAAAATAGTTATATTTCAAATTCTTGTTCTCATGGATAATTTTCTACAACTCCAATCCAATCTCAAATAAAATCATGGCAACTTTATTTGGAGTTCGAATAATTTTGTACTCTATTATCCAAAACAAAATCTTAATCCAACCGGAGAGAATCTTGTCGACCATCCTAATCCTATGTCAACACCATCCATGCATAATAAACTAGCCAATAGCATATACAAATCAATTTTGCCAAACGTTAAGGAATTATATGGAGCTAGTAGAGGGACCAATTGAACATATATAATCGGGCTCCCGCAAATCCATACGATCATCATTCTTTATCGAACAACTCAATCATATGATCACTAATTTCAGAGTCACACCACTATAAACCTGAAACTGAACTTCCAATTACATACCGTATTACGTAAGCCTGTGACATGCTATCGTCTAATGACCTTGTCATGTATGCATAACCCTCATATGATATCCATGACCAGCCTTAGGCGAAAGTCTGTTTAATCCTACTGATCAGGCTATCTTAAAGTTCCATTATACTACCAAATAAAGAAAATGATTATTCACCATATGTGAATAAGAAGTCATCCGCCCAGCAGATGACCCAAAGCCTTGTCCATTTTCACATTCAGTATGATGCCTTTAAGAGGATACCCTTAACTCCTCATTAGAGCTATGATTCCGATATCTGTAAACGAACCCTTCATCGTATACAAGTCATGCACCCAACGAACTAGTCTATAAGCTTACTACCTCTGAGACGCTTTAGCCATTAGAACATCAAAGTACACAAGTCATATACATGAAGCTGTCCATCTGCTCAAGATTAAGGTTATTACACAATTAATGTCAAAAGCATATTGATCTACTCAAAGCGGACTTCGTAGATCGACTACGCTTTAGTCCCAGTCTAATATGTCACCACCAAGAAACATATCTATGTCTCTACTTGGGAGTCCAGCTCCAAACAGTCAAGACAAACCATCCCCTCTAAGGCTTTAGACAACAGAATAGTCTTAACATGAGTTAGAAGCTCGGTCTAACCCCATAGACTACAAACCATAGTTTAGATCATTTACTTTAGAATATTGTTTTCTTGCATACAAAAGTCCATTGCATGCAACGTTCTAACAGTTTAACACAAGTTGTCAGGGAGTCATATTTGCTTACATTTACTTTAACATGTAAATAAAACTAGGATAGATAGCAATGTAATGAATAACCTCTATATATATATAATTTTATCATCCAGTTCAAAATAAATACATCAAAATGTCTCTAATGCTTAGGGCATTTCCTAACAATCTCCCCTCCAAGGCTTTAGACAACATAATAGTCTTAACATGAGTTAGAAGCTCGGTCTAACCCCATAGACTACAAACCATAGTTTAGATCACTTACTTTAGAATATTATCTTCTCGCGTACAAAAGTCCATTGCATGCAACATTCTAACCGTTTAACACAAGCTGTCAGAGAGCCATATTTGCTTACATTTACTTTAACATGTAAATAATGTGACAACCGGGAAATTCAGGCAATTCTCGGACGAAAATGTACAATTGTATGTATATAACAATTTGTACTATTTAAAGAGTGAAATAAATGTATTTATATTGTTTAGAATATGTGAAAATGTTCTAACAATACTGACGAGTAAGAATTCAGTGTTGGAAAAATTCACTGAGTTGAAACGGGTGAAACGGTGCCAAAATTGGCATTGAAAACCCTAACCGGAACAATAAAAGACGGTAAACTTCCGGGATTGATTTTGATCAAACGGAAGCAGATTAAATTGATTCGACTGCACAGGAGACCTCAGGAACACGCCGGGACGATTTCAGGAAAATTTCGGCTCGAACCGGCATCGGTCAAAAATAGTCGAATTAATGTGAATAGTGAAAGTCAAAGTCAACTTTCACTTTTGCATTTATGACATCATAAATCAAGTTTATTAAATGAAATAAATAAGGTGGTTGGTGGCATTAATGGCTAGGATTTAATCACCTTTTGATCTAAAGGCCAAGATTTGGCCAAAAATTACCATTTTTAATTTTTGAAAAATGGGGAAAGAAATGGCATGGAAAGATGTCAAATTTTGATTGGTTTAGAGCCAAATTAATTGGCTTTCCTTCATGCTTAAGTCGACAATTTTGTAACAAAAGGGCCGAAACATTTTTCAAGGCAAAACCAAGACAAAAAAATTTCTAAGTCTTTCTTCCATGGTGTCTACGTGAGGGACCAAGGAGAACCAAGCAATATCTTCAAATTTCTTCACAAAAAAGAGTGGCAAAGTGTTTATTGAAGACAAAGGAAGCATTAGACCAAGGTAACTTCCCTTGCACTTGAAATTTTCATGGTTTTTCTTCACAAAATCCGTGGATGAATAGTGATAAAAAGATGGAAAATTTTTGGTTGTTTTTCATGGATTTGATGTTGGGTTTTGTTAAGGATGTATTAAGGAAGAAAACCATGCAAATTCATTAAAGAAAAACCAAATTTTGGTTGGTTTTTCAAGAGGAAATCCGTGGGTTACCTTAGGTAACCAATGAGAAAAGTGTGTGGTTAATTGTTAATATGCTTTCTAAGTTTAATTTGGTGAAGAATAAAGCTTGTATTTTATTGTGGAAAGTTGAAAAAATTTTTGGTATGAATTGTATAAAGTGGCCGTGAGTTTACAATGGGTTTGGAAGAAAATTTTTGCATGTTTTATGTGGTAATTGGTTGATTGGAATTATGCATTTCAATATGCAAATGATGAATTTATAATGGAAAGAATGAAACAAAATTTTTTTGGCATGTTTTCATTCAATGGCCGTGGGGTATAAGTGTGTAAAAACCCTAGGAAAATTGGTTGAAAATGCCAAGAAAATGGGCTTGAAAATGTGTTAAAAATGTGACATTTGAATGGCCTAAAATGTGGTGAAAGTTTGACAAAATTTGGTTCGGTTTTGTTGTGAAAACCGAAACCAAATTAAGGATAAATTTGTGAAAAAATGTTGTAATGTGGGTGATAATGTGAAATTGGAAAATTGTGGGCTTTTATGTAAAAGTTTGGAAAAATTTTACATAAAATAGGCTTGTGGTATAGTACGTGGCAGGTACTTATGGTTCGAGGCGTACCTAACGCCGGAAGCCTTAAATTTACGCCGAAATGCTGCCGAAATTTCGAAAACGGCATTC
The DNA here is from genome assembly GCA_035233585.1 of Antiaris toxicaria. Lineage (NCBI taxonomy): Eukaryota > Viridiplantae > Streptophyta > Magnoliopsida > Rosales > Moraceae > Antiaris > Antiaris toxicaria. The sequence continues at coordinate 89,644,731 of CP141156.1, forward strand.
GGGGTAAAATTGGGAATTTAAAATAAAAGTTAGGGCTGGGACGGAAACCCGAGTCCCTAACGGAAAAATTGAATAAGGAAAAATTTAAGGGGTGGGTCATGAATAGTAACCCGTCCCCTTAAAAATGAAAAACGCGTGTGAGATTGAAAAGCCGACCCCGAGGGGGGGGCGTTTTTGGAAATGAAATAAAGGTCCGAGTCGGGAACGGAAAACCCGAGCCTCGGAGACCTAGGTCGGGAAAGTCTAGATGAACGTTTTAAATACTAGTGAAACGTCCATTTGAGACTCCGAAACGATAGAAAATCGCTAAACCGACGTGAGGGTCGGAACAGTGCTTCCCGAGGGCCGGGAAAGCAAAAAGTGGAAATAAAATAGAAACGAACCCGGTAATGATTAGAAAAGAGTCAGAAAAGTTCCTGAGAGCCAAAAATGCAGTCTGGATCAATAAAATTCCATCAGGGGCAAAACTGCAATTTTGCCAAAATATTGGGGCAAAATCGTAATTTTGCAAAAGTTGGGGAAAATGGTGAAAATAATAAATAAAACCTAAAAAGTTATAAATAGGTTTTATTTAAGCTTTTTAATGAAAAATAAAAGCTATAAATGGGAAAGAAATTAACAGACATAGTTTTGTCTGTAGGATCCCAAAATCGGCCTACAAGGAAGGCGATTCAAGATCCAAGAGAGAGAAAGGGAACAGTCTGATAAGGTAAGTTCAGACATTTACCTGTCTGCAACATATAGCAATATTGTGCTAACCTTAATGTACTAACCATAAGTTAGGTACATATGTGCTACGGGCACTATGATAGAATAGAGAGAGAGACGAAATGTGCTACGGGCACTATAAGAATGGGACACATGGTTAATTGTGCTTCGGGCACTAGAGCGAGGTTAATGAAACTCACTCACCTAAAATTAAAATGTGAACCATTCCTAACCACGGGACAATGTGAAGTCACCGGGTTAGAATGTTAAAAAAAGTCGGTAATGAAACCACAAGGGTGTAGTACTATTTGTAGTAGCGGTCCTTATATATCGTATTAACAACCGAAAGATGGTCGAAAGAAAAGATCTCTATTTGACAGGGCTTCTTCCTATACCTATGAATTTCATTGGACCCAGAAATGATACATTGGAAGAATCTTTTGGGTCTTCCAATATCAATAGGTTGATTGTTTCGCTCCTGTATCTTCCAAAAGGAAAAAAGATCTCTGAGAGCTGTTTCCTGGATCCAAAAGAGAGTACTTGGGTTCTCCCAATACCTAAAAAGTGTATCATGCCTGAATCTAACTGGGGCTCGCGATGGTGGAGGAACTGGCTCGGAAAAAAGAGGGATTCTAGTTGTAAGATATCTAATGAAACCGTCACTGGAATTGAGATCTCATTCAAAGAGAAAGATATCAAATATCTGGAGTTTCTTTTTGTCTATTATATGGATGATCCGATCCGCAAGGACCATGATTGGGAATTGTTTGATCGTCTTTCTCCGAGGAAGAGGCGAAACATAATCAACTTGAATTCGGGACAGCTATTCGAAATCTTAGTGAAAGACTGGATTTGTTATCTCATGTTTGCTTTTCGTGAAAAGATACCAATTGAAGCGGAGGGTTTCTTCAAACAACAAGGAGCTGGGTCAACTATTCAATCAAATGATATTGAGCATGTTTCCCATCTCTTCTCGAGAAACAAGTGTGCTATTTCTTTGCAAAATTGTGCTCAATATCATATGTGGCAATTCCGCCAATATCTCTTCTTTAGTTGGGGGAAGAATCCGCACGAATCGGATTTTTTGAGGAACATATCGAGAGAGAATTGGATTTGGTTAGACAATGTGTGGTTGGAAAACAAGAATCGGTTTTTTAGCAAGGTACGGAATGTATCGTCAAATATTCAATATGATTCCACAAGATCTAGTTTCGTTCAAGTAACGAATTTTAGCCAATTGAAAAGATCTTCTGATCGATCCAGAGATCATGGGCAGAGGCCTTTGGTGTCCCCTCCAGTCAAGAATTGGGGCCTCACAATCACTAGCCAATATGCTTTTCTCTCATGCCTTTCTTCGTTCATGGTTCGATATTCTGGTGTCCTAGGCGTAGAGGAACCACACCAATCCATCCCGAACTTGGTGGTTAAACTCTATTGCGGTGACGATACTATAGGGGAGGTCCTGCGGAAAAATAGCTCGACGCCAGGATGATAAAAAGCTTAACACCTCTCATTCTTATTATTTTTCTTTTTCATATTGAAAAAGAAAAAAATGAAAGGGTCGTCTTATTCAAAACCCCAATTATGAAATCCCTTCTCTCCCACTTCACACCTCGGAACGCGCGGCGCTTTTTTTCTTGGCAGGAACGAGTTATGATAGAATGCGTCTTGTTTATCTCGATGAAATGGGTGGAATGGCTATCACAATTCCAAAAATATTTACGACTTTCAGTATCTTATCAATGGCTTCTCTTGCATTACCGGGCATGAGCGGTTTTGTTGCAGAATTAATAGTATTTTTTGGAATACTTAATAGCCAAAAATATCTTTTGATGACGAAAATACTAATTACTTTTGTAATGACAATTGGAATGATATTAACTCCTATTTATTCATTATCTATGTTACGTCAGATGTTCTATGGATACAAGCTTTTTACTGCTACAAACTCTTATTTTGTCGATTCTGGGCCGCGAGAATTTTTTGTTTCGATCTCTATTCTTTTACCCGTCATAGCTATTGGTATTTATCCAGATTTCGTTTTCTCACTATCAGTTGACAAAGTCGAAGCTCTTCTATCTAATTATTTTTATCCATCATTTTTGTAAGTAAACCAAAAAAGCAAACATAAATCAATAATATGATTTTAAAAATTGTTTGTTCGACAATTAAAAATAAGTCCTTTTTCTTCTCCTAAGTTTGATTAAAATAAATATAAATTGGAAGTTTATTAGAACCAGGTATGTAATCGGCGTACCAGCCTTCCGTACAGGGAGGTACTATTTTTGCCTTCGGGGCTATGAGACTAAGGCTGTGGAGGTCAGCACTGATGTACCGCTCCCAGTCATGTAAAATTTTGCCTTCGGGGCTATGAGATTAAGGCTGTGGAGGTCAGCACTAATGTACCGCTCCCAGTCATGCGCACTTAAATGGTACTGCCAACCTGAGCTCAAAACCAGAACGTAAATAAAGATAATGACCTAAAATTGAAACTGTGCCATAATTGAGCATAAGACAGTTTAGTGAGAGCACTAACATCGCGGTAGATATACTAGTGTGATACAGTGGTGTGGTCAACCTTACCATTCACGTATGAATAGTGGTCAAAGTTACTATTCATATATGAATAGTGGTCAACGGTACTATTTATGATGAATAGTACTATTCATAGAAATTTTATTTCTTGCATGTTTGAACTTACTGAGCTTGTAGCTCACCATTTTTGCTAATGTTGCAGGTAAGCGACCAGCTCAGTAGCTTGTTTGACTGGATGGCGTACGGGATGGCGCGTGTCAAATGGGATAACTGGGCGAGGGATATGGTACTGCCAGAGTCTTGCCGCTGAGCGTTAAAGTGAAGGAAAAAAAAAAAAAGGGAAACAGTTCTTTTGTAATTATATATATTTTACAAAAGCACTGTATTATTTATATTACTTTGTACCTATCAACAAAGTAAATAGTGAAAAAAGATTTTATATGATGTTTAAAGAAAAAGAAAAAGTTAAAAAAAAAAATTTCCCCAAAAACGACATGATTTTAAAAGAGAGTGAGATAAGCCAGCGACCCACGAGAGTACAATCTATCGCAGTTAGCGATAAGCTCAACTGTAATAGTATTGTATGATCTCCACGAGGGGCGGGCCGCCACAAATAAAACTAGGATAGATAGCAATGTAATGAATAACCTCTATATATATATAATTTTACTATCCAGTTCAAAATAAATATATCAAAATATCTCTAATGCTTAGGGCATTTCCTAACAATCTCCCCTCCAAGGCTTTAGACAACATAATAGTCGTAACATAAGTTAGAAGCACGGTCTAACCCCATATACTCCAAACCATCGTTTAGATCGCTTACTTTAGAATATTGTCTTCTCGCATACAAAAGTCCATTGCATGCAACATTCTAACAGTTTAACACAAGCTGTCAGGGAGCCATATTTGCTTACATTTGCTTTAACATGTAAATAAAACTAGGATAGATAACAATGTAACGAATAACCTCTATATATATATAATTTTATTATCCAGTTCAAAATAAATACATCAAAATGTTTCTAATACTTAGGGCATTTCCTAACAATCTCCCCTCCAAGGCTTTAGACAACATAATAGTCTTAACATGAGTTAGAAGCTCGGTCTACCATAGACTACAAACCATAGTTTAGATCGCTTACTTTAGATTATTGTCTTCTCACATACAAAAGTCCATTGCATGCAACGTTCTAACAGTTTAACACAAGCTGTCAGGGAGCCATATTTGCTTACATTTACTTTAACATGTAAATAAAACTAGGATAGATAACAATGTAATGAATAACCTCTTTATATATATAATTTTATTATCCAGTTCAAAATAAATACATCAAAATGTCTCTAATGCTTAGGGCATTTCCTAACAATCTCCCACTAGCCCTAAGCCAGTAGATGTGCCATGTTACGTATCCCCATTGCCTCTATGTGCCTCTCAAAGCTTCTAGCCACCAAAGTCTTAGTAAAAGGATCAGCAATGTTGTCCTCGGATGCGATCTTACATACATCTACTTGGCCTGTCTCCATGTGCCCTCTAATAATATGATATCTCCGATCTATATGCTTGGTCCTCTTGTGGTGCCGAGATCCCCTTGTGTTGGCAATAGCCCCAGTGCATAATAAAGTGTGATAGGCTTGTCAACACCTGGAATGACCTCAAGGTCTCTAAAGAACTTGCGGAGCCAAACCGCTTCTTTAGATGCCTCAGCTGCAGCCACATACTCAACCTCCATAGTAGAGTCAGCTGTGCAGCTCCCCTTCATGCTCCTCCACACAACGGTGCCTCCTCCGAGCAAAAACTCTAATCCAGATGTCGATTTCCTCGAATCCTTGCAAGTCTGGAAGTCTGAGTCTGTGACAACCCGCCCTACGTAGGGTTAAACAGTACTATTACAGTCAGCCACTGTTGCCAATTGCAATAGACTGTAACCACTTGGGTCGTCGGCAACTTACTTTTAACTTGCTTCTAACTTATTCTGATACCATCTATAACAGCTGGTATCTTACTTTTAACATACTTTCTTTAACATGCTTACTCTAACTTCCCATTTGAACATGAAAATATGGAATAAATTTTTTTTTTCTTTTCTTAAACTTTACTTGAAAACTGTACCGTCATAAAACATTTACTATAATAAATATTTTACATTGCCTTAACTTCATTTACATTATAAAACATCATTTTAATACTCTTTTAAACAGCTCAGCGGAAGACTCATAGTAGTACCATAACCCTCACCCAGTCCCTTGGCACATGCAGATTCCATCCGTCATCCATCACTTGTCTTATCTTCATGCAGGATGCTTACCTGCAACATAAACAACTTGTGAGCGACAGGCTCAATAAGTTCAAACATACATTCATGACCAAATACTAACTCATACTTTTTGGACAGAACATGTCTGATGCCAACTGTGGTATCAGAACATGAACATACATTATACTTTACTTTCAACTTCATATATAACATATTCTAACATTGAGAGAACAATCTCAACGTTCTTTTAGCATAACATAATTTAAACATAACATACAGGATATATGCTTAACATCTTAAGCATAACATACTCAACATTATACAAATACACATATCAACTTAAACACAACATACTTAATGTATGCTTAAACATCACAGATACACTTAAAATTGTATAACTGACTTATGCATATCAATTTATGCATAACATAGCATATGCACACATGTTAGTCGCATTATGCTTGTTTACTCTCATTCTTTCTTTCATGTCATACTTTTCTTCTTCTTTTCTTTTCTTGCTAAGCATATGCACACATATTAGTGGCATTATACTTGTTTACTTTTATTCTTTCTTCTTCTAGCTTTTCTTAGCTTTTCTTTACTAAGCTTTACTTTCTCTTCTTTTCTTTTCTCTTCTTAGCTTTACTTTGCTAAGCTTTACTTTCTATTCTTAGCTTTTCTTTGCTAAGCTTTACTTTCTGTTCTTAGCTTTTACTTTGCTAAGTTTTACTTTCTTTTCTTTTCTTTACTTTATCTGCTTAATCTTTCACTTGTGGGCCCGTGGTTGGACGTACCTGGTGCGCGCAGACCAATAGAGGATCAGGGGAGCGACCCACCGATCAACCCTAAGGTCATCTCTGGACTACTGACCTTATAGGTAGTAAGTCATGCCATAAACTACCTCATTATTAACGAGGCAGCGCCACACTTCTGGGGTGGAGGCAGGAAGATAAGCCATAAACTACCTCATTATTAACAAGGCAGCGCCACACTTCTGGGGTGGAGGCTATCTGAGAACCTCACAACTGGGGAGGCCGGTACGCCAACCTTAACTTTTAAGTCTTATTATCTGACTTAACTTATTCCTCTTTTCTATTTCTGATCTTGCTTACTATTCTCGTGAACATGTTAGTATCATGTCACAAACTGAATAGCTTAAATGTATATATATATATATAACACAACTCTATGGTAAGTCCATTCGTGAGTAGACAATTAAATGTCTGTACTTACCACATATCATACTTAGACATAATAGTCTATTCATATTGCAGTCAATTAAGTATTCGAACATACTACATAGAACACATAACACATAACATGACCAGTTCATTTATGTTGCAGTCAATTAAATGTTTGAACTTACTAATACTTGCTAGCATCTCTTTTCTCGCTTCCTTGGTCCGCAGACGTCTCTTCATATCGTCTGGCGCGGATCCCTATAACCGAAATAATAACGGTTATTTTCCATGCTTCTTTCATATATAAAACTTAATAAAACGTAAAAATTCTACGTTTCATTTCTCGATCATAAATTTAAGGATCTAATATCCCATTTATAACTTTTCTGCTAACTTTTGGTAAAATTACTATTTTACCCTGAACTTTTGGCAAAATTACCATTTTGCCCCTAATGGGATTTTTCTCATTATAACCTTACTTTTCTTTGATTCGCAACTTAGCTTTGGCCCTTATTTACCATAATTTCTTGGTTTACTATTTACCGACCCTCGGGTGGTACTATTCTGACTATCGAGCGTTAATGCTCTTTCTCGGGTCTAGGTCACCGAAAGGGCTCGGGTTTCCATCCCGACCACGTTTTTACCCTTCGGTTCTTAAAATACTCTTTTGTGCCGTTTTCAAAATTTCGGCAGCATTTCCGCTTAATTTTTGGATTCCCAGCGTTTAGGAAACGCCTCGAAACCATCTAACTTCGTTCTATTTTACCACGTACTATACCAGAGCCTATATTTTTACGTAAAAACTCAACTTTTTACGTAAAAATCTTTACATTTTTCACTTTTCTCATTTGACTATTTTTAATACACATAGTCCAATTTTCTTACAATTTCACAATGCAGAATACATAATTCATATATACTCATTCCAAAAACATTAATTTCAGGAATGGAGGGACCGAAGTCACTACCGGAATCGTTCCACTGGCGATCGAACGAACTGTTCGGTTTCGCGCGGATAAACTTTAATTCTCCGTTCTTTGCCTTTGAGACTCCGTCTTGCAATTCTGACGTCGCGGATGTGTCCGGAACATCGAAAATAGGCCAACGGGCCATTCTTAAATTTTTGGTCTCCGGTCGCCGTTGACCGCCGTTGACCGCCGTTGACCGGCGTTGACTCGTCGTTGACCGGTGTTGACCACCGTTGACCGGTGGTTGACGGCGGCGACGGTGGTAAATAAGTAGCCCATCTTGAAGAACTCAACGAGAGGAATCCATTGGTGACCTCAATTTCATGTTTGGAGGCCCCTATCGTCGGAAAATTCCCTCGAAAACCACGGTCACGGCGGCGACGGTGGAACTCCGCCGTGCCGGACCTTTTCCCCAAAATTGGTTGAGGGCTTTTGCTCCCCTCAGCCCTGCGGTCATTTCTGCACCAACGGCGCACTTCAACTCGGTCGGAATCGGGCGTTTCGATGGCGGCTCCACGGCGGCGTTTCACCGACTTTTTCGAAGCTTGGGCGGCGCGATTCCGCCGGTGTTGAGACGATCGGCGGCATGGGTTTTGCTCCTCTCTTCACCACGAAACTTTTGGGACCGGTTTCGTGGCAAACGGTGGCCGGACGGCGAAGATATCACCGGTCGAATTTCTCGGCTCCGGCGGCATTCGAGCGGCGCGTGCGGCGGCTGTTCCGTCGAGTCGACCCACCGTTGGACTCAGCTCGGTGAGAGCTTTCCGATGACACCGGCGGTGTCGAAAACGGACACCGTTTTCGATGGTCGGTTACTGTTCATTTTCGGGTAAGGGGTGGAAAGATAAAATAAGAGAAAGTTATGGGCTTATTTTTTAAATTTCTGATTTTTCGCCCTTTATATACTTTTTCGCCCAAAATTTTAACATGGGCTATCCTGACTAATTTGGGCGTCCTGAATCCAAATATATCAGTTTTATTTTCATCTGAGATCATCTTGACCAGTTTCCGGTACTGTGAATTTCTCGGTCAAAAATTACCTTTTTTGCTCAATTAGCTAATTTGAGCATACAAATAGGCTATACTGACTAATTTGGACGTGCTGAATCCAAGTTTATCAGTTTCAACTTCATTTGAGGTCATCTCGATCAGTTTTCGGGATCTGTGTGACCCCGTCTCGAAAAACGTGTCAGGTGCCTAATTGACTAATTTGGGCATCCTGAGTCTAAATATATCAGTTTCGTATCAAGAAAATGTCATTTTAACCAATTTCTTGATACTGCATATTTCCTGATCATCACAGAGTCCGTGTATCCTACTGGTGTTAGGTCCCCTCCAGAATACACCAGTATATAATCTCTCGTTCTCTTAAGATACTTAGGTATATGCTTTACTGCTTGCTAGTGCTTGGTTCTAGGATTCGCTTGATACCGACTCACCATACCTACTGCAAAACATATGTCCGGGCGAGTGCAAAGCATAGCATACATAAGGCTACCCACAGCGGATGTATAAGGGACCTTACTCATATGCTCTCTTTCTTCCGATGTCTTTGGACAGTCATCCAATGAAAGAGTTAGATCGGCAATAGAAGGTTGTGCACCTTTCTTTGCCTCTTGCATTGCATATTTGTCAATTATTTTATCTATGTATGAAGCTTGGGATAATGCTATCATTTTGTTCTTTCGATCTCTGAAGAAACGAATGCCTAGAACATAATTAGCTTCTCCCAAGTCCTTCATGTCAAACTGTTGGTGTAACCAAAGCTTGACCGATGATAAGTTACCTACATCATTCCCAATGAGTAGTATATAATCGACATAGAGTATCAGAAAGACCACTTTTCCATCCTTAATATGTTTATAAACACAGGGTTCATTAACATTCTACTCAAAACCGAAAGTCTTGATCGCTTGATCAAATCTCTGGTTTCATGAGCGGGATGCTTACTTTAATCCATAAATAGATCTAAGCAAGTTGCAGACTTTCCTTTCTTGGCCTTTCGCTACGAACCCTTCGGGCTGTATCATATAGATATACTCCTCAAGATGGCCATTCAAGAATGTAGTCTTGACATCTATTTGCCAGATCTTGTAATCGAGAGCCGCAGCAATGGACAGAAGAATACAGATAGACTTTACCATAGCAACAGGTGAAAAGGTTTCATCGTAATCGATTCCAGCCTTTTGTGTGTACCCCTTTGCAACCAGTCTAGTTTTGAAAGTTTCCACTCTCCCTTCCGTATCCTTCTTTCTTTTGTAGACCCATTTGCATCTAATGGGTTTTATCCTATCCGACAAATCTACAAGTTCCCAAACAGAGTTGGATTTCATAGAATCCGTCTCATTGTTCATAGCTTGTTTCCAAGATTTAGAATCAACATCATTTATAGCTTCATCATAGGTAACCGGATCATCCTCAAGCTCATGAGCCTCGGCCTGGTATATCTCAGCATCATACATGAAGAAATTAGGTTTCTTCGAAACCCTCCCACTACGATGAGGCACCCTAAATTATTGATCGTCTGCAGGTCTTTCATCGAAACTCGGACTTGCGTCCAAGACCGAAACCTGTGGAGTACTTCTTTCACCCGATAATTCCTCTAGCACCACTTTGCTTCAAGGCTTAAAGTCATTCATGTGACTTTCCTCCAAGAATGTCAGATGAGTTGAAACAATGAATTTTTGTTCCTTCGGGTTATAGAACAGACCTCCTTTTGTTCCCTTTGGATACTGTACAAACATGCGCAGTTCTGATCTTGGTTCCAACTTCTTCGCATCCCCATCCAATACATGTGCCAGGCAGCCCCATATTCTCATATGTCCAAGGGAGGGCTTCCTGCCACGCCACAATTCATACGAAGTCCTGGAAATTAACTTACTTGGAACCTGGTTTAGAATATAGCATGCCGTTTGTAAAGCATAATGACAGTGTTGAATAACTCATCATGGACCGTACCTGTGATGACCAGAGAATTCTAGAAGTGTAACTTAGTTTAATCTAGGGTTTTCTATGAGTTCTATAAGCAAGAATGTAAAGAAACACTATGTTTGTAATTAGACAAATTATAGTGTTGATAGTAATAAATAGACGTTTTGGAGGAATTAAAATCTCCCAAAATAAGTAGAGAATAAAGTATATGACTAAGAAAGTGATTTCAGGCCAAAACGCTCAAAAAGGAGTAGTTTCAGTATCTGAACAGTGTAAAGATAAGAATATAGCAAGTCAAAGTAAGAGCACAGTAAGAAAAGTAATTTAGGGTTTTCAAGAGTTTTAAGATAGTATTAGAATAATTTGACAGTACGGATGGCTAGATAAGTCCTCCGGTATGTCACCCCAGAAATTTCATCATCTTCAGTAAAATGATGAAGCATTTTAGGGCCAAAGAAACCAAGAGATTACCCTAGGTAAAACCTAAGGTTACAAAAGGACAAAAAATTTCATCATTGATTTTTAGCCCAATGACAGTAGAATAAGGCAAACCGATCACACAGGAGGCGTCAGAAACCCGCCTATGCGATTTCGGTAAAGTTTGGTTCGGTTTGACTTTTGGTCAAACTTTGACCTATGGATTAATTAGATGACATCATGGATGATGTCATAATTAGGAATAAGAAATTAGAAGAAAAAGGGTGGTAGGTAGGATGAATAGCTAAGATTAAAGGTAGGTAAGATGAAGGGCTAAGATTAAGCCAAAAATGCAAAGTTGAATTTTTTTAAAAATTTTGTGGATAAGGGATGAATAGGTTGGTTTTACAGCTGGAAAGACAGCCAAAATAATTATGTTTTGACCCCAAAAAGTTTACAAATAAACCCTTAAAAAGTTGCTAAAAAGTCCCTAAAGAAAATTGCTAAAAAGCCCTCCTTTTTGGCCTCCCTTTATAAAAACGTTTTTGGCTTCATGAAATCAGAATTTTTTTCTGAAATTACAGCCCCTTTGCTGCCCTTTGAAGCCGTGACTCTTCCCCTCCATTGAGCTTGAGTTTCTTCAAAGTTTGGTGTCAAAATCTTAAGCAAAGTTCTTCCTAAGCAAGTGTTGAGTAACATAGCAAGGTAAGCTTGAAATTTCAATCTTTTCTTTGGTATTTTGAAGCAAAAATCTGTGGCTATGTTGAGTAGAAAGGAATGAGAAAAGTTTAGTTCAAACCTTGTTGTTTAAGTTTAATTAGTTTGCATGATAGTTAAAGAGAAATTTAGAAGCTTGAAACAAGAATTTTTCATGTTAGTTTTATGAGGAACCCGTGACTAAGTGTGTGGGTTAAAGAAATTTCAAGTTTGGTTTAATTAAATTGTTGTTTTAAAGTGTGTTTTCATATGTAAAACAACTAGAAAGAAAATTTGAAAGCTTAAAACCAAAGTGGTATTCGGTTTGTTTCAAGAAAAACCGTGTATGTTACTAGGGTTTGGAAAGAATTTTGAGTTGGTTTTGGTTGATTTAAACATGTGTTTTAATGTGTAAAATGCTTAGAAAGAAAAGTTAAAAAGTTTGAAACAAAATTTTGTAAAAGTTTTCTAAAAAGAAACCATGTATACCTAGTATGAAGAACATATAAAAATCATGTGATTTTAGTGTTGTGGTAAGTTAGAATGATGTAGAAGATAAGTTTGTGTAAGTGGTTGAATTGAAAACCAAAGTTTGGTTAGGATTTGGCATAAAACCTGTGACTTTATAAAGGGATTTCAATAAGAATTTTAGTTGGTTTTGGTATTGAATAAGCCTTAAAAACCAAGAAGAAAAGAAAGAGAAAGAATGCTTGAAAGAAAGAAAGTTTTGGCGTTGGAAACCTAAACTAAAACCGTGGCCTAAGTGATTGAAAAATAAAGACTTTGTGTGTGAATTGTACAATGAAAGTGTGGAAAGTTTTTACATAAAAGTTTAGAAACTTTTGCGTAAAATAGGCCTCTGGTATATTACATGGCAGGTTTAAATTAGGATAGATGGTTTTGAGGCATTTCCTAAATGCCGGAAACCTAAAATTTAAGCGGAAATGCTGCCAAAATTTTTAAAGCGACACTAAGGGCATTTCAGGAAACGAGCGATAAAAATATGCTCGGAAATGAAAACTGAGATCCCTCGGTACCTTAGAGTTAGAAGTAAGAAAGCAGGTCTACCAAAATAGTAAACCGACCCCAAAAATCTAAAATACCGAGAGGACAGGAAAAAAAAAATGTCAAGGGCATTTAGGGTAACAAGGGTAAAGTTTATGGTCGGGATGGAAAAAAACCCAAGCCCCTCGGAGACCTAGGTCGGGAAGAGAATAAGAAACATTTTTAAGATTAGTGAAAAGCTCGTTTGAAGTTCCGAAACGCTAGAAAAAAGAGCCACGACCCCAAGGGTCGGAATAGTACCACCCGAGGGAAGGGTGATAAGTAAATAGTGTAATCGCAATTATTAAGTTGTAAAATTTACCGAGACCTAGAAAAGATTGTTTTAAGATTTTAGGGACTCAGAAAATCCCGTTTAAGCACCAAAATGATAATGTTACGACCCCAAGACCCGTTAGGGGCAAAATGGTCATTTTGACCAAAAAGTCTAGAAAAGTCAAGAAAGGGGCGTTAAACCCACCAGTTAGCTATTTTATGGTTCTCGGACTTAGGGAACCCAGTCTAAGCAGAAAAATAGAAACGTCCCCTGGCCCAATTACTATTCACATGCATGGCACTATTCACTGTCAAAAATTACTATTCACCGAGTTTACCAAAATTTCTGAAATGCTCGGAAATGGTTGCTAAAGTGCTAGAAACGTCTAAACAGAGTCATTAGGACTTGAAATGTCGTTATAAGACTTTAATTAAGATTTTAAAAGCAGTTCAAATTTTAGTATAATAAAGTCAGTTAATGAAAATGTATTAACTGATGACATTGTGTCTTTAGGGAACTCAATTGGAGACGGGCAAAGGAGCTCGACGGACCCCAGAAGTTTACACTAACACAAGTGCTGTAAGTACAGACATTTAATTGTCTACTCACGAATTGACTTGCCATAGAGTTGTATTATATATATACACACATTTAAGTTATTCAGTTTGTGACATGATACTAACATGTTCACGAGAATAGTTAAGCAAGATCAGATAAAGAAAAGAGGAATAAGATAAGTCAAATAATAAGACTAAAAAGTTAAGGTTGGCGTACCGGCCTCTCCAGTTTTGAGATTCAAAGATAGCCTCCACCCCAGTTGTGTGGCGCTGCCTCGTTAATAATGAGATAGTTGATGGCTTGACTTGCTACCTATATATAGTAGTCCAGAGATGACCTTAGGGTTGATTGGTGGGTCACTCCCCTGATCCTCTATTGGTCTGCGCGTACTAGGTACGTCCAACCACGGGCCCACAAGTGAAAGATTAAGCAAGATAAAGTAAAGTAAAGAAAAGGAAGAAATATAATAGAAAGAATAAGTAAAGCATAAGAGTAAGAAAATAATTGGTCATAAGTTGACTAACCCTAAGTGTGGTGTATTCAGCTTATTTACTTGTATGTTTGTACTTACTGAGCTTTAGCTCATTAGTCTATTCGTGATGTAGGTAATAAAGGTAAGCAACCAGCAATATGAAACAAGAGTAGCGGACTGGCAGGCAAATCCCAGCGATGTCATGGACGGGTTATGGTTCCGTTCTGCAGAGTTCCGCTGTAATCAAAGTGTAAAAGAAAGAAAGTGTAATAGTGATGCATATGTATAAAGATAAGACAAGAGTGTAGTATGTAAAGTAGTGAAACAAGCTTAAAAGTATGTTTTTATTCTTACGTACTTTAAAGTAACAAGACCGCAAAATATATTTTGGGAAAAAAAAATTAAGTAGTCCGTATATATTTGTGTATACACAATTTCAAAGAACTAATAGTTTCATTCAATTAAGTTTAAAAAGAAAAAAAAAATATTCCTAGTTTTTCAAGTACAAATCTTTTAAACCCCTAAAGAAGAAGAAAGTTATAATGTAATGACCGCCATTTTCATGACACCTACTTACCATGTAATAAGTCATTAAGGAATAAAATGGACATAATTTAATGTCTTTTAGTGCAAATTTAAGTAACACGTTCAGGTACACGGTCGTGTGAGTGACCGTGTGTCATTCGGACTGTGTATCTATTAGTAGCCGTGTGAGTGTACATGGCCGTATAGTGTAACACGGTCAAGTACACGACCGTATAGGAGGCCATGTACCACTCGGATAGATGTTTTTATTTCAAAGACATGGACGTGTTGAGTAGTCTCAACTAGTACATGCCCGTGTTTGAAATGCACACGCACGTGTAAGAGTCTGTGTATAAGGCTGTATAATGAGCCGAGAGCCACTGTAATGACTCTCCTGAATTATGAATCTTAATTACTATGCAATGATGTAATTGAGTTAATAAACACAGTGTGTTTTTCAGTTGAATGAATTAAACGAGTATAGTAACGTTTAATTACTATTTATGCAGTGAAAGGGGCAACCGACAGTGAAATCGGTCCACCCTATTATGTGAGTATGCGTTGAGACACGCAATATCAAGAAACCGGTCTAGACGACCATTTCATGATACAGAACTGATGAGCTATTCATCAGTACGCTCAGACTGGTCATCTGAGCGCAGCAGTGATAATTGCCCTAATAGATGTATAGTATCGAGAAAAGCGGTCTAGATGACCTCTTCTCGCCCATAGACTGACAAAATCAAAGTCAGAACGCTCAGATTAGTCAGTCAGATAGTGAACAGTGATTAGTGAATAGTGAATAGTGAGAAACGCAGTGTTAGGTTAGTGGCCAAGACGGCCTTAATCTGGCATAAAACTGATATATTAATAGTCAACAGGCTCAATCTGGTCATTTGAGCACAAATATAGATTTTGTTTAAGGGATAGGCAGTATCGGGATGAGGGTCAAGACGACCTTTTCTCGCCCCGAAACTGATATATTTAGACTCAGGACGCCCAAATTAGTCAATCGGGTACCTGACATGTTTTTCGAGACGGGGTCATACAGATCCCGAAAACTGGTCTAGAAGACCTCAGATGGACGTAAAACTGATAAATTTGAAATCAGCACGTCCAAATTAGTCAAGAGAGACTGTGTTTGAAATTTCACGCGAAAACGCCTCGTTATGCGTGCACAGTGTCAACACAGTGTAGGCCTAACCACAGTATCAAGAAATTGGTCAAGATAACATTTTCTTGATATAAAACTGATATATTTGGAATCAGAATGCTCAAATTAGTCATTTGAGCACAAAAAGTAATTTTTGACCGGGAACCATGCAGTATCGGGAAACTGGTCGAGACGACCTCGGATGAAGATAAAACTGATATATTTGGGTTCAGCACGCCCAAATTAGTTAGTATAGCCTATCTTAAAACTTTTCAAAAAAATTAGTATAAAAGGACGAAATTTTTGGGACTATTGAAAAATAGCCCCCATAATTTTTCCAAATCCCATTTCCTCCCCCAACACCACCGAGGATAAACAGTGACCGACCATCGAATCCGACCTCTGTTTTCGACACCGCCGGCACCATTGGAAAGCTCTCGACGAGCTGATTCCAACGGTGGGCCGTCGACCGAACCGACACCGGAGCACGCCGCACCCGCCGCCCAAAGCCGCCGGTGGCCGAATTTTTCAAACCGCCGTATCTCCTCCGTTCGACGTCCAAATGCCACGATTCTGGTCCCAATGGATTCGTGGTGAAGAGTAGAACAAAACCCAGGCTTCATTTCACGTCAACAGCCGCCGGATCGCACCGCCCAAGGTTCGCCGTCGCCGCCGCCATCGCCGCAGTCGAATCTCACTATTCCGGCGGAGTTGAGTTGCAAGGTTGGTGTCAAAATGCTCAGAACAACACGTAGATCAAAAGCCCCAAATCAATTTTGGGCAACAACGCCGGAAAATGAAGATCTAACACCACCGCCGTCGCCGACTTTTCGAGGGTCGATTTCCGGTGACAGGAGCCTCGATTGGTGAAATTGACACCACCAATGGGTTCCTCTCGTCGAGCTCTTCAAGATGGTGGTCGCCACTCCCATCGGCGCCGTGGTCAACGCCGTGGTCAACGCCGGTCAACGCCGTGGTCAACACCGGTCAACGCCGTGGTCAACACCGGTCAACGGCGGTCAACGCCGGTCAACGGCGACCCGGAGACCGAAAATTGAAGAATGGCCCGTTGGCCTATTTTCGACGTTCCGGACACATCCGCGGCATCGGATTTGCAAACCGGAGTTTCAAAAGTGAAGAACGACGATTCAAAGATAGCGCGGTCGAGACCGAACGGTTCGTCCGACTGCCGACGGGAACGATTTTGGTAGTAGTTTTGATCTATTGATTCCTCAATCTGTTATTGGAAATGATTATGTATTAATTATGGTTTACTGACTTGAGGAATTGTAAGAAAAAGGGGTGAAATGTCGAAAAAGAGAATGTGAGAGAATGTGAATATTTTTACATAAAAAGCGGAGCTTTTACGTAAAAATTAGGCCTCTGGTTTAGTACGTGGCAAGTTAGAATAGGTTAGATGGTTTTGAGGCGTTTCCTAAACGCCGGAAACCCAAAAATTAAGCGGAAATGCTGCCGAAATTTCTAAAACGGCACAAAGGGGTATTTTAGGAAACGAGAGCTGAAAATGTGATCGGGATGGGAACCCGAGCCTCCTCGATGACCTAGGTCCAGGAAAGAAGGACGGACGTTTACAGGATTAGTGAACCGCCCAATCAGAAATCTCGAAATATAAGAAAACGACCCCTAGATCAGAATAGTGCCACCCGTGGGACGGGTGTGATCTAAGCATAAAATTTGGGGCGATTACATCGGTAACGGTAACCCGACAAGCTAAATGGTCATACGGGAGGTATTCAGTCAGTTGACTGGTCGGTTAGCCAGTCAAGGACCAAGTCGGAATGGGATAGTGAGAGATAGTGATTAATTTGTCAAGTAGACAAATTAATCAAGCACGATTAAAAATTAGATAGCAAATTTCCCAAAGTAGAGCAGCTGGGTACCGATAGGCATCGGTACCACACAACGATAAGTTTATTAGTCCCTAACGATAGAGTGACCTAAGAGTGATGTTAATTAATTTATTGGGTAAATAAATTAATTAACAATGATTAGAAAATCAAATTCTTAAGAAGAGGGCAATTAGTACCGATAAGGATCGGTATCACATAACGAGAATTTTTGTTAGTCATTAATGACCACGGTGACCTAAGAGTGAATGTTAATGTAATGCATTATGATTACAGGGAGGTACCTGTATTGTGACGAAGGCGAGAGTATAAACTGTCTGTTGACAGGTAAGTACAACTCCGCCTACAGTATGGATAAAATGAATTTAAAATGATGTTTTTCCAGTATTTTAAGTATGTATCTTGCACACGATGCTGCACAGCATACATAAGAGCATATAGTTTCACAATCGAGTAGATTGATGAAAGAACAAGATAGAAGCCATAGATCCCTACCGCGTAGGATTGGGGACAGCTTAGAGAAGCGTATGGCTAGAACAGTTAAACAAGATGGAAATAAATAAGTATGTCGTACCGGCTCCTTCAGTCGAAGGGGTTTCTAGTTAAAGAAAGTTAAGGCCAAAAGTTGAGTATCAGTTGATGACTCTTCGGCATTAGATGACCTCGGGAGTTACCGTTGGTCTGCGCGCACACGGTACTGACACATGGGCCCTAAATAGACAAGAAAAGAAAAGAGAAGTTTGAAGCATAAATGAACATAACCGGACCATGCATTAGTTATAGTTCGCTATGCTTTCTTTTTCAGTAGAGTGCATACAGTACACGATGCTTCTGTCATGCATAAAGTATGTGAAGTTTTATATTCAGTGTTATGACATGTTATGTGATGACATGATATGTGAGCTGATATGTGATATGCTTATATGGTATGTGATTTATTAAGTGATATATGTCATGCCTATGATTTTACGTATGTGCTATGTTTTAAACATGTTTTGCGGTTAACATGTTGTACTTACTGGGCGTAAAGCTCACGGAGTGTGTTCATGCTGTAGGTAAGCATCCTATAGCGTAAACATCAAGGGACGATGATGGTGGCGGAGGTGGATGTGAGGATGAGGTTATGGATACACCGCGAGTATTCTTCCGCACAGTATGAGTAAATAATATTTTGAATGGTGACAGTTAAATAGTATTTTGAATAGTAAAGGTTAAACGGTATTTTAGAACAGTAAACAGTATATGTATGAGTAGTATATTTAAATAGTATCTGGTGAATAGTAATCAGATAAACAAGTATATAATTGTGTATGTATAATTTAAATCCTTATGTTTTTCAAATTCCGCATTTTAATAGTATACGTACGTGAATAGTAAATACGTACGCGTATATATAAAAAAAAATCCCTCTAAATTCATGGTATTAAATTCAGCAAGTTTAAGTATCGGTTTTAAAGAAGAAGTATAAGTAAAAGTTAAAGAAGCAAGTAAGAGTTTACAGTGACGGTTCGGGCCGCTGAGGGCACGGGGCGTCACAGTTGGTATCAGAGCGGTTTCCTGCCATCCTACCTCACATCACCGCATGCCTGCCTCATCTGTCCAAGTAAGTTAGTTTAATTTTTTAGTCAGTAAATGTTTATCTATTGAAGATAACATTTTATAGTAATGAAACGACGAAATCTATGATGGCGAGGATAAGATAAAAAGATGCTGAGATCATTATATGAAAAATCACGACCGTGCAGTGCTAGAGAACTGCTCAGAGAAAGAACATGGATTGCTGCCCGAGTTGTACCGATCTTCAAGGCTAGTTGTCCACTAAGTTTTGAGTGGCAAACAGTACTCCTGCACTCCATGAGAATGTGAGGACTGGTTTCACGTTATCAAAGTGATTCCCTGATTGTACGCCATTGATCAGGATAACTGAGTCCTGTTGGCTGTTGATACCTCTCAGGAAGATACTCTCGTGTGTATCAGGATCCTTATGACCAGGATGAGCTCTTAACTGTGTGGAGTTTTGCCATACCACGATCGAGCCAATCTCTGAGAGTAGTCCAGCATCAGCCCCAGTTTTTCTTTATGGGTAAGCGGGGAGTGAAACCGCCTAAGTTCCCTAGAGTTATGGATATACGAGAATTTGTTCATCGGACTGAAAGACTGTAGCTGATGTCCGGTGATACAGTTCTAACGTATGTTGTTCGCTACAAGGAACCGAAATGGACTTCTACAATATATGCCGAGACAAAAGTGGATTAAGACAGGAGAAGACCTAAAGAGAGAAAGAGACGTTGCCAAACAGAATTAGAAGAGCGATCAAGCAGGACTAGCAAGCCTTATCAAGGAGATAGTGAATGCTGAGAGAAAAGTGCTCAACCTCGGGAACCCTACACAAGCCCAAGGCATTACAGCAGCCGTCATTATGGAGGGTGACCCGGTAGACCCAGCACCCCAACTGGCCGATGAAGAGTTCATGGCCGAGCACCAGCTAGAAGTACACGAGGGCAATAGGGAGCCAATGGAGAACCCCGAACCAGCCCGTATGTCTCCCGAACACCCCATGGAAGAGGAAGATGACAAGACTCTTTCCGATGCCCATCCCGATGATGAAGGAGAGGAGATCCCCAACTGCTTTAGTAATGCCGAATAGATGGGGATGTACGAACCCCAAGTCATCATAGCCAGCGGTGACGAGATCAGTTTCGACTGAGAAGAAGAGGAGAACCCAGAGGAGTACTCACTCAGTGATAGTGACGATGAGGAGATGCCTGATACTGAATCAGGATTGTCCTTCCAATTGTAGTAACCCTTCTGCGGGAATATTAGTTATGAAAAAATATAGAGGGAAGCAGTAGCTCTCCCCCGTCAGTTGTAGCATAATGTACTTGTTGGGATCGTATAAGGGAAGTGTGTGTCACTCCTATTGAACTAGAATCTTGAATATATGTATATATATTATGAGATAAGTAGTAAAGTTTTGCCCTAGGGGCCAGATATAATTTTTTTCCACAGTATGAGTATGATATGACAGAAAGTGCAGGACGAATCCTAGCACTCAGACGATGTCCCAATACAATGCGGCAATTGTATTGAACATCACAGTATGAGAGAAAGAAAGATGGATATGGTGTGTATATTTATATCCATAATGTTTAAGTAAGATTGTTAACTAGGAAAGAAAATGATATGTGATACGAGTCCCAAGTACAGAATTTAAGAGACATATTTTCCTTTCCCGCTGTACGATAGGGTTACATAGGAAAACATGACAAGAACGAGAGCTTAGTTAAACCCAGCATCCTGAGAGGATGAGTTGATAGTACATATCGCAGCCATGCGAGAGATGATGGAGAACCAGTAACGGGAGCTAAACCAGCTTAGGGAACAGCTGGGCCAGCAACCCCAGGTACCACAGTCAGTAAAGATGCTAGCACAGGAGGCTCTAACAGCCCAGAAACTCTGAGGGAGCAAGCAGCTCCTCCAGCCTAGGAAGCACTAGCACCCATAGTAATGGCTACTCTCATAGCAGTAATTGTTTTTTTTGCCAATCCCTAGGGAAGGCGACTTGTATGAGAGATTCCGACGCATGAAAGCGTTAGAATTCTTAGGAATCACCAACCCTATAGAGGCCGATGATTGGCTAACGGATATCCAAGTAATCTTAGATTTTATAGGGTTAACAAATAGAGAGAGAAAGTGATGTACGCATCCTTCACCATGTGCAATGAGGCGCATTAGTGGTGGAAGATGGTAACCATTAGGAGGAACATCAGAGAGATGAGCTGGAGCGATTTCATTAAGGAATTCAAGGAGATGTACTTCAACGAGGAAGCACTAGCAGCGCAGTACGACAAGTTCAACAACCTGCACCAAGGTAGTGTGACTGTTATGGAGGTAGTCAAGAAATTTGAGCAGTTGGCTCAACTTTTTCTAGATTTGGTACCGACTAAAAGGAGAGAGTTAGACGAATGCTGAAGATGTTTAGAATGAAAATAGCAGTTTAGGTTTGTAGCGGAAGCCACGGATCAGCGACACTAGCAGAATGTGTCAGCAAGGCTATCTGAGCCGAGTACTGGTCGGCTCATGATAAGGAACGAAAGGCACAGAATTTTAAGACACGAAAGGAGGAGAAAACACAAGCCGAGTAGGCTCAGGAGAAGCAGAACCCCGAGTCACAATACAGAGGGCAGAATGTGGGAACCGGCCAGAATAGTAGGCATTCCCATAACAACAACAAGAGAAAAGGAGAATTAAGGCAATCAAGATTCACAGAAGAATTTCCCCAAAAGAGAGACGACCAGGAAGGAATGACAGCCAATACCCGATGTGCACGAGATGCGGAAAGAGGCACCCAGGAGAATGCAAGCAGAGAGCAAGTGGTTGTTTCATCTGTGGCAAGAAAGGCCACTATGCCAAAAAAAATTGCCACTCCAACCTATAGAATCGACAGAATCAACCCCGCATTGGGAATGATCAACTTCACACCAACGAGACCAGGATCGAAGACCCTTCAATCACACAAGGCATACTGAAAGCTTCAGACAGCTAAGGGAGAATCTATGCTTACGC
This sequence comes from Antiaris toxicaria, assembly GCA_035233585.1. Classification (NCBI taxonomy): domain Eukaryota; kingdom Viridiplantae; phylum Streptophyta; class Magnoliopsida; order Rosales; family Moraceae; genus Antiaris; species Antiaris toxicaria. The sequence goes on from CP141156.1 coordinate 89,666,885, forward strand.
GAGGAGTGACGCTGAAGCTGTAACTTCTGCAATGGTGACAGGCCAGCTTTCTATCGCCAACTTTGATGCGTTAGTTCTACTTGATTCTGGAGCCACCCATTCGTTGCCTCATCAGATTCTGCCAAAAAAAAAAAAAAGCTTAGGACACAACGTTGTCATAAACTGTTGAAGGTGGAAAATCGTTTTCGAACCAATCGGATGTGAAAAGTTCATCTACAAGGGTTTGTCGCCAGAGCAACCAAAGACGATGATATCAGCAGTGAAGGCTCGCCAGATGCTATCCAGTGGATGCACGGACTTCCTAGTATACGTAGCAGATAAGACTCAAGGAATAGAGATAGGACCCGACAACGTACCGATAGTCAGGGAATTCATGGAGATATTTCTAGAAGATCTTGCAAGACTCCAACCAGAGCGCGAAATCTCGTTCGAGACTGAACGTCTACTAGAATCAGCCCCCTACGGAATAGGCCCTATAGAGCTAAAGGAGCTCCAAGCCCAGCTAAAGGACTAAATAGATGAGGGATTCATTCGACAGAGCTATTCACCCTGGAGAGCACCCATACCATTCGTGAAGAAGAAAGATGGACCACTGAGAATGTGCATCGACTACAAAGAGTTGAACAGGATTACGATTAAGAACAAGCATCTGTTGCCGCGAGTTGACGATCTATTTGATTAGCTCTGAGATGCTGCAATGTCCTCGAAGATCGATCTACGTTCAGGGTACCATCAACTACGAATCAGGAAAGAAGATGTACCCAAAACAGCCTTTCAAACGCGGTACAGACATTACGAGTTTCTATTCATGTCGCTCAGATTAACGGACACACCAGCAACTTTCATGAACCAGATGAACCGCATGTTCAAGGACTATTTAGATAAGTTTGTCATTGTGTTAATCGATGACATACTTATACACTTTAAGACGAAGGAAGAGCATGAAGAGCACTCAATTATCATTTTGCGCATGCAGCAGGACCATCAGTTATACACCAAGTTCTCCAAGTACGAGTTTTGGCTGGAGAAGGTCCATTTCCTAGGCCACGTAGTCCCCAACGAAGGAGTATCTGTGGACCCGATGAAAATTGATGCAGTTAGCGCGTGGCTAGCTCAGAGGAACGTAACGAGAATTCACAGTTTCTTTAAATTAACAGGATGTTACCTACACTTAGTCGAAGGCTACTCAAAGTTAGCTGCTTCGCTCACAGCGCTCACCAAGAAGGGAAAGAGGTATAAGTGAATCGACAAGTGTGAGGAAAGCTTTCAAGAGCTGAAATGAAGACTCATAAGCACTCCAATGCTGACCATTTCAAATGTTGGTCAGGGAAGCTTTGTGAATTAAGCGCCGCATCTAAAACCAAGTTGGAAACTGTGTTGATGCAGAGTGGTAGAGTAGTCGCGTATGCTTCACAACAACTCAAAAACCTTGAGAAGAGCTACCCAACGCGTGATCTGGAGCTAGTAGCGATAGTTTTTACGATAAAAGCATGGAGGCACTACCTGTACGGAGTCACGTGCGAGATTTACATCGACCACTAGAGTCTCAAATGTATCTTCACGCAGAAAGAGCTCAACATGAGGCAGCGTAGATGGCTAGAGTTGGTAAGGATTACAACCGTGAGATCCTATACCATCCGGGGGAAGCCAATAAGGTGGCCGATGCGCAGAGTCAGAAGCATATTATTATGCTTATGGCTATTAGTGCCTTGTCAGGATCACTACAAGGGAGCTATGCAGCAGCGAGATCAAAATTTTGACAGGGAGGTTTTCTGACATGACCCTCCAATCGACGTTCCAAGAAGAGATCAAGATCGGTCAAAGCTTCGGACTGTCCCTGAACACGCTCAAAAATGAGGCTATAGAGGACCAAAGTTCAGAGTTTAAGATTCCTAAGGACGACATACTCTACTACAGAGATAGAGTGTGTGTTATGAAAGATGAAGAACTCACGAAGCGAATCCTTTTGGAACCTTACGAGACGTCATATTCCGTACACCTGGTGGCGAATAAGATGTACAAGTACCTGAAAGAAAGCTTTTGGTGGCTGAGAATGAAGAATGACATTGTCGAGTTCGTCGCCAGATACCTTACGTGCCAGAAGGTTAAGGCAGAACACCAGCGCCTAGCAGGATAATCGTAGAAAATTAAGCTACCTGAGTAGAAATGGGACCAGATTACGATGAATTTCATAATCGGATTGCCGAAGACGTCAAACGATAATGATACAATCTGGGTGATTGTAGAAAGACTGATGAAATCAGCTAGATTTTTAGCAATGAAAGTTAGCTACTCGGTGGAACGACTAGTAGAAATCTATGCGGCACAGTTCGTGAAACGACACGGAGTACCAGAGTCAATCGTCTCAGATCGTAGTGGATGCTTTACCTCCAGATTTTGGCGAAGTGTTCAAGCCGCATTATGGTCCAAGTGAGAGTTCAGCATAGCATTTCATCCTCAGACCGACAGTTAGTCTGAGAGGACCATACAGATGTTAGAGGACATGTTGAGACCTGCGTCCTAGACTTTAAAGGAAATTGGAATCAGAAGCTACCATTGAGTGAGTTCTCATACAACAGCAACTACCATTCCTAGATAGGAATGGCACCGTACGAGACATATTGTGGAAGGAAATGCAGATCTCTGGCTCATTAGTACAAGTCTGGAGAGAAACGACTAGTTAGCTCGGACATCATCAAGAATACCATGGCAGACGTGAAGCTGATACGAGAAACGTTAGATACAGTGCACAGTCGACAGAAAAATTTTGACGATAAGCGCTATAGACCCCTTGAGTTTCAAGTAAGAGACTCGGTCTTTTTCAAGGTGGCACCCATGAAAGGGGTGATGCGCATTGAAAATAAAGGAAAGCTCAGTCCTAGGTACATAGGACCCTCGAGATAATAGAGAAAGTCGGGAAGGTGGCTTATAGACTAGCACTTCCTCCCGAGTTAGTTACAGTGCACAACGTCTTTCACGTCTTTATGCTGAAAAAGTACGCGCCAGACAGCTCCCATGTTCTTAGCCAAGAATCTGTTGTAGTATACGCTGATCCGACGTACGAGGAAAGACCCGTGCGGATCTTAGTTAGAAAGGAGAAAGTACTTAGGAATGAAGTATACTGCTAGTAAAAGTGTTATGGCGGAATCATAGTGTTAAGGAAGCCACATGAGAATGGGAAGAAGACATGAGAAGAGACTTCCCGGAATTATTCTAATTTTCGAGGACGAAAATTTTGTAAGGGGGGTAGGTTGTAATGACCGCCATTTTCATGACACCTACTTACCATGTAATAAGTCATTAAGGAATAAAATGGACATAATTTAATGTCTTTTAGTGTAAATTTAAGTAACACGGTCAGGTACACGGTCGTGTGAGTGACCGTGTGTCATTCGGACTGTGTATCTATTAGTAGCCGTGTGAGTGTACATGGCCGTATAGTGTAACACGGTCAAGTACACGACCGTATAGGAGGCCGTGTACCACTCGGATAGATGTTTTTATTTCAAAGACATGGCCGTGTTGAGTAGTCTCAACTAGTACACGCCCGTGTTTGAAATGCACACGCACGTGTAAGAGTCTGTGTATAAGGCTGTATAATGAGCCGAGAGCCACTGTAATGACTCTCATGAATTATGAATCTTAATTACTATGCAATGATGTAATTGAGTTAATAAACACAGTGTGTTTTTCAGTTGAATGAATTAAACGAGTATAGTAACGTTTAATTACTATTTATGCAGTGAAAGGGGCAACCGACAGTGAAATCGGTCCACCCTATTATGTGAGTATGCGTTGAGACACGCAATATCAAGAAACCGGTCTAGACGACCATTTCATGATACAGAACTGATGAGCTAGTCATCAGTACGCTCAGACTGGTTGTGGCGGCCCGCCCCTTGTGGAGATCATACAATACTATTACAGTTGAGCTTTATCGCTAACTGCGATAGATTGTACTCTCATGGGTCGCCGGCTTATCTCTCTCCTCTTTTTTAAATCATGACGTTTTTGGGAAAATTTTTTTTTTCTTTAAACATCATATAAAATCTTTTTCTACTATTTACTTTGTTGATAGGTACAAAGTAATATAAATAATACAGTGCTTTTGTAAAATATATATAATTACAAAAGAACTGTTTCCCCCTTTTTTTTTTCTTCACTTTAACGCTCAGCGGCAAGACTCTGGCAGTACCATATCCCTCACCCAGTTATCCCATTTGACACGCGCCATCCCGTCCGCATCCAGTCAAATAAGCTACTGAGCTGGTCGCTTACCTGCAACATTAGCAAAAATGGTGAGCTACAGGCTCAGTAAGTTCAAACATGCAAGAAATAAAATTTCTATGAATAGTACTATTCATACGTAAATAGTAACTTTGACCACTATTCATACGTGAATAGTAAGGTTGACCACACCACTGTATCACACTAGTACATCTACCGCGATGTTAGTGCTCTCACTAAACTGTCTTATGCTCAATTATGGCACAGTTTCAGTTTTAGGTCATTATCTTTAATTACGTTCTGGTTTTGAGCTCGGTTGGCAGTACCATTTAAGTGCGTATGACTGGGAGCGGTACATTAGTGCTGACCTCCACAGCCTTATCTCATAGCCCCGAAGGCAAAATTTTACATGACTGGGAGCGGTACATTAGTGCTGACCTCCATAGCCTTAGTCTCATAGCCTCGAAGGCAAAAATAGTACCTTCCTGTACGGAAGGCTGGTACGCCAGAAAGTGGTTTCATTACCGACTTTTTAACATTCTAACCCGGTGACTTCACCTTGTCCCGTGGTTAGGAATGGTTCACATTTTAATTTTAGGTGAGTGAGTTTCATTAACCTCGCTCTAGTGCCCGAAGCACAATTAATCATGTGTCCCATTCTTATAGTGCCCGTAGCACATATCGTCTCTCTCTCTATTCTATCATAGTGCCCGTAGCACATATGTACCTAACTTATAGTTAGTACATTAAAGTTAGCACAATATTGCTATATGTTGCAGACAGGTAAATGTCTGAACTTACCTTATCAGACTGTTTCCTTTCTCTCTCTTGGATCTTGAATCGCCTTCCTTGTAGGCCGATTTTGGGATCCTACAGACAAAACTATGTCTGTTAATTTCTTTCCCATTTATAGCTTTTATTTTTCATTAAAAAGCTTAAATAAAACCTATTTATAACTTTTTAGGTTTTATTTATTATTTTCACCATTTTCCCCCAACTTTTGTAAAATTACGATTTTGCCCCAATATTTTGGCAAAATTGCAGTTTTGCCCCTGACGGAATTTTATTGATCCAGACTGCATTTTTGGCTCTCAGGAACTTTTCTGATTTTTTTCTAATCATTACCGGGTTCATTTCTATTTTATTTCCACTTTTTGTTTTCCCGGCCCTCGGGAAGCACTATTCCGACCCTCACGTCGGTTTAGCGATTTTCTATCGTTTCGGAGTCTCAAATGGACGTTTCACTAGTATTTAAAACGTTCATCTAGACTTTCCCGACCTAGGTCTCCGAGGCTCGGGTTTTCCGTTCCCGACTCGGACCTTTATTTCATTTCCAAAAACGCCCCCCCCTCGGGGTCGGTTTTTTCAATCTCACTCACGTTTTTCATTTTCAAGGGGACAGGTTACTATTCACGACCCAACCCTTAAAAATTTTTTTCCTTATTCAATTTTTCCGTTAGGGACTCGGGTTTCCGTCCCGGCCCTAACTTTTATTTTAAATTCCTATTTTACTCCGAATGCCGTTTTTGAAATTTCGGCAGCATTTCGGCGTAATTTTAAGGCTTCCGGCGTTAGGTACGCCTCAAACCGAATGTACCTGCCACGTACTAAACCACAAGCCTATTTTATGTAAAAGTTTTCCAAACTTTTACATAAAAGCCCACAATTTCAAATTTCACATTATCACCCACATTACAAAATTTTTTCACAAATTTACCCTTAATTTGGTTTCGGTTTTCACAACAAAACCGAACCAAATTTTGTCAAACTTTCACCACATTTTAGGCCATTCAAATGTCACATTTTTAACACATTTTCAAGCCCATTTTCTTGGCATTTTCAACCAAATTTCTTAGGGTTTTTTACACACTTAAAACCCACGGCCAAAGAATGAAAACATGCCAAATAATTTTGTTTCATTCTTTCAATCACATTGCCACCATTTACACATTAATTTGCATGATTTCAATCAACCAAATATCACATAAAACCAAGCAAAATTTTCTTCCAAACCCATTAACAACCCCACGGCCATTTAATGGAATTCACACAAGAAATTTTTTTCCAAGCTTTTCATAATGAAATACAAGCTTTATTCTTCACAAATTTAAACTTAGAAAGCATGTTAACCATTAACCACACACTTTTTTTCATTGGTTACCTAAGGTAACCCACGGATTTACCTTTGAAAAACCAACCAAAATTTGGTTTTTCTTTAATGAATTAGCATGGTTTTCTTCCTCAATACATCCTTAACAAAACCCAACATCAAATCCATGAAAAACAACCAAAAATTTTCCATCTTTTTATCACTATTCATCCACGGATTTTGTGAAGAAAAACCATGAAAATTTGAGTGAAAAAGGGAGTTACCTTAATCAATCGCTTCCTTTGTCTTCAAGGAGTGTTTTGACACACTTTTTGTGAAGAAATTTTGAAGAAATCAAGTGGTTCTTCTTTGGTTGCTCACGTACCTACCAAGAGAAAAACTTAGAAAATTTTTTTGTTCTTTGGTTTTGCATGAAAATGGACTTCGGCTTTTTGCTCCAAAACTTGCCGACTTAAGCCACCAAAAAGACCAATTAATTTAGCCTTCCACCAATGAGAATTAGACATCTTTCAAGCCATTTCTTTCCCCATTTTTCAAAAATTAAAAATGGTAATTTTTGGCCAAATCTTGGCCTTTAGATCAAAAGGTGATTAAATCCTAGCCATTAATGCCACCAACCACCTTATTTATTCCATTTAATAAACTTGATTTATGATGTCATAAATGCAAAAGTGAAAGTTGACTTTGACTTTCACTATTCACATTAATTCGACTACTTTTTGACCGATGCCGGTTCGAGCCGAAATTTTCCTGAAATCGTCCCGGCGTGTTCCTGAGGTCTTCTGTGCAGTCGGATCAATTTAATCTGCTTCCGTTTGATCAAAATCAATCCCGGAAGTTTACCGTCTTTTATTGCTCCGGTTAGGGTTTTTAATGCCGATTTTGGCACCGTTTCACCCGTTTCAACTCAGTGAATTTTTCCAACACTGAATTCTTACTCGTTAGTATTGTTAGAACATTTTCATATATTCTAAACAATATAAATACATTTATTTCACTCTTTAAATAGTACAAATTGTTATATACATACAATTGTACATTTTCGTCCGAGAATTGCCTGAATTTCCCGGTTGTCACACTGGTCATCTGAGCACAGCAGTGATAATTGCCCTAATAGATGTATAGTATCAGAAAAGCGGTCTAGATGACCTCTTCTCGCCCATAGACTGACAAAATCAAAGTCAGAACGCTCAGATTAGTCAGTCAGATAGTGAACAGTGATTAGTGAATAGTGAATAGTGAGAAACGCAGTGTCAGGTTAGTGGCCAAGACGGCCTTAATCTGGCATAAAACTGATATATTAATAGTCAGCAGGCTCAATCTGGTCATTTGAGCACAAAATATAGATTTTGTTTAAGGGATACGCAGTATCGGGATGAGGGTCAAGACGACCTTTTCTCGCCCCGAAACTGATATATTTAGACTCAGGACGCCCAAATTAGTCAATCGGGTACCTGACATGTTTTTCGAGACGGGGTCATACAGATCCCGAAAACTGGTCTAGAAGACCTCAGATGGACGTAAAACTGATAAATTTGAAATCAGCACGTCCAAATTAGTCAAGAGAGACTGTGTTTGAAATTTCACGCGAAAACACCTCGTTATGCGTGCACAATGTCAACACAGTGTAGGCCTAACCACAGTATCAAGAAATTGGTCAAGATAACCTTTTCTTGATATAAAATTGATATATTTGGAATCAGAATGCTCAAATTAGTCATTTGAGCACAAAAAGTAATTTTTGACCGGGAACCATGCAGTATCGGGAAACTGGTCGAGACGATCTCGGATGAAGATAAAACTGATATATTTGGGTTCAGCACGCCCAAATTAGTAAGTATAGCCTATCTTAAAACTTTTCAAAAAAATTAGTATAAAAGGACGAAATTTTTGGGACTATTGAAAAATAGCCCCCATAATTTTTCCACATCCCATTTCCTCCCCCAACACCACCGAGGATAAACAGTGACCGACCATCGAATCTGACCTCCGTTTTCGACACCGCCGGCACCATTGGAAAGCTCTCGACGAGCTGATTCCAACGGTGGGCCGAGTCGACCGAACCGACGCCGGAGCACGCCGCACGCGCCGCCCAAAGTCGCCGGTGGCCGAATTTTTCAAACCGCCGTATCTCCTCCGTCCGACGTCCAAATGCCATGATTTCGGTCCCCATGGATTCGTGGTGAAGAGTAGAACAAAACCCAGGCTTCATTTCACGTCAATAGCTGCCGGATCGCACCGCCCAAGGTTCGCCGTCACCGCCGCCATCGCCGCCGTCGAATCTCACTATTCCGGCGGAGTTGAGTTGCAAGGTTGGTGTCAAAATGCTCAGAACAACACGTAGATCAAAAGCCCCAAATCAATTTTGGGCAACAACGCCGGAAAATGAAGATCTAACACCACCGCCGTCGCCGACTTTTCGAGGGCCGATTTCCGGTGACAGGAGCCTCGATTGGTGAAATTGACACCACCAATGGGTTCCTCTCGTCGAGCTCTTCAAGATGGTGGTCGCCACTCCCATCGGCGCCGTGGTCAACGCCGGTCAACGCCGTGGTCAACACCGGTCAACGGTGGTCAACGCCGGTCAACGGCGACCCGGAGACCGAAAATTGAAGAATGGCCCGTTGGCCTATTTTCGACGTTCCGGACACATCCGCGGCATCGGATTTGCAAACCGGAGTTTGAAAAGTGAAGAACGACGATTCAAAGATAGCGCGGTCGAGACCGAACGGTTCGTCCGACTGCCGACGGGAACGATTTTGGTAGTAGTTTTGATCTATTGATTCCTCAATCTGTTATTGGAAATAATTATGTATTAATTATGGTTTACTGACTTGAGGAATTGTAAGAAAAAGGGGTGAAATGTCGAAAAAGAGAATGTGAGAGAATGTGAATGTTTTTACGTAAAAAGCGGAGCTTTTACGTAAAAATTAGGCCTCTGGTTTAGTACATGGCAAGTTAGAATAGGTTAGATGGTTTTGAGGTGTTTCCTAAACGCCGGAAACCCAAAAATTAAGCGGAAATGCTGCCGAAATTTCTAAAACGGCACAAAGGGGTATTTTAGGAAACGAGAGCTGAAAATGTGATCGGGATGGGAACCCGAGCCTCCTCGATGACCTAGGTCCAGGAAAGAAGGACGGACGTTTACAGGATTAGTGAACCGCCCAATCAGAAATCTCGAAATGTAAGAAAACGACCCCTAGATCAGAATAGTGCCACCCGTGGGACGGGTGTGATCTAAGCATAAAATTTGGGGCGATTACATCGGTAACGGTAACCCGACAGGCTAAATGGTCATACGGGAGGTATTCAGTCAGTTGACTGGTCGGTTAGCCAGTCAAGGACCAAGTCGGAATGGGATAGTGAGAGACAGTGATTAATTTGTCAAGTAGACAAATTAATCAAGCACGATTAAAAATTAGATAGCAAATGTGACGGCCCGCCCTACGTAGTGTTAAACAGTACTATTACAGTCAGTCACTGTTGCCAACTGCGATAGACTGTAACCACTTGGGTCGTCGGCAACTTACTTTTAACTTGTTTCTAACTTATTCTGATACCATCTATAATAGCTGGTATCTTACTTTTAACATACTTTCTTTAACATGCTTACTCTAACTTCCCATTTGAACATAAAAATATGGAATAAATTTTCTTCTTTTCTTATCCTTAAACTTTACTTGGAAACTGTACCGTCGTAAAACATTTACTATAATAAATATTTTACATTGTCTTAACTTCATTTACATTATAAAACATCATTTTAATACTCTTTTAAACAGCTCAGCGGAAGACTCATAGTAGTACCATAACCCTCACCCAGTCCCTTGGCATATGCAGAACCCATCCGTCATCCATCACTTGTCTTATCTTCGTGCAGGATGCTTACCTGCAACATAAACAAACTTGTGAGCGACAGGCTCAATAAGTTCAAACATACATTCATGACAAAATACTAACTCATACCTTTTGGACAGAACATGTCTGATGCCAACTGTGGTATCAGAACATGAACATACATTATACTTTACTTTCAACTTCATATATAACATATTCTAACATTGAGAGAACAATCTCAACGTTCTTTTAGCATAACATAATTTAAACATAACATACAGGATGTATGCTTAACATCTTAAGCATAACATACTCAACATTATACAAAATATTGTATACACATATCAACTTAAACACAGCATACTTAATGTATGCTTTAACATCACAGATACACTTAAAATTGTATAACTGACTTATGCATATCAATTTATGCATAACATAGCATATGCACACATGTTAGTCGCATTATGCTTGTTTACTCTCATTCTTTCTTTCATGTCATACTTTTCTTCTTCTTTTCTTTTCTTGCTAAGCATATGCACACATATTAGTGGCATTATGCTTGTTTACTTTCATTCTTTCTTCTTCTAGCTTTTCTTAGCTTTTCTTAGCTTTACTTTACTTTCTTTTCTTTTCTTTGCTTTACTTTATCTTGCTTAATCTTTCACTTGTGGGCCCGTGGTTGGACGTACCTGGTGCGCGTAGACCAATAGAGGATCAGGGGAGCGACCCACCGATCAACCCTAAGGTCATCTCTGGACTACTGACCTTATAGGTAGTAAGTCATGCCATAAACTACCTCATTATTAACGAGGCAGCGCCACACTTCTGGGGTGGAGGCAGGAAGTTAAGCCATAAACTACCTCATTATTAACGAGGCAGCGCCACACTTCTGGGGTGGAGGCTATCTGGGAACCTCACAACTGGGGAGGCCGGTACGCCAACCTTAACTTTTAAGTCTTATTATTTGACTTATCTTATTTCTCTTTTCTTTTTCTAATCTTGCTTACTATTCTCGTGAACATGTTAGTATCATATCACAAACTGAATAGCTTAAATGTGTATATATATATATAACACAACTTTGTGGTAAGTCCATTCGTGAGTAGACAATTAAATGTCTGTACTTACCACATATCATACTTAGACATAATAGTCTATTCATATTGCAGTCAAATAAATATGCGAACTTACTACATAGAACACATAACACATAACATGACCAGTTCATTTATGTTGCAGTCAATTAAATGTTTGAACTTACAAATACTTGCTAGCATCTCTTTTCTCGCTTCCTTGGTCCGCAGACGTCTCTTCATATTGTCTGGCGCGGATCCCTATAACCGAAATAATAACGGTTATTTTCTATGCTTCTTGCATGTATAAAACTTAATAAAACGTAAAAATTCTACGTTTCATTTCTCGATCATAAATTTAAGGATCTAATATCCCATTTATAACTTTTCTGCTAACTTTTGGTAAAATTACTATTTTACCCTGAACTTTTGGCAAAATTACCATTTTGCCCCTAATGGGATTTTTCTCATTATAACCTTACTTTTCTTTGATTCGCAACTTAGCTTTGGCCCTTATTTACCATAATTTCTTGGTTTACTATTTACCGACCCTCGGGTGGTACTATTCTGACTCTCGAGCGTTAATGCTCTTTCTCGGGTCTAGGTCACCGAAAGGGCTCGGGTTTCCATCCCAACCACGTTTTTACCCTTCGGTTCTTAAAATACTCTTTTGTGCCGTTTTCAAAATTTCGGCAGCATTTCCGCTTAATTTTTGGATTCCCGGCGTTTAGGAAACGCCTCGAAACCATCTAACCTCGTTCTATTCTACCACGTACTATACCAGAGTCTATATTTTTACGTAAAAACTCAACTTTTTACGTAAAAATCTTTACATTTTTCACTTTTCTCATTTGACTATTTTTAATACACATAGTCCAATTTTCTTACAATTTCACAATGCAGAATACATAATTCATATATACTCACTCCAAAAACATTAATTTCAGGAATGGAGGGACCGAAGTCACTACCGGAATCGTTCCACTGGCGATCGAACGAACTGTTCGGTTTCGCGCGGATAAACTTTAATTCCCTGTTCTTTGCCTTTGAGACTCCATCTTGCAATTTTGACGTCTCGGATGTGTCCGGAACGTCGAAAATAGGCCAACGGGCCATTCTTAAATTTTTGGTCTCCGGTCGCCGTTGACCGGCGTTGACCGCCGTTGACCGGCGTTGACTCGCCGTTGACCGGCGGTTGACGGCGGCGACGGTGGCAAATGAGTAGCCCATCTTGAAGAACTTGACGAGAGGAATCCATTGGTGGCCTCAATTTCATGTTTGGAGACCCTTATCGCCGGAAAATTCTCTCGAAAACCACGGTCACGGCGGCGACGGTGGAACTCCGCCGTGCCGGACCTTTTTCCCAAAATTGGTTGAGGGCTTTTGCTCCCCTCAGCCCTGCGGTCATTTCTGCACCAACGGCGCACTTCAACTCGGCCGGAATCGGGCGTTTCGACGGCGGCTCCACGGCGGCGTTTCACCTACTTTTTCGAAGCTTGGCCGGCTCGATTCCGCCGGCGTTGAGGCAATCGGTGGCATGGGTTTTGCTCCTCTCTTCGCCACGAAACTTTTGGGACTGGTTTCGTGGCAAACGGTGGCCGGACGGCGGAGATATCACCGGTCGAATTTCTCGGCTCCGGCGGCATTCGAGCGGCGCGTGCGGCGGCGTGCGGCGGCTGTTCCGTCGAGTCGACCCACCGTTGGACTCAGCTCGGTGAGAGCTTCCCGATGACACCGGCGGTGTCGAAAACGGACACCGTTTCCGATGGTCGGTTACTGTTCATTTTCGGGTAAGGGGAGGAAAGAGAAAATAAGAGAAAGTTATGGGCTTATTTCTTAAATTTCTGATTTTTCGCCCTTTATATACTTCTTCGCCCAAAATTTCAACATGGGCTATCCTAACTAATTTGGACGTCCTGAATCCAAATATATCAGTTTTATTTTCATCTGAGGTCATCTTGACCAGTTTCCGGTACTGTGAATTCTCGATCAAAAAATTACCTTTTTGCTCAATTAGCTAATTTGAGCATACAAATAGGCTATACTGACTAATTTGGACGTGCTGAATCCAAATTTATCAGTTTCAACTTCATTCGAGATCATCTCGATCAGTTTTCGGGATCTGTGTGACCCCGTCTCGAAAAACGTGTCAGGTGCCTGATTGACTAATTTGGGCATCCTGAGTCTAAATATATCAGTTTCGTATCAAGAAAATGTCATTTTAACCAATTTCTTGATACTGCATATTTCCTAATCATCACAGCAAATTTCCCAAAGTAGAGCAGTTGGGTACCGATAGGCATCGGTACCACACAACGATAAGTTTATTAGTCCCTAATGATAGAGTGACCTAAGAGTGATGTTAATTAATTTATTGGGTAAATAAATTAATTAACAATGATTAGAAAATCAAATTCTTAAGAAGAGGGCAATTAGTACCGATAAGGATCGGTATCACATAACGAGAATTTTTGTTAGTCATTAATGACCACGGTGACCTAAGAGTGAATGTTAATGTAATGCATTATGATTACAGGGAGGTACCTGTATTGTGACGAAGGCGAGAGTATAAACTGTCTGCTGACAGGTAAGTACAACTCCGCCTACAACATGGATAAAATGAATTTAAAATGATGTTTTTCCAGTATTTTAAGTATATATCTTGCACACGATGCTGCACAGCATACATAAGAGCATATAGTTTCACAATCGAGTAGATTGATGAAAGAACAAGATAGAAGCCATAGATCTCTACCGCGTAGGATTGGGGACAGCTTAGAGAAGCGTATGGCTAGAACAGTTAAACAAGATGGAAATAAATAGGTGTGTCGTACCGGCTCCTTCAGTCGAAGGGGTTTCTAGTTAAAGAAAGTTAAGGCCAAAAGTTGAGTATCAGTTGATGACTCTTCGGCATTAGATGACCTCGGGAGTTACCGTTGGTCTGCGCGCACACGGTACTGACACATGGGCCCTAAATAGACAAGAAAAGAAAAGAGAAGTTTGAAGCATAAATGAACATAACCGGACCATGCATTAGTTATAGTTCGCTATGCTTTCTTTTTCAGTAGAGTGCATACAGTACACGATGCTTCTGTCATGCATAAAGTATGTGAAGTTTTATATTCAGTGTTATGACATGTTATGTGATGACATGATATGTGAGCTGATATGTGATATGCTTATATGGTATGTGATTTATTAAGTGATATATGTCATGCCTATGATTTTACGTATGTGCTATGTTTTAAACATGTTTTGCGGTTAACATGTTGTACTTACTGGGCGTAAAGCTCACGGAGTGTGTTCATACTGTAGGTAAGCATCCTATAGCGTAAACATCAAGGGACGATGATGGTGGCGGAGGTGGATGTGAGGATGAGGTTATGGATACACCGCGAGTATTCTTCCGCACAGTATGAGTAAATAATATTTTGAATGGTGACAGTTAAATAGTATTTTGAATAGTAAAGGTTAAACGGTATTTTAGAACAGTAAACAGTATATGTATGAGTAGTATATTTAAATAGTATCTGGTGAATAGTAATCAGATAAACAAGTATATAATTGTGTATGTATAATTTAAATCCTTATGTTTTTCAAATTCCGCATTTTAATAGTATACGTATGTGAATAGTAAATACGTACGCGTATATATAAAAAAAAAATCCCTCTAAATTCATGGTATTAAATTTAGCAAGTTTAAGTATCGGTTTTAAAGAAGAAGTATAAGTAAAAGTTAAAGAAGCAAGTAAGAGTTTACAGTGACGGTCCGGGCCGCTGAGGGCACGGGGCGTCACATATAAAGACAAGCAAGCTAAGTAAGAATAAGCAAAGAATAAAGAAAGCAAGCAAGATAAGGTGGACGACCCAATCATATGATCGCTAATTTCAGAATCACACCACTATAAACCTGAAACTGAACTCCCAATTATATACCGTATTACGTAAGCCTGTGACAAGCTATGGTCCACTGACCTTGTCATGTATGCAGAACCCTCATATGATATCCATGACCAGACTTAGGCTAAAGTCTGTTTAATCCTACTGATCAGGCTATCTTAAAGTTCCATTATACTACCGAATAAAGAAAATGATTATTCACCATATGTGAATAAGAAGTCATCCGCCCAGCAGACGACCTAAGGCCTTGTCCATTTTCACATTCAGTATAATGCCTTTAAGAGGATACCCTTAACTCCTCATTAAAGCTATGATTCCGATATCTGTAAATGAACCCTTCATCGTATACAAGTCTTGCACCCAACGAACCAGTCTATAAGCTTACTACCTCTGAGACGCTTTAGCCATTAGAACATCAAAGTACACAAGTCATATACATGAAGCTGTCCATCTGCTCAGGATTAAGGTTATTACACAATGAATGTCAAAAGCATATCGATCCACTCAAAGCGAACTTCGTAGATCGACCACGCTTTAGTCCCAGTCTAATATGTCACCACCAAGCAACATATCTATGTCTTTACTTGGGAGTCCAGCTCCAAACAGTCAAGACAAACCATCCCCTCCAAGGCTTTAGACAACATAATAGTCTTAACATAAGTTAGAAGCTCGGTCTAACCCCATAGACTACAGACCATAGTTTAGATCACTTACTTTAGAATATTGTCTTCTCACATACAAAAGTCCATTGCATGCAACGTTCTAACAGTTTAACAAAAGCTGTCAGGGAGCCATATTTGCTTACATTTACTTTAACATGTAAATAAAACGAGGACAGATAGCAATGTAATGAATAACCTCTATATATATAATTTTATTATCCATTTCAAAATAAATACATCAAAATGTCTCTAATGCTTAGGGCATTTCCTAACAGATGGTGCTTGCATTGTCTGGACTAGGGGGCCACTTGCTCTCTGGGAGTATCGGGGGCTACTGGAGCCTCCTGTACCAGCATTTCTGCAGTCTGCGGTGTCTGAGGTCGTTGATTTAGTTGCTCCCTGAGCTGAGCAAGTTCTTGTTGTTGATTTAGCATCATCTCTTGCATGGCTGCAAGCCGTGCCATTAGCTCGTCTTCTCGGGTAGCTTGATTTGTATGTGTACGTGTTTGAACCGTGTTGTACTTTGGAACCTTTGTCCTCTGGTGGGCTTCACTGGTGTAACTTCTACTGGTGCAGTCATGGTTACACGTTATAACTTACGTTAGCTTACATATTGATACTATAACATTAAAAACTAACTTACTTGGACAGATGAGGCAGGTGCGTGGCGATGTGAGGTAGGGTGGTAGGAAACCGCTCTGATACCAACTGTGACGTCCCGTACCCTTAGTGGGCCGAACCATTACTAAAAACTGCTACTTATACTTTTTCTTGAAAACTGATACTTAAACTTTCTTACTTAGATACCCTAATTTTAGGGATTTTTTTTTCTTTTTTTTTTTTATGCATATGTATTTACTATTCATGTGTGTATACTTTAAATATGCATCGTCTAAATTATTGGGAGTCCAAGTACCCATACACATATACCATACTATTTAACTATTTATTATTCGAAACTTACTGTCTAACTGTTATTATTCAAAAATACTATTTAACAGTTACTATTTAAAAATACCGTTTAACTATTACTATTTAAAGATACTATTTAACGGTTACTATTCAAAATTATTGCTCAACTATTACTATTCAAAAATACTATTTACTCAAGCTGTGTGAAAGATTTACTCGTGGTGTATCCATAACCTCGCCACACATCCGCCTCCGTCGCTGTCGTCGCCCGTTGCTGTTTATGTCATACGATGCTTACCTACAGCATGAACACACATTGTGAGCTTCATGCCCAGTAAGTACAACATGTCATCCACAAAACATGCTTAAATCATAAGTCGTACTTAAGGCATATACAACTGGCAATCTTGTCACACATTCACATAGAACATGGAAACATATCATGTGGCATCTCAGAATGCATAACATGTGGGCATGTCTTATCATGGAACTAGGAAGGTTGCTCTATCTGTATTTAGGGCATACTGTGCATACTACATGTACCATTTATGCTCAGTTATGCTTCCTTATTAATTATCTTTCTTTACCTTGTCAAGGGCCACTATGTGGAGAGCCACTTCGCAGAAGACCACTGTACAGAGGGTCGTTGAGGGTCACTATGCAGAGAACCGTCAACTTAAACAAAAACCCCCTTCAAACAGAAAAGGTCGGTATGAAATTGTTTAACAATTTCCCAATTGTTGAATCATGACTGTTATCCTTATGCCATAAGCTCTACTAAGCTATCCCCTAATCTTATGTGATAGGGATCTAATGGCGTCTAACTTGTTCTTTCATCAATCTATGCGATTATGAAACTATATGCTTTTCTAACATGCTATGCAATAACTATGCATGGTTTATACTTAACATAGTATGAAAACAGTACTTTAAACCCATTTTTACTCATGCTGTAGGCAGAGTTGTACTTATTGAATCTGTAAGCAACTCATTCTCTCACCTTTATCAGTTTACAAGTTACCACCTGTCATCAATAACTTTTCTCATTAATACTTTGCCAAGTCACTAATACCATTAGTGACTAAACCAGATAAATTGCTTGGTATCGATTGCCGTCGGTACTAATTCACTTTCTATCTTGAGAGTTTTCTTCTCTATACGTGATTAATTAATTTATTACCTAATAAATTAATTACTATCGTTCTTAAGTTACTATTTCCATTAGTGACTATAACTTGTGTTTCTATGCGGTACCAAGGCCCATCAGTACCCTATTGGCCTACCTTGGGGATTTGACATCTAACTTCCATCGTATTTGAGTAATCATCTACTTGACAGGTTAATCTTCATTCCTTACCATTTAATTCAAGACACGGCCCTTGACTGGTTGCCGACCAATCAACTGACCAGTTACCTCGCACGTTGGTAACTAGGTAACCTTCCGTGTTACTATACGTAAACTTGGTGTAGTACTCTGCCAGGTTACTTTGCCTATTTGGGTGTGGTAGTTTACCGAGCTACTATGGCTTGTTTGGTGTGGTGGCCTACCGGGCCACTATTGCTTGTTTGGTGTGGTGGCCTATCGGGCCACTATGACTTGTTTGGTGTGGTTGCTTACTGGGCTACTAAGGCTTGTTTGGTGTGGTAGCCTACCGGGCTACCCACACTGTTTTACTTTGAAAAATTGTTTGGGTTGACTTACAAAATTCTTGGAAAAATTCTTTGTTTTGAAATTGTCCCCTTGCCACCTCGTTGGAAGGTGGAGGACATTTTATATAAACCATGTTCTTATTTTAAACAATGTGAAATACATTTGGTGTTATATTTTAAGGATGGTTTTTGAACCATTTTTGAAAATTGTTTTAAAACTTGATCGAAATGACTTAGTTTGCAAACTTAGTAAACACAACATTTTTCATTCTCGATGAGATGAACAATTCTCGTGTTCATCTTAGAGCTCAAATCTAATTCTAATGGTTCCTAAACTCATTGAACCCGTGGCCAATGTGCCCAATTTTGGCAAAAAGTCCCAGTTTTACGTTACTTTAAAAATGACTCTGTTTAAGGCTCGAAACTACCAAATATTTAAATCACACATAGGTCATCCTCAAGATCTCAATGAGATCTACAAATTTCATGCTGAGCCCAAAGTCTAGTTCGGACTCTAAGTGGTTTGTTTTTTACAAAACCCGAGACTGAGTCTGGGCTCAGATTTTTGATCCCTGTTTTCGACACCGAATGAAAATCACTTGAAAAACCTATCTTAGTGTCGTTTTTCACCAAAACCTATTTGAAGCAAAAATGACCATATTGAAATTTACTTAAAATTCCATGTTTTTACCAAGTCCCAAATTCGAAACCTAAGGAGGTCAAAATGGCCAAAATCCATGGCCTTTTCTTGAGGATAGATTGTGTCCAGCCATTTTCCTAAACATCCATGCTCACACATTCATAAATCCATTCATAAAATTAATGCAAACATAACCACAACCACATAAACTTAGAAATGGAGAGCTTAGGGCTCAAAACAAACTTATTACAACCCATATGCATAAATAGATACACATAAATACCTTGATCAAAATCTTAGAATCAACTAACCACAAGACATAGGGTTTTCAGTTTTTACCTCTTGTGCTTTGAACCAAGCACAAATCCGAACTAAGGCTTGAGTGATCAAATGGCCATGTGATTATTGGTGCAAAAGGGGTCGGTTTTGTGCTAACAAGACACCACAAAAATTTCTCTTAACATCAACTTAAAACAAAAACCAAAACCACAAAGATTGGTCTGGAACCTTACCCTTGGTTGGAATTAGAATAGCTTGGATTGGATCCTCCTAGTTCAAGCTTGAAAGGAGTTAAATTTGGTAACCTTTTGGTAGACTTTTGGGACTTGAAAATGGTGGTTTGGGGGCTTAAGGTAGTTGGCTACAGTAAAGAAATGGGAGAGAAAATGAAATGTGTTTTGGGGTGTGAAAAGAAAGGAAATACAAGCTAAGGTATGGCCACCTTTTATAGGAAAACTTAAGCAACCATTAACCAAACCTAAGCTCACTTAATCAAGCTATTACTAAGCTAATTTGGGGACAAAAATCTGCCCTACTTCAGTCCCATTATGGTCGTGTGCTGCACACATTAAGGGAGGGAAGATTAAAAAATTCTAGTTGGTAAGTGATGGAGAAATGTAACATTTTTTATTCAATTTGTGTCATAACCTACCCAATTTTTTATTTGCTACTTTTTGAGGTTTTAGTGTAGCAAAACTAGTTGATTTTTCTGGCCAAGGTTCATGACTTTGAGGCTAAAAAAATTCATCTGTGTTGCTCTCTTCGCAGTCCAGTTTTCTACTGCAGTTTTCGGTCCTTTTTCGGCAGTGTTCTAATTTTCATCTGGAAATCAGATTTTCTAAATCTGATTTTTACATTGATGATTTCAAGTTGGTTTATACTGTCTAAAAGCCCATTCTACATCAATTTACTATTCGTTTCCTATACTGTGATTGTGTTTACACTATGTTGTCCTTGTGCATGCAAAGCAAGGCGTTCCGATGTGAAATTTTCAACATAGTCTATCTTGACTAATTCGGACGTGCTAATTTCAATTTTATCAGTTCAACGTCCGTTCGGGGTCGTCTGGACTAGTTTTCAAGATCTGTGTGACCCCACCTCGAAAAACATGTCAGGTGCCTGATTAACTAATTTGGGCGTCTTGAGTCTAAATATATCAGTTTCAAGACGAGTAAAGGTCGTCTTGACTCTCATCCCGATACTGCATATCTCCCAAACTAAAATTCACATTTTATGCTCAATTTACCAGACTGAGCCTACTGACTGTTAATATATCAATTTTGAGTCAAATTAAGGCCGTCTTGGCCAGTAACTTGACACTGCATTTTTTACTATTCATTATTTGCTTCTTTCTGTACTAATTGACTAGTCTGAGCGTTCTAACTCTGATTTTGTCAGTTTATAAATAAGAAGAGGTCATTTAGACCATTTTCTCAATATCGTACCCTTGTTAGGGTTTTTCATTGTTGTTGTGCTCGGACGATCAGTCCAAGCGTTCTGGTGATCTGTTCACCAGTCTTATGTCAAGAAATGGTCACCCGGACCCGTTTCCTGACACTGCGTATCTCATACACTTATACATATGTTAGGGTGGACCGGGTTTACTGTCGGTTATCCCCTTTCACTGTATGAATAGTAATAAACAGTACCATGCCTATTTAGTCTATTCAACTGGAAATCACACTGTATTTCCCAACTTAATTCCTCATTGTATAGTAATTAAGCTTTATACACTTTGAGAGTCTGTATACTGGCACTCTGCCCATTACATGGCCTTCTACGCGGGTTCTTACACAGGCATGTATAGAGCAACACGGGCGTGTACTCTTCAGACATAGGCATGTACTAGTTAAGCTTGCTCAACATGGTCATGTCTTGGAACACATTCATTTTACTCGAGCGATACACGTGTGGGCGACCCCTCTAGCTTAGGTCGTCCACCTTATCTTGCTTGCTTTCTTTATTCTTTGCTTAGTCTTACTTAGCTTACTTGTTTCTATAGCTTTCTTCTCCTTGGGGTTTAAAAGATTTGTTCTTGAAAAACTAGGAATATTTTTTTTTTCTTTAACTGGAGGAAACTACTAATTCTTGAAAATTGTGTATACATAAATATATACGTACTTCTTAATACTTTTTCCCAAAATATATTTTGGAGTCTTGTTACTTTAAAGTACGTAAAAATAGAAACATACTTTTAAGCTTGTTTCACTACTTTACATACTACACTCTTGTCTTGTCTTTATACATATATCTCACTATTACATTTTCTTTCTTTTACACCTTGAGTACAGCGGAATTCTGCGAAACGGAACCATAACCCGTCCATGACATCGCTAGGATCTGCCTGTCAGTCCGCTACTCTTGTTTCATCTTGCTGGTTGCTTTCCTTTATTACCTACAACACGAATAGACTAATGAGCTAAAGCTCAGTAAGTACAAACATACATACAAGTAAATAAGCTGAATACACCACTCTAGGGTTAGTCAACTTAGGACCAATTATTTTCTTTAGTCCTATACTACTTGTTCTTTCTATTCTATTTCTTTCTTTTCTTTGCTTTACTTCATCTGCTTAATCTTTCACTTGTGGGCCTGTGGTTGGACGTACCTGGTGTGCGCAGACCAATAGAGGATCAGGGGAGCGACCCACCGATCAACCCTAAGGTCATCTCTGGACTACTGACCTTATAGGTAGTAAGTCATGCCATAAACTACCTCATTATTAACGAGGCAGCGCCACACTTCTGGGGTGGAGGCAGGAAGTTAAGCCATAAACTACCTCATTATTAACGAGGCAGCACCACACTTCTGGGGTGGAGGCTATCTGGGAACCTCACAACTGGGGAGGCCGGTACGCCAACCTTAACTTTTAAGTCTTATTAATTGACTTAACTTATTTCTCTTTTCTTTTTCTAATCTTGCTTACTATTCTCGTGAACATGTTAGTATCATGTCACAACTGAATAGCTTAAATGTGTATATATATATAACACAACTTTATGGTAAGTCCATTCGTGAGTAGACAATTAAATGTCCGTACTTACCTTATCAATCTCTTCTCTTCTTCTCTCTAGGATCTTTGATCGCCCTCCTTGTAGGTCGATTTTTGGATCCTACAGACAAACTTTGTCTGTTAATTTCATTTTCATTTATAGCTTTTATTTTTCATTAAAAAGCTTAAATAGAACCTATTTACAACTTTTTGGGCTTTATTTATCATTTCCCCAACTTTTCCCAACTTTTGCAAAATTACGATTTTGCCCCTATATTTTGACAAAATTACAGTTTTGCCCCTGACGGAATTTTATTGATCCAGACTGCATTTTTGGCCCTCAGGAACTTTTATGACCCTTTTCTAATCATTACCGGGTTTGTTTCTATTATATTTCCACTTTTCACTTTCCCGACCCTCGGGAAGCACTATTCCGACCCTTACGTCGGTTTAGTGATTTTCTATCGTTTCGGAGCCTCAAATGGACGTTTTACTAGTATTTAAAACGTTCATCTAGACTTTCCCGACCTAGGTCTCCGAGACTCGGATTTTTCGTACCCGACTCGGACCTTTATTTCATTTTCAAAAACGCCCCCCCCTCGGGGTCGGTTTTTCCGTTTCACTCTCATTTTACATTTTTAGGGGACGGTCTACTATTCACGAACCACCCCTTAGGTTTTCCTTATTAAATTCTCCGTTAGGGACTCGGGTTTCCGACCCGACCCTAAACTTTTATTTTTAATTCCTATTTTACCCCGAAAGCCGTTTTCGAAATTTCGGCAACATTTCGGCGTAATTTTAAGGCTTCCGGCGTTAGGTACGCCTCGAACCATATGTACCTGCCATGTACTATACCACAAGCCTATTTTATATAAAAGTTTTCCAAACTTTTACATAAAAGCTCACAAATTCCAATTTCACATTTTTAACCACATTACAAAATTTTTTCATAATTTTGCCCTTAGTTTTGGTTTCGGTTTTTACCACCAAACCGAACCAAAGTTTCTCAAACTTTTCAACCACTTGTTAGGCTATTAAATGCCATTTTTCTAACACTTTTTCAAGCCCATTTCCTTGTACTTTTCAACTAAATTCTTAGGGTTTTTAAACACTTAAACCCACGGCCTCATTAGTGAAAAACATGCCATCATTTTTGTTTCATGCTTTCAATCAAAAATTTCATTATTCACATCATAAAATGCATGATTTCAATTAACCAAACATCATATGAAACATGCAAAATTTTCACCAAAACCCTAAGTAAACCCACGGCCACTTTGAGTAAATGAACACCAAAATTTTTCCAAGCTTTTCCATAGTGAAATTCATGCTTTATTCTTAACAAAACATAAGTTAAAAGCATGTTAACACATAAATCACACAAATTTCTCATTGCTTACCAATGGTAACCCACGGGTTTTCCTTTGGAAAACCAACCAAAAATTGGTTTTTCTTTAAACCAATTGCATGGTTTTCTTCCTCATTACACCCATAACAAAACCCATCATCAACTTAATGAAAAACAACCAAAACTTTTCCATCTTAATTCACTATTCACCCCACGGTTTTCATGAAGAAAAACCAAGAAAAATTTCAATCCAAGGGAAGTTACCTTATTCACTTTCTTCCTTTGTCTTCAAGTGATGTTTTGCCACACTTTTTGTATAGAAAACTTGAAGGAATTACTTGGTTTTCCTTTGGTCACCCACGGCTCCCATGGAAGAAAAAACTTAGCAAATTTTTCTCTTAGTTTTTGCTTGAAATTTGGTCTCGGCCTTTTGATACAAAAGTGGCCGACTTATGCATGGAAGAAAGCCAATTAATTTGGCTCTAAACCAATCAAATTTCAACACCTTTCACCCTAATACTTTCCACCTTTTTCAAAAATTAAAAATGGTTAATTTTGGCCAAATCTTGGCCTTTAGATCAAAAGCAAATTAAATCATGGCCATTCATCCTACCTAACACCATATTTCTTTCCATTTGGTAAATGGATTTATGATGTCATAATTACTAAAGTGAAAGTTGACTTTGACTTTCACTATTCACATTAATTCGACTACTTTTTGACCGATACCGGTTCGAGCCGAAATTTTCCTGGAATCGTCCCGGCGTGTTCCTGAGGTCTCCTGTGCAGTCGGATCAACTTAATCTGCTTCCGTTTGATTAAAATCGATCCCGGAAGTTTACCGTCTTTTTGAGCTCCGGTTAGGGTTTCAATGCCGGTTTTGGCACCGTTTCATCCGTTTCAACTCAGTGAATTTTTTCCAACACTGAATTCTTACTCGTCAGTATTGTTAGAACATTTTAATATATTCTAAACAATATAAATACATCTATTTCACTCTTTAACTAGTATAAATTATTATATACATATATTTGTACTTTTCTTACTGTGCTCTTATTTTGACTTGCCATATTCTTATCTTTATACTGTTCAGATACCGAAACTACTCCTTTTTGAGCGTTTTGGGTCTGAATTCACTTTCTTACTCATATACTTTATTCTCTACTTATTTTTGGAGATTTTAATTTCCTCCAAAACATTTATTTATTTCTATCAACACTATAATTTGTCTAATTACAACCATAGTGTTTCTTTACATTCTTACTTACAGAACTCATAGAAAACCCTAGATTAAACTAGGTCACACCACTAAAATTCTCTGGTCGTCACATTCACCCCTCCTTAAAAATTTTCGTCCTCGAAAATCAGAACAGGTGGGGATACTTGGCTCTTATCTCATCTTTTCTTTCCCACGCAGCCTCTTCTATATTATGATTTTTCCATAGAACTTTGACCAGCGGGATGCTTTTATTTCTTAATATCTTCTCTTCTCGAGCAAGTATTTGCACTGGTTGCTCTTCGTAAGAGAGATCCTCTCGAACTTGGATTGGCTCATAATCTAGGACATGTGAAGGGTCCGAGATATACTTTCTTAGCATAGATACATGAAAGACATTATGCACTGAAGATAATTCCAGTGGCAAAGCTATCTTATAGGCTACTTTCCCAACCCGGCTAATAATTGGGAAAGGTCCTATGTATCTTGGGCTCAGCTTTCCTTTCTTTCCAAAATGCATGACACCTTTCATTGGTGCTACTTTTAAGAATACGAAGCCACCCTCGTTAAACTCTAGGAATCTTCGTCTTTTATCTGCGTAGCTTTTCTGACGACTTTATGCAGTTTTCATTCTCTGTTGAATCTTTTGGACCGCGTCTATCGTTTCTTGGATAAACTCGATTTTATGAAGTTCTTTCTCCCTGAGTTCATACCAGTGAATGGGAGATCTACACTTTCGTCCGTATAATGCCTCATAAGGAGCCATCCCGATGGACGCTTGATAGCTGTTGTTGTAGGAAAATTCTATCAACGGTAGCTTCTTGTTCCAGGCTCCCTTGAAATCTAAAATACAAGCACGAAGCATATCTTCTAGCGTTTGGATTGTACGCTCAGACTGTCCGTCGGTCTGAGGATGAAATGCAGTGCTGAATCTTAGTTCGGAGCCCATTGCCTCTTGTACACTTTTCCAGAATTTGGATGTGAACCGACTGTCACGATCTGACACTATTGTTGTCGGTATTCCATGTAATCTCACAATGTTGGAAATGTACAATTCTGCGAATTTCTCTAATGTGTATGTCATCTTTACGGGTATAAAGTGAGCAGATTTGGTCAATCGATCCACCACTACCCATATCATGTCAAATCCTTCACTTGTCTTGGGTAGCCCGACCACGAAATCCATGGTTACGTGCTCCCACTTCCACTCTGGAATCTCTAATGGCTGCAGCTCTCCGGCTGGCCGCTGATGCTCTGCTTTGACTCTTTGACATGTTAAGCAGCTACTGATGTGTTTAACAATGTCATTCTTCATCTTTTTCCACCAAAAGTGCTGCTTTAGATCCTGATACATTTTCGTACTGCCCGGATGCACCGAATATGGAGTGTCATGGGCCTCTGCCAGGATTCTTTTCTTCAAAACTTCTTCATCTGGTACACAAATTCTTCCTTGGAAGAGTAAAGTTCCGTCTTTGGAGAGGTGGAACTCTGACTTGTCATTCTTAGAGGCCTCTTCTTTAAGCCTTTTGAAAGCAGCATCTAGCTCTTGAGCCTCTTTAATCTCCTCAAGAATTGTTGGTTTGAGTTGCATTGCTGCTAATTTTCCTGAAATTATCTCTACTCCCAACACGGAGATCTCATGTTGAAGTGGCTTGGGCAGCTTATCGATGGCTATTTGCTCTGGCATCGTTGATTTACGGCTCAACGCGTCTGCTACTCTGTTTGCCTTACCGGGGTGATATAAGATCTCACAATCGTAATCTTTTACCAACTCCAGCCATCTTCTTTGTCTCATGTTAAGCTCTTTCAGAGTAAAGAAATACTTTAAACTCTGGTGGTCGGTGAAGATTCTGTACCGGACTCCATATAGGTAATGTCGCCATATCTTCAAAGCAAATACGACGGCTGCTAACTCCAAATCATGAGTCGGATAGTTCTTTTCATGCTCTTTGAGTTGTCTTGATGCATAGGCTATTACTTTTCCATCCTGCATCAGCACAGCTCCTAGGCCTGTCCTGGAGGCATCGTTATAAATGTCGAAGTCTCCTTCATCCTTTGGAATTGTGAGAATTGGAGCACTGGTCAACCGATTCTTCAACTCTTGAAAGCTTTCTTCACACTTCTTTGTCCACTCGAACTTCTTCTCTTTGCGTGTGAGAGCAGTGAGAGGGGCAGCTAATCTGGCAAATCCCTCTACAAATCTCCGATAATAGCCCGCTAATCCGAGAAAACTCCGGATCTCGGTCACATTCTTTGGAGGAGACCACTTGCTTACCGCTTCAATCTTTGTTGGGTCTACTGAAATTCCGTCTTTGGAAACGACATGTCCTAAGAAGTGGACCTTACCTAGCCAAAATTCACATTTGGAGAACTTTGCATATAGCTGATGCTCCTTCAGAGTGCGTAACACAATCCGAAGATGCTTCTCATGCTCCTTCCAATCTTTCGAGTATATAAGGATGTCATCGATAAACACAATGACAAACTGATCTAAAAATTCCTTGAATACTCAATTCATCAGATCCATAAAAGCGGCTGGTGCATTCGTTAATCCAAAAGGCATAACGAGAAATTCGTAGTGCCCATATCGTGTTCGGAATGCAGTCTTTGGAATGTCTCTTTCTTTAATTTTTAACTGGTGATAGCCGGATCGAAGATCAATCTTCGAGAAGACAGTGGCTCCTTTTAGCTGATCGAATAAATCATCGATCCTTGGTAGAGGATATTTATTCTTGATCGTGACTTTGTTGAGCTCACGATAATCTATGCACATTCGGAGGGTTCCATCCTTTTTCTTCACGAAGAGAACTGGAGCTCCCCACGGTGAATAACTAGGCCGTATAAAACCTTTCTCTAATAACTCCTTCAGCTGAGCTTGTAATTCTTTAAGCTCGGTCAGTGTCATTCTATAAGGGGCCTTTGAAATCGGAGACGTTCCTGGCAGCAACTCGATTTCGAAGGTAATCTCTCGATCAGGAGGAAGTCCCGGTAATTCTTCTGGAAATACCTCCACGAACTCGTTGATCACTGGTACCTCGTTCGGTTGTAGTTCTACCTTCTTGGTGGTATCCTTGACATAAGCTAGATATCCGGTACAGCCACTAGATATCAGCTTTCTAGCCCGCAGGGGACTGATCAGCATTTTTGACTGCTTCTGAGAATGCCCTTGATACTCAAACTGGTCTTTTTCTCCAAACTGGAACACTACTTTTCGTCGTCGACAGTCAATGGTCGCTTGATATTTTGCAAGGAAATCCATTCCAAGGATAACGTCATAATCGACTAACTCTAAGATGACTAAGTCGACGTACAACTCCCTATCAGCAACAATTACTGGCACGTGACGTAACCAGTAATCAGATAATAATACCTCACCAGACGGTAAGGTGGTTTTAAACACTTGGCCAATTTTATCCTTGGCATGACTAACTCTTTCTACAAAGCTAAGTGAGGCAAATGAATGCGATGCACCGGAGTCAAATAAAATAAGTGCAGGGCTTTGGGCGACAAGAAGCTGACCTGTCACCACATTTGAGGTGCCTGCCTCTACATCTTCCCTGGTGTAGGCTAATAGATGTGCCTCGGTCTTTGGTATATTCTCCTGGCCTCCAGGTTGAGTATGCGATCCTTGTATAGCATAGACCTGGCTCGTCTGTCGGGACTGAAAGGATCCCGGCTGGTTCTGTTGGTTGGATGGGCAGACTTTAGCATAATGGCCTTCTCTACCACAAACATAGCATGCGGTATTCCCCAGCTTGCACTCGCCCTTATGCAGTCTTCCACATTTTGGGCATGGCTGTCGGTTCTGTACTCCTTCTAAGCCTTGCCTTTGCTGAGTGTTGCGAGTATTTTGGCCCCAATTTTCATTTGGGTTTCCCTTTCGCTTATTGGTATTCTGCTGGTTCTGGTTATTTTTCTGACCAGGCTTCATTCCTTGACCAGATTTATTACTTTGGCCAGCTTGGTTGTTCTTCTGAGTCTGCTTCGCAAGATCTCTTTCTTTCTTCTTCTCCTCCCAGACTTTTGTTCTTTCTTCCTTAACTCGGTTCAGACGATTCTCGGCCCTCATAGCTCTGCTTACACAGTCCACTACAGTGGTTGGCAGGGTCTCGCCACTTTCCACATTTAGGGCTATATCTTGTCGGAACATATTGATCATCCTCCGTACCCGCTCTTCTTCTGTGGGTACCAAACGTGGACACAGTCGAGCTAATCTGTCGAATTTGCGGCAGGCTTCAGTCACTGTCATCTCGCCTTGCCTCAGCTCATCGAACTCTCTTTGTTGAGCTCGTAGGGTGTCAAGGTTGAAATACTTCCTGTTAAATTCTCCCAGGAAGTCATTCTAGGTCATCCTTCTAACGTCCCTTCGCATCTTTACCGTCTCCCACCAATAACGAGCATCCTTCGTTAATATGCAGGAGGCACAAAGGACCTTTTCTTGGTCTGTTAGGTCCATAAACTCAAAAATGGTCTGTAGTGAAGCTAACCACTCTTCAGCCTCTAAGGGTTCTATAGATCCCTCAAACACTTTTGGCTTCATCTTTCGGAACCGTTCATACAATGATCCCTGGTTGGCTCCAGCTCGGGCACCTATTGCTACTTCAGGTACCATTCGGACTGGTAGTGCTACTAGTTCAGGAGCTGGTTGTGGCTCCGGTACTGGTGCTTGAGGTGGAGGGAAATTCGCTTGGGCCCCATTCCTCTATTCCAGTAGCTCTTGTAGCCTCTGGTTCTGTGTTTCTTGTGCCTCTAGCCGAGCTTGTATGTTGGCTAGGACAGCGGCTAAGTCTGCTTCTTGAGCTTGCTCAGCTCGTGTGCGAACCATGTTGCTGTGTCTGACCTATAACAATAGCGACATGGTTTAGTGCTAAATTAGATATTGATTATCTAAAATTAACTTACTTAGACTGAGCAGGTGCAGATGCTGAGATGTCATGGA
Organism: Antiaris toxicaria; assembly: GCA_035233585.1. NCBI lineage: Eukaryota > Viridiplantae > Streptophyta > Magnoliopsida > Rosales > Moraceae > Antiaris > Antiaris toxicaria. The sequence goes on from CP141156.1 coordinate 89,696,673, forward strand.
AGGTCGATAGTAGAACCGCTCGCTCTGATACCAACTCTTATGGGCGACCCCTCTAGCTTAGGTCGTCCACCTTATCTTGCTTGCTTTCTTTATTCTTTGCTTAGTCTTACTTAGCTTACTTGTTTCTATAGCTTTCTTCTCCTTGGGGTTTAAAAGATTTGTTCTTGAAAAACTAGGAATATTTTTTTTTTCTTTAACTAGAGGAAACTACTAATTCTTGAAAATTGTGTATACATAAATATATACGTACTTCTTAATACTTTTTCCCAAAATATATTTTGGAGTCTTGTTACTTTAAAGTACGTAAAAATAGAAACATACTTTTAAGCTTGTTTCACTACTTTACATACTACACTCTTGTCTTGTCTTTATACATATATCTCACTATTACATTTTCTTTCTTTTACACCTTGAGTACAGCGGAATTCTGCGAAACGGAACCATAACCCGTCCATGACATCGCTGGGATCTGCCTGTCAGTCCGCTACTCTTGTTTCATCTTGCTGGTTGCTTTCCTTTATTACCTACAGCACGAATAGACTAATGAGCTAAAGCTCAGTAAGTACAAACATACATACAAGTAAATAAGCTGAATACACCACTCTAGGGTTAGTCAACTTAGGACCAATTATTTTCTTTAGTCCTATACTACTTGTTCTTTCTATTCTATTTCTTTCTTTTCTTTGCTTTACTTCATCTGCTTAATCTTTCACTTGTGGGCCCGTGGTTGGACGTACCTGGTGCGCGCAGACCAATAGAGGATCAGGGGAGCGACCCACCGATCAACCCTAAGGTCATCTCTGGACTACTGACCTTATAGGTAGTAAGTCATGCCATAAACTACCTCATTATTAACGAGGCAGCGCCACACTTCTGGGGTGGAGGCTATCTGGGAACCTCACAACTGGGGAGGCCGGTACGCCAACCTTAACTTTTAAGTCTTATTAATTGACTTAACTTATTTCTCTTTTCTTTTTCTAATCTTGCTTACTATTCTCGTGAACATGTTAGTATCATGTCACAACTGAATAGCTTAAATGTGTATATATATAACACAACTTTATGGTAAGTCCATTCGTGAGTAGACAATTAAATGTCCGTACTTACCTTATCAATCTCTTCTCTTCTTCTCTCTAGGATCTTTGATCGCCCTCCTTGTAGGTCGATTTTTGGATCCTACAGACAAACTTTGTCTGTTAATTTCATTTCCATTTATAGCTATTATTTTTCATTAAAAAGCTTAAATAGAACCTATTTACAACTTTTTGGGCTTTATTTATCATTTCCCCAATTTTTCCCAACTTTTGTAAAATTACGATTTTGCCCCTATATTTTGGCAAAATTGCAGTTTTGCCCCTGACGGAATTTTATGGATCCAGACTGCATTTTTGGCCCTCAGGAACTTTTCTGACTCTTTTCTAATCATTACCGGGTTCGTTTCTATTATATTTCCACTTTTCACTTTCCCGACCCTCGGGAAGCACTATTCCGACCCTTACGTCGGTTTAGTGATTTTCTATCGTTTCGGAGTCTCAAATGGACGTTTTACTACTATTTAAAACGTTCATCTAGACTTTCCCGACCTAGGTCTCCGAGGCTCGGATTTTCCGTACCCGATTCGGACCTTTATTTCATTTCCAAAAACGCCCCCCCCTCGGGGTCGGTTTTTCCGTTTCACTCTCATTTTACATTTTTAGGGGACGGTCTACTATTCACGAACCACCCCTTAGGTTTTCCTTATTCAATTCTCCGTTAGGGACTCGGGTTTCCGACCCGACCCTAAACTTTTATTTTTAATTCCTATTTTACCCCGAAAGCCGTTTTCGAAATTTCGGCAGCATTTCGGCGTAATTTTAAGGCTTCCGGCGTTAGGTACGCCTCGAACCATATGTACCTGCCATGTACTATACCACAAGCCTATTTTATATAAAAGTTTTCCAAACTTTTACATAAAAGCTCACAAATTCCAATTTCACATTTTTAACCACATTACAAAATTTTTTCACAATTTTGCCCTTAGTTTTGGTTTCGGTTTTTACCACCAAACCGAACCAAAGTTTCTCAAACTTTTCAACCACTTGTTAGGCTATTAAATGCCATTTTTCTAACACTTTTTCAAGCCCATTTCCTTGTACTTTTCAACTAAATTCTTAGGGTTTTTAAACACTTAAACCCACGGCCTCATTAGTGAAAAACATGCCATCATTTTTGTTTCATGCTTTCAATCAAAAATTTCATTATTCACATCATAAAATGCATGATTTCAATTAACCAAACATCATATGAAACATGCAAAATTTTCACCAAAACCCTAAGTAAACCCACGGCCACTTTGAGTAAATGAACACCAAAATTTTTCCAAGCTTTTCCATAGTGAAATTCATGCTTTATTCTTAACAAAACATAAGTTAAAAGCATGTTAACACATAAATCACACAAATTTCTCATTGCTTACCAATGGTAACCCACGGGTTTTCCTTTGGAAAACCAACCAAAAATTGGTTTTTCTTTAAACCAATTGCATGGTTTTCTTCCTCATTACACCCATAACAAAACCCATCATCAACTTAATGAAAAACAACCAAAACTTTTCCATCTTAATTCACTATTCACCCCACGGTTTTCATGAAGAAAAACCAAGAAAAATTTCAATCCAAGGGAAGTTACCTTATTCACTTTCTTCCTTTGTCTTCAAGTGATGTTTTGCCACACTTTTTGTATAGAAAACTTGAAGGAATTACTTGGTTTTCCTTTGGTCACCCACGGCTCCCATGGAAGAAAAAACTTAGCAAATTTTTCTCTTAGTTTTTGCTTGAAATTTGGTCTCGGCCTTTTGATACAAAAGTGGCCGACTTATGCATGGAAGAAAGCCAATTAATTTGGCTCTAAACCAATCAAATTTCAACACCTTTCACCCTAATACTTTCCACCTTTTTCAAAAATTAAAAATGGTTAATTTTGGCCAAATCTTGGCCTTTAGATCAAAAGCAAATTAAATCATGGCCATTCATCCTACCTAACACCATATTTCTTTCCATTTGGTAAATGGATTTATGATGTCATAATTACTAAAGTGAAAGTTGACTTTGACTTTCACTATTCACATTAATTCGACTACTTTTTGACCGATACCGGTTCGAGCCGAAATTTTCCTGGAATCGTCCCGGCGTGTTCCTGAGGTCTCCTGTGCAGTCGGATCAACTTAATCTGCTTCCGTTTGATCAAAATCGATCCCGGAAGTTTACCGTCTTTTTGAGCTCCGGTTAGGGTTTCAATGCCGGTTTTGGCACCGTTTCACCCGTTTCAACTCAGTGAATTTTTTCCAACACTGAATTCTTACTCGTCAGTATTGTTAGAACATTTTAATATATTCTAAACAATATAAATACATCTATTTCACTCTTTAACTAGTACAAATTATTATATACATATATTTGTACTTTTCTTACTGTGCTCTTATTTTGACTTGCCATATTCTTATCTTTATACTGTTCAGATACCGAAACTACTCCTTTTTGAGCGTTTTGGGTCTGAATTCACTTTCTTACTCATATACTTTATTCTCTACTTATTTTTGGAGATTTTAATTTCCTCCAAAACATTTATTTATTTCTATCAACACTATAATTTGTCTAATTACAACCATAGTGTTTCTTTACATTCTTACTTACAGAACTCATAGAAAACCCTAGATTAAACTAGGTCACACCACTAAAATTCTCTGGTCGTCACAACACGACCACTCACACGGCCGTGTACCTAACCGTGTTACAATAGTTTTGCATAAAAAGACATCAAATTATTCCTCAATTTCTCATTGCATAGAAATTAGGTTACATGAGTATGGGAGTCCTTACAACAGGGTAGTGACACCGCCACCTGCTATGCCCAAGTATACCAATTTTAAAGAGTTTGTTCTCCGGGCAGAGAGACTGCAGATGCTGCTAAGTGATACTATCTTTACTTATGCAGTACAGTTTGAGGAGAACGTTGTGAGGAGATATCCCATGTCCAATCTCACTGATGAGGATTTTTGTCACATATTCTGGAAAGGGCTTGCGATAGACTTATGACAAAGGGTAACCCCTCTACATCTGACTATGGTACGAGAGTTTATGGTTACGATAGCTAAAGCAGAGGAAGAATTAATGATGGAGTGCATGGTGCGCAAGTGACGTGAATAATTATTGTAAGATGCAATGCTAGATCGTCTTTATGGAGCGTGACCTATGGCAAATGGCCATGAGGTTGGCCCATCAAGGCAATGAGAGGGTATGAGTCCTATTGGAGGATCGATGCCATTCAGGATCGAGAATGGTTCAGATGAAGATGACGAGGATCCAGAAGAATTTTCGATAGTTCTGGACCTACCTCAACCAGGGGACTAGATGTAAAAACATATAAGATGTATAAATGTATTTGTCTGTATATGTACATGTATAACTAAATCGAGTGGCTGTTTTAAGAAAAAGCCTTTGAGTTGATGTGTATATGAAAATTTTGAAATGAAATGACATGAAATTTTGACATGTCAAAATGATGAGATGTCTGAAATTATATGATGATTAAAACTATATTTACTTATATTGTAAAAATATTTTTGTTGAAAATCTAACGATTAATTTTAATGCAATTATATGAAGTAGAAAAAGATGGTGAACTCGCTAAACTTGCAAAATATGAGAGGGCGTCCTGTCCTTTCAGAAAGGGTAGATGAATTACAAGCTCTGATAGAAGCTCAAATGAAAGAAAATGCTGAGTTAAGGCAGAGATTAAAGCAGATGGAACATAGGTAAGGCCAAAATAAAGGCCAAACCTCTCAGACAGCTGCACCTGAACAGAAAGTGTCGCTAGTTGTGTTTGAAATAGTAATAGAACCACAATCGCAACCCCGAGTTAATCAAGAACCACTCTATGAATGATTTCGACAGATAAAACCGCCAGAATTCGAGGGTTCTGCAAACCCGCTAGAAGTAGAGGAGTGGTTGTCTTCAGTCCACATGATCCTGGAATTTATGAATCTGAATGATCAAGAAAGAATAATGTGTGTATCTTTTGTATTGAAAAAAGATGCAAGATTTTGGTCGGTACTGTCAAAATGGGAAGGAACTCTACAATTGGAATCATCGCTGTATGAGGACATTAGAGAGGCTCAGAAACGAGATCTGAATCTACCAAGTCCTCAGGAAGGAATGTCTGAAGATGAGTTAATCTTACATCAGGGAAGAATTTATGTTCCTGATGATGAAGAATTAAGAAGATGAATTATGGTAGAAGCCCATGAAACGCCATATTCAGTGCATCCCAAAGCCAGTAAGATGTACCAGGATCTAAAACTGTAATTCTAGTGGAAAGGGATGAAGAAGGACGTTGCTGAATTTGTGAGTAAATGCATGACATGCCAAAAGGTTAAGGCTGAACATCGTCATCCAGGTAGAAAACAAGAGCCTTTGGAGATTCCCGAATGGAAATAGGAACATATTACAATGGACTTTGTGGTAGGATTGCCGAAAACCTGAGAAGGTTATGATACTATTTGGGTTATTGTCGACAAATTGACAAAGATGGCAAGGTTCATTGCTGTGAAAATGACCTTTTCATTGGAAAAGTTAGCAAACTTGTATGTTAACCACATAGTCAGGTTACATGGAGTTCCTAGATCCATTGTGTCAGATCATGATGCACGATTCACATTAAATTTCTGGACATGTGTGCAAGAAGCTAGGAACGAAAGTGCATCCAAGCATAGCATTTCATCTGTAGACGGATGGGCAATCTGAGTGGACAATTCAAATGCTAGAAGATACGCTCCGCTCATGTACGATAGATTTCCCAGGAAGTTGGAACGAGAAACTTTCATTAGTATAATTTTTGTACAATAATAGCTACCAAGCTTCGATAGGAATGGCACCCTATGAAGCTTTATATGGAAGGAAGTGCAGATCACCTGTCCATTGGTATGATTTACAAGAAAAACGATTGCATAAGACAGACTTTGTACAAGAAATAACGGATGCAGTTGCGAAAATACAGCAACAGATGAAAATAGCACAAAGCCGACAGAAGAGCTATGCGGACGAAAGATGAAGATCCGTAGAGTTTAATAAAGGGGATTTCCTATTCTTAAAATGTTAGGAAACGCCCTAAGTGTGATGATCAGGAAATATGCAGTATCAAGAAATTGGTTAAAATGACATTTTCTTGATATGAAACTGATATATTTAGAATCATTCCAAAATTAGTCAATTGAGAACAAAATGTAGATTTTGTTGGAAGGTACGCAGTATCGGGATAAGGGTCAAGACGACATTTTCTTGGCTCGAAACTGATATATTTAGACTCAAGATGCCCAAATTAGTCAAGCAGGCACCTGACACGTTTTTCGAGATGGGGTCACACAGATCCCAAAAACTAGTCGAGATGACCTCGAATGAAGTTCAAACCGATAAATTTGGATTCAGCACGTCCAAATTAGTTAGTATAGCCTATTTGTATGCTCAAATTAGCTAATTGAGCACAAAAGTAATTTTTGACCGAGAATTCATAGTACCGGAAACTGGTCAAGATGACCTCAGATGAAAATAAAATTGATATATTTGGATTCAGGACACCCAAACTAGTTAGGATAGCCCATGTTGAAATTTTGGGTGAAAAAGTATATAAAGGGCAAAAAATCAGAAATTTCAAAAACAAGCCCATAACTTTCTCTCATTTTCTCTTTCCTCCCCTTACATGAAAATAAACAGTAATCGACCATCGAAAACGGTGTCCGTTTTCGACACCGCCGGTGTCATCAGAAAGCTCTCACCAAGCTGAGTCCAACGGTGGGTCGACTCGACTGAACAGCCGCCGCACGTGCCGCCCGAAGCTCGCTGGAGCCGAGAATTTCGATCGCCGATATCTCCGCCGTTCGGCCACCGTTTTCCATGAAATTGGTCTCAAAAGTTTCGTGGCGAAGAGAGGAGCAAAACCCATGCCACCGATTGCCTCAACACCGGCGGAATCACGTCACCCAAGCTTCGATAAATTCGGTGAAACACAGCCGTGGAGTTACCGTCGAAACCGCTGATTCTGACCGAGTTGAAGTATGCCGTTGGTGTAGAATTAACTACAGGGTTGAGGAGAGCAAAAGCCCTCAACCAATTTTGGGAAAAAGTCTGGCACAGCGGAGTTCCATCGTCGCCGCCGTGACCGTGGTTTTTGAAGGGATTTTCCGACGATAAGGGCCTCCAAACATGAAATTGAGGCCACCAATGGATTTCCCCCATCGAGTTCTTTAAGATAAGCTACTCATTTGCCACCGTCGTTGCCGTCAACTGTCGGTCAATGGCGAGTCAATGCCGGTCAATGGCGATCGGAGACCAAAAGTTGAAGAATGGCCCGTTGGCCTATTTTCGACGTTCCGGACACATCTGCGGTGTCAGAATTGCAAGGCGGAGTCTCAAAAGCAAAGAACGGAGAATTAAAGTTTGTCTGCGCGAAACTGAACAGTTCGTTCGATCGCCAGTGGGACGATTCCGGTAGTGACTTCGGTCCCTCTATTCCTAAAATTTATGTTTTGGAATGAGTATATATGAATTATGTATTCTGGAATGTATAATTGTAAGAAAAATGGACTATGTGTATGAAAAATAGTCAAATGAGAAAAAGTGAAAAATGTAAAGATTTTTACATAAAAAGTTGAGTTTTTACGTAAAAATATAGGCTCTGGTATAGTACGTGGTAGAATAGAACTAGGTTAGATGGTTTCGAGGCGTTTCCTAAACGCTGGGAACCCAAAAATTAAGCAGAAATGCTGTCAAAATTTTAAAAATGGCACAGAAGAGTATTTTAAGAACCGAAGGGTAAAAACATGGTCGGGATGGAAACCCGAGCCCTTTCGGTGACCTAGACCCGAGAAAGAGCATTAACGCTCGAGAGTCAGAATAGTACCACCCGAGGGTCGGAAAATAGTAAACCAAGAAAGTGTGGCAAATAAGGCCGTAAAAATTTAGTAGAGCCTAAGAAAAATTATTTTATGAATTTTGAGCTTAGAAAATCCAGTCTAAGCAATAAAATGAGAATGATAGGACTCAAAGACCCATAAGGGGCAAAACGGTAATTTTGATCGAAAAATTTCAAGAATGATAGAAAAGGGCCCTAATGGACTTAGAATGACTTAATTAAGATTTTAAGGGCCAAAATTAAGTTATGAATCAAAGAAAAGTAAGGTTATAATGAGAAAATTCCCATTAGGAGTAAAATGGTAATTTTGCCAAAAGTTCAGGGTAAAATAGTAATTTTACCAAACGTTAGCAGAAAAGCTACAAATGGGATATTAGACCTCTAAGTTATGATCGAGAAATGAAACGTAGAATTTTTACGTTTTATTAAGTTTTATATATGAAAGAAACAAGGAAAATAACCGTTATTATTTCGGTTATAGGGATCCGCGCCAGACAATATGAAGAGACGTCTGCGGACCAAGGAAACAAGAAAAGAAATGCTAGCAAGTATTAGTAAGTTCAAACATTTAATTGACTGCAACATAAATGAACTGGTCATGTTATGTGTTATGTGTTTTATGTAGTAAGTTCAATATTTAATTGACTGTAATATGAATAGACTATTATGTCTAAGTATGATATGTGGTAAGTTCAAATATGTGATTTGTCTGCAACATGAACTGACATATTATGTTAGGTTTATGTTTAAATGTTATATGGAATTCATGTATGTGAGTGCTATATGCACTAATGTGTAACTAACATAATTCACACTATAGAAAAGTTACGTTAAGAAAGAAATGATTTAGGAAATACAAACGAAAGAAAAGAAACAAAAGAAAGAAAGAAAGACAAGAAAAGAAACGAAAGAAAGAAAGGAAAAGAAAATGAAAGAAAGAGAGAAAGAATGAATGAACGAACAAACGAAAAGATAAAGTAAAGAACGAGAAAGATAAGCAAGATAATAAGACTAAAAAGTTAATGTTGGCATACAGGCCTCCCCAGCTGTGAGGTTTAAGAGTTAAGAATAGCCTCCACCGCAGATGTGTGGTGCTACCGCAAGCTTAAGGTAGTTAATGGCTTATGTAATGACCGCCATTTTCATGACACCTACTTACCATGTAATAAGTCATTAAGGAATAAAATGGACATAATTTAATGTCTTTTAGTACAATTTAAGTAACACGGTCAGGTACACAGCCGTGTGAGTGACCGTGTGCCATTCGGACTGTGTATCTATTAATAGCCGTGGGAGTGTACATAGTCGTGTAGTGTAACACGGTCAAGTACACGATCGTGTAAGAGGCTGTGTACCGCTCAGATAGATGAATGTATTTCAAAGACGTGGTTGGGTTGAGTAGTCTCAACTAGTACATGTCTGTGTCTGAAATGTACACGCCTGTGTTGCGTTGCACACGCACGCGTAAGAGTCCGTGTAGAACGCTGTGTAATGAGCCGAGAGCCACTGTAATGGCTCTCATGAATTATGAAACTTAATTACTATGTAATGATGTAATTAAGTTAATAAACATAGTGTGCTTTTCAGTTGCATGAATTAAACGAGTATAGTGACGTTTAATTACTATTTATGCAGTGAAAGGGGCAACCGACAGTGAAATCGGTCCACCCTATTATGTGAGTATGCGTTGAGACACGCAATATCAAGAAACCGGTCTAGATGACCATTTCATGATACAGAACTGATGAGCTAGTCATCAGTACGCTCAGACTGGTCATCTGAGCGCAGCAGTAATAATTGCCCTAATAGATGTACAGTATCGAGAAAAGTGGTCTAGATGACCTCTTCTCGCCCAGAGACTGACAAAATCGGAGTCAGAACGCTCAGATTAGTCAGTCAGATAGTGAATAGTGATTAGTGAATTGTGAGAAACGCAGTGTTAGGTTAGTGGCCAAGACGGCCTTAATCTGGCATAAAACTGACATATTAATAGTCAGTAGGCTCAATCTGGTCAATTGAGCATAAAATGTAGATTTTGTTTAAAAGATACGCAGTATCGGGATGAGGGTCAAGACGACCTTTTCTCGCCCCGAAACTGATATATTTAGACTCAGGACACCCAAATTAGTCAATCGGGCACCTAACGACGGGGTCATACAGATCCTGAAAACTGGTCTAGAAAACCTCAGATGGATGTAAAACTGATAAATTTGAAATCAGCACATCCAAATTAGTCAAGGGAGACTGTGCTTGAAATTTCACGCGAAAACACCTCGTTATGCGTGCGTAGTGTCAACACAGTGTAGGCCTAACCACAGTATCAAGAAATTGATCAAGATGACCTTTTCTTGATATAAAACTGATATATTTGGGTTCAGCATGCCCAAATTAGTCAGTATAGCCTATCTTAAAATTTTTCGAAAAATTAGTATAAATGACGAAATTTTGGGGATTCTAGAAAAATAGTCCCCATATTTTTCCAAATCTCATTTTCTCCCTCCCCATACCACACGAGGATGAACAGTGACCGACCATCGAATCCGGCCTCCATTTTCGACACCGCCGGCACAATTGGAAAGCCCTCGACGAGCTGAGTCCAACGGTGTGCCGAGTCGACGAAACCGATGTCGGAGAACGCCGCACGTGCCGCTTAAAGCCGCCGGTGGTCGAATTTTTCAAACCGTGATTTCTCCGCCGTCCGACGTCTAAATGCCACGATTCTGGTCCCAATGGATTCGTGGTGAAGAGTAGAACAAAACCCACACTTCATTTCACGTCAACAGCCACCGGATTGCGCCGCCCAAGGTTCGCCGTCACCGCTGTCGAATCTCGCTATTCCGGTGGAGTTGAGTTGCAAGGTCGGCATCAAAATGCTCAGACCAACACGTAGATTAAAAGCCCCAAATCAATTTTGAGCAACAACGCCGGAAAATGAAGATCCAACACCGCCGCCATCGCCGACTTTTTGAGGGCCGATTTCCGGTGATAGGAGCCTCGATTGGTGAAATTGACACCACCAATGGGTTCCTCTCGTCGAGCTCTTCAAGATGGTGGTCGCCACTCCCATCGCCGCTGTGATGATTAGGAAATATGCAGTATCAAGAAATTGGTTAAAATGACATTTTCTTGATATGAAACTGATATATTTAGAATTAGAATGCTCAAATTAGTCATTTGAGCACAAAATGTAGATTTTGTTGAGAGGTACGCAGTATCAAGATAAGGGTCAAGACAACATTTTCTTGGCCCGAAGCTGATATATTTAGACTCAGGATGCCCAAATTAGTCAATCAGGCACCTAACACGTTTTTTTGAGACGGGGTCACACAGATCCCGAAAACTGATCGAGATGACCTCGAATGAAGTTGAAACTGATAAATTTGGATTCAGCACGTCCAAATTAGTCAGTATAGCCTATTTGTATGCTCAAATTAGCTAATTGAGCACAAAGGTAATTTTTGATCGAAAATTCACAGTACCGGAAACTGGTCAAGATGACCTCAGATGAAAATAAAACTGATATATTTGGATTCAGGATGCCCAAATTAGTAAGGATAACCCATGTTGAAATTTTGGGCAAAAAAGTATATAAAGGGCGAAAAATCAGAAATTTCAAAAACAAGCCCATAACTTTCTCTTATTTTCTCTTTCCTCCCCTTACCCGAAAATGAACAGTAATCGACCATCGGAAATGGTGTCCGTTTTCGACACCGCCGGTGTCATCGGAAAGCTCTCACCGAGCTGAGTCCAACGGTGGGTCGACTCGACGGAACGACCGCCGCACGCGCCGCTCAAATACCACCGGAGCCGAGAAATTTGATAGTCGATATCTCCGCCGTCCGGCCACCGGTTGCCACGAAACCAGTCCCAAAAGTTTCGTGCTGAAGAGAGGAGCAAAACCCATGCCACCGATTGCCTCAACAGCGGCGGAATCGCGCCGTCCAAGCTTCGAAAAAGTCAGTGAAATGCCGCCGTGGAGCCACCGTCAAAACGCCCGATTCCAGCCGATTTGAAGTACGCTGTTGGTGCAGAAACGACCGCAGGGCTGAGGGGAGCAAAAGCCCTCAACCAATTTCGGGAAAAAGGTCCGGCATGGCGGAGTTCCACCATCACCGCCGTGACCGTGGTTTTCGAGGGAATTTTCCGACGATAGGGGCCTCCAAACATGAAATTGAGGCCACCAATGTATTCCTCTCGTCGAGCTCTTCAAGATGGGCTACTCATTTGCCACCGTCACCGCCGTCAACCGCCAGTCAACGGCGAGTCAACAGCGAGTCAACACCGGTCAACGCCGGTCAACGGTGACCGGAGACCAAAAATTTAAGAACGGCCCGTTGGCCTATTTTCGACGTTCCGGACACATCCGCGACGTCAGAATTGCAAGATGGAGTCTCAAAGGAAAAGGACGGAGAATTAAAGTTTATCCACGCGAAACCGAATAGTTCGTTCGATCGCCAGTGGAACGATTCCGGTAGTGACTTCGGTCCCTCCGTTCCTGAAATTAATGTTTTTGGAATGAGTATATATGAATTATGCATTCTGGAATGTGAAATTGTAAGAAAAATGGACTATGTGTATGAAAAATAGTCAAATGAGAAAATGTGAAAAATGTAAAGATTTTTACATAAAAAGTTGAGTTTTTACATAAAAATATAGGCTCTGGTATAGTACGTGGTAGAATAGAACTAGGTTAGACGGTTTCGAGGCGTTTCCTAAACGCCGGGAACCCAAAAATTAAGCGGAAATGCTGCGGAAATTTTGAAAACGGCACAGAAGAGTATTTTAAAAACCGAAGGGTAAAAACGTGGTCGGGATGGAAACCCGAGCCCTTTCGATGACCTAGACCCGAGAAAGAGTATTAACGCTCGAGAGTCAGAATAGTACCACCCGAGGGTCGGTAAATAGTAAACCAAGAAATTATGGTAAATAAGGCCGTAAAAAAAATTTAGTAAAGCCCAAGAAAAAAATTATTTGAGGATTTTTGAGCTTAGAAGATCCAGTTTAAGCAATAAAATGAGAATGATATGACTCAAAGACCCATTAGGGGTAAAACGGTAATTTTGACTGGAAAATTTCAAGAATAATAGAAAAGGATCCTAATGGACTTAGAATGGCTTAATTAAGATTTTAAGGGCCAAAGCTAAGTTGCGAATCAAAGAAAAGTAAGGTTATAATGAGAAAAATCCCATTAGGGGCAAAATGGTAATTTTGCCAAAAGTTCAGGGTAAAATAGTAATTTTACTAAAAGCTAGCAGAAAAGTTATAAATTGGATATTAGATCCTTAAATTTATGCTCGAAAAATGAAACGTAGAATTTTTACGTTTTATTAAGTTTTATATATGCAAAAAGTATAGAAAATAACCGTTATTATTTCGGTTATAGGGATCCGCGCCAGACGATATGAAGAGACGTCTGCGGACCAAGGAAGCAAGAAAAGAGATGCTAGCAAGTATTAGTAAGTTCAAACATTTAATTGACTGTAACATAAATGAACTGGTCATGTTATGTGTTATGTGTTCTATGTAGTAAGTTCGAATATTTAATTAACTGCAATATGAATAGACTATTATGTCTAAGTATGATATGTGGTAAGTTCAAATATGTAATTTGTTTGGAACATGAACTGACATGTTATGTTAGGTTTATGTTTAAGTGTTATATGGAATTCATGTCTGTTAGTGCTATATGCACTAAAGTGTGACTAACATAATTCACACTATAGAAAAGTTACGTTAAGAAATAAATGATTTATGAAATACAAACGAAAGAAAAGAAACAAAAGAAAGAAAGAAAGAAAAGAAAAGAAACGAAGGAAATAAAGGAAAAGAAAATGAACGAAAGAGAGAAAGAATGAATGAACAAACGAACGAAAGGATAAAGTAAAGAACGAGAAAGATAAGCAAGATAATAAGACTGAAAAGTTAAGGTTGGCGTACCGGCCTCCCCAGCTGTGAGGTTTAAGAGTTAAGAATAGCCTCCACCGCAGATGTGTGGTGCTACCGCAAGCTTAAGGTAGTTAATGGCTAACGCACTACCCCAAGTTTGTAGTGTGAAATTGACCTTGGGGTTGATTGGTGGATCACTCCCCCGTTCCCCCATTGGTCTACACACATTAGGTACGTCCAACCATGGGCCCAAAAGAGAAAGTGAAAGATAAGAAAAGTAAAGAAAATCTAAGCAAAGCAAAGAAAAGAAAGTAAAGCTTAGCAAAGAAAAGCTAAGAAAAGCAAAGAAAAGAAAAGAAAGTAAAGCTTAGCAAAGAAAAGCTAAGAAAAGAAAGTAAATCTAAGAAAAGCTAAGAAAAGCAAAGCAAAGAAAAGAAAGTAAAGCTTAGCAAAGAAAAGCTAAGAAAAGAAAGTAAAGCTAAGAAAAACTAAGAAAAGCAAAGAAAAGAAAAGAAACAGATTAGAATATGATCCATCAGTCAAAGAAAAGAAACAGATTAGAATATGATCCATCAGTCAAAGAAGATTAGGATATGATTCATCAGCCAAAGAAAAGAAACAGATTAGGATATGATCCATCAGTGAAAGAAAGAAACAGATTAGGATAGGATCCACTAGTAAAAGAAAAGAAAAGAAAAGAAAAGAAAGATAAATAAAGAAAGAGAAGAAAGGAAGGAGATAGATCGACAGATTAGGATAGGATCCACTTGTAAAAGAAAAGAAAAGAAAAGAGAGATAAATAAAGAAAGAGAAGAAAAGAAGGAGATAGATCGACAGATTAGGATATGATCCACTAGTGAAAGTAAAAAGAAAGAAAAGAAAAGAAAGTAAAGCTAAGAAAAGTTAAGAAGAACAAAGAAAAGAAAAGAAAGTAAAGCTAAGAAAAGCTAAGAAGAGCAAAGAAAAGAAAAGAAAGTAAAGCTAAGAAAAGCAAAGAAAATAAAAGAAAATAAAGTAAAGTAAAGAAAAGCTAAGAAAAGCTAGGAGAAGAAAAGAAAAGAGGTAGATAAAGAAAAAAAAAAGAGAGAGAGAAATAGAATGAAGGAATAGGATATGATCTATAGAACAAGAAGAATGACATAATATAAAAGAAAGAACAGAAGAATACAACAAAGAAGGAAGAATGAAAATAAATAAGCATAATGCGACTAATATGTGTGCATATGCTTAGCAAGAAAAGAAAAGAAGAAGAAAAGTATGACATGAAAGAAAGAAAGAACAAAAGAATATCATGAAGAAGAAAGAATGAAAGTAAACAAGCATTATGCCACTAATATGTGTGCATATGCTTAGCAAGAAAAGAAAAGAAGAAGAAAAGTATGACATGAAAGAAAGAAAGAACAAAAGAACATCACGAAGAAGAAAGAATGAAAGTAAACAAGCATAATGCGACTAACATGTGTACATATGCTATGTTATGTATAAATTGATATGCATAAGTCAGTTATACAATTTTAAGTGTATTTGTGATGTTTAAGCATACATTAAGTATGCTATGTTTAAATTGATATATGTATACATTGTTTTGTATAATGTTGAGTATGTTATGCTTAAGATGTTAAGCATATATTCTGTATGTTATGTTTAAATTAGGTTATGCTAAAAAAAAAAATGTTGAGATTGTTCTCTCAATGTTAGAATATGTTATATATGAAGTTGAAAGCAAAGTATAATGTATGTTCATGTTCTGATGCCACAGTTGGTATCAGACATGTTCTGTCCAAAAGGTATGAGTTAGTATTTTGTCATGAATGTATGTTTGAACTTACTGAGCCTGTCGCTCACAAGTTTGTTTATGTTGCAGGTAAGCATCCTGTACGAAGATAAGACAAGTGATGGATGATGGATGGAATCTGCATGTGCTCAGGGACTGGGTGAGGGTTATGGTACTACTATGAGTCTTCCACTAAGCTGTTTAAAAAGAGTATTAAAATGATGTTTTATAATGTAAATGAAGTTAAGGCAATGTAAAATGTTTATTATAGTAAATAATTTACGACGGTACAGTTTCCAAGTAAAGTTCAAGAAAAGAAAAAAAAATTTATTCCATATTTTCATGTTCAAATGGGAAGTTAGAGTAAGCATGTTAAAGAAAGTATGTTAAAAGTAAGATACCAGCTGTTATAGATGGTATCAGAATAAGTTAGAAGCAAGTTAAAAGTAAGTTGTCGACGACCCAAGTGGTTACAGTCTATTGCAGTTGGCAACAGTGGCTGACTGTAATAGTACTGTTTAACCCTACGTAGGGCGGGTTGTCACAGCCGCCGTGGTCAACGCTGGTCAACGGCCGGTCAACGCCGGTCAATGGCGACCCGGAGACTGAAAATTGAAGAATGGCCCGTTGGCCTATTTTTGATGTTCCGGACACATCCGCGGCATCGGATTTGCAAACCGGAGTTTCAAAAGTGGAGAATGATGATTAAAAGATTGTACGATCGAGATCGAACGGTTCACCCGACCGCCGACGGGAACGATTTTGGTAGTGGTTTTGATCCCTTGATTCCTCAATTTATTATTAGAAATAATTATGTATGAATTATGGTTTACAGACTTGAGGAATTGTAAGATAAAGGGATGAAATGTTGAAAAAGAGAATGTGAGGGTGAATATTTTTACGTAAGAAGCGGAGCTTTTACGTAAAAATTAGGCCTCTGGTTTAGTACGTGGCAAGTTAGAATAGGTTAGATGGTTTTGAGGCGTTTCCTAAACGCCGGAAACCCAAAAATTAAGCAGAAATGCTACCGAAATTTCTAAAACTTCACAAAGGGGTATTTTAGGAAACGGGGCGTGAAAATGTGATCGGGATGGGAACCCGAGCCCCCTCGATGACCTAGGTCCGGTAAAGAAGGACGGACGTTTACAGGATTAGTGAACCGCCTAATTAGAAATTTCGTAATGTAAGAAAACGACCCCAATGTCAGAATAGTACCACCCGAGGGACGGGTGCGATCGAAGCATAAAATTTGGGATGGTTAAATCGGTAAAGGTAACCCGACAGGTTAAATGGTCAATACACGAGGTACTTGGTCAGTTGACTGGTTGGTTAGCCAATCAAGGACCGAGTCTGAACGGGACAGTGATTAATTTGTCAAGTAGACAAATTAATTAAGAGCGATTAGAAATTAGATATCAAATTCCCAAAGTGGAGCAGTTGGGTACCGATAGGCATCGGTACCACACAACGATAAGTTTATTAGTTCCTAACGATAGAGTGACCTAAGAGCGATGTTAATTAATTTATTGGGTAAATAAATTAATTAACAATGATTAGAAAATCAAATTCTTAAGAAGAAGGCAATTAGTACCGATAAGGATCGGTACCACATAACGAGAAATTTTATTAGTCACTAATGACCACGGTGACCTAAGAGTGAATGTTAATGTAATGCATTATGATTACAGGGAGGTACCTGTATTGTGACGAAGGCGAGAGTATAAACTGTCTGCTGACAGGTAAGTACAACTCCGCCTACAGCATGGATAAAATGAATTTAAAATGATGCTTTTCCAGTACTTTAAGTATGTATCTTGCACACGATGCTGCACAGCATACATAAGAGCATATAGTTTCACAATCGAGTAGATTGATGAAAGAACAAGTTAGAAGCCATAGATCCCTACCGCGTAGGATTGGGGACAGCTTAGAGAAGCGTATGGCTAGAACAGTTAAACAAGATGGAAATAAATAGGTGTGTCGTACCGGCTCCTTCAGTCGAAGGGGTTTCCAGTTAAAGAAAGTTAAGGCCAAAAGTTGAGCATCAGTTGATGGCTCTTCGGCATTCGTTGACCTCGGGCGTTACCGTTGGTTTGCGCGCACACGGTACTGACACATGGGCCCTAAATAGACAAGAAAAGAAAAGAGAAGTTTGAAGCATAAATGAACATAATCGGACCATGCATTAGTTATAGTTCGCTATGCTTTCTTTTTCAGTAGAGTGCATACAGTACACGATGCTTCTGTCATGCATAAAGTATGTGAAGTTTTATATTCAGTGTTATGACATGTTATGTGATGACATGATATGTGAGCTGATATATGATATGCTTAAATGGTATGTGATTTATTAAGTGATATATGTCATGCTTAGGATTTTAAGTATGTGCTATGTTTTAAACATGTTTTGCGGTTAACATGTTGTACTTACTGGGCATAAAGCTCACGGAGTGTGTTCATGCTGTAGGTAAGCTTCCTATAGCGCAAACACCAAGGGGCGATGATGGCGGCAGAGGTGGATGTGAGGATGAGGTTATGGATACACCGCGAGTATTCTTCCGCACAGTATGAGTAAATAGTATTTTGAACGGTGACAGTTAAACAGTATTTTGAATAGTAAAGATTAATTGGTATTTTAGAACAGTAAACAGTATATATATGAATAGTATATTTAAATAGTATCTGGTGAATATTAATCAGATAAACAAGTATATAAGTTTATATGTATATTTGAAATCCTTATGTTTTTCAAATTCTGTATTTTAATAGTATACGTATGTGAATAGTAAATACGTACGCGTATATTAAACAAAAAATCCCTCTAAATTTATGGTATTAAATTCAGCAAGTTTAAGTATCGGTTTTAAAGAGGAAGTATAAGTAAAAGCTAAAGAAGCAAGTAAGAGTTTACAGTGACTGTCTGGGCCGCTGAGGGCGCGGGGCGTCACAGTTGGTATCAGAGCAGTTTCCTACCATCCTACCTCACATTGCCGCATGCCTGCCTCATCTGTCCAAGTAAGTTAGTTTTATTTTTAGTCGGTAAATGTTTATCTATCGAAGATAACATTTTATAGTAATGAGATGACGAAACCTATGATGGCGAGAATAAGACGAAGAGATGCTGAGATCATTATACGAAAATCACGACCGTGCAGTGCTAAAGAACTGCTCAGAGAAAGAACATGGATTACTGCCCGAGTTGTACCGATCTTCAGGGCTAGTTGTCCACCAAGTTTCGAGTGGTAAACAATACTCCTACACTCCATGAGAATGTCAGGACTGGTTTCATGTTATCAAAGTGATTCCCTGATTGTACGCCATTGATCAGGATAACTGAGTCCTGTTGGCTGTTGATATCTCTCAGGAAGATACTCTCGTGTGTATCGGGATCCTTATGACCAGGATGAGCTATTAACTGTGTCGAGTTTCGCCATACCACGATCGAGCCAATCTCTGAGAGCAGTCCAGCATCAGCCCAGTTTTCTCTATGGGCAAGCAGGGAGTGAAACCGCCTAATTTCTCTAGAGTTATGGATATACGAGAATTTGTTCATCGGACCGAAAGACTGCAGCTGATGTCCGGCGATATAGTTCTAACATATGCTGTTCGCTACAAGGAACCGATATGGACTTCCACAATACATGCCAAGACAAAAGTGGATCAAGACAGGAGAAGACCCAAAGAGAGAAAGAGACCTTGCCAAACAGAATTAGAAGAGCGATCAAGCAGGACTAGCAAGCCTTATCAAGGAGATAGTGAACGCCGAGAGAAAAGTGCTCAACCCTGGGAACCCTACACAAGCCCAAGGCATTATAGCAGCCGCCATTATGGAGGGTGACCCGGTAGAACCAGCACCCCAACTGGCCGATGAAGAGTTCATGGCCGAGCACCAACCAGAAGTACACAAGGGCAATAGGGAGCCGATGGAGAACCCCGAACCAGCCCGTATGTCTCCTGAACACCCCATGAAAGAGGAAGATAACGAGACTCTTTCCGACGCCCATCCCAACGATGAGGGAAAGGAGATCCCCAACTGCTTTAGTAATGACGAAGTCATCATAGCCAGCGATGACGAGGTCAGTTTCAACTGAGAAGAAGAGGAGAACGCAGAGGAGTACTCACTCAGCGATAGTGACAATGAGGAGATGCGTGATACTGAATCAGGATTGTCCTTCCAGTAGTAGTAACCCTTCTGCGGGAATGTTAGCTATGAAAATATATAGAGGGAAGCAGTAGCTCTCCCCCGTCAGTTGTAGCATAATGTACTTGTTGGGATCGTATAAGGGAAGTGTGTGTCACACCCACTGAACTAGAATCTTGAATATATGTATATATATTATGTGAAATATATTATGAGATAAGCAGTAAAGCTTTGCCCTAGGGGCCAGATATAATTTTTTTCCACAGTGTAAGTATGATATGACAGAAAGTGCAGGACGAATCCTAGCATTCAGACGATGTCCCAATACAATGCGGCAATTGTATTGAACATCACAGTATGAGAGAAAGAAAGATGGATATAGTGTGTATATTTATATCATAATGTTTAAGTAAGATTGTTAAGTAGGAAAGAAAATGATATGTGATACGAGTCCCAAATACAGAATTTCAGAGACTTATATTTTCCTTTCCCGCTGTACGATAGGATTACATAGGAAAACATGGCAAGAACGAGAGCTTAGTTAAACCCAGCATCCCGAGAGGATGAGTTGATAGCACAGATCGCAGCCATGCGAGAGATGATGGAGAACTAGCAACCGGAGCTAAACCAGCTTAGGCAACAGCTGGGCCAGCAACCCCAGGCACCACAGTCAGTAAAGATGCTAGCACAGGAGGCTCTAGCAGCCCCAGAAACTCTGAGGGAACAAGTTGCTCCTCCAGCCCAAGAGGCACTAGCGCCTATAGTAATGGCTACTCTCATAGTAGCAATTGTTGTTTTTGCCAATCCCTAAGGAAGGTGACTTGTATGAGAGATTCCGACGCATGAAAGCGTTAGAATTCTTAGGAATCACCAACCCTATAGAGGCCGATGATTGGCTGACAGATATCCAAGTATTCTTGGATTTTATAGGGTTAATAGATAGAGAGAGAAAGTGATGTACGCACCCTTCACCCTGCGCAATGAAGCACGTTAGTGGTGGAAGATGGTAACCATTAGGAGGAACATCAGAGAGATGAGCTGGAGCGATTTCATTGAGGAATTCAAGGAGATGTACTTCAATGAGGAAGCACTAGTAGCGCAGTAAGACGAGTTCGACAACCTACACCAATGTAGTATGACTGTTATGGAGGCAGTCAAGAAGTTTGAGTAGTTGGCTCAACTTTGTCCAGATTTGGTACCGACCAAAAGGAGAGAGTCAGACGAATGCTGAAGATGTTCAGAATGGAAGTCACAGTTTAGGTCTGTAGCGGAAGCCACGGACCAGCGACACTAGCAGAATGTGTCAGCAAGACTATCTGAGCTGAGTACTGGTCAGTTCATGATAAGGAGCGAAAGGCGTAGAATTTTAAGGCACGAAAGGAGGAGAAAACGCAAGCCGAGTAGGCTCAGGAGAAGCAGAACCCCGAGTCACAATACAGAGGGCAGAATGTGGGAACCGGCCAGAATAGTAGGCATTCCCATAACAACAACAAGAGAAAAGGGGAATTAAGCAATCAAGATTCACAAAAGAATTTCCCCAGAAGAGAGACAACCAGGAAGGAATGACAGCCAGTACCCGACGTGCACGAGATGCGGAAAGAGGCACCCAGGAGAATGCAAGCAGAGAGCAAGTGGTTGTTTCATCTGTGGCAAGGGAGGCCACTATGCCAAAAAAAAAAAAATTGCCACTCCAACCTGCAGAATCGACAGAATCAACCCCGCACTGGGAATAATCAACTTCACACCAACCAAACTAGGATCGAAGACCCTTCAATCACACAAGGTATACTGAAAGCTTCAGACAGCAAAGGGAGAATTTATGCTTACACGGGGAGTGACGTTGAAGCTGTAACTTCTGTAATGGTGACAGGCCAGCTTTCTATCATCAACTTTGATGCGTTAGTTCTACTTGATTCTGGAGCCACCCATTCGTTGCATCATCAGATTCTGCCAAAAAAAAAAAGCTTAGGACACAACGTTGTCATAAACTGTTGAAGGCGGAAAATCGTTTTCGAACCAATCGGATGTGAAAAGTTCATCTACAAAGGTTTGTTGCCAGAGCAACCAAAGACGATGATATCAGCAGTGAAGGCTCGTGAGATGCTATCCAGTGGATGCACGGACTTCCTAGTATACGTTGTAGGAAAATAAACCGGTAAAAACGTATCAGAGTGGCGCAGTGGAACAATAAAAATTTTTAGATCGTTAAATATCTCATGATGCCATATACAATAAATCAACAACAATTAAAACTCATACCTCAAGGACGCCAATCTGCAGGAGGAGAATGACCGGAGGCTTTAACCAACTAACCTTTTCTACTATTCTCCAATTCCCGAATGGCTGAGTATGTGGGCACTCTGAACCTCGATCGGTATGCTAGCACTGCTAGTCTTCTTCCGACCACCCAGATCTCTAAAGAACTTTATTGTCACGATGAGCTGTGCAACAATAAGCCTGCTCACCTGAGAGTCTGTGGTCTAAGAGAACTAGAGTGGTAGGACCTCTATTTATAGACCTGCATGAGGTGATTCTCTGAATTTGAATTGGATTAGGAAAAGATATTTTCCCCTTATCCATAACCAAAAAATCCGAACTTTTCCAAGGGAGAATCTCAACAAAAAATTCGGTTTTCTTAGGATAAATCCAATCCAAATCTAAACAAGATTTTAACTAGAATTTTATCTCCCTTTTTCAACCCAAAAAATCTGAAAATTACAAGGAGAATATCTCCTAAAGATTTTGGCCATTATGGATAAGGGAGAATCAAAAATTCCATTAAGATTTTCAAGCATGAATCTTATTTCAACCTTATCCAAAATAACCGAATTTTCCTAGGAGATTTTCTCCCTAATTTCGGCCACTTTTCAGGGAAGGAGAGAATCCAAATTCAACTGGGATTGAAACTTGAATTTTTCCCTTGAATCTTATCCACAAAAAATCTGAAATTTCCTTAAGGATTATCCTCAAAATTTCGTGCAACATTTGTTAGGATATGGATTCAAAATTCAAGAAGGATTCTAACAAGATTATCCTCTCCAAATCCAACTCAAATTCGAATTTCAAACCTTGTGGATTTTCCACAACAAATTCGAATCCTACTTGGACTGTGATTTAAAATTTGAATTTCAAATTTCAAATTCAAATTTCAAATTCAAATTTCAAATTTCAAATTTCAAATTCAAATTTCAAATTCAAATTTCAAATTCAAATTTCAAATTCAAATTTCAAAATTCAAATTTCAAAATTCAAATTTCAAATTGTAATGACCGCCATTTTCATGGCACCTACTTACCTGTAATAAGTCATTAAGGAATAAAATGGACATAATTTAATGCCTTTTAGTGCAAATTTAAGTAACACAGTCAGGTATACGGCCATGTGAGTGACCGTATGCCATTCGGATTGTGTATCTGTTAGTAGCCGTGTGAGTGTACATAGCCATGTAGTGTAACACGATCAAACACACAGCCGTGTAAGAGGCTGTGTACCGCTCAGATAGATGAATGTGTTTCAAAGACATGGCCGTGTTGAGTAGTCTCAACTAGTACACGCCCGTGTCCGAAATGTACACGCCCGTGTTGCGTTGCACACGCACGTGTAAGAGTCCGTGTAGAAGGCTGTGTAATGAGCCGAGAGCCACTGTAATGACTCACATGAATTATGAAACTTAATTACTATGTAATGATGTAATTAAGTTAATAAGCACAGTGTGCTTTTCAGTTAAATGAATTAAACAGGAATAGTAACGTTTAATTACTATTTATGCAGTGAAAGGGGTAATCGACAGCACCCTATTATGTGAGTATGCGTTGAGACACGCAATATCAAGAAACCGGTCTAGACGACCATTTCATGAGACAGAACTGATGAGCTAGTCATCAGTACGCTCAGACTGGTCATCTAAGCGCAGTAGTGATAATTGCCCTATTAGATGTACAGTATGGAGAAAAGTGGTCTAGATGACCTCTTCTCGCCCAGAGACTGACAAAATCGGAGTCAGAACGCTTAGATTAGTCAGTCAGATAGTGAATAGTGATTAGTGAACAGTGTGATACGCAGTGTCAGGTTAGTGGCCAAGACGGCCTTAATTTGACATAAAACTGATATATTAATAATCAGCAGGCTCAATCTGGTCAATTGAGTACAAAATGTAGATTTTGTTTAAGGGATACGCAGTATCGGGATGAGCGTCAAGACGACCTTTTCTCGTCTCGAAACTGATATATTTAGACTCAGGACGCCCAAATTAGTCAATCGGGCACCTGACACGTTTTTCAAGACGAGGTCATACAGATCCCGAAAACTGGTCTAGAAGATCTCAGATGGACGTAAAATTGATAAATTTGAAATCAGCACGTCCAAATTAGTCAAGAGAGACTGTGTTTGAAATTTCACGCGAAAACGCCTCGTTATACGTGCACAGTGTCAACACAGTGTAGGCCTAACCACAGTATCAAGAAATTGGTCAAGATGACCTTTTCTTGATATAAAACTGATATATTTGGAATCAGAATGCTCAAATTAGTCATTTGAGCACAAAAAGTAATTTTTGACCGGGAACCATACAGTATCGGGAAACTGGTCGAGACGACCTCAGATGAAGATAAAACTGATATATTTGGGTTCAGAACGCCCAAATTAGTCAATATAGCCTATCTTAAAATTTTTCAAAAAATTAGTATAAAAGGACAGAATTTTTGGGACTATTGAAAAATAGCCCCATAATTTTTCCAAATCCCATTTCCTCCCCCAACACCACCGAGGATGAACAGTGACCGACCATCGAATCCGACCTCCGTTTTCGACACCGCCGGCACCATTGGAAAGCTCTCGACGAGCTGATTCCAACGGTGGGCCAAGTCGACCGTATAAGGGAAGTGTGTGTCACTCCCGCTGAACTAGAATCTTGAATATATGTATATATATTATGTGAAATACATTATGAGATAAGCAGTAAAGCTTTGCCCTAGGGGCCAGATATAAATTTTTTCCACAAGCGTGAGTATGATATGACAGAAACTGCAGGACGAATCCTAGCACTCAGACGATGTCCCAATACAATGCGGCAATTGTATTGAACATCACAGTATGAGAGAAAGAAAGATGGATATAGTGTGTATATTTATATCCATAATGTTTAAGTAAGATTGTTAAGTAAGAAAGAAAATGATATGTGATACGAGTCCCAAGTACAGAATTTAAGGGACATATTTTGCTTTCCCGCTGTACGATAGGGTTACATAGGAAAACATGGCAAGAACGAGAGCTTAGTTAAACCCAGCATCCCGAGAGGATGAGTTGATAGCACAGATCGCAGCCATGAGAGAGATGATGGAGAACCAGCAACCGGAGCTAAACCAGCTTAGGGAACAGCTGGGCCAGCAACCCCAGACACCACAGTCAGTAGGGATGCCAACACAGGAGGCTTCAGCAGCCCCAGAAACTCTGAGGGAGCAAGCAGCTCCTCCAGCCCAGGAGGCACTAGCGCCTATAGTAATGACTGCTTTTGTAGCAGCAATTGTTTTCTACCAATCCCTAGGGAAGGCAACTTGTATGAGAGATTCCGACGCATGAAAGCGTTAGAATTCTTAGGAATCACCATCCCTATAGAGGCCGATGATTGGCTAACGGATATCCAAGTAATCTTGGATTTTATAGGGTTAACAAATAGAGAAAGAAAGTGATGTGCACATCCTTCACCCTGCGCAATGAGGCGTGTTAGTGGTGGAAGATGGTAACCATTAGGAGGAACATCAGAGAGATGAGCTGGAGCGATTTCATTGAGGAATTCAAGGAGATGTACTTCAATGAGGAAGCACTAGCAGCGCAGTAAGACGAGTTCAACAACCTGCGCCAAAGTAGTATGACTGTTATGGAGGCAGTCAAGAAGTTTGAGCAATTGGCTCAACTTTGTCCAGATTTGGTACCGACTAAAAGGAGAGAGTCAGATGAATGCTGAAGATGTTCAAAACAGAAATCGCAGTTTAGGTCTGTAGCGGAAGCCACGCTACAGACTAGCGACACTAGCAGAACATGTCAGTAAGGCTATCTGAACCGAGTTCTGGTCAGCTTAGGATAAGGAGCGAAATGCGTAGAATTTTAAGGCACGAAAGGAGGAGAAAACGCAAGCCGAGCAGGCTCAGGAGAAGCAGAACCCCGAGTTACAACACAGAGGGCAGAATGTGGGAACCGGCCAGAATAGCAGGCATTCCCATAACAACAACAAGAGAAAAGAGGAATTAGAGTAACCAAGATTCATAGGAGAATTTCCCCAGAAGAGAGACGACCAGGAAGGAATGACAGCCAATACCCGACGTGCACGAAATGCGAAAAGAGGCACTCAGGGGAATGTAAGCAAGGAGTAAGTGGTTGTTTCATCTGTGGCAAGAAAGGCCACTATGCCAAAAAAAAAAAAAGCTTAGGACACAACGTTGTCATAAACTGTTGAGGGCGGAAAATCGTTTTCGAACCAATCGGATGTGAAAAGTTCTTCTACAAGGGTTTGTCGCCAGAGCCACCAAAGATGATGATATCAGCAGTGAAGGCTCGCGAGATGCTATCCAGTGGATGCACGGACTTCCTAGTATACGTAGTAGATAAGACTCAAGGAATAGAGATAGGACCCGACAACATACCGATAGTCAGGGAATTCATGGAGATATTTCCAGAAGATCTTGCAGGACTCCAACCAGAGCGCGGGATCTCGTTTGAGACTGAACGTGTACTAGAATCAGCCTCATCTTTGAGGCCCCCTACAGAATAGGCCCTATAGAGCTAAAGGAGCTCCAAGCCTAGCTAAAGGACTAAATAGATAAGAGATTCATTCGACAGAGCTATTCACCCTGGAGAGCACCCATACCATTCGTGAAGAAGAAAGATGGACCACTGAGAATGTGCATCGACTACAAAGAGTTGAACAGGATTATGATTAAGAACAAGCATCTGTTGCCGCGAGTTGACGATCTATTTGATTAGCTCTGAGATGCTGCAATATCCTCGAAGATTGATCTACGTTCAGGGTACCATCAACTACGAATCAGGAAAGAAGATGTACCCAAAACAGCCTTTCAAACGCGGTACGGACATTACGAGTTTCTGTTCATGTCGCACAGATTAACGGACGCACCAGCAACTTTCATGAACCGGATGAACCGCATGTTCAAGGACTATTTGGATAAGTTTGTCATTGTGTTCATCGATGACATACTTATACACTCTAAGACGAAGGAAGAGCACTTAATTATCATTTTGCGCATGCAACAGGACCATCAGTTATACACCAAGTTCTCCAAGTACGAGTTTTGGCTGAAGAAGGTCCATTTCCTAGGCCACGTAGTCCCCAAGGAAGGAGTATCTGTGGACCCGATGAAAATTGATGCAGTTAGCGCGTGGCCAGCTCAGGGGAACGTAACGGGAATTCACAGTTTCTTTAAACTAACAGGATGTTACCTACAATTAGTCGAAGGCTACTCAAAGTTAGCTGCTTCGCTCACAGCGCTCACCAAGAAGTGAAAGAGGTATAAGTGAATCGACAAGTGTGAGGAAAGCTTTCAAGAGTTGAAATGAAGACTCATAAGCACTCCAATGCTGACCATTTCAAATGTTGGTCAGGGAAGCTTTGTGATTTAAGCGCCGCATCTAAAACCAAGTTGGAAACTGTGTTGATGCGAGTGGTAGAGTAGTCACGTATGCTTCACGACAACTCAAAAACCTTGAGAAGAGCTACCCAACGCGTGATCTGGAGCTAGTAGCGATAGTTTTTACGATAAAAGCATGGAGACACTACCTGTACGGAGTCACGTGCGAGATTTACATCGACCACTAGAGCCTCAAATGTACCTTCACGCAGAAAGAGCTCAACATGAGGCAGCGTAGATGGCTAGAATTGGTAAGGATTACGACCATGAGATCCTATACCATCCGGGTAAAGCCAATAAAGTGGTCAATGCGTAGAGTCAGAAGCATTTTACTACACTTATGGCTATCAATGCCTTGTCAGGAACACTACAAGGGAGCTATGCAGCAGTGAGATCAAGATTTTGACAGGGAGGTTGTCTGACATGACCCTTCAATCGACGCTCCAAGAAGAGATCAAGATCGGTTAAGGTTTCGATTTGTCCCTGCTCAAGTCCAGATAGGAAGCTATAGAGGACAAGGGATCAGAGTTTAAGATCCTTAAGGATGACGTACTCTACTACAGAGATAGAGTGTGTGTTCTAAAAGATGAAGAACTCAAGAAGCGAATCCTTTTGGAACCTTACGAGACGTCATATTCTGTACATCCGGTAGCGAATAAGATGTACAAGTACCTAAAGGAAAGCTTTTGGTGGCTTGGAATGAAGAATGACATTGTCGAGTTTGTCGCCAGATACCTTACGTGCCAGAAGGTTAAGGCAGAACACCAGCGCCGAGCAGGATAATCGTAGAAAATTAAGCTACCCGAGTAGAAATGGGACCAGATTACGATGAATTTCATAGTCGGATTGCCAAAGACGTCAAACAATAATGACGCAATCTGGGTGATTATAGACAGACTGATGAAATCAGTTAGATTTTTAGCAATGAAAGTTAGCTACTCGGTGGAATGACTAGTAGAAATCTATGCGGCACAGTTCATGAAACGGCACGGAATACCAGAGTCGATCGTCTCAGAACGTAGTGGACGCTTTACCTCCAGATTTTGGCAAAGTGTTCAAGCCGCATTACGGTCCAAGTGAGAGTTCAGCACAGCATTTCATCCTCAAACCGACAGTTAGTCTGAGAGGACCATACAGATGTTAGAAGACATGTTGAGACCTTCGTCCTAGACTTCAAAGGAAATTGAGATCAGAAGCTACCATTGAGCGAGTTCTCGTACAACAGCAACTATCATTCCTCGATAGGAATGGCACCGTACGAGACATTCTGTGGAAGGGAATGTAGATCCCTGGCTCATTAGTACGAAACCGGAGAGAAACGGCTAGTTAGCTCAGACATCATCAAGAATACCATGGCAGACGTGAAGCTGATACGAAAAACGTAAGATACAGTGCACAGTCGACAGAAGATTTTTGACGATAAGCGCCATAGACCCCTTGAGTTCAAGTAGCGACACCCATGAAAAGGATGATGCGCATTGAAAAGAAAGGAAAGCTCAGTCCTAGGTACATAGGACCCTTGAGATAATAGAGAAAGTCGGGAAGGTGGCTTATAGACTAGCACTTCCTCCCGAGTTAGTTACAGTGCACAACGTCTTTCACGTCTTCATGTTGAAGAAGTACGTGCCAGACAGCTCCTATGTTCTTAGCCAAGAATCCGTTGTAGTATACTATGATCCGATGTACGAGGAGAGACCCGTGCAGATCCTAGTTAGAAAGGAGAGAGTACTTAGGAATGAAGTATACCGCTAGTAAAAGTGTTGTGATAGAATCATAGTGTTGAGGAAGCCACATGAGAATGGGAAGAAGACATGAAAAGAGACTTCCCGAAATTATTCTAATTTTCGAGGACGAAAATTTTGTAAGGGGGGTAGGTTGTAATGACCGCCATTTTCATGGCACCTACTTACCTGTAATAAGTCATTAAGGAATAAAATGGACATAATTTAATGCCTTTTAGTGCAAATTTAAGTAACACAGTCAGGTATACGGCCGTGTGAGTGACCGTATGCCATTCGGACTGTGTATCTGTTCGTAGCCGTGTGAGTGTACATAGCCATGTAGTGTAACACGATCAAACACACAGCCGTGTAAGAGGCTGTGTACCGCTCAGGTAGATGAATGTGTTTCAAAGACATGGCCGTGTTGAGTAGTCTCAACTAGTACACGCCCGTGTCCGAAATGTACACGCCCGTGTTGCGTTGCACACGCACGTGTAAGAGTCCGTGTAGAAGGCTGTGTAATGAGCCGAGAGCCACTGTAATGACTCTCATGAATTATGAAACTTAATTACTATGTAATGATGTAATTAAGTTAATAAGCACAGTGTGCTTTTCAGTTAAATGAATTAAACAGGAATAGTAACGTTTAATTACTATTCATGCAGTGAAAGGGGTAATCGACAGCACCCTATTATGTGAGTATGCGTTGAGACACGCAATATCAAGAAACCGGTCTAGACGACCATTTCATGAGACAGAACTGATGAGCTAGTCATCAGTACGCTCAGACTGGTCATCTAAGCGCAGCAGTGATAATTGCCCTATTAGATGTACAGTATGGAGAAAAGTGGTCTAGATGACCTCTTCTCGCCCAGAGACTGACAAAGTCGGAGTCAGAACACTCAGATTAGTCAGTCAGATAGTGAATAGTGATTAGTGAACAGTGTGATACGTAGTGTCAGGTTAGTGGCCAAGACGGCCTTAATTTGACATAAAACTGATATATTAATAGTCAGCAGGCTCAATCTGGTCAATTGAGTACAAAATGTAGATTTTGTTTAAGGGATACGCAGTATCGGGATGAGCGTCAAGACGACCTTTTCTCGTCTCGAAACTGATATATTTAGACTCAGGACGCCCAAATTAGTCAATCGGGCACCTGACACGTTTTTCAAGACGAGGTCATACAGATCCCGAAAACTGGTCTAGAAGACCTCAGATGGACGTAAAACTGATAAATTTGAAATCAGCACGTCCAAATTAGTCAAGAGAGACTGTGTTTGAAATTTCACGCGAAAACGCCTCGTTATGCGTGCACAGTGTCAACACAGTGTAGGCCTAACCACAGTATCAAGAAATTGGTCAAGATGACCTTTTCTTGATATAAAACTGATATATTTGGAATCAGAATGCTCAAATTAGTCATTTGAGCACAAAAAGTAATTTTTGACCGGGAACCATACAGTATCGGGAAACTGGTCGAGACGACCTCGGATGAAGATAAAACTGATATATTTGGGTTCAGAACGCCCAAATTAGTCAGTATAGCCTATCTTAAAATATTTCAAAAAATTAGTATAAAAGGACAGAATTTTTGGGACTATTGAAAAATAGCCCCATAATTTTCCAAATCCCATTTCCTCCCCCAACACCACCGAGGATAAACAGTGACCGACCATCGAATCCGACCTCCGTTTTCGACACCGCCGGAACCATTGGAAAGCTCTCGACGAGCTGATTCCAACGGTGGGCCGAGTTGACCGAACCGACGCCGGAGCACGCCGCACGCGCAGCCCAAAGCCACCGGTGGCCGAATTTTTCAAACCGCCGTATCTCTGCTGTCCGAAGTCCAAATGCCACGATTCTGGTCCCAATGGATTCGTGGGGAAGAGTAGAACAAAACCCAGGCTTCATTTCACGTCAACAGCCGCCGGATCACGTCGTCCAATGTTCGCCGTCGCCGTCGCCACCGTCGGATCTCACTATTCCGGCGGAGTTGAGTTGCAAGGTGGGTGTCAAAATGCTCAGAACAATACGTAGATCAAAAGCCCCAAATCAATTTTGGGCAACAACGCCAGAAAATGAAGATCCAACACCGCCGCCGTCGCCGACTTTTCGAGGGCCGATTTCCGGTGATAGGAGCCTCGATTGGTGAAATTGACACCACCAATGGGTTCCTCTCGTCGAGCTCTTCAAGATGGTGGTCGCCACTCCCATCGCCGCCGTGGTCAACGCCGGTCAACACCGTGGTCAATACCGGTCAACGGCGGTCAACGCCCGTCAATGGCGACCCGGAGACCGAAAATTGAAGAATGGCCCGTTGGCCTATTTTCGACGTTCCGGACACATCCGCGTCATCGGATTTGCAAACCGGAGTTTCAAAAGTGAAGAACGACGATTCAAAGATTGTGCGGTCGAGACCGAACGTTCGTCCGACCGCCGACGGGAACGATTTTGGTAGTGGTTTTGATCCCTTGATTCCTCAATTTATTATTGGAAATAATTATGTATGAATTATGGTTTACTGACTTGAGGAATTATAAGAAAAAGGGATGAAATGTCGAAAAAGAGAATGTGAAGAAATGTAAATATTTTTACGGAAAAAGCGGAACTTTTACGTAAAAATTAGGCCTCTGGTTTAGTACGTGGCAGGTTAGAATAGGTTAGATGGTTTTGAGGCGTTTCCTAAACGCCGGAAACTCAAAAATTAAGCGGAAATGCTGCCGAAATTTCTAAAACGGCACAAAGGGGTATTTTAGGAAATGAGGGTTGAAAATGTGATCGGGATGGAAACCCGAGCCCCCTCGATGACCCAGGTCCGGGAAAGAAGGACGGACGTTGTGAGGATTAGTGAACCGCCCCATTAGAAATTTCGTAATGCAAGAAAACGACCCCTATGTCAGAATACTACCACCCGAGGGACGGGTGCGATCGAAGCATAAAATTTGTGGTGGTTAAATCGGTAAAGGTAACCCGACAGGTTAAATGGTCATACGGGAGGTATTCAGTCAGTTGACTGGTCGGTTAGCCAGTCAAGGACCAAGTCAGAATGGGATAGTGAGAGACAGTGATTAATTTGTCAAGTAGACAAATTAATCAAGCACGATTAAAAATTAGATATCAAATTTCCCAAAGTAGAGCAGTTGGGTACCGATAGGCATCGGTACCGCACAACAATAAGTTTATTAGTTCCTAACGATAGAGTGACCTAAGAGCGATGTTAATTAATTTATTGGGTAAATAAATTAATTAACAATGATTAGAAAATCAAATTCTTAAGAAGAGGGCAATTAGTACCGATAAGGATCGGTATCACATAACGAGAATTTTTGTTAGTCA
This sequence comes from Antiaris toxicaria, assembly GCA_035233585.1. Taxonomy (NCBI): domain Eukaryota; kingdom Viridiplantae; phylum Streptophyta; class Magnoliopsida; order Rosales; family Moraceae; genus Antiaris; species Antiaris toxicaria. The sequence goes on from CP141156.1 coordinate 89,729,118, forward strand.
CTAATGACCACGGTGACCTAAGAGTGAATGTTAATGTAATGCATTATGATTACAGGGAGGTACCTGTATTGTGACGAAGGCGAGAGTATAAACTGTCTGCTGACAGGTAAGTACAACTCCGCCTACAGCATGGATAAAATGAATTTAAAATGATGTTTTTCCAGTATTTTAAGTATGTATCTTGCACACGATGCTGCACAGCATACATAAGAGCATATAGTTTCACAATCGAGTAGATTGATGAAAGAACAAGATAGAAGCCATAGATCCCTACCACGTAGGATTGGGGATAGCTTAGAGAAGCGTATGGCTAGAACAGTTAAACAAGATGGAAATAAATAGGTGTGTCGTACCGGCTCCTTTAGTCGAAGGGGTTTCTAGTTAAAGAAAGTTAAGGCCAAAAGTTGAGTATCAGTTGATGACTCTTCGGCATTAGTTGACCTCGGGAGTTACCGTTGGTCTGCGCGCACACGGTACTGACACATGGGCCCTAAATAGACAAGAAAAGAAAATAGAAGTTTGAAGCATAAATGAACATAACCGGACCATGCATTAGTTATAGTTCGCTATGCTTTCTTTTTCAGTAGAGTGCATACAGTACACGATGCTTCTGTCATGCATAAAGTATGTGAAGTTTTATATTCACTGTTATGACATGTTATGTGATGACATGATATGTGAGCTGATATGTGATATGCTTATATGGTATGTGATTTATTAAGTGATATATGTCATGCCTATGATTTTACGTATGTGCTATGTTTTCAACATGTTTTGCGGTTAACATGTTGTACTTACTGGGCGTAAAGCTCACGGAGTGTGTTCATGCTGTAGGTAAGCATCCTATAGCGTAAACATCAAGGGACGATGATGGTGGCGGAGGTGGCTGTGAGGATGAGGTTATGGATACACCGCGAGTATTCTTCCGCACAGTATGAGTAAATAATATTTTGAATGGTGACAGTTAAATAGTATTTTGAATAGTAAAGGTTAAACGGTATTTTAGAACAGTAAACAGTATATGTATGAGTAGTATATTTAAATAGTATCTGATGAAGAGTAATCAGATAAACAAGTATATAACTGTGTATGTATAATTTAAATCCTTATGTTTTTCAAATTCCGCATTTTAATAGTATACGTACGTGAATAGTAAATACGTACGCGTATATATAAAAAAAAAATCCCTCTAAATTCATGGTATTAAATTCAGCAAGTTTAAGTATCGGTTTTGAAGAAGAAGTATAAGTAAAAGTTAAAGAAGCAAGTAAGAGTTTACAGTGACGGTCCGGGCCACTGAGGGCACGGGGCGTCACACAAATTCCACAAAACGGTTGTGTTTCATATTCTTGTTCTCATGGATAATTTTCTACAACTCCAATCCAATCTCAAATAAAATCATGGCAACTTTATTTGGAGTTCGAATAATTGTGTACTCTATTATCCAAAACAAAATCTGAATCCAACCGAAGAGAATCTTGTCTACCATCCTAATCCTGTGTCATCACCATCCATGCATAATAAACTAGCCAATAGCATACACAAATCAATTTGCCAAACGTTAAGGAATTATGTGGAGCTAGTAGAGGGACTGATTGGACATATATAATCGGGCTCCCGCAAATCCATATGATCATCATTCTTTTACCGAACAACTCAGTCATATGATCACTAGTTTCAGAGTCACACCACTATAAACCTGAAACTGAACTCCCAATTATATACCGTATTACGTAAGCCTGTGACAAGCTATCGTCCAATGACCTTGTCATATATGCAGAACCCTCATATGATATCCATGATTAGCCTTAGGCCAAAGTCCGTTTAATCCTACTGATCAGGCTATCTTAAAGTTCCATTATACTACCGAATAAAGAAAATGATTATTCACCATATGTGAATAAGAAGTCATCCGCCCAGCAGACGACCCAAGGCCTTGTCCATTTTCACATTCAGTATAATGCCCTTTAAGAGGATACCCTTAACTCCTCATTAGAGCTATGATTCCAATATCTGTAAACGAACCCTTCATCGTATACAAGTCATGCACCCAACGAACCGGTCTATAAGCTTACTACCTCTGAGACGCTTTAGCCATTGGAACATCAAAGTACACAAGTCATATACATGAAGCTATCCTTTTACTCAGGATTAAGGTTACTGCATAATGAATGTCAAAAGCAGATCGATCCACTCAAAGCGGACTTCGTAGATCAATCACGCTTTAGTCCCGGTCTAATATGTCACCACCAAGCAACATATCTATGTCTCTACTTGGGAGTCCAGCTCCAGACAGTCAAGACAAACCGTCCCCTCCAAGGCTTTAGACAACATAATAGTCTTAACATGAGTTAGATGCTCGGTCTAACCCCATAGACTACAGACCATAGTTTAGACCGCTAACTTTAGAACATTGTCTTCTTGCATACAAAAAACCATTGCATGCAACGTTCTAGTAGTTTAACACAAGCAGTCAGGTAGCCATATTTGCTTACATTTACTTTAACATGTAAATAAGACGAGGACAGATAGTAATGTAATGAATAACCTCTATATATAATCTTATTATCCAGTTCAAAATAAATACATCAAAAATGTCTCTAATGCTTAGGGCATTTCCTAACATACATAGCAGATAAGACTTAAGGAATAGAGATAGGACCCGACAACGTACCAATAGTCAGGGAATTCATGGAGATATTTCCAGAAGATCTTGCAGGACTCCAACCAGAGCGCGGGATATCGTTCGAGACTAAACGTCTACTAGAATCAGCCCCATCTTTGAGGCCCCCTACGGAATGGGCCCTGTAGAGCTAAAGGAGCTCCAAGCCCAGCTAAAGGACTAAATAGATAAGGGATTCATTCGACAGAGCTATTCACCCTGGAGAGCACCCATACCATTCGTGAAGAAGAAAGATGGACCACTGAGAATGTGCATCGACTACAGAGAGTTGAACAGGATTACGATTAAGAACAAGCATCTGTTGCCGCGAGTTGACGATCTATTTGATTAGCTCTGAGATGCTGCAATGTCCTCGAAGATCGATCTACGTTCAGGGTACCATCAACTACGAATCAGGAAAGAAGATGTACCCAAAACAGCCTTTCAAACGCGGTACGGAAATTATGAGTTTCTGTTCATGTCGCTCAGATTAACGGACGCACCAGCAACTTTCATGAACCGGATGAACCGTATGTTCAAGGACTATTTGGATAAGTTTGTCATTGTGTTCATCAATGACATACTTATACACTCTAAGACGAAGGAAGAGCACGAAGAGCACTTAATTATCATTTTGCGCATGCAACAGGACCATCAGTTATACACCATGTTCTCCAAGTACGAGTTTTGGTTGGAGAAGGTCCATTTCCTAGGCCACGTATTCCCCAAGGAAAGAGTATCTATGGACCCAATGAAAATTGATGCAGTTGGCGCTTGGCCAGCTTAGAGGAACGTAACGGGAATTCACAGTTTCTTTAAACTAACAGGATGTTACCTACACTTAGTCGAAGGCTACTCAAAGTTAGCTACTTTGCTCACAGCACTCACCAAGAAGGGAAAGAGGTATAAGTGAATCGACAAGTGTGAGGAATGCTTTCAAGAGCTGAAATGAAGACTCATAAGCACTCCAATGCTGACCATTTCAAATGTTGGTCAGGGAAGCTTTGTGATTTAAGCACCGCATCTAAAACCAAGTTGGAAACTGTGTTGATGCAGAGTGGTAGAGTGGTCGCGTATGCTTCACGACAACTCAAAAACCTTGAGAAGAGCTACCCAACGCGTGATCTGGAGCTAGTAGCGATAGTTTTTACAATAAAAGCATGGAGGCACTACTTGTACGGAGTCACGTGCGAGATTTACATCGACCACTAGAGTCTCAAATGTATCTTCACGCAGAAAGAGCTCAACATGAGGCAGCGTAGATGGCTAGAGTTGGTAAGGATTACGACCATGAGATCCTATACCATCCGGGGAAAGCCAATAAAGTGGTCAATGCATAGAGTCAGAAGCATATTACTATGCCTATGAATATTAGTGCCTTGTCAGGAACGCTACAAAGGAGCTACGTGACAGCGAGATCAAGATTTTGATAGGGAGATTGTCTGACATGACCCTCCAATCGACGCTCCAAGAAGAGATCAAGATCGGTCAAGGTTTCGATTTGTCCCTGCTTAAGTCCAGAAAGGAAGCTATAGTGGACAAGGATTCAGAGTTTAAGATCCCTAAGGACGACGTACTCTACTACAAAGGTAGAGTGTGTGTTATGAAAAATGAAGAACTCACGAAGCGAATCTTTTTAGAACCTTACGAGACGTCATATTCCGTACATCCGGTGGCGAATAAGATGTACAAGTACCTGAAGAAAAGCTTTTGGTGGCCTGAAATGAAGAATGACATTGTCGAGTTCGTTGCCAGATACCTTACGTGTCAGAAGGTTAAGGCAGATCACCAGCGCCCAGTAGGATAATCATAGGAAATTAAGCTACCCGAGTAGAAATGGGACCAGATTACGATGAATTTCGTAGTCGGATTGCCGAAGATGTCAAACGATAATGACGCAATCTGGGTGATTGTAGATAGACTGACGAAATCAGCTAGATTTTTAGCACTGAAAGTTAGCTACTCGGTGGAACGACTAGTAGAAATCTATGCGGCACAGTTCGTGAAACGGCACGGAATACCAGAGTCGATCGTCTCAGATCGTAGTGGATGCTTTACCTCCAGATTTTGGCAAAGCATTTAAGCCGCATTACGGTCCAAATGAGAGTTCAGCACAACATTTCATCCTCAGACCGACAGTTAGTCTGAGAGGACCATACAGATGTTAGAGGACATGTTGAGACCTACATCCTAGACTTCAAAGGAAATTGGAATCAGAAGCTACCATTGAGCGAGTTCTCATACAACAGCAACTACCATTCCTAGATAGGAATGGCACCGTACGAGACACATTGTGGAAGGAAATGCAGATCTCTGGCTCATTAGTACAAGTTTGGAGAGAAACGACTAGTTAGCTCAAACATCATCAAGAATACCATGGCAGACGTGAAGCTGATACGAGAAACGTTAGATACAGCGCATAGTCGACAGAAAAATTTTGACGATAAGCGCTATAGACCCCTCGAGTTTCAAGTAGGAGACTCGGTTTTGTTTTTTCAAGGCGGCACCCATGAAAGGGGTGATGCACTTTGAAAAGAAAGGAAAGCTCTGTCCTAGGTATATAGGACCCTCGAGATAATAGAGAAAGTCGGGAAGGTGGCTTATAGACTAACGCTTCCTCCCGAGTTAGCTACAGTGCACAACATCTTTCACGTCTTTATGCTGAAGAAGTACATGCCAAACAGCTCCCATGTTCTTAGCCAAGAATCCGTTGTAGTATACGCTGATCCGACGTACGAGGAGAGACTCGTGCGGATCCTAGTTAGAAAGGAGAGAGTACTTAGGAATGAAGTATACCGCTAGTAAAAGTGTTGTGACAGAATCATAGTGTTGAGGAAGCCACATGAGAATGGGAAGAAGACATGAGAAGAGACTTCCTGGAATTATTCTAATTTTCGAGGACGAAAATTTTGTAAGGGGGGTAGGTTGTAATGACTGCCATTTTCATGACACCTACTTACCATGTAATAAGTCATTAAGGAATAAAATGGACATAATTTAATGTCTTTTAGTACAATTTAAGTAACACGGTCAGGTACACAGCCGTGTGAGTGACCGTGTGCCATTCGGACTGTGTATCTATTAATAGCCGTGTGAGTGTACATAGTCGTGTAGTGTAACACGGTCAAGTACACGATCGTGTAAGAGGCTGTGTACCGCTCAGATAGATGAATGTATTTCAAAGACATGGTCGGGTTGAGTAGTCTCAACTAGTACATGTCCGTGTCTGAAATGTACACGCCCGTGTTGCGTTGCACACGCACGCGTAAGAGTCCGTGTAGAGCGCTGTGTAATGAGCCGAGAGCCACTGTAATGGCTCTCATGAATTATGATACTTAATTACTATGTAATGATGTAATTAAGTTAATAAACACAGTGTGCTTTTCAGTTGAATGAATTAAACGGGTATAGTGACGTTTAATTACTATTTATGCAGTGAAAGGGGCAACCGACAGTGAAATCGGTCCATCCTATTATGTGAGTATGCGTTTAGACACGCAATATCAAAAAACCAGTCTAGACGACCATTTCATGATACAGAACCGATGAGCTAGTCATCAGTACGCTCAGACTGGTCATCTGAGCGTAGCAGTGATAATTGCCCTAATAGATGTACAGTATCGAGAAAAGTGGTCTAGATGACCTCTTTTCACCCAGAGATTGACAAAATCGGAGTCAGAATGCTCAGATTAGTCAGTCAGATAGTGAATAGTGATTAGTGAATAGTGAGAAACGCAGTGTTAGGTTAGTGGCCAAGACGACCTTAATCTGGCATAAAACTGACATATTAATAGTCAGCAGGCTCAATCTGGTCAATTGATCATAAAATGTAGATTTTGTTTAAAAGATATGCAGTATCGGGATGAGGGTCAAGACGACCTTTTCTCGCCCCGAAACTAATATATTTAGACTCAGGACACCTAAATTAGTCAATCGGGCACCTGACACGTTTTTCGAGACGGGGTCATACAGATCCCAAAAACTGGTCTAGAAGACCTCAGATGGATGTAAAACTGATAAATTTGAAATCAACACATCCAAATTAGTCAAGGGGGACTGTGTTTGAAATTTCACGTGAAAACGCCTCGTTATGCATGCGTAGTGTCAACACAGTGTAGGCCTAACCACAGTATCAAGAAATTGATCAAGATGACCTTTTCTTGATATAAAACTGATATATTTGGGTTCAGCACGCTCAAATTAGTCAGTATAGCCTATCTTAAAATTTTTCGAAAAATTAGTATAAATGACGAAATTTTGGGGATTTTAGAAAAATAGTCCCCATATTTTTCCAAATCTCATTTTCTCCCTCCCCATACCACACGAGGATGAACAGTGACCAACCATCGAATCCAGCCTCTGTTTTCGACACCGCCGGCACCATTGGAAAGCGCTCGACAAGCTGAGTCCGACGGTGTGCCGAGTCGACGGAACCGACGTCAGAGAACGCCGCACGCGCCGCCTAAAGCCGCCGGTGGCTGAATTTTTTCAAACCGTGATTTCTCCGCCGTTCGACGTCCAAATGCCATGATTCTGGTCCCAATGGATTCGTGGTGAAGAGTAGAACAAAACCCACACTTCATTTCAAGTCAACAGCCGTCGGATCGCTTCGCCCAAGGTTCGCCGTCACTGTCGCCGTCGCCGCCGTCGAATCTCGCTATTCCGGCGGAGTTGAGTTGCAAGGTCGGCATCAAAATACTCAGAACAACACGTAGATCAAAAGCCCCAAATCAATTTTGGGCAACAACACCGGAAAATGAAGATCCAACACCGCCGCCGTCGCCGACTTTTCGAGGGCCGATTTCCGGTGATAGGAGCCTCGATTGGTGAAATTGACACCACCAATGGGTTCCTCTTGTCGAGCTCTTCAAGATGGTGGTCGCCACTCCCATCGCAGCCGTGGTCAACGCCGGTCAACGGCTGGTAAACGCTGGTCAACGCCGGTCAACGCGGTCCACGACGACCCGGAGACCGAAAATTGAAGAATGGCCCGTTGGCCTATTTTTGACGTTCCGGACACATCCGCGGCATCGGATTTGCAAACCGGAGTTTCAAAAGTGGAGAACGATGATTCAAAGATTGTGCGATCGAGATCGAACGGTTCACCCGACCACCGACGAGAACGATTTTGGTAGTGGTTTGGATCCCTTGATTCCTCAATTTATTATTAGAAATAATTATGTATGAATTATGGTTTACTTACTTGAGGAATTGTAAGAAAAATGGATGAAATATCGAAAAAGAGAATGTGAGGAAATGTGAATATTTTTACGTAAAAAGCGGAGCTTTTACGTAAAAATTAGGCCTCTGGTTTAGTACGTGGTAGGTTAGAATAGGTTAGATGGTTTTGAGGCGTTTCCTAAACACCGGAAACCCAAAAATTAAGCGAAAATACTGCCGAAATTTCTAAAATGGCACAAAGGGGTATTTTAGGAAACGAGGGGTGAAAATGTGATCGGGATGGGAACCCGAGCCCCCTCGATGACCTAGGTCCGGGAAAGAAGGACGGACGTTTACAGGATTAGTGAACCGCCCAATTAGAAATTTCGTAATGTAAGAAAACGACCCCTATGTCAGAATAGTACCACCCGAGGGACGGGTGCGATCGAACCATAAAATTTGGGATGGTTAAATCGGTAAAGGTAACCCGACAGGTTAAATGGTCAATACATGAGGTAGTTGGTCAGTTGACTGGTCGGTTAGCCAGTTAAGGACCGAGTCTGAACGGGACATTGATTAATTTGTCAAGTAAACAAATTAATTAAGAGCGATTAGAAATTAGATATCAAATTCCCAAAGTGGAGCAGATCGGTACCACACAACGATAAGTTTATTAGTTCCTAACGATAGAGTGACCTAAGAGTGATGTTAATTAATTTATTGGGTAAATAAATTAATTAACAATGATTAGAAAATCAAATTCTTAAGAAGAGGGCAATTAGTACCGATAAGGATCGGTACCACATAACGAGAATTTTTATTAGTCACTAATGACCACGGTGACCTAAGAGTGAATGTTAATGTAATGCATTATGATTACAGGGAGGTACCTATATTGTGACGAAGGCGAGAGTATAAACTGTCTGCTGACAGGTAAGTACAACTCCGCCTACAGCATGGATAAAATGAATTTAAAATGATGCTTTTCCAGTACTTTAAGTATGTATCTTGCACACGATGCTGCACAGCATACATAAGAGCATATAGTTTCACAATCGAGTAGATTGATTAAAGAATAAGTTAGAAGCCATAGATCCCTACCGCGTAGGATTGGGGACAGCTTAGAGAAGCGTATGGCTAGAACAGTTAAACAAGATGGAAATAAATAGGTGTGTCGTACCGGCTCCTTCAGTCGAAGGGGTTTCCAGTTAAAGAAAGTTAAGGCCAAAAGTTGAGCATCAGTTGATGGCTCTTCGGCATTAGTTGACCTCGGGCGTTACTGTTGGTCTGCGCGCACACGTTACTGACACATGGGCCCTAAATAGACAAGAAAAGAAAAGAGAAGTTTGAAGCATAAATGAACATAACCGGACCATGCATTAGTTATAGTTTGCTATGCTTTCTTTTTCAGTAGAGTGCATACAGTACACGATGCTTCTGTCATGCATAAAGTATGTGAAGTTTTATATTCAGTGTTATGACATGTTATGTGATGACATGATATGTGAGCTGATATGTGATATGCTTAAATGGTACGTTATTTATTAAGTGATATATGTCATGCTTAGGATTTTAAGTATGTGCTATGTTTTAAACATGTTTTGCGGTTAACATGTTGTACTTACTGGGCATAAAGCTCACGGAGTGTGTTCAAACTGTAGGTAAGCTTCCTATAGCGCAAACACCAAGGGGCGATGATGGCGGCGGAGGTGGATGTGAGGATGAGGTTATGGATACACCGCGAGTATTCTTCCGCACAGTATGAGTAAATAGTATTTTGAACGGTGACAGTTAAACAGTATTTTGAATAGTAAAGATTAATTGGTATTTTAGAACAGTAAATAGTATATGTATGAATAGTACATTTAAATAGCGTCTGGTGAATATTAATCAGATAAACAAGTATATAAGTGTGTATGTATATTTGAAATCCTTATGTTTTTCAAGTTCTGCATTTTAATAGTATACGTATGTGAATAGTAAATACGTATGCGTATATTAAAAAAAAATCCTTCTAAATTTATGGTATTAAATTCAGCAAGTTTAAGTATCGGTTTTAAAGAGGAAGTATAAGTAAAAGCTAAAGAAGCAAGTAAGAGTTTACAGTGACGGTCTGGGCCGCTGAGGGCACGGGGCGTCACAGCTTACGCACTACCCCAAGTTTGTAGTGTGAGATCGACCTTGGGGTTGATTGGTGGGTCGCTCCCCCGTTCCTCCATTGGTTTGCGCACTCTAGGTACGTCCAACCATGGGCCCACAAGAGAAAGTGAAAGATAAGAAAAGTAAAGAAAAGAAAAGACAAATACAAAAAGAAAAGCAAAGAAAAGAAAAGCTAAGAAAAGAATGTAAAGCTAAGAAAAGCTAAGAAAAGCAAAGAAAAGAAAGTAAAGCTTAGCAAAGAAAAGCTAAGAAAAGAAAGTAAAGCTAAGAAAAAAAAGAAAAGAAAGTAAAGCTTAGCAAAGAAAAGCTAAGAAAAGCAAAGAAAGGAAAAGAAAAGAAAGTAAAGCTTAGCAAAGAAAAGCTAAGAAAAGCAAAGAAAAGAAAAGAAAGTAAAGCTAAGAAAAGCAAAGAAAAGAAAAGAAAAGAAAGTAAAACTTAGCAAAGAAAAGCTAAGAAAAGAAAGTAAAGCTAAGTAAATCTAAGAAAAGCAAAGAAAAGAAAAGAAAAGAAAGTAAAGCTTAGCAAAGAAAAGCTAAGAAAAGCAAAGAAAGGAAAAGAAAAGAAAGTAAAGCTACGAAAAGCTAAGAAAAGAAAAGAAAAGAAAGTAAAGCTTAGCAAAGAAAAGCAAAGAAAGGAAAAGAAAAGAAAGTAAAGCTTAGCAAAGAAAAGCTAAGAAAAGCAAAGAAAAGAAAAGAAAGTAAACAAAGTAAAGCTAAGAAAAGCCAAGAAAGGAGAAGAAAAGAAAGTAAAGCTAAGAAAAGCAAAGAAAAGTAAATGAAAGGAAAGTAAAGCAAAGAAAAGCTAAGAAAAGCTAGGAGAAGAAAAGAAAAGAGACAGATAAAGAAAGAAAAGAAAAGAAGGAGATAGAACAATAGATTAGGATATGATCCACTAGTAAAAGAAAAGAAAAGAAAAGAGAGATGAATAAAGAAAGAGAAGAAAAGAAGGAGATAGAACAACAGATTAGGATATGATCCACTAGTGAAAGAAAAGAAAAGAAAAGAGAGATAAATAAAGAAAAAGAAGAAAGGACGAAGATAGATCGACAGATTAGGATATGATCCACCAGTGAAAGTAAAAAGAAAGAAAAGAAAAAAAAGGGGAAGCAAGTAAGGAAAGAAAAGAAAGGAGAGAAATAGAATGAAGGTGTGACGGCCCGCCCTACGTAGTGTTAAATAGTACTATTACAGTCAGCCACTGTTGCCAACTGTGATAGACTGTAACCACTTGGGTCGTCGGCAACTTACTTTTAACTTGTTTCTAACTTATTCTGATACCATCTATAATAGCTGGTATCTTACTTTTAACATACTTTCTTTAACATGCTTACTCTAACTTCCCATTTGAACATGAAAATATGGAATAAATTTTTTTTTTCTTTTCTTAAACTTTACTTGGAAACTGTACCGTCGTAAAACATTTACTATAATAAACATTTTACATTGTCTTAACTTCATTTACATTATAAAACATCATTTTAATACTCTTTTAAACAGCTCAGCGGAAGACTCATAGTAGTACCATAACCCTCACCCAGTCCCTGGGCACATGCAGATTCCATCCGTCATCCATCACTTGTCTTATCTTCGTGCAGGATGCTTACCTGCAACATAAACAAACTTGTGAGCGACAGGCTCAGTAAGTTCAAACATACATTCATGACAAAATACTAACTCATACCTTTTTGGACAGAACATGTCTGATACTAACCGTGGCATCAGAACATGAACATACATTATACTTTACTTTCAACTTCATATATAACATATTCTAACATTGAGAGTACAATCTCAACGTTCTTTTAGCATAACATAATTTAAACATAACATACAGGATATATGCTTAACATCTTAAGCATAACATACTCAACATTATACAAAATATTGTATACACATATCAACTTAAACACAACATACTTAATGTATGCTTATGTAAGGACCACCCCGTCCTTGTAACTCAGTAAATTATTCAATGAGAAGCTAAGGAATAATTTGATGCGTTTTTAGTCCAAATACATCGAACACGGTCAGGTACATGGTCGTGTAAGAAACCGTGTACTGATCGGATTGTTTTATGAGAGAGGCCGTGTGAGTTAACATGGCCGTGTGAGTTAACATGGCCGTGTAGTTTTATATGGTTAGGTACACGGCTGTGTAAGTGGCCGTGTACCACTCGGGTAAGTGAGCATGGTCCAAGACACGGTCGTGTTGAGAAAGCCTAGCTAGTACACGCCCGTGCTCAAGCCATACACGCCCGTGTTAGAACCCTTGTAGAAGGCCGTGTACTGAACAGAGAGCCAATTTGAAGACTCTCGTAATGCGTGAAACCTAATTACTATGAAATGAGTAATTAAGTTGATAAATGTAGCATAAATTCCAGTTGAATAGACTAAACAGGTGCAGTACTGTTTATTACTATTCATACAGTGAAAAGGGGTAACCGACAGAGAACCCGGTCTACCCTGTTATGTGTATAAGTGTATAAGATACACAGTGTCATGAAACTAGTCCGGATGACCATTTCCTAACACAAGACTTGTGAGCAGATCACTGAAATACTCGGACCAAACGTCTGAGCACAATAACGAGAATCTCCCTAGTAGGGTACAGTATCGAGAAAATGGTCTGGATGACCTCTTCTCACCCAGAGACTGACAAAATCGGAGTCTGAACACTCAGACTAGTCAGTTAGAACAGAGAACAGTGAACCATGAATAGTGAATAGTGAACAGTGAATAGTGCAAGATGCAGTGTCAAGTTACTGGCCAAGACGGCCTTAGTTTGACTTAAAACTGATATATCTAGACTCAGGACGCCCAAATTAGTCAAACGGACACCTGACACGTTTTTCGAGGTGGGACCTCACAGATCCTGAAAACTGGTCTAGACGACCTCAGACGGACATATGACTGATAAAATTGAAATCAGAACGTCCAAATTAGTCAAGAGAGACTATGTCTGAAATTTCGCCTAGGACCGCCTCGGTTTGCGTGTGAAAGGACAACACAGTGTAGACACTACTGCAGTATAGGAATGAATAGTGATTTGGTATAGAATGGGCTCTTAGACAGTATAAAACAATTAGAAATCGTCAGTACAAAAATCAGATTCAGAAAATCTAATTTTTGGATGAAAATTAGAACACTGCCGAGAAAGGGCTGAAAAACGCAGTAGAAAACTAGACTGCACAGAACCGATTCGGTTGGACTTTTACTCCAACCAAACCATGCCCCCTTTGGTTAGGAAAACAGCTGCAAAACCAGCTGAAAGTGATCCCTTAAATCAAGGGATGTGTTGGAGTTTTTAGATTAAAAAAATGGGGTTTTAAGGACAAGAGGACCATGACCATTTAATGCAAACTTGCTCCCTTTCACCCTCCATCATGGCTCTGAAATTTCAAGGGCTGCAGCACAGATTTTTGTCCCCCAATTGAGCTAAATTATGGCTTAATTAAGAGGGCTTAGAGTTAAGCAAAGTTGCTTTGAGTTGCCTATAAAAAGGTGCAACCACCCTTAGGTTTCACTTTTTCCATTTGCTCACAAAAACACTCAAGAAAAATACAGCTTTCTCTCCCCTTTCTCTTCAGAAAATCCGACCCCTCTTCAGCCCCTAAACCACCCATATTTTCACATAACTTTCACACAAAAGCTTGGCCACACAAGTTGTTAGAGGTGCACTCTTCCAAGATAGTTTCCGTATGATGATATTAAGAGAAACTTTTTGTTTTCCTTGTGTTCTCATTCTACCACAAATGATCCCTCAACCCTCTTTGTTTTCTATGGAGCCTTGACAGCCACCCTTGGCCCGGTTGTGCTTGGATCAAAGCACTCTAAGGTATAAACCAAAAAACCCCCATCTTTTGTGGTTAGTTGTTTTTAAGTTTTTGATCAAAGGAGATTTATATGTATTTGGTTATGCACATGGGTTGTAATAAGTTATTTGAGCCCTTAGCTTTTAGTTTTTAAAGTTTTTGTGGTTGTGGGTGTGTTTACTTTAGTTTACAAGTGGTTTGAGATATGTGTGTGCATGAGTGTGTAGAGGGTGGCTGGACACAAAATCTGTCCCCAGGATCGGCCACGGATTTTGGCCAGTTTGACCCAATTAGGGTCCGAATCTAGGATTTGGTAAAACATAAAGTTTTAAGGAAATTTTGATACGGTCGTTTTACCTCAAATAGCCATTGGCAAAAAATGAACTTACGATAGGCTTTTCGGCTAGTTTTGGTTTGGTGTCCAAAACTAGGAGTAACAAATCTGGACCAAATGAACAGTCCCAGATTTTTATTAAAATGACCCTTTTAGAGGCCGAACCAGAATTTGGTCAAAACACAAAAGTTTTAGATCTCGACGAAACCTTGAAACTGACTTGTGTGGGTTTCAAAAATTCGGCCGTTTCGGGCCCCAAACAGACCTGTTTTCAAAACTGCGTAAAACTGGAACTTTTATAAAAACTGGGCACAAAGGCCACGGGTTTGATGAATTTAGGAGCCGTTAGAGTTAGAATTAGGCTCCGAAATGAACACAAGAATTGTTCATTTTGTCGAGGACGAAAAGTTTCATGAACGCCGATTTCTCAAACAAAGTCATTTCAAACAAGTTTCAAATTATTTTCAAAAGTGGTCCAACACCACATTTTTTAGCACATTTACAATGTGTTCCCTTTAAATGACTTAGAAATGATTTCAACAAAAACACCCTCATCCTCCAACGGGGTGAGGTGAGACTCGTTTTCAAAAATGTGGGGACACCATACCCCTTTCAAACCATTTCAAACACTTTGCTTTCAAAAAAATGTGGGGACACCATACCCCTTTCAAAATGAAAAATCCTTTTGTAAGAATTTCTATATTTGAACAAAGTTTTCAAAGGAATTTCACAAAGAACAAGGGACGTTCTTAGTAAGATATGGTAGAGGTAGCCTAGTCGGCTATGTGGGTGACCCCTCTAGCTTAGGTCGTCCACCTTATCTTGCTTGCTTTCTTTATTCTTTGCTTAGTCTTACTTAGCTTGCTTGTTTCTATAGCTTTCTTCTCCTTGGGGTTTAAAAGATTTGTTCTTGAAAAACTAGGAATTTTTTTTTCTTTAACTGGAGGAAACTACTAATTCTTGAAAATTGTGTATACATAAATATATACGTACTTCTTAATACTTTTTCCCAAAATATATTTTGGAGTCTTGTTACTTTAAAGTACGTAAAAATAGAAACATACTTTTAAGCTTGTTTCACTACTTTACATACTACACTCTTGTCTTGTCTTTATACATATATCTCACTATTACACTTTCTTTCTTTTACACCTTGAGTACAGCGGAATTCTGCGAAACGGAACCATATCCCGTCCATGACATCGCTGGGATCTGCCTGCCAGTCCGCTACTCTTGCTTCATACTGCTGGTTGTTTTCCTTTATTACCTACAACACGAGTAGACTAATGAGCTAAAGCTCAGTAAGTACAAACATACATACAAGTAAATAAGCTGAATACACCACTTTAGGGTTAGTCAACTTAGGACCAATTATTTTCTTTAGTCCTATACTACTTGTTCTTTCTATTCTATTTCTTTCTTTTCTTTGCTTTACTTCATCTGCTTAATCTTTCACTTGTGGGCCCGTGGTTGGACGTACCTAGTGCGCGCAGACCAATAGAGGATTAGGGGAGCGACCCACCGATCAACCCTAAGGTCATCTCTGGACTACTGACCTTATAGGTAGTAAGTCATGCCATAAACTACCTCATTATTAACCAGGCAGCGCCACACTTCTGGGGTGGAGGCAGGAAGTTAAGCCATAAACTACCTCATTATTAACGAGGCAGCGCCACACTTCTGGGGTGGAGGCTATCTAGGAACCTCACAACTGGGGAGGCCGGTACGCCAACCTTAACTTTTAAGTCTTATTAATTGACTTAACTTATTTCTCTTTTCTTTTTCTAATCTTGCTTACTATTCTCGTGAACATGTTAGTATCATGTCACAACTGAATAGCTTAAATGTGTATATATATGTAACACAACTTTATGGTAAGTCCATTCGTGAGTAGACAATTAAATGTCCGTACTTACCTTATCAATCTCTTCTCTTCTTCTCTCTAGGATCTTTGATCGCCCTCCTTGTAGGTCGATTTTTGGATCCTACAGACAAACTTTGTCTGTTAATTTCATTTCCATTTATAGCTTTTATTTTTCATTAAAAAGCTTAAATAGAACCTATTTACAACTTTTTGGGCTTTATTTATCATTTCCCCAAATTTTCCCAACTTTTACAAAATTACGATTTTACCCCTATATTTTGGCAAAATTACAGTTTTGCCCCTGACGGAATTTTATTGATCCAGACTGCATTTTTGGCCCTCAGGAACTTTTCTGACTCTTTTCTAATCATTACCGGGTTCGTTTCTATTATATTTCCACTTTTCACTTTCCCGACCCTCGGGAAGCACTATTCCGATCCTTACGTCGGTTTAGTGATTTTCTATCATTTCGGAGCCTCAAATGGACGTTTTACTAGTATTTAAAACGTTCATCTAGACTTTCCCGACCTAGGTCTCCGAGGCTCGGATTTTCCGTACCCGACTCGGACCTTTATTTCATTTCCAAAAACGCCCCCCCCTCGGGGTCGGTTTTTCCGTTTCACTCTCATTTTACATTTTTAGGGGACGGTCTACTATTCACGAACCACCCCTTAGGTTTTCCTTATTCAATTCTCCGTTAGGGACTCGGGTTTCCGACCCGACCCTAAACTTTTATTTTTAATTCCTATTTTATCCCGAAAGCCGTTTTCGAAATTTCGGCAGCATTTCGGCGTAATTTTAAGGCTTCCGGCGTTAGGTACGCCTCGAACCATATGTACCTGCCACGTACTATACCACAAGCCTATTTTATGTAAAAGTTTTCCAAACTTTTACATAAAAGCTCACAAATTCCAATTTCACATTTTTAACCACATTACAAAATTTTTTCACAATTTTGCCCTTAGTTTTGGTTTCGGTTTTCACCACCAAACCGAACCAAAGTTTCTCAAACTTTTCAACCACTTGTTAGGCTATTAAATGCCATTTTTCTAACACTTTTTCAAGCCCATTTCCTTGTACTTTTCAACTAAATTCTTAGGGTTTTTTAAACACTTAAACCCACGGCCTCATTAGTGAAAAACATGCCATCATTTTTGTTTCATGCTTTCAATCAAAAATTTCATTATTCACATCATAAAATGCATGATTTCAATTAACCAAACATCATATGAAACATGCAAAATTTTCACCAAAACCCTAAGTAAACCCACGGCCACTTTGAGTAAATGAACACCAAAATTTTTCCAAGCTTTTCCATAGTGAAATTCATGCTTTATTCTTAACAAAACATAAGTTAAAAGCATGTTAACACATAAATCACACAAATTTCTCATTGCTTACCAATGGTAACCCACGGGTTTTCCTTTGGAAAACCAACCAAAAATTGGTTTTTCTTTAAACCAATTGCATGGTTTTCTTCCTCATTACACCCTTAACAAAACCCATCATCAACTTAATGAAAAACAACCAAAACTTTTCCATCTTAATTCACTATTCACCCCACGGATTTCATGAAGAAAAACCAAGAAAAATTTCAATCCAAGGGAAGTTACCTTATTCACTTTCTTCCTTTGTCTTCAAGTGATGTTTTGCCACACTTTTTGTATAGAAAACTTGAAGGAATTACTTGGTTTTCCTTTGGTCACCCACGGCTCCCATGGAAGAAAAAACTTAGCAAATTTTTCTCTTAGTTTTTGCTTGAAATTTGGTCTCGGCCTTTTGATACAAAAGTGGCCGACTTATGCATGGAAGAAAGCCAATTAATTTGGCTCTAAACCAATCAAATTTCAACACCTTTCACCCTAATACTTTCCACCTTTTTCAAAAATTAAAAATGGTTAATTTTGGCCAAATCTTGGCCTTTAGATCAAAAGCAAATTAAATCATGGCCATTCATCCTACCTAACACCATATTTCTTTCCATTTGGTAAATGGATTTATGATGTCATAATTACTAAAGTGAAAGTTGACTTTGACTTTCACTATTCACATTAATTCGACTACTTTTTGACCGATGCCGGTTCGAGTCGAAATTTTCTTGAAATCTTCCCGGCGTGTTCCTGAGGTCTCCTGTGCAGTCGGATCAATTTAAATTGCTTCCGTTTGATCAAAATAAATCCCGGAAGTTTACCGTCTTTTATTGGCTCGGTTAGGGTTTTCAATGCCGGCTTTGGCACCGTTTCACCCGTTTCAACTCAGTGAATTTTTCCAACACTGAATTCTTACTCGTCAGTATTGTTAGAACATTTTAATATATTCTAAACAATATAAATACATCTATTTCACTCTTTAAATAGTACAAATTATTATATACATATATTTGTACTTTTCTTACTGTGCTCTTACTTTGACTTGCCATATTCTTATCTTTATACTGTTCAGATACCGAAACTACTCCTTTTTGAGCGTTTTGGGCCTGAATTCACTTTCTTACTCATATACTTTATTCTCTACTTATTTTTGGAGATTTTAATTTCCTTCAAAACATTTATTTATTTCTATCAACACTATAATTTGTCTAATTACAACCATAGTGTTTCTTTACATTCTTACTTACAGAACTCATAGAAAACCCTAGATTAAACTAGGTCACACCGCTAAAATTCTCTGGTCGTCACATTCACCCCTCCTTAAAAATTTTCGTCCTCGAAAATCAGAACAGGTGGGGATACTTGGCTCTTATCTCATCTTCTCTTTCCCACGTAGCCTCTTCTATATTATGATTTTTCCATAGAACTTTGACCAGCGGGATGCTTTTATTTCTTAATACCTTCTCTTCTCGAGCAAGTATTTGCACTGGTTGCTCTTCGTAAGAGAGATCCTCTCGAACTTGGATTGGCTCATAATCTAGGACATGTGAAGGGTCCGAGATATACTTTCTTAGCATAGATACATGAAAGACATTATGCACTGAAGATAATTCCAGTGGCAAAGCTATCTTATAGGCTACTTTCCCAACCCGGCTAATAATTGGGAAAGGTCCTATGTATCTTGGGCTCAGCTTTCCTCTCTTTCCAAAACGCATGACACCTTTCATTGGTGCTACTTTTAAGAATACGAAGTCACCCTCGTTAAACTCTAGGAATCTTCGTCTTTTATCTGCGCAGCTTTTCTGACGACTTTGTGCAGTTTTCATTCTCTGCTGAATCTTTTGAACCGCGTCTATCGTTTCTTGGATAAACTCGGTTTTATGAAGTTCTTTCTCCCTGAGTTCATACCAATGAATGGGAGATCTACACTTTCGTCCATATAATGCCTCATAAAGAGCCATCCCGATGGACGCTTGATAGCTGTTGTTGTAGGAGAATTCTATCAACGGCAGCTTCTTGTTCCAGGCTCCCTTGAAATCTAAAATACAAGCACGAAGCATATCTTCTAGCGTTTGGATCGTACGCTCAGACTGTCCGTCGGTCTGAGGATGAAATGCAGTGCTGAATCTTAGTTCGGAGCCCATTGCCTCTTGTACACTTTTCCAGAATTTGGATGTGAACCGACTGTCACGATCTGATACTATTGTTGTCGGTATTCCATGTAATCTCACAATGTTGGCAATGTACAATTCTGCGAATTTCTCTAATGTGTATGTCATCTTTACGGGTATAAAGTGAGCAGATTTGGTCAATCGATCCACCACTACCCATATCATGTCAAATCCTTCACTTGTCTTGGGTAGCCCGACCACGAAATCCATGGTTACGTGCTCCCACTTCCACTCTGGAATCTCTAGTGGCTGCAGCTCTCCGGCTGGCCACTGATGCTCTGCTTTGACTCTTTGACATGTTAAGCAGCTGCTGATGTGTTTAACAATGTCATTCTTCATCTTTTTCCACCAAAAGTGCTGCTTTAGATCCTGATACATTTTTGTACTGCCCGGATGCACTGAATATGGAGTGTCATGGGCCTCTGTCAGGATTCTTTTCTTCAAAACTTCTTCATCTGGTACACAGATTCTTCCTTGGAAGAGTAAAGTTCCGTCTTTGGAGAGGTGGAACTCTGACCTGTCATTCCTAGAGGCCTCTTCTTTAAGCCTTTTGAAAGCAGCATCTAGCTCTTGAGCCTCTTTAATCTCCTCAAGAATTGTTGGTTTGAGTTGCATTGCCGCTAATTTTCCTAAAATTATCTCTACTCCCAACAAGGAGATCTCATGTTGAAGTGGCTTGGGCAACTTATTGATGGCTATTTGCTCTGGCATCGTTGATTTACGACTCAACGCGTCTGCTACTCTGTTTGCCTTACCGGGGTGATATAAGATCTCACAATCGTAATCTTTTACCAACTCCAGCCATCTTCTTTGTCTCATGTTAAGCTCTTTCTGAGTAAAGAAATACTTTAAGCTCTGGTGGTCGGTGAAAATTCTGCACCGAACTCCATATAGGTAATGTCGCCATATCTTCAAAGCAAATACGACGGCTGCTAACTCCAAATCATGAGTCGGATAGTTCCTTTCATGCTCTTTGAGTTGTCTTGATGCATAGGCTATTACTTTTCCATCATGCATCAGCACAGCTCCTAGACCTGTCCTGGAGGCATCGCTATAAATGTCGAAGTCTCCTTCATCCTTTGGAATTGTGAGAATTGGAGCACTGGTCAACCGATTCTTCAACTCTTGAAAGCTTTCTTCACACTTCTTTGTCCACTCGAACTTCTTCTCTTTGCGTGTGAGAGCAGTGAGAGGGGCAGCTAATCTGGCAAATCCCTCTACAAATCTCCGATAATAGTGTGACGACCAGAGAATTTTAGTGGTGTGACCTAGTTTAATCTAGGGTTTTCTATGAGTTCTGTAAGTAAGAATGTAAAGAAACACTATGGTTGTAATTAGACAAATTATAGTGTTGATAGAAATAAATAAATGTTTTGGAGGAAATTAAAATCTCCAAAAATAAGTAGAGAATAAAGTATATGAGTAAGAAAGTGAATTCAGGCCCAAAACGCTCAAAAAAGAGTAGTTTCGGTATCTGAATAGTATAAAGATAAGAATATGGCAAGTCAAAGTAAGAGCACAGTAAGAAAAGTACAAATATATGTATATAATAATTTGTACTATTTAAAGAGTGAAATAGATGTATTTATATTGTTTAGAATATATTAAAATGTTCTAACAATACTGACGAGTAAGAATTCAGTGTTGGAAAAATTCACTGAGTTGAAACGGGTGAAACGGTGCCAAAACCGGCATTGAAACCCTAACCGGAGCTCAAAAAGACGGTAAACTTCCGGGATTGATTTTGATCAAACGGAAGTAGATTAAGTTGATCCGACTGCACAGGAGACCTCAGGAACACGCCGGGACGATTCTAGGAAAATTTCGGCTCGAACCGGTATCGGTCAAAAAGTAGTCGAATTAATGTGAATAGTGAAAGTCAAAGTCAACTTTCACTTTAGTAATTATGACACCATAAATCCATTTACCAAATGGAAAGAAATATGGTGTTAGGTAGGATGAATGGCCATGATTTAATTTGCTTTTGATCTAAAGGCCAAGATTTAGCCAAAAATTAACCTTTTTAATTTTTGAAAAATGGAGAAAGTATTAGGGTGAAAGGTGTTGAAATTTGATTGGTTTAGAGCCAAATTAATTGGCTTTCTTCCATGCATAAGTCGGCAAGTTTGGGAATAAAGTGGCCGAAGCCAATTTTCAAGCAAAAACTAAGAAGAAAATTTTTCTAAGTTATTCTCCATGGTGAGTCGTGAGTGACCAAAGGAGAATTAAGCTATTTCTTCAAGTTTTCTATACAAAAAGTGTGGCAAAACATCACTTGAAGACAAAGGAAGAAAGTGAACAAGGTAACTTCCCTTGGATTGAAATTTTTCTTGGTTTTTCTTCATGAAAACCGTGGGGTGAATAGTGAATTAAGATGGAAAATTTTTGGTTGTTTTTCATTAAGTTGATGATGGGTTTTGTTAAGGGTGTAATGAGGAAGAAAACTATGCAATTGGTTAAAAGAAAAACCAATTTTTGGTTGGTTTTCCAAAGGAAAATCCGTGGGTTACCATTGGTAAGAAATGAGAAATTTGTGTGATTTATGTGTTAACATGCTTTCAAGTTGAATTTTGTTAAGAATAAAGCATGAAATTCATTATGGAAAAGCTTGGAAAAATTTTGGTGTTCATTTACTCAAAGTGGCCGTGGGAAATACTTAGGGTTTTGGTGAAAATTTTGCATGTTTCATATGATGTTTGGTTAATTGAAATCATGCATTTTATGATGTGAATGATGAAATTTTGATTGAAAGCATGAAACAAAAATGATGGCATGTGTTTTCTTAATGTGGCCGTGAGTTATGGGAGGCTTAAAAACCCTAAGAATTTGGTTGAAAAGTATAAGGAAATGGGCTTGAAAAAATGTTAGAAAAATGGCATTGAATAGCCTAAAAAGTGGTTGAAAAGTTTGAGAAATTTTGGTTCGGTTTGGTGGTGAAAACCGAAACCAAAACTAAGGGCAAAATTATGAAAAAATTTTGTAATGTGGTTAAAAATGTGAAATTGGAATTTGTGAGCTTTTATGTAAAAGTTTGGAAAACTTTTACATAAAATAGGCTTGTGGTATAGTACGTGGCAGGTACATATGGTTCGAGGCGTACCTAACGCCGGAAGCCTTAAAATTACGCCGAAATGCTGCCGAAATTTCGAAAACGGCTTTCGGGGTAAAATAGGATTTAAAAATAAAAGTTTAGGGTCGGGTCGGAAACCCGAGTCCCTAACGGAGAATTGAATAGGGAAAACTTAAGGGGTGGTTCATGAATAGTAGACCGTCCCCTAAAAATGTAAAATGAGAGTGAAACGGAAAAAAAACCGACCCCGAGGGGGGGGGGCGTTTTTGGAAATGAAATAAAGATCCGAGTCGGGTACGGAAAATCCGAGCCTCGGAGACCTAGGTCAGGAAAGTCTAGATGAACGTTTTAAATGTAATGACCGCCATTTTCATGGCACCTACTTACCATGTAATAAGTCATTAAGGAATAAAATGGACATAATTTAATGTCTTTTAGTACAATTTAAGAAACATGGTCAAGTACACGACCGTGTAAGAGGCTGTGTACCGCTCAGATAGATGAATGTGTTTCAAAGACATGGCCGTGTTGAGTAGTCTCAACTAGTACATGCTCGTGTCTGAAATGTACACGCCCGTGTTGCGTTGCACACACACGTGTAAGAGTCTGTGTAGAAGGCTGTGTAATGAGCCGAGAGCCACTGTAATGACTCTCATGAATTATGAAACTTAATTACTATGTAATGATGTAATTAAGTTAATAAGCACAGTGTGCTTTTCAGTTGAATGAATTAAACAGGAATAGTAACGTTTAATTACTATTCATGCAATGAAAGGGGTAATCGACAGTGAAATCGGTCCACCCTATTATGTGAGTATGCGTTGAGACACGCAATATCAAGAAACCGGTCTAGACGACCATTTCATGATACAGAATTGATGAGCTAGTCATCAGTACGCTCAGACTGGTCATCTGAGCGCAGCAGTGATAATTGCCCTAATAGATGTACAGTATCGAGAAAAGTGGTCTAGATGACCTCTTCTCGCCCATAGACTGACAAAATCAAAGTCAGAACGCTCAGATTAGTCAGTCAGATAGTGAATAGTGATTAGTGAACAGTGAATAGTGAATAGTGAGTAGTGAGAAACGCAGTGTCAGGTTAGTGGCCAAGACGGCCTTAATCTGGCATAAAACTGATATATTAATAGTCAGCAGGCTCAATCTGGTCAATTGAGCATAAAATGTAGATTTTGTTTAAGGGATACGCAGTATCGGGATGAGGGTCAAGACGACCTTTTCTCGCCCCGAAACTGATATATTTAGACTCAGGACGCCCAAATTAGTCAATCGGGCACCTGACACGTTTTTCGAGACGGGGTCATGCAGATCCTGAAAACTGGTCCAGAAGACCTCAGATGGACGTAAAACTGATAAATTTGAAATCAGCACGTCCAAATTAGTCAAGAGAGACTGTGTTTGAAATTTCACGCGAAAACGCCTCGTTATGCGTGCACAGTGTCAACACAGTGTAGGCCTAACCACAGTATCAAGAAATTAGTCAAGATGACCTTTTCTTGATATAAAACTGATATATTTGGAATCAGAATGTTCAAATTAGTCATTTGAGCACAGAAAGTAATTTTTGACCGGGAACCATACAGTATCGGGAAACTGGTCGAGACGACCTCGGATGAAGATAAAACTGATATATTTGGGTTCAGCACGCCCAAATTAGTCAGTATAGCCTATCTTAAAATTTTTCAAAAAAATTAGTATAAAGGAGGAAATTTTGGGGATTATAGAAAAATAGCCCTCATATTTTTCCAAATCACATTTTCTCCCTCCCATACCACACGAAGATGAACAGTGACCAACTATCGAATCCGGCCTCCGTTTTTGACACCGCCGGCACCATTGGAAAGCTCTCGACGAGCTGATTCCAACGGTGGGCCGAGTCGACCGAACCGATGCCGGAGCACGCCGCACGCGCCGCCCAAAGCCGCCGGTGGCCGAATTTTTCAAACCGCCGTATCTCCGCCGTCCGACGTCCAAATGCCACGATTCCGGTCCCAATGGATTCGTGGTGAAGAGTAGAACAAAATCCAGGCTTCATTTCACATCAACAGCCGCCGAATCGCGCCGCCCCAGGTTCGCCGTCGCCGTCGCCATCGCCGCCGTCGGATCTCGCTATTCCGGCGGAGTTGAGTTGCAAGGTCGGTGTAAAAATGCTCAGAACAACACGTAGATCAAAAGCCCCAAATCAATTTTGGGCAACAACGCCGGAAAAATGAAGATCCAACGCCGCCGCCGTCGTCGACTTTTCGAGAGCCGATTTCCGGTGATAGGAGCCTCGATTCGTGAAATTGACACCACCAATGGGTTCCTCACGTCGAGCTCTTCAAGATGGTGGTCGCCACTTCCATCGCCGCCGTGGTCAACGCCGGTCAACGGCGGTCAACGCCGGTCAACGGCGACCCGGAGACCGAAAATTGAAGAATGGCCCGTTGGCCTATTTTCGACGTTCCGGACACATCCGCGGCATCGGATTTGCAAACTGGAGTTTCAAAAGTGAAGAACGACGATTCAAAGATTACACGGTCGAGACCGAACGGTTCGTCCGACCGCCGACGGGAACGATTTTGGTAGTGGTGTTGATCTATTTATTCCTCAATTTAATATTGGAAATAATTATGTATTAATTATGGTTTAATGACTTGAGGAATTGTAAGAAAAAAAGGGTGAAATATCGAAAAAGAGAATGTGAGAAAATGTGAATATTTTTACGTAAAAAGCGGAGCTTTTACGTAAAAATTAGGCCTCTGGTTTAGTACGTGGCAGGTTAGAATAGGTTAGATGGTTTTGAGGCGTTTCCTAAATGCCGGAAACCCAAAAATTAAGCGGAAATGCTGCCAAAATTTCTAAAACGGCACAAAGGGGTATTTTAGGAAACGAGGGGTGAAAATGTGATCGGGATGGAAACCCGAGCTCCCTCGATGACCTAGGTCCAGGAAAGAAGGACGGACGTTTACAGGATTAGTGAACCGCCCAATTAGAAATCTCGAAATGTAAGAAAACGACCCCTAGATCAGAATAGTGCCACCCGAGGAACGGGTGTGATCTAAGTATAAAATTTGGGGCGATTACATCGGTAACGGTAATCCGACAGGCTAAATGGTCATACGAGAGGTATTCCAGTATGTTGACTGGTTGGTTAGCCAGTCAAGGACGAAGTCGGAATGGGATAGTGAGAGACAGTGATTAATTTGTCAAGTAGACAAATTAATCAAGCACGATTAAAAATTAGATATCAAATTTCCCAAAGTAGAGCAGTCGGGTACCGATAGGCATCAGTACCACACAACGATAAGTTTATTAGTTCCTAACGATAGAGTGACCTAAGAGCGATGTTAATTAATTTATTGGGTAAATAAATTAATTAACAATGATTAGAAAATCAAATTCTTAAGAAGAGGGCAATTAGTACCGACAAGGATCGGTACCACATAACGAGAATTTTTATTAGTCACTAATGACCACGGTGACCTAAGAGTGAATGTTAATGTAAATGCATTATGATTACAGGGAGGTACCTGTATTGTGACGAAGGCGAGAGTATAAACTGTCTGCTGACAGGTAAGTACAACTCCGCCTACAGCATGGATAAAATGAATTTAAAATGATGCTTTTCCAGTATTTTAAGTATGTATCTTGCACACGATGCTGCACAGCATACATAAGAGCATATAGCTTCACAATCGAGTAGATTGATGAAAGAACAAGATAGAAGCCATAGATCCCTACCGCGTAGGATTGGGGACAGCTTAGAGAAGCGTATGGCTAGAACAGTTAAACAAGATGGAAATAAATAGGTGTGTCGTACCGGCTCCTTCAGTCGAAGGGGTTTCCAGTTAAAGAAAGTTCAGGCCACAAGTTGAGCATCAGTTGATGGCTCTTCGGCATTAGTTGACCTCGGGCGTTACCGTTGGTCTGCGCGCACACGGTACTGACACATGGGCCCTAAATAGACAATAAAAGAAAAGAGAAGTTTGAAGCATAAATGAACATAACCGGATCATGCATTAGTTATAGTTCGCTATGCTTTCTTTTTCAGTAGAGTGCATACAGTACACGATACTTCTGTCATGCATAAAGTATGTGAAGTTTTATATTCAGTGTTATGACATGTTATGTGATGACATGATATGTGAGCTGATATGTGATATGCTTATATGATATATGATTTATTAAGTGATATATGTCATGCCTATGATTTTACGTATGTGCTATGTTTTAAACATGTTTTGCGGTTAACATGTTGTACTTACTGGGCGTAAAGCTCACGGAGTGTGTTCATGCTGTAGGTAAGCATCCTATAGCGTAAACATCAAGGGACGATGATGGTGGCGGAGGTGGATGTGAGGATGAGGTTATGGATACACCGCGAGTATTCTTCCGCACAGTATGAGTAAATAATATTTTGAATGGTGACAGTTAAATAGTATTTTGAATAGTAAATGTTAAACAGTATATGTACGAGTAGTATATTTAAATAGTATCTGGTGAATAGTAATCAGATAAACAAGTATATAATTATGTATGTATAATTGAAATCCTTATGTTTTTCAAATTTCCGCATTTTAATAGTATGCATACGTGAATAGTAAATACGTACGTGTATATAAAAAAAAAAAAAATTCCCTCTAAATTTATGGTATTAAATTCAGCAAGTTTAAGTATCGGTTTTAAAGAAGAAGTATAAGTAAAAGTTAAAGAAGCAAGTAATAAGAGTTTACAGTGACGGTCCGGGCCGCTGAGGGCACGGGGCGTCACAGTTGGTATCAGAGCGGTTTCCTGCCATCCTACCTCACATCGCCGCATGCCTGCCTCATCTGTCCAAGTAAGTTAGTTTTATTTTTTGTCGGTAAATGTTTATCTATTGAAGATAACATTTTATAGTAATGAAACGACGAAATCTATGATGGCGAGGATAAGATGAAAAGATGCTGAGATCATTATACGAAAAATCACGACCGTGCAGTGCTAGAAAACTGCTCAGAGAAAGAACATGGATTGCTGCTCGAGTTGTACCGATCTTCAGGGCTAGTCGTCCACCAAGTTTCGAGTGGCAAACAGTACTCCTGCACTCTATGAGAATGTCAGGACTAGTTTCATGTTATCAAAGTGATTCCCTGATTGTACACCATTGACCAGGATAACTGAGTCCTGTTGGCTGTTGATATCTCTCAGGAAGATACTCTCGTGTGTATCGGGATCCTTATGACCAGGATGAGCTCTTAACTGTGTCGAGTTTCGCCATACCACGATCCAGCCAATCTCTGAGAGCAGTCCAGCATCAGCTCCAGTTTTTCTCTATGGGCAAGCAGGGAGTGAAACCGCCTAAGTTCCCTAGAGTTATGGATATACGAGAATTTGTTCATCGGACTGAAAGACTGCAGCTGATGTCCGGTGATACAGTTCTAACGTATGCTGTTCGCTACAAGGAACCGATATGGACTTCTACAATACATGCCGAGACAAAAGTGGATCAAGACAGGAGAAGACCCAAAGAGAGAAAGAGACCTTGCCAAACAGAATTAGAAGAGCAATCAAGCAGGACTAGCAAGCCTTATCAAGGAGATAGTGAACGCCGAGAGAAAAGTGCTCAACCCCGGGAACCCTACCAAGCCCAAGGCATTATAGCAGCCACCATTATGGAGGGTGACCCGGTAGAACCAGCACCCCAACTGGCCGATGAAGAGTTCATGGCCGAGCACCAGCCAGAAGTACACGAGGGCAATAGGGAGCCGATGGAGAACCCCGAACCAGCCCCTATGTCTCCCGAACACCCCATGAAAGAGGAAGATAACGAGACTCTTTCCGACGCCCATCCCGACGATGAGGGAGAGGAGATCCCCAACCGCTTTAGTAATGACGAATAGATGGGGATGTACGAACCCCAAGTCATCATAGCCAGCGATGACGAGGTCAGTTTCGACTGAGAAGAAGAGGAGAACCCAGAGGAATTCTCACTTAGCGATAGTGACAATGAGGAGATGCCTGATACTGAATCAGGATTGTCCTTCCAATAGTAGTAACCCTTCTGCGGGAATGTTAGTTATGAAAATATATAGAGGGAAGCAGCAGCTCTCCCCCGTCAGTTGTAGCACAATGTACTTGTTGGGATCGTATAGGGGAAGTGTGTGTCACTCCCACTGAACTAGAATCTTGAATATATGTATATATATTATGTGAAATATATTATGAGATAAGTAGTAAAGCTTTGCCCTAGGGGCCAGATATAATTTTTTTCCACAGTGTGAGTATGATATGACAGAAAGTGCAGGACGAATCCTAGCACTCAGACGATGTCCCAATACAATGCGGTAATTGTATTGAACATCACAGTATGAGAGAAAGAAAGATGGATATAGTGTGTATATTTATATCCATAATGTTTAAGTAAGATTGTTAAGTAAGAAAGAAAATGATATGTGATACGAGTCCCAAATACAGAATTTAAGAGACTTATATTTTCCTTTCCCACTGTACGATAGGTTTACATAGGAAAACATAGCAAGAACAAGAGCTTAGTTAAATCCAGCATCCCGAGAGGATGAGTTGATAGCACAGATTGTAGCCATGCGAGAGATAATGGAGAACCAGCAGCGGGAGCTAAACCAGCTTAGAGAGCAGCTGGGCCAGCAACCCCAGGCACCACAGTCAGTAGAGACGCCAGCACAGGAGGCTCCAGCAGCCCAAGAAACTCTTAGGGAGCAAGCAGCTCCTCCAGCCCAGGAGGCACTAGCGCCTATAGTAATGGCTACTCTCATAGCAGCAATTGTTTTTTTTTTTTTTTTTTTTTTTTTTTTTTTGCCAATCCCTAGGGAAGGTGACTTGCATGAGAGATTCCGACGCATGAAAGCGTTAGAATTCTTAGGAATCACCAACCCTATAGAGGCCGATGATTGGCTAACGGATATCCAAGTAATCTTGGATTTTATAGGGTTAATAGATAGAGAGAGAGAAAGTGATGTACGCACCCTTCACCCTGCGCAATGAGGCGCGTTAGTGGTGGAAGATGGTAACCATTAAGAGGAACATCAGAGAGATGAGCTGGAGCGATTTCATTGAGGAATTCAAGGAGATGTACTTCAACGAGGAAGCACTAGTAGCGCAGTAGGACGAGTTCGACAACCTGCACCAAGGTAGTATAACTGTTATGGAGGCAGTCAAGAAGTTTGAGCAGTTGGCTCAACTTTGTCCAGATTTGGTACCGACCAAAAGGAGAGAGTCAGACGAATGCTGAAGATGTTCAGAACGGAAATCACAGTTTAGGTCTGTAGCGGAGGGCACGGACCAGCGACACTAGCAGAATGTGTCAGCAAGACTATCTGAGCTGAGTACTAGTCGGCTCAGGATAAGGAGCGAAAGGCGCAGAATTTTAAGGCACGAAAGGAGGAGAAAACGCAAGCTGAGCAGGCTCAGGGGAAGTAAAACCCCGAGTTACAACACAGAGGACAGAATGTGGGAACCGGCCAGAATAGTAGGCATTCCCATAATAACAACAAGAGAAAAGGGGAATTAAGGCAATCAAGATTCACAGGAGAATTTCCCCCAGAAGAGAAACGACCAGGAAGGAAATGATAGCCAACTCGACGTGCACGAAATGCGGAAAGAGGCACTCAGGAGAATGTAAGCAAGGAGTAAGTGGTTGTTTCATCTGTGGCAAGAAAGGCCACTATGCCAAAAAAAAAAAAAAAGCTTAGGACACAACGTTGTCATAAACTGTTGAAGGCGAAAAATCATTTTCGAACCAATCGGATGTGAAAAGTTCATCTACAAGGGTTTGTCGCCAGAGCAACCAAAGACGATGATATCAGCAGTGAAGGCTCGCGAGATACAATCCAGTGGATGCACGGACTTCCTAGCATACGTAGCAGATAAGACTCAAGGAATAGAGATAGGACCCGACAACGTACCGATAGTCAGGGAATTCATGGAGATATTTCTAGAAGATCTTGCAGGACTCCAACCAGAGCGCAGGATCTCGTTCGAGACTGAACGTCTACTAGAATCAGCCCCATCTTTGAGGCCCCCTACAGAATAGGCCCTATAGAGCTAAAGGAGCTCCAAGCCCAGCTAAAGTACTAAATAGATAAGGGATTCATGCGATAGAGCTATTCACCCTGGAGAGCACCCATACCATTCGTGAAGAAGAAAGATGGACCACTGAGAATGTGCATCGACTACAGAGAGTTGAACAGGATTACGATTAAGAATAAGCATCTGTTGCCGCGAGTTAACGATCTATTTGATCAGCTCCAAGACGCTGTAGTGTTCTCGAAGATCGATCTACATCCCGAGTACCATCAACTACAGATCAGGAATGAAGATGTACCCAAAACAGCATTTCAAACGTGGTACGGACATTACGAGTTTCTGTTCATGTCACTCAGATTAACGGACGCACCAGCAACTTTCATGAACTGGATGAACCGCATGTTCAAGGACTATTTGGATAAGTTTGTCATTGGGTTCATCGATGACATACTTATACACTCTAAGACGAAGGAAGAGCACGAAGAGCACTTAATTATCATTTTGCGCATGCAACAGGACCATCAGTTATACACCAAGTTCTCCAAGTACGAGTTTTGGCTGGAGAAGGTCCATTTCCTAGACCACGTAGACCCCAAGGAAGGAGTATCTGTGGACCTGGCGAAAATTGATGCAGTTAGCACGTGGCCAGCTCAGAGGAACGAAACGGGAATTCACAGTTTCTTTAAACTAACAGGATGTTACCTACACTTAGTCGAAGGCTACTCAAAGTTAGCTGCTCCGCTCACAGCGCTCACCAAGAAGGGAAAGAGGTATAAGTGAATCGATAAGTGTGAGGAAAGCTTTCAAGAGCTAAGATGAAGACTCATAAGCGCTCCAATGCTGACCATTTCAAATGTTGGTCAGGGAAGCTTTGTGATTTAAGCGCCACATCTAAAACCAAGTTGGAAACTGTGTTGATGTAGAGTGGTAGAGTAGTCGCGTATGCTTCACGACAACTCAAAAAAAAACCTTGAGAAGAGCTACCCAACGCGTGATCTGGAGCTAGTAGAGATAGTTTTTACGATAAAAACATGGAGGCACTACCTGTACGGAGTCACGTGCGAGATTTACATCGACCACTAGAGTCTCAAATGTATCTTCACGCAGAAAGAGCTCAACATGAGGCAGCGTAGATGGCTAGAGTTGGTAAGGATTACTACTGTGAGATCCTATACCATCCAGGGAAAGCCAATAAAGTGGTCAATGCGTAGAGTCAGAAGCATATTACTATGCCTATGGCTATTAGTGCCTTGTCAAGAGCGCTACAAAGGAGTTATGCGACAGCAAGATCAAGATTTTGATAGGGGGATTGTCTAACATGACCCTCCAATCGACGCTCCAAGAAGAGATCAAGATCGGTCAAGATTTTGATTTGTCCCTACTCAAGTCCAAAAAGGAAGCTATAGAGGACAAGGGTTCAGAGTTTAAGATCCTTAAGGACGACATACTCTACTACAGAGATAGAGTATGTGTTCTAAAAGATGAAGAACTCAAGAAGCGAATCCTTTTGGAACCTTACGAGACGTCATATTCCGTACATCCGGTAGCGAATAAGATGTACAAGTACCTAAAGGAAAGTTTTTGGTGCCTTGGAATGAAAAATGACATTGTCGAGTTCGTCGCCAGCTGCCTTACGTGCCAGAAGGTTAAGGTAGATCACCAGCGCTCAGCAGGATAATCGTAGGAAATTAAGTTACCCGAGTGGAAATGGGACCAGATTACGATGAATTTCGTAATCGGATTGCTGAAGACGTCAAACGATAATGATGCAATCTGGGTGATTGTAGAAAAACTGATGAAATCAGTTAGATTTTTAGCAATGAAAGTTAGCTACTCGGTGGAACGACCAGTAGAAATCTATGCGGCACAGTTCGTGAAATGGCACGGAATACCAGAGTCGATCGTCTCAGATCGTAGTGGACGCTTTACCTCCAGATTTTGGCGAGGTGTTCAAGCCGCATTACGGTCCAAGTGAGAGTTCAGCATAGCATTTCATCCTCAGACCGACAGTTAGTCTGAGAGGACCATACAGATGTTAGAGGACATGTTGAGACCTGCGTCCTAGACTTCAAAGGAAATTGATATCAGAAGCTACCATTGAGCGAGTTCTCGTACAACAGCAACTATCATTCCTCGATAGGAATGGCACCGTACGAGACACTCTGTGGAAAGAAATGCAGATCTTTGGCTCATTAGTACGAGTTTGGAGAGAAACGAGTAGTTAGCTCGGACATCATCAAGAATACCATGTCAGACGTGAAGCTGATACGAGAAACGTTAGATACAGCGCACAGTCGACAGAAGAATTTTGACGATAAGCGCCGTAGACCCCTCAAGTTTCAAGTAGGAGATTCGGTCTTTTTCAAGGCGGCACCCATGAAAGGGGTGATGCGCATTGAAAATAAAAGAAAGCTCAGTCCTAGGTACATAGGACCCTTGAGATAATAGAGAAAGTCGGGAAGGTGGCTTATAGACTAGCACTTCCTCCCGAGTTAGTTACAGTGCACAATGTCTTTCACGTTTTGATGTTAAAGAAGTACGTGCCAAACAGCTCCCATGTTCTTAGCCAAGAATCCGTTGTAGTATACGCTGATCCGACGTACGAGGAGAGACTCGTGCAGATCTTAGTTAGAAAGGAGAAAGTACTTAGGAATGAAGTATACCGCTAGTAAAAGTGTTGTGGCAGAATCATAGTGTTGAGGAAGCCACATGAGAATGGGAAGAAGACATGAGAAGAGACTTCCCGGAATTATTCTAATTTTCGAGGACGAAAATTTTGTAAGGGGGGTAGGTTGTAATGACCGCCATTTTCATGGCACCTACTTACCATGTAATAAGTCATTAAGGAATAAAATGGACATAATTTAATGTCTTTTAGTACAATTTAAGAAACATGGTCAAGTACACGACCGTGTAAGAGGCTGTGTACCGCTCAGATAGATGAATGTGTTTCAAAGACATGGCCGTGTTGAGTAGTCTCAACTAGTACATGCTCGTGTCTGAAATGTACACGCCCGTGTTGCGTTGCACACACACGTGTAAGAGTCTGTGTAGAAGGCTGTGTAATGAGCCGAGAGCCACTGTAATGACTCTCATGAATTATGAAACTTAATTACTATGTAATGATGTAATTAAGTTAATAAGCACAGTGTGCTTTTCAGTTGAATGAATTAAACAGGAATAGTAACGTTTAATTACTATTCATGCAATGAAAGGGGTAATCGACAGTGAAATCGGTCCACCCTATTATGTGAGTATGCGTTGAGACACGCAATATCAAGAAACCGGTCTAGACGACCATTTCATGATACAGAATTGATGAGCTAGTCATCAGTACGCTCAGACTGGTCATCTGAGCGCAGCAGTGATAATTGCCCTAATAGATGTACAGTATCGAGAAAAGTGGTCTAGATGACCTCTTCTCGCCCATAGACTGACAAAATCAAAGTCAGAACGCTCAGATTAGTCAGTCAGATAGTGAATAGTGATTAGTGAACAGTGAATAGTGAATAGTGAGTAGTGAGAAACGCAGTGTCAGGTTAGTGGCCAAGACGGCCTTAATCTGGCATAAAACTGATATATTAATAGTCAGCAGGCTCAATCTGGTCAATTGAGCATAAAATGTAGATTTTGTTTAAGGGATACGCAGTATCGGGATGAGGGTCAAGACGACCTTTTCTCGCCCCGAAACTGATATATTTAGACTCAGGACGCCCAAATTAGTCAATCGGGCACCTGACACGTTTTTCGAGACGGGGTCATGCAGATCCTGAAAACTGGTCCAGAAGACCTCAGATGGACGTAAAACTGATAAATTTGAAATCAGCACGTCCAAATTAGTCAAGAGAGACTGTGTTTGAAATTTCACGCGAAAACGCCTCGTTATGCGTGCACAGTGTCAACACAGTGTAGGCCTAACCACAGTATCAAGAAATTAGTCAAGATGACCTTTTCTTGATATAAAACTGATATATTTGGAATCAGAATGTTCAAATTAGTCATTTGAGCACAGAAAGTAATTTTTGACCGGGAACCATACAGTATCGGGAAACTGGTCGAGACGACCTCGGATGAAGATAAAACTGATATATTTGGGTTCAGCACGCCCAAATTAGTCAGTATAGCCTATCTTAAAATTTTTCAAAAAAATTAGTATAAAGGAGGAAATTTTGGGGATTATAGAAAAATAGCCCTCATATTTTTCCAAATCACATTTTCTCCCTCCCATACCACACGAAGATGAACAGTGACCAACTATCGAATCCGGCCTCCGTTTTTGACACCGCCGGCACCATTGGAAAGCTCTCGACGAGCTGATTCCAACGGTGGGCCGAGTCGACCGAACCGATGCCGGAGCACGCCGCACGCGCCGCCCAAAGCCGCCGGTGGCCGAATTTTTCAAACCGCCGTATCTCCGCCGTCCGACGTCCAAATGCCACGATTCCGGTCCCAATGGATTCGTGGTGAAGAGTAGAACAAAATCCAGGCTTCATTTCACATCAACAGCCGCCGAATCGCGCCGCCCCAGGTTCGCCGTCGCCGTCGCCATCGCCGCCGTCGGATCTCGCTATTCCGGCGGAGTTGAGTTGCAAGGTCGGTGTAAAAATGCTCAGAACAACACGTAGATCAAAAGCCCCAAATCAATTTTGGGCAACAACGCCGGAAAAATGAAGATCCAACGCCGCCGCCGTCGTCGACTTTTCGAGAGCCGATTTCCGGTGATAGGAGCCTCGATTCGTGAAATTGACACCACCAATGGGTTCCTCACGTCGAGCTCTTCAAGATGGTGGTCGCCACTTCCATCGCCGCCGTGGTCAACACCGGTCAACGCCGGTCAACGGCGGTCAACGCCGGTCAACGGCGACCCGGAGACCGAAAATTGAAGAATGGCCCGTTGGCCTATTTTCGACGTTCCGGACACATCCGCGGCATCGGATTTGCAAACTGGAGTTTCAAAAGTGAAGAACGACGATTCAAAGATTACACGGTCGAGACCGAACGGTTCGTCCGACCGCCGACGGGAACGATTTTGGTAGTGGTGTTGATCTATTTATTCCTCAATTTAATATTGGAAATAATTATGTATTAATTATGGTTTAATGACTTGAGGAATTGTAAGAAAAAAAGGGTGAAATATCGAAAAAGAGAATGTGAGAAAATGTGAATATTTTTACGTAAAAAGCGGAGCTTTTACGTAAAAATTAGGCCTCTGGTTTAGTACGTGGCAGGTTAGAATAGGTTAGATGGTTTTGAGGCGTTTCCTAAACGCCGGAAACCCAAAAATTAAGCGGAAATGCTGCCAAAATTTCTAAAACGGCACAAAGGGGTATTTTAGGAAACGAGGGGTGAAAATGTGATCGGGATGGAAACCCGAGCTCCCTCGATGACCTAGGTCCAGGAAAGAAGGACGGACGTTTACAGGATTAGTGAACCGCCCAATTAGAAATCTCGAAATGTAAGAAAACGACCCCTAGATCAGAATAGTGCCACCCGAGGAACGGGTGTGATCTAAGTATAAAATTTGGGGCGATTACATCGGTAACGGTAATCCGACAGGCTAAATGGTCATACGAGAGGTATTCCAGTATGTTGACTGGTTGGTTAGCCAGTCAAGGACGAAGTCGGAATGGGATAGTGAGAGACAGTGATTAATTTGTCAAGTAGACAAATTAATCAAGCACGATTAAAAATTAGATATCAAATTTCCCAAAGTAGAGCAGTCGGGTACCGATAGGCATCAGTACCACACAACGATAAGTTTATTAGTTCCTAACGATAGAGTGACCTAAGAGCGATGTTAATTAATTTATTGGGTAAATAAATTAATTAACAATGATTAGAAAATCAAATTCTTAAGAAGAGGGCAATTAGTACCGACAAGGATCGGTACCACATAACGAGAATTTTTATTAGTCACTAATGACCACGGTGACCTAAGAGTGAATGTTAATGTAAATGCATTATGATTACAGGGAGGTACCTGTATTGTGACGGAAGCGAGAGTATAAACTGTCTGCTGACAGGTAAGTACAACTCCGCCTACAGCATGGATAAAATGAATTTAAAATGATGCTTTTCCAGTATTTTAAGTATGTATCTTGCACACGATGCTGCACAGCATACATAAGAGCATATAGCTTCACAATCGAGTAGATTGATGAAAGAACAAGATAGAAGCCATAGATCCCTACCGCGTAGGATTGGGGACAGCTTAGAGAAGCGTATGGCTAGAACAGTTAAACAAGATGGAAATAAATAGGTGTGTCGTACCGGCTCCTTCAGTCGAAGGGGTTTCCAGTTAAAGAAAGTTCAGGCCACAAGTTGAGCATCAGTTGATGGCTCTTCGGCATTAGTTGACCTCGGGCGTTACCGTTGGTCTGCGCGCACACGGTACTGACACATGGGCCCTAAATAGACAAGAAAAGAAAAGAGAAGTTTGAAGCATAAATGAACATAACCGGATCATGCATTAGTTATAGTTCGCTATGCTTTCTTTTTCAGTAGAGTGCATACAGTACACGATACTTCTGTCATGCATAAAGTATGTGAAGTTTTATATTCAGTGTTATGACATGTTATGTGATGACATGATATGTGAGCTGATATATGATATGCTTATATGATATATGATTTATTAAGTGATATATGTCATGCCTATGATTTTACGTATGTGCTATGTTTTAAACATGTTTTGCGGTTAACATGTTGTACTTACTGGGCGTAAAGCTCACGGAGTGTGTTCATGCTGTAGGTAAGCATCCTATAGCGTAAACATCAAGGGACGATGATGGTGGCGGAGGTGGATGTGAGGATGAGGTTATGGATACACCGCGAGTATTCTTCCGCACAGTATGAGTAAATAATATTTTGAATGGTGACAGTTAAATAGTATTTTGAATAGTAAATGTTAAACAGTATATGTACGAGTAGTATATTTAAATAGTATCTGGTGAATAGTAATCAGATAAACAAGTATATAATTATGTATGTATAATTGAAATCCTTATGTTTTTCAAATTTCCGCATTTTAATAGTATGCATACGTGAATAGTAAATACGTACGTGTATATAAAAAAAAAAAAAATTCCCTCTAAATTTATGGTATTAAATTCAGCAAGTTTAAGTATCGGTTTTAAAGAAGAAGTATAAGTAAAAGTTAAAGAAGCAAGTAATAAGAGTTTACAGTGACGGTCCGGGCCGCTGAGGGCACGGGGCGTCACATTAAATACTAGTAAAACGTCCATTTGAGGCTCCGAAACGATAGAAAATCACTAAACCGACGTAAGGGTCGGAATAGTGCTTCCCGAGGGTCGGGAAAGTGAAAAGTGGAAATATAATAGAAACGAACCCGGTAATGATTAGAAAAGAGTCAGAAAAGTTCCTGAGGGCCAAAAATGCAGTCTGGATCAATAAAATTCCGTCAGGGGCAAAACTGTAATTTTGCCAAAATATAGGGGCAAATCGTAATTTTGCAAAAGTTGGGAAAAATTGGGGAAATGATAAATAAAGCCCAAAAAGTTGTAAATAGGTTCTATTTAAGCTTTTTAATGAAAAATAAAAGCTATAAATGGAAATGAAATTAACAGACAAAGTTTGTCTGTAGGATCCAAAAATCGACCTACAAGGAGGGCGATCAAAGATCTTAGAGAGAAGAAGAGAAGAGATTGATAAGGTAAGTACAGACATTTAATTGTCTACTCACGAATGGACTTACCATAAAGTTGTGTTATATATATATACACATTTAAGCTATTCAGTTGTGACATGATACTAACATGTTCACGAGAATAGTAAGCAAGATTAGAAAAAGAAAAGAGAAATAAGTTAAGTCAAATAATAAGACTTAAAAGTTAAGGTTGGCGTACCGGCCTCCCCAGTTGTGAGGTTCCCAGATAGCCTCCACCCCAGAAGTGTGGCGCTACCTCGTTAATAATGAGGTAGTTTATGGCTTAACTTCCTGCCTCCACCCCAGAAGTGTGGCGCTGCCTCGTTAATAATGAGGTAGTTTATGGCATGACTTACTACCTATAAGGTCAGTAGTCCAGAGATGACCTTAGGGTTGATCGGTGGGTCGCTCCCCTGATCCTCTATTGGTCTGCGCGCACTAGGTACGTCCAACCACGGGCCCACAAGTGAAAGATAAAGCAGATGAAGTAAAGCAAAGAAAAGAAAGAAATAGAATAGAAAGAACAAGTAGTATAGGACTAAAGAAAATAATTAGTCCTAAGTTGACAAACCCTAGAGTGGTGTATTCAGCTTATTTACTTTTATGTATGTTTGTACTTACTGAGCTTTAGCTCGTTAGTCTATTCGTGCTGTAGGTAATAAAGGAAAGCAACCAGCAAGATGAAACAAGAGTAGCGGACTGACAGGCAGATCCCAGCGATGTCATGGACGGGTTATGGTTCCGTTTCGCAGAATTCCGCTGTACTCAAGGTGTAAAAGAAAGAAAGTGTAATAGTGAGATATATGTATAAAGACAAGACAAGAGTGTAGTATGTAAAGTAGTGAAACAAGCTTATAAGTATATTTCTATTTTTACGTACTTTAAAGTAACAAGACTCCAAAATATATTTTGGGAAAAAGTATTAAGAAGTACGTATATATTTATGTATACATAATTTTCAAGAATTAGTAGTTTCCTCCAGTTAAAGAAAAAAAAAATATTCCTAGTTTTTCAAGAACAAATCTTTTAAACCCCAAGGAGAAGAAAGCTATAGAAACAAGCAAGCTAAGTAAGACTAAGCAAAGAATAAAGAAAGCAAGCAAGATAAGGTGGACGACCTAAGCTAGAGGGGTCGCCCACAAATAGCCCTCTAATCCGAGAAAACTCCGGATCTCGGTCACATTCTTTGGAGGAGACCACTTGCTTACCGCTTCGATCTTTGTTGGGTTTACTGAAATTCCGTCTTTGGAAACGACATGTCCTAAGAAGTGGACCTTACCTAGCCAAAATTCACATTTGGAGAACTTTGCACATAGCTGATGCTCCTTCAGAGTGCGTAACACAATCCGAAGATGCTTCTCATGCTCCTTCCAATCTTTCGAGTATATAAGGATGTCATCGATAAACACAATGACAAACTGGTCTAAAAATTCCTTGAATACTCGATTCATCAGATCCATAAAAGCGGCTGGTGCATTCGTTAATCCAAAAGGCATAACGAGAAATTCGTAGTGCCCATACCGTGTTCGAAACGCGGCTTTGGAATGTCCCTTTCTTTAATTTTTAACTGATGATAGCCGGATCGAAGATCAATCTTCGAGAAGACGGTGGCTCCTTTTAGCTGATCGAATAAATCATCGATCCTTGGTAGAGGATATTTATTCTTGATCGTGACTTTGTTGAGCTCACGATAATCTATGCACATTCGGAGGGTTCCATCCTTTTTCTTCACGAAGAGAACTGGAGCTCCCCACGGCGAATAACTAGGCCGTATAAAACCTTTCTCTAACAACTCCTTCAGCTGAGCTTGTAATTCTTTAAGCTCGGCCGGTGCCATTCTGTAAGGGGCCTTTGAAATCGGAGACGTTCCTGGCAGCAACTCGATTTCGAAGGTAATCTCTCGATCAGGAGGAAGTCCTGGTAATTCTTCTGGAAATACCTCCACGAACTCGTTGATCACTAGTACCTCGTTCGGTTGTAGTTCTACCTTCTTGGTGGTGTCCTTGACATAAGCTAGATATCCAGTACAGCCACTAGATATCAGCTTTCTTGCCCGCAGGGAACTGATCAGCATTTTCGACTGCTTCTGAGAATGCCCTTGATACTCAAACTAGTCTTTTTCTCCAGACTGAAACACTACTTTTCGTCGTCGACAGTCAATGGTCGCTTGATATTTTGCAAGGAAATCCATTCCAAGGATAACGTCATAATCAACTAACTCTAAGACGACTAAGTCGACGTACAACTCCCTATCAGCAACAATTACTGGCACGTGACGTAACCAGTAATCAGATAATAATACCTCACCAGACGGTAAGGTGGTTTTAAACACTTGGCCAATTTTATCCTTGGCATGACTAACTCTTTCTACAAAGCTAAGTGAGGCAAATGAATGCGATGCACCGGAGTCAAATAAAATAAGTGCAGGGCTTTGGGCGACAAGAAGCTGACCTGTCACCACATTCGAGGTGCCTGCCTCTACATCTTCCCTGGTGTAGGCTAATAGATGTGCCTCGGTCTTTGGTATATTCTCCTGGCCTCCAGGTTGAGTATGCGATCCTTGTATAGCATGGACCTGGCTCGTCTGTCGGGACTAAAAGGATCCCGGCTGGTTCTGTTGGTTGGATGGGCAGACTCTAGCATAATGGCCTTCTCTACCACAAACAAAGCATGCGGTATTCCCCAGCTTGCACTCGCCCTTGTGCAATCTTCCACATTTTGGGCATGGCTGTCGGTTCTGTACTCCTTCTAAGCCTTGCCTTTGCTGAGTGTTGCGAGTATTTTGGCCCCAATTTTCATTTGGGTTTCCCTTTCGCTTATTGGTGTTCTGCTGGTTCTGGTTATTTTTCTGACCAGGCTTCATTCCTTGACCAGATTTATTACTTTGGCCAGCTTGGTTGTTCTTCTGAGTCTGCTTCGCAAGATCTCTTTCTTTCTTCTTCTCCTCCCAGACTTTTGTTCTTTCTTCCTTAACTCGGTTCAGACGATTCTCGGCCCTCATAGCTCTGCTTACACAGTCCGCTACAGTGGTTGGCAGGGTCTCGCCACTTTCCACATTTAGGGCTATATCTTGTCGGAACATATTGATCATCCTCCGTACCCGCTCTTCTTCTGTGGGTACCAAATGTGGACACAGTCGAGCTAATCTGTCGAATTTGCGGCAGGCTTCGGTCACTGTCATCTCGCCTTACCTCAGCTCATCGAACTCTCTTTGTTGAGCTCGTAGGGTGTCAAGGTTGAAATACTTCCAGTTAAATTCTCCCAGGAAGTCATTCCAGGTCATCCTTCTAACGTCCCTTCGCATCTTTACTGTCTCCCACCAATAACGAGCATCCTTCGTTAATATGCAAGAGGCGCAAAGGACCTTTTCTTGGTCTGTTAGGTCCATAAACTCAAAAATGGTCTGTAGTGAAGCTAACCACTCTTCAGCCTCTAAGGGTTCTATAGATCCCTCAAACTCTTTTGGCTTCATCTTTCGGAACCGTTCATACAATGATCCCTGGTTGGCTCCAGCTCGGGCACCTATTGCTACTTCAGGTACCATTCGGACTGGTGGTGCTACTGGTTCAGGAGCTGGTTGTGGCTCCGGTACTGGTGCTTGAGGTGGAGGGAAATTTGCTTGGGCCCCATTCCTCTGTTCCAGTAGCTCTTGCAGCCTCTGGTTCTGTGTTTCTTGTGCCTCTAGCCGAGCTTGTATGTTGGCTAGGACAGCGGCTAAGTCTGCTTCTTGAGCTTGCTCAGCTCGTGTGCGAACCATGTTGCTGTGTCTGACCTATAACAATAGCGACATGGTTTAGTGCTAAATTAGATATTGATTATCTAAAATTAACTTACTTGGACTGAGCAGGTGCAGATGCTGAGATGTCATGGAAGGTCGATAGTAGAACCGTTCACTCTGATACCAACTCTTGTGGGCGACCCCTCTAGCTTAGGTCGTCCACCTTATCTTGCTTGCTTTCTTTATTCTTTGCTTAGTCTTACTTAGCTTGCTTGTTTCTATAGCTTTCTTCTCCTTGGGGTTTAAAAGATTTGTTCTTGAAAAACTAGGAATTTTTTTTTCTTTAACTGGAGGAAACTACTAATTCTTGAAAATTGTGTATACATAAATATATACGTACTTCTTAATACTTTTTCCCAAAATATATTTTGGAGTCTTGTTACTTTAAAGTACGTAAAAATAGAAACATACTTTTAAGCTTGTTTCACTACTTTACATACTACACTCTTGTCTTGTCTTTATACATATATCTCACTATTACACTTTCTTTCTTTTACACCTTGAGTACAGCGGAATTCTGCGAAACAGAACCATAACCCGTCCATGACATCGCTGGGATCTGCCTGCCAGTCCGCTACTCTTGCTTCATACTGCTGGTTGTTTTCCTTTATTACCTACAACACGAATAGACTAATGAGCTAAAGCTCAGTAAGTACAAACATACATACAAGTAAATAAGCTGAATACACCACTTTAGGGTTAGTCAACTTAGGACCAATTATTTTCTTTAGTCCTATACTACTTGTTCTTTCTATTCTATTTCTTTCTTTTCTTTGCTTTACTTCATCTGCTTAATCTTTCACTTGTGGGCCCGTGGTTGGACGTACCTAGTGCGCGCAGACCAATAGAGGATCAGGGGAGCGACCCACCGATCAACCCTAAGGTCATCTCTGGACTACTGACCTTATAGGTAGTAAGTCATGCCATAAACTACCTCATTATTAACGAGGCAGCGCCACACTTCTGGGGTGGAGGCAGGAAGTTAAGCCATAAACTACCTCATTATTAACGAGGCAGCGCCACACTTCTGGGGTGGAGGCTATCTAGGAACCTCACAACTGGGGAGGCCGGTACGCCAACCTTAACTTTTAAGTCTTATTAATTGACTTAACTTATTTCTCTTTTCT
This sequence comes from Antiaris toxicaria, assembly GCA_035233585.1. Classification (NCBI taxonomy): domain Eukaryota; kingdom Viridiplantae; phylum Streptophyta; class Magnoliopsida; order Rosales; family Moraceae; genus Antiaris; species Antiaris toxicaria. The sequence goes on from CP141156.1 coordinate 89,772,330, forward strand.
TTTTCTAATCTTGCTTACTATTCTCGTGAACATGTTAGTATCATGTCACAACTGAATAGCTTAAATGTGTATATATATGTAACACAACTTTATGGTAAGTCCATTCGTGAGTAGACAATTAAATGTCCATACTTACCTTATCAATCTCTTCTCTTCTTCTCTCTAGGATCTTTGATCGCCCTCCTTGTAGGTCGATTTTTGGATCCTACAGACAAACTTTGTCTGTTAATTTCATTTCCATTTATAGCTTTTATTTTTCATTAAAAAGCTTAAATAGAACCTATTTACAACTTTTTGGGCTTTATTTATCATTTCCCCAATTTTTCCCAACTTTTGCAAAATTATGATTTTGCCCCTATATTTTGGCAAAATTGCAGTTTTACCCCTGACGGAATTTTATTGATCCAGACTGCATTTTTGGCCCTCAGGAACTTTTCTAACTCTTTTCTAATCATTACTGGGTTCGTTTCTATTATATTTCCACTTTTCACTTTCCCGACCCTCGGGAAGCACTATTCCGATCCTTACGTCGGTTTAGTGATTTTCTATCGTTTCGGAGCCTCAAATGGACGTTTTACTAGCATTTAAAACGTTCATCTAGACTTTCCCGACCTAGGTCTCCGAGGCTCGGATTTTCCGTACCCGACTCGGGCCTTTATTTCATTTCTAAAAACGCCCCCCCCCTCGGGGTCGGTTTTTCCGTTTCACTCTCATTTTACATTTTTAGGGGACGGTCTACTATTCACGAACCACCCCTTAAGTTTTCCTTATTCAATTCTCCGTTAGGGACTCGGGTTTCCGACCTGACCCTAAACTTTTATTTTTAATTCCTATTTTACCCCGAAAGCCGTTTTCGAAATTTCGGCAGCATTTCGGCGTAATTTTAAGGCTTCCGGCGTTAGGTACACCTCGAACCATATGTATCTGCCACGTACTACACCACAATCCTATTTTATGTAAAAGTTTTCCAAACTTTTACATAAAAGCTCACAAATTCCAATTTCACATTTTTAACCACATTACAAAATTTTTTCACAATTTTGCCCTTAGTTTTGGTTTCGGTTTTCACCACCAAACCGAACCAAAGTTTCTCAAACTTTTCAACCACTTGTTAGGCTATTAAATGCCATTTTTCTAACACTTTTTCAAGCCCATTTCCTTGTACTTTTCAACTAAATTCTTAGGGTTTTTTAAACACTTAAACCCACGGCCTCATTAGTGAAAAACATGCCATCATTTTTGTTTCATGCTTTCAATCAAAAATTTCATTATTCACATCATAAAATGCATGATTTCAATTAACCAAACATCATATGAAACATGCAAAATTTTCACCAAAACCCTAAGTAAACCCACGGCCACTTTGAGTAAATGAACACCAAAATTTTTCCAAGCTTTTCCATAGTGAAATTCATGCTTTATTCTTAACAAAACATAAGTTAAAAGCATGTTAACACATAAATCACACAAATTTCTCATTGCTTGCCAATGGTAACCCACGGGTTTTCCTTTGGAAAACCAACCAAAAATTGGTTTTTCTTTAAACCAATTGCATGGTTTTCTTCCTCATTACACCCTTAACAAAACCCATCATCAACTTAATGAAAAACAACCAAAACTTTTCCATCTCAATTCACTATTCACCCCACGGTTTTCATGAAGAAAAACCAAGAAAAATTTCAATCCAAGGGAAGTTACCTTATTCACTTTCTTCCTTTGTCTTCAAGTGATGTTTTGCCACACTTTTTGTATAGAAAACTTGAAGGAATTACTTGGTTTTCCTTTGGTCACCCACGGCTCCCATGGAAGAAAAAACTTAGCAAATTTTTCTCTTAGTTTTTGCTTGAAATTTGGTCTCGGCCTTTTGATACAAAAGTGGCCGACTTATGCATGGAAGAAAGCCAATTAATTTGGCTCTAAACCAATCAAATTTCAACACCTTTCACCCTAATACTTTCCACCTTTTTCAAAAATTAAAAATGGTTAATTTTGGCCAAATCTTGGCCTTTAGATCAAAAGCAAATTAAATCATGGCCATTCATCCTACCTAACACCATATTTCTTTCCATTTGGTAAATGGATTTATGATGTCATAATTACTAAAGTGAAAGTTGACTTTGACTTTCACTATTCACATTAATTCGACTACTTTTTGACCGATGCCGGTTCGAGTCGAAATTTTCCTGAAATCTTCCCGGCGTGTTCCTGAGGTCTCCTGTGCAGTCGGATCAATTTAAATTGCTTCCGTTTGATCAAAATAAATCCCGGAAGTTTACCGTCTTTTATTGGCTTGGTTAGGGTTTTCAATGCCGGCTTTGGCACCGTTTCACCCGTTTCAACTCAGTGAATTTTTCCAACACTGAATTCTTACTCGTCAGTATTGTTAGAACATTTTAATATATTCTAAACAATATAAATACATCTATTTCACTCTTTATATAGTACAAATTATTATATACATATATTTGTACTTTTCTTACTGTGCTCTTACTTTGACTTGCCATATTCTTATCTTTATACTGTTCAGATACCGAAACTACTCCTTTTTGAGCGTTTTGGGCCTGAATTCACTTTCTTACTCATATACTTTATTCTCTACTTATTTTTGGAGATTTTAATTTCCTCCAAAACATTTATTTATTTCTATCAACACTATAATTTGTCTAATTACAACCATAGTGTTTCTTTACATTCTTACTTACAGAACTCATAGAAAACCCTAGATTAAACTAGGTCACACCGCTAAAATTCTCTGGTCGTCACAGGCTACGACACCATAATGCAAGGTAGCCCGATAGGCTACCACACCTAAACAAGCAAAGTAACCCGAACGGTTACTATACCAAGCCTACACATAGTAGCCTGATAGGCTACCTAGTTGCCAAAACGTGAGGTAACCGGTCAGTTGACTGATCGGTAAATCAGTCAAGCACCGTGTTCAGAGCAACATTATGAGGAATGTTGATTTAACTGTCAAGAAGACAGTTAATCAAACGTGACGGAAATTAGACACCAAATTCCCAGATAGGCCAATAGGGTACCGAGGGACCCCGGTACCACATGAAAGACGAGTATTGGCAAAAGTAGCCTAAGGACGTGGTAGTTAATTTATGGGGCCATAAGTTAATTAACCATATACGAATAAGTTAACTCTTGAGATAGAGAGTAAGTAGTGCCGACGGCAATCGGTATCAAGTAATTATCTACTTTAGTCACTGATAGTATTGGTGACTTAGAGAAGGTATTAACGAGAGACGTTATTGATGACAGGTAGTAACCTGCAAATTTCTAAAGGTGCGAATACAAGTACTTGCAATTAAGTAAGTATAACTCCGCCTGCAGCATGAATAAAATGATGTTAAAATGATGGTTTTACAGTATGTTAAGTATGCCTTACATGCACACGATGTTGCACAGCATACATAAGAGCATATAGTTTCACAATCGAGTAGATTGATGAAAGAACAAGTTAGAAGCCATAGATCCCTACCGTATAGGATTGGGGATAGCTTAGAGAAGCATATGGCTAGAACAGTTAAACAAGATGGAAATAAATAGGTGTGCCGTACCGGCTCCTTCAATTGAAGGGGTTTCCAGTTAAAGAAAGTTAAGGCCAAAAGTTGAGCATGTTCTTAGCTTTACTTTCTTTTCTTAGCTTTTCTTTGCTAAGCTTTACTTTCTGTTCTTAGCTTTTCTATGCTAAGCTTTACTTTCTGTTCTTAGCTTTTCTTTGCTAAGTTTTACTTTCTCTTCTTAGCTTTACTTTGCTAAGCTTTACTTTCTGTTCTTAGCTTTTCTTTGCTAAGCTTTACTTTCTTTTCTTTTCATTACTTTATCTGCTTAATCTTTCACTTGTGGGCCCGTGGTTGGACGTACCTAGTGCGCGCAGACCAATAGAGGATCAGGGGAGCGACCCACCGATCAACTCTAAGGTCATCTCTGGACTACTTACCTTATAGGTAGTAAGTCATGCCATGAACTACCTCATTACTAACGAGGCAGCGCCACACAACTGGGGTGGAGGCAGGAAGTTAAGCCATAAACTACCTCATTATTAACGAGGCAGCGCCACACGATTGGGGTGGAGGCTATCTGGGAACCTCACAACTGGGGAGGCCGGTACGCCAACCTTAACTTTTCAGTCTTATTATCTTGCTTATCTTTCTCATTCTTTATTTTATCCTTTCGTTCGTTTGTTCATTCATTCTTTCTCTCTTTCGTTCATTTTCTTTCGTTTGTATTTCATAAATCATTTATTTCTTAACGTAACTTTTCTATAGTGTGAATTATGTTAGTCACACTTTAGTGCATATAGCACTAGCAGACATGAATTCCATATAACACTTAAACATAAACCTAACATAACATGTCAGTTCATGTTACAAACAAATCACATATTTGAACTTACCGCATATCATACTTAGACATAATAGTCTATTCATATTGCAGTCAATTAAATATTCGAACTTACTACATAGAACACATAACACATAACATGACCAGTTCATTTATGTTGCAGTCAATTAAATATTTGAACTTACTAATACTTGCTAGCATCTCTTTTCTTGCTTCCTTGGTCCGCAGACGTCTCTTCATATCGTCTGGCGCGGATCCCTATAACCGAAATAACAACGGTTATTTTCTATGCTTCTTGCATGTATAAAACTTAATAAAACGTAAAAATTCTACGTTTCATTTCTCGATCATAAATTTAAGGATCTAATATCCAATTTATAACTTTTCTTCTAACTTTTAGTAAAATTACTATTTTACCCTGAACTTTTGGCAAAATTACCATTTTACCCCTAATGGGATTTTTCTCATTATAACCTTACTTTTCTTTGATTCGCAACTTAGCTTTGGCCCTTAAAATCTTAATTAAGCCATGCTAAGTCCATTAGGATCCTTTTCTATTATTCTTGAAATTTTCCGGTCAAAATTACCATTTTACCCCTAATGGGTCTTTGAGTCATATCATTCTCATTTTATTGCTTAAACTGGATCTTCTAAGCTCAAAAATCATCAAATAATTTTTCTTGGGCTTTACTAAATTTTTTTTTTACGGCCTTATTTACCATAATTTCTTGGTTTACTATTTACCGACCCTCGGGTGGTACTATTCTGACTCTCGAGCGTTAATGCTCTTTCTCGGGTCTAGGTCACCGAAAGGGCTCGGGTTTCCACCCCGACCACATTTTTACCCTTCGGTTCTTAAAATACTCTTTTGTGCCGTTTTCGAAATTTCGGTAGCATTTCGGCTTAATTTTTGGGTTCCCGACGTTTAGGAAACGCCTCGAAACCATCTAGCCTCGTTCTATTCTACCACGTACTATACCAGAGCCTATATTTTTACGTAAAAACTCAACTTTTTACGTAAAAATCTTTACATTTTTCACTTTTTCTCATTTGACTATTTTCCATACACATAGTCCATTTTTCTTACAATTTCAAATTCCAGAATACATAATTCATATATACTCATTCCAAAAACATTAATTTCAGGAATGGAGGGACCGAAGTCACTACCAGAATCGTTCCACTGGTGATCGAACGAACTGTTCGATTTCGCGTGGATAAACTTTAATTCTCCGTTCTTTGCCTTTGAGACTCCATCTTGTAATTCTGACATCGCGGATGTGTCCGGAACGTCGAAAATAGGCCAACGGGCCATTCTTAAATCTTTGGTCTTCGATCGCCGTTGACCGGCGTTGACCGCCGTTGACCGGCATTGACTCACCGTTGACCGGCGGTTGACGGCGGCGACGGTGGCAAATGAGTAGCCCATCTGGAAGAGCTCGATGAGAGGAATCCATTGGTGGCCTCAATTTCATGTTTGGAGGCCCCTATCACCGAAAAATTCCCTCGAAAACCACGGTCACAGCGGCGATGGTGGAACTCCGCCGTGCCGGACCTTTTTCCCGAAATTGGTTGAGGGCTTTTGCTCCCCTCAGCCCTGCGGTCATTTCTGCACCAACGGCGCACTTCAACTCGGCCGGAATCGGGCGTTTCGATGGCGGCTCCACGGTGGCGTTTCACCGACTTTTTCGAAGCTTGGGCGGCGTGATTCCGCCGGTGTTGAGATGATCGGTGGCATGGGTTTTGCTCCTCTCTTCACCACGAAACTTTTGGGACCGGTTTTGTGACAAACGGTGGCCGGACGGAGGAGATATCGGCGATCGAATTTCTCGGCTCCGGCGGCATTCGAGCGGCGCGTGTGGCGGCGTGCGGCGGCCGTTCCGTCGAGTCGACCCACCGTTGGACTCAGCTCGGCGAGAGCTTTCCGATGACACCGGCGGTGTCGAAAACGGACACCGTTTCCGATGGTCGGTTACTGTTCATTTTCGGGTAAGGGGAGGAAAGAGAAAATAAGAGAAAGTTATGGGCTTGTTTTTGAAATTTCTGATTTTTCGCCCTTTATATACTTTTTCGCCCAAAATTTCAACATGGGCTATCCTGACTAATTTGGACGTCCTGAATCCAAATATATCAGTTTTATTTTCATCTGAGGTTATCTTGACCAGTTTCCGGTACTGTGAATTTTCGATCAAAAATTACCTTTGTGCTCAATTAGCTAATTTGAGCATACAAATAGGCTATACTGACTAATTTGGACGTGCTGAATCCAAATTTATCAGTTTCAACTTCATTCGAGGTCATCTCGATCAGTTTTCAGGATCTGTGTGATCCCATCTTGAAAAACATGTCAGGTGCCTGATTGACTAATTTGGGCATCCTGAGTCTAAATATATCAGTTTCGGGCCAAGAAATTGTCGTCTTGACCCTTATCCCGATACTGCGTACCTCCCAACAAAATCTACATTTTGTTCTCAATTGACTAATTTTGAGCATTCTGATTCTAAATATATCAGTTTCATATCAAGAAAATGTCATTTTAACCAATTTCTTGATACTGCATATTTCCTGATCATCACAGAAGGAATATGATATGATCTATAGAACAAGAAGAATGACATAATATGAAAGAAAGAACGAACAACGAAAATAAAAGTTGAGCAAGAAAAGAAAAGAAGGTCATGAAGAAAAGAAAAGAATGTCTTGAAAGAAAGAAAGAAAGAACAAAAAAATACAACGAAGAAGAAAGAACAAAAAGTAAGCAAACATAATACGACTAACATGTATGCTTATGCTATGTTATGCATAGATTGATATGCATAAGTCAGTTTTACAAAAGAACATCACAAAGAAGGAAGAATGAAAATAAATAAGCATAATGCGACTAACATGTGTGCATATGCTTAGCAAGAAAAGAAAAGAAGAAGAAAAGTATGACATGAAAGAAAGAAAGAACAAAAGAACATCACAAAGAAGAAAGAATGGAAGTAAACAAGCATAATGCGACTAACATGTGTGCATATGCTATGTTATGCATAGATTGGTATGCATAAGTCAGTTATATAATTTTAAGTGTATTTGTGATGTTTAAGCATACATTAAGTATGCTATGTTTAAATTGATATGTGCATACAATGTTTTGTATGATGTCAAGTATGTTATGCTTAAGATGTTAAACATACATTCTATATGCTATGTTTAAATTATGTTATGCTAAAGAACGTTGAGATTGTTCTCTCAATATTAGAATATGTTATATATGAAGTTGAAAGTGAAGTATAATGTATGTTCATGTTCTGATGCCACAGTTGGTATCAGACATGTTCTGTCTAAAAAGTATGAGTTAGTATTTTGTCATGAATGTATGTTTGAACTTACTGAGCTTGTCGCTCACAAGTTTGTTTATGTTGCAGGTAAGCATCCTGCACGAAGATAAGACAAGTGATGGATGACGGATGGGACCTGCATGTGCCAAGTGACTGGGTGAGGGTTATGGTACTACTATGAGTCTTCCGCTGAGCTATTTAAAAGAGTATTAAAATGATGTTTTATAATGTAAATGAAGTTAAGGCAATGTAAAATGTTTATTATAGTAAATGTTTTATGACGGTACAGTTTTCAAGTAAAGTTTAAGAAGGACAAAAAAATTTATTCTATATTTTCACATTCAAATGGGAATTTAGAGTAAGCATGTCAAAGAAAGTATGTTAAAAGTAAGATACCAGCTACTATAGATGGTATCAGAATAAGTTAGAAGCAAGTTAAAAGTAAGTTACCGACGACCCAAGTGGTTACAGTCTATCGCAGTTGGCAACAGTAGTTGACTGTAATAGTACTGTTTAACTCTATGTGGGGCGGGCCGTCACACTAAGCATTAGAGACACTTTGATGTATTTATTTTGAACTGGATAATAAAATTATATAGAGAGAGGTTATTCATTATATTGTTGTTTGTCTTCATTCTATTTACATGTTAAAGTAAATGTAAGCAAATATGGCTCCATAACTGCTTGTGTTAAAACTGTTAGAACATTGCATGCAATGGAATTTTTGTATCCGAGAAGACAATGTTCTAAAGTAAGCGGCCTAAACTAAGGTCTGTAGTCTATGGGGTTAGACCAAGCATCTAACTCATGTTAAGACTATTATGTTGTCTAAAGCCATGGTGAGGATGGTTTGTCTTGACTGTCTGGAGCATAGACTCCCAAGTAGAGACATAGATATGTTGCTTGGTGGTGACATATTAGACCGGGACTAAAGCATGATTGATTTACGTAGTCCGCTATGAGTGGATCAATCTGCTTTTGACGTTCATTGTGCAGTAACCTTAATCCTGAGTGAATGAACTACTTCATATGTATGACTTGTGTACTTTGATGTTCCAATGGCTAAAGCGTCTTAGAGGTAGTAAGCTTATAGATCGGTTCCTTGGGTGCATGACTTGTATACAATGAAGGGTTTGTTTACAGATATTGGAATCAAAGCTCTAATAAGGAGTTAAGGGTATCCTCTTAAAGGCATTATACTGGATGTGAAAATGGACAAGGCCTTGGGTCGTCTGCTGGGTGGATGACTTTTTATTCACATATGGTGAATAATCATTTTCTTATTCGGTAGTATAATGGAACTTTAAGATACCCTGATCAGTAGGATTGAACGAACTTTGACCTAAGGCTGATCATAGATATCATATGAGGATTTTGCATACATGACAAGGTCATTGGACGATAGCTCGTCACAGGCTTACGTAATACGATATATAATTGGGAGTTCAGTTTCAGGTTTATAGTGGTGTGACTCTGAAATTAATGATCATAAGATTGAGTTGTTCGGTAAAGAATGATGATCATATGGATTCATGGGAGCCAAATTATATATGTCTAATTGGTCCTTCTACTAGCTCCACATAATTCCTTAATGATTGGCAAATTGACTTGAGTATGCTATTGGCTAGTTGATTATGCATGGATGGTGTTGACATAGGATTAGGATGGTGGACAAGATTCTCTCCGGTTGAATTCAGATTTTGTTTTGGATAATAGTGTACACAATTATTTGAACTCCAAATAAAGTTGCCATGATTTTATTTGAGATTGGATTGGAGTTGTAGAAAATTATCCATGAGAATAAGAATTTGAAATACAACTATTTATGGATTTTGAAATTTGAATTTTGAAATTTGAATTTTGAATTTGAAATTTGAATTTGAAATTTAAATTTGAAATTTGAAATTTGAATTTTGAATTTTGAATTTTGAAATTTGAAATTCAAATTTTGAATCACAGTCCAAGTGGAATTTGAATTCTTTGTGGATAATTCACAAGGCTAGAATTCGAATTTGAGTTGGATTATGAAGAGGAAAACCTTGTTTGAATCCTACTTGAATTTTGAATCCCAATTCCATCAAAAGTGGCCAAATTTTTGTTGAGGAAAATCCTCCAGGAGATTTTTGGTTTTTGTGGATAAGGATGCAGGGAAAAATTCAAGTTTCAATCCCAGTTGAATTTGGATTCTCTCCTCCCTAAAGTGGATGAAATTTATTGGATAAATCCAAAAGGAATTTCAGATTTTTAGTGGATAAGGGTGAGATAGGATTCAAGCTAGAAAATCCTATTTGGATTTTGATTCTCCTCACTTTTAATGGACAAATCTAGTCATGATTTTGGCACTAGGGAAATTCGGTTATTATGGATAAATGAGGAGATAAAATTCAAGTTAAAATCTTATTTAAATTTGGATTAGATAATCTCCAAGATTGGTCAAATTTTTGGTTGGGATTTGGCCCTAGAAAATTCAAATTTTGTGAGCGGATAAGGGAGAAAATCTTCTCCTAATCCAATTCGAATTCAGAGGATCACCTCATGCAAGTCTATAAATAGAGGTCCTGCCACTCCAGTTCTCTCAGACCACAGACTCTCAGATGAGCAGGCTTATTATTGCATAACTCACCGTGACAATAAGTTCTTTAGAGATCTAGGTGGTCGGAAGAAGACTAGCAGTGCTAGCATACTGATCGAGGTTCAAAGTGCCCACATACTCAGCCATTCGAGAATTGGAAAATAGTAGAGAAGGCTTGTTGGTTAAAGCCCTCCGATCATTCTCCTCCTGCAGATTGGTGTCATTGAGGTATGAGTTTAATTGTTGTTGGTTTATTGTATATGGCATCATGAGATATTTAACGATCTTGAAAAATTTTTATTTTTCCGCTGTGCCACTCTGATATGTTTTTACCGATTTATTTCCTACAATTGGTATCAGAGCCATCTCATGACTATGCCATGTACATAAATTAGACAATTAATTAGTCTTTTTATTTATGTATGGATTTGATATTTAGAGAGTGGCATTCTAGGATTCCTTTATGTTGTTATCATGTATTTTGTATGTAGTATGTGGTTATTTTAATTTTTTAAATTATTATAAGCATGCTTGTTTTTGCCAGTTATGGTTCCTTAGAATTTAGAAAATTGTATCTAGGAATTTTTATATAACCATGGGAGCAGTTTATTATTATTGTAATTGTGACAACCAGGAAATCCTGGCACTCTCAGAAGAAAATGTACAAATGTATGTATATAACAATGTGTACTATTTAAATAGTGAAATAAATGTATTTATATTGTTTAGAATGTATTAAAATGTTCTAACAATACTGACGAGTAAGAATTCAGTGTTGATAAAATTCACTGAGTTGAAACAGGTGGAACGGTGCCAAAAACGGCATTGAAAACCCTAACCGGAGCACTAAAAGATGAAAAACTTCTGAGATTGATTTTGATCAAACGGAAGCAGTATAAATTGATCCGACTGCACAGGAGATCTCAGGAACCCGCCGAGGTGATTTCAGGAAAATTTCGGCTCGAACCGATACCGGTCAAAAAGTAGTCGAATTAATATGAATAGTAAAGTCAAAGTCAACATATTGCTTTACATTTATGACATCATAAAGCCAAATTTAATAAATGTGAAAATATAGTGGTTGGTGGCATTAATGGCCAAGATTAAGTTACTTTTTTATCTAAAGGCCAAGATTTGGCTAAAATTCCATCCTTTTATTTTTTGAAAAATTTGGAAAGAAATGGATGGAAAAGTGTTGCATTTTGATTGGTTGAAAGCCAAATTAATTAGCTTCCTTTACAACTTAAGTCGGCAAAGTTTTGCACAAAAGTGGCCGAACCATTTCCAAGCAAAAACAAAGAACAAAAAAAATTTCTAAGTGTTGTCTATGGTGAATACGTGAGCCACCAAGAGAAACCAAGCAAATATCCCAAGTTTTCTTCACAAAATTTATGTCAAACCCTTCCTTGAAGACAAAGGAAGCAAGAAAGCAAGGTATCTTTCTTTGGTTTGCAAATTTTCTTGATTTTTCTCCTTAAAATCTGTGGGATGAATAGTGTGAAGGATATAAAATTTTTGGTTTGTTTTGGTTGATTTGGTGCTTGGGTTTTGTTAAGGGTGTGATTAGAAGAAAAACCATGCATTTTGTTTAAAGAAAAACAAAATTTTGGTTGGTTTTCCAAGGGTAAAACCGTGGGTTACCTGTTCGGAAATGCCCTAAGTATTAGAAACATTTTGATGTATTCATTTTGAACTGGATAATAAAATTATATATAGAGGTTATTCATTACATTGCTATCTGTCCTCGTCTTATTTACATGTTAAAGTAAATGTAAGCAAATATGGCTCACTGACTGCTTGTGTTAAAAATGTTAGAACGTTGCATGCAATGGACTTTTGTATGCGAGAAGACAATGTTCTAAAGTTAGCGGTCTAAACTATGGTTTGTAGTCTATGGGGTTAGACCTGTGATAACCGGGAAATTCAGGCAGTTCTCGGATGAAAAATGTACAATTGTATGTATATAACAATTTGTACTATTTAAAGAGTGAAATAAATGTATTTATATTGTTCAGAATATATGAAAATGTTCTAACAATACTGACGAGTAAGAATTCAGTGTTGAAAAAATTCACTGAGTTGAAACGGGTGAAACGGTGCCAAAATCGGCATTGAAAACCCTAACCGGAGCAATAAAAGACGGTAAACTTCCGGGATTGATTTTGATCAAATGGAAGCAGATTAAATTGATCCGACTGCACAGGAGACCTCAGGAACACGCCGGGACGATTTCAGGAAAATTTCGGCTCGAACCGGCATCGGTCAAAAAGTAGTCGAATTAATGTGAATAGTGAAAGTCAAAGTCAACTTTCACTTTTGCATTTATGACATCATAAATCAAGTTTATTAAATGGAATAAATAAGGTGGTTGGTGGCATTAATGGCTAGGATTTAATCACCTTTTGATCTAAAGGCCAAGATTTGGCCAAAAATTTCCATTTTTAATTTTTGAAAATTATGGAAAGTAATGGCTTGGAAAGGTGTCAAATTTTGATTGGTTTAGGGCCAAATTAATTGGCTTTTGGGTGGCTTAAGTCGGCAACTTTGGGAATGAAATGGCCGAAGTCCATTTTCATGCAAAACCAAAGAACAAAATTTTTCTAAGTTCTCTTTCATGGTGTACGTGAGCCACCTAAGGGAAACCAAGTTTTCTCTTCAAATTTTCTTCACAAAAAGTGTGTCAAAACACTCCTTGAAGACAAAGGAAGCAATTGATTAAGGTATCTTCCCTTGCACTTGATTTTTTTCATGGTTTTTCTTCTTAAAATCTGTGGGTGAATAGTGATTGGAAGATGGAAAAATTTTGGTTGTTTTTCATGGATTTGATGTTGGGTTTTGTTAAGGATGAAATAAGGAAGAAAACCATGCAAATTGTGTAAAGAAAAACCAAATTTTGGTTGGTTTTTCAAAGGTAAATCCGTGGGTTACCTTGAGTAACCAATGAGAAAAAAATTTTGGTTAATGGTTAACATGCTTTCTAAGTTTAAATTTGTGAAGAATAAAGCTTGTATTTCATTATGAAAAGCTTGGAAAAAATTTCTTGTGTGAAATACATGATGTGGCCGTGGGGTTGTTAATGGTTTGGAAGAAAATTTTTGCATGTTTTATGTGGTAATTGGTTGATTGGAATTATGCATTTCAATATGCAAATGATGAATTTATAATTGAAAGAATGAAACAAAATTTTTTGGCATGTTTTCATTCTTTGGCCGTGGGTTGTACAAGGGTAAAAACCCTCGGAAGTTTGGTTGAAAATGCAAAGAAAATGGGCTTGAAAATGTGTTAAAAACGTGACATTTGAATGGCCTAACGTGTGGTGAAAGTTTGACAAAATTTGGTTCGGTTTGGTTGTGAAAACCGAAACCAAATTAAGGGTAAAATTGTGAAAAAATTTTGTTATGTGGGTGATAATGTGAAATTGGGAAATTGTGGGCTTTTATGTAAAAGTTTGGAAAAATTTTACATAAAATAGGCTTGTGGTATAGTACGTGGCAGGTACATATGGTTCGAGGCGTACCTAACGCCGGAAGCCTTAAAATTACGCCGAAATGCTGCCGAAATTTCAAAAACGGCATTCGGGGTAAAATAGGAATTTAAAATTAAAAGTTAGGGCCGGGACGGAAACCCGAGTCCCTAACGGAAAAATTGAATAAGGAAAAAGAAATTTAATTTAAGGGGTGGGTCGTGAATAGTAACCCGTCCCCTTGAAAATGAAAAACGTGAGTGAGATTGAAAAACCGACCCCGAGGGGGGGGGGGGCGTTTTTGGAAATAAAATAAAGGTCCGAGTCGGGAACGGAAAACCCGAGCCTCAGAGACCTAAGTCGGGAAAGCCTAGATGAACGTTTTAAATACTAGTGAAACGTCCATTTGAGACTCCGAAACGATAGAAAATCGCTAAACCGACGTAAGGGTCGGAATAGTGCTTCCCGAGGGCCGGGAAAGCAAAAAGTGGAAATAAAATAGAAACGAACCCGATAATGATTAGAAAAGAGTCAGAAAAGTTCCTGAGTGCCAAAAATGCAGTCTGGATCGATAAAATTCCGTCAGGGCAAAACTGTAATTTTGCCAAAATATTGGGGCAAAATCGTAATTTTGCAAAAGTTGGGGGAAAATGGTGAAAATAATAAATAAAACCTAAAAAGTTATAAATAGGTTTTATTTAAGCTTTTTAATGAAAAATAAAAGCTATAAATGGGAAAGAAATTAACAGACATAGTTTTGTCTGTAGGATCCCAAAATTAGCCTACAAGGAAGGCGATTCAAGATCCAAGAGAGAGAAAGGGAACAGTCTGATAAGGTAAGTTCAGACATTTACCTGTCTGCAACATATAGCAAGATTGTGCTAACTTTAATGTACTAACTATAAGTTAGGTACATATGTGCTATGGGCACTATGATAGAATAGAGAGAGAGACGAAATGTGCTATGGGCACTATAAGAATGGGACACATGGTTAATTGTGCTTCGGGCACTAGAGCGAGGTTAATGAAACTCACTCATCTAAAATTAAAATGTGAACCATTCCTAACCACGGGGCAATGTGAAGTCACCGGGTTAGAATGTTAAAAAGTCGGTAATGAAACCACTTTCTGGCGTACCAGCCTTCCGTACAGGGAGGTACTTTTGCCTTCGGGGTAATGAGATTAAGGCTGTGGAGGTCAGCACTAATGTACCGCTCCCAGTCATGCGCACTTAAATGGTACTGCCAACCTGAGCTCAAAACCAGAACGTAAATAAAGATAATGACCTAAAACTGAAACTGTGCCATAATTGAGCATAAGACAGTTTAGTGAGAGCACTAACATCGCGGTAGATGTACTAGTGTGATACAGTGGTGTGGTCAACCTACTATTCATGTATGAATAGTGGTCAAAGTTACTATTTAAGTATGAATAGTGGTCAACGGACTATTCATGATGAATAGTACTATTCATAGCAATTTTATTTCTTGCATGTTTGAACTTACTGAGCCTGTAGCTCACCATTTTTGCTAATGTTGCAGGTAAGCGACCACCTCAGTAGCTTGTTTGACTGGATGCGTACGGGATGGCGCGTGTCAAATGGGATAACTGGGCGAGGGATATGGTACTGCCAGAGTCTTGCCGCTGAGCGTCAAAGTGAAGGAAAAAAAAAAGGGGAAAACAGTTCTTTTGTAATTATATATATTTTACAAAAGTACTGTATTATTTATATTACTTTGTACTTATCAACAAAGTAAATAGTGGAAAAAGATTTTATATGATGTTTAAAGAAAAAAAAAAATTTTCCCACAAACGTCATGATTTTAAAAGAAAGAGAGATAAGCCGGCGACCCATGAGAGTACAATCTATCGCAGTTAGCGATAAGCTCAACTGTAATAGTATTGTATAATCTCCACGAGGGGCGGGCCTCCACAGTTGGGATCAGAGCAAGGTCTGAGATTGGTTTAGTTTATAATACCAACTGCTGCCACAGTTGGTATATCAGAGCAAGGGTTGCGACTGATTTGGTTTTGAATACCAACGGCTGTCACAGTTGGTATATCAGAGCAGTGTGACCATATCCCGATTTGACACTTTGCGCATCCTGTACCGCTATCCAAGTAAGTAGTTTACTTAAGTTCAGTTAATTATTTTCTTATGTGAAAATAATTATCTTATAGGTAGCACGATGACCAGACCTCCATATGTGAGACCACCGCTACCACGACCGAGAGGGGTATTACGGGTATGGACGAGACCTATTGTGAGGCCGCCCATTTCCCAAAGGCCGGTAGTCAGACCTCCGGTACCCGAGAGACCTCCCGTACCAGTACCAGCACCAGCGCCAGCGCCAGTAGAGATAGTACAGCCACGACCGATAGTTCATCCACTGGTGGTAGAGTGACAACCGGGAAATTCAGGCAATTCTCGGACGAAAATGTAAAATTGTATGTATATAACAATTTGTACTATTTAAAGAGTGAAATAAATGTATTTATATTGTTTAGAATATGTGAAAATGTTCTAACAATACTGACGAGTAAGAATTCAGTGTTGGAAAAATTCACTGAGTTGAAACGGGTGAAACGGTGCCAAAACCGGCATTAAAAACCCTAACCGGAGCAATAAAAGACGGTAAACTTCTGGGATTGATTTTGATCAAACGGAAGCAGATTAAATTGATCCGACTGCACAGGAGACCTCAGGAACACGCCGGGACGATTTCAGGAAAATTTCGGCTCGAACCGGCATCGGTCAAAAAGTAGTCGAATTAATGTGAATAGTGAAAGTCAAAGTCAACTTTCACTTTTGTATTTATGACATCATTAATCCATTTAATAAATGGAAAGAATTAAGGTGGTTGGTGGAATGAAAGGCCATGATTCATTTAGCTTTTGATCTAAAGGCCAAGATTTGGCCAAAATTCACCCTTTTTAATTTTTGAAAATTATGGAAAGAAATGGCTTGGAAAGATGTCAAATTTTGATTGGTTTAGAGCCAAATTAATTGGCTTTCTTGCATGGTTAAGTCGGCAACTTAGAAACAAAAAGGGCCGAGACATTATTTTCACGCAAAAGCCATAACAAAAATTTCTAAGTTTTTCCCATGGTGTCTACGTGAGGGACCAAAGGAGAACCAAGCTTTCTCTTCAATTTTTCTTCACAAAAAGTGTGTCAAAACACTCCTTGAAGACAAAGGAAGCATTAGACCAAGGTAACTCCCTTTTTCACTTAAATTTTCATGGTTTTTCTTCTTAAAATCCGTGGGTGAATAGTGAGAAAAAGATGGAAAATTTTGGGTTGTTTTCCATTGAATTGATGTTGGGTTTTGTTAAGGATGGAATAAGGAGGAAAATCATGTAATTTGTGTAAAGAAAAACTGAAATTTGGTTGGTTTTTCAAGGGAAAATCCGTGGGTTACCTTAGGTAACCAATGAGAAAAAGTTGTGGTTAATTGGTAATATGCTTTCCAAGTTTAATTTTGTGAAGAATAAAGCATGAATTCATTGTGAAAAGTTTGAAAAAAAATTTTTTGTGTGAATTTCATAAAGTGGCCGTGGGGTTTACTAATGGATTGGAAGGAGATTTTTGCTTGATTTATGTGATGTTTGGTGAATTTAAATCATGCAATTTAATGTGTAAATGGTGGCAATGTGATTGAAAGAATGAAACAAAATTGTTTGGCATGTTTTCGTTCTTTGGCCGTGGGGTATAAGTGTGTAAAAACCCTAGGAAAATTGGTTGAAAATGCAAAGAAAATGGGCTTGAAAATGTGTTAAAAACGTGACATTTGAATGGCCTAAAGTGTGGTGAAAGTTTGACAAAATTTGGTTCGGTTTGGTTGTGAAAACCGAAACCAAATAAAGGGTAAAATTGTGAAAAAAATATTGTAATGTGGGTGATAATGTGGAATTGGAAATTTGTGGGTTTTTATGTAAAAGTTTGGAAAACTTTTACATAAAATAGGCTTGTGGTATAGTACGTGGCAGGTACATATGGTTCGAGGCGTACCTAACGCCGGAAGCCTTAAATTTACGCCGAAATGCTACCGAAATTTCAAAAACGGTATTCGGGGTAAAATAGGAATTTAAAATAAAAGTTAGGGCCGGGACGGAAACCCGAGTCCCTAACGGAAAAAGTGAATAAGGAAAACCTAAGGGGCGGTTCATAAATAGTAACCCGTCCCCTTGAAAATGTAAAAACGTGAGTGAAATTGAAAAACCGACCCCGAGGGGGGGGGCGTTTTTGGAAATGAAATAAAGGTCCGAGTCGGGAACGGAAAACCCGAGCCTCAGAGACCTAGGTCGGGAAAGTCTAGATGAACGTTTTAAATACTAGTGAAACGTCCATTTGAGACTCCGAAACGATAGAAAATCGCTAAACCGACGTAAGGGTCGGAATAGTGCTTCCCGAGGGCCGGGAAAAACAAAAAATGGAAATAAAATAGAAACGAACCCGGTAATGATTAGAAAAAAAAAATCAAAAAAAGTTCCTGAGAGCCAAAAATGCAGTCTGGATCAATAAAATTCTGTCAGGGGCAAAACTGCAATTTTGCCAAAATATTGGGGTAAAATCGTAATTTTGCAAAAGTTGGGGGAAAATGGTGAAAATAATAAATAAAACCTAAAAAGTTATAAATAGGTTTTATTTAAGCTTTTTAATGAAAAATAAAAGCTATAAATGGGAAAGAAATTAACAGACATAGTTTTGTCTGTAGGATCCCAAAATCGGCCTACAAGGAAGGCGATTCAAGATCCAAGAGAGAGAAAGGGAACAGTCTGATAAGGTAAGTTCAGACATTTACCTGTCTGCAACATATAACAATATTGTGCTAACCTTAATGTACTAACTATAAGTTAGGTACATATGTGCTACGGGCACTATGATAGAATAGAGAGAGAGACGAAATGTGCTACGGGCACTATAAGAATGGGACACATGGTTAATTGTGCTTCGGGCACTAGAGCGAGGTTAATGAAACTCATTCACCTAAAATTAAAATGTGAACCATTCCTAACCACGGGACAATGTGAAGTCACCGGATTAGAATGTTAAAAAAAGTCAGTAATGAAACCACTTTCTGGCGTACCAGCCTTCTGTAGGAAAATAAACCGGTAAAAACATATCAGAGTGGCGCAGCGGAACAATAAAAATTTTTAGATCGTTAAATATCTCATGATGCCATATACAATAAATCAACAACAATTAAAACTCATACCTCAAGGACGCCAATATGCAGGAGGAGAATGACTGGAGGCTTCAACCAACTAGCCTTCTCTACTATTCTCCAATTCCCGAATGGCTGAGTGTGTGGGCACTCTGAACCTCGATCGGTATGCTAGCACTGCTAGTCTTCTTCCGACCACCCAGATCTCTAAAGAACTTTATTGTCACGATGAGCTGTGCAACAATAAGCCTGCTCACCTGAGAGTCTGTGGTCTGAGAGAACTGGAGTGGCAGGACCTCTATTTATAGACCTGCATGAGGTGAATCTCTGAATTTGAATTGGATTAGGAAAAGATATTTTCCCTTATCCAAACCCATAAAATCCGAATTTTTTCAAGGGATAATCTCCACTAAAAATTCGGTTTTCTTAGGATGGATCCAATCCAAATCTCAACAAGATTTTAACTAGAATCTTATCTCCCTTTTTCAACCAAAAAATCCGAAATTCACAAGGAGAAAATCCTCCAAAAAATTTCGGCCATTATGGATAAGGGAGAATCAAAATTCCACTAGGATTTTCAAGCTAAATCTCATCTCAACCTTATCCAAAAAAATAACCGAATTCTCCTTGGATTTAGGCTCCAAAATTTCGGCCACTTTTAGGGAAGAAGAGAATCCAAATTCAACTAGGATTCAAGCTTGAATTTACCCTAAAAACTAATCCACAAAATCCGAAATTTTCATGCGCATTATCCTCAAAAATTTCGTCCCTTATTTGTTGGGATTTGGATTCAAAATTCAAGTAGGATTCTAACAAGATTATCCTCTCCAAATCCAACTCAAATTCGAATTTCAAACCTTGTGGATTTTCCACAACAAATTCGAATCCTACTTGGACTGTGATTCAAAATTTGAATTTCAAATTTCAAATTCAAATTTCAAATTTTAAATTTCAAATTTCAAATTTAAATTTCAAATTCAAATTTCAAATTCGAATTTCAAATTCAAATTTCAAATTCAAATTTCAAATTCAAAATTCAAATTTCAAATTTCAAAATTCAAATTTCAAATTTCAAAATTCAAATTTCAAATTCCACAAAACGGTTGTATTTCATGTTCTTGTTCTCATGGATAATTTTCTACAACTCCAATCCAATCTCAAATAAAATCATGGCAACTTTATTTGGAGTTCGAATAACTGTGTACTCTATTATCCAAAACAAAATCTAAATCCAACCGGAGAGAATCTTGTCTACCATCCTAATCCTGTGTCATCACCATCCATGCATAATAAACTAGCCAATAGCATACACAAATCAATTTGCCAAACGTTAAGGAATTATGTGGAGCTAGTAGAGGGACTGATTGGACATATATAATCGGGCTCCCGTGATTCCATATGATCATCATTCTGTACCGAACAACTCAATCATATGATCACTAATTTCAGAGTCACACCACTATAAACCTGAAACTGAACTCCCAATTATATACCGTATTACGTAAGCCTGTGACGAGCTACCATCCAATGACCTTGTCACATATGCAAAACCCTCATATGATATCCATGATCAGCCTTAGGTCAAAGTCCGTTTAATCCTACTGATCAGGCTATCTTAAAGTTCCATTATACTACCGAATCTAGAAAATGATTATTCACCATATGTGAATAAGAAGTCATCCGCCCAGCAGACGACCCAAGGCCTTGTCCATTTTCACATTCAGTATAATGCCTTTAAGAGGATACCTTTAACTCCTCAGAGCTATGATTCCGATATCTGCAAACAAACCCTTCATCGTATACAAGTCATGCACCCAACGAACCGGTCTATAAGCTTACTACCTCTGAGACGCTTTAGCCATTGGAACATCAAAGTACACAAGTCATATACATGAAGTAGTTCATTTACTCAGGATTAAGGTTATTGCATAATGAACGTCAAAAGCAGATTGATCCACTCATAGCGGACTACGTAGATCAATCACGCTTTAGTCCGGGTCTAATATGTCACCACCAAGCAACATATCCATGTCTCTACTTGGGAGTCCAGCTCCAGACAGTCAAGACAGACCGTCCCCTCTAAGGCTTTAGACAACATAATAGTCTTAACATGAGTTAGATGCTCGGTCTAACCCCATAGACTACAGACCATAGTTTAGACTGCTTACTTTAGAATATTGTCTTCTCGCATACAAAAGTCCATTGCATGCAACGTTCTAACAGTTTTAACACAAGCAGTCAGTGAGCCATATTTGCTTACATTTACTTTAACATGTAAATAAGACGAGGACAGATAGCAATGTAATGAATAACCTCTAAGTATAATTTTATTATCCAGTTCAAAATGAATACATCAAAATGTCTCTAATACTTAGGGCATTTCCTAACACCTTCCGTATAGGGAGGTACTTTTGCCTTCGGGGCTATGAGATAAGGCTGTGGAGGTCAGCACTGATGTACCGCTCCCAGTTATGTACTATTTTGCCTTTGGGGCTATGAGATTAAGACTGTGGAGGTCAGCACTAATGTACCGCTCCTAGTCATGCGCACTTAAATGGTACTGCCAACTTGAGCTCAAAACCAGAACGTAAATAAAGATAATGACCTAAAACTGAAACTGTGCCATAATTGAGCATAAGACAGTTTAGTGAGAGCACTAACATCGCGGTAGATGTACTAGTGTGATACAGTAGTGTGGTCAACCTTACTATTCACGTATGAATAGTGGTCAAAGTTACTATTCATGGATGAATAGTGGACAACGGTACTATTCACTATGAATAGTACTATTCATAGAAATTTTATTTCTTGCATGTTTGAACTTACTGAGCCTGTAGCTCACCATTTTTGCTAATGTTGCAGGTAAGCGACCAGCTCAGTAGCTTATTTGACTGGATGCGGACGGGATGGCGCGTGTCAAATGGGATAACTGGGCGAGGGATATGGTACTGCCAGAGTCTTGCCGCTGAGCGTTAAAGTGAAGGAAAAAAAAAAAGGGGAAACAGTTCTTTTGTAATTATATATATTTTACAAAAGCACTGTATTATTTATATTACTTTGTACCTATCAACAAAGTAAATAGTGGAAAAAGATTTTATATGATGTTTAAAGAAAAAATTTTTTTTTCCCAAAAACGTCATGATTTAAAAAGAATAGAGAGATAAGCCGGCGACCCATGAGAGTACAATCTATCGCAGTTAGCGATAAAGCTCAACTGTAATAGTATTGTATGATCTCCACGAGGGGCGGGCTGTCACAGGTAGTGGACATTCCAGTTGTTGGTGGACGCCAACATATTGGGGTGAGAGTGTCGGCACGGGCAGTACAGGCATTTAGGGCCAGCAGTCCTCCTATGTTCGACGGTGTACGACAGTCGATGGAGACCAAGGACTGGCTCCATGCCGTAGAGAGGATGATGGTGATATGCGATATCGATCGAGATATGTGGATCCAGTTGGCAGTCAGTATGTTTCAGGGAGACGCTCGAGTGTTCTGGCAATATTGCGACCAGGAGATTTTATTGGGATTCAGTTGGGCTGAGTTCTGTCAGCGGTTGGCTGATCAGTTTCAACCTAGGGATCCAGCACCTGCTCCAGCACCTCCAGAGAGACAAGAGGCTGATGCACCTGCGTACCCTAGATTTGATGAGGTCAGGGATTACATTCTCCAGACCGAGAGGATGGTCATGCTGTCTGGTGAGACAGTTATGTCTTATGCAGCACGGTTTGAGGAGACCATTCGGAGGAGATGTCCGTTGCCTAACCTCACGGAAGCAAACTGCTGTGAGCTGTTTTGGAAAGGCTTATCCTTGGAGCTGAGACCGATGGTGATCAAGCAATTTCCTCCGATGCTCCAAGAGTTCGTGGTAACGATCAGGGCGATCGAGAGAGAGATTCTGATCGAGCATCTGACGCAGAGTCGACGAGAGACACTGGGTCAAGATGAGATGTTTGCACGCATCTTCGGGCTGAGAATAATGATGAATGATCATGAAGCCGGACCGTCTAGACCACGAGGTGATGACTCAGGACAGGGAACATTACCTAGGAGTGGTGATGACTCAAATGAGTCCGATGACGATGAGGATCCAGAAGAATATCCTCTAGTCCCAGATGTAGGGAACGAGTGATCAGTAGATGTGTATATGTACATAAGTAGCTTAGAGAGAAAAGCTCTTTTGTATAGACTTGTGGCCATTTTGTATAAACGGCCGATGTATATATGACTGGTGATGACTATGTATGACATATAAATGTCTTGCTATGAATGAAATACCAAAATGATTATATGTTGTACGATGATGTGGCTTTACAGTACCCTAAATTTCGTAAATTGATATAATTTTACGAATGCAGTTATGGAAAAGCTAACGGTGAATTATTGTGCCATAATAGGACAATAGCCAAGATAGTGGATTTGAGAAATCGACCAGAGGGACGAGAGCGACGTCCTGATGTTATGGAGAGACTGGATAGATACAAGCTTTGTTGGAAGCTCAGATGCAAGAAAATGCGAATCTGAGGCAACGGGTAGAGGAGCTAGAGCAGAGACAAGGCTCTGAGGGTACCCAAGTAGAACAACAAGCTGAGGTAGATCCGGTTATCCCTCCAGCTGCTGTAAATGAAAGAGCTCCTGAACCACAACCAGTATTAAATCTAGAACCCCTCTATGAAAGATTCAGGCGTATGAGACCGTCAGAATTTGAAGGGTTTACAAATCCCTTAGAGGCTGAAGACTGGTTGTCGTCATTACAAGTGATTATGGAGTTCATGAACCTAACCGACCGAGAGAAGGTTGCATGTGCGTCTTTTGTGCTGAGAAAAGATGCTCGATTTTGGTGGGACACCGTGCGAATGAGAAGAGACGTGTCTACCATGAGTTGGGCGGAATTTCTGGAAGAATTTAACCAGAAATATTACGACCCTGCATCTCTGAGACAGCAACAGAAAGAATTCTCAGAGCTGACACAAGGGAACATGTCGGTAAGCGAAGTCTGCCGAAAGTTCGACCAGTTATCCCGTCTATGTCCCTACGTAGTCCCTACTGAGAGGGAGAAGATACAGAAAATGATCGGGATGTTCAGGCCAGAAATTGCTGCGTTAGTAGACACTGGACTAGTACCACCTACTTCTGTAGCAGACTGTGTGAGTCGGGCCTTTAGAGCTGAGTTTCATGTAGCCCGACAGAAAGAGGAAAGAGAGAAACACTGGGAGGCAAAGAAGAAGGAGAGGGCTTTGGCGAAGTCTACGCAAGTTGGTCAATCGAGCAAGCCAAGTCAGAATGCGAAACCAAGCCAGGGCAACAATCAAGGATCCCAGCAAAATAAGAGAAAAGGGAATTTTTCTGGGAATCGCCAGGGCAATAATCGAAACCAGCAGCGGAGAACAGCTGGTAATGCAGAGTCTAATGTGCAAAACTGCCCTACATGCGGGAAAAGACATTCTGGGCAATGCAGATTTGGGCCACTAGTTTGCTACGAATGTGGAAAGGAAGGCCATTACGCCAGGAACTGTCCCAATAGGCAGGGTGGACAAAGCACTTCCCAACCGCACCAGACACGCCCACAAGCCCATTCCCTTCAAGCCAGAGTGGAAGAGTCACCAGTGATGCCGTAACGCCAGGAGCGTATGCAACGTGCTGATGCTCGTGTGATGGCCTACAGCAAGGAAGATGCAGAGGCAGGAACATCAAACGTGGTGACAGGTCAGCTTCCTGTTGCTAGTCATGTAGCCTCTGTACTATTCGATTCCGGTGCTACGCATTCATTTGTTTCCTATGCATTTGCTGACAAGATAGGACTTCCTAAGGATAATATGGGAAGGGTATTTAAGACAGCCTTACCTTCTGGGGAAGTATTGTTGTCCAATTACTGGCTACCTTATGTACCAGTACATGTGGCAAATAGGGAACTATATGCTGAGTTGATCGTAATGGAGATCATGGATTACGATGTGATTTTAGGCATGGATTTCCTAGGGAAATACCAAGCTACGATCGACTGCCGAAATCGAAAGATAGTCTTCCAACCCGAGGAAGAAGAGAGTTTCGAGTATGTTGATACTTCTCGAAGACCCGGGAAGATGATGATCAGTTCGCTGAGAGCAAGCAAGCTGATAGCCAGTGGTTGCATGGGATATCTGGCGTATGTGGTGGATACTGCAGAGGAACAGAAGCTTCAACCTGAAGATGTTCCTGTGGTTAATGAGTTTCTTGACGTATTTCCGGAAGAGTTACCAGGGATACCACCAGAGAGAGAAATCTCGTTTGAAATTGAGTTGATGCCTGGAACAGCACCTATTTCCAAAGCACCATACCGCATGGCTCCAGTGGAGTTAAAGGAGCTGCAGGTACAATTAAAGGAGCTTTTGGATAAAGGATTCATCAGGCCGAGTTTTTCTCCATGGGGTGCACCTGTGTTATTCGTCAAGAAAAAGGATGGGACATTCCGACTGTGCATTGATTACCGGGAGTTGAATAAGGTTACAATCAAAAATAGGTATCCGTTACCTAGAATTGATGACCTATTCGACCAGTTAAAAGGCGCAGCGGTATTTTCCAAGATCGACTTACGATCAGCATATCACCAGCTGAGAATTAAAGAGAGTGATATTCCTAAGACGGCGTTTAGGACTCGTTATGGTCACTACGAGTTCCTTGTGATGCCATTCGGATTGACAAATGCGCCAGCAGCATTCATGGATTTGATGAACAGGATTTCTAAAGAGTATCTAGATAAGTTTGTCATTGTATTCACTGATGACATTCTTATATACTCGAAGACTCATGAGGAGCACAAGGAGCATCTGAGGATAGTGCTAAATACGATACGGAAGCATCAACTGTATGCCAAATTCTCAAAATGTGAGTTTTGGCTGGACAGAGTACATTTCCTCGGACATGTTGTATCCCAGGAAGGTATTGCGGTAGATCCGACAAAGGCAGAGGCAATTAACCAGTGGCCTGCACCCAAGAGTGTAACTGAAATACGCAGTTTCTTGGGATTGGCTGGTTATTATCGGTGATTTGTAGAGGGATTCGCGTGATTAGCTGCACCTCTTACTGCTCTTACACGCAAGGAAAGGAAGTACGAGTGGACTATGGAATGCGAAAGAAGCTTCCAGGAGTTAAAGAGGCGACTGACAAGCGCACCAATCCTTACGCTTCCCACTAAAGGGGAGAAGTTCGTGATCTACAGTGATGCATTGAAAATAGGATTGGGAGCAGTCCTGATGCAAGACGGCAAGGTGATTGCCTATGCTTCCTGTCAATTAAAGGATCATGAAAGGAATTATCCTACGCATGACCTTGAACTTGCTGCAGTAGTGTTCGCACTTAAAATTTGGCGACACTCTCTCTATGGAGCTCAATGTCAGATTTTCACTGATCACCAAAGCTTGAAGTATTTCTTCACGCAAAAAGAGCTCAATATGCGACAGAGACGATGGTTGGAACTGGTGAAGGATTATGATTGTGAAATCCTATACCATCCAGGAAAGGCCAACCGTGTAGCGGATGCTCTAAGTATAAAGTCTACCATATCGCACCAGCTACCAATAAACAGGCTTCCGAAGCTGTGACAACCGGGAAATTCAGGCAGTTCTCGGATGAAAAATGTACAATTGTATGTATATAACAATTTGTACTATTTAAAGAGTGAAATAAATGTATTTATATTGTTCAGAATATATGAAAATGTTCTAACAATACTGACGAGTAAGAATTCAGTGTTAGAAAAATTCACTGAGTTGAAACGGGTGAAACGGTGCCAAAATCGGCCTTGAAAACCCTAACCGGAGCAATAAAAGACGGTAAACTTCCGGGATTGATTTTGATCAAACGGAAGCAGATTAAATTGATCCGACCGCACAGGAGACCTCAGGAACACGCCGGGACGATTTCAGGAAAATTTCGGCTCGAACCGGCATCGGTCAAAAAGTAGTCGAATTAATGTGAATAGTGAAAGTCAAAGTCAACTTTCACTTTTGTATTTATGACATCATTAATCCATTTAATAAATGGAAAGAATTAAGGTGGTTGGTGGAATGAAAGGCCATGATTCATTTACCTTTTGATCTAAAGGCCAAGATTTGGCCAAAATTAACCCTTTTTAATTTTTGAAAATTATGGAAAGTAATGGCTTGAAAGGTGCCTAAATCCCATTGGCTAATGACCAAATTAATTGGTCTTTTAGTGGCATAAGTCGGCCACTTTTGGAGTGAAAGGCCGAAACCATTTTCATGCAAAACCAAAGAACAAAATTTTTCTAAGTTTTCTTCCATGGCATGTACGTGAGCCACCCAAGGGAAACCAAGTTTTCTCTTCAAATTTTCTTCACAAAAAGTGTGTCAAAACACTCCTTGAAGACAAAGGAAGCAATTGATTAAGGTATCTTCCCTTGCACTTGATTTTTTCATGGTTTTTCTTCTTAAAATCCGTGGGTGAATAGTGATAGAAAGATGGAAAATTTTTGGTTGTTTTCCATTGAATTGATGTTGGGTTTTGTTAAGGATGAAATAAGGAAGAAAACCATGCAAATTGTGTAAAGAAAAACCAAATTTTGGTTGGTTTTTCAAAGGTAAATCCGTGGGTTACCTTGAGTAACCAATGAGAAAAAAATTTTGGTTAATGGTTAACATGCTTTCTAAGTTTAAATTTGTGAAGAATAAAGCTTGTATTTCATTATGAAAAGCTTGGAAAAAATTTCTTGTGTGAAATACATGATGTGGCCGTGGGGTTGTTATGGTTTGGAAGAAAATTTTTGCATGTTTTATGTGGTAATTGGTTGATTGGAATTATGCATTTCAATATGCAAATGATGAATTTATAATGGAAAGAATGAAACAAAATTTTTTGGTATGTTTTCATTCAATGGCCGTGGGGTATAAATGTGTAAAAACCCTAGGAAATTTGGTTGAAAATGCCAAGAAAATGGGCTTGAAAATGTGTTAAAAAACATGACATTGAATGGCCTAAAATGTGGTGAAAGTTTGACAAAATTTGGTTCGGTTTGGTTGTGAAAACCGAAACCAAATTAAGGGTAAAAATGTGAAAAAAATTTTGTAATGTGGGTGATAATGTGAAATTTGAAATTTGTGGGCTTTTATGTAAAAGTTTGGAAAACTTTTACATAAAATGGGCTTGTGGTATAGTACGTGGCAGGTACTTATGGTTCGAGGCGTACCTAATGCCGGAAGCCTTAAAATTACGCCGAAATGCTGCCGAAATTTCAAAAAACGGCGTTCGGGGTAAAATAGGAATTTAAATTAAAAGTTAGGGCCAGGACGGAAACCCGAGTCCCTAACGGAAAAATTGAATAAGGAAAAATTTAAGGGGTGGGTCGTGAATAGTAACCCGTCCCCTTAAAAATGAAAAACGCGTGTGAGATTGAAAAACCGACCCCGAGGGGGGGGCGTTTTTGGAAATGAAATAAAGGTCCGAGTCGGGAACGGAAAACCCGAGCCTCGGAGACCTAGGTCGGGAAAGTCTAGATGAACGTTTTAAATACTAGTGAAACGTCCATTTGAGACTCCGAAACGATAGAAAATCGCTAAACCGACGTGAGGGTCGGAATAGTGCTTCCCGAGGGCCGGGAAAGCAAAAAGTGGAAATAAAACAGAAACGAACCCGGTAATGATTAGGAAAGAGTCAGAAAAGTTCCTGAGAGCCAAAAATGCAGTCTGGATCAATAAAATTCCGTCAGGGGCAAAACTACAATTTTGCCAAAATATTGGGGTAAAATCGTAATTTTGCAAAAGTTAGGGGAAAAAGGTGAAAATAATAAATAAAACCTAAAAAGTTATAAATAGGTTTTATTTAAGCTTTTTAATGAAAAATAAAAGCTATAAATGGGAAAGAAATTAACAGACATAGTTTTGTCTGTAGGATCCCAAAATCGGCCTACAAGGAAGGCGATTCAAGATCCAAGAGAGAGAAAGGAAACAGTCTGATAAGGTAAGTTCAGACATTTACCTGTCTGCAACATATAGCATTATTGTTGCTAACTTTAATGTACTAACTATAAGTTAGGTACATATGTGCTACGGGCACTATGATAGAATAGAGAGAGAGACGTAATGTGCTACGGGCACTATAAGAATGGGACACATGGTTAATTGTGCTTCGGGCACTAGAGCGAGGTTAATAAAACTCACTCACCTAAAATTAAAATGTGAACCATTCCTAACCACGGGACAATGTGAAGTCACCGGGTTAGAATGTTAAAAAGTCGGTAATGAAACCACTTTCTGGCGTACCAGCCTTCCGTACAGGGAGGTACTATTTTTGCCTTCGGGGCTATGAGACTAAGGCTGTGGAGGTTAGCACTGATGTACCGCTCTCAGTCATATAAAATTTTGCCTTCGGGGCTATGAGATTAAGGCTGTGGAGGTCAGCACTAATGTACCGCTCCCAGTCATGCACACTTAAATGGTACTGCCAACCGAGCTCAAAACCAGAACGTAATTAAAGATAATGACCTAAAACTGAAACTGTGCCATAATTGAGCATAAGACAGTTTAGTGAGAGCACTAACAGCGCGGTAGATGTACTAGTGTGATACAGTGGTGTGGTCAAAGTTACTATTCACGTATGAATAGTGGTCAAAGTTACTATTTATAGATGAATAGTGGTCAACGGTACTATTCACGATAAATAGTACTATTCATAGAAATTTTATTTCTTGCATGTTTGAACTTACTGAGCCTGTAGCTCACCATTTTTGCTAATGTTGCAGGTAAGCGACCAGCTCAGTAGCTTATTTGACTGGATGCGGACGGGATGGTGCGTGTCAAATGGGATAACTGGGCGAGGGATATGGTACTGCCAGAGTCTTGCCGCTGAGCATTAAAGTGAATTGGAAAAAAAAAGGAGAAACAGTTCTTTTGTAATTATATATATATTTTACAAAAGTACTGTATTATTTATATTACTTTGTACTTATCAACAAAGTAAATAGTGGAAGAAGATTTCATATGATGTTTAAAGAAAATAAATAAATAAATTTTTCCCCAAAAACGACCCGATTTTAAAAGAGAGTGAGATAAGCCGGCGACCCACGAGAGTACAATCTATCGCAGTTAGCGATAAGCTCAACTGTAATAGTATTGTATGATCTCTACGAGGGGCGGGTCGCCACAGAAGCCATTGCAGCAAGAGATAAATTTTTTGAACTTGGAGCTGATATCTGGAAGATTAGCTGCACTCCAAGTGGAATCATCGCTATGTGAGGATATAAAGGAAGCTCAGAGGCGAGATCCAGCAATGGCAAGTGCTCAAGAAGGAATTTCCAAGGATGGAATAATCCTTTATCAAGGAAGGATAAATGTTCCAGCTGATGAAGAACTTAGAAGACGGATCATGTCAGAAGCCCACGAGACACCTTATTCGGTTCACCCCGGAGCTAGCAAGATGTATCAGGACTTGAAGTTACAGTTCTGGTGGAAAGGGATGAAGAATGATATAGCTAAATTCGTGAGCAGATGCATGACCTGTCAAAGAATCAAAGCGGAACATAAACATCCAGCAGGAAGATTGGAACCACTGGAGATTCCTAAATGGAAATGGGAACACATTACAATGGATTTTGTAGTGGGACTCCCAAAAACCCGAGAAGGTTATGATGCCGTTTGGGTTATTGTGGACAGACTGACCAAGACGGCACGGTTTATAGCTGTCAAGATGACTTTCTCGCTGGAAAAGTTTGCTCAGCTGTACATAACTCATGTCGTCAGACTACATGGAGTACCGAAATCCATTGTATCAGATCGAGATGCACGGTTCACTTCGAATTTCTGGAAGTGTGTGCAAGAGGCCATGGGTACTGAATTGAGACTCAGTACGGCTTTTCATCCGCAAACAGACGGTCAGTCAGAGCGGACAATTCAGACGTTAGAGGACATGCTTCGAGCTTGTGTTATGGATTTTGCGGGAAATTGGAACGAGAAGTTACCATTGATTGAATTCTCGTACAATAATAGTTACCAAGCTTCGATAGGCATGGCACCTTACGAGGCTTTGTATGGACGGAAGTGCAGATCACCATTACATTGGTACGATTTGCGAGAAAAGCAGTTGCATAAGACGGATTTCATGCAAGAGACTTCCGATGCAGTTGCTAGAATTCAGCGTCAAATGAAAATTACGCAAAGCCGACAAAAGAGTTATGCGGACAAAAGGCGAAGATCTTTGGAGTTTGACGAAGGAGACTTCGTGTTTCTCAAGGTATCGCCCATGAAGGGGATTATGCGTTTCGGTAAGAAGGGGAAACTGAGTCCAAGATACATTGGACCTTATGAAATTATCGAACGCATTGGAAAGGTCGCTTACAGATTAGCGCTACCTCCAGAATTGTCGGCAGTGCACAATGTATTTCATGTGTCGATGCTGAGAAAATATATACCAGATCCGTCCCATGTATTGAAGCATGAGCCTATTCAAATCCACGAGGATTTGACATATGAGGAACAGCCTATTCAAGTACTAGCTCGTGAAGAGAAAGTACTGAGGAATAAGGTAATCCCACTAGTGAAGATTTTGTGGAAAAATCACAATATTGAAGAAGCTACGTGGGAACGAGAAGATGAGATGAGGAGTTTATACCCCCATTTGTTCTAATTTTCGAGGACGAAAATTTTATAAGGAGGGGTGAATGTGATAACCGGGAAATTCAGGCAGTTCTCGGATGAAAAATGTACAATTGTATGTATATAACAATTTGTACTATTTAAAGAGTGAAATAAATGTATTTATATTGTTCAGAATATATGAAAATGTTCTAACAATACTGACTAGTAAGAATTTAGTGTTGGAAAAATTCATTGAGTTGAAACGGGTGAAACGGTGCCAAAATCGGCATTGAAAACCCTAACCGGAGCAATAAAAGACGGTAAACTTCCGGGATTGATTTTGATCAAACGGAAGCAGATTAAATTGATCCGACTGCACAGGAGACCTCAGGAACACGCCAGGACGATTTCAGGAAAATTTCGGCTCGAACCGGCATCAGTCAAAAAGTAGTCGAATTAATGTGAATAGTGAAAGTCAAAGTCAACTTTCACTTTGCATTTATGACATCATAAATCAAGTTTATTAAATGGAATAAATAAGGTGGTTGGTGGCATTAATGGCTACGATTTAATCACCTTTTGATCTAAAGGCCAACATTTGGCCAAAAATTTCCATTTTTAATTTTTGAAAATTATGGAAAGTAATGGCTTGGAAAGGTGTCAAATTTTGATTGGTTTAGGGCCAAATTAATTGGCTTTTGGGTGGCTTAAGTCGGCAACTTTGGGAATGAAATGGCCGAAGTCCATTTTCATGCAAAACCAAAGAACAAAATTTTTCTAAGTTCTCTTTCATGGTGTACGTGAGCCACCCAAGGGAAACCAAGTTTTCTCTTCAAATTTTCTTCACAAAAAGTGTGTCAAAACACTCCTTGAAGACAAAGGAAGCAATTAATTAAGGTATCTTCCCTTGCACTTGATTTTTTTCATGGTTTTTCTTCTTAAAATCCGTGGGTGAATAGTGATTGGAAGATGGAAAAATTTTGGTTGTTTTTCATGGATTTGATGTTGGGTTTTGTTAAGGATGAAATAAGGAAGAAAACCATGCAAATTGTGTAAAGAAAAACCAAATTTTGGTTGGTTTTTCAAAGGTAAATCCGTGGGTTACCTTGAGTAACCAATGAGAAAAAAATTTTGGTTAATGGTTAACATGCTTTCTAAGTTTAAATTTGTGAAGAATAAAGCTTGTATTTCATTATGAAAAGCTTGGAAAAAATTTCTTGTGTGAAATACATGATGTGGCCGTGGGGTTGTTAATGGTTTGGAAGAAAACTTTTGCATGTTTTATGTGGTAATTGGTTGATTGGAATTATGCATTTCAATATGCAAATGATGAATTTATAATTGAAAGAATGAAACAAAATTTTTTGGCATGTTTTCATTCTTTGGCCGTGGGTTGTACAAGGGTAAAAACCCTCGGAAGTTTGGTTGAAAATGCAAAGAAAATGGGCTTGAAAATGTGTTAAAAACGTGACATTTGAATGGCCTAAAGTGTGGTGAAAGTTTGACAAAATTTGGTTCGGTTTGGTTGTGAAAACCGAAACCAAATTAAGGGTAAAATTGTGAAAAAATTTTGTTATGTGGGTGATAATGTGAAATTGGGAAATTGTGGGCTTTTATGTAAAAGTTTGGAAAAATTTTACATAAAATAGGCTTGTGGTATAGTACGTGGCAGGTACATATGGTTCGAGGCGTACCTAACGCCGGAAGCCTTAAAATTACGCCGAAATGCTGCCGAAATTTAAAAAACGGCATTCGGGGTAAAATAGGAATTTAAAATTAAAAGTTAGGGCCGGGACGGAAACCCGAGTCCCTAACGGAAAAATTGAATAAGGAAAAAGACATTTAATTTAAGGGGTGGGTCTTGAATAGTAACCCGTCCCCTTGAAAATGAAAAACGTGAGTGAGATTGAAAAACCGACCCCGAGGGGGGGGCATTTTTGGAAATAAAATAAAGGTCCGAGTCGGGAACGGAAAACCCGAGCCTCAGAGACCTAGGTCGGGAAAGCCTAGATGAACGTTTTAAATACTAGTGAAACGTCCATTTGAGACTCCGAAACGATAGAAAATCGCTAAACCGACGTAAGGGTCGGAATAGTGCTTCCCGAGGGTCGGGAAAGCAAAAAGTGGAAATAAAATAGAAACGAAACCGGTAATGATTAGAAAAGAGTCAGAAAAGTTCCTGAGAGCCAAAAATGCAGTCTAGATCAATAAAATTCCGTCAGGGGCAAAACTGTAATTTTGCCAAAATATTGGGGCAAAATCGTAATTTTGCAAAAGTTGGGGGAAAATGGTGAAAATAATAAATAAAACCTAAAAAGTTATAAATAGGTTTTATTTAAGCTTTTTAATGAAAAATAAAAGCTATAAATGGGAAAGAAATTAACAGACATAGTTTTGTCTGTAGGATCCCAAAATCGGCCTACAAGGAAGGCGATTCAAGATCCAAGAGAGAGAAAGGGAACAGTCTGATAAGGTAAGTTCAGACATTTACCTGTCTGCAACATATAGCAAGATTGTGCTAACTTTAATGTACTAACTATAAGTTAGGTACATATGTGCTACGGGCACTATGATAGAATAGAGAGAGAGACGAAATGTGCTATGGGCACTATAAGAATGGGACACATGGTTAATTGTGCTTCAGGCACTAGAACGAGGTTAATGAAACTCACTCATCTAAAATTAAAATGTGAACCATTCCTAACCACGGGGCAATGTGAAGTCACCGGGTTAGAATGTTAAAAAGTCGGTAATGAAACCACTTTCTGGCGTACCAGCCTTCCGTACAGGGAGGTACTTTTGCCTTCGGGGTAATGAGATTAAGGCTGTGGAGGTCAGCACTAATGTACCGCTCCCAGTCATGCGCACTTAAATGGTACTGCCAACCTGAGCTCAAAACCAGAACGTAAATAAAGATAATGACCTAAAACTGAAACTGTGCCATAATTGAGCATAAGACAGTTTAGTGAGAGCACTAACATCGCGGTAGATGTACTAGTGTGATACAGTGGTGTGGTCAACCTTACTATTCACGTATGAATAGTGGTCAAAGTTACTATTTAAGTATGAATAGTGGTCAATGGTACTATTCATGATGAATAGTACTATTCATGATGAATAGTACTATTCATGATGAATAGTACTATTCATAGCAATTTTATTTCTTGCATGTTTGAACTTACTGAGCCTGTAGCTCACCATTTTTGCTAATGTTGCAGGTAAGCGACCACCTCAGTAGCTTGTTTGACTGGATGCGTACGGGATGGCGCGTGTCAAATGGGATAACTGGGCGAGGGATATGGTACTGCCAGAGTCTTGCCGCTGAGCGTCAAAGTGAAGGAAAAAAAAAAGGGGAAAACAGTTCTTTTGTAATTATATATATTTTACAAAAGTACTGTATTATTTATATTACTTTGTACTTATCAACAAAGTAAATAGTGGAAAAAGATTTTATATGATGTTTAAAGAAAAAAAAAAATTTTCCCACAAACGTCATGATTTTAAAAGAAAGAGAGATAAGCCGGCGACCCATGAGAGTACAATCTATCGCAGTTAGCGATAAGCTCAACTGTAATAGTATTGTATAATCTCCACGAGGGGCGGGCCTCCACAGTTGGTATCAGAGCAAGGTCTGAGATTGGTTTAGTTTATAATACCAACTGCTGCCACAGTTGGTATATCAGAGCAAGGGTTGCGACTGATTTGGTTTTGAATACCAACGGCTGTCACAGTTGGTATATCAGAGCAGTGTGACCATATCCCGATTTGACACTTTGCGCATCCTGTACCGCTATCCAAGTAAGTAGTTTACTTAAGTTCAGTTAATTATTTTCTTATGTGAAAATAATTATCTTATAGGTAGCACGATGACCAGACCTCCATATGTGAGACCACCGCTACCACGACCGAGAGGGGTATTACGGGTATGGACGAGACCTATTGTGAGGCCGCCCATTTCCCAAAGGCCGGTAGTCAGACCTCCGGTACCCGAGAGACCTCCCGTACCAGTACCAGCACCAGTGCCAGCGTCAGTAGAGATAGTACAGCCACGACCGATAGTTCATCCACCGGTGGTAGTGTGACAACCGGGAAATTCAGGCAATTCTAGGACGAAAATGTAAAATTGTATGTATATAACAATTTGTACTATTTAAAGAGTGAAATAAATGTATTTATATTGTTTAGAATATGTGAAAATGTTCTAACAATACTGACGAGTAAGAATTCAGTGTTGGAAAAATTCACTGAGTTGAAACGGGTGAAACGGTGCCAAAACCGGCATTGAAAACCCTAACCAGAGCAATAAAAGACGGTAAACTTCCGGGATTGATTTTGATCAAACGGAAGCAGATTAAATTGATCCGACTGCACAGGAGACCTCAGGAACACGCCGGGACGATTTCAGGAAAATTTCGGCTCGAACCGGCATCGGTCAAAAAGTAGTCGAATTAATGTGAATAGTTAAAGTCAAAGTCAACTTTCACTTTTGTATTTATGACATCATTAATCCATTTAATAAATGGAAAGAATTAAGGTGGTTGGTGGAATGAAAGGCCATGATTCATTTAGCTTTTGATCTAAAGGCCAAGATTTGGCCAAAATTCACCCTTTTTAATTTTTGAAAATTATGGAAAGAAATGGCTTGGAAAGATGTCAAATTTTGATTGGTTTAGAGCCAAATTAATTGGCTTTCTTGCATGGTTAAGTCGGCAACTTAGAAACAAAAAGGGCCGAGACATTATTTTCACGCAAAAGCCATAACAAAAATTTCTAAGTTTTTCCCATGGTGTCTACGTGAGGGACCAAAGGAGAACCAAGCTTTCTCTTCAATTTTTCTTCACAAAAAGTGTGTCAAAACACTCCTTGAAGACAAAGGAAGCATTAGACCAAGGTAACTCCCTTTTTCACTTAAATTTTCGTGGTTTTTCTTCTTAAAATCCGTGGGTGAATAGTGAGAAAAAGATGGAAAATTTTGGGTTGTTTTCCATTGAATTGATGTTGGGTTTTGTTAAGGATGGAATAAGGAGGAAAATCATGTAATTTGTGTAAAGAAAAACTGAAATTTGGTTGGTTTTTCAAGGGAAAATCCGTGGGTTACCTTAGGTAACCAATGAGAAAAAGTTGTGGTTAATTGGTAATATGCTTTCCAAGTTTAATTTTGTGAAGAATAAAGCATGAATTCATTATGAAAAGTTTGAAAAAAAAAATTTTGTGTGAATTTCATAAAGTGGCCGTGGGGTTTACTAATGGATTGGAAGGAAATTTTTGCTCGATTTATGTGATGTTTGGTGAATTTAAATCATGCAATTTAATGTGTAAATGGTGGAAATGTGATTGAAAGAATGAAACAAAATTGTTTGGCATGTTTTCATTCTTTGGCCGTGGGGTATAAGTGTGTAAAAACCCTAGGAAAATTGGTTGAAAATGCAAAGAAAATGGGCTTGAAAATGTGTTAAAAAACGTGACATTTGAATGGCCTAAAGTGTGGTGAAAGTTTGACAAAATTTGGTTCGGTTTGGTTGTGAAAACCGAAACCAAATAAAGGGTAAAATTGTGAAAAAAATATTGTAATGTGGGTGATAATGTGGAATTGGAAATTTGTGGGTTTTTATGTAAAAGTTTGGAAAACTTTTACATAAAATAGGCTTGTGGTATAGTACGTGGCAGGTACATATGGTTCGAGGCGTACCTAACACCGGAAGCCTTAAATTTACGCCGAAATGCTACCGAAATTTCAAAAACGGTATTCGGGGTAAAATAGGAATTTAAAATAAAAGTTAGGGCCGGGACGGAAACCCGAGTCCCTAACGGAAAAAGTGAATAAGGAAAACCTAAGGGGCGGTT
Source organism: Antiaris toxicaria (assembly GCA_035233585.1). Lineage (NCBI taxonomy): Eukaryota > Viridiplantae > Streptophyta > Magnoliopsida > Rosales > Moraceae > Antiaris > Antiaris toxicaria. Next base: position 89,809,618 of record CP141156.1, read on the forward strand.
CGTAAATAGTAACCCGTCCCCTTGAAAATGTAAAAACGTGAGTGAAATTGAAAAACCGACCCCGAGGGGGGGGGGGTTTTGGAAATGAAATAAAGGTCCGAGTCGGGAACGGAAAACCCGAGCCTGAGAGACCTAGGTCGGGAAAGTCTAGATGAACGTTTTAAATACTAGTGAAACGTCCATTTGAGACTCCGAAACGATAGAAAATCGCTAAACCGACGTAAGGGTCGGAATAGTGCTTCCCGAGGGCCGGGAAAAACAAAAAATGGAAATAAAATAGAAACGAACCCGGTAATGATTAGAAAAAAAAAATCAAAAAAAGTTCCTGAGAGCCAAAAATGTAGTCTGGATCAATAAAATTCCGTCAGGGGCAAAACTGCAATTTTGCCAAAATATTGGGGCAAAATCGTAATTTTGCAAAAGTTGGGGGAAAATGGTGAAAATAATAAATAAAACCTAAAAAGTTATAAATAGGTTTTATTTAAGCTTTTTAATGAAAAATAAAAGCTATAAATGGGAAAGAAATTAACAGACATAGTTTTGTCTGTAGGATCCCAAAATCAGCCTACAAGGAAGGCGATTCAAGATCCAAGAGAGAGAAAGGGAACAGTCTGATAAGGTAAGTTCAGACATTTACCTGTCTGCAACATATAACAATATTGTGCTAACCTTAATGTACTAACTATAAGTTAGGTACATATGTGCTACGGGCACTATGATAGAATAGAGAGAGAGACGAAATGTGCTACGGGCACTATAAGAATGGGACACATGGTTAATTGTGCTTCGGGCACTAGAGCGAGGTTAATGAAACTCATTCACCTAAAATTAAAATGTGAACCATTCCTAACCACGGGACAATGTGAAGTCACCGGATTAGAATGTTAAAAAAAGTCGGTAATGAAACCACTTTCTGTCGTACCAGCCTTCCGTATAGGGAGGTACTTTTGCCTTCGGGGCTATGAGATAAGGCTGTGGAGGTCAGCACTGATGTACCGCTCCCAGTTATGTACTATTTTGCCTTCGGGGCTATGAGATTAAGGCTATGGAGGTCAGCACTAATGTACCGCTCCTAGTCATGCGCACTTAAATGGTACTGCCAACTTGAGCTCAAAACCAGAACGTAAATAAAGATAATGACCTAAAACTGAAACTGTGCCATAATTGAGCATAAGACAGTTTAGTGAGAGCACTAACATCGCGGTAGATGTACTAGTGTGATACAGTGGTGTGGTCAACCTTACTATTCACGTATGAATAGTGGTCAAAGTTACTATTCATGGATGAATAGTAGACAACGGTACTATTCACTATGAATAGTACTATTCATAGAAATTTTATTTCTTGCATGTTTGAACTTACTGAGCCTGTAGCTCACCATTTTTGCTAATGTTGCAGGTAAGCGACCAGCTCAGTAGCTTATTTGACTGGATGCGGACGGGATGGCGCGTGTCAAATGGGATAACTGGGCGAGGGATATGGTACTGCCAGAGTCTTGCCGCTGAGCGTCAAAGTGAAGAAAAAAAAAAGGGGGAAACAGTTCTTTTGTAATTATATATATTTTACAAAAGTACTGTATTATTTATATTACTTTGTACTTATCAACAAAGTAAATAGTGGAAAAAGATTTTATATGATGTTTAAAGAAAAAAAAAATTTTTCCCACAAACGTCATGATTTTAAAAGAAAGAGAGATAAGCCGGCGACCCATGAGAGTACAATCTATCGCAGTTAGCGATAAGCTCAACTATAATAGTATTGTATAATCTCCACGAGGGGCGGGCCTCCACAAGACCGAGCATCTAACTCATGTTAAGACTATTATGTTGTCCAAAGCCTTGGAGGGGACGGTTTGTCTTGACTGTCTGGAGCTGGACTCCCAAGTAGAGACATAGATATGTTACTTGGTGGTGACATATTAGACCAGGACTAAAGCGTGATTGATCTACGTAGTCCGCTATGAGTGGATCAATCTGCTTTTGACGTTCATTGTGTAATAACCTTAATCCTGAGTAAATGAACTACTTCATGTATATGACTTGTGTACTTTGATGTTCCAATGGCTAAAGCATCTCAGAGGTAGTAAGCTTATAGACCGGTTCGTTGGGTGCATGACTTGTATACGATGAAGGGTTTGTTTGCAGATATCAGAATCATAGCTCTAAGGAGTTAAAGGTATCCTCTTAAAGGCATTATACTGAATGTGAAAATGGACAAGGCCTTGGGTCGTCTATTGGGTGGATGACTTCTTACTCACACATGGTGAATAATCATTTTCTTAATTTGGTAGTATAATGGAACTTTAAGATAGCCTGATCAGTAGGATTAAACAGACTTTGACCAAAGGCTGATCATGGATATCATATGAGGGTTTTGCATATATGACAAGGTCATTGGATAGTAGCTCGTCACAGGCTTACGTAATACGGTATATAATTGAGAGTTCAGTTTCAGGTTTATAGTGGTGTGACTCTAAAATTAGTGATCATATGATTGAGTTGTTCGGTACAGAATGATGATCATATGGAATCACGGGAGCCCGATTATATATGTCCAATCAGTCCCTCTACTAGCTCCACATAATTCCTTAACGTTTGGCAAATTGATTTGTGCATGCTATTGGCTAGTTTATTATGCATGGATGCTGATGACACAGGATTAGGATGGTAGACAAGATTCTCTCCTGTTGGATTCAGATTTTGTTTTGAATAATAGAGTACACAATTATTCGAACTCCAAATAAAGTTGCCATGATTTTATTTGAGATTGGATTGGAGTTGTAGAAAATTATCCATGAGAACAAGAATTTAAAACATAACCGTTTTGTGGATTTTGGAATTTGAATTTTGAAATTTGAAATTTGAAATTTGAATTTGAAATTTGAATTTGAAATTCGAATTTGAAATTTGAAATTCAAATTTTGAATCACAGTCCAAGTAGGATTCGTATTTGTTGTGGAAAATCCACAAGGTTTGAAATTCAAATTTGAGTTGGATTTGGAGAGGATAATCTTGTTAGAATCCTACTTGAATTTTGAATCTAAATCCTAACAAAGGTGGACGAAATTTTTGAGGATAATCCTCAATGGAATTTCGATTTTTGTGGATAAGGTTCAAAGGAAAAAATGCAAGTTTCAATCGCGGTTGAATTTGGATTCTCTCCTCCCTGAAAAATGGCCGAAATTTTGGAGATAATCTCCTAGGAAAATTCGGTTATTTTGGATAAGGTTGAGATAAGATTCAAGCTTGGAAATCCTAGTGGAATTTTTGATTCTCTCTTATCCATAATGGCCGAATTTGTGGAGAAGATTTTCTCCTAGGAAATTTCGGATTTTTTGGTTGAAAAAGGGAGATAAAATTCTAGTTAAAATCTTGTTTAGATTTGGATTGGATTTATCCTAAGAAAACCGAATTTTATTGTTGGATTTTCCCATGGAAAAATTCAGATTTTTTGGTTATGGATAAGGGAGAATATCTTTTCCTAGTCCAATTCGAATTCAGAGAATCACCTCATGTAGGTCTATAAATAGTGGTCCTGCCACTCCAGTTCTCTCAGACCACAGACTCTCAGGTGAGCAGGCTTATTGTTGCATAGCTCATCGTGACAATAAAGTTCTTTAGAGATCTGGGTGGTCGGAAGAAAACTAGCAGTGCTAGCATACCGATCGAGGTTCAGAGTGCCCACACACTCAGCCATTCAGGAATTGGAGAATAGTAGAGAAGGCTAGTTGATTGAAGCCTCCGGTCATTCTCCTCCTGCAGATTGGCGTCCTTGAGGTATGAGTTTTAATTGTTGTTGAGTAATTGTATATGGCATCATGAGATATTTAACGATCTTAAAATTTTTATTGTTCCGCTGCGCCACTCTGATACGTTTTTACCGATTTAAGATCCAACATTACCATGTGTAATTGATGAGGAATTGTTCTTGTTTAAGTGTGGAAATGCTTTAAATCATATTTTGGTCAAATGTAAAGCATGATAGATTGTTTATAGGTATGCTTGTTTATACCGGTTATGGTTCCTCAGAATTTAGAAAAATTGTATCTAGGAACTTTTATGCAACCATAGGAGCAGTTTATTAACACTGTAATTTTCCCATAGATTTTAATTTTTGTCTCTTATAATTTTTATGGTTAGAATTTTTGTACACCGGAAACGGTTTAGGAAATTTTATGTAATTATTCTTGGAGGAGATTGAAGATTGAAGATTGAAGACCGTAATTTATTTTTCCCAAAAGTTAAATTTGATTTAAAGATTGAAATTTTGATTATGTGGAAAATTTCAATTTAATTGGGATTCAAATTAATTTTTGGAGATCCTAATAGGTAAATTGGAATATGGCACGAAAATCGAGACACGACCCCTCGGGAAAGGCGCACGAGCCTTGGTGGGGCTGTAGCCCCTACCCTCCGGCAGGATGGGGCTACGGCAGCCCCTGTGCAGGCCAACACCACCCACGGCCGCAGGCTTGGCCTGCAGCCAAGGGTGGCCGTGGCTTGCCCAAGGCTGGCCGCAGCCTGGGCGTGCAGCCTGGCGCTGCAGGCTTGGCCTGCAGCCCGGCAAGGCTGCACATAGAGGGCAGCCGTGGGCTGCCAGCCCCTTAGGGGCTGGTGGCTGCACACGGCAGCTGCCGCCTTCGGGGCGGCGGTTCGATGGTCCAAAATTCGAAAAATTTTGATTTTTAAATTTGAGATTTAATTTTAAATCATGTTTAAAAATATGCAATTGAAAATTTAAAAATTTTTGAAAATACATATTATTACACATGATGTTTAAAATTGTTTAAAATTTAAATTTGAAATTTAAATTTGAAATTCGAATTTAGAATTTGAATTTGAAATTTAAATTTTTGGAGATTTAAATTTTAAATAATTCTTGGGATGAGAAATAAATGGAGAGGCTACATAAAGATGGATACAAGAAGACAGAACAGAATTCAAGACCCAAAGAATGCTTTGGATGGAATTTTGTAAGCTTTATTTTCTTTGTTCTAGGATGGAACCATAGCTTGGTTATTCTGTCAATTATTTTTTCTGTGATATGTCATGGATGTATAAATATGTATTGATGGATGTTTTGTATGCATATTTGATAACATGTCATATAGGATAGGTGAGTGCCGCTCATACTATATTGATCATACATAATTTGTCAAAACTTGCATGTTTTTCAAAATATTGAGTGGGAGAGGGTTTCAAACAAAACCCACGGCCTCCATTGTTGATCCATATGTGAAAGCATGGTAACGCCTCGTGTCAGTTCTGCCCTGACCACACCCCTCGGTAGGTGTTTACCACCGCCGGTATACTAGATTGGATCTCCTATGTGGAAAACGTGTTCAGGTACGATCCTGTTCATGACCACCCCTCGGTGGCTTGGTAGGACGTGGATCGGACTACGTAAACAATGGTTATACACTCAAGACTCGTTTAGTTATTAACCTTCCCTAAAAGCTCTGTTAACTAAACTGGTGGCCAAATAAGTGGTTATTAATATATGTCTTAACCTTGGAGGATTTAAGGTAACATATATTAATTGGACGGGGTCCATGTTCCGGCTATTTTTTTTCATGACCACCTCTCGGTGGCTTGGGGCAATAGGTGCTGAGAATTACCGTTGCAATGCTACATGTTTTTCAAGTTTCATGTAGGAACATACTTGTATGTTTTATTTGCTAAATTATCTATATATTTGCTTGGGCTTTGTAATGATGTCTAGTATAATTTTATTTCAGTTCAAAATGTCACCGACACCCCTCATTTCAATACTTAGTGAAAATAAACTGAATGGCGATAATTATAAAGACTGGAAAAGAAATCTATTAATAGTTCTCAGCTGCGAGAGACACAAGTTCGTACTGGACGAACCATGCCCCCTGGGCCCAAACCTGACACACCACTTGAGGAGGTCCCGGTTGCTTATAATCGTTGGAGAGAATCCAATGAGATAGCTCGATGCTACATCCTTGCTAGCATGACGAATGCTTTACAAAAGCAGCATGAGACTTATCAAGTTGCTGGGGAGATCATGGAAAATCTGGAGGACATGTTCGGAGGCCAAGAAAAATTGGGTCGACAGTCCGCTATCACCAGCATTATGAACTCTAAGCAAAAGACGGGTACTCCAGTGAAGGACCATATGATCACTCTAATGGGATTCTTCGCTGAGACTGCCGAGAATGGTGCTGAGTTGGACTACAACACCCAAATCGAGATGGTGTTCAAGACTCTGTCTAAAGATTTTGTGGGGTTTAAGGCCGCATACAATCTGGCGACAAAGGAGTTAGGACTAACCGCGCTCATGAAGCAATTACAAGCTTATGAGCGGATGATCAGGGATGAGGATGTGGTCCGACCTAAAGGAGAGGCCAATTTGGTGGAATCTTCCAATCCCTCACGGAAGAGGAAGAGGCCAAATAAGAAGCAAGTGGCTTCTACTTCTTCTAATCCTCCTGTCTCGGATGGAAAGAAGAAGAAGAAGAACAAGAAGCCAAAGGACCCTAAAAAGTCTAAATGCTTCCATTGTGGGAAGGTAGGTCATTTCAAGAAGGCTTGGCGGGAATTCCTAGCCGCAAGGGCAAGGAAGGTAAGGAACTTCATTACTTAGAAGCGTGTTTGGTGGAAGAATCAAAAGACACTTGGGTCATTGATTCGGGCGCCACTAATCATGTTTGTGTTTCTATGCAGGGGTTCGTGGAAACAAGAAGTCTACATGATAGGAGCCTCTCGTTGCGGACTGGAGATGGTAGCTTTGTGGTGGCTGAGGCAGTGGGAGATGTTTACCTTTATTTTGATCAATTTAGGTTTATTTTATTAAAAGACTGTTTTTATGTTCCTAATTTTAGGAGGAACCTTATATCGGTAGCTTGTTTAATAAAGGATTCTTATTCAGTTTCTTTTAGTAAAAGAGTTGATATTCGTAGAAATAAGTCTTTTATCTGTTCTGGATGGATGGATAGAAACCTATATTTGATCAAACCAAAGATGTACTCACTGCTTAACACTGAATTAATTGATAACTCTAAAAGGTTGAAAGTTTCTCACTCTAACAAGGCGTATCTTTAGCATTTAAGACTTGGTCATATTAATCAGGATAGGATTCAAAGATTGGTGAAAGACGGTCCTCTGGAATCTCTGGAGGAGGTACGACTTCCCCAATGTGAGTCTTGTCTAGAGGGTAAAATGACTAAGAGGTCTTTTGGACCTAAGGGTAAAAGGGCTCAGAAGCTCTTAGAAATTGTGCACACTGACGTATGTGGCCCCATGAACGTCACAGCACGAGGAGGGTTCTAGTATTATGTCTCTTTTATAGATGATTACTCGAGGTATGGATATATGTATCTGATACACCGCAAGAGCGAAACCTTTGACAAGTTCAAAGTGTATCGTGCGGAAGTGGAAAAGCAATTGGATAAATCCATAAAGACACTTCGATCTGATCAAGGTGGTGAATACCTCTCTGATGAATTTCTAAGACATCTTGTAGAGAACGGGATATTATCCCAATTGACTGCACCTGGTACTCCACAACAGAATGGTGTAGCCGAAAGGAGAAATAGGACCTTATTAGATATGGTACGGTCCATGATGAGTTATTCAACACTGCCATTATCATTTTGGGGATATACTTTACAAACGGCGTGCTATATTCTGAACCAGGTTCCGAGCAAATCTATTCCCAGAACTCCGTATGAATTGTGGCATGGCAGGAAGCTCTCCCTTAGACATATGAGAATATGGGGCTGCCCGGCGCATGTACTGGATGGGGATGCGAAAAAGTTGGAACCAAGATCAGAATTGTGCATGTTTGTAGGGTATCCAAAAGGAACTAAAGTAGGTCTGTTCTACAACCCGAAGGAACAAAAAGTCATTGTCTCAACCCATGCGACATTCTTGGAGGAAAGTCACATGAATGACTTTAAGCCTCGAAGCAAAGTGGTGCTAGAGGAGTTATCGGGTGAAAGAACTGCTCCACAGATTTCGGTCTTGGACGCAAGTCCAAGTTCCAGTGAAAGACCTGCAGACGATCAACAATTTAGGGTGCCTCGTCGTAGTGGGAGGGTTTCTAAGAAACCTAATTTCTTTATGTATGATGCTGAGGTATACCAGGCTGAAACTCATGAGCATGAGGATGATCCGGTCACTTATGATGAAGCCGTAAATGATGTTGATTCTAAATCTTGGAAACAGGCTATGAACAATGAGATAGATTCTATGAAATCCAACTCTGTTTGGGAACTTATAGATTTGCCGGATGGGATAAAACCCATTGGATGCAAATGGGTCTACAAAAGAAAGAAGGATGCGGAAGGGAGAATGGAAACTTTCAAAGCTAGACTGGTTGCAAAGGGGTACACGTAAAAGGCTGGAATCGATTACGATGAAACCTTTTCGCCTGTTGCTATGCTGAAGTCTATCCGTATTCTTCTGTCCATTGCTGCGGCTCTCGATTATGAGATCTGGCAAATGGATGTTAAGACGGCATTCTTGAATGGCCATCTTGAAGAGTGTATCTATATGATACAGCCCGAAGGGTTCATAGAGAAAGGCCAAGAAAGGAAAGTTTGCAAGTTGCTTAGATCCATTTATGGATTAAAGCAAGCATCCCGCTCATGGAACCAAAGGTTTGATCAAGCGATTAAGACATTTGGTTTTGAGCAGAACGTTGATGAACCTTGTGTTTATAAACGTATTAAGGATGGAAAAGTGGTCTTTCTGATACTTTATGTCGATGATATACTACTCATTGGGAATGATGTAGGGAACTTATCATCGGTCAAGCTTTGGTTGCACCAACAGTTTGACATGAAGGACTTGGGAGAAGCTAATTATGTTCTAGGCCTTCGTCTCTTCAGAGATTGAAAGAACAAAATGATAGCATTATCCCAAGCTTCATACATAGATAAAATAATTGACAAATATGCAATGCAAGAGGCAAAGAAAGGCTCACAACCTTCTATTGCCGGCCTAACTCTTTCATTGGATGACTGTCCCAAGACATCGGAAGAAAGAGAGCGTATGAGTAAGGTCCCTTATGCATCCGCTGTGGGTAGCCTTATGTACGCTATGCTTTGCACTCGCCCAGACATATGTTTTACAGTAGGTATGGTGAGTCTATATCAAGCAAATCCTGGAACCAAGCACTGGCAAGCTGTAAAGCATATACTCAAGTATCTTAAGAGAATGAGGGATTATATACTGGTGTATTCTGGAGGGGACCTAACACCCGTAGGATACACGGACTCAGACTTCCAGACTTGTAAGGATTCGAGGAAATTGACATCTGGATCAGTGTTTTTACTCGGAGGAGGCGCCATTATGTGGAGGAGCATGAAGCAGGGCTGCACAGCTGACTCTACTATAGAGGCTGAGTATGTAGCTGCGGCTGAGGCATCTAAAGAAGCGGTTTGGCTCCACAAGTTCTTTAGAGACCTTGAGGTCATTCCGGGTGTTGACAAGCCTATCACACTTTACTGTGATAATACAGGGGCTATTGCCAACACAAGGGAATCTCGGTACCACAAGAGGACCAAGCACAGCGATCGGAGATATCACATTATTAGAGGGAATGTGGAGACAGGACAAGTGGATGTATGTAAGATCGCGTCCGAGGACAACATCGCTGATCCCTTTACTAAGACTTTGGTGGCTAGAAGCTTTGAGAGGCATGTAGAGGCGATGGGGATGCGTAACATGGCACATCTACTGGCTTAGGGCAAGTGGGAGATTGTTAGGAAATGTCCTAAGTATTAGAGACATTTTGATGTATTCATTTTGAACTGGATAATAAAATTATATATAGAGGTTATTCATTACATTGCTATCTATCCTTGTCTTATTTACATGTTAAAGTAAATGTAAGCAAATATGGCTCACTGACTGCTTATGTTAAAACTGTTAGAACGTTGCATGCAATGGACTTTTGTATGCGAGAAGACAATGTTCTAAAGTTAGTGGTCTAAACTATGGTCTGTAGTCTATGGGGTTAGACCGAGCATCTAACTCATGTTAAGACTATTATGTTGTCTAAAGCCTTGGAGGGGACGGTTTGTCTTGACTGTCTGGAGCTGGACTCCTAAGTAGAGACATAGATATGTTGCTTGGTGGTGACATATTAGACCGGGACTAAAGCGTGATTGATCTACGTAGTCCGCTATGAGTGGATCAATCTGCTTTTGACGTTCATTGTGCAATAACCTTAATCCTGAGTAAATGAACTACTTCATGTATATGACTTGTGTACTTTGATGTTCCAATGGCTAAAGCGTCTCAGAGGTAGTAAGCTTATAGACCGGTTCGTTGGGTGCATGACTTATAAACGATGAAGGGTTTGTTTGCAGATATCAGAATTATAGCTCTAAGGAGTTAAAGGTATCCTCTTAAAGGCATTATACCGAATGTGAAAATGGACAAGGCCTTGGGTCGTCTGCTGGGCGGATGACTTCTTATTCACACATGGTGAATAATCATTTTCTTAATTCGGTAGTATAATGGAACTTTAAGATAGCCTGATCAGTAGGATTAAACAGACTTTGACCTAAGGCTGATCATGGATATCATATGAGGGTTTTGCATATATGACAAAGTCATTGGATAGTAGCTCATCACAGGCTTACGTAATACGGTATATAATTGGGAGTTCAGTTTCAGGTTTATAGTGGTGTGACTCTGAAATTAGTGATCATATGATTGAGTTGTTCGGTACAGAATGATGATCATATGGAATCACCCGAGCTCGATTATATATGTCCAATCAGTCCCTCTACTAGCTCCACATAATTCCTTAACGTTTGGCAAATTGATTTGTGTATGCTATTGGCTAGTTTATTATGCATGGATGGTGATGACACAGGATTAGGATGGTAGACAAGATTCTCTCCGGTTGGATTCAGATTTTGTTTTGGATAATAGAGTACACAATTATTCGAACTCCAAATAAAGTTGCCATGATTTTATTTGAGATTGGATTGGAGTTGTAGAAAATTATTCATGAGAACAAGAATTTGAAACACAACCGTTTTGTGGATTTTGGAATTTGAATTTTGAAATTTGAAATTTGAAATTTGAAATTTGAATTTGAAATTCGAATTTGAAATTCGAATTTGAAATTTGAATTTGAAATTTAAATTTGAAATTTGAAATTTGAAATTTGAAATTTGAAATTTGAAATTGAAATTCGAATTTGAAATTTGAAATTCAAATTTTGAATCACAGTCCAAGTAGGATTCGTATTTGTTGTGGAAAATCCACAAGGTTTGAAATTCCAATTTGAGTTGGATTTGGAGAGGATTATCTTGTTAGAATCCTACTTGAATTTTGAATCTAAATCCTAACAAAGGTGGATGAAATTTTTGAGGATAATCCTCAATGGAATTTCGGTTTTTGTGGATAAGGTTCAAAGGAAAAAATTCAAGTTTCAATCCCAGTTGAATTTGGATTCTCTCCTCCCTGAAAAATGGCCGAAATTTTGGAGATAATCTCCTAGGAAAATTCGGTTATTTTGGATAAGGTTGAGATAAGATTCAAGCTTGAAAATCCTATTGGAATTTTTGATTCTCCCTTATCCATAATGACCGAATTTGTGGAGAAGATTTTCTCCTAGGAAATTTCAGATTTTTTGGTTGAAAAAGGGAGATAAAATTCTAGTTAAAATCTTGTTTAGATTTGGATTGGATTTATCCTAAGAAAACCGAATTTTATTGTTGGATTTTCCCATGGAAAAATTCGGATTTTTTGGTTATGGATAAGGGAGAATATCTTTTCCTAGTCCAATTCGAATTTAGAGAATCACCTCATGCAGGTCTATAAATAGAGGTCCTGCCACTCCAGTTCTCTCAGACCACAGACTCTCAGGTGAGCAGGCTTATTGTTGCACAGCTCATCGTGACAATAAAGTTTTTTAGAGATCTGGGTGGTCGGAAGAAGACTAGCAGTGCTAGCATACCGATCGAGGTTCAGAGTGCCCACACACTCAGCCATTCGGGAATTGGAGAATAGTAGAGAAGGCTAGTTGGTTGAAGCCTCCGGTCACTCTCCTCCTGCAGATTGGCGTCCTTGAGGTATGAGTTTTAATTGTTGTTGATTTATTGTATATGGCATCATGAGATATTTAACGATCTTAAAATTTTTATTGTTCCACTGCGCCACTCTGATACGTTTTTACCGATTTAAGATCCTACATTACCATGTGTAATTGATGAGGAATTGTTCTTGTTTAAGTGTGGAAATTCTTTAAATCATATTTTGGTCAAATGTAAAGCATGATTTGTATGGTTGAAAGCTTGGAAAAAATTTTGGTGTCAAATAACCCTAATATGGCCGTGGGTTTAATTAGGGTTTGGGAAAAAAATTTTGCATGATTTACTTGATGTTTGGATGGTTTAAATCATGCATTGAATTATGAAAATAATGGTTATGTGATTGAAAGCATAAAACCAAATGTTGTGCATGTTTTTCTCGTAAATGGCCATGGGTTGTAATGATGAAAAAACCCTAGAATTTGTGTTGAAAAATAAATGGAATTGGCTTGAAAATGTGCTAGATAATGACATTGGAATAGCCTAAAATTTGGTGGAAAAATTGAAAAGTTTTGGTTAGGTTTTGAGTATGAAAACCGTGGCCAAAACCAAGGGTAAAAATTGAAAGAAATTTTGTGTAATGTGGTTCAAAATGTGAATTGAAATTTTTGAGCTTTTATGTAAAAGTTTGGAAAACTTTTATATAAAATAGGCTTATGGCATAGTACATGGCAGGTACATATGGTTCGAGTCGTACCTAATGCTGGTAGCCTTAAATTTACACCGAAATGCTGCCGAAATTTCGAAAACGGCATTTGGGGTAAAAAGGAAATTAAAAATAAAAGTTTAGGGTCGGGTTGGGAACCCGAGTCCCTAAAGGGAAATTGAATAAGGAAAACCTAAGAGGTGGTTCGTGAATAGTAACCCATCCCCTTAAAAAGGTAAAACGCGAGTGAAACTGAAAAACCGACCCGGAGGGGGGGCGTTTTTGGGAAACGAAGTAAAGGTTCGAGTCGGGTACGGAAAATCCGAGCCTCGGAGACCTAGATCGGGAACGTCTAGATGAACGTTTTAAATACTAGTAAAACGTCCATTTGCGGCTCCGAAATGATAGAAAATCACTAAACCGACGTAAAGGTCGGAATAGTGCTTCTCGAGGGTTGGGAAGGTGAAAATTGGAAATAAAATAGAAACGAACCCGGTAATGATTAGAAAAGAGTCAGAAAAGTTCTTGAGAGCCAAAAGTGCAGTCTAGATCAAGAAAATTCCGTCAGGGGCATAATTGCAATTTTGCCAAAATATAGGGGCAAAATCGTAATTTTGTAAAAGTTGAGTAAAATGGGGAAAATGATAAATAAAGCCTAAAAAGTTATAAATAGGTTTTATTTAAGCTTTTTAATGAAAAATAAAAACTATAAATGAAAATAAAATTAACAAACAAAGTTTTGTCTGTAGGATCTCAAAATCGACCTACAAGGAGGGCGATCAAAGATCCAAGAGAGAAAGGAGAAGAAACTGATAAAGTAAGTTCAGACAGTTACCTGTCTGCAACATATAGTATTATTATTGCTAACTTTGATGTACTAACTATAAGTTAGGTACATATGTGCTACGGGCACTATTATAGAGTAGAGAGACAGACGCAATGTGCTACGGGCACTATTGAGAATGGGACACATGATAAATTGTGCTTCGGGCACTATAGCGAGATTAATGAAACTCACTCACCTATTATTAAAATGTGAACCATTCCTAATGTGGCGGCCCGCCCCTCTTAGAGATCATACAATACTATTACAGTTGAGCTTATCGCTAACTGCGATAGATTGTACTCTCATGGGTCGCCGGCTTGTCTCTCTCTCTCTTAAAATCATGTCGTTTTTGGGGAAAAATTTTTTGTTTTTGTTTTTGTTTTTGTTTTTTTTTTTTTTTAAACATCATGTAAAACATTTCCCACTATTTACTTTGTTGGCAAGTGCAAAGTAATTTACATATTACAGTACTTTCGTAAAATATATAATATTACAAACGACTGTTTCTTTCTTTTTTTTTTTTTTTTTTTTTTATTGCTCAGCGGAAAGACTCTGGCAGTACCATATCCCTCGCCCAGTTATCCTATTTGACACGCGTCATCCCGTCCGCATCCAGTCAAACAAGCTACTGAGCTGGTCGCTTACCTGCAACATTAGCAAAAATGGTGAGCTACAGGCTCAGTAAGTTTAAACATGCAAGAAATGAAATTTCTATGAATAGTACTATTCATCATGAATAGTACCGTCGACTACTATTCATACGTGAATGGTAACTTTGACCACTATTCTTACGTGAATAGTAAGGTTGACCACAACACTGTATCACACTAGTACATCTACCGCGATGTTAGTGCTCTCACTAAACTGTATTATGCTCAATTATGGCATAGTTTCAGTTTTAGATAATTATCTTTAATTATATTATAATTTTGAGCTCAGGTTGGCAGTACCATTTAAGTGCGCATGACTGGGAGCGGTACATTAGTGCTGACCTCCACAGCCTTAATCTCATAGCCCCGAAGGCAAAATAGTACATGACTGGGAGCGGTACATTAGTGCTGACCTCCACAGCCTTATTTTCATAGCCCCAAAGGCAAAAATACCTCCCTATACGGAAAGCTGGTACGCCAGAAAGTGGTTTCATTACCGACTTTTTAACATTCTAACCCGGTGACTTTACATTGTCCCGTGGTTAGGAATGGTTCACATTTTAATTTTAGTTGAGTGAGTTTTATTAACCTTGCTCTAGTGCCCGAAGCACAATTAACAATGTGTCCATTCTTAATAGTGCCCGTAGCACATTACGTCTCTCTCTTTACTCTATAATAGTGCCCGTAGCACATATGTACCTAACTTATAGTTAGTACATTAAAGTTAGCACAATATTGCTATATGTTGCAGACAGGTAAATGTCTGAACTTACCTTATCAGACTGTTCCCTTTCTCTCTCTTGGATCTTGAATCGCCTTCCTCGTAGGTCGATTTTGGGATCCTACAGACAAAACCTTGTCTGTTAATTTCATTTCCATTTATAGCTTTTATTTTTCATTAAAAAGCTTAAATAAAACCTATTTATAACTTTTTAGGCTTTATTTATTATTTTCACCATTTTCCCCCAACTTTTGCAAAATTACGATTTTACCCTTGACAGAATTTTTTCTCGATCCAGACTGCATTTTTGGCTCTCAGGAATATTTCTGACTCTTTTCTAATCATTACCGGGTTCGTTTTTATTTTATTTCCACTTTTTGCTTTCCCGGCCCTCGGGAAGCACTATTCTGACCCTTACGTCGGTTTAGCGATTTTCTATCGTTTCGGAGCCTCAAATGGACGTTTCACTAGTATTTAAAACATTCATCTAGACTTTCCCGACCTAGGTCTCCGAGGCTCGGGTTTTCCGTTCCCGACTCGGATCTTTATTTCGTTTCCAAAAATGCCCCCCTCGGGGTCGGTTTTTTTTTCAATTTCACTCACGTTTTTCATTTTCAAGGGGACGGGTTACTATTCATGACCCACCCCTTAAAATTTTTTTTTTATTCAAAATTTTTCGTTAGGGACTCGGGTTTCCGCCCCGACCCTAACTTTTATTTTTAATTTCCATTTTACCCCGAATGCCATTTTCGAAATTTTGGCAGCATTTCGGCGTAATTTTAAGGCTTCCGGCGTTAGGTACGCCTCGAACCGTATGTACCTGCCACGTACTATACCACAAGCCTATTTTATGTAAAAGTTTTCCAAACTTTTACATAAAAACCCACAAATTCCAATTTCACATTTTAACCCACATCACAAAATTTTTTCCACAATTTTGCCCTTAATTTGGTTTCGGTTTTCACAACCAAACCGAACCAAAAATTTGTCAAACTTTCACCACACTTTAGGCCATTTAATGTCATGTTTTTACCACATTTTCAAGCCCATTTTCTTGGCATTTTTAACCAATTTTCCTAGGGTTTTTACACACTTGTACCCCACGGCCAAAGAATGAAAACATGCCAAACAATTTTGTTTCATTCTTTCCATTATAAATTCATCATTTGCATATTAAATTGCATAATTCCAATCAACCAAATACCACATAAACCATGCAAAAATTTTCTTCCAAATCATTATTAAACCCTACGGCCATTTAATGTAATTCACAACAAGAATTTTTTTAAGCTTTTCACCATGACATACAAGCTTTATTCTTCACCAATTTCAACTTTGAAAGCATGTTAGCAATTAACCACAAAGTTTTCTCATTGGTTACCTAAGGTAACCCACGGATTTACCCTTGAAAAACCAACCAAAATTTGGTTTTTCTTTAAACAAATTACATGGTTTTCCTACTAATTACACCCTTAACAAAACCCAAGCATCAAATCATTGAAAACCACCAAAAATTTTTCCATCTTTTTCACTATTCATCCCATAGTTTTCTTGAAGAAAAACCAAGAAAAAATGCAAACCAAAGAAGGTTACCTTGCTTTCTTGCTTCCTTTGCCTTCAATGAAGTGTTTGATACCACTTTTGTGAAGAAATTTTGGAAGATTTGCTTGGTTCTCCTTGGTGGCTCACGTATTCTCCATGAACACTTAGAAGAAATTTTCTTTCTTTTGGTTTTGGCTTTGAAACAAGTTTCGGCCACTTTATCACAATGTTGCCGACTTAATGAAACCAAAGGCCAATTAATTTAGCCTTCCACCAATGAGAATTAGACATCTTTCAACCTAATTCTTTTCATAATTTTCAAAAATTAAAAAGGTGTATTTTTGGCCAAATCTTGGCCTTTAGATCAAAAAGGCAAATGAATCATGGCCATTAATTCTACCAATCATCATCTTCTTTTTATTTATTAAATGGATTTATGATGTCATAAATGCTAAAGCAAAAGTTGACTTTGACTTTCACTATTCACATTAATTCGACTACTTTTTGACCGATACCGGTTCGAGCCGAAATTTTCCTGAAATCGTCTCGGCGTGTTCCTGAGGTCTCCTGTACAGTCGGATCAATTTAAACTGCTTCCGTTTGATCAAAATCAATCTCGGAAGTTTTCCGTCTTTTATTGCTCCGGTTAGGGTTTTCAATGCCGATTTTGCACCGTTTCACCCGTTTCAACTCAGTGAATTTTTCCAACACTGAATTCTTACTCGTCAGTATTGTTAGAACATTTTCATATATTCTAAACAATATAAATACATTTATTTCACTCTTTAAATAGTACAAATTGTTATATACATACATTTGTACATTTTCATCCGAGAATTGCCTGAATTTCCCGGTTGTCACATTCACCCCTCCTTATAAAATTTTCGTCCTCAAAAATTAGAACAAATGGGGGTATAAACTCCTCATCTCATCTTCTCGTTCCCACGTAGCTTCTTCAATGTTGTGATTTTTCCATAAAATCTTCACTAGTGGGATTGTCTTATTTCTCAGTACTTTCTCTTCACGAGCCAGTACTTGAATAGGTTGTTCCTCATATGTCAAATCCTCGTGGATTTGAATAGGCTCATGCTTCAGCACATGGGACGGATCTGGTATATACTTTCTCAGCATCGACACATGAAATACATTATGCACTGCCGACAATTCCGGAGGTAGCGCTAATTTGTAAGCGACCTTTCCAATGCGTTCGATAATTTCATAAGGTCCAATATATCTTGGACTCAGTTTCCCCTTCTTACCGAAGCGCATAATCCCCTTCATAGGCGATACCTTGAGGAATACGAAGTCTCCTTCATCAAACTCTAAGGATCTCCGCCTTTTGTCCGCATAACTCTTTTGCCGGCTTTGCGAAATTTTCATTTGACGCTGAATTCTAGCAACTGCATCGGAAGTCTCTTGCATGAAATCCGTCTTATGCAACTGCTTCTCTCGCAATTCATACCAGTGTAATGGTGATCTGCACTTCTGTCCATACAAAGCCTCGTAAGGTGCCATGCCTATAGAAGCTTGGTAACTATTATTGTATGAGAATTCAATCAATGGTAACTTCTCGTTCCAATTTCCCGCAAAATCCATAACACAAGCTCGAAGCATGTCTTCTAACGTCTGAATTGTCCGCTCTGACTGTCCGTCTGTTTGCGGATGAAAAGCCGTACTGAGTCTCAATTCAGTACCCATGGCCTCTTGCACACACTTCTAGAAATTCGAAGTGAACCGTGCGTCTCGATCTGATACAATGGATTTTGGTACTCCATGTAATCTGACGACATGAGTTACGTATAACTGAGCAAACTTTTCCAACGAAAAAGTCATCTTGACAGCTATAAACCGTGCCGTCTTGGTCAGTCTATCCACAATAACCCAGATGGCATCATAACCTTCTCGGGTTTTTGGGAGTCCCACTACAAAATCCATCGTAATGTGTTCCCATTTCCATTCAGGAATCTCCAACGGTTCCAATCTTCCTGCTGGATGTTTATGTTCCGCTTTGATTCTCTGACAGGTCATGCATCTGCTCACGAATTTCGCTATATCGTTCTTCATCCCTTTCCACCAGAACTGTAACTTCAAGTCCTGATACATCTTGCTAGCTCCGGGATGAACCGAATAGGGCGTCTCATGGGCCTCTGACATGATTCGTCTTCTAAGTTCCTCATCAGTTGGAACATTTATCCTTCCTTGATAAAGGATCATTCCATCCTTGGAAATTCCTTCTTGAGAACTTGTCATTGTTGGATCTCGCCTCTGAGCTTCCTTTATCGTATTCAGCACGATCCTCAGATGCTTCTTGTGTTCCTCATGACTCTTCGAGTATATAAGAATGTCATTAATGAACACAATGACAAACTTATCCAAATACTCTTTAAAAATTCTGTTCATTAAGTCCATGAACGCTGCTGGTGCATTTGTTAATCCAAATGGCATCACAAGAAACTCGTAGTGCCCATAACGAGTCCTAAACGCCGTCTTAGGAATATCACTCTCTTTAATTCT
This sequence comes from Antiaris toxicaria, assembly GCA_035233585.1. NCBI lineage: Eukaryota > Viridiplantae > Streptophyta > Magnoliopsida > Rosales > Moraceae > Antiaris > Antiaris toxicaria. The sequence continues at coordinate 89,828,596 of CP141156.1, forward strand.
CAGCTGGTGATATCCTGATCGTAAATCGATCTTGGAAAATACTGCTGCGCCTTTTAACTGGTCGAATAGGTCATCAATTCTAGGTAACGGATACCTATTTTTGACCGTAACCTTATTCAATTCCCGATAATCAATGCACAGTCGGAATGTTCCATCCTTTTTCTTGACAAATAACACAGGTGCACCCCATGGAGAAAAACTCGGCCTGATGAATTCTTTATCCAAAAGCTCCTTTAATTGCTCCTGCAGCTCCTTTAACTCCACTGGAGCCATGCGGTATGGTGCTTTGGAAATAGGTGCTGTTCCAGGCATCAATTCAATTTCAAACGAGATTTCTCTTTCTGGCGGTATCCCTGGTAACTCTTCCGGAAATACGTCAAGAAACTCATGAACCACAGGAACATCTTCAGCTTGAAGCTTCTGTTCCTCTGTAGTGTCCACCACATATGCCAGATATCCCACGCAACCACTGGCTATCAGCTTGCTGGCTCTCAGTGAACTGATGATCATCTTCCTGGGTTTGTGAGAAGTGTCGACGTATTCGAAACTCTCTTCTTCCTCGGGTTGGAATACTATTTTTCGATTTCGACAGTCGATCGTAGCTTGGTATTTCCCTAGAAAATCCATGCCTAGAATCACATCGTAATCCGTAATCTTCATTACGATTAACTCCGCATATAGTTCCCTATTTGCCACATATACTGGTACATAGGGTAACCAGTAACTGGACAACAATACTTCCCCAGAAGGTAAAGCTGTCTTAAATACTCTTCCCATATTATCCTTAGGAAGTCCTATCTTGTCAGCAAATGCATAGGAAACAAAAGAATGCGTAGCACCGGAATCGAATAGTATAGAGGCTACATGACTAGCGACAGGAAGCTGACCTGTCACCACGTTTGATGTTCCTGCCTCTGCATCTTCCTTGCTGTAGGCCATCACACGAGCATCAGCACGTGACATTCGCTCCTGGCGTTGCGACCTCACTGGTGACTCTTCAACTCTGGCCTGAAGGGAATGAGCTTGTGGGCGCGTCTGGTACTGTTGGGAAGTGCCTTGTCCACCCTGTCTATTTGGACAGTTTCTGGCATAATGGCCTTCCTTTCCACATTCATAGCAAACAAGTGGCCCAAATCTGCATTGCCCGGAATGTCTCTTCCCGCATGTAGGACAATTTTGCACATTTGATTCCGCATTACCCGCTGTTCTCTGCTGTTGGTTTCGATTATTGCCCTGGCGATTTCCAGAAAAATTGCCTTTCCTCTTGTTTTGCTGGGAACCTTGACTATTGCCCTGGCTTGGTTTAGCATTCTGACTAGGCTTGCTTGATTGGCCAGCTTGTGTAGACTTCACCAAAGCCCTCTCCTTCTTCTTAGCCTCCCAGTGTTTTTCTCTTTCCTCTTTCTGTCGGGCTACATGAAACTCAGCTCTGATGGCCCGACTCACACAGTCTGCTACAGAAGTAGGTGGTACTTGTCCAGTATCCACTAATGCCGCAATTTCTGGCCTGAACATCCCTATCATTTTCTGTATTTTCTCCCTCTCAGTAGGGACTACATAAGGGCACAAACGGGATAGCTGATCGAACTTTCGGTAGACTTCGCTTACCGACATGTTTCCTTGCGTCAATTCTGAAAACTCTTTCTGTTGTTGTCTTAGAGATGCAGGGTCGTAATATTTCTGGTTAAATTCTTCCAGAAATTCTGCCCAACTCATGGTAGAAACGTCTCTTCTCATTCGTACAGTGTCCCACCAAAAACGAGCATCTTTTCTCAGCACAAAAGACGCACATGCAACCTTTTCTCGGTCGGTTAGGTTCATGAACTCCATGATCACTTGCAATGATGACAACCAGTCTTCAGCCTCTAAGGGATTTGTAGACCCTTCAAATTCTGGCGGCCTCATACGCCTGAATCTTTCATAGAGGGGTTCTAGATTTAATACTGGTTGTGGTTCCGGAGCTCTCTCATATACCGCAGCTGGAGTGATAACTGGATCTACCTCAGCTTCCTGTTCTACTTGGGTATCCTCAGGGCCTTGTCTCTGTTCTAGCTCCTCTACCCGTCGCCTCAGAATAGCATTCTCTTGCATCTGAGCTTCTAGCAGGGCTTGTATCTGATCCAGTCTTTCCATAACATTAGGACGTCGTTCTCGTCCCTCTGGTCGATCACGCAAATCCACCATCTTGCTACCTGTAAAATAATTATTTTCACATAAGAAAATAATTAACTAAACTTAAGTAAACTACTTACTTGGATAGCGGTGCAGGATGCGCGAAGTGTCAAATCAGGATATGGTCACACTGCTCTGATATACCAACTGTGACGGCAGTTGGTAATCCAAACTAGATCCATCGTAATTCCGCTCTGATACCAACTGTGGCGGCCCGCCCCTCTTAGAGATCATACAATACTATTACAGTTGAGCTTATCGCTAACTGCGATAGATTGTACTCTCATGGGTCGCCGGCTTGTCTCTCTCTCTCTTAAAATCATGTCGTTTTTGGGGAAAAATTTTTTTGTTTTTGTTTTTGTTTTTGTTTTTTTTTTTTTTAAACATCATGTAAAACATTTCCCACTATTTACTTTGTTGGCAAGTGCAAAGTAATTTACATATTACAGTACTTTCGTAAAATATATAATATTACAAACGACTGTTTCTTTCTTCTTTTTTTTTTTCCTTTTTATTGCTCAGCGGAAAGACTCTGGCAGTACCATATCCCTCGCCCAGTTATCCTATTTGACACGCGTCATCCCGTCCGCATCCAGTCAAACAAGCTACTGAGCTGGTCGCTTACCTGCAACATTAGCAAAAATGGTGAGCTACAGGCTCAGTAAGTTTAAACATGCAAGAAATGAAATTTCTATGAATAGTACTATTCATCATGAATAGTACCGTCGACTACTATTCATACGTGAATGGTAACTTTGACCACTATTCTTACGTGAATAGTAAGGTTGACCACAACACTGTATCACACTAGTACATCTACCGCGATGTTAGTGCTCTCACTAAACTGTATTATGCTCAATTATGGCATAGTTTCAGTTTTAGATAATTATCTTTAATTATATTATAATTTTGAGCTCAGGTTGGCAGTACCATTTAAGTGCGCATGACTGGGAGCGGTACATTAGTGCTGACCTCCACAGCCTTAATCTCATAGCCCCGAAGGCAAAATAGTACATGACTGGGAGCGGTACATTAGTGCTGACCTCCACAGCCTTATTTTCATAGCCCCAAAGGCAAAAATACCTCCCTATACGGAAAGCTGGTACGCCAGAAAGTGGTTTCATTACCGACTTTTTAACATTCTAACCCGGTGACTTTACATTGTCCCGTGGTTAGGAATGGTTCACATTTTAATTTTAGTTGAGTGAGTTTTATTAACCTTGCTCTAGTGCCCGAAGCACAATTAACAATGTGTCCATTCTTAATAGTGCCCGTAGCACATTACGTCTCTCTCTTTACTCTATAATAGTGCCCGTAGCACATATGTACCTAACTTATAGTTAGTACATTAAAGTTAGCACAATATTGCTATATGTTGCAGACAGGTAAATGTCTGAACTTACCTTATCAGACTGTTCCCTTTCTCTCTCTTGGATCTTGAATCGCCTTCCTCGTAGGTCGATTTTGGGATCCTACAGACAAAACCTTGTCTGTTAATTTCATTTCCATTTATAGCTTTTATTTTTCATTAAAAAGCTTAAATAAAACCTATTTATAACTTTTTAGGCTTTATTTATTATTTTCACCATTTTCCCCCAACTTTTGCAAAATTACGATTTTACCCTTGACAGAATTTTTTCTCGATCCAGACTGCATTTTTGGCTCTCAGGAATATTTCTGACTCTTTTCTAATCATTACCGGGTTCGTTTTTATTTTATTTCCACTTTTTGCTTTCCCGGCCCTCGGGAAGCACTATTCTGACCCTTACGTCGGTTTAGCGATTTTCTATCGTTTCGGAGCCTCAAATGGACGTTTCACTAGTATTTAAAACATTCATCTAGACTTTCCCGACCTAGGTCTCCGAGGCTCGGGTTTTCCGTTCCCGACTCGGATCTTTATTTCGTTTCCAAAAATGCCCCCCTCGGGGTCGGTTTTTTTTTCAATTTCACTCACGTTTTTCATTTTCAAGGGGACGGGTTACTATTCATGACCCACCCCTTAAAATTTTTTTTTTTATTCAAAATTTTTCGTTAGGGACTCGGGTTTCCGCCCCGACCCTAACTTTTATTTTTAATTTCCATTTTACCCCGAATGCCATTTTCGAAATTTTGGCAGCATTTCGGCGTAATTTTAAGGCTTCCGGCGTTAGGTACGCCTCGAACCGTATGTACCTGCCACGTACTTTACCACAAGCCTATTTTATGTAAAAGTTTTCCAAACTTTTACATAAAAACCCACAAATTCCAATTTCACATTTTAACCCACATCACAAAATTTTTTCCACAATTTTGCCCTTAATTTGGTTTCGGTTTTCACAACCAAACCGAACCAAAAATTTGTCAAACTTTCACCACACTTTAGGCCATTTAATGTCATGTTTTTACCACATTTTCAAGCCCATTTTCTTGGCATTTTTAACCAATTTTCCTAGGGTTTTTACACACTTGTACCCCACGGCCAAAGAATGAAAACATGCCAAACAATTTTGTTTCATTCTTTCCATTATAAATTCATCATTTGCATATTAAATTGCATAATTCCAATCAACCAAATACCACATAAACCATGCAAAAATTTTCTTCCAAATCATTATTAAACCCTACGGCCATTTAATGTAATTCACAACAAGAATTTTTTTAAGCTTTTCACCATGACATACAAGCTTTATTCTTCACCAATTTCAACTTTGAAAGCATGTTAGCAATTAACCACAAAGTTTTCTCATTGGTTACCTAAGGTAACCCACGGATTTACCCTTGAAAAACCAACCAAAATTTGGTTTTTCTTTAAACAAATTACATGGTTTTCCTACTAATTACACCCTTAACAAAACCCAAGCATCAAATCATTGAAAACCACCAAAAATTTTTCCATCTTTTTCACTATTCATCCCATAGTTTTCTTGAAGAAAAACCAAGAAAAAATGCAAACCAAAGAAGGTTACCTTGCTTTCTTGCTTCCTTTGCCTTCAATGAAGTGTTTGATACCACTTTTGTGAAGAAATTTTGGAAGATTTGCTTGGTTCTCCTTGGTGGCTCACGTATTCTCCATGAACACTTAGAAGAAATTTTCTTTCTTTTGGTTTTGGCTTTGAAACAAGTTTCGGCCACTTTATCACAATGTTGCCGACTTAATGAAACCAAAGGCCAATTAATTTAGCCTTCCACCAATGAGAATTAGACATCTTTCAACCTAATTCTTTTCATAATTTTCAAAAATTAAAAAGGTGTATTTTTGGCCAAATCTTGGCCTTTAGATCAAAAAGGCAAATGAATCATGGCCATTAATTCTACCAATCATCATCTTCTTTTTATTTATTAAATGGATTTATGATGTCATAAATGCTAAAGCAAAAGTTGACTTTGACTTTCACTATTCACATTAATTCGACTACTTTTTGACCGATACCGGTTCGAGCCGAAATTTTCCTGAAATCGTCTCGGCGTGTTCCTGAGGTCTCCTGTGCAGTCGGATCAATTTAAACTGCTTCCGTTTGATCAAAATCAATCCCGGAAGTTTTCCGTCTTTTATTGCTCCGGTTAGGGTTTTCAATGCCGATTTTGCACCGTTTCACCCGTTTCAACTCAGTGAATTTTTCCAACACTGAATTCTTACTCGTCAGTATTGTTAGAACATTTTCATATATTCTAAACAATATAAATACATTTATTTCACTCTTTAAATAGTACAAATTGTTATATACATACATTTGTACATTTTCATCCGAGAATTGCCTGAATTTCCCGGTTGTCACACCTAACCACGGGGTAGTAGGAAAATAAATCGGTAGAAACATATCAGAGTGGCGCAGCGGAACAATAAAAATTTTTAAATCGTTAAATATCTGATGATGCCATATACAATAAACCAACAACAATTAAAACTCATACCTCAAGGACGCCAATCTGCAGGAGGAGAATGACCGGCGGCTTCAACCAACTAGCTTTCTCTACTATTCTCCAATTCTCTACTATTCAACCGTGGGTTTTGTTTGAAACCCTCTCCCACTCAATATTTTGAAAAACATGCAAGTTTTGACAAATTATGTATGATCAATATAGTATGAGCGGCACTCAGCTATCCTATATGACATGTTATCAAATATGCATATGAAACATCCATCAACACATATTTATACATCCATGACATAGGACAGAAAAAATAATTCATAGAATAACTAAGCCATGGTTCCATCCTAGAACAAAGAAAATAAAGATTACAAAATTGCATCCAAAGAATTCTTTGGGTCTTGAATTTTGTTCCGTCTTCTTGTATCCATCTTTATGTAGCCTCTCCATTTATTTCTCATCCCAAGAATCATTTAAAATTTAAATCTTCAAAAATTTAGATTTAAAATTCAAATTCCAAATTCGAATTTCAAATTTAAATTTCAAATTCAAATTTTAAACAATTTTAAACATCATGTATAATAATATGTAATTTCAAATTTTTCAAATTTTCAATTCCATATTTTTAAACATGATTTAAAATTAAATCTCAAATTTAAAAATTTTTTGATTTTTGAACCGTCGCACCACCGCCCCCGTAGGTGGCAGCCGCCATGGGTAGCCACCAGCCCCGGAGTGGCTGGCAGTCCACGGCCACCCATGTGCAGCCCTACCAGGCTGCAGGCCAAGCCTGTAGCACCAGGCTACATGCCCAGGCTAGGCGCAGCAGCCGGCAGGCTACAGGCAGCGCCTGCAGCCACAGGTTGCACGCCCAGGCTGCGGCCAGCCTTGGGTAGGCCCTCGGCTGCAGGCCAAGCCTGTGGCCGTTGGGGGTTATGGCCTGCACAGGGGGTGCCGCAGCCCCATCCTGCCCGAGGGCAGGGGCTGCAGCCCGACCAAGGCCTGTCGGCCTATCCCGAGGGGTCATGTCTCAATTTTTGTGCCATATTCCAATTTACCTATTAGGATCTCCAAAAATTAATTTGAATCCCAATTAAATTGAAATTTTTCACACAATCAAAATTTCAACCTTTAAATCAAATTTAACTTTTGGGAAAAATTAAATTACGGTCTTCAATCTTCAATCTCCTCCAAGAATAATTACATAAAAAATTCTTAAACCGTTTCAGGTGTACAAAATTCTAACCATAAAAATTCTAAGAGACAAAAATTAAAATCCATGGGAAAATTACAGTGTTAATAAACTGCTCCCATGGTTACATTAAAATTCCTAAATACAATTTTTCTAAACTCTAAGGAACCATAACCGGCATAAATAAGCATGCTTATAATAATTCAAAAAATTAAAATAACCACGTACTTTATACATAATCCATGATAACAACATAAAGGAACCCTAGAATGCCACTCTCTAGATATCAAATCCATACATAAATAAAAAGACTAAGTAATTGTCTAATTTATGTACATGGCATAGTCATGAGATGGCTCTGATACCAGTTGTAGGAAAATAAATTGGTAAAAATGTATCAGAGTGGCGCAGCCGAACAATAAAAATTTTTAGATCGTTAAATATCTCATGATGCCATATACAATAAACCAACAATAATTAAAACTCATACCTCAAGGACGCCAATCTGCAGGAGGAGAATGACCAGAGGCTTCAACCAACTAGCCTTCTCTACTATTCTCCAATTCCCGAATGGCTGAGTGTGTGGGCACTCTGAACCTCGATCGACATGCTAGCACTGCTAGTCTTCTTCCGACTACCCAGATCTCTACAGAACTTTATTGTCACGGTGGGCTGTGCAACAATAAGCCTGCTCACCTGAGAGTCTGTGGTCTAAGAGAACTGGAGTGGCAGGACCTCTATTTATAGACCTGTATGAGGTGATTCTCTGAATTCGAATTGGATTAGGAAAAGATATTCTCCCTTATCCATAACCATAAAATCCAGATTTTCCAAGGGAAAATCCCAACAATAAAATTCAGCCATTTAGGATAAATCCAATCCAAATCCAAACAAGATTTTAACTAGAATTTTATCTCCCTTTTTCAACCAAAAAATCTGAAAATTCCAAGGAGAAAATCTCTTCAAAAAATTCGGCCACATTTAGGATAAGGGAGAATCAAAATTCCACTAGGATTTTCAAGCTTGAATCTTATCTCATCTTTATCCAAAATAACCGAATTTTCCCTAGGAGATATGCTCCAAATTTCGACCATTTTTCAGGGAGGAGAGAATCCAAATTCAACTGGGATTGAAACTTGAATTTTTCCTTTGAACCTTATCCACAAAAACCGAAAATCCATTGAGGATAATCCTCAAAATTTCGTCCAACATTAGTTAGGATTTGGATTCAAAATTCAAGTAGGATTCTAACAAGATTATCCTCTCTATATCTAACTCAAATTCGAATTTCAAACCTTGTGGATTTTCCACAACAAATTCGAATCCCACTTGGACTGTGATTCAAAATTCGAATTTCAAATTTCAAATTTGAATTTCAAATTCAAATCTCAAATTTGAATTTCAAATTCAAATCTCAAATTCAAAATTCAAATTTCAAATTTCAAAATTCAAATTTCAAAATCCACAAAACAGTTGTGTTTCAAATTCTTGTTCTCATGGATAATTTTCTACAACTCCAATCCAATCTCAAATAAAATCATGACAACTTTATTTAGAGTTTGAATAATTGTGTACTCTATTATCCAAAACAAAATCTGAATCCAACCAGAGAGAATCTTGTCTACCATCCTAATCCTATGTCATCACCATCCATGCATAAAAAACTAGCCAACAGCATACACAAATCAATTTGCCAAACGTTAAGGAATTATGTTGAGCTAGTAGAGAGACTGATTGGACATATATAATCGGGCTCCCGTGATTCCATATGATCATCATTCTGTACCGAACAACTCAATCATATGATCACTAATTTTAGAGTCACACCACTATAAACCTGAAACTGAACTCCCAATTATATACCGTATTACGTAAGCCTGTGACGAGCTACTATCTAACGACCTTGTCATAAATGCAAAACCCTCATATGGTATCCATGATCAGCCTTAGATCAAATTCCGTTTAATCCTACTGACCAGACTATCTTAAAGTTCCATTATACTACCGAATTAAGAAAATGATTATTCACCATATGTGAATAAGAAGTCATCTGCCCTGCAGACGACCCAAGGCCTTGTCCATTTTCACATTCAGTATAATGCCTTTAAAAGGATACCTTTAACTCCTTAGAGCTATGATTCTGATATCTGCAAACAAACCCTTCATCGTATACAAGTCATGCACCCAATGAACCGGTCTATAAGCTTACTACCTCTGAGACGCTTTAGCCATTGGAACATCAAAGTACACAAGTCATATACATGAAGTAGTTCATTTACTCAGGATTAAGGTTATTGCACAATGAACGTCAAAAGTAGATTGATTCACTCATAGCAGACTACGTAGATCAATCACGCTTTAGTCTCAGTCTAATATGTCACCACCAAGCAACATATCTATGTCTCTACTTGGGAGTCCAGCTCCAGACAGTCAAGACAAACCGTCCCCTCCAAGGCTTTAGACAACATAATAGTCTTAACATGAGTTAGATGCTCGGTCTAACACCATAGACTATAGGCCATAGTTTAGACCGCTAACTTTAGAACATTGTCATCTCGCATACAAAAGTCCATTGCATGCAACGTTCTAACAGTTTTAACACAAGCAGTCAGTAAGTCATATTTGCTTACATTTACTTTAACATGTAAATAAACCGAGGACAGATAGCAATGTAATGAATAACCTCTATATATAATTTTATTATCCAGTTCAAAATAAGTACATCAAAATGTCTCTAATGCTTAGGGCATTTCCTAACAATCTCCGACTTGCCCTAAGCCAGTAGATGTGCCATGTTACGCATCCCCATTGCCTCTACATGCCTCTCAAAGCTTCTAGCTACCAAAGTCTTAGTAAAGGGATCGGCAATGTTGTCCTCAGACGTGATCTTACATACATCCACTTGTCCTGTCTCCACGTGCCCTCTAATAATGTGATACCTCCGATCTATGTGTTTGGTCCTCTTGTCGTGCCTAGATTCCCTTGTGTTGGCAATAACCCTAGTGTTATCACAGTAAAGTGTGATAGGCTTGTCAACACCCGGAATGACCTCAAGGTCTCTAAAGAACTTGTGGAGCCAAACCGCTTCTTTAGATGCCTCAGCCGCAGCCACATATTCATCCTCCATAGTAGAGTCAGCTGTGCAGCCCTGCTTCACGCTCCTCCACACAATGGCGCCTCCTCCGAGCAAGAACACTGATCCAGATGTCGATTTCCTCGAATCCTTGCAAGTCTGGAAGTCTGAGTCTGTCTATCCTACGGGTGTTAGGTTCCCTCCAGAATACACCAGCATATAATCCCTCGTTCTCTTAAGATACTTGAGTATATGCTTTACTGCTTGCCAGTACTTGGTTCTAGGATTCGCTTGATATCAACTCATCATACCAACTACAAAACATATGTCTGGGCGAGTGCAAAGCATAGCGTACATAAGGCTACCCACAGCGGATGCATAAGGGACCTTACTCATACGCTCTCTTTCTTCCAATGTCTTGGGACAGTCATCCAATGAAAGAGTTAGACCGGCAATGGAAGGCTGTGAACCTTTCTTTGCCTCTTGCATTGCATATTTGTCAATTATTTTATCTATGTATGAAGCTTGGGATAACACTATCATTTTGTTCTTTCGATCTCTGAAGAGACGAATGCCTAGAACATAATTAGCTTCTCCCAAGTCCTTCATGTCAAACTGTTGGTATAACCAAAGCTTGACCGATGATAAGTTCCCTACATCATTCCCAATAAGTAGTATATCATCGACATAGAGTATCAGAAAGACCACTTTTCCATCCTTAATACGTTTATAAACACAAGGTTCATCAACGTTCTGCTCAAAACCAAATGTCTTAATCACTTGATCAAACCTTTGGTTCCATGAGCGGGATGCTTGCTTTAGTCCATAAATGGATCTAAGCAACTTGCAGACTTTCTTCTCTTGGCCTTTCGCTACGAACTCTTCGGGCTGTATCATATAGATACACTCTTCAAGATGGCCATTCAAGAATGCCGTCTTGACATCCATTTACCAGATCTCGTAATCGAGAGCCGCAGCAATGGACAGAAGAATACGGATAGACTTTAGCATAGCAACAGGTGAAAAGGTTTCATCATAATCGATTCCAGCCTTTTGTGTGTACCCCTTTGCAACCAGTCTAGCTTTGAAAGTTTCCACTCTCCCTTCCGCATCCTTCTTTCTTTTGTAGACCCATTTGCATCCAATGGGTTTTATCCCATCCGACAAATCTACAAGTTCCCAAACAGAGCTGGATTGCATAGAATCCATCTCATTGTTCATAGCCTGTTTCCAAGATTTAGAATCAACAACATATATAGCTTCATCATAGGTGACCGGATCATCCTCATGCTCATAAGCCTTGGCCTGGTATACCTCAGCATCATACATGAAGAAATTAGGTTTCTTCGAAACCCTCCCACTACGACGAGGCACCCTAAGTTGTTCATCGTCTACAGGTCTTTCACTGGAACTCGGACTTGTGTCCAAGACCAAAATCTGTGGAGCAGTTCTTTCACCCAATAACTCCTCTAGCACCACTTTGCTTCGAGACTTAAAGTCATTCATGTGACTTTCCTCCAAGAATGTCGCATGGGTTGAGACAATGACTTTTTGTTCCTTCGGGTTATAGAACAGACCTCCTTTAGTTCCTTTTGGATACCCTACAAATATGCACAATTCTGATCTTGGTTCCAACCTTTTCGCATCCCCATCCAGTACATGTGCCGGGCAGCCCCATATTCTCATATGTCCAAGGGAGGGCTTCCTGCCACGCCACAATTCATACGGAGTTCTGGGAATTGATTTGCTTGGAACCTGGTTCAGAATATAGCATGCCGTTTGTAAAGCATATCCCCAAAATGATAATGGCAGTGTTGAATAACTCATCATGGACCGTACCATATCCAACAAGGTCATGTTTCTCCTTTCGGCTACACCATTCTGTTGTGGAGTACTAGGTGCAGTCAATTGGGATAATATCCCGTTCTCTACAAGATGTCCTAGAAATTCGTCGGAGAGGTATTCGCCACCTCGATCAGATCGAAGTGTCTTTATGAATTTATCCAATTGCTTTTTCACTTCCGCACGATACTCTTTGAACTTGTCAAAGGTTTTGCTCTTGCGGTGCATCAGATATACATATCCATACCTCGAGTAATTATCTATAAAAGAGACATAATACTCAAACCGTCCTCGTGCTGTGACGTTCATGGGGCCACATACGTCAGTGTGCAAAATTTCTAAGAGCTCCTGAGCCCTTGTACCTTTAGCTCCAAAAGACCTCTTAGTCATCTTACCCTCTAGACAAGACTCACATTGGGGAAGACGTACCTCCTCCAGAGATTCTAGAGGACCGTCTTTCACCAATCTTTGAATCCTATCCTGATTAATATGACCAAGTCTTAAATGCCAAAGATATGCCTTGTTAGAGTGAGAAACTCTCAACCTTTTAGAGTTATCTATTAATTCAGTGTCAAGCAGTGAGTACATCTTTGGTTTGATCAAATATAGGTTTCCTCCATCCATCCAGAATAGATAAAAAACTTATTTCTACGAATATCAACTCTTTTACTAAAAGAAACTGAATAAGAATCCTTTATTAAACAAGCTACCGATATAAGGTTCCCCATAAAAACAGTCTTTCAATAAAATAAACCTAAATTGATTAAAATAAAGGTAAATATCTCCTACTACCTCAGCCACCACCAAGCTGCCATCTCCAGTTCTCAACAAGAGGCTCCTATCATGTAGACTTCTCGTTTCCACAAACCCCTGCATAGAAACACAAACATGATTAGTGGCACCCGAATCAATGACCTACGTGTCTTTCGATTCTTCCACTAAACACGCTTCTAAGTAATGAAGTTCCTTACCTTCCTTGCCCTTGGCGGCTAGGATTTCCTGGCAAGACTTCTTGAAGTGACCTACCTTCCCACAACGGAAGCACTTGGAGTTTTTAGGGTCCCTGGGCTTCTTATTCTTCTTCTTCTTCTTCCCATCCGAGACAGGAGGATTAGAAGAACTGGAAGCCGCTTGCTTCTGATTTGGCCTCTTCCTCTTCTGTGAGGGTTTAGAAGATTCCGCCGAATTGGCCTCACCTTTGGATTGGACAGTATCCCCATCCCTAATCATCCGCTCATAAGCTTGGAGTTGCTTCATGAGCTAACTCCCTTATCGCCATATTGTATGCAGCCTTAAACCCCACAAAATCTTTAGACAGAGTTTTGAACACCATCTTGATCTGGGTGTTGTAGTCCAACTCAGCACCGTTTTCGGCAGCCTCAGTGAAGAATCCCATTAGAGTGATCATATGCTCCTTCACCAGAGTACCCACCTTTTGCTTAGAGTTCATAATGCTGGTGATAGCGGACTGTCGAGCCAACTTTTCTTGGCCTCCGAACATGTCCTCCAAATTATCCATGATCTCCCTAGCAACCTGATAAGTGTCATGCTGCTTCTGTAAAGCACTCGTCATACTAGCAAGCATGTAGCTTCGAGCTATATCATTGGATTCTCTCCAACAAGTATAGGCAACCGGGACCTCCTCAAGCAGTGTGTCAGGTTTTGGCCTTGGTAGGCATGGTTTGTCCAGTACGAACTTGTGTCTCTCGCAGCTGAGAACTATTAATAGATTTATTTTCCAATCCTTATAATTATCGCCATTCAGTTTTTCTCAGTGAGTATTGAAATGAGGGGTGTCGGTGACATTTTGAACTGAAATAAAATTATAGTAGACATCATTACAAAGCCCAAGCAAATATATAGATAATTTTGCAAATAAAACATACAAGTATGTTCCTCCATGAAACTTGAAAAACATGTAGCATTGCAACGGTAATTCTCAGCACCTATTGCCCCAAGCCACCGAGGGGTGGTCATGAAAACAAATAGCCGAAACATGGATCCCGTCCAATTAATATATGTTGCCTTAAATCCTCCAAGGTTAAGACGTATATTAATAACCGCTTATTTGGCCACCAGTTTAGTTAACAGAGCTTCTAGGGAAGGTTAATAACTAAACGAGTCTTGAGTGTATAACCATTGTTTACGTAGCCCGATCCACGTCCTACTAAGCCACCGAGGGGTGGTCATGAATAGGATCGTACCCGAACACATTTTCCACATAGGAGATCCAATCTAGTATACCGGTGGTGGTAGACACCTATCGAGGGGAGTGGTCAGGGCAGAACTGACGCGAGGCGTTATCATGCTTTCACATATGGATCAACAATGGAGGCCGTGGGTTTTGTTCGAAACCCTCTCCTACTCAATATTTTGAAAAACATGCAAGTTTTGACAAATTATGTATGATCAATATAGTATGATCGACACTCAGCTATCCTATATGACATGTTATCAAATATGCATATAAAACATCCATCAATACATATTTATACATCCATGACATAGCACAGAAAAAATAATTGACAGAATAACCAAGGCATGGTTCCATCTTTGAACAAAGAAAATAAAGATTACAAAATTCCATCCAAAGTATTCTTTGGGTCTTGAATTTTGTTCCGTCTTCTTGTATCCATCTTTATGTAGCCTTTCCACTTATTTCTCATCTCAAGAATCATTTAAAATTTAAATCTTCAAAAATTTAAATTTCAAATTCAAATTCCAAACTCGAATTTCAAATTTAAATTTCAAATTCAAATTTTAAACAATTTTAAACATCATGTGTAATAATATGTAATTACAAAAATTTCAAATTACATATTTTTAAACATGATTTAAAATTAAATCTCAAATTTAAAAATCAAAATTTTTCGATTTTTGAACCGTCGCACCACCGCCCCTATAGGCGACAGCCGTCGTGGGCAGCCACCAGCCCCGGAGTGGCTGGCAGCCCACGGCCGCCCATGTGCAGCCCTGCCGGGCTGCAGGCCAAGCCTGTAGCACCAGGCTGCATGCCCAGGTTGGGCGCAGTAGCCGGCAGGCTGCACGCCTAGGCTGGGCGCAGCAGCCGGCAGGCTGCATGCCCAGGCTGCGGCCAGCCTTGGGTAGGCCACGGCCACCCTCGGCTGCAGGCCAAGCCTGCGGCCGTGGGTGGTTATGGCCTGCACAGGGGCTGCCGCAGCCCCATCCTTCCCGAGGACAGGGGTTGCAGCCCCACCAAGTCCTGTCAACCTATCCCAATGGGTCGTGTCTCGATTTTCGTGTCATATTCCAATTTACCTATTAGGATCTCCAAAAATTAATTTGAATCCCAATTAAATTGAAAATTTTCACACACTCAAAATTTCAACCTTTAAATCAAATTTAACTTTTGGGAAAAAATAAATTACGGTCTTTAATCTTCAATCTCCTCCAAGAATAATTACATAAAAAATTCCTAAACTATTTCCGGTGTATAAAATTCTAACCACAAAAATTCTAAGAGACAAAAATTAAAATCCATGAGAAAATTACAGTGTTAATAAACTGCTCCCATGGTTACATAAAAATTCCTAGATACAATTTTTCTAAATTCTAAGGAACCATAACCGACATAAACAAGCATGCTTATAATAATTCAAAAAATTAAAATAACCACATACTTTATACATAATCCACGATAACAACATAAAGGAACCCTAGAATGCCACTCCCTAGATATCAAATCCATACATAAATAAAAAGACTAAGTAATTGTCTAATTTATGTACATGACATAGTCATGAGATGGCTCTGATACCAATTGTAGGAAAATAAATCAGTAAAAATGTATCAGAGTGGCGCAGCTGAACAATAAAAATTTTTAGATCGTTAAATATCTCATGATGCCATATACAATAAACCAACAACAATTAAAACTCATACCTTAAGGACGGCAATCTGCAGGAGGAGAATGACCGGAGGCTTCAACCAACTAGCCTTCTCTACTATTCTCCAATTCCCGAATGGCTGAGTATGTGGGCACTCTAAACCTCGATCGGTATGCTAGGACTGCTAGTCTTCTTCCGACCACCCAGATCTCTAAAGAACTTTATTGTCATGATGGGTTGTGCAACAATAAGCCTGCTCACCTGAGAGTTTGTGGTCTAAGATAACTGGAGTGGCAGGACCTCTATTTATAGACCAGCATGAGGTGATTCTCTGAATTCAAATTGGATTAGGAAAAGATATTCTCCCTTATCCATAACCATAAAATCTGGATTTTCCAAGGGAAAATCCCAACAATAAAATTCGGCCATTTAGGATAAATCCAATCCAAATCTAAACAAGATTTTAACTAGAATTTTATCTCCCTTTTTCAACCAAAAAATCTGAAAATTCCAAGGAGAAAATCTCCTCAAAAAATTCGGCCACATTTAGGATAAGGGAGAATCAAAATTCCACTAGGATTTTCAAGCTTGAATCTTATCTCATCCTTATCCAAAATAACTGAATTTTCCCTAGGAGATATGCTCCAAATTTCGACCACTTTTCAGGGAGGAGAGAATCCAAATTAAACTGGGATTGAAACTTGAATTTTTCCTTTGAACCTTATCCACAAAAACCGAAAATCCATTGAGGATAATCCTCAAAATTTCGTCCAACATTAGTTAGGATTTAGATTCAAAATTCAAGTAGGATTCTAACAAGATTATCCTCTCCATATCCAACTCAAATTCGAATTTCAAACCTTGTGGATTTTCCACAACAAATTCAAATCCCACTTGGACTGTGATTCAAAATTTGAATTTCAAATTTCAAATTCGAATCTCAAATTCAAATTTCAAATTTCAAATTTCAAATTTCAAATTCAAATCTCAAATTCGAATTTCAAATTCAAATTTCAAATTCAAAATTCAAAATTCAAAATTCAAAATTCAAATTTCAAAATCCACAAAACAATTGTGTTTCGAATTCTTGTTCTCATGGATAATTTTCTACAACTCCAATCCAATCTCAAATAAAATCATGGCAACTTTATTTAGAGTTCGAATAATTGTGAACTCTATTATCCAAAACAAAATCTGAATCCAACCGGGGAGAATCTTGTCTACCATCCTAATCCTGTGTCATCACCATCTATGCATAATAAACTAGCCAACAGCATAGACAAATCAATTTGCCAAACGTTAAGGAATTATGTGGAGCTAGTAAAGGGACTGATTGGACATATATAATCGGGCTCCCGTGATTCCATATGATTATCATTCTGTACCGAACAACTCAATCATATGATCACTAATTTCAGAGTCACACCACTATAAACCTGAAACTGAACTCCCAATTATATACCATATTACGTAAGCCTGTGACGAGCTACTATCTAACGACCTTGTCATAAATACAAAACCCTCATATGGTATCCATGATCAGCCTTAGGTCAAAGTCCGTTTAATCCTACTGACCAGGCTATCTTAAAGTTCCATTATACTACCGAATTAAGAAAATGATTATTCACCATATGTGAATAAGAAGTCATCCGCCCTGCAGACGACCCAAGGCCTTGTCCATTTTCACATTCAGTATAATTCCTTTAAGAGGATACCTTTAACTCCTTAGAGCTATGATTCCGATATCTGCAAACAAACCCTTTATCGTATACAAGTCATGCACCCAATGAACCGGTCTATAAGCTTACTACCTCTGAGATGCTTTAGCCATTGGAACATCAAAGTACACAAGTCATATACATGAAGTAGTTCATTTACTCAGGATTAAGGTTATTGTACAATGAACGTCAAAAGCAGATTGATCCACTCATAGCGGACTACGTAGATCTATCACGCTTTAGTCCCGGTCTAATATGTCACCACCATGCAACATATCTATGTCTCTACTTGGGCTCCAGACTGTCAAGACAAACCGTCCCCTCCAAGGCTTTAGGCAACATAATAGTCTTAACATGAGTTAGATGCTAGGTCTAACCCCATAGACTGCAGACCATAGTTTAGACTGCTAACTTTAGCACATTGTCTTCTCGCATACAAAAGTCCATTGCATGCAACGTTCTAACAGTTTTAACACAAGCAGTCAGTGAGCCATATTTGCTTACATTTACTTTAACATGTAAATAAATCGAGGACAGATAGCAATGTAATGAATAACCTCTATATATAATTTTATTATCCAGTTCAAAATAAGTACATCAAAATATCTCTAATGCTCAGGGCATTTCCTAACAGGGGCAATATGAAGTCACTGGGTTAGAACTTTAAAAATTCGGTAATGAAACCACTTTTGGCGTACCAGCCTTCCGTACAGGGAGGTCACTTTGCCTTCGGGGCTGTGATAAGATTAAGGCTGTGGAGGTCAGCACTAATGTACCGCTCCCAGTCATGTACAATTTTGCCTTCGGGGCTATGAGATTAAGGCTGTGGAGGTCAGCACTAATATACCGCTCCCAGTCATGCGCACTTAAATGGTACTGCCAACCTGAGCTCAAAACCAGAACATAATATAAGATAATTACCTAAAACTGAAACTATGCCATAATTGAGCATAAGACAGTTTCATGAGGGTACTAACATCGCAGTAGATGTACTGTTGATATACTGTGTTGTGGTCAAAGTTACTATTTATGTATGAATAGTGGTCAATGTTACTATTCATGATAAATAGTACTATTCATAGAAATTTTATTTCTTGCATGTTTGAACTTACTAAGCCTGTAGCTCACCATTTTTGCTTATGTTGCAGGTAAGCGACCAGTTCAGTAGCTTTGTATGACTGGAAGGCGGATGGGATAGCGCGTGTCAAATGGGATAGGGGGCGAGGGATATGGTCCTGCCAGAGTCTTTCCACTGAGCGATAACAGAGAAAGGGAAAAAGAAACAGTCTTTTGTAATAATATACATGTTACGAAAGTACTGTATTATGTAAATTACTTTGTACTTGTAAACAAAGTGATTAGTGGATAATGTTTTACATGATGTTTTAAAAAAAAAAACTTTTCCCCAAAAACGTCATGTTTTAATGAGAGATAGATTAGCCGGCGACCTATGAGAGTACAATCTATCGCAGTTAGTGATAAAGCTTAACTGTAATAGTATTGTATGATCTCTATGAGGGGCGAGCCGCCACAGTTGGTATCAGAGCGGGTTTATGGTTGGTTTAGTTTAGAATACCAACTGCTGCACAGTTAGTATCAGAGCGGATTTACGATTGGTCTAGTTTAGATTACCAACTGCTGTCACAGTTGGTATATTAGAGCAGTGTTGACCATATCCTGATTTGACACTTCGCGCATCCTGTACCGCTATCCAAGTAAGTAGTTTATTTAAGTCTAGTTAATTATTTTCTTATGTAAAAATAATTATCTTATAGGTAGCAAGATGACCAGACCTCCTTATGTGAGACCACCGCTACCACAACCGAGAGGGGTGTTACGGGTATGGACGAGACTTATTGTGAGGCCGTCTATTTCCCAACGACCAGTAGTTAGACCCCCGGTGCCCGAGAGACCTCCAGTACCAGCACCAGCACCAGCACCAGCACCTGCTCCAGTAGTTGTAGTACAGCCTCGACCGGTACTTCATCCTCCTGTAGTAGTGGACATTCCAGTTGTTGGTGGATGCCAACATATTGGGGTGAGAGTTTCGGCTCGGGTAGTACAGGCATTCAGAGCTAGTAGTGCCCCTATGTTTGATGGTGGACGACAGTCGATGGAGACGAAGAACTGGCTCCATGCCATAGAGAGGATTATGGTGATGTGTGATATTGACCGAGAGATGTGGATCTAGTTGGCCATCAGTATGATTCAGGGAGATACTCGAGTATTTTGGGAGTATTGCAACCAGGAGATTTTGTTGGGATTCAGTTGGGTTGAGTTCTGTCAGCGATTGGCTGATCAGTTTCCGCCTAAGGATCCGACACCGACTCCTGCACCTCTAGACATACGAGAGGCGGATACACCCGCGTACCCTAGATTTGATGAGGTTAGGGACTATATTCTCCAGACTGAGAGGATGGTCATGTTGTCTGGTGAGACAGTTATGTCTTACGCAGTACAATTTGAGGAGACCATTAGGAGGAGATATCCATTGCCCAACCTCACTGAAGTAAACTGTTGTGAGCTGTTCTGGAGAGGTTTAACCATGGAGTTGAGACAGAGGGTGATTCCTACGCTCTAAGAGTTTGTAGTGATGATCAGGACGATCGAGAGGGAGATTTTGATTGAGCATCTAACGCAGAGTCGACGAGAGACACTGGGTCAAGATGAGATGTTGGCACGCATCTTTGGGCCGAGAAGAATGATGAACGATCATGAAGCTAGATCGTCTAGACCACGAGAAGGTGATGACTCAGATGATCCAGATGACGATGAGGATCCAGAAGAATATCCTCTAGTCCCAGACACAGGGGATGTGTGACCAGTAGATGTATACATGTACATAAGTAGCTTATAGAGAAAATCTCTTTTGTATAGACTTGTGGCTAAGATGTATATGATGGCCGATGTATATATGACTGGTGATGGTTATATATGATATATAAACGTTTTGCTATGAATGAAATATCAAAATGATTATATGTTGTACGATGATGTGTTACGATGATGTGGCTTTACATTACCCTGAATTTCATAAATTTATATGATTTTACGAATGTGGTCATGGAAAAGCTAACGGTGAATTATTGTGCCATAATAGGATAATAGGCAAGATGGTGGATTCACGAAATCGACCAGAGGGACGAGAACTGTAATGACCGCCATTTTTATGACACCTACATACCATGTAATAAGTCATTAAGGAATAAAATGGACATAATTTAATGTCTTTTAGTACAATTTACGTAACACGGTCAGGTACACAGCCGTGTGAGTGACCGTGTGCCATTCGGACTGTGTATCTATTAATAGCCGTGTGAGTGTACATAGTCGTGTAGTGTAACACGGTCAAGTACACGATCGTGTAAGAGGCTGTGTACCGCCCAGATAGATGAATGTATTTCAAAGACATGGTCGTCTTGAGTAGTCTCAACTAGTACATGTCTGTGTCTGAAATGTACACGCCCGTGTTGCGTTGCACACGCACGCGTAAGAGTCCGTGTAGAACGCTATGTAATGAGCCGAGAGCCACTGTAATGACTCTCATGAATTATGAAAATTAATTACTATGTAATGATGTAATTAAGTTAATAAACACAGTGTGCTTTTCAGTTGAATGAATTAAATGGGAATAGTAACGTTTAATTACTATTCATGCAGTGAAAGGGGCAACTGACAGTGAAATCGGTCCACCCTATTATGTGAGTATGCGTTGAGACACGCAATATCAAGAAACCGGTCTAGACAACCATTTCATGATACAGAATTGATGAGCTAGTCATCAGTATGCTCAGACTGGTCATCTGAGCGCAGCAGTGATAATTGTCCTAATAGATGTACAGTATCGAGAAAAGCGGTCTAGATGACCTCTTCTCGCCCATAGACTGACAAAATCAAAGTCAGAATGCTCAGATTAGTCAGTTAGATAGTGAAAAATGAACAATGAATAGTGATTAGTGAATAGTGAGAAACGCAGTGTCAGGTTAGTGGCCAAGACGGTCTTAATCTGGCATAAAATTGACATATTAATAGTCAGCAAGTTCAATCTGGTCAAGTGAGCACAAAATGTAGATTTTGTTTAAAAGATACGAAGTATCGGGATAAGGGTCAAGACGACCTTTTCTCCCCCCGAAACTGATATATTTAGACTCAGGACGCCCAAATTAGTGAATCAGGTACCGTTTTTCGAGACGGGGTCATACAGATCCCGAAAACTGGTCTAGAAGACCTTAGATGGACGTAAAACTGATAAATTTGAAATCAGCACGTCCAAATTAGTCAGGAGAGACTGTGTTCAAAATTTCACGCGAAAACACCTCGTTATGCGTGCGTAGTGTCAACACAGTATAGGCCTAACCACAGTATCAAGAAATTGGCCAATATGACCCTTTCTTGATATAAAACTGATATATTTGGAATCAAAATGCTCAAATTAGTCATTTAAGTGCAAAAAGTAATTTTTGATCGGGAACCATGCAGTATCGGAAAACTGGTGGAGACGACCTCGGATGAAAATAAAACTGATATATTTGGGTTCAGCACGCCCAAATTAGTCAGTATAGCCTATCTTAAAATTTTTCAAAAAATTAGTATAAATGGGTTGAAATTTTTAGATTTTTGTAAAAAGGGCCCCCATTATTTTTTTTCCTATCTTTTTCTCCCCCACACCACACGAAGATGAACAGTGACCGACCATCGAATCCGGCCTCCGTTTTCGACACCGCCGGCACCATTGGAAAGCTCTCGACGAGCTGAGTCCAACGGTGTGCCGAGTCGACGGAACCGACGTCGGAGAACGCCGCACGCGCCGCCTAAAGCCGCTGGTGGCCAAATTTTTCAAACCGTGATTTCTCCACCGTCCAACGTCCAAATTCCACGACTCCGATCCCAATGGATTCGTGGTGAAGAGTAGAACAAAACCCAGGCTTCATTTCACGTCAACAGCCACCGGATCACGCCGCCCAAGGTTTGCCGTCACCGTCACCATCGCCACCGTCGAATCTCGCTTTTCCGGCGGAGTTGAGTTGCAAGGTCGGTATCAAAATGCTCAGAAAAACACGTAGATCAAAAGCCCCAAATCAATTTTGGGCAACAACACCGGAAAATGAAGATCCAACACCGCCGCTGTCGCCGACTTTTTGAGGGTCGATTTCCGGTGATAGGAGCCTCGATTGGTGAAATTGACACCACCAATGGGTTCCTCTCGTCGAGCTCTTCAAGATGGTGGTCGCCACTCCCATCACCGCCGTGGTCAACACCGGTCAACGACCGGTCAACGCCGGTCAACGGCGACCCAGAGACCGAAAATTGAAGAATGGCCCGTTGGCCTATTTTTGACGTTCCGGACACATCCGCGGCATCGGATTTGCAAACCGGAGTTTCAAAAGTGGAAAACGATGATTCAAAGATTGTGCGATCGAGATCGAATGGTTCACCCGACCGCCGATGGGAACGATTTTGGTAGTGGTTTTGATCCCTTGATTCCTCAATTTATTATTAGAAATAATTATGTATTAATTATGGTTTACTGACTTGAGAAATTGTAAGAAAAAGGGATGAAATGTCAAAAAAGAGAATGTGAGGAAATGTGAATATTTTTACGTAAAAAGCGGAGCTTTTACGTAAAAATTAGGCCTCTGGTTTAGTATGTGGTAGGTTAGAATAGGTTAGATGGTTTTGAGGCGTTTCCTAAACGCCGGAAACCCAAAAATTAAGCGGAAATACTGCCGAAATTTCTAAAACGGCAGAAAGGGGTATTTTAGGAAACGAGGGCTGTGATCGGGATGGAAACCCGATCCCCCTCGATGACCTAGGTCCAGGAAAGAAGGATGGACGTTGTGAGGATTAGTGAACCGCCCCATTAGAAATTTCGTAATGTAAGAAAACGACCCCTATGTCAGAATAGTACCACCCGAGGGACGGGTGCGATCGAAGCATAAAATTTGGGGTGGTTAAATCGGTAAAGGTAACCCGACAAGTTAAATGGTCAATACACGAGGTAGTTGGTCAGTTGACTGGTCGGTTAGCCAGTCAAGGACCTAGTCTGAACGGGACAGTGATTAATTTGTTAAGTAGACAAATTAATTAAGAGCGATTAGAAATTAGATATCGAAATTCCTAAAGTAGAGCAGTTGGGTACCGATAGGCATCGGTACCACACAACGATAAGTTTATTAGTTCCTAACGATAGAGTGACCTAAGAGCGATGTTAATTAATTTATTGGGTAAATAAATTAATTAACAATGATTAGAAAATCAAATTCTTAAGAAGATGGCAATTAGTACCGACAAGGATCGGTATCACTAACGATAGAGTTTTTATTAGTCACTGATGACCACGGTGACCTAAGAGTGAATATTAATGAAATGCATTATTGTTAGGAAATGCCCTAAGTATTAGAGACATTTTGATGTATTCATTTTGAACTGGATAATAAAATTATACTTAGAGGTTATTCATTACATTGCTATCTGTCCTCGTCTTATTTACATGTTAAAGTAAATGTAAGCAAATATGGCTCACTGACTGCTTGTGTTAAAACTGTTAGAACGTTGCATGCAATGGACTTTTGTATGCAAGAAGACAATGTTCTAAAGTTAGCAGTCTAAATTATGGTCTGTAGTCTATGGGGTTAGACTGAGCATCTAACTCATGTTAAGACTATTATGTTGTCTAAAGCCTTAGAGGGGACGGTTTGTCTTGACTGTCTGGAGCTGGACTCCCAAGTAGAGACATAGATATGTTGCTTGGTGGTGACATATTAGACCGGGACTAAAGCGTGATTGATCTACGTAGTCCGCTATGAGTGGATCAATCTGCTTTTGACGTTCATTGTGCAATAACCTTAATCCTGAGTAAATGAACTACTTCATGTATATGACTTGTGTACTTTGATGTTCCAATGGCTAAAGCGTCTCAGAGGTAGTAAGCTTATAGACCGGTTCGTTGGGTGCATGACTTGTATACGATGAAGGGTTTGTTTGCAGATATCGGAATCATAGCTCTGAGGATTTAAAGGTATCCTCTTAAAGGCATTATACTGAATGTGAAAATGGACAAGGCCTTGGGTCGTCTGCTGGGCGGATGACTTCTTATTCACATATGGTGAATAATCATTTTCTTGATTCGGTAGTATAATGGAACTTTAAGATAGCCTGATCAGTAGGATTAAACGGACTTTGACCTAAGGCTGATCATGGATATCATATGAGGGTTTTGCATATATGACAAGGTCATTGGATGGTAGCTCGTCACAGGCTTACGTAATACGGTATATAATTGGGAGTTCAGTTTCAGGTTTATAGTGGTGTGACTCTGAAATTAGTGATTATATGATTGAGTTGTTCGGTACAGAATGATGATCATATGGAATCATGGGAGCCCGATTATATATGTCCAATCAGTCTCTCTACTAGCTCCACATAATTCCTTAACGTTTGGCAAATTGATTTGTGTATGCTATTGGCTAGTTTATTATGTATGGATGGTGATGACACAGGATTAGGATGTAGACAAGATTCTCTCTGGTTGGATTCAGATTTTGTTTTGGATAATAGAGTACACAATTATTCGAACTCCAAATAAAGTTGCCATGATTTTATTTGAGATTGGATTGGAGTTGTAGAAAATTATCCATGAGAACAAGAATATGAAATACAACCGTTTTGTGGAATTTGAAATTTGAATTTTGAAATTTGAAATTTGAATTTTGAAATTTGAAATTTGAAATTTGAATTTGAAATTTGAATTTGAAATTTGAATTTGAAATTCGAATTTAAAATTTGAATTTGAAATTTAAATTTGAAATTTGAAATTTGAATTTGAAATTTGAAATTCAAATTTTTAATCACAGTCCAAGTAGGATTCGAATTTGTTGTGGAAAATCCACAAGGTTTGAAATTCGAATTTGAGTTGGATTTGGAGAGGATAATCTTATTAGAATCCTACTTGAATTTTGAATCCAAATCCCAACAAAAGTGGGCGAATTTTTTGAGGATAATCCTCAATGGAAAATTCGGTTTTTTGTGGATAAGATTCAAGGGAAAATTCAAGTTTCAATCCTAGTTGAATTTGGATTCTCTCCTTCCCTAAAAGTGGCCGAAATTTTGGAGCCTTTATCCAAGGAAAATTCGGTTATTTTTGGATAAGGTTGAGATAAGATTCAAGCTTGAAAATCCTAGTGGAATTTTTGATTCTCCCTTATCCATAATGGCTGAAATCTTTTGGAGGATTTTCTCCTTGTGAATTTCGGATTTTTTGGTTGAAAAAGGGAGATGAAATTCTAGTTAAAATCTTGTTAAGATTTGGATTGGATTTATCTTAGGAAAAACCGAATTTATTGTTAGGATTATCCTATGGAAAAATTCGGAAAACACATGCCATCATTTTTGTTTCATGCTTTCAATCAAAATTTCATCATTCACATCATAAAATGCATGATTTCAATTAACCAAACATCATATGAAACATGCAAAATTTTCACCAAAACCCTAAGTATTTCCCACGGCCACTTTGAGTAAATGAACACCAAAATTTTTCCAAGCTTTTCCATAATGAATTTCATGCTTTATTCTTAACAAAATTCAACTTGAAAGCATGTTAACACATAAATCACACAAATTTCTCATTGCTTACCAATGGTAACCCATGGATTTTCCTTTGGAAAACCAACCAAAAATTGGTTTTTCTTTTAACCAATTGCATGGTTTTCTTCCTCATTACACCCTTAACAAAACCCATCATCAACTTAATGAAAAACAACCAAAAATTTTCCATCTTAATACACTATTCACCCCACGGTTTTCATGAAGAAAAACCAAGAAAAATTTCAATCCAAGGGAAGTTACCTTGTTCACTTTCTTCCTTTGTCTTCAAGTGATGTTTTGCCACACTTTTTGTATAGAAAACTTGAAGAAATAGCTTAATTCTCCTTTGGTCACCCACGGCTCACCATGGAAATGCCTTAGAAAAATTTTTGTTATGTTTTGCTTTCAATTTTTTGTCTCGGCCTTTATCCCCCAAGTTTTGCCGACTTATGCATGGAAGAAAGCCAATTAATTTGGCTCTAAACCAATGAAATTTTGACACCTTTCATGCCTAATACTTTCCACCTTTTTCAAAAATTAAAAAGGTATATTTTTGGCCAAATCTTGGCCTTTAGATCAAAAGCAAATTAAATCATGGCCATTCATCCTACCTAACACCAATTTCTTTCCATTTCTTAAATGGATTTATGATGTCATAATTACTAAAGTGAAAGTTGACTTTGACTTTCACTATTCACATTAATTCGACTACTTTTTGACCGATGCCGGTTCGAGCCGAAATTTTCCTGAAATCTTCCCGGCGTGTTCCTGAGGTCTCCTGTGCAGTCGGATCAACTTAATCTACTTCCGTTTGATCAAAATCAATCCCGGAAGTTTACCGTCTTTTTGAGCTCCGGTTAGGGTTTCAATGCCGGTTTTGGCACCGTTTCACCCGTTTCAACTCAGTGAATTTTTCCAACACTGAATTCTTACTCGTCAGTATTGTTAGAACATTTTAATATATTCTAAACAATATAAATACATCTATTTCACTCTTTAAATAGTACAAATTATTATATACATATATTTGTACTTTTCTTACTGTGCTCTTACTTTGACTTGCCATATTCTTATCTTTATACTGTTCAGATACCGAAACTACTCCTTTTTGAGCGTTTTGGGCCTGAATTCACTTGCTTACTCATATACTTTATTCTCTACTTATTTTTTGGAGATTTTAATTTCCTCCAAAACATTTATTTATTTCTATCAACACTATAATTTGTCTAATTACAACCATAGTGTTTCTTTACATTCTTACTTACAGAACTCATAGAAAACCCTAGATTAAACTAGGTCACACCACTAAAATTCTCTGGTCATCACATTCACCCCTCCTTAAAAATTTTCGTCCTCGAAAATCAGAACAGGTGGGGATACTTGGCTCTCATCTCATCTTCTCTTTCCCACGTGGCCTCTTCTACATTATGATTTTTCCATAGAACTTTGACCAGCGGGATGCTTTTATTTCTTAATATCTTCTCTTCTCGAGCAAGTATTTGCACTGGTTGCTCTTCGTAAGAGAGATCCTCTCGAACTTGGATTGGCTCATAATCTAGGACATGTGAAGGGTCCGAGATATACTTTCTTAGCATAGATACATGAAAGACATTATGCGCTGAAGATAATTCCAGTGGCAAAGCTATCTTATAGGCTACTTTCCCAACCCGGCTAATAATTGGGAAAGGTCCTATGTATCTTGGGCTCAGCTTTCCTTTCTTTCCAAAACGCATGACACCTTTCATTGGTGCTACTTTTAAGAATACGAGGTCACCCTCGTTAAACTCTAGGAATCTTCGTCTTTTATCTGCGTAGCTTTTCTGACGACTTTGTGTAGTTTTCATTCTCTGCTGAATCTTTTGGACCGCGTCTATCGTTTCTTGGATAAACTCGGTTTTATGAAGTTCTTTCTCCCTGAGTTCATACCAGTGAATGGGAGATCTACACTTTCGTCCATATAATGCCTCATAAGGAGCCATCCCGATGGACACTTGATAGCTGTTGTTGTAGGAGAATTCTATCAACGGCAGCTTCTTGTTCCAGGCTCCCTTGAAATCTAAAATACAAGCACGAAGCATATCTTCTAGCGTTTGGATCGTACGCTCAGACTGTCCGTCGGTCTGAGGATGAAATGCAGTGCTGAATCTTAGTTCGGAGCCCATTGCCTCTTGTACACTTTTCCAGAATTTGGATGTGAACCGACTGTCACGATCTGATACTATTGTTGTCAGTATTCCATGTAATCTCACAATGTTGGCAATGTACAATTCTGTGAATTTCTCTAATGTGTATGTCATCTTTACGGGTATAAAGTGAGCAGATTTGGTCAATCGATCCACCACTACCCATATCATGTCAAATCCTTCACTTGTCTTGGGTAGCCCGACCACGAAATCCATGGTTACGTACTCCCACTTCCACTCTGGAATCTCTAGTGGCTGCAGCTCTCCGGCTGGCCGCTGATGCTCTGCTTTGACTCTTTGACATGTTAAGCAGCTGCTGATGTGTTTAACAATGTCATTCTTCATCTTTTTCCACCAAAAGTGCTGCTTTAGATCCTGATACATTTTCGTACTGCTCGGATGCACTGAATATGGAGTGTCATGGGCCTCTGTCAGGATTCTTTTCTTCAAAACTTCTTCATCTGGTACACAGATTCTTCCTTGGAAGAGTAAAGTTCCGTCTTTGGAGAGGTGGAACTCTGACCTGTCATTCCTAGAGGCCTCTTCTTTAAGCCTTTTGAAAGCAGCATCTAGCTCTTGAGCCTCTTTAATCTCCTCAAGAATTGTTGGTTTGAGTTGCATTGCCGCTAATTTTCTTGAAATTAGCTCTACTCCCAACAAGGAGATCTCATGTTGAAGTGGCTTGGGCAACTTATTGATGGCTATTTGCTCTGGCATTGTTGATTTACGACTCAACGCGTCTGCTACTCTGTTTGCCTTACCGGGGTGATATAAGATCTCACAATCGTAATCTTTTACCAACTCCAGCCATCTTCTTTGTCTCATGTTAAGCTCTTTCTGAGTAAAGAAATACTTTAAGCTCTGGTGGTCGGTGAAGATTCTGCACGGGACTCCATATAGGTAATGTCGCCATATCTTCAAAGCAAATACGACGGCTGCTAACTCCAAATCATGAGTCGGATAGTTCTTTTCATGCTCTTTGAGTTGTCTTGATGCATAGGCTATTACTTTTCCATCCTGCATCAGCACAGCTCCTAGACCTGTCCTGGAGGCATCGCTATAAATGTCGAAGTCTCCTTCATCCTTTGGAATTGTGAGAATTGGAGCACTGGTCAACCGATTCTTCAACTCTTGAAAGCTTTCTTCACACTTCTTTGTCCACTCGAACTTCTTCTCTTTGCGTGTGAGAGCAGTGAGAGGGGCAGCTAATCTGGCAAATCCCTCTACAAATCTCTGATAATAGCCCGCTAATCCAAGAAAACTCCGGATCTCGGTCACATTCTTTGGAGGAGACCACTTGCTTACCGCTTCGATCTTTGTTGGGTCTGCTGAAATTCCGTCTTTGGAAACGACATGTCCTAAGAAGTGGACCTTACCTAGCCAAAATTCACATTTGGAGAACTTTGCATATAGCTGATGCTCCTTCAGAGTGCGTAACAAAATCCGAAGATGCTTCTCATGCTCCTTCCAATCTTTCGAGTATATAAGGATGTCATCGATAAACACAATGACAAACTGATCTAAAAATTCCTTGAATACTCGATTCATCAGATCCATAAAAGCGGCTGGTGCATTCGTTAATCCAAAAGGCATAACGAGAAATTCGTAGTGCCCATATCGTGTTCGGAATGCAGTCTTTGGAATGTCTCTTTCTTTAATTTTTAACTGGTGATAACCGGATCGAAGATCAATCTTCGAGAAGACGGTGGCTCCTTTTAGCTGATCGAATAAATCATCGATCCTTGGTAGAGGATATTTATTCTTGATCGTGACTTTGTTGAGCTCACGATAATCTATGCACATTCGGAGGGTTCCATCCTTTTTCTTCACGAAGAGAACTGGAGCTCCCCACGGCGAATAACTAGGCCGTATAAAACCTTTCTCTAACAACTCCTTCAGCTGAGCTTGTAATTCTTTAAGCTCGGCCGGTGCCATTCTGTAAGGGGCCTTTGAAATCGGAGACGTTCCTGGCAGTAACTCGATTTCGAAGGTAATCTCTCGATCAGGAGGAAGTCCCGGTAATTCCTCTGGAAATACCTCCACGAACTCGTTGATCACTGGTACCTCATTCGGTTGTAGTTCTACCTTCTTGGTGGTATCCTTGACATAAGCTAGATATCCGGTACAGCCACTAGATATCAGCTTTCTTGCCCGCAGGGGACTGATCAGCATTTTCGACTTCTTCTGAGAATGCCCTTGATACTCAAACTGGTCTTTTTCTCCAAACTGGAACACTACTTTTCATCGTCGACAGTCAATGGTCGCTTGATATTTTGCAAGGAAATCCATTCCAAGGATAACGTCATAATCGACTAACTCTAAGACGACTAAGTCGACGTACAACTCCCTATCAGCTATAATTACTGGCACGTGACGTAACCAGTAATCAGATAATAATACCTCACCAGACGGTAAGGTGGTTTTAAACACTTGGCCAATTTTATCCTTGGCATGACTAACTCTTTCTACAAAGCTATGTGAGGCAAATGAATGCGATGCACCAGAGTCAAATAAAATAAGTGCAGGGCTTTGGGCGACAAGAAGCTGACCTGTCACCACATTCGAGGTGCCTGCCTCTACATCTTCCCTAGTGTAGGCTAATAGATGTGCCTCGGTCTTTGGTATATTCTCTTGGCCTCCAGGTTGAGTATGCGATCCTTGTATAGCATGGACCTGGCTCGTCTGTCGGGACTGAAAGGATCCCGGCTGGTTCTGTTGGTTGGATGGGCAGACTCTAGCATAATGGCCTTCTCTACCACAAACATAGCATGCGGTATTCCCCAGCTTGCACTCGCCCTTGTGCAGTCTTCCACATTTTGGGCATGGCTGTCGGTTCTGTACTCCTTCTAAGCCTTGCCTTTGCTGAGTGTTGCGAGTATTTTGGCCCCAATTTTCATTTGGGTTTCCCTTTCGGTTATTGGTATTCTGCTGGTTCTGGTTATTTTTCTGACCAGGCTTCATTCCTTGACCAGATTTATTACTTTGGCCAGCTTGGTTGTTCTTCTGAGTCTGCTTCACGAGATCTCTTTCTTTCTTCTTCTCCTCCCAGACTTTTGTTCTTTCTTCCTTAACTCTGTTCAGACGATTCTCGGCCCTCATAGCTCTGCTTACATAGTCTGCTACAGTGGTTGGCAGGGTCTCGCCACTTTCCACATTTAGGGCTATATCTTGTCGGAACATATTGATCATCCTCCGTACCCGCTCTTCTTCTGTGGGTACCAAATGTGGACACAGTCGAGCTAATCTGTCGAATTTGCGACAGGTTTCAGTCACTGTCATCTTGCCTTGCCTCAGCTCATCGAACTCTCTTTGTTGAGCTCGTAGGGTGTCAAGGTTGAAATACTTCCTGTTAAATTCTCCCAGGAAGTCATTCCAGGTCATCCTTCTAACGTCCCTTCGCATCTTTACTGTCTCCCACCAATAACGAGCATCCTTCGTTAATATGCAGGAGGCGCAAAGGACCTTTTCTTGGTCTGTTAGGTCCATAAACTCAAAAATGGTCTGTAGTGAAGCTAACCACTCTTCAGCCTCTAAGGGTTCTATAGATCCCTCAAACTCTTTTGGCTTCATCTTTCGGAACCGTTCATAAAATGATCCCTGGTTGGCTCCAGCTCGGGCACCTATTGCTACTTCAGGTACCATTCGGACTGGTGGTGCTACTGGTTCAGGAGCTGGTTGTGGCTCCGGTACTGGTGCTTGAGGTGGAGGGAAATTCGCTTGGCCCCATTCCTCTGTTCCAGTAGCTCTTGCAGTCTCTGGTTCTGTGTTTCTTGTGCCTCTAACCGAGCTTGTATGTTGGCTAGGACAGCGGCTAAGTCTGCTTCTTGAGCTTGCTCAGCTCGTGTGCGAACCATGTTGCTGTGTCTGACCTATAACAATAGCGACATGGTTTAGTGCTAAATTAGATATTGATTATCTAAAATTAACTTACTTGGACTGAGCAGGTGCAGATGCTGAGATGTCATGGAAGGTCGATAGTAGAACCGCTCGCTCTGATACCAACTCTTGTGGGCGACCCCTCTAGCTTAGGTCGTCCACCTTATCTTGCTTGCTTTCTTTATTCTTTGCTTAGTCTTACTTAGCTTGCTTGTTTCTATAGCTTTCTTCTCCTTGGGGTTTAAAAGATTTGTTCTTGAAAAACTAGGAATATTTTTTTTTTCTTTAACTGGAGGAAACTACTAATTCTTGAAAATTGTGTATACATAAATATATACGTACTTCTTAATACTTTTTCCCAAAATATATTTTGGAGTCTTGTTACTTTAAAGTACGTAAAAATAGAAATATACTTTTAAGCTTGTTTCACTACTTTACATACTACACTCTTGTCTTGTCTTTATATATATATCTCACTATTACACTTTCTTTCTTTTACACCTTGAGTACAGCGGAATTCTGCGAAACGGAACCATAACCCGTCCATGACATCGCTGGGATCTGCCTGTCAGTCCGCTACTCTTGTTTCATCTTGCTGGTTGCTTTCCTTTATTACCTACAGCACGAATAGACTAATGAGCTAAAGCTCAGTAAGTACAAACATACATACAAGTAAATAAGCTGAATACACCACTCTAGGGTTTGTCAACTTAGGACTAATTATTTTCTTTAGTCCTATACTACTAGTTCTTTCTATTCTATTTCTTTCTTTTCTTTGCTTTACTTCATCTACTTTATCTTTCACTTGTGGGCCCGTGGTTGGACGTACCTGGTGCGCGCAGACCAATAGAGGATCAGGGGAGCGACCCACCGATCAACCCTAAGGTCATCTCTGGACTACTGACCTTATAGGTAGTAAGTCATGCCATAAACTACCTCATTATTAACGAGGCAGCGCCACACTTCTGGGGTGGAGGCAGGAAGTTAAGCCATAAACTACCTCATTATTAACGAGGCAGCGCCACACTTCTGGGGTGGAGGCTATCTGGGAACCTCACAACTGGGGAGGCCGGTACGCCAACCTTAACTTTTAAGTCTTATTATTTGACTTAACTTATTTCTCTTTTCTTTTTCTAATCTTGCTTACTATTCTCGTGAACATGTTAGTATCATGTCACAACTGAATAGCTTAAATGTGTATATATATATAACACAACTTTATGGTAAGTCCATTCGTGAGTAGACAATTAAATGTCTGTACTTACCTTATCAATCTCTTCTCTTCTTCTCTCTAGGATCTTTGATCGCCCTCCTTGTAGGTCGATTTTTGGATCCTACAGACAAACTTTGTCTGTTAATTTCATTTCCATTTATAGCTTTTATTTTTCATTAAAAAGCTTAAATAGAACCTATTTACAACTTTTTGAGCTTTATTTATCATTTCCCCAATTTTTCCCAACTTTTACAAAATTACGATTTTGCCCCTATATTTTGGCAAAATTACAGTTTTGCCCCTGACGGAATTTTATTGATCCATACTGCATTTTTGGCCCTCAGGAACTTTTCTGACTCTTTTCTAATCATTACCGGGTTCGTTTCTATTATATTTCCACTTTTCATTTTCCCGACCCTCGGGAAGCACTATTCCCGCCCTTACGTCGGTTTAGTGATTTTCTATCGTTTCGGAGCCTCAAATGGACGTTTTACTAGTATTTAAAACGTTCATCTAGACTTTCCCGACCTAGGTCTCCGAGGCTCGGATTTTCCGTATCCGACTCGGATCTTTATTTCATTTCCAAAAACGCCCCCCCCCTCGGGGTCGGTTTTTTTTCCGTTTCACTCTCATTTTGCATTTTTAGGGGACGGTCTACTATTCACGAACCACCCCTTAAGTTTTCCCTATTCAATTCTCCGTTAGGGACTCGGGTTTCCGACCCGACCCTAAACTTTTATTTTTAAATCCTATTTTACCCCAAAAGCCGTTTTCGAAATTTCGGCAGCATTTCGGCGTAATTTTAAGGCTTCCGGCGTTAGGTACGCCTCGAACCATATGTACCTGCCACGTACTATACCACAAGCCTATTTTATGTAAAAGTTTTCCAAACTTTTACATAAAAGCTCACAAATTCCAATTTCACATTTTTAACCACATTACAAAATTTTTTCACAATTTTGCCCTTAGTTTTGGTTTCGGTTTTCACCACCAAACCGAACCAAAATTTCTCAAACTTTTCAACCACTTTTTAGGCTATTCAATGCCATTTTTCTAACACTTTTTCAAGCCCATTTCCTTGTACTTTTCAACCAAATTCTTAGGGTTTTTAAGCCTCCCATAATTCACGGCCACATTAAGAAAACACATGCCATCATTTTTGTTTCATGCTTTCAATCAAAATTTCATCATTCACATCATAAAATGCATGATTTCAATTAACCAAACATCATATGAAACATGCAAAATTTTCACCAAAACCCTAAGTATTTCCCACGGCCACTTTGAGTAAATGAACACCAAAATTTTTCCAAGCTTTTCCATAATGAATTTCATGCTTTATTCTTAACAAAATTCAACTTGAAAGCATGTTAACACATAAATCACACAAATTTCTCATTGCTTACCAATGGTAACCCATGGATTTTCCTTTGGAAAACCAACCAAAAATTGGTTTTTCTTTTAACCAATTGCATGGTTTTCTTCCTCATTACACCCTTAACAAAACCCATCATCAACTTAATGAAAAACAACCAAAAATTTTCCATCTTAATTCACTATTCATGTGGCGGCCCGCCCCTCGTAGAGATCATACAATACTATTACAGTTGAGCTTTATCGCTAACTGCGATAGATTGTACTCTCATGGGTCGCCGGCTTATCTCTCTCTCTCTTTTAAAATCATGTCGTTTTAGGGGAAAATTTTTTTTTTTTTCTTTAAACATCATATAAAATCTTTTTCCACTATTTACTTTGTTGACAAGTACAAAGTAATATAAATAATACAGTACTTTCGTAAAATTATATATAATTACAAAAGACTGTTTCCCCCTTTTTCCCTTCACTTTACGCTCAGCGGCAAGACTCTGGCAGTACCATATCCCTCGCCCAGTTATCCCATTTGACACGCGCCATCCCGTCCGCCATCCAGCCAAACAAGCTACTGAGCTGGTCGCTTACCTGCAACATTAGCAAAAATGGTGAGCTACAGGCTCAGTAAGTTCAAACATGCAAGAAATAAAATTTCAATGAATAGTACTATTCATCGTGAATAGTACCGTTGACTACTATTCATTCATGAATAGTACTTTGACCACTATTCATACGTGAATAGTAATGTTGACCACAACACTGTATTACACTAGTACATCTACCGCGATGTTAGTGCTCTCACTAAACTGTCTTATGCTCAATTATGGCATAGTTTCAGTTTTAGGTTATTATCTTTATTTACGTTCTGGTTTTGAGCTCGGTTGGCAGTACCATTTAAGTGTGCATGACTGGGAGCGGTACCTTAGTGCTGACCTCCACAGCCTTAGTCTCATAGCCCCGAAGGCAAAATTTTATATGACTGGGAGCGGTACATCAGTGCTGACCTCCACAGCCTTATCTCATAGCCCCGAAGGCAAAAATAGTACCTCCCTGTACGGAAGGCTGGTACGCCAGAAAGTGGTTTCATTACCGACTTTTTAACATTCTAACCCGGTGACTTCATATTGCCCCGTGGTTAGGAATGGTTCACATTTTAATTTTAGTTGAGTGAGTTTCATTAACCTCGCTCTAGTGCCCGAAGCACAATTAACCATGTGTCCCATTCTTATAGTGCCCGTAGCACATTTCGTCTCTCTCTCTATTCTATCATAGTGCCCGTAGCACATATGTACCTAACTTATAGTTAGTACATTAAAATTAGCACAATATTGCTATATGTTGCAGACAGGTAAATGTTTGAACTT
Source organism: Antiaris toxicaria (assembly GCA_035233585.1). Lineage (NCBI taxonomy): Eukaryota > Viridiplantae > Streptophyta > Magnoliopsida > Rosales > Moraceae > Antiaris > Antiaris toxicaria. The sequence goes on from CP141156.1 coordinate 89,864,883, forward strand.
ACCTTATCAGACTGTTCTCTTTCTCTCTCTTGGATCTTGAATCGCCTTCCTTGTAGGCCGATTTTGGGATCCTACAGACAAAACTATGTCTGTTAATTTCTTTCCCATTTATAGCTTTTATTTTTCATTAAAAAGCTTAAATAAAACCTATTTATAACTTTTTAGGTTTTATTTATTATTTTCACCATTTTCCCCCAACTTTTGCAAAATTACGATTTTGCCCCAACATTTTGGCAAAATTGCAGTTTTGCCCCTGACGGAATTTTATTGATCCAGACTGCATTTTTGGCTCTCAGGAACTTTTCTGATTCTTTTCTAATCATTACCGGGTTCGTTTTTACTTTATTTCCATTTTTCACTTTCCCGGCCCTCGGGAAGCACTATTCCGACCCTTACGTCGGTTTAGCGATTTTCTATCGTTTCGGAGCCTCAAATGGACGTTTCACTAGTATTTAAAACGTTCATCTAGACTTTCCCGACCTAGGTCTCCGAGGCTCGGGTTTTCCGTTCCCGACTCGGACCTTTATTTTATTTCCAAAAACGCCCCCCCCTCGGGGTTGGTTTTTCAATCTCACACGCGTTTTTCATTTTTAAGGGGACGGGTTACTATTCACAACCCACCCCTTAAAATTTTCCTTATTCAATTTTTTTTTTTTTTTTTCCGTTAGGGACTCGGGTTTCCATTCCGGCCCTAACTTTTATTTTAAATTCCTATTTTACCCCGAATGCCGTTTTCGAAATTTCGGCAGCATTTCGGCGTAAATTTAAGGCTTCCGACGTTAGGTACGCCTCGAACCGTATGTACCTGCCACGTACTATACCACAAGCCTATTTTATGTAAAAGTTTTCCAAACTTTTACATAAAAGCCCACAAATTTCAAATTTCACATTATCACCCACATTACAACATTTTTTTCACAAATTTACCCTTAATTTGGTTTCGGTTTTCACAACAAAACCGAACCAAATTTTGTCAAATTTTCACCACACTTTAGGCCATTCAAATGTCATGTTTCCAACACTTTTTCAAGCCCATTTTCAATGCATTTTCAACCACATTTTTAGGGTTTTTATGCACTTAGAACCCACGGCCTTATTAATGAAAATCATGCTCAACATATTTGTTTCATTCTTTCAATCACATTGCCACCATTTACACATTAAATTGCATGATTTCAATCAACCAATTTCCACATAAAACCAACAAAATTTTTCTTCCAAACCCATTATAACTCACGGCCACTTTATGAAATGCACACCAAAATTTTTTTCAAGCTTTTCCATAATGAAATACAAGCTTTATTCTTCACAATTTAAACTTAGAAAGCATGTTAACCATTAACCACACACTTTTTTTTCATTGGTTACCTAAGGTAACCCACGGATTTACCTTTGAAAAACCAACCAAAATTTGGTTTTTCTTTAATGAATTTGCATGGTTTTCTTCCTTAATACATCCTTAACAAAACCCAACATCAAATCCATGAAAAACAACCAAAAATTTTCCATCTTCCAATCACTATTCACCCACGGATTTCATTGAAAAAAAACCATGAAAATTTGAGTGAAAAAGGGAGTTACCTTAATCAATTGCTTCCTTTGTCTTCAATGAACACTTTGCCACTCTTTTTTGTGAAGAAAAATTGAAGAAAATCTTGGTTCTCCTTGGTAGCTCACGTAGACTCCATGTAAAATCACTTAGCAAATTTTTCTTATGGCTTTTGCATGAAAAAAAAGCTTCGGCCTTTCACTCCAAAACTTGCCGACTTAAACCACCAAAAAGACCAATTAATTTAGCCTTCCACCAATGAGAATTAGACATCTTTCAAGCCATTACTTTCCATAATTTTCAAAAATTAAAAATGGTAATTTTTGGCCAAATCTTGGCCTTTAGATCAAAAGGTGATTAAATCCTAGCCATTAATGCCACCAACCACCTTATTTATTCCATTTAATAAGCTTGATTTATGATGTCATAAATGCAAAAGTGAAAGTTGACTTTGACTTTCACTATTCACATTAATTCGACTACTTTTTGACCGATACCGGTTCGAGCCGAAATTTTCCTGAAATCGTCCCGGCGTGTTCCTGAGGTCTCCTGTGCAGTCGGATCAATTTAATCTGCTTCCGTTTGATCAAAATCAATCCCGGAAGTTTACCGTCTTTTATTGCTCCGGTTAGGGTTTTCAATGCCGATTTTGGCACCGTTTCACCCGTTTCAACTCAGTGAATTTTTCCAGCACTGAATTCTTACTCGTCAGTATTGTTAGAACATTTTCATATATTCTGAACAATATAAATACATTTATTTCACTCTTTAAATAGTACAAATTGTTATATACATACAATTGTACATTTTCATCCGAGAATTGCCTGAATTTCCCGGTTGTCACAATTCACCCCACGGTTTTCATGAAGAAAAACCAAGAAAAATTTCAATCCAAGGGAAGTTACCTTGTTCACTTTCTTCCTTTGTCTTCAAGTGATGTTTTGCCACACTTTTTGTATAGAAAACTTGAAGAAATAGCTTAATTCTCCTTTGGTCACCCACGGCTCACCATGGAAATGCCTTAGAAAAATTTTTGTTATGTTTTGCTTTCAATTTTTTGTCTCGGCCTTTATCCCCCAAGTTTTGCCGACTTATGCATGGAAGAAAGCCAATTAATTTGGCTCTAAACCAATGAAATTTTGACACCTTTCATGCCTAATACTTTCCACCTTTTTCAAAAATTAAAAAGGTATATTTTTGGCCAAATCTTGGCCTTTAGATCAAAAGCAAATTAAATCATGGCCATTCATCCTACCTAACACCAATCTCTTTCCATTTCTTAAATGGATTTATGATGTCATAATTACTAAAGTGAAAGTTGACTTTGACTTTCACTATTCATATTAATTCGACTACTTTTTGACCGATGCCGGTTCGAGCCGAAATTTTCCTGAAATCTTCTCGGCCTGTTCCTGAGGTCTCCTGTGCAGTCGGATCAACTTAATCTACTTCCGTTTGATCAAAATCAATCCCGGAAGTTTACCGTCTTTTTGAGCTCCGGTTAGGGTTTCAATGCCGGTTTTGGCACCGTTTCACCCGTTTCAACTCAGTGAATTTTTCCAACACTGAATTCTTACTCGTCAGTATTGTTAGAACATTTTAATATATTCTAAACAATATAAATACATCTATTTCACTCTTTAAATAGTACAAATTATTATATACATATATTTGTACTTTTCTTACTGTGCTCTTACTTTGACTTGCCATATTCTTATCTTTATACTGTTCAGATACCGAAACTACTCCTTTTTGAGCGTTTTGGGACTGAATTCACTTTCTTACTCATATACTTTATTCTCTACTTATTTTTTGGAGATTTTAATTTCCTCCAAAACATTTATTTATTTCTATCAACACTATAATTTGTCTAATTACAACCACAGTGTTTCTTTACATTCTTACTTATAGAACTCATAGAAAACCCTAGATTAAACTAGGTCACACCACTAAAATTCTCTGGTCGTCACAGGCTTGGCCTGCAGCCCGGTAGGGCTGCACAAGGGGCGGCTGTGGGCTGCCAGCCCCTCCGGGGTTGGTGGCTGCCCACGGCGGCTGCCGCCTACGGGGGCGGTGGTCCGACGGTCCAAAAATTAGAAAATTTTGATTTTTAAATTTGAGATTTAATTTTAAATCATGTTTAAAAATATGTAATTAAAAATTTGAAATTTTTTGAAATTACATATTATTACACATGATGTTTTAAAATTGTTTAAAATTCAAATTTGAAATTTAAATTTGAAATTCGAATTTGGAATTTGAATTTGAAATTTAAATTTTTGGGAGATTTAAATTTTAAATAATTCTTGGGATGAGAAATAAATGGAGAGGCTACATAAAGAAGGATACAAGAAGACGGAACAGAATTCAAGACCCAAAGAATGCTTTGGATGGAATTTTGTAAACTTTATTTTCTTTGTTCTAGGATGGAACCATAGCTTGGTTATTCTGTCAATTATTTTTTCTGTGATATGTCATGGATGTATAAATATGTATTGATAGATGTTTTGTATGCATATTTGATAACATGTCATATAGGATAGGTGAGTGCCGCTCATACTATATTGATCATACATAATTTGTCAAAACTTGCATGTTTTTCAAAATATTGAGTGGGAGAGGGTTTCAAACAAAACCCACGGCCTCCATTGTTGATCCATATGTGAAAGCATGGTAACACCTCGCGTCAGTTCTGACCTGACCACACCCCTCGGTAGGTGTTTACCGCCGCCGGTATACTAGATTGGATCTCCTATGTGGAAAACGTGTTCGGGTGCGATCCTATTCATGACCACCCCTCGGTGGCTTGGTAGGACGTGGATCAGGCTACGTAAACAATGGTTAAACACTCAAGACTCGTTTAGTTATTAACCTTCCCTAGAAGCTCTGTTAACTAGACTGGTGGCCAAATAAGCGGTTATTAATATATGTCTTAACCTTGGAGGATTTAAGATAACATATATTAATTGGACGGGTCCATGTTCCGGCTATTTGTTCTCATGACCACCCCTCGGTGGCTTGGGGCAATAGGTGCTGAGAATTACCGTTGCAATGCTACATGTTTTTCAAGTTTCATGTAGGAACATACTTGTATGTTTTATTTGCTAAATTATCTGCATATTTGCTTGGGCTTTGTAATGATGTCTAGTATAATTTTATTTCAGTTCAAAATGTCACCGACACCCCTCATTTCAATACTTACTGAAAATAAGTTGAATGGCGACAATTATAAAGACTGGAAAAGAAATCTATTAATAGTTCTCAGCTGCGAGAGACACAAGTTCATACTGGACGAACCATGCCCACCTGGGCCCAAACCTGACACACCACTTGAGGAGGTCCCGGTTGCCTATAATCGTTGGAGAGAATCCAATGAGATAGCTCGATGCTACATCCTTGCTAGCATGACGAGTGCTTTACAAAAGCAGCATGAGACTTATCAAGTTGCTGGGGAGATCATGGAAAATCTGGAGGACATGTTCGGAGGCCAAGAAAAATTGGCTCGACAGTCTGCAATCACCAGCATTATGAACTCCAAGCAAAAGGCGGGTGCTCCGGTGAAGGACCATATGATCACTCTAATGGGATTCTTCGCTGAGGCTGCCGAGAATGGTGCTGAGTTAGACTACAACACCCAGATCGAGATGGTGTTCAAGACTCTGTCTAAAGATTTTGTGGGGTTTAAGGCCGCATACAATCTGGCGACAAAGGAGTTAGGACTTACCAAGCTCATGAAGCAACTACAGGCTTATGAGCGGATGATCAGGGATGAGGATGTGGTCCGACCTAAAGGAGAGGCCAATTTGGCGGAATCTTCCAATCCCTCACGGAAGAGGAAGAGGCCAAATAAGAAGCAAGTGGCTTCCAGTTCTTCTAATCCTCCTGTCTCGGACGGGAAGAAGAAGAAGAAGAACAAGAAGTCAAAGGACCCTAAAAAGTCCAAATGCTTCCACTGTGGGAAGGTAGGTCACTTCAAGAAGGCTTGCCGGGAATTCCTAGCCTCCAAGGGCAAGGAAGGTAAGGAACTTCATTACTTAGAAGCGTGTTTGGTGGAAGAATCGAAAGACACATGGGTCATTGATTTGGGCGTCACTAATCATGTTTGTGTTTCTATGCAGGGGTTCGTGGAAACGAGAATCTACATGATAGGAGCCTCTCGTTGCGGACTGGAGATGGTAGCTTTGTGGTGGCTGAGGCAGTGGGAGACGTTCATCTTTATTTTGATCAATTTAGGTTTATTTTATTGAAAGACTGTTTTTATGTTCCTAATTTTAGGAGGAACCTTATATCGGTAGCTTGTTTAATAAAGGATTCTTATTCAGTTTCTTTTAGTAAAAGAGTTGATATTCGTAGAAATAAGTCTTTTCTCTGTTCTGGATGGATGGATGGAAACCTATATTTGATCAGACCAAAGATGTACTCACTGCTTGACACTGAATTAATTGATAACTCTAAAAGGTTGAAAGTTTCTCACTCTAACAAGGCGTATCTTTGGCATTTAAGACTTGGTCATATTAATCAGGATAGGATTCAAAGATTGGTGAAAGACGGTCCTCTGGAATCTCTGGAGGAGGTATGACTTCCCCAATGTGAGTCTTGTCTAGAGGGTAAGATGACTAAGAGGTCTTTTGGAGCTAAGGGTACAAGGGCACAGGAGCTCTTAGAAATTGTGCACACTGACGTATGTGGCCCCATGAACGTCACAGCACGAGGAGGGTTCGAGTACTATGTCTCTTTCATAGATGATTACTCGAGGTATGGATATGTGTATCTGATGCACCGTAAGAGCGAAACCTTTGATAAGTTCAAAGAGTATCGTGCGGAAGTGGAAAAGCAATTGGATAAATCTATAAAGACACTTCGATCTGATCGAGGTGGCGAATACCTCTCTGATGAATTTCTAGGACATCTTGTAGAGAACGGGATTTTATCCCAATTGACTGCACCTGGTACTCCACAACAGAATGGTGTAGCCGAAAGGAGAAACAGGACCTTATTGGATATGGTACGGTCCATGATGAGTTACTCAACGCTGCCATTGTCATTTTGGGGACATGCTTTACAAACGGCGTGCTATATTCTGAACCAGGTTCTGAGCAAATCAATTCCTAGAACTCCGTATGAATTGTGGCGTGGCAGGAAGCCCTCCCTTGGACATATGAGAATATGGGGCTGCCCGGCACATGTACTGGATGGGGATGCGAAGAAGTTGGAACCAAGATCAGAATTGTGCATGTTTGTAGGGTATCCAAAGGGAACTAAAGGAGGTCTGTTCTATAACCCGAAGGAACAAAAGGTCATTGTCTCAACCCATGCGACATTCTTGGAGGAAAGTCACATGAATGACTTTAAGTCTCGAAGCAAAGTGGTGCTAGAGGAGTTATCGGGTGAAAGAACTGCTCCACAGATTTCGGTCTTGGACGCAAGTCCGAGTTCCAGTGAAAGACCTGCAGACGATCAACAATTTAGGGTGCCTCGTCGTAGTGGGAGGGTTTCTAAGAAACCTAATTTCTTTATGTATGATGCTGAGGTATACCAGGCCGAGGCTCATGAGCATGAGGAAGATCCGGTCACATATGATGAAGCTATAAAGGATGTTGATTCTAGATCTTGGAAACAGGCTATGAACAATGAGATGGATTCTATGAAATCCAACTCTGTTTGGGAACTTGTAGATTTGCCGGATGGGATAAAACCCATTGGATGCAAATGGGTCTACAAAAGAAAGAAGGATGCGGAAGGGAGAGTGGAAACTTTCAAAGCTAGACTGGTTGCAAAGGGATACACGCAAAAGGCTGGAATCGATTACGAGGAAACCTTTTCGCCTGTTGCTATGCTGAAGTCTATTCGTATTCTTCTATCCATTGCTGCGGCTCTCGATTACGAGATCTAGCAAATGGATGTCAAGACGGCATTCTTGAATGGCCATCTTGAAGAGTATATCTATATGATACAGCCCGAAGGTTTCGTAGCAAAAGGCCAAGATAGGAAAGTCTACAAGTTGCTTAGATCCATTTATGGATTAAAGCAAGCATCCCGCTCATGGAACCAGAGGTTTGATCAAGCGATTAAGACATTTGGTTTTGAGCAGAACGTTGATGAACCTTGTATTTATAAACGTATTAAGGATGGAAAAGTGGTCTTTTTGATACTCTATGTCGATGATATACTACTCATTGGGAATGATGTAGGGAACTTATCATCGGTTAAGCTTTGGTTACACCAACAGTTTGACATGAAGGACTTGGGAGAAGCTAATTATGTTCTAGGCATTCGTCTCTTCAGAGATCGAAAGAACAAAATGATAGCATTATCCCAAGCTTCATACATAGATAAAATAATTGACAAATATGCAATGCTAGAGGCAAAGAAAGGCTCACAACCTTCTATTGCCGGTCTAACTCTTTCATTGGATGACTGTCCCAAGACATCGGAAGAAAGAGAGCGTATGAGTAAGGTCCCTTATGCATCCGCTGTGGGTAGCCTTATGTACGCTATGCTTTGCACTCGCCCGGACATATGTTTTACAGTAGGTATGGTGAGTCGATATCAAGCGAATCCTGGAACCAAGCACTGGCAAGCAGTAAAGCATATACTCAAGTATCTTAAGAGAACGAGGGATTATATGCTAGTGTATTCTGAAGGGGACCTAACACCCGTAGGATACACGGACTCAGACTTCCAGACTTGTAAGGATTCGAGGAAATCGACATCTGGATCAGTGTTTTTACTCGGAGGAGGCGCCATTGTGTGGAGGAGCGTGAAGCAGGGCTGCACAGCTGACTCTACTATGGAGGCTGAGTATGTGGCTGCGGCTGAGGCATCTAAAGAAGCGGTTTAGCTCCGCAAGTTCTTTAGAGAACTTGAGGTCATTCCGGGTGTTGACAAGCCTATCACACTTTACTGTGATAATACAGGGGCTATTGCCAACACAAGGAAATCTCGGCACCACAAGAGGACCAAGCACATCGATCGGAGATATCATATTATTAGAGGGCATGTGGAGACAGGACAAGTGGATGTATGTAAGATCGCATCCGAGGACAACATTGCCGATCCCTTTACTAAGACTTTGGTAGCTAGAAGCTTTGAGAGGCATATAGAGGCGATGGGGATGCGTAACATGGCACATCTACTGGCTTAGGGCAAGTGGGAGATTGTTAGGAAATGCCCTAAGTATTAGAGACATTTTGATGTATTCATTTTGAACTGGATAATAAAATTATACTTAGAGGTTATTCATTAAATTGCTATCTGTCCTCGTCTTATTTACATGTTAAAGTAAATGTAAGCAAATATGGCTCACTGACTGCTTGTGTTAAAACTGTTAGAACGTTGCATGCAATGGACTTTTGTATGCAAGAAGACAATGTTCTAAAGTTAGCAGTCTAAATTATGGTCTGTAGTCTATGGGGTTAGACCGAGCATCTAACTCATGTTAAGACTATTATGTTGTCTAAAGCCTTAGAGGGGACGGTTTGTCTTGACTGTCTGGAGCTGGACTCCCAAGTAGAGACATAGATATGTTGCTTGGTGGTGACATATTAGACCGGGACTAAAGCGTGATTGATCTACGTAGTCCGCTATGAGTGGATCAATCTGCTTTTGACGTTCATTGTGCAATAACCTTAATCCTGAGTACATGAACTACTTCATGTATATGACTTGTGTACTTTGATGTTCCAATGGCTAAAGCGTCTCAGAGGTAGTAAGCTTATAGACCGGTTCGTTGGGTGCATGACTTGTATAGATGAAGGGTTTGTTTGCAGATATCGGAATCATAGCTCTGAGGAGTTAAAGGTATCCTCTCAAAGGCATTATACTGAATGTGAAAATGGACAAGGCCTTAGGTCGTCTGCTGGGCGGATGACTTCTTATTCACATATGGTGAATAATCATTTTCTTGATTCGGTAGTATAATGGAACTTTAAGATAGCCTGACCAGTAGGATTAAACGGACTTTGACCTAAGGCTGATCATGGATATCATATGAGGGTTTTGCATATATGACAAGGTCATTGGATGGTAGCTCGTCACAGGCTTACGTAATACGGTATATAATTGGGAGTTCAGTTTCAGGTTTATAGTGGTGTGACTCTGAAATTAGTGATCATATGATTGAGTTGTTCGGTACAGAATGATGATCATATGGAATCATGGGAGCCCGATTATATATGTCCAATCAGTCCCTCTACTAGCTCCACATAATTCCTTAACGTTTGGCAAATTGATTTGTGTATGCTATTGGCTAGTTTATTATGCATGGATGGTGATGACACAGGATTAGGATGGTAGACAAGATTCTCTCCGGTTGGATTCAGATTTTGTTTTGGATAATAGAGTACACAATTATTCGAACTCCAAATAAAGTTGCCATGATTTTATTTGAGATTGGATTGGAGTTGTAGAAAATTATCCATGAGAACAAGAATATGAAATACAACCGTTTTGTGGAATTTGAAATTTGAATTTTGAAATTTGAAATTTGAATTTTGAAATTTGAAATTTGAATTTTGAATTTGAAATTTGAATTTGAAATTTGAATTTGAAATTCGAATTTAAAATTTGAATTTGAAATTTAAATTTGAAATTTGAAATTTGAAATTTGAAATTTGAAATTTGAAATTGAAATTGAAATTTGAAATTCAAATTTTTAATCACAGTCCAAGTAGGATTCGAATTTGTTGTGGAAAATCCACAAGGTTTGAAATTCGAATTTGAGTTGGATTTGGAGAGGATAATCTTGTTAGAATCCTACTTGAATTTTGAATCCAAATCCCAACAAAAGTGGGCGAATTTTTGAGGATAATCCTCAATGGAAAATTCGGTTTTTTATGGATAAGATTCAAGGGAAAATTCAAGTTTCAATCCTAGTTGAATTTGGATTCTCTCCTTCCCTAAAAGTGGCCGAAATTTTGGAGCCTTTATCCAAGGAAAATTCGGTTATTTTTGGATAAGGTTGAGATAAGATTCAAGCTTGAAAATCCTAGTGGAATTTTTGATTCTCCCTTATCCATAATGGCCGAAATCTTTTGGAGGATTTTCTCCTTGTGAATTTTGGATTTTTTGGTTGAAAAAGGGAGTTGAAATTCTAGTTAAAATCTTGTTAAGATTTGGATTGGATTTATCTTAGGAAAAACCGAATTTATTGTTAGGATTATCCTATGGAAAAATTCGGATTTTTTGGTTAAAGATAAGGGAAAATATCTTTTCCTAATCCAATTCAAATTCAGAGATTCACCTCATGTAGGTCTATAAATAGAGGTCCTACCACTCCAGTTCTCTCAGACCACAGACTCTCAGGTGAGCAGGCTTATTGTTGCACAGCTCATCGTGACAATAAAGTTCTTTAGAGATCTAGGTGGTCAGAAGAAGACTAGCAGTGCTAGCATACCGATCGAGGTTCAGAGTGCCCACACACTCAGCCATTCAGGAATTGGAGAATAGTAGAGAAGGCTAGTTGGTTGAAGCCTCCGGTCATTCTCCTCCTGCATATTGGCGTCCTTGAGGTATGAGTTTTAATTGTTGTTGATTTATTGTATATGGCATCATGAGATATTTAACGATCTAAAATTTTTATTGTTCCGCTGTGCCACTCTGATACGTTTTTACCGGTTTATTTTCCTACAATTATGATTACAGGGAGGTACCTGTATTGTGACGAAGGCGAGAGTATAAACTGTCTGATGATAGGTAAGTACAACTCTGCCTACAGCATGTATAAAATGAATTTAAAATGATGCTTTTCTAGTATTTTAAGTATGTATCTTGCACACGATGCTGCACAGCATACGTAAGAGCATATGGTTTCACAATCGAGTAGATTGATGAAAGAACAAGATAGAAGCCATAGATCCCTATCACGTAGGATTGGGGATAGCTTAGAGAAGCGTATGGCTAGAACAGTTAAACAAGATGGAAACAAGTAGGTGTGTCATACCGGCTCTTTCAGTCAAAGGGGTTTCCAGTTAAAGAAAGTTAAGGCCAAAAGTTGAGCATCAGTTGATGGCTCTTCGGCATTAGTTGACCTCGGGCGTTACCGTTGGTCTGCGCGCACACGGTACTGACACATGGGCCCTAAATAGACAAGAAAAGAAAAGAGAAGTTTGAAGCATAAATGAACATAACCGGACCATGCATTAGTTATAGTTCGTTATGCTTTCTTTTTCAGTAGAGTGCGTACAGTACACGATGCTTCTGTCATACATAAAGTATGTGAAGTTTTATATTCAATGTTATGACATGTTATGTGATGACATGATATGTGAGCTGATATGTGATATGCTTAAATGGTATGTGATTTATTAAGTGATATATGTCATGCTTAGGATTTTAAGTATGTGCTATGTTTTAAACATGTTTTGCGGGTAACATGTTGTACTTACTGGGCATAAAGCTCACGGAGTGTGTTCATGCTGTAGGTAAGCTTCCTATAGTGCAAACACCAAGGGGCGATGATGGCAGTGGAGGTGGATGTGAGGATGAGGTTATGGATACACCACGAGTATTCTTCCGCACAGTATGAGTAAATAGTATTTTGAATGGTGACAGTTAAACAGTATTTTGAATAGTAAAGATTAATTGGTATTTTGGAACAGTAAACAGTATATGTATGAATAGTATATTTAAATAGTGTCTGGTGAATATTAATCAGATAAACAAGTATATAAGTGTGTACGTATATTGGAAATCCTTATGTTTTTCAAATTCCGCATTTTAATAGTATACGTATGTGAATAGTAAATACGTACGCGTATATTAAAAAAAAATCCCTCTAAATTGATGGTATTAAATTCAGCAAGTTTAAGTATCGGTTTTAAAGAGGAAGTATAAGTAAAAGCTAAAGAAGCAAGTAATAGTTTTCAGTTACGGTCCGGGCCGCTGAGGGCACGGGGTGTCACAAGAACGACGTCCTAATATCATGGAGAGATTAGATCAGATACAAGCCTTACTAGAAGCTCAGATGTAAGAAAATGCTAATCTGAGACAGCGAGTAGAGGAGTTAGAACAGAGGCAAGGTTTTGAGGGTACCCAAGTAGAACAGAAAACTGAGGTAGATCCGGTTATCCCTCCAGTTGCTGTACATGAGAGAGTTCCTGAACCGAAACCGGTATTAAATCTAGAACCCCTCTATGAAAGATTCAGGCGTATGAGGCCGCCAGAATTTGAAGGGTCTACAAATCCTCTAGAGGCTAAAGACTAGTTGTCATCATTGCAAGTAATCATGGAATTCATGAACCTAACTGACCGGGAGAAGGTCACATGTGTGTCTTTTGTGTTAAGAAAAGATGCTCGTTTTTGGTGGGACACTGTGCGAATGAGAAGAAATGTGTCTACCATGAGTTGGGCAGAATTTCTGGAAGAATTCAACCAGAAATATTATGACCCTGCATCTCTGAGACAACAGCAGAAAGAGTTCTCAGAATTGACGTAAGGAAATATGTCGGTGAGCGAAGTTTGCCGAAAGTTCAACCAGTTATCTCGCTTATGTCCCTATGTAGTCCCTACTGAGAGGGAGAAGATACAGAAAATGATCGGGATGTTCAGGCCAGAAATCACTGCATTGGTAGATACTGGACAGGTACCGCCTATTTCTGTAGTAGATTATGTTAGTCGGGCCATCAGAGCTGGGTTTCACGTAGCCCGACAGAAAGAGGAAAGAGAGGAGCACTGGGAGGCCAAAAAGAAGGAGAGGGCTTTGGCTAAGTCTACACAAGCTGGTCAATCTAGCAAGCCTAATCAGAATGCTAAACCAGGCCAGGGCAATAATCAAGGATCCCAGCAAAACAAGAGGAAAGGCAATTTTACCAGAAATCGCCAGGCAAATAACCGAAACCAGCAGCGAAGAACAACTGGTAATGCGGAATCCAACGTACAAAATTGTCCTACATGTGGAAAGAGACATTCTAGGCAATGCAGATTTGGGCCACTTGTTTGTTAAGAATGTGGAAAGGAAGGCCATTATGCCAGGAATTGTCCAAGCAATAGGCAGGGTGTACAAGGCACTTCCCAACCGCACCAGACACGCCCACAAGCTCATTCCCTTCAGGCCAGAGTTGAAGAGTCTCCAGTAAGGCTGCAACGCCAGGAGCGTGTGCCACGTGCTGATGCTCGTGTGATGGCCTACAGCAAAGAGGATGCAGAGGTAGGAACATCGAATGTAGTGACAGGTCAGCTTACTGTCGCTAGTCATGTAGCCTCTGTATTATTTGATTCCGGTGCTACGCATTCTTTTGTTTCCTATGCATTTGCTGACAAGATAGGACTTCCTCAGGACTATATGGGAAGAGTATTTAAGACAGCTTTACCCTCTGGGGAAGTATTGTTTTCCAATTACTGGCTACCTCATGTACCAGTATATGTGGCAAATAGGGAGCTATATGCTGAGTTGATCGTAATGAAGATCGTGGATTACGATGTGATTCTAGGCATGGATTTCCTAGGGAAATATCAAGCTACGATCGACTGCCGAAATTGAAAAATAGTATTCCAACCCGAGGAAGAAGAGAGTTTCGAGTACATCGATACTTCTCGAAAACCCGGGAAGATGATGATCAGCTCGCTAAAAGCAAGTAAGCTGATGGCCAGTGGTTGTATGGGATATCTAGCATATGTGGTGGACACTACAGAGTAACAGAAGCTTCAACCTGAAGATGTTCCTGTTGTTAAGGAATTTCTTGACGTATTTCCGGAAGAGTTACCAGGGATACCTCCAGAGAGAGAAATCTCATTCGAAATTAAGTTGATGCCTGGAAGAGCACCTATTTCCAAAGCACCATACCGCATGGCTCTAGTGGAGTTAAAGGAGCTGCAGGAACAATTAAAGGAGCTTTTGGATAAGGGATTCATCAGACCGAGTTATTCTCCATGGGGTACACCTGTGTTGTTCATCAAGAAAAAGGATGGAACGTTTTGTTTGTGGATTGATTACCGGGAGTTGAATAAGGTTACGATAAAAAATAGGTATCTGTTACCTAGAATTGATGACCTATTCGACCAGCTAAAAGGTGCAGCGGTATTTTCCAAGATCGACTTATGATCAGGATATCACCAGCTGAGAATTAAAGAAAATGATATTCCTAAGATGGTGTTTAGGACTCGTTATGGTCATTATGAGTTCCTTGTAATGCCATTTGGATTAACAAATGCACCGGCAACATTCATGGATTTAATGAACAGAATCTTTAGAGAGTATTTGGATAAGTTTGTCATTATATTCATTGATGACATTCTTATATACTCAAAGACTCATGAGGAGTACAATGAGCATCTGATTATCGTGTTGCATACGATAAGGAAGCATCAACTGTATGCCAAATTCTCAAAATGCGAGTTTTGGCTGGACAGAGTACATTTCCTCGGACATGTTATCCCAGGAAGGTATTGCTGTAGATATGAAAAAGGTAGATGCAATTAACCAGTGGCCTACACCTAAGAGTGTGATGGAAATACGCACTTTCTTGGGGCTAGCTGTGGGCGACCCCTCTAGCTTAAGTCGTCCACCTTATCTTGCTTGCTTTCTTTATTCTTTGCTTAGTCTTACTTAGCTTGCTTGTCTCTATAACTTTCTTCTCCTTGGGGTTTAAAAGATTTGTTCTTGAAAAACAAGGAATATTTTTTTTTTTTAACTGGAAGAAACTACTAATTCTTGAAAATTGTGTATACATAAATATATACGTACTTCTTAATACTTTTTCCCAAAATATATTTTGGAGTCTTGTTACTTTAAAGTACGTAAAAATAGAAACATACTTTTAAGCTTGTTTCACTACTTTACATACTACACTCTTGTCTTGTCTTTATACATATACCTCACTATTACACTTTCTTTCTTTTACACCTTGAGTACAGAGGAATTCTGCGAAACGGAACCATAACCCGTCCATGACATTGCTGGGATCTGCCTGCCAGTCCGCTACTCTTGTTTCATCTTGCTGGTTGCTTTCCTTTATTACCTACAGCACGAATAGACTAATGAGCTAAAGCTCAGTAAGTACAAACATACATACAAGTAAATAAGCTGAATACACCACTCTAGGGTTAGTCAACTTAGGACCAATTATTTTCTTTAGTCCTATACTGCTTGTTCTTTCTATTCTATTTCTTTCTTTTCTTTGCTTTACTTTATCTTGCTTAATCTTTCACTTGTGGGCCCGTGGTTGGACGTACCTGGTGCGCGCAGACCAATAGAGGATCAGGGGAGCGACCCACCGATCAACCCTAAGGTCATCTCTGGACTACTGACCTTATAGGTAGTAAGTCATGCCATAAACTACCTCATTATTAACGAGGCAGCGCCACACTTCTGGGGTGGAGGCTATCTGGAAACCTCACAACTGGGGAGGCCGGTACGCCAACCTTAACTTTTAAGTCTTATTATCTGACTTATCTTATTCCTCTTTTCTGTTTCTGATCTTGCTTACTATTCTCGTGAACATGTTACTATTCACAAACCACCCCTTAGGTTTTCCCTATTCAATTCTCCGTTAGGGACTCGGGTTTCCGACCCGACCCTAAACTTTTATTTTTAATTCCTATTTTACCCCGAAAGCCGTTTTCGAAATTTTGGCAGCATTTCGGCGTAATTTTAAAGCTACCAGCGTTAGGTACGCCTCGAACCATATGTACCTGCCACGTACTATACCACAAGCCTATTTTATGTAAAAGTTTTCCAAACTTTTACATAAAAGATCACAAATTCTAATTTCACATTTTTAACCACATTACAAAATTTTTTCACAATTTTGCCCTTAGTTTTGGTTTCGGTTTTCACCACCAAACCGAACCAAAGTTTCTCAAACTTTTCAACCACTTGTTAGGCTATTCAATGCCATTTTCTAGCACTTTTTCAAGCCCATTTCCTTGTACTTTTCAACTAAATTCTTAGGGTTTTTTAAACACTTAAAACCCACGGCCTCATTAGTGAAAAACATGCCAAATTTTCTTTTCATTCTTTCAATCAAAATTTCATCATTCACATCATAAAATGCATGATTTCGATTAACCAAACATCACCTAAAAGCATGAAAATTTTTCTTCCAAATCATTAGGAAGCCCACGGCCTCTTTGAGTAAATGAACACCAAAATTTTTCCAAGCTTTTCCATAGTGAAATTCACGCTTTATTCTTAATAAAATTCGACTTGGACAACATGTTAGCAATTAACCACAACTTTTTCTCATTGGTTACCTAAGGTAACCCACGGATTTTCCTTTGAAAAACCAACCAAAATTTGGTTTTTCCTTAAACAATTTACATGGTTTTCTTCCTTATTTCATCCTTAACAAAACCCAACATCAATTCAATGGAAAACAACCAAAAATTTTCCATCTTTTTCTCACTATTCACCCACGGATTTTATGAAGAAAAACCATGAAAAATTAAGTGCAAAAGGGAGTTACCTTGGTCTAATGCTTCCTTTGTCTTCTAGGAACACTTTGGCACTCTTTTTGTGAAGAAATTTTGAAGAAAAAGCTTGGTTTCCCTTGGGTGGCTCATGTACACCATGGAAGAAAAACTTAGCAAATTTTCTCTTGGTTTTGGCTTTCAAAAGTTTCGGCCATTTGTTCCAAAATTTTTGCCGACTTATGCATGAAAGAAAGCCAATTAATTTGGCCTTTACCCAATCAAATTACAACACTTTTCCACCTAATTCTTTCCACCTTTTTCAAAAATTAAAAATGGTTAATTTTGGCCAAATCTTGGCCTTTGGATCAAAAAGCAAATGAATCATGGCCATTCATCCTACCTAACACCAATTTCTTTCCATTTCTTAAATGGATTTATGATGTCATAATTACTAAAGTGAAAGTTGACTTTGACTTTCACTATTCACATTAATTCGACTACTTTTTGACCGATACCGGTTCGAGCCGAAATTTTCCTGGAATCGTCCCGGCGTGTTCCTGAGATCTCCTGTGCAGTCGGATCAACTTAATCTGCTTCCGTTTGATCAAAATCAATCCCGGAAGTTTACCGTCTTTTTGAGCTCCGGTTAGGGTTTCAATGCCGGTTTTGGCACCGTTTCACCTGTTTCAACTCAGTGAATTTTTCCAACACTGAATTCTTACTCGTCAGTATTGTTAGAACATTTTAATATATTCTAAACAATATAAATACATCTATTTCACTCTTTAAATAGTACAAATTATTATATACATATATTTGTACTTTTCTTACTGTGCTCTTACTTTGACTTGCCATATTCTTATCTTTATACTGTTCAGATACCGAAACTACTCCTTTTTGAGCGTTTTGGGCCTGAATTCACTTTCTTACTCAGATACTTTATTCTCTACTTATTTTTGGAGATTTTAATTTCCTCCAAAACATTTATTTCTATCAACACTATAATTTGTCTAATTACAACCATAGTGTTTCTTTACATTCTTACTTACAGAACTCATAGAAAACCCTAGATTAAATTAGGTCACACCGCTAAAATTCTCTGGTCGTCACATTCACCCCTCCTTAAAAATTTTCGTCCTCGAAAATCAGAACAGGTGGGAGTACTTGGCTCTCATCTCATCTTCTCTTTCCCACGTGGCCTCTTCTACATTATGATTTTTCCATAGAACTTTGACCAGCGGGATGCTTTTATTTCTTAATATCTTCTCTTCTCGAGCGAGTATTTGCACTCGTTGCTCTTCGTAAGAGAGATCCTCTCGAACTTGGATTGGCTCATAATCTAGGACATGTGAAGGGTCCGAGATATACTTTCTTAGCATAGATACTGTGACAACCGGGAAATTCAGGCAGTTCTCGGATGAAAATGTACAATTGTATGTATATAACAATTTGTACTATTTAAAGAGTGAAATAAATGTATTTATATTATTCAGAATATATGAAAATGTTCTAACAATACTGACAAGTAAGAATTCAGTGTTGGAAAAATTCACGGAGTTGAAACGGGTGAAACGGTGCCAAAATCGGCATTGAAAACCCTAACCGAGCCAATAAAAGACGGTAAACTTCCGGGATTGATTTTGATCAAACGGAAGCAGATTAAATTGATCCGACTGCACAGGAGACCTCAGGAACACGCCGGGACGATTTCAGGAAAATTTCGGCTCGAACCGGCATCGGTCAAAAAGTAGTCGAATTAATGTGAATAGTGAAAGTCAAAGTCAACTTTCACTTTTGCATTTATGACATCATAAATCAAGATTAATAAATGAAAGAATTAAGGTGGTTGGTGGCATTAATGGCTAGGATTTAATCACCTTTTGATCTAAAGGCCAAGATCTGGCCAAAATTCACCCTTTTTAATTTTTGAAAAATGGAGAAAGAAATGGTGTGAAAGGTGTTGAAATTTGATTGGTTTAAAGCCAAATTAATTGGCTTTTGGTTTGCATAAGTCGGTCACTTTGTAACAAAAGGGCCGAGACATTTTTTCAAAGCAAAACCAAAGACAAAAATTTCTAAGTTTTCTTCCATGGTGTCTACGTGAGGGACAAAAGGGAAACCAAGATTTTCTTCAACTTTTCTTCACAAAAAAGAGTGTCAAAGTATTCCTTGAAGACAAAGGAAGCATTAGACCAAGGTAACTTCCCTTGCACTTGAATTTTTCATGGTTTTTTTTCAATGAAATCCGTGGGTGAATCGTGATTGGAAGATGGAAAAATTTTGGTTGCTTTTCATGGATTTGATGTTGGGTTTTGTTAAGGATGTAATAAGGAAGAAAACCATGCAAATTGTGTAAAGAAAAACCGAAATTTTGTTGGTTTTTCAAGGGAAAATCCGTGGGTTACCTTGAGTAACCAATGAGAAAAGTTTGTGGTTTAATTTCTAACTTGCTTCCAAGTTTAATTTTGTGAAGAATAAAGCTTGTATTTCATTATGAAAAGCTTGAAAAAAAATTTTGGTATGAATTACATAGTGTGGCCGTGAGTTTCCTAAGGGTTTGGAAGAAAAATTTGCATGCTTTTATGTGATGTTTGGTTAATTTAAATCATGCAATTTAATGTGTAAATGGTGGCAATGTGATTGAAAGAATGAAACAAAATTTTTTGGCATGTTTTCATTCTTTGGCCGTGGGTTGTACAAGGGTAAAAACCCTAGGAAGTTTGGTTGAAAATGCAAAGAAAATGGGCTTGAAAATGTGTTAAAAACGTGACATTTGAATGGCCTAAAGTGTGGTGAAAGTTTGACAAAATTTGGTTCGGTTTGGTTGTGAAAACCGAAACCAAATTAAGGGTAAAATTGTCAAAAAATTTTGTTATGTGGGTGATAATGTGAAATTGGGAAATTGTGGGCTTTTATGTAAAAGTTTGGAAAACTTTTACATAAAATAGGCTTGTGGTATAGTACGTGGCGAGTACATACGGTTCGAGGTGTACCTAACACCGGAAGCCTTAAAATTACGCCGAAATGCTGCCGAAATTTCAAAAACGGCATTCGGGGTAAAATAGGAATTTAAAATAAAAGTTAGGGCCGGGACGGAAACCCGAGTCCCTAACGGAAAAATTGAATAAGGAAAAAATTTAAGGGGTGGTTCGTGAATAGTAACCCCTCCCCTTGAAAATGAAAAAACGTGAGTGAGATTGAAAAACCGACCCCGAGGGGGGGGCGTTTTTGGAAATAAAATAAAGGTCCGAGTCGGGAACGGAAAACCCGAGCCTCGGAAACCTAGGTCGGGAGAGTCTAGATGAACGTTTTAAATACTAGTGAAACGTCCATTTGAGACTCCGAAACGATAGAAAATCGCTAAACCGACGTAAGGGTCGGAATAGTGCTTCCCGAGGGCCGGGAAAGCAAAAAGTGGAAATAAAATAGAAACGAACCCGGTAATGATTAGAAAAGAGTCAGAAAAGTTCTTGAGAGCCAAAAATGCAGTCTGGATCAATAAATTCCGTCAGGGGCAAAACTGTAATTTTGCCAAAATATTGGGGTAAAATCGTAATTTTACAAAAGTCGAGGGAAAATGGTGAAAATAATAAATAAAACCTAAAAAGTTATAAATAGGTTTTATTTAAGCTTTTTAATGAAAAATAAAAGCTATAAATGGGAAAGAAATTAACAGACATAGTTTTGTCTGTAGGAATCGGCCTACAAGGAAGGCGATTCAAGATCCAAGAGAGAGAAAGGGAACAGTCTGATAAGGTAAGTTCAGACATTTACCTGTCTGCAACATATAGCATTATTGTTGCTAACTTTGATGTACTAACTATAAGTTAGGTACATATGTGCTACGGGCACTATTATAGAATAGAGAGAGAGACGAAATGTGCTACAGGCACTATAAGAATGGGACACATGGTTAATTGTGCTTCGGGCACTAGAGCGAGGTTAATGAAACTCACTCACCTAAAATTAAAATGTGAACCATTCCTAACAACGGGACAATGTGAAGTCACCGGGTTAGAATGTTAAAAAGTCGGTAATGAAACCACTTTCTGGCGTACCAGCCTTCCGTACAGGGAGGTACTACTTTTGCCTTCGGGGCTATGAGATAAGGCTGTGGAGGTCAGCACTGATGTACCGCTCCCAGTTATGTACTATTTTGCCTTCGGGGCTATGAGATTAAGGCTGTGGAGGTCAGCACTAATGTACCGCTCCCAGTCATGCGCACTTAAATGGTACTGCCAACCTGAGCTCAAAACCAGAACGTAAATAAAGATAATGACCTAAAACTGAAACTGTGCCATAATTGAACATAAGACAGTTTAGTGAGAGCACTAACATCGCGGTAGATGTACTAGTGTGATACAGTGGTGTGGTCAACTTTACTATTCACGTATGAATAGCGGTCAAAGTTACTATTCACATATGAATAGTGGTCAACGGACTATTCACGATGAATAGTACTATTCATAGAAATTTTATTTCTTGCATGTTTGAACTTACTGAGCCTGTAGCTCACCATTTTTACTAATGTTGCAGGTAAGCGACCAGCTCAGTAGCTTGTTTGACTGGATGGCGTACGGGATGGCGCGTGTCAAATGGGATAACTGGGCGAGGGATATGGTACTGCCAGAGTCTTCCCGCTGAGCGTTAAAGTGAAGGGAAAAAAAAGGGGGAAACAGTTCTTTTGTAATTATATATATATTTTACAAAAGTACTGTATTATTTATATTACTTTGTACTTATCAACAAAGTAAATAGTGAAAGAAGATTTTATATGATGTTTAAAGAAAAAAAATTTTTTCCCAAAAAACGACATGATTTTAAAAGAGAGTGAGATAAGCCGGCGACCCACGAGAGTACAATCCATCCTGCATCAGCACAGCTCCTAGACCTGTCCTGGAGGCATCGCTATAAATGTCGAAGTCTCCTTCATCCTTTGGAATTGTGAGAATTGGAGCACTGGTCAACCGATTCTTCAACTCTTGAAAGCTTTCTTCACACTTCTTTGTCCACTCGAACTTCTTCTCTTTGCGTGTGAGAGCAGTGAGAGGGGCAGCTAATCTGGCAAATCCCTCTACAAATCTCCGATAATAGCCCGCTAATCCGAGAAAACTCCGGATCTCGGTCACATTCTTTGGAGGAGACCACTTGCTTACCGCTTCGATCTTTGTTGGGTCTACTGAAATTCCGTCTTTGGAAACGACATGTCCTAAGAAGTGGACCTTACCTAGCCAAAATTCACATTTGGAGAACTTTGCATATAGTTGATGTTCCTTCAGAGTGCGTAACACAATTCGAAGATGCTTCTCATGCTCCTTCCAATCTTTCGAGTATATAAGGATGTCATCGATAAACACAATGACAAACTGGTCTAAAAATTCCTTGAATACTCGATTCATCAGATCCATAAAAGCGGCTGGTGCATTCGTTAATCCAAAAGGCATAACGAGAAATTCGTAGTGCCCATACCGTGTTCGGAACGCGGTCTTTGGAATGTCTCTTTCTTTAATTTTTAACTGATGATAGCCAGATCGAAGATCAATCTTCGAGAAGGCGGTGGCTCCTTTTAGCTGATCTAATAAATCATCGATCCTTGGTAGAGGATATTTATTCTTGATCGTGACTTTGTTGAGCTCACGATAATCTATGCACATTCGGAGGGTTCCATCCTTTTTCTTCACGAAGAGAACTGGAGCTCCCCACGGCGAATAACTAGGCCGTATAAAACCTTTCTCTAATAACTCCTTCAGCTGAGCTTGTAATTCTTTAAGCTCGGCCGGTGCCATTCTGTAAGGGGCCTTTGAAATTGGAGACGTTCCTGGCAGCAGCTCAATCTCGAAGGTAATCTCTCGATCAGGAGGAAGTCCCGGTAATTCTTCTGGAAATACCTCCACGAACTCGTTGATCACTGGTACCTCGTTCGATTGTAGTTCTACCTTCTTGGTGGTGTCCTTGACATAAGCTAGATATCCGGTACAGCCACTAGATATCAGCTTTCTTGCCCGCAGGGAACTGATCAGCATTTTCGACTGCTTCTGAGAATGCCCTTGATACTCAAACTGGTCTTTTTCTCCAAACTGGAACACTACTTTTCGTCATCGACAGTCAATGGTCGCTTGATATTTTGCAAGGAAATCCATTCCAAGGATAACGTCATAATCGACTAACTCTAAGATGACTAAGTCGACGTACAACTCCCTATCAGCAACAATTACTGGCACGTGACGTAACCAGCAATCAGATAATAATACCTCACCAGATGGTAAGGTGGTTTTAAACACTTGGCCAATTTTATCCTTGGCATGACTAACTCTTTCTACAAAGCTATATGAGGCAAATGAATGCGATGCACCGGAGTCAAATAAAACAAGTGCAGGACTTTGGGCGACAAGAAGCTGACCTGTCACCACATTCCAGGTACCTGCCTCTACATCTTCCCTGGTGTAGGCTAATAGATGTGCCTCGGTCTTTGGTATACTCTCCTGGCATCCAGGTTGAGTATGCGATCCTTGTATAGCATGGACCTGGCTCGTCTGTCGGGACTGAAAGGATCCCGGCTGGTTCTGTTGGTTGGATGGGCAGACTCTAGCATAATGGCCTTCTCTACCACAAACATAGCATGTGGTATTCCCCAGCTTGCACTCGCCCTTATGCAGTCTTCCACATTTTGGGCATGGCTGTCGGTTCTGTACTCCTTCTAAGCCTTGCCTTTGCTGAGTGTTGCGAGTATTTTGGCCGCAATTTTCATTTGGGTTTCCCTTTCGGTTATTGGTATTCTGCTGGTTCTGGTTATTTTTCTGACCAGGCTTCATTCCTTGACCAGATTTATTACTTTGGCCAGCTTGGTTGTTCTTCTGAGTCTGCTTCGCGAGATCTCTTTCTTTCTTCTTCTCTTCCCAGACTTTTGTTCTTTCTTCCTTAACTCTGTTCAGACGATTCTCGGCCCTCATAGCTCTGCTTACACAGTCTGCTACAGTGGTTGGCGGGGTCTCGCCACTTTCCACATTTAGGGCTATATCCTGTCGGAACATATTGATCATCCTCCGTACCCACTCTTCTTCTGTGGGTACCAAATGTGGACACAGTCGAGCTAATTTGTCGAATTTACGGCAGGCTTCAGTCACTGTCATCTCGCCTTGCCTCAGCTCATCGAACTCTCTTTGTTGAGCTCGTAGGGTGTCAAGGTTGAAATACTTCCTATTAAATTCTCCCAGGAAGTCATTCCAGGTCATCCATCTAACGTCCCTTCGCATCTTTACTGTCTCCCACCAATAACGAGCATCCTTCGTTAATATGCAGGAGGCGCAAAGGACCTTCTCTTGGTCTGTTAGGTCCATAAACTCAAACATAGTCTGCAATGACGCTAACCATTCTTCAGCCTCTAAGGGTTCTATAGATCCCTCAAACTCTTTTGGCTTCATCTTCCGGAACCGTTCATACAATGATCCCTGGTTGGCTCCAGCTCGGGCACCTATTGCTACTTCAGGTACCATTCGGACTAGTAGTGCTACTGGTTCAGGAGCTGGTTGTGGCTCCGGTACTAGTGCTTGAGGTGGAGGGAAATTCGCTTGGGCCCCATTCCTCTGTTCCAGTAGCTCTTGCAGTCTCTGGTTCTATGTTTCTTGTGCCTCTAGCCGAGCTTGTATGTTGGCTAGGACAGCGGCTAAGTCTGCTTCTTGAGCTTGCTCAGCTCGTGTGCGAACCATGTTACTGTGTCTGACCTATAACAGTAGCGACATGGTTTAGTGCTAAATTAGATATTGATTATCTAAAATTAACTTACTTGGACTGAGCAGGTGCAGATGCTGAGATGTCATGGAAGGTTGATAGTAGAACCGCTCGCTCTGATACCAACTCTTGTGGGCGACCCCTCTAGCTTAGGTCGTCCACCTTATCTTGCTTGCTTTCTTTATTCTTTGCTTAGTCTTACTTAGCTTGCTTGTCTCTATAACTTTCTTCTCCTTGGGGTTTAAAAGATTTGTTCTTGAAAAACTAGGAATATATATATATTTTTTTTAACTGGAGGAAACTACTAATTCTTGAAAATTGTGTATACATAAATATATACGTACTTCTTAATACTTTTTCCCAAAATATATTTTGGAGTCTTGTTACTTTAAAGTATGTAAAAATAGAAACATACTTTTAAGCTTGTTTCACTACTTTACATACTACACTCTTGTCTTGTCTTTATACATATACCTCACTATTACACTTTCTTTCTTTTACACCTTGAGTACAGCGGAATTCTGCGAAACGGAACCATAACTCGTCCATGACATCGCTGGGATCTGCCTGCCAATCCGCTACTCTTGTTTCATCTTGCTGGTTGCTTTCCTTTATTACCTACAGCACGAATAGACTAATGAGCTAAAGCTCAGTAAGTACAAACATACATACAAGTAAATAAGCTGAATACACCACTCTAGGGTTAGTCAACTTAGGACCAATTATTTTCTTTAGTCCTATACTGCTTGTTCTTTCTATTCTATTTCTTTCTTTTCTTTGCTTTACTTTATCTTGCTTAATCTTTCACTTGTGGGCCCGTGGTTGGACGTACCTGGTGCGCGCAGACCAATAAAGGATCAGGGGAGCGACCCACCGATCAACCTTAAGGTCATCTCTGGACTACTGACCTTATAGGTAGTAAGTCATGCCATAAACTACCTCATTATTAACGAGGCAGCGCCACACTTCTGGGGTGGAGGCAGGAAGTTAAGCCATAAACTACCTCATTATTAACGAGGCAGCGCCACACTTCTGGGGTGGAGGCTATCTGGAAACCTCACAACTGGGGAGGCCGGTACGCCAACCTTAACTTTTAAGTCTTATTATCTGACTTATCTTATTCCTCTTTTCTGTTTCTGATCTTACTTACTATTCTCGTGAACATGTTAGTATCATGTCACAAACTGAATAGCTTAAATGTATATATAAATATAACACAACTCTAGGGTAAGTCCATTCGTGAGTAGACAATTAAATGTCTGTACTTACCTTATCAATCTCTTCTCTTTTTCTCTCTAGAATCTTTGATCGCCCTCCTTGTAGGTCGATTTTTAGATCCTACATACAAACTTTGTCTGTTAATTTCATTTCCATTTATTGCTTTTATTTTTCATTAAAAAGCTTAAATAGAACCTATTTACAACTTTTTGGGCTTTATTTATCATTTCCCCAATTTTCCCCAACTTTTACAAAATTACGATTTTGCCCCTATATTTTGGCAAAATTACAGTTTTGCCCCTGACGGAATTTTATTGATCCAGACTGCATTTTTGGCCTTCAGGAACCTTTCTGACTCTTTTCTAATCATTACCGGGTTCGCTTCTATTTTATTTCCACTTTTCACTTTCCCGACCCTCGGGAAGCACTATTCCGACCCTTACGTCGGTTTAGTGATTTTCTATCGTTTCGGAGCCTCAAATGGACGTTTCACTAGTATTTAAAACGTTCATCTAGACATTCCCGACCTAGGTCTCCGAGGCTCGGATTTTCCGTACCCGACTCGGACCTTTATTTCATTTCCAAAAACGCCCCCCCTCGGGGTCGGTTTCCCGTTTCACTCGCGTTTTACATTTTCAAGGGGACGGGTTACTATTCATGAACCATCCCTTAGGTTTTCCCTATTCAATTCTCCGTTAGGGACTCGGGTTTCCGACCCGACCCTAAACTTTTATTTTTAATTCCTATTTTACCCCGAAAGCCGTTTTCGAAATTTCGGCAGCATTTCGGCGTAATTTTAAGGCTACCGGCGCTAGGTACGCCTCGAACCATATGTACCTGCCACGTACTATACCACAAGCCTATTTTATGTAAAAGTTTTCCAAACTTTTACATAAAAGCTCACAAATTCTAATTTCACATTTTTAACCACATTACAAAATTTTTTCACAATTTTCCCCTAGTTTTGGTTTCGGTTTTCACCACCAAACCGAACCAAAGTTTCTCAAACTTTTCAACCACTTGTTAGGCTATTCAATGCCATTTTCTAACACTTTTTCAAGCCCATTTCCTTGTACTTTTCAACTAAATTCTTAGGGTTTTTTAAACACTTAAAACCCACGGCCTCATTAGTGAAAAACATGCCAAATTTTCTTTTCATTCTTTCAATCAAAATTTCATCATTCACATCATAAAATGCATGATTTCGATTAACCAAACATCACCTAAAAGCATGAAAATTTTTCTTCCAAATCATTAGGAAGCCCACGGCCTCTTTGAGTAAATGAACACCAAAATTTTTTCAAGCTTTTCCATAGTGAAATTCACGCTTTATTCTTAACAAAATTCAACTTGGACAACATGTTAGCAATGTGGCGCCCCGTGCCCTCAGCGGCCCGGACCGTCACTGTAAACTCTATTACTTGCTTCTTTAAAAACGATACTTAAACTTGCTGAATTTAAGACTATAAATTTAGAGGGATTTTTTTTTTTTTTTTTATATACACGTACGTATTTACTATTCACGTACGCATACTATTAAAATGCGGAATTTGAAAAACATAAGGATTTCAATTATACATACATAATTATATACATGTTTATCTGATTACTATTCACCAGATATTATTTAAATATACTACTCGTACATATACTGTTTACTGTTCCAAAATACCATTTAACCTTTACTATTCAAAATACTATTTAACTGTCACCATTCAAAATATTATTTACTCATACTGTGCGGAAGAATACTCGCGGTGTATCCATAACCTCATCCTCACATCCACCTCCGCCATCATCATCGTCCCTTGATGTTTACGTTATAGGATGCTTACCTACAGCATGAACACACTCCGTGAGCTTTACGCCCAGTAAGTACAACATGTTAACCGCAAAACATGTTTAAAACATAGCACATACGTAAAATCATAGGCATGACATATATCACTTAATAAATCACATACCATATAAGCATATCACATATCAGCTCACATATCATGTCATCACATAACATGTCATAACACTGAATATAAAACTTCACATACTTTATGCATAACATGAGCATCGTGTACTGTATGCACTCTACTGAAAAAGAAAGCATAGCAAACTATAACTAATGCATGATCCGGTTATGTTCATTTATGCTTCAAACTTTTCTTTTCTTTTCTTGTCTATTTAGGGCCCATGTGTCAGTACCGTGTGCGCGCAGACCAACGGTAACTCCCGAGGTCAACTAATGCCGAAGAGTCATCAACTGATACTCAACTTTTGGCCTTAACTTTCTTTAACTGGAAACCCCTTCGACTGAAGGAGCCGGTACGACACACCTATTTATTTCCATCTTGTTTAACTGTTCTAGCCATACGCTTCTCTAAGCTGTCCCCAAATCCTACGCGGTAGGGATCTATGGCTTCTATCTTGTTCTTTCATCAATCTACTCGATTGTGAAACTATATGCTCTTATGTATGCTGTGCAGCATCGTGTGCAAGATACATACTTAAAATACTGGAAAAGCATCATTTTAAATTCATTTTATCCATGCTGTAGGCGGAGTTTTACTTACCTGTCAGCAGACAGTTTATACTCTCGCCTTCATCACAATACAGGTACCTCCCTGTAATCATAATGCATTTACATTAACATTCACTCTTAGGTCACCGTGGTCATTAGTGACTAATAAAAATTCTCGTTATGTGGTACCGATCCTTGTCGGTACTAATTGCCCTCTTCTTAAGAATTTGATTTTCTAATCATTGTTAATTAATTTATTTACCCAATAAATTAATTAACATCGCTCTTAGGTCACTCTATCGTTAGGAACTAATAAACTTATCGTTGTGTGGTACTGATGCCTATCGGTACCCGACTGCTCTACTTTGGGAAATTTGATATCTAATTTTTTTAATCGTGCTTGATTAATTTGTCTACTTGACAAATTAATCACTGTCTCTCACTATCCCATTCCGACTTGGTCCTTGACTGGCTAACCAACCAGTCAACATACTGAATACCTCTCGTATGACTATTTAGCCTATCGGGTTACCGTTATCGATGTAATCGCCCCAAATTTTATACTTCGATCGCACCTGTCCCTCGGGTGGTACTATTCTGACATAGGGGTCGTTTTCTTACATTACGAAATTTCTAATGGGGCGGTTCACTAATCCTCATAATGTCCGTCCTTCTTTCCCGGACTTAGGTCATCGAGGGAGCTCGGGTTTCCATCCCGATCACATTTTCAGCCCTCGTTTCCTAAAATACCCCTTTGTGCCGTTTTAGAAATTTCGGCAGCATTTCCGCTTAATTTTTAGGTTTCCGGCGTTTAGGAAACGCCTCAAAACCATCTAACCTATTCTAACCTGCCACGTACTAAACCAGAGGCCTAATTTTTACGTAAAAGCTCCGCTTTTTACGTAAAAATATTCACATTTTCTCACATTCTCTTTTTCGATATTTCACCCTTTTTTCTTATAATTCCTCAAGTCATTAAACCATAATTAATACATAATTATTTCCAATATTAAATTGAGAAATAAATAGATCAACACTACTACCAAAATCGTTCCCGTCGGCGGTCGGACGAACCGTTCGGTCTCGACCGTGCAATCTTTGAATCGTCGTTCTTCACTTTTGAAACTCCAGTTTGCAAATCCGATGCCGCGGATGTGTCCGGAACGTCGAAAATAGGCCAACGGGCCATTCTTCAATTTTCGGTCTCCGGGTCGCCGTTGACCGCCGTTGACCGCCCGTTGACCGGTGTTGACCACGGCGGCGATGGAAGTGGCGACCACCATCTTGAAGAGCTCGACGAGAGGAACCCATTGGTGGTGTCAATTTCACGAATCGAGGCTCCTATCACCGGAAATCGGCTCTCGAAAAGTCGGTGACGGCGGCGGCGTTGGATCTTCATTTTTCCGGCGTTGTTGCCCAAAATTGATTTGGGGCTTTTGATCTACGTGTTGTTCTGAGCATTTTGATACCGACCTTGCAACTCAACTCCGCCGGAATAGCGAGATCCGACGGCGGCGATGGCAACGGCGACGGCGAACCTTGGGCGGCGCGATCCGGCGGCTGTTGACGTGAAATGAAGCCTGGGTTTTGTTCTACTCTTCACCACGAATCCATTGGGACCGGAATCGTGGCATTTGGACGTCGGACGGCGGAGATACGGCGGTTTGAAAAATTCGGCCACCGGCGGCTTTGGGCGGCGCGTGCGGCGTGCTCCGGCGTCGGTTCGGTCGAGTCGGCCCACCGTTGGAATCAGCTCGTCGAGAGCTTTCCAATGGTGCCGGCGGTGTCGAAAACGGAGGCCGGATTCGATGGTCGGTCACTGTTCATATTCGTGTGGTGTGGGGAGGGAGAAAATGAGATTTGGAAAAATATGGGGGCTATTTCTCTAGAATCCCCAAAATTTCGTCCTTTATACAAATTTTTTGAAAAATTTTAAGATAGGCTATACTGACTAATTTGGGCGTGCTGAACCCAAATATATCAGTTTTATCTTCATCCGAGGTCGTCTCGACCAGTTTCCCGATACTGTATGGTTCCCGGTCAAAAATTACTTTTTGTGCTTAAATGACTAATTTGAGCATTCTGATTCCAAATATATCAGTTTTATATCAAGAAAAGGTCATTTTGACCAATTTCTTGATACTGTGGTTAGGCCTACACTGTGTTGACACTGTGCACGCATAACGAGGCGTTTTCGAGTGAAATTTCAAACACGGTCTCTCTTGACTAATTTGGACGTGCTGATTTCAATTTATCAGTTTTATGTCCATCTGAGGTCTTCTGGACTAGTTTTCAGGATCTGCATGACCCCGTCTCGAAAAACGTGTCAGGTGCCCGATTGACTAATTTGGGCGTCCTGAGTCTAAATATATCAGTTTCGGGGCGAGAAAAGGTCGTCTTGACCCTCATCCCGATACTGCGTATCCCTTAAACAAAATCTACATTTTATGCTCAATTGACCAGATTGAGCCTGCTGACTATTAATATATCAGTTTTATGCCAGATTAAGGCCGTCTTGGCCACTAACCTGAAACTGCGTTTCTCACTATTCACAAATCACTGTTCACTATCTGACTGACTAATCTGAGCGTTCTGACTTTGATTTTGTCAGTCCATTGGCGAGAAGAGGTCATCTAGACCACTTTTCTCGATACTGTACATCTATTAGGGCAATTATCATTGCTGCGCTCAAATGACCAGTCTGAGCGTACTGATGATTAGCTCATCAGTTCTGTATCATGAAATGGTCGTCTAGACCGATTTCTTGATATTGCGTGTCTCAACGCATACTCACATAATAGGGTGGACCGATTTCACTGTCGATTACCCCTTTCACTGCATGAATAGTAATTAAACGTTACTATTCCTGTTTAATTCATTCAACTGAAAAGCACACTGTGCTTATTAACTTAATTACATCATTACATAGTAATTAAGTTTCATAATTCATGAGAGTCATTACAGTGGCTCTCGGCTCATTACACAGCCTTCTACACAGACTCTTACACGTGCGTGTGCAACGCAACACGGGCGTGTACATTTCAGACACGAGCATGTACTAGTTGAGACTACTCAACACGGCCATGTCTTTGAAACACATTCATCTATCTGAGCGGTACACAGCCTCTTACACGGTCGTGTACTTGACCATGTTTCTTAAATTTGCTAAAGGACATTAAATTATGTCCATTTTATTCCTTAATGACTTATTACATGGTAAGTAGGTGCCATGAAAATGGCGGTCATTACAACCTACCCCCCTTACAAAATTTTCGTCCTTGAAAATTAGAATAATTCCGGGAAGTCTCTTCTCATGTCTTCTTCCCATTCTCATGTGGCTTCCTCAACACTATGATTCTGCCACAACACTTTTACTAGCGGTATACTTTATTCCTAAGTACCTTCTCCTCTCTGACTAGGATCCGCACGGGTCTCTCCTCGTACGTCGGATCAGCGTATACTACAACGGATTCTTGGCTAAGAACATGAGAGCTGTCTGGCACGTACTTCTTCAGCATCAAGACGTGAAAGATGTTGTGCACTATAACTAACTCGGGAGGAAGTGCTAGTCTATAAGCCACCTTCCCGACTTTCTCTATTATCTCAAGGGTCCTATGTACCTAGGACTGAGCTTTCTTTTATTTTCAATGCGCATCACCCCTTTCATGGGTGCCGCCTTGAAAAAGACCGAATCTCCTACTTGAAACTTGAGGGGTCTACGGCGCTTATCGTCAAAATTCTTCTGTCGACTGTGCGCTGTATCTAACGTTTCTCGTATCAGCTTCACGTCTGACATGGTATTCTTGATGATGTCCGAGCTAACTACTCGTTTCTCTCCAAACTCGTACTAATGAGCCAGAGATCTGCATTTCTTTCCACAGAGTGTCTCGTACGGTGCCATTCCTATCGAGGAATGATAGTTGCTGTTGTACGAGAACTCGCTCAATGGTAGCTTCTGATATCAATTTCCTTTGAAGTCTAGGACGCAGGTCTCAACATGTCCTCTAACATCTGTATGGTCCTCTCAGACTAACTGTCGGTCTGAGGATGAAATGCTATGCTGAACTCTCACTTGGACCGTAATGCGGCTTGAACACCTCGCCAAAATCTGGAGGTAAAGCGTCCACTACGATCTGAGACGATCGACTCTGGTATTCCGTGCCATTTCACGAACTGTGCCACATAGATTTCTACTGGTCGTTCCACCGAGTAGCTAACTTTCATTGCTAAAAATCTAACTGATTTCATCAGTTTTTCTACAATCACCCAGATTGCATCATTATCGTTTGACGTCTTCGGCAATCCGATTACGAAATTCATCGTAATCTGATCCCATTTCCACTCGGGTAACTTAATTTCCTACGATTATCCTGCTGAGCGCTGGTGATCTACCTTAACCTTCTGGCACGTAAGGCAGCTGGCGACGAACTCGACAATGTCATTCTTCATTCCAAGGCACCAAAAACTTTCCTTTAGGTACTTGTACATCTTATTCGCTACCGGATGTACGGAATATGACGTCTCGTAAGGTTCCAAAAGGATTCGCTTCTTGAGTTCTTCATCTTTTAGAACACATACTCTATCTCTGTAGTAGAGTATGTCGTCCTTAAGGATCTTAAACTCTGAACCCTTGTCCTCTATAGCTTCCTTTTTGGACTTGAGCAGGGACAAATCAAAATCTTGACCGATCTTGATCTCTTCTTGGAGCGTCGATTGGAGGGTCATGTTAGACAATCCCCCTATCAAAATCTTGATCTTGCTGTCGCATAACTCCTTTGTAGCGCTCTTGACAAGGCACTAATAGCCATAGGCATAGTAATATGCTTCTGACTCTACGCATTGACCACTTTATTGGCTTTCCCTGGATGGTATAGGATCTCACGGTCGTAATCCTTACCAACTCTAGCCATCTACGCTGCCTCATGTTGAGCTCTTTCTGCGTGAAGATACATTTGAGACTCTAGTGGTCGATGTAAATCTCGCACGTGACTCCGTACAGGTAGTGCCTCCATGTTTTTATCGTAAAAACTATCGCTACCAGCTCCAGATCACGCGTTGGGTAGCTCTTCTCAAGGTTTTTTGAGTTGTCGTGAAGCATACGCGACTACTCTACCACTCTACATCAACACAGTTTCCAACTTGGTTTTAGATGTGGCGCTTAAATCACAAAGCTTCCCTGACCAACATTTGAAATGGTCAGCATTGGAGCGCTTATGAGTCTTCATCTTAGCTCTTGAAAGCTTTCCTCACACTTATCGATTCACTTATACCTCTTTCCCTTCTTGGTGAGCGCTGTGAGCGGAGCAGCTAACTTTGAGTAGCCTTCGACTAAGTGTAGGTAACATCCTGTTAGTTTAAAGAAACTGTGAATTCCCGTTTCGTTCCTCTGAGCTGGCCACGTGCTAACTGCATCAATTTTCGCCAGGTCCACAGATACTCCTTCCTTGGGGTCTACGTGTGTGACAACCGGGAAATTCAAACAATTCTCGGATGAAAATGTACAATTGTATGTATATAACAATTTGTACTATTTAAAGAGTGAAATAAATGTATATATATTGTTTAGAATATATGAAAATGTTCTAACAATACTGACGAGTAAGAATTCAGTGTTGGAAAAATTCACTGAGTTGAAACGGGTGAAACGGTGCCAAAACCGGCATTGAAAACCCTAACCGAGCCAATAAAAGACGGTAAACTTCCGGGATTGATTTTGATCAAACGGAAGCAGATTAAATTGATCCGACTGCACAGGAGACCTCAGGAACACGCCGGGACGATTTCAGGAAAATTTCGGCTCGAACCGGCATCGGTCAAAAAGTAGTCGAATTAATGTGAATAGTGAAAGTCAAAGTCAACTTTCACTTTAGTATTTATGACATCATAATTCAAGGTTAATAAATTAAAGAATTTTGGTGGTTGGTAGAATGGATGGCCATGATTCATTTAGCTTTTGATCTAAAGGCCAAGATTTGGCCAAAATATACCCATTTTAATTTTTGAAAAATGGGGAAAGAAATGGCATGGAAAGATGTCAAAATTTGATTGGTTTTGAGCCAAATTAATTGGCTTTCTTGCATGGTTAAGTCGGCAACATTTTCATAAAGTGGCCGAAGCCAATTTTCAAGCCAAACCAAAAGAACAAAAACTTTCTAAGTTCCTTCCATGGCATGTACGTGAGCTACCAAGGAGAACCAAGAGTTTCTTCAATTTTTCTTCACAAAAAAGAGTGGCAAAGTGTTCATTGAAGACAAAGGAAGCATTAGACCAAGGTAACTCCCTTTTTCACTCAAATTTTCATGGTTTTTCTTCACAAAATCCGTGGATGAATAGTGATAAAAAGGTGTGAAATTTTTGGTTGTTTTTCATGGATTTGATGTTGGGTTTTGTTAAGGATGAAATAAGGAAGAAAACCATGCAAATTGTGTAAAGAAAAACTGAAATTTGGTTGGTTTTTCAAGGGTAAATCCGTGGGTTACCTTGGGTAACCAATGAGAAAAAAAATTTGGTTAATGGTGAATATGCTTTCTAAGCTTAATTTTGTGAAGAATAAAGCTTGTATTTCATCATGAAAAGCTTGAAAAAAATTTATGGCATGAATTATATAAAGTGGCCGTGGGTTTTGTTAATGGTTTGGAAGAAATTTTGCTTGATTTTAGGTGATGTTTGGTTGATTGAAATCATGCAAATTAATGTGTAAATGGTGGCAATGTGATTGAAAGAATGAAACAAATATGTTGAGCATGATTTTCATTAATAAGGCCGTGGGTTCTAAGTGCATAAAAACCCTAAAAATGTGGTTGAAAATGCATTGAAAATGGGCTTGAAAAAGTGTTGGAAACATGACATTTGAATGGCCTAAAGTGTGGTGTAAGTTGGACAAAATTTAATTTGGTTTGGTTGTGAAAACCGAAACCGAATTAAGTGTGAAATGTGAAAAAAAATTTTGTTATGTGGGTGATAATGTGAAATTTGAAATTTGAGGGCTTTTATGTAAAAGTTTAGAAAACTTTTACATAAAATAGGCTTATGGTATAGTACGTGGCAGGTACATACGGTTCGAGGCGTACCTAACGCCGGAAGCCTTAAATTTACGCCGAAATGCTGCCGAAATTTCGAAAACGGCATTCGGGGTAAAATAGGGATTTAAAATAAAAGTTAGGGCCGGGACGGAAACCCGAGTCCCTAACGGAAAAAGTGAATAAGGGTAATTTAAGGGGTGGGTCGTGAATAGTAACTCGACCCCTTAAAAATGAAAAACGCGTGTGAGATTGAAAAACCGACCCCGAGGGGGGGGGGCGTTTTTGGAAATGAAATAAAGGTCCGAGTCGGGAACGGAAAACCCGAGCCTCGGAGACCTAGGTCGGGAAAGTCTAGATGAACGTTTTAAATACTAGTGAAACGTCCATTTGAGGCTCCGAAACGATAGAAAATCGCTAAACCGACGTAAAGGTCGGAATAGTGCTTCCCGAGGGCCGGGAAAACAAAAAGTGGAAATAAAATAGAAACGAACCCGGTAATGATTAGAAAAAAATCAGAAAAGTTCCTGAGAGCCAAAAATGCAGTCTGGATCAATAAAATTCCGTCAGGGGCAAAACTGTAATTTTGTCAAAATATTGGGGCAAAATCGTAATTTTGCAAAAGTTGGGGGAAAACGGTGAAAATAATAAATAAAACCTAAAAAGTTATAAATAGGTTTTATTTAAGCTTTTTAATGAAAAATAAAAGCTATAATTGGGAAAGAAATTAACAGACATAGTTTTGTCTGTAGGATCCCAAAATCGGCCTACAAGGAAGGCGATTCAAGATCCAGGAGAGAGAAAGGAAACAGTCTGATAAGGTAAGTTCAAACATTTACCTGTCTGCAACATATAGCAATATTGTGCTAATTTTAATGTACTAACTATAAGTTAGGTACATATGTGCTACGGGCACTATGATAGAATAGAGAGAGAGACGAAATGTGCTACGGGCA
The DNA here is from genome assembly GCA_035233585.1 of Antiaris toxicaria. Classification (NCBI taxonomy): domain Eukaryota; kingdom Viridiplantae; phylum Streptophyta; class Magnoliopsida; order Rosales; family Moraceae; genus Antiaris; species Antiaris toxicaria. Next base: position 89,901,213 of record CP141156.1, read on the forward strand.
CTATAAGAATGGGACACATGGTTAATTGTGCTTCGGGCACTAGAGCGAGGTTAATGAAACTCACTCAACTAAAATTAAAATGTGAACCATTCCTAACCACGGGGCAATATGAAGTCACCGGGTTAGAATGTTAAAAAGTCGGTAATGAAACCACTTTCTGGCGTACCAGCCTTCCGTACAGGGAGGTACTATTTTTGCCTTCGGGGCTATGAGATAAGGCTGTGGAGGTCAGCACTGATGTACCGCTCCCAGTCATATAAAATTTTGCCTTCGGGGCTATGAGACTAAGGCTGTGGAGGTCAGCACTAAGGTACCGCTCCCAGTCATGCACACTTAAATGGTACTGCCAACCGAGCTCAAAACCAGAACGTAAATAAAGATAATAACCTAAAACTGAAACTATGCCATAATTGAGCATAAGACAGTTTAGTGAGAGCACTAACATCGCGGTAGATGTACTAGTGTAATACAGTGTTGTGGTCAACATTACTATTCACGTATGAATAGTGGTCAAAGTACTATTCACGGATGAATAGTAGTCAACGGTACTATTCACGATGAATAGTACTATTCATTGAAATTTTATTTCTTGCATGTTTGAACTTACTGAGCCTGTAGCTCACCATTTTTGCTAATGTTACAGGTAAGCGACCAGCTCAGTAGCTTGTTTGGCTGGATGGCGGACGGGATGGCGCGTGTCAAATGGGATAACTGGGCGAGGGATATGGTACTGCCAGAGTCTTGCCGCTGAGCGTAAAGTGAAGGGAAAAAGGGGGAAACAGTCTTTTGTAATTATATATAATTTTACGAAAGTACTGTATTATTTATATTACTTTGTACTTGTCAACAAAGTAAATAGTGGAAAAAGATTTTATATGATGTTTAAAGAAAAAAAAAAAATTTTCCCCTAAAACGACATGATTTTAAAAGAGAGAGAGAGATAAGCCGGCGACCCATGAGAGTACAATCTATCGCAGTTAGCGATAAAGCTCAACTGTAATAGTATTGTATGATCTCTACGAGGGGCGGGCCGCCACAACGTGGTCTAGGAAATGGACCTTCTCCAGCCAAAACTCGTACTTGGAGAACTTGGTGTATAACTGATGGTCCTGTTGCATGCGCAAAATGATAATTAAGTGCTCTTCGTGCTCTTCCTTCGTCTTAGAGTGTATAAGTATGTCATCGATGAACCCAATGACAAACTTATCCAAATAGTCCTTGAACATGCGGTTCATCCAGTTCATGAAAGTTGCTGGTGCGTCCGTTAATCTGAGTGACATGAACAGAAACTCGTAATGTCCGTACCACGTTTGAAATGCTGTTTTGGGTACATCTTCATTCCTGATTTGTAGTTGATGGTACTCGGGATGTAGATCGATCTTCGAGAACACTACAGCGTCTTGGAGCTGATCAAATAGATCGTTAACTCGCGGCAACAGATGCTTATTCTTAATCGTAATCCTGTTCAACTCTCTGTAGTCGATGCACATTCTCAGTGGTCCATCTTTCTTCTTCACGAATGGTATGGGTGCTCTCCAGGGTGAATAGCTCTATCGCATGAATCCCTTATCTATTTAGTACTTTAGCTGGGCTTGGAGCTCCTTTAGCTCTATAGGGCCTATTCTGTAGGGGGCCTCAAAGATGGGGCTGATTCTAGTAGACGTTCAGTCTCGAACGAGATCCTGCGCTCTGGTTGGAGTCCTACAAGATCTTCTAGAAATATCTCCATGAATTCCCTGACTATCGGTACGTTGTCGGGTCCTATCTCTATTCCTTGAGTCTTATCTGCTACGTATACTAGGAAGTCCGTGCATCCACTGGATTGTATCTCGCGAGCCTTCACTGCTGATATCATCGTCTTTGGTTGCTCTGGCGACAAACCCTTGTAGATGAACTTTTCACATCCGATTGGTTCGAAAATGATTTTTCGCCTTCAACAGTTTATGACAACGTTGTGTCCTAAGCCTTTTTTTTTTTTTGGCATAGTGGCCTTTCTTGCCACAGATGAAACAACCACTTACTCCTTGCTTACATTCTCCTGAGTGCCTCTTTCCGCATTTCGTGCACGTCGAGTTGGCTATCATTTCCTTCCTGGTCGTTTCTCTTCTGGGGGAAATTCTCCTGTGAATCTTGATTGCCTTAATTCCCCTTTTCTCTTGTTGTTATTATGGGAATGCCTACTATTCTGGCCGGTTCCCACATTCTGTCCTCTGTGTTGTAACTCGGGGTTTTACTTCCCCTGAGCTTGCTCAGCTTGCGTTTTCTCCTCCTTTCGTGCCTTAAAATTCTGCGCCTTTCGCTCCTTATCCTGAGCCGACTAGTACTCAGCTCAGATAGTCTTGCTGACACATTCTGCTAGTGTCGCTGGTCCGTGCCCTCCGCTACAGACCTAAACTGTGATTTCCGTTCTGAACATCTTCAGCATTCGTCTGACTCTCTCCTTTTGGTCGGTACCAAATCTGGACAAAGTTGAGCCAACTGCTCAAACTTCTTGACTGCCTCCATAACAGTTATACTACCTTGGTGCAGGTTGTCGAACTCGTCCTACTGCGCTACTAGTGCTTCCTCGTTGAAGTACATCTCCTTGAATTCCTCAATGAAATCGCTCCAGCTCATCTCTCTGATGTTCCTCTTAATGGTTACCATCTTCTACCACTAACGCGCCTCATTGCGCAGGGTGAAGGGTGCGTACATCACTTTCTCTCTCTCTATCTATTAACCCTATAAAATCCAAGATTACTTGGATATTCGTTAGCCAATCATCGGCCTCTATAGGGTTGGTGATTCCTACGAATTCTAACGCTTTCATGCGTCGGAATCTCTCATACAAGTCGCCTTCCCTAGGGATTGGCAGAAAATAATTGCTGCTACGAAAGCAGCCATTACTATGGGTGCTAGTGCTTCCTGAGCTGAAGGAGCTGCTTGCTCCCTCAGAGTTTCTGGGCTGCTAGAGCCTCCTGTGCTGGCATCTCTACTGACTGTGGTGCCTGGGGTTGCTGGCCCAGCTGTTCTCTAAGCTGGTTTAGCTCCCGCTGCTGGTTCTCCATCATCTCTCGCATGGCTGCGATCTGTGCTATCAACTCATCCTCTCAGGATGCTGGGTTTAACTAAGCTCTCATTCTTGCCATGTTTTCCTATGTAACCCTATCGTACAGCGAAAAAGGAAAATATAAGTCTCTTAAATTCTATACTTGGGACTCGTATCACAGATCATTTTCTTTCTTACTTAACAATCTTACTTAAACCATTATGGATATAAATATACACACTATATCCATCTTTCTTTCTCTCATACTGTGATGTTCAATACAATTACCGCATTGTATTGGGACATCGTCTGAGTGCTAGGATTCGTCCTGCACTTTCTGTCATATCATACTCACACTGTGGAAAAAAATTATATCTGGCCCTTAGGGCAAAGCTTTACTACTTATCTCATAATATATTTCACATAATATATATACATATATTCAAGATTCTAGTTCAGTGGGAGTGACACACACTTCCCCTATACGATCCTAACAAGTACATTGTGCTACAACTGACGGGGGAGAGCTGCTGCTTCCCTCTATATATTTTCATAACTAACATTCCCGCAGAAGGGTTACTACTATTGGAAGGACAATCCTGATTCAGTATCAGGCATCTCCTCATTGTCACTATCGCTAAGTGAGAATTCCTCTGGGTTCTCCTCTTCTTCTCAGTCGAAACTGACCTCGTCATCGCTGGCTATGATGACTTGGGGTTCGTACATCCCCATCTATTCATCATTACTAAAGCGGTTGGGGATCTCCTCTCCCTCATCGTCGGGATGGGCGTCGGAAAGAGTCTCGTTATCTTCCTCTTTCATGGGGTGTTCAGGAGACATACGGGCTGGTTCAGGGTTCTCTATCGGCTCCCTATCGCCCTCGTGTACTTCTGACTGGTGCTCGGCCGTGAACTCTTCATCGGCCAGTTGGGTTGCTGGTTCTACCGGGTCACCCTCCATAATGGCGGCTGCTATAATGCCTTGGGCTTGTGTAGGGTTCTCGGGGTTGAGCACTTTTCTCTCGGCGTTCACTATCTCCTTGATAAGGCTTGCTAGTCCTGCTTGATTGCTCTTCTAATTCTGTTTGGTAAGGTCTCTTTCTCTCTTTGGGTCTTCTCCTGTCTTGATCCACTTTTGTCTCGGCATGTATTGTAGAAGTCCATTTCGGTTCCTTGTAGTAAACAGCATACGTTAGAACTGTATCGTCGGACATCAGCTGCAGTCTTTCAGTCCGATGAACAAATTCTCGTATATCCATAACTCTAGAGAACTTAGGCGGTTTCACTCCCTGCTTGCCCATAGAGAAAAACTGGAGCTGATGCTGGACTGCTCTCAGAGATTGGCTCGATCGTGGTATGGCGAAACTCGACACAGTTAAGAGCTCATCCTGGTCATAAGGATCCCGATACACACGAGAGTATCTTCCTGAGAGATATCAATAGCCAACAGAACTCAGTTATCCTGATCAATGGCGTACAATCGGGGAATCACTTTGATAACGCGAAACCAGTCCTGACATTCTCATGGAGTGCAGGAGTACTGTTTGCCATTCAAAACTTAGTGGACAACTAGCCCTGAAGATCGGTACAACTCGAGCAGCAATCCATGTTCTTTCTCTGAACAGTTCTCTAGCACTGCACGGTCGTGATTTTTCGTATAATGATCTCAGCATCTTTTCAGCTTGTCCTCGCCATCATAGATTTCGTCGTCTCATTACTATAAAATGTTATCTTCAATAGATAAACATTTACCGACTAAAAAATAAAACTAACTTACTTGGACAGATGAGGTAGGCATGCGGTGATGTGAAGTAGGATGGCAGGAAACCGCTCTGATACCAACTGTGGCGCCCCGTGCCCTCAGCGGCCCGGACCGTCACTGTAAACTCTATTACTTGCTTCTTTAAAAACGATACTTAAACTTGCTGAATTTAAGACTATAAATTTAGAGGGATTTTTTTTTTTTTTTATATACACGTACGTATTTACTATTCACGTACGCATACTATTAAAATGCGGAATTTGAAAAACATAAGGATTTCAATTATACATACATAATTATATACATGTTTATCTGATTACTATTCACCAGATACTATTTAAATATACTACTCGTACATATACTGTTTACTGTTCCAAAATACCATTTAACCTTTACTATTCAAAATACTATTTAACTGTCACCATTCAAAATATTATTTACTCATACTGTGCGGAAGAATACTCGCGGTGTATCCATAACCTCATCCTCACATCCACCTCCGCCATCATCATCGTCCCTTGATGTTTACGTTATAGGATGCTTACCTACAGCATGAACACACTCCGTGAGCTTTACGCCCAGTAAGTACAACATGTTAACCGCAAAACATGTTTAAAACATAGCACATACGTAAAATCATAGGCATGACATATATCACTTAATAAATCACATACCATATAAGCATATCACATATCAGCTCACATATCATGTCATCACATAACATGTCATAACACTGAATATAAAACTTCACATACTTTATGCATAACATGAGCATCGTGTACTGTATGCACTCTACTGAAAAAGAAAGCATAGCAAACTATAACTAATGCATGATCCGGTTATGTTCATTTATGCTTCAAACTTTTCTTTTCTTTTCTTGTCTATTTAGGGCCCATGTGTCAGTACCGTGTGCGCGCAGACCAACGGTAACTCCCGAGGTCAACTAATGCCGAAGAGTCATCAACTGATACTCAACTTTTGGCCTTAACTTTCTTTAACTGGAAACCCCTTCGACTGAAGGAGCCGGTACGACACACCTATTTATTTCCATCTTGTTTAACTGTTCTAGCCATACGCTTCTCTAAGCTGTCCCCAAATCCTACGCGGTAGGGATCTATGGCTTCTATCTTGTTCTTTCATCAATCTACTCGATTGTGAAACTATATGCTCTTATGTATGCTGTGCAGCATCGTGTGCAAGATACATACTTAAAATACTGGAAAAGCATCATTTTAAATTCATTTTATCCATGCTGTAGGCGGAGTTGTACTTACCTGTCAGCAGACAGTTTACACTCTCGCCTTCATCACAATACAGGTACCTCCCTGTAATCATAATGCATTTACATTAACATTCACTCTTAGGTCACCGTGGTCATTAGTGACTAATAAAAATTCTCGTTATGTGGTACCGATCCTTGTCGGTACTAATTGCCCTCTTCTTAAGAATTTGATTTTCTAATCATTGTTAATTAATTTATTTACCCAATAAATTAATTAACATCGCTCTTAGGTCACTCTATCGTTAGGAACTAATAAACTTATCGTTGTGTGGTACTGATGCCTATCGGTACCCGACTGCTCTACTTTGGGAAATTTGATATCTAATTTTTTTAATCGTGCTTGATTAATTTGTCTACTTGACAAATTAATCACTGTCTCTCACTATCCCATTCCGACTTGGTCCTTGACTGGCTAACCAACCAGTCAACATACTGAATACCTCTCGTATGACTATTTAGCCTATCGGGTTACCGTTACCGATGTAATCGCTCCAAATTTTATACTTCGATCGCACCTGTCCCTCGGGTGGTACTATTCTGACATAGGGGTCGTTTTCTTACATTACGAAATTTCTAATGGGGCGGTTCACTAATCCTCATAATGTCCGTCCTTCTTTCCCGGACTTAGGTCATCGAGGGAGCTCGGGTTTCCATCCCGATCACATTTTCAGCCCTCGTTTCCTAAAATACCCCTTTGTGCCGTTTTAGAAATTTCGGCAGCATTTCCGCTTAATTTTTAGGTTTCCGGCGTTTAGGAAACGCCTCAAAACCATCTAACCTATTCTAACCTGCCACGTACTAAACCAGAGGCCTAATTTTTACGTAAAAGCTCCGCTTTTTACGTAAAAATATTCACATTTTCTCACATTCTCTTTTTTGATATTTCACCCTTTTTTCTTACAATTCCTCAAGTCATTAAACCATAATTAATACATAATTATTTCCAATATTAAATTGAGAAATAAATAGATCAACACTACTACCAAAATCGTTCCCGTCGGCGGTCGGACGAACCGTTCGGTCTTGACCGTGCAATCTTTGAATCGTCGTTCTTCACTTTTGAAACTCCAGTTTGCAAATCCGATGCCGCGGATGTGTCCGGAACGTCGAAAATAGGCCAACGGGCCATTCTTCAATTTTCGGTCTCCGGGTCGCCGTTGACCGGCGTTGACCGCCGTTGACCGCCCGTTGACCGGTGTTGACCACGGCGGCGATGGAAGTGGCGACCACCATCTTGAAGAGCTCGACGAGAGGAACCCATTGGTGGTGTCAATTTCACGAATCGAGGCTCCTATCACCGGAAATCGGCTCTCAAAAAGTCGGCGACGGCGGCGGCGTTGGATCTTCATTTTTCCGGCGTTGTTGCCCAAAATTGATTTGGGGCTTTTGATCTACGTGTTGTTCTGAGCATTTTGATACCGACCTTGCAACTCAACTTCGCCGGAATAGCGAGATCCGACGGCGGCGATGGCAACGGCGACGGCGAACCTTGGGCGGCGCGATCCGGCGGCTGTTGACGTGAAATGAAGCCTGGGTTTTGTTCTACTCTTCACCACGAATCCATTGGGACCGGAATCGTGGCATTTGGACGTCGGACGGCGGAGATACGGCGGTTTGAAAAATTCGGCCACCGGCGGCTTTGGGCGGCGCGTGCGGCGTGCTCCGGCGTCGGTTCGGTCGAGTCGGCCCACCGTTGGAATCAGCTCGTCAAGAGCTTTCCAATGGTGCCGGCGGTGTCGAAAACGGAGGCCGGATTCGATGGTCGGTCACTGTTCATATTCGTGTGGTGTGGGGAGGGAGAAAATGAGATTTGGAAAAATATGGGGGCTATTTCTCTAGAATCCCCAAAATTTCGTCCTTTATACAAATTTTTTGAAAAATTTTAAGATAGGCTATACTGACTAATTTGGGCGTGCTGAACCCAAATATATCAGTTTTATCTTCATCCGAGGTCGTCTCGACCAGTTTCCCGATACTGTATGGTTCCCGGTCAAAAATTACTTTTTGTGCTCAAATGACTAATTTGAGCATTCTGATTCCAAATATATCAGTTTTATATCAAGAAAAGGTCATTTTGACCAATTTCTTGATACTGTGGTTAGGCCTACACTGTGTTGACACTGTGCACGCATAACGAGGCGTTTTCGCGTGAAATTTCAAACACGGTCTCTCTTGACTAATTTGGACGTGCTGATTTCAATTTATCAGTTTTATGTCCATCTGAGGTCTTCTGGACTAGTTTTCAGGATCTGCATGACCCCGTCTCGAAAAACGTGTCAGGTGCCCGATTGACTAATTTGGGCGTCCTGAGTCTAAATATATCAGTTTCGGGGCGAGAAAAGGTCGTCTTGACCCTCATCCCGATACTGCGTATCCCTTAAACAAAATCTACATTTTATGCTCAATTGACCAGATTGAGCCTGCTGACTATTAATATATCAGTTTTATGCCAGATTAAGGCCGTCTTGGCCACTAACCTGAAACTGCGTTTCTCACTATTCACAAATCACTGTTCACTATCTGACTGACTAATCTGAGCGTTCTGACTTTGATTTTGTCAGTCCATTGGCGAGAAGAGGTCATCTAGACCACTTTTCTCGATACTGTACATCTATTAGGGCAATTATCATTGCTGCGCTCAGATGACCAGTCTGAGCGTACTGATGATTAGCTCATCAGTTCTGTATCATGAAATGGTCGTCTAGACCGATTTCTTGATATTGCGTGTCTCAACGCATACTCACATAATAGGGTGGACCGATTTCACTGTCGATTACCCCTTTCACTGCATGAATAGTAATTAAACGTTACTATTCCTGTTTAATTCATTCAACTGAAAAGCACACTGTGCTTATTAACTTAATTACATCATTACATAGTAATGAAGTTTCATAATTCATGAGAGTCATTACAGTGGCTCTCGGCTCATTACACAGCCTTTTACACAGACTCTTACACGTGCGTGTGCAACGCAACACGGGCGTGTACATTTCAGACACGAGCATGTACTAGTTGAGACTACTCAACACGGCCATGTCTTTGAAACACATTCATCTATCTGAGCGGTACACAGCCTCTTACACGGTCGTGTACTTGACCATGTTTCTTAAATTTGCTAAAGGACATTAAATTATGTCCATTTTATTCCTTAATGACTTATTACATGGTAAGTAGGTGCCATGAAAATGGCGGTCATTACAAGCAATTAACCACAACTTTTTCTCATTGGTTACCTAAGGTAACCCACGGATTTTCCTTTGAAAAACCAACCAAAATTTGGTTTTTCTTTAAACAATTTACATGGTTTTCTTCCTTATTTCATCCTTAACAAAACCCAACATCAATTCAATGGAAAACAACCAAAAATTTTCCATCTTTTTCTCACTATTCACCCACGGATTTTATGAAGAAAAACCATGAAAAATTAAGTGCAAAAGGGAGTTACCTAGGTCTAATGCTTCCTTTGTCTTCTAGGAACACTTTGGCACTCTTTTTGTGAAGAAATTTTGAAGAAAAAGCTTGGTTTCCCTTGGGTGGCTCACGTACACCATGGAAGAAAAACTTAGCAAATTTTCTCTTGGTTTTGGCTTTCAAAAGTTTCGGCCATTTGTTCCAAAATTTTTGCCGACTTATGCATGAAAGAAAGCCAATTAATTTGGCCTTTACCCAATCAAATTTCAACACCTTTCCACCTAATTCTTTCCACCATTTTCAAAAATTAAAAATGGTTAATTTTGGCCAAATCTTGGCCTTTGGATCAAAAAGCAAATGAATCATGGCCATTCATCCTACCTAACACCAATTTCTTTCCATTTCTTAAATGGATTTATGATGTCATAATTACTAAAGTGAAAGTTGACTTTGAATTTCACTATTCACATTAATTCGACTACTTTTTGACTGATACCGGTTCGAGCCGAAATTTTCCTGGAATCGTCCCGGCGTGTTCCTGAGGTCTCCTGTGCAGTCGGATCAACTTAATCTGCTTCCGTTTGATCAAAATCAATCCCGGAAGTTTACCGTCTTTTTGAGCTCCGGTTAGGGTTTCAATGCCGGTTTTGGCACCGTTTCACCTGTTTCAACTCAGTGAATTTTTCCAACACTGAATTCTTACTCGTCAGTATTGTTAGAACATTTTAATATATTCTAAACAATATAAATACATCTATTTCACTCTTTAAATAGTACAAATTATTATATACATATATTTGTACTTTTCTTACTGTGCTCTTACTTTGACTTGCCATATTCTTATCTTTATACTGTTCAGATACCGAAACTACTCCTTTTTGAGCGTTTTGGGCCTGAATTCACTTTCTTACTCAGATACTTTATTCTCTACTTATTTTTGGAGATTTTAATTTCCTCCAAAACATTTATTTCTATCAACACTATAATTTGTCTAATTACAACCATAGTGTTTCTTTACATTCTTACTTACAGAACTCATAGAAAACCCTAGATTAAATTAGGTCACACCGCTAAAATTCTCTGGTCGTCACACTAGCTGGTTATTATCCGTGATTTGTAGAGGATTCGCGCGATTAGCTGTACCTCTTACTGCTCTTACACGTAAGGAAAAGAAGTATGAGTGGACTATGGAATGTGAAAGAAGCTTCCGGGATTTAAAGAGATGGCTGACAAGCGCACCAATCTTTACACTTCTCACTGAAGGAGATAAGTTTGTGATCTACAGTGATGCATCTAAAATAGGATTGGGAGCAGTCCTGATGCAAGGCGGCAAGGTGATTGCCTACGCTTCCTGTCAATTAAAGGAGCATGAAAAGAATTACCCTACGCATGACCTTGAACTTGCTGCAGTAGTGTTTGCACTTAAAATTTGGCGACACTATCTCTATGGAGCTCAGTGTCAGATTTTTACTGATCACCAAAGCCTGAAGTATTTCTTCACGCAAAAGGAGCTCAATATGCGGCAAAGACGATGGTTGGAACTGGTGATGGATTATGATTGTGAAATCCTATACCATCCAGGGAAGGCCAACCGTGTAGCAGATGCTTTAAGCAGAAAGTCTACCATATCGCACCAGCTACCAATAAAAAGGCTTCCGAAGCCATTGCAGTAAGAGATAAATTCCTTGAACTTGGAGCTGATATCTGGAAGATTGGCTGCACTCTAAGTGGAATCATCGCTATTTGAGGATATAAAGGAAGATCAAAGACGAGATCCAAGAATGACAAGTTCTCAAGAAGGAATTTCCAAGGATGGAATGATCCTTTATCAAGGAAGGATAAATGTTCCAGCTGATGAGGAACTTAGAAGACGGATCATGTCAGAAGCCCATGAGACACCATATTTGGTTCATCCCGAAGTAAGTAAGATGTATCAGGACTTGAAGTTACAGTTCTGGTGGAAAGGGATGAAGAACAATATAGTGAAATTCGTGAGCAGATGCATGACCTGTCAGAGAATCAAAGCGGAACATAAACATCCAACAGGAAGATTGAAACCTTTGGAGATTCCTGAATGGAAATGGGAACACATTACGATAGATTTTGTGGTGGGACTCCCAAAAACCCGAGAAGGTTATGATGCCATCTAGGTTATTATGGACAGACTGACCAAGACGGCACGATTTATAGCTGTTAAGATGACTTTTTCGTTGGAAAAGTTTGCTCAGTTGTACGTAACTCATGTCGTCAGATTACATGGAGTACCAAAATCCATTGTATCAGATCGAGATACATGATTCACTTCAAATTTCTGGAAGTGTGTGCAAGAAGCCATGGGTACTGAATTAAGACTCAGTACGGCTTTTCATCCGCAAACAGACGGACAGTTAGAGCGGACCATTCAGACATTAGAGGACATGTTTCGAGCTTGTGTAATGGATTTTGTGGGAAATTGGAACAAGAAGTTATCATTAATTGAATTCTTGTACAATAATAGTTACCAAGCTTCCATAGGTATGGCACCTTATAAGGCTTTGTATGGATGGAAGTGCAGATCACCAATACACTGGTATGACCTGCGAGAGAAACAACTGCATAAGACGGATTTTATAAGAGAAACTTCCGATGCCGTTGTAAGAATTCAGCGTCAAATGAAAATTGCGTAAAGTCGACAAAAGAGTTATGCGGACAAGAGACGGAGATCCTTGGAGTTTGATGAAGGAGACTTCGTGTTTCTCAAGGTATCGCCCATGAAGGGGATTATACGTTTCGGTAAGAGGGGGAAACTGAGTCCAAGATATATTGGACCTTATGAAATTATCAAACGCATTGGAAGGGTCGCTTACAGATTAGCATTACCTCCTGAATTGTCGGTAGTGCATAATGTATTTCATGTGTCGATGCTGAGAAATTATATACCAGATCCAACTCATGTATTGAAGCATGAACCTGTTCAAATCCACAAGGATTTGACATATGAAGAACAACCTGTTCGAGTACTGGCTCGTGAAGAGAAAGTACTGAGGAATAAGACAATCCCACTAGTGAAGATTTTATGGAAAAATCATAACATTGAAGAAGCTACATGGGAACGAGAAGACGAGATGAGGAGGTTATACCCCCACTTGTTCTCGAGGATGAAAATTTTATAAGGAGGAGTGAATGTGACAACCGGGAAATCCTGGCATTCTCGGAAGAAAATGTACAAATGTATGTATATAACAATTTGTACTATTTAAAAAGTGAAATAAATGTATTTATATTGTTTAGAATGTATTAAAATGTTCTAACAATACTGACGAGTAAGAATTCAGTGTTGATAAAATTCATTGAGTTAAAACAGGTGGAACGGTGCCAAAAACAGCATTGAAAACCCTAACTGCAGCACTAAAAGATGAAAAACTTCCAGGATTGATTTTGATCAAACAGAAGCAGTATAAATTAATCCGACTGCATAGGAGGTCTCAGGAACCCGCCGGGATGATTTCAGGAAAATTTTGGCTTGAACCGATACCGGTCAAAAAGTAGTCGAGTTAATGTGAATAGTAAAGTCAAAGTCAACATATTGCTTTACATTTATGACATCATAAAGCCAAATTTAATAAATGTGAAAATATGGTGGTTGGTGGCATTAATGTCCAAGATTAAGTTACTTTTTGATCTAAAGGCCAAGATTTGGCCAAAATTCCATCCTTTTATTTTTTGAAAAATTTGGAAAGAAATAGATGGAAAAGTGTTACATTTTGATTGGTTGAAAGCCAAATTAATTGGCTTCCTTTACAACTTAAGTCGGCAAAGTTTTGCACAAAAGTGGCCGAACCATTTCCAAGCCAAAACAAAGAACAAAAAAATTTTCTAAGTGTTGTCTATGGTGAATACGTGAGCCACCAAGAGAAACCAAGCAAATATCCTAAGTTTTCTTCACAAAATTTGTGTCAAACCCTTCCTTGAAGACAAAGGAAGCAAGAAAGCAAGGTATCTTTCTTTGGTTTACAAATTTTCTTGATTTTTCTCCTAAAAATCCGTGGGATGAATAGTGTGAAGGATGAAAAAGTTTTGGTTTGTTTTGGTTGATTTGGTGCTTGGGTTTTGTTAAGGGTGTGATTAGAAGAAAAACCATGCATTTTGTTTAAAGAAAAACAAAATTTTGGTTGGTTTTCCAAGGGTAAAACCGTGGGTTACCATGTGTAGTTGATGAGGAATTGTTCTTGTTTAAGTGTGGAAATGCTTTAAATCATATTTTGGTCAAATGTAAAGCATGATTTGTATGGTTGAAAGCTTGGAAAAAATTTTGGTGTCAAATAACCCTAATATGGCCGTGGGTTTAATTAGGGTTTGGGAAAAAAATTTTGCATGATTTACTTGATGTTTGGATGGTTTAAATCATGCATTGAATTATGGAAATGATGGTTATGTGATTGAAAGCATAAAACCAAATGTTGTGCATGTTTTTCTCCCAAATGGCTATGGGTTGTAATGATGAAAAAACCCTAGAATTTGTGTTGAAAAATGCATGGAATTGGCTTGAAAATGTGCTAGATAATGACATTGGAATAGCCTAAAATTTGGTGGAAAAATTGAAAAGTTTTGGTTAGGTTTTGATTATGAAAACCATGGCCAAAACCAAGTGTAAAAATTGAAAGAAATTTTGTGTAATGTGGTTCAAAATGTGAATTGAAATTTTGTGAGCTTTTACGTAAAAGTTTGGAAAACTTTTACATAAAATAGGCTTGTGGTATAGTACGTGGTAGGTACATATGGTTCGAGGCGTACCTAACGCCGGTAGCCTTAAATTTACGTCGAAATGCTGTCGAAATTTCGAAAACGGCATTTGGGGTAAAAAGGGAATTAAAAATAAAAGTTTAGGGCCGGGTCGGGAACCCGAGTCCCTACAGGGAAATTGAATAAGGAAAACCTATGTAAGGACCACCCCGTCCTTGTAACTCAGTAAATTATTCAATGAGAAACTAAGGAATAATTTGATGCGTTTTTAGTCCAAATACATCGAACATGGTCAGGTACATGGTCGTGTAAGAAACCGTGTATTGATCGGATTTTTTTATGAGAGAGGCCGTGTGAGTTAACATGGCCGTGTAGTTTTATATGGTCAGGTACACGGCTGTGTAAGTGGCCATGTACCACTCGGGTAAGTGAGCATGGTCCAAGACACGGTCGTGTTGAGAAAGCCTAGCTAGTACACGCCCGTGCTCAAGCTATACACGCCTGTGTTAGAACCCTTGTAGAAGGCCGTGTACTGAATAGAGAGCCAATTTGAAGACTCTCGTAATGCGTGAAACCTAATTACTATGAAATGAGTAATTAAGTTGATAAATGTAGCATAAATTCCAGTTGAATAGACTAAATAGGTGCAGTACTGTTTATTACTATTCATACAGTGAAAAGGGGTAACCGACAGAGAACCCGGTCTACCCTGTTATGTGTATAAGTGTATAAGATACACAGTGTCATGAAACTAGTCCGGATGACCATTTCCTAAAACAAGACTGGTGAGCAGATCACTGAAATACTCGGACCAAACGTCTGAGCACAATAACGAGAATCTCCCTAGTAGGGTACAGTATCGAGAAAATGGTCTGGATGACCTCTTCTCACCCAGAGACTGACAAAATCGGAGTCAGAACACTCGGACTAGTCAGTTAGAACAGAGAACAGTGAACCATGAATAGTGAATAGTGAATAGTGCGGGATGCAGTGTCAAGTTACTGGCCAAGACGGCCTTAGTTTGACTTAAAACTGATATATCTAGACTCAGGACGCCCAAATTAGTCAAACGGACACCTGACACGTTTTTCGAGGTGGGACCCCACAGATCCTGAAAACTGGTCTAGACGACCTCAGACGGACATATGACTGATAAAATTGAAATCAGAACGTCCGAATTAGTCAAGAGAGACTGTGTCTGAAATTTCGCCTAGGAACGCCTCGGTTTGCGTGCGAAAGGACAACACAGTGTAGACACTACCGCAGTATAGGAATGAATAGTGATTTGGTATAGAATGGGCTCTTAGACAGTATAAAACAATTAGAAATCGTCAGTACAAAAAATCAGATTCAGAAAATCCAATTTTTGGATGAAAATTAGAACACTGCCGAGAAAGGGCTGAAAAATGCAGTAGAAAACTAGACTGCACAGAACCGATTCGGTTGGACTTTTACTCCAACCAAACCATGCCCTCTTTGGTTAGGAAACCAGCTGCAAAACCAGCTGAAAGTGATCCCTTAAATCAAGGGATGTGTTGGAGTTTTTAGATTAAAAAAAATGGGGTTTTAAGGACAAGAGGACCATGACCATTTAATGCAAATTTGCTCCCTTTCACCCTCCATCATGGCTCCGAAATTTCAAGGGTTGCAACACAGATTTTTGTCCCCCAATTGAGCTAAATTATGGCTTAATTAAGAGGGCTTAGAGTTAAGCAAAGTTGCTTTGATTTGCCTATAAAAAGGTGCAACCACCCTTAGGTTTCACTTTTTCCATTTGCTCACAAAAACACTCAAGAAAAATACAGCTTTCTCTCCCCTTTCTCTTCAGAAAATCTGACCCCTCTTCAGCCCCTAAACCACCCATATTTTCACATAACTTTCACACAAAAGCTTGGCCACACAAGTTGTTAGAGGTGCACTCTTCCAAGGTAGTTTCGGTAAGACCCTAAAACCGAAATTTTTTTCTATGGTGTAATTTTTCATCTTGGCTGGATATTAAGAGAAACTTTTTGTTTTCCTTGTGTTCTCATTCTACCACAAATGATCCCTCAACCCTCTTTGTTTTCTATGGAGCCTTGACAGCCACCCTTGGCCCAGTTGTGCTTGGATCAAAGCACTCTAAGGTATAAACCGAAAAACCCCCATCTTTTGTGGTTAGTTGTTTTTAAGTTTTTGATCAAAGGAGATTTATATGTATTTGGTTATGCACATGGGTTGTAATAAGTTATTTGAGCCCTTAGCTTTCAGTTTTAAAGTTTTTATGGTTGTGGTTGTGTTTACTTTAGTTTACAAGTGGTTTGAGATATGTGTGTGCATGAGTGTGTAGAGGGTGGCTGGACACAAAATCTGTCAACAGGATCAGCCACGGATTTTGGCCAGTTTGACCCACTTAGGGTCCGAATCTGGGATTTGGTAAAACATAAAGTTTTAAGGAAATTTTGATATGGTCGTTTTTACATCAAATAGCCATTGGCAAAAAATGAACCTACGATAGGCTTTTCGGCTAGTTTTGGTTCGGTGTCCAAAACTGGGAGTAACAAATCCGGACCAAATGAACAGTCTCAGATTTTTATTAAAATGACCCTTTTAGAGGCCGAACCAGAATTTGGTCAAAACACAAAAGTTTTAGATCTCGACGAAATCTTAAAACTGACTCACGTGGGTTTCAAAAATTCGGCCGTTTCGGGCCCCAAACAGACCAGTTTTCAAAAGTGTGTAAAACTGGAACTTTTATAAAAACTGGGCACAAAGGCCACGGGTTTGATGAATTTAGGAGCCGTTAGAGTTAGAATTAGGCTCCGAAATGAACACAAGAATTGTTCATTTTTTCGAGGACGAAAAGTTTCATGAACGCCGATTTCTCAAACAAAGTCATTTCGAACAAGTTTCAAATTATTTTCAAAAGTGGTCCAACACCACATTTTTTAGCACATTTACAATGTGTTCCCTTTAAATGACTTAGAAATGATTTCAACAAAAACACCCTCATCCTCCAACGGGGCGAGGTGAGACTCGTTTTCAAAAATGTGGGGACACCATACCCCTTTCAAACCATTTCAAACACTTTGCTTTCAAAAAAATGTGGGGACACCATACCCCTTTCAAAATGAAAAATCCTTTTGTAAGAATTTCTAGATTTGAACAAAGTTTTCAAAGGAATTTCACAAAGAACAAGGGACGTTTTTAGTAAGATATGGTAGAGGTAGCCTAGTCGGCTACGACACCATAATGCAAGGTAGCCCGATAGGCTACCACACCCAAACAAGCAAAGTAACCCGAACGGTTACTATACCAAGCCTACACATAGTAGCCTGATAGGCTACCTAGTTGCCAAAACGTGAGGTAACCGGTCAGTTGACTGATCAGTAAATTAGTCAAGCACCGTATTCAGAGCAACATTGTGAGGAATGTTGATTTAACTGTCAAGAAGACAGTTAATCAAACGTGATAGAAATTAGACACCAAATTCACAGATAGGCCAACAGGGTACCAAGGGACCCCGGTACCACATGAAAGACGAGTATAGGCAAAAGTAGCCTAAGGACGTGGTAGTTAATTTATGGGGCCATAAGTTAATTAACCATATATGAATAAGTTAACTCTTGAGATAGAGAGTAAGTAATGCCGACG
Source organism: Antiaris toxicaria (assembly GCA_035233585.1). Lineage (NCBI taxonomy): Eukaryota > Viridiplantae > Streptophyta > Magnoliopsida > Rosales > Moraceae > Antiaris > Antiaris toxicaria. The sequence goes on from CP141156.1 coordinate 89,919,047, forward strand.
GCAATCGGTATCAAGTAATTATCTACTTTAGTCACTAACAGTATTGGTGACTTAGAGAAGGTATTAACGAGAGACGTTATTGATGACATGTAGTAACCTGCAAATTTCTAAAGGTGCGAATACAAGTGCTTGCAATTAGGTAAGTATAACTCCGCCTGCAGCATGAATAAAATGATGTTAAAATGATGGTTTTACAGTATGTTAAGTATGCCTTACATGCACACGATGTTGCACAGCATACATAAGAGCATATAGTTTCACAATCGAGTAGATTGATGAAAGAACAAGTTAGAAGCCATAGATCCCTACCGTATAGGATTGGGGATAGCTTAGAGAAGCATATGGCTAGAACAGTTAAACAAGATTGAAATAAATAGGTGTGCCGTACCGGCTCCTTCAGTTGAAGGGGTTTCCAGTTAAAGAAAGTCAAGGCCAAAAGTTGAGCATCAGTTGATGGCTCTTCGGCATTAGTTGACCTCGGGCGTTACCGTTGGTCTGCGCGCACACGGTACTGACACATGGGCCCTAAATAGACAAGAGAAAGAAAAGAGTGCTAAAGCATAACTGAACATAACCGGATCATGCATAGTTCACTATCCGCATTAGTTCGCTATGCTTTTAGCTACAGTAAGATACATGCTTTTACATGAAGTAATCTGTATGCATATGGTATATAAAGTTTGTATGCTATGACATGATATGTGATGATATGGTATATGCTAAGTGTTATATGTGACTATCTTGCATGCTTATGCGTTTTAAGTATGTATTATGTTTAAACATGTTTTGCGGTTAACATGTTGTACTTATTGGGCTTAAAGCTCCGGAGTGTGTTCATGCTGTAGGTAAGCATCCTATGGCATAAGCCACGATGGGCAATGACGGCGGCGGAGGCGGATGTGAGGCAAGGTTATGGACACCATACGAGTTTAACTTCCGCACAGTTTAAGTAAACAGTAATTTGAATAGTAACAGTACAGTACCAGTAGATGGTACTTTTAAATAGTAATCGTTAAATGGTATTTCTGAATAGTAATGCTTACACAATATTTTTGAGTAGTAATAGTTGAATAGTATTTTCAAATAGCAGCTGATTGATACTATTCAAAAATACTATTCCACAAAATGAACAGTATAAGTATGTTTGCAAGATTATTATTATGTTTCAAATTCTGCTTTTAATAGTACATGTACATGAATAGTAAATACGTGTGCTAAAAAAAAAAATTTTTTTTTCTTCTAAAATTAGGGTAACCTATTAAAGATATTTTAAGTAAGCAATATTCAATTACAAGAAAGTATAAGTAAAAGTAAAGAAACAGTAGTTTTACAGTGATGGTCCGGGCCGCCTAGGGAGCGGGGCGTCACAACCTAAGGGGTGGTTCATGAATAGTAACCCGTCCCCTTAAAAAGGTAAAACGCGAGTGAAACTGAAAAACCGACCCCGAGGGGGGGCGATTTTGGGAAACGAAGTAAAGGTCTGAGTCGGATACAGAAAATCCGAGCCTCGGAGACCTAGATCGGGAACGTCTAGATGAACGTTTTAAATACTAGTAAAACGTCCATTTGAGACTCTGAAACGATAGAAAATCACTAAACCGACGTAAGGGTTGGAATAGTGCTTCCCGAGGGTCGGGAAGGTGAAAATTGGAAATAAAATAGAAACGAACCCGGTAATGATTAGAAAAGAGTCAGAAAAGTTCCTGAGAGCCAAAAGTACAGTCTGGATCGAGAAAATTCCGTCAGGGGCATAATTGCAATTTTGCCAAAATATAGGGGCAAAATCGTAATTTTGTAAAAGTTGAGAAAAATGGGGAAAATGATAAATAAAGCCTAAAAAGTTATAAATAGGTTTTATTTAAGCTTTTTAATGAAAAATAAAAGCTATAAATGGAAATGAAATTAACAGACAAAGTTTTGTCTGTAGGATCCCAAAATCGACTTACAAGGAGGGCGACCAAAGATCCAAGAGAGAAAGGGGAAGAAACTGATAAGGTAAGTTCAGACATTTACCTGTCTGCAACATATAGCATTATTATTGCTAACTTTGATGTACTAACTATAAGTTAGGTACATATGTGCTACGGGCACTATTATAGAGTAGAGAGAGAGACGCAATGTGCTACGAGTACTATTGAGAATGAGACACGTGATAAATTGTGCTTCGGGCATTAGAGCAAGATTAATGAAACTCACTCATCTAAAATTAAAATGTGAACCATTCTTAACCACGGGGCAATATTAAGTCACCGGGTTAGAACTTTAAAAAGTCGGTAATAAAACCACTTTTGGCGTACCAGCCTTCCGTACAGGGAGGTCACTTTGCCTTCGGGGCTATGATGAGATTAAGGCTGTGGAGGTCAGCACTAATGTACCACTCCCAGTCATGTACAATTTTGCCTTCGGGGCTATGAGATTAAGGCTGTGGAGGTCAGCACTAATGTAACGTTCCCAGTTATGCGCACTTAAATGGTACTGCCAACCTGAACTCAAAACCAGAACATAATATAAGATAATTACCTAAAACTGAAACTATGCCATAATTGAGCATAAGACAGTTTCGTGAGGATACTAACATCACAGTAGATGTACTGTTGATATACTGTGTTGTGGTGAAAGTTACTATTCATGTGTGAATAGTGGTTAATGTTACTATTCATGATGAATAGTACTATTCATAGAAATTTTATTTCTTGCATGTTTGAACTTACTGAGCCTGTAGCTCACCATTTTTGCTTATGTTGCAGGTAAGCGATCAGCTCAGTAGCTTTGTATGACTGGATGGCAGATGAGATAGCGCGTGTCAAATGGGATAGGGGGCGAGAGATATAGTCCTGCCAGAGTCTTTCCGCTAAGCGATAACAGAGAAAGGGAAAAAGAAATAGTCTTTTGTAATAATATACATGTTACGAAAGTACTGTATTATGTAAATTGCTTTGTACTTGTAAACAAAGTGATTAGTGGATAATGTTTTACATGATGATTTAAAAAAAAAAATTTCCCCAAAAACGTCATGTTTTAACGAGAGATAGATTAGCCAGCGACCCATGAGAGTACAATCTGTCGCAGTTAGCGATAAAACTTAACTGTAATAGTATTGTATGATCTCTACGAGGGGCGGGCCGCCACAGTAATTTTCCCAAGGATTTTAATTTTTTGTCTCTTAGAATTATTATGATTAGAATTTTTTGTACACCGGAAACGGTCTAGGAAATTTTATGTAATTATTCTTGGAGGAGATTGAAGTTTGAAGACCGTAATTTATTTTTCTCAAAAGTTAAATTTAATTTAAAGGTTGAAATTTTGATGTGTGGAAAATTTCAATTTAATTAGGATTCAAATTAATTTTTGGAGATCCTAATGGGTAAATTGGAATATGACATGGAAATCGAGGATCGACCCTCGGGATAGACCACTAGCCGTGATGTAAGGACCGCCCCGATCATGTACTTTAATTTTCAATTTAATGAGAAATTGAAGAATAATTTGATGCATTTTAGTGCAATTTTTAAAGTACACGGTCAGGTACACGGTCGTGTAAGTGGCTGTGTACCATCAGACTATGTACGTGTGTATATGTGACGCCCCGTGCCCTCAGCGGCCCAGACCGTCACTGTAAACTCTATTACTTGCTTCTTTAAAAACGATACTTAAACTTGCTAAATTTAATACTATAATTTAGAGGGAATTTTTTTTTATACGCGTACGTATTTACTATTCACATACGCATACTATTAAAATGCGAAATTTGAAAAACATAAGGATTTCAATTATACACACACAATTATATACTTGTTTATCTGATTACTATTCACCAGATACTATTTAAATATACTACTCGTACATATACGGTTTACTGTTCCAAAATACCGTTTAACCTTTGCTATTCAAAATACTATTTAACTGTCACCGTTCAAAATATTATTTACTTATGCTGTGCGGAAGAATACTCGCGGTGTATCCATAACCTCATCCTCACATCCACCTCCGCCACGATCATCGTCCCTTGATGTTTACGCTATAGGATGCTTACTTACAGCATGAACACACTCCGTGAGCTTTACGCCCAGTAAGTACAACATGTTAACCGCAAAACATGTTTAAAATATAGCACATACTTAAAATCATAGGCATGACATATATCACTTAATAAATCACATACCATATAAGCATATCACATATCAGCTCACATATCATGTCATCACATAACATGTCATAACAGTGAATATAAAACTTCACATACTTTATGCATGACAGAAGCATCGTGTACTGTATGCACTCTACTGAAAAAGAAAGCATAGCGAACTATAACTAATGCATGGTCCGATTATGTTTATTTATGTTTCAAACTTCTCTTTTCTTTTCTTGTCTACTTAGGGCCCATGTGTCAGTACCGTGTGCACGCAGACCAACGGTAACGCCCGAGGTCAACTAATGCCGATGAGCCATCAACTGATGCTCAACTTTTGGCCTTAACTTTCTTTAACAGGAAACCCATTCGACTGAAGGAGCCGGTACGACACACCTATTTATTTCCATCTTGTTTAACTGTTCTAGCCATACGCTTCTCTAAGCTGTCCCCAATCCTACGCGGTAGGGATCTATGGCTTCTAACTTGTTCTTTCATCAATCTACTCGATTGTGAAACTATATGCTCTTATGTATGCTGTGCAGCATCGTGTGCAAGATACATACTTAAAATACTGGAAAAGCATCATTTTAAATTCATTTTATCCATGCTGTAGGCGGAGTTGTACTTACCTGTCATCAGACAGTTTATACTCTCGCCTTCGTCACAATACAGGTACCTCCCTGTAATCATAATGCATTTCATTAACATTTACTCGTAGGTCACTGTGGTCATTAGTGACTAATGAAAACTCTATCGTTAGTGATACCGATCCTTATCGGTACTAATTGCCCTTTTCTTAAGAATTTGATTTTCTAATCATTGTTAATTAATTTATTTACCCAATAAATTAATTAACATCGCTCTTAGGTCACTCTATCGTTAGGAACTAATAAACTTATCGTTGTGTGGTACCGATGCCTATCGGTACCCAACTGCTCTACTTTGGGAAATTTGATATCTAATTTTTAATCGTGCTTGATTAATTTGTCTACTTGACAAATCAATCACTGTCTCTCACTATCCCATTCCGACTTGGTCCTTGACTGGCTAACCGACCAGTCAATTGACTGAATACCTCCCGTATGACCATTTAGCCTGTCGGGTTACCGTTACCGATGTAATCACCCCAAATTTTATACTTAGATCACACCCGTCCCTCGGGTGGCACTATTCTGATCTAGGGGTCGTTTTCTTACATTTTGAGATTTCTAATTGGGCGGTTCACTAATCCTGTAAACGTCCGCCCTTCTTTCCTGGACCTAGGTCATCGAGGGGACTCGGGTTTCCATCCCGATCACATATTCACCCCTTGTTTCCTAAAATACCCCTTTGTGCCGTTTTAGAAATTTCGGCAGCATTTCCGCTTAATTTTTGGCTTTCCGGCATTTAGGAAACGCCTCAAAACCATCTAACCTATTCTAACCTGCCACGTACTAAACCAGAGGCCTAATTTTTACGTAAAAGCTCCGCTTTTTACGTAAAAATATTCACATTTCCTCACATTCTCTTTTTCGACATTTCATCCCTTTTTCTTACAATTCCTCAAGTCCGTAAACCATAATTAATACATAATTATTTCCAACAATAAATTGAGGAATCAAGGGATCAAAACCACTACCAAAATCGTTCCCGTCGGCGGTCGGACGAACCGTTCGGTCTTGACCGCGCAATTTTTGAATCGTCGTTCTTCACTTTTGAAACTCCGGTTTGCAAATCCGATGCCGCGGATGTATCCGGAACGTCGAAAATAGGCCAACGGGCCATTCTTCAATTTTCGGTCTCCGGGTCGCCATTGACCGGCGTTGACCGCCGTTGACCGGCGTTGACCACGGCGGCGATGGGAGTGGCGACCACCATCTTGAAGAGCTCGATGAGAGGAACCCATTGGTGGTGTCAATTTCATCAATCGAGGCTCCTATCACCGGAAATCGGCCCTCGAAAATTCGGCGACGGCGGCGGTGTTGGATCTTCATTTTCCGGCGTTGTTGCCCAAAATTGATTTGGGGCTTTTGATCTACGTGTTGTTCTGAGCATTTTGACACCGACCTTGCAACTCAACTCCGCTGGAATAGTGAGATCTGACGACGGCGACGGCAAAGCTTGGGCGGCGCGATCCGGCGGCTGTTGACGTGAAATGAAGCTTGGGTTTTGTTCTACTCTTCACCACGAATCCATTGGGGCCGGAATCGTGGCATTTGGACGTCGGACGGCGGAGATACGACGGTTTGAAAAATTCGGCCACCGGCGGCTTTGGGCGGCGCGTGCGGCGTGCTCCGGCGTCGGTTCGGTCGACTCGGCCCACCGTTGGAATCAGCTCGTCGAGAGCTTTCCAATGGTGCCGGCGGTGTCGAAAACAGAGGTCGGATTCGATGGTCGGTCACTGTTCATCCTCGGTGGTGTTGGGGGTGGAAATGGGATTTGGAAAAATTATGGGGGCTATTTTTCAATAGTCCCAAAAATTTCGTCCTTTTATACTAATTTTTTGAAAAATTTTAAGATAGGCTATACTGACTAATTTGGGCGTGCTGAACCCAAATATATCAGTTTTATCTTCATCCGAGGTCGTCTCGACCAGTTTCCCGATACTGCATGGTTCCCGGTCAAAAATTACTTTTTGTGCTCAAATGACTAATTTGAGCATTCTGATTCCAAATATATCAGTTTTATATCAAGAAAAGGTCATCTTGACCAATTTCTTGATACTGTGGTTAGGCCTACACTGTGTTGACACTGTGCACGCATAACGAGGCGTTTTCGCGTGAAATTTCAAACACAGTCTCTCTTGACTAATTTGGGCGTGCTGATTTCAAATTTATCAGTTTTACGCCCATCTGAGGTCTTCTGGACCAGTTTTCTAGATCTGCATGACCCCGTCTCGAAAAACATGTCAGGTGCCCGATTGACTAATTTGGGCGTCCTGAGTCTAAATATATCAGTTTCGAGACGAGAAAAGGTCGTCTTGACCCTCATCCCGATACTGCGTATCGCTTAAACAAAATCTACATTTTATGCTCAATTGACCAGATTGAGCCTGCTGACTATTAATATATCAGTTTTATGCCAGATTAAGGCCGTCTTAGCCACTAACCTGACACTGCGTTTCTCACTACTCACTATTCACTAATCACTATTCACTATCTGACTCACTAATCTGAGCGTTCTAACTTTGATTTTGTCAGTCTCTGGGCGAGAAGAGGTCATCTAGACCACTTTTCTCGATACTGTACATCTATTAGGGCAATTATCACTTCTGCGCTCGGATGACCAGTCTGAGCGTACTGATGACTAGCTCATCAGTTCTGTATCATGAAATGGTCGTCTAGACCGGTTTCTTGATATTGTGTGGCTCAACGCATACTCACATAATAGGGTGGACCGATTTCACTGTCGGTTGCCCCTTTCACTGCATAAATAATAATTAAACGTTACTATTCCTGTTTAATTCATTCAACTGAAAAGCACACTGTGCATATTAACTTAATTACATCATTACATAGTAATTAAGTTTCATAATTCATAAGAGTCATTACAGTGGCTCTCGGCTCATTACACAGCGTTCTACATGGACTCTTACACGTGCGTGTGCAACGCAACACGGGCGTGTACATTTTGGACACGGACGTGTACGAGTTGAGACTACTCAACACGGCCATGTCTTTGAAACATATTCATCTATCTGAGCGGTACACAGCCTCTTACACGGCCGTGTGCTTGACCGTGTTACACTACATGGCTATGTACACTCACACGGCTACTAACAGATACACAGTCCGAATGGCATACGGTCGCTCACACGGCCGTATACCTGACTGTGTTACTTAAATTTGCACTAAAAGGCATTAAATTATGTCCATTTTATTCCTTAATGACTTATTACAGGTAAGTAGGTGCCATGAATATGACGGTCATTACAACCTACCCCCCTTACAAAATTTTCGTCCTCGAAAATTAGAATAATTCCGGGAAGTCTCTTCTCATGTCTTCTTCCCATTCTCATGTGGCTTCCTCAACACCATGATTCCATCACAACACTTTTACTAGCGGTATACTTCGTTCCTAAGTACTTTCTCCTTTCTAACTAGGATCCGCACGGGTCTCTCCTCGTACTTCGAATCAGCGTATACTACAACAGATTCTTGGCTAAGAACATAGGAGCTGTCTGGCACGTACTTCTTCAACATCAAAATGTGAAAGACATTGTGCACTGTAGCTAACTCGGGAGGAAGTGCTAGTCTATAAGCCACCTTCCCGACTTTCTCTATCATCTCAAGGGTCCTATGTACCTAGGACTGAGCTTTTTTTTTTTTTTTTTTTTTTTTTGAAAAATTTTTTTCAATGCGCATCATCCTTTTCATGGGTGTCGCTACTTGAAACTCAAGGGGTCTATGGCGCTTATCGTCAAAATTCTTCTGTCGACTGTGCACTGTATCTTACGTTTTTCGTATCAGCTTCACATCTGCCATGGTATTCTTGATGATGTCTGAGCTAACTAGCCGTTTCTCTCTGGTTTCGTACTAATGAGCCAGGGATCTACATTCCCTTCCACAGAGTGTCTTGTACGGTGCCATTCCTATCGAGGAATGATAGTTGCTATTGTATGAGAACTCGCTCAATGGTAGCTTCTGATCTCAATTTCCTTTGAAGTCTAGGACGCAGGTCTCAACATGTCCTCTAACATCTGTATGGTCCTCTCAGACTAACTATCAGTTTGAGGATGAAATGCTGTGCTGAACTCTCACTTGGACCGTAATGCGGCTTGAACACTTCGCCAAAATCTGGAGGTAAAGCGTCCACCACGATCTGAGACGATCGACTCTGCTATTCCGTGCCGTTTCACGAACTGTGCCGCATAGATTTCTACTAGTCGTTCCACCGAGTAGCTAACTTTCATTGCTAAAAATCTAGCTGATTTCATCAGTCTGTCTACAATCACCCAGATTGCATCATTATCGTTTGACGTCTTTGGCAGTCCGACTACGAAATTCATCGTAATCTGGTCCTATTTCCACTCGGGTAGCTTAATTTTCTACGATTATCCTGCTGGGCGCTGGTGTTCTGCCTTAACCTTCTGACACGTAAGGTATCTGGCAACGAACTCGACAATGTCATTCTTGATTCCAAGCCACCAAAAGCTTTCCTTCAGGTACTTGTACATCTTGTTCGCTACCGAATGTACGAAATATGACGTCTCGTAAGGTTCCAAAATGATTCGCTTCTTGAGTTCTTCATCTTTCAGAACACACACTCTATCTCTGTAGTAGAGTACGTCATCCTTAAGGATCTTAAACTCTGAACCCTTGTCCTCTATAGCTTCCTTTCTGGACTTGAGCAGGGACAAATTGAAACCTTGACAGATCTTGATCTCTTTTTGGAGCGTCGATTGGAGGGTCATGTCAGACAATCTCCCTATCAAAATCTTGATCTCGCTATCACATAGCTCCTTTGTAGCGCTCCTGACAAGGCACTAATATTCATAGGCATAGTAATATGCTTCTGACTCTACGCATTGACCACTTTATTGGCTTTCCCCGGATGGTATAGGATCTCACGGTCGTAATCCTTACCAACTCTAGCCATCTACGCTGCCTCATGTTGAGCTCTTTCTGCGTGAAGATACATTTGAGACTCTAGTGGTCGATGTAAATCTCGCACGTGACTCCGTACAGGTAGTGCCTCCATGCTTTTATCGTAAAAACTATCGCTACTAGCTCCAGATCACGCGTTGGGTAGCTCTTCTCAAGGTTTTTGAGTTGTCGTGAAGCATACGCGACTACTCTACCACTCTGCATCAACAAAGTTTCCAACTTGGTTTTAGATGCGGCGCTTAAATCACAAAGCTTCCCTGACCAACATTTGAAATGGTCAGCATTGGAGTGCTTATGAGTCTTCATTTCAGCTCTTGAAAGCTTTCCTCACACTTGTCGATTCACTTATACCTCTTTCCCTTCTTGGTGAGCGCTGTGAGCGAAGCAGCTACTTTTGAGTAGCCTTCGACTAAGTGTAGGTAACATCCTGTTAGTTTAAAGAAAACTACGAATTCCCGTTACGTTCCTCTGAGCTGGCCACGTGCTAACTGCATCAATTTTCGTCAGGTCCACAGATACTCCTTCCTTGGGGTCTACGTGGCCTAGGAAATGGACCTTCTCCAGCCAAAACTCGTACTTGGAGAACTTGGTGTATAACTGATGGTCCTGTTGCATGCGCAAAATGATAATTAAGTGCTCTTCGTGCTCTTCCTTCGTCTTAGAGTGTATAAGTATGTCATCGATGAACACAATGACAAACTTATCCAAATAGCCCTTGAACATGTGGTTCATCCGGCTCATGAAAGCTGCTGGCGCGTCCATCAATCTGAGCAACATGAACAAAAACTCGTAATGTCCGTACCACGTTTGAAAGGCTGTCTTGGGTACATCTTCTTTCCTGCTTCGTAGTTGATGGTACCCTGAACATAGATCGATCTTCGAGGACATTGCAGCATCTCAGAGCTAATCAAATAGATCGTCAACTCGCGGCAACAGATGCTTGTTCTTAATCGTAATCCTGTTCAACTCTCTGTAGTTGATGCACATTCTCAGTGGTCCATCTTTCTTCTTCACGAATGGTATGGGTGCTCTCCAGGGTGAATAGCTCTGTCGAATGAATCCCTTATCTATTTAGTCCTTTAGCTGGACTTGGGGCTCTTTTAGCTCTGTAGGGCCTATTCCGTAGGGGGCCTCAAAGATAGGGCTGAATATCTCCATGAATTCCCTGACTATCGGTACGTTGTCGGGTCCTATCTCTATTCCTTGAGTCTTATCTGCTATGTATGCTAGGTAGTCCATGCATCCACTAGATAGCATCTCGCAAGCCTTCACTACTAATATCATCGTCTTGGGTTGCTCTGGCGACAAACCCTTGTAGATGAACTTTTCGCATCCGATTGGTTCAAAAACGATTTTTCGCCTTCAACAGTTTATGACAACATTGTGTCCTAAGCTTTTTAGCAGAATCTGATGATGCAACGAATGGGTGGCTCCAGAATCAAGTAAAACTAACACATCAAAGTTGGCGATAGAAGCTGGCCTGTCACCATTGCAGAAGTTACAGCTTCAACGTCACTCCCCGTGTAAGCATAGATTCTCCCTTAGCTGTCTGAAGCTTTCAGTATACCTTGTGTGATTGAAGGGTCTTCGATCCGGGTCTGGTTGGTGTGAAGTTGATTATTCTCAGTGCGGGGTTAATTCTGTCGATTCTGCAGGTTGGAGTGGTAAATTTTTTTTTTTTTTGGCATAGTGGCCTTCCTTGCCACAGATGAAACAACCACATGCTCTCTGCTTGCATTCTCCTGGGTGCCTCTTTCCGCATCTCGTGCACGTCGGGTATTGGCTGTCATTCCTTCCTGGTCGTCTCTCTTCTGGGGAAATTCTTCTGTGAATCTTGATTGCCTTAATTCCCCTTTTCTCTTGTTGTTGTTATGGGAATGCCTACTATTCTGGCCGGTTCCCACATTCTACCCTCTGTATTGTGACTCGGGGTTCTGCTTCTCCTGAGCCTGCTCGACTTGCGTTTTCTCCTCCTTTCGTGCCTTAAAATTCTGCGCGTTTCGCTCCTTATCATGAACCGACCAGTACTCAGCTCAGATAGTCTTGCTGACACATTCTGCTAGTGTCGCTGGTCCGTGGCTTCTGCTACAGACCTAAACTGTGATTTCCTTTCTGAACATCTTCAGCATTTGTCTGACTCTCTCCTTTTGGTCGGTACCAAATCTGGATAAAGTTGAGCCAACTACTCAAACTTCTTGACTGCCTCCATAACAGTCATACTACCTTGGTGCAGGTTGTCGAACTCGTCTTACTGCGCTACTAGTGCTTCCTCGTTGAAGTACATCTCCTTGAATTCCTCAATGAAATCGCTTTAACTCATCTCTCTGATGTTCCTCCTACTGGTTACTATCTTCCACCACTAACGCGCCTCATTGCGCAGGGTGAAGGGTGCGTACATCACTTTCTCTCTCTATCTATTAACCCTATAAAATCCAAGATTACTTGGATATCCGTTAGCCAATCATCAGCCTCTATAGGGATGGTGATTCCTAAGAATTCTAACGCTTTCATGCGTCGGAATCTCTCATACAAGTCACCTTCCCTAGGGACTGACAGAAAACAATTGCTGTTACGAAAGCAGCCATTACTATGGGTGCTAGTGCTTCCTGAGCTGGAGGAGCTGCTTGCTCCCTCAGAGTTTCTGGGCTACTAGAGCCTCCTGTGCTGGCATCTCTACTGACTGTGGTGCCTGGGGTTGTTGGCCCAGCTGTTCTCTAAGCTGGTTTAGCTCCGGTTGCTAGTTCTCCATCATCTCTCACATGGCTGCAATCTGTGCTATCAACTCATCCTCTCGGGATGCTGGGTTTAACTAAGCTCTCATTCTTGTCATGTTTTCCTATGTAACCCTATCGTACAGCGGAAAAGGAAAATATAAGTCTCTTAAATTCTGTACTTGGGACTCGTATTACATATCATTTTCTTTCTTACTTAACAATCTTACTTAAACATTATGGATATAAATATACATACTATATCCATCTTTCTTTCTCTCATACTGTGATGTTCAATACAATTGCCGTATTGTATTGGGACATCGTCTGAGTGCTAGGATTCGTCCTGCACTTTCTGTCATATCATACTCACACTGGGGAAAAATTTATATCTGGCCCCTAGGGCAAAGCTTTACTGCTTATCTCATAATATATTTCACATAATATATATACATATATTCAAGATTCTAGTTCAGCGGGAGTGACACACACTTCCCCTATACGATCCCAACAAGTACATTATGCTATAACTGACGGGGTAGAGCTACTGCTTCCCTCTATATTTTTTCATAACTAACATTCCCACAGAAGGGTTACTACTATTGGAAGGACAATCCTGATTCAGTATCAGGCATCTCCTCATCGTCACTATCACTGAGTGAGTACTCCTCTGGGTTCTCTTCTTCTTAGTCGAAACTGACCTCGTCATCGCTGGCTATGATGACTTGGGGTTCGTACATCCCCATCTATTCGTCATTACTAAAGCGGTTGGGGATCTCCTCTCCCTCATCATCGGGATGGGCGTCGGAAAGAGTCTCGTTATCTTCCTCCCATGGGGTGTTCGGGAGACATACGGGATGGTTCAGGGTTCTCCATTGGCTCCCTATTGCCCTCGTGTACTTCTGACTAGTGCTCGGCCATGAACTCTTCATCGGTCAGTTGGGGTGCTGGTTCTACCTGGTCACCCTCCATAATGGCGACTGCTATAATGCCTTGGGCTTGTGCAGGGTTCCCGGGGTTGAGCACTTTTCTCTCAGCATTCACTATCTCCTTGATAAGGCTTGCTAGTCCTGCTTGATCGCTCTTCTAATTCTGTTTGGCAAGGTCTCTTTCTCTCTTTGGGTCTTCTCCTGTCTTGATCCACTTTTGTCTCGGCATGTATTGTAGAAGTCCATATCGGTTCCTTGTAGCGAACAGCATACGTTAGAACTGTATCGCCGGACATCAGCTGTAGTCTTTCAGTCCGATGAACAAATTCTCGTATATCCATAACTCTAGGAAACTTAGGCGGTTTCACTCCCCGCTTACCCATAAAGAAAAACTGAGGCTGATGCTGGACTCCTCTCAGAGATTGGCTCGATCGTGGTATGGCGAAACTCGACACAGTTAAGAGCTCATCCTGGTCATAAGGATCCCGATACACACGAGAGTATCTTCATGAGAGATATCAACAGCCAACAGGACTCAGTTATCCTGGTCAATGACGTACAATCGGGGAATCACTTTAATAATGTGAAACCAGTCCTGACATTCTCATAGAGTGCAGGAGTACTGTTTGCCATTCAAAACTTAATGGACAACTAGCCCTGAAGATCGGTACAACTCGGGCAGCAATCCATGTTCTTTCTCTGAGCAGTTCTCTAGCACTGCACGGTCGTGATTTTTCGTATAATGATCTCAGCATCTTTTCATCTTGTCCTCGCCATCATAGATTTCGTCGTTTCATTACTATAAAATGTTATCTTCAATAGATAAACATTTACTGACTAAAAATAAAACTAACTTACTTGGACAGATGAGGCAGGCATGCGGCGATGTGAGGTAGGATGGCAGGAAACCGCTCTGATACCAACTGTGACGCCCCGTGACCTCAGCGGCCCGGACCGTCACTGTAAACTCTATTACTTGCTTCTTTAAAAACGATACTTAAACTTGCTAAATTTAATACTATAATTTAGAGGGAAATTTTTTTTTTATACGCGTACATATTTACTATTCACATACGCATACTATTAAAATGCAGAATTTGAAAAACATAAGGATTTCAATTATACATACACAATTATATACTTGTTTATCTGATTACTATTTACCAGATACTATTTAAATATACTACTCGTACATATACTGTTTACTGTTCCAAAATACCGTTTAACCTTTGCTATTCAAAATACTATTTAACTGTCACCGTTCAAAATATTATTTACTTATACTGAGCGGAAGAATACTCGCGGTGTATCCATAACCTCATCCTCACATCCACCTCCGCCACCATCATCGTCCCTTGATGTTTACGCTATAGGATGCTTACCTACAGCATGAACACACTCTGTGAGCTTTACGCCCAGTAAGTACAACATGTTAACCGCAAAACATGTTTAAAATATAGCACATACTTAAAATCATAGGCATGACATATATCACTTAATAAATCACATACCATATAAGCATATCACATATCAGCTCACATATCATGTCATCACATAACATGTCATAACAGTGAATATAAAACTTCACATACTTTATGCATGACAGAAGCATCGTGTGCTGTATGCACTCTACTGAAAAAGAAAGCATAGCGAACTATAACTAATGCATGGTCCGATTATGTTCATTTATGCTTCAAACTTCTCTTTTGTTTTCTTGTCTACTTAGGGCCCATGTGTCAGTACCGTGTGCGCGCAGACCAACGTTAACGCCCGAGGTCAACTAATGCCGATGAGCCATCAACTGATGCTCAACTTTTGGCCTTAACTTTCTTTAACTGGAAACCCCTTCGACTGAAGGAGCCGGTACGACACACCTATTTATTTCCATCTTGTTTAACTGTTCTAGCCATACGCTTCTCTAAGCTGTCCCCAATCCTACGCGGTAGGGATCTATGGCTTCTAACTTGTTCTTTCATCAATCTACTCGATTGTGAAACTATATGCTCTTATGTATGCTGTGCAGCATCGTGTGCAAGATACATACTTAAAATACTGGAAAAGCATCATTTTAAATTCATTTTATCCATGCTGTAGGCGGAGTTGTACTTACCTGTGGGCGACCCCTCTAGCTTAGGTCGTCCACCTTATCTTGCTTGCTTTCTTTATTCTTTGCTTAGTCTTACTTAGCTTGCTTGTCTCTATAACTTTCTTCTCCTTGGGGTTTAAAAGATTTGTTCTTGAAAAACTAGGAATATTTTTTTTTTCTTTCTTTTTAAACTGGACTGGATGAAACTACTGATTCTTGAAAATTGTGTATACATAAATATATATGTACTACTTAATACTTTTTGTTTTTCCAAAATATATTTTTGGAGTCTTGTTACTTTAAAGTACGTAAAAATAGAAACATACTTTTAAGCTTGTTTCACTACTTTACATACTACACTCTTGTCTAGTCTTTATACATATATCTCACTATTACACTTTCTTTCTTTTACACCTTGAGTACAGCGGAATTCTGCGAAACGGAACCATAACCCGTCCATGACATCGCTGGGATCTGCCTGCCAGCCCGCTACTCTTGTTTCATCTTGCTGGTTGCTTTCCTTTATTACCTACAGCACGAATAGACTAATGAGCTAAAGCTCAGTAAGTACAAACATACATACAAGTAAATAAGCTGAATACACCACTCTAGGGTTAGTCAACTTAGGACCAATTATTTTCTTTAGTCCTATACTACTTGTTCTTTCTATTCTATTTCTTTCTTTTCTTTGCTTTACTTCATCTGCTTAATCTTTCACTTGTGGGCCCGTGGTTGGACGTACCTAGTGCGCGCAGACCAATAGAGGATCACGGGAGCGACCCACCGATCAACCCTAAGGTCATCTCTGGACTACCGACCTTATAGGTAGTAAGTCATGCCATAAACTACCTCATTATTAACGAGGCAGCGCCACACTTCTGGGGTGGAGGCAGGAAGTTAAGCCATAAACTACCTCATTATTAACGAGGTAGCGCCACACTTCTGGGGTGGAGGCTATCTGGGAACCTCACAACTGGGGAGGCCGGTACGCCAACCTTAACTTTTAAGTCTTATTATTTGACTTAACTTATTTCTCTTTTCTTTTTCTAATCTTGCTTACTATTCTCGTGAACATGTTAGTATCATGTCACAACTGAATAGCTTAAATGTGTATATATATATAACACAACTTTATGGTAAGTCCATTCGTGAGTAGACAATTAAATGTCTGTACTTACCTTATCAATCTCTTCTCTTCTTCTCTCTAGGATCTTTGATCGCCCTCCTTGTAGGTCGATTTTTGGATCCTCCAGACAAACTTTGTCTGTTAATTTCATTTCCATTTATAGCTTTTATTTTTCATTAAAAAGCTTAAATAGAACCTATTTACAACTTTTTGGGCTTTATTTATCATTTCCCCAATTTCCCCTAACTTTTGCAAAATTACGATTTTGCCCCTATATTTTGGCAAAATTGCAGTTTTGCCCCTGACAGAATTTTATTGATCCAGACTGCATTTTTGGCCCTCAGGAACTTTTCTGACTCTTTTCTAATCATTACCGGGTTCGCTTCTATTTTATTTCCACTTTTCACTTTCCCGACCCTCGGGAAGCACTATTCCGACCCTTACGTCGGTTTAGTGATTTTCTATCGTTTCGGAGTCTCAAATGGACGTTTCACAAGTATTTAAAACGTTCATCTAGACATTCCCGACCTAGGTCTCCGAGGCTCGGATTTTTCCGTACCCGACTCAGACCTTTATTTTATTTCTAAAAAACGCCCCCCCCTCGGGGTCGGTTTTTCCGTTTCACTCTCATTTTACATTTTTAGGGGATGGTCTACTATTCACGAACCACCCCTTAGGTTTTCCTTATTCAATTCTCCGTTAGGGACTCGGGTTTCTGACCCGACCCTAAACTTTTATTTTTAATTCCTATTTTACCCCGAAAGCCGTTTTCGAAATTTCGGCAGCATTTCGGCGTAATTTTAAGGCTTCCGGCGTTAGGTACGCCTCGAACCATATGTACCTGCCACGTACTATACCACAAGCCTATTTTATGTAAAAGTTTTCCAAACTTTTACATAAAAGCTCACAAATTCCAATTTCACATTTTTAACCACATTACAAAATTTTTTTACAATTTTGCCCTTAGTTTTGGTTTCGGTTTTCACCACCAAACCGAACCGAAATTTCTCAAACTTTTCAACCACTTGTTAGGCTATTAAATGCCATTTTTCTAACACTTTTCAAGCCCATTTTCTTGTTCTTTTCAACCAAATTTCTTAGGGTTTTACCCTTGTATAACCCACGGCCATTGAATGCTAAACATGTCAAGCATTTTTGTTTCATTCTTTCAATCACATTTCCACCATTTACACATTAAATTGCATGATTTAAATTAACCAAATACCACATAATTCATGCAAAAATTTTTTTCTTCCAAACCTTTAGGAAACCCACGGCCTCCTTAAGCAATGCACACCAAAATTTTTTTCAAGCTTTTCCATAATGAAATACATGCTTTATTCTTCACCAATTTAAACTTAGAAAGCATGTTAGCAATAAACCACAACTTTTTCTCATTGATTACCCATGGTAACCCACGGATTTTCCTTAGAAAAACCAACCAAAATTTGGTTTTTCTTTAAACAAATTACATGGTTTTCTTCCTTATTTCATCCTTAACAAAACCCAACATCAAATCCATGAAAAACACCCAAAAATTTTTCATCTTTTTCTCACTATTCACCCACGGATTCCATGAAGAAAAACCATGAAAAATTAAGTGAAAAAGGAAGTTACCTTGGTCTAATGCTTCCTTTGTCTTCTAAGAACACTTTGACACTCCTTTTGTGAAGAAATGTTGAAGGAATTCTTTGGTTCTCCTTGGGTGGCTCACGTAGACTCCATGGATGACTTAGAAAAAAAAAATTTTCTTTTGGTTTGGCATGAAACAAAGTTTCGGCCACTTTGTTACCAACTTGCCGACTTATGCATGGAAGAAAGCCAATTAATTTGGCTCTAAACCAATCAAATTTCAACACCTTTCACCTAATTCTTTCCACCTCTTTTTTTTAAAAATTAAAAAGGTATATTTTTGGCCAAATCTTGGCCTTTAGATCAAAAGCAAATTAAATCATGGTCATTCATCCTACCTAACACCATATTTCTTTCCATTTCTTAAATGGATTTATGATGTCATAATTACTAAAGTGAAAGTTGATTTTGACTTTCACTATTCACATTAATTCGACTACTTTTTGACCGATACCGGTTCGAGTCGAAATTTTCCTGAAATCGTCCCAGCGTGTTCCTGAGGTCTCCTGTGCAGTCGGATCAATTTAAATTGCTTCCGTTTGATCAAAATCAATCCCGGAAGTTTACCGTCTTTTTGAGCTCCGGTTAGGGTTTCAATGCCGGTTTTGGCACCGTTTCACCCGTTTCAACTTAGTGAATTTTTCCAACACTGAATTCTTACTCGTCAGTATTGTTAGAACATTTTAATATATTCTAAACAATACAAATACATCTATTTCACTCTTTAAATAGTACAAATTATTATATACATATATTTGTACTTTTCTTACTGTGCTCTTACTTTGACTTGCCATATTCTTATCTTTATATTGTTCAGATACCGAAACTACTCCTTTTTGAGCGTTTTGGGCCTGAATTCACTTTCTTACTCATATACTTTATTCTCTACTTATTTTTGGAGATTTTAATTTCCTCCAAAACATTTATTTATTTCTATTAACACTATAATTTGTCTAATTACAACCATAGTGTTTCTTTACATTCTTACTTACAGAACTCATAGAAAACCCTAGATTAAACTAGGTCACACCGCTAAAATTCTCTGGTCGTCACATTCACCCCTCCTTAAAAATTTTCGTCCTTGAAAATCAGAACAGGTGGGGGTACTTGGCTCTCATCTCATCTTCTCTTTCCCACGTGGCCTCTTCTACATTATGATTTTTCCATAGAACTTTGACCAGCGGGATGTTTTTATTTCTTAATATCTTCTCTTCTCGCGCAAGTATTTGCACCGGTTGTTCTTCGTAAGAGAGATCCTCTCGAACTTGGATTGGCTCATAATCTAGGACATGTGAAGGGGTCCGAGATATACTTTCTTAGCATAGATACATGAAAGACATTATGCACTGAAGATAATTCCAGTGGCAAAGCTATCTTATAGGCTACTTTCCCAACCCGGCTAATAATTGGGAAAGGTCCTATGTATCTTGGGCTCAGCTTTCCTTTCTTTCCAAAACGCATGACACCTTTCATTGGTGCTACTTTTAAGAATACGAAGTCACCCTCGTTAAACTCTAGGAATCTTCGTCTTTTATCTGCGTAGCTTTTCTGACGGCTTTGTGCAGTTTTCATTCTCTGCTGAATCTTTTGGACCGCGTCTATCGTTTCTTGGATAAACTCGGTTTTATGAAGTTCTTTCTCCCTGAGTTCATACCAGTGAATGGGAGATCTACACTTTCGTCCATATAATGCCTCACAAGGAGCCATCCCGATGGACACTTGATAGCTGTTGTTGTAGGAGAATTCTATCAATGGCAGCTTCTTGTTCCAGGCTCCCTTGAAATCTAAAATACAAGCACGAAGCATATCTTCTAGCGTTTGGATCGTACGCTCAGACTGTCCATCGGTCTGAGGATGAAATGCAGTGCTGAATCTTAGTTCGGAGCCCATTGCCTCTTGTACACTTTTCCAGAATTTGGATGTGAACCGACTGTCACGATCTGACACTATTGTTGTCGGTATTCCGTGTAATCTCACAATGTTGGCAATGTACAATTCTGCAAATTTCTCTAATGTGTATGTCATCTTTACGGGTATAAAGTGAGCAGATTTGGTCAATCGATCCACCACTACCCATATCATGTCAAATCCTTCACTTGTCTTGGGTAGCCCAACCACGAAATCCATGGTTACGTGCTCCCACTTCCACTCTAGAATCTCTAGTGGCTGCAGCTCTCCGGCTGGCCGCTGATGCTCTGCTTTGACTCTTTGACATGTTAAGCAGCTGCTGATGTGTTTAACAATGTCATTCTTCATCTTTTTCCACCAAAAGTGCTGCTTTAGATCCTGATACATTTTCGTACTGCCCGGATGCACCGAATATGGAGTGTCATGGGCCTCTGCCAGGATTCTTTTCTTCAAAACTTCTTCATCTGGTACACAAATTCTTCCTTGGAAGAGTAAAGTTCCGTCTTTAGAGAGGTGGAACTCTGACTTGTCATTCTTAGAGGCCTCTTCTTTAAGCCTTTTGAAAGCAGCATCTAGCTCTTGAGCCTCTTTAATCTCCTCAAGAATTGTTGGTTTGAGTTGCATTGCTGCTAATTTTCCTGAAATTATCTCCACTCCCAACAAGGAGATCTCATGTTGAAGTGGCTTGGGCAACTTATCGATGGCTATTTGCTCTGGCATCGTTGATTTTCGACTCAACGCGTCTGCCACTCTGTTTGCCTTACCGGGGTGATATAAGATCTCACAATCGTAATCTTTTACCAACTCCAGCCATCTTCTTTGTCTCATGTTAAGCTCTTTCTGAGTAAAGAAATACTTTAAGCTCTGGTGGTCGGTGAAAATTCTGCACCGAACTCCATATAGGTAATGTCGCCATATCTTCAAAGCAAATACGACGGCTGCTAACTCCAAATCATGAGTCGGATAGTTCTTTTCATGCTCTTTGAGTTGTATTGATGCATAGGCTATTACTTTTCCATCCTGCATCAGCACAGCTCCTAGACCTGTCCTGGAGGCATCGCTATAAATGTTGAAGTCTCCTTCATCCTTTGGAATTGTGAGAATTGGAGCACTGGTCAACCGATTCTTCAACTCTTGAAAGCTTTCTTCACACTTCTTTGTCCACTCGAACTTCTTCTCTTTGCGTGTGAGAGCAGTGAGAGGGGCAGCTAATCTGGCAAATCCCTCTACAAATCTCTGATAATAGCCCGCTAATCCGAGAAAACTCCGGATCTCGGTCACATTCTTTGGAGGAGACCACTTGCTTACCGCTTCAATCTTTGTTGGGTCTACCGAAATTCCGTCTTTGGAAACGACATGTCCTAAGAAGTGGACCTTACCTAGCCAAAATTCACATTTGGAGAACTTTGCATATAGCTGATGCTCCTTCAGAGTGCGTAACACAATCCGAAGATGCTTCTCATGCTCCTTCCAATCTTTCGAGTATATAAGGATGTCATCGATAAACACAATGACAAACTAATCTAAAAATTCCTTGAATACTCGATTCATCAGATCCATAAAAGCGGCTGGTGCATTCGTTAATCCAAAAGGCATAACGAGAAATTCGTAGTGCCCATACCGTGTTCGGAACGCGGTCTTTGGAATGTCTCTTTCTTTAATTTTTAACTGATGATAGCCGGATCGAAGATCAATCTTCGAGAAGACGGTGGCTCCTTTTAGCTGATCGAATAAATCATCGATCCTTGGTAGAGGATATTTATTCTTGATCGTGACTTTGTTGAGCTCACGATAATCTATGCACATTCGGAGGGTTCCATCCTTTTTCTTCACGAAGAGAACTGGAGCTCCCCACGGCGAATAACTGGGCCGTATAAAACCTTTCTCTAATAACTCCTTCAGCTGAGCTTATAATTCTTTAAGCTCGGCCGGTGCCATTCTGTAAGGGGCCTTTGAAATCGGAGACGTTCCTGGCAGCAACTCGATTTCGAAGGTAATCTCTCGATCAGGAGGAAGTCCTGGTAATTCTTCTGGAAATACCTCCACGAACTCGTTGATCACTGGCACCTCGTTCGGTTGTAGTTCTACCTTCTTGGTGGTGTCCTTGACATAAGCTAGATATCCAGTACAGCCACTAGATATCAGCTTTCTTGCCCGCAGGGAACTGATCAGCATTTTCGACTGCTTCTGAGAATGCCCTTGATACTCAAACTGGTCTTTTTCTCCAGACTGAAACACTACTTTTCGTCGTCGACAGTCAATGGTCGCTTGATATTTTGCAAGGAAATCCATTCCAAGGATAACGTCATAATCGACTAACTCTAAGACGACTAAGTCGACGTACAACTCCCTATCAGCAACAATTACTGGCACGTGACGTAACCAGTAATCAGATAATAATACCTCACCAGACGGTAAGGTGGTTTTAAACACTTGGCCAATTTTATCCTTGGCATGACTAACTCTTTCTACAAAGCTATGTGAGGCAAATGAGTGCGATGCACCGGAGTCAAATAAAATAAGTGCAAGGCTTTGGGCGACAAGAAGCTGACCTGTCACCACATTCGAGGTGCTTGCCTCTACATCTTCCCTGGTGTAGGCTAATAGATGTGCCTTGGTCTTTGGTATATTCTCCTGGCCTCCAGGTTGAGTATGCGATCCTTGTATAGCATGGACCTGGCTCATCTGTCGGGACTGAAAGGATCCCGGCTGGTTCTGTGGGTTGGATGGGCAGACTCTAGCATAATGACCTTCTCTACCACAAACATAGCATGCAGTATTCCCCAGCTTGCACTCGCCCTTGTGCATTCTTCCACATTTTGGGCATGGCTGTCGGTTCTGTACTCCTTCTAAGCCTTGCCTTTGCTGAGTGTTGCGAGTATTTTGGCCCCAATTTTCATTTGGGTTTCCCTTTCGCTTATTGGTATTTTGCTGGTTCTGGTTATTTTTCTGACCAGGCTTCATTCCTTGACTAGATTTATTACTTTGGCCAGCTTGGTTGTTCTTCTGAGTCTGCTTCACGAGATCTCTTTCTTTCTTCTTCTCCTCCCAGACTTTTGTTCTTTCTTCCTTAACTCGGTTCAGACGATTCTCGACCCTCATAGCTCTGCTTACACAATCCGCTACAGTGGTTGGCAGGGTCTCGCCACTTTCCACATTTAGGGCTATATCTTGTCGGAACATATTGATCATCCTCCGTACGCGCTCTTCTTCTGTGGGTACCAAATGTGGACACAGTCGAGCTAATCTGTCGAATTTACGGCAGGCTTCGGTCACTGTCATCTCGCCTTGCCTCAGCTCATCGAACTCTCTTTGTTGAGCTCGTAGGGTGTCAAGGTTGAAATACTTCCTGTTAAATTCTCCCAGGAAGTCATTCCAGGTCATCCTTCTAACGTCCCTTCGCATCTTTACTGTCTCCCACCAATAACGAGCATCCTTCGTTAATATGCAGGAGGCGCAAAGGACCTTTTCTTGGTCTGTTAGGTCCATAAACTCAAAAATGGTCTGATTGAAGCTAACCACTCTTTAGCCTCTAAGGGTTCTATAGATCCCTCAAACTCTTTTGGCTTCATCTTCCGAAACCGTTCATACAATGATCCCTGGTTGGCTCTAGCTCGGGCACCTATTGCTACTTCAGGTACCATTCGGACTGGTGGTGCTACTGGTTCAGGAGCTGGTTGTGGCTCCGGTACTGGTGCTTGAGGTGGAGGGAAATTCGCTTGGGCCCCATTCCTCTGTTCCAGTAGCTCTTGCAGTCTCTGGTTCTGTGTTTCTTGTGCCTCTAGCCGAGCTTGTATGTTGGCTAGGACAGCGGCTAAGTCGGCTTCTTGAGCTTGCTCAGCTCGTGTGCGAACCATGTTGCTGTGTCTGACCTATAACAATAGCGACATGGTTTAGTGCTAAATTAGATATTGATTATCTAAAATTAACTTACTTGGACTGAGCAGGTGCAGATGCTGAGATGTCATGGAAGGTTGATAGTAGAACCGCTCGCTCTGATACCAACTCTTGTGGGCGACCCCTCTAGCTTAGGTCGTCCACCTTATCTTGCTTGCTTTCTTTATTCTTTGCTTAGTCTTACTTAGCTTGCTTGTCTCTATAACTTTCTTCTCCTTGGGGTTTAAAAGATTTGTTCTTGAAAAACTAGGAATATTTTTTTTTCTTTCTTTTTAAACTGGACTGGATGAAACTACTGATTCTTGAAAATTGTGTATACATAAATATATACGTACTACTTAATACTTTTTGTTTTTCCAAAATATATTTTTGGAGTCTTGTTACTTTAAAGTAAGTAAAAATAGAAACATACTTTTAAGCTTGTTTCACTACTTTACATACTACACTCTTGTCTTGTCTTTATACATATATCTCACTATTACACTTTCTTTCTTTTACATCTTGAGTACAGCGGAATTCTGCGAAACGGAACCATAACCCGTCCATGACATCGCTAGGATCTGCCTGCCAGCCCGCTACTCTTGTTTCATCTTGCTGGTTGCTTTCCTTTATTACCTACAGCACGAATAGACTAATGAGCTAAAGCTCAGTAAGTACAAACATACATACAAGTAAATAAGCTGAATACACCACTCTAGGGTTAGTCAACTTAGGACCAATTATTTTCTTTAGTCCTATACTACTTGTTCTTTCTATTTTATTTCTTTCTTTTCTTTGCTTTACTTCATCTGCTTAATCTTTCACTTGTGGGCCCGTGGTTGGACGTACCTAGTGCGCGCAGACCAATAGAGGATCAGGGGAGCGACCCACCGATCAACCCTAAGGTCATCTCTGGACTACTGACCTTATAGGTAGTAAGTCATGCCATAAACTACCTCATTATTAACGAGGCAGCGCCACACTTCTGGGGTGGAGGCAGGAAGTTAAGCCATAAACTACCTCATTATTAACGAGGCAGCGCCACACTTCTGGGGTGGAGGCTATCTTGGAACCTCACAACTGGGGAGGCCGGTACGCCAACCTTAACTTTTAAGACTTATTATTTGACTTAACTTATTTCTCTTTTCTTTTTCTAATCTTGCTTACTATTCTCGTGAACATGTTAGTATCATGTCACAACTGAATAGCTTAAATGTGTATATATATATAACACAACTTTATGGTAAGTCCATTCGTGAGTAGACAATTAAATGTCTGCACTTACCTTATCAATCTCTTCTCTTCTTCTCTCTAGGATCTTTGATCGCCCTCCTTGTAGGTCGATTTTTGGATCCTATAGACAAACTTTGTCTGTTAATTTCATTTCCATTTATAACTTTTATTTTTCATTAAAAAGCTTAAATAGAACCTATTTACAACTTTTTGGGCTTTATTTATCATTTCCCCAATTTCCCCCAACTTTTGCAAAATTACGATTTTGCCCCTATATTTTGGTAAAATTACAGTTTTGCCCCTGACAGAATTTTATTGATCCAGACTGCATTTTTGGCCCTCAGGAACTTTTCTGACTCTTTTCTAATCATTACCGGGTTCGCTTCTATTTTATTTCCACTTTTCACTTTCCCGACCCTCGGGAAGCACTATTCCGACCCTTACGTCGGTTTAGTGATTTTCTATCGTTTCGGAGTCTCAAATGGACGTTTCACAAGTATTTAAAACGTTCATCTAGACATTCCCGACCTAGGTCTCCGAGGCTCGGATTTTTCCGTACCCGACTCAGACCTTTATTTTATTTCTAAAAAACGCCCCCCCCTCGGGGTCGGTTTTTCCGTTTCACTCTCATTTTACATTTTTAGGGGACGGTCTACTATTCACGAACCACCCCTTAGGTTTTCCTTATTCAATTCTCCGTTAGGGACTCGGGTTTCTGACCCGACCCTAAACTTTTATTTTTAATTCCTATTTTACCCCGAAAGCCGTTTTCGAAATTTCGGCAGCATTTCGGCGTAATTTTAAGGCTTCCGGCGTTAGGTACGCCTCGAACCATATGTACCTGCCACGTACTATACCACAAGCCTATTTTATGTAAAAGTTTTGTAAAAGTAACTTTTACATAAAAGCTCACAAATTCCAATTTCACATTTTTAACCACATTACAAAATTTTTTTACAATTTTGCCCTTAGTTTTGGTTTCGGTTTTCACCACCAAACCGAACCGAAATTTCTCAAACTTTTCAACCACTTGTTAGGCTATTAAATGCCATTTTTCTAACACTTTTCAAGCCCATTTTCTTGTTCTTTTCAACCAAATTTCTTAGGGTTTTACCCTTGTATAACCCACGGCCATTGAATGCTAAACATGTCAAGCATTTTTGTTTCATTCTTTCAATCACATTTCCACCATTTACACATTAAATTGCATGATTTAAATTAACCAAATACCACATAATTCATGCAAAATTTTTTTCTTCCAAACCTTTAGGAAACCCACGGCCTCCTTAACCAATGCACACCAAAATTTTTTTCAAGCTTTTCCATAATGAAATACATGCTTTATTCTTCACCAATTTAAACTTAGAAAGCATGTTAGCAATAAACCACAACTTTTTCTCATTGATTACCCATGGTAACCCACGGATTTTCCTTAGAAAAACCAACCAAAATTTGGTTTTTCTTTAAACAAATTACATGGTTTTCTTCCTTATTTCATCCTTAACAAAACCCAACATCAAATCCATGAAAAACACCCAAAAATTTTTCATCTTTTTCTCACTATTCACCCACGGATTCCATGAAGAAAAACCATGAAAAATTAAGTGAAAAAGGAAGTTACCTTGGTCTAATGCTTCCTTTGTCTTCTAAGAACACTTTGACACTCCTTTTGTGAAGAAATGTTGAAGGAATTCTTTGGTTCTCCTTGGGTGGCTCACGTAGACTCCATGGATGACTTAGAAAAAAAAAATTTTCTTTTGGTTTGGCATGAAACAAAGTTTCGGCCACTTTGTTACCAACTTGCCGACTTATGCATGGAAGAAAGCCAATTAATTTAGCTCTAAACCAATCAAATTTCAACACCTTTCACCTAATTCTTTCCACCTCTTTTTTTTTTAAATAAAAAAGGTATATTTTTGGCCAAATCTTGGCCTTTAGATCAAAAGCAAATTAAATCATGGCCATTCATCCTACCTAACACCATATTTCTTTCCATTTCTTAAATGGATTTATGATGTCATAATTACTAAAGTGAAAGTTGACTTTGACTTTTACTATTCACATTAATTCGACTACTTTTTGACCGATACCGGTTCGAGTCGAAATTTTCCTGAAATCGTCCCAGCGTGTTCCTGAGGTCTCCTGTGCAGTCGGATCAATTTAAATTGCTTCCGTTTGATCAAAATCAATCCCGGAAGTTTACCGTCTTTTTGAGCTCCGGTTAGGGTTTCAATGCCGGTTTTGGCACCGTTTCACCCGTTTCAACTTAGTGAATTTTTTCAACACTGAATTCTTACTCGTCAGTATTGTTAGAACATTTTAATATATTCTAAACAATACAAATACATCTATTTCACTCTTTAAATAGTATAAATTATTATATACATATATTTGTACTTTTCTTACTGTGCTCTTACTTTGACTTGCCATATTCTTATCTTTATACTGTTCAGATACCGAAACTACTCCTTTTTGAGCGTTTTGGGCCTGAATTCACTTTCTTACTAATATACTTTATTCTCTACTTATTTTTGGAGATTTTAATTTCCTCCAAAACATTTATTTATTTCTATTAACACTATAATTTGTCTAATTACAACCATAGTGTTTCTTTACATTCTTACTTACAGAACTCATAGAAAACCCTAGATTAAACTAGGTCACACCGCTAAAATTCTCTGGTCGTCACATTACCTGTCATCAGACAGTTTATACTCTCGCCTTCGTCACAATACAGGTACCTCCCTGTAATCATAATGCATTTCATTAACATTTACTCTTAGGTCACTGTGGTCATTAGTGACTAATGAAAACTCTATCGTTAGTGATACCTATCTTTATCGGTACTAATTGCCCTTTTCTTAAGAATTTGATTTTCTAATCATTGTTAATTAATTTATTTACCCAATAAATTAATTAACATCGCTCTTAGGTCACTCTATCGTTAGGAACTAATAAACTTATCGTTGTGTGGTACCGATGCCTATCGGTACCCAACTGCTCTACTTTGGGAAATTTGATATCTAATTTTTAATCGTGCTTGATTAATTTGTCTACTTGACAAATCAATCACTGTCTCTCACTATCCCATTCCGACTTGGTCCTTGACTGGCTAACCGACCAGTCAAGTGACTGAATACCTCCCGTATGACCATTTAGCCTGTCGGGTTACCGTTACCGATGTAATCGCCCTAAATTTTATACTTAGATCACACCCGTCCCTCGGGTGGCACTATTCTGATCTAGGGGTCGTTTTCTTACATTTTGAGATTTCTAATTGGGCGGTTCACTAATCCTGTAAACGTCCGCCCTTCTTTCCTGGACCTAGGTCATCGAGGGGACTCGGGTTTCCATCCCGATCACATATTCACCCCTTGTTTCCTAAAATACCCCTTTGTGCCGTTTTAGAAATTTTGGCAGCATTTCCGCTTAATTTTTGGGTTTCCGGCGTTTAGGAAACGCCTCAAAAGCATCTAACCTGTTCTAACCTGCCACGTACTAAACCAGAGGCCTAATTTTTACGTAAAAACTCTGCTTTTTACGTAAAAATATTCACATTTCCTCACATTCTCTTTTTCAACATTTCATCCCTTTTTCTTACAATTCCTCAAGTTCGTAAACCATAATTAATACATAATTATTTCCAACAATAAATTGAGGAATCAAGGGATCAAAACCACTACCAAAATCGTTCCCGTCGGCGGTCGGACGAACCGTTCGGTCTTGACCGCGCAATCTTTGAATCGTCGTTCTTCACTTTTGAAACTTCGGTTTGCAAATCCGATGCCGCGGATGTATCCGGAACGTCGAAAATAGGCCAACGGGCCATTCTTCAATTTTCGGTCTCCGGGTCGCCGTTGACCAGCGTTGACCACCGTTGACCGGCGTTGACCACGGCGGCAATGGGAGTGGCGACCACCATCTTGAAGAGCTCGACGAGAGGAACCCATTGGTGGTGTCAATTTCATCAATCGAGGCTCCTATCACCGGAAATCGGCCCTCGAAAATTCGGCGACGGCGGCGGTGTTGGA
The DNA here is from genome assembly GCA_035233585.1 of Antiaris toxicaria. Classification (NCBI taxonomy): domain Eukaryota; kingdom Viridiplantae; phylum Streptophyta; class Magnoliopsida; order Rosales; family Moraceae; genus Antiaris; species Antiaris toxicaria. Next base: position 89,948,296 of record CP141156.1, read on the forward strand.
TCTTCATTTTTCGGCGTTGTTGCCTAAAATTGATTTGGGGCTTTTGATCTACGTGTTGTTCTGAGCATTTTGACACCGACCTTGCAACTCAACTCCGCCGGAATAGTGAGATCCGACGGCGGCGATGGCGACGGCGACGGCAAACCTTGGGCGGTGCGATCCGGCGGCTGTTGACGTGAAATGAAGCCTGGGTTTTGTTCTACTCTTCACCACGAATCCATTGGGGCCAGAATCGTGGCATTTGGACGTCGGACGGCGGAGATACGGCGGTTTGAAAAATTCGGCCACCGGCGGCTTTGGGCGGCGCATGCGGCGTGCTCCGGCGTCGGTTCGGTCGACTCGGCCCAACGTTGGAATCAGCTCGTCGAGAGCTTTCCAATGGTGCCGGCGGTGTCGAAAACGGAGGTCGGATTCGATGGTCGGTCACTGTTCATCCTCGGTGGTGTTGGGGGAGGAAATGGGATTTGGAAAAATTATGGGGGCTATTTTTCAATAGTCCCAAAAATTTCGTCCTTTTATACTAATTTTTTGAAAAATTTTAAGATAGGCTATATTGACTAATTTGGGCGTGCTGAACCCAAATATATCAGTTTTATCTTCATCCGAGGTCGTCTCGACCAGTTTCCCGATACTGCATGGTTCCCGGTCGAAAATTACTTTTTGTGCTCAAATGACTAATTTGAGCATTCTGATTCCAAATATATCAGTTTTATATCAAGAAAAGGTCATCTTGACCAATTTCTTGATACTGTGGTTAGGCCTACACTGTGTTGACACTGTGCACGCATAACGAGGCGTTTTCGCGTGAAATTTCAAACACAGTCTCTCTTGACTAATTTGGGCATGCTGATTTCAAATTTATCAGTTTTACGTCCATCTGAGGTCTTCTGGACCAGTTTTCTTGATCTGCATGACCCCATCTCGAAAAACGTGTCAGGTGCCCGATTGACTAATTTGGGCGTCCTGAGTCTAAATGTATCAGTTTCGAGACGAGAAAATGTCGTCTTGACCCTCATCCCGATACTGCGTATCCCTTAAACAAAATCTACATTTTATGCTCAATTGACCAGATTGAGCCTGCTGACTATTAATATATCAGTTTTATGCCAGATTAAGGCCGTCTTGGCCACTAACCTGACACTGCGTTTCTCACTACTCACTATTCACTAATCACTATTCACTATCTGACTGACTAATCTGAGCGTTCTGACTTTGATTTTGTCAGTCTCTAGGCGAGAAGAGGTCATCTAGACCATTTTTCTCGATACTGTACATCTATTAGGGCAATTATCACTTCTGCGCTCGGATGACCAGTCTGAGCGTACTGATGACTAGCTCATCAGTTCTGTATCATGAAATGGTCGTCTAGACCGGTTTCTTGATATTGCGTGGCTCAACGCATACTCACATAATAGGGTGGACCGATTTCACTGTCGGTTGCCCCTTTCACTGCATAAATAATAATTAAACGTTACTATTCCTGTTTAATTCATTCAACTGAAAAGCACACTGTGCTTATTAACTTAATTACATCATTACATAGTAATTAAGTTTCATAATTCATAAGAGTCATTACAGTGGCTCTCGGCTCATTACACAGCGTTCTACATGGACTCTTACACGTGCGTGTGCAACGCAACACGGGCGTGTACATTTTGGACACGGACGTGTACTAGTTGAGACTACTCAACACGGCCATGTCTTTGAAACATATTCATCTATCTGAGCGGTACACAGCCTCTTACACGGCCGTGTGCTTGACCGTGTTACACTACATGGCTATGTACACTCACACGGCTACTAACAGATACACAGTCTGAATGGCATACGGTCACTCACACGGCCGTATACCTGACTGTGTTACTTAAATTTGCACTAAAAGGCATTAAATTATGTCCATTTTATTCCTTAATGACTTATTACAGGTAAGTAGGTGCCATGAAAATGACGGTCATTACAGTATAGCCGTGTAAGTGTACATGGCCGTGTAACAGAACACGGTCAGGTACACGGCTGTGTAAGAGGCGGTGTACCGCTCGAGTCGTGAACGTGTAAGAAGCCGTGTAACTGAACATGGCCGTGCAGTAGAACACGGTCAAGAACACAGCCGTGTAAAAGGCTGTGTACCCCTCGGGTTAATGAATGTGTAAAAGGTCGGGTTTTCAAACATGGCCATGTTGAAGAAATTCAGTTAGTACACACTCGTGTCCGGTGTATACCCACCCGAGTTAGATTATACATGCCCATGTTAGAGGCCGTGTTGAAGGCCGTGTAATGAGCAGAAAGCCATTACACAGACCCTCAAATTTGAATGAAACCTAATTACTATGCAATGAGTAATTAAGTTGGAAATTGAATAGACTAAACAGGTACGGTACTGTTTAAGTACTATTCATATAGTGAAAGGGGCGACCGACAGTGAACCTGGTCCACTCTATTATGTGTATGAATGAATGAGACATGCAGTGTCGGGAAACTGGTTCGGACGACCATTTCTTGACATTAGACTGGTAAATAGATCACCAGAATGCTCGGACCGAACATCTGAGCACAATAGCGAAAGATAGCCCTAGCAAGGGTACGCTATCGAGAAAATGGTTCAGATGACCTCTTCTCACTTAGAGACTGACAAAATCAGAGTTGGAGTACTCAGACTGTTTAGTTAAGTAGAAAATGGTGAATAATGAATAGAGAGAAATGCAGTGTCAAGTTATTGGCCAAGACGGCCTTAATTTGACCTAAAACTGATACACGAATGGTTAGTAGACTCAATCTAGTCGATTGAGTACAAAATGAGATTTTTAGTTTGAGAGATATGTAGTATCAGGATGAGGGTCAAGATGACCTTTACTCACCCCGAAACTGATATATTTAGGCTCAGAACGCCCAAATTAGTCAATTGGGCACTTGACACGTTTTTCGAGGTGGGGTCACACAGATCCCGAAAACTGGTCTAGATGATCTCTGATGGACGTAAAACTGATAAAAATGGAATCAGCACATCCAAATTAGTCCAGAGAGACTGTGTTTGAAATTTCACCCAGGAACGCCTCAGTTTGCGTGCAAAAGGACAACACAGTGTAGACACAATCACAGTATAGGAAATGAACAGTAATTTAGATTGATAATGGGCTCTTAGACAGTAGAAAACAACTAGAATTTTATAGTACAAAAATCAGATTCAGAAAACCAATTTTCGGATGAAAATTGGAACAACGCTGAGAAAGGATCGAACACTACAGTATAAAATTAGACTGCGATGAGAAGCCAACACAGATAAAATTTGGCCTTAAGTTTTCGTGCCCCTTAGCTGCAAAAGCAGCTATAATTTGCAGCACACATAGTCCAAAAGGTGGCCATTAAAATAATCTCCCTAGCCATTGTGGTGGCCCACCCCTCGTAAAGATCATACAATACTATTACAGTTAAGCTTTATCGCTAACTGCGATAGATTGTACTCTCATGGGTCGCCGGCTAATCTATCTGTAATGACCGCCATTTTCATGGCACCTACTTACCATGTAATAAGTCATTAAGGAATAAAATGGACATAATTTAATGTCCTTTAGCAAATTTAAGAAACATGGTCAAGTACACGACCGTGTAAGAGGCTGTGTACCGCTCAGATAGATGAATGTGTTTCAAAGACATGGCCGTGTTGAGTAGTCTCAACTAGTACATGCTCGTGTCTGAAATGTACACGCCCGTGTTGCGTTGCACACGCACGTGTAAGAGTCTGTGTAGAAGGCTGTGTAATGAGCCGAGAGCCACTGTAATGACTCTCATGAATTATGAAACTTAATTACTATGTAATGATGTAGTTAAGTTAATAAGCACAGTGTGCTTTTCAGTTGAATGAATTAAACAGGAATAGTAACGTTTAATTACTATTCATGCAATGAAAGGAGTAATCGACAGTGAAATCGGTCCACCCTATTATGTGAGTATGCGTTGAGACACACAATATCAAGAAACCGGTCTAGACGACCATTTCATGATACAGAACTGATGAGCTAATCATCAGTACGCTCAGACTGGTCATCTGAGCGCAGCAGTGATAATTGCCCTAATAGATGTACAGTATCGAGAAAAGTGGTCTAGATGACCTCTTCTCGCCCATAGACTGACAAAATCAAAGTCAGAACGCTCAGATTAGTCAGTCAGATAGTGAATAGTGATTTGTGAATAGTGAGAAACGCAGTGTCAGGTTAGTGGCCAAGACGGCCTTAATCTGGCATAAAACTGATATATTAATAGTCAGCAGGCTCAATCTGGTCAATTGAGCATAAAATGTAGATTTTGTTTAAGGGATACGCAGTATCGGGATGAGGGTCAAGACGACCTTTTCTCGCCCCGAAACTGATATATTTAGACTCAGGACGCCCAAATTAGTCAATCGGGCACCTGACACGTTTTTCGAGACGGGGTCATGCAGATCCCGAAAACTGGTCCAGAAGATCTCAGATGGACGTAAAACTGATAAATTTGAAATCAGCACGTCCAAATTAGTCAAGAGAGACTGTGTTTGAAATTTCACGCGAAAATGCCTCGTTATGCGTGCACAGTGTCAACACAGTGTAGGCCTAACCACAGTATCAAGAAATTGATCAAGATGACCTCTTCTTGATATAAAACTGATATATTTGGAATCAGAATGCTCAAATTAGTCATTTGAGCACAAAAAGTAATTTTTGACCGGGAACCATACAGTATCGGGAAACTGGTCGAGACGACCTCGGATGAAGATAAAACTGATATATTTGGGTTCAGCACGCCCAAATTAGTCAGTATAGCCTATCTTAAAATTTTTCAAAAAAATTAGTATAAAGGAGGAAATTTTGGAGATTATAGAAAAATAGCCCCCATATTTTTCCAAATCACATTTTCTCCCTCCCATACCATACGAAGATGAACAGTGACCAACTATCGAATCCGGCCTCCGTTTTTGACACCGCCGGCACCATTGGAAAGCTCTCGACGAGCTGATTCCAACGGTGGGCCGAGTCGACCGAACCGATGCCGGAGCATGCCGCACGCGCCGCCCAAAGCCGCCGGTGGCCGAATTTTTCAAACCGCCGTATCTCCACCGTCCGACGTCCAAATGCCACGATTCCGGTCCCAATGGATTCGTGGTGAAGAGTAGAACAAAACCCAGGCTTCATTTCATGTCAACAGCCGCCGAATCGCGCCGCCCCAGGTTCGCCGTCGCCATCGCCGCCGTCGGATCTCGCTATTCCGGCGGAGTTGAGTTGCAAGGTCGGTGTCAAAATGCTCAGAACAACACGTAGATCAAAAGCCCCAAATCAATTTTGGGCAACAACGCCGGAAAAATGAAGATCCAACGCCGCCGCCGTCGCCGACTTTTCGAGAGCCGATTTCCGGTGATAGGAGCCTCGATTCGTGAAATTGACACCACCAATGGGTTCCCCTCGTCGAGCTCTTCAAGATGGTGGTCGCCACTCCCATCGCCGCCGTGGTCAACGCCGGTCAACGGCCGGTCAACGCCGGTCAACGGCGGTCAACGCCGGTCAACGACGACCCGGAGACCGAAAATTGAAGAATGGCCCGTTGGCCTATTTTCGACGTTCCGGACACATCCGCGGCATCGGATTTGCAAACTGGAGTTTCAAAAGTGAAGAACGACGATTCAAAGATTACACGGTCGAGACCGAACGGTTCGTCCGACCGTCGACGGGAACGATTTTGGTAGTAGTGTTGATCTATTTATTCCTCAATTTAATATTGGAAATAATTATGTATTAATTATGGTTTAATGACTTGAGGAATTGTAAGAAAAAAAGGGTGAAATATCGAAAAAGAGAATGTGAGAAAATGTGAATATGTTTACGTAAAAAGCGGAGCTTTTACGTAAAAATTAGGCCTCTGGTTTAGTACGTGGCAGGTTAGAATAGGTTAGATGGTTTTGAGGCGTTTCCTAAACGCCGGAAACCTAAAAATTAAGCGGAAATGCTACCGAAATTTCTAAAACGGCACAAAGGGGTATTTTAGGAAACGAGGGCTGAAAATGTGATCGGGATGGAAACCCGAGCTCCCTCGATGACCTAGGTCCAGGAAAGAAGGACGGACGTTTACAGGATTAGTGAACCGCCCAATTAGAAATTTCGTAATGTAAGAAAACGACCCCTAGATCAGAATAGTGCCACCCGAGAAACGGGTGTGATCTAAGTATAAAATTTGGGGCGATTACATCGGTAACGGTAATCCGACAGGCTAAATGGTCATACGGGAGGTATTCAGTCAGTTGACTGGTCGGTTAGTCAGTCAAGGACCAAGTCGAAATGGGATAGTGAGAGACAGTGATTAATTTGTCAAGTAGACAAATTAATCAAGCACGATTAAAAAAAAATTAGATATCAAATTTCCCAAAGTAGAGCAGCTGGGTACCGATAGGCATCGGTACCACACAACGATAAGTTTATTAGTTCCTAACGATAGAGTGACCTAAGAGCGATGTTAATTAATTTATTGGGTAAATAAATTAATTAACAATGATTAGAAAATCAAATTCTTAAGAAGAGGGCAATTAGTACCGACAAGGATCGGTACCACATAACGAGAATTTTTATTAGTCACTAATGACCACGGTGACCTAAGAGTGAATGTTAACGTAAATGCATTATGATTACAGGGAGGTACCTGTATTGTGACGAAGGCGAGAGTATAAACTGTCTGCTGACAGGTAAGTACAACTCCGCCTACAGCATGGATAAGATGAATTTAAAATGATGTTTTTCCAGTATTTTAAGTATGTATCTTGCACACGATGCTGCACAGCATACATAAGAGCACATAGCTTCACAATCGAGTAGATTGATGAAAGAACAAGATAGAAGTCATAGATCCCTACCGCGTAGGATTGGGGACAGCTTAGAGAAGCGTATGGCTAGAACAGTTAAACAAGATGGAAATAAATAGGTGTGTCGTACCGGCTCCTTCAGTCGAAGGGGTTTCCAGTTAAAGAAAGTTCAGGCCACAAGTTGAGCATCAGTTGATGGCTCTTCGGCATTAGTTGACCTCGGGCGTTACCGTTGGTCTGCGCGCACACGGTACTGACACATGGGCCCTAAATAGACAAGAAAAGAAAAGAAAAGTTTGAAGCATAAATGAACATAACCGGATCATGCATTAGTTATAGTTCGTTATGCTTTCTTTTTCAGTAGAGTGCATACAGTACACGATGCTTCTGTCATACATAAAGTATGTGAAGTTTTATATTCAGTGTTATGACATGTTATGTGATGACATGATATGTGAGCTGATATGTGATATGCTTATATGATATATGATTTATTAAGTGATATATGTCATGCCTATGATTTTACCTATGTGCTATGTTTTAAACATGTTTTGCGGTTAACATGTTGTACTTACTGGGCGTAAAGCTCACGGAGTGTGTTCATGCTGTAGGTAAGCATCCTATAGCGTAAACATCAAGGGACGATGATGGTGGCTGAGGTGGATGTGAGGATGAGGTTATGGATACACCGCGAGTATTCTTCCGCACAGTATGAGTAAATAATATTTTGAACGGTGACAGTTAAATAGTATTTTGAATAGTAAAGGTTAAACGGTATTTTGGAACAATAAACAGTATATGTATGAGTAGTATATTTAAATAGTATCTGGTGAATAGTAATCAGATAAACAAGTATATAATTATGTATGTATAATTGAAATCCTTATGTTTTTCAAATTCCGCATTTTAATAGTATGCGTACGTGAATAGTAAATACGTACGTGTATATAAAAAAAAAAATTCCCTCTAAATTTATGGTATTAAATTCAGCAAGTTTAAGTATCGGTTTTAAAGAAGAAGTATAAGTAAAAGTTAAAGAAGCAAGTAATAAGAGTTTTCAGTGACGGTCCGGGCCGCTGAGGGCTTGGGGCGTCACAGTTGGTATCAGAGCGGTTTCCTGCCATCCTACCTCACATCGCCACATGCCTGCCTCATCTGTCCAAGTAAGTTAGTTTTATATTTTTAGTCAGTAAATGTTTCTCTATTGAAGATAACATTTTATAGTAATGAAACGACGAAATCTATGATGGCGAGGATAAGATGAAAAGATGCTGAGATCATTATACGAAAAATCACGACCGTGCAGTGCTAGAAAACTGCTCAGAGAAAGAACATGGATTGCTGCTCGCGTTGTACCGATCTTCAGGGCTAGTCGTCCACCAAGTTTCGAGTGGCAAACAGTACTCCTGCACTCCATGAGAATGTCAGGACTGGTTTCATGTTATCAAAGTGATTCCCCGATTGTACGTCATTGACCAGGATAACTGAGTCCTGTTGGCTATTGATATCTCTCTGGAAGATACTCTCGTGTGTATCGGGATCCTTATGACCAGGATGAGCTCTTAACTGTGTCGAGTTTCGCCATACCACGATCGAGCCAATCTCTGAGAGCAGTCCAGCATCAGCCTCAGTTTTTCCTTATGGGCAAGCAGGGAGTGAAACCGCCTAAGTTCCCTAGAGTTATGGATATACGAGAATTTGTTCATCGGACTGAAAGACTGCAGCTGATGTCCGGTGATACAGTTCTAACGTATGCTGTTCGCTACAAGGAACCGATATGGACTTCTACAATACATGCCGAGACAAAAGTGGATCAAGATAGGAGAAGACCCAAAGAGAGAAAGAGACCTTGCCAAACAGAATTAGTAGAGCGATCAAGTACGTCTAGCAAGCCTTATCAAGGAGATAGTGAATGCTGAGAGAAAAGTGCTCAACCCCGGGAACCCTGCACAAGCCCAAGGCATTATAGCAGCCGCCATTATGGAGGGTGACCCGGTAGGACCAGCACCCCAACTGGCCGATGAAGAGTTCATGGCCGAGCACCAGCCAGAAGTACACGAGGGCAATAGGGAGCCGATGGAGAACCCCGAACCAGCCCGTATGTCTCCCGAACACCCCATGAGAGAGGAAGATAACGCGACTCTTTTCGACGCCCATCCCGACGATGAGGGAAAGGAGATCCCCAATCGCTTTAGTAATGACGAAGTCATCATAGCCAGCGATGACGAGGTCAGTTTCAGCTGAGAAGAAGAAGAGAACCCAGAGGAGTACTCACTCAGTGATAGTGACGATGAGGAGATGCCTGATACTGAATCAGGATTATCCTTCCAATAGTAGTAACCCTTCTGCGGGAATGTTAGTTATGAAAATATATAGAGGGAAGCAATAGCTCTCCCCCGTCAGTTATAGCATAATGTACTTGTTGGGATCGTATAGGGGAAGTGTGTGTCACTCCCACTGAACTAGAATCTTGAATATATGTATATATATTATGTGAAATATATTATGAGATAAGTAGTAAAGCTTTGCCCTAGGGGCCAGATATAATTATTTTTTCCACAAGCGTGAGTATGATATGACAGAAAGTGCAGGATGAATCCTAGCACTCAGACGATGTCCCAATACAATGTGGCAATTGTATTGAACATCACAGTATAAGAGAAAGAAAGGTGGATATAGTGTGTATATTTATATCCATAATGTTTGAGTAAGATTGTTAAGTAAGAAAGAAAACGATATGTGATACGAGTCCCAAGTACAGAATTTAAGAGACTTATATTTTCCTCTCCCGCTGTACGATAGGGTTACATAGGAAAACATGGTAAGAACGAGAGCTTAGTTAAACCCAGCATCCTGAGAGGATGAGTTGATAGCAAAGATCGCAGCCATGCGAGAGATGATGGAGAACCAGTAACGGGAGCTAAACCAGCTTAGAGAACAGCTGGGCCAGCAACTCCAGGCACCACAGTCAGTAGGGATGCCAACACAGGAGGCTCCAGCAGCCCCAGAAACTCTGAGGGAGCAAGCAACTCCTCCAGCCCAGGAGGCACTAGCACCTATAGTAATGGCTACTCTTGTAGTAGCAATTGTTTTATTTTGCTAATCCTTAGGAAAGGTGACTTCTATGAGAGATTCTGGCGCATGAAAGCGTTAGAATTCAAAGGAATCACCAACCCTATAGAGGCCAATGACTGGCTAACGGATATCCAAGTAATCTTGGATTTTATAGGGTTAACAGATAGAGAGAGAAAGTGATGTACGCATCCTTCACCCTACGCAATGAAGCGCGTTAGTGGTGGAAGATGGTAACCATTAGGAGGAACGTTAGAGAGATGACCTGGAGCGATTTCATTGAGGAATTCGAGGAGATGTACTTCAACGAGGAAGCATTAGTAGCGCAGTAATACGAGTTCGACAACCTGCACCAAGGTAGTATGACTGTTATGGAGGTAGTCAAGAAGTTTGAGCAGTTGGCTCAACTTTGTCCAGATTTGGTTCCGACCAAAAGGAGAGAGTCAGACGAATGCTGAAGATGTTCAGAACGGAAATCACAGTTTAGGTCTGTAGCGGAAGCCACGGACCAGCGACACTAGCAGAATGTGTCAGCAAGACTATCTGAGCTGAGTACTAGTCGGCTCAGGATAAGGAGCGAAAGGCACAGAATTTTAAGGCACGAAAGGAGGAGAAAACGCAAGCTGAGCAGGCTCAGGGGAAGTAAAACCCCGAGTTACAACACAGAGGACAGAATGTGGGAACCGGCCAGAATAGTAGGCATTCCCATAATAACAACAAGAGAAAAGGGGAATTAAGGCAATCAAGATTCACAGGAGAATTTCCCCAGAAGAGAGACGACCAGGAAGGAATGACAGCCAACACCCGACGTGCACGAAATGCGGAAAGAGGCACTCAGGAGAATGTAAGCAAGGAGTAAGTGGTTGTTTCATCTATGGCAAGAAACTATGCCAAAAAAATTGCCACTCCAACCTGCAGAATCGACTGAACCAACCCCGCATTAGGAATAATCAACTTCACACCAACTAGACCAGGATCGAAGACCCTTCAATCACACAAGGTATACTGAAAGCTTCAGATAGCTAAGGGAGAATCTATGCTTACATGGGGAGTGACGTTGAAGCTGTAACTTCTGCAATGGTGACAGGCCAATTTTCTATCGCCAACTTTGATGCGTTTGTTCTACTTGATTCTGGAGCTACCCATTCGTTGCATCATCAGATTCTACTAAAAAGCTTAGGACACAACGTTGTCACAAACTGTTGAAGGCGGAAAATCGTTTTCGAACCAATCGGATGTGAAAAGTTCATCTACAAGGGTTTTTCGCCAGAGCAACTAAAGACGATGATATCAGCAGTGAAGGCTCGCGAGATGCTATCCAGTGGATGCACGGACTTCCTAATATACGTAGCAGATAAGACCCAAGGAATAGGGATAGGACCCGAGAACGTGCCGATAGTCAGGAAATTCATAGAGATATTTCCAGAAGGTCTTCTAGAACTCTCGTTCGAGCGCGAGATCTCATTCGAGACTGAACATTTACCAGAATCAGCCCCCATCTCCAAGCCCAGCTGAAGGACTAAATAGGCAAGGGATTTACTCGACAGAGCTATTCACCATGGGGAGCACCTGTACTATTCGTGAAGAAGAAAGATGGACCACTAAGAATGTGCATCGACTACAGAGAGTTGAACAGGATTACGATTAAGAACAAGCATCCGTTGCCACGGGTTGATGATCTATTTGATTAGCTCTGAGACGCTGCAATGTCCTCGAAGATCGATCTACGTTCAGGGTACCATCAACTACGAATCAGGAACGAAGATGTACCCAAAATAGCTTTTCAAACGCGGTACGGATATTACGAGTTTTTGATCATGTTGCTCAGATTGACGGACGCGCCAGCAGCTTTCATGAACTGGATGAACCGCATGTTCAAGGACTATTTGGATAAGTTTGTCATTGGGTTCATCGATGACATACTTATACACTCTAAGACGAAGGAAGAGCACGAAGAGCACTTAATTATCATTTTGCGCATGCAACAGGACCATCAGTTATACACCAAGTTCTCCAAGTACGAGTTTTGGCTGGAGAAGGTCCATTTCCTAGACCACGTAGACCCCAAGGAAGGAGTATCTGTGGACCTGGTGAAAATTGATGCAGTTAGCACGTGGCCAGCTCAGAGGAACGAAACGGGAATTCACAGTTTCTTTAAACTAACAGGATGTTACCTACACTTAGTCGAAGGCTACTCAAAGTTAGCTGCTCCGCTCACAGCGCTCACCAAGAAGGGAAAGAGGTATAAGTGAATCGATAAGTGTGAGGAAAGCTTTCAAGAGCTAAGATGAAGACTCATAAGCGCTCCAATGCTGACCATTTCAAATGTTGGTCAGGGAAGCTTTGTGATTTAAGCGCCACGTCTAAAACCAAGTTGGAAACTGTGTTGATGTAGAGTGGTAGAGTAGTCGCGTATGCTTCACGACAACTCAAAAAACCTTGAGAAGAGCTACCCAACGCGTGATCTGGAGCTAGTAGCGATAGTTTTTACGATAAAAACATGGAGGCACTACCTGTACGGAGTCACGTGCGAGATTTACATCGACCACTAGAGTCTCAAATGTATCTTCACGCAGAAAGAGCTCAACATGAGGCAGCGTAGATGACTAGAGTTGGTAAGGATTACGACTGTGAGATCCTATACCATCCAGGGAAAGCCAATAAAGTGGTCAATGCGTAGAGTCAGAAGCATATTACTATGCCTATGGCTATTAGTGCCTTGTCAAGAGCGCTACAAAGGAGTTATGCGACAGCAAGATCAAGATTTTGAGAGGGGGATTGTCTAACATGACCCTCCAATCGACGCTCCAAGAAGAGATCAAGATCGGTCAAGATTTTGATTTGTCCCTGCTCAAGTCCAAAAAGGAAGCTATAGAGCACAAGGGTTCAGAGTTTAAGATCCTTAAGGATGACATACTCTACTACAGAGATAGAGTATGTGTTCTAAAAGATGAAGAACTCAAGAAGCGAATCCTTTTGGAACCTTACGAGACGTCATATTCCGTACATCCGGTAGCGAATAAGATGTACAAGTACCTAAAGGAAAGTTTTTGGTGCCTTGGAATGAAGAATGACATTGTCGAGTTCGTCGCCAGCTGCCTTACGTGCCAGAAGGTTAAGGTAGATCACCAGCGCTCAGCAGGATAATCGTAGGAAATTAAGTTACCCGAGTGGAAATGGGACCAGATTACGATGAATTTCGTAATCGGATTGCCGAAGACGTCAAACGATAATGATGCAATCTGGGTGATTGTAGAAAAACTGATGAAATCAGTTAGATTTTTAGCAATGAAAGTTAGCTACTCGGTGGAACGACCAGTAGAAATCTATGCGGCACAGTTCGTGAAATGGCACGGAATACCAGAGTCGATCGTCTCAGATCGTAGTGGACGCTTTACCTCCAGATTTTGGCGAGGTGTTCAAGCCGCATTACGGTCCAAGTGAGAGTTCAGCATAGCATTTCATCCTCAGACTGACAGTTAGTCTGAGAGGACCATACAGATGTTAGAGGACATGTTGAGACCTGCGTCCTAGACTTCAAAGGAAATTGATATCAGAAGCTACCATTGAGCGAGTTCTCGTACAACAGCAACTATCATTCCTCGATAGGAATGGCACCGTACGAGACACTCTGTGGAAAGAAATGCAGATCTCTGGCTCATTAGTACGAGTTTGGAGAGAAACGAGTAGTTAGCTCGGACATCATCAAGAATACCATGTCAGACGTGAAGCTGATACGAGGAACGTTAGATACAGCGCACAGTCGACAGAAGAATTTTGACGATAAGCGCCGTAGACCCCTCAAGTTTCAAGTAGGAGATTCGGTCTTTTTCAAGGCGGCACCCATGAAAGGGGTGATGCGCATTGAAAATAAAAGAAAGCTCAGTCCTAGGTACATAGGACCCTTGAGATAATAGAGAAAGTCGGGAAGGTGGCTTATAGACTAGCACTTCCTCTCGAGTTAGTTACAGTGCACAATGTCTTTCACGTTTTGATGTTAAAGAAGTACGTGCCAAACAGCTCCCATGTTCTTAGCCAAGAATCCGTTGTAGTATACGCTGATCCGACGTACGAGGAGAGACTCGTGCAGATCTTAGTTAGAAAGGAGAAAGTACTTAGGAATGAAGTATACCGCTAGTAAAAGTGTTGTGGCAGAATCATAGTGTTGAGGAAGCCACATGAGAATGGGAAGAAGACATGAGAAGAGACTTCCCGGAATTATTCTAATTTTCGAGGACGAAAATTTTGTAAGGGGGGTAGGTTGTAATGACCGCCATTTTCATGGCACCTACTTACCATGTAATAAGTCATTAAGGAATAAAATGGACATAATTTAATGTCCTTTAGCAAATTTAAGAAACATGGTCAAGTACACGACCGTGTAAGAGGCTGTGTACCGCTCAGATAGATGAATGTGTTTCAAAGACATGGCCGTGTTGAGTAGTCTCAACTAGTACATGCTCGTGTCTGAAATGTACACGCCCGTGTTGCGTTGCACACGCACGTGTAAGAGTCTGTGTAGAAGGCTGTGTAATGAGCCGAGAGCCACTGTAATGACTCTCATGAATTATGAAACTTAATTACTATGTAATGATGTAATTAAGTTAATAAGCACAGTGTGCTTTTCAGTTGAATGAATTAAACAGGAATAGTAACGTTTAATTACTATTCATGCAATGAAAGGGGTAATCGACAGTGAAATCGGTCCACCCTATTATGTGAGTATGCGTTGAGACACACAATATCAAGAAACCGGTCTAGACGACCATTTCATGATACAGAACTGATGAGCTAATCATCAGTACGCTCAGACTGGTCATCTGAGCGCAGCAGTGATAATTGCCCTAATAGATGTACAGTATCGAGAAAAGTGGTCTAGATGACCTCTTCTCGCCCATAGACTGACAAAATCAAAGTCAGAACGCTCAGATTAGTCAGTCAGATAGTGAATAGTGATTTGTGAATAGTGAGAAACGCAGTGTCAGGTTAGTGGCCAAGACGGCCTTAATCTGGCATAAAACTGATATATTAATAGTCAGCAGGCTCAATCTGGTCAATTGAGCATAAAATGTAGATTTTGTTTAAGGGATACGCAGTATCGGGATGAGGGTCAAGACGACCTTTTCTCGCCCCGAAACTGATATATTTAGACTCAGGACGCCCAAATTAGTCAATCGGGCACCTGACACGTTTTTCGAGACGGGGTCATGCAGATCCCGAAAACTGGTCCAGAAGATCTCAGATGGACGTAAAACTGATAAATTTGAAATCAGCACGTCCAAATTAGTCAAGAGAGACTGTGTTTGAAATTTCACGCGAAAATGCCTCGTTATGCGTGCACAGTGTCAACACAGTGTAGGCCTAACCACAGTATCAAGAAATTGATCAAGATGACCTCTTCTTGATATAAAACTGATATATTTGGAATCAGAATGCTCAAATTAGTCATTTGATCACAAAAAGTAATTTTTGACCGGGAACCATACAGTATCGGGAAACTGGTCGAGACGACCTCGGATGAAGATAAAACTGATATATTTGGGTTCAGCACGCCCAAATTAGTCAGTATAGCCTATCTTAAAATTTTTCAAAAAAATTAGTATAAAGGAGGAAATTTTGGAGATTATAGAAAAATAGCCCCCATATTTTTCCAAATCACATTTTCTCCCTCCCATACCATACGAAGATGAACAGTGACCAACTATCGAATCCGGCCTCCGTTTTTGACACCGCCAGCACCATTGGAAAGCTCTCGACGAGCTGATTCCAACGGTGGGCCGAGTCGACCGAACCGATGCCGGAGCACGCCGCACGCGCCGCCCAAAGCCGCCGGTGGCCGAATTTTTCAAACCGCCGTATCTCCACCGTCCGACGTCCAAATGCCACGATTCCGGTCCCAATGGATTCGTGGTGAAGAGTAGAACAAAACCCAGGCTTCATTTCATGTCAACAGCCGCCGAATCGCGCCGCCCCAGGTTCGCCGTCGCCGTCGCCATCGCCGCCGTCGGATCTCGCTATTCCGGCGGAGTTGAGTTGCAAGGTCGGTGTCAAAATGCTCAGAACAACACGTAGATCAAAAGCCCCAAATCAATTTTGGGCAACAACGCCGGAAAAATGAAGATCCAACGCCGCCGCCGTCGCCGACTTTTCGAGAGCCGATTTCCGGTGATAGGAGCCTCGATTCGTGAAATTGACACCACCAATGGGTTCCTCTCGTCGAGCTCTTCAAGATGGTGGTCGCCACTCCCATCGCCGCCGTGGTCAACGCCGGTCAACGGCCGGTCAACGCCGGTCAACGGCGGTCAACGCCGGTCAACGGCGACCCGGAGACCGAAAATTGAAGAATGGCCCGTTGGCCTATTTTCGACGTTCCGGACACATCCGCGGCATCGGATTTGCAAACTGGAGTTTCAAAAGTGAAGAACGACGATTCAAAGATTACACGGTCGAGACCGAACGGTTCGTCCGACCGTCGACGGGAACGATTTTGGTAGTAGTGTTGATCTATTTATTCCTCAATTTAATATTGGAAATAATTATGTATTAATTATGGTTTAATGACTTGAGGAATTGTAAGAAAAAAAGGGTGAAATATCGAAAAAGAGAATGTGAGAAAATGTGAATATGTTTACGTAAAAAGCGGAGCTTTTACGTAAAAATTAGGCCTCTGGTTTAGTACGTGGCAGGTTAGAATAGGTTAGATGGTTTTGAGGCGTTTCCTAAACGCCGGAAACCTAAAAATTAAGCGGAAATGCTGCCGAAATTTCTAAAACGGCACAAAGGGGTATTTTAGGAAACGAGGGCTGAAAATGTGATCGGGATGGAAACCCGAGCTCCCTCGATGACCTAGGTCCAGGAAAGAAGGACGGACGTTTACAGGATTAGTGAACCGCCCAATTAGAAATTTCGTAATGTAAGAAAACGACCCCTAGATCAGAATAGTGCCACCCGAGGAACGGGTGTGATCTAAGTATAAAATTTGGGGCGATTACATCGGTAACGGTAATCCGACAGGCTAAATGGTCATACGGGAGGTATTCAGTCAGTTGACTGGTCGGTTAGTCAGTCAAGGACCAAGTCGAAATGGGATAGTGAGAGACAGTGATTAATTTGTCAAGTAGACAAATTAATCAAGCACGATTAAAAAAAAATTAGATATCAAATTTCCCAAAGTAGAGCAGCTGGGTACCGATAGGCATCGGTACCACACAACGATAAGTTTATTAGTTCCTAACGATAGAGTGACCTAAGAGCGATGTTAATTAATTTATTGGGTAAATAAATTAATTAACAATGATTAGAAAATCAAATTCTTAAGAAGAGGGCAATTAGTACCGACAAGGATCGGTACCACATAACGAGAATTTTTATTAGTCACTAATGACCACGGTGACCTAAGAGTGAATGTTAACGTAAATGCATTATGATTACAGGGAGGTACCTGTATTGTGACGAAGGCGAGAGTATAAACTGTCTGCTGACAGGTAAGTACAACTCCGCCTACAGCATGGATAAGATGAATTTAAAATGATGTTTTTCCAGTATTTTAAGTATGTATCTTGCACACGATGCTGCACAGCATACATAAGAGCACATAGCTTCACAATCGAGTAGATTGATGAAAGAACAAGATAGAAGTCATAGATCCCTACCGCGTAGGATTGGGGACAGCTTAGAGAAGCGTATGGCTAGAACAGTTAAACAAGATGGAAATAAATAGGTGTGTCGTACCGGCTCCTTCAGTCGAAGGGGTTTCCAGTTAAAGAAAGTTCAGGCCACAAGTTGAGCATCAGTTGATGGCTCTTCGGCATTAGTTGACCTCGGACGTTACCGTTGGTCTGCGCGCACACGGTACTGACACATGGGCCCTAAATAGACAAGAAAAGAAAAGAAAAGTTTGAAGCATAAATGAACATAACCGGATCATGCATTAGTTATAGTTCGTTATGCTTTCTTTTTCAGTAGAGTGCATACAGTACACGATGCTTCTGTCATACATAAAGTATGTGAAGTTTTATATTCAGTGTTATGACATGTTATGTGATGACATGATATGTGAGCTGATATGTGATATGCTTATATGATATATGATTTATTAAGTGATATATGTCATGCCTATGATTTTACCTATGTGCTATGTTTTAAACATGTTTTGCGGTTAACATGTTGTACTTACTGGGCGTAAAGCTCACGGAATGTGTTCATGCTGTAGGTAAGCATCCTATAGCGTAAACATCAAGGGACGATGATGGTGGCTGAGGTGGATGTGAGGATGAGGTTATGGATACACCGCGAGTATTCTTCCGCACAGTATGAGTAAATAATATTTTGAACGGTGACAGTTAAATAGTATTTTGAATAGTAAAGGTTAAACGGTATTTTGGAACAATAAACAGTATATGTATGAGTAGTATATTTAAATAGTATCTGGTGAATAGTAATCAGATAAACAAGTATATAATTATGTATGTATAATTGAAATCCTTATGTTTTTCAAATTCCGCATTTTAATAGTATGCGTACGTGAATAGTAAATACGTACGTGTATATAAAAAAAAAAAATTCCCTCTAAATTTATGGTATTAAATTCAGCAAGTTTAAGTATCGGTTTTAAAGAAGAAGTATAAGTAAAAGTTAAAGAAGCAAGTAATAAAAGTTTTCAGTGACGGTCCGGGCCGCTGAGGGCTTGGGGCGTCACACTATCTCTCTTTAAATCACGACGTTTTTGGGATTTTTTTTTCTTTATATCATGTGAAACATTATCCACTAATCACTTTGTTTGTAAATACAAAGTAATTTTACATAATACAGTACTTTTGCAAAATATATAATTACAAAAGAACTGTTTCTTTTTTTTCCCTTTCTCTTTTATCGCTCAGCAAAAAGACTCTGGCAGGACCATATCCCTTGCCTCCTATCCCATTTGACACACGCTATCCCGTCCACCATCCAGTCATACAAAGCTACTGAGCTGGTCGCTTACCTGCAACATAAGCAAAAATGGTGAGCTACAAGCTCAGTAAGTTCAAACATGCAAGAAATAGAATTTCTATGAATATTACTATTCATCATGAATAGTAATGTTGACCACTATTCACACATAAATAGTAACTTTCACCACTATTCATTGTGAATAGTAAGTTTGACCACAACACAGTATATCAACAATACATCTACCGCGATGTTAGTACCCTCACGAAACTGTCTTATGCTCAATTATGGCATAGTTTCAGTTTTAGGTAATTATCTTATATTATGTTCTGGTTTTGAGTTCAGGTTGGCAGTACCATTTTAGTGCACATGACTGGGAGCGGTACATTAGTGCTGACCTCCACAGCCTTAATCTCATAGCCCCGAAGGCAAATTGTACATGACTGGGAGCGATACATCAGTGCTGACCTCCATAGCCTTAATCTCATCATCATAGCCCCGAAGGCAAAGTTACCTCCCTGTACGGAAGGCTGGTACGCCAAAAAGTGATTTTATTACCGACTTTTTAAAGTTCTAACCCGGTGACTTCATATTGCCCCGTGGTTAGGAATGGTTCACATTTTAATTTTAGGTGAGTGAGTTTCATTAGCCTCGCTCTAGTGCCCGAAGCACAATATACCGTGTGTCCCATTCCAATTGTGCCCATAGCACATTTCGTCTCTCTCTATTCTATAATAGTGCCTGTAGCACATATGTACCTAACTTATAGTTAGTACATCAAAGTTAGCAATAATAATGCTATATGTTGTAGACAGGTAAATGTCTGAACTTACCTTATCTGTTTCTTCCCCTTTTCCTTCTTGGATCTTTAATCGCTCTCCTTGTAGATCGATTTTTAGGATCCTACAGACAAAACCTTGTCTATTAATTTCATTTCCATTTATAGCTTTTATTTTTCATTAAAAAGCTTAAATAAAACCTATTTATAAATTTTTAGGCTTTATTTATCATTTTCCCCATTTTTCTCAACTTTTACAAAATTACGATTTTACCCCTATATTTTGGCAAAATTGCAATTTTGCCCCTGACGGAACTTTCTCGATCTAGACTGCATTTTTGGCTCTCAGGAACTTTTCTGACTCTTTTCTATTCATTACCAGGTTCGTTTCTGTGGGTGACCCCTCTAGCTTAGGTCGTCCACCTTATCTTGCTTGCTTTCTTTATTCTTTGCTTAGTCTTACTTAGCTTGCTTGTCTCTATAACTTTCTTCTCCTTGGGGTTTAAAAGATTTGTTCTTGAAAAACTAGGAATTTATTTATTTATTTTTTTTTTATAACTGGAGGAAACTACTAATTCTTGAAAATTGTGTATACATAAATATATACGTACTTCTTAATACTTTTTCCCAAAATATATTTTGGAGTCTTGTTACTTTAAAGTACGTAAAAATAGAAACATACTTTTAAGCTTGTTTCACTACTTTACATACTGCACTCTTATCTTATCTTTCTACATATACCTCACTATTACACTTTCTTTCTTTTACACTTTGATGACAGCGGAACTCTGCGAAACGGAACCATAACCCGTCCATGACATCGCTGGGATCTACCTGCCAGTCCGCTACTCTTGTTTCATCTTGCTGGTTGCTTTCCTTTATTACCTACATCACGAATAGACTAATGAGCTAACGCTCAGTAAGTACAAACATACAAGTAATAAGCTGAATACACCACACTTAGGGTTAGTCAACTTATGAACAATTATTTTTTTTTTTTATACTACTTGTTCTTTCTATTCTATCTCTTTCTTTTCTTTGCTTTACTTTATCTTGCTTAATCTTTCACTTGTGGGCCCGTGGTTGGACGTACCTAGTGCGCGCAGACCAATAGAGGATCAGGGGAGCGACCCACCAATCAACCCTAAGGTCATCTCTGGACTACTTACCTTATAGGCAGTAAGTCAAGCCATAAACTACCTCATTATTAACGAGGCAGCACCACACAACTGGGGTGGAGGCTGGAAGTTAAGCCATCAACTACCTCATTATTAACGAGGCAGCGCCACACAACTGGGGTAGAGGCTATCTTTGAACCTCACAACTGGGGAGGCCGGTACGCCAACCTTAACTTTTAAGTCTTATTATTTGACTTAACTTATTCCTCATTTCTTTTTCTATTCTCGCTTACTATTCTCGTGAATATGTTAGTATCATGTCACAAATTGAATAGCTTAAATGTGTATATATATATAACACAACTCTAGGGTAAGTCCATTCGTGAGTAGACAATTAAATGTCTGTACTTACGTTATCAATCTCTTCTCTTTTTCTCTCTAGGATCTTTGATCGCCCTCCTTGTAGGTCGATTTTTGGATCCTACAGACAAACTTTGTCTGTTAATTTCATTTCCATTTATAGCTTTTATTTTTCATTAAAAAGCTTAAATAGAACATATTTACAACTTTTTGGGCTTTATTTATCATTTCTCCAATTTTCCCCAACTTTTGTAAAATTACGATTTTACCCCTATATTTTGGTTAAATTACAGTTTTGCCCCTGACGGAATTTTATTGATCCAGACTGCATTTTTTTTGGCCTCAGGAACTTTTCCGACTCTTTTCTAATCATTACCGGGTTCGCTTCTATTTTATTTCCACTTTTCACTTTCCCGACCCTCGGGAAGCACTATTCCGACCCTTACGTCGGTTTAGTGATTTTCTATCGTTTCGGAGCCTCAAATGGACGTTTCACTAGTATTTAAAACGTTCATCTACACATTCCCGACCTAGGTCTCCGAGGCTCGGATTTTCCGTACCCGACTCGGACCTTTATTTCATTTCCAAAAACGCCCCCCCCTCGGGGTCGGTTTTTTTTTCCGTTTCACTAGCATTTTACATTTTTAGGGAACGGTCTACTATTCACGAACCACCCCTTAGGTTTTCCCTATTCAATTCTCCGTTAGGGACTCGGGTTTCCGACCCGACCCCAAACTTTTATTTTTAATTCCTATTTTACCCCGAAAGCCGTTTTCGAAATTTCGGCGACATTTCGGCGTAAATTTAAGGCTTCCGGCGTTAGGTACGCCTCGAACCATATGTACCTGCCACGTACTATACCACAAGCCTATTTTATGTAAAAGTTTTCCAAACTTTTACATAAAAGCCCACAAATTTCAAATTTCACATTATCACCCACATTACCAAATTTTTTCACAATTTTGCCCTTAATTTGGTTTCGGTTTTCACAACAAACCGAACCAAAAATTTGTCAAACTTTCACCACACTTTAGGCCATTCAAATGTCATTTTTTTAACACATTTTCAAGCCCATTTTCTTGTACTTTTCAACCAAATTCCTTAGGGTTTTACCCTTGTATAACCCACGGCCATTGAATGCTAAACATGTTAAACATTTTTGTCTCATTCTTTCAATCACATTTCCACCATTTACACATTAAATTGCATGATTTAAATTAACCAAATACCACATAATTCATGCAAAATTTTTCTTCCAAACCTTTAGTAAACTCACGATCACATTAGGCAATTCACACCAAAAATTTTTCTCAAGCTTTTCACAAGGAAATACAAGCTTTATTCTTCACAAATTTACACTTGGAAGCAAGTTAGCAATTAAACCACAACTTTTTCTCATTGGTTACTTAAGGTAACCCACGGATTTACCCTTGAAAAACCAACAAAATTTTGGTTTTTCTTTAAACAAATTACATGGTTTTCTTCCTTATTTCATCCTTAACAAAACCCAACATCAATTCTGTGACAACCGGGAAATTCAGGCAGTTCTCAAATGGAAAATGTACAATTGTATGTATATAACAATTTGTACTATTTAAAGAGTGAAATAAATGTATTTATATTGTTTAGAATATGTGAAAATGTTCTAACAATACTGACGAGTAAGAATTCAGTGTTGGAAAAATTCACTGAGTTGAAACGGGTGAAACGGTGCCAAAATCGGCATTGAAAACCCTGACCGAGCCAATACAAGACGGTAAACTTCCGGGATTGATTTTGATCAAACGGAAGCAGATTAAATTGATCTGACTACACAGGAGACCTCAGGAACACACCGGGACGATTTCAGGAAAATTTCGGCTCGAACCGGTATCGGTCAAAAAGTAGTCGAATTAATGTGAATAGTGAAAGTCAAAGTCAACTTCCACTTTTGCATTTATGACATCATAAATCAAGATTAATAAATGAAAGAAATAAGGTGGTTGGTGGAATGAAAGGCCATGATTCATTTAGCTTTTGATCTAAAGGCCAAGATTTGGCCAAAATTTACCCTTTTTAAATTTTGAAAAATGGAGAAAGAATTAGGCATGAAAGGTGTCAAAATTTCATTGGTTTAGAGCCAAATTAATTGGCTTTCTTTCATGCATAAGTCGGCAAAACTTGGGAATGAAATGGCCGAAACATTTGAAAGACAAAAACCAAACAAAAAATTCTAAGGCATTTTTCCATGGTGTCTACGTGAGCCACCCAAGGAGAACCAAGAGATTTCTTCAAAATTTCTTCACAAAAAGTGTGTCAAAACACTCCTTGAAGACAAAGGAAGCATTAGACCAAGGTAACTTCCCTTGCACTTGATTTTTTCATGGTTTTTCTTCAAGAAATCCGTGGGTGAATAGTGATAGGAAGATGGAAAAATTTTAGTTGTTTTTCATGGAAATTGATGTTGGGTTTTGTTAAGGTTGTAATAAGTAAGAAAACCATGTAAATTGTTTAAAGAAAAACCAAATTTTGGTTGGTTTTTCAAAGGAAAATCCGTGGGTTACCTTAGGTAACAAATGAGAAAACTTTGTGGTTAATTGCTAACATACTTTCAAAGTTGAAATTGGTGAAGAATAAAGCTTGTATGTCATGGTGAAAAGCTTAAAAAAAATTCTTGGTGTGAATTACATTAAATGGCCGTGGGGTTTAATAATGGTTTGGAAGAAAAATTTTCATGGTTTTATGTGGTATTTGGTTGATTGGAATTATGCATTTCAATATGCAAATGATGAATTTATAATGGAAAGAATGAAACAAAATTGTTTGGCATGTTTTCATTCTTTGGCTGTGGGTTATACAAGGGTAAAAACCCTAGGAAATTTGGTTGAAAATGCAAAGAAAATGGGCTTGAAAACGTGTTAAAAACGTGACATTTGAATGGCCTAAAGTGTGGTGAAAGTTTGACAAAATTTGGTTCGGTTTGGTTGTGAAAACCGAAACCAAATTAAGGGTAAAATTGTGAAAAAATGTTGTAATGTGGGTGATAATGTGAAATTGGAAATTTGTGGGTTTTTATGTAAAAGTTTGGAAAACTTTTACATAAAATAGGCTTGTGGTATAGTACGTGGCAGGTACATACGGTTCGAGGCGTACCTAACGCCGGAAGCCTTAAAATTACACCGAAATGCTGCCGAAATTTCGAAAACAGCATTTGGGGTAAAATGGAAAAAAAAATAAAAAGTTTGGGGTCGGGTCGGAAACCCGAGTCCCTAACGGAAAAGTGAATAAGGAAAACCTAAGGGGCGGTTCATGAATAGTAACTGTGGCGGCCCGCCCCTCGTAGAGATCATACAATACTATTACAGTTGAGCTTATCGCTAACTGCGATAGATTGTACTCTCATGGGTCGCCGGCTTATCTCTCTCTCTTTTAAAATCATGTCGTTTTTGGGGAAAATTTTTTTTTTTTCTTTAAACATCATGTAAACATTTCCCACTATTTACTTTGTTGGCAAGTACAAAGTAATTTACATATTACAGTACTTTTGTAAATATATACTATTACAAAGGACTGTTTCTTTTTTTTTTTTCCTTCCCTTTTTATCGCTCAGCGGAAAGACTCTGGCAGTACCATATCCCTCGCCCAGTTATCCCATTTGACACGCGCCATCCCGTCCGCATCCAGTCAACAAGCTACTGAGCTGGTCGCTTACCTGCAACATTAGCAAAAATGGTGAGTTACAGGCTCAGTAAGTTCAAACATGCAAGAAATAAAATTTCTATGAATAGTACTATTCATCATGAATAGTACTGTTGACCACTATTCATACATGAATAGTAACTTGACCACTATTCATACGTGAATAGTAAGTTTGACCACAACACAGTGTCACAACAGTACATCTACCGTGATGTTAGTACTCTCACTAAACTGTCTTATGCTCAATTATGGCACAGTTTCAGTTTTGGGTAATTATCTTTGCTTATGTTCTGGTTTTGAGCTCAGGTTGGCAGTACCATTTAAGTGCGCATGACTGGGAGCGGTACATTAATGCTGACCTCCTCAGCCTTAATCTCATAGCCCCGAAGGCAAAATTTTATATGACTGGGAGCGGTACTTCAGTGCTGACCTCCACAGCCTTATTCTCATAGCCCCGAAGGCAAAAATAGTACCTCCCTGTACGGAAGGCTGGTACCCCAGAAAGTGGTTTCATTACCAACTTTTTACACTTCTAACCGGGTGACTTCATATTGCCCCGTGGTTAGGAATGGTTCACATTTTAATTTTAGGTGAGTTTCATTAACCTCGCTCTAGTGCCTGAAGCACAATTAACCATGTGTCCCATTCTCAATGGTGCCCGTAGCACATTACGTCTCTCTCTCTACTCTATAATAGTGCCCGTAGCACATATGTACCTAACTTATAGTTAGTACATCAAAGTTAACAACAATAATGCTATATGTTGCAGACAGGTAAATGTCTGAACTTACCTTATCAGACTATTCCCTTTCTCTCTCTTGGATCTTGAATCGCCTTCCTTGTAGGCCGATTTTGGGATCCTACAGACAAAACCTTGTCTGTTAATTTCATTTCCATTTATAGCTTTTATTTTTCATTAAAAAGCTTAAATAAAACCTATTTATAACTTTTTAGGCTTTATTTATTATTTTCACCATTTTCCCCTAACTTTTACAAAATTACGATTTTGCCCCAATATTTTGGCAAAATTACAGTTTTGCCCCTGACGGAATTTTATTGATCCAGACTGCATTTTTGGCTCTCAGGAACTTTTCTGACTCTTTTCTAATCATTACCGGGTTCGTTTCTATTTTATTTCCACTTTTTGCTTTCCCGGCCCTCGGGAAGCACTATTCCGACCCTTACGTCGGTTTAGCGATATTCTATCGTTTCGAAGCCTCAAATGGACGTTTCACTAGTATTTAAAACGTTCATCTAGACTTTCCCGACCTAGGTCTCCGAGGCTCGGGTTTTCCGTTCCCGACTCGGACCTTTATTTCATTTCCAAAAACGCCCCCCCCTCGGGGTCGGTTTTTCAATTTCACTCACGTTTTTCATTTTCAAGGGGACGGGTTACTATTCATGAACCGCCCCTTAGGTTTTCCTTATTCACTTTTTCCGTTAGGACTCGGGTTTCCGTCCCGGCCCTAACTTTTATTTTAAATTCCTATTTTACCCCGAATGCCGTTTTTGAAATTTCGGCAGCATTTCGGCGTAATTTTAAGGCTTCCGGCGTTAGGTACGTCTCGAACCGTATGTACCTGCCACGTACTATACCACAAGCCTATTTTATGTAAAAGTTTTCCAAACTTTTACATAAAAACCCACAAAATTCCAATTCCACATTATCACCCACATAGCAAAATTTTTTCTCAATTTTACCCTTAATTTGGTTTCGGTTTTCACAACCAAACCGAACCAAATTTTGTCAAACTTTCACCACATTTTAGGCCATTCAAATGTCACGTTATCAAAACATTTTCAAGCCCCTTTTCTTGGCATTTTCAACCAATTTCTTAGGGTTTTTACCCTTATACAACCCACGGCCATTTAATGAAACACATGCCAAACATTTTTGTTTCATTCTTTCAATCACATTGCCACCATTTACACATTAAATTGCATGATTTAAATTAACCAAACATCACATAAAAGCATGCAAATTTTTCTTCCAAACCCTTAGGAAACTCACGGCCACATTATGTAATTCATACCAAAAATTTTTTTCTGGCTTTTCATAATGAAATACAAGCTTTATTCTTCACAAAATTAAACTTGGAAGCAAGTTAGAAATTAAACCACAAACTTTTCTCATTGGTTACTCAAGGTAACCCACGGATTTTCCCTTGAAAAACCAACAAAATTTCGGTTTTTCTTTACACAGTTTGCATGGTTTTCTTCCTTATTACATCCTTAACAAAACCCAACATCAATTCAATGGAAAACAACCAAAAATTTTCCATCTTTTTCTCACTATTCACCCACGGATTTTAAGAAGAAAAACCATGAAAAATTAAGTGAAAAAGGGAGTTACCTTGGTCTAATGCTTCCTTTGTCTTCTACGAACACTTTGCCACTCTTTTTTGTGAAGAAAA
Source organism: Antiaris toxicaria (assembly GCA_035233585.1). Taxonomy (NCBI): domain Eukaryota; kingdom Viridiplantae; phylum Streptophyta; class Magnoliopsida; order Rosales; family Moraceae; genus Antiaris; species Antiaris toxicaria. The sequence continues at coordinate 89,975,464 of CP141156.1, forward strand.
GTTGAAGAAAATCTTGGTTTCCCTTGGGTGGCTCACGTAGACTCCATGGAAGAAACTTAGAAAATTTTTTTCTTTTGGTTTGGCATGAAAATGTGGTCTCGGCCACTTTATCAAATTTTTGCCGACTTATGCATGAAAGAAAGCCAATTAATTTGGCTCTAAACCAATGGAATTTTGACACCTTTCATGCCTAATTCTTTCTCCATTTTTCAAAAATTAAAAATGGTAATTTTTGGCCAAATCTTGGCCTTTAGATCAAAAAGTGGATGAATCATGGCCTTTAATTCCACCAACCACCTTATTTATTTCATTTATTAATATTGATTTATGATGTCATAAATGCAAAAGTGAAAGTTGACTTTGACTTTTACTATTCACATTAATTCGACTACTTTTTGACCGATGCCGGTTCGAGCCGAAATTTTCCTGAAATCGTCCCGGCGTGTTCCTGAGGTCTCCTGTGCAGTCGGATCAATTTAATCTGCTTCCGTTTGATCAAAATCAATCCCAGAAGTTTACCGTCTTTTATTGTTTCGGTTAGGGTTTTCAATGCCGGTTTTGGCACCTTTCACCCGTTTCAACTCAGTGAATTTTTCCAACACTGAATTCTTACTCGTCAGTATTGTTTGTGACAACCGGGAAATTCAGGCAATTCTCGGACGAAAATGTACAATTGTATGTATATAACAATTTGTACTGTTTAAAGAGTGAAATAAATGTATTTATATTGTTCAGAATATGTGAAAATGTTCTAACAATACTGACGAGTAAGAATTCAGTGTTGGAAAAATTCACTGAGTTGAAACGGGTGAAACAGTGCCAAAATCAGCATTAAAAACCCTAACCGGAGCAATAAAAGACGGTAAACTTCCGGGATTGATTTTGATCAAACGGAAGCAGATTAAATTGATCCGACTGCACAGGAGACCTCAGGAACACACCGGGACGATTTCGGGAAAATTTCGGCTCGAACCGGCATCGGTCAAAAAGTAGTCGAATTAATGTGAATAGTGAAAGTCAAAGTCAACTTTCACTTTTGCATTTATGACATCATAAATCAAGTTTATTAAATGGAATAAATAAGGTGGTTGGTGGCATTAATGGCTAGGATTTAATCACCTTTTGATCTAAAGGCCAAGATTTGGCCAAAATATACCATTTTTAATTTTTGAAAATTATGGAAAGTAATGGCTTGGAAAGGTGTTGAAATTTGATTGGTTTTGAGCCAAATTAATTGGCTTTCTTGCATGGTTAAGTCGGCAATCTTGGAACATATTGGCCGAAGCCAATTTTCAAAGCAAAAGCCATAAGAAAATTTTTCTAACTTCCTTCCATGGTGGCTACGTGAGGGACCAAGGGAAACCAAGTTTTATCTTCAACATTTCTTCACAAAAAGTGTGTCAAAACACTCCTAGAAGACAAAGGAAGCAATTGATTAAGGTAACTCCCTTTTTCACTCAAATTTTCATGGTTTTTTTTCAATGAAATCCGTGGGTGAATAGTGATTGGAAGATGGAAAATTTTTGGTTGTTTTTCATGGATTTGATGTTGGGTTTTGTTAAGGATGAAATAAGGAAGAAAACCATGCAAATTGTGTAAAGAAAAACCAAATTTTGGTTGGTTTTTCTAAGGTAAATCCGTGGGTTACCTTGGGTAACCAATGAGAAAAAGTTTTGGTTAATTGGTAATATGCTTTCCAAGTTTAATTTTGTGAAGAATAAAGCATGGATTCATTGTGAAAAGTTTGAAAAAAATTTCTTGTGTGAAATCCATTAAATGGCCGTGGGGTTGTTAATGGGTTTGGAAGAAAATTTTTCATGGTTTTATGTGGTATTTGGTGATTGGAATTATGCATTTTAATATGCAAATGATGGAATTGTGATTGAAAGAATGAAAACAAAAATGTGTGCATGTTTTCAATTCAATGGCCGTGGGTTATAAGTGCATAAAAACCCTAAGAATTTGGTTGAAAATGCCAAGAAAATGGGCTTGAAAATGTGTTAAAAATGTGACATTTGAATGGCCTAAAATGTGGTGAAAGTTTGACAAAATTTGGTTCGGTTTTGTTGTGAAAACCGAAACCAAATTAAGGGTAAATTTGTGAAAAAAAATGTTGTAATGTGGGTGATAATGCGAAATTGGAAAATTGTGGGCTTTTATGTAAAAGTTTGGAAAACTTTTACATAAAATAGGCTTGTGGTATAGTACGTGGCAGGTACTTATGGTTCGAGGCGTACCTAACGCCGGAAGCCTTAAATTTACGCCGAAATGCTGCCGAAATTTCGAAAACGGCATTCGGGGTAAAATAGGAATTTAAAATAAAAAGTTAGGGCCGGAACGGAAACCCGAGTCCCTAACGGAAAAATTGAATAAGGAAAAATTTAAGGGGTGGGTCGTGAATAGTAACCCGTCCCCTTAAAAATGAAAAACGCGTGTGAGATTGAAAAACCGACCCCGAGGGGGGGGCGTTTTTGGAAATAAAATAAAGGTCCGAGTCGGGAACGGAAAACCCGAGCCTCGGAGACCTAGGTCGGGAAAGTCTAGATGAACGTTTTAAATACTAGTGAAACGTCCATTTGAGGCTCCGAAACGATAGAAAATCGCTAAACCGACGTAAGGGTCGGAATAGTGCTTCCCGAGGGTCGGGAAAGTGAAAAATGGAAATAAAGTAAAAACGAACCCGGTAATGATTAGAAAAGAGTCAGAAAAGTTCCTGAGAGCCAAAAATGCAGTCTGGATCAATAAAATTCCGTCAGGGGCAAAACTGTAATTTTGCCAAAATATTGGGGCAAAATCGTAATTTTGCAAAAGTTGGGGGAAAATGGTGAAAATAATAAATAAAACCTAAAAAGTTATAAATAGGTTTTATTTAAGCTTTTTAATGAAAAATAAAAGCTATAAATGGGAAAAAAATTAACAGACATAGTTTTGTCTGTAGGATCCCAAAATCGGCCTACAAGGAAGGCGATTCAAGATCCAAGAGAGAGAAAGGGAACAGGCTGATAAGGTAAGTTCAGACATTTACCTGTCTGCAACATTTAGCATTATTGTTGCTAACTTTAATGTACTAACTATAAGTTAGGTACATATGTGCTACGGGCACAATGATAGAATAGAGAGAGAGACGAAATGTGCTACGGGCACTATAAGAATGGGACACATGGTTAATTGTGCTTCGGGCACTAGAGCGAGGTTAATGAAACTCACTCACCTAAAATTAAAATGTGAACCATTCCTAACCACGGGGCAATATGAAGTCACCGGGTTAGATGTGTAAAAAGTCGGTAATGAAACCACTTTCTGGCGTACCAGCCTTCCGTATAGGGAGGTACTATTTTGCCTTCGGGGCTATGAGAATAAGGCTGTGGAGGTCAGCACTGATGTACCGCTCCCAGTCAATGTAAAATTTTGCCTTCGGGGCTATGAGATTAAGGCTGTGGAGGTCAGCACTAATGTACCGCTCCCAGTCATGCGCACTTGAATGGTACTGCCAACTTGAGCTCAAAACCAGAACGTAATTAAAGATAATGACCTAAAACTGAAACTGTGCCATAATTGAGCATAAGACAGTTTAGTGAGAGCACTAACATCGCGGTAGATGTACTAGTGTGAGACAGTGTTGTGGTCAAACTTACTATTCACCATGAATAGTGGTCAAAGTTACTATTCACGTATGAATAGTGGTCAAAGGTACTATTCACAGATGAATAGTACTATTCATAGAAATTTCATTTCTTGCATGTTTGAACTTACTGAGCCTGTAGCTCACCATTCTTGCTAATGTTGCAGGTAAGCGACCAGCTCAGTAGCTTGTTTGACTGGATGGCGTACGGGATGGCGCGTGTCAAATGGGATAACTGGGCGAGGGATATGGTACTGCCAGAGTCTTGCCGCTGAGCGTTAAAGTGAAGGGAAAAAGGGGGAAACAGTCTTTTGTAATTATATATATTTTACAAAAGTACTGTATTATTTATATTACTTTGTATTTATCAACAAAGTAAATAGTGGAAAAGATTTCATATGATGTTTAAAGAAAAAAAAAAATTTCCCCAAAAACGACACGATTTTAAAAGAGAGTGAGATAAGCCGGCGACCCACGAGAGTACAATCTATCGCAGTTAGCGATAAAGCTCAACTGTAATAGTATTGTATGATCTCAAAAAGGGGCGGGCCGTCACATTGCTAGAACATTTTCACATATTCTAAACAATATAAACACATTTATTTCACTCTTTAAATAGTATAAATTGTTATATACATACAATTGTACATTTTTCATCCGAGAACTGCCTGAATTTCCCGGTTGTCACAGTAACCCGTCCCCTAAAAATATAGACCGCGAGTGAAATTGAAAAAAAAACCGACCCCGAGGGGGGGCGTTTTTGGAAATGAAATAAAGGTCCGAGTCGGGAACGGAAAACCCGAGCCTCGGAGACTAGGTCGGGAAAGTCTAGATGAACGTTTTAAATACTAGTAAAACGTCCATTTGAGGCTCCGAAACGATAGAAAATCACTAAACCGACGTAAGGGTCGGAATAGTGCTTCCCGAGGGTCGGGAAAGCAAAAAGTGGAAATAAAATAGAAACGAACCCGGTAATGATTAGAAAAGAGTCAGAAAAGTTCCTGAGAGCCAAAAATGCAGTCTGGATCGATAAAATTCCGTCAGGGGCAAAACTGTAATTTTGCCAAAATATTGGGGCAAAATCGTAATTTTGCAAAAGTTGGGGGAAAATGGTGAAAATAATAAATAAAGCCTAAAAAGTTATAAATAGGTTTTATTTAAGCTTTTAAATGAAAAATAAAAGCTATAAATGAATATGAAATTAACAGACAAGGTTTTGTCTGTAGGATCCCAAAATCGGCCTACAAGGAAGGCGATTCAAGATCCAAGAGAGGGAAAAAGGAAAGAGGCTGATAAGGTAAGTTCAGACATTTACTTGTCTGCAACATATAGCAATATTGTGCTAACTTTAATGTACTAACTATAAGTTAGGTACATATGTGCTACGGGCACTATGATAGAATAGAGAGAGAGACGAAATGTGCTACGGGCACTATAAGAATGGGACACATGGTTAATTGTGCTTCGGGTACTAGAGCGAGGTTAATGAAACTCACTCAACTAAAATTAAAATGTGAACCATTCCTAACCACGGGGCAATATGAAGTCACCGGGTTAGAATGTTAAAAAGCCGGTAATGAAACCACTTTCTGGCGTACCAGCCTTCCGTATAGGGAGGTACTTTTGCCTTCGGGGCTATGAGATAAGGCTGTGGAGGTCAGCACTGATGTACCGCTCCCAGTTATGTACTATTTTGCCTTCGGGGCTATGAGATTAAGGCTGTGGAGGTCAGCACTAATGTACCGCTCCCAGTCATGCGCACTTAAATGGTACTGCCAACCTGAGCTCAAAATCAGAACGTAATCAAAGATAATGACCTAAAACTGAAACTGTGCCATAATTGAGCATAAGACAGTTAGTGAGAGCACTAACATCGCGGTAGATGTACTAGTGTGATACAGTGATGTGGTCAACCTTACTATTCACATATGAATAGTGGTCAAAGTACTATTTACTTATGAATAGTAGTCAAAGTTACTATTCACATATGAATAGTGGTCAACAGACTATTCACGATGAATAGTACTATTCATGGAAATTTTATTTCTTACATGTTTGAACTTACTGAGCCTGTAACTCACCATTTTTGCTAATGTTACAGGTAAGCGACCAGCTCAGTAGCTTGTTTGACTGGATGCGGACGGGATGGCGTGTGTCAAATGGGATAACTGGGCGAGGGATATGGTACTGCCAGAGTCTTCCCGCTGAGCGTTAAAGTGAAGGGGAAAAAGTTCTTTTGTAATTATGCATATTTTACGAAAGTACTGTAATATGTAAATTACTTTGTACTTGCCAACAAAGTAAATAGTGGGAAATGTTTTATATGATGTTTAAAGAAAAAAAAAATTTTCCCAAAAACGTCATGATTTAAAAAGGGTAGAGAGATAAGCCGGCGACCCATGAGAGTACAATCTATCGCAGTTAGCGATAAAACTCAACTGTAATAGTATTGTATGATCTCCACAAGGGCCGGGCCGCCACAGTTGGTATCAAGCGGGTTTACGGTTGGTTTAATTTGGATTACCAACTGCAGTCACAGTTGGTATATCAGAGCAGTGTGACCATATCCTGATTTGACACTTCGCGCATCCTGCACCGCTATCCAAGTAAGTAGTTTACTTAAGCTTAGTTAATTATTTTCTTATATGAAAATAATTATGTTATAGGTAGCAAGATGACCAGACCTCCATATGTGAGACCACCGCTACCTCGACCGAGAGGAGTATTACGGGTATGGACGAGATCTATTGTGAGGCCGTCTATGTCCCAACGACCGGTAATCAGACCTCCGGTGCCCGAGAGACCTCCGGTACCAGTATCAGCACCAGCACCAGCGCCAGTAGATATAGTACAGCCACGACCTATAGTTCATCCACCGATAGTAGTGGACATTCCAGTTGTTGGTGGACGCCAACATATTAGGGTGAGAGTTTCGGCTCGGGCAGTACAGGCATTTCGAGCTAGCAGTCCTCCGATGTTTGACAGTGGACGACAGTCGATGGAGACGAAGGACTGGCTCCATGCTATCGAGAGGATTATGGTGATATGTGACATCGATCGAGATATGTGGATCCAGTTGGCCGTCAGTATGTTTCAGGGAGATGCTCGAGTGTTCTGGCAATATTGTGACCAGGAGATTTTATTAGGATTCAGTTGGGCTGAGTTCTGTCAGCGGTTGGCTGATTAGTTTCCGCCTAGGGATCCAACACCTACTCCAGCACCTCCAGAGAGATGAGAGGCTGATACACCTGCGTATCCCGGATTTGATGAGGTCAGGGACTACATTCTCCAGACAGAGAAGATGGTCATGCTGTCTGGTGAGACGGTGATATCTTATGCAGCACGATTTGAGGAGACCATCAGGAGAAGATGTCCGTTGCCCAACCTCACTAAAGCAAACTGCTGCGAGCTGTTCTGGAAAGGTTTACCCTTGGAATTGAGACAGAGGGTAATCAAGCCGTTTCCTCCGACGCTCCAAGAGTTCGTGGTGACGATCAGGACGATTGAGAGAGAGATTCTGATCGAGCTCTGACGCCGAGTCGATGAGAGACACTGGGTCAAGATGAGATGTTTGCACGCATCTTCGGACCGAGGAGAATGATGAATGATCATGAGGCCGGACCGTCTAGACCGCGAAGAGGCGATGACTCAGGACAGGGAGCATTGCCTAGAGACGGTGACGATTCAGATGATACCAATGATGATGAGGATCCGCAAGAATATCCTCTAGTCCCAGACACAGGGGATGCGTGACCAGTAGATATGTGTATATGTACATAAGTAGCTTAGAGAAAAGCTCTTTTGTATAAAATTGTGGCCATTTTGTACCTCAGGCCGATGTATATATGACTGGTAATGACTATGTATGACATATAAATGTTTTGCTATGAATGAAATATCAAAATGATTATATGTTGTACGATGATATGTTACAATGATGTGGCTTTACATTACCCTAAATTTCGTAAATTGATATAATTTTACGAATGTGGTTATGGAAAAGCTAACGGTGAATTATTGTGCCATAATAGGACAATAGGCAAGATGGTGGAATTGCGTAATCGACCAGAAGGAGGAGAGCGACGTCCTGATATTATGGAGAGACTGGATCAGATACAAGCTTTGTTGGAAGCTCAGATGCAAGAGAATGCAAATCTGAGGCGACGGGTAGAGGAGCTAGAGCAGAGACTGTGACGCCCCGGGCCCTCATCGGCCCATTCCGTCACTGAAAACTATTATTACTTAACTTGCTTCTTTAGCTTTTACTTATACTTTCTCTTTAAAACGATACTTAAACTTGCTAAATTTAATACCATAAATTTAGAGGGATTTTTTTTTTATATATATATATACGCGTACGTATTTACTATTCATGTACGTATACTATTAAAATGCGGAATTTGAAAAACATAAGGATTAAATTATACATACACAATTATATACTTGTTTATCTGATTACTATTCACCAGATACTATTTAAATATACTACTCATACATATACTGTTTACTGTTCTAAAATACCGTTTAACCTTTACTACTCAAAATACTATTTAACTGTCACCATTCAAAATATTATTTACTCATACTGTGCGGAAGAATACTTGCGGTGTATCCATAACCTCATCCTCACATCCACCTCCGCCACCATCATCGTCCCTTGATGTTTACGCTATAGGATGCTTACCTACAGCATGAACACACTCCGTGAGCTTTACGCCCAGTAAGTACAACATGTTAACCGCAAAACATGTTTAAAACATAGCACATACGTAAAATCATAGGCATAACATATATCACTTAATAAATCACATACCGTATAAGCATATCACATATCAGCTCACATATCATGTCATCACATAACATGTCATAACAGTGAATATAAAACTTCACATACTTTATGCATGACAGAAGCATCGTGTACTGTACGCACTCTACTGAAAAAGAGAGCATGGCGAACTATAACTAATGCATGGTCCGGTTATGTTCATTTATGCTTCAAACTTCTCTTTTCTTTTCTTGTCTATTTAGGGCCCATGTGTCAGTACCGTGTGCGCGCAGACCAACGGTAACGCCCGAGGTCAACTAATGCCGAAGAGCCATCTACTGATGCTCAACTTTTGGCCTTAACTTTCTTTAACTAGAAACCCCTTCGACTGAAGGAGCCGGTACGACACACCTATTTATTTCCATGTTGTTTAACTGTTCTAGCCATACGCTTCTCTAAGCTGTCCCCAATCCTACGCGGTAGGGATCTATGGCTTCTATCTTGTTCTTTCATCAATCTACTCGATTGTGAAACTATATGCTCTTATGTATGCTGTGCAGCATCGTGTGCAAGATACATACTTAAAATACTGGAAAAGCATCATTTTAAATTCATTTTATCCATGCTGTAGGCGGAGTTATACTTACCTGTCAGCAGACAGTTTATACTCTCGCCTTCGTCACAATACAGGTACCTCCCTGTAATCATAATACATTACATTAACATTCACTCTTAGGTCACCTGGTCATTAGTGACTAATAAAAATTCTCGTTATGTGGTACCGATCCTTATCGGTACTAATTGCCCTCTTCTTAAGAATTTGATTTTCTAATCATTGTTAATTAATTTATTTACCCAATAAATTAATTAATATCGCTCTTAGGTCACTCTATCGTTAGGAACTAATAAACTTATCGTTGTGTGGTACTGATGCCTATCGGTACCCAACTGCTCTACTTTGGGAAATTTGATATCTAATTTTTAATCATGCTTGATTAATTTGTCTACTTGACAAATTAATCACTGTCTCTCACTTTCCCATTCTGACTTGGTCCTTGACTGGCTAACCGACCAGTCAACTGACTGAATAACTCCCGTATGACCATTTAGCCTGTCGGGTTACCGTTATCGATGTAATCACCCCAAATTTTATACTTCGATCGCACCCGTCCCTCGGGTGGTACTATTCTGACATAGGGGTCGTTTTCTTACATTACGAAATTTCTAATGGGGCGGTTCACTAATCCTCACAACGTCCGTCCTTCTTTCCCGGACCTAGGTCATCGAGGGAGCTTGGGTTTCCATCCCGATCACATTTTCAGCCCTCGTTTCCTAAAATACCCCTTTGTGCCGTTTTAGAAATTTCGGCAGCATTTCCGCTTAATTTTTGGGTTTCCGGCGTTTAGGAAACACTTCAAAACCATCTAACCTATTCTAACCTGCCACGTACTAAACCAGAGGCCTAATTTTTACGTAAAAGCTCCGCTTTTTACGTAAAAATATTCACATTTTCTCACATTCTCTTTTTCGACATTTCACCCCTTTTTTTCTTACAATTCCTCAAGTCAGTAAACCATAATTAATACAGAATTATTTCCAATAATAAATTGAGGAATCAGTAGATCAAAACTACTACCAAAATCGTTCCCGTCGGCGGTCGGACGAACCGTTCGGTCTCGACCGCGCAATCTTTGAATCGTCGTTCTTCACTTTTGAAACTCCGGTTTGCAAATCCGATGCCGCAGATGTGTCCGGAACGTCGAAAATAGGCCAACGGGCCATTCTTCATTTTTCGGTCTCCGGTCGCCGTTGACCGGCGTTGACCGTCGTTGACCGGCGTTGACCACGGCGGCGATGGGAGTGGCGACCACCATCTTGAAGAGCTCGACGAGAGGAACCCATTGGTGGTGTCAATTTCACGAATCGAGGCTCCTATCACCGGAAATCGGCCCTCGAAAAGTCGGCGACAGCGGCGGCGTTGGATCTTCATTTTCCGGCGTTGTTGCCCAAAATTGATTTGGGGCTTTTGATCTATGTGTTTTTCTGAGCATTTTGATACCGACCTTGCAACTCAACTCCACCGGAATAGCGAGATCCGACGGCAGCGATGGCGACGGCGACGGCGAACCTTGGGCGGCGCGATCCGACGGCTGTTGACGTGAAATGAAGCCTGGGTTTTGTTCTACTCTTCACCACGAATCCATTGGGACCAGAATCGTGGCATTTGGACGTCGGACGGCGGAGATACGGCGGTTTGAATAATTCGGCCACCGGCGGCTTTGGGCGGCGCATGCGGCGTGCTCCGGCGTCGGTTCGGTCAACTCGGCCCACCGTTGGAATCAGCTCGTCGAGAGCTTTCCAATGGTGCCGGCGGTGTCGAAAATGGAGGCCGGATTCGATGGTCGGTCACTGTTCATCTTTGTGTGGTGTGGGGAGGGAGAAAATGAGATTTGGTAAAATATGGGGGCTATTTCTCTAGAATCCCCCAAATTTCGTCCTTTATACAAATTTTTTTGAAAAATTTTAAGATAGGCTATACTGACTAATTTGGGCGTGCTGAACCCAAATATATCAGTTTTATCTTCATCCGAGGTCGTCTCGATCAGTTTCCCGATACTGCATGGTTCCCGGTCAAAAATTACTTTTTGTGCTCAAATGACTAATTTGAGCATTCTGATTCCAAATATATCAGTTTTATATCAAGGAAAGGTCATCTTGACCAATTTCTTGATACTGTGGTTAGGCCTATACTGTGTTGACACTGTGCACGCATAACGGGACATTTTTGCACGAAATTTCAAACACAGTCTCTCCTGACTAATTTGGACGTGCTGATTTCAAATTTATCAGTTTTACGTCCATCTGAGGTCTTCTGGACCAGTTTTCTGGATCTGCATGACCCCGTCTCGAAAAACATGTCAGGTGCCCGATCGACTAATTTGGGCGTCCTGAGTCTAAATATATCAGTTTCGGGACGAGAAAAAGTCGTCTTGACGCTCATCCCGATACTGCGTACCTCTTAAACAAAATCTACATTTTGTGCTCAATTGACCAGATTGAGTCTGCTGACTATTAATATATCAGTTTTATGCCAGACTAAGGCCGTCTTGGCCACTAACCTAACACTGCGTTTGTCACTATTCACTATTAACTATTCACTATCTGACTGACTAATCTGAGCGTTCTGACTCCGATTTTGTTAGTCTTTGGGCGAGAAGAGGTCATCTAGACCACTTTTCTCAATACTGTACATCTATTAGGGCAATTATCACTGCTGCGCTCAGATGACCAGTCTGAGCGTACTGATGACTAACTCATCAGTTCTGTATCATGAAATGGTCGTCTAGACCGGTTTCTTGATATTGCATGTCTCAACGCATACTCACATAATAGGGTGGACCGATTTCACTGTCAGTTGCCCCTTTCACTGCATAAGGAGTAATTAAACGTTACTATACTCGTTTAATTCATTCAACTGAAAAGCACACTGTGCTTATTAACTTAATTATATCATTACATAGTAATTAAGTTTCATGATTCATGAGAGTCATTACAGTGGCTTTCAGCTCATTACACAGCCTTCTACACGGACTCTTACACGTGCGTGTGCAACGCAACACGGGCGTGTACATTTCAGACACGGGCATGTACTAGTTGAGACTACTCAACACGGCCATGTCTTTGAAATACATTCATCTATCTGAGCGGTACACAGCCTTTTACACGACCGTGTACTTGACCGTGTTTCTTAAATTTGCACTAAAAGACATTAAATTATGTCCATTTTATTCTTTTGTGACTTATTACAGGTAAGTAGGTGCCATGAAAATGGTGGTCATTACAACCTACCTCCCTTACAAAATTTTCGTCCTCGAAAATTAGAATAATTCCAGGAAGTCTCTTCTCATGTCTTCTTCCCATTCTCATGTGGCTTCCTCAACACTATGATTCCGTCACAACACTCTTACTAGCGGTATACTTCGTTCCTAAGTACTTTCTCCTTTCTAACTAGGATCTGCACGGGTCTCTCATCGTACTTCGAATCAGCGTATACTACAACAGATTCTTGGCTAAGAACATAGGAGCTATCTGGCACGTACTTCTTCAACATCAAAATGTGAAAGACATTGTGCACTGTAGCTAACTCGGGAGGAAGTGCTAGTCTATAAGCCACCTTCCCGACTTTCTCTATTATCTCAAGGGTCCTATGTACCTAGGACTGAGCTTTCTTTTATTTTCAATGCGCATCACCCCTTTCATGGGTGCCGCCTTGAAAAAGACCGAGTCTCCTACTTGAAACTCGAGGGGTCTACGGCGCTTATCGTCCAAATTCTTCTGTCGACTGTGTGCTGTATCTAACGTTTCTCATATCAGCTTCACGTCTGCCATGGTATTCTTGATGATGTCCAAGCTAACTAGTTGTTTCTCTCCAAACTCGTACTAATGAGCCAGAGATCTGCATTTCCTTCCACAATGTGTCTCGTACGGTGCCATTTCTATCTAGGAATGGTAGTTGCTGTTGTATGAGAACTCGCTCAATGGTAGCTTCTGATTCCAATTTCCTTTGAAGTCTAGGACGCAGGTCTCAACATGTCCTCTAACATCTGTATGGTCCTCTCAGACTAATTGTCGGTCTGAGGATGAAATGCTATGCTGAACTCTCACTTGGACCGTAATGCGGCTTGAACACTTCTCCAAAATCTGGAGGTAAAGCGTCCACTACGATCTGAGACGATCGACTCTGGTATTCCGTGCCGTTTCACGAACTGTGCCGCATAGATTTCTACTGGTCGTTCCACCGAGTAGCTAACTTTCATTGCTAAAAATCTAACTGATTTCATAAGTCTTTCTACAATCACCCGGATTGTGTCATTATCGTTTGACGTCTTCGGCAATCCGATTATGAAATTCATCGTAATCTGGTCCTATTTCCACTAGGGTAGCTTAATTTTCTACGATTATCCTGCTGGGCGCTGGTGTTCTGCCTTAACCTTCTGACACGTAAGGTATCTGGCAACGAACTCGACAATGTTATTCTTCATTTCAGGCCACCAAAAGCTTTCCTTCAGGTACTTGTACATCTTATTCGCTATCGGATGTACGGAATATGACGTCTCATAAGGTTCCAAAAAGGATTCGCTTCTTGAGTTCTTCATCTTTCAGAACACACACTCTATCTCTGTAGTAGAGTACGTCATCCTTAAGGATCTTAAACTCTGAACCCTTATCCTCTATAGCCTCCTTTTTGAGCTTTTTCAGGGACAATTCGAAACCTTGACCGATCTTGATCTCTTCTTGGAGCGTTGATTGGAGGGTCATGTCAGAAAACCTCCTTGTCAAAATCTTGATCTCACTGTCACATAGCTCCTTTGTAGCGTTCTTGACAAGGCACTAATAGCCATAGGCATAGTAATATGCTTCTGAATCTATGCATTGACCACTTTATTGGCTTTCCCCGGATGGTATAGGATCTCACGGTCGTAATCCTTACCAACTCTAGCCATCTACGCTGCCTCATGTTGAGCTCTTTCTGCGTGAAGATACATTTGAGACTCTAGTGGTCGATGTAAATCTCGCACGTGACTCCGTACAGGTAGTTCCTCCATGCTTTTATCGTAAAAACTATCGCTACTAGCTCCAGATCACTCGTTGGGTAGCTCTTCTCAAGGTTTTTGAGTTGTCGTGAAGCATACGTGACTACTCTACTACTCTGCATCAACACAGTTTCCAACTTGGTTTTAGATGCGGCGCTTAAATCACAAAGCTTCCCTGACCAACATTTGAAATGGTCAGCATTGGAGTGCTTATGAGTCTTCATTTCAGCTCTTGAAAGCTTTCCTCACACTTGTCGATTCATCTATACCTCTTTCCTTTCTTGGTGAGCGCTGTGAGCGAAGCAGCTAACTTTGAGTAGCCTTCAACTAAGTGTAGGTAACATCCTGTTAGTTTAAAGAAACTGCGAATTCCCGTTACGTTCCTCTGAGCTGGCCATGTGCTAACTGCATCAATTTTCGCCAGGTCCACAGATACTCCTTCCTTGGGGTCTACATGGCCTAGGAAATGGACCTTCTCCAGCCAAAACTCGTACTTGGAGAACTTGGTGTATAACTGATGGTCCTGTTGCATGCGCAAAATGATAATTAAGTGCTCTTCGTGCACTTCCTTCATCTTAGAGTGTATAAGTATGTCATCGATGAACACAATGACAAACTTATCCAAATAGTTCTTGTACATGCGGTTCATCCGGTTCATGAAAGTTGCTGGTGCGTCCGTTAATCTGAGCGACATGAACAGAAACTCGTAATGTCCGTACCACGTTTGAAAGGCTGTCTTGGGTACATCTTCTTTCCTGATTCGTAGTTGATGGTACCCTGAACGTAGATCGATCTTCGAGGACATTGCAGCATCTCAGAGCTAATCAAATAGATCGTCAACTCGCGGCAACAGATGCTTGTTCTTAATCGTCATCCTGTTCCACTCTCTGTAGTCGATGCATATTCTCAGTGGTCCATCTTTTTTCTTCACGAATGGTATGGGTGCTCTCCAGGGTGAATAGCTCTGTCGAATGAATCCCTTATCTATTTAGTTCTTTAGCTGGGCTTGGAGCTCCTTTAGCTCTACAGGGCCCATTCTGTAGGGGGCCTCAAAGATGGGGCTGATTCTAGTAGACGTTCAGTCCTGAACGAGATCCCGCGCTCTAGTTGGAGTTCTGCAAGATCTTCTGGAAATATCTCCATGAATTCCCTGACTACCGGTACGTTGTCGGGTCCTATCTCTATTCCTTGAGTCTTATCTGCTACGTATACTAGGAAGTCCGTGCATCCACTGGATTGCATCTCGCGAGCCTTCACTGCTGATATCATCGTCTTTGGTTGCTCTGGCGACAAACCCTTGTAGATGAACTTTTCACATCCGATTGGTTCGAAAATGATTTTTCGCCTTCAACAGTTTATGACAACGTTGTGTCCTAAGTTTTTTTTTTTTTTTTGGTATAATCTGATGATGCAACGAATGGGTGGCTCCAGAATCAAGTAGAACTAACGCATCAAAGTTGGCGATAGAAAGCTGGCCTGTCACCACTACAGAAGTTACAGCTTCAACGTCACTCCCCGTGTAAGCATAGATTCTCCCTTAACTGTCTGAAGCTTTCAGTATACCTTGTGTGATTGAAGGGTCTTCGATCCTGGTCTGGTTGGTGTGAAGTTCGTCATTCCCAATGCGGGGTTGATTCTGTAGGTTGGAGTGGCAATTTTTTTTTTTTTTTTTGCATAGTGGCTTTCCTTGCCACAGATGAAACAACCACTTGCTCTCTGCTTGCATTCTCCTGAGTGCCTCTTTCCGCATCTCGTGCACGTCGGATATTGGCTGTCATTCCTTTCTTGTCGTCTCTCTTCTGGGGAAATTCTCCTGTGAATCTTGGTTGCTCTAATTCCCCTTTTCTCTTGTTGTTGTTATGGGAATGCCTGCTATTCTAGCCGGTTCCCACATTCTGCCCTCTGTGTTGTGACTCGGGGTTCTGCTTCTCTTGAGCCTGCTCGGCTTGCGTTTTCTCCTCCATTCGTGCCTTTCGCTCCTTATCCTGAGCCGACCAGTACTCGGCTCAGATAGCCTTGCTGACACATTCTGCTAGCGTCGCTGGTCCGTGGCTTCCGCTACAGACCTAAACTGTGATTTCCGTTCTGAACATCTTCAACACTCGTCTGATTCTTTCCTTTTGGTCGGTACCAAATCTGGATAAAGTTGAGCCAACTACTCAAATTTCTTGACTGCCTCCATAACAGTCATACTACCTTGGTGCAAGTTGTCGAACTCGTCTTACTGTGCTACTAGTGCTTCGTCGTTGAAGTACATCTCCTTGAATTCCTCAATGAAATCGCTCTAGCTCATCTCTCTAATGTTCCTCCTAATGGTTACCATCTTCCACCACTAACGCGCCTCATTGCGCAGGGTGAAGGACGTGTACATCACTTTCTCTCTCTATCTGTTAACCCTATAAAATCCAAGATTACTTGAATATCTGTTAGCCAATCATCGGCCTCTATAGGGTTGGTGATTCCTAAGAATTCTAACGCATTCATGCGCCAGAATCTCTCATATAAGTCGCCTTCCCTAGGGATTGGCATAAAACAATTGTTGCTACGAAAGCAGCCATTACTATAGGTGCTAGTGCTTCCTAAGCTGGAGGAGTTGCTTGCTCCCTCAGAGTTTCTGGGCTGCTAGAGCCTCCTGTGCTAGCATCTCTACTGACTGTGGTGCCTGGGGTTGTTGGCCCAGCTGTTCTCTAAGCTGGTTTAGCTCCGGTTGCTAGTTCTCCATCATCTCTCGCATGGCTGCAATCTGTGCTATCAACTCATCCTCTCGGGATGCTGGGTTTAACTAAGCTCTCGTTCTTGTCATGTTTTCCTATGTAACCCTATCGTACAGCGGAAAAGGAAAATATAAGTCTCTTAAATTCTGTACTTGGGACTCGTATCACATATCATTTTCTTTCTTACTTAACAATCTTATTTAAACATTATGGATATAAATATACACACTATATCCATCTTTTTTTCTCTCATACTGTGATGTTCAATACAATTGCCGCATTGTATTGGGACATCGTCTGAGTGTTAGGATTCATCCTGCACTTTCTGTCATATCATACTCACACTGTGGAAAAATTTATATCTAGCCCCTAGGGCAAAACTTTACTGCTTATCTCATAATATATATACATATATTCAAGATTCTAGTTCAGTGGGAGTGACACACACTTCCCCTATACGATCCCAACAAGTACATTATGCAATAACTGACGGGGGAGAGCTACTGCTTCCCTCTATATATTTTCATAACTAACATACCCGCAGAAGGGTTACTACTATTGGAAGGACAATCCTGATTCAGTATCAGGCATCTCCTCATCGTCACTATCGCTGAGTGAGTACTCCTCTGGGTTCTCCTCTTCTTCTCAGCTGAAACTGACCTCGTCATCGCTGGCTATGATGACTTGGGGTTCGTACATCCCCATCTATTCATCATTACTAAAGCGGTTGGGGATTTCCTTTCCTCATCGTCGGGATGGGCGTCGGAAAGAGTCTCGTTATCTTCCTCTCTCATGGGGTGTTCGGGAGACATACGAGCTGGTTCGGGGTTCTCCATCGGCTCCCTATTGCCCTGGTGTACTTCTGGCTGGTGCTCGGCCATGAACTCTTCATCAGCCAGCTGGGGTGCTGGTTCTGTGACAACCGGGAAATTCAGGCAATTCTCGGACAAAAATGTACAATTGTATGTATATAACAATTTGTACTATTTAAAGAGTGAAATAAATGTATTTATATTGTTCAGAATATATGAAAATGTTCTAACAATACCGACGAGTAAGAATTCAGTGCTGGAAAAATTCACTGAGTTGAAACGGGTGAAACGGTGCCAAAATCGGCATTGAAAACCCTAACCGGAGCAATAAAAGACGGTAAACTTCCGGGATTGATTTTGATCAAACGGAAGCAGATTAAATTGATCCGACTGCACAGGAGACCTCAGGAACACACCGGGACGATTTCGGGAAAATTTCGGCTCGAACCGGCATCGGTCAAAAAGTAGTCGAATTAATGTGAATAGTGAAAGTCAAAGTCAACTTTCACTTTTGCATTTATGACATCATAAATCAAGTTTATTAAATGGAATAAATAAGGTGGTTGGTGGCATTAATGGCTAGGATTTAATCACCTTTTGATCTAAAGGCCAAGATTTGGCCAAAATTAACCCTTTTTAATTTTTGAAAATTATGGAAAGTAATGGCTTGGAAAGGTGTTGAAATTTGATTGGTTTTGAGCCAAATTAATTGGCTTTTTTGCATGGTTAAGTCGGCAATCTTGGAACATATTGGCCGAAGCCAATTTTCAAAGCAAAAGCCATAAGAAAATTTTTCTAACTTCCTTCCATGGTGGCTACGTGAGGGACCAAGGAGAACCAAGCTTTTTCATCAAATTTCTTCACAAAAAAGAGTGGCAAAGTGTTTATTGAAGACAAAGGAAGCAATTGATTAAGGTAACTCCTTTTTTTCACTTGATTTTCATGGTTTTTCTTCACAAAATCCATGGATGAATAGTGATAAAAAGATGGAAAATTTTTGGTTGTTTTTCATGGATTTGATGTTGGGTTTTGTTAAGGATGTATTGAGGAAGAAAACCATGCAAATTCATTAAAGAAAAACCAAATTTTGGTTGGTTTTTCAAAGGTAAATCCGTGGGTTACCTTAGGTAACCAATGGAAAAAAGTGTGTGGTTAATGGTTAACATGCTTTCTAAGTTTAAATTTGTGAAGAATAAAGCTTGTATTTCATTATAAAAAGCTTGGAAAAAAATTTCTTGTGTGAATTCCATTAAATGGCCGTGAGTTTACAATGGGTTTGGAAGAAAAATTTTCATTGGTTTATGTGGTATTTGGTTGATTGAAATCATGCAATTTAATGTGTAAATGGTGGCAATGTGATTGAAAGAATGAAACAAAATTATTTGGCATGTTTTCATTCTTTGGCCGTGGGTTTTAAGTGTTTAAAAAACCCTAAGAAATTTGGTTGAAAATGCCAAGAAAATGGGCTTGAAAATGTGTTAAAAATGTGACATTTGAATGGCCTAAAATGTGGTGAAAGTTTGACAAAATTTGGTTCGGTTTTGTTGTGAAAACCGAAACCAAATTAAGGGTAAATTTGTGAAAAAATGTTGTAATGTGGGTGATAATGTGAAATTGGAAAATTGTGGGCTTTTATGTAAAAGTTTGGAAAACTTTTACATAAAATAGGCTTGTGATTTAGTACGTGGCAGGTACATTCGGTTCGAGGCGTACCTAACGCCGGAAGCCTTAAATTTACGCCGAAATGCTGCCGAAATTTCGAAAACGGCATTCGGGGTAAAATTGGGAATTTAAAATAAAAGTTAGGGCCGGGACGCAAACCCGAGTCCCTAACGGAAAAATTGAATAAGGAAAAATTTAAGGGGTGGGTCATGAATAGTAACCCGTCCCCTTAAAAATAAAAAAACGCGTGTGAGATTGAAAAACCGACCCCGAGGGGGGGGGCGTTTTTGGAAATAAAATAAAGGTCCGAGTCGGGAACGGAAAACCCGAGCCTCGGAGACCTAGGTCGGGAAAGTCTAGATGAATGTTTTAAATACTAGTGAAACGTCCATTTGAGACTCCGAAACGATAGAAAATCGCTAAACCGACGTAAGGGTCGGAATAGTGCTTCCCGAGGGCCGGGAAAACAAAAAGTGGAAATAAAATAGAAACGAACCCGGTAATGATTAGAAAAGAGTCAGAAAAGTTCCTGAGAGCCAAAAATGCAGTCTGGATCAATAAAATTCCGTCAGGGGCAAAACTGTAATTTTGCCAAAATATTGGGGCAAAATCGTAATTTTGCAAAAGTTGGGGGAAAATGGTAAAAATAATAAATAAAACCTAAAAAGTTATAAATAGGTTTTATTTAAGCTTTTTAATGAAAAATAAAAGCTATAAATGGGAAAGAAATTAACAGACATGGTTTTGTCTGTAGGATCCCAAAATCGGCCTACAAGGAAGGCGATTCAAGATCCAAGAGAGAGAAAGAGAACAGTCTGATAAGGTAAGTTCAGACATTTACCTGTCTGCAACATATAGCAATATTGTGCTAACTTTAATGTACTAACTATAAGTTAGGTACATATGTGCTACGGGCACTATAATAGAATAGAGAGAGAGACGTAATGTGCTACGGGCACTATTGAGGATGGACACATTGTTAATTGTGCTTCGGGCACTAGAGCGAGGTTAATAAAACTCACTCAACGAAAATTAAAATGTGAACCATTCCTAACCACGGGGCAATATGAAGTCACCGGGTTAGATGTGTAAAAAGTCGGTAATGAACCCACTTTCTGGCGTACCAGCCTTCCGTATAGGGAGGTACTATTTTTGCCTTCGGGGCTATGAGATAAGACTGTGGAGGTCAGCACTGATGTACCGCTCCCAGTTATGTATAATTTTGCCTTCGGGGCTATGAGATTAAGGCTGTGGAGGTCAGCACTAATGTACCGCTCCCAGTCATGCGCACTTAAATGGTACTGCCAACCGAGCTCAAAACCAGAACGTAATTAAAGATAATGACCTAAAACTGAAACTGTGCCATAATTGAGCATAAGACAGTTTAGTGAGAGCACTAACATCGCGGTAGATGTACTAGTGTGAGACAGTGTTGTGGTCAAACATACTATTCACCATGAATAGTGGTCAAAGTTACTATTCATGTATGAATAGTGGTCAAAGGTACTATTCATGATAAATAGTACTATTCATAGAAATTTTATTTCTTGCATGTTTGAACTTACTGAGCCTGTAGCTCACCATTTTTGCTAATGTTGCAGGTAAGCGACCAGCTCAGTAGCTTATTTGACTGGATGCGGACGGGATGGCGCGTGTCAAATGGGATAACTGGGCGAGGGATATGGTACTGCCAGAGTCTTGCCGCTGAGCGTTAAAGTGAAGGGAAAAAGGGGGAAACAGTCTTTTGTAATTATATATATTTTACGAAAGTACTGTATTATTTATATTACTTTGTATTTATCAACAAAGTAAATAGTGGAAAAGATTTCATATGATGTTTAAAGAAAAAAAAAAATTTCCCCAAAAACGACACGATTTTAAAAGAGAGTGAGATAAGCCGGCGACCCACGAGAGTACAATCTATCGCAGTTAGCGATAAAGCTCAACTGTAATAGTATTGTATGATCTCCACAAGGGGCGGGCCGCCACAGGTTCTATCCGGTCACCCTCCATAATGGCGGCTGCTATAATGCCTTGGGCTTGTGCAGGGTTCTCGAGGTTGAGCACTTTTCTCTCGGTATTCACTATCTCCTGGATAAGGCTTGCTACTCCTTCTGCTTGATCGCTCTTCTAATTCTGTTTGGCAAGGTCTCTTTCTCTCTTTAGGTCTTCTTCTGTCTTGATCCACTTTTGTCTCGGCATGTATTGTAGAAGTCCATATCGGTTCCTTGTAGCGAACAGCATACGTTAGAACTGTATCACCGGACATCAGCTGCAGTCTTTCAGTCCGACGAACAAATTCTCGTATATCCATAACTCTAGGGAACTTAGGCAGTTTCACTCCCCGCTTGCCCATAAAGAAAAACTGGGGCTGATGCTGGACTGCTCTCAGAGAATGGCTCGATCGTGGTATGGCAAAACTCGACACAGTTAAGAGCTCATCCTAGTCATAAGGATCCCGATACACACGAGAGTATCTTCCTGAGAGATATCAACAGCTAACAGGACTCAGTTATCCTGATCAATGGCGTACAATCGGGGAATCGCTTTGATAACGCAAAACCAGTCCTAACATTCTCATGGAGTGCAGGAGTACTGTTTGCCACTCGAAACTTAGTGGACAACTAGCCCTAAAGATCGGTACAACTCGGGCAGCAATCCATGTTCTTTCTCTGAGCAGTTCTCTAGCACTGCACGGTCGTGATTTTTCATATAATGATCTCAGCATCTTTTCATCTTATCCTCGCCATCATAGATTTCGTCGTTTCATTACTATAAAATGTTATCTTCAATAGATAAACATTTACTGACTAAAAATAAAACTAACTTACTTGGACAGATGAGGCAGGCATGCGGCGATGTGAGGTAGGATGGCAGGAAACCGCTCTGATACCAACTGTGACGCCCCGGGCCCTCATCGGCCCATTCCGTCACTGAAAACTATTATTACTTAACTTGCTTCTTTAGCTTTTACTTATACTTTCTCTTTAAAACGATACTTAAACTTGCTAAATTTAATACCATAAATTTAGAGGGATTTTTTTTTATATATACGCGTACGTATTTACTATTCACGTACGTATACTATTAAAATGCGGAATTTGAAAAACATAAGGATTAAATTATACATACACAATTATATACTTGTTTATCTGATTACTATTCACCAGATACTATTTAAATATACTACTCATACATATACTGTTTACTGTTCTAAAATACCGTTTAACCTTTACTACTCAAAATACTATTTAACTGTCACCATTCAAAATATTATTTACTCATACTGTGCGGAAGAATACTCGCGGTGTATCCATAACCTCATCCTCACATCCACCTCCGCCACCATCATCGTCCCTTGATGTTTACGCTATAGGATGCTTACCTACAGCATGAACACACTCCGTGAGCTTTACGCCCAGTAAGTACAACATGTTAACCGCAAAACATGTTTAAAACATAGCACATACGTAAAATCATAGGCATAACATATATCACTTAATAAATCACATACCGTATAAGCATATCACATATCAGCTCACATATCATGTCATCACATAACATGTCATAACAGTGAATATAAAACTTCACATACTTTATGCATGACAGAAGCATCGTGTACTGTACGCACTCTACTGAAAAAGAGAGCATGGCGAACTATAACTAATGCATGGTCCGGTTATGTTCATTTATGCTTCAAACTTCTCTTTTCTTTTCTTGTCTATTTAGGGCCCATGTGTCAGTACCGTGTGCGCGCAGACCAACGGTAACGCCCGAGGTCAACTAATGCCGAAGAGCCATCAACTGATGCTCAACTTTTGGCCTTAACTTTCTTTAACTGGAAACCCCTTCGACTGAAGGAGCCGGTACGACACACCTATTTATTTCCATGTTGTTTAACTGTTCTAGCCATACGCTTCTCTAAGCTGTCCCCAATCCTACGCGGTAGGGATCTATGGCTTCTATCTTGTTCTTTCATCAATCTACTCGATTGTGAAACTATATGCTCTTATGTATGCTGTGCAGCATCGTGTGCAAGATACATACTTAAAATACTGGAAAAGCATCATTTTAAATTCATTTTATCCATGCTGTAGGCGGAGTTGTACTTACCTGTCAGCAGACAGTTTATACTCTCACCTTCGTCACAATACAGGTACCTCCCTGTAATCATAATATATTACATTAACATTCACTCTTAGGTCACCTGGTCATTAGTGACTAATAAAAATTCTCGTTATGTGGTACCGATCCTTATCGGTACTAATTGCCCTCTTCTTAAGAATTTGATTTTCTAATCATTGTTAATTAATTTATTTACCCAATAAATTAATTAATATCGCTCTTAGGTCACTCTATCGTTAGGAACTAATAAACTTATCGTTGTGTGGTACTGATGCCTATCGGTACCCAACTGCTCTACTTTGGGAAATTTGATATCTAATTTTTAATCATGCTTGATTAATTTGTCTACTTGACAAATTAATCACTGTCTCTCACTTTCCCATTCTGACTTGGTCCTTGACTGGCTAACCGACCAGTCAACTGACTGAATACCTCCCGTATGACCATTTAGCCTGTCGGGTTACCGTTATCGATGTAATCACCCCAAATTTTATACTTCGATCGCACCCGTCCCTCGGGTGGTACTATTCTGACATAGGGGTCGTTTTCTTACATTACGAAATTTCTAATGGGGCGGTTCACTAATCCTCACAACGTCCGTCCTTCTTTCCCGGACCTAGGTCATCGAGGGAGCTTGGGTTTCCATCCCGATCACATTTTCAGCCCTCGTTTCCTAAAATACCCCTTTGTGCCGTTTTAGAAATTTCGGCAGTATTTCCGCTTAATTTTTGGGTTTCCGGCGTTTAGGAAACACTTCAAAACCATCTAACCTATTCTAACCTGCCACGTACTAAACCAGAGGCCTAATTTTTACGTAAAAATATTCACATTTTCTCACATTCTCTTTTTCGACATTTCACCCCTTTTTTTCTTACAATTCCTCAAGTCATTAAACCATAATTAATACATAATTATTTCCAATATTAAATTGAGGAATAAATAGATCAACACTACTACCAAAATCGTTCCCGTCGACGGTCGGACGAACCGTTCGGTCTCGACCGTGCAATCTTTGAATCGTCGTTCTTCACTTTTGAAACTCCAGTTTGCAAATCCGATGCCGCGGATGTGTCCGGAACGTCGAAAATAGGCCAACGGGCCATTCTTCAATTTTCGGTCTCCGGGTCGCCGTTGACCGGCGTTGACCGGCCGTTGACCGGCGTTGACCACGGCGGCGATGGAAGTGGCGACCACCATCTTGAAGAGCTCGACGAGAGGAACCCATTGGTGGTGTCAATTTCACGAATCGAGGCTCCTATCACCGGAAATCGGCTCTCGAAAAGTCGGCGACGGCGGCGGCGTTGGATCTTCATTTTTCCGGCGTTGTTGCCCAAAATTGATTTGGGGCTTTTGATCTACGTGTTGTTCTGAGCATTTTGACACCGACCTTGCAACTCAACTCCGCCGGAATAGCGAGATCCGGCGGCGGCGATGGCGACGGCGACGGCGAACCTGGGGCGGCGCGATTCGGTGGCTGTTGACGTGAAATGAAGCCTGGGTTTTGTTCTACTCTTCACCACGAATCCATTGGGACCGGAATCGTTGCATTTGGACGTCGGACGGTGGAGATACGGCGGTTTGAAAAATTCGGCCACCGGCGGCTTTGGGCGGCGCGTGCGGCGTGCTCCGGCGTCGGTTTGGTCGACTCGGCCCACCGTTGGAATCAGCTCGTCGAGAGCTTTCCAATGGTGCCGGCGGTGTCAAAAACGGAGGCCGGATTCGATGGTCGGTCACTGTTCATCTTCGTGTGGTGTGGGGAGGGAGAAAATGAGATTTGGAAAAATATGGGGGCTATTTCTCTAGAATCCCCAAAATTTCGTCCTTTATACAAATTTTTTGAAAAATTTTAAGATAGGCTATACTGACTAATTTGGGCGTACTGAACCCAAATATATCAGTTTTATCTTCATCCGAGGTCATCTCGACCAGTTTCCCGATACTGTATGGTTCCCGGTCAAAAATTACTTTTTGTGCTCAAATGACTAATTTGAGCATTCTAATTCCAAATATATCAGTTTTATATCAAGAAGAGGTCACCTTGACCAATTTCTTGATACTGTGGTTAGGCCTACACTGTGTTGACACTGTGCACGCATAACGAGGCATTTTCGCGTAAAGTTTCAAACACAGTCTCTCTTGACTAATTTGGACGTGCTGATTTCAAATTTATCAGTTTTACGTCCATCTGAGGTCTTCTGGACCAGTTTTCGGGATCTGCATGACCCCGTCTCGAAAAACACGTCAGGTGCCCGATTGATTAATTTGGGCGTCCTGAGTCTAAATATATCAGTTTCGGGACGAGAAAATGTCGTCTTGACCCTCATCCCAATACTACGTATCCCTTAAACAAAATCTACATTTTGTGCTCACTTGACCAGATTGAACCTGCTGACTATTAATATATCAGTTTTATGCCAGATTAAGGCCGTCTTGGCCACTAACCTGACACTGCGTTTCTCACTATTCACAAATCACTGTTCACTATCTGACTGACTAATCTGAGCGTTCTGACTTTGATTTTGTCAGTCCATTGGCGAGAAGAGGTCATCTAGACCACTTTTCTCGATACTGTACATCTATTAGGGCAATTATCATTGCTGCGCTCAGATGACCAGTCTGAGCGTACTGATGATTAGCTCATCAGTTCTGTATCATGAAATGGTCGTCTAGACCGGTTTCTTGATATTGCGTGTCTCAACGCATACTCACATAATAGGGTGGACCGATTTCACTGTCGATTACCCCTTTCACTGCATGAATAGTAATTAAACGTTACTATTCCTGTTTAATTCATTCAACTGAAAAGCACACTGTGCTTATTAACTTAATTACATCATTACATAGTAATTAAGTTTCATAATTCATGAGAGTCATTACAGTGGCTCTCGACTCATTACACAGCCTTCTACACGGACTCTTACACGTGCATGTGCAACGCAACACGGGCGTGTACATTTCAGACATGGGCATGTACTAATTGAGACTACTCAACACGGCCATGTCTTTGAAATACATTCATCTATCTGAGCAGTACACAGCCTCTTACACGCTCATGTACTTGACCGTGTTTCTTAAATTTGCACTAAAAGACATTAAATTATGTCCATTTTATTCCTTAATGACTTATTACATGGTAAGTAGGTGCCATAAAAATGGCGGTCATTACAACCTACCCCCCTTACAAAATTTTCGTCCTCGAAAATTAGAATAATTCCAGGAAGTCTCTTCTCATGTCTTCTTCCCATTCTCATGTGGCTTCCTCGACACTATGATTCTGCCACAACACTTTTACTAGCGGTATACTTCATTCCTAAGTACTTTCTCCTTTCTAAGTAAGATCTGCACGAGTCTCTCCTCGTACGTCGGATCAGCGTATACTACAACGGATTCTTGGCTAAGAACATGGGAGCTGTTTGGCACGTACTTCTTTAACATCAAAACGTGAAAGACATTGTGCACTGTAACTAACTCGGGAGGAAGTGCTAGTCTATAAGCCACCTTCCCGACTTTCTCTATTATCTCAAGGGTCCTATGTACCTAGGACTGAGCTTTCTTTTATTTTCAATGCGCATCACCCCTTTCATGGGTGCCGCCTTGAAAAAGACCGAATCTCCTACTTGAAACTTGAGGGGTCTACGGCGCTTATCGTCAAAATTCTTCTGTCGACTGTGCGCTGTATCTAACGTTTCTCGTATCAGCTTCACGTCTGACATGGTATTCTTGATGATGTCCGAGCTAACTACTCGTTTCTTTCCAAACTCGTACTAATGAGCCAGAGATCTGCATTTCTTTCCACAGAGTGTCTCGTACGGTGCCATTCCTATCGAGGAATGATAGTTGCTGTTGTACGAGAACTCGCTCAATGGTAGCTTCTGATATCAATTTCCTTTGAAGTCTAGGATGCAGGTCTCAACATGTCCTCTAACATCTGTATGGTCCTCTCAGACTAACTGTCGGTCTGAGGATGAAATGCTATGCTGAACTCTCACTTGGACCGTAATGCGGCTTGAACACCTCGCCAAAATCTGGAGGTAAAGCGTCCACTACGATCTGAGACGATCGACTCTGGTATTCCGTGCCATTTCACGAACTGTGCCGCATAGATTTCTACTGGTCGTTCCACCGAGTAGCTAACTTTCATTGCTAAAAATCTAACTGATTTCATCAGTTTTTCTACAATCACCCAGATTGCATCATTATCGTTTGACGTCTTCGGCAATCCGATTACGAAATTCATCGTAATCTGGTCCCATTTCCACTCGGGTAACTTAATTTCCTACGATTATCCTGTTGAGCGCTGGTGATCTACCTTAACCTTCTGGCACGTAAGGCAGCTGGCGACGAACTCGACAATGTCATTCTTCATTCCAAGGCACC
Source organism: Antiaris toxicaria (assembly GCA_035233585.1). Taxonomy (NCBI): domain Eukaryota; kingdom Viridiplantae; phylum Streptophyta; class Magnoliopsida; order Rosales; family Moraceae; genus Antiaris; species Antiaris toxicaria. Next base: position 90,003,135 of record CP141156.1, read on the forward strand.
AAAAACTTTCCTTTAGGTACTTGTACATCTTATTCGCTACCGGATGTACGGAATATGACGTCTCGTAAGGTTCCAAAAGGATTCGCTTCTTGAGTTCTTCATCTTTTAGAACACATACTCTATCTCTGTAGTAGAGTATGTCGTCCTTAAGGATCTTAAACTCTGAATCCTTATCCTCTATAGCTTCCTTTTTGGACTTGAGCAGGGACAAATCAAAATCTTGACCGATCTTGATCTCTTCTTGGAGCGTCGATTGGAGGGTCATGTTAGACAATCCCCCTATCAAAATCTTGATCTTGCTGTCGCATAACTCCTTTGTAGCGCTCTTGACAAGGCACTAATAGCCATAGGCATAGTAATATGCTTCTGACTCTACGCATTGACCACTTTATTGGCTTTCCCTGGATGGTATAGGATCTCACGGTCGTAATCCTTACCAACTCTAGCCATCTACGCTGCCTCATGTTGAGCTCTTTCTGCGTGAAGATACATTTGAGACTCTAGTGGTCGATGTAAATCTCGCACGTGACTCCGTACAGGTAGTGCCTCCATGTTTTTATCGTAAAAACTATCGCTACTAGCTCCAGATCACGCGTTGGGTAGCTCTTCTCAAGGTTTTTTTTGAGTTGTCGTGAAGCATACGCGACTACTCTACCACTCTACATCAACACAGTTTCCAACTTGGTTTTAGATGTGGCGCTTAAATCACAAAGGTTCCCTGACCAACATTTGAAATGGTCAGCATTGGAGCGCTTATGAGTCTTCATCTTAGCTCTTGAAAGCTTTCCTCACACTTATCGATTCACTTATACCTCTTTCCCTTCTTGGTGAGCGCTGTGAGCGGAGCAGCTAACTTTGAGTAGCCTTCGACTAAGTGTAGGTAACATCCTGTTAGTTTAAAGAAACTGTGAATTCCCGTTTCGTTCCTCTGAGCTGGCCACGTGCTAACTGCATCAATTTTTGCCAGGTCCACAGATACTCCTTCCTTGGGGTCTACGTGGTCTAGGAAATGGACCTTCTCCAGCCAAAACTCGTACTTGGAGAACTTGGTGTATAACTGATGGTCCTGTTGCATGCGCAAAATGATAATTAAGTGCTCTTCGTGCTCTTCCTTCGTCTTAGAGTGTATAAGTATGTCATCGATGAACCCAATGACAAACTTATCCAAATAGTCCTTGAACATGCGGTTCATCCAATTCATGAAAGTTGCTGGTGCGTCCGTTAATCTGAGTGACATGAACAGAAACTCGTAATGTCCGTACCACGTTTGAAATGCTGTTTTGGGTACATCTTCATTCCTGATTTGTAGTTGATGGTACTCGGGATGTAGATCGATCTTCGAGAACACTACAGCGTCTTGGAGCTGATCAAATAGATCGTTAACTCGCGGCAACAGATGCTTATTCTTAATCGTAATCCTGTTCAACTCTCTGTAGTCGATGCACATTCTCAGTGGTCCATCTTTCTTCTTCACGAATGGTATGGGTGCTCTCCAGGGTGAATAGCTCTATCGCATGAATCCCTTATCTATTTAGTACTTTAGCTGGGCTTGGAGCTCCTTTAGCTCTATAGGGCCTATTCTGTAGGGGGCCTCAAAGATGGGGCTGATTCTAGTAGACGTTCAGTCTCGAACGAGATCCTGCGCTCTGGTTGGAGTCCTGCAAGATCTTCTAGAAATATCTCCATGAATTCCCTGACTATCGGTACGTTGTCGGGTCCTATCTCTATTCCTTGAGTCTTATCTGCTACGTATACTAGGAAGTCCGTGCATCCACTGGATTGTATCTCGCGAGCCTTCACTGCTGATATCATCGTCTTTGGTTGCTCTGGCGACAAACCCTTGTAGATGAACTTTTCACATCCGAT